>OX101740.1:21014381-23586115 GCA_944452665.1 Stenoptilia bipunctidactyla | reverse complement strand
CAACCGACCTTTTCAATTCAATTTTAAATTAAATAACCTTTCACGCTCAAATCTAAACAACCCGATATTGAAATCTCCGAAATAGAACATGCAACCCCAGTCGTTCCCTTAAGGACTAAAGTCTAACGAAGACTTTGATTAAATTAACCCCAAAGTCTCCTCTTAAAGGGGGAGGTGTTATATCCCGGGATTGTTACCATAAGTGCTTTCCTAGGCACTGCTGAGCTAACTCAGCAGTATTAGTTTAGCGATAACGGTTCGAAGCTTTCTTGACCACCGGTGGTAGAGTCAGTCTGCGTCCTCGTACAGTTCAGAGCGGTTGCTTAAAGATTAATCCTAATAATTATCCTTTCTTAAAATCCTTTTGAAATAAAAGTGTTCTAGTGTTAAAAAATAGTTTTTTTTAAAAAGCTAATTCTAAAACCACGTATAACAGTACATAGTCTGGATACGTTGCTCCTAGGGATTCATCATAAACGGAATTTGGGATAAATGGTTTATTGCCAAACATAAGCTCATAGGGTGTATAATGAGTTGTGCTATGGACGGATGTGTTGTACGTTAACATTGCTGTGTAAACATAGCGGGGCCAATTACTTTGGTCTTCATTGATGTATGATTTGAAGTATTCCTTAAGAGTCGAATGACTTCCGCTCTAAGGCACCTTGTGTCTGCGGATGATACGGAGAGGCCCAAAGGTTTTTGATTTTAAGGAAGTCACAAGTCTTCCTGAACAAATCGGATGTAAAATTTGTTCCTTGGTCCGTCAAAATCATTTTGGGGATACCGAATATAGAAATATAATGAATCAAACATTCACTAGTTTCTTCGGCAGTTGTACTGCGTATAGGGTAAGCTGAGGAAAACTTAGTGAGGTCGTCCTGAATAGTTAATATATATTTTAGTTTTGCAATCCCGGCTTCTGGAAGGGGTCCAACAATGTCAAGTGATATCCGTTGACGTGGTTCCGTCGATGTACTGGTAATCTGCATCGGGGCACGGTTAATTTTTCCTAAGTGCCTTGTTTCTTGGCAAGATTGGCATTGTTTCACGTAGGACTCTATATCACCACGCATTCCTTTCAGTAATACAATTGTTTAATCCTGTTATACATGCGGTTGGATCCCAAATGGCCAGCTATAGGGATATCATGGTTATCGGAAAGTATCTTTTTAATTTCTGTCGGAACTGGGAATGTCAAATTATTATGGTATATTCTGACTTTGATTTGAGTGTTATGGAAAAGATAATTTAACATATTATAGATTTTGACAAAAGAATGTTTTTCAAAGGGGTTGTTGAAGTCTGAAATTCCAATTTCGGTAGTTTCTGACAAAACTACTAATTCGTCTCTTATTGTCCTTAAAGTTATAAATATTTCGGGATAAGATGCTTCGTCGAAGTGATGTACCTTCGTAAAGAGTAAATAATAGGTTTTGCCATTACCTTTGATCTTATGAAAGGAAAATAGTTGTCTTTCTGAATCAACTACAGAGGCATTTATTTCAGGGTCGGATAGGAGTTCCTGCATGTATAAATTAGATTCATCCAGATCAATAGAAGTAGGGATTAAAATGATTTTGCATGGACACTTCAAGAGGCTGTCATTATATTCCTCGATATTAGTATTAAAAGATGTGTTTCTGTCTGCCAATGATTTTAGAAACGTAGGGTAGTCGTCGACAGGTATGTCTGGGCATGAACTTGTAGAGGGCTTTGGATCAGCATTAACTTGTATTTCAAGTGGGTCGGTATTTGGTAAATCATTACTATCTATGACAAGAGGACTAGGAGGAAGGTTCATTTCAATGCCAAGGTCATCAACAGTAAGAGGGCTAAAAGGAACTTCGTTAGGTTCTAAAGGTAGGTTGTTGGATACTTCTGGGACTGGTTCTAAACGATCTGGGATTACATGGGGTTCAGTTGAGGAATTTTGAGTATTGATTGGATTGACGGGAAATCGAGAAAGGGCGTCAGCATTGGCGTTTATTTTGCCTTTCTTATACTGGATATCATACTCAAACTCTTCGAGTTTGAGCCTCCAACGGACAAGTCTCGACCCAGGATCTTTACAGTTAAATAACCACTGAAGTGGTTTATGATCCGTAAGGATCTTGAAGCGATATCCGTATAAGTAAGGTCGAAATACTTTAGTTCCGAAAACAATCGCAAGGCATTCTTTCTCCGTGACACTATAATTGCATTCTGCCTTATTTAGGGTGCGAGATGCATAGGCAATCGGCCGGTCTTGGCCTATGGGCCCTTGGGACAGAATGGCTGAGATTGCGTAATTTGATGCGTCACATGTTAAGAGAAATGTTTGGGTGAAATCAGGGTAGGCTAATATTGGGGCTGATACGAGTTTGGCTTTTAGAGATTCGAAGGCTAGTTGCTGTTCATTTTCCCATTTAAATGGAATATCCTTTTTTAGCAATACTGTAAGGGCTTTAGCTAGTTTGGCAAAATTGGGTATGAACCTCCTATAATATGATACTAATCCTAAGAACGATTTAATGTCTTTCGGTGACTTGGGAACTGGGAATTCTGTTACTGCCTTGGTTTTGTCTGGATTAGGTTTGACACCATTCTCTCCAATGATGTGCCCTAAATAACCAACTTCCTTCCGCAGAAATTCACATTTCTCCGGTTGGAGCTTTAGGTTAAAGTTGCGAAGTCTACTAAAAACGGCTTCGAGGTTGGTAATTTGAGAAGCTAGGTCTGGAGAATAGATTACGATGTCATCTAAATAGACAAAGCATCGGGAGCCTTGTAATCCTGAAAGGCAGTTGTTCATCAGTTTTTGAAAAGTTGATGGGGCATTTTTAAGCCCAAAAAGCATTCTATTGAACTGGAAATGCCCCTGAGGAACGGAGAAAGCTGTGTTGGGTGCGTCTTCGGGAGAAATCAAGATCTGATGGAAACCGGAAGTGAGATCTAAAGTGGAAAAGTATTTGCTGTTTCCTAATTGATCGAGGATTTCAGATATTTGTGGAATAGGATATGTTTCTCCGATAGTGATATTGTTGAGTGACCTATAATCAATCACTATTCGCCACTTTCGTTGCCCTTGAGAGTCCAATTTTTTGGGTACAATCCAAATTGGTGAGCTCCAAGGCGAGGATGAGGCTTCTATGATTCCTTGATCGAGCATTTTGCCTATCTGAGATTCCACTTCTTTTTTGTGGAATTCAGGGAATCTGTAGGATTTTGTATGGACTGGAGTATCGGTACTTGTTTTAATTTCATGTTTAAGGGCTTGAGTATATGTTAGTTGATCATCTGGAAGATAGAAAATATCTGAATACTGGGAGCAGAGGTCTAAAAGGGCGTTACTTTCTTCTGAGTTTAAATGATCTATTCTAAGAGAATTTATTACTTCCTGAGTTCGTTTAGGAGTTCCCGAAAAGGTTCGTCGAATTTGAGAGGCGGTTGGGTACAGTGGTTCTAGTTTAAGGTTTAAATTTGAGTTTATATTTACAGGGTTTTCAGAGATATTGGCTATGGTTAAATTAATTCGGTTGTTATCTTTAACTTTAACAATACAGTTTGAAATTAATAATTCGTCGGATAGGTGTTGATCAACAATTATGCCTTGTTTGAGATTAGGATTTTCAATCGAGCACTCGATAACTGCTTCTGAGCAAGGTGGAATGAGATAAGATGGCTCAGAAAATTCGAGTTTGATACTAGTGTTACCTATCCTTAGAACGTCTTCGGTGTAGTCTATTTTACACCCGTGAGATGTCAGGAAATCTGTTCCTATTATGCCGTCATAGGGTAGATTTATATTTTTTATAACATGAAATTTGAATGTGGAAGATTTATTGTTGTCGAATTTAAGTTTTAGCTGAAAATGGCCCTCGGTTGAAGTAGGTTCATCACCAGGATCTATTCCCTTGAGTTTTATGGATTCTTTAATTAGTTTCGGATATTGTTGGATACATGACTCTTTTATGAGGCATATAGCCGAACCAGAGTCGACTAACAGGGATATAGGATTTTTGGATATTTGTGAGTCTAATAGTACGTGTGGTAGAAGACGTTTGGATGTGTCGAGATTGATTTCGTAAATCTTGTTTTCTGAGTTAGAATTTGGTAGGATATTTTGGATTTCACTGGATGACTTTGAAGGAGATTTTAAAACTTGTAGTTTCTTAGGATTTGTCGATTGGGCGCTTTTTTGGGGCTGGTTACCCGAGTGGTCCCTTGGATTTTGAATAGACTGGACACTTATTGGGGGCTGGTTACCCGAGTGGTCCCTTGGATTTTGAATAGACTGGACACTTATTGGGGGCTGGTTACCCGAGTGGTCCCTTGGATTTTGAATAGACTGGACACTTATTGGGGGCTGGTTACCCGAGTGGTTCCAGGATTTTAAAGGATGGGTGTCGACTTTATGTTTAAGTCTCGAGCGACACCTTTCCGAGACCTTTACATGTTTAAATGTGCAGGTGAGGCATCTACTTCGTCCCGACCCACATCATTTTGATTATGTTCAACAGGTTGTTCAAGATAGTGAATACGAGGAGGTGGTTTAAAAGAAGAAGAAGCTTGGTTTTGTGCATATTTGTACCGGTTGTTATTGTATTCTCGTTTTCTGCATGATGAAATATCGTGACCGGTCGATTTACAATACCGGCAGAAAGGAATAGATGCACCTTGGGGTGCATAGTTAAACGGTCTTTGAACAGGAGGTGCTCGGTTAAACGATCTCTGAACAGGGGGTGTTTGGTTATTTCTATATGTGTTTGGTTTGAATTTAATATTATAATTATTAGGCTGCTGTTCAGGTTGTGAACGCTTATATAAAGTTTGCTGTATGCGTTCCTCGGATACTGCTAGGTTAATTGCTTCGTTTAAGTTTCTTGGAGCCCTACATCTAACAATATTAGATATTTGGGGATGTAACCCCATAAGGAAATGGTGCAGGGCAAGATCCTCCATAGCCGCCGTGCGACCGTACATTTCTTTAACTTTAGTGCTGGACAAGGATATTTCAGTTAACAATTGCGAAAGATAGGTCTCTACTCTAAGTGCATATTGTCCCACGGTTTCTTGTGAACCTTGCCTGCTCTCTTGAAGGTCGGTTAAAAGGTGTGAGTAGTGTTTGCGTTCACTAAATTGGGTTTTAAGGAAGTCTTTCAGCTGTTCCCAAGACGCAAACTCCTTTATGGAGCAGATATCCGCTTTTCCACTAAGTTGACTCAAAATAAATTTAAATAAAATGGGTTTTTGTGACTCGGATGCAAGACTATATGCATTTTCGCAGTTTATTAAAAACGAATTTAGGGTTTCTCTACTACCATCATAGGATTTGATAAATTTAAAAAGGGTATTTAATTCTAATTCCGCCATCGGAATGGATGCAGCCGTTTTCCTAGTTACGCGAGGAGAGTTAACAGGTGACTTCACTTCTGAGTCGCTTAAAACTAATTCAGGTTCGGGAATATTCAATGTTAACTTGTTATCTTCAGATTTAGTCACTTTTGGCATAATTTATATTTCAAACAGGTTAAACTATAACTAGAATCATTAAACAAAAGAAAAATAAGAAATGTAGAAGTTAAAACGGTATTATAAAATGAACTATGTAAATCGAACGAGTTTCTTAAATCTAAAAATAGTTCCGTGACTATCAAATAATATTCAAAACTCTTAAACTAAACAAAGCAATGACCAAAGACTTACAGTACAAGTATTGTGTAGGCGACGACGGATACGAACGAGACTGCTGAGTAGGACATTCCGACGGGCGATAAGCCGCCTGGGTGCTGCGAGTAGATCGTTTGTTACGGGATAATTATTTGTTCTTGATTTCGGCTTCTTGATTATTATTCACATATGGTATGGAAACGTGAATGATTTCTGGTAGAATGATTGATGTTTGACTCGAAGAATAGTGTCGAGGAAATTGCAGTTCACGATGCAATTTTCCGTATGATGTAATTTCGAAGTATGATTTCAGGATACAGTTGACCACTTAGGACACTGGGGTTTTATTAAGTTATAAAGGATGTGCACCCCTGGATTCACTTTTCACTATATTATATACTTAGTTGATATAATATACTAATTTTATTTAGTTATCAGCGTTGTATAACTGACGTTTAAGCACAAGTTTTATGCACTTTTACACTGGATATTGGATTTTTCACTGGGTATCGAATATAGATAGTACGAGGATACTGGACACTTGAAAGTACGCACTGAGCACGACACTGAGTTTATTTATTTTTATTTTATTTATTTTTGCACTGGATTCATAGAAAGGATAGGGACCCGGCGCGAGTCTGCGAGTCGGTTGCTTAGGCACTTGGAATTTTCCGGATCCCACCGCTGCCACCAAAATGTTATACGTGATTTTAGAATTAGCTTTTTAAAAAAACTATTTTTAGCACTAGAACACTTTTATTTCAAAAGGATTTTAACAAAGGATAATATTTAGGATTAATCTTTAAGCAACCGCTCTGAACTGTACGACGACGCAGACTGACTCTACCACCGGTGGTCAAGAAAGCTTCGAACCGTTATCGCTAAACTAATACTGCTGAGTTAGCTCAGCAGTGCCTAGGAAAGCACTTATGGTAACAATCCCGGGATATAACAGAACGCAAACGGGAAGTGTTTAAAATATATAAGTTAATAGTTAAGTATTTATATCGTAGAACAAAAATAACAATTTCCTGGAGTTGCATAGCTATGAGCGGTTGAGATAACTCAGCATCAGCTATGCAACATACTCACTTATAACATCACATACTAATGTTTAGCAGTGAATCTAAAACAAAAAATATAAGCTCTTTCCGATAAGAGTCCCACAATGCAGAATACACAAAATCAAATTAGCATGTTATCGCAACTGTGTCTAGTCGAAAACAATAAAAATATTTTACGATTACAGTTATTGTAAAATATTTCGGATACTCCCGAACTTTGATTGCATTTATTTCGGGTTTAATTGTCGGAGCACGCAATTTTACCAAATCGACTAGCGTGACTTCTGGGTGCAGCTAAACTAGATTACAGAGTAACTACAAATAGAGAATTCTATTAATTTATTATAAATTTACGAGCTTTAAATGGTGGTGCATTAAACGGTGCCAACAAAGTATGGTGAATGTAATATGTAAATACATACATAACTTCACGGCTGTATCCCTTATGGGGTAGGCAGAACACCAGAGGTTATAAAACCATCGGATGTCACGTTTTAGGCCTTTTCGTCTCATTGAATTATTTTATTATCATATTTTAACTTTACTTAATGTAAAAAATAAAATATATGAATAAAATATATGAAAATAAATGACCTCCCATACGAAGTTTTTGTTTTCACTAGCTTTCTTATGATAATTAATTTACATGGCATTTGGAATATTATGAACACTTGTAACTAATATAATTTATTAATTTGCAAATATGTCCAAAAACAAATAACTAAATGCCTGCATGTAGTCTACTCTGTGAGCTTGTTTGCGTTGCCAGCCCGCGCTGGGTGAACCATTACGCCGACGACACCGGCATTCCAATGTATGCAGATTTCTACAAGCCTGCCTCTAATTTATGGGATTTCGCTAATTGTAATGAGTCTTAGTATTAGACTAGAGAATTTAATGGCGTCGAAGAAGAAATTTCTCTAAGAAATGGCTTTTTAACGTGATTTAGAGGAAGTGAAAAGGGGTATAACTTTATGGTTGTAAATTTACAAATGTATCAGAATTTGCATATTTTATTTAACTGATTTGACATAATTCTAATAATTAATTCTATATTCAGAATTTAGAGTTGTTTAATTAATCAAAAGAATACCTTAAAAAAAGAATAGTGTTAAAATAATGAGACTTACAAGCTCGTTAGAATAAATTAACAAGACAATGAAATCTATATATATAAAACAATATTTAATGTAAGCTACCACAAATTTTTAATGTCCATCTGTTGAGAAGAATGGGTAAGAAACTCAACAGGAATCATTTCTTTAAATATCAGTTTCACAAATATCACTTTTTTTTTTTTTATTGTAAGGATAGGATGTTTGTCTTCCATGCCACCTGATGGAAAGTGCGCATGAAGACTATGGTGTTACACGTCCATCCACGAGAAACCTGTTCACTCGACACTTAAAAGTTCCAGGACTGTAATGGTCAGGAAACCATTATACTTTCTTATAACTAAACTAGATTCTTTAACAATACATATACAATATATGTATTGCATATACAATATACAATACAATATTTATCCTTAGGAATAAGGTGGTCTTTTATACTGTATCATTAACATAGTATATCAATTCCAATAACGATTACAATATGATAAACAATGTACTTAACTTAAGGGCAGACACCGAAAGCGGGAGCGTCATCAACAAAAACTAATCCCTACCATCTTTTTTTTTTCCGCCAAAGAAAAATCTTTGGCACCCACTTAAGCAAGCATGGGGAGGATGAATCCTGTTACGGACGAAAGGGAATTCTAAAGAGCTGCTTACCCCAGTGGCTAACAGACTTAAAGTACCCAGACAGTGTGGAGACAGCAAAAGCGACCACGAGACTCCTCAGAACGCCTGAGTATACCCACTAAACATCCCCCTTTAATGAGCAGCCTTGACAAAGGCTATTGATCATAATCGGAGCGACAGCCAATCGGTAGCTAGAGGCTGCGCAGAAAATCCCTACCATCGCTCAGCAATGCTTTTATGGGATTCGGTAAACATACATAACTTCACGCCTGTATCCCTAATGGGATAGGCAGAACACCAGAAGCTATAAAAACCATCTGATGTCACGTTTGGCAAATTTGGAGGTATTATTATGATTGAGAGAGACTATAGCAGTAACAGGGGGTCAGCCTGTCGCCCGCAAAATTGCCAATAAATCCTCCGTCCCTTAACTGACTTTTACAGTATGCCCGGGAAGAGAAGCAGCTGGCACATTCTATGTTTTTCTTTCGCTCCCAGTCCAGCATGGAAGCTTCGGAAGATTCGGTAAACAATTAGTCATTAATTACATTTATAAATAGCGCCATCTATAATATTGTACTTCCGCTACTGTCAAGTCATACAAGCACTTGAATATCGCTGATCCATCGTTAGCAAGATAGCACAAGAATAGCCCTACTACCTCTGGATAAGCGTCTCGTCAATGGCGCCTAATCCGAGTGACGCCCGTCTGGTGTTAAGATCCTGTCAGGTTCCGACATGCTAAAATAAAATAATATAAAATAAAAACCCTTTCATATAAAATCTGCCGCCAAATATGACCGCTCCGGTGGTGGCACAACCCGGCAATATTGTATGAAGAGCCAGCTCTTTCTTAACGCCATCTTTAATCCCATGTGTTTTCATCTGCACTTACCATCAGGTGAAATTGAGGCCAACGCGGCCTTAGTCTATAATAAAATACACTTATCATTAACAAAACCCGCTTAATGGAAAAAATATAAGCAAGTCGTTTTAAAACCTTATTGCTTCAATATGTCAATCACTATAAGTCCGCCTCAAGTAGTTAACATAGAGTGTTCTACTAGTTCACCACAGAGTAGGTAACTAGAGCTCTAAACAATTGATTGGTAGTGTTGCACACCGCACACAAGCGCCGCGCAGCGCTGGCAGCTGATTGATTCTAGCGCTGCACACATTCGCCGAGAACATTCCCTTTACAGAAGTTTATTTATAGTTTAAAGAGTGTAGTGGAGTGTAAGTATTTAAATTGGAAAATTCATTATGTTTTAGTGTATTTTGAAAGAATAAAGCATCATTGTGATAGTGAAAGGATCTTTTTCTTAATAGTAGCTTCACGCGGTTTTCCCGTGGTTCACCCGTGTAACTTCTTGCATTGATTCATCAAGTGTTATCACACAAATCGATCGACGTTGACTGAAGGTCGACCGACGGTGTCGATCAACGTCGATCGGTTTTTCTAATCGGATTTGTCTAGTAAAAACTATCGATCGAAGATCGAATGATTGGTGTGGTAACACCCTAAGGCTGCAAACTGGACGGCAGTGACAGCGAGAGCGACAGCGACGCGGGGAGTCTGGGCCGTTCTCGACGCCAGCGGGCGCTCGAGCGATTTGTCGCGTTTCGTACAAACTGAATACTTTCTATCGTGTCGCGGTAACGTTCCTGCTGTTGTCTTGACAAGAAAATAAGTGAAGTGGAACAGTCACCAGCATGTCATAATGCACAGCCAAGCCGTAAACAAAATTAATAAGAAATTAGAAACTATTGGAAATATCCTGTTGTGCTTAATCCCATGCCTTTTTATCGTCTAAATAATCCTTAGTTTTATAATAAGCTTTTCAAGATACAGTGTTTTTAATGATTGATTTAAATTTATTGAATGGCAGGGATTGATTTAACTTCGGAATTCTGTTATATATCCGTATTGATATTCCAATAAACGATTTGCTGCTTTTAGCCAGCCTTAATTTGGGAAACGCTAACTTATGGTCGTTCCTAGTGTTTACAGAGTAATTTTTATCATGATTATCTTTCCTAGTTTCAAATTTATTACTATTCTTATAAATATACAAAATGTTTTCGTAAATATATTGTGATGCAAGGGTCAAAATACCAATTTCTTTAAAGTTTTCTCTTAGAGATTCTCTACTTCCAAGTTTATACATTCCACGAATAGCCCTTTTAAGTAGTTTTAAGTTTATTCAATACAACTATTCTAAAAACAAATCTTTACTCTTTATCATAATTCTAAACATAACGAATGTTTAAAACTAAAACCATTTTACTCAATCGTGTTTTTGTTTCAGAACAAAGAGAAAATATGGTTTGTATAGTATAGTATAAGGCCTATGAGGAGATGACCTTCCTACCGGTAATCACAATTTATCTGTCAAAACCATATGTCAATGTAATGAACAACCATCAGTGCAATGATTGATAGTCCCCGGCGCTAAGGGATTGATAGATTCTTCGACACAAACTGCCCGAAGGTAGTTAGCGTAATCGACTGCCTCTCAGATAGTGTCTATTTCAAGTAGAGCGAGATGGATGAATTTGATGTCCAATTGTTTTGTCACATAATTTGGGTATCGAAACTAAAAAAACTTAACAAGGTGCTAACTTTATCTAAAAGACCACTTTAGATTACTAGATGATAAAAAAATATATAAAACTAAACATATAACCAGTTACTGGTATTAATAGTTCATAATATTTTTACACTGTGAATTAAACGAAAAATCCTGAGAGCATGTATTTTTTCCGGCGGTCACGATAAACTCCTATCAAAATCTATTAAGTTCGTGAGAAATAACAAATATACGTTTTATTCTCTTTTTCGATTAAATTGCTTATTCGACTAAACTTAAATCGTTTCTACGTAGAGAAATAGGAAAATATAATTATAAGATATTATTTGCACTGATATAAATACAAAAAAACACCACACTAATTACATGCCCCAAAGTAATCATAATCTTGTGTTATGAGATACCATGTAGCGAACTAGGGGGGAACCTAGATTATAAATACATAAATAGATAAACACCCGGACATGGAACATTTATTTTTTGCTTGTTCCGTGCGGGAATGGAACCCGCAACAACTGGCATCTAAGGCAGACAGACAGGTTTACTCCATCGCCAAACTGGATGGAGTAAACCTGAAAGTGCCACTGGAAACTGGATATTGCTACTGGATGAAGACAAAACTGCATAATGCAAATAAGACAAATGCTTATATACTATACTAGGTTCTAATAAAGGTCTCGGTAGATATACAACGAAATTTTTCAACAACCACTATTTTACTGATCATATTATGTCTACATAGTTCTTAATATTTTATATCATGATAACAGGTCAATGCGCTATGAAAGCCGGCTAAGCAGATGTATTAGAGTATACAAAGCAAAATTATTTCGATATTTCAATGGCTTGCAGTTGATGATCTTAATTTAAATAATCTCAGTTCTTACGAACTTGTAGTTGACAGCCATTAAGCAAAGTCAAAAACAGTCAAAATAAAAATGAAAAGTAAACAAAACAATTAAATACAACCACCGCTGGTCTAATTACCCACCGGGACGTCACAACAGTCACAATTCGTGGTTTTGACAACTGCAGAGATAAAAAAGAGCTCCCTTTTTCTATTGTAAGAATTTAATATTAATCATAGCAAGATTCTCAGAAGGGTTTTTGTAGTTTGATAGTTAGATTAAGATACAATAAAACAGGGTTTTTACGTATAAAGGATGGGACGTTTGTTTTCCATGTCATTTAATGGAACATGAATACAAGGAACTTAAGTCTCTAAAAGTATTTAAGCTCAATTCCTCAAATATGAATTACCAACCTACATGTGGTTTTACCCCGTTATGTTTTGATCCCATAAAAAGAAATACATACATCATACATAACATAACCAGAGCCTATAAAGTACGTTTAACAAATTTGAAGGCATTATAATGATGGAGAGAGACTATTGCAGTGACAGGGGGCCAGCCTATCGCCTACAAAAATTTCTCCCATAAAACCTCAGTCCCTTAACTGATTTTTACAGTATGCCCGGGATGAGAAGCATCTGGCACATTCTATGTTTTCCTTTGCTCCCAGTCCAGAATGGAAGACAATAAGCAATTCCTTTATCTGACTAACAGTTTTAGAAACGATCAAACAAAAAAAATATACTCTTTCACTTTTATCTTAGTCTACAATATCTTTTTCCGTTGTTTTATACACGCAAATTCAGATACTGTGTGAATATAAAGATAAAAATCATCTTTCGTGTAATCCTTGCTACTCATGCCAAACATGTTCGTGATATTGTAGCTCAATTTTTGAAGCTGTGTCAGCGGGATACAATTGATCTATTCTCAGAAACATTGTTTTTAAATATACGTAGGAAGTAGAATTAGGAACATTGTAATTTTCGTAGTGTTTGTTACAAATAGCCCTTATATTATTAGGTCTCTAGGTTTTAAGTGCTTTGCATGCGGAAACTAATCAGAGGTTGATATTAGAATACATTTATGTGAAATTTGGCTAGCGATTATGTGAATTCGTTGATGTATCATGGCTCCCTGTTTGATATATTTTCAATCTTATTGATACAGGTAAGACGTAATTCAAACACGAAACAGAAAAAAACAAGAGAATGTGTTTTAAAAGAGCTTTTTTTCATTCTTAATAGCTGAAAAAACAAATCGATTAAAAGGCAATTGTATTAAGCGACTTTGTAAAGAAGGGTGAGCCTTGTAGGGGTTCTTCGACGTTTGCATCCATCGATCACCATAAGATCTTCGCTTACCCATCTCGTCATTACACGGTCGTTTAATTAATGCATTTATTTCACTTAGATTAAAAGATAAATGGAGTTTAGTCCAAGGGTGTTACGAAAGGCTTTGCAGCTCAAAATGAAAATAAAAAGAGTATATTCACTCTAGGTATGTAAAAGAAACTTATTGAAGGTCAAACGGTAGATGAGGGCGGCGCGACATGGGACCGAGAAACGTGGAAAACCTTGGGAAAATCGCTATCCAGCAGTGTGCGTCTCTCGGCTACGATGATGATATGCGTCAAAATAATTACATCTTTCGGGTGGTCAAGGTGTAAAATTGATCTTTCAAATACGAGTAACAAATTTTAAAATATTATTAACAAGAATGTATTTACATCTAGACCGTTAGGTTACCTATTTCAATCAACGTAAGTATATTCATATGTTATAATAAAATGAAATGAAATATTTATTTCAGTACATACACGATTTTTCACAAGCATCTTATACTCAATCATATACAAATTATTTAACAGTAATTCTGGACTCTACCCCAGGATCCCTGTGATGTGGAGACCAGTGTCTTTCCATAATATGTAGTTCGTTTTTCTTGTTAAAGCAATAGCTATACAATGAGTTTTATAACATGTATAATATATTATGGTCACAAGGGAAACAAATACAATTAAACTGAAAAATCAATCATATTGCTGTTATTACATCAAAGTTCTTCTCAATCTGTCAAGAAACTTCGAAACCAACTTATATCCACTCCCATCTCTCTCATAAATCCGCTCGAACTTCACAACCTAGTAGTTTGTAGAAACAATACGCAAACGACAAAGTTGCGTCGCAGTGCAGAAAAATACAACTTTAAAAACTGGAAAATTTCAGTGCTACACTTTATATACTGTATAAATGGCGTTAAGATATTGTGGCAACGCGATGTTTAGGTTTTGTTTTACTTGCTTGCGGTAGGCGCTGGGAAACTGTTGCAAGCTTGTCCTGTCCAGGTACTGTTCTTTTGGATTTAAGAATATCTTTAGCTTCATTGTTGCCTCGGTTTTCTCAAGGCTTTATTTATTAAATTTCTGTTTAAATGTTATTGGTTCTTTGGAGCGAAAAGTTTTTTGTTTATTGAGATAGTTAAGCCAGTCGGTAAACTGTCACAAAGCCAAATATCATCCAAATTCGTTGAACTATTCTGCCATGATTAAGGAACAAACATCCGTACATACATCCATCATCCACCCAAACTTTCACATATAATGTTTATTATTATTTCATTTGTATTTATGCGCTGTACTTACTGATGTGTAGGTATTTGTATATATTGTATTATGATTATTATTTGTATAAATTATATTTCTACTAAGATGCTCGTAAACGGCATCGGTATAAACGGTATAAACCTGCTCGTCACCCAGGGGAGGGACTCATAGCTCTGTTAAGTAGGCATTACAAGGAGTTGTGATGATGAACGATGAAACAAGATGTTATAAAAACAGACTTATAGATATCTACTTGTCTTTCATAAATTTTGCTTCACAAAATATCATCATTTGAATGTATTGCCTCCCTATTGCTCTAAGTTGTATAAAAACACAAGCTTTTTTATTTTCAAACTCAATCCACAGACTCAATAACAAGATAAATACCGTCGACAGCGACAATAAATACAAATCTTTGCGACTGACTCACTTCAGATAAATCTCATTTCCCGGTTAAAGGCTTTCATTAGCTGCTGCGAACAGGAGAAATAAAATAAAATAAAATAAAAATAAAGCGCTATCGTGACAATTAAGAGGAGACATTGCTGGCGGGTGGCCGAGCAGCGCCGCGGTAAGTGCCTTGTTAATATCCTTCGATACTTGTGATTGAGCTTATTACATTTAAGCACTTAGAGTGAGACGTTGTCGGTTAAAGAGGGTTTAAAAGTATATGAATCTTGAGCGGAGTAGACATTTAAAGTAAGTTAAACTGCATTTTAAGATGTACATTTTAAATTTAAGGAAAGGATATTTTTAGCCGGATTTTCGTGTCAAATTACATAATATATTATGTATACATTTTTGAACCACGTAGCCTTAGTTTTATATACAAGATTTTTTTTTTAGCCACCAGCCAAATTTAAATGTGTTTTTCTTTGATACGATATATCCCTGCTGAATTATTTAAGTGCCCCTCAGAACAAAAAAATATATAAATATGGTACCATAAATTTTTTTGGTAAGTACGATACACTACGAACACTCGGTGTTGATGAAAAAGCTACTACGTCGCGGCATTTTTTTCATTATACTACGACGTAGTACTTCAAGATATTTTGTAGTAGCGCGTAGTCACCTTTATTCTAATGGTATTCATTTATAATTAAGAATGACTAGGCTTTGCTTTATATGTAAGCAAATGTAATAGTTACATTGTTAAAAAAAATACATACATTTTTTGGCAAAAATCGTTTCTATAAATGGTACGGGTTATGCAGAAAAATTTGGCCAGTGACTAAAAACAACTCTGTATATACATATAGCTATGATATTGTTAAGAATGAAGGTTTTAATAAACCCTTATTACGTTGTTTAGGAATTGAGATTTACGGAAAAGTAACAACTAATTACAGAATGTTTTGTTCAATAGAGAAATAAGGCCACTAAGCAGTTTTCACAAGCAAATTATTAGACCATCTAATTGGCAATTTGTTAAAAATCTTTTTCTTACGATTTTATAATAGTTCTGTTTCAGCGAAAGTGACCTTACATTAAAAAGGTTTTAGAATCGTTGAGGAAATGCATTCAAAAGTTCAAAAGTTTCACGGATTATTTTGTTTTTACCCCCATCTATGATAGTGATAACATTACTTGTAGTTCACTTCACACTGAGATATCGATCAAGAATTAGTCTTTTACAGCAATCACAATGTTGAACTAAAAGGCGCAGAAAAGAAAAAACACAACTATATAAACAAATTACAAAGGTCTCAAATACTACGTAATAAATAATTCCATGAATGTAATCATTATACTAATAACACATTTTAATGTTCTTTTCTTATACCTTTTCTATTACAAAAAGTAATAAAAAAATAAACGTTATAAACAAGAAATATTAATTGATTGTCTGCCAAACAAGAAAAAAACGGAATCGGCGGAATTAATCTAATTGTCTGGTCCCATGAAATCTCCTTTTCTTTGTTAATAATAGATCCGAAAACCATCTTATGCACGCCTTGAAGATTCAATCAAAAGCTTTCAATAATCCTCAACCACTTCAACGATAGGGACAATGCTCTAGAAACGTAAACATCCTTCTCGCTCTCACGACTGATGCAATTTGGAAGTAGGCAAAGAAAGGACTGAATTAATAATGTAAAGCCTAGTTCTGGTTAATTGAATGTATGGGTTTCTTGTAAGAAGATTAAATAGTCTCAGAGGGATATTCAAGGGTATTTGTAGCTGGATTTGCTAACTATATCTGTGAATTTTGAGATGACTTTGGACAAGGTATATTTTATGGTATTAAGTGATACTGAATAAAAGATGTGGTGTCTATGAGGATACTGAAAACCTTGACAAGTGACGGTAGTTTGTGACTAAAAAAGAAGTCTTTTCCGATTTTCATTGTCAGCATAATCCAGGGACTGCATATCGGTATGTTTATTTAAATAGTATTAGTAAAATTTCAGTACCCTTATTAGTGTACTGCTTCATCAAACACAATACCCAAATAATGTATACTGGATTATTTTCTGTACCGAAATGTATATATAGGTCAGCATATGTCCCTACGCTTTATTTGCAACTAAACTATCGAAATATCGTATCGTAATATAAATTAATTTTAAAATTAAATTTTAATATCAATATTAATATTAACACCGGAAAATTTCAGTTAATTGAAAAAAAAATCAGTTATGCTACAATAATAAAAAAGGTAACTACACGAATTATTTCAGAATGAATTCCTGTACTGTTATTTTTAACGGTATGACGTCACACAGAAAAAAATGTACAGAAAATCATACCGGTATGCAGTCCTTGGCATAATCAGATCTTGAAAATGAAAATAAAATTCTTCTTTATTGTTAATTAAATCCGAGTTTTACCTTCATATCACCTGATGATAAAAAGTCCAAAAAAGCAGCACTCATGCTTATGAATGAGCTAGCCAGGGGGACCCTGAAGAGGTCTGACCAGCAAGCTGGGACACACTTGTCCAGGGGCTGTAAAAAAGTTCACTCTACCATTAAGACAGTAATATTCTTCTTCTTTGACTACGATAAGGATCCTTTCTCCAAGGGAAAACTTAATTGAGACTGCATAATAAAAACCTTTATCGAAAATCAGTTGCTAAGTACGATACATTTCAGTATATTACCTCTCGAAATACAGGTAAATGCATTGATTTCCCTCATACAGTTCCATGCCAACTTGTATGTCGCAGCAATAAATCTCTCCCGAAATGTGCCCCGACACGAAGCGAACCCGCGTCGTTGCTCCCTTCCAAATCGCTACAGGATTTTATGTTCTGTTTCATCTTTGACACCCTATCTACTCTGTCAGCTTTGATTTTTTGGAACTAGATTTTCCAATGGTATAAATGTGGAAGTTTGGGTGGGCGTATGGATGACCCTTCCTTAATCACGTCAGAACGGATCAACGGATTTGGATGAAATTTGACATTATGATAGTGTACAGCCTGGAACAGAACATAGACTACTTCTTATGCCGATATTCCTTCTTAATTAGAAATTGTGCTGGTAAAACCGTGTGACACAGCTTAAATATCTAAAAAAGAAATAATATGACACCATCATAATCAAATCAAATCAAATCATTTTATTGCTATAAATATGGTAACATTTGTTGGTCTTAGTACATACTTCATTGAGCACATATTTCACTGTATCACAGCATGCAATATTAGTATTTTAAGTAAATAGTTCCCTATAGGTTAATTTATTTATGATTACATTATTAAAACATTGATAAATAGGTTTTAAATTAAATTAAATATTAGACAATAATTTTCATTTCAGCATCCTTTTTGTTCATATATTCGGTTATTGAGTAAATACATTCTGGAATTAACCATTTCTTTAAAGTGGACTTAAATCTATTCATACGTAGCACACATAGCAATAGTGAATAAATAATACAAATATTTTATAATCAATTTCAATGTTAGAAATTTCGACTTATTTTTATTTTTGATTACATAATACAGGGCTACTTCAAAACTTTACCAATATATTGTAGTTGCTTACCCATTTAAGTAGGGGATTATGGTATTATGGCATAAGTCAGAACTGATTCTCTATAATTGGAAATCATTCTACCTAGGACCGATAGATAATAAAGGCCTATAAACGTTGCCAAAAGCTCGGAGCATTAAACATAACATAATAAACATAGGTCATATTATGCTTGCTTTATTTTACACTTCGTTCTTTCTAAGTTTTAAAAGTTTTGAT
The DNA here is from genome assembly GCA_944452665.1 of Stenoptilia bipunctidactyla. Taxonomy (NCBI): domain Eukaryota; kingdom Metazoa; phylum Arthropoda; class Insecta; order Lepidoptera; family Pterophoridae; genus Stenoptilia; species Stenoptilia bipunctidactyla. The sequence continues at coordinate 23,567,402 of OX101740.1, read as the reverse complement.
GCTCGAGTTTGTTCCCCAGAAGATCGAGTTTCCAACCTGTCACTTTGTATCCACCTGTCACGATATTATCATATCGTTGAGCGAAGCTGCAAGATTTAAAAAGATCAAATCTCTATTTTACCTAGTACTAAGTGGTGACGAGAATGAAGATACAGCAGACGGGTATAAGATAGTACTGGCTCTATGAAAGAACATATTTATTTTTCCGGATAACAACCTCAAATAAACCCACCGATATAATTATATATTTAGGCATAAGAAAATAAACTAGGCACCATTTAAAACATAACGCAATTCACCCAATAAACAGCAAAAAGATTTATGAACATCAGCTTAAACTGCACGTAAAACTTCTTATAACACTCAACGGCTGATAAAATTCACACATACGTATCATACTCTTGTAATCTCACCGCACCTCACGGAAAAACTTTGCAAGACCCACAGAGGGTCGTGTCTATGTGTGCGTGAGACAAGTTTCTCGATACGTTTGTAGGAAGCAAAAGTTTTTTGTAGTATTTGTTGGCACTCGAAGTGTCTGGAAGTATTTTGGGCAAAATTTATTGCAGTGACATAGTAGTTGCCTTGGAGGTGTTCCTAAATCAATATAAACGGTTTTTTTGGTGGAAGAGAAATATGTTATTATGTAACTGCTTTGAAAAATCTTTTTTTCACATTTACATAATTCACGGATATTTTTCATGGTTCTGATTTATATCTTTAAGCTCCTTATATGAAGAAACGTTTTATTCGATCGTTATTTCTATGTTGCCATAATATTTAATAGCATTGGACAATCCTACTTATATTATGAAGGCGAAAGTGAGGATGATTAAATGAAGTCTTTTAAATAGATAAGGCTAAGACATTGATAACTCTTCTTGGAATAAAGTCGCCAAATAAATTGTGAAAGTGCGTCTGTCTGTTTCGCATTCACGCTTAAAGTACTGATCCGATTTAAATAAAATCTGGTATATAGATAGACCTGACCCTAAGGATGGACAAAGGATTGCTTTTATTACAAAAAAAGGGAATGAGGGATAGAAATAGGGAATGAACTTTATTTTGAAAATAACGATTTTAATGAAATTTGGTACAGATATAAACTTAACCTTGAAAAACGGTCCACACTACTTTTTATTGCAAAAAAGGCGTTGAGGAGGTAGAAATATGGTATGTTTTTTTTAATCCTCGCAACATATCATTATACTAATTCAATGTTGCCGTTGGATAGCATTGAGTTATTTTTTGTAAACTAACTCCTCATTCGGTAAATCATGCTTAATCACAAAGTTTCCGCACGTGAAACCGCGGGTAAAATTATACAATAATCAGCGAGTATTCAGAGAATTAAAAACCAACTTCACTATCATTTTTCAATCCTAGTCAAAACTGTTTGAAGTACATATTAGGTCATCAAGGTATAATACATCGTATTGCTACATATTTTTTCGAAAGTTTAAAATTTTTCAAAAAGTTCTTAATCGATTTCGATGAAATTTGTACAAGATCACCCGTGAAGTATTCGCTATCATATGAAATAAGAATATCCAAAATCGATTCATAATTGTCCGTAAAATTTTGTAACAAAGACACAAAAAAAGTATTCTTAAAGTATATAAGTAGTACAATAGAACCACTTCAAAGACACATCCTTCAATTGCCACCTAGTCGACGGATTTTTCTCGGTAACTGTCGTGTGGGAAACCAATCAAGTAGAATTAGATTTTCTTCTTAAAAAATTGTCTCGACTCTATTTGTCAACAAACTAATCTTACCGTTTTTTGCATTGTCAGGCTTTCTTTGAGCTATTGTGTATAAGTTTTTGACAGATCTTTCTATTAGGATAATTAGGGATCTAATTAGGGATTTTGTTAATAAGAATAACCTATGAATAAATTACAATCATGGTTTTACATTTTCTAGTTCATGTAAATTCAAAACATTCTTAACACTCCACTACTGGTTGTTTACTAATTTTGAAAACTTCGATTCCTCTTCTCTATACACAATAATAAATTTAATATTTTTCACATTTATAAAAAACCAAGCAGTATTTTGATCCCTTCAAACGTCCAAAGCAGAAGTTTCATTAATTTTATTACTCAGTAGATTTTAAGATGAACAAAAACTGAACCCAATCGGTGACAAAAGGTGACCCCACATGGGCGGAGCGGGTGTCGCGGCGAGTGACTAATGTCACCGAGTTCAGCCTGTTACTTGTTCTGGTGATTGTCTTGTGTAGTGGCGGTGGACTGAGTTGTGTGTGGGACTTTTTATGGAAATTATTTATGAAGAACTCAAGGACTTTAAAGACCAATAATCAACGAATGCAGAGCATATAAAAAACCGACTTCAGATGAAAACTTTGGCTGAAGTATCAAGGTTATCAAGGTAAATGTTCTTCGTATTCATAAATTGTTTTTAATTTAAAATTGTCCAGGAAGTACCGAATCGATTTCGATGAAATTTATATGGGACTAACTCTAAAGTATCCTCTATCAAATGAAATAAGAAGTTTCAAAATCGATTTATTTTTTAAATGTCCAAAATATTGTGTAAGAAAGACACAAAAAATTAACATACACACGAATTGAGAACCTCCTTCTTTTGGAATTCGGTGGAAAGTCATTATTTTTAACAATGACATGTTTAACCTCGATCTCATCTAAAGAGTGACAAATTAATCTAAATGGAAACAATTTAGGAAGGAATAAGCTCTTCATAAAATATTGCCAGAGCGGTAATATTTGGCTGAAGACTCTATACGAAAAGCTCGGCAAACACATACCATCAAACAGTTTTGCTCTGAATTCTGACCATTTGAATATTGAAGAATCGTAAAAAGTCACTTAGTCATGAAACTCACATTTTTAAACATATAAAGGTGATCTAAACATGTTAGCATTGAAAAATGGAAACCATTTCAGCATTCTGCACATTCCCGTATCTACTTGGTATAGCAAAATTTTAGAGTATTATTATATTATCTTCCTAGATGACCTACAAAACCTATAAAACCATATAACAAGCGACACTACCGATAAATCTATGATTAGTTCCGAAATAAGTGGGTTTTCACTACCACCACCCGTACGTGGGAAGTTTCGCCATCGGCAATGGCTAACATACAAACAAACAAACACACATAAACCAGCTTTCTATGTACTTAACGAAGCTTAATGCCTTGTTTCCATTAAGTTTCAATAAAGGAATAGGTTTAAAAGAAATAAATGTGAAAAAAATCGTTATTATAGGGTGACAGATTAAAAATTTATTATAGAGATTTTTGATTGGCTAATTTTGTTTTCGTTCATATTGTATGGTATGTGAAAACGCCCTAGTAAGGCACATAAACCATAAAACCTTTATCGTTTCTATCATTGATCACTCCAGTTAATAAGGTTTGCGTCGATCGTTACACAAATTTTAGCTTTAGAATGCCCTGTTAAATGCGTCACGGGTTCTTATGTATTCTTCGCATGATTCTATTTTTTTTAACTTAGTCCTCTTCTAAAATCTACATACAGTAATCCTAGATTTCCCGTACGTCAATGGAAACAATCTCCTAAGTAAACATTAGGGTAGATCCACATGCGGGCATAATCCGACATGCCAGAAGACCACTTGCCACCGATTGATAAGCTTTTTATTTGCCCCTTAATAGTGGAAACAAGGGAGGAAAGCGCCTTAGACTGCGCTTGTGAAAATAAAAGTATCTGCGATAAGACTGTCTGACGAATTGTTGGGATAGTCTCTTGTAGGATCTTTTTCTTGTTATTCTAGGAGGTAAATTAATATTGAATATTTATGTAAATGGATGTTTACATGTTTAAGAGATCACTGATATAAACTGCAAACACATGTAATAATATCTACTGAATAAACATTAGAAGTCGTCGTGGCGCCGTGGTTACTGTGTGTATCATACGATATCACAGATTAAGCAACGTTTGGTGCGGTCGGTGCTTGGATGGGTGACCGCTGACCATTCATTTCTCACGGCGACTTCCGTGCTTCGGAGAGCACGTTAAGCAGTCGGTCCCGGGTGCTGTATACATGTATACAGTAGTCGTTAGGGTTTGTCAGAAGCCACTTTGGCGCCCTGAAAATTCTGACATCCACCACCCAGCACTGGGCCAGCTTGGTGGATTATAGCCTACCTCCTCGTCACCCAGTGGAGAGACTCATGCCCTGCAGTGGGCTCATTACAAAGAGTTGTGATGATGATGATGATGAAACATTAGAAAATGTAGTTAAAATAAAAGTATAAGCAGAGTTGTAGATTCTCTAGCCTATCACCTGTTACTAATCAAGGGGTGATGTTAAATTCAATCACAGTTAAATCATTGCAAAGAATTATATAACGGTAGTTATTTAGAAAGAGACAGATTATGAATCCATATTGAAATGAAAAACATAAAGATCATTAGGTGGACAGAACCTTGTGGCCACTTGCGGCGATGCGGTATTCACATTCATTAAAATCAAATTTACATTTTTGTAAATTAAACAATTATGACAAACAGTTTTATACGCTTATACGACCGCCAATTGAGAGTTGCCTCTAAATTATTATAAATATCGGTAAACAAAATAAGACCAGCATGTCTACTGCTGCGCCTATATTCCTTGCACGTGCAAGTGATTGTGACTTGCGTACAAATGTCTGCTCAAACGTGTGTTATGAAAGCAGTCATGAAACAACTGTGCAAACTTTATATTATAGATAAATTAAACTAACTTATTAGCAAGAATCGAGGCTTACTACAATGAAAAGCCGTTTTTCGGTGGTTGGATTTCATTCCAATTTTTGTGATTCCAGCTCCATTCGATTTTAGTTACGTATAAAGGTAAGTAAACGGTTCAAGATCGGAAATCCACATGAAATAATCTACAATAATATAACTACAACTAAGTATTTTTTGGTGGGCAGCATTTGACCAGAAGATACCAGATTGATCTATGTATGGGGACGGAAATTAACATAAACAAGTGGATTTACATAAATCAAGTATATTGGTTTTCTCGTACAACTCACCTATCACATCTTATGTACTCTTAAGTACGTTTATAAACTCCCTTTTTTTTAAACAAACATTTATTCTTTCTTACTTCCCGTAAGCAAAGCTTAATAACAAAGACAATATCAGTATTAGAAAATCATATTCACAGCTGTTTACATAAAAAAATATTGTACAAAGACCCGTACAACAAATTTAATTTGCAATGTTTACTAAGTACCTGTTCCATCGTGTATCAAAATAAAGGATTATTATAAATCTCGAGTCATGGATTAAAAGTTTTTCAATTTGCATTAAAACTTTTATAGAAACCCTGACACAGCATTACAAAAGAAAGACGAGAAATCGCCGCCCTAAAACAATGGAACCTTTTTCCCTTTTAATTTTGGGCCTCTCAATAAAATGTAAAAAAAACTTTTTAAAACGCCTTTTAAATGGGATCGTACGTCGTGGGCCCCTCAAATTCATTGCGCTTATACGAACTACGCTCAACCACATGATACCCACTTTATTAAGTTGGTTTGAGATACACTGCTGATTTTCATGAATAACAAATTTAGAACGAACGTAAACAGAACGCAATGTAGGTTGTACTTTTCGAATTTATGTTGTTCTTAAGTGTTTTCTAGTAGGAGAGTTGGTGTAAATTCTGGAAATGGGTTATACGGGTTGATTCCCTATCCGGTCGTGTATGTAGTTTAGTTGAAATCGATAGTCATCAAAGTTTTAAGAGCTCTCAATCTATTGATTATGCATGCCATTACGGATAAGTCGTAAATGTGAGAGTAAATTGGGTGCAGGCGGCGAAGTGGGGGTAATTTTGTGTGAATCTATTGACTAAATTAGAAGATGGAATCATTTATAATTGATATGCCGCTTTGAACTGTATGTTTTTGAGTAAAGCTTTGTTGTTTCTTTTTTGTCTCTTTTAATTAAATTGTCTACAGTCTCCCGCAAAAACATTTTAGAAACTCTACAGACATGACATTTTTTGGATGTGTCAATATGGTTTTTTTTTATTAATTTGTACAGAATCTCACCGGATGATCACAGAAATATATTGATAAATACCAGAATACATCATTTTGATATTTTGCAGAGAGTTCTTCTCTTGGGTCTCATAGCAATTTTTTTCGTTTATTTTTTCTACCTAATGTATGGGGTATCAAAAAACGTAACTGTCGTAGTCTGTGGAAATTTGAGGAAGAATTTATGATATGTGCTAAAAATTCATTGCAGCTGAGTCTGCTTCTTCCGATGACCTTTATAGGGTTTAACAGGTTAGCATTTAAAGTCAGCTGTCAACTAGCAGTGGTAAGATGTCCCCTGCCGTTATGTTGGCACTATTGCTTGTCAAGCTGTTGTCGGTATTCTGGGATAGTGAAGGAATCCTTTTTATTGATTTCTTGCCAAAAGGGCAAACGATAACTGGATCCTATTATGCAAACTTAATCCCGAAATTACGTGAAGCGATTAAAGAAAAACGTCGTGGGAAATGGTCATTGGGCGTGTTGTTTCTCCAGGATAACGCTCCACCTCATCGTTCGGAATTTGCGCTCAACGCAATCCGCAGTGCTGGCTTCGAAGTCCTTGATCACGCACTATATTCTTCTGACTTAGCCCCGAGTGATTTTCACTTATTTCCAAAATTAAAGGAGCATATTCGTGGAACTAAATTTGACGATGATGACGCGGTTATGACTGCCGTAGAGGAGTTTTTTGATACATAGTCGAGAAAATTATTTTTTTGCGGAAGGAATAAGAAAGTTGGAGATGCGGTATTCTAAGTGTTTAAGATTAGAAGGAGATTAGGTAGAAACATAAAAATTTTTGTTAAATTTTTTTTTTTGTATTCATTCTAAGAATTTTTTGATTCGCCCTCGTATAATATAATTTGTGTCGTCATTCAAAACCTTCCTAGTCTTATAGTTGTTTATTATTTACAAATCAGAAAATTAAACATATATTTATTCGTGGTAGGTATAAACAAAGTTAGATTACGGGGTTAAAATGGATACATATTATTGGTAACACTGCTGCCACAATGCTGCCAACATCAGCAGGCTGGGGACATCTTATAGTGAACGGTCTGTAATGACTTATGACAAGGCATTTTATAGAACTGCATGCTTAGATGTTTTTCGACCTTACTGTTCCTTACCACCTAATTAAATAAAAATCAAGCAGAGGACGGGTGAAAATAGTAGGTGCATCACTAATGATTCTTTGAAATCGAGAATAACGAAAGTGATCCTTGTAAGTTGATGGCGTAGGGAATTAAAGGAAAGGAAGACAGACATTTGTAATTTTAATTATATTTATAATTTTATGTTAAATACAATATACAATAGTAGGCTATTTGTGACCTTAAGTACAGGATGTTTGTATGCTACTCTCTGATACTTATATTTTAAACTTTTCTTCATTCCCCCACAATTTAGTAAATAGTAGCTTTAAGTTTACAATGAATCTAGATTCGAGAAAGATAATGTGTTTTAGAAATACTTATCAGTATATTTTTTACACGTGCGACGATATAGAAGGTGACTGGTGGGTCACTTTTGAAATTCAAGGATGTGATAGTTTGACATCATACATGAAGAGAAAAAATATTATTATAAATAAATATTAATTATTTACTGAGTTAACTTAACCGAAAGTTAAGGAATTGATTACGCAACGCATGGTTACGCTAGCGTTGGCAGCGATCGGTGTGCCAGGTCACGTAACGCGTTTGACTCATTAATTTCTATGTAAAGTAAATAGTAACATATTAGTACTTATTTATAGGGAATTCTATGAAAAATTAAGTAGCTACTTTTTTAGATAATTATGATCAGAATCGAGTACAGAGTGCTCTCCTTCATAAAGTTGTCACCAGTCACCATGCATTTACTTTTTTTTTGTTCATTTAAAAATTGTACATTTGAGGAATGATTGGTAGCTGTGATAAAATGTAATTTTGTCTCTCAAATTATAATTTCTTGCAATAAATATCAAATACCATAGTAACCCTCTTAAAACATGAGCTTAACAAAAAATCGTAGCCCCATAAATAGCCCCAAATATTATTCATTTCGAAATTGCAGCCCTTACCGCCACAATTATCGTGCCCCTGAGGGCTTCATATTGAAATGTTACTTTTAATAATACTGACCCAAAAATACCTATAAATTTCGGTAAAGTGTCCCCTAAGTAACACAATACAAAGGGAACAAGGACATTTTTATCTGAATTACATGTGTTACGGAACGCGTACAAGTGTTGCCATTGTCATAATTTTAAATTTATTAATATTTTTATTGAATATCTACTTGCAAATCAGGAATTAATTATTTTTCTTGACTTTAAGCTAACTCTAATTTGAATGTGTACCTACATAGGTTAGGTCTTAGTTACGCGGTATGATCCAGGCTCCACAAAAAAGCTAATTTGTTATTTTTGATTATAATAGTTAACAAATTCAAAGTCGTATCGCACCCAGCGTTAACATAAAAGCAAAACTCTTATTTAAAGGTCGCTTTAAATCTGCTTAGCGTCACAGTAGGGTTACCAACCATACTGTTTAAATTGTTTTTCATTACATTATACTGTTTACTGTTGAAAAAAAAATAAAGTATACAAAATACTGTTTTCAGCATAAAAAAGTTAAACACTTTATATGCTAGACTTTTACTAATAATTGTTAAAGAAGCTCTAAAAATATGTGTTTACAACTTTAAATAAGTTGAATACTGTTTATTTTCCAAAATACTGTTTGATATTCTTTTCAGACTTAAATATACTTTATTTCTATATATTATAGATACACTTATGTGTATATTTGTTCCTCAATCACGGCAGAACGGATGAAGGGATCTTGATGAAATTTCGTATGGAAAAGAAATAGTGTATAGTGTATAATAGTACAAAGAACATTTTATCCCAAAAAATCTGGTTTTCACGGGATAGATTAATTAAAAGAATGAGTTCGTTTTCAAAAATCACCGACATAACTAGAAAGATTGCAGAGCTGAAGTGGCAATGGGCAGGGCACATAGCTCGCAGAACAGATGGCCGTTGGGGTAGAAAAGTTCTCGAGTGGCGGCCACGTACTGGGAGACGCAGCGTAGGCAGGCCCCACGCAAGATGGACCGACGACCTGGTCAAAGTCGCCGGTAAACATTGGATGAGGGTGGCGCAGGACCGAGTGACGTGGCAGACCTTGGGGGAGGTCTATGTCCAGCTGTGGACGTCTACTGGCTGTAGATGATGTTCGATTTCAAGCTTTGACACTTGCGCAGTAAGTATTTTAAGACGCGCAATGAACTTTAACATTCAAAGGATGAGGTTTAAAGCAATTGCTATTACGTAATTGCTTCAACACGAATAACTCTCGAGCAAGAGCTATTATTTCTATAATAATGTGATACAAGGAACAACTACTCACGCAGCAGATTACCTACCATGGCAATCAAACCGTAGAAACACACTGATGTGAATTAATAGATGTAGATTACGGTACACAGTCGGAGTGTTCCCACACAAGTTGCTAATCTCTTGTAGGAGCAATCTGGGATTCAATTCACGTCAACGACGTGCGTTGGAATACCTATTGCTGGTTTTCCTGTGGTTTCAGGTAAATGTCAATAGCTACGTACCGATACTATGTGGAGTAAAAGATAAGGTCATATGCATGATTGTTTTGAGTTAGCCTGGAACTTTGACTTACCATAGAAGTTTATTGTATTTTTTTATAATTATAAGTATACAATAATCAACGAATGCAGAGCATTAAAAAAACTGACTACACGTCCAAATTTTGGCCGACTAATAATGTCATCCACGTAAACATTCTCTGAAATCATAAATATTGTTTAAAAACTTTGAAATTTTCAATTAAGTACTCAACCGATTTCAATTAAATTTATATGGGACCAAATATGAAGTAACCTCTATCATATGAAACAATAATTTTCAAAATCGATTCATAATTATCCGAAATATCGTGTAACAAAGACAAAAAAAAGAACATACAGACGAATTGAGAACCTCCTCCTTTTTTGGAAGTCGGTTGAAAATATATTGAAATGACTAGCAAGGATCTAGGATAAACTAAACCTGGGAAGAGAACAAAATATTATATCGCTTTTCGATGTTATCCCCATTGGACATAGGTTTTATAGTGGTCTAATCTTATCTTCCGGGAAAAGCCTCACAATTGAAGATTTTTATCTCTGACATAATATGCTAAACGTGGATAAATTTATCCTTTAGGTTAAAAAAATTTAGTGAGATACAAGCTAGCAACCACTATCCATCGAAAGTTCAATACCAAATTAGCTGTCACAAAATACTTTACTGTACAGGGTGGAATTTTTGAATTTTACTTCAAAGAAATATTCCTTTATTTTGGAAAAGAAATAAAACTGCATTCAAAGAGTTTTCGAAAATTTGCTTGCTTTGCCCAGAAATTGAACCGACTAAAATATAAAAATTCAGTTTTCATAGTTTTCCTTTAATAAAATTAACCTGGTATGTTAGAGAAATTTCATTCTTGTTATTGACCCTAACAATTGATGCAAAAAAATTACAGGGTTTCATTTTTACAGATTTTAGTCGGTTCGATTCCAGGGTGAAGCGAGCGAATTTTCAAAAATCTTTGAATGCAGTTTTATTTCTTTTCCAAAATAAAGGAAAGTTTCTTTGGAGTTAACATTTGCTATCTCTATTATTAAGAGTACTTTCCCTCCAGGGGGCATTCAAAAATTTCACCCTGTATATGTTTGCAAGACATAATAGATTACAGTATACGAGTTTACGTATACAAATACTTTTTTAAATATATTTTAAAATTTTGGTATTTTTAATTAAAATTTTTACTTAAATAATATATCATCATAATTAGTATCTTTCTTAAAAATAATCTCATAACCCCTTATATCAGCGTTACAGAGCAATAAATCAACTGTCAAATAACTTACATAACTTAACCATAACAACGAACGTCGTGAATAACTTACGACACACAACAAACCGCAACAAAACCAATCAGGGCGCCCCCGGGACTCGAACTCGGAACATTAATTTATAACTGTATCGCCACAGCGTCATCGGCGCTTGAGGACAAACGTATTAGCCAATAGTGGTTTAAGTTGTTCTGATAATTATAAAGTGGTATATAAGTACAGGTTTGTTTTGTAGTAACCAGCCAATTTTTTTTTACTCAATGAGTATTATTTATAGAAATTATTTTAGCAAAAAAGCTATGTATTTGTATATGTATTTGTTTAAGAAGAAAATAATTATAATCGCTATCATTTTAAGTAAAGTTGATCACTCTAAATTATGAATGAATACCATTTAAATAAAGATGTCGTAGTATCATCAATGTAATGCCGCGTCGTAGTAGATTAGTTAAAATAGTTTGTGGTGCCATATCTTAAAAATGTCAGATATTTAGTGGTCATGTTACCTATAGATAATGAGTATACATACATGTGTTACCGCCACTTTTAAATTCATTAGGAATTTCTACACGCACCTTCGGCCAATCATGAAGAAAGAAGGTTCAAGATGGAGAGTCTGCCTACACATACGCTCGCGCAAGGACGCACGCAAAATTGTCCTTGAAACTTCCACGTGCCTTGTTGGAAAAGAAGTTATCCTGTGTGTTCAGCCTGGCCAGTGCTTATACCCAACTAAAGAACTGTTTTACAAAGTGCAGTGAAACCCAAGTGCCGCGAGGAAGATCAAAAAAGGTGCGTGTTAGTTTATAACCTATAATTACCGCTTTAATACATCGATTTACCAGCTATCCTGTGATAAGTCCACTTTTCGGAGATCCTTTAAACCGTAAAGACTCTTTCCCTTAGGGAATAGGGTCCCGCGCCGCATATAGTCCACTACTTTATTAATATTCCAAATTAAAATCCCGCGCCGCTCCAACATGTGCATTTTAACTTATACAGAGTGACTGGTGGGCTACTTTCGAAATTCGAGATCGTGATAGTTTGAGATCATACATGAAGAGAAAAATAAATATTTCTATTTACTGACTTCACTGAAAGTTTAAACATTAATTACGCAACGCATGTTTACATTGACTTAATACAATAGATACATTGCGGGTGGTGGTGTGCGTGTGACGGGAACACTACTATGTGCGTGTTAGCTGAGGCGACGCGACGCGTCGGGAAGAGTGTAGTAATGTCTCTTTATTTATTTATAAGGAATTCTGATAAAAAATTAAGTACCTATCGTAAGAATGAAGTACAGAGTGCTCTCCTTCAATAACCAAAATTTGTCACCAGTCACCCTGTAGATCCACATATAGATCTTGAAATAATTAAAAACGACAAATATTTCATCACACTTAGCCTAGTTAGTTTATCTTCAAATGTCTTAGTTTCGGAAATCATTTTTGGAGATCGGGTTTCGCCCGCGTTCTTAATTTTTCACCCAAATACGTCCCAACTTGGTCAAAATGATCAAAGCAAATGTGCAGGGAACCATGCATAATGCGTCAATTCAATCAAAGAAACAAAAAGGAAAACGGCAAAGTTTATCTCACCGTAAGATATTTCAGTGCAACCTAACTACGCGTAATATTTACGCTTTTGATCGTATTGTGAATTTAATAAAGCACCGTTCAACAGATCTAAATGTAAACCTAAAATCAAAAACAATAAGGCTGAAAATCCTTCAACGTAAGGAAAATCAAACACAAATGCATAAAATTAAAACATAAACGTCATAACATGTCTAATTAAAATTGAAAAATGAGTGTTAACTGCTTAGCGTAAAGTTGAAATTTGAAAGTTTCACGTCGTTTACTTGCGACATCTTTGTTCTGGTGGTCTAAAGGTAGTTTCAGACTTAGTGACATGTATTGTTTGTAGTATAATCGCGTCAATTGGTTGAGCAGCCATATGACGGGGGGCTGTTGAGTGCTTTCAGTGGTGGTATGGGCTTGTATGGACCCAGCTAAGGACAGCTGTGTTTGAGCCCTAGATCACCTAGCACAATATGTGTTGTGTTGCTGTAAATGTCTTTCAGAAAGGCGTGATGATTCTATTATGCGAAGCAAATATAAATAGTAAAGGCTACAGGCGTTGATGACATCATGAACGATTTTAACAAAACTTATTTTTAATTTCATTATACTTTAAAACAAATAAACCTTAAATAAGGATGTTCTTAAGGTAATATTAAAAAAGAAACTATTACCAATTAAGGTCAACAAATTACATTTCTAGTTAATACACAACCATTCACAAAAGTACGTCGTTAAATAATATCAATTATAATATACTTCGGTAGGGTCCCAAAAAAAAAACTAATAAGGTTAAAAATGTTACTAAAACCAGCTAAGACGTATAAAATAGACCAAACATAAATCTACATTACACTAAGGAACACAACGCTTCTGTCGTAGCTTTTGTAGTCTTTCGTAGCAGACATAACCTTACTTATGCGTATACTACGAGATCTCTTTGAGTACAACTATTTGTCCGTCTTTACTTTCATTGATTATTGATTATTTGCTGGTCAGGATGCATTTTAATGTATAAACATGGGAAAGAAAGTGTATAAAAATATGTCTTTAAAGTCAAGGCTAATAAATACTTTCAATTTTTTTTTTTTATAAGTGACTAAACCCGCGTTTGACCTCAATCTCACCTGATAATAAAAAAATAATAACTCTAAAAAAATTACTCCTGCCAAAGAAAATAAAAAACTCATCTCATAATTATGTTTTGTGTGATAAATAAAAGCAGAGAACCTAGAAAAAAGATCTATACATAGTTTTCATAAATACAGAATAAATTCAAGTTTGGTTGACGAATGAATTGAATTATATTATTTTTAAAATAGCCTTGGATTTGTATTGTAAAGTTTTCATTGACAAAAATTAACATCAGTGTTATATATTGCAAATGATCACGTTGTCCTTGATCACATGTCCACTACTATCACCATGACCCATTGGATTCTTCAACTGGCAGCAGATTTTTCATGAACCAAACTATTTCAAGAGTATTTATTTTAGTAGCTCACCAAAAACATACTACTCTTGAAATTGTCACATTTAATAATTAGTTGATACAGAAGGTGAAGTTATTTAAGCTGATCAAAGCTAAAATAAACTTAATTCATGATAGAAAATTTCATGGTCATTTAAACAAATAACAATACAATAGTGCTGAAATATTTATAGCTCAAAATAAACAAAGACATGGTAATTATTACGTTTGTACAGTATTCTAACTGCATAACTGTCGAAATAAATCGATCATTGAAACCGAAGTCACTGTAATAACTGACCAGGCTGCCCGGACGAGGTTTCTACGCTCGGACATGTATCGCCGATTGTTGCACACGAATTACTGAGCAATTATTTAAACATAGGCTTGTTCCTTTGTTGGTACAGTCAGAAAAAAAAAACTTATGTATTGTATTGTAGTCTGCGCTCAGATTTAACCCTAATTATTGTTTTTCTGCCCTTACAATGTCGTGACTTATGACGATGAAGAATACAAACTTTTTAAAGTTCCTTAGTTGAGATTTATATATGAATTTTCAAATACACGAAAATATTCTTTTAATTTCTTCTTAATAAGCTCATATCAATTGGTGAAGTATAAGGTGTATCAATCTACTCTAACTCCATGAAAACAATTTTATATAATTTATTAATGCAACCTCTGGTATACTTCTACACCTAATTCACACACAGATCGTAGATAAGTCGAAAATTAAATAAAATTATAACATATTATTTACAGAACTGTGGACAACACTGCCGAAATATCGAGAACTCAAAATAAATAAAAACCATGGTAAATACCCTGTTTATAAAGTAAAAATTATATTTGATTATATTATATTGAAATTTTAAATTTGATGACTACGGTAGTTTAAAACCATACAATTTATAAAATTGAATACCTAATAAGTCCCTAGAAGAATGGCTTTGCTAACCATACAAGAATACAGTATTGGAAACGATACAATATCGCTGCCTCTTGATCGGCTGTTGAAGGTTGGATTTCCACTCTAGTTGGCACGTTTAGCAGAATTTAGCACACTATGATACCTACAATACCTTAGATAACAGAAAATTGATTTATTTAATTTATGCAAAGTTACGTCCCGCGCGTTTTGAATGAAAAATGTTGGGTATTTTTGTCAAAGGAACATGTAATGTAAACAATGAATACATTTGAGACTTATTAAAAAGTAAAGGAGCATTTTTGGATGAGAGTGTAATTTATATAAAAGTAAATTAATTAAATACAAACAAAGCAAAGTGAACATCCACCGATGTTATGCGAGACGGGATGCTGTTAAAGAATACAACTGCAGGAATTCTAGACGTTGTTGGTGGTTAGCTGCCGATCGCCACGATATTAATAACAAGACTGCACAGCTTGTAGATTATATCGCTATCTATCGAAATAAAGTAATAATTGTTGATACTGACTGATAACATTGTTCATATTGATTAGAATAACTGTGTTTTTTTAAAATAAATCTATATAACCTTAATAAAAAACTGTTATAATCAATATAACAGAGTCCGTAACGTCTTCAGGTTAAAATATAATATAATTGAACGCCAGTCCAACTGATAAAATCCGTTTAAAAAAATATTTTGTTTAATCCATGCGTTGAAACTTAGCAAAGTATTATCTGAAGTGGACTCATGCAATTCAACAACTTTTACAGTTGTCTACAAAAGCGATATTAGATCAGAAGAACTTATGATTCTGAAAGAAAGATTGGCTCTGGAAATATTTTAACATAATTATGTTGTCTACAATGCCAGAAATGGTTTTTGGCATCACTTCATTTGACTTCCTCTTTAATACTCATTAAATAAAAATCAAAAAGTTTTATTTACAAAATTATACTTTAGTGATGTGAAACACTGGGTGAGGGCTGCGCGGGAATTGGTGTCCACACCACGTGAAGAATCTCGACGAATTTGAGGCTAGGCCTCTGTCCTGCAGCAATGTACGTCTCTGGGGTCACAAAAATAATTACCATATAACTTTAACTTTGGATACAAATTCAAAGTAAAAATCCTCCAGGTATAAACGGCGTTAATAACGAACTACTTTTGAATTTATTTGAAAGAACGTGGGCGGTTATTCTACTGTTAATGAATGAAAACAAAGCATGTCAATTTCATGTCAAAATCTTAATTTATCTTGGTTTTGATCGGTTTATTTTACTGTCGCCGTAAACTTTAGTTATATTGCTCGCAATATTGAGGACCATAAGTACTCATCCATTAAAACAATATTAATTTAATGAAATTGAAGAGTTTGTTCTATTGAATGCTCTTATTGTCATATTTTGCTTTGAATTTTAAAGCAACTCTCTTTAAGTTTATGTCTAAGTGTCGAAAATGCACACGACATCAAACGGCATCAAAACAAACGCGTGTAAAACAGTAAATCCAATTTCACAAAAAAATGTTATCCACTGTTGATATACAGGGTTAATTTTAATTAACGCATCACCTCTTGCACAAAAAATAAAAACAAAAAAAAATTTTGCTTAAAGTAACTAGAGTTATGCCTCTAAACAGAGGCTATAAATATTTTTTTTATGGGAAAACTATAATTTTAAAAAGTTCTTAAGCAAATGTTGTTGGGATTGGTGAAGAGAGGCTGCCTGCAAGAGGTGATGTGCTAATTAATCCTATATATCTAAAGCAAACTACAAAGTATACAAAGACGAAAAAATCATAACAAAACAAATGAGATCCTTCCTAATTCAATTCTACTTTCACCCCAGCGCCATCGGTGCGATGCGGCGGAACTGCGCACTAATTCAGTTGATTTTGACATCACATCACAAAGCACAATAATCAAATGGACGATTATTAAATTATTGCGGTGGTACTGTGGTTTTTGTGGGCCTTTATTTGAATAAATGCAGTTGAAAGGGTAAGCCGGCAGTGTGGGGCGCTCGTTGTGTGCGGTGACTGTTTATCTAATCCGGATTTATTTTAGTTTTGATTGTAATACGCATTGTAAATATTTGTTTTGATAGTTCTAGATTGCGTATAATTTTAATGTCGACTGTCACTTGATATTTTTAAATGCATCAACCTTTTTCAAGTGTCTAAAATTTGACTTTAAACCAAATTATTACTAGAAATTTGTAATATTTAACTATATATTTTTCGCTGAATAATATGACAGCGTGATATTCGATTCAAACCCTACACGCTGTGTCAGTCCTAAGTCAGCCTTTCTTTCAAATAATTGTAAAAAATATGAACACACACAATAAGTATGTCCTCAAAATCTTTTTACTTTTTGTAAATAACTTTTCTTGCAATCGTACCATTTATTCTATCATGGTGCAGTGTTGTTTATAAAAACAAAATAACAACACTTTCGGTCCATACACAAAGGTTGTCTAGTAGAGATTGCTCTAGAGCGATGAGACCGCCTTTTTACATTGTTATTCTTTGATGTTTATAGGTTTTTATAAGCAACTAGCTGACCCGGCAAACGTTGTTTTGCCATATAAATAAAAAAAAAATTGATGTTGGCCGATTCTCATAGATACCGGATAAGCACAAAAAATTTCATCAAAATCGGTCAAGCCGTTTCGGAGGAGTATGGCAACGAAAACTGTGACACGAGAATTTTATACAGGGTCCATTTATAATAGTCAATTATATTTTAATAGCATCAAAAATGATGAGTGAGGATGAAATTCAACAACAAAAAAAAAATTAAAAAATATTTTTCATAAATAAATATTTCAAAATTCTTCTTATTGAGTAAAATTTAAGTTTAATCTACATTTTATGCCTACACACAATTAGATGGATACGTTTTATTGCTTGCTGTGTAGTCATAAACAAAAGATTAAACTTAAATTTTGATCACTTCGAAAAATTTTGAAATTTTAATTAATGAAAAATATGTGTAAATTTTTTTTTCTTCCGTAATTTAGACCCACTCATCATTCTTAATCTGCTATTAAAATTAAATTGACTATTATAGGAGGACCCTATATATTAGATAAAGAGTAAATAAATTTATAAAAGATATCCAAACCCCATAGTCATACTTCGAACCCCAATTATTGGATCAAGGTTCGTTAAATGAAGTGGCCCAACAAGATTACAACCCAGAAATTCTTACTTTAACAAAGTGACCACCACCGAACCACCACTAGGTCGTTGCACCCTGAAGATGCTTCTGGCTGAAGCAAAACACGTGTCGGTGATAGCTTGTGGTGTGGGTCACAGTTTTCCAAGTGTGTGTTCATTGCATGTCTTGCTTCTTGCTTGAGGGAGGGAGGGCGGTGAACCTACGCACGAAAATCCTGCATCACTAGTGCAAGTACGAGTCGCGGAATTAGCAAGGTAACTTAGTTATAGTAGGTTGTCATGGAATCCCGCAAAGTAACGCCTGACTCAATCAATTCTTTTCTTTTGTAACACATTGAAAAATCTACATGAGCAGATACGTTCTCAATTCAAAATTTCAGAAGTTATTCATTATACAAATTTTGGGTACTGAAGGAGAGCACTCGGTACTCGATTTTGATCATAATTATGTGATAAAAGTAGGTACTTAACTTGTCACTAGGATTCCCTATCTAAATACTATATGTTACTATTTACTTTACATGCAACTGAGTCAATCGCGGCACGTGACCTGGCACGCGGATCTCTGCCAACGCTAGCGTAACATACGATCCGTAATCAATTCTTTAACTTTCGGTTAAGTTTACTCAGTAAATAATTAACATTTATTTTAATTTTATTTTTTCTCTTCATGTATGATCTCAAACTGCCACGCCCTTGAATTTTAAAAGTGACCCACCAGTCGCCCTGTATAAAAGAGTAACAAAGTTTATACAGCCTCACAAACTTTCATGCAAACAATATTAAGTATAAAAAGGCATGAAACAAAACTTTTTCATAATGTCTTTAATTAGGTTTCTGAAAAAACATACGACAGATGGATATTCATAAGATTCATTTTGCAATGGCAACTCTACACACAACCCGCTTTATTAATGACATGGGTAGCAATTTTTAAACCTTTTTATGTTCCGTCAACCGTTTAGGCAGTCTTTTATTTTTCATGTAGGGAAAGGTCGCGATCTGACTGGACCGAAAACGAAACTTGGCTGCGACATAAGTAAGTTAATGAAACAGTTAAGTGATAGAATTACATTAAATGTATATTCCATTTGTGATATATGAACAGGGTCGTAAAAGCTGACTGCTCTTTCAGTCCGTGCTCTATATGTTCGATCAAACTTTACACTCTGGTCAGAAAATTTCGCGTACAAAAAGCCTGTTATGCAATGTAATAATTACTAAAATATGAGAATAACACTCTACAGATAATATCGTCAAAAAACGCAAATGCATATATAAGTCTATATATATATTATGAGTCTTCTCATTCTGTCTTTAACTCTTTCGTTGCTAATTTTGAAACGGTGATATATTTTGTTTATCATAAGCCACAAAATACTAACAAAAGCATAAAGTAGTGCAAAAAAATTAACTTTATTCCATTCAAACCCAGATAAATTCAAACAATCTAATTAGATAATAAGAACTTAAACAATTTACTCGAAACAACAAAACGTTGAAATCGAGTTACCTTTGTTTCCCGCCAAAATCCTAGAAAATGAAAATGGCGGACAGCTTTTGTTCCAAAATTGAGTTACTTCAAAACACTTAAACTTTACTTGTTCTACTTATTCAAGTACAAGTTTAGATTCTTCGTGAGAATTAATATTCTATTTGTAAGATTTTTACCTAAAGTATAATAAACAGAAATAAAATGTTAGGAAAACGTAGCAACATTGCGATTCATGGAATGCGATCATACGTGCACCTATCACTCATGAACTTTTAAAAGTTATGTACTAGTCTTTTTTGGGATTCTTTTTTACTGTATTTTCTTATAAAAGTTGAAAAAAGTCATTAAAAATGTACATTTTTTCTTTCAAATATTTGTGCTACTTAAGTCTTAAATCAACAAGCTGAGATGATTCGTTAGTGAGAGTGATGTGCTTAATTGTTTACAGCTTGGTGAAAATTTAAATTTAAAAGTTTAAATTTGATGATAAGTGGCAAGACGTGCATTAAAAATACAATAGCTGAAGTTTTGACTAGCTAAGAAATAAAAAAGTAAAAAAATCTGTGATAAATCATAAGTTACTTATTAGTTTAATTTATTTTTCATTTTAAGTCTATTCGCCAAACAATTATCATTCATTTAGAACTCTAGACAATCGAGATGAAAAAATTTGTACCTCAAGCACAACGGCATAATATTATTAAAACGAATTAATTCAACAGATCTCATACAAAGCTTGCATGAAAATATCATAGCTCATACAACTCTGTGATTTAATGAAAATGTTTCAGAAAACCGGCCGTTGGTCGGCGGTCGGCGGTCAGCAGTCTTTTTGCGGATAATAATTCCAAGGCTTTAAATCATCAAGTGAACACAGTTCATTCTCAATTTGCCTTTTTATCATTTATTTCGTGATTTTATATATTTTTTCCTGAGTCACAGAATTTTTCATTACGTGAAAATCTTTCTAATATTATCGTATCTTACTCATATTATTAATGTGTACGTTTGTATGAATAGATGTATGGCTGTTGTTCCTCAATCACCACAGAACGGTTCAATGGATTTGGATGACATTTAGCATAGTGATTGCGTACAGTCTGGAATAGCACACAGCCTACATACTTTTATCCCGATAATGCTGCGATTTAAAATTTCGCGGGTAAAACCACGTAGAACAGCTAGTACTTAATAAATGACCCCGACCGAGACTTGAACCACAAGTCTGCCGATGGATGGGTAGGTGCTCTAACCTTCAGGGTTTGCTTGGTTAGCGACCACCCAAATTATAAATTCTGCCGCCAAAAATCTTTCCTTTTCCTATATTGGTTACATGGGTATTTTGTAATTTTTCCAGCCGCGTTCCGCGTTCCGCAATAATTCACTTTACCGTCGCGTTTGTGATCATTTTTCAATTATGTAATTCAAAATGAATGCGGGTTGGGTGGGACATGATAACGAGGTAACGCTTAAATAATAACAAAGGGGTACCTTTATCTATCTGAATTTGTTATTGGCTAAATGTATACACTTTTTTATTGAAAGGAAATGGTTTACTGCTTGTGTTGTGTGCCTTATGGCGTGGCGTCCAGCTTTGAATGTGGCGGAGTTCTCGACGCAAATCGTGAGGACGCAGATTCGATTCCCGCACAGACCAAGAAAAAAAAAGCTCGCTGGAAACGCAGAGAGGTAACACTGAGGCTGGTTGTATAAAAGCATTCGCTGTTTATCGGAGAACTGTCGAAAAATCCATACTTAAGTACAGTTTTAATCCATACTTAAGTACAAGTTCCATTTGAGCCTAATTTACCTAATTTACTAATCTATACAAATATATAAAGCTGAAGAGTTTGGTTTTTTGTTGGTTTGTTTGAACGCGCTAATCTCAGAAACTACAAGTGGGATTTGAAAAATTCTTTTTGCATTTGATGGCCCAACTCTTGAGGAAGGTTATAGTCTATATTTTATCCCGAAATTTCCACGGGATCAAGTTACGCGGGTAAAACCGCTCGCGGTGGCTAGTTTACAATAAATTTAATATCTTTCTCATGAAATGCTAGTGAAAACGTCAATTATTAGATTAGTATTATATCAGGGAAAAAATGTATGTGTATGATGATGATGATGATGATGATGATGTGAACATCAAAATATGCGACATAAACGGAACATAAACGGCGTATTTAAAAACGACTTTTACGAGGTTTAACGGAGTTTCCCGGTACTGCAATATTAATGATCATCTACATGAGAAAATACAGGGAATTATAAAGATACATACATACATAACTTCACGCCTGTATCCCTAATGGGGTACGCAGAATACTAGAGGCTATAAAACCATCTAATGTCACGTTTGACAAATTTCAAATCATTACGATGATGAAGAGAGACTATTCAGTGACAGGCGGTCAGCCTATCGCCTACAAAAAAACCGTCCATAAAACCTCAGTCCCTTAACTGACTTTTACAGTATGCCCAGGATGAGAAACTGCTGGCACATTCTATGTTTTTCTTTGCTCCCAGTCCAGCATGGAAGAAGTTAAATCCTTTAGTTTTTTTTATCGTCACCACATCGTTTATCTCACTTACTAAAGTTATTCCACAAATGAGAAATCCGTGCTGCTGTTTGCTTTGTTAACTTACCTGAAAATAAAAAAAAATACTCCATTAATATAAATAGTAATATTAAAGACTTTTAAGAAATTTATTTCAATTTCGTAGTAGCCATTTTTCAAATAAAGCCCAGGTTATTGATGCAACAATCATTTATTTACAGTTTGGAATAACATCTCGCCTGAACTCCGTAAAATATTCTCAATTGAAGTTTTTAAACATAATATACATATAGTAATACTATCTATTGCAAACCAAGAAATAAGAAAAGTGAGCTGTTCTATACAAATGAAATGATACATAGAGATATGTTTTAGTCTTTCTATGTATTTCATATGTTATCCGATCATATAATAATTATTTTCTATGAGGAACTGTCAAATTTCAAGTTTAGTTTCCACAACGCATAAAGGTTAACTGGACGAAATTGCTAACTAGGCTTAAGTTTTCTTTTGTTCAATGTATTATTTTATCATTTATATTTATATATATTTTTTTATATTGTAAGGATAAGACGTTTGTCTTCCATGCCACCTGATGGAAAGTGCGCATGAAGACTATGGTGGTACACGTCCATCCACGAGAAACCTATTCACTCGACACTTAAAAGTTCCAGGACTGTAGTGGAACTATTGTATAATGCCATTAAGAATTTCTCATTTTTTTTCAACTTTCTCATATCATAAATCTTCACAGAAATGCTTTGTTTGTTTGGAAGTACTAATTTTTAGAACTCCCACTAAGTTTTGAACACGCTAAACAGCCAAATGAGTTATAATTATTTTCAGTGTAATATTTGCAATATTTACAATTAACTGAACTTCGCAAAAACCCTGGAAATCGCCTTCATCATAGTTACAATTATTTTAAAGAGTCTGCTTTATTTGGTCTATTATCTGAGCAAAGAAAAATTCGGGGTTATAATCCGCCAAAATTAACAAACGCGATTTTGTAAAAGTCAGACTTAAGAGCTCTTAAAAAAGCCTTTTACAAATGTTTTTCTTATTGCAAACCTTTTTATTTATTACCTTTTTTATTATTTAGTAATTCTTTTTTCAGCATCATTACACTGAAATATTTCATAAATAGAACCACTTATCCGGACAAACTTAGTTAACCCATTCAGTTTGAGCGTAAAAAAGTCCTAAGCTGGCGAGTCAGAGCAAGCAATTTGTCAAGAGGTACAATTTGCTCAGTGCTGCCCTCTACCCGCCGTGACGAGATGGGACGGCAGACACTTTATTTAATTAGCTTTTTCATTTTTGTAAAGGAAGATGTACTGAATGAATGGTCTGTATGAAGTTGTAGTTCTTTTACAAGTGACGATTGGTGAAAAAGTTTTAGTAGTGTAGATGTAGATGCAGTTAATCTATTATCGATAAAATGAATAATCCAGAGATAAAAAGACCTGGCTGTATCAATTAACAAGCTTTAATCTTTTGTTTTATCAAAATCACCCAAATCACCTGGATGGGCTAATCTAAAACCAAAACAGTCAGTTAATCTTAAGTGACAGACAACGTACAGCCATAACTACTGGCCGTAGAGAGCTGAAACTTGAAACATGCAATTTTTAGAGGTTGTAGAGGAGCACTAAGGAAGGAATTCCCGAAATTCCCACAGGAACGGGAATTATTGGACTTTTTAGTTTGTATGAAAAATCTTATTCCTTAAGTGCACGGGTGTAATACTTGGTGTAAAGGTTCTTCAATGAGTTTCTGTCTGAGTTTTTAAAGGGATTCGCAAAATTCCTACGGGAACGGGAAGGATATGATTTATTACTTTGTATGAAAATACATATTCCTTGGGTGTATGGATGTGATACTTGGCATAAAACTTCATCAATGAGTGACTGGTTGTGTTAAAAATTAACAATGTTTATGCGTGTAAGAAGTCGCAGGCAAAAGCTAGTTAATTTATAAAACTTCTTAAAAATCTGACACGACATCACTCATGTTGACATCACGGGTTATCAAACTTGAGTCTGTTGATACGCCTATAAAATACTGCAGATTATTTTTGTTTTAAAGTATTTTGACTCACAGTTGATGTTACTACGTTAAATAATTAATAGTCAAAACAATGACATGATTATTTACAATGTTATTCGTAAATTTTTATGTCAAATTAATTTAGAATTTTAATAGAGACTACTAAAACAAAATGTATTATGATTAAATAGGTACTCATAACGTTGCTTATCTATCAAAATATCTTCTACAATGACTTCTGCATTCTATTACTTTGCAATAAAAATCATTTAGCGGTGCGGAATTTTCGTAAGCAAACAATCTTATAAGCTTGCCCAATATGATCAAAATCATACGCAGTTTAAAGGCCGAGAATATTCTTATTGTACCGGAATACTCGTGATGTCGAAGGTAAAACGATCCAAATGACCTGCGCTGAGGGACAGGGCTATGGAAGACAACTAGTGACCCGACTATCCATAGTCCTGCACTTAGTTCCATTCTAATAAATTTTGACAATGTCTATATAAAGCCAGACCTGGGGCCTTACTCCCGACGCGATCGAGAATCAAATCAACTCGATCTCAAGGATTTTCGCACTCCCGAAACCGATACTAGCACCGAATCGAGCGGTGGCTCAAATTGTACCATAGATTTGGTCATTTGATACAAGCTATAAACAGTTATATTCGATCTTGATTAGTTACAATTTGAGCCACCGCTCTATTCGGCGCTAGTATCGGTTTCGAAATGCTTGAGATCGAGTTGATTTGATTCTCGATAGCGTCGGGAGTAAGGCCCCTGTTCTTAGTTTGCGTTATATATGTAATGCTTACCGGACTTAATCGCATACCAGTAAATCTCCAAAACGTCGTGTTAAAAATACCAGTCTTACTTATATTATAAATATGAAAGTTTGGATGGATGCAAACATCTTTGTTCCTCAATCACGGCTAAAAACGCATTTGGATGAAATTTGGCATAGTTATAGTGTACAGTCTGGAATAGCAATAAAGTAGTTTTTAGAATAGAATAGTTTATTCGCAGAATATGGTATGGTAAGTATTACAGTTCTTAAATATAAATAATAATTTTAATAATCAGAAGTTGTATGTAACTATCGCTAATTATTTAACTACACTTTATAGGTCATAATATTAACTTAGTCAAAATTGTAAATTTTAAATAATTATGTCATTAAAAGTTATATTGCAATCATATTTGAATTATACATTACACATTATTATTACTCATTTAAGATATCATTTACAGTATAGTATAGTTTGTTTAACAAAAATTATATATATTTTTTTTAAATTTCACCATTGGTAGGTTTTTTAAAGAATTGGGTAATTTATTAAATATGAGAATTGCCATACAAAACACATTCCTTCTAAATAGCTCAAGCCTTTGCATTGGCGCATAAAATTTGTTTTTATGTCTGCCTCTGCCGTATAGCATTTGTTCATTGCTCCTACAGTATTGTGAGTTTATTTAAACAAAATTACAAATTGCAAAAATATAAAAGGATGGTAGTGGCAGTATTTTAAGTCTTTTGCACATTTATCTCAATATTCCCGCAGGATTCGAAATAGTGCAGGTAAACCACGCAAAACAGCTAGGTACTTAGTGATAAGTTTAAACGCAGTGGGTAACATTCGGTTATAAAGTATTTTTCAACACACTTGCTCGTAAAGTAAGCCTTATTCTATTGAATTTAGAACTATAAACTGGGCTATAAGTCACGCGTGCATAATATATTATGCCCTAGTGCATAATATAATGAATCCTACAAAGTTGAATTGTACCTTTGTGCAAATTAAATGCGAGTAAACAGAGCATATTTTATTGATCCGGGTTATACATTAATTTTTTTCAGAAACAACAAAGAGGTTTTATACCACTTCAAATCCATATACATTTTTAAATGTTTACGCCTTATATTAGTTAAACAAAATTGTATATCAAACAAATTATTCACAATTTACAATAATTTGTTACAAAATATTAAAATATTTGGATTTACCACTCCAAATTAAATATTTTAATGTAAAATAGGCTGTATATGCTATACAGCCATTGACACATTTGGCGGAAAAAAAAAACCTACGCGCATGCGCGAAGTTCGGCGCCATTTTTCAATCACAATTCACAGCTTTGTTATCAAGTGTGTTTGTTATTTTATGACCACGTATGTCTGTCTTTTACTCACAAGTGTGTTGAAAAACGTCGTATATAACTCGTGAGCGTTGCTAATTACAGTCTCGGCTCATTATTAAGCCCTCGCCTGCGGCTCGGGCTCAAATCGCAGCCTCGACTGTAATTAGCAACTTCGCTCACTTGTTACATAATACACTATTATTGCATATATTAAACACTATTTAACCGAATAAATGCATATAAAACTTAAGACTATGATACTCTTTTTTGACTAAACCATTGAGTTTAGATGAAACAAAGGTCGGATTGTAAAATACTGGCTCGTGTCAACTGTGATAATAAACGACTAGATATGCGATAGCTCGTGTGTTGTTGGTTATTTAGGGTTCAGATTTATTAAGGTATAGCTGGCTGCAGTAGCTACGCTAATCCGCAATTCATTTACTCACAAATTTAATTTAAAACTTCACATAAATTAAATTATCTCGGTACGAGTCAGAAACAAATTAAACTTTTATCCGCACAGTGGTTCGGACGTCGGGACAGTTACTTAAAATTATGTTCGCACGAACACTAACTCGGACCCGTGTGCATTGTTGTATTGATTATCTAGTTTTGCAATTTAAAGAGTGATATAAGAATTGTAATTATCAAATTAATAATTAGCTTTCAAGTTTTTCTAAATGGATGTTGTCGTTTAACGCTGAAACGCACATTGAGTTTAAATGCCATAAACACGTAAGAAAAAATTCCAACAATTGCACTACATTATCTAGCTCAAATTAAGTTTCTTAAAGAACTTGTGTTGTGGCAACAGGTGGAAGGAAATAATATTTTCAACACACTTGCTCGTAAAGTGAGCGTTATTCTATTGAATTTAGAACTATAAACTGGGCTATAAGTCACGCGTGCATAATATATTATACCCTAGTGCATAATATAATGAATCCTACAAAGTTGAATTGTACCTTTGTGCACATTACATGCGAGTAAACAGAGCATATTTTATTGGTCCGGGTTATACATTAAATATTTTCAGAAACAACAAAGAGGTTTTATACCACTTCAAATCCATATACATTTTTAAATGTTTGCGTCTTGTATTAGTAAAACAAATTTGTATATCAAACAAATTATTCACAATTTACAATAATTTGTTACAAAATATTAAAATATTTGGATTTACCACTCCAAATTAAATATTTTAATGTAAAATAGGCTGTATATGCTATACAGCCATTGACACATTTGGCGGAAAAAAAAACCTACGCGCATGCGCGAAGTTCGGCGCCATTTTTCAATCACAATTCACAGCTTTGTTATCAAGTGTGTTTGTTATTTTATGACCACGTATGTCTGTCTTTTACTCACAAGTGTGTTGAAAAACGTCGTATATAACTCGTGAGCGTTGCTAATTACAGTCTCGGCTCATTATTAAGCCCTCGCCTGCGGCTCGGGCTCAAATCGCAGCCTCGACTGTAATTAGCAACTTCGCTCACTTGTTACATAATATACTATTATTGCATATATTTAACACTATTTAACCGAATAAATGCATAATATAAAACTTAAGACTATGATACTCTTTTTTGACTTAACCATTGAGTTTAGATGAAACAAAGGTCGGAGTGTAAAATACTGGCTCGTGTCGACTGTGATAATAAACGACTAGATATGCGATAGCTCGTGTGTTGTTGGTTATTTAGGGTTTAGATTTATTAAGGTATAGCTGGCTGCAGTAGCTACACTAATCCGCAATTCATTTACTCACAAATTTAATTTAAAACTTCACATAAATTAAATTATCTCGGTACGAGTCAGAAACAAATTAAACTTTTATCCGCACAGTGGTACGGACGTCGGGACAGTTACTTAAAATTATGTTCACACGAACACTAACTCGGACCTCTGTGCATTGTTGTATTGATTATCTAGTTTTGCAATTTAAAAAGTGATGTAAGAATGTTTTGTTTTAGAAAGCAATTCAAAACCAAATATAAGCGTTAAAGTTTTTGTAGATGGAAGTCTGCTGTCGTTCAACGCTGAAACGGATAGACACATTGAGTGTAAATGCCATCAACACGTGAGAAAAAAAATCCAAAAATTGCACTACATTATCTTTATCTAGCTCAAATTAAGTTTCTTAAAGAACTTGTGTTGTGGCAACAGGTGGAAGGAAATAATATTTTATGTTGCCTATATTTAATAGTGTAAAGTATCCTTGTTTCAAGTATTTTCCGACTGCGTCCGATCGTCTAGAAATAGTCAATCCAATAGTCTTGCACTCTGTTACCCGCGTATCTCTCTATAAGAGCATTTGAGTTGGGCTATCAAAATTTTAATAAAAAAAAAACTAGATAAGCGCTTTTGAACAAAAAAGAGTAATGTTGATAAAAATCAACGAATTTCCACTAAACTCTTAAATTAATATCATACCGGCCACAAAATGACGATTGAACAAAGTAATTGATTCAGCCAAGTTAACTGTATTGCCAACCTGTCGACAAACCGCGAGTAAAATTCAATTAAACAAACCAATTTACCATTCAAAAGATTCAATCAAAAGTATAGGAAGTTTTCAAATTTATTCCGAGACCATTCATAAAACAGCTGACAAGCGGGAATGACGGAGAACTTCTCTGCTGGTTTTGATTATACTGTGCACAATACGTATCAATAACTGCGAACTTATGAAGAAAGAGGAAAAGTGAGAGAATTTACGCGAACTTGTGCAGTTTCTTGAGAAAAGTGTCTCTCATCTTTGTTAAAGTTGAGATCTAGTGCACTGTCGTATTTTTTGTAAATACTCTAGAATAAATGTGGTCTTTATAGCATAATTGATTTACTTTTTGACCGTTTATTACGTTTGTCAGTTTTGGCCTATATTTATTCTTAACATGGATTTTATTAAAGCTCATTTTCATAATAAAATATTGTGTTCTTTACACTAAATTTAAAGGTGGGTCAATTAACAGGATAGTTAAGCAAATAGTTTCAAATTGGAATTGTACTTTACTGTTCCTTACAGTTCCTTAAATAAATTTGAGACTAGAAGGGTCTATTTTACTATCTGATTAGAACAACAGGTCAGAAAATAATTAAGTTAGCAAAACTAAAATAACAGAGCTGAAGAATTCGTTTATTTCAAATAGACGGGCTTGATAATCTTCTGCATTATAAGGCTCCAAGATATTTTCAAGAAATTCTTACGACCAGGAGCTCTCCAGGTAAAAGTGCACACAACTGCCACTGCTTTAGTATGAAGCATTTAATAATAAGCATTTCAATTGTCAATCCAATATCAAAGACTTGGCTGTGGAGCGTGTGTTCGCTCTGCGCCACGCTTATCTCCAACCTGGCTGTTATTGTTCAATTTGATGGTTAGATCTCAGGAGGAAGGATCTTGGAAATATGAGCTCATAGTTAAACATTATTAGGTTTAATATTGTTTGAACAAATCTTTTTATCGTACTTCGGTTGGTACAGTTTGCATTTTCAAGGTTTTTGTTAAATTGATTTTGCGTGCAAATCCGAATTGGGTACTTATCAGCAGTATTTATTAAAATACCTGTTGCTTTTCATCAATTTTATTTTGACGTTTATTTTAGTATATTTTTCTTAAAATTTATTTTTCCCACTACAGTATAAAAAATCCGCAAATTTTATTTGAAATAAAATACTTATATAGAAAAACGTATGTCATGCCATAAAAGGCCCTAAGTCGCCCTTACTTATTAGAAAACTAACAACAATGTAGCAAAATTTATTTTTTAAGGATTTTTTTTTAAATCCCCAGACAATCACACTTACTACATAGCCTCAAAGGAAGCAAAGCAAAGCGTGTTATGAGATACCATGTAGCAAACTAGGGGGAACTTAGAATATAAATTCATATACCTATAGATAGACGCCCAGACCCGGAACATTTTTTTTTCTCGTTTCGTGCGGGCAGATAGGTTTACCCATTCGCCAAAGTGGTCGTCAAATTAAATTGTAGAGTAAAAAAAAATTCCGACATTACGAGTATTATCTTTACAATCTGCAGCTTACAACTTCTTAAATTAAACTATATAGCAATACCGATACAATCACTAACACTTTGAAAGCTCAATCTCGTTCGGAACCCCCAACCCGGCTTACTGAGATGTCTGTACAAAGCGGATCGCATTACGAGTCCTTGCTTCAGTGCAATAAGTGTAGGGGAGGCCGATGCTCGACTACTACTCACAAGATAAGCCACGATTGTTTGGATCAATCAAAGAAACTTTAATATGACAGCTTTACTTGTTTTCAAAGCAAAATATAGCTAAAGTAATATAATGAATCTTTAACATCGTATACAGTTTTATTCACACACGTCACCATGTTTCAGTCACTCATAACGACAAACTGATTAACGCAACTACGTAAAAATAAGTTAAAACGTAAAATATAAGTAAACGCGATAAGTCTGTTTAATTTTATAATTATAATTTTATAATTATAACGCCATTAACTCTATAATCACAAATCGTCGAACCTCAATACATTTTATGCCAGCTCCAAATTCTTTAAAGATTTAAAATTTAACACACAAATATTTTACGCAGTTTTTAATATGGATATTCAATTGCTCGATTTTACGATTCATTTGAAGGTTTTAAGATTAAATATAAATAGTCTTTGAATTATTTTATACAACGTGTAACAAAATGGAGAAATAAAACTTAACGGTTAGCTTCTAGACCATACGTAGAATATACAGTAAAAGAATTAGCATGATCAGTGCTTGTATAGACTTTTATACAAATTTATTTCATTATTTTACAACAAAATATTTTGACAACCCTAGTCAACCTAATAAGCTAAAACAAGACTTGTACCGCAGTCAGTGACCTTATGACTTTCCCGCACCGGCTGCACTTTGTAGTATCTGTCTTAGTCACCCATCAGTTTATTTATACGCCATCTGTTATCGAATAGATTTCATCAAAAGCTAACAGCTGTTTTTAGGGTTGACACTTACACATTTTGATCTAAATTTTGAACTTGTTTTTCGGCCGAACCGTAAGGGTAGCAAATTTATGTTACTGTTACTCATAAACTACATCACCAAATATACAATTCCCTTAAGTATTACCTCTTCATTATGTTACACGTTGTATAAAAGTTAAAGCAAATGAGAACTTGTTCTTACCATCAAGAGGGACAGTCAGACCAGTCGCCTCTTATGACATGCTTATCTCGGGGCAGCAGGGATATTTAAGGCCAGCGTAGAAAAATGTTAACAAAGGTCTAAATTCACGATAAGTCATTCAACACACCCTTTTTAATTTGTGACAAAAGGTAATCAACAATATTTTTTTGCGGAATATAGATGGGACGTTCGTCATCTATGTCGTCTGGTGGAGAGTGATTGCGAGGACCGAATGTTACTCTTCCATAAATAAATACTTATTAACTCGAAACTTAAAATAACCAGGACTATAGAGGTCAGAAATACAGACGCAAGCAATTTGTTTCTCACCTTAGTAACCAAAATACCTTCTAGGTGGTCGCAGGCCGGGCGGTAATTTTTTCAAATCTAAATTATATTCTATAGTGCTAGAGTAAGGTTCACGTTACCTTGTTAAGAACCTTGTAACATGCAAGAGCTAGCACTCGATAGTAACACAATGCCAAACTTCTTCGAACCCAGAGTGCGCTCGTACGAAAAACTGTATCGATCAAAGTTTACGACTCTTGAACTCATCAAAAATTCACACGTACAATGAAATGCTCTTCGGAAGATGAGAAACTCAGCGCAATTCATTTTCGAAGAGTTACAGAAGTCCTCTTTGAGAATAATAAAGTAACAGCGCATAAATGTAGGGTGTAATCTTACTATAACTAGGATAAACCTTTAAACATACGCTGTTTCCCACGGTTTTACACGTCTATATGCGGATCGAATAATAATATTTGGATGAAAAGTTTTCTATGTGTAATTCCAACAAGGTCCTATGTGCAAAATTTCAGCTCAGCCGTTGAGGGTTTTCGTACATCTATGCTTTAGAACTTTCACGTTTTATCACATTAGTTAGTTAGGACCGTGTGTTTATAGTATGGCAACTAAAGCCAATATTAGGCGTGATTTAAAGGCTGTCGCGCTTACCCAGGGTTCACAACAACAAGTGAAACACACAGTTTCAGTTTCATGAGGCTTTTCTCGTGTAACTTTCAATAATTTAAGAAAATTTAGATATAATATAGCCTTCCTCTACAGTAAATATAGCCTACTCCAATAATTAACATACCAACGCAGAATCATTTTTCAAAATTGAATTATAGTTGGCGCGTTTTTTAAACGAAAGATACGCGGCTACAACCACACAAATCTACAAGTAATTTGTCTTGACGACCACTTTGGCGAAGGGGTAAACCTATCTGCCTCAGACGCCAGTGGTTGCGGGTTCGATTCCCGCCCGGAACAAGAAAAAAAAAATGTTCCGGGTCTGGGTGTTTATCTATGTATGTATTTATATTCTAGGTTCCCCCCTAGTTCGCTACATGGTATCTCATAACACAAGCTTCGCTTACTTTGAGGCCATGTAGTTGGTGTGATTGTCTGGGGATTTTATTTATTATAATTTGAAAATAGTTGCTTAAAAAGCCATGTTAGTTCCTTGTGTTGTGCATGCTATATTTTCCATTCACAAACGAGGCAAGGATGGCTATTAGAAACGATATCAATAATATACCGTTTTTAATTTTGCTCATTGTTGAAACCACATTTGTGAATAAATTAATTAATATTGGCATTAGCAAAAGTTTATTGTTACTTTCGGCCAGTCAGTACATTACATATAAGCGCTTATTTGATCATCTAAAAATATTTCATAAAACCATAAAACTTGATACTTTATCTTTAAATTGGTATGTATGAATGGCGTAAAGATAATCTAAGTTTTGAAAATAAAAACAGAGAATAACCAGTACAATTTCTACTTCGCATAGATATTTGACCGAGCCGTTCACAACGACACGTCCCACTATTAACACTACTCTGTAAATAATTTTTTTTTTTTTTTTATATAAAATATGGATGGGACGTTTGTCTTCCATGACACCTGATGTTAAGTGAACATGAAGACTAAGGTGGTACACGTCCATCCACGAGAAACCTATTCACTCGACGCTTAAAAGTACTAGGACTATACTGGTCAGGGAAAATAGACGCAGGCAGTTCATTCCAAACCTTGGCGATTAATGATCTTACTGTATAATAACTTGCAATCCGATTAAAGTTATCAACAATTTGACTGATATAACATAACCAATAGCTTCCCGCGCTTTTACCTGGAATATCTGGATAGAGTAAAGCCTTCCTGAAGATTTAGGCTAAAACTTTTTTTCTAATCAGATCCGTAGTTACAGAGATTGGCACTTATAATAAAACAACAAAACAAAAAACACTCTTTAGATGTAATATATTGGAATCAAAAGATATAAGAAAAAACCTTTTTTATGAATGTCAGGAAAAAATAAGATACACAACCATCTGAAATAAATATGCGTTGAGGAAAATAAATTGTTGTTTTCTCGCAAATCTGGAAATACACCTTTCAAGGCCTTCGTTATAATGATAATATCTGCGTTTATTACATTTCATGGGATAATTTATGATGTGAGTGGAATTTAATTACGTCTAATCAGTAGCCCAAATTTGTTTTTTTCGGTACAGGAAGATTTATTACTATCACGCAGTCCTTATAGTCTAAGCTTTTTTAATTTAACTGAAGTGAGATTGATTGCTTTTGAAAAGTCAGATTTATGTTTGAATTATCTTTTCCTGCTTTAACTGAGGCTTAAGATTGTCTCTACAATAGGCCATTATTATAAGGATGTATGAATAAGATATTTAAAAACAACTATTCATATTTATTTAATATTAAAGTCGTATAGCTGGAACCAAATACTGTATAAACTAATAAAAACATATTTAGAAGTTAGTTTATGGCTTAAAAATTGTTTTTGCAATTTATAACTTAGAAAAACTATAAACTTTTTTTATTGTCATGTAGATTCAATACTAACATAGTATGTATAAGTCAAATTGTTACCAACAGAATAATGGATTATTATGATCTGAAATAAATGATTTTGTATTATATTATATTATAAAAACCATAGAATACATGTATTATAATCTATTTCAAAAAATCCTAAAAAAAGACAATAGAATGAAACGAATGAAGTGGAACGCATCCAAGGGAAAAATAGTCCGTTACAAAGAAAAGTCTTGGATAGATATTTCTTCTGGCCTTTTGAAGAGAAAACATTTTTCCGTTTTCTAGTGTAGCTGTACGTTAACTATAAAATAACTCATTATGGAAATATTTAGAAGCGATTAAGAAACTTGTAATGAAATACTTGAAAAGCAAAAAAAGTCTAAGGTACCAAAACTTTTATTTACCTAAAAAAGTACTTTAAATACTAATGCGATATTCAGGACGTTTTTGACAAACATTTTCTATGTTAGCTGTATAGTACTTTTATAATGTAAATTCTAAATGGGTTCCGATAATATAAGTAAATAAAATCCAGAGACAATCACACCAGCTACATGACCCCAAAGTAAGCATAGCTTGTGTTATGTGATGCCATTTAGCGAACTAGGGGGAAAACTAGAATATAAATAGATAAACACTCAGACACGGAACATTTTTTTCTTGTTCCGTGCAGGAATCGAACCCGCAACCACTGGCGTCTGTGTTTATTTCTAGTATGTTCATTTGTAATGATTGCTTATTTTATGGTATAATGAGATAAACTATTAAAATTGTAAGTAAAAAAGAAAAAGAAATCTACATGATCTAGAAATTTCTTTTGTATCCTACGAAATCACTTTATCTCCGCGAGTGAAACCGCGTGCGACTGGCTGTCAATAAAGTTTGTTCGACTGCACTTCCCGGCGAGGCTCGTTATTTCTTCCAATGACAGCCGGAACCCTTTGTAGTAGAATTGTTAGAGATCCCTACCTACTTATTGTTCTGTGTCATCAATATTGAGGATTTTTACTAACGAATATGTATTTTTGATCAATCATTCCGAATTTAAACTGAAATAATTGTCCACAAAAACATTTACTGTAAAATGATACCGTATGTTATTTTACAAAGGCGCCGTAGGACATTTACGGCTATAATTTGTAGCTAAAAAAAAATGTTCAGTCATTTAGTGTGGCAGTGATGGTAATATTAAAGCCGTTAGACAGGTTCAGAATAGTCCTGTTATCCCTAGATAATCTTTTCTAGATCAAAGTCCTGGATAAAAGTCGACTAATCCGAGCAACACCTGTTAGATAGTAGGATCCGTTCAGGGTCAACAAGCCCTTCATTTAAAGTCTTCCGCCAATGCCGAATACTTTCACCACATCGCACCGGTGGTGATGTGTTACTGTCATATATTATGATATCCTTCCAGATCGCGCATGGTGTAATCTTCTTAACTGACAATAAGGGGAGATTGAGGACAAAAACGAGCTTAATCACCGTTTGAAAAAGCCGACCTTAAATAAACAAATACTATTTTTCTCTGTCTTTCATACTCATCAATCTAATTTTCCTACCAACAATTCCACCACAGCCCCATCGTCCCGGCGTCTATACCTAAGCATAACTTTTTTCATCACGCTAACTAGGCCTAACTGAGTTATGCCTCGTCCGCACTAAAGTGAAGTAAAACTGCATGCGTATATACCCACCTGAAACATACGGCGTGCCTGCAGCGACTGCAGTGTGGGGCGAGAGGGGAGCGACAGCGATTCAAGTTTTGTTTGGTAGCTTTTAGTAAAAGTTAGGAGTGTTTTATTTATTTATTTATTTTATTTTATTTAACTTTTTATGTACACACTACAAATATGATAATGAGATTAATGAGAAAAAGGCTATAATGTTTTAATTTATAAATGGTAACGTATAGTAAAATAATGTTTTATTTTTACTCAAAGATGTAAATAATGACTCAAAGATTTTTATCTTGTCGTATTTTTCAGAAGAAAATGTTGAACGGCAATGAGCAGAGATTTTTATATGGGGTAAAATTAAATGAGGATCGTTAATAGGTAAATGTACAATTTATTTTCCTTTTAAATTTTAAATTTTAATATTTTTGTTATTTAAATAACCTAAGATATGACACACAGTTTTTTAGGCTTATATAAATAGGATTATATAAAAAAAACTTGAAGTTTAAATATCTTCTTATACGCTACATAAATATGAGAATATCTTGAAAAGGAACAAAACCTGTATTTTGTCCCAAGTCACCACTCCTGCACTACACAAATAAATTTAAAACGCATGAAACCAAAACGTTGTAACCAAAGGAACACTTTATTTTTTTCTAAATTAAACCACCCCAAAATGGATTATTCAATCGGGAGTGCTTTTGCCCGCACCTCCCCTCTTCATACATTTGAACCAGGCGGTATGAATGCAGCCTTTTACTCCTATTTATTTTACAAAAAGCACTTAAAATAAAAATAGTGGACAAAATGGCGCCCGGCGCTAACCAGTTTCGCGTTAGGTTTAGTATGCAGTTGCAGTGAACTCTACAAGTTTAATAAGAACAGCTTTGTTTACGAATGTTAGGCGGGTTTGAGATTCGAATCTGATAACTGCTGTTATACCGCCTCATATTACTTTTGCTTATTCAAATACTAATGACAAAAATATTATGACGGCATAGTCCATCTGTGATCTTCATACTAACCACATGTAAGATTACTAAGTGTAAAAGTATTATTCATTTTTAATAGCTTCAGAACAGATTTCTTCAGTAATTTATTAAACCAATATAGTTATGATGCAATTAAAGTTAATTTATATTATACGTACTTACCACTACGACAGATGAATATGTTTTGGCGGGTCAGTATAATAGGAAAAGGATAACTAGTCGAATTTAAGGTTAATAATTCTTGTAAACAACTCTTAACTAAATAAAAACTGCTCGAGTTTCACCTTTATTTTGGTGTTAATAACATATAACACACACGGGATCATCATAAAACAAATCCCAAACCGGACGCAACACCGAGCAAATAGCATTATTTGAAATTATTGCAAAAGGAAGATATGGTATGGAGATATGGTAAGATAAACAGACAAACAAAGCAACTGGACTTTATTTGCTCTATGTTGTTTGCTACAGTTCCCAAAACCTACTTAACATAATCGATGGAAATATTAAGTTACTTAAGTAAGTCTTGCAACATCTGGACTGTGTGTTCTATAACTTTAAAGTCTCTAAGTCGAATGACCTCAAATATATCAATCCAACGAACACATTCTTTTTGAGTCATATACTTGAAGAACTATTTCCTGTGAACCAATCATTTAATCATTTATTTATTTCAATCAATCACAATAGGAAACAATTACAACCTTTGGCTAAACACAGAATTTACAATTTTTTCCCTATGTGTGAGAGTCTGGTGCCTACGATAGATTTGTAAAACCTGTGTTTCAGGTCACCAGGGCCAGAATATAATAAGTGAAGTTATTATGTTGGTAGAATACGTAGCTATTACTATTCTGCAACTATACGTGTATGTTCTGAATTTTGTTAGCGCAGTATTAGACAATTTTAAAGTTTTGTTGGAAACAGGAAATTTACTTAAAGGTGAGATAGAAAACTTCAAATTGAAAGCCTCTATCTACCCTCCTTGATTTAAAATATTCAATCGTTTCTATCAAGATCCTAACTTTATAGTCAAGTAAAGACAATATCACTTCAAAACACATAATTAGCCAAGCTTCCAAACCCGTCGTTTGTTACTGGCCAAGTCCCAAAAGCTGGTCATTATATGGGAAACAGCCTAAATGCGACCATGTCACAATGACCAGCTGCGTACTAAATCCGATTACCAACGGCCATCCGTCCAACTGTCTGAAGGGAGAAGTGCCGGAGCGACTAAATCTGTTTTGTATTATATTGGTTGTATTCAGAAACGTCTCATAGCCGGACTTTGCATTGCGCATTTACAGAGCAGTTGAGATAATTGAAGGAATTTCTTAAAAAATATAGCAATCTGAAATGTGTAAAAGTTAAAAATGCTTCTCTCAAAACTACGAATGAAAGTTTAATTTGAAAATAAAACCTATGAGGAATACAATTTGGTTGGCTACATAATATTACGCGGATTATATTGGTGTTTTTTTAGTAATCATTATTGGGACAAAAATACAGAAACAAAGTGTAAAAAGTTACACAAGGCGTTCAAAAAAAGGTTCCAGACTACATCAAAATAAACATACGTACTAAAATTTTGAGTTTGTAGTTTTTAAATATAAAAGGATGAAATTTATATTTTACTTTTTCCTAAATTAAGATACTATTGCAACAAATTTTACCTCGTAACAAATCGAGAGCTTTTCGCTTATAACATATCTCGGTTTGAACACTTCGGAATGATGGACAGTTGTACATGCACAAATATAAATAAGCTATTTAAATTGTAAGCTTTATTTCAAAAAGTGAAACATTTTTTAAACCTCTGAAGTATGATTTACTAAAAGTAATAATACCTCGATCAACTTATAATACAAGAATTCGTTGAAAACAAAAGTTATTAACAAATAAAAAAAATAGACCCTATTAAAAACCGATTTTTTTGCAATTCCACATTCAAACTGAAAAATTGGCTGCCAATGTAAACAAGCCAGAAAAGTGCCTTTGTAAACCTTTTTCTAAATCACAAATTTTGAAAAAACAACCTTGGTCCGGACTATTGGCGGAATTTTTGCTCAAACAGTTCCCAATTAACGAGTTGCGTGTACTCGCGTATTTTTATTTCCAAAGGCTAAAAGGGGCAGGTCAGCAAAGCAGAAGGCTAGGCGAAGTTTTAGCTCTTTGAAAATTTATAAAGCCTTCGCTGTATGGTTTAAGTCATAAGCTGTTTTGTCTGTGGGATTGACTAACTAAACTTTCTGAGAGGCGTATGATTAAAGTAAATCGTTCTTGGTTAGGAGTATATTCCATTTTTAAATGTTGAGATTTTTTTTATCATGAAGGTAGATCCATCTTATTATAGGCGATAGACCATTGCAAATTATGTTTTATTGATTGACGGCTTAAACTGGAGAAGATTTTGTTCCTGTAATTTACAAGCCAATTTATAAATCACACCTATATTTGGGCCAGATAATAAAACTATTTTTAACTGTCTCAT
This sequence comes from Stenoptilia bipunctidactyla, assembly GCA_944452665.1. Lineage (NCBI taxonomy): Eukaryota > Metazoa > Arthropoda > Insecta > Lepidoptera > Pterophoridae > Stenoptilia > Stenoptilia bipunctidactyla. Next base: position 23,527,819 of record OX101740.1, on the reverse strand, counting down.
TTAAAAATAGTTTTATTATCTCATTTAAAAATCATGGAGCGAAAGAAAAACAGAGAATGTGCCAGCTGCTTCTCTTTCCGGGCATACTGTAAAAGTCAGTGTAGGGAAAGAGGTTTTAAAGGCGTTTTTGTGGGCAATAGGCTGACCTCCTGTCACTACAATAGTCTCTCTCCATCTTTATAATACCTCCAAAGTTGTCAAACATGACATCAGATGGTTTATAACCTCTGGTGTTCTGCCTACCCCATAAGGGATACAGGCGTGACGTTATGTATGTATGTATTTACTAATAATAAGCTTATATTAAAAAATGGAGTCTTCTGAACTTTGGAATTTTATGATTAAATATGAAGGTCAAAAAATTTTAAGCACACTTTGCAAAACGTTTTATTCAATCTCCTAACGACAAAACATGACTTCATACAACGTCTTCTACTTTCAAATTGGTTGCAGTTAAGCTCGTTTTTCTTTTACTTTCGAAGAAGACATCTAAAATCAATTACTCTTATTCTGATTTCAATTTCTTCCAAACACGACAGAAACTCGGTCATCCAAGAATATTTGGGTCATCAAATCCTTGATTTTACAAAAATCAGGAAAACCGATATCTATCACAAATTGAAGAAACAATCCTCCTTAAGGCTTGGAACACACTGAACATTATTAATGACAAAACAACTTGAAACTGCTATATTGTAACTACTATACTTACGAGTGTCTCGTAGGAATACGTACAATAGTTATAAATAAACTGTAATCGAGTTCTGAGACACGTTGTATCGATTTGCGAAAAGTTTGTACCATCTAATATTAGGTGATCTAAAAGTGTATCCGTAAATAATGTTACTTATTTAAAATGTATATTAAAGTAACTACGAAATAAAGAATATTTTAAATTTGACTTTGAATGAAACCTTATTACCTCTTGTTTATTTTAAACTAATTGTCATCTTAAACATCTTTTCCAGTACTCATCAGTAATTTTTGATTTTGATTGATTATTTACCATAAATTACTTCCATTACTTCCATGCTGGTCTGGGAGCGAAAGAAAAACATAGAATGTGCCAGCTGCTTCTCTTCCCGGGCAAACTGTAAAAGTCAGTTAAGGGACGGAGGTTTTATTGGCGTTTTTGCGGGCGACAGGCTGACCCCCTGTAACTGCTATAGTCTCTCTCCATCATAATAATACCTCCAAATTTGTCAAACGTGACATTAGATGGTTTTTATAGCCTCTGCAGGCGTAGCACGGCTTGTCAAGACAAGACTTGTGTCACAGATTATATCACAATTTGAGCGACATAATTGCTTAGTCTTATACAGCAGCACGGGGCAAGTTTAATTTATCTAGAATGCGTGACAAACAGATCTTGACAAATGTTTAAGACTTCTTTCAAGTTCTATCTCTTATTTAATAGCATGGCGGCATCGTTTTGTTTATTTTTGTCACAATTTGACACATCGCCAAACATTTTTTATCACTATGGTTCGGAGGTTGTGAGATTATTTTTTCATAATAATAGTTATGAAGTCGTCGTGGCGCCATGGTTAATGTGTGTATCATACGATACCACATGTTAAGCAACGTTCGGCGCGGTCGGTACTTGGATGGGTGACCGCCGACCATTCATTTCTCTCGACGACTTCCGTGCTTCGGAGGGCACGTTAAGCAGTCGGTCCCGGGTGCTGTATACTTGTATACAGTAGTTGTTAGGGTTTGTCAGAAGCCATTTCGGCGCCCTGAAAATTCTGGCATCCACCACCCAGCACTGGGCCAGCTTGGTGGATTATGGCCTATAACCTCCTCTTCACCCAGGGGAGAGACTCATGCCCTGCAGTGAGCTCATTACAAAGAGTTGTGATGATGATGATGATAAATAATAATTATGTCTATCAATTATTATAATCAGATTCTTTTAAGACTTCAACGGTAAAGGTACTTACTGCTTTTTGGCCCTTGACATGGTCACAAAACTTAAAAATAATATTAAAACTAAAAATTCACCAACTAAAAAATTACATTTGGAGGTTTAAAGTTGTTAAACTCGTTCTTTGTATAAACGTCAAGACAAAGATATGTCGCGGCAAGCATTTTTGTCACGTCGTCGTGTGCCCGTGCTGTCATATAAGACAAATTACCGGACTGTGACAAAATTATGTCTTGTCGTGTGACTTATCTCTTATGAAAGCCGTGCTACGCCTGCTGGTGTTCTGCCTATCCCATCTGGGATAGAGGCGTGAAGTTATGTATGTATGTATGTATTTACCATAAACTATTAATATTTTATCGCAATCGTCATCGTTACAAAAAACTAGAACGGCTTCTCTGATTGAAATTTATATACAAAAAAACATAATCTTCATACGTATAAATTACGCAGAAAATTAATCGCGATAGAATCTGATTACCTATATATTATATTTTTTTGTAACTCGATCACAAACGTTAGAAAATTTTTAAAGCACTCAATGTACCCCAAATTCAGCTCCTCAACTGTATGATTGGAATCTTCTTAATTCGGACCAAGAAGCTTAGGGCCCCTCCAAGGGGGTCATTCAAATCTGTTATTAAATTTGGAGACAATCGAAACCAACTGAAAAAAATTAAGGGGTCCCAACTGCAAAGGATTTTGATGTGATGTCATTATATTGAAGTGATTCAATTTCTTGTAGTGGGTTTTTTACAACTTTTTAATGAATCTTTATTGAGATTGCATTGTAACTTTTGATATAAAACTCAAGAATAACAGTCCATTTTTATTTTGAAGCTTTGAAATGAGATAATTTAGCTGTTGTTGCCAAATATTTTTAGCATCAGCTTCGTTTTTGGCGTTAATCTGTTGAGTTGTACCGTTGTTAATGAAATAACATTAACCTGTAAGTTCCCTTATACGTTTCACTCGTGCAACTTCTTGGTAAAATATAGTCAGTCTACAAAAATCCGTAGAGAGTTTTTAGCGTTTCTTATTCTCGCCGGCGACGGTCACGATTGACTTAGTAGAGGTCTAGACGCTAGATCGTTCAATTCCCGCACGGAACAAGAAAGAAAAACAATAAATAAATTAATAAATCCTCAGGCAATCACACAAACTACATGGCCCCAAAGTAAGCAGAGCTTGTGATATGGGATACTATGTAGCGAACTAGGGGGGAACCTAGAATATAAATACAAAAACAGATAAACACCCAGACACGGAACTTTTTTTTTATGTTCCATGCGGGAATCGAACCCGCAACCACTGGCGTCTGAGGCAGATAGGGTCTGGACGTTTATCTATGTATGTTCTACGTTCCTATTTTGCGACATGGTTTCTCATAACGCAAGCTTTATTTACTTCCATCCCATTTAGTTTTTGTGATTGTCTGAGATTTTATTGTCTTAATTTTTTTGTTCCTCGATAGAAATGCACAAGTGTTCTTAAATGATTTAAATCTACTTTTCAGCCGTCTTTCAAAAAAGGAGGACGTTCTCAATTCGTCTATATATTTTTTATTGTGTCTTTGTTACACAATATTTCGGACAGTTATGAATTGATTTTGAAAATTTGTTTCATATGATATAGGATACTTCATAGTTAGTCCAATTTAAATTTCATCGAAATCGGTTGTGTACTTCATTGAAAATTTCAACCTTTTGAAAAAAAATGGATGATGTTTACGATGTTTACGTAGATGACATTCTCAACTCAGCCAAAATTTTGACGTGAAGTCGGTTTTTCAATGCTCTGCATTAGTTGATTATTATTTTTCGAGTTCTGTATCTCCAAACAAAGCGTTATTATATTTATATGGATTATTCACTGAAAAATCAATAACCATAAGAATCATCCATTAAAACAATAATTTTCATCGGAGTGGAATCAAAATACAATAGTTTAACCTATTGAAGCGCTAATCAGAGATTATTGACCGTAACTTATCGAGTAAGAATAACCTCTCATCCCTGGATGAACATGTCGTGTCTAAGTTATCCAAGTTACCCTCGATCGCAACTAGGGCTTCTAGTAAGCACGAGTAAATCGAATATAACAAAGTTTTCGCTATATTCAATTCACATTATTAAACTCTTGTGTGCTAATACGCTAAAATGGAATGTGCTTAATGGATTGTGTCGTACTTGTATTTGTTAAACATACTTTATCGGTAGAACATAATTTTTTTTACACAAATTACAAATATAAATATAAAATACAAATCATAAGTGATGGGAAGCTTTTAAACGAATTGAATCATTTCTTTTTTTATTTTACATTATGATTCGAAAGATTTGGTGAATTTACAAATTCAGTGTTCACTTATATCTTACTTATATTATAAATGTGAATGTTTGGATGTATGGATGTTTGTTCCTCAATCTCGGAAAAACGACTCAACGTATTTTAATGAAATTTGCCATAGTAATAGAGTACAATTTGGAATAGCAAATAGGCTACTTTTTATCCCGAAATTCCTGCGGAAATCGAAATTGTGCGGGTAAAACTAGTTTGTTATAAGTGGTTTATATGTCTTGCTAATAGTTTTCTGATTGTGTTACACTGACATTGTTAGCTACCGTAGCGGTTTAATTTGTCCTAAAAGCATGCTAGTACTATCCACGTAATAACATTATGCTCTAATATCAAAGGCATAGACACGATGAGATTAGTTACCTACCCACAGATACTATTAATAAACCCTTAGCTATGTATGACGATGATGATAAAGCATATTGCTCATAATTTTAAATCAATTTTAAATTTTTATTTAGTGCCAAAATATTAAATAAATAATAACCCCAGACATCACCAACACCAACTACATGGCCTCAAGTAAGCGAAACTTGTGTTATGAGATACCTTGTATCGAACTAGGGGGGAACCTGGAATATAAATACATATATACAGATTTCTTTTTTTAGTCACCAGCCAAACTTAAACTTTATTTTCTTTGATACGATAGAAACGTACGTGTATATTTATTTTAGTATCCATAATGTATTCTGGTGACTCTAATTATAAATTTATATTATAATTTTACTCTAAAACAGCCTATTTACAAATTGGTTATTAAAAACACTTAATTAATCTCAGAGCTTAACTTAGGAGTTTCAAAATAAACTGAAGTTCAGTAACACACCACAAGCAGACGTTCAATTAGACGAAATTATACCAAAAGTTATTTTATAACATGTTGTCTCAAACTCAGACTGTAGCCGGGACTAAAGGGGTGTTTACAATGGCGGCTCACAGCATCAACCTTAGAAACATAGCAAATGTAAAATGGAATATTATTGTCTTAAGTTTTCATTAGGTTCCTATTCCATATCCATAAAATAACATTTAATACTTGAGAAACATTTCAGTGTGAACAAAATTAGAAAATACTTGAAAAATGGTATGAGCTTCGCAATCTCTTATTTTTATATCTTATAAACATCCTCATTATGAACATCTCACCTCAATTATTTTAATTATCATACTGCATTACCATGGATGTTTACCTTAATTGTTCTTTTTTATTAAGGCTTTTCAGACAGAAGTGGCCTTTCGTAATCCATAATACCTAATGTCTACAGCACAGCAATGATTTTCTGTGATCTGAAAAGAAGACATCGTCATAACTTGTTCAATATTTATATGCGGTCACCCAACTTCATATAATTCTTGCCTAAGCCACTCTATCGAACTTCTCATATAAAAATATCCTCTACGCTACTCACAATTACTTATTTCATCAAATTTTCCCTCGTAAAACTTCTTAACTTGCATCAAAAGGCGCCAGTTCTAAGTGCGGAACCTATAACCATCCAGTCTCATAAAAACACGTGGTTGTTTGCTCGCTTTGCGAAAATGGACGCCAATTTACCTGCTGCTATGTTGCTATGCACGTTAATATCTAGCACTACACCTTGGAAAATATTTTAAAGTCTCTTCTAAGGTGAACCTACAGCTTTAAGAGCAAGTTCCTTTCTGGAACTAATTTCTTGAAGAGAACAAAATTTTGTCGTAAAATATGTAAATCTTAAAGTTGAGCTATAAGTGGTCTATTAAACTATGATTTTGTAGTGTGGTAGAACATTTTTATAAGAAGTGGAATACAATAACATCATTTCTGATTTAGCATTTAATGATCTATTTAACATCAAATAAAGTAGTAAGTGCTACATTAGTATTGTATCTACCTATATTGACAATACACGTGCTAACAGCTTTGCGAGGTTTTATCCACGTTACTTTGGATCCCGTAATCTATTTCGGATCCTTTTTTAAATAAAGCTTAGGCAATTAAATATAGCCTCAAGACTTCTTTTTATTTTCTTTTATTTTATTAAACATAAGGTGATCACAACTAGTAATGTAAAGTCCCCGTCACGAGAAGCTATAAATTTTGTAAACAAGTGTTCAGGAGTTCACAACATTTGGACCAATAAAAAAAAAGAATTTGTTTAAGATTTAATAATTTATTAATTAACATATATTATTTCAGAATAATTATTCGTTAAGCTATATCTCCAGGTATACCAATTAACCTAACCAATTACTTCACAATTTAAAACCTACTTCTAATATAAGTTTCCAAAGATTATCGCGTTTGAACAAACAACTCTTTCTTTTTACTTTATATATATTTTAGATAAATTGTATTACGTACCTTTTGACGTTTTTTTCGTGGCGAATTTATTTCCTTAGATGTACTGGCTACTGGCTCCATTATACGTAATAACAAATAAAATTAACGCAACAATTAAAGTTACAACAATTAAAAAGTGATAACGAAACAATAACAAAATTAACAATAACAACCAGATCCGCGATATATGCAAAGCAATGAAACAAACAAACTCGTACGCATTCGAAACTCGAATGACTGTTTATTTCAAAATGGCGTCCCGATAGTTTACAATCCCTGCGACGGACGCGTTCCGGTACCAAGAAACACAAACGATAGCGCTTTGCGTCGTTAAAATATAATTCGACTAAATTAAATAGGTTGTTACTTTCATATAACCCGTCTATATTTCATGTCGATTGAATATGTTCAAGTTATTATTATCTCGCAGTATAAAATGTTTACTTACTAAAAGATGTTTGTTTACATAATTTATAGCTTCTCGTGACGGTTACTTTACATTGATTCTTAACAAATTAATTTAGTTATGACATACATCCCAATGACATGATCCATATATATTTAAACATCATGGTTGTTTTACAACAAACACAAGATCAAAAGTTTTTAAAAAAATGAAGATAATTTATAAAACAAGCGTTTTGCAACAATAAGAAAGGATGAAAACAAACAAAGTAAAAATTATTTTTTTTGTTTTTATTTCTTAATGTACAAATGTAAAACACATGGATGCTTCAACAAAAAGTTAAACAATTAAATAGTTAATATAAAATTCATTTTTAGATCATACTGCTACATCCTGCTAATTTTGTAGTTCAAACAAACACTGCACCGTTATTATAATAGTATAGATTTTAATTATTTTTTTTCAATACTATAGCAATTCAAGCATAGCTTTTTTAAAGTCTATCTAAACATCCAATATCACTTGACGAACTTAAATGCCACAAACATACAGCCTTTATACCAGTGTAAAACCTCCTTACCATGCGAGAAATAAACATGAAAGTTAATAATTAAAATTAAACTGTACCACTGAGTCTTTGAGGTATTAGGAGCGGGCAAACATTCAAAATTGAAGGAGTTACAGCGCCAAGTGCGCCTACGAGACTTCACTCAGCAAAGATGTTATCATAAAGATGTTGTTTACTTTTTCCTGAGAGCCGAGACGTAGGAAGTAGACGATGCTTTGTATTTTTAAGCATGGATTTAATGGCTGTGCTTGCTTACGTAAATTGTTTAATTAAAGCATGTATATGGTAAGCGCTTGGAAAAAACTGTACTTCACTCAGCAGTTCAAGTCACTGGATTGAAACCTGTACGGTTATTTTACTTGAGTTTAGGAACATGTTTTTTTGCAATAATCTGGTTTGAAATTTAGGTATATACAAGTAGCTCAATTTGGGTAGTGGAAAAAAAGCAGGCATTTGGGACAGTGGAAAAAAAAACAAAAACATAACTCCATTTTATTAGGCAAAACTGTAAGATCGCTATTAAAATATTAAACAACAAAAAATATTGTATTTCTATTACAGCGTAAGATACCAAAAGACATCCATCAAGAAACTCTCAAAAATTATCTTGTTGTTAATATTATTAGGTAGTCAAACTTTTTCTACTCAACTATCAGATAAGTATAACTTTTCCTTCTAATACGCAACAACAATTAGCTATCTTCTTTATTAAATATAAACTTTGTATGAGTTGTGATACTTCATATTGCCGAAATTGCAGAGAATACGAGACGTTCGTCGAAAATCTTGTCGGAATAAAATGTTTTATTACTTCAAGTGGTCTGCAAAGTTTTGAATCTCTTATTTTATGGAAAGAAGTTACAGTTATCTGCAATAAGAAGTCGACATTTAATAATTTGATGTGTTGAATGCTGATACATGTTCACGTTAATCTCAATCTTTTTGTGATGATAATAAGAGGTATTTTATATTCACGAAGTAGAAGCTAGCCAAGTAAGTTGACTCTGAGAGGCTCTCGAACTATCGGTCACTCTATTTAAAACAATACGCTTAAGTATAAGTTTTTGTATTTTATTGCTTAGGTTGTCTGGTAGGGATCGCTCTAGAGCGATAAGATCGCCTTTTGTTCATTGTTATCCTCTTTTTCTGTATTTCTTTTTTTTTATACAATAAAGAGTAAATAAATAAATATACAGCTGTTGATATACAGCTTTCTTTATATTTTTGAAATAGGCTTCCAAAGGACACAGGTAAGTGTAAAAAGTTAGTTAAAAGTTCATTGATTTACTCAAATCAACATTCTACGATTTCACATACACACACGATTTTAGATACACTTGTCTGCGTACCTACCTACATTTTTATTGTTATTTAAGTAAACTTCTTTTTTATTATAATACGTACTTTATCAATTGGATTTTACTTCATTTAATTCCTCGATTCAGTTAATTTGACGACCGCTTTGGCGCTGGGGTAACACTGTCTGCCTCAGATGCCAGGGGTTGCGGGTTCTACTCCCGCACGGAATAATAAAAAAAATGTTCGGTGTCTGGGCGTTTATCTATTTATGTATTTATATTCTAGGTTCCCTCCTAGTTCGCTACATGGTATCCCATAACACAGGCTATGCCTACATTGTAGCCATATAGTTGGTGTGATTGTCTGGGGATTTTATTTATTTATAATTCAATTGCAACTTTGCGAGATTCCACCCGTGTTAAACCTTAAGGACCAATAAAAGCAAAAATGTTTTTCAAATCCACCTTAGACTTTCAAATATAAACAAATTCAAACTAAAGAAAAAAGCTATTTTGTTTCAATACAGGTAAAAATTTATAATAATCTTAACGAATGAATCAGTAGTTAAATCCGCAGCGTCTATACACTTTAATGTCTAACTGACTTCGTTCAGTGAGACAAATAACCGGCTGACAGTTTGCAAACATCTTCAGGGCCGAGGGCGGAAGGGCTCGGCGCATTAGTCGCTCGAACTCACTTGCCGTTTATTTAATATGCTGTACTGTTTTAAAGCTCTGAATAAACGGAGGGTTTTAATTGTTTGTGATCTTTGCAATAGGTATTTATTTAATTTTTGTTGACACTTTTATAATAATTCTTATTCGAGACTAGCCGTTTTAACCTTGTTGTAGTGTTTTGGTAAACTTGACATGACCAGAATATATAGCTTTGATATTTTAAGACTATTGATAAGTTTTTTTTTTGTTATTACATGTTATTTATTATTTTATATTTTTAATTTATTATTATTTTATCACACTAGGTACTGTAATAGCTCCAAAGTTGACCTTCGAAGTCAAAATAAAATGTATTTTTATGTTTCCTGAATTAATAATGTTTTCAACCGACTTCCAAAAAAGGAGGAGGTTCTAAATTCGTCTGTATGTTTTTTTTTTAGTCTTTGCTACACGATAGTTCAGACAATTATGAATCGATTTTCAAAATTCTTTCATATGATAGGGGATATTTCATAGTTGGTCCCATGTAAATTTCATTGAAATCGGTTTAGTACTGCATTGAAAATTTAAAATTTTTGAAACAATATGTATGATTTCGGAGAACGTTTACGTGGATGACACTCTAAGTTAAGGCCAAAGATTTGACGTGAAGTCGGTTTTTTTAATGCTCTGCATTCGTTGATTATTATTATTACTTCATTTTGGAAATCTTATGATTATGTCAGCAAGCACGGCTTTTGTCTAGTTTAGAAGAAAACAATGAATAATCAATCCATTTTTAATTGTCTTTTATAATCATCTAACTTTTTTTCTTTTTTCCCATTTTTCCATCATTTGACGTAGACAATCAATAACATAAAACAAATGAAATATTTCAACATCAAGTTAATGATCTAAACGTAGAGACATCCACAATTAATTTAGATATCTAGCTGTCTGCCCCACCTCGAGCACCGATTCATCTCTTCATCGAAAGAATACAAGCATACGTGCCGACAGACAGATATTAATGATTTACTGATACCGAGTTAGTGGTGCAGTCAGAGAAGAGACAAGAGATTTATTTTACCTTCATGATAAGTGAAGTGATCGACATAATAACTACCAACATCATCAGAATGTTATATCAGAATATCGCTGTATAATTTTGCATCACATTTTTATTATTATTAATAATTTTTAATTATGTTCTTATTATTGAAATTGTTATATTCATAAATTTTCAATTTTTTTTCTGATTTTAATTTTTATTCTTATGTTTAATGTTGATTGTGATTGTTATTTAATTTAATCTTATTGTATTTGAGAACACATTACAATTGTTTACTCCTTTTCTTACCAAAGCTGTGTGCGCCTATAATAGGCATACATATAAGAAATGTACCTGAACGATTTTATTTGAAAATGTTATTATATGTTATGCTGTTGGTGTACCTTATGAATAAATAAATAAATAAACATATACTTGTAAATAGGGTAAATATTCTAACCATTTTATAAAAGGTAGCGGACTATGAGTAACTAATACCTAAGTCATAATGCTAGTGTCAAAAAAATTATACTAGACTTGCTCTCTTAACTGAACTATAGCAGGCCTGGCTCACTCCGCGCGGTACGTCCGTTATTTACCTACAGCGAAGCGCTCCGCCGGCGCATTTCGAATGGGTCGTGTATCACGCGCGCGCCCGTCGGTACGTTGTAGATACCTACCTACCTAATAGCACTCACAGTAATTCTATGATCGAGGTCGCAAATAGTATTTAAAAATGGACATAAAAAGGAACAAATATTCAATTAGATTATGTTTAGATTTGATTATGTTCAATTTAGTTATCAAACCATAGGTAGTATTACTAATTATTCGTGGTAACTTTTTTTTCATTTTGTACTTTAGGTAAGTTGAAATAATATTTTTTACAAAGGTAGAATAACAGTAATACCTACATCGGTAGATACTTAATTACACATAAGTAGATTAATTATTCTTCACTAGGCAGCAACCCTAACAGCGTAAGAAAAGATAAGAGGCATGCGATAGAAAGAGACAAAACTTCTAGGTATATAAATTTGCAGGTACGTAATGCTGTGCGAGCTGAATTCCACCGTATCGCGTCGTAGCAAGACTCGAATTTATTTAGATCTTCTTGCGGAGTAATTCTTCTGTACCAACGGTACTCTTACTTATTCTGTGACTATAGCAAAGTTTGTACGAAAATTAATATTATTTTTTCATCAGATGTCTACTACTGAAAAGTTGAGATTATAAAAAGAGAGCAAATACTTTAACATCAGAAAAGGTCAAATAAGGCGTAAAACCTCTATAGTTGAATCTATTTCAAACCCAATTCACCGACATTTTTAGACAAACAATATGTACACAACAATTCGTATTTGGTTAAGTCTGCACACACGGGGCGAACCTGGCGTAAGACGAATTAATACGAAGATCGAGTTACCGCTAATGTGCGCCGGCCCTATTTATTGTGTGTAGTAAGGACACGTCCACAATATTGGTGCGGTTTTTAAGAGGTAGTGTGTTTCGGGGACTTCACTTATAAAATAATTGTATGTGTATAGCAGCATTCACTCTAGAGCTTTATTGAAGAGTCGCCATAAGTTAAGTTTATAAAGCATACTATGATAGTTTAACTATAATGTTGTATCAGTATGGATATAATTCCCTTTGCTACTAACTCATGCAAATTATTTTTAAATCGAAAAATCAGAATTAATCCTTTTATGAAATCTCTTCTTTAATCGTAATCGATATGCTAATGCTAAATTCAATATGTTACTAATACTCATACAATAAAAAAAACGCAATTGCCGTAAAGAAAATAATTTTGGCCTTTTACAAAATAATCCAGAGAGGTTAAATCACTTTATAATTCACTTATAGCGATATATTTTCTTTGAACAAACCGTATAGTCATTGTCGTGCAGTGTACACACTTCCTAACAATCGCGTCCCGCCCTCGGATTAAGATCGATCACTAGCAAAGTAAATGGCTCACTTATTGATTCACTCGAGGTAGGAAATGCAGGGAAATTACTAAAATTCCGATAGGCTTTGTAGCAACTTAATTTTACATAAAAGTACTAAAAAATTATATTTCAAGATGAACCTAACATCTGATCACTTGTCGATAAGATTTGCTTTTTTATGATTTCCACCTTGTCTCAAATGTATTATATTAGTAGAAGTAACGTTTTATTCTTTTAGTTGATTCGTGACAAAAGATATTCAAAGATACAGTCCTCTATCTAGGTGTATGTATAACCTCTTCGAGCAAGTCTTAGCAGTAAAACTTTTAGAAAGAACCAAAAAATATATTTAAATATCTTTATTTGGCAGTCTTCATTGTAATGACCTAAGAAAAATTTTTAATTTTCAACCGACTTCCAAAAAAGGAGGAGGTTCTTAATTCGTCTGTATGTTTTTTTTGTGTCTTTGTTACACTATATTCCGGACAATTATGAATTGATTTTAAAAATTATTGTTTCATATGATAGAAGATACTTTATAGTTGGTCCCATATAAATTTTATGGAAATCGGTTGAGTATTTCATCGAGAATTTCAAATTATTGAATCAATATGATTGATTTCGGAGAATGTTTACGTGGATGACATTATAACTCGGCCAAAGTTTTGACGTGAAATTTTTTTAATGCTCTGCATTCGTTGATTTTAAATCATTCATTTTATTTAATATGTTAATTATAACGAATTATTTTTTTTTCGTTACAATACGAATATAACTCCTTTTCCTATTATTTTAACAAAATCGTTCAATAAAATACAATACTACACTAATATGACCAAAATAACACCTACTTATATTACGCTAAGAACATCATTTCCATAAGTAATCTTCTCGCAAAGCCAATTTACTTGAACTTATCGCAAAAAATAACTAATTTACTTCACTCAAACACAGAGAACTAATTACGAACGAATGAACTCATCTTGTCCTACAACAAACGAGGACAAAAGATAAATACAACCGTCACTAGAAAACAGAATCCTTACAAAAATAAGGGACAGGGCTTGATTGAGATCCTTATAGCTCTTACACAGGCCAAAGCAAAAATACCTGGCTCTTGGAAAATAAGATTACGTGCAGAAGTCTGTGAGAAATAGGAAAACTTTTTTGAAGGCTGTGTTCTAGACAAATGCCCCGAAACTCGAGCTAAACTAGTAGTTTATTTTGGTTCGTCCAAGTGCAGCTTTTTTTTTTTTTATAAAATATGGATAGGACGTTTGTCTTCCATGACACCTGATGTTAAGTGAACATCAAGACTAAGGTGGTACACGTCCATCCACGAGAAACCTATTCACTCGACGCTTAAAAGTACTAGGACTATATTGGTCAGGGAAAATAGACGCAGGCAGTTCATTCCAAACCTTGGCGACCCGTATCAAAAAGGAACTGTCAAAGCGCTTAGTTCGACTTTTCGGAATATCAACCACATAAAAAAAAAATCAAAAAATCAAAAAGTTTTATTCATCTTAGGAATTTCACAAAACACTTGATGAAGTCAGTCATCACATACTTCGGCTTTAACTACTTGTTAAAGCTAACATACGGATGGAAGTTCTGTCTGCGTCTAGTAGTCCGATGGTAAAAGGGTGCAGCTTTAGCAAAACGAGTCCAATGATGTAAGAATTGAGTATTTTCAATAAGCTTTCAATGTGTTGTTGGTTAGAAATGGAGATCGAAAATTTAGCTATAAAGCATCGAGCTTTTCGGTAAATTTGCAAATGAGATAAATTCCAGGCCGAGGATTCGGCAGTTTCAAAAAATAGTTTTATTACATTTTTTATACAGGGTTATGTTTTAGTCACCAGCCAAATGTAAATGTTATTTTCTTTCATATGACTTACTAGCATATTTATTTTAGTATCGTTGAATACAAAAATATAAATACAGGGTTGATTTTTCGTCACCAGCCAAATTTAAATATTATTTTTTTTGATACGATATAAACGTACCTGCATATTTATTTTAGCGTCGCTCAGTACAAAAAAGTAGAAATATGGAACCACAAACTTATAAAAAAATAGTCGCTTTTGATGAACATAGCTACTACGACGCGGCATTTCCTTAATAATACTACGACGTAGTACTAAAAAATGTGTGTAGTAGCGCGTAGTCTTCTTTATTTTAATGGTAATTTAGAGTGACCATGCCTTGGTTAGTATGTTAGCGGATAAATTAATTTCCTTGCAAAAAAATACATACCCTTTTTTTGCAATGATCGTTTCTATAAATGATACTTATTGTGTAAAAAAAATTTGGCCGATGGCTACAAATCAACCCTGTATATAAGGAAGTAGAAACTTTTTAACAAATAGTCGCTGTTGATAAACATAGCTACTAACACGCGGCATTTCATTGTTCATACTACGACGTAGTACAATCAAGATGTTTTGCAGCAACGCGTTGTTGTCTTTATTTTAATAGTATTCATCCATAATTTAGAGTGACCATGCTTTGCATAATATGTTAGTGAATATATTGATTTTGTTGTATAAAAGTACATAACGATGGTATGTAGAAAATACATTTGACCACCGGCTGGTGTAGTGGTAACTTACATTCCCTTCTATGCCAGAGGTCCTGGGTTTGAATCCCGGTGGCGGCGGATATTTGTGTGATCAACACAGATATTAGTCGTCACGTTATGGATGTTTATATGTTTAAGTTTATTCTAATAAAAAATATGTATTTATTCAATATGTATGTTTATATCTGTCATCATAAGGTATATCAGTTATCTAGTATCCATAACACAAGTTCTTTAAGAAACTTAATTTGGTCTAGATAATGTTGTGTGAATGTCAGAAATATTTATTTACTGCAGGGCCGAACCACTAAGTTAACTGTTGGTTAGTGGACGTCAGATAATCAGTGCTAAAATGGCTTCTAGCATACCTTTCTTACATACCTACTTTCGCAAAAATCTTTCCCATAAGAGATATGTATTTCGTAAAAAAAAAATTTGGGTGGTGACTAAAAGAAAACCCTGTATATAAGCTTGTGTTATGGAGACACGACAGCGGGGCTAGGGGTCCCCCAGATTTTTCTTCTAGCTAAGAGAAGCACATAAAGTTTGTTATAAGTTTCACTTCACAAGTATATCTTCCATGCTGGACTGGGAGCGAAAGAAAAACATAGAATGTACCAGCTGCTTCTCTTCCCGGGCATACTGTAAAAGTCAGTTAAGTGACAGAGGTTAAAGTGGCGTTTTTGTGGGCGACAGACTGATCCCCTATCACTCCAAAAGCCTCTCTCCATCATTATAATACCTCATTTGTCAAACGTGACATCAGATGGTCTTATAATCTCTGGTGTTCTGTCACTGAAAAAATGAGGAGTTAGCAAAGTACCTTTTTGGCTTTGTTAAAAGGATCTTGTTTAGTTTTAATCAAGACTCGTGGAAAATGATGGAAGTAAACTTGGTAAATAATATATACGTAAACATGGCTAAATTCACTTGTTTATTAATACCATACTGCTCATTAAATACAAATAACTCAATCTACAAATTTTACAGTTTACAAAATTGTTTAAATTTTAATAAGTTCACTCAATAAGCTTTAACAGAGTAATTCGTGTAATATTAACCGTTACCACTCTCGGTTAAACTTAAATAACCAGTACTTGACTACTAATAACCACTTAGCTTTGCTAATACAAAAGAACACTCATTAGTATTTAACCGAGTACACTTATTTATTGGTAGCAGGGTGGAGTTAGCTATTTTGTTTGCTATTTAGTTAGTTATTTTTAACAGAGTACTTGTTTAAATATTCATAAGTAAATATTCTGGCTGCCGGTGGAGCCGCCGAAGCGCAGATATCCCCTCCACGTTTCGGTCAGCGCTAGAGTTATGTGCGTGCCGCAAACTAACAGTCTTTCGTTCGAACGTTTAATAATTTAATTAAGTGAGTGCGACGACGCATAAAGGAGTGTGTTACCTATAAAACGTAGTTGATTGATTAGGTACCAATATGCTATTGCTTTGTGCCTGAACCTACTGTTTATTCCTAAAGACGCTGCCGGCGGCGGCCCCGACAGCGTCGTATTTTTTTTTTATAGTCAGGTGATTTAATGTAAATGGATGAAGAAGTACAAAATCTGCTGAAAGCCTTGAGTCTGGAAGAATATATAGAAGTGTTCAAAGGTAAGTTCGTTTATGTATTTAATTTTTATCTTATATATTTTATTAGACAGAGACCGTACAATAGCACACCAGTGACCAGTGAACGCGTGATCTTGAGCCAAGGTAGCGCCGCCGTAGAGAGTTTCAATACCTTCTATGTGAGACTAGCTTATACTGGTTTATTGCCACTGATATGCCGTTGTGTCTTTAATTTACAGCTGAGCTGAGTAGCGGCTTTGCGCGGTTTGACCCGCGTAGCTCTTGATCCCGTGGGAGTTTCTTAGCAAAATATGTTACTTCTGGTTAATGTAGCCATCTAATGGTGAAAGAATCTTTGAATCATTCTAGTAGTTTTTGAGTTTATTCATTACAAACATACAAAAATACAAATCTTTCCTCTTTATAATATTAGTAAAGACTTCAAAAAAGAGGAGGAAAGTAGTTTTTATTAATATACATTTGAACTGTACATTTTGTTTATTTGATACATTTGATGATCATTTTTCTTAAATCAGTTATTTAATTACAGAAAATGCAATTACATCTCTATCACTTCCACTACTCCAGGAATCTGACCTAAAGGAGCTATTTCCTAAAATTGGCCATCATGCCATATTCTCAAAAAAATTAGAAATACATAAAAGGACTATGCATCCTATTACCGATGATAAGTAAGTCACTAACAATTCAAAAATTTAATCTGCTTTAATTATCTGTATACTGTTGTCTTAATTAATCCTTCAATTTACAGGCGTGTGATGTTTCAAGCTTTAACTTATCTATGTCTGACTTGCTGACATATCCGGTTGACCCTGATGCACGTCCTCAAGCTTCAAGCTCACCCGCACCCAAGACACCTATCACAATAACCATTCCATCAGAGAACAAAATTAACATTATCGTATGTATTGTAATATTTCTTCAGAGCTATAATTAGGTACTATCTATACATATATCTCTATTTATCATCATTCATACAAGATGTAAAAAGTCAATTAAAAATAAATGAAGGGTATACCACTTTGAATCAACTTTGAATCCTGAAAAAAATCTACTGTTCCATATTTGTGAAAAAAAATTTAAACAGATTTTTCTTATATACAGGGTGTCCCGTAAGTCATGGATCAACGGATCTATTGTACCAAAATAATATAACATATACAACAGTTTACAAGTTAGATATTACAAAAAGTTGTGTCAAGTTATATAATCTGCAGCCGAACCAGGTTAGATGCCTGTATGTCGGCAGACAGTGCCTCGTTTTTAATAGAAAAAATATTATAAAATAGGTAGAATGAGTAGAAATTATAATTTATTTATTTCTGTTTTTCAGGATTTACCGTTACTTTTAAATAGTACCCTTGAAGGAAGAGGTTTATTAAATTTAGATACACATATTCCGTTGGATAATACGGCAAGAATAAGATTGGTAAGGCTCATCGGAACCTACATTTTGAGCAATCATCCGTCAAATGCAATAAGGAGTACCATTTATGCAAATTGGTTACACGAAATTATTAGAGTATTCCCACAAGAAAAGACATCGGTGTACTTCCATAGCAAGATTGTGGAATCTTCACGAGGTTTAATCACCGGGTTGGCAGGAAAGTTGCCTGATCAAATCCTGTGTGCCTACTGTGCCTATGCTGCTGTACTGTGCTAATGCTGACTGTGCCTACTTTGTAATTTGGGTTTAGTATTGTAAACTTTGAGACAGTTCTTTTGTGATTTTCAGATATATGACAATAAATAATAAGTGAACAATTACCGATATTTTTTGTTTTTTTTTACCCACATTGCAGAGAAAGTCTGCTATGGCTACAAAGTTAAATGACTCGCATTGCAGAGAAAGTCTGTTGTGGCTACCTAGCAAAACGATTGCAGATACCAAGTAGGTTGGCTGTGGCTACAGAGTTAAGTGACTCGCATTGCAGAGAAAGTCTGTTGTGGCTACCTAGCAAAATAATTGCAGATACCAAGTAGGTTGGCTGTGGCTACAGAGTTAAATGACTAACATTGCAGAGAAAGTCTGTTGTGGCTACCTAGCAAAACGGTTGCAGATACCAAGTAGGTTGGCTGTGGCTACAGAGTTAAACAACTCACATTGCAGAGAAAGTCTGTTGTGGCTACCTAGCAAAACGGTTACAAATACCAAGAAGGTTGGCTATAACTATCCAAGAAAGTTTGTCAATATAAACAGTAAAGTTGGCTACGTTTGCAAACATTTTGTTTGTAATAATAATCAAGCTTACTTTGTTATTTCTAAGCAAACAATTTTAACCGATTTACTCGGTTGATTCTGATCAAGTAAGAATAGCAAACTTGACTTATTTATTTTTAGCAACAAACTTTGCAGGTTGTATATTGACAAACACGCTTTGTTAAAATCAACCGAAACTTAGTTATTTTTACATGCGAAATTTTTTCAGTGGTCTACCCCACAAGGGATACAGGCGTTAAGTTATGTATGTATGTATAAGTTTCACGACTTATTACAAGATTAGCATCCCCTGACCAAGTCACCTAAAAACGCACGGTAATTTCTCGGAAAAAAATATAAAAGTAATAAACTCCGACTTAAACCTAGTTCTACTTAAATTTACCAACTATAATTAAATGACTTTGTTATTCTACCTCTGTTTAAATTACCTTAACCCTAGTTACCGACTGAGCTACACGTCTTCCCACAATTAAACAGTCCATAACTCAATTAAATCGGGTCAAATTAATCTCTCTTCCACTCTGATATATTAGCTGCTAGAACGGAATAGATGAGCCGAGGTGTGGGATGAAATGAGGATTCATTGCCCGTAGAGGTGTGTAAAGGTAAGGTTTTAAATTCTGCTCATTTGTATTGTGTCCGAGAGAATGAGGATACCTATTGGATCTTTCCCTAAATACTTACTACTGAAATTAAATTTCGCAAGTCAATGCAAAATTGTCAAACACATGAGTTTTGTAAGGGTTTCTAGAGTGCGGCCGTTGCGGGAATGCGTTCCTGCCAGCACCTTATGTCCACTGAATAAAGTTTATTTCCGATTCAAAGGTAAAAAAAGCTATGATTTTGACAGCTGTCAGGAACGCAAACTCCCACCGGATGCACTACATAAATATGTTACCGGATAACTTTAACTAATACTCATACAAAATGAGTCATTAAAAGACAGTTATTTAACAAGTTTCTTTTTGACAATTTTTAAAGATTATAAAAGGCAACACAGGTTTTTTTTATTTCGCCAAAACATGTTAATTTCAAAATTATTGTCTAATTTTAGCAGATTTTCTAATCTATCCTTAAAATATAACCGTTTAGCAGCATGTAAAGATGTAATTGTATTAAATTAGTCAAGTGCCACTTAACTCTTCAAATATTGTGAGAGAAGTCAATGCCATCGTGTATTGTTTAATAAGTGTATAAATATCAAATGGCTACATAACTATCAAATTAAAAAAAGACGTGTGGCACTCGGAGACTGCCGCGGTAAAGCTTATGCATAGCATTTTTTATCAACTTATGCAATTATAATTATTTATTTATTTTATTAATGCAGTAATGTTTGATCTAATATGAAGTTCCACAAGTTCCTAGTAGATGGCGCTGATTGTTTATTAAAGCCCGCATGTAAAGTTATGAAATCAAAGTATCACCGGTTTTTTTCGTTACGGAATTTGTGGATTCGGTCCCCACGCTCAAGGCCCGCGATAGAAGCTATGCAATAGCTTAAAAAACAAACTCGATAGATTCAAAGATTATCTCATTCAATCAAACAAACTACAGCTTTATTACATTCATATACAACCCTAGATCAGATTCTACACGAGAAACATTGCGATAAACTTCTGGTTACATATAAAATTTGCGTAAACAGCAAAATAATAGCGTACTATCTCGCTGCATACTTCACAGAACAGCCGAATATAAATATTGTCAGTACAATCGAAGCGGTACGTTTCGGCGCGCCTCGCGCGGGCGGGTAGCGGGCGGCGGGGTGTTGTCATAGCAAACATTTTACTTGTTTTCTAAGGAAATTGCAGATCAACGCAGGATGGTTTTAGGCACTTGATGTTTTGTACTAGTTATCGGCTCACTGCTTTGCTCGTTTGGAGAATAATATTGATAGCGATTATCAAATGTAAGCTTTTGATTTTTGTGAGTAGTAAAAAAAATATTCTCTGTTCTGTCTCATAATAATTTATGATTTGACTTTAATTATTGGTATAGCTATAATAAATAGGTATAGTAGAAGTCGTCGTGACCGTGGTTACTGTGTGTATCAAACGATATCACAGTTGTTTATTTTGGATGGGTGACCGCCGACCATTCATTTCTCGCGGCTGACATTTCGGCGCACTGAAAATTCTTACATCCACCACCCAGCACTGGCCAGCTTGGTGGATTATGGCCTATACCTCCTCGTTACCCAGGGGAGAGACTCAAGCAGTGGGCTCATTACAAAGAGTTGTGATGATGATTGGTATAGCAGCTGTTCACTCATGTCACTTTTCATTTCAAGGTCTTTTAGAATACATTATGCGAGAATTTACTTCGACCTTTCAAGTCTTACTACAAGCACGAAGTTTGACCTCAATTAGGTCAAAATTAACTTTAAATCATTTTCTTCTGATCAATAATCTAATAATAATCAATTTTACAACAGGCATATGGATAGGTAAGATGACGCCTTAGATGTTTCTAATAAAGGGCTTGTGTAGAGAATAACGCTTGTTTATTTAAAGACTTGTACTTAACCACTTTAAGTACTTGAATGTGATTTGTCGCGCTTCGATGGTAGCTCATAAATAGAAGGGTTTTACGACTGATGACTCAGGTTTTTTGTTACGAACCTACACTTTCAAATACATTATATTTCGCAGCTTAATTCTTTGCGATTTATTAGGTTTACTTATTGTAGTATCGGTCCCATGTGTCAGCCTTGCACGGTTATTTTAGAGTCTTTTTTTTTTTTTTTTGTATTGGCAACACTGCTTCACCTCCGGCTCCTAATTAACCGGCCCTTTTGGAATCATTGTTCGTTCCCGTGCTCAAGCCTTCGCACGTGTTCCTGGCAACGCTCAAGACTTCATTGTAACGGTTATCTAGTGTTACACAAAGCTCTCAAGCTGGGGAAGAAGCGCAAGAACGAAGATAAGAATGAAATAATACGAAGAATCCATCGAATTTAAGTAAATTATGTAAAAATGTCATTTAACATTGTTTAAAAACTTTCATTCTGCGCGTCTGTCTGCAGATATACTTACTTTATAATCCAATTTGTACTTATTTAAAGTACTCACTTGTCAAATGACACAAATTTGCACCACGCCTGAGAGTAGGTACTCACTAAAAAATATAATATAAAATAATGCTTTACTTAAGCACAACATACTTACTTTATAACCCAATTTGTACTTATTTAAAGTACTCACTTGTCAAATGACACAAATTTGTACCACGCCTGAGGGTAGGTACTCACTAAAAAATATAATATAAAATAATGCTTTACTTAAGCACAACATACTTACTTTATAACCCAATTTGTACTTATTTAAAGTACTCACTTGTCAAATGACACAAATTTGTACCACGCCTGAGGGTAGGTACTCACTAAAAAATATAATATAAAATAATGCTTTACTTAAGCACAACATACATTATTTGTGCCCGGTAGCATTTATGAAATAAAACTTATTCATGATAATATCAAAAATTATACTACAGAACTAAACCTATTTTAAAAATACCCACAAAAAAAAAAAAAAACGAACATGGTGAAGTTCTAATCATAGCTTCACCGAACAACCGTGAATCTATCGTGGAAGTCATTCCCGAAAGTTCACCACATCACGAAGAATCGCTTGAAGAGGAGGCATGTATGAACGAGGCAGTTCCTCATACGTCGTCGTCGGCACAGAATCCAGTACCTTCGACGTCGGATCTCACAAAGGAGGTACGAGGAGACAGTGGTATTGATGTCGAAATACTGTCATTATTAGGGGAAGTTCCCCAGTCGCAAGATATTTTGGGAGATGAAATTAATAAAAACATATCCGATAGATGGCAGCTCATACTTACCAAGGGTCTCATCAAAGAAACAAAACAGTCCTTGTTACAGGAATATCGGGTACCCAAAAACTGTGAAATGCTATTAACGCCTATCCTCAACCCTGAAGTTAAAGCGGGTATTTCAGAACTGACAAGCAAAAAAGATTTTTCCTTTATGCTTAGTCAAAAACAAATCAGCATTGCTTTGGCTGCATTAGCGCAAACGACAGAGAAAGTCATTACAAAGAAATATTCATCGCAGGATATTCTAAAACCTTTAAGTGATGCAAGCAAATTGTTGTGCGATTCCTTCTACTACCTAACGAAGGCCCGAAGAAATTTAGTTATTAATACTATCAATGCAGAACTAAAAGATACCCTTCGTCAGACCACCAGATATACATTTTTATTTGGGACCGATTTATCAGAAAAGTTAAGGTCCGCAAAAACTATACAAAAAACCGGAGAATCCCTTAAGCCTTCACAACCATTTATTTCAAACAGAAACAACCAAAATTATAGGATTACTTCTCAAAATTGTTTAAACTGGAAGCCCCCGCAACGGAAGCCTGCTGCGCGGCCCGAAGCGGGGAAACCTCGCCCGGTGCAGCGCTCGGGACCGCCGCCGCCGCCTCCGCCGCCGCCGCGACACACCCCGAACTACACATGCTCACGCTCGCCGCCCAAGAAATACAACAGGAGATATTAACATCTGAGGTCAGTTATTCTGGCCGTCTAAAGCTATTTTACAAAAATTGGTTAAAAATAACTAATGATCCTATAATTTTGTCCTGGATTAAGGGATATAAAATACCGTTTATTAAAAAGCCCTTCGGAAATAGTAATCCTGACTCAAGATATAAGCCAGATAAAGATTTTAACGATTTTAAAAATTTGCATAGATTACTTGATTCGAATAAAAGCCATACCTAAGTGTACATACGATAGTGAACAGTTGGTATCCGATATATTTTAGTACCTAAACCAAACGGAGACAAAAGGTTCATATTGAATTTGAAAAAATTAAACAAGTTTGTTGAAACCGTCCATTTTAAAATGGAAGGCTATAAAACTGCATCTAAATTCGTTACCGAGCGATGTTTTGTATCAACTATTGATTTAAAAGACTTATATTTTTTTCTACCAGTTCATAACTCGCACAAAAAGTACTTAAGATTCAAATTCAATAACAAACTATATGAATTTAATTGTCTACCTTTACAAAACTTTTAAAACCTGTTATGGAATTTTTGCGATCACATCAAAGAAATATGATATCAGTTATTTATCTCGACGATATTTTTTGCGTTGGTAAAACAAAGGCAGATTGCTATAATAACGTACTTTTTACAAAGACACTTTTAGAAAGTTTAGGCTTCTAGATTAATTGTGATAAGAGTTCTTTACAACCCTCAAACACATTTAAATTTCTAGGCTTTGTATTTGATTCCCAAAACATGGTTTTAAAATTACCTCAAACAAAGAGGGTAAAAATAAAACAATCTCTTTTAAAAATCTTCGAAGCAAAAACAATTAAGTTACGTAACTATGCACAATTGATTGGACTTCTCATATCGGCTTGCCCTGCTATTCAATATTCGTGGCTTTATTCTAAACGTCTTGAAAGACTTAAGTATTTAAGTTTATGTGAAAATTCAACATATGAACGACAGATTAGTTTATCATTAAATATCCGGGAAGATGTTTATTGGTGGCTAGATAAAATTGATAATGGTTATGCTAGCTTAAGATCTGATGATTATAAAATTGAAATTAATTCTGATGCTTCTCATTCAAGCTGGGGTGCCTCGAGGAATAACAAGGAATGTTTTGGTTATTGGAAGGAGTCTGAAATGACACTTCATATTAATTAATTTGAATTAAAAGCGGCATATTTAGGTTTAAAAACGTTTGCTAAAGAATTATCTGATTGTCAAATTTTGTTACGCATTGATAACGTAACCGCCATATCTTGCATTAATAGAATGGGCAGCATAAAGTACCCAAATTTAAATGATATGTATAAAAAAAAAAAAAAAAAAACGTAAAATTAAAGTATTAGCTTCTTATATTAATACGAAGGACAATTTTTTACCCACGGCATTGTCTCGCAAAAAGTTTCTAGATACTGAATGGGAATTAAGTGAACATGCTTATTGTGGTATTAAACGAGTATTTGTTTGCCAGTAGCTGTAATACAAATTGCCCATTGTACATTACGTGGAAAAATGAACCCGAAGCATTTGCTGTTGATGCGTTCACCATCAGCTGGACTAACTATTATTTTTACGCATTTCCGCCATTTGCCCTCATTTTTAAAGACACTTAGAGAAATAATAGATGATAAGGCCGAGGGTATATTCGTAGTACTAAATTGGCCCACACAGCCATGGTTCCCATTATTGAAAAAGATATCTATTTCTAAATCAATTTATTTTGAACCCAAGATACTCGGTTTGATTGCCGTGAAGTCATCAGGCAGGTTTTATTAAATAAATCGTTATCTGTGGATTCTACAGAAATAATGTTATCTTCTTTATCTAGTAATACTTTCAAGCAATATAACAGCTGTATCAAGTCTTGTTTAGTTATTGTTCCGAAATGCAGCACAATTACTTGACCTGTTCAGTTCATGTCGTAATTAATTTTTTAACCGATGTTTTTAACAAAGGTGCAAAATACGGAACTATTAATACATATTCTGCCTTATCTCTATTATTTTTAAATTAGATAATATATTGATAAAGCGCTTCATGCAAGGAGTCTACAAGCTAAGGCCTACAAATCCTAAATATGAGGTCACATGAGACACAAACATAGTCCTTAATTTTTTGGCTCAAAAATGGCCTAACGAAAACCTTAGTTTGGAAACTCTTTCCAGGAAGACTGCAACCATGTTGGCCTTGATAACTGCGCATCGGGTGCAGACATTATCTTTAATACACCTCGATAATATAAGTAAATGTAGTGTTGAAATGTTTATTAAAATTCCAGACATAATTAAAACCTCCAAACTACATTCACCCCAACCATTATTAAGGCTCCCTTTTTATAATGAACGTCCAGAGATTTGTCCTGTCCGGTGTATAGAATCATATATTAACAA
Source organism: Stenoptilia bipunctidactyla (assembly GCA_944452665.1). Classification (NCBI taxonomy): domain Eukaryota; kingdom Metazoa; phylum Arthropoda; class Insecta; order Lepidoptera; family Pterophoridae; genus Stenoptilia; species Stenoptilia bipunctidactyla. The sequence goes on along the minus strand of OX101740.1, from coordinate 23,501,944 downwards.
AACAAGAGAACTTCGTAAAAACTGTAAATATTTATTTATAAGTTATAAAAAGCCACATTCAAAACTATCTTCACAAAGATTAAGTAATTGGATAAAACAGACTCTGTATGAAAGTGGAATCGACACTTCGCTGTTCAGTGCTCACAGCACTCGGCATGCTGCAACATCTAAGGCCAACAAGCTTGGAGTTAATTTAGATACAATTAGAAAAGCCGCTGGCTGGAGTAACTCTTCCAAAGTATTCGCTAAATATAACAAAGAAATTATTGAAAATTCTAGCAATTTCGCAACAACTATTTTGAGTGATGTTATGCCTACATAATAATTAATGTTGGTACCTAATTATGTTGTTATATTTTGTATGGAAATTGATTTAATTGCTATAACTAAAAATGGATAATAATTGTTCATCATGTAAGCTATTTTACTTATTTTCTCTCTGAACATCCTACAATAAGTAAACCTAATAAATCGCAAAGAATTAAGCTGCGAAATATAATTGAAGATCAAACGAACTTCTAAGTGAAGTTCGATCGAAATTATATGAGCAGCTTAATTCGAAGCGATTTATAATCACCCTCCCAGTTTAAAACGAAACATATATATTACTTATTTATTTACTGAAAATAAATATCCCAACCCTTATATCTTAATATAAGTAAAATACTTACCTGTGCTTATCGTTTTTTTTACCTTACCATGCAATGGTTTATCCTATAAATAGAATAATCCATTACATTTTTATATAATTCGGCTTTAAACAAAATGATTCCAAAAGGGCCGGTTAATTAGGAGCCGGAGGTGAAGCAGTGTTGCCAATACAAAAAAAAAAAATAAGACTCTAAAATAACCGTGCAAGGCTGACACATGGGACCGATACTACAATAAGTAAACCTAATAAATCGCTTCGAATTAAGCTGCTCATATAATTTCGATCGAACTTCACTTAGAAGTTCGTTTGATCTTCAATTTTAACGTGCTGGTCGTATTCGTGTAAGCAATTCCAAATTTATGTACTTAGGGTAGCATATAACTTCGAAAATTCGAATAATGCTGTCATTATGTTTCACGGCTTAATTCTTTGCGATTTAATGTTAACATGTTGTAGTAGTACTTCCAAGCGTCAGCCTTGCACGGTTTTCAGAGACACGTTTTTTTTTTTTTTTTTTTTTTTTATTTGGCAACCCTGATCCCCGCTCTTGAACTCCTCTCCACTTATTTCCTCTCATCATCCCTTCTCAATAATCATTCTGTATTTCCGTGCTCAAGCCTTCGCACGTGCGTCTATAATTTATTACTTAAATTAAACGTTAAATAGTTTGTGTTATAGTTTAAAAATTTAAATCTCAACTTATTATTTGTCGTTCGTAAAAATGGTGAAAAGGAAATATGAAGACATCGAGACCATACGCAAGAAGATCAGAAAACTGGAAAAAAAAAAGCTTCAAAAGAAGCAAATGCCAAGTGAAATTTGTACCTTATCACTATCCATGGCTCTTTACATCGCATAATTGCGTTACGAATCCTTATTCGAAAACAAAGTTCAATGATCTTTATCACTGAATTTGAATGAGCCGAGTTTAAAACTCACAAATTTACCTAGTAAGAATCTTTATTCGAGACGATGGTAAATGTCATTGTTTAGTGATCATTATCGCTAAAATGACTTTTCGAATCCTTATTCGAAAGCAAAGTTCAATGATCTTTATCACTGAATTTGAATGAGCCGAGTTTAAAACTCACAAATTTACCTAGTAAGAATCTTTATTCGAGACGATGGTAAATGTCATTGTTTAGTGATCATTATCGCTAAAATGACTTTTCGAATCCTTATTCGAAAACAAAGTTCAATGATCTTTATCACTGAATTTCAATGAGCCGAGTTTAAAACTCAAAAAGAAGAATGGCAAGGTCCCATACATTGTAAGTACCGCTTTTATTTCACATAGCATTCACGTACCTCAAACTTAATATGTGCGTTTTATTGCTTAGATAACGAGTAATCAGAATATAATTATTAGATTTATACAGAAGTTGGGAATAAAAAGTCAAAACAATAATCTAACCTAAAAATTACAGGAATTTATAGTCCGTCTTTTCTAACATGGCGTCGTATTTTGAAACCATTACATTACATAAGCAGGTATTAACCAATCCAGAGGTTTGAAACGGGGTGGCGGCGCGGGCGGCTTAATTCAAGTTTGACAGTAGGACTTTACAACTATTACTTTTTATTGCCAGGAAATTAAAAAATGTGCTTTCGGCAAGTTTAATTTGATTTTATTGTATTTCTAAATATTCCCAACAACTATCACAACAATAGATGTTGGAAAAAACGTGTCTCATATTGACCTATTAACTACATATAGCCCGGTTTTGATACGCTTGAAAACTCTAAAATTAAGTGATACCGTGGCCGCCAATCCTCTTTACCTAATTCGAATCTTTATTCGAGACTATGGAAAATTTCTTTGTTTAGTGATCATTATCGCTAAAATGACTACCCTACTTTTTGCATTTTATGCTCGTAGGTGCTAAAAACACTTCTTTCGAATTATTATTCGAGACGCTGACTACTTTCGTCTTTTCAGTGCCATCTACCTCAAAACATCCACCAGTAGATGATGTTGAGGATATAGAATTGGATAGCGATATCTTAGAGATGTTGGGAGATGCTCCTAAGATTAATAATAAATAATAATAAAATTTCTTTATTCATGCCACAAATCTTGAATGTTTTTTACAGAGTAATCTTACAGTCTAAGTACAAAATAATTACTATTTACTATTTAAACATCATACAATAAAGCTAATATAATTGCTGAAGAACTAGGAAAACCTTTACATAAGGAAATTTCAACCCGGTGCGGTGGTCTGAAATCCTTTTAAAGGGACTACCCAAAGAGACAAGAGATAAAATCCTAGAGGATTATCTTATTCCTAGTAATTGTCAACTACTCCTTGCCCCTGCTCTGAATCCGGAAGCAAAAGTGGCAGTTATCGAAGCGGTCTCTAAACGGAATTCCTCCATCATGTTTAGGCAAAGACAAACTGGTGTGGCTATAGCAGCTCTGGGAAGAGCTACCGAAACACTCGTAGGATCATCTTCATTAATACCACAGAAGCAACAAATAAGCAATGGTGCCATCTCGAAATGTACTTATATTGAAGGACAATTTTTATCCAGTATATTTCTTGTACCTAAGCTTAATGGTGATAAAAGGTTTATATTGAATTTAAAAAAGTTAAATAAATTTGTACTTGCTAGTCATTTTAAATGGAAGATTACAGAACAGCGTCAAAATTATTAACTGAAAACTGCTGTAGACAATAGACTTAAAACATGCATACATCTTTGTTGCGACAAATGAAGCTCACAAAAAATATCTTCGATTCAAATACAACAATATATTATATGAATTCAATTGTTTACCGTTCGGCCTTTGTACCGCACCTCTCGTGTTTACTAAATTAATGAAACCAGTTATAGAATACCTGCGTAGTCGGGGTATGATTTCAGTTATTTATTTAGATAACATTTTTTTTATCGGAAAGACTTACTCGGAGTGTGTCACTAATGTATCTACAACTATAGATCTATTACAGAGCTTGGGTTTTTTGATTAACTTTTCAAAAAGTTGTTTAATACCTAAACGTGAATGTAAGTTCTTGGACTTCACTTTCGACTCAAAGCAGATGATTTTAAAACTACCCGAGGAATAAAAAATATAATTGAAAGATTTTATAAATAGATTTCTTTGTATAAAACGATGCAAGTTACGCGAATTTGCTAAACTCATTAGTTATTTAATTTCCGCATGTCCAACAATAACGTATTCGTGGTTATATACAAAAAAGCTTGAACAATATAAATATAATTGTTTATTAAAAAAAAAAAAAAACAAACTACGATCAGACAATTGATATCTTAATTACCCTACATGAAGAATTATATTGGTGGTTAGGAAACATAGATATAGGCCATTCATCACTCAAACCGAACAACTTTGTTTTAGAATTTTTTTCTGATGCCTCCTCTACGGGATGGGGAGCGTATTGTGATACAGTTAGATGTTGTGGATATAGGAAAGACAACGAAACTTCTTGTCATATAAATGAGTTGGAACTAAAAGCAGCCTTTCTAGCTCTGAAACGTTTCACCAAAGAATTATCTAATTGTGACATCTTATTAACAGAATGGGCAGTATTCAATATGATCACCTAGATTATATATCTAGAAGTATGTGGAAATGGTTCGAAGAACGTAGAATAATCTTATTCGCTTCTTACATCAATACTAAAGATAATTGTGAGGCAGATTCATTATCTCGAAAACAGTTCGAGGATACAGAGTGGGAATTAAATCAAATTGCATTTAATGAAATAGTTCGCAACTTTGGTATGCCAGTATTGATTTGTTTGCAAAAAGATGCAATACTAAGTGTAAACAATATGTTTCGTGGAGAAATGATCCCGAAGCATGTGCTGTTGATGCCTTTACACTGCCATGGACCAATATGTTATTTTACGCCTTTCCACCATTCTCGCTTATAGTAAAATTAATGCAGAAAATCATTTGTCATAAGGCATTTGTCAAGAGGGTATTGTTGTGGTGCCATATTGGCCAAGTCAACCTTGGTTTCCTATGTTTAAAAAGTTGTCTGTTTCAATTTTTTTGTATTTTGGACCAGATATTGACCTTCTAACATCTCCTTTCAGTAGATTGTAGATTGTGTACACAAGAATCTACGCCTTGTTGCCGCGAAATTATTAGGCAAGCATTACTAAGGAAATATTTATCGAATAGGTCAGTAGATATTATGCTAGCTTCGCTTGCAAATAATACTTACAAACAGTACGATGTTTGCATAAAATCTTGGATAATTTACTGTAGATTACATAATTATGATTATTTTAATGCTTCTATTCCAATTGTAATACATTTTTTAACCGATATTTTTGATAAAGGCGCTAAATACGGGACCATCAATTCTTATCAGTCTGCCTTATCTCTTTTGTTAGGTAATAGCTTAAATGATGATCGAGTCAAACGTTTCATGAAGGGTGTTTACAAGTTGAGGCCCACCAATCCAAAATATAATACTTCTTGGGACCCAAACATAGTGTTAAATTATTTGGCCACTCAATAGCCAAATGAAAGCCTTAGTTTAGAAGATTTCTCTAAGAAACGCTGACTCTGCTAGGTTTGGTGACAGCGCAAAGAGTACTTACAAACATTTTCTCTCATTAAAATAAATAATATAACTCAAAACAGAACAGAAATCTTAGATAAAATACCTGACTTAGTAAAAACTTCAAAACCAAACTCCTTTCAACCCCTTCTAAGGCTACCATTTTTTCATACAAATCCTGCAATATGCCCTGCCAGATGCATTTTAGATTATATAAATAAAACGAGTGGTTTACGTAGTTGTAACACTTTATTTATTAGCCACAAAAGACCTCACTTAAAAGTTTGTCTCAAACTTTGAGTCACTGTATCAAATATACTTTACAACGCAGTGGCGTGGACACATCAGTGTTTAGCGCGCACAGCACGCGCCATGCGGCCACTTCCACTGCTAGCAGAGTCGGTGTCAATATTGATGTCATACGGAAAACCGCAGGATGGAGTAATACATCCTCAGTATTTGCCAAATTCTACAACAAAGAAATTGTATCGGATGCCAATCAATTTGCAACTAGTATTTTATGTAACTCCTTAGAATAAATAGATGTATATTTGTGATTTATTACTGTTGGTTATACTCTAACAATACAGTTTTACTTATACCTATACTGCAAAAATAATTCACATTAAAATACTCTGAACATCCTACAACATGTTAACATTAAATCGCAAAGAATTAAGCCGTGAAACATAATTAAGGATCAAACGAACTTACCAAGTGAAGTTCGATCACAATTATGTGAACGGCTTAATTCGAAGCGATTGATATAAACCCGCCCAAACAGTATTTCTTTAAAGTAATATCACCCACCCATAATTAATGTGAATTATTTTTATGGGTACTACCTAGGTACTTTAGCTCTAAACAAAATGATTATTGAGAAGGGATGATGAGAGGAAATAAGTGGAGAGGAGTTCAAGAGCGGGGATCAGGGTTGCCAAATAAAAAAAAAAAAAAAAAAACGTGTCTCTGAAAACCGTGCAAGGCTGACGCTTGGAAGTACTACTACAACATGTTAACATTAAATCGCTTCGAATTAAGCCGTTCACATAATTGTGATCGAACTTCACTTGGTAAGTTCGTTTGATCCTTAAATATACATAATAATTAAAAACTTCTCAACGCTAGAATAAATTGAATATTATTTTATGGAGTACTGTTTTATATCTTAGTGCAAACTATTGATTGCCATTTTCCATGTATTTATTTATTCGTTGGTATTTCAACAGCTATTTCAAATTACTAATATTTTGAAACTTAAAGCCCATAGAAGTAATGTATGCCACTACTCTATGTTCAGTATCAGCACATTTCTAGGTGCTAACATTCTTAAAAAAATCCATTGAAACAGGACAAGATCATTCACTGCGGCAACAAGACATTCATTTAATTTAATTGAAAATATGATCTGAATTTTTTTAAATTTCATGTTAAACACAAAGTATTTAGTAGAAAAAACATTATTTTTTTTATATTCACGGGACCCTAAACTCATAACAGGGCTCTATACTTAACTTCACCGTAACCTTTTACATGCCGCCATAAATTCATCTCAATGTTTACACTTTCCAAAGAGTTTTTATATCAAACAAGCACCTTTTTGCTGCTTCGTGAAAACAAACGTAGCGTTATCTATGGGGGTGTGTATGTGTGTTATGGCATGTGACTGGATATGGCAATTTCATGGGAAGTTTATAGATATTTTTGACGACCGGCTGGTGTAGTGGTAACACGCATTGACTTCTATACCAGAGGTCCTGGGTTCGAATCCCGGTGGCGAATATTTAATTTAATATAGGTCAAATTTTTAATGTATCGATTTAAACAACTTACATGAATAAAAAAATAACATGCTGGACTGGGAGCGAAAGAAAAACATATAATGTATCAGCTGCTTCTCTTCTCGGGCATACTGTCGGTGACAGAGGTTTTATTGGCATTTTTGTGGGCGATAGGCTGACCCCCTGCCACTGCAATAGCCTCTCTCCATCATTATAATACCTCATTTGTTGTGACATCAGATGGTCTTATAACCACTGGTGTTCTGCCTGCCCCATAAGGGCGTGGTAGGCCCTTATGGGGTATATTATGTATGTAGGTATGTAAAAAAATAACAGCATAAAAATTAAGCAGATATTAAAACCAAACTAAAGCGATTGTTTTTTTTCGGTCGAGTCACTAATCTCACGAAAAAAAACTCAGTCAGATTTGAAACAAGTTTGATAGGCCTATATCTTATGAACTTCCTTCCTTCGGTTTCAAACAAACGTGGGCAAAACCAAACAAAGTTGTCAGTATGTTATAAAATACTTCAACTATCCTCAGCAACGTAAATGAATTCGTAAGCGAATTAACCCTCCGAAACTAGACCTATTTATTTCTTACGAAGCAGCATGGCGTGGGGTGCACTGAACCCATTATTATCAACACTTCCTCAGTGTTGGCGGATATCTTCTTACTATTAATAACAAGTAGCGATAGATTTATGTGACTTCAGTTTCGATGATAAAAACTTGTTCACCACTTCGTTAATTACAACGCTCTGTATTTTTAATAGGAAATTATCGATGTATACTTTTCTAGGTCTTTTGGTGTACTAAATAAAAACAGGTGAATGCCAAATAAGCTCTACACTTATTGAGCTATCAACTGCCCATGCAACCAACTACATAAATAAACCTTAAGCGTATACACATACCATCAATATAAATAAATTCTCGCTTACCCAAAATCTCAACCAAACAAACAAAACCGCTATATAACTTGATATTCCAAAAAGCCGATCCTTCCTTAATCCAACTGTCAACAAGGCGAAACGTAGAAATCCCAATAAGGGTCCACAACTCCATTTATTCCTTGCTCGTGTCCTTTTAAAAGACCTATCAGTTCTGTTTCGAATACACCTGGTACTATCAGACCCGTGTCAGAAAGAAATGGGTTGATTGCTTCGGCAGATGACGGGTTAAATAAAAATACTCTTTGTAAAAGTACAAACGCAAATCCGTCAGTAATTTTGGTCATATCGTTTAGGAAAAGGTTCTCAAAAGTATTGTTATATTTATTATTTTTGAAAGATGATTTCTGCTTAGGATATCTGAAATGCTGACTAAATGTATTTACAGAGAAACCAACTACTTATAAATGATGTAGCCAAAACAGCGGAACTAGACTTAAATTTAAATCTGAGCTAGTGATATCGTTTCCAAGTTGGCTCAAAGTGGATTCGAAATAGCCTTGTTAAGTTGCAAAAAGGTATATATATAGAATTAAGTTTAAATTGTTACCAGTTTTGTGAATTAAATAAAAAAAAAGGTGTTCTTACCACTGCACCATAAAGACTAACAAAGTGCATTCCAAATATCAGGACACAGGAAAAGATATCTATGATCCATCTTTTCCTGTGTCCTTATATACTTTGCCTTGTGAGGTGACTTCGTTCCTTGAAGAACGCAACCATGCTAACACGAACTTACTTGTAGATCACAAGCGATCTACAAGGAAGTTCGTGTTCGTGTTAAAGCGATTTTCGGTTTTCATTTTCATTTCCAGATTGGTCTAAATGATTTTTTGTCATTAAACACACAAATCATTTAACGATAACTAGATTTCATTAACAAATTAACACGCAGGTTTGTCTGTAAACTTAAAAATTATATAAAAATAAAACCGAACAATAAACTTAACAACCTTTCCAAAATTCCAGCAATTTGTTATAAAACAACTTAATGACCACCAAAGTTTATCACCTAATAATACATTATTATAAAAAAAATCGTTTTATACTACGCTTTTATATTATTACATTGTGTGGGCACAAGATTGCATGTCCATGCGTCATTAGACGAAATATTGCCAGGAATTACATGGTAATTTTATTTATGGCTACACTTCCGACTCTGGCAACACTGGGGTAGATTTGGCTGCAATAATATCAAAAATATGCAGCTGTCTGCGTAAAGATGTGTCATTAATATTTTGTCTGCAATTAGAGTTATTGGATGTAATAAATCTTTTCATTAATATGCTGGATTGGGTAGGGATTTAAAGATTTATAACTGAGGCATATTCCTGCTGTATAACTTTTAATATTAAATATTTTAGGATGATTAAAGAAAAAAACGCAATTCTGACAAATACTTTAAATTCAAAAAGAATGCTTTTTGAAGTAATTAGGTGCAATACAGATCTGACCAAATATTACATGTATTATTTAAACAATCCCCCGTTAGTCAATTGCCTGACAACGATCAAGGTAGGGTGACTTTGGTTCACTCTACATAATATGACTAGATCAAGGGTGCAATGAACGTGCAAAATAATTAAGTATAAATAAGGTGATTTATTTCTGTACAATTACTGAAATAGTAATTGAACAATCTGTAAGGTAAACTATAGAAAGTTATAAAGTTTAGATAATGCTTTTTACTACACATAGAAATACATGCCTTCTACTGTAGGTACATCAGAAATAAAAAAAGTAATATACTTTACATTGGTAGGTCTCGTCATACTTATTCTTTTAGGTGAAAAACTCTATATGTATCTACTACATTGTTTGGGTTTGATATAGCAACTCACTGGTATATTTATAATAAAATATTAAGAAAAATAAAAATCAATGGGGGCATTTCCGACTAAGGGGTAATTCCAACCAAACTCAATAACTTTTATTCTATAACAGTTGATCAAAAGCCCCATCTATGTCCATGTAGGAGAAAACCCAAGTTTTACGAAATTGCATAAATGGCGCAGCTAAATCGACATGCTGCTTTCCCACCATGTTTTTATATACAGACGCCATTTTAACCAGTGTTTGTCGGAAAGAGCTGTTACAGATTTTTATTTGTTTTAAATAAATTGTGGCTTATTTTCTTCCAATTTCACGGTGAGTGTTGACCTTGTTTACCATAAATTGTTTTTTTCTTATTGGTTTTTGCTTACGATACGTTTTAAGAGGAATATTTACACAGTTTTAAATGCCCCACAAAAATGTGACACGAGGTAATTACGACTAAAATTGGTAGTCGGAATTGCCACAGACAATTAATATGAAAATGCAAAAAACTAGTGATGTCAACGTATCGACACTTTCCATGTAGGTAATTTCAATTATTGATTAAATTACGTACACTATGAGATACCAAAAATTATAAGAGTCACTTATTTCATAGAAGATTACTTTGTTGATTATTTAACACAAGTTACTCCAGGTTGATTTGTGAATCTAAGTGCATTTTTTAGTTTTCTTATCCTTTCATTCATCGACTACTTTAATCGAATTTTGAGTCCCATCACTATTGTCTATAGAGAACAGTCGAAATTGCCCCTTCAAAATATTTATGATAGTGTTTTGGTAAATTGAACCGTTGTGCATTGAATTTAAAGTATTTATTTGCTTTTACAAAGCATCGACTTGGTTTTTCTCTCACTTTTGTGTTCCTTGCTCTTATCTAAACCCTAATATATTCAATAGTCGGAATTGCCTCACAGAGGGGTAAAACCAACTATTTCTGACTTTTTTGCTAAATTAATCTTTTTTGTACCTATATAATAAGTATTTTAACTGCAAATACATCAAGATCAATCTCAGTCAATGGTTTTATAAAATGAATTATTCAGATGTGCAGTAATGTAGTAACATATGAATGTACAAATAGTTAAACTTTATGTTTGCATTTTTTTAGTCGGAAATGCCCCTATTGACTATTATTTTTTATTTTTCTTAATATTTTATTATAAATATACCAGTGAGTTGCTATATCAAACCCAAACAATGTAGTAGATACATATAGAGTTTTTCACCTAAAAGAATAAGTATGACGAGACCTACCAATGTAAAGTATATTACTTTTTTTATTTCTGATGTACCTACAGTAGAAGGCATGTATTTCTATGTGTAGTAAAAAGCATTATCTAAACTTTATAACTTTCTATAGTTTACCTTACAGATTGTTCAACTTAGTAAAATAAGTAAAATTGTGATTATTTAAATATCAATAAGATTAGGTATTACTTGCGCCAAATCAGATTACATCTTGCAAAAAGAACATTACTCATGTCTGAATAATAAAGCTCTGTACACACTATCGAGAGAATTCATTTAGAAGACGCATTTAAACTAGTTTCTATCAAAAGCATAATTTAGGGTGGGGTTCATACTGTGGTATACAAGGGAACCGAGAAGGCGTAGTGTCGGAGTTGGAATTGAATATTGAACATATGGGACGGCGGGGGACAGACATCTTGATTCGATTTGTTTTTTACATCGCCTGGAATAATATTTGGAGAAGCAAACTTTCTGCGCTCTATCCAAGAATTCTTTTGATTTGATATTTATCTAGAACAAAGCTATGGTATTAAGCTTGATTCTCGGTACAGGAAACGTATCTTATAACTAGTTTAAGTTGAGATGTATGCAAATGATACCCGCCAGCTTTAATGCAAGTTCTCGAAGCAATTCATTTCATCTGTCACCTAAGTATCCCAGTAAATTTTAAGTGAAATAAGTGGGTAAGACTGAAGTACAATCCTACTTACATAGGTCCTAATAGAGAGCGTTTGAGAGGACATATACATAGATGATGTATTATGTACATTTGTTAATCTTTCACGCATTACTATAAAACTTTACTTTAATACAAACAATCTAAATAACAAATCATCTATAATTGCTATTATACGGAAGAGCACATCAATTGACATCTTTTTAAGATCCCCGGCCATCTAAGATAGAATAATCGATATCACCATTATTATATATAATCTGTTTAGAGACGTCCACATTAATTACACGGGCAGGGAATCGTCAACAATTGATTTAGCGATTATTGACTAGGAGACATTAACATTCGATTAACTTTGTCGCATCATAACGAAATTAATGGAATGATGTTCCTTAATTTCCAAGCTGTCATATTAATATTCCCCCCTACTTGCGATGCACCGCCATTACTCAAATCATGCTCAGTATGACACTATCTTTCGAGTTGAGCGGACGTGGGAACGATTAACTTTTCTTTCTCTTGTCGCGTGGAGAGGTAATCGTGTAGAAATGATACAAGTTCAGAGTTTATGTTAAAATTTTCGTTTGTTTTTATGATATAGACATGCTTGCAGTTTGGATATATGCTAAAAATCAATAGTATTTGTAATGCATATTTAAATCACTTATTATATCGAAGGGCATTGATTTTGAAAAACCGGATACAATTAATGATAGTTCGATAAATGACTAGTATTTAACCTAAAAAAGCACCTCCCAGCCCCTTTCCAGAGATTCCCCCTTTCCGGAACACTTCTGCGAATATGCTGGACATGAAAAAATACTTAGGACAGACAGTTATACCCAACGAATAATATCTTCTTTATAGAAGAAACTACTATAATTATAGGACGATAGTATAAAATGACAGAAACAACCAATTACTAATAATCAACAAATGCAGAGCATTAAAAAAACCGACTTCACGTCAAAAATTTGGCTAAGTTGAGAATGTCATCAGCGTAAACATTCTCCGAAATCAACATATTTTTTCAAAAGTTTGAAATTTTCAACTCAATCGGTTTCGATGAAATTTAAATGGGAAATTTTAATGAAATCAATTTTCAAAATAAATTCATAATTGTCCGAAATATCGTGTTACAAAGATACAAAAAAAAACATACAGACGAATTGAGAACCTCCTCCTTTTTCGGAAGTCTGTTGAAAATATTAAAACAGTTTACGTATTTAATTATTCCGATATCTCCGCAGACAAAAGTCTACTTGAAAACAAATGCAAATATCTTTACAATCAAATATTTTCAACCCTTCACAATACGACATTTGCATAAACCATTTCACCTTATAATCACCATAAATACTGCTTGAGCCTGTCTTAGTGCCATTCAAGTAGCACCCAACAGCACTCTGCATATCAGGTGTTGTAAAAACATAACTAATTTCAGCAATATGGCTCAGGAAATAAGAGCGACGCGAAAATTATCAGCTCCCATTACAATGGGGTGAAATACCATGAATATTAAACAACATCGAAACACAGTCGATTATTGTCTAAAACCATTTAAAACAGAGGAAATTAGAGGCGTGACAGAAATATGAAAGCAGCACAATTACTTGCTTAAAAACTTGAATGAGATTTTTCTTGCGAGCAACCGCCGGGCATTCTAATTGGCAACAGTGACGTTACCAAGTTTGTCAGCTGAAAGATCCCAGACTTTTTTCTTTGTTGTAAATCTTGGAGTGACTTTTGCTGTTCACTTCGCATATAAATTGTGGTGGATATTATGTTGCCGCTGTTTTATGTTATAATTTTTGTGTTCAATAGTTGCCTTGAAGTATCTTGACTTTATTTTAATTAGATTTCGTTTTTGTAAGTTAGATGTAAAGTTATAAATGCGAAATTTTAAATGGATATAAATATGGATGAGCTTTCCTCAATCACGTCAGTATTTGGCATGGTGACAGTGAACAGTCTGGAATGGCACATAGGCTACTTTTTATCCCAACGTTCCCGCAGGATAAGCAATTACGCAGGTAAAACCGCATAAAACAGCTTGTTTAAAATATAATCACTGGACATTGCGAGGAGCTTTATTCTCACGGGAACGGAATGTATTGCTAATGATACTATGACTATTTTATTCTATTCTTGTTCAGATACTCTGGTCCCAGTATGTCATATTCGTATGCACTTTGGTTGTGGCATGACATTGGCTCTCATAATTAGCTGTCTTGTGTTTGTTTTTTTTTCATGTTACGGTCAATTTGTACTGTACCTATTTGTATTAATTTGATAATTCTGACTGAAAAAGAGTGCCAAGAGTTTTTTTCCGCCGGCTTTAATTGTCTCTTGGTCTACTGTAATATCTTATTTAACAACTATCAACAACTAGTTAAAGCCGAAGTATGTGATGACTGACTTCATCAAGTGTTTTGTGAAATTTCTAAGATGAATAAAACTTTTTGAATTTTGATTTTTTTGAATTGGACTTTTTAGTTTGTATGAAAAATCTTATTCGAGTGCACGGATGTGATATTTGGCATGAAGAGTGTCTTGTTGTGTTGGGGTTAATCCAACATATAGAATTAAAACTAATATTGTCTTAAGTTTTCGCGATTTATACTATTAAATAAAACACTTTTTAACCGGATTTATCGCGTATAGTCTTTGCAGACTTCGTGGTCACGAGCGACTCGTGACCTGCAAAGACACCGAAACGTCGAATTAAAATTTAAAATGTAAATATACGCGATAAATATTGTAAGACTATATTGTAATTACTTGAATCTTATTCTATCTTAAATTAGGAAAGTAAAGCTAGGAAGTAAAATGTAAGTTAAGATGCGTACGACCTTCACATATTTATTTATTTTATTTATTTATTTACACTTCAGTTTTTACAGGTAAAGTAAAAGAAAAAAGAACACTTACACTAAAAATAAAAACTTGGCGGTCTTATCGCTGAGGAGCGATTTCTACCAGACAACCATAATACGCTATAGATTGCTATATCAGCGAATCTATCGATGTTTCAATTGCTGTGTTAGCAAATCAATTTATATGAAGACCATGTACATGTACATGTTGTGTTAAAAAATATTTATGCGCGTACAAAGTCGCGAAAAGCTTGTTTATTTATAAGATACTGAGGATGGATACGATTAAATTTAAATAATTACTCCGCTTTCAAATAAGTTATACAAAAATAGTTAATTACCTAAATTAACTTGCCTCATCAATTGCGTTGATCTATGCCTACAAGTAGAATACACTCAGAATAAAACTGTTAATTAAAGAACATCCTCCTTTATAAAGTCATTTCCTTGACGTCAATTAATCGTGATAGAGGCATCTTCATTGAGGCGTGGGGCAACGGACCCGGCGGATTAGTGTTGTATTTCTGTTCTCTAATGAGCGTACAGTCTATGGAGTAAATCAGATTGAACTTAGTGGTATAATGTACTAGTTGGTATTTATCTCTAATCTGTGAGTTACTCGTATAAATTTACTTATTTATTTATAGCAAAGAAGGTGACATAGGGAATGCGCTTTGATAAAACGAGCTTACGAGTAACACCACCGTCCTGATGATTTGAGCCGCCGCATCGTGTTACGCATAAAAGTGCCGGCACTCGCAATGGAACTTATCCAGAAATTTTTCAGGGTCAGCTATGGGTGAAAATGATCAGGTACTTAAATTACCTTAGATATTTATTTAGTAATATTCTATGCTGGACTGGGAGCGAAAGAAAAACATAGAATGTGCCAGCTGCTTCTCTTCCCGGGCATACTGTAAAAGTCAGTTAAGGGACCGAGGTGTTATGGGAGGCTTTTTTGTGGGCGATAGGCTGACCCCCTGTCACTGCAATAGTCTCTCTCCACTATTATAATGCCTCCAAATTTGTCAAACGTGACATCAGATGGTTTTATTACCTCTGGTGTTCTGCCTACCCCATACGGGATACAGGCGTGAAGTTATGTATGTATGTATGTATTTAGGTAATCATATGGATATAAATATCCTATTAAAAAGAGGTTTATAAATCAGATATTATTTACTGTTACTCAATTTTAATTATCATACCATTGATCAAATGCGGGCGAAGTAACAATGAATGAACATAATGTGATTTCAACATGATTCCAGACCGATCTAAACAAAGTATAAGCAAGATAACTTTCATTTTCCACTGGCGAACGCACTCAAATAAATAATATTCTTAAATTTATACTTTTTTTGAACTCATAATCATAGCCACTGCATAAAAAACCTTGCTCATCAAAAAACCTTGAACGCGACTTAAGCACAAATCTCATAAAGGTACGCAAACGTAAGGATTTGACAAAGTCAGTGAATCCGAGCTTTAGGGCCGCGGAGCCGTCAAAAAGTGCAGTCCTCAGCCCTCGGCCCTCAGCCCTGAGTATTATCACTAACGAAGCGGAGGGCCGGCAGCCGTGAGGGCCACCGAGCTGCAATAAGAGGATTGTGCACCCTTCTTATTGTGTGGTCCAAAAAAGGCTATGATAATAAACTCTTTAAAAAAATTAAATATATATTTGTACAAGGTGAGTTTTTTGCTGAAGAATTTTGGGCAGGCAGCTTAGATGAAGTTATTAATATTTAATAGCAATAAAATAACAAAAAGATATTAAATAGGAACAGATTACCATGTAGTAGTATGATTAACTGAAAGATATCCATGGACACTTTATTTATAAAATTATAATCTACAAATTGTAAGTGATTTTCCAAATTAGCGCGTCCAAAGAAAGAAAAAAACCAATGAACTCTTCAGCTTCATTCTATTAGTGAAACTCTATAAAAAATTGTTCTATGTTTACAATAAAGTGAAAACAAATTCTACGCAAGAATCCAATAAATGTTCCAGAGAGTTCCATTTTCGAAACGCCATCGCTGTTCCCTTAGACCGCGGATTAAAATAGGAAATTGCATTAAATTATAAGTCGTGAAGCAATCACGTTTTGTTTTCCTCCAGATTTAACGGTTTGAATAAATCCGCTGCTCGCTCTTAATTAGAGAGTTTAAACCTTATAGAGATTGTCAGCTGTCTTAAGTATTTCCATTTAATGGCAGGTTTGGAGGAGATAAATCTTGATTTTAAATACTTAGGGCTTTGTCGAAGGCGAATCGCTTTATTCTTGAGCGAGATTTAAAAATAAATATTGGATTTATGGAAATTCTCGATAATGTTCATTCGTAGTCTTAATTTTAAAGTATGTCCTTTAAAATCGTTTAACAGGTTTGTAAATAACAAAAGGATTTGACTTGGGGTGTGCAGTAGAAATATGCTTAGATTTCTATTGATATTTATTTAAGCTATTCTTTAATATTTTAAACGTAGAGACCATTTTTACAGGATGTTTCTTCCTTTTTTTAACCTTTAATCGCCTTTCTGACTTGATCTAAAAGTGGACATGAAGAGTTAATAGGCAGAAATTGTACAAAAACTTTCAATCGGAATACAGGAAGTAAACTCGTAAATTACTGATGTAGACCAAATTATAAAAGATATTAATATTAAGAAAATTTTCATGATTTTCCTACCCGTCAATAAAATTTAAAGTAGGATTAAATAAGAAGGAATTGCCGTTTGTGATAATATACGTTTTAGAAAAAAAATACGCAAATCACACGCAAAAATTATCTATGAAAAATCAGCTCAATCCATCCAAAATCTCAGCTCCAAAGAAACACAACACAAACTTCTGCATTTAATATTAGCGGGCGAACTAAAACACCCATTTTCGTACACGAAGCATAACACAGTAACTACCTGAAAGAGGAAGTTGGGGCATGATTGCAGCACGTAACGTAAACCTATTACAATAAAGGAGTCGGGCATCGGCGGGCCTCATCGCTGTATTGACAGGCTTGTTATAGGACGGGCGGCAAGTTTACAGACGGTAACTGAAGGAAGGAGGTATTTAGCTATTTTAAAGTGTAGTCTGATTTCGACTAAGTTGGAACTTTATGTGGGGCATGAAAGTGATCTTTCAGCCGTGGAAGAATGATTTTAAACCATTTTTTACCTATTTTTATAGTCAGAATACAAATGGCATCCCAGTTAATGGTCATCATTAATAATTATAAATAGTAAAATTGATGATACGTTGCTAATCCAGGACTAACATGAAAAGCTTCTTGTTCTTATAATTTCACTGACTGATGAAATTTCATAAATCGTATTGAAAAATATATTGATTAGTAACTTTTACCACATTTTGAATATTTGTTTATTTAATTTATTTGCTGCAGAGGCATCGATGACTTTGGAAGGCACCATAACGCAGGTTGACCCCTTTTGCCTTAAATTTAATAAGTCCTGTGTAAGAATACACTTTTAAAAGTAACAATAAAAAAAAACAACTCGAATTATTTTCGTAACGTAGTTATTATTATGAAAATATATGAATATTAATTAATGGGAAATAATAAAACGAGCGACTAAAAAACAAATTTGGACTGGAAATAATAAAACGAGCGACTAAAAAACAAATTTGGACCGTCTTGAAAAATATATGAAAATGAACGGTTTTAAATATTAATATTGCGACTGAATTACTAAGTGAGCGACTAAAACACATATACATTGCGATGAAAGAGATAAGTTACGAGAAGGGCTCCCGCACCGGAAGGCGGAATCAGTACGGTTAGGTGCGACGACGAGCGCAGCGAGGAGGAGCATGTTAGGTTGCATATAGTTATACACGTGCGCGAGCCGAGCGAGCGAAGCGAGCGGTGCCGCGGCAGCGGCCGGCGAAGCGCCATAAACCTGGTCAGCTATTATAGTCAACCCTGGACAATCCCGACATGGTCAAAAGTGTTTTTAAGTCGCTGTTTCATTGATTCTTCGTCACTCGCTCTCAGTCGCTCACTTAATTAAAACAGTAAGCCAAATTCATTATTTTTGTCACCTAAAATTTTTATTTACAGTTACTCGATTAAATACTACCCTTAATTAATATGAATGGTTAAAATTAATATCTCATTTACAAAGTTTTAAAATTATAAATACGTCTTTCAAACTTAAACGAAAATTTCGTGAGTTGACGCTATTCCTAACATATTTTTGTAGTGAGGAAACCACTGCATTGCTAAATACCGCATTAAGTCGCGTGCAGTCGCATCATATCGTGTTCGATAGAATTAAGTAGTACGCAGAATCGAACCTTCGAGTAGATAGCGAAAAATATAGCCTTTATAATTAGTTGTTTATACTGTGGCTTACTGAAGTTGATACTTTCAAGGAAATTTATCTTAAAATTATGAGGAAATTTTATGGGCATTTCTTTTAGTTAAATTAGAGTTAGAAATTTAAAATACTAACTCTAATTTAACCAAAAAATTGCCTATTTTTAGTGTAATGTTTATAAAAAATAGGCATGAAATAATTTGACAACAAACATGAGACACAATAAAAGTACTATATGTATACAACAATATACTCGAAGAATATTTTATTTATATTTTTTTAAACTTCCTATTACCTGCCTTTGTTTAACCTATTCCTGCGCTAAATAACTATTTCCTAAATTATAACTCCGCAGTCCAGCAATTTGCGGAGTTGCCATAAAAAATAAAATATTCATAAACCAGCATTAACCGGCGAATACCGGTATTGCCTAGCCTAGACACAACTTTTCCTATAAATTTGAAGCCGCGTTCAAGTTTTGACTGTTATTATATCAGGAACTTATCCTGTCTTTCTACTTAACACATAATGATAGGCATAGTTCCAAACTTTACTTTATCTGGAATATTTTATAATGTAATTTGATGTGTAGCCGACGAAAGTTTCCAATATTCCATGAGTTTGTATTTTAATTGTTAGTTGTGTTAAACAAAGAGGGCATTGAACTGTAGGGTTTTAATATTTCACACACATTCTAAAACTATGGTGAAGAGGTCAATGAACTATCATTGGAAGTGATAAAAGGTGAAAAAGCTGAAATATTTTTTTTTATATAAAAAATGCGCGTTTTAAAAATAAATTACAGAATAAAAATTTTAAGTTTTCCGGTTGTATAATGATTATGAGAAGCAAATTATCTGTTAAAGCAACTGTTAGTTGGAATATCAAAACAATTGCTGACGGAAGAACACGCCGCCTCATCTAGGTATGCTCAGTTACGGCACATTAACCTTAGCACTTCACTGTATATACTTATTATTATTTTGAACTCCACAGTAGTTTTACTATACATGTATTAAAATCTTTATTTTAATTGTAATCAATATTTTACATCATATCGAATTCGTGTGCAGACAAACAACTACCAATGCTACCCTGTAACAGTAGTTACTAGACAACTTGTTGAACCACGCAAAAAAGAATATTTTTTAGAAACGAGGGCCTGTACAGTTCGTGCGCATAACAATTTAAATTGACGCTTTGCGACGAAAAAGGATTTCGCGTGTCCCAAAAATGCTTACTGTTGCGTAAAAACAATTGAAACTGAATATTTCACTTTTAGAACTGTTGCAATAGTATTTTAGTTTGTTTTTTATGGTGACCATGAGTGGATTATGAATATTATTATAATTTACCCAAAGTGAGATCACATTCATTAACTTAAAAAAAACATGTGTCAATCTTAATACTTAGTTGCACTCCTTCTCAGGTGTATCGTAAAAGACATATCGACGTTTTTATCAAATTGGATTGCTTATTACCATATATGTAAGTTAAGTTGGGGTTTATAGCGCTCGTGGTTGTAAAAAGGAAGACAAGTTTTATCTTATTGTCATCAGACGGATGTAAATATATAGATCTAGATAGTTACAACCAACATCGTTAAGTAACAGCCGCATAACTTTTGATCCCGTCGGAAATACTTGATAACATACTTTTGAAAAACAAACTCGTTCAACAACACTGAATTGCAGGCGACTTTGACCAATTGTCGTCCAGTAATTGCTGGATTAGGGCACCGCGGGACCGCGCGACGTGTAAAACCTTGCGGATTGTCCAGCAGTGGACGTGTACAGGCTGTTGATGATGATGAAATATGTTATAAACTTCGTAAATATAACAAACTCACGGGCTAGTGCGGTGCGAAGGATCTATTTTTGGCCAATTCAATAAAAGCTAAATATTTCAAATAGATGTTTTCTTTACTCTACCACTTTTGTTTTTACTTTATTCTTCGTCCACAAAATCAAACGAAAATTGCAGTCACCAAAAATCATAGTTCGCTGCTGAATTTCCCTTACAATACCTAAAAACATGTCATACTTCTACCCAAACGCGACGGTTCCTTTAATCAAGCAGTTGTCAAAACTCTCGGTGCAGAGCGCGGGGTAGGTGAGGGGAAGTGGGGGAGGTAGGGGATTCATGACCACTAACTCCCGAAATTGAGATAATCTCCAGCGGACACTTTTCAAACTCCTGCTGGAGGTGGCGCGGCAATAAATTCGGTAGGGCTGGCCAGAGAAAGGGTTTTATTGCAGTCGAAAATATTCGCCAAGTCGACAACTAATGATAATTTAAGAACGTACCTTTTCATTTTCTTCAATATTAAAGCAAAGTAAGTTTTATTTAAGGTTTTTATATTGTTCTTTTTTACATTTTAAATCCATGTGATGTCCTTTGTCTTTAGTCACCGCGGTCACAGGTGACTGCTATTATCACGACCTCTCATCGCGAAATTAATAAACTATGTTAGATTTCTAACTTCAAGACTGAACCGGTTATAATGTTTTATTTCAGCATAGTATAATTCGATAAAATCTTATCAAAACGTGTTTTAGCAAAATAAATTTATAGGAGGCCGAAGTCGAGTCCTTAATTTTTTTTTTGTACTGCTTACTACCATAAGATTATCACTGACTTTTAATCTAATTATTTGTTACGAAAAATGGGAAATTGTCAAAAGCGCTTTTAACGTCTACTATTTTTCTTTGTGTTTTCATAATTAATATGAAATGAAATAATACCTTATCACAACGACTCAACAATCTTTACTAACTAGCATGAAATAATCTGTTCCAACAGATTCGACATCTTGCAGCCCTGGTGCGGCCGGCGCTAGGCGCGGCGGCGCGGCGGGCGGTAATCAGGGCCGAACAATGCGACGCGGCGCCGGATTAAAACTTTTGTACCGTGGTGCAAGTTGGAGACTTAAATACTTTTTAGTACTGCCTGGCCGTTGATGATCGATTAATCGTTATTTGTATTTATTTAGCTATAGGATTTAGACTGATATAGGTTTAGACTCGTAGAAAGCTAACCGTAGGGTCAATCTAGATTTTTTTTTATTTCAATACCTATCAATTGAGATATCACCTGTTTTGCTGAAAATGTTATAATAAAATAATAATAATAAATAAAATATTATAGTAGTTCTATTAAGAAATTTTTAGGCCCTGAAAATGCAGACATCCACCAATCAGCAAGGAGCCAGCTTGGTGGACTCATAGCCCAGCAGTGGGTGTATTGCGAACCGTTGTGATGATTATGAAGATGAGTAGATCAATGAATGAACATGGGCACAAATAGAATATTCCAGAAGTCAGATACAAAATATTAATTTTCTTTTATCGACTTTGAGGCCGTAGCATTTTTTAAAGTGACCAAATACAATACAAAAAGTCATTTTTTATTCTTAGTAATAAATAAACAGACAAATAACCGCTCCAAGTTCATGTAGAAGACACTGCAAAGGGCTGAGTCAACTTCAACATTTGTGACTTGTTTGTCTGAATGGACTTATCTCATTGCGAAGCTGCAGTTAGCTAAATGGATGCTTCGATTGTTTTTAAAATATTTGTCTTCGAAACAAGTTTAAAAAGTTACTTTTGAGATTAACGTTGCACCTAGAATTTCAAGTCTGCTTTTAGCTGATTTAGTTGCAAAAAGAAAGAATGTTATGACCGCTTTTGTAAGAGTAACTTAAAGATAAAAACGCTGGATTATTATAGACCTCGTGATGTTATTAAAATTCTTTAACAGAGAAAACAGAAAAATTGTAAGAATCTCGATGATCATATTTTAGAAGAATACACACATACATAACCTCACGCCTGTCTCCATTTGGGGTAGGCAGAAACAAGGGCACACCAATTGTTACGATCCAGACATACCTCTTTCGCTTCCTCCACATCTATCTATATTTTTATACATTATCGTCGGTGACGGGTACTTTTGATTAGGCTCTTTTTGAAAATGTCACCAATTTCATCGGCATACGTTCGCTTAGGCCACCCGGCCCCTTCCAACACCACACCATCCATTCTTGCTCTGTACACATCTTTCGTAAATCTACTTTCACTCATCCTTTCCAAATGTCCAAACCACCGCAGCATACCCTTTTCAATCTAAGTCACTACATCTTCTTGCAATCCGCATTTTACAGAATATATTTTAAAAAGTCCTTGAACTCTCTAACATAAACATCACTAGCCGTGAGACGACAACTGCTGGTCAAGAGCCTCACCATAATGTATCTACGCCACTAAGTCCCCGGCTGCCCCCATCTTGTGTTTATTGGCGACCTGAACCAGAGCGTCGATCCACCTTGCAATAGGCTTCGACACACCGCTATATCTCTTAGTACAAGGTTACTACACGAGAACCTTATTACGAAACAGTTTAACTCGATAAAAATTGTTTAAACAGCTACAGCTGCTTTTTGATGCCCAAAAATTTTCTTGTTGCCACCAGAGTTTTAGTTTCTTTTTTTCGTTCACTAAATATACTAAATATACATTTGATGAATATACCGATTAGTAGTGAAAATGAGGTCGGAGATGGCAGCATACAGATTTATGAAAGTTACAAACAATTTAATTTAATAGGCATGTCATCCTAGCCTTTGGGAGAGCCTAACGTCATTCATTATCTACAACCTTAATACCTATAAATAAATAAAATTCTCAGACAATCACACCAACTGCATGGCCCCAAAGTAAGCAAGTTTATGTATTTAAATGCTATGGAAAACATAGTATTTAAATACATAAACACCTAGACGGAACATTTTTTCTTATTCCGGTCACGGGTCATGTGCGATCCCCGAACCCGTGACCTATCGATTCGCGCAGTAGTGTACATTCCACTGCACCACGGACATCATCTCTAGTTATCACATAGCAGCACCAACTCCTCACAAAAGCCTCTTCTTCAACCTTAATTAAATTAACATTTTAATAGTTTTTTTCTGTTATAATGTGCATATTATTCTAATTCTCCCTCTTTAATCTGCAGTGCTTGTTCCGTACCACTGCGGTGGCTACAAATGAACAGGGCACAATGAATAGAGAGTACAAGCTGTGAAATTTCACCCACACTTTTAATTAAAACAAAGGTACTGGGATAAGTATAAGTGTTTATAATGCACGATCCGCCGGAGAAAAGATTTTGTTTAAACAGTTTTTAGCTTAAAGACCTGCTACATGTTACAAAGCATTATTCTTTTATATTTAATACAGAAAATAAATTGCGATTCGTTCCAAACAAAATTTTTAGTTTCCCTACGATCATTGATATATTAGATGTATGTGTATTAAACATGTAATCATTGGATATTCATATATTTTTGATATTTAGATAATTTCATTCGTCATCCAACTCACTTCACCAAAAGTTGAAGACGAATATAATACCATTCAGGCATCACTTAAAATTTGTTCAGTATAAAATTTCTAACTAGAAAAGGATTTTCATCACATTTATTAAGTTTAATAAAAAAAATCGCGCCAGTACTTAAATTTATAATAGGTACTTTAAACAAAACAAATGTTAATCAACATAATAACAAACGATTTGCAGTCGAATCGTTCCCTATAAAGCTGACACAGCGTCCCTTATTCCCTTTAGAGCATTGTCTTAATAGTAAGACATTTTTAATTAGGAAAATCGTACCTAACTATTGTTTGCATCGACAATGATTCCTTTGACTAAAATCGAAGTACAGGCTACAGCATTTTTCAATGGCTATGAATTATTGGAATAAATAATTAACTATGTAATATAAGATCTTTGTGAAAAATTGTGTATGTACTGAAATAGATATTTCATTTTATTTCATTTTTTTTTTTTAGAATGATGCAATGAGTAAATCAGGAAGCACGTATGCAAAGCTGTGAAATATAATATTTTGCTCGTAGAGTTTACATGAGTTCTTATTTGGAATTTGGTTCTATAAAACGCTTTATTATCTTATGATCTTGGAAAAAAAAACAATTAAGAATGGGTATAGCTGTGTGTATAACTTACCTTTTGTAGGTATCTAGAATCAAGAATTACATTCCAATCGCATCAATCCATAAATATACCGTCGATGTTATGATTGCTGACTGTATAGTTATTGATGAACTTTTCGGAAAAGCTAGAAGAATCACCATTGTTGAAAACATTTTCATTGTTTACTGTGTTTTAGCCAAATGAGAAATCTGTCCTTTGACAGAAAAACTTCGTCATTAGCGATATTATGATAAATAAAAATAAAAAAACGCCGTGTTATTTTTAGGAATTGAAGTCAGATAGATAGGTCTCTGTGAGACATTTCAAAGATAGTTTATTCTTTATTTCAGAAGTCTTATTTTTAATCTCCGATTGTTTAAATTAACTAAAATATTTTAATTGTGAACCTATTTGTGAAAAGTAATAGTGTTACTAAGTTTCCATCCTGACATTAAATCAAAAGCTAAGTAGATAATTTTCTTAGCATTTTATATTGTTTTTTATTAAAGCTTTTAATAGTTTCGTACCCAGCTTAAATACCTGAGATAAAGTTGAATTGTATCAAAAATTGTAAAGTTAAACATTTAATCTTAAATTCCACAATAAACAATGAAAACTGTACAGAAACAAACAAACCGAATAGTGTTTGTTTCAACCCACAATTAATTAATCTTTTCAACACTTATTCGGAAGCGATTTAAATGAAATTTCATATTAAATTGTTCTAGACAGATACAGATTACTTCGAATATTACATTTTATTTAACAATGCCTGAATTACAGTGACAAATTATTTCTTGTTGAAAGTTCGCAGTGGGAATGTTTCGTTGTTTAAGTTTTCTGGATTGTTGAAAGTTTGTTTTGTCATACAATTTGCAAATTAATAGCAAATATGAGAAGAAGGTACATTTATTCTGTTTTTGCGGTGTTTGAAGAATTTCGTTAAACTTCGCGTCGCGTTAGTTTTAGTGACATTAGAAGTTATTTGTAGTGATTTTACAGCTAATGAAAGTTAGGTTTATTTAGTTGAGTTATGCAAACTAGAAGTATCTTCTTTGAAACTTCTTGGCAATCTGTTCGGTAGAATATCTATATTATTTTAAACAGCACTGCTTATGCAGTTCTTATGTGATTTATTTTTGTATTATAAAAGAAATAAACGATTGAATAATTAATTTTAATATGATCTTAAGTTTTCACGATTCGTAATTTAAAATAATTTATTTTAATTATACTCGATAAATCCGTTTAAAAGTGTTTTTTATTTAGATTAATTTTATATTTTACATAAATTTTAAATAGCTTTGTTGTTGTTTTTTTAATAGATTGCTTGTCGTCAAAACTGATCTACAAACGTTAACAAGATGTTTCACGATTATGTACCCGCAAGGTATCCCTTAACTCCATGATTGAACATCAACAGAGCTAAGTTGTAAACGCAAAACGGACGTTAGCAATGCGAAGTATTATGTGACATGCAGTGTATGAAGAACTTTGTGAAAGGCTTATCAATGATGACTGTTTAATCGGTGATAAGTTTGGAAAAAATGAAAACCATCGCAATTAGCATTAAAAAAGAAAAAGCTTAACATCTGTATCTAATGACCACAACAAAAAAAACTTGAAACCTTTCAGCGACACCTACAGGAAAATTTCGGTCCATCGAAAAAAAGTTTAATTTGTGAGCCCATTATTTCGCCGTAGATCTGCACCGGCAGCGTCGCGCCGCGGTGCAAAATTGGAAAATTCCCCAAGTGTCGAGATCTCATTGATTGTGCACTGACAATGCCGGCTCAGATCGCACTAATCTTTTCATTAAAAAGCGATTATTCGCCGCACGGACTACTGCACTTATGCGAATAAAGTTTAACCAATAACAAAAGACACTAATATCACCTCTATCGCAAAGATTTAAGAACTATTATCAAACAATTTTTAATCATAGAATTGTTGTTTAAACCGGCAATATGGCACGTCGCCTGAACGCGGTGACATTTCAATTTGAATTCTTGTTGCAGAATTGTTATTGAAGTTTAAAAAGCGTCTGTCACTTCGACGGATGTGTTTCGGGTTTCTGCAAAAATGTTCGAATCTCGAGGTTTCTGATGTTTAATTAAACATCTTTGGTGATGGCTGTGATATTGAACTGCGTTAAGCGATATGATTGGTGAATATTTACCGATTTGAACCACAAAATTTTTCACTTGCAATTATTGTTTTGAAGTTTTGGAATTTAACTATAGTACTTTTATACAATAATTAATCAATTAATAAATTAGATCCTATGAATGATAATTCAACTGAATGTATTTATTACATGGTTTGTGTGTTACGATTTGTTGTTACATATTATGAAATTAATGTCCGATCAGATCTACAGATGCGCAAATGACAGAGTGTAACCTATAGAAAAATATTGATTTTTTTTTCCACTTTATATGGCTTTTGACTCCTTCGCCTCCCGTCTGCGAACGCCAAACTTCTTAAGCATATAGTCTGGTGCCTATGAGTAGCGAGAAGCTCAACAAACTGTTCATTGCCATTAAAAGCAAAATTTTGTACATAATGCAAGAAATATCATAAACCCACAAAAAATATCAATATAATAAATGGTAGTGAGTTTTAAATATATCTGGTTTGTACTAAGAATGTTTACAAATATATAAATATAATTTAAATATTGTTTACCTGTACTAGAAAAAAAGCTCTTATTTACTTGCTTTACAGCTATTGCTGGGCAGATTCAAGTACGACTGTTCCCGCAAAGCAAATATAAAACATTGAAAGCTATTTATTTTGTCAAATACTTTAGGCTTTATGTCTCAAATAAGCCCTTTTTGTTGCATTTTTTTTACAATTATTTATTACTTCAAATATGCCTTTTAATTAAAGATATGGTTACAAGCATTATTCAATAAAACTACATTACGAACACGATTATTACCTCAAACAACAGACCACAAACAACAATAACCTACGAGTACTTACTAAACCGCAATATAATGAAACTCTTAACAAAGCGGCTTCAAACTATCGAAACTTTGCGAAGTAACAGAATAACCGTCACTCAAGATGAGCTTTGAAAATAGAATGGGGAGGTGTGTCATCGAAATCGTATCGAGATCGCGCGAAATAGCGGCGAGATTGTGCGAGATTGTGCGAGATGAGGCGAGAAAGTGAGGGACACGACAGTCTTCGGCGATGAAAAGATAGGGTCTTGTTGTCAGTTACATTGTATTTATTACAATACCGATCTATTACTTTGTGATAGTAAATCAACATTGGTAAAGAAGTGCGACAATTTTGAGGGCTTTTTGTAATCACAGGTTCACTCTGATGCTCAATTATAATTCATTTTTTTAATTATTTATTTATTAAAGGAGAGTTTGATCATTTCTGATCATGTCACTCTCATAATATATAACACTACATAAGCTATCGTCTACTTAAACCTAATAGAACTAATTTAATTAACCACTTAATTTCTATCGATGGAGGTTTTGCCAATATGCTGTTACACTGACCTAAATTGTAATTTTTTCCAAAAATTTGCTGTCTTTCACTTTCATTCCGGTGACACTCCACAAAGGCTACAATTGGTAGACTCTATTTATTCATTAGACACGCAAACTTGTTCAATGGAATGTGGCCGGAACTTAGTCTCAGAGCAAGTTCGATTTCGTCCCGTTTCATGTCGGATGCCCAATCATTTGTTATCACACGTAATCAAACAAATTTAAAGGTTTCTATTCAACTATTCAAAAGTAATTTTTTTTTTCAAATACCTATTTCAAAGTGTATTAGTATTACAATCTATTTAAAAATAATTAATTATTTTAATTAATATTGTATTTCTTTATACAAAAAAGCAGATAAATACCACTACAAAATTAAGCCCAACCTGATACAAACAAAAATGCTTCGTCAACAAGGACAATTTCTCTGAGTAAACTTGAAAATCAGAATACAGTATTAACACAATCAATCAATCCAGGGCTTTGTCAATCACTGTCAATAGCGGATTCAATCGCTACGTAGCTACGTCATCAAAATGGCGGCGTAATGTCAAAGTTGGAGGGAAATCTTTTCCCGGACAATTTGATGTAGACTTTTTTCAATTTGCAAGTACTTAATTATTTACGGAAGGTTTTATTTTTTAATTAGGTTTATATTTAAAAATTAAATATAATGGTTTCTTTTTTGTTCGCTACCTAAATAAGCCGATATCTACTTTGGTAACCACTTTTTTTCTAAAAAAAATCTAAAGCTAATCCAGGGTTGCCTGTAAGAGATCATCTTTCGATGATAAGGCCGCCTATTGTGCTCTGAATCTTTGAAATTGTTCTGTATCTTTGTGTACAATGAAGAATAAATAAATAAAAATTTATAAAAAATTCCTTTTAAAAATAAAGTATATCATTATACAAAGGTAGCTTTAAATTTTAATCTTTAACTCTGTGTGTAGGTCCATTGATTATTATAAAAACATATAAATTTAATTATGTAAAAAATAGAAATTTTATTAAACAAATGTACCACTCCAGGATAATTTCGCCTCTGGATTAAAATGATAAAATGGTGCCGGTTTTTTTTTTATAAAAAACGGAATTATGTATCTGCTTTTCAATACTACGTAGAAACTGATAATTAAACACAATATTATTAACCTGCAATACTAAATTTGATATAAACACAAACCATACAAAAATAAAACTAATTCCTATTACGTGATTGCGTAAAAATAATACAAAAGTGTTTCCGAATAACTTCAAGGACCACAACAAGTGACAAAAATCAAAGAGCACTTTACGACGCCCTTCAGCCCTTCAGCCTAGTGCCACGAACAATTTCCAAAGTTGTTGCGATGACAAAGGGCATGCCATAAGGGACAAATAAGAGATTGGACTTATGAGAGCCCTCCAAATAACTTATATGGATGGAACCCTACCACCATTCTTAGTTGAACTTTGGTTTATGAGGTTATGAGTGGTTGTATGAAAAAAGTTTTTATGTTTCTCTGACAAAATCAGCTGTTGTAACTTTCTCAATGAACTAGGTAGCTTTTATTTAAATATATTTTTCAGGTGGTTTGTCAAAGAACATAAAGCCTATAATCATTAATAAGCTACTATGCTTACCAAGTCACTTTGATAATTAAAAACAGATGATAAAACAATACCTGATGATCGGAATATTCCAGAAAAATGGAAAACTTATTGAACCGATTTAATTTTCACATATTTACAACACTTTGTAAGTTATAAGATGTGCAAACCTTTATTACCAGTTCCTAAGGGCGTGTCTACATAGGGCGGTTACGAGCGAGTGTTGCGGCCATATGGCGCGGTTTGCGTCGCCACCATGCACCACTTCTACTAATGACTTACTGCCAATATTTGGACTATTTATGGAATCTTAAAAGCCTGTACACACCAATCCCTTTAGACTCATTGAGGAGAGATGTTAAGAAAATTAATGCTACTTAGCCAAGTTGTTGAATGAGCATGTTTCGTAATGGTAAAAATTATGAACTCAAGAAATAAAGAATGAAAAAAAATATAAAAAGTTTTGAAAAAAATTAGTTAAAAGCCGGCCAAACCCGAGATTAGAAGCGATTAATGCTTATTTTTGTGATGTAAAAAACTCTGTAACATTAAAACAAAATGCAATTAAAGTTTCACAATAAAAAAAATGTAAGATGCATAACATAGAGATCCCGTAAATTGCATAGTTACTATTAACCAAGGGTTCTGTAGAGACACCGAAACGTTGAGTAAATAATTTAAATAGAATACGCCATAGAACTCACTTCAATACGTATTTTCTATTATATTATGAAACTTAACGACGACCTTAACGGAACTATTTGACGATCACTTTGGCGATGGGAAAAACCTGCCTGCCTCAGACGCCAATGGATACGGGGTCGATTCCCGCACGAAACAAGAAAAAAATGTTCAGTGTCTGGGTGTTTATCTATTTATGTATTTATATATTAGGTTCCCCTCCTAGTTCGCGACATGGTATCAAATAATACAAACTATGCTTACTTTGGGGCCATGTGGTTGGTGTGATTGGCTGGGGATTTTATTATTTATTTATTAATTTAAAAAAACTATGAATGTATATTAAAAAATCAAAGTTTCTTTTCGTGATATACCTACCTACACTGCATTTTCGCTAACGATTATTATCGACTCCCAACGCCAGACGTTATTATCAAACTTGCAGAGAACTATCGAGAAATTCTAAGGCTAATCTGCATGAAGCGGCTGTATTGTAACAGGCAGTTTTCAATCGCTCTAAACTGACTAAATTAGAAGGTTTTGGATAACACGGTTAAAGGGTTAAGCTTTGGCGAGTTGATATTTATGAGGGCTGGGTAAAAGCGGATTGAAACTAAAAGTACCATCGTTGAACATATTAACCCTATACTTGACATGGTATACAATTTGATACAGTTAACTTTAAAAAATTCTGTTGCCGCGTAAGAAATCTTTTCAAGTAATTATATGTAAATAAAAAGTAGAAAATATTCTACTAAATGTATTAGAAAAGTATTTCAACAACTTGCAACACTGATTCGGCAGTAGAACGCAAAATGGCGGACCGACTGCATGCGTCTGCGCAAGGCAAGGTAAGAAAATATCTGTTTTGCTTTAATTTGCTAATTATTCTACAAAACTCATTAATTTTTATTATAATAATTATATTATCTATCGGTGTACACTATTTTCATGTCCTCTAATGCATAGCAACTATTTCCTATCAACGGTTTTTTTCGACTGTATCAAAATTGACACATTGCCAGATAGGCCATATCTCAAGGTTTTTTTCTAGGTGTAATAAATATGATACAATGCCAGACGTGTAACATTTTATAGTTTTTGTACCACGTATCAATTTTGACACAATGTTACGTTTCTGACAGGAATAGCAAATATATAAAAAATAGAAATTAGTATTTTTGACATATTTTTTGTTGTGGAATATTTGACAAGAAAAAATCATATTTATTAGTTTTATAAAGATTTTGATAAGATCTAGTCTGGGTAGTTAATTTTAAATCACAGAAATAAATTTTTCCGGATAAGGGACACTTTATTTAATATATTGTACAATCGGCGCCTTGTCACTACAAAAAAATGTCGCATAAACATTGCTACGGCGCCGAACTGTTTTACTATCTATTCTATTGTTTGAGTGCAAGCAAAAATTAACTTAGTGGTATTCAGGCTGAAGAGTCTTTGAATACACTTGTCTAAAATTAGTTATATCATCAAAATATTGTACCACTGCTCTAAGAAATTTTAGTTTACCAAAACATTTAACTAACTTAAGAGAACGTTATATTCTACAACAATGCATAATTCATGACTTATACCACATCATAACTATTAAATTACGCTTCTGGGATCCGAGTTAACTTCAAGTTGAAGCTTAAGTCGCGGCTCAGTTAGGTCCATCTAAGTTACACGGCACGCTAACTTAACTACCATAAGTTATATTAGCCAATGATCCCACTTATTCGAGTTGCTTAGTAGCACCTGTTCGATAGTTTGTGTTATTCGAACTGACAGTTGTGAAGAGGGATTATGTTCTGTGTTTCAGATTTGTCTTTAGATTGTGTTGCTGTAATAAGAACTTTAAAACATGTTACTTAATTATAAATACTATTTGGTCAAAAGTTCTGCCGTATTTCTTTTAATAACATTTCTTCACGCCCAAAATTAAGCTGATAAACAAAGGTTAATGGCGGGTTTCAATATTATGAAAACTGTTTGTTTTGCCTACGAACAGTAGAAATCACTACCTAAATGCCTTTCTATATTCAAAACCTTGACATCTAAACCACTGCTTACGAACTGTTTGACTGTAACGGCTTGCTAGGCAACGTCGTTATATTTGAACATTTACAAAATAAGTCATTTTATCTAGCCAACGACGACGTAACAAGTTATTAATGAGGTAAAGGTGGCATGGCGGCCCGCTGCGGCCAATAGCTAATTAAATTTTCATTATATATGACCAATTACAAAATAATACAGTTTATCTAATCAACGACGTAACAATTTATTAATTTTACTAAATATCCTATCTTTTTAACTAAATATAATATCTGTCAACATATCAATAATCCAGTTTTCTCTTTCTAACTTATCTATAACAGTTTTTGAAAAAAAGGATGAGTATATTGAATTATATAAATTATCTTTTAAATAATTTACTTTGACCTCATAAAAAATGTAATTTAACAAATTTCAAAATAAATCAAAGGATTGGCGTTTCGTTTTACGTAAGCAATTAAACGCAATTATTAACAAAAAGCTCTAAAAACATACTATAATATATTTATCAAATACCAAAACCTAGCAAGAATAAATTGAATAAGTTTATACATTTATTTAGTTCAAATATCATACAAATAATTTGCGAATGCGTAATATTTTATTAATCACATATCGCTATTTTTTTAGAAGAACGTCTTGTAAAGAGGGCCCATGCCAAATTTGAGAGCTTACAGCTCTTAGCCAGTAGATATTGTGAAACGCTATTTTTTTCTACCAGGTGGTAAAAAAGATATATTACCGTCTATGCCAAAATTCTAGTGGGGTGAATATTTGTGTGATGTGTGACACGGATATTAGCCTTCAAGTCATAGATTTGTTCATTTAAGTTCATTTCTCATATTTATACAGGATGAGTGGTGACAAATTTTAGATACTGAAGGAGAGCACTCTGAACTCGATTCCGATATTAATTATGTTATAAAAGTTTATACTTAATTTTTCACTAGAATTCCCTATAAATAAATACTACTATGTTACTATTTACTTACACCCGAGTCAATCGTGAGCCAACGCTAGCGTAACCATGCGTTGCGTAATAAATTCGTTAACTTTCGGTTACGTTTACTCATTAAATAATTAATATTTATTTTTTATTATATTTTTTCTCTTCATGTATGATCTCAAACTATCACCTTGAATTTCCAATTCAAAAATAATTTGAAATTTCAAAAGTGACCCACCAGTCACTTTGTGCTATAATATTTTTCTTAAATTTATTAATCCGTTACCTAGTAACATAGGGGCAAGATAATATGCTCTTAAATACTTATAATTCTGTAAACAGTAAATATAAAATCGGGCCATCTATTAATATAAAGTTTTTACATTGCTGGGGACCAAAACTTTTATTTACACTAAAATATTTATTGAGTATCGATCTTAGGATGGATGGTACTAGTAGCAGTTTTCGTTGACATTTCAACCTTTTATGTAATTTATTATTTATTTCCTGGTTTCCAAAGTTTTGCTAGGTTTGGAGTTTAATAGTGCAAAGGAAAAAAACACATGTGTTTATTATTGAGTTATATTTTTTTACACTTTCTTTTATATCACAAGCTGATTTGCAGCATCAGTTAACATGGATATTAATTATAATATACAGGTTTGATTTGTAGTCACCAGCCAAATTTAAATTTTAGTTTCTTTGATACGATGTAAACGTACAATCGCCTCCCGTCCCGGTGTTCCAGTTATGAAAATTTTCCCTAGAACGGCTTTTGGTTAGAAGAAGCTCCGCCTACTTTTTTCTGCAGCCAATAAAACAATATAGATCTCATATCTATAATCATCGGTGTGCTTGCAAAACATTAAAGAAACAAAACATTTTATAAACTATTTTAATTTGATATTTCATATGAATAAGGGGGTAATACAATTTTTTTTTTTAACTTGTCTTATTTGTTAAACAAGATTTCGAGATCAAATCATGTCTTTTTTTAACATAACTTTTTATTCAAAAATATGTTTGTTACGATGACAAAAAACTTTAATAATAAATTGTAACTAAACAGTGAAACCATTTAAATGTAATGATTTGTTTATTTTATATATTTTTTTATTTAAATAAAAATACATGATTTGACCTCGAAATCTTGTTTACCAAATTGACCGAACTGCCTAGTTATTAAAGTGCAAGTGAATTTAGCCATAAAGGTGGAACACCGGAACATTTTTCGATAGTACCTGCATATTTATTTTAGCGTCGCTTAATACAAAAAAGTAGAAATATGTAATAAGTAGACTCTTCCCATTCTTAATCCGAAACGTAGATTCTTACACTACACTATCTATGGTTACTAAAAAGCTTCGACGCAAACAGTCTCCAAATACCAAACATCCAAATACCAAAACAAGATAAATATAAACTAAAGTGATTATTGAATACTCGTTTTAAATAATTTACACAAAAAATAAAATGACAAGAATATCAACCAATTTTCTCCAATAACATCGAATTTAATTATTAAAAACTGAAAAAAATGTAAAACAGTTAAATAATTCGGGGAACGTAACACAAAAAGCGCCAATTTCCATATCAAATAAGCCACACACTGCGTCAATCAAAAACTTTGTAAGCAAATGGAGTCGAGAGCGGCACTTAACAAAATCAATTAAAAAGTAAATGCCCGCTGTAACGAGAACCATTTCAATTTTGATGGGCTTACATCGAGTTCCCGTTGCCCTGCGCTGGAATTGCCAATAAAATTAACAATTTTGTTTAAGGTTACACCTGAAAATTAATCACATATAAAAAAATTGATATTTTATTTATTTAACAATTTATGTACACACAAGTTAAGATACATAAAGAAACATAATCAAAATAAGTACAAAGGTACAGCTTATCTCTATTGAAATCTCTTACAGCAGACCTAAGACTGGAGAGTTTGTTCAAAATGCAATCATAGTGTGTACTAATACATAACATACTACAAACTATTCAAATTCTAAGAAATATATATACATACCAATATATACATATAATATTATTACAACTTTATATAGGTACTTAAAGTACATACATAATACTAAATATAATAAATACATAATTCATACTATTGTTCATGTAAGTTTACTGAAATTTATGGAAAATTAGTGATTTCCAACTGATTTTAATTAAAAAAACTCATTTCATCATAGATTGAACGTGCTCAACATTTTACTTATTTTTACTCGCGTAGCCATTTCCAGTTCCATCTTATTCCTATTAAGTTTAGTTTTACTTCTGAATGACTATCTAATGGCGAAAGAATTCAAAATCAGTGTGGCAATTTCAAATTTTATTAAAATCAAACAAAAACTTAATTTAGGAAAAGTTTATAAAACTTTATTAATTGTGACACATTTGATAGGTAATCTTTATTTACTACTTATCAAATTTTTTAAATTAAACTAATTAAATCCTCCTAAGATATGGTTTATTTGATCATTATTTATTTTTACTTATGGTGTATTGATACTTATTGTGTAAAAGTTGTACAAAGTCATTTTAATTCAAACGACACCCCCAAGTTATTTAGGACACTCTGCTTAGAGCTTAACAAGCGTGAAGCAGAGTATCCTACCACACTCATACTGTTTTTTTTCAATTGCATTTTGACAACTACTTTGTGAAATATATTTTCTTTTTAAACTAAGCAAAAATCTTTCATAACCTCTCTTAGAATCTTCTAGTAATTGTCACTATTTTAGTCCACAGATATTAACAATACCAAGATATAACAAATAGTCAAGTCACCGCCCGGTCAGTCAGGCACCTTCATTAGTATCACTGACCGGCTTGTTAAACAACACGAATAGCAATTAGTAAACTTGTAACCTATGTATCCGCAGTGTATCGGTATTTCATAAGTGCACAGGGGAAATGCTAGTGATGTAAATGCGTCAATGTTCTTGGTGTATTATTCTGTATGTAGGTATTCTTTTTGATATCCTGTAATTTTGAGGTTTTGCTCCTTACTAAAAAAAAAACACTTTTTGCCAAAGGATATGTGGTTCAAAAGTGCATACTTTCCAAGATATCATTAATATTAATATTAAATTATTACCCTTGTAAAATCTCTTTAACATTCATTCAACAGACGCGTGTCACTGAAGCCATACAATAAACAACACAAACATTTTAAACGTTGAGGATCGTTGCATACAATTTACAAATCACAACGTTGCGAACTCTACCTGTGCATAGCGATAAAAAAGGGACAGAAAATGCCACGTTGAATACGTGTTTTACATAAGATTTTGTATGAAAAACAAAAACAAAAAAAAATTGAAAAATTATTCACATGTTTTTTGTTTTTTTGTTTGTTATATTGTAAGGATAGGACGTTTGTCTTCCATGCCACCTGATGGAAAGTGCGCATGAAGACTATGGTGTTATACGTCCATCCACGAGAAACCTATTCACTCGACACTTAAAAGTTCCAGGACTGTATAACTCTAGGGTATTAATATGGTTCTATTACATAGGACCATTTTAATACCCTAGAGTTATGGGAAATCAAGCGGAACACCTTGTATGTATAGTTATTTAGTGTGTTATTAAGTTTTTTTCTTTTGATGGAAGCCTTGTTTAGGCACGAGACTTAAAATCGCCCTGCTGCCGATATAAAAGCATGTCGTAGAAGGCGACTGACCCGAGTGACCCGCTTAGTGGTAAGACTTCTTTGGGGTGGGCCTCTTGCGGCTGTCTGCATCTACTTGGTCTTCGGCTAGATATACTACACCACGGAATACGTGTTTTTTCTATAAAAATCTTCCAATTCCACTAGGTAAGATTGAGTTCAAACGTGGTTTTAATAGACTATAAAAAATACAGTTTCAAAACTAAAACCCGACTACTAAAAATAAACACGCTCTAAAAAGTACGAAACAAGAAAATAGTCTCCACTAAGTGGAGACTATTTTCTTGTTTCGTACTTTTTAGACTGGTTTTCGTAGTCAGGTTTTAGTTTTTGAACTTTTTTTTTACTTATTTTGGAGTAATATTGTACATATTTGAAATGTGCTAATGAAGTTTTTTTTATTTGATACCCCAAAATAAACAGTCTAGAAATTTGTTCTTAGTTCTTTTCTTTAATTATTATTTTACTTGTTTTGGAGTAATAATGTTTACATAATTAAGCTGTGCTAACAAAGCACTTTCATTTGATACCCCACACGATACCGTAAAGATTTTGTTTTATTTCTTCACTGTAATTCTCCTAGAGGGCGCTGTAATTAATTTCACGTAACTTTATGGAGCATATAACCAGCGGACAGTAAAGAGGCTTTCAACGACACCTCATTTGTCCATTATGATTACTAGTTTAGTAGTTCTGAGAGAACTGATGAACATCCATACCCACATACATACATACATCATAACCCTCCTTTATGCTTTGCCGTATTCGGGTAAAAATAACTACCATTTTGCCTATTTCCACCGCCAAACAGCGTTCCCGTATTCCAGACGGAATAGCTGGATAGGCACTGAGACTTATGTATCACGGTCAGGTTGTTCGCCCAAAAACTGCTGGGGTTAGTAACAATGTGTACAAAATTTCTCTGCACATATTTCTAGATACCATTTTGAGACATATTCTACAACAACTCGCTGAAAAAGTGTGAAAAAACATTAAAATCTGTTCTAGAGTATAATTACGAATGTATGGCAAGTTTTTGAGTTACAGAAGAACTACCTTACAGTCGGGCGGATTTTTCATTTCTCTGGTTCGAATATTTTTTTTTGTGCAATCACAAGAAAGACTGCAATTTCTTAAAGAGAAAAACGAACCGTTTTACTTGATTTTATTTATTCGTCAACTGACATCCCAAAAAGGAGGAGGTTCTCAATTCGTCTGTATATTATCTTTTTGTCTTTGTTACACGATATTTCGGTCAATTATGAATCGATTTTGAAAGTTCTTGTTTCATGTGATAGAAGATACTTCAAAGTTGGTCTCATATACATTTTACTGAAATCGGTTGAGAACCTGTTTGAAATTTTTTTAAAAAAATATGTATGATTTCGGAGAATGTTTACGTTAATGACATTAAAACTCAGCCAAAAATTTGACGTGAAGTCGTTTTTCTTAATGCTTTGCATTCATTGATTATTTATTGATTACGGTTTCCCAAAACATAATAAAGAATATTGTAATAAAATTATTTTTACGTTTATTTATATTACTTACTGGCTTTATGATGAAGTTAATGATACCAATGTAATGCTGAAAATAAAACACTTTTCATTATAAATCCCCACTCAGACGCACAGAGCAAGAGTTATATCAACACAGTTCAAGTGCTTTAAGTTTCATATTAAAGATATTATAATCCATTAATGTTTCGTCCACATCTTTTTTTTTTTTTATAAGTGACTAAACCCACGTTTGACCTCAATCTCACCTGATGGTAAGTGACGATAAGGTCGAAGATGAAAGCACACGGGTTTAAGAAGGAACTGGCTCTTTATAAAATATTGCCGGAACACATTACCGCCGGAGCGGTAACATTTGGCGGCAGACTTTATATAAAGGGTGGTCGCTAGCCAGGCGGACCCAGAAGGGATCCTACCACCAAGCATAATTTTTTTCTGTCCTCAATCTTATCTGATGGTAAGTGAAAGATGAAATCACATGAAATCAATTAAGATCAATAATGTGATTCCTTAAAAATCGCCCGTATGTATGACTCTCTTGACACCAGTAACTCATACACACTCGTCTGTCCCCACTGCAATTAAGTCGGCTGAGTGACGAGTGACGACTGCGTCGCGACGCGGGAACTTACAACAAAATGTGGCTTTGTTTTTCTTGCCATATCCATGTCGTATTATGCATCATTGTGAGTTAAAATGCGGGTGAAGGAAAAGCGGTATTATCTAAA
This sequence comes from Stenoptilia bipunctidactyla, assembly GCA_944452665.1. Taxonomy (NCBI): domain Eukaryota; kingdom Metazoa; phylum Arthropoda; class Insecta; order Lepidoptera; family Pterophoridae; genus Stenoptilia; species Stenoptilia bipunctidactyla. The sequence continues at coordinate 23,462,324 of OX101740.1, read as the reverse complement.
AAGTCTTTTAAAATGTTGTCAATGGCGCTAATAGAGATAAGCATTTAGTTTATACATTGAGATATTTCCACGAAAACAAACATAGCTAAAGAGTTTGTCTATCTGATCTTTTGTATATTTTTTATTTGAATATTTATATTTAGTTCTCTATTATTTACAAATCATTAGACACTAGCTATTGCACGCTGTTTTACCCGCGCAGTTTCGATTCCCGCAGGAATTTTGGGATAAAAAGTAGCCTATGTGCTATTCCAGATTGTACTCCATCACTGTGCCAAATTTCAGTAAAATCCGTTGAGCCGTTTTGCTGTGATTGAGAAACAAACATCCATACATCAAAACAATCACATTTATAATATTAGTAAGATTTACGTATTTGTTTTAACCTTCGAAGTTCAAGCTTAACTACTATAACCGTTATAGCACAACACCAGAACGTTATAGCACAACACCATTGCGTTATTGCATTATCAAAGCGTTGATATTTTATGACAAACTAGGCGATATATAAACTTTTTAGGTAACCACCAAGACCCAACGAACGAACCATATAAGCAACGAACTACATATTCTTTGAGTATTTTTGGCAGTATTTCTTTATTTCTCATCCCAGAACCAAACCGTTTCACTTATTTTAATTAATTAACCTCAGTCATTAAGATAGCTAACTAAGTACAACCAGTCTCCTTCACAGACAATGAGTAAGCAAGGTAACATAGAATCAGTTCTTTATAACCCGGTACAACAATAATACCGCTAGCGCATTGCTGACGATAGCACCGCTAGACTTTACAAGTTTTACCAAGGTACACTCGCCCACAGTCAGTGGGAATATAGAGCTGGTAACTATAGCTTGACGTAGAGTCATAATTTTCATAAAATAGTGAAAAAATAGAAGTGTTTATAGAAGCGGCAAATATAAATAATCAACGAATGCAGAGCATTAAAAAACAGACTTCACGTCAAAACTTTGGCTGAGTTCAGAATGTCATCAACGTAAACATTCTCCGAAATCATACATATTTTTTTCAAAAGTTTGAAATTTTCAATTAAGTACCTTAATGGATTTCGATTATATTTATATGGGATCAACTATGAAGTCAACTATGAATCAAATATCAAGAAGGAAGTCGTCGTGGCGCCGTGGTTACTGTGTCTATCATACGATATCACAGGTTAAGCAACGTTCGGCGCGGTCGGTACTTGGATGGGTGACCGCCGACCATTCATTTCTCACGACGACTTCCGTGCTTCGGAGGGTACGTTAAGCAGTCGGTCCCGGGTGCCGTATACTTGTATACAGTAGTCGTTAGGGTTTGTCAGAGGCCATCTAGGCGCCCTAAAAATTCTGGCATCCACCACCCAGCACTGGGCCAGCTTGGTGGATTATGGCCTATACCTCCTCTTCAACCAGGGGAGAGACTCATGCCTATGAAGTAACCTCTATCATATGAAACAACAATTTTCAAAATCAAGTCATAATTGCCCGAAATATCGTGTAACAAAGACACAAAAAAAACATGCAGACGAATTGAGAATCTCCATTTTTTTGGAAGTTGGTTGAAAATTGGAATATTTTTTATTTATTTGATTTAAAACTGTTGGAATATATGTAACCAGATATTATTACGTAATTGAGGTAAGAAAGTAGACGCATTTTTATTAATAATTTAAGTCACAAAATCTAATTCTGTTTGAATTTGATCAGTATCAGTACCTACTTGAGAACTTAACATGTGTGTTACATAAAATAAATGAAAAATAAATGAACATAGTGTTACAGTCTAAGTAAAAATTTTAAGATAAAACACCTTAAGTAAGGTACCTTATAGATAGCTGATTCGTAAACTGAGCCATGCTTGTTCAATTAATGAAAATAATGGAACTATACGCTGAAAAAATCATAAAAAAATATTAACAATAACAACAGGATCATGCTTTTGAGGTGGGTTAGAGAATAACAATAGTAGATTCACCCATCATCAATAATCTACATGCTATTATTATCAGCATAAGCACAAAATCACAGATTAACCAGCTTAAGTTGGGAGAAACAAACTCTTCCAAAGGTAATCATAATTACGATAACTACCCTATCTGTTACACGTAACAACTACGCCACAAAGAGGGCTTCAATAAGCTTGTGATATGATGACAATATATTATACACATGCACCCTGATCCGAGTGCAGTGATGATTTTGAGATTTATTTTATCTCAACTCCGTGTAATGACTATGAGTCTCCACTGCAGGGCTATGAGTCTCTTCTCTGGGTGACGAGGAATTTTAGGCCGTTATCCTGGCCCAGTGGTGGTGGATGTAAGAATTCTCATGATGCCGAAATAGCTTCTGACAAACCCTAGCGACTACTGTATACAAGTATACAGCACCCGGGACCGACTGCTTAAAGTGCCCTCCGAAGTACGGAAGTCGTCGTGAGAACTAAATTATTTCGCGGTCACCCATCCTAATATCGGCCGCGCCGAACGCGCCACATGTTTTACGAACACGCGATAAAGGTTTTTAAAATAAAATATATTTTAGATCAATTTTGCTCGAAGAGTGTTCTAGAGACCCTTGCTTAACTCTTGTTTTATGTCGCCCTTGCCAATAATTAGCGACTAGGGTTTATAGTCAACCAAAAATACATGGAAAACTAGTTTTTAACATGTGATACTATAAAATATGTTCGTAGTTTGTGTTTTTTACTCGGAAACTGTTAGAAAATTAAATTCAGATAATTATTTTTTTTAAAAACCTCGAATTAACTTTTATCCCGGCTGTGTCTCGAACACAGATCTCCCGCACTCTACCAACAAGATACTTTAGCATATAACGGCCTGGACCCGGTAGCACTGAGTTCAGTTGCTATTGATTTTATTAAGTATTTTCATCTATATTTTCATATTAAACTTGCTATTAAACTCTCTATAAAGTTACAGCTCCATCTCGCTGTCTCGGACAATTGTGCAGGAACAAATGCGCCCACACGTAGCGCAGCCTCCGAGGAAATACCAGGCAGTGCAGAAACCAGGAGAATTGAAGAAATGTTGACTTTGAAGTCTTAAGGGAGGAGCCCAAAACACGTTTCTTAATAAAAATACGACCACTTGCACGGTATGCACTGTTGTATCCCACAGTTGCAAAGTTTGCAAAGTATATTAAAGGTTTTGTTTTATTGTAAATTGATAAAATTATTTAGAAAAAGTTCTAAGATAGCAAACGATAGATTAGATAAGTAATGTCAGTCGTGCGTACAAGACGAAATCGAAAAAATTCTCATATCTAAAAAAACAGAAATATCAGCCTGATGAGGCCAACTATTGGAAAAGTATTAACTAATACCTATTACCACTTATCAATTATCTACGTACCAAACAATACAATTAAATGCACTTTTGAATCTAATCCACACTCAAAAAAAGTTTGTTAGTTTTGTATAGAAAAAATCAGATAATACCTCCGAAATATCAGAACATACGAGTACTTGGGATCGACGTTATTTGGTTTAATAAATAAATAAATAATTAAATTAAATTAAACCCCCAGACAATCTCACCAACTACATGGCGTTAAAGTAAGCAAATCTTGTGTTATGAGATACCATGTAGCTAACTAGGGGGTGAACCTAGAATATAAAATACACATATAGATAAACGCCCAGACCCGGAACCATTTTTTTTCTTGTTCCGTGCGGGTATCGAGCCCGCAACCACTGGCGTTTGAGGCAGATAGTTTTGCCCCATCGCCAAAGTTTTCTTCAAAAATATACCAGAAATACAGGATAAAAGTAGCCTATGTGCTATCTTACCCAAATCTGTTGAGCCGTTCTGCCCTGATTGAGGAACAAACATCCATCCATACGTCCATATATCCAAACTTTCCCATTTCTTATATTAGTAGGTAAGAGTAAGATTCATTGTCTTGTCTTTCTTTATCTTAACCTTTTAAAAAACTGTGCATTGAGCAAATACATCGCCTGCCTGCGAGGATCCCAAGTGTGCTCGCAGGAGATGGCGAACCATCTCACCAACATTTGTCTTTGTTCTCCGGAGACACACCTATATTTAGAAACAAGGTTTTATTTTAAATTTCTAGCCTTTTCTTCTGTATGCTTTATATGCATGTGACATAATTTATTAATTTAGAAAAGATTTTAAGCCATGAACTCCCTAAAAATTTTGTTGTGGGTAGTGCATAGTGACAACCCTACATTTTTGCATAAAAGACATTTAGTTAGTATTTTAAATTGATGGCTAAAATATGAAATATTGAATCAATGTGTAACATTTATTTTGTAAAGATATAATGCTATAAATAGCTGCCACAGGTATTTTTCGTCTTATATGGGCAGAAAACTAAAACCTAGAGGTTCCTAACGTATTCATGCTGGCAACACAGCAATAAGCTTATTTTTACTTATTTTACTGATTTTTACTTTATTAGGAAGTATCTTATAAATCGTTTTTCATCAAATAATTTTAAAACACCATCTGTGCGCGTCATGATATAAAACAATATTTCTTTTATGAACCTAGAATACTTCATAAAGAAAATATTGTTTTATATCATGACGCGCACAGATGGTGATTCAGAATTATTTGAAAAACATCCATTGTCATCCAGGCAAGCCTAAAAAACATCCATTGCAGTCTGAATTTGTATATTTAAAACTAACTTAATCCCATGTGCCATAATAGATACTTCATGAGTATTACTTCAGAGCACAAAACTTATGCTGAATGTCATGACAACGAGGGAACCCTATTTATTTTTGTCACACACACTTTATCTAGTGTACTACAATAAATCATTAATGCATCACATAATATCGCTAAGCAATTTTAATAATGCGCTTTCATTCCGCACCAATGGCATACAAAAGACCAAATCACCAACAATTTGATCGTGAAATGCAGCAGAATGTATTAAAAACTAGTAATTTTAATCAAGGAGCAATTACTTCCAGTATTCTGTTTAGAGATTGGACCCTCGCGTGTTTCTTGTGGGGTCGGCTAGGGATGCTTCTTCCGATTTCAATAGGGTCATTAATTTTTTGAGATAATTTAATATTTGGACCAAATGTAGGGATTAAGTATAATTATGGTATGTACTAGAATATTGGAGTGGATTCTATGGTATAGCAGCGTTGAAATTTGAAATACGCCATCTGGTTTTCATATTATTAAATATTTGGGTTATTTTTACTTTAGGTGAGGGAGTAAAATCTTACTTAGTAAAGATCATTTAGGTCTCTTCTAGCTACCACGTCTACGTCACCTCTAATCTTGGTCAAAGTTGCTTATCTATACTTTTTTATTTTAGGTTCACAAATAAGAAATTATTTAAATACTTTGGGTTGTTACTAATATTAAATTTTACCAAAATGTTCAAGTAAAACTCATTGAGAAAAGTTTCGGAACAACCCACAAATACACGGAAAATCGTTCTTTCACAGAAAATCTATCTAAACGCTGGAACGCCTCACGAAGAATCAACGCCTATTGTCATTCACAACCGGGGTAATTGTGCACCCCGCGATGCATTAACATTTATATGAAGGAAATCAGCCTTTGGAAAAAAACGTTTTGTTCGATGACAATGGATTGAGATTTTTCGGAAGAACATCCTTTGATACTGAATTCTCTTTTGTTTTGTTTTAAACTTTCGTATTCGTCCTCATTGTGGCAACCATCGGTGAGATTTCATTAAAACTGAGGTTATGAAACCGAAAAATGTGACAATGTGTGTTTGATAAAATCCATCATACAATAAATTTTTAAAAACTATTAATTTTCTACAACTGAACAAATGTTGTTGGTATTAATGTGATGAGAAATGTTGGTGTAAAATTGACCCTGTATAGTCATCGTAAATAGTTATCATAAAATGTAGAACGAACAAAAAAGAGAGCGATACATACATACATAACTTAACGCCTGTATTGCTTATGGGGTAGGCAGAAAATCCGAGGCTTTAAACCATCTGATGTCACGTTTGACACCTTTGGAGGAATTATAATAATGGGGGATTCGCTTTTTCATACCAGGTGGTTTCATACCAGTGGTATGAATCGCGGTTTTTGAATGGGTCGTTTCATACCATAGTATGAATCGGCCATATCATATATATGATTCGGCGATTCATACCAGTGATATGAATCACTGAACAGCGTTTTTGAATAAGTCGCTTCATACCAATGTCAAAAAACTACAATTTAACAGTCGTGCACAAAGGTGTTACGAATTTATTTATTCATCCTAATTCCTACTATTAAACAAAAATTGTCTGATAAAAGCTATCATACAATGCCGGATGATAAAAGTTCTTGGTTTTAAATTGTTTTTAAAAGATCTACCTCCAAACTCAAACTCTCAACATAAAATACAACAAAAATATGTATTTTTAATTATATAATGGGTACAAATAAGCATGTCAGTTAACTGATTTTATACCTGATATCTTTTAATGATAGGTGCAACTACAGTTCAAATGGCACCATTGATGGCGTTGTAAATCCTGCGACATTAGGTGACCCGATTCCAATAATAACTCCTATCCCAGATAGACAATATCCGGAGTACGGCAAATCTGTTTGCCGCTGGAAATAACCTAGAACGATCCTACGCAGAATCGAAAATTGAAAGGCTACAACTTATTTCTACTGATTATTGTACCGGCAGACCTAAAGAATGGAGAGTTTAATTGTTTTTCAATTTAAGAACTAACAATAAGAAAAATAACAAAACATACCAAATATTCACAAATTTTACACAAATTGCTTTTTTTTTCAAATGAAAATGCTTTAAAAACAACTTAACATGAACACTTATTAATATGATACTTACTTAAAAACCATTACCTCCTTCGAAATAAATAATACTCGGTATAATTTTGAACCAATTTCCGAAATCAAGCCGCAAAACCACGCTACATTTAATATATTCAAATTGCCGGCTGTTGAAGCTGCCAGATTATAATTTTCCGAGTTATAAATAAAAGCAGCCTTTTTATTCGATAATAAAATGAAATTAACCCGATCGACGTGATTTAAAATAAGAAGTTTTATTCCGTTAAAAATCTCATAGTCTTAAATAAAATTCGTCTTTAACCGGAGTTCTATGACATATTCATTATATTTTAAGACGACGTTAAATTCAGTATTTTTTTTCTGTTATATCTCGCGACAGCTAAAGATAATATTTTTGCACTAACAAAGAACTGTGATGCGTATTTAACTCATTAAATATTTAAAAAGTACAAGAAGTTGATAAAAATAATGCCAGTGAATCCTACTGCCCAAACGGGCATTAGTTCTGTGAGCTATGTGCCGTTGAAGGTTATGTCAATAAACTTTTTGTAACATTACTTAGCTCAGACTATAGGTTTTACATGAGTAGCTAAAGTATAAAACAATTAAATCCACCTTATTCCGATTAGAAATACCAATCTGACCACGGTAGCGATAACAATTGGAGTTTTAAAGTAAAACAACCTTTATCTTGCTTCTGCTAGAGTATTTTTTCACTCGAAAAGCATAACAATGGTGGATTGCAGGTCTCGCTACAAAGCTCTGTATGGAGTAGAAGGAATACACAATGGCGAATTGCGGTGACCCGCGTCCCCGTTTGACTCAGATGACGGTTTTGTCTCCTAAAATTATAATAACAGGGGTTTTTGTATGAGATATTAAAAATTAAAACGAGAGCATGCATTGTACAGAAAAGATATTCATTACGAAGCTTCCTTTGGGATCATTTCCATAGATAGCGAGCTTTGAACGCAGGTTTTTGCGAGCTGTTCTGAAATTTTGGTTTATTCTACATACAGAGCAATTTAATTGCAGTCGGTCATCGCTAATTTAAACAAAAGAAAAGAGTTGGACGGGTTATTTATCATGTTACATATAATTATTATCGTAAAATGGAAAATTGATCTAATCTCTATGCCTGCGCGTTCAATAATGAAATTTAATTCTGTTCGAAAGATTCCTTAGTATTTGATCTTTACTTTAAAAACATTACTTTTTCCAGATTCTTATACGTAAATTACATCCGACCATGTTGTGCACTGAGCCCATCTTTTGTATCTTGTTCTATTATTATTTTCTTCCGAAAAGCATGACCTTTATGAGATAATTTGTCAAACGAGACATTCAATTTTTGTGGTAGACGTATAGCATTATACTTTGTTGGCAGATTAAGTTAACTTTTAATTTTTTAAACATTGAAATAACCACATAATAATAATAGACTCGTTAGCTTAAAGAAAGCAAAACTCAACAAAGTGTCTATGTACAAACAAACATAAATTCTTGCCAATATACGCTCGTGATATTAAGGTAATTACACACTTGCGTCCCAGATTGAAGAATAATTGCGTCGACACACGGTAGATGGCGCGTCTGTTCTATTACTGGAATTATTATTTTTGGGGTGATTTCACCCCATGCGCCTTTATATGAGGTATTCTGGATTATTTTAATGGATATCAAAAGTTATAGAGGAAGGTAATTGCGCTGGTTGGCCGAATATTGTTTTGTTTGTTTTTATTATAGCATAAAATTTATGTTTTAATGGTTAAAGTTAATTAGATTTTGGTTTTAAGCTTTGTTTTAGGGGCAAAAGTATATGATATGGGATGGCCTAGTTTTTAGTTTAATAGAAAAAAAGCTTTAATGATTCAAAGGTGTAAAGAACGACTCAAAGAACTACAATACTTATGAATGTTGTATACATGTGCTTAGGGATGGGATAGAATTATTTATTTAACTCTTACAAATGACCTTTAAATACCATAATTTCAGAAACGTAGCTATAATTACTTAGAATTGAATAAGTTACAATAATGTTATAATATAGCTATAAAAAGCACTTAGCACCTTTGTAGAGGACCTAGATAGAAAAAAACTGTTTTTGATTTCCACATTTCAGCATTTTAAAGAACCACGAGTCCTGTGATCACTACAACTATAAAAGCACCGACACTTTGGTTTAATTTAATAAATCTATACTTTGAATCTATTTAAAATCTTATTAAAGGATCCCCGTATAAGTGGCCCTTTTGAGGTACTCTAAGGAACACTCAGCGGTTTATAATACCTTTGATTGCACTAAAAAACTAACAGTTTCAGTCTTAGCTGAATTTTAAACTGAGGAAAAAATCTTACTCGTGGTTTTGTAAACAAGCTATATTGCTATACAATGCAGTTAGAAGTCTGCTATCTATGCCAAGAAAATGCCTACCATAATTTTTTTTTACTATAACTGTCAAACTGAATGACTAACGGAGTGGTGCTATTAATAATGATCTTATGTTCAGAAACGGCTATTTTTACAACTTCAAATTATTTCTTTTGAAGTATTTAATCATGAACAGATTAAAAATATACTATATTTTACAGTTCCTCGGTACAATTTGTCCATATACCTCGCGGTACACTTGTGCGCCAAAACGTATGAAGATAAAATCTTATAAAAATAGTGGCATAGTTTTCATTTCAGGTAAAGACTCTACTAATATTAATATTAAGACATTACTTCTAATATCAATGAAGACAATATTTAACGTTGCTTAAAGTTACTTAGTGCTTCGTAGGGCGAGTTAAGCAGTTGGTCCCGTGTGCTGTGTACATGTATACAGTAGTCGTTAGGGTTTGTCAGAAGCAATTCCGACACCCTGAAAATTCTGACATCCACCATCCAGCACTGGGCCAGCTTGGTGGATTACGGCCTAAACCTCCTCGTCACCCAGATGAGAGACTCATAGCGCTGCAGTGGCTCATTACACGGAGTGGTGAAGATGATGATGACTTCCTTAAGTTAACTTTAATCTTGTTAATAAAAAAACTTTTTTATTATATTTTTGTGATAAAAAATTACAAATATATTAAGTAAATAAAAGACTTTTAACTGGATTTTATGACTCAGATTTTTAAACACAGTGTTGCCAAAGGAACGTAATCGAATTTAATGTTAAACAAACCAAACGTAATAAAATCAAATTATTGCCAATTTTCATTCAAAGGGTATTTAAACTCACAAGTCTCTAAAAACATGTAAAATGCATATCTATGTAATATAACATAACAATGCCACGCGCATAAATGATTGCACATATCAATCCAAAGCCTATCCATTCATCGTAATAGATTTCCATTCCTCAACACTTCGCATTCATTGACAGCTTTCAATTCATTCGTACATTTTTCATAAGTGTCACTTTAGAATCTTCCCATCTAATATCTCACGCACATCTCATGGTACAACGTAAACGGCACATAACAATACAGTCGGGTGGAATAACAGTGGATTTCAATTTAGGGTAACCGCGCGTTCGCGGATTAGACCGCCTTGAGTGTTCGCGATTGTACTTCTAAGACTTAGACGTGGAAATTGTGGATGTGCTATTATGAAAAGTAAAATAAAATATCTAAAAAATGAATTTTCCTCACATTTAAACAACGAGTAACTTTTAAATGCTGTTGTTAAAGGTTTTAGAGTCAAAGAATGATGTACAAAGGTCAACTTTGCAGTATTTTGCGATTGCGGTATGTGAAACAGCGAATGAACCTGATCTGGCTACTTTAAGCTACTAAGTAATAATTTGAAACAAGTAATATACTTATGCAAAGCGAAAAAAATAATTTTACTCGGACTATTTAGCACATCTCATAACAACTCTTTGAAATGAGCCCACTGCAACTATGAGTCTCTCCCCTGGGTGACGAGGAGGTATGGGCCATAATCCACCAAGCTGGCCCAGTGCTATTTGATGGGTGTCAGAATTTTCAGGGCGCCGAAATGGCTTCTGACAAACCCTAACGACTACTGTATACAAGTATACAGCACCCAGGACCGACTGCTTAACTTGCCCTCCAGGGCTAGCATGCAACCATCGATAAATAGTCTAATCGACAAGATAAATATTATTTTGTTATTTTATCCTATTATGTAAGCCAATATGCGCACCATAATAGATAGAATTACTCGATTTGATACCATGATTAAGACCACATAACCAAATATGTCAATCTTAATAAATTACATACACTAAATACCATATTCTTAGAAAATATCGATAAAAGGCCCGATTTGTCGTTGTTGACGGTAGAATGCTAGCCCCACTCGAAAGCACGGAAGTCGTCATCTATTACTTATAATAAATCTGTAGAGAGGTCAATTCTGTACATGAAATATTTTTTCAAAATAACTATCAGGGGGTGATTAGTGATCGATACTGATGACAAAAATGCAATCAGTAAAATTTTTGTCTGTCTGTCTGTCTGTATGTTCCTTATAGAAATAAAAACTACACGACGGATTTTAACGAAACTTGGTAAAATTATTCTTCATACTCCTGGGCAGGTTATAGTATACTTATTATCACGCTTCAATCAATAAGAGCAGAGCAGTGAAGGGAAATGTTGGAAAAACGGGAGAAGTTACTTCAGTTTTTAAGCTTCCGTCGCGTGTGCAGCCTTAATGGTTAAAGCTACATAGAAATCATGTATGACAGGAATATTCTTCATAAAATTATATAAAAAATATCCCACAACAGTATATGTCTACAATTTTATGGTTGACTCACAATAACACGTGTAAATCCCGATAGCTTAGCAGTTCGGAGCTTTCTGATTATATTTGTTTCCTCTTACGTTTATAATACTCTCACTCATCCCTAATTAAAAAAAAATTAATTCAATAAAAAAAAAAAAAAAAGAATCATAGAAATCGGTATAGAAACACCAAACTTACATAAATTCGCTAATAACCCATCGCGCGTGAATACTGAATGATATAGGGATTATTTTTGCGTAACTGTTGCCGCGCTCGACGCGGCTCGCGGCGGTAGGGTATAAAAAGGCGGGAGGCGAGCGCAAGCTTTTGCGCGATTTAAAATAGGTAGGTACAGAAGGAACAAGCGTTACATTACCTGTCAAATTTCCCCAACCGATTTTAACTTATTATCGAGGGCATAGAATTCAAATTCAAGTAAAAAACTTTGACAGATTTGTAACGCTTGATACTGCCTTCTGTACATACAGAGATAAAATGGAAATCAAGGTTTTGTTTATTTCATGATCGTTTCTGCCTCTTGGAAGTCAGAAACCGTAGATTTCTTTGGAATAAAAAGTAACGAATGTGTTAACTACTATACCAAATTACATTAATATTGGCTTAGCCGTTTGGCAGTGAAAAGCAGCTATACATAACTATAGGCAGTATTGTATGTACACTGATAATGGCTGGATGGATGGATTTTTGCTATTCTTTCACGCAAAAACTACTTTACCTAGAATAACAATAATCTAAGTATAATTAATGAAGACATTGCATGAATTAAGTAAAATTGAAGGCATTAAATAAAACACTTTTTAACCGGATTAATGGCATATAATTTATATTTTAACTCGACGTTTCGGTGTCTTTGCAGACCCCGTGGTCACGAGCGACTGTTAAAATTTAAAATGTACATATACGCGATAAAATCGGTAAAAAAGGGTTTTAGGTAACAATATTAAAATTTAAGGCACTTTGGCACCCGATTTGTTTATAACGCTATGTGCCTTTGTAATGTACCTAATAGATAGTTACCTACCTATGTTGTGGTTAGGAGTTATACATATTATATGGGCGAAGATTCTTCATTTTTATTTTTGTTATTAACGATAGTTAGGACCTTGGAGAAGAAAATAACCTACTCGAAATACTAATTCAATACAGACGAAGTCGCGGGCATCATCTATGTAATATACCTACCTACCTATACTTTTTCACAAAACCTAGGTGAAACTGCGGATCACTGCTTTGTTGTAACAGTTTTTGAAGTAATTCTGTCTGTTTATCTATCAGTAACGCTTTCACAGCTAATCTACTGAGTCGATTTTGACGAAATTTAGAATAAGGTAAGTTTTAACTTCAAGGATGATATAATAATAGTATTTATCCAACTCTAATAAACGGTATCCACGCGGATGAAGTCGCGGGTCACAGCTAGTGAGAAATAAATGGTCGGCGGTCACCCATCCAAGTACTGACCGCGCCGAATGTTGCTTAACCTGCGATATTGTATCATATACACAGACTAAATGCGAAAAATAAACTAAGTATCGCGCATTGAGTGCGTCATATCCTCATTTTCTAAATCTTTCTCGAACCATTGTGAGGATCTCTTGATATGTTAATTCCTCGTTGAATAAATAATTCATTTGTTTAAACCATATCTCTTCATGACAGTAATAAAATATACGCTGCGATATGCTAATATCGATCTTAATCCTTAGAGCTAAGGTTTGTTTTTCCGAATTGAATTAACATAAGTCTAAGATATTGTATTTATGTAAAGCACTTGTGGATTACAGTGCAAAAGTATGAACATTGTGCCATCCCAGCGCGATGGAAATTTGGTTAAGACAGGATTTAGCAAACCGATAGAATAATAAACTGAGTAAATTATATTAGGCGAAAAGCAAGATGGTTAAGTAACTTTATCAATTTAATGGCGGAAGAAAGCGTCACATTTTTGTTCTCTTTTTTATAATATAACGTTGCCTACATGTATTATTTGAAACAATGTTACCCGGAGGTTGAATTTAGAGCACATCAGTTTAGCAAGTCAGTTGTAATAAATACAATGCAACGGAATACCAATATACTCAACGCAGCGAGAAACTTAGCGGCAGACTATAAAATTTGTTATGACCTGCTTGCCTGATGATAGGTCAATATTGATCCTAGCATCTTATATAGTAACTAATTTTAGTAAGGTCCTTAAATCAGGAACATGAATCGTTTTTTTTTATAAGAATAGAAAGTGGAAATTGAGGTATCTTGAAGTATGAGCAAATTATTAACCTAATAGTCATTGAACTTTGAGTGCCAATGCTATTATAAGATTGCTACTCATTAGTTTTCGAAGAAATTTATGAAGAAGACAGACTGATTGAGAGCTCACTCTAGACTCAGTAATTTGCTCATACTTCAAGGTACTCCAATTTCCACTTTCAATTCTTGTAAAAAAACACATTCAAGTTCCTGATTTAAGAACCTTACTATAATTTATTTTCCATATAAGATGCTAGGATCAATATTGACCTATCATCAGGCAAGCAGGTCATTACAAATTTTATAGTCTGCCGCTAAGTTTCTCGCTGCGTTGAGTATATTGGTATTCTATTGCATTGTATTTATTACAACTGACTTGCTAAACTGATGTCCTCTAAATTCAACCTCTGGGTAACATTTTTTCAAACAAAAAATTCGAAACGGTTTATAGTAACCCAACTTTAATGTTCATAAGTACCTGTTATATGAAGCTTTACATTTGCGAGGAAAAGAAGTGTCATGTCCAATAAAATTCTAGACGCAATGTAAACAGTGTAATCTTTCTTAACACAGAAAATTCTATTACACACATCATTTTGCCACCCAATCGCGCGAAATTCGACCTCCTTTATTTTTTTTACTGTTCAAATAAATTCATCTCTAATAGAGTGTGAATCGCGTTGTCCGGATAACAATTGCCAGCTCAATGGAGGGTCCAACCGAAAAAATATCACAAAACCCTTCCGAAACATCACAAAAGAGCACGAAAAATTGACAAAATAAAAGTCAGCCATATCTTCGCTGCGGCATGAACCCCAGTGACCTAGTGAAAGCAAAATTCGCGGGAAATTGTAATCGCGACGTCGCTCAATTCAAAATGGCGGCTGACAGATCGCGGTGCGTTCGGAAATGACGTTGACGGAACGCAATGGTACGCAGCGCTCGTTTTGCCAAGTTTGGAAATGGTACTTGATGGTTCGCACGTGTAGATTGACGCGATATTTTGGACATATATCAGCTTTACCAAAAATGTAAGTTTTCGATTTCTGCTGGTATATAAAGAAATGTAAAAGCATCATTAATCAAGTTAGCAATTGGTGAAACATTGCCTACATTTTAAGTGCGAAAACTCTAGATGTATTTTTTTCCAGAATCAGTTTGAAGCATAGGATCAACTTAAGCTAAAATACAAGTTATAAATCTTAAAATTTTCGGCAGCCTTAATATTTTTGTGAATGACGTGAAACAAACAAATTGCAAGAGTTTTATATAAATTTCTGTTCATGTAGCAGTTTTAATTTAATGAAAACAAATACTGAATTTTAGTCACAACTAGGTACGTGGTTTTTATTAAATTGTTTACCAATTAAAAATTGCAAACCATTTTTAATAACAGATTACTTATTTAATTTATATCAGAAAATAATTAATGGTGAAATAGCATTGCGTGTAGATACTTAAAAAACAATAAATTCAAATAAGTAAAGATAGGTAC
Source organism: Stenoptilia bipunctidactyla (assembly GCA_944452665.1). Lineage (NCBI taxonomy): Eukaryota > Metazoa > Arthropoda > Insecta > Lepidoptera > Pterophoridae > Stenoptilia > Stenoptilia bipunctidactyla. The sequence continues at coordinate 23,447,002 of OX101740.1, read as the reverse complement.
TATTTTTTTGAAATAGCATTTCCTGTTCAAAAAGCGTCTGCAAACCTTATTTGTTACATAGAACTCTCTCAAACCAGCTCTCCAATAGCCTTAAGAAATCTTCAACCAAAGTTAACCTCTAAGTAGAATCCAATCATAAAAATAAAAGAAAATCGAACTACTTCTACAAAGAGGCTTAAAATTGTTTTGGACAGCGTCTCAGGGGTGCTCATTGAGAAATTCCGTCGATTCTTTGCGACCAGCATTCACGTGATGTGCGAAGAAAATACTCGGTTTGCACAGACTATGCGCGGCATAGATATAAACTTTTTGGTTGATAACTTTTTTTTAATAAGGAGCCTGTTGAATCGTGGTTGGTATTCTTTATTTGAAATTCATTGTTCATTGTTCGTTTAATATAATCTGTCAACGATAAGACAACTTTAAGAATGATATCTTTTTTATGTCTTGCTTGAAGACCGCTTTGGCGATGGGGTAACACTGTCTGCCTCAGACGCCAGTGGTCAAGGGTTCGATTCCCGCACGGAACAAGAAAAAAAATGTTCCCGGTCTGGGCGTTTACCTATATAAGGTGTTCCGCTTGATTTCCCATAACTCTAGGGTATTAATGGGACCGTGTAATAGAATCAAATAACGTGTGAATAATTTTTCAATTTTCATTATTTTTTGTTTTTATTTTTCATACCAAATTTTTGCGAACTTTTTTTGCAAACGTTGCGAACTGTACTGTAAAGGGGTTGTACATAAGAAGATTTGACTTAATTGAATTATAATATAATAAATAATAATAAAATCCCCAGACAATCACACTAACTACAAGGCCCCAAGGTAAGCATAGTTTGTGTTATGGGATACCATGTAGCGAACTAGGGGTAACCTAGAATATAAATACATAAATAGATAAACATCCGGACACGGAACATTATTTTTTTCTTGTTCCGTACAGGAATTCAACCCGCAACCACTAGCATGTGAGGCAGACAGGTTTATCCCATCGCCAATCGTCGTCAACTGTCTATTGTCCAAATAGATCACTTTAAGGTCAAATGTCGACCTTAAAATGTAAATTAAAGTTCCTAAATAAATGAGATTAGATCAAATCAATAAAGAAGTTCGTGACAATTTTAAATAGAGCTTACATCTTAAACAAAGGACGATCGCTTTTCGCTACCATGAGAAAAATTCAAATGTCTATTCACATAAATCATCGGAATAATTGAAATAATGATTTGAACGGTGACCCGAATTACTTCTCGGAGCATTCCGCGACACCAATAATTCAATTATCGCAAGTAGCGATGATAAATCACCAAGATTACAGAACAGTTCGCGTTAAAAGCTCTTATTGCTGGAAAGGTTAAATTAATATTCACTTTTCGTTTAAATTACCATGTAATACTGGGAAAGAGAGTTTCAGGTCAACACTTGGAGGTCAAAGACATTGTAATTACAACTTTGGAAGCTGAGAAATTATCTGCCATGTTTGTCACAGCCTTACTAGCAGACCATACCAGAAATCAAAGATATGAGCACTAAAACACTAAAAGATATTTATTTGGTAACTGAGGATATAATAGAAGATCGAGACTTCAGTCCGTGTTATGACGGTATCTCAAGCATTGGTCACGACTCTGTTAAAATCTATACTTACTCAGATCTGAGTGAATAACCTTTCATAGTAAAAGCCTAACTTGTAGAACCCGACGCAAAAATATTTAGACGTTTAATGTGAACTGCATTCATTGTGGCGTATTTCATAGACAAGCGTAGAAATTGGTATAATCAGTTCGCACGATATACGAACTATAGAGATATAAGTGATACATCGAAGTCTTCGCATTCTACTTCATCGGATGAGATGGAGTACGATTTTTGAATGTTTTTTTTATAAGAAAACAGAACATATTCTCGTCTCCTTAAGAAAAGGTATGAGGCAAAGGTTTTAGAATATTTAAAAAACCAATAATACCTAATTTGACAGGATTACTGACATATTCCTAAAGAAAAAAAATAATAATCAACGAATGCTGAGTATTAAAAAAACCGACTTCACGTCAAAACTTTGGCTAAAATGTCATCCACGTAAACATTCTGCGAAATCATACATATTTTTCCAATTTTTTTAAATTTTTAATGAAGTACTCAACCGATTTCGATAAAATTTATATGGGACCAATTATGGAGTATATTCTACTATATGAAACAAGATTTTTTCCGAAATATCGTGTAACAAAGAAACAAAAAAACATACAGACGAATTGAGAACCTCCTCCTTTTTTGGAAGTCGGTTGAAAATAATGTGTCACCTGTAAATGGAAAAGCTACACTGATGCATTAGAGAGCATCTCTAGGTTAATAAGGTGAGATAAATGAGAAAAGTGTTGTACCTATTATCAAATTCTAACTAAAATTCTAAAAGATAACTAATAAAATAGTTTTGATTTCTCTTTTTGAATGTACCAATCTTAGAAACAACTGAAAGTCGGACTTAATAACTATAAAGGCTTTATTTTATTGAGAAATAAGGATCGAAAGTAACTTAGGTTAAACAGCGCAAAACTGCAGGGGCTTATTAAATTAAATTAAAAATTACTTGATAGTAAAGTGAAATAATCATGACACACAAAATAAAATCCATTTTTATAATTCCCGGTTTTTATCCAAATACCTAAAAGATTACGCCTAAGGCAGAATTATTTTTAAGTAAGACTTTCAAAGAAGAAGTACGCATATAAATCGTATTTCCAGGGCTTTTAAAATTATGTTTCTGCCTTATCTGCAGCAAAGACCTCATTAAGTTAAATTCTGTTAACTTGCTAAAGTTCATTAAAGCTAAAACTCTTTGAGAATTTCATATTTTTTCGTTCTTTTAATAAAGCGATGAAATATTTCGGCTTGTTGGAAATTATTGAAAAGTTTAATTTCTTTGATGTTACGGGGAGTTGGTACGGGTGTTTTTTTAATCAATCACAATCACAACATCAATATTTCAAGCTCAATTTAATTTCTAAAGTTTTTTAACAATCTAATTATGTTTTAATAGTAAATATAGCGTGAGTATTATTTAAAGTTTATTTAATAAATAGATACTAAGTTAACCATTGTATTTAAAAACGCATCTGAAATTGTCACATAGTGTGCCAAAACTCTTAATTAAATAATTTGCACGATTCAAAGATACAGAATTCAATTTAACGCGATCTACTTAGGTTTCGTACTTATTTAATTTGATACAATTGACATTAGAAGTAAGAATAAGTTAATACTAGCAAATCTACAAAACAAAAAGATTTTTTAATGAAATAAGTCTTTTCAGAAGTAAAAAGTGTCTTTTAACAGATTTTATTCTAGAATCTCAATAATTACCACACAGCTAAGCCACAAATGAAAGATGGCCCGTCAACCTGAAATATGGTTCGCATTACAGTGGCGGACATTCGTCGCGGACCATCAGCATCGCTCGAGGCGACGGATAAATCATACTCTGTTCAATAAATAGGAAGGACAAATCGCCACAATTTGATTCGATTGATCATGTAGTGTGGGATGGCATGTATTTATTAAAAGGGGCCGGAAATTATTGGGAGATTTTCGTGGAATTGTGGACAAAAAATGTGGAGGAAATTGTTGTTTTATGAGAATAAGGAAATGCATTTTTTGTAAATACTTATTCTTTATACCCAAGTTAGCGTTTCTAGACGAAATTGTGATCAATTATATGCGACATGTTTTAGTCTCAAATTTCAATGTCGATAGTTTTCTTTTTTCTATTAAATATAAGGATGGAACGTTGGTCTACCATGACACCTGATGGTAAATGAACATGAATACTAAGGTAGTACACATCCATCCACGAGAAACCTATTCACTCGACGCTTAAAAGTACCAGGTCTCTCTTGGATATTAACTCTAATAAATCGCATTTCTTCGCATTTTTAATAACATAGGTATCTTTTCATTACGACCACTTTGGCGATGGGGTAAACCTGTCTGCCTCAAACGCCAGTGGTTGCGGGTTCAATTCCCGCACGGAACAGGAAAAAAAAATGTTCCGTGTCTGGGTGTTTATTATTATTATTATGTTGGCAGCGTCTTTTATAAGTTTTATAAGCAAATGTAAATGAGTTACTTCTTGTTAAGTTACAGCTACCACCTAAATTCAATATACTTTACCGTGCCTGTGGTATCAAATTTTACAACGAACTTTATGAAATATTTGAAAACAGAACTTTGATTAGAAACCTTCTTACTATAAATATATGTAATTTTTTTGTGTCATTTATATGTAAAAATATACCATATTCAAGGTTAATTTTATTTTTCGTCTCAGAACATTCAACCTTGGATGGAATAAAGCTGAGCCTACTTGTGCAGTCACGCACACAAACATGCCGCGTTCAATAGCTCGGCATGGCTAGTTCCGGAGCTATAACCCTGCTATGTTACACTTTGATGTACTTGTAGTGATGGCTGGATGTCGAGTTCTTATCGATAGCTAAGCAGTTTTTAGAACCAGACTTCATTTTGTGGTGTTCGGTGACATTACCTATGTGATGACTGACTTCATCAAGTGTTTTGTGAAATTCCTAAGATGAATAAATTTTTTTTTATATTTTGATTAACCTCGATGATGAGGCATGAATAGTTCTTTACATATTATAATGAGAATTCATTAGGACAGAAGTTTTGAATCATCATAATGTTGAAGTTTGTTGGTCTTTAAAGTGACGCATCAGGATTTTAAATGACTTTAAAAGAACAACTGACGATGTGATCGAATCCCTTAATTTAGTTATACATATATCAGGGGTAAAAAATGTAAGACCTTAAAAATAAATACGGTAAATTTAACACTAGATATCGTATTAATAAAGAAACGTTATTAAAAATTATAAAATTTAAATTCATCTTTGAAAATTTGAACAATTTATATCATATTCGAAAATTTAACAAAACCTGAACTTTCCTTCAATCTCTATCTAAAGCTTCGTCTATTCTTACCTCAAAAAAAACATCGACATCAATCTATCGACAACCCCATCCCTACTCCAAGCTAGAGCGCTCTCAAGCAAGGCGAGACTCTCAACCCACTCGAGCTGCTACTTCATAACCACTGCACCGCCGGGGCACAAGGCGGGGTGGCCGAGCGATATGGAGGATCATGCCAGCGCTATGTAGGATCATTGCGCAGTAATGAGTTTAGACTCACAGGATCGGGGGTAAGCGTTTTACGAGAGTGTTAGAGGTTTGAGATTTTCGTGTGATTAAGGAAGTTGTTAGGTTTTTGTAAGCTTGTTGAAGAATGGACAAACTATTGTGGAGGTTTTTTGTGTTATATGTTTTTTTAGGTTCTTATGAAAGGCACTCTGTTAAGCTAGGAAACGAAGTAAAACAACAGTGTTACGCATCCCTAGCAATTAAGGATATTAATAAGAAAATTATTGGACCTATAAACCTATAAATTAAGAAATATTCAAGAGTTTAAATATAGAATACTGCTACAACTCTAACGTTGCAGAAAAACCTTCGTAATTCACGACTTAATGAATAACTTCGTTTAATCGTGTTAACCTTTAAAATTTTCTGTATGTCAATATGAAAAACTATTTAACTTATAAATTAGTCAATATGTATCAACATACCCGTTTGTTGTCCCGGAACTTGAGCCAGCCGCTGATGACACTGTTGTCCACCTCACATCCCTCCTCTTCATCCTCACACCTCCTTGACGGCAGCGGAGAACCTCCCGGACTTAGAACCTCCCGTCTCCTCATCACCGGAGTACATTGCTGCGACAGTCTACCTTCATTTACAATGTCACTCCTTCTACCTAAAACAGGCGTTCCGTGAGCTGATACTCCTCCTAAAAGACCTCTGCGGCCTAGAAAAGGACTCTCCCATATCGGTCTCTTCATTGGGCTCTTGCATTCGGAATGGACGCAAAGGGAGTCGAAGTTGGCGAGTTCTACAGAAACCCTGGTCTGAAGGCCGCTCGGGTGCGTCGTGAGGATGGTCTGCTTCGCTATACTGCAGCCGAGGCGGTGCAGCTCCTCGCGTTTATCCATGTCGCTCGCGTGCTTCACTCCATTAGCTCACGGGGCAAAACACGCGTCGACTAGAACCATCCGTTTATCGCAACCTGCAACAAAACAACATTTACTGAACATTTGAAACGACTGGTCCATTAAAATATCTGTTTCTATTACTCTTGAAATTCGCAATATTTCGCCTTTAAATTAAGCAAATTAAACAGTAAATAGGCTTTTATTCCAGTAATTGCGGGGGTCACAGATCGTCAGCCATTTTGTGAAGGGGTGATTTCACGTTCTGACGTAAGAAATGTTCAGATGGCGTTTTGTATAAGAATCACCCTGTTTAATGAAGTTAAGGCGAAGTCATAATTGTAAATTGTTAAGGGTCGATAGACGGCGAAGATCATTTATTAAAGTTATTAATGGAGTTATTGTCAGAATGTTGAAATTAATGGATTGCTATAAATCAATAATACTCGACTCGGGTGGTTAAGTAGCTGTTAATTAAATGTAAACCGCTGAATCGTCAACAACTGAATTTTATGTTTCGTGTTAATTTGAGCAGGACGCCAGTTCTGAATTTGTTTTCTTTTGATGATTAAAGCCGCGTCGCGGTTTATTACTTTTTGTAAGAGCTCAACATAAAATGTCTGGTTGCTAAAAGAAGAGCTTTAAATAATAGTTAGTATGCATTTATGCTCCGTGCTTCGGAGAGCACGTTAAGCAGTCGGTCCCGGGTGCTGAATATATTTGTATTGTATATTTTGTTTAGGGTTTGTCAGAAGCCACTTCGGTGCCCTGGTGTCCTGGTGGCATCCACCACCCATCACTGGGCCAGCCCGGTAGATTATGGCCTATACCTCCTTGTCAAATCAAGCACATTATTACATACATACATACATACATAACTTCACGCATGTATTCACGCATGTCACATTTGACAAATTTGGGGGTATTATTTTGATGGAGAGAGACTATTGCAGTGACAGGAGGTTAGCCTACTGCCCACAAAAACGCCAATAAAACCTCCGTCCCCTAACTGTCTTTTACAGTATGCCCGGGAAGAGAAGCAGCTGGTACATTCTATGTTTTTCTTTCGCTCCCAGTCCAGCATGGAAGCAGGTTATTACTTAAAGATTAATTTACAATTCGGTTGCTAATCATTAATATTTTTTTTCGTTACATTAGCAACCAAAAAACGTTATAAACGGATATTAAAGCCAATCAATGGGCAGCAGCGTTCTTATGAGATATCAACCCGCTTAATCAAACCCTCTCCTAATGCCAAGTTTTTATGGCAATTAAAAAACCATATGATATCAAAATTATTAACATTTAAATTATACAACGTAACCTACCTAATAGTCAACAAATAAACAAACCTTTAACAAACAATTTTAAATAACATTAATAAAGCTCGGGGTTTTGAAACAGCGCCGCGGTACCCTAATTACCTATGTAAGCGATTCTGTTTAAGGTACTTTATTAGGGTTCCGTAAACGTAATGACTGTCATTACTCCACGTCAGGGTTCCGTACACGTTGACTGCTGAATAAACAAGCAATGACTTAGAATTCCTTTAGGAAACAAAGGTAATTCCTATGATTTTCAATTTTGTAAGTCTTTGATAAATGTTGTAATTTAGTTGAAATGGAGATAATTTATTCAAGTATTGTACCTCATAATGATGTGGTAAAGTGTTTTTGAACTGTTACCCGATTGTTTTATAAATAATTCATTGTTTTATGTATAAAAATGGAACCATTAAAATTGTTTGAGAACTTTAACTAAAAGCTGACACATACAAAAGTACAAAATTCCAATGACCCTCAATGAGAACGCATACTAAAGTGTTTTTACAATATAGACAAGTTCAAATAACAATAAAATTAATGAAAGCACAAACATATAACTCGATAACCTTTCAGCATTGGACAAGTGTTTGCATGCGGTATAAAAGGAGTTGTGCTCAAAGCCGGGCTAGTTTGGAAAACGAACTTTTTTAACTGTTCCGCTGCAAGATCTCCATAACACGAGCATATCAAAAAAAATACTTTGGGCCCATGAGTAATTGTAATTTAAGGGTAATTGATCAAATAATCGTAAGCTCTAAATCAGAGTTCGTAGAAAAATGAAAGAAAGTTTCAAGATTTCACTATTTTAATACTCAAGTGGTTATTTAAATGAGCATTTCAGGAACCTAAATTGCCAATCTTCCAGCCTGGCCTCATCATTTGTCTACAATTTCCGGGGTACCTGTTCCATTTACGTTACGCTATATGCCAGTCTTACTAGAGTCGACCAGTTATTAGGCTATAGCGAAACGGAAAACCAAGTAGTATTATTTCATATTATTTCAGTTTAGGTACGTATGTATTCTCGTTAATATCTTGTTATTTTTTATGGCGTTGTTATAACGCAGTGAGCGCATAGAAGAGATGTGCAGAGTTAATCCCCGCTGAGTGAAAAATGTTTTATGATCTGCTATTTATTTTTCATAGTTCTGGATATAAATCATGAGTTTTATTAAAATAGTAATGGCTTCTTTTGATACAACCTTTGCTTACTTGCTGCGTAAAACTAAGAAAGTGATGCTGTGAAGAAAAATGTGGCATACGGGCTCACAAATATCGCCAACGACGATAATGATCCGGGTTAGTAAGCTCTATGAGAATATTATCATATTTACAACTATTTATTCATACATCACAAAATGAACAAAATGCACAGTAAACAGGAGTCAGTTGAGATTAAGCGCCAGAGTTTAATTAAGGAACGTGTAAATAGTGTAGAGCCGCGTGAGTGTATGTGTTTAGGATATATTTGAGTGAGTGTAGTTATAAAATGGCTAAAGAGCCAAAATAATGATTACAATGTGTTCACATCCAATATTTTAAACAATTATCTTTAAAGCAATTCCAACACAAACCTATTATAATAGATACCGAAACGTTGACTTCAAATGATAAATAAAAATCTTATCTATAAAAATAGAATTAAAAAAGCCGGATAAAAGTGTTTTATTAAGTGTTATAGATAATGAATTGGGAAAGTTTGAAATAATACCATATAGCTATGGTTCTATGAAAGAAACACTACCTAAACTAAGCTACCACGAAGGCAACATTTCACCCCGTTCTGCGCTAGCCTTCCCGCCCGTCCATGGCAGCCGAAACCACCGCCCCTGAATTATTCATAGTATAATGTGGTTCTCGCTATAACAGCACATTGTGTAATTTGTCTGTTTGTCCGTAGGTACCTAGCCAACTATCTATCTGCTGTATTTGATGAGCTGACGTTTGCAATTGTCCTGAATGCACGTAATGAGTGGAAACGGTTTACATAACTTATGTATGGTTTAAGCCGATCGGTAATGTTCGCTTTGAAGTTTTGACAGGTTGGTTTTAAATAAATTATAATGGAAGTTGTTTTTCTTTTGTGACTATTTAATTCAAACTTAAGCTGGCTTCTACATGAAACCTAGTAATAGGCAAAATTATAAATTTTAAAGTCTGTGGACACTGTTAGTATTATATTTTGAGACGGTGGTGCTACAAGCATACTTCCGTCTTCTCGTGACCATGACAAGAATAAGTCCGTCGTAAAATCGATGCTAAAAAATCTACTTTTATTATAATGCGATGAAGTATCAACTCATGCTTTGAATCGGTGTTCAATGATCTAAACTTGGATGAGGGCAGCGCAGGAACTATGTCCTATGTCCAGCAGGACATGTCCAGCATGTCTCCTGGCTGAATGAATACTTATTTCTTATGGAATCCATTATTTTGAATACATAACATAACGATACTCGAGTTAATTATTTTTTTGTATATTATTTTTATTTATATATTTTATTGAGCCCACATACTGACTCATGATAAAATGTTCCTACTTTCTTTTGTTTGTAATTATTATAAGTTTACTTCCATGCTGGACTGGGAGTGAAAGAAAAACATAGAATGTGCCAGCTGCTTCTCTTCTCGGGCATACTGTAAAGGGACAGAGGTTTTATTGGCATTTTTGTGGGCGATAGGCTGACCCCCTGTCACTGCAATAGCCTCTCGCAATCATTATAATACCTCATTAGTCAAACGTGACATCAGTTGGTCTTATAACCTCTGATGTTCTACCTACCCCATAAGGGATACAGGCGTGAAGTTAGGTATGTATGTATATATTATAAGTTTTTGTTATGTATTGTTTAGGTTGTCTGGTAGAGCGATAAGACCGCCTTTTGTACATTGTTATCCTTTTACGTTTATCTGTATTTTTTTAATATACAATAAAGAGTAAATAAATAAATAAATATATCCAACGCAGGAAATTCCTTAAACTCATACCTAACCTCCCTACTTAATTTTTTACAGTGGCTTATCCTGCATTTGTTCTCAATAATATAAGTAATACAGCATACGTGTTTCATGGCAGGACTGGCTTTTCATAAGAAAAATGTCGGAACACATCACCACTGCTCTGTTGTAGTAAACTGAAGCGGCAGACCTTTAAATAGTGTTACCACCGAGCTGTAGCTCGTATTAGTTAGCTTTATGGACACCATTTTTTTTAAAGTACTGGCTATGTTAATCCAACGCAGGCATATAAGCCTCTATTAATTAAATCTGACTAAAAACCCTGAACGAAAACTGAATTATCATATCGCATTATTAAATGAATAATTTTAAACGCAATTTACTAAACTGCCAAACAAATAAATCTCATTAAAACAAGTTTATTTATTTTAAAACAAAACACAAAATCCATTAATGCAGCACATGAGGATACAGAAGTGCGAACATTATGGGTTTCCCTTGTACTGCAGCAAATCCGTCAAAAATGTCCATTTCCCGCTGTTTTTGTGTAGGGACATGGCAACACACGCGTTAATTTCACAGATTAAATCAATGGCGGATTATCCTTACATACCTATAGAACTAAAATTGTAGTTCATTTAACCGAAATTTGCTAGGAGCTGTTTTAAAACACTAGCTTATTAAAGTATTTTCAAATTGACACGATTATAGTAATAAATTTCTGTGAATTCAAGAACTTCGCTGATTACACCTTGACTATTTTATTTCATTCTTGTTTAAATACTCTGGTCACAGTTTGTCATGTTCGTTTTGTGCATCCATAGCTCAATGCATCTGCTATGTTAATAATTTGATTGTGGCATGACATTGACTCTCACAATTAGCACTTTTGTGTCTGTTTTTTTTATGTCACAGTCAATTTGTAGGTACTGTGCCTATTTGTATTAATTCATATAATTCTGACTGAAAAATAGTTATTTATTTATTTATAAAGCCGAAGTATATGGTGACGTCATCAAATGATCTGTCGTCTTCGACCACTTTGGGGATGGGGTAAACCTGTCCGCCTCAGACGCCAGTATTTGCGGGTTCGATTCCCGCACGGATCATGAAAAAAAAATATTCCGTGTCCAGGTGTTTATCTATTTATGTATTTATATTCTAGGTTCCCCCCTGGTTCGCTACATGGTATCCCATAACACAAGCTATGCTTAGTTTGGGGCCTTGTACACTCGAGAGCAAAGAATTAGGGTTGGAGACAAAACTCATGATATCTCTCAAATTATAAACGCTATCTTATTCAAATAAAAAGCGATAGGAAGTTTCTTTAATGCCAAATACAAAAAGTAAATGTTAGTAATATCTTTTTTTAAGAAATAACATGAAAAAAAATATGGTTTATTTTGAAAATTGAACTAAGTATTCAAATCATTTGTATCGATTTTGTTTGTTTTCTGTCACAAAAAATGTTATAAAAGGGTTTCCTGGTGTACAATATTCATTATGAAAGTTCAAATCAAGTCACTCACACCTGAAGAATGTACAAGAATCCTCACTATGCTGGAAGACGGGCGTAGTCAGCGTGATACAGTGAGACATGATGACATGATGTTCGGCATATCGTTATCTACGGTACAACGTCTTCTCCTGTCTCCAACGGTTCCAAGAAACTGGGTCAAACCTTCGCCGGCCAGGAACAGGCAGAAGAAGATGTACAACAGCTCGTGAAGATCGAATACTTAGTTACAACAATGCTTAGAAATCGATTTATCACGGGTGTTTAACTAAGAAATCAATTTGTTCGTGTTGGAGGAAGCAACCCAAGTGCGTGGACAGTAAAGCCACGTCTTGTTGAATTAATTAATTATTATTTATTAACATGGCCCTAAACTTGAACGGGAGAATCGTATTGCAAGACAGAGTTATGCACGTGAGCACTTGAATTGGACTCTAGAGGATTGGTCAAGAGTTATGTTTACAGACGAGTCCAGATTCATGCTGTATAAGCATGACGGTAGACACAGAGTGTACAGAAGACCAGGAGAACGGTTTCAACAAGCCTGCATTGAAGAAAATGTTGCATACGGTGGAGGATCCGTGCAGTTTTGGGCTGGAATATCTGCAGAGAGCCGCACGGAGCTAGTCCTGATAGAAAATGGAGCGTTGAACGCGAGAAAATACGTAGAAGAAATCCTAAATGATCCAAATGATGAAATCCGTGGTCCACGAACTGTCGCTCATGACCACAGGGTCTGCAAAGACACTGAAACGTCGAGTTAAAATTTAAAATGTAAATATACGCGATAAATCCGGTTAAAAAGTGTTTTAGTTAATCCTAAATGAGTATGTCGTTTCATTTATGGCCAATATGGGCGCGAATCCGGTGTTTAAGAACGATAACGCCCGTCCCCATAGTACGGTGGGCTATAGTGACTGATTACCTTGAAGAGGAAGGTATCACGCGCATGGAATGGCCTGCACGCAGTCCAGATCTGAACCCCAACGAACATGCCTGGGACGAGCTTGGACGACGTGTAAATCAAAAAATAACACCTCCAATATGTGATTCGTGATTTAAAATTAGCACTGATAGAAGAATGGGGGAATATACCGCAGAACCGACTTAGAAACCTGGTGTACAGCATGCCAAATCAGATAACATCCATCCTGAGATCACGTGGAGGTAATACACAGTACTGAAATTCGTGCATTTTTATTTTATTTTATTTGATTTTATGTATAATAAAATCACCTTAATAACAATTTTACAAATTTGATTTATGTATTAATTAATGGTCTATTTAACAGTTTTCAAGCTAGCATTAAGCTAGCATTTATAATTTGCGAGATATCATGGGTTTTGTCTCTGACCCTAATTCTTTGCTCTCGAGTGTGGTTAGTGTGATTTTCTGGGGATTTTATTTATTATTATCTACCTGTAAACTTCTTATGATGAATAAAACTTTTTGAATTTTAAATTGATTACTAGACTAGTACACCATGGATATCGTTATAATTTAAAAAAAAAGACGTTACTACGCTGATTTTCTTGCGTCGTACATCGTTATATCGGTGCCACAGCGATTGTTTTTCAAAAGAAGCCATGACTAACCATTATTAATACAATGAATAATAAAGAAGTGTTTATGTAAAAAAAAAACAGAATTTAAACTCAAGTGTAATTGTTGTACATATGAACAGAAGCACATGGCTCGAACCTTTAAGCTACAAACTGTTTTTCTTATAAATTTATAAAAATAAAGTATTTCTTTGGCTCCTCTTTGTAAACATTAAAGATTATATGTATAATACTGTTATTTCTGTATAAATTACATAAAAACCCTCCTTTTTAAGTATGCCAAAACACACAAACACACGCAGCATATTGAGCGTAAGTAAACAAGCGTCTCCCGAATCTTTAGTAGGTCCGCGGCAAACGGCGACCGAACCAATTGACCGCGAGAGATTTGTGCGGACGCACGAAACGTACCGTGCGCTTTACTGAACAAGATAAAAATAATATTTTCCGGATCATAAACTGCTGTGTATCAATAAAACTTTTTGGTAATACTGTCTTTTTTATTCGTTTTATGTTCATAAAGAAGTTGTCGTGCTGTCGAGGCGTTGCGAAGGTCAGCCAGGTCGGTACAAGGATGAGTGACGTGCTACGAAGAGAGCTTTAAGCAGTCAGTCCTGAACACTTATTTATAGTATTTGTTACGATTTGAAAGAGCACAAAGAGGCACACTCAAAGTAATGTTGAGAAAAGCTTTTAAATTTACAACTACTCTATTATACAAAGAAGCAGACGTCCTTTCAGAGAGCTGTACATCCTTAAAGTAATTCTTTGAACTCACGGAAACATACCTGTTCCTGTTACTTGTAAACGTAGAGACTTTTTACCAACAATAAAGCATAATTCAACATTCGCTAAAATCAATTTTACGTTATTAGTTAAGACAATATACAAACAAATTAACAAAGAACTAGACATAATCCATCTAAACCTATACGAAATAAAGAAAAAACTAATCATCTGGCTTAAGAAACTAGACTACCCGAAAAGATACTGCAATTTGCGTCATAGAGGAACATTAGCATTTACAAAAATACATAACTACACATATATTACACAAACTCAAGAATACATGTCATCACACATGGACTAACACACAAACACTCACATACTAAGCTCACACGCGCATTTTTGCAGAACTTTAATTATATACCCATAAATATCGAACACGGTCGATAACTGCCTCCTAATTTACAGGATAACCTCCCAGTTTAGGAAGCAGAGTAGGTATCAAGATAAAGCTTTTACTTTTACTGGACTGTTTTGTAAACTTCTGCAATGTAACGTATGTCATGTGTTTATTTGTAAAATTGTTTATGTATATTTATGCGACATAAACATCAGTAACTTAGGCTTTTGTTTGTACCTATACTTTTTCAATAAACAAATTATTATTATTATTAATATAGCTCTCTTAAGTACCAACTCCTTTCTAATCTCCAAATCACTAATCTATCTTACCTTATTGATGAGCTGAGCAGTACGTAACATGTTAGCAAGCTGCTGAGTCTGACACGATCAAATTGATATGACGTAATCGAATAGCTATCCTAATTCGAGCAAGTCCAATTAGTTCTTCAGTCATTAGCGCTCTAATTGAACATAGCTCCTAGGCTTGTTAGCGAGTCCTGTAGGATCAGGAAACGCTTTTATACAGCTGAATATGCGGTTTATGGCTGTCTGTAGGAATTGAAATGGTAAAAGTTGCTGTTTATCTTACTGTGGGAGTTACATTATAGGAAAAAAGCGATATGAAATGTTAACGATAATCAAAGAATGCAGAGCATTAAAAAAACGACTTCACGTCAAAACTTTGGCTGAGTTGTATTGTCATCAACGTAAAAATTCTCCGAAATCATACATATTTTTTCAAAACTGTGAAGTTTTCAATGAAGTACTCAACCGATTTCGATGAAATTTAAATGGGACCAACTATGAAGTATCCTCTATCATATAAAGCAATAATTTTCAAAATCAATTCATAATTGTCCGAAATATCGTGTAACAAAGACACAAAAAAAAATACAGACGAATTGAGAACCTCCTCCTTTTTTGGAAGTCGGTTGAAAACAACATCCAAAATTAAATCTACTGAATAACTATTATATCTTTAATAAATGAAAAATGTGATAAATAAAAATTAAGTGATTTATAAAATCACTTAATATTCGAATCCTGGTCGGGTAATTTTTATTTATCACATTTTTCATTTATTTAAGAATATTTGAGCATTTTAAATGCAAAAACTTAAAAACATTATTATTATATCTTTATTAGGTATTTATATTTGGTGTATAAATAAATAATAATAAAATCCCCAGACAATCACACCAACTACATTTAATTTGATATATTTGTATGTATAGATGAGTGTGTAATTTAAAAGTGTACGTCGCCCCAACTAATAACCGTTTTCCTCTCCATTCTAAGGTTGCCTGGAAGTTTTAAGCAATAAGGCCGCCTATTGTGCCTCTATCCTATTCCGTTATCATTTATACTTTATTTTTAAATATGGTATGCAATAAAGAGTTTTTGTATTGTATTATACTGGAATACAAAAAAAACGAAACAATGTTAATATAAAAAGTAGAGTATAGTTTATTGCAGGTTGTTCGTTGGTTGTAGTCTGAACAAAAATTCAATTGATCAAGTAATTTCATTCATACGTCTATCATACTTCGGTGACATGTAAAGTTAGGTTGCCTGACACTTTTTCGATGAACGAGTAATAGACGTCTGCAATTACGTCATGGATTTCTCTTGCAACTAGTTCATCTGTTGAAAAACCTACAAAGCTCGATATTATAGTTAGAAGATTTAAAAAATCTTTCTTCCATGCTGGACTGGGAGTGAAAGAAAAACATAGAATGTGCCAGCTGCTTCTTTTCCCGGGCAAACTGTAAAAGTCAGTTATGGGACGGAGATTTTATTGGGTTTTTTGCGATAGGCTGACCCCCTGTCACTGCAATAGTCTCTCTCCATCATAATTATACCTCCAAATTTGTCAAACGTGACATCAGATGTTTTTATAGCCTCTGGTGTTTTGCCTACGGGTTTACTTAAAGAAACAGGTTTCCGGTACAGATAAATTATATTTTCATAAAGGGACAGATTACCGGTACGGACAAACCTGTGCGGGTCCGGTGCCTTTATGAAAGCAGTCTTATGTAAGCACCCATACGGCCCAAAATTGACTAGCATATAATTTATCTGTACCGGTAACCTGTTTCTTCAAGCAAGCACCCTACCCCATTAGAGATACAGGCGTGACGTTATATATGTATGTATTTAAGATTCTTTTTTTTGAATATTTGCAGATTGGATGCTATTAAGACTTTTTGAACATTACAAGGAACCGTTTTATACTACACGTTGAAGCGACCAATATGATTATTTCAATTTGAAAGCAATGGAGACAAAATGTACACTTTTTTCAGCCATTAGCGCTATACGTAAACACAGCTTCATAGCTTGTTAGTGGGGCTCACAAAATCAGGGTTTGGTACTTTTGCGTAGTGAACTAGCAAATGGCGCCTTTACGAAAGACTCCGCACTGTTTTCGGTCGGCTGGTTGTTTAAATGAAGCGCGCTGGGGTTAGGGTCGCCATTTGCTCGGTGTGGAAATGAGAGAAAGCTGTTAACTAGACTTCTAAATATTTCATGAAGCGGTGAAAGAAAATTTGATAAATAAATTGCAGTGAAAGTGGACGTATTGCTTTGAATTAGCTACGTTTGCGAAGTGATGTTGTCTGAAGTTTTAAAAGAAACAAAAATAATGTAAGAGTAAATGTTGACTTTTTCTCATCACATTTCAATGAGAGGTTTTCTGACAGCTCATTAAAAAAACAAAACTGTACAAAATTGGTACAAAAGGCTTCGATAGATGGCGCTTTACAAAAGGCGAAGGCGAAGAATTTATTCCACACTGCGTTTTTAAAAGTAAAATAAATTAATTGACGTCTGTATCAGAAATTGAACGTATAAATAACCATAGATGGTAGATACCACTTACCTACATTATAGTATACAGAATTAACGCCTTCGGCTTTTTAAAAGTGCCATTTATAGAGGTTTTTTGAACTAATTTTTATGAGCTGTCAGAAAACTCCCCATTGGAGTTTCATTAAAAAAAAAACTCGGAAAGAAGTTAAAATTATGTGAAACAAACACTCTGCAATTTTTTTTATGTAACGTAATACCAAGTTTAGTAAAAGTTATGTTAGCAAATTGTTTAACTAAAAGTTGTTGCAATTTGCAATGCAAGTTTGATTTTTTTTGCAACAATGGACATAGAATAGAATAAAGAAATAGAAATTAATTACGTAAGTATTGAAATTAGTAGTCTGTGGATTGTGGATTTTCAAGAATACGAGTATATCAAAAGATAATTTACCTACATAATTTAAAAGCAGTATTACATGTATGTGCAAATAGTTATAACCTGAAAGATAAAGTAACATGAATGAAACATTTCGCGTAAATTACCAACATGTCACATTCATTTAAAACAAATAATTTTCCTTCTAACGAAACTCCTAATAGAGCCAATCACATAACTAGTTATTATGGCTCCTTTGTGTGCAGCCCATACGTGGCAAAGTACCTAATAATCTTAATGAAATAACCTAAGAACGAATCGCCCGATAATAATGGGTTCAATCAGAAAACCTAATAACCGACAGATAGTACAAATTGATTAGAAGCAGAAGGGAAAATGAATTTTACGTGGAAAGATTTAAGGCTGTTTTTAGACTCCTCAATATAAGGTCACCTGTTGTTTCGTATTTTTTTAATGTCAGATTCAAATGCTGCATGGATCGAACGTGTGCTACGTTAATTTGGAAACCTATAGTGCGGCCGGTGGGAGTTTGCGTTCCTGACAGCTGTCAAAATCATAGCTTTTTTACCCCTGCGAATCGGAAATAAGCTTTATTCAGTGGACATAAGGAGCTGTCAGGAACGCATTCTCGCAACGGCCGCACTCTAATTATACATTTTTCTTTCTTTCTCATTGGCATGATCATAGTATTAAAAACAATTTTGTTTTCACAAAATTTTGTGAACAAAAGTTGCAAAATATAAAGGGAACGAGAAGGCATAGTTGTCCTAAGGGATTTGTACGTCAAAAGAAAAGACCTTGTAGGATCTCTTTGATAACCGCCTGTCAAAATCCTGATATTAGCTGAAATTGTCTGAAGTTTGTATGTTTATTGTAAGTTTAATACGATTATTACTCGGATTGTAGCGACATGCGACATCAGCATATTTTGTAAAACCTAACTTAAGCGTCTACAGTGAGCAGTCATGTCCCTCACTCGCTCTGTAACGCTAGTCTTTTATATATTGTATCACACACGTAATGTTTTAATACAGTCAATATTATATTTAACTGGTTTTAATTTCACGCACCCAGTCTACATATTAGCAACCTACTGATGAACTACAGTTATACCTATGATCGAGTGAATTAGTGACTATCCGTAAATACATACCTTATACATAACGGTAAAGTGGGTGAGGGACACGACTGCCGACTGTAGACGCTTAAGTAAGGTTTTACAAAATATGCTGATGTCGCATGTCACTACAGGCTTAATCATAGTGAAGATTTTTGTTGTAGGAGCTATTTTTTAACATAGAATATAATTAATTTGGATACAATTTAAATAAATACATAAATTCTTTAATGTTCACCAACAGCATAAAAAGAAAGTTATAAAAGGTACATTTTAATTTGATATAAACTTATGCTACAAAAACTTTCAGACAAGGCCACGAAGGTTTAGAACAGCCCTGCTGTGCCTGATTTTGTGCTTGGTCGTAGGACCCCGCTCAGGTCCGCTCAGGTCCCCTCAGGGTCCGCTTGGCTAGCACCCATCCTTCATTTCAGAGACCCACCGCACACAATTACGGCTCGCATGTGTTCCGGTCATATTTTATGAAGAGTCCTCCCTAAGCCCGTGTGCTGTCATCTTCGACCTCATCCTAACTTATTATCAGCTAAAAATGAGGTTACCAATAAAAAAAAACGAAAAGGAAGCTAGAACCAAAAATGCAGAAAGTAAAATTGAACAATCCAGAGATATAAAATCGTTGCTCTTTGAATTTATTACATGTAAAACTTCAAGGAACAGTCAAAGGATGAAGTCGGCTAGACTCAAACCAACGTCTGATCGATTTAAATAAATACGTAACTACTCTTTTATCACAAAGTCAGTGTGTCGGTTTAATTAAATAAGCTTTTGTTCTCTAGTATAGGTACAATCAATAAGAGAACTTGTATAGTTGACTATTTAACGGTTTCAATAACTGATTGCTATGTTTTACTAAGTTTATTCCTAGATAGCGCAGTGTTGAAAATATCCAACCACAATTACATATAAGTAAAAAGTACCAACCTATAAAATTTTGAAAAATTTAAATCAAGAAGTAAAGTAATTAAAAAAGTTGCGTTCATGGAACAAAAATCCCATGGAATCGATCACCGCATATACTTGATTATCCCTATGAACGCAGCCTCCAATAGAAAATAAACTCTCATAAACAAATAAGAAGAGAGATTTAACTTAAAACACGTAATTAAGCTACAGCGCGTAAATTGGACGGTTAAAATGAAAAATGGGGAATCCCCGGGGATTACAAAAAGGGTTGAAGCCACAAAAAGAGGATTTTTCCCAAAAACTCCAAACGCTGTCCCGGCCGTGATTTTCCAGCAAAGATACCGTGCGAAAATATTTTTTTGTTACACATGCTTAAACATTTTATTTTCAGAGGGTGAATTTTTTTATGTAAAAAGTGTGAAGACAAAAGTTTTGTGCTTTATCATCATTTAAATAGACGATACGACATCCTTACACAGGGTGAGTGCGGACAAATAGATATTGAAGGACAGCACTCTGTGCTGGATTCTGATCATAATTATGTTATAAAATTAGGTACTTAATTTTGTCACCTAAAGAGACATTACTACACTTTTCCCGACGCGCCGCCTTAGTTCACACGCCCACAGTAGTGCTCCCGCCATACCACCACCCGCTAAGTATCTATTGCATTATGCTTATGTAACCATGCGTTGCGTAAAGAATTCTTTAACTTTCAATTAAGTTTACTCAGTAAATAATTATTATTTATTTTTTCTCTTCATGTATGATTTCAAAGTATCATGTCCTCAACGTGAAATGACCCACCAGTCCACTGTTCGTTTCGTCCGTCGATCGACGTTGGACTGACGGCGTAGACCGACGTCGACCGGATTTTTGGCATATCAAAAATCATCGATCAACGTCTACTGTTCGTTTCGTCCATCGATCGATTTGTGTGGTCGTCCCAAGGTCGACCCAAGGTCGAAGGTGACACCCTAAGGTCATCATAGATGTACTCCGTATTCTCAGTTTTTTTTTTAAATCATGAAGTACTTCTTAGAATTAGAAGAAATTTATAAGCGACCACCTCTAAAGTATTCTCTATCATACGAATCAAGTCTATCCAATTAAGTCAAGTCGATCCAAAAAATCATGTAACAAAGACACAAAAAAAACGCATTGAGAACCTTCCCCTTCGGTTGAACATATTTACTCAAAGACTTTCCATATCTAACTATTTTACTAAATACACATATTTCGTAGCCTTAAATGAATCTTTAATAAACTTTTTCCTCTTATTAGTATTTCAATGGCATTCATGTTGTTCAAACATGTCGTCTTCAACTTAATTTCATCCATGAAAATTCTTTTCGTGGAAACCCAAAAAAAATCTATAAAACCGAACTGCAGAAGTGATACCCATTCTTCGATGTTAGTGGTATTGTAAACGTCGAAAAAATAACAATGTTGTCAACCCAAAACCGCCCATTACCCGAAAACTGCCGGCCGATTCTCGGTCATTCGGTATCGATAAAAAAATGCTAAAAAATAACTGGAATCCAAACTGCAGTTCGCAATATTTCGATTGTTAACTAAAAACTAACAGTCGCTGAATTTAACACATCCAGTGAATTGTTTGAGTGTTTTTTGGCGTTCTATATTGTGCTGTCATGTTGTGTTGCCCTAAATTTAGGTTTATTAATTGGGGAATTCATTCTTCCAGAACTATGTGTCTGAGAATAATTTCTAATTGGAAAGTTCTTGAGAATAAAGGAGGCATACAACGTACAATGTTAAATGAATGAAGTAAGTCTGTTAGGTAATCAAGAAAATATTTGCATTAAATTTTTAGTTTCATCAAACACTTTACTCAGTATTTTTTCGATTTGCGAACTCAACTTTACTGAACATGGAACCTATTTCTGCTCATGAGAATATCGTTTTAAATGGGACATTCTTTATAAGAGTTATTTTATAACCTTGAATGAATCTCTCTATGTCATAAAAAAACTCAACTTATGAGTAAATGATAAGTGACGACATGCGCATTGAATCTATGAAATAATTAATGCTCGTCATGTCAGTAACTCAACGTTACTAAATGAACATTTTTTTACGAGATTATACAAGAAAATCAAACAGAACAACATGCTTAGCTAAAACAAGTGACAGACGCTGAATTTGAAGGGTCTTTTACACTAACCGTCACAAGTGTTGGTTAAACAACCTCTATCCTTGAACCCCTATTTGCTTGTCAATAAGATTTATATTTAAAGTGTTATGTTAAATATATTTTGATAGAACATTTCATATTCCACTGCGTGTATTTGTCATGAAGTCGCTGAATTGGATTTTGATATAGAAGCAGAGGCGATTGTGACATTATTTTTTGTTTTGCGTCGAAAAGAAATCTCCATCGCAGAAAAGTAAAGTTTGTGTGTCTGTACGTTCCGGGTAGTCTTCAGAATCAGATCAGGTGTGCATCAGTCTAGGAGTACTTTTGCAGCTCACTATTAGGCCATTAAACATCATCGTTATGTGATCATCATCGTTAATAATGTTATTGAGTTGATAATACTTATACTGCAAAAATAGCAATAGTTAAAAGCCAAACTGTAATCGGAGTGTTCTCACAAAATTTTCAATTCACAAATTTCACCCAGTCTGGACTCCTGTGACTTAGGCCATACAAGGAACCTGTTTGCGATTCCCGTATGTCGACTTGCATACAAATTTTGCGTTCAAAATTGAGATAACACAGCGTCATTTGTATACGACGGGTGGCGATCAGTCGTGCGGTGTAAAGCGCCTCATCGCAGCGAGCTCCGCGTCAGTGTAGTGTTAATAATTTGGGGAAGCACATCTACAATGTAAATTTAGATTTTGGATCTTTTGAGGCCGATTTTGTAGATCTTGTAGATAATAGTATATTGACTACGTTTTAAGTTTCTTTGCGCAGTTCTATCTTTGAAGAGAGAAGTCGTTGTGGCGCCATGGTTACTGTGTATGTCAAACGATATTGCAGGTTAAGCGACGGTAGCAGGGTCCGTAAAATGATGGGTGACCGCCGAACATTAATTATTTCTCACGACGACTTCTAAACCTCCCCGTAACCCAGAGGTGAGACTCAAATTACACGGAGTTGAGATGATGATGATCTATGCAGCAGCGTGTCGTAAAAAGTGACAAAGCTGAGTGACGCCCGTTTCTTTACCTTCAACTTTGTCAAACCTGAATCGACACATATGTTCAAATCTTTTCGATCCTACGTGGACAAGATTAGACAATTAATTAAATATAAATATTCTTTTAAAAACGATACAAATAGGAGACTTTAAACAAGAAACGCAATACTAAAAAGAACTATATAGGTTCCATGATAGAATGTAATTTGCCGAAACCCCTCCACTAGTTACCATTCGAATCTAGTTTCGATCAGAACATGGGACGAACGCGTGACGAGCATGTACAATGTTGGAAAATGAAAACGACGAGTAAACTCGTGCTGTTAACATGAATTAAGTGATCTATCAGGCCATTCACAACAGCATAATAGGTTTTAAATAATAAATATCATAAAGCTGAAATACCAGGATTGAACCTAACCCCAACTCTTGAGAAGGGTATATGAGACGGTAGGGAAGCGTATATTTTGTTAAGAAATTTCTAACAGAGCAAAGAATACAAAGGTAAATCGGCACATAATGCTAGTAAATAATAAATTCGTTAATATTTCTTATATTGGCACCACATTCTCTGGTCCAATTTCAGTTTCGTTAAAAACGTGTTTAATGGCTGCGAGATAATGGAGCAAAAACTAAAGAAATACATAAAAGAAAAACGACTTGACCGCTAAATTGTATTCGAACCCAGGAATCGAAGGCAAAATTTTACGGCTACACCGAGAGGCCGCTACATCAATAACAATATGTAATATAACCCGAAGCCTGCCAATTTTTGTAGGTCTTCTCCACAAAACGGGTGAATCTGCGGAGCACAGCTATGGTATAACTCTGTCTATCAGTATTTACCCTTTCACAGTTAAGCTGCTGAATTTATTTCGACGAAATTTAGCATAGAGTAAGCTTGAACTTAAATGAAGATATAGTAATCTTATTTATCCAACTGCAAAAGACAATATTCACGCGCACGAAGTCGCAGGCAATACCTTGTATTTAATGAAAAAAAAAAAGATAAACAAGTGAAAATGTAGATAACAACGGCGTCAACTGCGCCTCTCATATTTTTTTACAACTCAGTTATTTTATCTTGTGTAGGGCCAACTATATGGCCGCGGATATTAGATATATTATATTTCGTTTGATAAAACCTTTCAAGTAAAAAGATGGCCATCAAAGTCTAAGTAAGTAACAAAATGTTAGCTATGTTTGTAACAGGATAAATATATTATCTCTTGCATTTAATGATTTTAAATGGTTTTTTAGAAAGAAAGAAAGAACTCATTTTTTTGCTGAATATGGTAGGTAGTTACATGGTCCTAAATCAATTACATAATACCTATCAATAGTAAATATTGAAAAACGAAAAACATAAAAATCATTTAAAATTTTAAATTATAAGGTCATAACAAACATAAAAATTATTGGTAAAATATGTCAAAATGTTACTAAAAATAAGATTATCAATTTAAAATATAATTGTAGGTATAAGGTATGTCAAATTAGTACAATAAAATCACAAATTTCAGTTTAAAAAGTCATTCATGCTATTATAACACTTTTCGACCAAATAATTAAATAATTCCTTCTTAAAAATTCTCAATGTCATATTTTTATTCAAACTTGGCAGTTTATTTTATATTCTAATAGCCATACAATACACATTTTTAGAATATAGGTTCAGTTTTTGGGCAGGTATGTAAAGTTTATTCTTGTACCTTCCTTTACCATTTAACATTTCATTTGTTTTAAAGAAGTATGCATGTGTGCGTACAAAAATGCATATTTCAAAAATGTAACAAGCAGGGAACAGCTTACAGCAATCAAATAGCCCGCACCACATAGTGCCCTTATCCATATTTTTTAGCACGAAAGATATTTAATACTCCACGAAATTGCCCCACAGAATTATACCATATCTTATTATAGAGGATACATAACCATGGTAAGATAAAAGGGCTATTTTGACCCCTGAAACTTCTCTTATTCGTTTTAATACATAAATATATCTTTCCATTTTGTTTCTTAAACCTGTCACATTTGCCTTCCAATTGCACCATTTATCAATAGTCAAACCTAGAAATTTAGCTGATTCTACTTTGTCAATCGGTACATTATTATAGTCAATATTTATTTTAATACATTTCATATTATGTGCTTGAAATTGTAACAATTTAGTTTTGGTCAAATTAATTTTTAAGTCATTTGAATGTAGCCAGTCTATTACCTTTGTCAATGTAGAATCAATTTCACATTTAAGGTCATTTAAATTAGGAGTCTTAATAAGTATAGTGGTATCGTCAGCAAATAAAATACTATCATTAAATTCATTATTAATACAATTTGGTAACTCATTTATATAAATAATAAATATTAGCGGCCCTAATACGCTACCTTGCGGTATTCCTACACTATTAGGGCGACATTGTGACCTGTGGTTAGTTTTATAACTATTTTTACTGACATACATTGTTTCAATGCATCGGCTTCGGTCTGAAAAGTAGCTCTCCATCCAATCTAATGCAATTCCTCTAATCCCATAACTATGAAGCTTTTGTAAGAGTTTTTGATGTGACACAAAGTCAAAAGCTTTGCTCATATCAAGTAGAACCGCTACTGGGTAAAGTTTTTTATTACGACAGCCTTTCACCTTCTTAATCAAAGAATAGCAGTCCATAGCAGTTGATCTATTCTTTTAAAAACCATATTGTTCATCGCATAAAGTATTGTGTCTTTGTAAAAAAAAATGTTTAACCTATTAACCATAACCTTTTTAAAAATCTTTGACAAAACAGGTATCTGTGTAATTGGTCTGTAATGTGGTCTTTTTTTATAAAGCGGTTTCTTTAGATAAGATTTTTATTACGATTGATTTCTAATTAACAATTTACTATTTTCGTGTACACAAAATGGCCACTAATAATGTTGCCATGTACCAGAAAAAAATCCGAAGAGATTTCACGCCAATTAATCTCGCAGCAAAAACACACATTATGGCAACATTTTCAATTAACTATGACTTAATCAATGTGGTGTCTGGTCGGCTGGAATAAATTGCAATAAGTCCGCCAACCCGCCCGGAAACTATTAAGGTATGTGGTGGTTACAGCCATGATGTGGGTGTACCTACTTGATGTATTTTGATTAAAAATGTTTGCGATTAAGCAAATAAAGTTTGATTATTTAATGTTTTTGAGTGTAAACTTACAAACGAATTATTTAATTGAATAAAGTAAAAATTCTTAGATACGTTGGTTCGACTGTGTATAAGTTTACTACTACTACTACCCCTGGAAAAATGTCTCGTAAAATGCGACTAATCCGAACATGCTTGATGGTGGGTACTAGCTACTACCCTTCACATATAATTAGTCGCCACACATCACTGCTCCGTTGTGTTAAATTTTTTGTAAAGAGTTAGTTCTGTCCCAAACCCGTGTAGGTACCGTCATCTTCGACCACATCTTTACTTACCATCAGATGAGATTGTTATCAAAAGCGGTTTAGTGATCGATACACAGATCTAAATTTAAAAATAACGATAAATTATTAAATGGTCAGTGGCTCGTGACCACGGGGTCTGCAAAGACACCGAAACGTCGAGTTAAAATTTAAAATGTAAATATACGCGATAAATCCGGTTAAAAAGTGTTTTATTTAATAGTATGAATCGTGAAAACTTAAGACAATATAACGATAAATTAATCTTGAAAACAGAATAAATTATTTCGAATATTATTTAATTTTCTTAAATATCATTAAAGTATGTACAGAAGGCCGCACATCAAGCGTTGCAAACTGTCAAAAAAAATTTACTTGAACCTAAACTCTATGCCCTCGACATTAAGTTAAAATTTATTGCAGAAATTTGACAGGTACTGTAACGCTTGATCTGCTGCCTTCTGTGCATATGAGAAATTGAAAATGTACATATAAGAGATATGAACCCGTTTATTGAGACCTTCATCCAATACACGCAGTTAATACGCTATAGGTACTATCAAACGACTGGCTGGTGTAGTGGTACATGTATTGCCTTCTATGCCAGAGGTCCTGGGTTCGAATCCTGGCGGCGTCGGATATCGTTGTGATGAACACAGATATTAGTCGTCAAGTCATGGATGTTTATATGTTTATTTAAGTTTATTCTTATAAAAAATATGTATTTATCCAATATTTGTATGTTTATATATTTCTTAAGTATACCAGTTATCTAGTATCTATAACACAAGTTCTTTAAGAAACTTAATTTGGGCTAGATAATGTTGTGTGAGTGTCAGAAATATGTAAATTTATTTAAAAAATAATTTAAATTTAAAACTGAATCATGACCCACTGAATCGCTGATGATTCGTTTGAAACTGTCAAACTCGTAAGGTCTATCGCGTATAATGCACTTAGGACGATTGGGTAACTATCCTTCTAATGTGTGCTTAGGACATTTTAGGTACTGTACGAAACCTGTACTCAGTAAATATCAGTGTCGAAGGAAATGATAATAACTTCGTCACCAAGGAAACCTATCTTCATACGAACTAGGCGGGTTACCAAAATGAGCCTGGGTCACGATTCAGTTGGTTCGATAGTGCTAACCTATGTACTAACAAAACTAGTCGTCATTTCGTAGTAGGTTCATATTATATTCTCGCTTCCTTTAAGGTTTATTAATATTAGTCAGGCAGGATGGTTACTTAACCTATCATTACCATTATTAAACATTAACATAAAGGCATGAAACAAACCGAAACTATATTTTTGATTTTCTGTTTCAAAGTAATACAAAGTCTATAATTTGTACTGCCTACCTATAAATTAAAAATGTCGAAAATAATAGAAATGTGCGTTTGTACGACGGTTGACTTAAGTTCTATTAATTTGTTTGACTCCGTTTTCCTCGAGCCAGGAGCGGAATATGAACATGAATATTTAATTCTTAATTCCCCCTTTCGTCATGATATTCTGGTAAATTAAAACTTCATATGTTCGACGGAGCAGGAGAAGAATAATAAATTGTTCTTTAAATAGAAAAAAGTTACATTTGCTTTAAATCGGAATTAAAAGCGTTCATTACACAGGAAGAAATTTCAGTAGAACCAACTACATGGCCCCAAAGTAAGCGTAGCTTGTGTTATGAGATACCATGTAGCGAACTGGGGGACCCTAGAATATAAATACATAAATAGATAAACACTCAGACAAGGAAATTTTTTTTTCTTGTTCCATGCGGAAATCGAACCCGCAACCACTGGCGTCTGAAGCAGACAGGTTTACCCCATCGCCAAAGTGGTCGTGATGGTCAACTCAGCTTTCAATGTGTTTGTTATTGCATGTGGTAATTATTTAAAAATCTATTTAACATAAATATAACATTATTTTATACATTTTAACTTGACTGGCAAAACATTCGAAAAAAGGCAAAGAATTCCTAAAAAAATCTGACATACGTACGGAAGGAAACATGTCTCAAATTGAATAGAACGCTTCCCATACATAAGTTGCCAGAGAGTCACTGAACGCGCGAGGCGGCAAAAAATACCCAAAAAATAAACCTATTGCGTACCCGTCACGGTTAGTGACGGATGCCGCCCGGAGATGCGGTGCGGCAGATACGCCGAGACTTTTCCTAGCAAATTTATTTCGTTGCCATTAAACAAAACGAAATAAAGGAAACAGTCTTTTTTTTGTTGATAAAGTACGTAAGAAAGAAGTGTCTAATATTGTCTACAATACAATTGGTAATATTAACTGTTTCAATTACGACCTTATTACTTAGAGTTTTGAAAATGATAATAAGAATCTCATAATACCGGTTATTTATTTGTGTCTCCTGTTCCAACCAATTATTTTAAGTTGCTTATAATAATAGACATTTTAATAGATCATAGAATAATAGATCTTTTTTTTTTTTATATTTCTGACACTCACACAACATTATCTAGCCCAAATTAAGTTTCTTAAAGAACTTGTGTTATGGAAACTAGACAACTGATATACTTAAGAAATATATAAACATACATATTGAATAAAATATATATATTTTTTATGAGAATATAAACTGAAATAAACATAATATAAACATCCATGACTTGACGACTAATATCTGTGTTCATCACACAAATATCCGCCGACGCCGCTGGGATCCGAACCAAAGACCTCTGGCATAGAAGGCAATGTATGTTACCCCTAGACCAGCCGGTCGACCAAATATTACTGACTATCATGATTATTATTTCGTAATTTCTATAAACGTATACAAAATATGAAAAATAAAAATCGAACCTTCGAAGATTTTCAAGGAACCATTTTAAACTTTTTGCGATTGGTAATTAATTGAAAGTTACTTGGAAAACTTAAAAAAGGTATTTAAGTAGACTACAGAATAATTCAACTAAATTGTCTTAATGCCCTGTGCCCTTGATGGCACGACTACCTAGCTAGTAATAAACACGCTTTCTGTCTGCTATAGAGGTGTAGATGTCTCCATGTCTTTGTTAACCAGCTCCATCCTTGACTGGTATCACTTTTCATCAGCTAGGATTGAAGTCAAACGTTGGTTTAATCACCGTTAAAACACCGCCAAATAACATACACAGAACTTACAGTACTACATACTGTATAAACCATATAATTTAGCAGTCGTAGAAAATACAGCACATTGGAAATACTTCCACTTTGAACCCCAGTGGGAAGAAAAAGGAATCTTATAAAAAAATACTCTCCCATTTTGTAATTTTCCGCTTTTCGTTGACTATAACGAGCTTTTTTGTGCGGTGAGTAACCCCGCGCGAGTGATGATTAGATCGGAGACGGACGAAAAGGAATTGTTCTTTCATAAAACACAGGCGAAGTATTTGTAGACCGTCCTGACGCAGTAGAAGAATAGCCGACTGATATACTAGATAATATAAGTTCGATTTGCACAGTGACACAAATGTATGTGAAATCTGTTGAAATTTGTCATAAGTCTTGGTGTTTTACCATGTAATTTTTTTTTAATTTTTTAATTTATTTATCAGTTACAAAATCCACAGACTTTAAAAATAAAATTTTAACAAATAAATCTTGTAAGCTACACACATCTAATTACGGATTTGCTTTTTATAATTTATTACATTTAGAGAGCAAAAATATATCACTATAAATGAAAATAATTAATTTATTAAGTTAACAACAATGCTAAAAAAAAGACCACAATTCTTAGTTTCTATTAATAAATTATAATGCAATGAGCATCATGTTAAAAAATGTAAAAATAGATAGGGTAAATAAAAATATTCATATAATTATATTTGTCTGTTTGTATATAAAATGGTTGTGCTTGTGTATGTGTTGCTGTAGGTGTGTGAGTGTAAGTGTGAATTGATTTCATCGGTTCCTATATTGTAAAGTAGTAGATATGTATTTGATACGTTGATTATTTTTCCGACAAAATTGATTCTAAAATTTGCTTCCTAAATTGAGGTTTGCTGTGATAAAAAATATCAATCGAGCCATAGTATTTATTGTAGGTTTTAAGTATTCTAATAAATGACTGACTATACAAAAAATAAATATATATATCTCTAAGTAGCCCAGTAGTTCATTTTATAGCCTCTGGTGTTCTGGGGTGCGCAGAGATATAAGAGATACAGGCGTGAAGTTATGTATGTATCTTAAGGTAGATGCTGCATTTTGCTATAATACCTACATATATTAAAATAAATATTGTATTTTTTAGTGTAAGCATCTGTTGATGGAACAAAATAAACAAATAACATACATACATACATAACTTCACGCCTGTATCCCTTATGGGGTAGGCAGAACCTGTGGTTATAAGACCATCTGATGTCACGTTTGACAAATGAGGTATTATAATGATGGAGAGAGGCTATTGCAGTGACAGGGGGTCAGCCTATCGCCCACAAAAGTGCCAATAAAACCTCTGTCCCTTAACTGACTTTTACAGTATGCCCGGGAAGAGAAGCAGCTGGTACATTCTATGTTTTTCTTTCGCTCCCAGTCCAGCATGGAAGATAATATCTAATATTTAATATAACATTTCAGGGCGAATATTCTATTGCCGGACATCATCATCATAGTATGAAGCATGTGCGGGCCACACCGACATAAAGTGGATCTACCACGAAGCAAATTTCACCAGATTTTTTGTCATCTTCAATGAATTTACTTTGCAACCCGATATTCACAGGTAGGGCTTTCTTGCCTACACCCTTACTAATTACCTTAAATAAACAAATCTATTAAAATTATGTATATTTTAATATACTATGACTTCTAACATAAAAATGTTTATATAAAATACGGAAAGGCGCTATATTTAAGTTTTAAAGGTGAATCTAAAGGTTATACTAATTAGTCCCCTGCTTAAACATAGACTAGAGTATTTATAATCTCCTACGCAAAAGAGGGTCGTTTGTTTTACATGTATATATGAGTGTCTGTCTGTGCCATCGTACCTCTTTACATAAAAAGCCTTGTCTGTTGAATTGGTGAAAATCAAAGCAGTAAGCTCTTAGATATCTGTTCTAATGGAACAAGTGACAAGTCTTATGATAGATCTTCACCTTCATTATAAATTACAATTCATTCAAAATGTTGGTTGAATTTAAACTTCAGCAGCATTAAATTTAAAAGGTACTTATAGGGAGTTTTCTAAAATATTGACTTAGGTTGTTAATACAAGTCGGAACCTAATTGGAAAATAAATAGTGATTTTGTGATAATGTTTTAAAGCATTTAAAACCTCTATCTATATGCATGGTGAGGCTATGTAATTATAATGCAACTTGTCATTTCCTTTTTGTCAATCTGCAAGCGGGACGAAGTTTTTAATTCGAATGTTAATTAAAAGCATATTTTTCTATTGTCTTAAGTTTTTACGATCCATAATTTGAATAAAACTACTTTTTAACCAGATTAATCGCGTATAATTTTTGATTTTTTTGATTTTTAAATTTTTTTTTAACATTTTGTAAAATATAAAATAAAAATAATACGCGATTAATCCGGTTAAAAAGCAGTTTTATTAATATTTTGCTACTTAAATTCTACTTCAGTAATCCTTCTATTAAATTTTCTATGTAACGCATTCATTTGTATCTTTTTGTCATACCTAAGCCTTAATCTTGATGGAATCCCATGCTTTATCCGATGTTGCTTATTAAATTTATAAATTAAGGGAGTTACTTACTACTTCACTTATAAGTCCCAGAATTAAAATTTAAAAATAAAAGTCCATACCCAGACCTAAAAATTCTCCTCTCACATCCTTACAATTACCATTTGCATTTCGAGACCTATACAAACACTAGTAAACAAATAACTTATCTACCCATCCCATCAATCTCCACACCCGCAGCCCACGCGTGGCTCGCCACAAGCCCGGGCTGGGCAGGTACAGGTATTTAGCGGCGACCAACTACCCCCCGGGACGTATCCGAAGACGTAATAATACATCCCTGTTTCTTAATCGATTCGGGAAATTGGGTTATATTGTTTTATGGTTGTCCAAAGTTAGTATTTTCTTTGTATGTAGGGTTGTGACTAAATAAAAATCGGCATTGTGTTTTTATGGAAATATGCAATATGTTAAGATAATAGAGGTTCTTTTAAGGCCTCCTGGATATGATCCGAAATAAAATGATTGAATTGAATTGATTTAGATTTGTAATCATCAACAGGACAAAATTGTGCATTAGTAATTTTAAAAACATATATTTTTATAACACAAGGGTATCATGTGAACTCTACGTCTCAACTTTGTCTTTCTTATTTTTATTATAATGGTTATTCAAAAGTCCTAAAAGATAAAAAATATAGGGGTTTAGCTTTCACCACAAGGTAGAGAGAGCTAGGCTTAGGTCAAAGGGTTTATTGTTTTAGTCTAACGCTCCATAGGCCTCTATACTTATGCACCTACCGCAAGTTTTGCTTCCTTTATACTGTGCTTTACATTTTTTCTAATTTAAAGTTCATTCCTTACCACTTTCTTTATCAAATAAAGTAATTCATAGTTTAAATAAACAAAAACTTCTATGGAAAAGAATTGTAATCTATGTGACACATGACTCATGACAGAAAGTGGCATTAAGACTCAATGTTATACCTTTATTATGTATTATTTAAGGGCAAGATGTGTGAAGGGTAGGCTGTGTATATTGGTCACAAAATACATTATCGTTATATCAGGTTGTATCTAAGAATATAAATGTAATCATACATACATACGTAACTACACGCCTGTATCCCTTATGGAGTAGGCAGAACACAAGAGCCTATAAATCCATCTGATGTCACGTTTAACAAAATTTGGAGGTATTATAATGATGGAGAGAGACTATTACAGTGCCCACAAAAACTTTAATAAACCCTCCGTCCTCTCACTGACTTTTACAGTATGTCCGGGAAGAGAAGCAGCTGGTACATTCTATTTTTCTTTCGCTCCCAGTCCAACATGGAAGCATATACAGAACTTAAATGTTATCAAAGTCTTATAGTCGGACACCATACTTTTCAACCGACTTCCAAAAAAAGAGGAGGTTCTCACATCGTCTGTATGTTTTTATACGTCTTTGTTTCACGATATTTTGGCCAATTATGAATCGAATAAAAATTCTTATTTCATATGATAGAAAATACTTCATAGTTGGTCCCAAATAAATTTCATCAAAATCGGTTTAGTAAATCATTGAAAAAAATTTTTTTTTTGAAATATATCACTTCGGAGAATGTTTACATTGATGACATTATAACTCAACCAAAGTTTTGACGTGAAGTCGGTTTTTAATGCTCCGCATAAGTTGTTTTTTATTTACGATCGGCTAGTGTAGTGAAACGAGTTTAACATGCTTTTATGCCAGGGGTCCTTGGTTCGAATCCCGGCGGCGGGGAATATATAACACCGATATTAGCCGTGAAGTCATATTCATAACACAAGTTCTATAAAAAACTTAAATTGGGCTAAAAAATGTTGTATGATATCCTAAATATTTAGTTGTAAGTAACCAAATAAGAAAATACCTACATTGTCCCCCTCAAAAGATGCACTTTGCATAGACTCACTAATTAATCTATCAGACACGTTGCATAGAACTCGTTAGCGTGCCGTACGGCTTCCGTATCGGGTGGGCCCCCGTTCAATGCCCGGCGCGATATGTTGTCACTGATTGTTACTGACAACGTCGGGATTGCTAAGGTTGTAGAAAATAACTATAGTTATTGGAAAAGAAAGGTTAGGAAAGACAATTAATCTATTATGATGTTTAACAGATTTTATTATATCTGATGATGGAGATGGAATATTCCCCATTTCATAACGATCAATTCATATGGAAAGAACACATACATGGGGTAGGCAGAACATCAGAGGTTATAAGACCATCTGATGTCACGTTTGACAAATGAGGTATTATAATGATGGCGAGAGGCTATTGCAGTGACAGGGGGTCAGCCTATCGCCCACAAAAACGCCAATAAAACCTCTGTCCCTTAACCGACTTTTACAGTATTCCCGGGAAGAAGCAGCTGGTACATTCTATCTTTTTCTTTCGCTTCCAGTCCAGCGTGGAAGTATATTATATTTTAGGATTCAGGTTGATTCCCTTTCTCGACTTACGTCGGTTTAATGAATACCTCGTCCTGTAACCCACAGGAAAAAAGGTATCTATTTCCCCCTTTTTTTTAAATATAATAATACATATAATAATTGTGGTGTTTGTGGAATATGAGTGTTTTGTGTGCGAGATGGACTCGTGTTTATTGATGGTTGTGTATCTGGCAATATTTATACGTCTGGTGACGGTTGTGTGACTTGTGATGACTGTGTGATTGGTGATGGTTGTGTTTCTAACGGTAACTATGTATCTGGCGAAGGTTGTGTGTTGTGTACAAATACTGAATCTCCTAGCACTTTACTTAGAATTATTGTTGTGTGGATAGCTGCTTGTTTTTGTAATATGCTAATGTTGATTTTAGAGTCTAATTTATCCAAATACTTAGTGATGCTTTTAGCTACTACCCCGGTGGCACCTATAACTATTGGGATAACAGTGGTATATGTGTTCCATAAACGACTAATTTCTGTTTTAAGTAGGTGATATTTACTAAGTTTTTCTATTTCTTTGGCTCCTATATTGTAATCTGAAGGTACAGTGATATCGATGAGATAAGTTCGATTATTAACTTTGTCTATATATATCAGGTCTGGTCTATTGTGCGTTACTGTAATATCAGTTTGGATTGGTATTTCCCATAATATTTATATATATATATTATATATATATATACTTCCTTAATATATATATATATATATCCTGTAACTTATTGGGCGTCCACTATGGCCAAATTTGCATTTAATGTGGCGTCCACCTGCTTTTGGCGTCCGGTATACGGACGCCAGATCGGCGGAGGTCGCCATCGGACGCGCAATGACTCGCTGATTCCAGAAAAGTAAAAATTAAAAAAATGAGTTGGACGTCAATTCTCTCTCAGTCTTGCTATCGCTGAATATTGCTTAGTTCTGCTCGATTTCGTCACAAAAACTTGAAGCGCTCGCGTCATTATTCTATACTTTCATTGCTTGCCGTATGTGACGTCCGACAAAAATTCCAAATGCGAAGTTGCCACTTCGTGCACACAACTATCTCAACGTGTTAGATCGTTTACTTTATTCATGATTCTATAGTTGATGGTTAATGTTGCGTCCGTCTTTTTAAGCGAAATATCTAGAAAAAACAATAGATCCGAAAAGTTGCTCAAATTAGTTCCAGGACTTGAAGGTAAGATTATTTACTCTTTTTATTGTGTTATTAGTAATTATTACATACATAAATATGGGTTATGTGCTAAATCTTTGTTTTTTTTTTAATGTTCAAACCGGACTTGTTAATGAAATTAGGTAAGTACTATTATCTGAAGCAGTAACCTTCAGAGCCCGGCGTACCTACCTAACTACCCAAACTAGGTGAATTGACTCATCAAATTACCTACCTAGATTGGGGAAGCGGACCCCGGGCTCTAAAGTTACTGGGCTTTTTACGCGGAGCGACTGTTGTTTGACTTCTGCAAATCAAAACAAAACCGGAATACATTATGAAAGGTGTTCTTAAACATTTAAGTATTTATTTCAGTGTCAAATAACCATATACCTACTTGCCCTTGAAGATTCTCGACCAAGAAGAAGAAACAAAAATTACCGTTATGACAAGAATTATTCATTGGTAAGTATTCTTTCAGTATGCTCATATCATGAGTAGGTTAGGTAGAT
This sequence comes from Stenoptilia bipunctidactyla, assembly GCA_944452665.1. Lineage (NCBI taxonomy): Eukaryota > Metazoa > Arthropoda > Insecta > Lepidoptera > Pterophoridae > Stenoptilia > Stenoptilia bipunctidactyla. Next base: position 23,410,773 of record OX101740.1, on the reverse strand, counting down.
TACATATTTATGCCTAAATAAGTACCAGCCATTATTTTACTGAATGATGAATGGTCCGATTACTACCTATATTACCTACAGGCTCTGCCTAATTTAGTATTAGATATCTAACGACATTATAATTTTAACTAGCTGTTTTTCAACGACTTCATCCACGTAAATAGTACCTTATAGTGAAATAGTTCACATACTAAAAGATTTTAGCAATATACACCTTATTCTGCTCTGGTCAAAAACTATGTTCCTTAAAACCTGGCTAACCCTAGCACAGACCTTGGTCTATTGGGGTTGCCTTAGTTCCCACCTTAATTGCAACTGTAAGCGCTTACCTGAGTCTATTTATCTAGTGGTGTAATATGTAGTTATTATTGTGTATAAAATAAATATCAGTTTAGTAGCTTTGAGTTTATTACCTATTTTTTTTTGGGTGGTGACAAGCCACGGCTGAAGCCTACCACCTGATTTTACATGCCTTGTACGTGGTCCCTGCGTGGTGCTACGCAGGGACCACGTAAAAGGCATCGAGGGCCAAACCTTGCGGACGCGAGCAGTTTTCAGTCCCAAGAGTTACTTCAAACACTGTTTTAACTTAGCTTTGCAAAAGACATACTTACAAAGAACTTAACTAAGTACAGTAAAAATATAACATGGGACTAGAATTCTTTAGAAATGTTTCTGTTAAAAGTACTGGGGACTTTTAAAATATCGGTATGCGATTATGTATTCATGATTAGGTACCTATTTATACCTACAAAGTTTATTATTACATTTCATACGGTGGCTTATAAAATGTGGCATTTATTCATAACCACATATGTGTAAGCCCCCAGTACCCCTGTCGTAGGTATTTCTGTTTAATTTTTACCGCAGTAAAACTACGAAGCAAAGCCATGTTAACAGTTTTTAAAGTAACTCTGTTCGTCTATCTTTTGGTAGGTACATAACGCTTTTACAGTTACTTTTATGTGACGAAATTTAGAAAAGAGTAAGCTTGAACTTCAAGAAGGATTCAGTACTTAATCTTATTTATCCAACTGCAATAATCGATATTCACGCGGGCGAAGTCACGGGCAATAGCTAGTTATTTATAAACAGGGTACTAATAATATTTTATGACTCGAGATATTTGCAGTTAGTTGTGTTTAAATATGATCCCATAGTAGAGCATATTTGGCATTACTAAAACTAAAATAATTCTCCCTGTTATTAGTTAGGTACTTGAATGATACTTTTATTCCACAGAGGCCCAGACATAATCCACCCACAATATTGATACCTAATACGAGTACTGACGAATCATTTATGGATACTACTTGCAGTGAGAAGAATAGAGATGAAACTTATGTGCCAGACACAGATGACAACATTGCAAACAGTTCATATTTATCCGACAATTTGTCAGTTTCTTTAAACGATGTGTCAAATTTTTCGAAAGATTTGGCTTCCGGAATTATTTTAATGGAACAAAACAGCGATGAAACACCTTTGATGGATCAAGGTGGTAGTAATGTAACCATTGCAGAAAACGCACATAATATTCTAACAGTGATAATTCAATTATTGAGAGAATGACACTTCTAATATGTTGGAGATATCTTATAACCATACACATATTTCACCAAGCGAAAGCGAAAAATCTAATCTCACTGCTACTAGTCAAACATTCCTACCATATCAGACCATTGCTCATTCGGATATATTGGATCAACCACAGTATCATGAATTATTTCCACCAATTAAAAATGTAAACTTGTATAATAACCAAAATCCCTTGGACATCGCAACAGAAAAATATTGTTACCAAGTTTTTTAGGCAGCATATTAAAAACAAGCAACCGCCAAAACGCCATGAATGTGACGAACTGCGCGAAATGCATCTTGACATTTTGCACAACAAAAATTGGTTGAAAATTAAAGTGTTTGTGCAAAATACATATACAAAAGGAAATTAACAGACATGGGAAGTTATAAACTCCCATTTATTTCCTTTTAACCGATCAAGGTTGCTTTTGCACATTTTTTAAAAGTTTTTTTTTTTAATAACTGTTTTAGAGAAGAATTACATTTTTGTGCCTTGTGTTATGATTTAATTCCAAAGATTTATTAAAATAAGATTATGATGATTATATTTTTGTTTACTTAGGTGTTTAGCATGTAAAATTTATTTCGACACATATTCAGGGTTAATTTTAATTAGCGCATCACCTCTTGCTGGCTGTTTCTCCACATCAACCCCAATAACATTTTGTTCTACGACTTTTTACAAATCTTGATAAATGATACAAAAATAAAAGAAATAAAAGCCTTTTTTCAGTACTCTACATTTTGTAAGAAGTGCCTATCACTATTTTGAAGCGATATTTTACTTCGCAATGCGTTTGGCATATCTATGCTCAGAGTAAATAGAGCTATACCGCTAAACCGGTGTTTTACATATTTTTTTGAACTATTTAATTTTTAAAGTCATAGAACAAATGTTGATGGGATTGATGTGGAGAGGTAACCGGAAAGAGGTGATGCGCTAATTAAAATTAACCCTGCATATAAATACGATCATTACAATACTCTGAAAGTTTTACAGCATTTATCATTTTGGCGTGCAGGATGTCAAATAACAAATGTTCTAAAACTTTTACGATTATGCAACGTCCGTAGGCATAAAATGTTTTATCTAAATATTTGTAAAACTTCAAATGATTACGTCAGAGATACCTATATGCCTACGTTATTACTCGAAAGATTAATTACGATCTTTATTTCTAGTATATCAATCTAAGAATTTATTTGTGTTGAATTTTATTTTTCTTTATTCTTCGCAGTTAAAATACCGTAAATATTTCTCAAAATTAGTCATTTGGTATTGAATGGGGTAAAAATACATTTATAACGTAGAACACAACCTTATACTGGTAATTGTCTTTAAAACGTGCAAATGATCGTGCCTGGTTTTATTAATTACTATTTAATATGTTTTTTTTGTCAATCACACTTTAAAATAATATTTTGTTTATTTCACAGCAATTTAGACATATACATGTATGCGGACGTTATTTTATTGTAAAACTTTCACAGAACTTGGCATTTGGCGTCCAGGATGTCAAATGCATTACAGTTTGAAACTTTACGATAAAACAACGTCCGTGTACTGGTATATATTTAAGTATCTGTAAAATGTGCAAACGATTGCGCCTGGTTTTATTAATTGTTACATAATACGTTTTTACTGTTAATCATACTTTCAAATAAAATTTTGTTTTTTCACAGTAATATAGACATATATACATGTATATGGACGTTTTTTTATTGGAAAACTTTCACAGTACTTGGCATTTGACGTCCAGGATGTCAAATGCATCACACTTTGAAACTTTACCATAATACAACGTCTGTATACTGATATACAGACATATATACACGTATGCGGATTGCGGACGTTTTTTTAATGCACAACTTTCTCAGTACTTGGCATTTGACGTCCAGGATGTCAAATGCATTAAAGTTTGAAACTTAACCATAAAACAACATCCGTTTTATATATATATCTTAATACTTATCTGTAAAACGTGCAAATGATCGTGCCTGGTTTTATTAATTGTTATATAAAATGTTTTTATTGTTAATCACACTTTAAAATAATATTTTGTTTATTTTACAGTAATTTAGACATATACATGTATCATATGGACGCTATTTTATTGTAAAACTTTCACAGTACTTGGAATTTGACGTCCAGGATGTCAAATGCATTACACTTTGAAACATTACGATAAAACAACGTCCGTATACTCATATATATCTAAATACTTATCTGTAAAGAGTACAAATGATCGTGCCTGGTCATATTAATTGTTACTTAATATATTTTAATCGTCAATCACACTTAATAATATTTTGTTTATTTCACAGTAGTTTATACTTATACATGTAAGCAGACGTTATTTTATTGTAAAACTTTCACAATACTTGGCATTTACGTCCAGGATGTCAAATGCATTACATTTTGAAATTGGACGATAAAACAACGGCCGTATACTGGTATAATCTGTATACCTATTAATATCTGTAAAACTTTTTTAATTATTGTAACTTTTACTATGATCTCAAGAAACTGATTGGATCTCATTAATATAATATCTACCTCATTATATCTGTTCCTTTACTAGTATTAACATATTTTTGAAATAAAGATTAAGTAAACCTGCCTATAACTCTTGTATGTATTTCTAATTTAAGAAAGTACTTTTATAATATATGACGATATTTGATTTAAATATTTGTTTTATTTCTCATAACTTTCAACCAAATAGGTAACAGTGCTGTAAGTAGGTACATTAATAATAACTAACTACCAACAAACTTATAAAGAAATGACAAAGAAGTTTGGCAACGTCGCACTGTTCCCTGGAAGTTCGATAGACAGGAAAATATAAATAAAATTATGTATATAATTGGAAGCAAGATAATTCATAGAGTGGGATGGAGTCCTAATTGATTAAAGAATGCTTGTTAATATACGAATACTTGTATATCAACATTTATCAAAATTTTTGAAAAATCATTATGGTCACAAAGTTTGTTAATGCCAAAGCAGCAAATATACGCTGAAATGGTTGATAAATTACTAACGGAACTGCTAGACGTCATAATAATGCCAAATGAAAGGGCGTCAAAAATGTAGCGTGATGTATATATATATATATAATATATTATATAATATATATATATATATTCTCTTGAAAGAATGTTATATTATTAAGCTCGTGTCTTGGGTTTTGCCCGTTTAGGATCAGCTTCGAATAGACGTATTGCTTCTGGATAAGCGTGTCGTAAAAGAGCGACTAATCCGAGTGATACCCGCTTGGAGGCAGAATCCCATCAAGGTTCAACTAACTAGCGACCAGCCTTCATATAGAATCTGCCGCCAAATGTTACCGCTCCGGCGGCGATGTGTTCCGGCAATATTTAATGAAGAGCCAGCTCTTTCCTAAGCATGTGTGCTTTCATCTTCGAACTTACCATCAGGTGAGATTTAGGTCAAACGCGCTCTTAGTACATACATACATACATAACGTCACGCCTGTATCCCTTATGGGGTAGGCAGAACACCAGAGGTTACAAGACTATCTGATGTCACGTTTGACAAATTTGTAGGTATTATAAAGATGGAGAGAGACTATTGTAGTGACAGGGGGTCAGCCTATCGCCCACAAAAACGTCTTAAAACCTCTGTCTCTTAACTGACTTTTACAGTATGCCCGGGAAGAGAAGCAGCTGGCACATTCTACGTTTTTCTTTCGCTCCCAGTCCAGCATGGAAGCTAGCTCTTAGTCTATAATAAAAAAGTCCATTCTAAAATACCATTAGCTATTTCATGTATAACTTTTTTATTCGCATAAAAACTATTTCAGCGAACTTCTTTTTCCGATAGTTTCATCTTTCAAGACTTCTAACAACCTATCGACCATAAAATCTCAACCATTAATATAAATAACATGATTAAGACTGGCAACCAACTTTCTTTGGCTCAACTCAAACTTTGCAACCGTTATTAAAAAACGCTCCGTGTACTCGCGGCTGATTCCTTCCAAACTTTTATATTAACAGACATTAATTAACTCAGTTATTAGCAAGTTTGCTGATTCTATTTAGACATGAATTACATTCATGACTTTGTAACTCCAATTTTGATTAATTTATTTGAATATGCTATATATAGCCTATCGCAAATAATCGTTAATAAGTTCTTTCGTAAATATGGGTAATAGTAAAAGTAAGTTCTGCTATTTATATTTCTTTATTACGTTACAATCTGTATTTTTCATGTCAAATACGAATTTATTTTCGATGCGAAACCATCTTCAAAGAAAATAAAATTTAAGTGAAAGTTTTATTTATTTAAATTAAAATATTATTGCTTCTATTTATCACTTCTATATCAAGTTGATTTTAGGACAACAAAAAATAACTTATTAATTCTATCTGTGTTTCAAAATGGTTCTCTACAGCTAATCACCCTAAGTTCGATACTCAGTCAAGGCAGACCATGCCGGAATCGCTCAGTTTTATACCTTCTTAAACACAACAGTGGTATTCTAAGCTAAATCTTCAACCATCTCCGCCGCTTCAATCAATCCGGATCTCGGGAATTTCGGAACAAAAATTGTGTTATTTCAGGCAAATTGTGTTATTTGGGTTGAGCCATGAGATAAATTTCAGCAGGACCCATCCATAACCATAGTCTTCATCAATATATATAAAACTGTTCCGTTACTGACTGAGTGACTGAGGTACTGAGTGACTGACAGACAACGTACAGCCGTAACTACTGAGCGTAGAGAGCTGAAATTTGGAACATACATTCTTTAGCGGATGTAGAGGTGCACTAAGGAAGGAATTCCCGAAATTCCCACGGGATCGCGAATTATTGGACATTTTAGTTTGTATGAAAAATCTTATTCCTTGAGTGTACGGATACGATACTTGGCATAAAAGTTCTTCAAAAAGTGACTGGTTGTTTTATGAAAGGAATTCCTGAAATTCCCACGGGAACGGGAAATATATGATGTTTTAGTTTGTATGAAAAAGAATTATTCCATGAGTGCACGGATGTGATACTTGGTATAAAGGTACCTTAATAAGTGTCTATTTGTATTATGGAAGGAATTCCCGAAATTCCCACGGAAAATATAGGACTTTTGAGTTTATGCGTGTACGAAGTCGCGGGCGAACGCTCGTTGTTTATAATATTAGCGGGATTCAAAGGACTTATATCACACCTAACTAGATGGACTAAACTAGATGGATTAAATACCTATATAATAAAATTAGCACCACATTAAATAATCCAAATTAAGTTTCTTTAAGAATTCGTGTATTAAATAAACTTAAATAAACAAAGAGACATCCACGTCTTAATGGATATTATCTGCGTTCATCTCAGCAATATCCTTCCCAACCGGAATTTGAAACCGAAACCATGGAAGGCAAAGTTATTATCGATACACCAGAAGGCCGTCCAAAAGTTGTTTAATTCAAAACCTATCGAAACAAAATCTTTAATCCTATGACAAAAGTTACATAATAATGTACGAAGCTAACCAATCAACCTTACCTAAACATTCATATTTTTAGAATTATACTTCTGTCTAACAGGTATTTACCTAAATTAACAAAGTACAGGTTGTACATTAACAAAGTGTACAATTAGAAAGAAATCAAGTAATACCTGGAACTGAATGTTGGAAACAGCACGTGGTTACTTCAGCTACACGGTAATTTTACAGCCATAACACTTGATAATTGTAGGCCGTGGGACGATACACTGTAATAAGCTTTGTCAACAACTATTAGTGGTAATAGTAGCAGACTATTTCCGTTTTTCTACAAGCAGCTTTTAATAACTTGCTAAATGGATTTGAATGGAATTCAAATATACAAATAGACTTACAATTGTTTGTTGAAGTACCATTTTACCGATATTTAATATTGACCGAAGGTTTTTTAGGAAATCAACCAGCATTGATTTGTAACTCCTGTAATTTATTTCTTAAACGCAATCTACCTTAAAACAGAACAGTGGTTGTAATATGGTATCACGTAAAGAATAAAATAGGTAAGTATTCGTTATTTTTGTTATTACTTATAATACATAAAAAAACACATGCTGTACTGGGAGCGAAGGAAAAACATAGAGTGCACCAGCGGCTTCTTCTTCCGGGCACAGACAGAGTAACCGCCACACGGGCAAAATTCAGTTAAGGGACAAAGGTTTCATTGGAATAGTTTTTGTGGGCGATAGGCTGACCCCTGTCACTGCAATAGTCTCTCTCTATCATTTTAATGCCTCTAAATTTGTCAAACGTGATAGCAAATAGTTCAATAACCTCTGGTGCTCTGCCTACCCTATAATGAATACAGGCGTGAAGTTATGTATAAAAACACAATATGCAGATTTTAAGTACTATGTATTGGGTATCAAACCCGGGACATTGAAAATCATAATATTGTCTTAAGTTTTCGCGATTCATACTATTAAATAAAACACATTTTAACCGGATTTATCGCGTATATTTACATTTTAAATTTTAACTCGACGTTTCGGTGTCTTTGCAGACCCCGCGGCGAGAGTCGCTGGTGACCACGGGGCGGGCAAACACACCGAAACGTCGAGTTAAAATTTAAAATGTAAATATACGCGATAAATCCGGTTAAAATGTGTTTTACTAAAAATCAGCTGACTACCCGTACCACAAATTTTTACACCTACACAGCCTAACTTTTACAAAATTTAACGTACATTTGTGAATTTTTAGTAAAACGCTATTGACAAATGCAATAGTATTTCGATATACCAGTCTCAACCAGATCATTATGACAATAAAGTTTCGTTTGTAAGGAGATCAATGAAACCGCATTTCTTCTATACGAATATGCCTCTACGACAGTCATGGTACTGTAGTACAATGAGGAGTTTTCCAATTGATTTTAAAAAGAAAAAAATCATATCTTATTCTCTCAAAAGATGGCGTTGGTAAAAAGCTAGCTGTCAAAATTCTATACGAAAAGACATTTGACATTGCACTTTTGTAAGAAAAGCATGTGGCGCCATCTAAAATGAAATATAGTAACTATCTTTTTTATAGTTTTAAATGTCAGTTTGAAAACCTCTCATTAATGTCTGCTTAAGAAGCCAGTGGATGCAGGTTCGATCATAACACAATGTAAACAATTGTTTCATGCCCATGATTTATTTGAATGTATAATGCTAAGAATGAGATGAAATAATGGAATAAACCGTCTAGCTCCTATAACATACTATATTATGTGCTTAGATATTTTATGAATGAATATGAATGAAATAAAGAAAAGAAAAACCAATATTAAATATATTTAACAACTTATAGAGCTTGAAGATAACGCTTCGTGATTAAGAAAATTGCTTCAAAATCCATTCCGAACTAATATAAATAGTGAGTATAGTAACTTGAAGTTTTAGTTGCCTGATCAATAGAGCCAAATCTCCACATTTACTAACAGATTCATTAATGTTATCTTCATGCTAAACTAATCTGTAAAATTTTAGAAACGATCGCTATTCAACTACTCATTAATTTTTTGAATTATCCGTACTAAGAATGTATGAGTAATGTCTTGGTATCTACTTATGGTTTATATAAAGCAATGATTATTTAATATTTTAACTGTATCATTTACATACATACATAACTTCACGCCTGTATCACTTATGAGGTAGGCAGAATACCAAAGGCTGTAAATCCATCTGATGTCACTGTATAATTTCTTAATTTTATAATGCTCAGATATTTAAAAAAAAAGAACAATGAGTAAGCAATCAATGTACGTGAGCATTAATCGCACGGGTTACTACATATTTTGCTGTGAACCCTTCTGATGGAATGGGATAGCCATTCGGAAAGTCGACAGCCGTGTCGCGGTAACTCAGTGGTTGGAGCACTAGCCTGGAAAGCGAGAGACGTGAGTTTGCTTGCTTTTACATTTGATGAGACAATTAGGTGCTCTTAAATGGGTAGCTACTTAAAAAAAACTCAGCAATAATAAAACGATGAAAATGTACCTAACCTGTTGTATGTTACTCTAATCTTAATCTTCTCTGTATTTATCACAAAAAGACTAAATTTTCTCACAAAAAAAAATGCATTTCAACGTTTAATTTACTACTTTTAATAATTCAACTTCTTTTATAGCTTAGTCTTTATCTTTAGAGTAAGAATCAAAAGTAAATCTCTTTATTATAATCAAGAATTTAATATATTCAAAAATGTTTGAAAACAATTTTCGTATTCACTTCTCTACCGCCATCAAAAATACAATATAAACAACTGATCTTACCGTTGAAAGTCAATCACCGAATTTAGCCGTTCCGTCCTCACAAAGTTCACAAAACACTTACACTCAAAATATACCTTCAAACTCTTTAGATCCTCAAACTCAACTATCACTAAAATACCACACTGAAAGTTAAATCCGAATTATTTTAAACCACTTCAAAGTTACGGAAACTTATGCAAAACGATCGCGTACGCTTCGACAACAGACAGAGCAACCGCCCCCACACGTCAACTCGTCGCAGGGTCGCGACGGTACTAACGCATCCTTTGGATTTCAACCCTATTTTCCATGCGAGAGGGAGAGGGTTACCCGGTCAGTCGGAAAATGTATGAGGAAGAACAGGACGCAAGAAGGAAATCGTCGTTGATATCCTCACGTGGTGCGATGCGGTCAAATGCAATGCTGTCTAAAACGTAGATCAATCTTGTTTTTAAATTTCCTTTCAGAGATTGCGATATTGGATAAGTTATTGCAATATATTACATTTGTATCTACTATGACAACAATGTATGATTTTGTCAAGCAGTTTTAACTGGGAAGTTTATCCAAGTTTCGCCTCGATAATGGAAGGATCTTAATAAAAATAAAGGTATTGGCAGATAAGCCAATAATACTTAATACTTTGATTAAAAGTATGAAAATCTTAACTTTACCGTGTTTATATATCTATGAAACGGCGTTATTTGTAAAAATACACCGGAATATTCTATGGAAAAAAAGAAATCTTGAAATTAAATACAAGATTTCCAAATAAATTATATTTACCTAATGTCAAAACTGAGATATGTATTAGAAATAGTTATGTCATGTGTATTAAAATATTTAATAAATTACCAACAAAGTTAAAAAACTTGCCACTTGCAAAATTTAAATTTATTCTACTCTAATGGCTAATAGAGCCATGTATGAGATTGCTCTAATAACAATGGATTAGCTAATAGAGCAATTAGATGAGATACAATTAATGATTTTTAATAGCAAATTTGACAATAAATAAAAGTATCTGATTGTTTTTTCTAACCTAAGAAGACATAATATTAAATATTTAATTAAATTGTATGCAAGTATGATTTTTTAATTTGATGAATTTTAATTGAATTATATAGTTATCAATTGTTTACTCACTGATATGGCATGCTGTAAAACAGTAAAATATGAGCTCAATAACGAATATTTACCCATAAATGTATATACCACCATATTTGAAGCAATAAATTTATTTTTGTTTTTTTTTTTTTGATAAAGGCACCCAACGTAGAATTCACCCTTCATAAACCGATTGCGATAAAGTCCAGGTATTATATACAAAAGGTAAATATAAAAGGTTTTATTTAATACAAAATACAAAGTGAAACTCAAAATATTTATTTTTAATTATAGCTTTTTAAATTACAAGATTTTGTAGTAAAATAAAAAAGGTTTCAGAAATTTACCTTTGCATAAATTAAAACCAACTCAAAACAATTCAAAACTTGTGTCAAGGTTTGTCATAAAACGAAAACGTCGTTAATAAAGATCGTTTTGTTTCGTATAAAGCCTATTTCCTGCTAAAGGCAAAACAATTTTTTTCTTCTTCTTCTTGTTAGTTATGGCAATCACATTTATTTATTAGTAAGTAATGTTATGATTTTGACATTTATTCCGATCTTGACTAGTTTTCCTGGCAGAAGTTTGCAGCTGCGTTTGAACAAATGATACATTATAATGTACCTGTTATTTTAATTGTGCTTTTGATGTACAGACTGCAACAGAATGATGTACACAGTCTCCCGCACACACACAAAATATCACAGTATGCATACGCGCGATCGCCCAAAATTATGATAAATTTAAATAATAATTACGTATGATTGAGTTTAATGTATATTTAAGTTTAAAAAATGACTTATGGGTTTGAATTTTAGGTATTAGCTTTATTAACTGCTTTTCTTCCTGGGCATACTGTAAAAGGCAGTTAAGGGACAGAGGTTTTATTGGCGTTTTGTGGGCGACAGGCTGACTCCCTGTCACTGCTATAGTCTCTCTCCATCATTATAATAATTTCAAATTTGTCAAACGTGATATTAGATGCTAGTGTTCTGCCTACCCCATAAGGGATACAGGCGTGAAGTTATGAATGAATGAATAGAAGCTTTATAAAATTTTAGCCAAGATTTTGCATAATATTGTCTTAAGTCGCTCGTGACCACGGGGTCTACAAAGACACCGAAACGTCGAGTCAAAATTTAAAATGTAAATATACGCGATAAATCCGGTTAAAAAGTGTTTTATATAATTTTATTTAAGATTTTGCATCCCTCCATATTAAACAGAGCAATGACCACCGCTGTAGCGATGGGCTAACACTGTCTACCTCAGATCCCAGCGGTCGCAAGTTCGATCCCCGCACATTGCTCATATCTGTGTGCATGAATTTATTGTTCTAGTTATATTTTATGTAACGTGAATGTTTTAAACAAATAAATGATCAAGTATTTTTAATATACGTACTTAACGACGTATATAATACGATAATATGATAATTATAATACATGCTTAATTAAGAGCTATGATGCGTTGTGTTAGTGAATATAAATTGTCCAATAGAAATTAATTTATTTTAAAATATCGATCTACGTAAAATCTATCCATCAAAATATAATTATAAATAAAAACGCCCATTACGAACACGCCTAAAAAGAAACAAAAAAATCTTCCTTTTCCAAAATCCTCAAACGAGTACTCGAACCCGGGACTCCCTGCCACCGCTCACTTATCGCGTCTTTGATCGTCCAAGCCAGGCCTAAGTCTCCACTGACCCTATTAGTGCGAAAGGCCACGTTATCTCATGTTCGTACGACGGGAACAGAACCCCTGAGGCAAGAGTTTTTGCGCAATTGATGGGTTAATAGCGTTGATGTTAAAACGAAATGTTTTTGGGTTTGGATAAGAAAGGTAGTGTTTGTACGAGTATTTTTTACTTTTTTTTTTAAGTCTCTTTTGTTATGCTACGAAAATACAAGTGTTTTTCAAGTGCTAAACGTAATAGTATCCAGTTAAACAAAATAATATTAACATTTTAATATAGGTACATTATGTATTTTAAATCTGTATAATAAGTTAGCTACTTACAAGTTTTCACAAATGTTAAAACTTGTAAGTAGCTAATATGTATTCATTTTTGTATTTAACTAGCTGAATTTAGCTGTAAGTTTTCCTTAAGAATAAAATAAAATAAAATAAAGTATCTGCATACACATTGACATGCCGAGGGAGAATGTACAATTTAATTAATGCAGTTTATTACATACATATAATAATATGAAGAAACTTAAAACGTAAATAAAACAGTTTTATAAATAAATAAATAAATATTTCTGACACTCACACAACATTATCTAGCCTAAATTAAGAATTGTGTTACGGATACTAGATAACTGGTATACTTAGGAAATATATAAACATACATATTGGATAAATACTTATTTTTTATTAGAATAAACTTAAATAAACATTTATAAACATCCATGACTTGACGACTTATACCTGTGTTCATCACACAAATATCCGCCGCCGCCGAGATTCGAACACAGGACCTCTGTCATAGAAGGCAACGTATGTTACCACTACACCCGCCGGTGTTATTAGCCACAAATTTTAGATCATACTTAAATTCAAAGTAACTAAATTGTTTAATTTTATACTGGACAGTACTTATTCCTGTTTTTAGTCGGTCGTAAATTTTTTACAGATTTCATAATGTTTTTAAGTTTTTGCATTTAAAATGCTCAATTATTCTTAAATAAATGAAAAATGTGATAAATAATAATTACCCGACCAAAATTTGAACCTGGGACCTCTCGTTTGCCGGACAAGTGCTGTTCCACTGAGCTACCGGGGCCTGGCGGTACGCCTCGAAATTACTTACCACATTTTTTTTTACGTTATATTGCTAACGTAGCTCACGTAGAGGTCCCAGGTTCGAATCCTGGTCAGGTAATTATTATTTATCACATTTTTCATTTATTTTTACAGATTCCCTGCTTTGAAAGGTTTGATAGGGAAAATCTTTTCGATTTTGACTCGAGTTTTCATGTGAACTTTGACCCTATTTAAGGCTACATATGTATGTGTGGGCTTCAGTTATTCATTAGTTTAAAGACAATAAGGTCAAATCACCTAGCTCTTCAACTTTCGCAACGCTCTTCTTCACAAAGTTTTATTAATTTGGATCGCGATGCAAGTAGGGCAAAAAGCAACATTATTCAGTTCCCCGCTCACAAAGTTGCGCCGTCTCTTGTTCCAGTTAATAAGTGTGACGATGTGACACCTTTGCAAACTTGCTGACGTTTCGACACAGTTAGGAATTTATGGTTTAAAGAGATACCTTATCTCTTAAGTTTTCACGATTAATTATATTAAATTAGTTGTCGTGATGATGGTGCGATGGTGACACCGTAAAAAGCGATAATCTATGAAGAACCAGTTTTTTCTGAAATCGTGCCATGTTATCTTCGACCTCAAGTTTTTTTACCATCAGGTACGATTGTCGTCCAACGCGAGTTTGGTCACCGTTAAAAAATATAAGAAAGCAAAAAGTTATAATTCGAATAATGAAGTCTGGAGTTAATTGATAATGTTATAGGTCAAGGTACCTAAAGGATTGTTATATTTACTGAAACATAAGTAACCTGTTACGTCAGTAATCTACATTTTATGTTTTTTTCTCGTTTATAGTTCAGTCTCCTGATTGCTTTCTGCAGTTTTTGTTATTTTAGCTGTATTTTGGCTTAAGCATGCCAGTTAAATAACGAAAATAATTAGCCAACCTTAATTTGGTAACGCATCATAAACATTCCCTTTAAATTGAAGAAACCCAAAATTCAAAATTATCTTAATATGTAGCAAGAAAATGGTATTACAATTATTATTGTGGTAGTGGTAGTATTTGTATCACATATTGTACTGTCATACAGCAAGCAATATTTTAAAAATTAAGAAAGGAAGAAATGTCAACCTATTAACCTAATTATAAAATAAATTTAATTTACAAACATACATAGCTTCACGCCTGTATCCTTTATGGGGTGGGCAGAACACCAGAGGCTATAAAACCATCTGATGTCACATTTGACAAATTTGGGGGTATTATAATGATGGAGAGAGACTATTGCAGTGACAGGTGGTTAACCTATCGCCCGCAAAAACGCCAATAAAACCTTTGTCCCTTAACTGACTTTTACAGTATGCCCGGGAAGAGAAGCAGCTGGCACATTCTATGTTTTCTTTCGCTCCCAGTCCAGGGTGGAAGAATTTCATTTAATTTAACCACAAATATAAGAGAGTTTAATGTCAATAGTTTTTAAATTTAAATATTCATTCACAGAGTAAAAACATCTTTCGATTAACCATCTTTTAAGGACAGATTTGAACTTGTTCATCAGTAGGTTCTCCATTATCCTGGCTGCCACTAACAATCAGGTGAATCCTCGTTCACCAACTTTAATAAAGCAAAAACATTAATACGTACAAACTCTGAATCTTTCGTTTTACCATAATGGATTCAAACCGCGACGTTCCGCTGTAATTTATTTTCATCAAGTTGTGAAATTATCACTAATTCAGCTTCAAGTCACGCGTGAATCTTCTTCCGATATTTTGGTAGAAAAAATGTGAACATTTTGTGAACATTAGAAAACAGCCGAGTTGAATAAAACTTGTTGTTAAAATGTTGAATATAACTTTTGTATTTGCACATAAAATGAAATAGGTTTGATTTGCAAATTTTTCTGTGACTTGATCCTGAACATTAAGATTTGTATACTATTTGGATGGTTTGATAGTACAAAGGCTTAAATATTTGCCTTTTATGCAGGTCCTGGGTTCGATTCATAGGCCAGCTTAGAAAAGAACTTTTGCAAAATCATTCGGGTCTGAATTTATACATAATAATATAATATACCGTAGTTCCACGATGTTATCTCTTTTACTATAAAGACATTTTTCCATTGAAGATATTTTTAATAAAACGATCATTATATACTAGCTAGATTTATTTCTAGGTTCATAGTTTTGGCAGTAAATTATTTTTTCTTAAGTTTCCTTGAGTATTATTCAAAGGTCAAAAATATGGGTTTAGTAGCAATTTAAGCATGTTTTTGTAAAATACGTATAAATTGTAGCAACATAAACTATTTTCGAAAACAGCTCTCAACCCGACTACGATCCGAGCAAGCCTACGAAATATCCGTAGTCACCGGCAGCGTCTACGGAAACACGTAGACGTGCTACGTTTACTTTCACTTGCGTTCTACAAAAATAGGACATCTTTCCTCCTTTTCCCTCACTATAAAAATGTTGCTGTTTATGTTTTTGTCTCGCTCACATGTTCGTGAGATGGTCAGCAAATGAAGCTATCGCGTGATCAACAATCATTCCTCAATATCAGGAGTCTCCCTTAAGGTACAGGGTGGTTTGCATTATTTAGGTAATATTGTGAGACAGCAATCATAATAACAATAAAATTGACTTTGTGATATGAAATAATTGTATTTGGAAATTTTAATTGTTTAAGATTCAATATTTTTCTTATTCTAAATTCATGACATTCTCATGATAAGTGGCATATCGGTAAAAGTGAGAAGGAAAGTAATGATCAACCTCCTTCATAAAAAGTGAATAAAACGAATTTAATACATATTAGGCGCTCTTTTTTACTAGGAATTATGCATCCTAGGAAAACGATCATCAAATGTGTAGATATTATATACAATATAAAATTTTAATATGGTATTGGATAAAAAAAATCATAAAACCTTTGCCAAGAGCTTTCGAACAAAAATATGTTTTAGAATAGAATAGCAAATAATAAAAAAGGAAATTAAAAAGGTAAACTTATTTACAAGAAAAATAGCTAAAAAGAAACACAATATAGATTACATGTAAGTAGAGCAGTTGTGTTGCAGCAGCATAAAAGGCCTTTTCATATCTAACTTGTTGTTTCTGAGCTTAGTTTATTCAAACAAGCAAAACCTTCAGCTTCATTAGGGTGGCACCACACCAATGAAATCGTTCAGATATTTTGGCCTAGTAAAAATATCGATTGACGTCGACTGTTCCATTCGTCGATTGGCGCAGTAACACCCTTACATAGCACTTTAGATATAATTTCGGACTCTCTCCACAACTGTTGTGATATTAGACAAATACAGGGTGACTGGTGACAAATTTTAGATATTGAAGGAGAGCACTCTTTACTCGATACTGATCATAAGTATGGTATAAAAGAAGGTACTTAATTTTTCACCAGCCTTCCCCATAAATAAATAAAGAATTCACGAATGCTTCACGGCTTGACGACCGATCGTGAAGTCGTCTATATCTACCTACCTATTCTGAGTTGATAGCGCCGTGCGTACGTCCGTGGTAAGCAGTTACCAGTGTAACCATGCGTTGTTTAACTTTCGGTTAAATTTACTCGGTAATTAATTAAAATCAAACTATCACGTCCTCGAATTTCGAAAGTGACCCACCAGTCACCCTGTATATGAGATGACATATAATTTTTTTTTAAATAAAGTTACACCCACACAGTACACCTGAGAATGCTGCCTCACTCATGATAAATGTATAAAGAACAAATGTTATGCAGAAGCTTCGCATCTCCGGAACTTCAAACATTCATACAATCAACAAGGTGTGATTCCCGGCTCCACTCAGGTACGTTTTAGTTTCAAGTTATTAAAGTATTTTCAAATTGATATTTTCGCCAATTTTGGTGACCAAAATTGAGATAGCTCGTCTCGTTGTTAAGTTAATCATGACCTTTAATAGTGAGATTGGTGCTAAGTAGATTAAAATGAAGTGGTGAACTCGTTGTAGCGCCTTGGTAACTGTGTGTATGTGTTAAGTAACGTTCGGCGCGGTCGGTAATTGGATGGGTGACCGCCGACCATTCATTTCTCACGGTGACTTCCGTGCTTCGGAGGGCATGTTAAGCTTTCGGTCCCTGGTGCTGTATACTTGTATACAGTAGTCGTTGTGGTTTGTTAGAAGCCATTTCGTCGCCCTGAAAATTCTGACATCCACCACCCAGCACTGGGCCAGCCAGCTTGGTGGATTATGGCCTATACCTCCTCGGCACCCAGGGGAGAGACTCATGCCCTGCATTGGGCTCATTACAAAGAGTCAAGATGAGTGATGAGAGATTAAAATATGATCAGTAGTTTCGAAGATCACCTCGAACATACATAAAAATGTCCATTTATAAAATATAGAGATATAGCCGCCATTGCTACCGATACCATCGTTGATTATAAGCAGTTTGAAATCACTTTCACTTTTAGGAAATCCCAAATTATTCCACCTAATTAATCATAACTGACTAGGTTAAAAATATATCTTCAATCCTTTAAGCAACACTTGGACTCATGGTCAAACATAAAAAATGCCTTATTGTCAAAGAAGAGAAAAGTTGTGGGTGCATATGTATGTTTGTAATGTCTTGTCAATGTAAATAATTAACGTCACCTTAATTGGAAACAGAGATTTCTTTTTAATTAATAAGCTTTACACAAACACTGCTTTAGTAATAGAATAAGAATGAACGAAATTCAGGCAGTACTGCTTTTCCTAAATGACAAACCAACAAAAGACAACACATAGACCAAAGCAATGAAAGTGTAAAGATCCAAGTCATAAAACAAAACAAAACCTTACCACCCTGTATATAAGCAGTATATAAATTGGCGCGCGCTGACGTGGGACGGTTAAAAACGAATTATTACGGAGCACCCTGTAGAGCGCACCATTTGTCATACACGCTGCCCCGAACCTGAATAAGCCAGGAGTCAACGAAATAATGGAGGCATTTATTTATTAACCAACACCTTTTTAACAACAAACGTTGCTTTTATTGCTCGTTGCTAAGAAATATGTGTCGGCGCGTTCATAGATACGATAAATCATAGAGATAAGATAGAGTGACTGATGGTTTTGATTGTTCAGTCGCTCTGGCGGAACGTCGTCGTGCCTATGGGAGCGGGGAGCCATCTTGTTGTTGTTGTTGACGAGAGTGACCAGCGCACCGTAGTTTTCGACGGATCGCTTATATCAGAAATAATCTTAGTTGTTTAATTATATTTCTGCTTAAATTGATATTGTAAGGAAATCTAGATTGAAGAAGTGAATATATTGAAGAATATTTTAATATAATTATATTAGATTAAATCAATCGCTGCTAATTTATTCCCACGCCTACCAAAATGAGTTCTGATGAAGGCCAGGCGCCTTATATGCATCAAGTTTCATACTCATTGTTGTATTTGTTTATTGTCTAGACATATAACACTGAGTGACGGACAAAGCTATACTTTTTTCTTGCCGTAGTTTGATGATTTATTAGCGAGTTATATCACTGTTTTAAGTGATGATTTTGATTAGAGACCTCCTTTCATAAAATCAGCTAAATAATTCCTATTATAAATAATACACATCGTTTTAAACATCACCATTCAATAGTATATGTACAGTAAACTTCCCGGAGTTTCCCTGTTTTTCTAAGAAGTTTAATTTACATTTGTTTTAACTGTCTTCTAAATCCTAGCACGATATTTTTAACTTTAATCTGATAGGTTGAAAGCCCTTCTACATTCTAATTATGTTTTACATATCATATTTCACTTTTCTTCTCTGGAAATATAATTATAAGGACAAAAGTACGCGAGAACAACAATATTTACCTTCTTATAAAAAACAGTGATGAAGTTTTATGAATGTTTGCAGATGTTGCACTCGAGTTGTAAAATGTGCTTGTAACTTAGATTTTTTGTGACTAAAGAGAATATTTTAACTCAAAACTAAATTAACTTACTAAAATAATAATATTTTGGTACTACATTGGTACTTCTTTCTTTCATGCTGGACTGCGAGCGAAAGAAAAACATAGAATGTGCCAGCTGCTTCTCTTCCCGGTCATACTGTAAAAGTCAGTTAAGGGAAAAAAATATATTGGCGTTTTTGCGGGTGACAGGCTGACCCCCTGTTACTGCAATAGTCTCTCTAACATAATAATACCTCCAAATTTGACAAACGTGACATCAGATGGTTTTATAGCCTCTGGTGTTCTGCCTACCCTATTAGTGATACAGGCGTGAAGTTATGTATGTATGTATGTACCATGGAAAGTTTTTAACGATTGTATTTGCAGTAATAACGAACAATATTGTGGTGTAACTATAGGTAGTTTTGTTTTGTTCTTTTATAATTTACCATCAGATAACTGTTTTACTAAAGGAATGATTAAAGATGAAGATAAAAATCGGCAAAGGGTTATTTTTGAATAAAATTTTCAATCATATATCTTCCTACAGTAATCTGCAATAAATTTAAGTTTTCACAATTCATAATTTAAAATAAAACATTTTATAACCTTATATTTTACATTTTAACTCGACGTTTCGGTGTCTTTGCAGACCCCCGTGGTCACGAGCGACTCGTTTTATTGCAATATTTTTAAGCGTTCTTGATTTTTAAATGCTCATGTCATACTACAGACTCCGTGGCACAGTGGTCGAGTGTTCGACAGCGCAGCGACAAAGCTGCTGGGTTCAAGTAACAGCCAGGCCAGTTAAGGAAACTAAAGCTCCTGTTACACATGCTCATTTCAAGCTCAAAAGCAAGATTTAATTGAGCACTTGCTTGAATTGAGCATGTGTGTCGAAATGTTGCTCAAAATAAGCATGGTCAGTTTCAGCATACTCGTGAATCGACAGGCTTGCGATTTTCGAGCATGCTACCAGTGGGGCGGGTGGACGGAGGCGTGCCTTAAGCGCGTCTAAACAGTTTTGCTTATTGAGTAGTTATGCTAATATCGATCAGTTGTTCATACTAGAATATATAAGCATACTTAAAACAAGCATGCTTATTTCTAGTAAATATAAACTGCTCCTAAGCATGCTCGTAATGGGCATACTAAATAGCAAGCTTGTGTAACAGTAGCATAACTTTTCTTAAACGACTCGGTTCTGGGTGTGTACCAGAATACCGCTGTGAGTTCTTCATTACACAAGTTTATGTAAAAGATTTATTTAGGGCTACATGTGTTTGGGTAATTTATAAATAAATAAATTAAATTAAATAGATTTAAATTCAATATTATATTTAAAGTAACAAACTCGACTACCAACTCTCTGCCTACCTTTCAATCCAGGTGGTATAATTTTACGAAAAAAATTGTAAATGAAAGTTTAACCGTTCAACTGCCGAGGACTCCAATCTCCCCAAATATCAGCTAACTCATTTTTAATTATCAACGAACTTATGTCGTTTATGTTTTAATTAATGTTTACTTGTACTTAATAGAGCACTTGGGTTATTAATTGCATGAATTAATTGCCTTTATTTTTATTATTATTTTTGTAATAGGGTATATACCTGCAAAATTTAGACTATATGTTTGGTGTACCACGGCATATAGACTCTACAAATTGACACTTCATAATTGGTGATGAACTTAATATTTTTACTTTTTTATCCATTTATTATCATCATCATCATTCAGCCAGGAGACTGGTGGATATAAGCCTCCCCCAAAATTCTACACACAAATCGTTTTAAGCCAGGGACCGGAACCGCTTACCCTTAAAGAGGTTTTTGATTGGGTTTTTCATAGACTTGTTTTAAAAAACCCTATCAATTTGGTAACCGTATCGAAGACTTACCCTAATTTAAAGCTTACCATATCAATAGAGTTAGCTTCATGTAAGCAGTAAGCCTATCGAAAACCCTATTGAAGGTTACCGATTCAATAGGGTTTTAAAACCTGCAGGCAAATTTAATCTCTAAGAATATTAAATTATCAAAAATATCACCATCTATTCAATCTCGCACTTCGAATTATACTTCCGAATTCAACAGCATGCGCGGAAAAGAGATAGAAATAGGCAACCCTATCACAGGGTAAGCGCATCCGAAAGTAGTTAACTTTATTCAAAGTGTTACCACGTCGATAGGCTTACCATATCAATAGGGTTACACTTCCATATGGTAAGATTTTGATAGGGTTACCCTATCAATAGGCTTAATCAAATAAAGGGGTTTTCCGGTCCCTGTTTTAAGCGCGACTTTGACCAGATCGTCGGTCCACCTTGCGGGGGGCCTATTGCTTATGTGATCTCCTATATATTATGAAATGTATAAGTATTCAGTCAATTTATTTAGGCAATATATGTAGGCTATAATATATAAAAAAATATGTTACAAAACAAAACACACACTAAAAATCTAATATAATGTTAAACCTATTGAGCTTAATCCATTTAAATATAAACTCAATTTAAAATCCTCGTCGAGCTCATTCCTGCTCTAAATCTCAATTTGGACGAACCCGCTCCTTGGCGCTGCTCCAGCGGAGTTCAACCAACTACCTACCACCCACACTGCCAATATACAACATTTGCACTACTCCACAAGAACAAAATCAACCCAGAAATCAACCCTATTACAACGCTGTAAGGCGCTAGTTAGCGAGCACTCGTTGAGGAATTAAATCGAGTGAATGTAAATCGATTAGATCTATTGTCGGCTCCATGGTTTAGGTTGAACGGCGAGGTGCGCTGGGCTTATTTCATTAAGAAATATAGAATCTGTGTAATGATTGATTTAATAGTTTAATTTGTTAAATATTGCTGTTAAAGATGGTCAATAACATTAATGGCCTAAGGTTTTATATCTTTGCCTGGAAGAAATGTTTGTTAGTAAAATAAGTTATCTCTGTCTATTATCCTTGTCTCTGCCTACCCCAAAGGGAGACAGGCGTGAGGTTATGTATGTATGTATGTAAAATAAGTTATCTAGTCATGTATAATGTTAGCTTTAAAATTACGAATCCAAAACTGATGGGGTGTAACAAGTTTGTGATGTGAACCTGTCTAAGTAGGTTGCATTTTGCTGATTTGCACTGCCAAATACCTTAGTTTTCCCTAGAGAAGGTTGAGAAATTTCTGGCTCTGGGACCCATCATTAAATTTCTTGTTGGCACTTACCCGAAAATGAAATCGTTGGTAACTTGTGGTAAAAGTATGCCTGGCTAGCGACCACACATGTCATCAGCCGCCAAATATCACCGCTCCGACCGTGATGAGTTCCAGCAATATTTTTGAATAGCGAAAGAAAAATGTAAAGAAATTGTCTCTTCAAAAATACTCTTCATTACAATATATTTTGAAAAACACTATGTATATTTACATGAAAAGTTATTTGTTTTTTACTATAAAAGACAAATATTACTAGGTAATTATTTACAAGGACTAGAAACGACATTAACTTAGCATTTCCCAAATAAAGGCTGGCTAAAAGTAGCAAATCGGTTATCGGAATGACAACACGTTTTTATAATAAACTAGCTGACCCGGCAAACGTTGTTTTGCCATATAAATAAAAAAAATATATATAGATGTTGGCCGATTCTCATAGATACCGGATAAGCACAAAAAAAAACATCAAAATCGGTCAAGCCGTTTCGAAGGAGTATGGCAACGAAAACTGTGACACGAGAATTTTATATATTAGATACCAAAGTTAAACCTACGGTGAAATAAGTTTAATCAACCATGAAATAATGATAATTATGATAAAACAGAGTTTGTTTGATGTCTTTCTGCATTTCTGTAGTTCTGCCATCTTATAAGATGAGCACTTTCGACAGTAAAGTGATAATAAAGTAACAATTTCCTACTTTCAATTTGTTTTTTTAAAGCCGATTTTGTACATCTTCATCAAGTGTATTCCATATAATTTAAAATTAAACATTTTGATTTCATCTTCATTTACCATCAAGTGAAATAGATATTACGTGGGTTTAGCCACCGTTAAAAACCTGCAGCAATAAGGGAATTGAAGTCTACTGGGACTAAACCCTTCTTTAGAAGCACGTGACCTTTACATGAAGTCTTATAAAGGAAAGTATTTGAAAACCACACAAGCATTAATGAAAACGGACCAAATATGAGGTACCGCCTTTATAATCTTGAACATAGTGTTTGTATATGTTAAAGTGTTTTTTATTCGTTTGACTCTAACACTAAGGAGTATTGGTATTGTGTACTTTAAATCAAATTCAGACCTTCCACTTTCCATGTATAATCACGAATCGAATGCGTTCATCAAAACTCGATGGGTGATTGATGTTTGACAGCGCAAGTTTAAACTTGTAAGGTGTTAGAACCAGCTAAGGTGTGCTTACATAGAGAAACGAAAAAAAGTTAATCTGGAACCTTTTTATCGTAGTCACATAAATATGCCTCACTTGACGTAGTTTAATTAGAAACCAACAATTGGCTCACAGAATACTTATTGTTTTTAAAAAACAACTTTAAGAAATAGAAACACAATAAATAGAAATAGAGTGGAATTCGTTACACGAAACATTTAAGAATCCCATAAGAATAGCTCACCTTGGCTTGTGACTGTAGTCTAATTATTATTTATTAATAATTATACAAAAAATCTTATTTATAATATCAGTCCCACAAAACTGTTTTAACATTTTGACTGTGGGTTTAAAAGTCTCGTTAAAAATACTTTTAAATTATTTTCTTAATTAGTTGTTTCCCTAATTCTATTCGGTAATGTGGTCCTTTTCGATAGATATTCTTATAGAGCTATAGTAATATTAAAAAGCTTAAGAGCGATTTAGACCCCCCGTACCCGCAAAGCCCACGCCCAGCGCCGGCCCCGCGCCTTCCACGACCTAGACCCGCGCCATACCCGCACCCACCAAAATATAATCGAATCTTTGTTCCTAGTGTCCTTATTTTTTATTAATTTTGCTAAATTTATTAATTGAAAAAGAAATGTAAGTAACATAATCGTGATAAGTTTATAGTCAGTAATACTGCTGTTTATTTTTCTATAACTATAAATAAATAAAGCTCCTTTACTGCTTAATAGTTTAAAAAGATAATATCGAAGTGTCAGAGGATTTAAAAAAAAACAACGTATTCAAAAAAACTCGTTAACTAATCTAAAACTGAACCTCCCATTTCGTAATTCGATACTTCGCAGCATCGACTACAGCCGGCAGTTACAAATTTTAGTAGCCTGTCACTCAACTATCTTATTACGAGACCCCAGTGGTGGGGGACCGAGTTAACCTCGTGGGTGAAACGCACGTCACCTGTCATTCATAATTCGTCACGCGTAGGGTGCACACGTCTTATTGTGCATCGAATTTAATTTAAACCGCTTCTCCACTACCGACACGTGTGACTGATACCTAATACTGCTAAAAATATATCATTTTTAAACTTGCTCCGGTGTGAACACTGCTTCTTTTCGTTTAAAAGTTAGCATACAACGTGTTTAGAACTCTGATTGAGTTTAAGAAGTTTTGGAAAGATAAATGTATGTTACAGGTTTGTTTATTTAAGATTCTTAATCAAACAGAGATATCTCTTGGATATCTTTCGGTTTGTATATATCCTGAATAGATTAATTTCCGAATATTCCAAAATAAAATGAAATATAATCTAAGTTATTATTTCAGGTGCATTTTCAGTTTGTTCATTTGCGGTCGTTATGGTTTAAAACTTATAAAAATTCACTTCGAGAACGGATTTTAAATTTTAAGATAATAGCTCGGCGTATTTGATATGACGCACTAAATATTACATATAGATTTGATTAACATCTTAAAATATTTAGTATTTTTCTCGTGGAACTAACATTTAATATTATTGGAATACCAATTAACTGATTCAAAAAACTACCCACCGTACCTAAACGTTATTTCAAAGGCTTTTTTCCTTAACCCCTTCCACTGACGTCCCGGTTTACCTAAAACACACAATCCTCAGGCAAGTTATCCGGTAATAAATACATCAATCCATTTCATCTTTGATGAAGCCGTCAGAAAGCAATCGGCTAATTGAGAAAAAGCGGGTTCTGTACACTTTCACTCGGATGGAAATTGGATGTTTAACAAGCTCTGCTTTCCCCGTTATTTCAGGATTTAGAACGTCTAAATTTTATAGTGCTGGCTAAAATTTTAGGATTTATTATGTTTCAAAAATTTGAATTTAGATATTTTTCACGTTTGATAAAGTTTATGCATCGTTAAGTTGTAACAGAGCTTTTTGGTGCGTAGCCAAGGTTATCATTGGACTCGGAAAAATAGGTAATATTTACGCAAAATTTGAATTGATTTGCCGTAAATAATACATACAACACTGTCATTGTAACTGAAAATACTGGAGTATGCATCCATGCTTGAGCATTACAAATACTTGTTTATTTATATTTCTAGCTCTGATAAAGTAACTTTCTATGTAAAAAACTCACATTGAACAATAGCAACAGCGTGCTGATGTATCTAAAACGTCTATAACCACCGTAAAGAGATTTTTTTTCAAATGCAAAAATATATAGTAGTTTCAGAAGGTTAGCAGTTTCAAACCAAAACCTCTTCAGGTGTATTAGAGTATTACTTATATTTATTTTAGAAATACATTTGAATAACGACACAAACATCCCTGATTTGAAAGCAAATAATTGTTTTATTTAAGACTAGCTATTTCGTGCAGTTTTACCCGCGCCATTTAAAATCCCGCGGGAATATCGAGATATTTATCTATTTGCTATTCCAAACTATCAATATGACAAATTTTATCCAAATCCATTTAGCCGTTTTGCCGTGATAGAGGAACAAACATCCAGACATGCATACATCCATCTATCCAAATATCACATTTATAATATACAAAAGTTTGCTTTTATTCGATAGATGTCGCTGTACGTCGATTAAATCGCGCAAGAAGAGTTATAAATGACTTAGTTATATTTAGTTTGTATACTGCCTTTATTTATCGTGTCTTTCACAATTATAATATTAGTAGGATTTATTTCAGCCGGCGTTCGACCTTAACCTCACCTGATGGTCAGTGAAAGTGAGGTCGAAGCTGACAGCACACGGGCCTAAGAAAGAACTGGTTCTTTCTTTATAAAATAGAAGTTAATTATAGTTGAATTATTTTCGAATCATTTTCTTGATAGTTCTCATGTTCCATTAAGCGCAAACTATTTACAATTAATAAAATATAAATTGGCGCGCTAAGAAACTAAACCTATGTCAATGAAATTGTTTATTTTAAAGTTATAAATTGAACAATTTTAATAAAGTGAATTATTAACTGTAAATAAATTAAGTAGGTAATGTCATTAAAATATTCATCTTAAATAGACAGATTCAAAGAAACGGAACGTTCAGTTGATAGTGATTGACACTACTGAATCGACATTGAATCGATGAATATGAGCGGCCATCTTGTGATCGGAAGTTTGTACCTATACATTTTTTTCACCAACTGATTCGATACGTCAAAGCCATCGAATGGAAAATCGAACAACTTCATTACGGCAACGTCACAAAGATTGTCAATTTTGAACTGTCACAAAAACCACTTGCTAAGAATTCAACTATAATTACTCACAAATTACCACACTTCATACTTGTCACTACGGTAGAAATACAGACAGAGCTATTACCAAAAAGGAAGTCAAAATACGTTCTAATAACAATTTATCTACATGTTCTACTGCTCTACTAATCGTTTATGACTTCTAATTTCAGCTACGCTACGCTTGTGTGCAGTTTGGCTGTCTTTGCAATAAATGTCAATTCAAACCAATGTTTTCACCAACTGTGCTGACTATCTATGCTTAGATAGTTAATGTATTGTAATATCCCACCAAAAACATAAATGTAAAAAAGGAGAGCCAAGTTCAATACAAAAAATATGCTTCGCTCTCGGCTTTCGCAGCAAAAAGAATGGAGATCTAAATGAGTGCCAAATTCTATGCAAAATCGAATTATGTATTGATAGGAACAAATTAACATTATGAATAAGTATTAAACTTTATTTCTTTGCTTTATTGAATACCTATTGCATCTTATTTGAAAATTTGATATGTTAAAGTAGGTAAGATTTGATTTAGCCAGTTTTTATTAGAATTAAAATGTAACTTTATAAAAATTACTGATGTAATAAAACTAAAATTAGATTGGTGCAAATTACAGCAAGTTTGTTAAGTAGGTCCGTCCGTCATTACTAGAAACCCACGCTTTTGCACTTATACTCGTAGATGAAAATTCTCTGACGGGATCTTCTATAGAAAACACTTTGGGTTCCACAAAAACTACTCGAACCGTTGAAAGCCAAGCACCGTTTTATGTTGCTCATAATCGCGTCTCGGTTCATCAAGTTTAACGACCTTGTACTTATTGAATACGGCACGAAGGCAGGCGGTCAAGTATCGGATATGTTGCGAATACTTTTAGATAATTATTATAAAAGTTGTATCAGAAAAAACTATTATAAAGTTGCGCTCGAGATATTCCATTTCTAAGGAGTTTCAGATCTGAGGATCCAGGCCTTCATGGTGAATTCACTTTCTGAAAAGGAAGCTATTTTATGAAATAGAACAGTTCCTTCTATCAATATCATGATGTGGTTCAGATAAATATATAATCGACATTTAACGAAATTGGTGAACAGCTAAGCGTACGAATACACTATAGTAAAACAGCAGTTTTCTGCTCGTAATAGCTTCATCGTCCGCAGCTAAAGACTTATTTTTACTTATTTATTTATTTATTTGACAAGATATGCCAATGGAGAACATATTATTACATATTAAAAGAAATAAAGTTCAAAACACAAAGTCTGATATAATTTTAAGTATTTAAGTATTATAAATATAATATGGTTTTTGGAAATAAATATTTTATTTTATTTTATTTTTTATTTTATATGTACTCCTTTAACAGGCATATACAACATTCGAAAATTAAGTGGTGTTCAATAATAAAATTTGAATTGAAAGTATACATTATTACATATTATAACATTTTTATTATTACATTTAGATTATTCAGTAAAAAAAGATAATAATTAAAATAAAAGTAGTTAAGAACAGCATTCAGTTACAATTGAGCACAATCAGACACATCAGATCAATAACATTAAGTAAAAGAGACATTATATGGCATGTTAATTATTAAATGATACGGTATATATGTGACAAAACATCAAGTCATTATTTTTGAATAAGAGATTTTAATAATTTAGTCTTTTCTTAACATTAATTACGCTTATGAACTTAATGGAGATGAGTTCGTAGATCATAAACCACTGGCTTAGGAAGCTACATTGCTATGCCGAAAACATTACCGAACCACATCACCGTCACAGCAACATTTAGTGAACTAAGTGACACTAGTAACTTCAGTGAAGGGTGTTCAATAGCCAGATAGACCCTGAAAGAACTTACCCCCAAGCAAAGATCACTTGGATTGGTCGCCCTTTGAGACAAATTTCTCCAAAGACGGTTGGGCTATTCCACTACACCCTATGCGGGAAGAACTTTTTAAGCAGTAAGTTAGGTTTATATTCTTGATACCGAGATCGTAGATTGTTCTACTAGTACCTACACAAAGGCACAATGTCCTCCCATCTGAATTTATTAATGTGCACAGAATTCTATGTCATTCACTCAAATGTGGTGATTTGCTGCAATGTCGTTAAAAAATTGCTTATTCAGAAACAATTTACATTGTTTTAGATTTTTGTAGCTTAGAACTTCCATTTATTTATTTTAAAAGACTCTCTAGAAAGGCTTTTATTGCTTATTGTTAATTAACTAGTATTTTCCCTTTGTATGGCATATAGAACCATTTTATAGCCCCAGTACTCAATGGTTTCAATTCTTTAATTATAATATGAAAATATAGGTCTTCCGCTCATCCCTTAAAAAGTTTAGTACTCAATACATTTCAACAACCACGTCAAACTTCATAAATAAAATATCTCTTGAAGAGCTGACCTACTTCCAAATTCAAACCAAAA
This sequence comes from Stenoptilia bipunctidactyla, assembly GCA_944452665.1. Lineage (NCBI taxonomy): Eukaryota > Metazoa > Arthropoda > Insecta > Lepidoptera > Pterophoridae > Stenoptilia > Stenoptilia bipunctidactyla. The sequence continues at coordinate 23,381,023 of OX101740.1, read as the reverse complement.
CCAAGCAGTGGGCGCTTCTTGACAAATGATGTCATTACTCAAACGTCACCAATCTGAAAGTTTACGCCTATTGGTTCTTGCTGACAGATGGCGGTAGAAATCCGAAACAAAAATCACTGAAACGGGGGTACTTGAATGAATTAAATAGGGGTTTAATGTGGGCTAAGAGGCTTGAAGAGTGTTGGTGAAAAGTCACGGAAAAACAGATGGGCCAAATCGACTTTTGGTTTTCGAATGGTTTAAAACGAGATTTAGTTGTTTTTGCATTTGAAATTTCTAAAATATGAAGGAAAATTGAGGTGAAATAGGTAAACGAGTTCACTTAAAAAATAAAAATAAAATTCCCAGATAATCACACAAAATAGGGCCATGTAGGGCCTCAAAGTAAGCGAAGCTTGTGTTATGAGATACCATGTAGCGAACTAGGGGGAACCTAGAATATAAACACATAATACAGTGTGTCTGGTCACCGGTGTCGGACCCGTGAAGTAATGTGATAAATTTTATCGACAAAACCACAGCAAAAAGGCATTTTCCACTGTGTAGAAACGGCGGCCATTTTTTTACTGAGTTCGGATGAGTTTATTTTAGCAATATTTACCGATGTAAAGGTTGTACAGACATAAAAGTGATTTCGTTTGACAGCTAAAAAAGTTGGCAATAAGATTACACCTAAAGAAATATCAAAAACTCACATTAAAACCTTTAAAACATACTTGAGACGTAAAAAGTGTAAAAAACATTGAATTCTCTTATTTTATGTGTTTTTTAATGCCGTGAAAAAAAGAGAAAAATATAGTTTTTGTGTGAGGCTGTCCCGTTTCACGTCGTAAAATTTGACACTGGAGAGACTTTTTTTTAAATCTTTATTTTTTATAAAAGGAGTTGGGTCATTGATGACCAAGTCACTCCCATAGTTATTACAATATAAATCCAATTTCACATGAATAATATAATATAATTTAATTTATAATAAAGCACAATTAATCAAACCGCCACTGTAGTAAACAGACGATAAACAACTGATTATTATATCGTTTAGCGTCTGCTCAACCCCACAGACACTAACTTAATTAAAGACCTCACCTCCCCAGATGTAGGATTAGCCAGCAGGCTATTACAAATTCCTACATTATAATTAAAACCAAGTAATTGGTTTCTTTCTACAGCATTCCGGCGACATTCCATTAAAATATGATAAACGTCTTCAGGCATAATACACATATCACAATTTGGACTCTCTGTTTTTCTCATAAGATGCGCAAACTTATTTAACGGAATGTGGGCGGAGCGTAATCTTACGGTAAGAACAATTGCATCCCTTCTCATGTCGATATCTTCAAACCAGGCGTGATAACTAATATTAGGTTGCAAGGTCTTGTACCAAATACTTTTCATTAGAGATACATTATCAAAATGTTGCTTCCATAAATCAGTACATATTTTTTTTATCTCATATAATAGCTCAGTCTGGTATGCTAAGCATTGGGTAATATGTCAACTGAAAAGAAGCAGCAGTTGAAGGACAACAACAACAACAAAAATTGTTTCTATCAATACCAACATGAGAGGGGATCCACTGTAACACTACTTCAGTCTCACCTGAGCTCAGCTCACACAACAATTGTAGGATCGAGTAGGCTATCGGTGCGCCTCGGCGGCCCGAGGTGCACCGAGCCACGTGCTGGAGCGCGCTCCTGGAGTCCGTCAAAATGACGAATCTCCCGCCTCCATACATTCTGATATATGACAGGGCTTCTGCAATTGCGAGTAGTTCAGCGTGCATTATAGAAATAACTTTGGAATCTACGCGTAGTTTTATGTGATCGTTGCTCTCCATATCATAAAATGCTATGCCTACAATATCAGAATCTTTGGAGGTGTCTGTAAATAATTTACGATATTATCTGTACTCTTAATTTATGTACCAAACTCAAGCGATCCTAAGTTCATGTTGATTATATAAATTTTTGCTTTTTTTTACACATTCTATAAATGGCCTTATGAAGTTATCAACAAAAAGATTGCTCACCCAAGTATTCAATTGGAAGATTTCTAATACTTTGCTTGAGTACAATGGCATACAATTGGCATTTCATGAATAGTAACCAATAATGGTGCCTACTTATTTCTCCAAAATCTATTTCGACTCACTTTACTAAGGTTTTCAATACTAACTATGACCTTATTATGTTTTACATTTTAACCATTATGCATTACATTTTAACCAAAACTTACCACCTATGTAAACTCTTCTAACATTTAGTGGACATAAATTAAGTTCGTTCTCCATTACAAAAACTGCTGTACTTTCGATAAAACCCCCTATTATCCGCGAGTAAATATTTTGAACTTCATCTATTTTTGATAGCTGTGACTGAGGGCTGTTGTGTTAAAGAAAGCTGGCATACTCACATCTACTTCTGACTAATGATATATATAGTCTTCTTAAGTGTTTAGGGTGTACAACCCAACCAGGCCCTTGGAGGACTTTAAAAATATTAGTAAACTTGAGCATTTTATCTTTGGTCTCAGTTATATGTTTAGTCGACTTAAGAGACCTGTCAAGCCACAACCCTAAGTACTTAATGTGATCTACAACTTCTAACTGACGTCCATTGATCCTTAAGTTTATATTTTCTTTTCTGTACCCTGATTTAAAGACCACAATTTTACTTTTTTTATCCGATATATTTTATCTAAAAGGGTGTTAAATATATTCAATGCATTCTGTAAACGTAAAACCCCAACACAAATATCATTGCATGATGTAAACAAAACAAAATCATCAGCATACTGTGAAATACTATATCATGTATTTCTCTGCAAATATTAATTGTACTAATATTAAATAAAAGTGGTGAGAGTGGGTCCCCCTGACACAATCCTCTCCCAGAGTATACTACATATATCATTAACAGTTTGAACTTTAATTCTTCTATTTCGCAAAAAATTAAATAAACAGCAACATATTTTTGAACCCACCCTTAGATCTTTATCCATGCTGATTAAAAGAGGTGAAATATTAACATTGTTATAGGCATTCTCAATATCTATGAAACAACCAATAGTAAGATTACCTTCAGAAAATGCTGTCTGTATTGCACTTGTAAGGATAGTCAGACTTTCTACGCAAGATCTAGATTTTCTAAAGCCAACCATATTATCATTAAACATTGAACTTTTTTCTAAATACCATTCTAACCTATTTTTTAATAATGTTGTGAAATATTTTGCATATACATGATATAAGGGATATCGGTCGAAATGAATTATTAGATTCTGACTTGGGAATGGGAAAGATAGTGATATTACTCCACTGTAAAGGTACGAACCCACCAAAAAAAAAACCGTTAAAAAGCCTGATCAGTATCTTCTTGCCATTATCAGGGAGATTTTTAATCATGGAATAAGATATTGAATCAGTACCTGGACAGGTGTCCTTGGGCGGTATTGCTTTATTTAATTCATGCAATGATATTTGACCTTCTAATTGTGTATTGTTTGAATCAAATAATGGAGGGACGTTAGTAACATAGTCAGGAGTTAAACTTTTTAATAAATTTACCGCTTTATCTCTATCTATTTGGTTTCCAGCGCCGCGGTACCCTTTTACCCACCTCATTTTACGCCATAGCTCACTACCGCTAGTTGCTTCATCTACTATACCTGAGTATAATAGTTCGGTTAACCCCATCGCCAATGTAGTCGTCAAAACAAAATTAATACATTGTGTTTTAAAAAATAACTAAACACAATATTTTCTGACCCTATGCCATGAATTTTTATTTCAATGATTTAAGCCATGAAAATTTGTTAACGATTAAACCACAACGTTAGCACTCGTCTATCCAACAAGTGCGAAATCTGCTAGAGCTTACCCTAATAATATTTGATCTTGTTGAAATTTCATGATTCTTATCTGCTTACAGAAACTGTCTATCAAACACAAATGTTATTATTATTTGTAATCTAAGAACAATAGCGAAAATATTGACGATAATAGTCTTTTGTTTTCAAGTTTTTCATTTTCATCACACCGTTTTTACAAGAGGGGTAATATACCAATAATATACCAATTAAATATTTTCTCCATATAGTAATAGTTCAGATGTTGCACCAACAACAATGACATAGTTAGGTTGACGCTATTAGTGTTCTGGCTGGAGACCAGCGCTGCGGTTGACCGCTGCAGCATAGAGGCAGGTGCTGGTTCAAAGCCTGCCATATATTGTTACGTTGATTTTACTAAACTTTACTTTATATTTAATTAGATTGCGTAAAAGGTCTTGGCCGAGAATTGTTCCTTTGAGGAAAAGCTCTTGAAGATGTAACTTGTTTCTCTATGTGAAGAATAGAGCCCCCATTTATAGTAAAAATATTTTAATAACAAACCAGTTTTAGTTTTTATCTCTGAGAACCTAATAAAACATTGAATCTTGGATAATTAACTTGTCATGCCTTAAAATCTGTAATCAATGAAGCTCAAATTATAACTAGACAATATATCGAGTAGGTATTTGTTAAAATTGAAAGACAAAATCAGTAAATACTCAAACAATCGAGTGTCATCCGCCGAACCGGATGAAACATGACTGCTAAATAATGCCGCGAAATCGCCATTCATTTCATTGATTTTTGTTCGCTTTTTAAAAGTGTTCGAGGATTGAAAAAAAAATTATAGTGCCAAAACTCGACTATAAATTTTCATAATATTGTCTTAAGTTTTCGCGATTCATACTATTAAATAAAACACTTTTTAACCGGATTTATCGCGTATATTTACATTTTAAATTTTGACTCGACGTTTCGGTGTCTTTGCGGGCCCCGTGGTCACGAGCGACTGTGTCAACTGTGTCAGACTGCGTCGACTGTGTCAGTCGCTCGTGACCACGGGGCCCGCAAAGACACCGAAACGTCGAGTCAAAATTTAAAATGTAAATATACGCGATAAATCCGGTTAAAAAGTGTTTTATTTTAAATATAACATTATTAAATGCACGTTCAGTATCAAAAGTTGTTGAAGATTACTTCTAAGGCTTATTCCTTGTATTAACTCATGTAAGACACAATATCTGTATGACATATTCAATTCATGTCTTTTTAAACTTCTGATTGTTCTGCTTATTTCTTTTAAGTTATCGCTAGGTGACGCCCTCGAGCTGAAGTTGTAAATCGAACGACGTAAAATGAATACTTTCAAAACTATTGAATTGAAAGTTTGACTTTAGATTTGAATGGATAGGTAAGTTCAGTAATGGTTTCCTAATTTCGTAACAAGGAGGTTTTAATATTATTTAATTATTCACAAACTACTTAAAGATTTTCTGAACACAAGGACACGACTAAATAGATAATAATCCGTCAATCACTTTGAGGCTGAGGTAAGAAAAAAACAAATTAGCAGCGCACAAAACATACTTAACTATTATAGTATTCGTAAGCTACAGGTAACGAATATATTTATTTAGTATCAAAAAAATATTTTAAAATAAGAGGTCCTTGCTGAGAAAACAAACAATAGTCATATCTTGCCAAAAGTGAATTAAATCGCAATAATTTATTAACTTTTTGTTTATAATTTTCAGGCTCTTCAGGGTATAACAGTTTCTATGATTAAAAACTATATACCAAAATTACTAAAATAATAAATTACATGTTTCCAAGAACGTTTGTACAAAGCGATTATAATTTATACGAGCAATTACAATGTCAGACGCAGGCATGCATTAATTGCGCTGCAATTTTATAATGACATTTGCTTATTAAAGTTGAACTGATTCATAAAGGAATTTATAACCATTTTATCTCTCATTTAAAATAGTAATATCTCATCTAAAACAAATTTTATAATATCATCTTATATTTTCTACACTGATATAATAAAAAGCCTCAAAATACTGTATTACAGATTCATATTCTTAAATAAAACGCGCTTTTACTGGATTTATCGCGTATAACTATTATTTTACATTCAACTCGACGACGTTTCGGTGTCTGCAGAGCCTGTGGTCTCAAGCGATCGTAAAATATTATTAAATGCAATACATCCCGTTAGAAACAGTCTTATATGAATTTTGAACATGCTAGACTTTAACAATTACTATTCAGATTTGTAAAAAAAATAACAAATCAATAAGATTCATTTCATTTAAGTTAATCCGCAACTATGCAGTTAACACCACAACACTGAAAGGACGGTCAATTTTCTCATGAACTCGTAACGAATTGCAACTGAAGTTTATCACAACGCGGCGTTATGTCACTTAATTGTCGCGATTCAATTTCGGAAGCCTTTGACATTGGCTGCACACACGACAAAATGGCCGACGTATATTATTTACGAAGAGGAATTTGAACGCGAATGGAATGCGTTTTTGGATTAGAATATTAGCATTTTTAAAGCTCTAAGCTAGTTGTGTAATTTTCTGTTATCAGTTATGTTTAATCTAGTCCAAAATTGATCCCAGGACCTGTTTTGCCAGAGGCGAATTTTCAATAATTATGCCATGGACTTTGTTAAAGCTCTCAAATTATCTGATAAAAATTGGCACACCGGGCTGTGGATATCATTAATAATAACAGCTCAACTATTAACTAAAACTCATAACTAAATTTTTTGTAACAAACAAACGAAACTGCCCTTCACGTAACACGACAAGACAAGCCCTACTCACATCAAAGCGAACTTATCAATGCGAGTTTTTCGTCGCGTCCAATAAAACTCTTACTCCGGTGCGTCGGCACCACTCACCATCAGCCTGCGCTGATGGAATTAAAATACTGAACCGATAAATGAAAGATTTTTGTCAACTAACAGGTTTTACTGTTTCGAGTTGGATGAGTAATATGACTAGACTGAAAAATGAAAGACTTCACCAAAATCAGTGTTGACTTTGTGTTGACAGTATTTTTTGTTTATTTTAATGGTAACAGACCATTTTAGTACATGTGTAGCATTTACCAACTTGATTGTAATTATTGGGAAAGTAGAAATCAAAATAATGACTATCGAAATTAAACATGCTGGACTGGGAGCGAAAGAAAAACATAGAATGTACCAGCTGCTTCTCTTCCCGGGCATACTGTAAAAGTCAGTTAAGGGACGGAAGTTTTATTGGCGTTTTGCGGGCGATAGGCTGACCCCCTGTCACTGCAATAGTCTCTCCAACATAATAATACCTCAAAATTTGTCAAAAGTGACATCAGATGGTTTTATAGCCTCCGGTGTTCTGCCTACCCCATTAGAGATACAGGCGTGAAGTTATGTATTATGTACGAAATTAAACAAAAAACGGAATATCACAAAAGCATCACAGCTTTACATAACCTAAGTTCTATTGATTTCAAACATTGTCCGAAACTGAATGCATTTATTTATTTCTTGAAATAGTTATATTTTTCTTATGAGCTCAATGTCATCTCAAATTTTTCGGCTACATTTAGGACTGAGGTGGAGTGCTAATGTGTAGAAAATAATTAAGGTAATAAGTGAAAAACGGCTTCAAACTAAGAAAAACTTGTGAATTGAGATACGACCTTGGTTCCGTCGTATTTATATCCAGCATATAAATACGTATATCGACAAATACCCAGACGCGGATTTTGTTTTCTTGATTGCAGCGATCGAGCGTCTCACATGCGCCTCGTCGGACTGGCTCTTCATATGATCTTGCCACAGCACATTACAGCAAAAGAATGATCAGCTGTAATGATACATCCTAAAGATTAATTCTACAACTAAGTGTAATTCGCTCATATTAGTTGCTTTGCACGAATTCAGCAGGCGTATAAATATTCTAGGGTAAAACATTCTACTGATTCGTAAAACAAAAGTTATGTCAAAAGGGTTACTATTGAATAGCTGAATACATGAACAGTAAAAGTCTTTCGTTTCTTGCTAAACAGCAGGGCTATCCGCGTAACGTAAAGATTTCGTCATTAGTTGAATCTACTGAATGACGAAATCTTTGCCATCTCGTCGACGAGCAATACTAAAACCTAAAGAAAATTGTCAAACCAAAAACAGTTCTTAATCGTTTTATGATATAAGTGAATACCAATTATGTCACTCGTCGCTGTTGCATCGATGAACGCTACGCTGTTGTTTAGGATAATAGCCCTGAGATCGACGTTCATTCATTTCAATAATTAATAATTTGTCTTGTTTCAAGTGTGTACATACTACATATCTACTACTAAATTTAATTTAACTTCGACGATTCGATAACCTACTGCTCATTGTATATGTATTTCTCATTTTTACTGTAAACGCCTGTAACAATTGCGATCCTTTGTTTGTTCGATCGCAGGCTGGAATATTATATGCACAATTTCATATCAGATTTAGTAATGATTTTTCAATTTTATTCCGGTTAAATATGTCATGTACCTACCCCAGAAATCTCAATATTTTGTTATATGGTAAGGGGTTGTGTTGAAATTTTAGAATTTCTACAGCCTCCGTGGCGCAGCGGGCAAACAGCCAGCAGAAGCAGATTTGATCCTCGACGATGTCTTGCATTTTAACCCAATTAAAAAAAATATATCAATCTGAAAATTGTTGTGTTTATATCTAAGGCTGCAAACTGGACGGCAGCGACAGCGAGCGCGACAGCGGCGCGGGCAGTGACGGACCGTTCTCGACGCCAGCGGGTGCTCGAGCGATTTGTCGCAGTTTGATACAAACTCAATACTTTCTATCGTGTCGCGGAAATCGCTGCCCTCGCCGCTGTCGCTCTCGCTGTCGCCGTCGTCCAGTTTGCAGCCTAAGATTGAGAATAAGTACTGAAATATTCTATTAACTACCACAAACCAACATAGGTATATAAATCTGCAATTTCTTCCACAAACTTCTCTAAAATACGCCCGCAAATTAATCACATAAACTTTTCTTCCCTAATACCAAGTCAGGACTAAAAGTTCCGAGCAAGATAGTTATTCGGCGGCCCGCAATCAGCCGCCGCGCCGCCTTTGATCTTGCCGTAGCGGCTCGAGCAAAGGAAACTCTCGTCCAATCAAAAGCGCTCCCACCGCTCAACGACACGCAGGGACATATCTTAAATTACCCGGAACTAGCAGATAAATACTAGTTAGTCTTTGAACCTGATGTTAAAATATGTGTCAAGCTTGCATTTTTAAATCAACTATTTACAGTTGATTTAAAAATGTTCGTTTTAATATCGAGTTTATAAAGAAAGATCTGGGGCGTGAGTTGCAATCAGTTGAGATTTTTGAAGTTTGTTCGATTTCATAAATAAAAGTCTTTACCTTCAATTCACAATTAGGTGAAACGAAAGAATCTCAGAGAAATAGGCCAGATACCGCAGCAGAACCAAAACCTCGCATTTTCGACAATTATTCGGCGAAGAATTAATTACATTTTAATTTATATCTGACCCGCAAATATTTGCACGCCTTATGTAAGGAAGAGCGTGACTGTCCTAAATATATATATAATGTAACTGTCTATGTACCCATTCTGGCAAATAATGGATTTTGATTTGATTTTTTGATTTTGAAGATCATAAAAGATTTTGATTTTAATCTCAATCATAATACTAAATCTAGTTGACGGCAACATGTTCAAAAATTTCTCTCCTAAAGTATTTTTGATTAATTACTTTTAAGGTATTTTAGTGTCAGCCAATTCTTATATTTCACAGTTTCCCTTCAAGTTTTCCAACTTTGTTCATTCATTTTCATGCAAATGTATCCACGAAAACTTAGTTAACTTAACCCAGCTTATCCACTGCTAATTTTTATCTGTATGAAACTAGTCCCGTGCTATTCAAATCGAAAATAAGTATCGTGTAGTCGAAAGCCATTAGATTAAGTGGAGTTTTGAGCTGGTTGTATGGCGAACTGCAGTGGCCCGCGGTATTCTTAGGGAACCATTCTGAGATGTACTTTATTTGGTTGAGAATATGGTACATAATGGAAAATAAACTTTTACAATTTGAGCTTATTATATTGAAGACATTTATACCAATAAAAAACTCGGGTGATTTTACCCGTGGAACTATTCATCCCTTTAGAACTTCTTGATGCATATACCGTCACCAAGGACTCTTAACATAATTTAATTTGATAAAAGGGCGATTTAATTGTATTTTTTTTATATTCGGCTGGTGGTTTCCGAAATTAACGTGTTCAAAGAAACAACAACCACGAAGTCTAAACACGGAACATAATAAGAATAAAACTCGTTAAAATACGGTTAAGAACATTTTTATAATATAGGGTGACGGTGGTGTTATGGGAGGCTTTTTTGTGGGCGATAGGCTGACCCCCTGTCACTGCAATAGTCTCTCTTCACTATTATAATGCCTCCAAATTTGTCAAACGTGACATCAGATGGTTTTACTACCTCTGGTGTTCTGCCTACCCCATACGGGATACAGGCGTGAAGTTATTTATGTATGTATTATAATATAGTTGCACTGCCATTATAGTATATAAGTTGAATAGGCATAGAATTGTATGACAACGGTATAAAATCACATAATTGTAGTTCTCAGAATCGGGCCCCATGAAATTCAGCAATTACAAGATTGTTCTAAATACTCGGACCGGTCCGCGGAGCGCGCCGCAAATTGAGAAATATCTCCAGCATTACCGAACTATTCGACTTAAGGTACTTCATTTTATCTGGAGGATTCCGTTTGTGTGGACTCAAAGGAAACGATGTTTCTCTTTTTAACTTAGAACCTAAGTATTTCATTATCTGGTGAGTAGGCAAACAATTAAAATATTATAAAATTGATATATAAGTTTTTAAACTGGCATGGTCATTAACATTTAAATTAACTTTAGAAACGGGATATTTATCATGTTTTTCATTTATTTTGAGTTCTCGATATTTCGGCACTGTTACAAGCGCCATGATCACGACGGTGACCGAATTTAAAAATTGATATAGTTTATAACGGTGTTTTTGTTAATTAAGAATATAAACGTCTCATAAATTTAATAGCTAGATATAAGCATGTCGTTAGATATGACCAATCCTTTTGGGCATCACCTTTGCAGGGTTTTCTAATCTTACTTCATACTAATATTATAAATATGAAAGTTTGAATGGATGAATGTTTGTTCCATAATCAAGGCAGAATGGCTCAATTGATTTAGATGAATCATTTTTTATTCCGATATTCCCTTGGGATTCAAACGGAATAGCTAGTCTTGCATAAATATAATATAAATCGGTTTCACATAAAATTTGGGGAAGTTAAGAAATAAATCAAGCTAAATATAAAAAGTTGCAAGTATTCATTCCCTAATCCGCGTGCTACCATCACCTTGGACGTCATTTTCACAAGGAGATCTTTGCAGGTTGAGTCACAGTTTAAAAATATATCTAAGCTAAGATAAGTGAGTATTCACAAACTTTTTCATCTTTTAGAAGCCGACCAAATAACTCATATAATACTCGAGCGCCTCAATCGCGCCGCTCTAAAGTTGCTAATTATAACGTCATTCCCAGTTGACAAATTTTAATATTATTCAAACATCGTTCAAACCAGTCGTAAAGGTTATTACCATAATTGTAGTCCGGCTCATAAATACGTATCTGTGACACTTCATCAGTGATTGCGTCGCTGCCATCCATCAGAGCCTGGTCGCGACGTGCGTAACAACCTAAATGCGTAAGGCTTTTTTTAGCGAACAGCCTAGATAGAACAGTTGCTTGTTTCACTGTTTTATTCTTTGAAGTATAAGTATTTTTTTAAGAAATAAGGATTGAACGTTTGTCTTTGTTCACTAAGTATCGTTCGTCGGCGTATGAAGGGTGGCTGCTAGCCAGGAAAGTCCTGAAAGGTTGTTACAATCAAAGTTAGTCGTCTTTTCTGACACGTTTATCCAGAGATGTTAAAGCTGCTCCAAACTGACCCTATGTGGCCAAGTATTTAACAAGATAAAGTATTAGAAATAAATATATCACACATGACTTCACGCCTGTCTCCTTTTAGCCTTTAGCTCGGGGGAGCGACAAAGTTATCTCTGGACTTTAACCGACTAAAACCCCAAGGTGTTTCTCCTCCGCGCCTAGTGGTGGGATCACGGGCAAGCCAAAGCATTCAACCGCGAAACCGCCGCCGCCATCTGCTTGCTCGGAACCCTCAACATGCAGCGTGCCGAGAACACCAGGCACGCCGCACCTCAGCGAACTCCCTTGAGCAGGGCGGCAGATACGCCCGTATCCACCACCCAGGGACTTCACTATGGCCGGAAAGGGCTAAGGACTAGGTTAGACCACCAGAATCTAGGTTAGCCAGATACCTAGGGAATGCAAATCCAGACATACCACTTTTCATACATGATCGCCGTATACGGTTACTTTTAACTAGGTCCTTTTTAAGTATGTTGCCAATTCGGTCGGCAAACATATACACCACTTTCATAAATCTACTAAACAACTTCTGTTAAAGTTAATAATATGTATAATTAGAAAGCAACTTATCTAGTTAGTTAGCAATAGTATATTATGTAACATGTAATGTAACTGTAATTAGCAACGCTCACGAGTTACATACGACGTTTTTCAACACACTTGTGAGTAAAAGACAGACATACGTGGTCATAAAATTTATTTGAAGCAGCTGTTAGCTGCTGCGCGTCAGTAGCCCTGTCCCATTACACGTACACACGCTGTTGTTGCTTGGAGGCGCTGTGCGGCGACCGCGGGCCGCTGCTGCTGCACGTGGCCGCGCGCCGCCTGGACGCGCGCGCTCATATATTTAATGTATAACCCGGACCAATAAAATATGCTCGGTTTACTCGCATGTAATTTGGACTAAGGTACAATTCAACTTTGTAGGATTCATTATATTATGCACTAGGGTATAATATATTATGCACGCTTGACTTATAGCCCAGTTTATAGTTCTAAATTCAATAGAATAAGGCTCACTTTACGAGCAAGTGTGTTGAAAATAATTTAACCATGTTTTTGCCAAAGAGTTTGCACCCTATACGCTCACGTACTCACGTAAAAAATTATGACTAGACTGTGTAACTCTTTAAAATAAAAAATAATATGTTCTAATTTCTACTCTACATCCCAAATCCTCCATAATGACCTGCCCAGTCTCCCCTACCATTGAGAGCGCATGAAAACATCGAACAATATCTGTAACTAAGCAGTAAACGTCCATCACAGCGCGCATCATCCAGCGCGGGTCATAAATCCGGAGGGCCTGTCCCGCGCAGCGCGGGTAACGAGCTTTCCAACGAGATGGCTTTTGTTTTAAACTAAATTATAGTTTTACCTAGGCTTTGATTGGGGGAGTTAATGACCGTAGCGCTGTAAAATGAGTGATGGTTTTATGGGTGACCTTTTATTAAACTTTGGTTAAATATTCTGTGATAGACTTGAAGAGTTAAAGTAATGAGCTTCCTGAAGAATCAGTCACTGCAATCAATGCAAAAATGTTTTATAATTTACTTGTTTCGAAGTATAATTTCTAACACACTAACATGATGTAGAGCTCAAGAATAGCAATAAATTAAGATTGTCTTCCAACTTTCGTAAAAAGTTATAACGACTTAAATACTAAAAAGTCAATTGTAAATCCTGTTAACTTAACAATAAATTCATTTAAAAATGTGCTACTAAGCTCCTTAACGCAATGCTTTGATTTCTTGTCTACGAGGTTACAAGTCCTTGGTTTGAGTTTCACCTGAGCCAGTTTGGGCTCAGTCTAAGCTTGTTCTAGAATACTTCCTAATTCTGCTGTGTACTTTCCATGTCGTATTAAAGATTATTTACAGCATAGTTGTTTAATACGTTAGTTTGGCTAATTTACTGTTATTCACAACTTTTGTCTCTGACTTCCTTCGCGTATAAATCAAATACCAAGTGGATTTATTAATTTGCGAATCTTTTTTTTTACTTTTTTTATCTTTCAAGCAAACCTTCAGAGATCACTGAAATATAACTGCAATAATCGTCCAACTTGGTCTTAAACCCGAAAACCTTTGAGTGAGTGAGGCGAGTGCTCACTAACCCTTCAGTAAAATAGCTTACACAGATAAATTGAAGAGAGCTTGCAAGTTCCCAACACAGGATTTGACAATAAAATGAGAGTGCTTAAGAAATTATTCATGAGATGCACCTTGCTTTTCTAAGTTTGTGTCTTAAAGGTGTGTCTTGAGCTTGTGTCCGAAAAGAAGTATTTTTTTACTTTATCTGTTGAAAAAAAATTATGACAGGAGTTTTTAGCGACCTATGGCGTTATTTGGATGATTATTTTTGTACAAAGTATGAAATTTATCCTACTATCTATATATTCTACTGTAGTCTAAGGTAGTTAAGTAAATGTAGCTAAGTCATTTATAACTCTTCTTGCTCGATTTAATCGACGTACAGCGACATCTATAGATTAAAAGCTAACTAAAATTTTATATATTATAAATGTGAAAGTTTGGATGGATCGGCAAAACGAATGGATGAAATTTGGCATAGTGATAGTTTACTGTCTGGAATAGCAAATAAGCTACTTATTATCTCGATATTCCACGGGATTTGAAATGGCGTGGGTAGAACCGCGCGAAACAGCTAGTTTTAAATAATAGGAATAGGGCACAGAGTTTTAAATATTCTTACAATCCAGTACAGTTTTTTTAATTAAAGACGTTTCCTAGAATATTTTATTGCCTTTATTTAAAAAATAGGAGTGAACTTAATACATATACAGATATATCTTGATACAGGGCTTTACCCACAACTCGACACGTCGCGTCGAAGTTGAAATGTACAATATTATAAAACTATAAAATTTAGGGCACATTAAACTTATTAATTTACTCCTAAATCACATCCAATAGCATAGTACCAAACAAATAATTTTAAATCTAAAGTTACAAAATGGTTTATCGTCTCCACCACGGAATAGCGAACGGAACCTCCACATATGAGCGAAGACTCTGAATCAAATCCAAATCCTGACCCATGCCTCAAATAAAGTTTTCATGGACTCTAAAAAGCTTCATTCTGCCACAAACAACGTATGCCACAGGCCACTTCGGGCGTCGAATAAATCAAAGCTGTCATTTGTCAACCGCGTCAGGCGGGAAAAATGTTGTTACAACTGCATCGAGTTGGCGGGATTTTCAACTTGCGGTCTGAATGAACTTTGGTATATTGATAGGTTAAAAGTTGGATGTGTCACTAGAAGTTTTAATTTTATGATGAATACTAGCTGTAGTTCTCGGGTACGTTTGGACGCAGTTTGGATTTAAGTAGTAACTGTGTTTGTAGTTGAAGGCTTTTTAAATCTATATTTTCATCAAGTTAGTCGACAAGGTCCGTGAGAGCTCGGCTCTCGTATAACTTTAACTTTAACTGTAACCTATAGTGAAGCCCGAGATCTACTCATCGACAAATTCTGTTTCGTAGTTCTGAAGATTACCAGGAATAGACAGACACACGTCCCCTTTATTATATGTATAGAGAATTATTAAAATTTACTATCTTTGCTTTTGTTCTAAACATCGATAACTTAAATCAAAATCAAAAAGTTTTATTCATCTTAGGAATTTCACAAAACACTTGATGAAGTCAGTCATCACCTACTTTGGCTTTAACTAGTTGTTGATAGTTGTTGAATAAGATATTACAGTAGACCAAGAGACAAAAAAAGCCGGCAGAAAAAAACTCTTGGCACTCTTTTTCAGTCAGAATTATCAAATTAATACAAATAGGTACAGTACAAATTGAACGTGACATGAAAAAACAACAAACACAAGCAAGCTAATTGTGAGAGCCAATGTAATGCCACAACCAAATTACTTACATAGTAGGTGCAATGAGCTATGGATGCACAATACGAACATGACAAACTGGGACTAGAGTATTTGAACAAGAATGTAAATAAAATAGTCATAGTATCATTAGCAAAACGACCTGGCACCGCTAGTAGCACCCGTTCACGAGTATAACGCAAGTACCAGCCATCACCCTCCTCAACCATATTTTAGGGAAGTGGTAGTGGTCGCGTCGGGTGACCCGATACCCGACGCTACCACTAGCCATGCCACCTGAAGGAGCAAAACGTTCTTGCTGTTGTCTTGAAAAGAAAATAAGCGAGTAGAACAGTCACCAGTATGCCACATGCCAAGCCGTCTAAGTAATCTTTAGTTTTATAATAAGCATTTCGAGATAGAGTGTTTTTAATGTTTGATTTAAATTTATTGAATTGCAGGGATTGAATTGACTTCGGAATTTTGTTATATATACGTATTGACATTTCAATAAATGATTTGCTGCTTTTAGCCAGCCTTAATTTGGGAAACGCTAACTTATGGTCGTTCCTAGTCCTTACAGAATAATTTTTATCATGATTATCTTTCCTAGTTTTAAATTTATTACTATTCTTATAAATATTCTTAAGCCGTGTATAACCTCTATCTCAAGTTTAGGTTGGAACAGGTTTTTCCTAAAAGTCAGACTTGACATTTAATTATGGTTTATAACTACTGAGGCGAATCCTAAATACATTATACCAATGAGCAGGAAATATTTGGATTAATCACCATTTACTTAATAAACTCTAAGTCTTAACTTAAAAATCCCCAGACACACCAACTACATGGCCTCAAAGTAAGCAAAGCAAAATAATCAAAATCCCTTACTACATTCAGTCACTACGAAAGATATTTTTTTTTTAAATTGGTAACTTTTATACTCTTTAACTAATTGAAATTGTATACCTATTTTTGTATGAAATGGCAACATTAACGAACATTCCAGAATGTAATAATTAGGAAGTAAATACTAAGCAGTGCAACTTCAGGTGGCTTTATTCAAATCGTTTTATCATTAGGTGGTGCATGTCACAAGCGCCTGTCAACAAACGTTTATTCCAATTTAGTTGAAATTGGAGGTTAAATTATTAATAGAATGTTTTCCAAGGATATTTTTATATATAAAGTTATGATTATTATTATTTATTTAAAAATGTGTAGGGACTATAGTGACATATAGTTTATTAAGTCGCAACCAAGTTATGAAAGAGGGAATAAAGTTGATGCCACATAGGTACAGGAGATGCACGTACACAAGAAGTTATGTCATTTTTGTGAGTGCAGTCAGACGTCGCAGGTTAGTACCAGTTTATAAAAAGAAGTTTTAGTAAATGATACATAGAGCCTGGCTAACGAAAGAAGATACTGGGGGCTTTTGCATCTTTTTTATATGGCAGTACTAGCATGAAAGTCAAAGTCGATTTTCTGGTGTCACTATTGACAATCGAACGGTTGTTGGTGGTTTCGGTAATTGAGATATTGGAATTTTCGTAATGTAATAAACAGCGATACCAGTGACTCTAACGGTTCATTTCATATAGAATTGCTGGATTCAGATTTTGATTACAATGAATAAAAATAATTATTGTATTTTTTTTACTTACTTTTTTTTACTTTTTTTTACTTTAAACTCAATTCCTCAGACTCTAAAAATAAATGCTCTCACTATTCAGCTTCAAGTAATAATTATATAATAGCTAAGCTTATCGATTATGGATAACTATCGAATAACGCAAGATTTGGATAACACATTTGGTATAAACTGCAAAATTCTAAACACAGTTGAGCTAAGTGAGAGCTTTCTTTCCAATAAGTATGAATTGAAAGTTATGACATTTAACATAAGGAGCATAGACCACAACTTCGATCAATTCTTAGTCACTCTCAAGCGCGTAAAAATAGAATTTGATGCCATAGTTCTTACGGAGTGCTGGCTCAATGACGATACGGTTATCCCCTTACTCGATGGCTATGCATCTTTTAGGTCAATAAATTATATCAACAGAGCAAGCGGCGTCGTCATTTATGTTAAATCCTGTTGGAGTGCGCAATCCAGGGAACCGTCTTTCCGGGAAGGTAACTGCCTCATTGTAGATATACCCGACAAGATGGCTATATTAGGTTTATACCGTTCACCCTCATTCAGAGATACTAGATCCTTCCTAGAGGACCTCGACGCAGTGTTAGAAAACTTAAAAACCAATAAACAGATCACACTTGCTGGAGACTTAAACATAAACATCCTTTCAACGGCTGAATCTTCGGGAAAAGATCAATATCTTAGTCTACTAGCCATGCAAGGTCTTTACCAAGTAGTAGACAAACCAACCCGCAAAACCAGCTGCCTTGATCACATTTTTATGAGGCCTTACTGTAATCACTTAGGTTTAGTCTGCAAACATTCTGCGACTGACCACGACGTTGTGATGGCGGGCTTCAACAGCAATCCCCGTAAATTGCGAAACGTTTCAAGAATTGTGATGAAAGTAAATCATTCTAGAGTTGAACAGAACCTAGCAAAAATAGACTGGACACCAGTTCTCCTGGCAACTTCTGCCTCAAAATCAGCTCGAATATTCTTGGAAACTCCCATGTGCTCATGACTCGATCAATACTTGTAACGAATATTTTTCAACAGTAGGAAGTCTCTTGTCAAAAAAGATCCTGACGCAACTTCAAGAGACAGAAACATCATTGGCCGCCAAAGTAAATATACGCGAAAGACCTCACAACAGCTTCTTTATGTCACCTACTGATGAGAGAGAAATTGACGCAATAATTTCACAGCTCAAGAGTAACAGTGCTCCTGGATTAGATCGAATAAATAACCGTTCGTTAAAAAGAATAAAACGCTTTATTTTGGCTCCTCTTGTGCACATTTTTAACCTAAGTTTTTCTTCTGGAGAGTATCCAGATGTATGGAAAATTGCTGTAGTGACTCCCATTCATAAAAATGGTTCAAAGAATTACCCTGCTAACAACAGGCCTATTACTTTGCTACTCTCAGTGTCAAAAATTCTTGAAAAGCTTGTACAATCTCGACTCATAAAATACCTTGAAACGAAGAATCTGCTTCACGAAAGACAGTATGGGTTCAGAAACAATAAATCCACGGAGGATGCCGTAGGGGCAATCACGCAAACTATCTCAAAACTCCTTGACTCTGGATAACACTGCATAGGCGTCTTTCTGGATCTCGCCAAGGCATTCAACACGGTCTCAATAAAAAATTTAATACGAAAACTAGAGCAAACTGGCATCCGAGGGATTGCCCTTGAATGGTTTAAATCATACCTTACCAATCGAAGACACTGTACCCAATTAAATGGAATAGTTAGCGATGAGAACGAAGTTCACTGCGGTGTGCCACAGGGCAGTATTCTTGGCCCCACTTTGTTTCTCATATACCTAAACGACATCCAAACACTTAACCTAAAAAACGCTGAGCTTTACTGTTATGCTGATGACACCGCTATCGTCTTCCATGGTAAATCATAGGAAAAAGTTAAAGCTAACGCGGAGAGCGTCCTCGTCGGCATTCATCACTGGCTAAATAATAATCTTTTGACACTGAACACAAATAAAACCAAATACATCTCCTTTTTTCAAAACACTAGCCTCTGCTCCATTTAAGTCACAACGCTTATACATACACTCATCATATTCTTGCCTTAACAAAAACAATTATACATGTACGTGTCCTACTATAAGCCGAACCGATAACATCATATACTTAGGCGTCTGTGTGGATGAAAGATTGCCCTTCAACGAGCACATCATTCAGGTATCAGGCAGAATACGCAAGATGTCGTACATTATGAAGCTGCTAAGACACTGCGTAGAAAGAAATCTCTTGACAAAAATCTACATCTCACTTTGTCAATCCATTATATTGTATTGTATTACAATTTGGGGTGGAGTTGCAAAAACCGCCATGATTAAAGTTGAAAGAAATCAACGAGCTGTGCTAAAAACAATGTTTGGGAAAAAATACAGATATCCAACGGATATTCTTTACAAGGAATGCAAATTACTGAGTGTTAGAAGACTGTACATCCTGCGTAGTGTAAAATATCATAGGAAATTTATAAACTCCCCTAATTTCTCTTCGATACTCAAAAAAAGAGTTTATAGGGCCCCAATTCCTATCATTCACTCCGCTTTTGCAAGAAAACACAGCCAGTTTCTACACCCGTTCTTATATAACAAGGTTGCTTTGAGATGTAACATCCGAGAACTTTCAATAAATGAAATACAGAAGAGCGTCCAGCAATGGCTTCTGAGTCTAAACTACGAGTGCACAGAAACTCTTGTATCAGGACATTAATGAAAAAACAAAATTGTTTTATCTAAGAACGTATTTATAATTTACTTTACCTATTTATTAATTTGATTCCATTATAAACGTCACATTATATATTTATAATTTAATTAATTAGATATATTTACATAATTATATTCTGAATAATATTAATATGTATAACCACTTCACCTATGAGATTCTTAATCATCGCTACTTTGCCGCGATAGTATAGCTTTCGATGGTAACCGGCCCGCGTATTTACAAAGTCTATACCATTAGAGTGAAAGTGCGAACTGAACTGGATTAGCTTTTGTATGACAAAAACTTGCCGAAACCCTAATTTATTCTAGTACAGAAATTGACCGAAGTCGTATAGACTTTGTGAGATTACTTCAATGTAACATTGCAGCAACAAATGCTATACCATTTGATACCGATATTTACCGATCGTTAACTTCAATTTGATACTTAAATGGGAATTGTTCTGATTTTCAAAGATAGGAATAAAATGTGCATGCATTATGACCATCGTTATTTTGATGACTTAATGTTTGGCTTTTGATCATGTCGGGATTGTCCAAGGTTGACTATAATAGCTGACCAGGTTTATGGCGCTTCGCCGGCCGCTGCCGCGGCACCGCTCGCTTCGCTCGCTCGGCTCGCGCACGTGTATAACTATATGCAACCTAACATGCTCCTCCTCGCTGCGCTCGTCGTCGCACCTAATGGAGCGTACACATTGCTTGTAATGGAACCTGTAATGTAATCTGCAAAAAAAGTTCCCATGATTTGTACGCCTCTCGAGCGCGAACTGAGCCGCAGTAGAGCGCGCTCGTGGCCTGCTCTAAGCTATCCGTACATTTTCTGTTTTTTGAATAACATCAAAAAATGCTCGATGCTCAATGTGGACGGGCGTTCGCGCGCCCGTTCACATTGCGCGAGCACCGGTCGCGAACAGGAATTGCGCCTGTGTGCGTGAGACTTGCACCAGTGTAGTGACGCTCGAAGCGTGCTCTACGCTATCCATGAATTGTCGGTTTTTTATACAACATCAAAGGGACGCGGATTGCAATTCATATTGAATTATTTTTTATTGTTTTGCATTTCATAAATATTGGATAATTACGAGAGCAACTTCAAAGTGTGATATTTTGTTTGTTAAGTTATCTTAATGATTATGATGTCAAATGAAAGCTCTAGGCATAAAACCAATTTATCCATTTGAATGATGTTAATCAGTTTAATCGTTTAGGAGATAAATTAGAATTAATTTTTATGGTAAAGATGTAAACAAACCAGAACTTGTAAAGTTTTTGTTTTATCAACTGTAAGCAATTCTCTGCCTTTTCTCCTTTTATAAAATGTGGTGCGCCGCAACCAACGTCTAGATCTTCAGCACTTTTTTTATGAATTGATGATTTATCATTATATATTGATGTATTTAAAAAACCGACTTCAATAACATTTTTAAATCCTCGTGTAAACTTTAGCTGTGGTGAAACTTCATATATGTAGGGTAACTGGTAGATCACTTTCCAAATGCGAGGACGTGATAGTTCAATATCATACTTACACCACAGTACAGATATCTACAGTAATTCAACTCGGCCGCATCATTGAAATAAATGCCTACAGCGCCGCGGTCCGTTCACATGTGATAGGGCTGCCCGCCTTCAGCGTTTAAATTACATTTGCCTACTTTGTGTTTACTTCCATTTAATTTTATGACTGCAAATATACTTTTTTTATATAAACAAATAAAAAACTTTGTAAATTGAATAGGAAGTGTTCAACAAAAATACGTTTTGTGTCAAAAAATCATGTTTACGTTTGAATAACAAATTGGTCTTATAAATTAGCGACCGAAAAATACTTGCGCCTCGACTAAGACGCACGAAAAGATGTATTGTTACATTTTAAAGTTTAAAAAATCCGCATATTAATGTAAAGCTCAATCAACAATTGTTTCGGAAATTTGAGATACCTAGTAGAAATTTCGAGAAGCCAATGTTGTATGAACCTATATTTTTAGTTATAATGTGGTAGCTGTAAAGCTGTAAACTGAGTTCTTTTTAATATTGTTTTGATATACTTATCTAGAATATTCTTGTTAAATCTTATGGCCGACGCGGTAAAATCTTATTACCTACGTTGTTCTTGGAACAATTACCGATGTAGATAGATGGTTATATGTCTTATTTTGATTGAAGGTATGTAGGTACCTACTTGATATTGTTTTATCGTGTCGAGTTGTTATGCAGGTTATTACGATAGAAAGGTATTGTGATTATTTCATATTTATAATATTCCAATAGTGTATCTCTAAATAAATGTGAGAGTTAACCTTTATACCTACCTATTGAGAGAAAATGAATAAGTAGGTATCTTGTTTTACGTTTGGATTTAAATCGATTGAATTGTTTCATTTGACAAGAATTATGATTTGTTATAAATCTGTATTTCGAATATGTTTGTTATTAAGTAATAGAAATTCATCTATTAGCGCAAACTTTAGGTATTAAGTATTTAGAAGTTTATGTTCTTTGTGTTTTTTTTTTAGAAATTTGCGTATATTTGGACTAGGTACTTACTACAACTTATAAAAGGTTTTTTGTAAGTAAAACACCCACGCCAAAATCCCCGCAACAACTTCAGAGGCCAATGTTTGGCGCGATCTCTACCTACTAACTGGTCTTCGCAATCCATGTCTCGTGTGATCTATTAATTTTCTGAAGTCTGGCGGACAGAAAAAAACGCGTGTCGACGGACCGTGCTCGCGACGAAATACGGAAACATTTTGTCTCAGGATGCTCGCAGTGTATGTTCAGTTCGTGCGAAATACACGTACAAATACACCGAGCGCAGCATCGAGCGCTGGTTATTACATTACAGGTTCGATTACAAGCAATCTGTACGCACCATAACCGTACCGAGTCCGCCTTCCGGTGCGGGAGCCCTTCTCGTAGCTTATCTCTTTCATCGCAATGTATATCAAACAAAGATACACCTACTTTTCTTCTTGACAAAAGCTTATCTATTTGAGTGAATATGTATTATACAGTACTAGGTTTTGTCTTTGCATTTCTTTGAAAATTACAAGAGCAAAAGCTAATCCATTTCAGTCAATTTTTTTACTGAGTTCGATTAGGTATTGTCAAGTAATATGCATAAACAAAAGCTCCTCTATTAGAGTCTGACTCGTGACTCAAATAGTATAGCCTTTGTATATTCGCTACCGGCCCTGGGACCCCGCGATACAGGTTTGCCTAGTGCGGGGACCGCTAGTCAATATTGAAGCAGCTAACTACCCTCATAATCAATGTTTCTCTTTACCTCAATGTTTGTCAATGTTTCATTTTGTTTTAAGTTATGTCGTATTAATGATTGTTATTGAATGTTTAATAACTTAATTTTCTTTAATTTTAATTTGCATTTTGGTTTATATTGTCATGAATTTCTCTAATAATGCATTGCAATATTTTATATTAAGCTGTAAATTTGGTGGCAAATAAATACATTTGAATTTGAATTTGAATTTGACTGTCCTATTTTAAACAAGATAAGTACTAGTTGCCTATCATTTTAATAATATACTTCTCATCAAAAAGCAGGACGGTACCAATATTGTTTTTTTTCTACGATAATTTACTATTAATTACTTGATTAATTATTTATTTTATTGATGATATTATTTATTTCATACTATTTTAATTCGCCAGGTTTTTCCAGTTTCTACTTTCATTAGTCAGACTATAATATTTTTGTTTAACAGGTGTTTATTCGAAAATCTATCGCAACTTCTATAAATAGCATCGTTTTTCAAATTGTAATAGCAGACTCTTGGGGTTATCTGCTGTCCATAACACGCCAGTTATTGATGATCGAGCAGTCCCAACTTAAACCTATACCGTACCTAATTATTGCAGAGAAATAAGAGCTTAATGAATATTTTAAGTTAATCACCATCAAACTCTATCACGTCAGGGACTATTTGTGTACTAAGGCCAATATTAACTTTGTGGTTAGACACCAGCACTATTGATAGAAAGTATCTTATAAGTATAAAGCAATTCAATTCTTTTGCAAATACAATAAACTGTCGTTTATCCCTTGCACTCCACACCGGCTACAGTTCAAAACGATTTACCCTGTAATTAGCACAGCACGCCTACAAAAATGACCTCCTACATTTAATACTGAATTTACTCTTATTTACGACGCCATTCCGCACTCAACAAGCCATCTTGACCTCATTTGTTTTACAGCATTTTCGGACTGCAATTAAACGTCTTGTAAATATTTAAATTACGTTTAATTTCGTCAGGAATGGAAGGAGTCGTTTGTTGGCTGGAGGACATTTGCATAAAACAATACACATTGAATTCAAGATTTTTGGTATTGTTTTGAGATTGTTTTGATTTTGAGCTTTACTTGATGTTAATGTTCATGAATATCGTTGAGTAGCCGTTTGGAAAAGTCAGTTATTAAGTGAATAATATGGAAGGCCAAGCCTTGTATAAAGTACATCAGAATTTCCGGATTGAAAACGCTTAAACCAAATTTGTGCTACTCTCACAGACACTGCTCTAGGTCCATATTCTATTGTTGTGTGTGTGGTGGGATTAGAAGGGCATTATTTATTATGAGCTGTTACCACAAGGCAGGACTATCGATTCTGAACTCTACTGCGAACAACATCGCAAATTGTTTTCGCGGCTTGCGTTGCATTTTTACCTTTTTTGTAGTAAAATTTTAAAATGTATCGAATTTCTTCATTAGATTCACTCATCTTGACAGTACGAAAAACAAATGAAAATCACACATTTTCCTAATTTGAATTGGGAATTATGTTCTTTAAAATTTTAACTTTCAATGATACTAAAACCAGCCAGATACAAATACTATAGCCAAAGAGATTTTATTACAAGTTCATACATACTAGAATGCGAAAAGACTTTTTCCCCAACTTATTAATTTACCCTTTTTATGGATTACCATTTACCATGGATTGATGTAGAAGTTACATGAAAATATAAAAGCAAATTTTTTAAATAGGTATATTTTTTTTAAATAATCAAGTTTAACGTAATTTTGCTTACTCATGTCAGAGAAATAAACGTAGCGGGAAGATTTCAAAAATAGACTAAAAATTTTAAAATGTAACAGTGCTTTAATAGGAGGATGCGTAGTAAAAAATTAAAGGTGAAACTTTTACTTAAATAATTTAATAAATATGTGTAATAAGTTATATCACAAGACCTTGCTTAAAAACTGAGTTTTCCGAAGATGAAGTTACCTGCCGCTGCGGGGTCGTCGGAAGCGAAGTATTCCTTCCAGAGATTCTGAAAATCAGCCCACGACACGCTGCTTTTACCGTTTGCCATCTTAGCGAAAGCTGCAACCGCCTCATTCTTGTCCAAACCGAATGATGCATAAACAGAAGAGAACTCCTCACTGTCGATGGATCCGTCATTGCTTGCGTCCTCCAATTGGAAGATGAATTTGCAGTAAAGAGCTTGCCAGTCGTTGCTGCCTGTCGGGTTCTTGGTGTAATCATCACACATGGCAATCCACTCGTCAAGAGACACCTGGCCGTCGTTGTCAGCGTCAGCTCGCTTCTCAAGAAATTCCCAAATCTTGGACAAAGCTTCCTGGACTTCCTTGAACTTGGCATCCCCGGCCTTCCATCCTCGCATCTGGGAGATCTTCTCCGCTGCTAGCTCGAAGTCTTTCTTGTCGACGGTTCCGCTTTTGTTGCTGTCAAAGAAAGCATTGAAAACATGTTCAAGCTTCTTCTTTCTGAAATCGGACACCATTTTGTATGAGATGAGTTGTGATTATCAACCACTTTCACTTACTAATGGTTTACTTATCGCGCGAGGCCTTTTTATACTAACTTTATTGAACGCTTCAAAAGATAAAGAAGCAAAAGGCTTATCATAAATTTCGTTTGCAGTATGATATAATTAATTTGGAGTCTTTACTATCATTAGTTTTATCTTGTCGGTCTGCATTGCAGTGCTAGCTCATACACAAGCGTTCCTATTATTTTCTATTTGTTTTGTATGATAAGTACATGATAAAGATTGAATACATAGTAACCAGATGCACTAAAGATAAGAGAGTTATTTTTTATGCTGTAAATATTTTTAGCTCTGTAAACAAAGAATTTAGTAAAAAACAACGCATTACATGTAATTTGTTATTTGCTTGTTCCTAAATTGTGTTACTTAGAATACTGTTATTACTAAAATCACATAGTTTCAAACAATTTTAAATTTTGTTGATGATCACCTTCAAAATAGGCAAAGCCAATCTATTTGTATTACTAGTACACTTTCCCCATAGTATGGATTGTCCATTTTGGAAGTACTTACATTCATAAAAAAATACTCTACTTACATTCATAAAAAATACTCCTAATATTTGAATGTTGGTTTATAAAAATCAAGTTTCAAAAATAAACTAAACTAAGTATTCGCAGATCTAAACAGCTCATACAACAAATATTTTGGTTGCCTGGTAGAGATCGCTTACTATCGATAAGGCCGTCGATTGTGTTTTCTTATTTAATGTTCTTTATTTTCTATTTTGTGTATGTACAATGAAGAGTACATAAATATTAACATTTAACCATTAGAACTGTAACGGATCAATAAGATACCCTAAAACATAGATATAGTTAAAAGGTATCCTAAGCATACAATCATACCAACAACTGCTGCATAATGAACAAGCTGTGGCTCAGCTTCCGGAATACAATCGCTATATCCCCAATTAGTCAGTCCTTGTAGAGCTTATGAATCTGGACATATTGTGTAACCTACAATAGGTATTTCAGGGGATTCGACTATACATACTTTATAAAGTAAATATGTATTTGTTTCGTAGGGAAATCATATTAGTGTGGTGAAAGAAAATCAAAAATAACTGATGTAACATTGTCACCACAATATATGGTCTAATTTAGGTTCAATTGAGAACTTATACACAACGGATATACAGGGTTAGTTGTAATTAGCATGCGCTAACCTATTGCAGGCAGCCTCTCCACATCAATCCCAACATTTGTTCTACGACTTTTTCAAAATTAATGGTTTTTAAAATTTTAGTTTTCCCATAAAAAAATTTATAGCCTCGGTTAAGAGGAGTAACTCTATTTACTCTGAGCATAGGTATGCCACGCACCTTGCGTAGTAAAATATCGCTTCATATTAATAATAGGTACTTCTTACAAGATAGAGTAAGGAGCAAACTATTTTTTTGTTATTATTTTTTTATGTTATTTATCAAGATTTGTAAAAAGTTGTAGAACTAATGTTGTTGGGATTGATATAGAGAGAACCCTGTATAGACAAATTAAATTTGAAAAAAGTTTTATAAAAGAAAATCCATGACGTGAGAGCAAATAAAGAGAAAGATGAGATGAGAGAAAGTTTGAATGGATGTGTAGATGGATGTTCCCAATGGCGGCAGAACGGCTCAAAGAATCTGAATGAGATTTTGCATAATCATAGTGTACAGTTGGGAATAGCATATAGGTTACTTCTTATCCTGATAGTACTACGGGATTATAAATTGCTTGGCTAAAACCGCACAAAACACCTAGTTTGTTATAAAAATATGCACCTCTACCAGAATTTGAACCGAGGACCTTTGGTATAGATATGCAGTATTAACCTCCATGAAATTTTATTATCATTAATTTAACTAAATTCCAATATTTTAAGGTAAAAGTAAGAGTAGGTAGGAACGTAGGTTGTAGAAGCACATGTGATTTCAGTATCTCTTAAATCTAACTGCATTTACATTCCTAGTCCATATGCTTAATCCACCTCAGCATAATGCCATCTTCATTAATCAGCCGCTGTGAATCTCCTCACAGCTGATCATAAAACCAGTATCCCTGCGCCAGTGCAGTACATAAGCCAGCCAGCGTGTGTAGCTCCGGGGCTCGCCGGCTGGCGGCGGCGGTGACAGATAGAGCCCATCTGTCTTGGTCGCCTGCACGCCCTCTGCCGACGAACTGGGTGTGAGGATGTGGCATCTTTGATGCTTCATTTGGATGCGTAAAATAAAATAGTTTTGATCTGGAAGTGAGTCACAAAATGTGTTTTTTTTTTATGAGATTTATGAGAGAAATTTCGATAAATGAAGAATTATTAGAGAATCTCGATTTGGTCAAAACTGCTGATCAAGTTTCAGTTCAAGTTAAACTTACTTAGTTTAATAAAGATATTAAGTGCAAATAACATAGCCGAGTTGTAGCTTCTAGACTTATAAGTATGTAGAACTGAAAAGAGAAGCTATAGATTCGTTTAAATAATTTGAATTCAAAAGTACTGTACTTAAATAATATTGAGCATAAACGAATAACGAATAATTTTGAGCATAAACGAAGTGTATCAAAACTAATGCAGCAGAGAATTTCATCATAGGTACGAGTATTTGAAAGAATTACAATAGAGCAGCGTAGTAAGGTAATGTATTTGTGTCGAAGCTAGAATTTTTATTTTACGAACTTAGTATAATGCAATATTGTTATACTTATCATGCTTTAGCCATATTGGTCTTCTGGAGCCCGCTGAGCAGAATACATACACAAAGATAGCATAGCATAGAAGAAAATGGGCAATAATCAACGAATGCAGAGAAAAACCGACTTCACTGCAAAATGTCATCAACGTAAACATTCTCCGAAACCATACGTATTTTTTCAAAAATTTTAAAATTTCAATGAAGTCCTCAACCGATTTCGATGAAATTTATCAACTATGGGACCAACTATGACCAAATATGAAGTATCTTCTATGATATGAAACAAGAATTTTCAAAATCGATTCAGAATTGACCGAAATATCGTGTAACAAAAAAAAACTCACGAATTGACAACCTTTGTTGACTTTTCGAGTTTAAACGACCAAAAAAAACATACAGACGAATTGAAAGCTCCTCATTTTTTGGAAGTTGGTTGAAAATAGCGGCCGATTGTGTAACTTTGATTGTATCCTTTAATAGTTTACTTTTTAAATGGATACATTAACATTTAAATACATACAAAAACACCAGATAGTTGTAAAAAGTACATTTTTCAACCTGTTTCGGGAGGTATTCACACTAGAGGCCTCTCGCCATACATAATAGCAATACTATCATTAGAGTCATTCGATTTATCTTATTTTATTTGAAAAAGAAGCATAAATTAATTCATAAATCATATGATTAAGCAACAAGCAACAATCTTCCCAGTCGGTAAAAGGAGGGATGTTTTAGTGGGCATGTTAAACATTGGATCCCGGGTGCCCTTTTGTAAAAAGCCATTACGATTCACCAAACACCCTTTTTGCAATATAGTTATTGCAACATAGTCATTGGAACCTGAATAAATAACATTAAATAATCCCAGTGAATATATCTTAATCCAAGAAATCACGCCATTAGATGAAGCGATTTCATACGTTTGATAACCGAATAAATAATAAAATTTAGTATAAGCCATCGATAAACTATAAACAAGAATACTGTAAATATTTATTCTTTTTCCAACACTGATTTGCGTCATCAACTCGATATTATCTTGATCAAGTCATCCTATAATCAATATCCGCTGAATATTTGTATCGATTACGGCGTTATTGACGTAAACATAAATAATTCACTTTGATTATCAACTATGTATTACAATACCTGAAGGGAACACTCTGAAAAATGAAGTAGGTATGTTTCGAAGAACCCATAGCGGGAGCATCTTAATAGCAATCTGAGTTACTATATAAATGGATGTTCTAAACTTTAAACTGGCTGCTAAATTAATCATGATAGTAGGAAAAAAAAACAATTTGCTGAAGTTAAGATTAATAAGATTTCTGCATATTAGAATATCCACCGCTACCTATCTTCGTACATCCCTGAAGGACTAATGCGATAAAAGACAGTCTTAATGGCAATTGAGATGCGGCGGCGATATACGGCGCTCATTCCCTAAATGTTAGGGGTCATACATTTTTTATAGCCCCATATAATGTTATATAGCCATGGCTGCCGTTTCATAGGCATCTTGATTGTGAAAACGAAGACGGAGCTAGCATACTTACTCAAGGATATAAACCTAAGAAGGAATAGAAAGAAAACACATGGATCAATGCATCATTATAATATATTTTGATTAAAATAAACAAATTCAAAGTATTATCATGATTGCATAGCGGTTCGTTGTGAAGATTTTTAGGGGGAACTTTGTCTAGCAATATAAACTTACAGTTGTGAAGAGGAATGGCTAAATATCTATAAGTTATATCACTTTATGTATGAAATATTTACAATTACTCGATTGGGAACTGAATGACAATATAACTCTTTTCGTAGTTTTAATTTATTTATAACTTATCTCGAGAGAAAGTTGTATGTTCATTTTTTTACGCGATAATTAAACCAATTGGAAAATTGACACACGCATGTTACACAACAGGGGAGGAGGTAATATAGCATTTTTTTTATCCAGACTAGATCTGCGTTTGACCTCAATCCCACCTGATAGTGAAGAGTACATAGATGAAGTCAAAAATGACAACACGAACATAGCAAGAAACTGGCTCACATCAACGCAACACCGCTGGACTGGTAATCAGATCTGACTTACAAGCGCACCTGAAAGGGTCCTCCCACCAAACGGGGGACTTCAATGAATCACGTTACGACACGCATAAACAGGGGTGGTAGGGCTGTTCTAAGCCTACGTGGTAAAGCCGACCCTACGATGAGGATCTTGTGAAGATGGACATAAAAAGCTCATCATCATCATTCAGCCAGGAGAGGTTCACTGCTGGACATAGGCCTCCCCCAAGGTTTTTCACGTCGCTCGGTCCCGCGCCGCCCTCATCCAGCTCCGCGTTTACCGGCGACTTTGACCAGGTCGTCGGTCCATCTTGCGGGGGGCCTGCCTACGCTGCGTCTCCCAGTACGTGGCCGCCACTCAATAACTTTTCTGCCCCAACGGCCATCTGTTCCACTTCAGCTTTGCTATGATAAAAACTTTTAGATTTTTGATCAGGTATTAGTGGTTACGGTTATGGCATCAGTGCATTAGTTTGTATATCAAGTATGAGTGGAGTATACAAATGGCGTAAGTCATAGGACTACCCGTAAACGTAAATTCAGAGCCGTAAAACCCCTGGCGATAAGGCTATTCTGGACCAGCCCTACTCAAATTATCCGTCATTAACTTGCCTAGCTTTCTAATAGTTGTCTTGAATCTTCTCATGTTTAATTTGGGCTAAATCCTACTTACGCAGATTTGGCCGAACGGTAAAACGAAACAGAAATACGTTTAAATGTAGTTATTATGGCGGATACTTCACAAGATCTCAAGACACTGTACTAAAGATCCAGATTATAAGATCATTCTTAGGATGTTACCAAACCAATCCATCGACCGTCGATCGACGAACGAAACGAACAGTCGACTTCGACCGATGGTGGTTTTAACTATGCCAAAAAATCCGCTCGTTCTCGACCGCTTAACACCCTTAAGTTCTAAAGACCCTCTACCAGAACTAAAGGTTTGGGCAAATCAAATAAATATACTATTTTTATTAGGACTTATCAAAATAAATTAGTCTAGAACACTGAACAAGGCACGGCAATGAGATTCGTAATAAGAACAGTTCCCTATCTCCACAAGTACGCGCCGCTCTGACATCATACCGCCATCACTCGCACTTCGTTGCGAACGACATGAGTAATGCGATATTTTGTCACATACGCTTGTACAGCGATTATCCTCAGATAGGCTTTGCGGTTATTGCCTTATTTGTCATTTGATGTCATGGAATATTGCGGTGATAAAGAACGATGACTAGTGCTGCAAAAACTCTTACGTAATTTTCATTCTGTTGTATTCTTGTTTGTATTTGTGTGCATGATTTAGATTAACATGCAAAATGGTTAAAGTTATTTTCTTCCGCGAAAATAAAAACTCATAATTATGGACATATGAGCACATGCCACGTATATCCAACAGTGACAGAACTGTCTAAACTGAAGACAATTTGTCTAGTATGCCTGACTTTCTGACAGTCACTTTTAATTTTAATTTTATCAGGTAGGTACCATAGCATTAAGCTATCATAACTTTCACATGACTATAACAAGACTTTGATCAATTTAATATAGAATAGAATTCATTTATTCGCTGAATATGGTTCAAAAAGATCTTAATGCTAGGTAAGTACGTCATACTCAACCGGGAGTATGCAAATTTTCATAAAATTAATTTAAATAAAAACAGACAAAATTATCAATTTCACAACAATTTAATAAATTAAGATTTAAAGACAACAGAATAAAATCAAATAAAACAATGTCTCTAAAATAAAATAATGTCGACAGCAAAAGTGAATACAGAGTGTCAAGTTTAGAATACAATTTCAAAGATTAATTTTATAAATTCATTTCAACGTCATAAAAACAATATATCAACATAAAAATTCATTTTGACTATAAAAAATATTCTAATAAAAAGTTAAAGAGCTCTACTTTAAATTTATTAAATGTCAGGTTTTGTAAATATTGAGGAAGTTTATTAAATATCTTAATAGCCATGCACACATATTATGTACATATGTATTGTTAAACTCTAAAATGTGTTTAAGGAATGTTTTTTAAATAATCCTAGAAGCTTTTGTATTTATAATATTTTACTTAAGAAGAATAAATCGATTTTCTGCTGTAACATAAAAGAATAAGATCCGTATGTAACATTTTACATTTACATATTCCTTTAGAAAATCAATTATCATCGGTCATATTTCTTTTTGATGATGAATTATTCATATACAAAAATATAAGACAAAACATTTAATTTATACTAAGTATTCATGTTTCAAAGCATTTACAGGACCACACGTCCAGTCCTCGCGACGAGCAATATATCAGGACCGCACCGATACCGGGACTGAAACAAAAGAGGTCCCACTCCCTCTGTCCCTCCTTAGACGTAGGGCTGCGGGGATATTACTCTTTCCTCACGCCACGCGTGACGTATTAGTTCTAGTGTAACCTTTGTTTTGTGCAGCTAAGCCTCGGGAGATTCTAAGATAATTGTAGGCTCGACAGTGGTTGGCAGAGGCAAATAAAAATTGGTAAGTTTCACAGGAAATTTCTGCAGAAATAAACAGTACGTTTGTATAAGATTATTCTTTTATTTTTAGGGTCTTGTCCCTCAATGTAAAAAAGAGACCCTAATTGTCCGTCGATCTAGCCATCGAAACCATTTTTTCAAAAATGCTTGACTATAAATCCGAATTGATGATATCAATTGAGTAGTTTGATGAAGTGCTTCAAAGAATTGCAAATACTTGCAATAACATATCCCTTATGAGGTAAGCAGAACACCAGAGGCTATAGTAACATCTCATGTCATGTCTGACAAATTTAGAAACATTATGCAGTGACAGGGGGTCAGCCTATCGCCCGCAAAAAAACTTCCAATAAAATCTCTGTCTTTTAACTGACTCTTACAGTATACCCGGGAAGAGAAGTAGCTGGTACATTTTATGTTCTGTTTTGCTCCCAGTCCAGCATAGAAGGCTAAGTAAAAAAAAATAACAATAGCAAGGTTATCAAAAACTTTTCATGATTCTAGATCTCGTTGATATTACACTAAATTCGTGCTTAACAGTAAAGAATGAGTATTTGATTACATGATAAGATAATAATATACATAATAGGATAATAGAATAATAAAATAAAAATACCCCTGCCGCTCGTTTTACACCTTCATGAAAAATAAAGTGAAAATCTATTGCAAAACATTACGTTCAACATGTACTTTATCAAAAAAAAGGCAAACAATAATTTAACTTGATCACATAGTGCTACACAAATGCCAGACAACCGAGCAATCAATTCAATAAAATTCTGCTTCCACGGCATAATCGCGGCGCGTTTTGATATACGTTTTTCATCGACACATATTTTTCACACAACGTGACTGAATGAATAACAGCAAAAGTATTTTAGTCAAAGTTTGAAATACTACATTTTTCATCTGTTTTTTATTTAAATCTCTGTCTACTTCTAAGAATTTTGCATGTTTTTTTATTTTTATACAAAGTATAATTTTCGAACAGTTTCTTCATAAGTAAAAAATTTATAAATCTCAACTTTGTATATTTTATTAAAGAATTCGAGACGGAAACCGCGTTACTGCTTGTGAATTACACAAAATAACATAAAAAAGGATGTCGACATCTTCCATGTAACCTTCCCATATTACAAAGGTGATCATGAAAACGGTCGTTCCTGTTTTTCTCCAGTTTACAATGCAGTTACAGTTCAGTTACAAATTAAATTGTCATTTCATCGAATCTTTATCATATAAGTTAAAATATATTTAATACTAGACAAATGTGTACAAACAGTCGCACAGTAATACAGCAGTACCGTCAACTGAACAAATGGACTAATGTTTTTTTAACAGTTGAGATACGAGGATGATTTATTTGACTAATTTAGTATTGTTTGCTTTTTGATTCCATCGTTGTTTGGTGGATTTCCATTTGAATGCGTAGTGGTTACCTTTTTTATTTGTAATCGTTTAAAATGCACCAATTGTTTGTGCCGTTTTGTAATCATTCGTGCAGTTACACTACAGAGAAAAAAAACTAACTCACTACATACGTATGTACATAACTTCACGCCTGTATCATTTATAGCGTAGGCAGAACACCAGAGACTATAAAAACATCTGAAGTCACGTTTGACTTGGGAAATTATAATGATGGTGAGAGACTACTGTAGTGACAGCCCATCGTCCACAAAAATAAAATCTCGCCAATAAAATCTCTGTCCCTTACTTGACTTTATAGTTTGCCCGGGAAGAGAAGCAGCTGAAACATTCTGGTTTTTTTTTGCTCCCAGCCCAGCACAGAAAGCAAATACACAAATTTTCTAAAAATTATTTACGACCACTATTTGCATTTAATTAAATTATAATTTATTTCTTGTTTTATTTATTTAGGGTTTCATTATTTTATTTTATTTTTACAGACTCAAATTTTAATATACAATGTTTACTATTTTATTTAAGGTTTTATTCAACTCAATCTCAAGTTTTGGATTTATTTTTAATTAAAAATTAAGGTCAATTTATAATTTTATGTTGTGTAATCTGCAGTGGATACCTAACCCTTAAGTGGATGCCTTAAATCAGCGTTTTGTTCATTGAACAACAATGTCGCTGAGCTATGGCCCTTTGCACTGCTACAGCAAACATACTAAATCTGTTATTATTGTTTTATTTTGTGTTTCTTGTATTTGCTTTGTGTATGTGTTTGTTGTAGTTGTCAATAAAGTTATTCTGATTCTGAAGTCGATCGACTGAAGATACAGGAAGAAATTTATGAAACAGTAGAAATTTAATTGAACATTTACCTACTTATTTGAAAAAGTTCAATCCATTTCAGAATGAAAATAGAGTATTTCTAGTACCTACATTTTATTTTCATAAGTATAACAACATACTCTAATTTAGTTATAAAACTTTGCAAATTTAAATAATTAACTTCTAAAATTCTGAACAACATCATAATGAGGTCACTTAGGGATTCCAATGGTCGAGAATTTTCTAAATGCAGACATTTATATACAAAGCCGTAGATCGTTGTCGGTCATTAAAATTTCAGGAACCGTTTTCGTGCCACTGTACGTTTTCGCTAACTAGGCTTTTTTCAATATATTTTTAGCAGCTGTTATCTGAAACAATCACACCAACTACATGGCCCCAAAGTAAGCTTAGCTTGTGTTATG
Source organism: Stenoptilia bipunctidactyla (assembly GCA_944452665.1). Lineage (NCBI taxonomy): Eukaryota > Metazoa > Arthropoda > Insecta > Lepidoptera > Pterophoridae > Stenoptilia > Stenoptilia bipunctidactyla. The sequence continues at coordinate 23,345,106 of OX101740.1, read as the reverse complement.
GGATACCATGTAGTGAACTAGGGGGGAAGCTAGAATATAAATACATAAATAAATAAACACCCAGGCAGGGAACATTTTTTTTCTTGTTCCGTGCGGGAATCGACCCCGCAACCACTGGCGTCAGAGGCAAACAGGTTTACCCCATTTCGTGGGAGAAGGGGTATTTGAACAATCAAAATTATATGTTAATTATAAATTAAACATATAATTTTCAGTTGGTATTTAGCTCAATGTTAAGCCTCCTTACATCTTACTAAACAAATAGGAATTTGGTAAGTATCTATTTATATGTAGACAAAAGTAGAGTAAATATTATTTATCTACCTTATAAATACGTACAAAATTGTAATAACATTCCGAATAAGTGCATTCCGAGCTTCATAGGGCACTTTAAGCGGTCGCTTCCGAGAGCTGTGGAATTATGTATAGTGATTGAAAGGGTTTTGTACTAGTCTTTGGTAGCTTAAAAACCTCAATTTTATCCATCGAAAATTCAATAGTAAGGTTATACTTGAAAGGTTTGCATGCAATGGCATCACGATGGACCCCATTATTAAAAAGTGGTTTTCATTTAAAATTAAATTACGAAATGCCTCGTGCTAGGGACCAACGAGGGTTCAAAAATATCGCCAATCATGTCATTGCCACATCAAATAATATACTTATAGTGTATACCTAGCAACAGAGGATTACTTCTGCAACTTAAGCCGTAAGTTAGAAGTAGTTACTGAAATTTACATAGCAAACAAACATTCAGGGTCTCCCTAATTTCCTGTAGATTTAATTTAAACCGCTTTGGTGGCGAGCCGTTACTTTTAACGATATAATAATGGCGTTTTTGTTTATTCCTAAATTGTGAAATACGGCCAGCCTGGTTTATAGCAGACTTAATGGGGTGAGCCCAGTTTTATGACGGGAGTGAAAAATTAACGGTCAGATATTGAAATTTTTTGATGTACGTGGAAATATGGTATGAGTAGAATAAGAATTGGAATCGAGATATTAGCTTTGTTTCATTCTAACTGAAGTTTATTTTGTTATCTAGCTGTCGATAGCACTCGCTGCAAGAAATAACACTGAGGCTGGTTATATTACATTCAGTAAATTGCTATACGAATATTTTAAGACGAAAATTGACTAGTTAAGCTGAAAGAAATTCAGATTTATAATTTGTATTTATTTATTCATTATTTTTAATTTCCTTAGTTTAAAATTATCCGTCAAAATTATAACTCTCCTTTTCGCACATCCGTGGTCGGATAATAAAAATTGTATTTTATTATATTTATTACGTTTCTTCCTAACGTGTCTTTAGTCGCAACATCAGTTTCGTTCAAATGAAATTATCTACAAAAAAAAAATAGGCTAACTGAACAAATGACCATATATTTTCAGTCAAAGTACAGAATATACAAGGTGTTCCTTTTACTTCCCATAACTCTAGGGTATTAATTGGAACATGTAATAGAATCAAACAACATGCGAATAATTTTTAATTTTTATTTTTTTTTATTTTTCAAACAAAATTAATTCAATTAAGTCAAAAAATCTTATCTAAAACAACTTTATGCAAAGTACGACAACGTGACATTTTCTATCCCTTTTTTATCGCTATGCACAGGTTCAGTTCGCAACGTTTTGCGTTGTACATTGTATGCAACGTTCCTCAACGCTTATAATGTTTTTAATATTTATTGTATGGCTTCAGTGACACGCGTCTATTGAATGAATGTTAAAGAGATTTTACAAGGGTGATATTTTTTGTGAAAAATATTAAGATTGATGATATCTTGGAAAGTGCACCTTTGAACCACATATTCTTTGGCAAAAAGTATAATTTTTTAGTAAGGAACAAAACCTCAAAGTCATGATATATCGAAAAGAACACCTTGTATAATAATATTAGTCTGAGCTAACTTGCACGGACATTATTCAATCTAAACTTACCACCGACACAAAACAGTCTTGTATTGACACAGCTTACTATTAAGAGGGTATTGTACATCAAACTGGCAAATTCCATATTGATAGACGCACAGATTGCCTGTGTCGTGGAAGTTTACGGACAAGCGTCCTTCACAAGACAAGTAATGTGCTTTTGATGGCCGAGGACTGTTTATTAACGGTCAGGCCCAATATCCAATGTATCGTTTGATTCTGATAGATACCGCTCAAAATGTATCGGCTTTGCATAGCCAACATTTAATAGATAACTCCATTATAACAATTTGCATAGCAATTGGAGTTGATCACGAAAGAAGAAAATGCCATTTTTATACTCTATTGGTTGGTTGCGTAAAATAAGTTGTACTTACAGTCCGTCAAAAAATAAGTAGAAATAACTCTTGTATTGCATAATCCAAAATTAAACTTAATTTAGGCTAGATAATTTGAGTTTTTGAAATATTGAAATATTTCAATGTTAAAAATTGGAATTCTTAGGTTCAATATACTCGTACGTAAAAACCTAAGATCCTGTCACTAATTCCGATAAAAAGGTTCCTGTGTCTGTTTTTCCTGGCCAGTATAGTCTTGATACTTTTATGCATTCAGTGAGAGGGTTTATCGTAGATGGACATATGTGGTACACCTCCATCTTCGACAAACTTAGTCTTCATGGTCACTTACCACAAGGTGTAATGAAAAACAAACGTCCCATTCTAAAAAACTTCTGAGTCCACTAAATAAAGTTAAAACCATCCTGATAGACAAAACTTTCGATAAAAATGAAACTAAAATCATTTGGGCCGTTTGGAAGTTCCTACAATGCCTAACTTATAAAACTCTCTTGCGTCGTAAGTTAAAGATACACATAAATTATGACGCGAACAACGCAGCACATTCCAGAAACTAGCAAGACCTAAATCTTGAGCAGGCAGTCTGGATCTGGGTTATACGATCGGCGGCTCGGTTCGCTTATATTTTTAATCTCGCATACAATGAAGGAAGCGAGGCGTCTCTTGCTGGTGTAGGGCTAATCTGCACGGCTAGTTTCCACTGTCAAGGAAATTTTTAACTCAAAAATTACGCTTTCTTAACCGGAATATCGTGCCAGCTAGATCAGTACTTCACTGCTTTTAATTAAATAATCAACGAATGCAGGGCATTAAAAAAAACCAAGTTCACGTGAAAGCTTTGGCTGAAGTAGGTATAAGGTCGTCAAGGTAAATGTTCTCTGTACTCATACATATTTTTCTTTAAATTTAAAATTTTCATGAAATACCTACTCAATTTCGATGATTTTTTTATGCAACCTCCTCTGAAATAATCGATTCTTAATCATCCAAAAAATCGTGTAAAGAAAACACAAAAAAAAGAACATACACACCAATTGAAAACCTCCACCTTTTGGAAGTCGGTTGCAAAAATACGATGTCTAATACCGCGTTTGACCTAAATTTCACCTGATAGTAAGTAAAGATGAGGCCGAAAATGACAAGACAGGGTTAAGAAATAAAAATAAACAACATTGCTACTTTGACCAGCCTAATGTAACAAATGTGCGCCTTTGAGAGCTATTGAGAGGAATTAACTTTTTAGATTTTTTATTTTTTAATCTCTTACAATGGACTCGGCTTACTATGAAACTAAAGTTTATTTGCTTTTTGCGACATGGATCTGTCTATTCTTAAGGCTAAGTGAAATATTTTATGTTTTTTTTTGTGTCAAGACATGCCAGTGATGGATTAATTCAAGTGGAATTAGTAGGCTCTCACACTCTTACGCGAAAGTAGGTTTCTTCTAAGCTAATGATGTATAAATTTCCTTGCGTTTGAAAAAAGCTACTAAGAAATGAAAGAGGTATTTTGTGACAATCCAGAACGCTACGCTCGGAGACTGAGAAACAGATGGAGATGATGATGTATAACTTTTTCCTTCTATCAATCCGACGCTTGACACCTCAGTCGCTCGTGACGTCGGGGTCTGCAAAGACACCGAAACGTCGAGTCAAAATTTAAAATGTAAATATACGCGATAAATCCGGTTAAAAAGTGTTTTAATTAATAGTATGAATCGCGAAAACTTAAGACAATATTTAGGGGTATTTGTCCATTACCTGATCTCATAATGAACCCTTAAAAAACCTATCGTAGACTTTTCAAAGTCGTCTGACTGTGGACACACAGCCTTCTTCATGCTGCGACGCTAAGCGCATATCGCTATACACACACTAGCACCTTGCATTTGTGTGAGTAGCATTGTCTCCTTGATATGCATTTGATGTATTTTTCTACAATAGTTTATAGAAATTTATAACTGTAGGTATATACTAACACATGCAATCTGTAAATTATTAACTTCTTTGTTATTACGTTCTATAGTTCAGAGGTTTTGTTTTCTTATGGCAATATTATCTATGGTATGAGGATGAAATGTTTTAAAAATGAAATAGTTGTATAACCGCGCCTCGCTCTAGGTGAAATCTGGGCTTTTATAGCGATCGTAAAATATGAGGATCGCCTTTATGCCGATATTGTGTCTGATCCTTTATAGCAATAAAAACATATAATATCTATTCATAAAAACTTTTTTTATAACACTACTCTCATAAATACAAATCGGAAATCTAGGAGAAAAATAATTACTTATCAAAGTTGGTTATTTATAGAAAGAATATATTAATATAACTTATTTGAACGTTCGCATACACAACCTTGGGGGAGTCCTATGTCCAGCTGTCGGCTTCGCTGGCTGAATGATGATGATGATTATACACACTCATAATTAATACTAGAAACAAATTGAAAATACGTTTCATAAAAAAATACCAAACTACACATAGGGCTTAAAACCAAAACAAAAAGGCACACATACAACCAAACTTTTCTCGCAGTTGTGTAGTTGTCGCATAAGCATTCCCCTTTACAGTGACTTACTTTTCAAGAACAAAGCTCACAATAAAAAACATTTCAATAATAACTCCCATTAGTGCTTATCCCAATTTTCTTGCTTGTTCCCGCTGTGCGGGACTACGCTTTTAGTCTAACTACGTAATGAACGCACAGCGTAGCGCCGCCCGCCCGCCCATGCTCCGTCTTTTATCAGGCTTTCGCTTTGCCTAGTTGTGAATAAATACAAAACTTTTTAAGGCACGCTTCGGATTTATCAGGGTTCCCTAAGTACTTTTACTTTATGTAGGTTTATACAGAGTAACATTAGGCTGAGTCGGTAGTTTATTCGGTAGGTAAGAGAAAGTCTGAAAACTATAGAATATAAGTATACGAAGATCTGCTCTAAGAAAAAACATCACCGATAGTGGTCAGTTCGGGAATCGAACTCGGACTTTTTGAAAAATGAAATACCATTTTAAATGACGATTAAGTACTTAAGTAAATAAATGCTGCTATGAAAAATCATGTTTCAAATTAAAAAATAATTTGTTTTTATTTAACTTTTTATTGATTTTAGATAGAGTTTTTAACAAGTGGTTAAGGAAAGTAGTAAATTCTCTTTGCTTTTTTGTGCCTTCTATTTTAGTATTTTAGGATCACCAATAACTTCTAGTTTTGGGTAGGTAATCACGTAACTTCATCATTACCGAACGCATGTTCTTATTCGTTGACTCATTTAGAAGATAAACAACACCTAAGTATACCAATAGGTAGGTAGGTACTTTACGCACGACGTATTGATGTAGAAAATAAAATGAAAGTCCATTTTTGTTTTTAAAATTGTATTTAATACATTAATTACCGTATCATATAATTCCAAAGAAATATATTAGGTATTCAAAACCCTGTTGTGAATATATCAACAGTAATCATATGATCAATACCGAATTTCTACCTAAATCTAACGAGCTGATAAGTTACTACAAAGGACGGATTAGGGATAGACTTACTTATTAACTATCTCTGAAATATGTCACGTTGATGATAAAGGTTATAGACAGTGACGGATTAAGACTACTAGATGCCCTAAGCATTCCATGCCTGTGGCCCCCCCTATCCGTATGTCAACTAGAATCGGTTTTTAAACCTTTACCGCCTAAAAACATTAGTTTTTTTGTAAAATAAGATGATGAGATGTAACGTACTTTAGAAGTGGAGTAGGTGCGACAATAATAAAAACCAAAGCATAATTTATTTATTTATTGAAATGCGCCTTGCGGCTTTTCCGAGCATTGAATTCACGCAAGATAGTATTAACGTCTAACGTTTTTAACATATCGGACTCTATGTACAATATCGATAAATTATCGAGCCTTTCTTGTATCATCTTTGTCCTTTTTTCATTTTTTAATATTTTTAATTTTGAAAAAGAACGTTCCGCTGAGCAATTTGTAATCATAAGCGATAAAAATATACGCAGGGCTGTTTCCACATTAGGGAAAGCTGATTCAATCTTATCATTATGTATTATTTTATACAATTGTGCGTGAGTTTGATGTAAACTTGTGCGAGCCGAATCACTGGGTCTGGAACTTATTTTACTTATGACATATGAATGAAACTGTTGAATTTCTGTTATTAATTCGGTGTTAAGGTCTTCTGGATATGTGTTTACTAGATTTGTACTGTGCTTTGGACATTATCGAAACAAAACAAAATAAAACTTTACGTACCTAAGCGAACACAATATTATGAACAGAACTTGAATGAATTGTCGACAAAAATTGTATTACGTACGCATAGAAGCCGGCCGGCACAATTACTCAAAAAACAAAACATTTCATTGAAACAGATTTGCGGAGGCGCTAGGCTTGGGGCCCGCGGGGAAGGAGTGGTTTGTGATTGGCTGATCGCAATTCCGGGGCATTCGAATTGTCGAATGCACTAGCGGGCAGCGAGTGGGCAAGCGGGAGTGGGGTTATGACTCTAGGTCGGACTCTATGTCAACTTAAAACGCGCGAATTTTCAAATTAGTCCTAGAAACTTTGGTGACGTGAGAGTGAGACGTGATGCCCTAAGGACGGATTTTTTTTGTGCTTCTTCTGGTGCCCCCTCAGACGTGATGCCCTAAGCAATTGCTTAATTTGATTAAGGGTTAATCCGTCACTGGTTATAGATTATACCTAAAAGATCCACCCACGTTTATCTCAAGAGTACTAGTCAATAAGATACCTACTAAGTAAGAATATACAGGGTGATTGGTGACAAATTTTAGATATTGAACTGTTATTGATATTGAAAAAATGTGATAAATAAAAATTACCCGGCCAGGACTCGAACCTGGGACCCCTCGTTTGCCGGACGAGTGCTCTTCCACTGAGCTGCCGGGGCCTGGCGGTACGCCTCGAAATTACTTACCACATTTTTGTTTTTACGTTATATTGCCAATGTAGCTCCATCTAATGGTATAGCTTTGCAGCTAAGACCACCCGAGACCAATTTCTTTTCAGAAATTGTGAATCCCAGTTAAAGTGATGCATTGCGACGTTTAATAATGTTTTTAAGTTTTTGCATTTATAATGCTCAATTATTCTTAAATAACCGAAAATCACATTTTTTCGGTTATTAAAGAATAATTGAGCATTATAAAGGCAAAAACTTAAAAACATTATTGTTCTGGATTCTGTTCATAATTATGTAATAAAAGTACCTAGGTACTTAATTTTTACTATGTCGAAGACCGTTCGTGAAGCCGTCTATACCTACCTTCCTATTCTGTGTTGATAGATGATACGTCCATACCAGTGTAACCATGCGTTGCGTACTGAATTCTTAACTTTCGGTTTAGTTTACTCCGTAAATTAAATGATATATATTTTTTTCTTTCTTCTTTTCATTTATGATCTCAAACTATCACGACCTCGAATTTCGAAAGTGAACCACCAGTCACACTGTATACATATATAGACGTCTTACGTCTTATACCTACAGAACCCATTGCAATTTATTATGCTTCCCTAGGGAGTTATTGTACTCGATGAAAGGGTTAAAAGTAAGCATCCTGCAAAGTTGGGATATTATTAGCCGCCCGCGCTGCGGTTTGCGAAATGCACTCATTTGCGGTTTTGTTCAGCAAAATCTAGATAAAGCCTTAGTATAAGTTTCTTTACTCATTGCATTGTGTGTAAAGGGAATATTCCTTGGTTTTAGAAAATGTAGTCATAGGATATTGATGATATTTGTAGGATAGTATGTACTTACATTTGTAAGTACTTATTCGTTTTATACAAACAATAATATAAGGTTTAATTTTGTAGTTTCCAGTTCTAACTTTATTTTATCTGAAAATATAAGTTCACTCTTTAAGAAAGTCCCATAAAATTACGAAGACTTGAATGAAGTACCTACCTTCATACCAGAAAGTTCAATTTAAGCAGTTTATACAGCTAAGTTATTTAATTACATAAAGGTTATCTTAGGAATTGTTTCGCTCAACTCAAACTTGAATGTTGGGCTTGGATCATTTCATTTACTTACATTTTCTTAAAAATTTCTGTAGTATTATCGATTACTTACCTATAATATTTCCAGTGGAATGTGTTAAGTTTGACCCGTAACTAAAAGATAATGGTGCTGACATATTGAACCATATTTTTGATGTTAACTTAACTTTTACTTGAGAGGTAAGTGATCAAGTGGATAACGTGATGTTTTCCAATCACAATACTCCATACCATTCCATGGACACATATGGGATGCTGTGCTCTACGCTTTTCCTGATAGTTTCTGGCAATCCAACTGTTCGGGGAAACCTTTTCACCTGCTTTCTATGCCTAAATGACTGGATAAATTAATAAATATGACTAACAGAGGCCAGTAACTGCCTCTTAAGCTGATGTTCAGCTGATCTCTTCCAACATAGTACAGGTAGGCACGTACTCAGAAAAGATTCACAAGCGTTCATGACTCAATCAAATATTCGGTGTTAATCGTTCATAGAGTACTCGAACTGTCGAAAAGTTGGCACCTACCAACTCTGAGTAATCTTTATAGTGTCTTAAGTTTTCGCGATTCATAAGTACTATGAAATATAGAACTTTGTACCTGAATTCATCACGTATAATTACTATTTAAATAAACAGATGTTTCGGTGTGTTTGCGGACCCAGTGATCACGAGACACTGAGCAATCTCAAGATTTAAAACCTACATCTTCGTATGTTCGACTTAGATAGGTATATCTAGTTGTTTCAAACCCAACAATATTGTAGTAATTTTCAACCGTCATTACATTCGGTATTTAAGTCTGTCCGTGCACAGAAAGTACATTATCAGTAAGCTTTCCCATTAAAGCGATGTTTTAAAAATAATAACTCTCGGTATTATCGACATCGTTATTGTTCTCGAGCGACGCGAGCGAGCACTCATGGGGCACTCCAACGACGACAGACATTTAAACTTTTTAATTCTTACTTCGTGGTAGTTAGAGGGAATGTTATTCGTAAGTTATTATCAACAGATGCAACTATATTTTAAGTTGGTTTTGGTTATTTCAGGATACAATTAAGATTGCCAGATTTATTTATTTAATTTAGTTTTAGGTACCGTTAAGTTAAGAGGCATCCTTAGGAACAATTCATTTCGAAGAAGACATTTGTGTTATAGTCTTAACTACACATTTATTTTTTCATAATTATACTTTACTGTTTCCTTCCTTACACATTCCCAAGGTCTTTGACCTCAATAGTCTCTTTACCAAAAAAGACAAGAAAAAAATAATCAAAGATCCATATATTCCATAGGCAAAATGTAGGCAAGACAACGTCGTATTTTTGGAGAAAAAAATTGTCATAACTTACCTACATAATATTTATATAATTTTAAATCACAATGGCCGTAAAAAATTCACTATGCGGACATTTCTGCTCTTATTGACCTAAATCGTGGAATTCAGAAAATCTTAGTTTGGCTTACATGCAAAAAATAAGAATGATTACATATCAATGTTAATTACAAAAGTTGCCAATAGAGTATAATCAGTGGATTAGGGTGGTATTATCCTACCAGTGAACGAAAAAATCATGGAATTGTAACTAGCACTTCAAAATGTAAAGTGCTTCGTTTTCCAATTTTTAAAAAAATCTTCAATACGATATAAAAGTACCTACATATTTAGTTTAGTATCACTCAGTAGAAAAAAATAAGATATGGAACCAAATATTTTTACAAATAGTCGCTGTTGATGAACACAGCTACTACGATGCGGTATTTCATTGATTATACTACGACGTAGTACTACAAGATGTTTTGTAGTAGCGCGTAGTTGTCTTTATTTTAATGGTATTCATTCATGATTTTGGAGTGACCACGCTTTGCCTTATCGAATATATTAATTTCCTTTAAAAAAAATATATATAATCGTTTCTATAAATAATAATTATTGAGTAAAAATAATTGGCCGGTGACTACAAAACAACCCTGTATATTGGCAGTGGCAGCACATGTCATCGATCATACATAAGAAAATTAACCAAGAACGTAGAAAAAAGAGTTGGTACACTGCACAAACAAACCTGCACCATTTGAAGAAATAAAACAACATATTATAATTTCTAAAAATATAATAATCATTCATAATATATTTAAATCATTATCATAACATTATAATACATTATTACCAACATCGTAATATGTTTCTTAGCGTTCATAACATTAATAGACTCGAGTCGTTCTAGAGTGATACCATGTAAACAAAATCGTCTTTAAAAGTACCTAGCTAATTAAATATATATTTTTTCAATAGTAGAGAAATTTTCTTTCTACTTTTTTGCTTCATACAGTTCATACATTTTTTGTTTTTTTTTTGCCAGTATGAAACGAAAGTTAACCCGCCAAAAGTTAGTCTGCCTCAGGTTCATCATAACGATAAAGAAATAAGTTTAAATTATTTGGCATACAATAAGTTAGTTGCATTAATAAAAGCTACTTATATTATCAAAAGCATTATGGGTTTCATTCTAATTAGACTATTGTAGTGCTCTGCACTGGATATACGCTTAATGTCAACAAGAAAACCGATATAGCCAAGATATAAAATAAAATAATCATGAAATTTCGTTTACATTTTATCACTTAAGTGTCCATGACAATATTATTATCAATAAGTATGACACAAAAAAATCTCGTAAGTCTTAAGTTAAAGTATAACCGATAAGACACTATATTACTTGAGGTATCTCTTTAGACAAAGGACTATAGTACATTGGATTACAATAAGTAATATTCTATGAGGCATTTGTAACAACCAGCGTATTTATTTGGGTTGTTTGTATTTATTTAACTTTAACAATAAACATTGTGCTAAAGAGTAGCTATGGGTACAAAGTCAATATTAATTTTCCTTCACAGTCTTTTCATTATAAAAGAAAAAAATCAGTGTTTACTTATTATACAGTCGTATCTTTAGTAATAGCCAAGGCACTGACTAAACATTCTAATGTTCGTATGTATAAAAGTGTGCTTTAAGCCACTAATAGTCATACCTATTAACTCGGATATTTAATTTTATGTAAGTCACAAAATGTGCCATTATAATATTCTCTCATGCATATAACATAAATAAACAATTTTGATTATAGATTTAATTATCTGCTAAATAATTTCACATCTCCAAAATAGTGTTAACAAATTCAAAGCCTCAAATATTAGTAATAAGTACACACAGATATAATACGAGAAGTTAATTGTTCAAAATGCGTAAACAAAAAAATGTCTTTTTTCGCGCAAGCACACACAAACAAGTAAAATTTTTATCAAAAAAGGTAATTTGATTTTTCATGAGTAACGTTTAAAGTAATTTTTTCAATAATTCAAAACACTTTTACTTGTGCAAACAAATTTTACTTGTTTGCCTTAAAGCCGATAATCTCTTCAACATCCTAACATATGGAAGTATTTCTTAAATAAACTCTCATAAGTTAAAACAGAACAAACTTTATTAATAATGGATTAATAAATAATACATTTATCAGTAGTATCAATGAGACTGCGGAGTATTTTATTTATCTAATGATATGGCAAGCTAGTATGTTATTCATAGTAAATACATGATGTTATCAAGTTCTTAGAAAAGCCATATACACTATTCAAACAAATATTTGAGAATCATTCGATTTTGTTTCAAACAACAATCGGTATTCATCAAAAACATATTAAGTAAGTCACTAAGCAGAACAGTCACAAGCATAAATAAAATCTCATAATAAATTATGAGAACATCAAGTTTGGAGTTACTAAGTAAGTTTGCTTGCTTTTGATATGGAGACCACACACTGAAAATCTTTCATCATATAATCATGGCTGTTGTTTGAACACATTTTTGGTGCGTTCCTTCATTACATACCTCTTCAATCGAAATGATCAAGCATACTATTACAACTCTTAAAATAAAAGCTATAAAAAAGATCTTGTATGTATTAAAAACCAGCATTTTTTAAAGGCGAAAGAATTCGAATAAACATAAAAAATATATGAGGCGATTAATACAATTAGCTATGGTCCGATTTTATAAGGTGACATTGCATATCACCAATCAATCAATTGATTGAACTATTCATCGTACGATCGTCGTAGTGAATACCAACAGGACAGTATTCTAGAACTAGACAGCTAACAAAATGCTTGAGTTATATGAGCATAGTTCTAAAATACAGGCCTATAGAAAATATAGTATGTCAATCGGGCGTTTAACGTCATTATAACTTTGCAAAACGATTGATTTCATAAATGAATTTCGAACTGGCTTATTAATATACTTAAACATACGTCTCGGTCTACATGCATTCGTATAAAACCTACGTAGCTACAATTTATGCTTGTTAGATTTGGCGGCAGCATTTCAATCATCGGGCGTAGACGTTTAATTGCTTGGCGATTTGGAAGAGGACTTTGAGGCCGGGGAGGAAGCTAGCCACGGAGGCGAAGTCGGGGGTGGTGGCTAGCGAAGTAGCTAGCTCTAGCGCGTTATCGAAGTCGCCGCCAGAGGCCGCCTGCGCGCACGAGTGGAGACACGATAGCGCAGACTCGGATAGCTGAATTAGAAACAGAGTATAGTTAAATTATTAATTATCTTATCTCGCATGTTGTTGTTGGTTAGCAAGCGTTCATTGATTTAATTAAACTTACTGAGTGATCAACTAAAAAAAACTAAATTAATGATAATACATTCTTGGTTGAATGAATTGAAGGGTACAGGGAAATAAGGATCATAGTAAAAAGTGAGTCATAACAAGATATCAACAAGTAAAAAAATCATAGTCATGACTTTGATCCATTTAACAAGTTTTTGGTCTTTTCTTAGGTTTGTTTGTTACATGGCTTGTATACATTTCACTTTCACTGCAGAAACTCCAAATAAATACATATGTATGAAAATGAAATGAATAACTGAGTTTTTCAGGTAGTGATCAAAATAAAAAAAAGATCAATTCTTCTTCTTTCTACAACTATGGTGACATAGATCTTTTTATGCTGCAGCCATACAATCTTTGTTTGAGTACCTTGTGCACTATGATCGTTTTCATAGTTTTTCGCGAATAAAGATCAGATGCTATCTACATTCTTAACTAGATGGCAATTTTAGTTCCTTTTTATTGAAAAGTTGACAATAATCTTTATTTCCCTGTACCCTTCAATTATCAATAACTCGCATTATTTCAAATTGCGAGTGAATGTTTTTGTTTAATCACATGCGACCTCAATTTAAATTTAATGTTAAGTGCCGATGAGGTCGATACTAAAAACTCTTGGGTTGAGGAAAGAACTTGCTTTGCATAAGACTTTACAAAGCAGACTTTATATGAAATGTGATCGCTATCCAGGAGTTTATTTAACAGAGGTAGTGCCTTGATTTAGTCGCATTTTACGACACACTTATCCAGAAGCACTAGGTTTATTTTAAATTGCATATTGTGTAGCGTCTTCGTGTACAATCAAGTCAAATAAGATTTACACGTTTTCATTTTAATTTAAACCTTATTACAACCGAATAACTTGCGAAGTGTCTTTATTAGACGTGACTGTACAAAGTCTAACGATTTTCTTATTGCATTAAATTTTGCTTTAGAAAAGTACAATATGATAATTAAACTTCAACTTACCCTGTACTCCCGAAGCATGTCATACATGGTTTCTAGTCTCCTATGAACGTCTTCTAACTTCCTCTTCATTTGCTGCAAATAAATATAATTGTTGGTTACGTGTTTTTTTTATTTCCTTTTTATTTTATCTCAAGCAAAAGTTTATTTATTAAATAAAGGATCACCATCATGACATATTCCGTTATAATTAAATTAAATGCAGCGTATAGTTAACATCTAAGTTTTGTCACAATTAAAGGTAATCGCGGCATGCGTTAAATTGACACTTATTTATTTTGAAGCAGTTTTTTGTGTATGATTATAATTATAGTTACCGGGTTGTTGGCGCGCTGCGCGCACGCGGTCCGCAGAGCATCGAACCCGGTCTGCAGCGCCACGTGCTCGCCCGGGATCTCCGCTTTCTGTACCGCCGGCGCCGGCTCTGCGGGGGCTGGGCTGGCGCGCTGCTGGAAACGAAAGCAAAGCAGTATAGTTAAATAAAAAACAAAATAAAAATTTTGAAAAACCCACGACGCGACGGTTAATAAGTAATTGAAAAAGAATAAAATAATTTAAAATCTCCCGACTGAAATGATTTATGTGACGAGAGATAATTAACGTGAAAAGCTTTTTTAAAAGTTCACTTGATCTCACACAGAGTCGGTCATATTAAGTTTGTGTTATGGTAACCACACCGTGGTATCAAGGGATATGCAAGTTGTACGGTTCATTGAACGTACAGCCGATCGCGCAATACCGTCCTACTTTGGTAACATGTTGCAGGCACGCGTCACGTGCCCCTAACATAATAAATATCTTAAGCATATCATAATTAACGTGCATCTCTTACCAGCCACAGGGTCGACAAGCATCCTAACTTAACTGCAACCTATACTACAACAATAAACTAAACTCACCTATCTGTGGCGTTTAACCTCAAGCTCCCGTATTTACGTCTACATAAAGAAACTATACACAAGTATACCCAGACCCGAGAAGTTTAGAAAAATTTCTTTCCTTAGTAGTAAAGTAGCTAAAAAAAAATTGTGGGACTAAAATAACACCTAACGCAGCTTTTTAAAACGTTTTTATTGGTCAATAGATTTCAGTTGGTTCTTATTGAATTCAATTTTCTTATAAAATCATTTGAAATTTTTGTTACAGCTTAAGCTAGAAACTGAAGAAGATGAACTTATAAAAAAAATGGATTTCAAATTTTCTGTAGCCTTTTGAATTTTACTTCAAAACTGTTAAATCATTAGTTAAATTAATGTCGACCATTTTGCGTTCACATTTTACATGTTATTCTTATACTAATTACAATTAGTACTAAGCAGAACTTATTGACCACTTCTGCTTTCAATATGGACGTTTAACTAGATTACCTATCAATCATTAAATAAATTAAATTAAATTTTGGCGGCAATTCGTCATAGTTATCAACATACCTTCATATGCATATTAGGTTGAAACTGTCCCTGGTATTGCTGATCAAACTGTCCTTGATACTGCGGCTCCGGGTACCCTGCTTGCTCCGGCGGCTGGCCAGCGAACTGTGACCCCTGCCCCGGGTACTGTTGCCCTTGCCCCGGGTACTGCTGGCCCTGGTTCGGCAGGCCAGCGTACTGTGGTCCCTGGCCGGGGTAATTTTGTCCCTGGCTGGGGTATTGTTCTCCCGGGTGTGGCGATAGAGGCACGTGTTGAGGCTCCATGCCGAATAGAGGGTGGGTTATCGGTGCTGGCGCTTGCACTTCTTGCTTGGGCTATAAATACGGACGTTTTTTTATAAGGCGTTTGTTTAACACGTGCAAATTTTTCATTGCAGTTCCTAAGCGATTTAAGGTAAGCAAAGAACAAAGAATAAAATTTGTCGCTATCGTATAAGACTTAAAAAAATCAGACTAAAATTAGACACTAAGAGATGCTAAGGATGCGAAAGGGAAAAAAATTCCATGATACTAAAATGGGCCTATTTATTGCAATTATTCATGGCTACTTTTTGAATTTGCAATTCGAAAAACAAAGCTTTGACTGTAATTTAAAATAGGATACTAAAGAGCAAATATCTATTTTCTTAATAAAAACCATTTGTTAAATAAAAACACAAATCCACACCACTTCAAACCGACTCTTTGTACTACAAGTCTCAATTGGTTAACTCAAACGTAAAATACACATTCAAACTTAAAGCCCTTATTTCCAAACTTCTCTGTAACTTTTCCTTTTTTTTTATTTGTTACATTCCTTAAATGGAATACAAACAATGAACCTAATAAAGCATGTCGTACCAGTGCTATTAGATAGGGAAAAAGATCGAAAAATTAACACAGGGGGTTTTCAAACACATGGACTTTCAGTAACGTTTTTAAATAGATTAAAACAAAATAATAAATTATACGTCTACAAAAAGCTAACGCAGGCTAATCACTAAAGGCAAGAAGAATGAAGGACCCTCTAGAAATCTCTATACTGAAAGCTATGAAATATTTGTTTACATAATGATGAATTGGGGTCACATGATATGAATACTTTTTATTGAAGAGTCCAATCTATTTTAAAATACCCTTACATTATTTTACACTAAACATGAATTATTTTTTTTCGAATTCAATGGAGCAATCGTAAAAGTTCAAAATTATTTGAGTGGGATAGAAAACAAAACAGCAAACGTCTCAAACTATGTGTAATGTTTTCATGATTTATGAGAGGATTACATCAAACAGTTTTCTTCCCGATATTTTAAATATGCAACTGTGTATGTATTTCGAAATATCAAAGAGCTTTTTAAGGGCTGAAAAAGCGTTACACAAATTGGACACACAACAAGGCAATTTTATGTAACCGCGTGCGCATAACACACTTTCAGCTCTAAAAGGCTAGAAGACAATTTGAAAACTGTCTGACTCAATCTGCATCTATAATGTATGGGCAAAACAAACGTCACACGTGAAACGGGCGACTTGCACAGAGTATACCTGCCTCGTCACAGCGGCGATGCTGTATGATGAGGTGCCATTGCCGCGTGCCGGCGTGTAGGGCCGACATGTCGCTTTGATCGAAACACTACGGTCAATCGTATGGGTTCATAAGGGGGTTTGAGGGTAGCTGGCTACTGTTGTAGAACTTTATTATAGCGAAGGGTTTGTTGTATGTTGGATGTTTGAAACAGCTTGAAAAGTAAACATAGAAGTCGCTACAGCCTACCGAAAAGATCTAGAAATTAAAAGCTTTTTTAATTTAGTAGACGCTTTTGGACTTACGTTTTATATCTCTCGCACATGAGATACCGTAATTTTGAATATCTTTGAAGATATTTGGATTATGTTATAAATTGATTCATACTTTATTTATTTATTACTCAACTACGATTTTATTATTATAATTATAAAATTACTATGCTGAGCCCTTGTTTATTGTGAACATAATATCAGTTCTCATATAAATTAGGCAAAAGTTCTTAACAGAAAACGTAAAAGCTTTTGAACGCTTAATTAAATAGACTTGATATAAAGTTTTTAAAATTTCTCACCAAAAACATACGTAAGAACTAAATAACGTAACGACAAATAGAGGCAATAAAATGAACTTACTTTCGGTTTAGACGTCATCATAGGCGGGTCGTTCCAGCCGGGCGGCGCCTGCGGCACGGCCGGCGGCCGGGCGATCGGCGCCGGCGCCGGCGCGCCGTTCACTGCCGGGTTCATCGCGGTCATTGACCCGCTCATCGGGTTTAACGATGGGGTCATTGGCTTCGGCTGAGAGTTCATCGGATTCATAGAATGCATTGATGGGTTCATTGCCGGGTTCAGCGATGGGTTGCCGGGGTTAAACGCGGGGTTCATCGGGTTTATTGCTGGGTTCATGGAGTTCATCGCTGGGTTCATTGGGTTCAACGTTAAGTTCATAGGGTTCATAGGCGCTTGGTTTATATTCCCGTAGTTATTCTGTAGGGCGGGGTTGTAAGGGTCGGGCCCGTTGTTATACCCGTATTGCTGGGGCTGTGACGTCACGGGGTTGTTGTAATTGTATTGGTTGTATGATGGCGCGGAGTGCACGGAGGGATCCACTTTGTATTTGGATCTGGATGTTATGCCACCTGGAATTAAGAGGGATATAGTATTGTGTGTTCTTCATCGGTCGAAAACTCAGCAGAAATAAGATGCTATTAGGTAAATCATAGAAAGTTAAAGCACTAGCAAGAATTTCGATGTGATGTGTCATTATTGTTAAGTTAACCAGTATTTTCAATATTCGATCATTTGAAGTAGTGTTTGATTAATTTAATTTTTTAAACAATGAGGCTTATTTTAAATATATCTACGAAATAAAGAATATTTCAATTGCTATATTATTTTTGTGTAAGTATATTAAAAAGATAATATAACTAAGTAATTCCAGCCCCGGCTCGGGATTCGAACCGGCACTTACCGCCCGGTGTGACGGCGGCCGGCGGCCGGGACCACTGCGCCGCCTCGTGTGGGGCCGGCGCTGAGAATAAAATATAAAATAATATATCAATGTTGGTATTATACAAAATGTTCCTGTTGATTTACTATAACCTTAAGGTTTTGTTCCTTACTAAAAAACAATACTTTTGTCAAAGAATATGTAGTTCAAAAATGCATAATTCCAAGATATCATCAATCTTAATTATCACCCTTGTAAAATCTCCTGAACATTCATTCATTAGATTAGTGTAACTGAAGCCATACAATAAACAACAAAAACATTTTGAACATTGAGGAACGTTGCATACAATGTACAACGCAAAGCGTTGCGAACTGTACCTGTAAAAAGGGTAGAAAATGCCACGTTATCATACTTCGCATTAAAGGTGTTTTACATAAGACGTTTTGACTTAATTGAATTATTTTGTATGAAAAATAAAAACAAGAAAAAAAAATAGAAAAATTATTCACATGTTATTTGATTATATTGCATGGTCCCATTAATACCCTAGAGTTATGGCAAATCAACAAGAACACCTTGTATAAGCCAACGGAATTTTAGGGAAGAGGATAATGTAGATAAGTTGTGATTTTATAACGTAGATCTTATGAGGATGTATTGTAACGAAACGTAAAATTGTGAACCTATATTAATTTAGGTCAAAGTTTGTAGTAACGGTGTTTACTGTTATTTAGTGACATAATATCTTTATTACAAAGTCAACGTGAATCAATAATTTATGTACTTATATATTAAATTGTATGTATGTATGTATTAAGTCTGTAGTGTATGTAATATATCTTTATTTGCTTGTAAGTAAGTTGTACGCACTTAATTTGTTCTTTATCTACTCTCATATCATAATATTCAAAATATAAAACTCAGAACGAATTTATATTGACATACTTTTTAAAATAGTATGACTTAAGTTCCTATGTCCCCTAGTTGGGGCAGAGGGCTTCCACAGTGCTTCGCCATCCCGCTCGGTCTTGAGCTTCGCGCTTCATTTCGCTCCAGGTCTTCCCTATCTTCGTCGCTTCTGTGATGATCGTCCGCCTCCAGGTCTGTTTTGGGCGGCCACGCTTACGCTTTCCTTGGGGATTCCATTCTAAGGCTTGCCTCGGTATATGGTCAATTCCGGTCCTTTCGCAGAGTGTGGCCGATCCAGTTCCACTTGCGGCGTTTGATTTGGTGGTCAATCGGAGTCTCACCACAGCGATCCCACAGTTCAATATTGGAGATTTTCTCGGGCCAGTAAACTCCGAGAATACGACGAAGACAGCGGTTGATGACGACCTGTACCCGGTGCGAGATGTCTTTGGTAACCTTCCACGTCTCGCATCCGTACAGCAACACGGGTTTGACGTTGGACCGGAATATCTTGAGCTTAACTCTCCTGGTCAGTTGCCGCGATTGCCATATGGGGCGGAGCTGTGCGAAGGTTGCTCTTGCCTTGGCGATTCTGGAAGTTATGTCCTCTTCGGTCCCTCCAGTTTCCGACACAACACTACCGAGGTATGGGAATTTGTGGACTCTCTCCACATCCTCTTTGCCAATTCGCAACGGCAAGGAGCTCATTGCGCCGCACCTTATTTCCTGGGTCTTCCGAGTGTTGATTCGAGTGGAGACGGGGCTCAGAATCAACACTCGGAAGACCCAGGAAATTTAAAATAGTATAACGAAATGAAATAAAAAAATTTAATTATAACACACTACCTCGAACAATACAATGTTATAATAATTTTTTTTTCATTTCGATACAGATAACAGACCATAGATTTCATTTTTTTATCTGTGTCCTGCGAGCGCCGCGCTACGTTACATTCTGTGGCCGCGCGGCGCGTTTTGGCGCATGCGCGATAATGGCGGGAATGAATATCTTCAGTGTATGAGATTAGATAAAGTAGTGTATGAAACTGCACATAACTAGGTATTATGTGACAGTTTCATAAACTACTATTTTATTCTCATTCTCCAGCCTCAGGCTTGCTGGTAGAAATTTCTTATAGAAATAAGCTTTGCCTTTTACATTTTTTTTAAATTTATATGTTTTTTTTAATTTAGTTTCTATGTGTACATAAATTATTAAATAAAAATTATATATTGAGTTACGTTACGTTCTAGATTTGTAGGTACAGTTTGTTTGACAATACAATTTAGTAATTTCATCATTCATCAACGTGGTTGCCACATAGCGACGGCGGATGTGACTACTGGCTTTTTACAGATGCTTATGATGATGATGAGGAGTAAGCAGCCACTCACCGCTGTTGAAGCTGTGACCGCCGTCAGCGCCGGGCGGCGGCGCGCGGCGCGCGCTCACCGTGCGCGTGCGCCCAGCCCCCGCCGTCTGCTGCGCCGCTGGCTGTTGCTGCAACGTTATATTACTGGGTAAAAAAACTACGTTTGAGGGTGTTACTATGCCAAAAAAACGGTCTAGTGAAACCTATCGATGACTAATCTATTCTACCAATGATCGACGGCGTCGATCGACGATCAATCGATTTGTGTGGTTAAACCTTTATGCAAACCTTTAAATAGGAATATGATGTAATTATTAAGTTAAACTGGGTTCTATACGAACTTAAAACACTACCACAAACTATAGTTCAGTGAAAATATATGCTATGTAAAATTTTAAATATGCAAATAACACGTTTCAATTTCGTATGGACGTCTGATCAGCACCTGTGCCAAAGAAAATAATAATGGAATACCATTATGAAAACACTTAAAGTAACTTAATTAAATTGTTAGTTACTTTTCGTGAACATTAAGAAAAACTACTTGAATCGACAATGACCACAGGTGACTGACGAGGCCATATTGAAGTATAATTTTAATTCCTATATCTTTGATTTCTACCTGAACGTAAAATATGATTTCAATAAAAAAAACTAGAAATGAAAACTGAATTCAAAAAATATTGTGTATTTTTGATAGATATTAGTAGTGGTGAAATCGTATCGTATGCTCATAATCGTAATCGTATGCTTCGTATGCTTCGAAGTAATAATATATTTTTTAAGTTTTTGTTATTTTTTTATACATCTAAGAACAAAAGACAAATTTCTATAAGTTTGGAACACATTCTTTTGATAGATTGAGTTTTGGATAACTGTGGAGTTTTATGGCAATACCGTCGTTTTGTTTTTTTTTGTTTGTACACCTAAATTACTGATTAAACTTTAAATGTTGTATTTTTGTTTTATTTGTGAATAATTTCCACGATCCTAAAATTTGGCACAGGTTGCGGCCAGGAATGCAACGGAACCTTTTTTTAAGGAATAGGATCATGAAAGCATTTGTTAGCTTCGTTTTCACTCATTGTGCTAGGTAAACGAGAAACGCCGCAAAGTGTCCCACGATTAGGTTTTCACGTGAAGTATTGATCACATTTTTCGTATTGAAACATTATTCTTAGATTACTTCCGGTTTTAATGTGTTTTATTTGGTTGTGTTAGTTTTTGAAATCCATAAACAGTTTCGTAAGGCGTATAATCAAAAAATGTTATACTTATAAATTTCATGAGCCTATTTCTTATAATAAAGGCAATGTTTCCAAATTGAAATATTACACCACAACGTAGCTAAAATTATGCTGGTATCGATAAAAATATCGAAAAATTACAATAAGCTTAATTAATGGCGGAAAAAATGATAAAATTTAATGCAAATAACACACAACAGCAACAAAACTTATAAACAGAAATACAGAAATTATGCCATGTCAATATCAGAGGAACTAACTATAAAATTTTATTAAATTAAATTAAATTACATAAAATTAAATTATAAAAAAATAATGGTGAGAGCACAGAGTTCAGATTCAATTATAGTTTTTTGACAGGTTTGGAATGCTTGATCTGCAGCCGTATGTACAGTAATGATGGTAAATTAAACGAACCAATAATTCATTTGTTGTAAAAAAATCTGCTTTTAGCAGATCACAATATTAATTGAAACGTCAATTTATTCTTTATACGTGCTAGTCTATTATTTCGTGGTACAGTCAGCATCAAAAGTTGATGAACACATTGAAATTTTCAAAGTCGCTTTTCACCATATTGTGCCTAAATAACGACTAATATTGTCTAACTTTTATGTATAGTTTTAATAATTAAACATAGGAGTTAGTCAATATTAGTCTTTATTTAGGTCTAATATGGTGTAGTGTCCTTGATTAACACTACAGTCTTATTGATATAATAAACTTGATTTGCTAACTTATACTCGAGTATTTAACTTTAAAAGATTTAATAATTTGATTGATGGAGTAGGCTGTGAGGCGCGAGGTTATCAACGTAAACATTTTCCGAAATCATTCATATTTTTTCACAAGTTTGAAATTTTCAATAAAGTACTCAACCGATTTCGATGAAATTTCGATGGGACCAACTATGAAGCATCCTCCAATCATATGAAGCAACAATTTTCAAAATCAATTTATAATTGACTGAAATATCATGTAACAAATACATACAAAAAAACATACAAACGACTTGACATCCTCCTCCTTTTTTGAAAACCTTTTTTATAATCTGTGTATCGCATCTACTCGATTGCTTCTAGAAAGTCATTAAATATAGCGAGTATTACCTGTTGGGTCCTGGCTTCCCCCAGGGCTGCCAGCACGCGGTCCCGCAGCGCGGCGGGGCGGCCGCGCGCCAGCACGCGCAGCGCCGGCAGCAGGCAGCCCTGCGCCGCCAGCCGCCACGCCGCGCGCTCCAGGATGCCTTGCACGGCGCCGCCCGCCTGCACATGTTACGCATTGTTCAGTCTATTTGCATTCACTAACAGCTTTTTCAACACACTTGCTCCTAAAGTGAGCCTTATTCAATTGAATTTAGAACTATAAACTGGGCTATAAGTCACGTGTGCATAATATGTACATTATACCCTAGTGCATAATATAATGAATCCTACAAAGTTGAATTGTTTGTTAACTGTACTTTCAACAACTGCTTCAAATAAATTTTATGACCACGTATGTTCTGTCTTTTACTCACAAGTGTGCTGAAAAACGTCGTACGTAACTCGTGAGCGTTGCTAATTACAGTCTCGGCTCATTATTAAGCCCTCGCCTGCGGCGAACATGACTATTCCACTTTCGAAAAAAGATATTTTTTGTAGTTACCACTTGAATGAAGGCACAGCGACAGTAAAATGGAACCAAAACTTGATAATTACACCCCAAAAAAACATAACAAAACATAATTTCGTCAAAAGTTGATTATTCCAGTTTACAATGGAATAATCAACTTTTGACAAAATACCTAAAAAAACTATTATTACCTATTTAACGTACTATCTCAAATTAAGCAAAAACACAAAAAGTGGAATAGTCAAGTTATATATCTGAAATAATATGCTCAATAACCAGGACTCGGTTGTACCGGGCCCTAGCGACTCGTCATTGAAATTACATAGCATATTCTATTTTACGTTATACGTGGCTATTGAGCTTTCGAATCGTATTGTTGTTTTTGACGGCAAACTGAGTAATCAACTGATGGATTGTAAATGAATAATCAGTCATAGTTAAAGACGTGCATGAAGTAAAGCATCTAACAAATACGGACATTGCAAATTCTTTGACGACTCTAGGCACTTTCATGCAACGTTACTTTCATACGTTAAGGTAAAAGTTAAGGGTTTATAAAAAACTAGATTCTACAACGATTTTAACTTTAACATCCTCGTCATCCAACTAAAAAATACTAGAGCAACAGTAGTTTTAAATTATACTCTAGGTGCAGATCAAACGTTGGATAAGGATGTCACGAAAACTGGGCAAAACCCGGAACTTTTAAGGTCTTGTTTCAATTGGGTCAGCTCTATTCACTCGGCAAATGATCGATCTACTACCCACACCCTCATTGTCCGTTCGCCAAGTCACTGTTTTCGACCCCTACTCATTCTACTTGTCCACTCCACACCTTCACTTTTCCTTAGCTATTCATTCAATAGTTTTGTCAAAAGTTCGGGACCCTAGTACTACTGTAACTCATCAAGACGCACAAACCACCCACCTGCACACCCATACTAGCGTTAACTGTCCACTCAGCTAGAATTAATTTAGTCTCTCTCCCGTTATACTTCATCCAATATCAATGGGGCTTACGGTATCGCCATTGGCATTACCCGCGTTTTAATAATTCCCTTCTACCTCAGCTAAACAGTCGATACCTTTCCCATCTCAGTTATTCAGTCAAAAAACGTTTCACCTGGTCCTTTGACGCAGTCACCTGCAGAAACATCGCCACAAAGGCCTCAGCAGGCCACGTCTTTCGGCCAAGTAAAAACTATCAAAACTCTCAAAAGTTAAGTAAAAGAAGATTAAGAAATCCTATGTTATTAAGCCACTTGAGAGAAATGTGTGAAGATTACTGGCAGTATAAGAATATTTGTCGTTACTTGACAATGAGTTTTCAGTAAGTAATTAAAACGGGCCATAAGTGTCGCTGCAGCAGCATGGCGACGTCGGCGCCGGCGCCGCGCCACGTGGCGGCGGCCCGCGAGGCACAGCGCCCCGCCACGAAGTGTCTCACCTGGTCGGGCGGCGCGGCGCGCTGCAGCAGCATGGCGACGTCGCCACGTGGCGGCGGCCCGCGAGGCACAGCGCCCCGCCACGAAGTGTCTCACCTGGTCGGGCGGCGCGGCGCGCTGCAGCAGCATGGCGACGTCGCCACGTGGCGGCGGCCCGCGAGGCACAGCGCCCCGCCACGAAGTGTCTCACCTGGTCGGGCGGCGCGGCGCGCTGCAGCAGCATGGCGACGTCGCCACGTGGCGGCGGCCCGCGAGGCACAGCGCCCCGCCACGAAGTGTCTCACCTGGTCGGGCGGCGCGGCGCGCTGCAGCAGCATGGCGACGTCGCCACGTGGCGGCGGCCCGCGAGGCACAGCGCCCCGCCACGAAGTGTCTCACCTGGTCGGGCGGCGCGGCGCGCTGCAGCAGCATGGCGACGTCGCCACGTGGCGGCGGCCCGCGAGGCACAGCGCCCCGCCACGAAGTGTCTCACCTGGTCGGGCGGCGCGGCGCGCTGCAGCAGCATGGCGACGTCGCCACGTGGCGGCGGCCCGCGAGGCACAGCGCCCCGCCACGAAGTGTCTCACCTGGTCGGGCGGCGCGGCGCGCTGCAGCAGCATGGCGACGTCGCCACGTGGCGGCGGCCCGCGAGGCACAGCGCCCCGCCACGAAGTGTCTCACCTGGTCGGGCGGCGCGGCGCGCTGCAGCAGCATGGCGACGTCGCCACGTGGCGGCGGCCCGCGAGGCACAGCGCCCCGCCACGAAGTGTCTCACCTGGTCGGGCGGCGCGGCGCGCTGCAGCAGCATGGCGACGTCGCCACGTGGCGGCGGCCCGCGAGGCACAGCGCCCCGCCACGAAGTGTCTCACCTGGTCGGGCGGCGCGGCGCGCTGCAGCAGCATGGCGACGTCGCCACGTGGCGGCGGCCCGCGAGGCACAGCGCCCCGCCACGAAGTGTCTCACCTGGTCGGGCGGCGCGGCGCGCTGCAGCAGCATGGCGACGTCGGCGCCGGCGCCGCGCCACGTGGCGGCGGCCCGCGAGGCACAGCGCCCCGCCACGAAGTGTCTCACCTGGTCGGGCGGCGCGGCGCGCTGCAGCAGCATGGCGACGTCGCCACGTGGCGGCGGCCCGCGAGGCACAGCGCCCCGCCACGAAGTGTCTCACCTGGTCGGGCGGCGCGGCGCGCTGCAGCAGCATGGCGACGTCGGCGCCGGCGCCGCGCCACGTGGCGGCGGCCCGCGAGGCACAGCGCCCCGCCACGAAGTGTCTCACCTGGTCGGGCGGCGCGGCGCGCTGCAGCAGCATGGCGACGTCGCCACGTGGCGGCGGCCCGCGAGGCACAGCGCCCCGCCACGAAGTGTCTCACCTGGTCGGGCGGCGCGGCGCGCTGCAGCAGCATGGCGACGTCGCCACGTGGCGGCGGCCCGCGAGGCACAGCGCCCCGCCACGAAGTGTCTCACCTGGTCGGGCGGCGCGGCGCGCTGCAGCAGCATGGCGACGTCGCCACGTGGCGGCGGCCCGCGAGGCACAGCGCCCCGCCACGAAGTGTCTCACCTGGTCGGGCGGCGCGGCGCGCTGCAGCAGCATGGCGACGTCGGCGCCGGCGCCGCGCCACGTGGCGGCGGCCCGCGAGGCACAGCGCCCCGCCACGAAGTGTCTCACCTGGTCGGGCGGCGCGGCGCGCTGCAGCAGCATGGCGACGTCGCCACGTGGCGGCGGCCCGCGAGGCACAGCGCCCCGCCACGAAGTGTCTCACCTGGTCGGGCGGCGCGGCGCGCTGCAGCAGCATGGCGACGTCGCCACGTGGCGGCGGCCCGCGAGGCACAGCGCCCCGCCACGAAGTGTCTCACCTGGTCGGGCGGCGCGGCGCGCTGCAGCAGCATGGCGACGTCGGCGCCGGCGCCGCGCCACGTGGCGGCGGCCCGCGAGGCACAGCGCCCCGCCACGAAGTGTCTCACCTGGTCGGGCGGCGCGGCGCGCTGCAGCAGCATGGCGACGTCGCCACGTGGCGGCGGCCCGCGAGGCACAGCGCCCCGCCACGAAGTGTCTCACCTGGTCGGGCGGCGCGGCGCGCTGCAGCAGCATGGCGACGTCGCCACGTGGCGGCGGCCCGCGAGGCACAGCGCCCCGCCACGAAGTGTCTCACCTGGTCGGGCGGCGCGGCGCGCTGCAGCAGCATGGCGACGTCGGCGCCGGCGCCGCGCCACGTGGCGGCGGCCCGCGAGGCACAGCGCCCCGCCACGAAGTGTCTCACCTGGTCGGGCGGCGCGGCGCGCTGCAGCAGCATGGCGACGTCGCCACGTGGCGGCGGCCCGCGAGGCACAGCGCCCCGCCACGAAGTGTCTCACCTGGTCGGGCGGCGCGGCGCGCTGCAGCAGCATGGCGACGTCGGCGCCGGCGCCGCGCCACGTGGCGGCGGCCCGCGAGGCACAGCGCCCCGCCACGAAGTGTCTCACCTGGTCGGGCGGCGCGGCGCGCTGCAGCAGCATGGCGACGTCGCCACGTGGCGGCGGCCCGCGAGGCACAGCGCCCCGCCACGAAGTGTCTCACCTGGTCGGGCGGCGCGGCGCGCTGCAGCAGCATGGCGACGTCGCCACGTGGCGGCGGCCCGCGAGGCACAGCGCCCCGCCACGAAGTGTCTCACCTGGTCGGGCGGCGCGGCGCGCTGCAGCAGCATGGCGACGTCGCCACGTGGCGGCGGCCCGCGAGGCACAGCGCCCCGCCACGAAGTGTCTCACCTGGTCGGGCGGCGCGGCGCGCTGCAGCAGCATGGCGACGTCGCCACGTGGCGGCGGCCCGCGAGGCACAGCGCCCCGCCACGAAGTGTCTCACCTGGTCGGGCGGCGCGGCGCGCTGCAGCAGCATGGCGACGTCGGCGCCGGCGCCGCGCCACGTGGCGGCGGCCCGCGAGGCACAGCGCCCCGCCACGAAGTGTCTCACCTGGTCGGGCGGCGCGGCGCGCTGCAGCAGCATGGCGACGTCGCCACGTGGCGGCGGCCCGCGAGGCACAGCGCCCCGCCACGAAGTGTCTCACCTGGTCGGGCGGCGCGGCGCGCTGCAGCAGCATGGCGACGTCGGCGCCGGCGCCGCGCCACGTGGCGGCGGCCCGCGAGGCACAGCGCCCCGCCACGAAGTGTCTCACCTGGTCGGGCGGCGCGGCGCGCTGCAGCAGCATGGCGACGTCGCCACGTGGCGGCGGCCCGCGAGGCACAGCGCCCCGCCACGAAGTGTCTCACCTGGTCGGGCGGCGCGGCGCGCTGCAGCAGCATGGCGACGTCGCCACGTGGCGGCGGCCCGCGAGGCACAGCGCCCCGCCACGAAGTGTCTCACCTGGTCGGGCGGCGCGGCGCGCTGCAGCAGCATGGCGACGTCGCCACGTGGCGGCGGCCCGCGAGGCACAGCGCCCCGCCACGAAGTGTCTCACCTGGTCGGGCGGCGCGGCGCGCTGCAGCAGCATGGCGACGTCGCCACGTGGCGGCGGCCCGCGAGGCACAGCGCCCCGCCACGAAGTGTCTCACCTGGTCGGGCGGCGCGGCGCGCTGCAGCAGCATGGCGACGTCGCCACGTGGCGGCGGCCCGCGAGGCACAGCGCCCCGCCACGAAGTGTCTCACCTGGTCGGGCGGCGCGGCGCGCTGCAGCAGCATGGCGACGTCGGCGCCGGCGCCGCGCCACGTGGCGGCGGCCCGCGAGGCACAGCGCCCCGCCACGAAGTGTCTCACCTGGTCGGGCGGCGCGGCGCGCTGCAGCAGCATGGCGACGTCGCCACGTGGCGGCGGCCCGCGAGGCACAGCGCCCCGCCACGAAGTGTCTCACCTGGTCGGGCGGCGCGGCGCGCTGCAGCAGCATGGCGACGTCGCCACGTGGCGGCGGCCCGCGAGGCACAGCGCCCCGCCACGAAGTGTCTCACCTGGTCGGGCGGCGCGGCGCGCTGCAGCAGCATGGCGACGTCGCCACGTGGCGGCGGCCCGCGAGGCACAGCGCCCCGCCACGAAGTGTCTCACCTGGTCGGGCGGCGCGGCGCGCTGCAGCAGCATGGCGACGTCGGCGCCGGCGCCGCGCCACGTGGCGGCGGCCCGCGAGGCACAGCGCCCCGCCACGAAGTGTCTCACCTGGTCGGGCGGCGCGGCGCGCTGCAGCAGCATGGCGACGTCGCCACGTGGCGGCGGCCCGCGAGGCACAGCGCCCCGCCACGAAGTGTCTCACCTGGTCGGGCGGCGCGGCGCGCTGCAGCAGCATGGCGACGTCGCCACGTGGCGGCGGCCCGCGAGGCACAGCGCCCCGCCACGAAGTGTCTCACCTGGTCGGGCGGCGCGGCGCGCTGCAGCAGCATGGCGACGTCGGCGCCGGCGCCGCGCCACGTGGCGGCGGCCCGCGAGGCACAGCGCCCCGCCACGAAGTGTCTCACCTGGTCGGGCGGCGCGGCGCGCTGCAGCAGCATGGCGACGTCGCCACGTGGCGGCGGCCCGCGAGGCACAGCGCCCCGCCACGAAGTGTCTCACCTGGTCGGGCGGCGCGGCGCGCTGCAGCAGCATGGCGACGTCGGCGCTGGCGCCGCGCCACGTGGCGGCGGCCCGCGAGGCACAGCGCCCCGCCACGAAGCAGGCTAGCGCGGCGCCGCGCGCCCCCGCCGCCAGCGCTCGCGACCCCAGCAGTGCTGCGGGGGAAACTCACGTTACACTATACTCCCGATAAAATAAAACTATGTTGGAATCGCAAGCTCGCGTGAGTTTCAGCAGTACGAATAAACAATCAAACATAATGATATGGCTCTAGTGTCCCAATCGACATTCACGTTTGGTGGATGCGCAACTCAGGCATTGTCCTAATTCTAGACGCGCGACCGCATAACGCGAACACCAATTACGACAGCTTTAAATATCAGTATGTTTAATCGCGAATTCGTACGACCAAAATTTGCTCGAACTTTTTCGCTCACTCGATATTCGAGTAGCCACGTTCTATTAGAACTTATAATAAATTTTCTTGTATACTATTTGACATCATAATCTTATAGCTACAACATTCTGTTATTTCTGTTTTTAGTAAAAATAAAAACTAACAATCATTCTCAGACGAAAACCTTTTCATTTATAACAATGAATAGCTGTCCGATTAACGATTAAGGTTTTTTTTTATAGATTCCTTGTTTATCGTACGTATGTAATTTTTTTCCCTTCATATTTTTTTTACAGATTCCAGCTATAAATGATTGGTAATTGGTTAATAATCACCGAATGCAGAGCATTAAAAACCGACTTCACTAATACTTTAAAATCCTTGTCAAAACTTTAGCAGAAGTATAGGGTGTTTCAATAAGGTCGGGTCAGTTTCAAGATGGAATAAAACAGACTATGTGTGCGATATTAACGAAATTATTATTTTATTTGAAAGGCCCATTCATGTCATATTGTTTTGAATATAAGATAATTCAAATGTCCGTAGCAGTTTCGCACTGATCCGGGAAGTCCAATTTTCAATGACTTTGCTGCATTAATTCTAGTGAAACTGAGTGAAGGTATATGTCGACTTTCAAGGTAACAGTTAATTGCGGCTTATTGGTCAATTCAATTTGTCATTGGAAACTTCAAAAACCCCCACAAGAAAATATCATATCCATATGGTTCAATTTAGGCTTAAAAAGATTAAAATGGATCTGCCTGTTAATTGTCGTCTGTCTGGTAAAAATTGAACCTCCCAGATTTGTGCAATGAATAGATCTTTCAAATAACAGAAAAAAAAATCGTTAATATCACAGCTTGTTTTATTCCATTTTGAAATCGACCCGTCCTTCTGCCTTATCACGTAAATATTAGCGATCAGCTATAATGGTGCAGTCATCGCGCCATGGACGAGCGATCCATTGCTTTATATCGTATTGGGTTGGGGAAAAAGTTTCTTCGCATTTTTTAAGAAAATTCAAAACATTTTGGAATATAGTTTATTGACATTTAACTAAAGTATGTATGTACCGTTTTGTTCGATAACCTTTTGCCATCTTGTAGGTAGGGACATGATCCCATTGCTATAAAAATTTTGGGACCTCTCATCAAAATACCGCGACAAGTGGATTTGGCAGTCCTCTCGTGATGTTAACCTAACACTGCCTAAAGAATTCTGAAGAGACCGAAACAGGTGCAAATCTGAAGGTGCAAAGTCAGGACTATACGGCGGATGCATTAACACCTCCCAGCCAAACTCTTTTAATTTTTGCTGGGTGGCTATAGATGTGTGATGTCTAGCGTTATCATGATGAAACACCACACCCCTTCTGTTGATCAATTCCGGCCGCTTTCTCTGTACTTCTTGTTTTAATCTCATAAGTTGTTCGCAGTAGAGTTCAGAATCGATATTCCTGCCTTGTGGTAACAGCTCATAATGAATAATGCCCTTCCAATCCCACCACACACACAACATCACCTTATTGCGAGTTAACCCGGGTTTCGCCACAGTCTGTGAAGCCTGACCGGCCTTTGACCACGACCTTTTTTGCACGTTCTTGTCGTACGTGATCCACTTTTCATCACCAGTTATCAGCTTCTTCAAAAATGATTCGGTTTCGTTACGTCGTAATAAAGAATCACAAATGAGTACACGGTTCATTAGGTTTCTTTCAGTGAGCTCGTGAGGTACCCAAATATCGAGCTTTTTTGTGTACCCAGCTTTTTTCAAATGCGCCAAAACTGTTTTGTGGTCAATTCCCAGTTCTTCAGCTACGTCGTAACTACTGATATGTCGATCTTGCTCCACTTTTTCAAAAATGGCATCCATTTTATCCGTAATACCAGAGCGAGGTGCATCTTTGACATCAAAATTTCCGGATTGAAAACGCTTAAACCAAATTTGTGCTACTCTCACAGACATTGCACTAGGTCCATAAACATCGCAAATTTTTTTCGCGGCTTGCGTTGCATTTTTACCTTTTTTGTAGTAAAATTTTAAAATGTATCGAATTTCTTCATTAGATTCACTCATCTTGACAGTACGAAAAACAAATAAAAATCACACATTTTCCTAATTTGAATTTGGAATTATGTTCTTTAAAATTTTAACTTTCAATAATACCAAAACCAGCCAGATATAAATACTAGAGCCAAAGAGATTTTATTACAAGTTCATACATACTATAATGCGAAAAGACTTTTTCCCTAAACTATTATTATGTAAGCGATAGCTGTTCAATCGTTCGTTGAACGCAGAATGCATTCATTGCTACGATACTAGCGCCAAAAACAATTTGCTTTTAAAATTTCGCAGAAAAGTATAAAAACTTTAAGTTTAAAACAAAAAAAGCGAACTTCTCGTAAGTTTTATCCCTCAAGTGGTACCTATATTCAACTCAACACGAAATAGAATTGTAAACTTTGTAAACAAAAAACACAGAACAGTATCAGTATACACTCAAGGAGAAGATAAACAATTTCATAGATATAGAATTAATAAAAATCGCCATCTAGCGCTGCCTGGTGGTGAGCAATAAATAATTTATTCTTTTAAAGCTTGTTTTCATTTTCATATTTCCCTTCATCATAGAGTATAAATATAATTATCTCCACACGCATTTTTTAAATTCCTAATAAGGCGCAGGGGCTCACCACCAGGCATCGCTAGATGGCGATATTTATTCATTTTATATCTGTGAAGTTGGTTTTCTTCTCTTTGTGAAATTTGTGAGAATACTGTTCTGTGTTTTTTGTTGAAAAACAAAGTCAGTTTACAATTCTATTTGGTATAGACTTTATAGCCACGATTAGCTCTTTATTGAGCCTGTAGCGCACTTTGAACTCGGCGTTGCTAAGTTTCAATGCCTTAGCTTGATTTCGAAGATCACGTCTTAATTGAGTTGTGTTGCGATTATCGACGCGCCTCTCCTCAAAAAGCTAACAAGAGAAAAGCGCGAACATCTTCAAAAATATACGTAGCCCTAACAATTGAAAAGAAACAAATAAATACTAGTCGCAATCTGACAGCTAAGATGGCTCGCTGATCACTCTTCAATCGTTAAATAAAACACTTTTTAACCGGATTTATCGCGTATATTTACATTTTAAATTTTGACTCGACGTTTCGGTGTCTTTGCAGACCCCGTGGTCACGAGCGACTGAGGTGTCAAGCGTCGGATTGATAGATTGAAAAAGTTATACATCATCATCTCCATCTGTTTCTCAGTCTTCGAGCGTAGCGTTCTGGATTGACACAAAACGAGCTGACAGTATCTTGAGTTTCAGGTCGTGCAGCTTGCTGGATGTTAGATTTAATGTTTTTCAGGATAGGGTCCCATGTCGGTGATAGTTTCCAACCATCTTCTCTATTGAAATTAGGGTGAAACTCAAGATACTGTCAGCTCGTTTTGTGTCAATCCAGAACGCTACGCTCGAAGACTGAGAAACAGATGGAGATGATGATGTATAACTTTTTCAATCTATCAATCCGACGCATGACACCTCAGTCGCTCGTGACCACGGGGTCTGCAAAGACACCGAAACGCCGAGTCAAAATTTAAAATGTAAATATACGCGATAAATCCGGTTAAAAAGTGTTTTATTTAATAGTATGAATCGCGAAAACTTAAGACAATCTTCAATCGTTGTCAAAAACCTTACGTGATACGAAAAGTATGAAAGTCAAAGGGATTATATGCACTTTTAGTACATCGATTGTTTGATAGAGGCAGCACAGTCTTTGGTTTGTTATGGCTTGGTTTTTGTTGTTTTAAAAAATTATGACCCAAGAAGATCCGGGTAAAATAACTTTAAGCATATAAATTAAACCTTTATGGAAACGTACATAAGAAGTAGCCACTAGAAAATTATACACAAAAATAACCCTAGCACCTTTATTCATAAAAATAAGAGCAAAACCGCTATAAATAAAACAGAAAATCAAACTTACTACAACACTCGGTCTGTCTGTCCGGCGGGGCGTGCGTGACTATAGCTGCCAGCGCCTGTCGCCAGCTGTCCGTGTGGCAGTCGCCACATATCCGCTGCCACTGTGACGTCAGCACGCAGCCCGCGATAAGGGACACTGGGTCTGCGGCGGTCTGCTTCAGATGATATTGCTGTACCTTGTACAGGAGGTCTTGACTACCTGCGAGAATATATTGATACTGGATCATAAAGATAATAGTACATTACTGCAGCGGCCGGCAAGAGAGGCGAAGCCGAGGCACACGTATGTAAGTCCTACAATTGCCTTGCAGCCAAGGCTTGTATGCATTACTTTTCTCAAATAATGCGCGGAAGTTAAACTAAGTAGTATAATTCAGAACTTTTATTTGAAAGTACAATTATGAATGTACAATTCTTAAAATTTAATATGGATTTTCCGAGAATAATTTTGAGTGTTTTTCTATTTGCAAGCCAGTTCGAAATTTAAATTTAACCTTTGATAAGTTACCTCTTTGGTCGCCATGTTACGGAGTAGAAGATCTTTCTATTTTTTAATTCCACGATAAATATGATTTTACAGTGATTTATTTGACCGCTAAATACGACAGATATGGATTTTCATACAACTATTGCCGGCCGTTGTTCGACCAGTACAGCAAGTTCATGTTTGAGAAAAAGATTTTATGTAACATTTGATTTTCTACCGATCAAAATTTAGGAAGTGAATGAGTTGAGTTTTATGACACTCCTTAATTTAAGGTCTCCCGTAGGTCAAATTATGGATCTTAAAACTCAAATGTTGCTTACAAAATTTTATTTAAGATTTAAACTGCAACTGTAATGTTAAATACGGCCCAATAGGAACATTTCATTCTTATATTCACACACAGGAAAGTTATTCCCTATACTTCCTATAATTTTTCCAAATCATGGAGAGAATCAAAATTATGGATCTAATTTTAGCATTGCAATAAGGTAGACGATATCTTCACGCGTCTATTTCTGTGATGATGCAATGTTTAAATATTTTATTTAAAACTATATTTCGCGTAAAACGTTTTAGAAATAAATTACAATAACTTAATTGACATACGCAAGTAAAATTGCAAAAACAAGTAACTTTCTAAAGTGCTTTTCTCTTCACAACATTACATAATTGACAATGTTTAAAAAAAGTTAACATAAAGGAAATATTTAATCGTCGTCCTGGCGCCGTGGTTACTGTGTGTATCATACGATATCGCAGCTTAAGCAACGTTCGGTGGGGTCGGTACTTGGATGGGTGACCGCTGCCGACTATTCATATCTCACGGCGACTTCCGTGCTTCGGGGGGCACGTTAAGCAGTCGGTCCCGGGTTCTATACACCGTAAAATAGTAGTCGGGTTTGTCAGAAGCCATTTCGGCACCCTGAAAATTCTGACTTCCACCTCCCAGCACTGGGCCAGCTTGGTGGATTATGGCCTATATCTCCTCGTCACCCAGGGGAGAGACTCATGCCCTTCAGTGGGCTCATTACAAAGAGTTGTGATGAATATTATAAAATTGACAATGTTTAAGAAATTCAACATTCAACATAAAGGATATATTGAATCATCTTCATTTATCTTCTCACATATCCTTGTGTACCTACCTAAGGACGCAATAAGCATAGCGTCGGCGGTGCGTCCCGCGGTGAGACACAGTTCGACGGCTTCCTCCAAGTTGCCGCAAACCAGCGCGCGGCAAATCATGCTCGTGTTGTCTGCAAATCATACACTTCTGAAGGGTGATCGATTTACTGAACGAACTTATCTAAAAAAAAGTGCCAGCACAAACCTTTATCGACTCGTATGTTTACGAATGTTCGTATAGTATGGAGTTGGTTGCAAGTTGTAAGCAACATTGTAATTTATTTATTTTACAACTATTCATCAATACATTTGAAATTAGTTCACAAACATTTGAAATTAGCGAGGCACATATTTAAATTTGCCATGCGGCATTGGGTAGATATAAATGGGTGAACTTTATCGATTTGCGAGTTCTGTGGTTGCACTGCTGACTTGTGTCTAGTTCTTGTCTTATAAATCTTCTATGAAGCAATTTCTATTGAATTTAGATCCCTTGTACAAAACAATATTTTGTTTTAGCGTTTTCCAACAAAATATAATAAAAATGCAATAACGTTCGTCGATAAAAGTGACAATATGTATTTATATTCTAGGTTCCCCCCTAGTTCGCTACATGGTATTCCATATCACAAGCTTTGCTTTGTTTGGGGCCATGTAGTTGTTGTGATTGTCTGGGGATTTTATTTATTATTTATTTATATGGTCCAAGAACTGAAAAATTCGAGAAACTGTTGATTGGTTTTCCTACCTTGTCCATTGGGTATGACAATATTGCTGACATCTGCAGTCATGTCGAGATTGTCCAGTTTCCTTTCGAGAGTAGGTTTGTCCTGTAACAAACATACGAAAACTTGCTTTAATGACTTTATTGCAGTAAATTACTCTCAAGCATGGAAGCCATCGTGATGATATTTGCTCACATTCTGGTCGTATGTTTCTTTATCTGCTATATCGAGCGATACACACGAGAGCCGAAAAGTTCTAGTTTTTTTCTTTATTGTTTTGTGGTTATTTATGTTATAAAGACGCCAATTCATCGTCAAAAAATACATACATATTTATTCTACAGGCCTTAGTGCTCAACTTAGGTAGAAAAAAATGTAATTATTATTACATCATCTATACTTGTAAAATAAAGCTGAAGAGTTTGGTTGAACACGCTAATCTCTGTAACTATTGGTCTGGTAAGAAAAAAATGAATTTGGTAGCTCAAAAGAGGGAAAGACTATATAATTCATACAATGTATTGACATAATGGACGTTATAAATGTTTACTTACCGACAAATCTGTATTAATATCAGCAGACTCCTCGGCTTCAGTATCCCCGACCCTTTCCTAATAGTAGTGGAAAATTAGTGAGTTAGCTTTAGTTATAGATAGAAAGCTGAAGTTAGGAGACTCTAAACACTATACTGTATTAGTTATAAAATTTTAGAGAGATGATAATTTTACTCATGCCCAAGACTAAGCACTTTGCTTCTTATTATGATTTCAAAATTAATTTCATCTATCAAAGAAAAAGCTGATTACTAAGCAACTAGACATAGCTTGCAAAACATGCACTGTAGGGAAACTTAATTTATAAAACAAAATAAACAGGAGTTAAAATAGATTATATGTATAAAAAATATTGCATTTATTGACAAAGAAAATAAGTGGATTTTGAAATAACAATACAAGAAATAACTCAAAGAGTACGCGTTTAATTAAAAAAAAAATCTTTTACTTTAAACTAGTTTGCAATATTGTGGATAAAATCTCAGTAACCTTTGGGGTGTTGCCAGCAAAAGTAAATTTCACTCACATTTATGTACTTGTTAAGATTTAGAAGCTATTTAAAACTAAAAAAAAACACAATAATTCTAGGTGTGTGTAGTAAAATGAAACTTACAACGTTCAAATTGGCGATGTCGTTAGCTAAGTCGTCAAGCGTGGGTGCGCTCGAGCTTTTGAACATCGAAGGAATTTCGTCCTGTTTGAAACCTGTAAGTGAATGTTGACCTGATTGCACTGAAAGTACAGATATAAATAACTAAGCATGGACGGTCGGCTTAAGTTGACTTCATGGCTTTAAGTTTGGCTTATTTTCAGAACTAACTTAAACCTGTTATTGTCCTATACTCAAAATAATATTTTAAGAGGTTAATTATAAATTTTAATTCTTAAAAGTCGTCGTGGCGCCGTAGTTACTGTGTCTATCATATGATTCGCAGGTTAAGCAACGTTCGGTGTGGTCGGTACTTTGATGGGTGACCGCCGACCGAGATCATTAATTTCTCACGGCGACTTCCGGGCTTCGGAGGGCATGTTTAGCAGTCGGGCCCGGGTGCTATATACTTGTATACAGTAGTCGTTAAGGTTTGTCAGAAGCCATTTCGGCGCCCTGAAAATGACATCCACCACGCAGCACTGGGCCAGCTTGGTGGATTATGGCCTATACCTCCTCGTCACCCAGGGTAGAGACTCATGCCCTGCAGTGGGCTCATTACAAAGAGTTGTGATGATGATGATGACGTGTGGCTCCAATTTCTCGGACGCTGACTATTAATATTACCTTGTACAGTCCGAATATTCGTTCTGTCTGAAAACATCAGTTAATTATCAGTCGGTAAGATAGTGTGGCAACGAGCAAACATCTATAAACCAACCTATTTAATGTAAAATTTGTAACTAACGGTAACTATCGGCATCCTGATACTATCAAAGAATGTTTTTTTAGAGAAAACTGTATAAAATGTGTTAAAAGTATTCAGAGAAGGGTCTTATTTAATAATTTTTCTATTATAGTCGGCATAATATTTAGTGGATGAGATTTGCAATAATATTAAATAAAAAAAATGGTTCCGGCAATATTTTATGAAGAGCCAGTTCTTTCGTAAGCTCATTTGCTTTTATATTCAACCGCACTTTCACTTACAATTAGAATGGGGCTAGACGTTTAACTCGAGTTATATGTCAAATGTCGGTAGTATTTGTGTTTCTGCGCAACTTACCGAGCAGGTCTAGCGCCTCGTCCCGGCTGGCGGGCACGAAGTGTGTCCTCAGCAGGAACCACGCCAGCCGCTCGTCCTGAGCCGTCGCCGAGTCACCGCGACGCCGGCAGTAACTGCAAGGGAATGTAATGTGAGGTTAAGGAAACATTGCGAACCATAGACAAACTTACTTTTCATCACACACCAGTCACACTTACTTCCTAGACCTTTCATTCCTACACATGCAATAACTCCTATTTATTACTGATCGCAAAAATATGGCACGAATTTAAAGTCGAGTAGAAAAGTTTCTTGCCGACGTACGAGTGATCAATTTTCAATTTTTAATTTTTTCAATTCTATTTCATAAATTTAACTCAGGCCACACAGGAAATGTACAAAATGGCCACTTCATTCATTCAAGAAGAGGACTCAACAGGGTTCAAACTAGTAAAAGTGGATGTAGTAATGTGATAATTCACATTACTGTCGAAGAAGTTGATGACATGACATAGATCGACTTGTAATTGTTATCTAAGGCGCTTAGCAGACGATAAACTTCATGCGCCTTGTTGCGACAACCGACAACTGACAACTCCCTGTTCATATATTATTCCAATGGAATTGCGTACACAGCAATTCTAGTTAGGAGTTAGTTTCTGATTGCTGCAACTCGCAATTAGCAACTTTGATTAAGTTGCTGGTTTTTTCAATTGACAATCGCAGCTAACAAAAGTTTCTAAAATCAGCAATAGCAAGTCGTTCTTTGGCTTTCCCTCATCACTGTATTCTGTCGTTTTAAATCACTTTCCAGCAACTTATTAAATATGTAAACAGACATTTTAAAATATTGTTTAAACTTATCATTATGTTTCTGGAGCTCATTTATGTTAATAAATCTAGTCCTATCTTGCAAGAAGGGATAAATCCAAAACCGACGATTGCTGCGAATAATTTGTGGTAGTTGCCACCGTGTCGGCGACGCCGACGTAATATAATGTAAACGAGTGCTGTCTCTCCGGTGTCCATCGTAATACTGAGTGGACTCACCTAACAAACCAGGTTCACATAAAATTGCGACAACCGTAAAGGCCAATTTGTGGTTGCTGCAACTGGAAACCTTTAGAACATTTACAAAAATTGATAGTTGCTTCAACAAGGTTACCAGTTGCATCAATTGCAGATTCTCTAGTTGTAGCAAGTGGCAATTTCTAAAAAAGTTGATGGTTGCCTCAACTAAGTTGTCCGTTTTGTAAACTTAAGTTGCTACGTGTGCAAAGCGCCTTAAAGATCACATTCTCACTGGTGGCATAAAACACACGTCCCATCCATATTAAGTAAAAAAAAAATTGCGGACGAAGTAATCTTATTAAACATGTGGTAAGTATAAAGGCCGCCAACTACACAGTAAATTTAGTAATTTACAGATTAGTTTCATTATTTAAATAAAGCTACATTTACTTAAAGAAATCGGATTTAGAATATCACTTAAACAATTAATTCAGCATAATATAAGAAATTGCTTCCATGCTGGACTAGAAGCGAAAGAAAAACGTACAATGTGCCAGCTGCTTCTCTTCCCGGGCATACTGTAAAGGTCAGTTAAGGGACAGAGGTTTTAAAGGCGTTTTTGTGGGCGATAGGCTGACCCCCTGTCACTACAATAGTCTTTCTCCATATTTATAATACCTCCAAATTTATCAAACGTGACATCAGATGGTCTTGTAACCTCTGGTGTTCTGCCTACCCCATTAGGGATACAGGCGCGACGTTATGTAAGGTTTAAGAACTTTTTATTTTCCCAAAAAGAATTACAAGAAATTCACTTACTGAGAAAAAATACATTTACAACTTAACATAATGAGCATAGAAATATAAGTTATGATAATTCTAACAAAATTTATCGTTTGTACATTACAAGAACTAAAATTGATAAATAGCAAATGATATGTGGGTACATCGAAAAACATTGGCTACTATGGAATTGAATACATCACCGAGCCACCACAGATCTAAAACGTGCAAAGATCTAGATGTGACAAATCAGTACTGGTAAATGGAATATTTGTGAAAAAGTCAAATACGGTCGTAATAAAAAAAAAATAGATGTGTTTTAAGAGTATGATGAGTTTATTGATGTTAGTTATTTATTTACTTAATATAATACGCTACGTATATATAATTATGTGTAATATATAAAATATTTATAAAAATATAGATTTTTGGTTGTTATGATTAATTCAAAATATATTTTTTTAGTTGCGTTTTGAAACTGACAAGTGATGTTGCGTTTTTTATTTCGTTAGGTAATTTATTAAACATTTTTACGCCTTCAAATTCTATGTTCTTAATACCGTAATTTGTTCTTGGATGGCGACATATTAAATGATTTGCATTCCTTAATTTCATTCTCTGTGCACGTCCTTTTTTGTGGAATTTTAATGATGAGTGGATGTGATTATTTAGTATTTTATAAATTAATATACAAGTGTAGTAAGTATAAGTTTGTTTAATGTTCATTATTTTGGTGTCATTGTAAATTTCTGTACTGGGTGTGCAGTAGTCGTATTTGAAAAGAGACTTAATTAATTTATTTTGAGCTATTTGTAAAGTTTCAAGATTAGTATGTATGTATGTAATATAAGAAAATACACAACTAGACACTAAGAACAACTATTTTAATAGCAAGGTCTTCGTTATTATAAGGCTATCGCTTAAATATATTATAAATTTTCCAAGAAAATAAGCAATTACAAGCAAAACTA
This sequence comes from Stenoptilia bipunctidactyla, assembly GCA_944452665.1. NCBI lineage: Eukaryota > Metazoa > Arthropoda > Insecta > Lepidoptera > Pterophoridae > Stenoptilia > Stenoptilia bipunctidactyla. The sequence continues at coordinate 23,303,921 of OX101740.1, read as the reverse complement.
TATTCTTGCCATTTTAACCATTTTGCATGACTTCCAAATGGATAAAAAGAAGACTGTGTACTTGATATAATTGATGAGCTTCAACTCACTCATATCTAATTTAAAACCTTACAACACACGACAAAGTATAAACCAACTTTCAATAACAATATTCGCTATCCTGTGTCATTTTAGATGTCACCAAGTACCTACTCTAAGTACCTACAGCTTTAGCTCTCAATGAATCATTCAATGAACACTCACAAGATCGTTCGTTCAATTATAATTAAATTATAACTCACTCAGCGAGCGCCGCGTCAGCAGAAGGGTCCTGGCTTATTGTCAGCGCCAACACTTCGTCCAGTTCATTCGCATTCTCCACCACACTGGGGTCCGACACCACCTGGATCATTTATTGAATATTTATTTAGGTAACGAACAGTCTATGTCAATCAATATAGTACAGTGAAGGTACGTGCACAATATACTGTTCAAAAAATTTCAAAGCCTCCAAAACACAGACGTTTTTATTTTCCGCTAAAAATAGCACCTTTACGCCTACTCTCCAGAATGTATCTGCCCTATCACTGACTGACTAAAGCTTCTGGACATTATTATAACATCCAAATTAAAGTTCGGACAAATAATTGAGTCTATGGCTCAAATGGCTTCTATAAAATTGGGTATAATCTCGAAGATCCGGCGGTACTTCAGCCCTGAACAGCTGCTCAACCTATACAGAGCCCAAGTGAGGTAAATGCCAAAAACCAGCTGGCAGCGCTAGATTCCGTTGACCGAAGAGCCCGGAAATTTATTGATGACGACAACCTTACAAATAAAAAACTGCACACTCAAGAGTATCGTCGTAAGTTTGCTTGTTATTTGATCGGCTACATTTTGGTCAGTGCGCGAGTGCTCTTTTTAACCAAATTGAACCCTCTCCGTTTTACCACCGGACAATCAGATGCGACAACTTCCATCCCTATAATATACCGGATCTACCAAGAAGTCGAACAAATGCTTCGAAAGTTCTTTTTTGTTACGGATTGCCAAAGTGTCTTCCTGACCACTACATTCCTGGTATTTTTAAGTGTCGAGTAAATAGGTTCTCGTGGATGGACAATGCCACCATAGTTTTCATGATTGCGTGCAAGTTTCTTAATAATTTCTATTATGCAAAGTCACTTAAAAATAGCATTATGGCACCATTTACAGTGTTATTGCCAATGATGACTAAAGAAACAAAGAACTCGGCGGCGCTACTTTTAAATATATGGTCGTCTCTTTTTAACTCAAGACTGTAATCGTACGTAAAAAGGACAACAGTAGTTTTATCATTGCCTTAAATGACAACAATGCGGCCAGGCGCCATGTTACGACACAGTGAACAACAAGTACGTCAGTTGTTATAACGACTTGAGTTTTGCATTGAAGAAAATTTAAGTGTTTTTTGTTAAATTGTTATTGTTTATAGTGCAGAAATTTGGATAATACTGCTATTATCATCGTTAGATGCAGTGTGTTAGGCTGCCCCAAGAAAAACTATGAGCACTACGGCAAGCCGCCATCTTTGTTTCTGACTAAACAGGCACGTGTTTTTCGTAGTTATGTCATGTACTCTTTTTTTTGACGAACGTACCTGACTGATGACGACCTGTCGCGGCGCGGCGGCGTCTTCACTGTTCTGGAACGTCACCAATTTGCCGCCAAACTGAAAACAGAACAAACATGTTAATAGAAACTGTAATGTGAATCAAATTTTCAATTATAGGTCTAGAATTTAAAATATATATAGTAATAAGGACTCTCATACAGAAAAAAAATATCGTTTAAATAAATTATTAATTAAATAGAGGGTACATTTAGAATGAAGTCTTGGAAATGATATAGAACACTAATAATGAAGATTTTCGATCAAGCAATGTATGGAAAACAAAAAGCACACACTCGAAACACTGTACAAAGGCTATTCTATCTTCTGTATAATCTTTCAGTATATGGATTTTTATAGCGCTTAGCTTTGAGAAAGTCAGCTGATTGGAAAAGATGGAAGTGGTTTAATTTCATGATCTATTTCATCTTCTGTATTAAAATATTTTATGGATGTGCTATAGTGCTATATGTAGCCTATGTGCTATTCCAGACTCTACACTATCACTATGCCAAATTTCATAGAAATCCGTTAAGCCGTTCTGCCATGATGGAGGAACAAACATCCATACATCAAAACTTTAACATTTATAATACTAGCTGTTGCGTGTGGTTTTACTCGCGGGAATTTCGGGATAAAACAGTATCCTATGTGCTATTCCAGATTGTACTCTATCACTATGTCAAATTTCATTAAAATCCGTTGGGCCGTTTTTCCGTGATTGAGGAACAAACATCCATATATCGAAACATTCACATTTATAATATTAGTAAGATGTGTAAACTTTGATCGGATGAAAGAGCAGTCATTACAGAAATGTTTTAATAAGTATGAGGATGACTTTGATTGCCAGGCCTTTGATGTAGTTGGTTGATAGAGGAGTAAAGAAGCGATTTAAATTAGCATCTACAGATGGCATCGTGTTAATAGAACGCGACAATGGGATTATCGCCGGCGTGGCTTTCAATCGCGCACGTATTGTTCTCACACTATGGTTGCATTTCATACTTGCGTGATACTCATGTAGTCTTGTTCTATTAGGATTATGCATTGTCTAACTAATCGCATGAAAGGTTAAGCCACTAACGAGTCATGGCTCTTATCAACTAGGTTATAATACACAACGCGCCGCGTAATTGCTCACGCTTGATGTCTTAATAAGTTATTTAATTTGTTCCTCAATTTTTTTTTTAAATTTTCTAATAAAGATTTGTAAAGGTAGATAGGAGATTTCGAAATTATGGTATCGTAAATTGTAATAAGAACACTTTTATATAATCTCATTCGGTAATGTTTTAATTATGAAATGAAATACAGACTTTTATAGGCATATTTTTATTTACATACTTTTATAAGAAAGTAAAAAAATTAAATTAAAGCATTATTCTCTTAACAAAACAATGCTTTAAAACATTTTTTTAATTATTAAAGTATAATGTGTCCCGACCAAGGAGGTTTCAATTCAATTTAAGTACACATTATCTGTGGTGAGCGCGCTGCACGCGCAACGCGCATGCGTGCTGGATCCGAACCATAAACCAATAACAGGCGTTTTCCATTTTGACGTTATTTCTTACATACGAATTTGAGTAATATTTTGTTGAATAAAACTTTAGTAGCAAAAATGTCTAGCAATACCGATGATACTAAATAACCATACCATGAGATTAAATAAAGTAGTGTATGCAACTGCATATAATAGGTACCCTCTATTATATGACAGTTGCATAAACTACTATTTTTAGTTCTGTCCTAGATGTTAGTTTTTAAAGTCGCAGAGGACATTTCCGCGTGGAGCGCTATAGAAATGTTAGTGCTAGCGTGTCGACGTATAGTGTGTTACTGACCGCCAGGCGGGCCCTCGCCCTGGGCGCGAGCCAGGCGGGCGCGCGCGGGGGCTGCGGCGGCGGCGCGGGGGGCGCGGCGCGCGACACCTCGGGCAGGGAACTCAGCGCGCCGCCGAACGAGTCCATTATGTTGCTCTGTGACTGCGCGTTCTGTGGGGACAAGCGAAATTACTTCCTAAGCAATATTCACTTCATTGTACAAAAGAAAGCTAAAAAAACATAGTTACGAAAATTTTCTGACCGACGGCGACGATTCGGGTCTTGGTCGGGTGATTTCATACATACATAACTTCACGCCTGTATCCCGTATGGGGTAGGCTCAACACCAGCAGGGCTAGTATGCTACTATCTACAACGATAATTCTGGCCTATTATCAATATTTTCTTAGAATATGGTATGTAGTGTGTGTAATTTATTAAGATTATGATATATTTGGTTCTGTGGTATTAATCCTGATATCAAATCGAATAATTCTATATATTATGGTGCGCATATTAGTTTACATAATACGATAAAATAACAAAATAATATTTATCTTGACAATTCCACTATTTATCGATGATTGCATGCTAGCCCTTGCATAGGTAATAAAACCATCTGATGTCACGTTTGACAAATTTAGAGGCATTATAATAGTGGAGAGAGACTATTGCAGTTACAAGGGGTCAGCCTATCGCTTACAAAATAGCCTCCCATAACACCTCGGTCCCTTACCTGGTTTTTACAGTATGCCCGGGAAGAGAAGCAGCTGGCACATTCTATGTTTTTCTTTCGCTCCAGTCCAGCATAGAAGTCATTTTACCCAAAGTTCTTAATTACATACCTGAGGTGCGTGCGCGCAGCCCAGCAGCGAGTGCACAGCGGCGGCCGGCAGCGCGCAGCACGCCAGCAGCGCGGGCGCACGCGGGCACAGCCGCACGCTGCGCACCGCGCCCGCCACGCCGCCACCGCTCGACACTAGCGACACGCCCTGCGCAGGAAAAAGAAAACAAGATTAACGGAAATATTTTGTGCAGCAATTCGAACGCATTTGGTACTTTTTAACTTATTACCAAAGGTTGGCAACAGACTATAGCGATAGTGGCTGTTACATCTTCTAAACAGCATTTTTATATACGATTCGTAAAATATTGCGTTAACACATCAATGAGTGGTAAAATTTAACGGCATTTTTTTTATGAATAGTGATCGACAACTAGTCGTATCTTAACGGAATCGTACCAGCAATCACTCGGTTTTACTACACGTCTATCCAGGGGAGGTAGGGCTGTTCTAAACCGAATTTACACAGGTAAAAGGATTTACTATAATGCTAAAGTTCTGAAACTAACAACAAATGTAAAATTCCTCTTTATGTTTTGATCATTATAATGCCATTTTATTACTCAATTGCCCCTAGATATTGTTTTATATTGAAACTTAAATACAGTGCTTTTAATTAAGTCAAGTTACAAATTTTCACAAGTACTATTCTTGATATGTTATCAAATCAATAAAACCAATTAACAGCCTGGTAGTTTTAATTAAAATAGCATTTTAGTAACATTTCTATTTAATCTAAAAGCAATAAATCAACAGAACTTTTTTTATAATTAATCCAATACAATACAAAGGAGTTTAATAAAAACTCCTTCGTATTGTATTGTTTTTCATTCCATAAACACGTTCCTTAATACTTCAGAAAGCACGTTAACTTAACCGTGCATCTACCGCGCCAATGCCAACTTATCGCTACCGAGATTGAAAAACGTATTATATAGCTATAACTTTTTTAAAATACATTAACAAAAATGTGAGCAGTAATATTTAGGCATTAAACTTCTTAAGAATAGTATTATAATAACTTGCCTTTCATATTTCATTCAGTAATCAAAATTTCTTATAATAGGCCTTACCGTAGCATCATTAGGGTTGTAGCAGTTGACTCGGCCGTCCTTCCCGGCAGAGAGCAGGATGTTGGCGTCTCGCTGGCACCACGACAGCGACAGCACGCCCAGCTGGTGCCCTTCCAAAGTCTTCAGCGGGGATGACGCGAGCCTGGGAGGACAGAAGTACAGGATTATTTTTTATTAGCGCACCTCTCGCAAGCAGCCTCTCCACATCAATCCAAACAACATTTGTTCTACGACTTTTTACAAACCTTGATACATAACACAAAAAAAAGACGTGTGGCACTCGGAGACTGCCGCGGTAAAGCTATTGCATAGCATTTTTTATCAACTTATGCATTATGATTATTTATTTATTTTATTAATGCAGTAATGTTTGATCTAATATGAAGTTCCACAAGTTCCTAGTAGATGGCGCTGATTGTTTATTAAAGCCCGCATGTAAAGTTATGAAATCAAAGTATCACTGCTGTGCCGGTCGGAGTGGTGTTTTTTTCGTTACGGAATTTCTGAATTCGGTCCCCAAGCTCAAGGCCCGCGATAGAAGCTATGCAATAGCTTAAAAACATACAATTTTTTTCACCCTCTGTTATTTATTCTCTGTATTTGCAAGTCGACCCGGGACCCCGCGCCCCACTGCACGTGGCGTGTCGCAAGGTTCGTGGCATCAATGTGAATAAATAGAGTAGCGCCAATTTAGAGACAACAAATATTTTTTATATGGGAAAACTTAGTTTTTTTAATAATTAATTTTAAAAAGTCGCGGTACAAATGTTGTTGAGGTTGATGTGGAAAGGCAAGAGGTGATGCGCTAAGAAAAATTAACCCTGTAGATAGTTGAAAATAAAACTATGGCGAGAGAATTAGGTTGACGCATAATTCCTAAATTTGCATGTTAGTTTAAAATTTGAAGACATTATGATATCTTAATTAAGATATAGTTAAATTTAGAGCATCTCTGGAATAGACATCGCTAGGCTAATAAATGTGCATTCATTATAGTTTTCAATATAGATTTCATTATAGTATTAGTATTGGTCGCCTTCTAAACTCTCAACCTGGCGCTTTTAGCTTAGTCAAATCAAGAATCACTTGAATAATGTTGATCTCTTTTACATGTAAAAACCAAAAATAACTTATTATGTGTAAGTAATTATCGGTAGTGTTATTTCCATAATAGTAGCATGTATAATTTCAATCCTGAGCATAGATTAGTTTTTATCATTACATTTTTAAACGAACGTGACTTTCAATTGATTCCCGACAAGAAACAATCTTTGAAATCAATGAAACCAATGACCTGAAAACACAAAGCTATACGACAGGCTTCTTTCTGATCAACTCATATTAAATGAATTAAGAACAACAACAAGTACCTACATATTGGATAAAAAACGTTTTATATTCTAAATTTAAATAATTGATCGACCCTTTATTAAACAAGCACTTCAACACTTTTCCCTTTGGGTTTCCCATTGTTGGGGTACTGACCTGAGATCCCACAGCTGTATGACCGGCGACTGATCGTCTTCTGACGCGAGGCAAAGCTGCGTGGCGACGGACGGATGCCACGCCACGCTGCTCCAGCGAGTGCGGGCCTGCGCGTCACTGTGAACGACAAATATAATCAACGAATGCAGAGCATTAAAAACCCACTTCACTAACATTTTTAAATCCTAGTCAAAGCTTTGGCTGAAGTAAAATCATCACCCGACCAGGACTCGAACCTGCAATATAACGTAAAAACAAAAAGTATGCTAAGTAATTTCGTGGCTTGTCGCCAGACCCCGGTAGCTCAGTGGCAGCATTCGTTCGGCAAACGACAGGTCCCAGGTTCGAGTACTGGTCGGGTGATGATTTTATTTAGCATATTTTTTCTGTTATTTAATAATATTTAAGCATTGTTAATGCAAAAAATTTAAATATTATTTGGCTGAAGTATTATTAGGTCATCAAGGTACAATTCACCGTATTGATACATATTTTTTTCGAAAGTTTCAAAATTTTCGTAAAGCACTCTCGCAAAAGCGCTCATAATTGTCCGTAAAATCTTGTAACACAAACACACGTATTAAGAACCTCCTCCTTTTGGAAGTCGATTGAAAACATAACATAGGCATAGATGAAAACTGAGTGTACTACTTACAAAAAGACTTGCGCGAAAAATCTCGCAGAAACTACAGAGGCCTTACCGTAAACAAAATTAATAACATACTTATTAATTTTTTTTACGGCTTGGCTGTACGGTATGTCATGTGGCATACTGGTGACTGTCCCACTCACTTATTTTCTTGTCAAGACAACAGCAAGAACGTCATGCTCCCTCAGGCGGCATGGCTAGTGGTAGCGTCGGGTATCGTGAACGTGAACCGCTCGTGAACGGGTGCTGCTAGCGGTGCCAGGTCGTTTTGCTGATGATATTACGACTATTTTATTCCATTCTTGTTTAAATACTCTGGTCCCAGTTTGTCATGTTTGTGTTGTGCAATACATAGCTCAATGCACCTACTATGTAAGTAATTTGGTTGTGGCATGACATTGGCTCTCACAATTAGCTGTCTTGTGTTTGTTTTCTTTTTTCATGTCATGAAAAAAGCTTGGTGGTAGGATCCCTTCTGGGTCCGCCTGGCTAGCGACCACCCTTTATATAAAGTCTGCCGCCAAATGTTACCGCTCCGGCGGTAATGTGTTCCGGCAATATTGTATAATGAGCCAGTTCCTTCCTAAACCCGTGTGCTTTCATCTTCGACCTCATCGTCACTTACCATCAGGTGAGATTGAGCTCAAACGCGGGTATAGTCACTTATAAAAAAAAAAAAATGATCAATTTGTGCTGTACATATTTGTATTAATTCGTATAATCCTGACTGAAAAAGAGTGCCAAGAGTTTATTTCCGCCGGCTTTTTTTGTCTCTTGGTCTACTGTAATATCTTACTCAATAACTATCAACACCTTGTTAAAGCCAAAGTACAAAGTTGTGACGTCCTTACGCGGCCATTGGATGATCTTATGATGAATGAAAAATTTTTAATTTCATTTTCATATACATAATACAAAAAAACGTAAGTACTGAGTTATTATGAATCGGCGAAGAATTCGTGGTTATGCCACTATGACTATTTATTTTTCCTCATCACAACTTTACACAGATTTATTTCTACTAACTTTAAAATCCCTATTCCTTCTTAGTCAATTCTGAAAAACCAAGAAGCAATGAAACTCAAATCTAACCTTAACTTCATAATTGGTTCGTTTTTCCTTAAATCCCAAACTACACATCGTGTAGAAAATGTTGAACCCAGAATGTGTTGAACCTGTAACAAAATTAAATATAATTATTTATGTTTTACACCTATGAGGTGAAAGTTATTAAAATAATAATAATTATAGACTAATGGCCTCTAGTGTGAATAACAACGTGATCACGTATTTCAAATTTAATATGACAACATATTATTATTATCATTGAGGGGTTTCGGGACTATATGAGCAGTGTTGTCCGCTCGTCACCCTGCGACCTAGAAGATCTACTGTGTGAGTCCCAATTTATAACGCGCCGCACACTCCAATGGAGTACAGGAAATTTAAGATTTTCCTTACGGCGATGCTCCTAATCTCTTTTGGATCCAGTTTGTGCTTATCTAGGTGAGAGGAGAGCTTGTGCATAACTGCGGGGCAGTGGCACAGTAGGTGTAGAGGGTTTCCTCTGCGCTTTCGCAGTATCTGCAGAGCGCCGTGTCTCAGTGAGACCCAGGTTGGACATATGCTTGTTTATTTTGCAGTGTCCCGTTAGTGATCTTGCCACTGCGCGTAGTTGGGGTTTGTTACGAGATACTACCGATTCTGTGTATGACTTGGAGAATCCCTCTATCACTTCTCTTGTGTATCCACCACCCAGCACTGGGCCAGCTTGGTGGATTATGGCCTATACCTCCTCGTCACCCAGGGGAGAGACTCATGCCCTGCAGTGGGCTCATTACAAAGAGTTGTGATAATGATGATGATGATGATGACTTCCCTTGAGTGTTTCATGCCTAGCGTCAAGCTCTTCGGAATGCCGCAGAATGGTTCTACCCATTGCTCCTGCTCTCGCGAGTTCATCAGCGCCTTTGTTGCCGTCTATACCGCAATGGCCCGGTACCCGTTTAATAAAACCTCTATTATGGCTTCCCAGCCTGTTTAGGGTTTCATGGCATTGCTTCACCAGTTTGGAGTCAACCCCTGAGGAGTCGAGTGCCATTAGTGCAATTTTACTGTCAGAGAACATGTATATGGTTTGCCCTTTGTAGCCTCTGTTTAGGCTGATTTCCGCACATGTAATGACCCATATTGATTTCATTTTGTTCCTTAATTACAGCAGAACGGCACAATGGATTTGGATAAAATTGCACAGTGATAGTGCACAGTCTGGAATAGGCACATAGGCTACTTTTTATACCAAAATTTCCGCAGGGTTAGAAAATTGCACGGGTACAATGGTGTGTAACAGCAACTGTGTGGTAAATAAATACCTGCTGATTCCATGCGACTTCCTTGACATGGTCATAAGGCTGGCTGCGGTTGCCCGGAGCCATCGGCTGGCTCGTGTTGTTGAGGTCCCAGATAAAGATCTCGCTTTCTGCTGCTCCGGATGCTAACAGGTTCTTCTGGTAAGGGTTTATGTCAAGGCTTGAAACATGACCTGGAATACAAATATAAATGTATTTATAAGGAAAGCAACGTACTCTCAGTAAGAAAATTATATATTTTACAAACAATTTTAAGACTTCACAAAACACTACCCTATGATAAAGAAATTTTAAGAAAACGAAGAAACTGTACAGTTGCTTTTGTCCCTAAAACTAGAACAGCAATTGCAAATATGGAGTTTAACAGAAGATCACCTCAACTGTATAATAAAATAAATAATGAGTTGAATATGTACAGTAAAAGTTCTTATGAATGTAAAAAATTGGTGACTAGTTTTTTGAAAACGCTTGGTTACAAGCAGACAGAAACTCTCTTACAATACCAACGCTAGTTTAGATACGACTCAATCCACACATTTATCCACAGGTAAACTTAATATCAATGTAATTTGTGTATCATAAAATCAATTTTATATTTAGGTAAGTATATAATAATATTTTAACTTAATTTATATAATAAAAAAGTTAAATGTTAAAGTTGAAAAATTGTCAAATTAATAAAGAACAAATCAAAATGGATACCTTAGCAACACAACTTAGGGAAAAATGCTTCAAAAAGTTTTGGAATACTACCAATAAGCTGAATCCAAAGCCTAGCCTTCCTGTCTTGGTTTCAGGTAAAACTGACTATCGTGAGATCGCCAATTCTTTCATGAATAGCTTTAAAGTTGAAATGGTAAAGCCACTTAATAACCATCAGGGCTGTGTAGCTGAGGATGTATATGATTCTGAGTAGAAAGACAACTGCTTGAATATACACAATTAAATGAATGTAGATGCCTACATTGCTCAGATTTAGCTTATTTTATTACTTTTTCATTTTTATATTGACTTTCAATTAAGTTGTGGGTCCAATTTTTATTGTCATGTAGATTTCATTTATAGCTATTTAATTTTAAACTACTGTTGAATGTTGTTTTTTAACCCCCGACGCAAAACGAGAGGGGTGTTATAAGTTTAACGTGTCTGTGTATCTGTGTATCTGTCTGTGGTATCGTAGCGCCCAAACGGATGAACCGATTTTCGTTTAGTTTTTTTTGTGTTATAGATAATTTTATCCCGAGTGTTCTTAGCCATGTTTCATCAAAATCTGTTCAGCCGTTTGAAGATCATCAGCTCTTTTCTAGTTGATGAGGGGATCTGACTACCTTCCATATGTCCTTTCGATGCGAAATTTGGTACCGTATTGCTTCAATTATATTGAAAGTATATGGTATGGTAACCATGACCTGATCAGTCGTTTGAAGGTCATCAGCTCTCTAACAGTTGATGAGGGGATCTGAATAAATTCCATATGTCGTATCGGTTCGAAATTTGGTGCCGTATTACAACAATGATATTGATAGTATATGGTAAGGTAACCATGACCTGATCAGCCGTTTGAAGGTCATCAGCTCTCTAATAGTTGATGAGGGGATCTGACTAACTTCAATATGTCGTATCGATTCGAAATTTGGTGCCGTATTACAACAATGATATTAAAAGTATATGGTAAGGTAACCATGACCTGATCAGCCGTTTGAAGATCATCAGCTCTTTAATAGTTGATGAGAGGATCTGACTACCTTCCATATATCCTATCGATTCGAAATTTGGTACCGTATTACTTCAATTTGTAAGTGTATGGTAAGGTTACAATGACCTGATCAGCCGTTTGAAGATCATCAGCTCTCTTATTGTTGATGAAGGGATCTGACTACCATCTTCCTAATATTAAAACCTACTTTAAAAAGTACAAAATAAAAGTAAAATTAAAAATTTTAAAAACCCCCCGACACAAAAAAAGACCTTAAAAACTAACAAATAATATTTGAAACCTATTCTAATTATTATCGTCCCATATAATTGACTGTAAGACTTGTACTTTAAAATATTTTTATTTTCCGAGCGTCGTCGCCGCGTCGGGGGACCGCTAAGTGAGAAAAACGGTTGTCAGTTGCAGATTGCATCAAAAGAATTCACTCCGAAAAATTCGTAAAATCGACACAACCGTCAACGTCGTCTGCCCTCACGTGTCTGCCCGTTCGGGTTGCCGCACTTGGTGACCCCCACCCCCGCGCCGCAAGCTGCACACCGAGCTCGCCGCGCGCGGCATTACGTAGAGCGTAGACTATGCATGAAACTTAAGATCGCTCATACCTAAATGTAATAATAAATTAGCTGTTGTTGGCTTAATACTTTATATACTTGAGCGGTCCCCGACGCGGCGACGAAGCTCGGAAAATAAAAATATTTTAAAGTACAAGTCTTACAGTCAATTATATGGGACGATAATAATTAGAATAGGTTTCAAATATTATTTGTTAGTTTTTAAGGTCTTTTTTTGTGTCGGGGGGTTTTTAAAATTTTTAATTTTACTTTTATTGTTTTAATATTTTTCAAGTGAATTCACTACTAAATGGATTATCATGGTCTAAAATAAATGATTTTATTTCATACTGGGAACTCAAATCTAGCAGTGTACTTGTATCACATGAGCTAGCACATAGGCATGCGGCCAGTGATTGTGTACATTATTGAGGATTCTGTAGAGATTATTTTAAATATAATAGATTTTAAATATAACTCCAGTTAAAAAGTGTTGCATTGAATAATTTGAAATTATTTCAAAATATTTTAAATCATTATTATTCATGTCATGATTCAGAGTAGCTAGTTTATAAACAACTGTACTCATAATTACATTATTTTATAGAACATAGCTGTATATAACTTCTACATGCCAACAGTGTTTGTCTGCTCAAAAATATATGACTAGTTTTAGAAACATTACTCAAGGACGAAAGTTTAATAATGGATACAAATTGATTTTATTAACATTGGTTTAGTAGTCACTTAATCATAATAGTTTTTCGAGTAGTTTATTCATATAAAGCCGAAACAACTTAAATGAAGTCTAAAAAAAATTCAACACAATGTAATACAAGCAATAGCAAGCTGGCCAGCCACTGCTTTGGCAAAATATTCACACTTCAAAATTTAATACAGTTCATTATTTTTGTCCTCTTCAATGAAAATGTTACAAATCATATCATTGAGTGAGGTGATGAACTAGCAGAATTAGAAGTTGCAGATTCAACATTTGTAAAATATTCTTATTCAGATTTTTTACACCACACAACTTTATTTTCAAAGTTGATAGATAGTTTTTATCAAAGTTCAGAAACAGTTTGAAAATACAAAAGTGTTTTATTTAGAGATAAACATATATAAAAAAGTTAACAATGCGTCACTGATAACATTTGAACAAAAAACTTAGATAAGTACTTTGTTTGAGACAGTAAAAATTTAAAATTGAGCATATTAGTATGATAATGATGGTACTTATAAATAATTTTTAATAAAAACTACCTGTGTGCTTATTGCTTGTTCCTATTAATGCATCATTGGCATTATTAAGTAATTTGTCCGCATTGTAGAACTCCAACAACCCATCATCACAGCCACCAACAATAACACCAGCACCTGACCATACCAGCTTGTGGAACCTGCCAAATTTTAGACAGTTAATTTAGGCTGAAATAAGTTTCATACAATTTGATAACAAAACATTGTGATGAATGACTAAAAGTACTTACTTGTGCTGGGTTTGTAAGCTTGACTTTAGTTCTAAATCTTGGCTGGAGTCCCCTAAGTTCAAACCATACAACTCAAGATGCGAAGAGGGGCTGAATGATGCATCGACTTGCTGTGCTGCTGTACCGGCTGCTAACAGGATCGGATAATGCTCTGCCGGTGACCAACTAAGGTTCACCGACTTTTTTAACTCTTTTATTCTCATCTCTGTGCCAGTTTCTTACTATAAATCGTAAAAAACTTTATAAATTCTTAACGAACTGTATCAAAACACAACTATTTACTCAATTATGTCACCAATTTTGATCACTTCTAGGATTGAATTTACGAGGTTTGTGAAAATAATTTATACTTGAAACACTTGACTATACATTAAAAAATAAATTTCATATCAAATTAATAACAATTTATACTAAATTTAACGAAATTTACCATAAAAACTAGCGAGTTGGCACTTCCAACGTGGCTGACATAAATATTTCTAACTTGACGATATCAGTCAATGTCAATATCATCTGTCAACTAAATTGACACAACAGTAATCGTTCATAATTTTCAAAATTTATCTTTAGATTTGTCTGTAAGGTCATAAGGGCTGTTTTGTCTAAACCCGATCTTTTGAGGGAATTTGAGAAATTCTACGGACAGTAATACACGACAACACGGGTACCTGTTTCACCGCAGTTTGGAAGATATCTTCTTCTGGACTGGCTTGGGCTCGGCGTCAACATCAACGGCGAGTACATCACTCACCTTCGATATGCGGATGACATCGTAGTCATGGCTGAGATCCTGCAGGACCTGAGTATAATGCTCGATGACCTCAGTGGAGCCTCGCTGCAGGTAGGTCTTAAAATGAACACATCATGTCGAACGTCCACGTCTACTTACTGGTAGTTGAAGGCATCACGCCTGAAATTCTCGACGAGTATCTATACTTAGGTAGGACATTAAATCCAGTTAGGTAAGTCTACCTTTTAGAAAGTAACCAATCGTCGAATCTAACTCGGCTAGGCAGTGTTTGAAACTCGTAAAATCATCTCATCGCAAATACTGCAGTGTCTGAAGGCAAAGACATTTTTAACTCAATATGAAAATAATAAGAATGAATCTATCCGATTTTGACCTGTATGTATGTATTTAAGTATGTATGTGAGTATGGATGTTCATCTGTTCCCTCAGAACTTCTAAAGTAGTAAACATAATTTGACAAATGAATTGGTGTCATTAGAAGCCTCTTAACTGTCCGCTGGTTATAGGCTATATAAACTTACGTTAAATTTACTACAGCGCCCTATAGGGGACTTAAAGTGAGAACTAATAAAAAAAACTGTATAATTTCGTGCGGGGTCGTTCAGATGTAAGAGGGGTACCTATTGATAGAGATATGTTCAAAGAATAGCCGTGGTCGTATGCCACCTTTTATAGCAAAACAGATTCATTTTAATAATACATAAAATAAAATCAAAGTGGCATACGATCAGATCGGCTACTCTTTGAACATATCTTTATCAATATAACGTAAATACGTAGATATTTCAGCGGACACTATGTTGTTGTTTCATACTTTAAGAGCGTGTTTTAGTAGTCGGGTTTTAGTTTCTAAACTTAATTTTTTTAGAAACAGTTTCGTCATGGTTGACACCGAAAGTCATTGAATCGTTATACGAAAATCCAAGATTATTTCATACATACCTACATAACTTTACGTCTGTATCCCTTATTATGGGGTAGGCAGAACACCTGAAGCTATAAAATCATCTGATGTCACGTTTGATTCTTCTTCTTCTTGGGAGTCGACACAAATTCAAATTTTGTTCGTCAAAAATTTCGCCACCGCTATAGCACCATCGCTAGCCTCCATCAAGTCCTGGAGTGTGCAGCTATGTGGACATGCTGGGCAGGTGAGTAGGTGCGTCATTGTTTGCGGGGAATGCCCGCATTCACACTTATCGTCTGAGCTCTCAGAGAAACCCCATTTGCAGCGATGGTTTTTGCTGAGATGATGTAGAGAGATTATTGCAGTGACAGGGTAACACATTATACATTTGAGTGTAGATCTCTTCTCTCAACGACTAAAATTCCTGGGTGTTTCATAGTGGGTACACCGCGCACCGTTTAATACAAAAGCTTCTGTGAATATTAATTATGGACGTAAATAAACGTATTTCAGTTAAGTATTTAAAAACCCAAATATTATTGGTACCTAAAGCAAAATGGTACATACATATTTACATAACATCAGGCCTGTCTCCCTTTGGGCTGGGCAGAGCTAAGGAACTACTGCTACTATCCTCCACGTTCATTAATCGTTTCATACGTGATCGCCGGTTACTGGTACTTCCCTTTTTACGTACCTATGTCGCCAATTTGGTTTCATAACGACCGGCGGCTGCACGACCGGCTAGTGTAGCGGTAACATACATTGCCTTTTATGCCAGAGGTCCTGGGTTCGAATCCCGGCGGCGGCGGATATTTGTGTGATGAACACAGATATTAGTCGTCAAGTCATGGATGTTTATATGTTTATTTAAGTTTATTCTAATAAAAAATATGTATTTATTCAATATGTATGTTTATACAACGTGTAACATAATGAAGAGATAATACTTGAAGGGATTGTATGTTTGATGATGTAGTTTATTAGTATCAGTAACATAAATTGGCTATCCTTACGGTTCGGCCGAAAAATAAGTTAAAAGTTTAGATCAAAATATCTAAGTGTCAACCCTAAAAACAGCTGTTAGCTTTTGATGAAATCTATTCCGTAACAGATGGCGTAAAAATAAAGTGATGGGTAACTAAGAAAGATACTACAAAGTTTAGCCGGTGCGGTAAAGGTCATAAGTCACTGACTGCGGCAAAAGTCTTGTTTTAGCTTATTAGGTTGACTAGGGTTATCAAAATATTTTCTTGTAACATAATTAAATAAATTTGTATGAAAATCTATACCAGCACTGATCATGCTAATTTTTTTACTGTATATTCTATGTATGGTATAGAAGCTAACCCTAAAGTTTTATCTCTCCATTTTGTTCCACGTTGTATATTTCTTAAGTATATTAGTTATCTACTATCTATAACACAAGTTCTTTAAGAAACTTAATTTGGGCGTCAGAAATGAGTGTGAGTGTCAGAAATATTTATTATTTTATTATAACAAAATGAAAGAGTTAGTTAAAAATGTATGCAAAATAAAATAAAAATTTAAGAATGATTTATTTTGTTATTTTTTCTCTTTTGTTTAAAATTTTTGATACGTACGTCCTAAATTAACACCACGAACGATAGTGCGACATTTAAGATCACCTTGGCAACGAATAACAATCTGGACTTAATTTCGATAACAATAACAAATAATTCGATAACAAATAATTTATTAATGAAAATAATGTATTCGTTTTTAGGTAATTTTATTTCGATTTTCTAAGTAATCCTTTATTAAGGCGGTCTGCGGTTCATTTTACATCAAAAAAGCAATACAGGTCTCTGCCGTCTAATTTGCAGCCTGATGGGAGCTGTACAACTTTGTTTACAGATCTTCTTCTATACATTTACATTTTCTCTGCGCTATTAACAAAGTCTTATGTTACTTTGCATGGCACGTTTTTAAAAAATAGCTAGTGCCTTGAATTTTTTTAAATCGGGCACAACCTTTAATCCCGCCCCACAATGTAAATTTTATTTTACTACATGACGAATTCAGCTAAAGTAGAGCTGCTATAGGTATAATTTCCCATTTATAATCATAATCTTATCTTCTTTATTATATAAAACTCTTCCGTTACTGATTAGTGAGTGACTGACAGACAACGCACAGACATAACTACTGCCCGTTGAGAGCTGAAATTTGGAACATACAATCCTTAGAGGTTGTGGAGGAGCATTAAGGAAGGAATTCTCGAATTTTTTACGGGAACGGGAATTATTGGACTTTTTAGTTTGTATGAAAAATCTTATTCCTCCAGTGCACGGATGTGATACTTGGCATAAAAGTTCTTCAATGAGTGGCTGCCTGTGCTAAACATAAATAATGTTTATGCGCGTACAAAGTCGCGGGCAAAAGCTAGTAGCTCCATAATCTCTTTATGAGTATTAGGTATTTGTATGTTTTTTTTTTCATTTTCATGTTTTGATCCTGGCCTGTAAAACACCCTGTACACCCTGTAAATGATAAATAAATAGTAATAATATTTTTCAGTTATTGCATTTAACAATGCTCAATTAGGTACTGTAAAAATATGCTTAAAAGTTCACCCGACCAGGACTCAAACCTGAGACCACTCGCTTGGACGAGTGCTCTTCCAACTGATTTTATTGAGCATATTTTTTCAGTTATTGAAGGATAATTGAGCATTATTAAATCCGAAAACTAAAGAATATTATTAAACATTGCAATGTTTCACTTTAACTGAGATTTACAATTTGTGAAAATAAATTGGTCTCGTCTCGGGTGGTTTAGCTGCAAAGCTATACCATAAAATGCAGCCACGTTAGAGAAATGACGCAAAACAGAAATGCTAAGTAATTTCGACGGTGGCGTGTCGCCAGGGCCCGGTAGCTCAGTTGGAAGAGTACTCGTCCGGCAAGCGAGAGATCGCAGGTTTGAGCCCAGGTCGGGTGATTTTATTAAGCATACTTATTTTTTTCAGTTAGGTATTTAAAAAATAAATAGTTACCAATGGAAAAATGCAAATATTTAGATTTATCAAACAGTTAGGTAAGTGTTTGCCAAGTACTAAAGTTAACATAATTTTATTCAATTTCATTTTTGGAACAACACTGACATGGCACATTTTATATGATGGGAGTTGTCAAGTCAACTTCACTCACAATCACAATGTGATTTGTCTGTGCACTCACAATGTTATTTGATCGTGAGGCTCAAAATTCTTTAAGCAAATGTATTTTTGCCGCCATGTTTTTTTAATTGCGTAGCGAATTGAAGCATACGATTTCATTTCCTTCTATTTAAGAAATTAATTTAAAAACTATTTGACAATCGGATAGTGTTCTAAGGATCTTTAGGTAGGTATATTTTTTTTCGATATATTGTACCTACTGGGACCTGGCCAAGAATCCTTGCATTTCAGTACATCTCTTTTAATTCAATCGTTAATATATGTATAGTCTGGCTAATGAAAGAAGTGAATTAAAAAATCTGGCGAATTTAAAAAAATCCCATCATGGTAACTCCGATACATATGGATTAAACAAATTTGATACTAGATTAAGTAATTTTTTTTTATAAAGGTATCGTAAAAAATAACAATATTGGTACTGTCCTACTTTTTGATGAGAAGTATAAAAATGATAGGCAACTAGTATTAATCAGGCTTAAAAATAAAACAATAGAAATACAACAATTATTTTTATTCATTGTAATCAAAATCTGAATGCAGCAATTCTATATGGAATTAATCGCCAGAGTCACTGGTATCACTGTTTCATACATTGGTTATGCTTATGAAACTATGAAATTTAAAATTTCTTTATTCATTTTCAAATATGAAAATTCCAAAATCTCAATTACCAAAACCACCAACAACCGTTCGATTGACAACAGTGACACCAGAATAAGTTGCCATATAAAAAGTTTACGAAAACCCCCATTGTCTACTTTCGTTAGCTAGACTCAGTACCGAATAACCTAAGAGAATATCATAGTATGGTATGGAACGTAGGATTGTATCCTTTTTGACTATACCAACCAAAGATTTAAATCTTTGATACCAACCATATACCAACGGAAGTTATTCTCTTGGCGACCCCTAGCAACTGAAACAAATGCTTAGTAACCAAAAATTTGCTATTTTTACAGCAGCAAAATGCCGATTGTAATGTCGAAGGATGAGTGGGCCCGCATTCAAAAGTGGACCGACGCATGCAAGGAGGACCCGATGGCAATCAAACGACGGGAGCAACTGAAACTCATGAATGAGCTCAGTAAGGAGATGACCAAGGACTGGCCTAACTCTCTCGAGGTTATATTTTCTTAAACACATATAATTTGTATATTTATAACATATCCAACAGCTTAGTATGACAATAATCATATAAGATAGAAATATTTTATTTATTTGCACGTAACTAATTACGTGATGATGATGTGATCCGGCCGATTTCGACCACGGGACTGTCTTCAACTCCGGTTTTGCCGTTGATGTGCTCGCAATTTTGTTTGTAAAAGTCCTGGCACATTCCGGGCATGAGAGCACACCGTTCACATAATTATAGCTGACAGCCACGTATAATTTATGTGGTTGAACCATAGGTAGGTACTGCACGGGGCT
This sequence comes from Stenoptilia bipunctidactyla, assembly GCA_944452665.1. Lineage (NCBI taxonomy): Eukaryota > Metazoa > Arthropoda > Insecta > Lepidoptera > Pterophoridae > Stenoptilia > Stenoptilia bipunctidactyla. The sequence goes on along the minus strand of OX101740.1, from coordinate 23,283,996 downwards.
TATAAAAAAACCAAAACGTTGAGTTAATATTTCAGAAAAAAAAATATTGACAATTAATGGGGTCGGCTTTAGAACTACCGTCGGCTTTTGGGGATGAGGATGGGTGAAATAGATAGGGAATGAAAATAAGTACGGGCGTAATAATAGTAATATGCGTCCAAAAGGGTTTCCGCACCGAAAAATGCAGTCGAATAGATTAGGTACGACTACGAGCGCAGCAAAAAGGAGCAGTTAGTTTTCATAGGCTACGCGTGCGCGAGCCCAGCGAGCAAAGCAAGCGGTGCCGCGGTAGCGACCGGCGAAGCGCCATAACTAAAAAATAAGCTTATTTAAACATAACACAACCCCGATTTGGTATTATTATGACTTATGTCGCACCCAAGTAGTAAGTACATTCCACTCCCTTACTTGAACATTGTAGCTAAGTAGCTATATCAACATAGAAGTACGCCAAGCTAGCGCAATTTGATAGAACACTGTCAGAACCAAAAATAGCACAATTTCAATGGTTTCTTTAAAATCGAATAAATTAATAACAGATTACAACTTATTTTATGACCAATTAGTATGCTTTAATAGGATATTCTAATGATTTAAGGCTAATTTAAAGCTAATTCGTAACCTCAATATAAAAACTTTAAAAATATCTCCAAATTACGCGCAAACTTACCACGGGATTTCCACGGAGGGTAGGTTAGTACCTACCCTTAGTAGAGCTCCCTTCCAGTCTCTCTCCAACCATCAACCTCCAAATCCAGCGGCACGTTTCTAAATATTTCCCATTTAATGATAATATACCTAGTATTAAACTCGGAAATGCTTTTTTTCTCTCTTTTCTTTCTCAATTTCTTTAACTGTAAAACAACTGTCCCTTAGTACCATCACGCTACGCTTTTCCTTCGAAATATCCAACACTGACTGACACTGCTTGCAGAATGTAAACAAGCGCAACGAAGAAGCGCGGCGCGCGCGCATCGAGGCCACCCAGCAGGCCAACAAGGCCTTCTACAGCGACTACGTGAAGCGCAAGCAGGAGGACCAGGAGCGCAGGCTGTACGAGGCGAGGGACACCATCTTTAAGAATACAGACGGCCCTAAACTCTTGCTGAGGTAAATTATAGCACAGCTGCAGATCAACGTTACATGGCTGTCAATCTTGACATTGATTTGAAAATTGGTTAGAGAAATATTCAGGTTCGTTCGTATTGATCTGCTGCAGCGAAGTCGTCCTGGTGCCGTGGTTACTGTGTGTATCATACGATATCGCAGCTTAAGCAAAGTTCGGTTTGGTCGGTACTTGGATGGAAGGGTGACCGCCGACAATTAATGTCTCACGGCGACTACTTGCTTCCGAGGGCACGTTAAGTAGTCGGGCCCGGGTGCTGTATACTTGTATAGCATACATTAGTCGTTAGGGTTTGTTAGAAGCCATTTCGGCGCCCTGAAAATTCTGACATCCACCACAATGCACTGGGCCAGATTGGTGGATTATGGCCTATACCTCCTCGTCAACCAGGGGAGAGACTCATGCCCTGCAGTGGGCTCATTACAAAGAGCTGTGATGATGCGATGTAGTCTGTTGCCTTCAGAAGGAGAGCATTCAGTGCTCGATTCTGTTCATAATTATGTAATAAAAGTAGGTACTTAAATTTGCACCAAAATTCCCTATAAATAAATAAAGAAACATTACTACACTCTGCCCGACCCGCCGCCTCAGTCAACACGGCCCTAGAAGGGTTCCCGCACATGCATACCACCACCTGCTAAGTATCTATTGTATTATGATTATGTAATCATGCGTTGCGTTATGAATTCCTTAACTTTCGGTTAAGTTTACTAAGTAAATAGTTAATGTTTATTTTTTATTTTATTTTTTCTCTACATGTATGATCTCAAACTATAACATCCTCGAATTTCGAAAGTGACCCACCAGCCATCTGTATAACCGTTATGTCTGGCTAGACAAACGTTGAAGGTGTCCTTCAACTGGAGTTCGCCGGTTCAGACGCGATTCCAGATTCAATATTTTGAGCTGTAAAGCTCTTTGACGACCACAGCTGACGGAATCTATTACTATATAAAAAAAGGTTTCAAGTACGTACACAGCGTACGTACTTGAAACCTTTTTTTTAAAGAAGGACCCAAAATAATGTAGATATTGACAAATAAGCTTAATGATACATTGGATAATAGAACGCGTCAAAATACGATATCTGTACTTTTTTGTAATCAACTTATTATTAAGGCTTCGCTCACTTTTAGTATAAGTATTATCCCGCCAAAAATACAATCCTTAAAAGTATTAATGATTTTTCATACAGTATTTCCTGATAATGATATCTACAGTATTTCCTCAGTATTTCCTGAGGTCTGTCAGGTTCACTTTTTATGAAAACGAAATAATGAATTTCATTTCATTTTGGTTTTATAACTTTTTTTTATTTCATATTTTTTTGTGTCAGGCAGTAGCAGTAAGGTTCTAAATTTATAGATATTAGTAATACTTTTTTTGTGATAAGTTTTGGTCTAGCACTGGTATCAGTAACTACCTTCCTACTACTTCTAGTACTGTAATGTTTTGGTACCTACGGTAACACCATGATTTTGACCTACATACTATTACACGTTGTGCCTGTAGGCCTAGGTAGAAAACTAGGGAGAAGGACGTTTTAAGAAAGAAAAGAAGAGGAATGAAACGACGACTTGATGCAGCAAGAAATGGTCTTGTCTAAGTATCGCCAGCATGCTGCTGGTGCTGCAGAAACTGACAAACGAAGAGATATTCGCTTAAAAAAACTTCGTGCGAATAGTCCTTATATAATAAATAGTACTTATACAAAACTTATAACTAAAAAATCATCACGAATATCTTCAAATATGGAAACTAACTTAATATGATAAAACTAACAGCTGGCTTAAAATTAAAAGTTAGTAAATGAACAGAAAAAACGGTATCAAAATCGATACACCCAAACATGAAATAATTGCGTAAAAACATACTTACATACATACGAATTAAACTGACACCTTCCTTTTTTGAAGTCGTTTAATATACCAAAAGGTTCTTCTAAATGTGACAAATATCCGTTTATAAACCGCATCAACATCGGTTCAGCCAAACGCAAGATAATTGTTGACAAACATAGGTTAAACTGAGAACCGCCTTTTTGTAAGTTGCCTGATAAAAAAAAACATAGATGTCCGTGATTGGCGCAATAAAAAACTAAAATCTTACTTTTATAATAAATTTTATAATAAAGAAAGTTTGGCATAGTGAATAATGTACCTACAGTCTGGAATAGCACATTAATCAGAAATCGCAAGTGAAAACACGTAAAACTGCCAGAAGTCGGTAATCATTCAGCAAATAAATCAAACGGCTGAATACAAATGTCGGATGTACGAAAAACGAATGTTCGGCCATCATCTCTGAGACAAAATATACAGATAAATTGAGAACCTTATTTTTTGAAGTCGGTTAATATACTTAAAGCTTCTCCTAAACTTTACAATTCTTTTTCTGAAAACCGCATCCAAATCGGTTCAGCCAAACGCGAGATAATCGATAATCGAGGACAACATACTTACAGGTCAAACTGAGAACCTCCTTTTTAGAATTCGGTTAAAAATTGAAATTATTTCAGACGATAAAATGCGTGGGACTTAGCACACAATAGAATATTTCTAAAAGTAATTAATTTTGTTTACGGATTGGCTGTGCAATATGCCATGTGGCTTATTGCTGACTGTTTTACTCACTTATTTTCTTGTCAAGACAACAGCAAGAACGTCATGCTCCCTCAGGCGGTAGTGTCAGGTGTCGGGTCACCCTCTTCCCTAAAATATGGTTGAGGAGGGTGATGGCTGGTGCATGCGTAATACTCGTGATTGGGTGCTGCTAGCGGTGCCAGGTCGTTTTGCTGATGATACTATGACTATTTTATTTCACTCTTGTTTAAATACTCTGGTCCCAGTTTGTCATGTTCGAATGGAATGTACATCCATAGCTCTGTGTAAGCAATTTGGTTGTAACATGACATTAGCTGTAACAAGTGTTTGTACTTTTTTCATATCATGGTCAATTTGTACTGTACTAATTTGTATTGAAATAATTCGTATATAACTGAAAAAATGTGCTAAATAAAAATCTCTCGACCAGGACTCGAACCTGGGACCTCTCGTTTGCCGGACGAGTGCTCTTCAACTGGAGCCTGGCGGTACGCCACTAAATTACTTAGCGCATTTTTGATTTTAAGACTTACTCTACATAAAATAAATAATAATAATACTCTACGTTATATTGCTAACGTAGCTCCGTCTAATGATATAGCTTTGCAGCTACGACCATCCGAGACCAATTTCTTCAGGTATTTAAGAATAATTGAGCATTTTAAGTGCAATAACTTAAAAATATTATTAAACATTGCAATGCTTCACTTTAACTGGGATTTTAATTATTTCACAATTTCTGAAAATAAATTGGTCTCGGTCTTGCTGCAAAGCTGCACCATTAGATGGACCATGAGATGGTTAGCAATATAACGTTAAAAAAATCAAAAATGTGTTAAGTACCTAATTTGAGGCCTACCGCAAGGCCCCAGTAGCTCAGTTGAAGAGCACTCGTCCGGCATACGAGAGATCCCAGGTTAGGTTAGGTTAGTGTTAGTTATAATTCGTGTAATTTCTGACTGAAAAAGAGTGCCGCCAGTTTTTTCCGCCGGCTTCTTTTGTCATTTAGGCCACTGTGATATATTATCCAACAACTAGTTAATGCCAAAGTATACGGTGACGTCATCAAATGATCTTTTAAGTTCTTATGAGGAATAAAACTTTTTGTATTTTTTTAAATTTGAATACCTAGTTTATGCCGCTAGGTTTTAGAGGTAGAATAAATAAGAGTTACGAAATTTCTTCTTATATTTATTTTAGTATCTGTGACAGTCATCAATGAAATAATGTTGAATTTATTTTACTTATGCAATCTTAATATTTCCTTTAGCGCGGTAATTGAAACTGCAATCTTGAAGGAGCGTGACGCGCAAGTGGAATTCAACAAGCAGTTGCGTGCGCGCATGTTCAAGCACGAGCACAAGGGAGACGCCGAAATCTTCCGCAAAGCGAAGGAGTTCGACCAGCTGCAAGAAGATCGCAAGCAACGCAGACTCGAAGCCGACAAGAAAAATCAATTGGAAGTCATTGAACAGTGAGTGTCTACTTGTACCTACTTTTATTTAGGAACTTTTTGCAAGATAATAATGAATAGCCGATTAACTATAGCCAACCAAATAAATACAAAAATTTGCCAATTTTCCCACAGAATTAAAGAGGCTGAAGAAAAGGCGAGGCGAGAACGCGAATTGGAACTCAAAATGGAAATTTTGGACAATGAAAAGGCTGACGAAGAGATCGAAGCTCTCAAAGAGTTTGAAGAAAAATTGGTAAGTACTAAAAAGTTTAAGTCCAGTAAGTATCGGGTTTTAATTATTGTTAGGATGCAATGCAGTAAAAATATTCTCGTAAACATGTCCCTTAAATTCCACATCATTTTCTCAGAGAGCAGCAGACCGCGCGCGCATCTTCGCTGACATGGAACAAGCAAACCGCGACCTGGAGGCACGCCGCCTGGAGGTCATCGCCCGGGACAAGATGGACGATCGCCTCATCGCAGTACTCAATAAATCTAAAGCAAGGATCGAATCCAGAAGGCGAAAGATAGAAAAAGAGGTAAATAATGGATTATTACATGAGTCACATCAACATGAGTCAAAATACAAATATTGTCTCAGCACGGGCGAGACTGTCAGAGTTGTACTAGGGAATGATTAAATGTCAAATGTATGCAAACGCGTCTGTCATGGGTGAATCCTTTATTGAGAGTAAAAAATATAATATACAGTTGATGCATGCTGAGTAAAACTGCTTAAATTGCAATTAATGTACGAATGGCTCGTACATACTGCCACTGTCAAAATTAACAAAAATACAAAATTGAAATGCTAATAAAAGTACAGATGAGTATAAAAAAATACTTTAAACCTTAGTACTGTTTGAATTAAAATTATATTGTACACAAAATAAGATATAACTGCTGAATAAAAGAGTCTTAAAAGACATAAAAAAAAGGTTAAAATATAAAAATATAGCAAAATCTTATAAAATTCTTAAGTATAGACCGTAATGTTTATGTACTTATTATCCCAAATGGAATACTTTAAAACAAACACTTCACTGCACTGCACTTTATTGTTTATGGTTCACGTAAATTGTCAAAATGCACTGTTCTGCTAAATGTGGGCGAGGTGGCCCTGTCGACGCCGCCGCCGCTCTCGTCGCTCGCTGCGGCCGCGCCGCCGCGTGCCCCGCGCCGCAGCCTGCATCGCCGCCATCGACCTCGCACTTTGTATACCATATAACCAGTTATCACTAGTATGATAAGGAATAATGTAGTGTACATGGCTATGTTGTGCGAATCTTTATCTTGAATCTGCTCTATGTCTTGCGATTTAAGTAGATTAATGTCTTCTTCCAGTTTTGTATACATTTTATTATGATTTTCTAAGTTATTTAATATAGTGTCAGATACAGATGAGTTTATAATGTCATTGAGTGGTGATCGACCTTGCAATGGGTAGTATGGGTCATCTAATTTTGTTCGTAATTGTATCCGATTTTCATAATTATACTGAGGGTGAATTGAAAATGTGTCACCTTTTATCATGCACCCAGGTGTCACTTCAATTACTCCGTTGCCTTGTAGTAGCTTCGTCGTAAAATCACCAGTACATAAAATGCGCACGGTGCATTCCTGGCAACACGAGAACAGCCAGGCGCCGGCGCCACCTGCGCTGTGCCGATGTAACCTGATCCACGTGTCGGTACAAGGTTTGATTGTAGCCCGACAGTAGCGTTCATTGCTGTTATAATTTAATTGATTATTAGAGAGTGACTTCTCAATGTTTATATTATATATAGGATGGTTTGCATGACATAACATTCTATATTCATTAAAGTTTAAGCACGCCTGAATGTCTTCGTTTGTCAGTGGTATAAAAATGTCCTTTTTCATGTTAAATGCAATGTAGGTAGATGCCGGGATGTTGTATACAGATTTTTCTTTATTTATCCATGGTAGAGATATTATTTTGTCAAGCTCGAAATTATCTCTATACAACAGTGGTATTTTCACCTCCATTATAAGAAACTTCGGTGTAATTCTTGCATGTATTCTTAGAAGACGGTATAAGTCTTTGACGTCATCGACAGGGATTGTTAATTCTTCGTGAATCCTACTTGCTATTAAATTAAGTTGATTTTGAAGTTGACTGGGTGATAAGAGATGAGTGTCAATTTTTCCCTGATAGATGTCAGTAACGGTGTCAATTAAAGTTTCTTGTATTCTTCTTAAATTTGTCAGAACAATGTTTGCGGAAAATGCTGTAGCTATGATGTCAAAGTTTTGTATGATACGGTTAAGTGTGTTTATTTGCTGTGATACATTTTTCAGGTGTTCGCTGATGTATGAAAATTGTTTCATTATTGCTTCATTTCTCTTCAAAATATTATTTTCCGCCTCTAATATCGAAGTTTGATTTTTCAATAATTTAAATAAATGATTTTCGTTGTTTTGTATAGTTTCAATGTCCTTTTCGTACTGCTCAGCAAATGTATCATCCAATACGCCAAAAAGATAATGAGTAATTCGTCCAATGCCATTAAACAATGCTCGTTTAGATCGGGTAGGTTTATTTGATAATGTCATAATGTCATTGTAATGGTCCAGCTCTGTCAATTCATGCTCGATTTGGTTTATTATAGGCGTATATTTTTTCTCATTTAAACGTAGCTCTTTGAGATGCGTTATGTAAATTCGCATATTGTCAATACTTTGCCAGTAAGTTGTCATATTGTAATATAATATGGTTTTCCAATCTTCTTGAATAATACTTAGATCAGCTATTTTGTCAAAATATAGAGTGGTATTTTTAGGTAAAGGGGTTATGGTTGTTTCTTGATATGAGGGGGTTATTAGTCCAAATAATAAAAGTAAAGTTAGTACGACATAGTTTGGTCTTTTGTGGGTATTTCTTTTTCGTCTTGTGGGTTTGACTTCTTTTTCATCATTTGCTGGTATTTGTGTCTGGTTATCCACTGGCAATGGTGTCAACTTCACGATCGGTCTTTTGGTATAACCGTTTGATGTTTTCAAGGTCACAACTCTAACATGACCGTCCCGACCGGGATGTAATTCATGAACTTTGGCTAGAGCCCACTTTGATGGAGGTAAGTTGTCTTCCTTTACAAGGACAATGTCATTTATTTTTAAGTTTTCAGTGGGGTGGTTCCACTTATGTCTAGCTTGCAGTTGTTGTAAGTATTCTGTGGACCATTTCCGCCGGAAACTCTGATACATTTTTTCAATGAGTTGCCATTTAGATGTCAACTTCATGTTGTTTTCGTTCAAGGTCGCAGGCTGTGATAATAAAGGACCACCAATAAGGAAGTGTCCCGGTGTAAGGTACCCATCCTCTATATTTTCTGTCAATCTAAACAACGGCCGCGAGTTAAGGCATGCCTCTATTTGTGTCAATAAGGTGTAAAATTCCTCATATGTCAATTTTTGCTCTCCTACGACGCGCTTAAGATGGTTTTTGGTACTTTTTACCGCAGCCTCCCATAGGCCACCTGCACTAGGCCACAGGGGTGCGTTGAAATGCCACGTAATTTGCATGTTACTCATCTCGTCTAAAAAGTCGCTATTGTTTATAGCTTGCATGTACTCTTTTCTTAATAACCTCGCGGCACCTACAAAATTGGTACCATTGTCAGTGTAAACATGCTCTGGAGTGCCTCTTCTGAAGCACATACGCTTAAATGCTGCTAAAAAGGTGGGAGTTGATAAGTCCGACACCAATTCTAAATGAATGGCCTTGGTACTAAAACACACGAAAACTGCTATATACCCTTTTGTCAATTTAATTCCTCTCCCTTTGTTTGCTTTTATGTCAACAAACCCGGTAAAATCTATCCCGGTATTTGTGAATGGCCTCGACGGAGTCACTCTGGATCGAGGTAAGCTGGCCATAAGCTGATTGTGCCTGTGTGAACTGAATCTTCTACAAACAACACATTCTCTGATTTCTTTCTTTACAACTCTCATTCCACCAACTATCCAATAATTAGTACGTATGTATGCTAATATCAATGATGGTCCGCCATGTAAGGTCGCTCTATGTGCTTCGTTTATAAGGAGTTTTGTCAAAACGGAGTCATGTGGAATCAGTATAGGATGTTTTGAATCATAAGATAAATCTGCATACTGCAGTCTTCCGCCAACTCTTAAAATGTCATGTTGATCAAGAAATGGGTTTAAGTTTAAGATATTGCTTTTCATGCTAATTTTTGCCTTCTGTTTTAATTTTGAAATATCTTCATTAAAATACTCTAATTGTATCGCCTTGATAAAAGAACGCCGAGCTTGTTTACTCTCTGTAGTAGTAATGTAGTTAAATTTCTTAATGGCGTCTTTATCACTAACTCGTAAGTTTGTTATGAAACGCGACACCCAACATAATACTCTTACGGCGCGTGTCAAAGTGCTGTATTTATTTAATAGCTCATTCAGCACAGGTGTTTTAATTAATTGTAGTACATTTGTCTGCTTACATCGTTTGATTTCTAATTGAGGTTCTTCTATTGTTGGATTTTGAATCATGAAATTGTCATTTTTAAGCCATGCAGGGCCTTCCCACCAAAGTTGATGGTTTTTAAGTTGTAGTGATGTTAATCCTCGCGAAGCGCAGTCTGCAGCATTATCTTCGGAACGCGTATGATTCCAGCAAGACGCAGGCATTATGTCATATATAGCCTTCACTCTGTTGGCGACAAATGCTTTCCAATGTGTCACATCTCCTCGAATCCAACCCAAAGCTATCATCGAATCAGTCCATCCGTAAACTTGTACTTCGTTGTTTTTGAGTGAAAGCTTGATTTTATTAATTAATTTTGTCAGTAAAAGTGTTGCGCAAAGCTCTAACCTAGGTAATGTCACAGTTTTGTTTACAGGTGATAATTTGGTTTTAGCTGCAATTAAGGCTACTGTTGTCTGTCCTATGTCATTCTTAGTTTTCAGGTAAACAACGCATGCGTAAGCCTTTTCTGAGGAGTCTGCAAATCCGTGTAGCTCGAAGGTTTTTTCTGTGCAACCAAGCCACCTGGGTATTTTTAATAAATCAACGTTCTTCATGTCATTCAATATGTCAATTATGTCATTTTGTAAATCAGTGGGTATTTTGTCATCCCAGCTTATTCCAGTTAACCATACACGTTGAAATAATAACTTCGCCTTAACGGTCAATGGAGAAAGCCAACCAAGGGGGTCGTATATTTTTCAACCCTTGTGTGTCAATATTAAGATCGATCTTGTTTTTAAACTGAAAACAATCTTTGTCTGCGTCCCATCGTAACCCTAAGGTTTTTGTTGAATTTTCATATCTAAAATCGATAAATGCGGGGTCGATTTGTTCTTTAGTTAGGTCTTTTAATAATTCCGGGGTGTTACTGCACCACTGTCGTAAATTAAAGCCTGATTTTTGAAACATTTTTATTAATTGCTTTGTCACTTGCTTTGCTTCTAGAATTGTATTGCTTCCTGATAACAAATTGTCAACGTATAAACTATTTTCTACTATTTTTGCTGCCTGTGGAAAATTTGCTGCTTCATCACATGCTAACTGCTTCATGGTTCTCATTGCAAGATAGGGAGCTGCCTTCATTCCATATGTAAGTGTGCAAAGTTGGTATTCACGTAAAATTTCATCCCTGCTGTTTCTCCATACGATCTTTTGTAAGTTTTGGTCATCAATATGCAGTAAAAACATACGGTACATTTTTTCGCAGTCTGCTGAGTACACATATTTGAATGAACGCCACTGAATGAGTAATTCTTGGATGTCCTGCTGTAGTTTAGGACCCGATTCCATCAGATCGTTAAGGCTGTAGCCACTCGATGTTTTCGAGGAAGCGTTAAATACCACCCTTAATTTAGTGGTTGTGGAATCTAGTTTTTGTACGCCATGGTGTGGTAAATAACAACTTAGTTGATTTGAATAGGATGTGCATTCCTTCATATGACCCAGTTCTAGGTATTCCTTCATGAATTGGCTGTAATTACTATGTAATAAATTGTTTCTGTTAAATTTTTGTTCAAGCGACTTAAATTGGGCTACAGCTTTATTCTTAGATTGACCAAGGTGTTCTTTGAAATTAGGTTTCATTGGCAATCGCACTTCATATTTACCGTTTGGTAACCTTTTTGTTGTAGACCGGTAATAATCCTCACAGTATTGGTCACTCTCTGTCAAATGATTACTGTCATTTTCATGGATGTCCTCCATGTCCCAAAATCTGCAAATGTCATCATGATCATGCATAACAACATGACAGTTTAATGTTCTGGTCAAATTTCCAGATAAAATCCACCCCAGCTTCGTTTGTTGTGCAATGGGTTGGTGTGGAAGGCCTCTGCGTAAGCCGTCCATTAAATTGTCAGAGTAAACTTTTGCGTCGAATAAAATATCAATTTGATGAGATAAATTATAATCAGGATCTGCTAGCTGAATATCTTGTAGGTGCACAAAGTTTTTCTTTTCGAAAGAGTTACTTGGAAGGTTATTGATAACCTTTGTCATGATTAAAGCATCCGTCTTAAATTCATAATCTTCGTAAAGCGATTTGCAATTAAGTTCAACTTTTCCTCTAATTTTATTTGATAAGTTTCCTATACCAGAAATTGATGCATTAAACTGCTGCCGGGGCAATGTCAAGCGTTGGACCGCATTTTCTGTGATAAGAGTGGACTGCGACCCTTGATCCAGTAGTCCTCTCATCGTTAAGTATGTACCATCCCTTGCCCTAACTTGTAACTTTACCGTTGTCAATAAAATCTCGTCATCAAAATTTTGCACGTGGCTAACATTTCTCGGTAACTGTTGCTGTTGCCGTGGCAAAGTGTGGGAAAAGTGGTTTGCCGCAAATAGGTCATGTATCAAAGTGTTATGTGCTTGATTGCAGATTTTGCATCGTTTGGTTGAATTACAAACGTTTTGTTCATGTACATAAAGACAATTATTGCACACTTTATTCTTCGCTAAAACGTCTTGTTTCTCACGGAGTGTCATGTTTTCAAACTTCTTACACTGGAATAATGCATGACTGAAACTGCATGCAGTGCATTTTGATAAAGTCGCACCGGTGTAATATGCACGATTGTTGTTTGGTTTGGAAATATTATGATTATAACTTTTAGTGTATTCTTTTTTCATGATATAATTTGAAGTTGATGGTTTTTGATAGTTAGATTTTATGTTTGATGATTCTGTTTTCCTGCTGATTGGTTCGAGTGCTGTAAACTTCATCTCTAAAAATGACATAACTTCTTCGAATGCTGGTAATTCTCTAGGTGACTGTCGTGCCTCTTGAAAGTCACGCAGAGTGTCAATGTCAAACTTCTTTGTAATTAGGTGCACAAGTAGCGGACCCCATGTAGATGTGTCAACACCTAAATTTCTTACTGCATTGATACATTCTGTACTGGTGTCATGTAGTCTTTTTAATTCTAACGAAGATTGTTTTTGGATAGTTGGTTGATTCAGAAAGATTTCGATCTGTTTTGTAAATAGTAACTGTGTGTTGTTGTAACGTTGATTAATTATGCTCCAGACCGTATCATAATTTTCCGAAGAAATATTCAAATGCTGAATCAGCTTTTCAGCCTCCCCTCTGAGTTTACCCTTTAAATGCTGCATCTTTTGTGATTTAGATAAGTTATTGTTGTTATGGATAGACTCTCGGTAAAGGTCAAGAAAAGTAGGCCATTGAGTATAGTTTCCCGAAAAGATAGGTATGTCAAGCTGCGGTGTTGTATTTTGTAAATGAGTAGAAGACATCAATTTTTTATTCAAGGACCTTTTTATATCTCTGAACATGGACTCGTAATGTGAAAACTGCTTTTCATAAATGTCATCTGAACCTTCTAAAACGTTGTCAATTTGCCAATGTATGCTGTCAATATTGTTCCAACGAAATTGTAAATTTCGAAGTTCATCTTCAATTTCCCACTTGTCAGATGTGTCACTAATTTGGCAGTTAGATACCATTCTTTCGAAGGCACGAAAATTTGTTTTCTGCTGGCGAATCAAATCTAACACTTTTTGGTCCGGCTGTGTGCCGCGATCAAGTTTTCTGCTTCTTTCTTCAGTGTTAGAAAACCGCGCGATCATGTCCCTAGTACTGTCATAAAATTCTTTTAACTGCATGTACATATTTTTTACAAAATATTCGTGTGATCTGTCAGAATACGACTGCAATTGGTCATGATTGAAATTAAAGTCGTCGTATAATTTGTCAAGGGATTCTAACTTTTTTGTCAAATATTCTGGAGTTTTTCTCCCTGCAGAATCCTTTTTAAAATTAGCATTTATTTGTTCGATAGACTCGATGATCTGTTTTTGACGGGATATTATAGCCTCCATTGTCAATTGAAATAATATGAAACGATCTTACTTGAAAGTTGTAAGCCGTAGCGTAGCTGCCAAACTCAGGAGCCTTGTGTAGTTTGGAGAAAAGCTAGTGTCACCAGAAATCCCTCTGTAGGGGACCTCCTTGTAGTATGTCAGGGTTGCACTGTCAGAAGTCTTCGATGAATTTTCACGAAGATATGCAAATTGTCAATGTGATTTTTACTTCAATATCACTTTGTATGCACTGTCAATAACTTTGCTGAATGTCAAAAAAATATGCAAATATAATATTACTGTACGTTGTCAATTTTTGTCAAAAAAAAAAATTATGTCACTTTACAATTTATTTATTGTCACTTAAATGCACTGTCAAATCAAAAATCAATCAAATCATATTTATTTGCATGAAAATGTGTACAAAAGTTGGTTGAATATGTTCTGCGGATCAACAATTTCTACTGATAGTCAGCGTGCAAATGTTCATTATAAACTATAACATTAATTTTTATTATAGGAAATATGTCATAAAATTATAAAATGTCAAAGATAAAATATAAAACTACTACAGAGAATTCAAAATGTCAAAATATTTTACAAAATAGTATACATAATATATAACATTTATTAAAATACAAGCTAGAATACATCATCAATCTAATAGGTAACATTCATACATTATAATTTCGAGTCCATAAAATATTCATTAATTGTATAATATCCTTTTGTTTTAAGTAAGTTAAGTATTTTCCGCTTGTATTCTATGAACTGTAAGTTTTTATACTGAACAGGGAGATGATTATAAATGTCAATTGCCATACAGTATACATTTTTACTGAAAACTCTCAATTTTCTGGGTGGCATGTACAGTTTCTTGCCAAGACTGTCTTTATTTCTGGTTCTCAGATTCATAAAATCCCCCACTGTCTTAAAATATTCTATATGTTTTTTGACAAATAATAACATTTCAAGCAAGTAAATGCACGGAACAGTGAGTAATTTGAGCTCAGCAAATAGAGGCCTGCATGAGTCTCTAAGACTAGCTCCACATAGGGCTCTAATACATTTCTTTTGACACCGAAATACATGGTGGATTTCAACAGAATTACCCCATAAAATAATACCGTAGCGAAGAATAGACGCCACATACCCATGGTAAGCAAGCATTGCAGCTTGTTTGTTTACGGTTCTTGATAGTCTACTTATAACAAACACGAAACTATTAATTTTTTTACATAAATTATGTATATGTGGTTTCCAGCTACAATACTTGTCTACTGTTAGTCCTAAAAATGTCGTCTCATCAACTCTTTCTATTCGTGTACCCTGACAGTACAGCTGAACCGTCCCATGGGTAGTCCGGTAGGTTTGGTATTGAATATAATTCGTTTTTGTCATATTAATAGTTAAATTACATTTATCTAGGTATTGAGTAACAGAACTTAGTGCTTCATTGGCTTCTGCTTCTAAAGAAATTAAATTGTTTGCCGTTATGTTTAGAGTTATGTCATCCGCAAAGAGTATGCACTTATGTTTCGTTGCAGCAGGGAGGTCATTGATAAATAAAATGAACAAAAACGGTCCCAAAACACTGCCTTGGGGAATTCCATAAGAGTTTTGAATTTGGTACGGTGACCTACAATCCCTAACCGTATTACCACTGACTTGTGTTATTTCAACACATTGGTATCTACATTTTAAATAACTTTCTATTAAATTAAGTGCGTTACCTCGTACACCGTATGACTCCAGTTTATTTAGTAGAGTCTTATGGCAGACTAAATCGAAGGCCTTGCTCATATCAAGAAATATAGAGAGTGTTGGTAACCCAGAGTTAATAGATTCTGTGACAAGTTTCAATAAGGCAAAGCAGGCAAGAGTGGTATTTCGATTTTTTCTAAATCCAAATTGATTTTCATGCAAGAGGTTGACTGAAGAGAAAAAGCTTTGCAGTTTAACTAATATTACTTTTTCGAATATTTTGGACAGTACTGATACTTTTGTAATGGGTCGAAAGTTATTAACGTCGAGAGTGGAGCCTTTTTTATGTACTGGTTTTACAATCGTCTTTTTCAGCCGTTCTGGAAATACACCTTCTTTTAAAGATAGATTTATAATATGTGTCAATAAACCTCACTATAAGTCACTAAATTTATTTATTTATCACTGTAATTACTGTCACTGAACTCCGATTATATTGTCACTGCAATCCAAAAATGCGCGAGGTGCAGAAATGCTCGAAGGACCAATGTCTCAGCACGGGCGAGACTGTCAGAGTTGTACTAGGGAATGATTAAATGTCAAATGTATGCAAACGCGTCTGTCATGGGTGAATCCTTTATTGAGAGTAAAAAATATAATATACAGTTGATGCATGCTGAGTAAAACTGCTTAAATTGCAATTAATGTACGAATGGCTCGTACAAATATATTTTTAGGCACCTATACCTTATGCTTGATCAAAAATAAGTATTGATTAAGCATAAGCAGCGGTTTTTCTCGACAATATTTAACTTGTTGGTATGTATTGTGGGAGTAAGGCACGGAAAAGATTAGAATTTATTAGAGATATTTTTTATCATAGGGACTTTCCCCTACTTTTACTGAGGCTAATTCATTTCTAATTTATGAGATATTTTCTATATCTTATTACTACAAAGGGTTTCAATTCAATTTACAATTCAAATACGATAAGGACATTCACAAGCGAGATTCCCCTCCGCCGCCGCAATAAAAATTGACCTTCAACATCAATAAATACTTAAATTTCTTCAAACCAAAACCCTCAAAAATTAAACTAGGGTCATTCCTATGCAATAAATCCAAAGAGGGAAGATACATACTCGTACATTGTCATGCATGTTATAAACTTTTGGAAAAGAACTGTCTATCTTTTTTTACCGACAAAAACCCCAAGGTGTGGCGGGATCACGGGCAAGCCGAAGCATTCAACCGCGAAACCGCCGGCGCCATCCGCTTGCGTGGAACCCTCAACATGCAGCATGCCGAGAACACCAGGCACGCCGCACCTCAGCGAACTCCCTTGAGCAGGGCAGCAGATACCCCCATATCCACTGCCCAGGGACTTCACTATGGCCGGAAAGGGTTAGGGACCGGTGAAATAGCGTTGCGTTAGATCACCAGAATCTAACCCCATCCAGCCGCGCCTCAATCTGGTGGAATCGCGTCGCGTTAGACCACCAGCATCCGGCTATCTGACCTGTCATCGTCGGGTAATCGCTTACGCGTTAGATCCCCGAAATCCGGATGTCCGTAAAGGGGATTCAAAAAGGTGGACGGCCCTTTTGCTTCCCTCGGCAGAGGGACGGACCCAAACAGCCATCCATCCTATGAATGAGGCACCTCAGGCAACCGGGGATCGGGATAATTTTTACAGGGGTTGTCTTCCTCGCAGCCGCTAGACCCCCGGTCCTGTTTCTGCCCAAGATTACGGGTTGGCCGACAGGTCGAAAGCCGAAGCAATCCAAGCCTCCCGTCCCTTCAAGCAGCTGCTGACTCAAACCAGCGCCTTCTCCTCATGCCTTGGTATTCCCCTATCCGCCACCTGGGTACGCGGCCGATGGGAGATCAGCAATTCCACACGGGAAGAGCTGTCTACCTAGCCATCCTATACTCAATATTGAGAAAGAATACATACATTAGTCGTAATCACAACAACAAGTAATAGGTATCTGAATATAATTATTCATTAACATGAAATATATAATTATTCATTAACTAATGACATTACAAATTTGAACACAATCATTTCTTTTCAATAATTTGTCATTGTTATATGTCATAAATAATATCACACAAACATTTCCCTTTGCTCTAATCTGTAAAAAGTAACATGACATTTTGAGTTACATATAAGGCATAATAGAAGCTTATTGATATCAGATTGTCATTACCGAACATGCATACATAAACACCCATAATCATATAAGAAAATACTGTGATCGTACAGACCTACTCAAACTGATCGTTTTTCTCATACAAAGGAAAGTGCTATCATCCAACCAAGATAACCCCAAGTGCCTATGACATTATTTGGGTCACACCTTCCTTGGTAATCGATCCTCAATAAGTCAGAATAAAATAATCCAAAACAAAATATTTTTGCAAAAAAAAATTAAATCAACCATTTTATTACATTAACTTAATAATTATTAGGCATTATGCAGTCTCCGATTTTTCTTCGGCTTCTTGTTGCATACCATCTATGACATACTGCCATGTTGCCACTTGTTCGCTCTGCCATTAGTTTTACTCCGTATTGTACAAGAGAAGAAAAAAAATGAGTTTTGAAATTTAATAAATGAAAATATTCTTATTCTGCTAGAAAACCTCTTTGTAGTAGCACTCCGAAATAAAAACACTCCGTAAAGAAGAAAATATGCGTAACTATGGTGCTGTTATTTTTTACATGCGTAGTTACATAATCATGTTGTTGTTATTTTCATTTCTTGTCGAAATGCAGAAGATAATTATTTTGGTTTATAAATTATATTAAATAAAAGTGACTAAAACAAATAAACCACATACGAAGTCAAATGAATTTTAAATTACTCTCGCTACATTATAGCAGGCAAAATATATTAAAAAAAATTAGAATTACTATCAAATCATCATTAGTCTAATTAATTTAAATTCTTCTATGCGTGCTCAAATTCTCCATCAAACATCTACTATTCTGGTATCTTTCACGTGACATAGACCTTATGGTTACGACGCACACCGTGACGATACCCTTCTACAAAATATAAGCGCCGAGTCCGAGAGGTAGGTTCAACGCTGACGGCTGACCCGCTTGGTCCCCTCGTCCAAGCACAACGCTACATTTCATCTCAGTGCTCCACTTAGGTAACTCGGAGCGAATTCTTTTAAAAACGTTAGTACCTACTCAATACAATGTGTCCCAGTGCGAAGTGACCGCCCGGCGTTATATGAATATGTGTACAAAATAATGAATAATTGTCATAAAACTAGAGGTCCTAACAGTTTGGTTTTTTTTTAAGGGGATTTCAACTTTTTTAGTAGAGTTTCTTGACTTGGTTCAGAATTTTTTGAATTACTCAAATGTTTTTACAGAAATTTTGATTCTGTTTTTTTTTTATTTATTAAGTGGTATCAATGGTTATCGTCACAAGATATTAAACTTGTCCGAAATTAAAAAGATCATTTTAAAAATAATAAAGAAACCAATTTATTTTCAGAAAAACTTTTGTCTTTTTTTTCTAATTCCGTGAAAAGTTTAAAAAATGTCCTTATCTTTTAGATTAATATTAAATTACATAATATTGTGTACATAATCCCAAAAGATAGTTTCTGGCTAACTTCAACAAGTGCCGCAGTACAAACTCTTGAAATGTGATCTCCGCGTTACTCAGTACGCAGTAATAAATTGAGAGAGCCCTTAAGAGTTGTTTATTTGCCAAGCGAGTGTGTCAATAATACCACAAGCACTTTTTGCCATTTAGTGTAACAGTGTGGATTACTCGGAATTGGTTGTCAACAACTTAACCTTCCTTAACCTTGGTAAGAAGCATTGGTTTTCAACGTTTTTTCAACAGTCTGGCTGGCCCCTTACTTTAAATTGCTCTACTAAATGGCAAAAAGTGCTTGTGGTATAGATATTCTATTTCACGAAGTCCGTTCGGCTTTGATTGTAGTAGTGACGTATCCCGACAAGCGCGCTTGTGTGTGTAAATGTAGGTAACGTTAGCAAAGAAATCATAATAATATAATATTTCAAGTCGAGATTTAATAATCGAAATAAAATTTTGGTTTTAAAAGTATATACTTTTTGTAAATAAATTAGATTAGGTTGCAATAAATACAAAAATATTAAGAAGATGTAGGCATTTAATTAAGCATTGGTGTTACAGAATGGAAACGAAACAAGTAGTACTATTCAGTATTTTCAATCACTATCAGATAAATTTTCGATTTTCGATTCCGTTTTGCTGTCGTCAGAATCATCTTGTACATTGATTATAAATTCAAAATCGAGATCAAAATATTGAGATAAAACAAAATGTAATCAAAATAATTAAGAAATATAAACATCTTATAACACAAAAAAATATTCATTTTATAAATACTTCTATTGCTATATTAAATATCTTTGCATAAAATTTTAATCGAACACGTATAAATAAATATTGCCTCACTATGGACAACTCTTCTTCGTTTTGTTGCCATGCTGACCTTACTCCGTGAAACAATTTGGCGCGAACTAAACACACTACTGATCCGGACCGTGTCCCGATCGACACTGAGCGCTCTCGAGGTTACGCACACAAAAACAATGTGCATGTGCACGCTTGACAACATTCATAGCCAAACGGACTTCGTGACATAGAACATCTATATTATTGACACACTCGCTTGGCAAATAAACAACTCTTAAGGACGCGTTTCCGCAAATCTTCAAAATAGGGTATTTTCTGGTACATATTGTGATAAAATGGCGCAAAGTTTAGTATAATTACAAATACTAATAGATAGATAAGACTTTAATCTCCATTTATGATATAAAAATAATATAAATAAATTTGTTTTTGTGGCTTAAAAACTAATTTTGCGATGCCTCGTCGCACGAAAATGACGATTTTAAGCCAATTTACGGTACCACTTTTGGTATGAAAACACAAGTATTTATGAATAAAAAAAATACTATTCGATGGTTGACATGTTCATTTTTGATAATACGCATTTTTTTCTTTGAAATTACTACTAAAAACCCTTTAAAAAAAATAAAACCAAACACGTAATTTTCTTCATGTTTGTATAAATGCGTAAATCTTAACACACTGTGGTAAGGGTTATTATACTTTAGCAAATAATGTCAATATCATTCCAAACAAAAACTAGATATCTTCAGTCTGCGCTCAGCCGCTGTCGAGAGTGGACCTGTATCGCTTTTGAGTTATTTTTCGTGCTAAGAAACATCGCTGTACATACACAATTTATTACATCAAACAAGTCTCGATACTTGACGCTCTCTGAACTGAGTTGAAAAGGTAATAATATAATTTTATTGAAAAAAAAAATTACAAAACCTTTTATGATTAGGATTGAATTTGGAAACTTGGAATCATTATGTTTGTTAGGACTAAACCTTATCTCCAGTTCTGGTAGTGGGGTCTGAAGGTATACCTCGAGGTGCTACTGGTACTCCTAGACGGGTAAAGCTAGGTATATCGAGTTTGGGCTCATTTTGATTCGAAGGAAGAGACCTTACCACCAGTTTTGGTAGTAGGAGCTGAAGGTATACCTCAAGGTGCTACTGGTACTCGTAGACCGATAGAGCTAGTAGACCGATAGGCATGTCAAGTTTGGGTTCATTTTGATTCGCAGGACGAGATCTTACCACCAGTTCTGGTAGTGGGGCTGAAGGTATACCTCGAGGTGCTACTGGTACTCCTAGACGGGTAAAGCTAGGTATATCGAGTTTGGGCTCATTTTGATTCGAATAAAGAGACCTTACCACCAGTTTTGGTAGTAGGAGCTGAAGGTATACCTCAAGGTGCTACTGGTACTCGTAGACCGATAGAGCTAGGCATGTCGAGTTTGGGTTCATTTTGATTCGCAGGACGAGACCTTACCACCAGTTCTGGTAGTAGGAGCTGAAGGTATACCTCAAGGTGCTACTGGTACTCGTAGACCGATAGAGCTAGGCATGTCGAGTTTGTGTTCATTTTGATTCGCAGGACGAGACCTTACCACCAATTCTGGTAGTGGGAGCTGAAGGTATACCTCGAGGTGCTACTGGTACTCCTAGACGGGTAAAGCTAGATATATCGAGTTTGGGTTCATTTTGATTCGTAGGACGAGACCTTACCACCAGTTCTGGTAGTGGGAGCTGAAGGTATACCTCGAGGTGCCATTGGTACTCCTAGACGGGTAAAGCTAGTTATATCGAGTTTGGGTTCATTTTGATGCGTAGGACGAGACCTTACCACCAGTTCTGGTAGTGGGAGCTGAAGGTACCATATTTTAAAAGAACTGAACAGGACACAAGGAACTGAAATCTATAGGCGGTCAGATTTGGTGGAATCGGGTTTTCATATTTTAAAAGAAATAATAAAATTTATGGACAAAGGATAATGCAAGTGATTGGGCTCCAAAAAAAAAGTCATTGTGCAGAGATGAGATGAGAGTCAGATTATAGATTAGACACATGTCATTCATATTTGTTAGGACGCCAAAAAAATTAGCCCTGGGAAAAAAAAGATATGACCAAAAATACATTTTGCGTTTAATAGAATAAAAATCGTTTTCTTTTATGATACAGAAACTGAACGCCCGTAGATTTCTACGGGTGTATTCGTATAACCTTTACAGCCATTGACTACGAAACGAGTGAATATTGTAAATAAATACGATTATTGGTAAAAAAAAAAAGTGCTTGTGTGATCCTTATAAGTACCTAATGGGTTGGCTACACAGTAGTAAACCGCGATTATTTCGTCTCTTTTGTTAGTATTTTCTTTTTAGCGATTTTTATTCTATTAAATGCAAAATGTATTTTTGGTCATATCTTTTTTTTCCCAGGGCTAATTTTTTTAGCGTCCTAACAAATATGAATGACATGTGTCTAATCTATAATCTGACTTTCATCTCATCCCTGCACAATGACTTTTTTTTTGGAGCCCAATCACTTGCATTATTCTTTGTCCATAATATGAAAACCCGATTCCACCAAATCTGACCGCCTATAGATTTCAGTTCCTTGTGTCCTGTTCAGTTCTTTTAAAATATGGTACCTTCAGCTCCCACTACCAGAACTGGTAGTAAGGTCTCGTCCTACGCATCAAAATAAACCCAAACTCGATATACCTAGCTTTACCCGTCTAGGAGTACCAGTGGCACCTCGAGGTATACCTTCAGCTCCCACTACCAGAACTGGTGGTAAGGTCTCGTCCTACGAATCAAAATGAACCCAAACTCGATATACCTAGCTTTACCCGTCTAGGAGTACCAGTAGCACCTCAAGGTATACCTTCAGCTCCCACTATCAGAACTGGTGGTAAGGTCTCGTCCTAAGAATCAAAATGAACCCAAACTCGACATGCCTAGCTCTATCCGTCTAGGTGTATGTACCAGTAGCACCTCGAGGTATACCTTCAGCTTCCACTACCAGAACGGGTGGTAAGGTCTCGTCCTAAGAATCAAAATGAACCCAAACTCGACATGCCTAGCTCTACTCGTCTAGGAGTTCCAGTAGTACCTCAAGGCATACCTTCAGCTCCCACTACCAGGACTGATGGTAATGTCTCGTCTTATGAACTCGAACTTGACATGCCTAGGAATAGGAATTCCAGTAGAAGCCCTCGAGTGTACCACCAGCTCATCAGGTTCGATGGTGAGGTTTTATCGTTACGAATAAAACGAGCTCAAACTTTCCGAGCACTTTAATTAATCTTACCCAATTTAATCGTTTTAATAAAATAATTTGCAAATATTTAAAACTAAAGTTCAAAACCTTTCGTCTTTTTCACGGCACGCTTGTGTGCGTGAATCTTATACATGTAGTAGTAGAATTCGATACCTAGCCTTTTCGGAAACGCATCCTTAAGGGCTCTCTCAATTTATTACTGCATACTGAGTAACGCGGAGATCACATTTCAAGAGTTTGTACTGCGGCACTTGTTGAAGTTAGCCATAAACTATCTTTTGGGATTATGTAGACAATATTATGTAATTTAATATTAATCTAAAAATAAGGACATTTAATGGCAATTTTTTAAACTTTTCACGGAATTAGAAAAAAAAAACATTTTTTTCTGAAAAAAAAATTGTTTACTTTATTATTTTTAAAATGATCTTTTTAATTTCGGACAAGTTTAATATCTTGTAACGATAACCATTGATACCACTTACTAAATAAATAAAAAAACAGAACCAAAATTTCTGTAAAAACATTTGAGTAATTTAAAAAATTCTGAACCAAGTCAAGAAACTCTACTAAAAAAGTTGAAATCCCCGTAAAAAAAACCAAACTGTTAGGACCTCTAGTTTTATGATAGTTGTTCATTATTTTGTACACGTATTCATATAACGCCGGGCGGTCACTTCGCACTGGGACACATTGTATAATGCTGACTGCCAATAAAATTATGCAGCTTTCGATTTTTGCGCAGCTTTTTGCGAAAATAATTAATATAACTGAATGATGTAAATCAAAATTGAACTTTTAATAAGTAATTCAAATAAAATTTCAGGGATGTAGTTAAATTACTTAAGTTATTTTACCATACGAACAAAAATTCCAAAATAGTTTTTCGTGTCGATTTTAGTAATATCAGATTATGCGTCTTACCAAAATTAAGTACCTAATAAAAATAATTATGGTGTTTCCAGATAAAGGAGGAAAGGTTCCGCGTGCTGGAGGGCATTGGCGGTCGGCTGAAGTCGGGTGACGCCGCCCGGGATGCCCTGGAACAGTCTATCCTGGAGAAAACGTTGAAGGAGCAAGACGAAAAGTAGGTCGCTTTTACGACTTTGACTTTGATATAGTATTAGAGGTTAAGATTATTCAGAATTCCTTAGAAAATTATTCGGATGACATATGTGTCTCCCAGTGATTTCACTCGTCTATCTATTTACTAAAAGTAGATTTTTATATTAAATCTCAATCCAAAATCCTTTTTTGTGAACATAAGCGTAGCCAAGACAACTAAAATTCAGATATACTTTTGTGTGAAATATTCTTGTACTGTAAGATAATAATTTAAGTACCTGATTATCTTTTTGATGCAGACCACGTGAACTTGGCGAGTACCCTCATTACATCATTCGCGAAAGGCAATAGATAAAAAATAATTCGTAATTCGAATTAACACTAGGGCTTGGGTAAAGGTGTTTTTAAAAAGCAACTGCTTGCCATGAAGGCTCAGGAAGAACTGACTTTATTCGTCGTAAGTCGTCACTCGCCCCCCCCGAGGGGAGAACGGTGGAGTCCGCTCGGGGCATTGGCCCCTTTCGGAGGTAGCACTCGCGGCCCAAAGCGTTGGACCGGTCGTTGGAGTGCCGTAGGCGCGGCATCGGTAGTGGCCTGGCCCCCCTCGCAATCAAGCCCGTCGGCGGTCAGTCGTAAGACTGGCGGCCGTCGGGCGATCAGCGTAGGGGGCTAGGGGGTCAGTTGGCCGGCTATTGCCTCCAGCTGGTGTATGCCCTTCTTCAGGGCGGGCTCTGGGTCTTTGGAGACCTGCAGAGCGTGTAAGGCCGTCTTGAGTATCGTCAGCGCGGCCTTTATGGCGGCGCTGGCGGGGTCATCGGATTTGGTGGGGGCCGCGGCCGTCTCAACGCGCGGGGCGGAGGTTGGCTCGCGGCGCCGTGCAGTCGGCGCGGCCTGTTCGGCGGCGCCGGCTGGGTTGTCATGTCCGGTCAGGGCCGCGACTGGCTCTACGCCTGGGGCGGAGCTGCAGTCGCGACGCCGTTTGTCGTAATTGGTAGGGGCCGTGACCGCCTCGACGCACTGGGCGGAGGCTGGTCGGCGGCGCCTTCTCCTCCTTGTCTTCTTCGGGGCGGCCGTCGCCGGGTTGGCGGGAGCCATAAGGCTCGCCTGGCCCGGGGCGGC
Organism: Stenoptilia bipunctidactyla; assembly: GCA_944452665.1. Lineage (NCBI taxonomy): Eukaryota > Metazoa > Arthropoda > Insecta > Lepidoptera > Pterophoridae > Stenoptilia > Stenoptilia bipunctidactyla. The sequence continues at coordinate 23,258,892 of OX101740.1, read as the reverse complement.
TGGGACTTCTCGGGTTTGGGCGACAGTGCCCGCCTTCCTGTTTCGCGCCTCGCGTTGGAAGACGCGGCACGCTGCGCTACTTGCGGGGTGTGACTCCCCGCAATTAGCGCACGTGGCGGGCTCCTCACGCGGGCGCGGGCACTCTGCGGCGTGGTGCTCGCCCCCGCACCGCACACAAGCAAGAGGCCTGTGGCAGTGGTGGGACGAGTGCCGGAATTTCTGGCAGCGGTGACACTGTGGCGGGCCCCTCCTACCACGCCAGGCTTCAATCTTGATGCCCGGCATGAGGAGGAGCTCCGACACAGCGTAGATCCGCGCGAAGTCCTTGCAGCGGGCAATCTGGGCGTAGTAGATGCAGCCCGGGCGCCCTGAACGAGCGCGGATGGGCCGCACGTACTCTGCCTGGAAGGAGAGTCGCTGGAGCTCTTCCTTGATATCTTCAGGCGGTGTGTCCGCAGGGAGGCCGCGGATCGCTACCTTGACGGTTCGCTCAGCTGGAAGGGAGTAAGAAAACCAGCTGATTTTCTCAGTCTCTTCCAGCCTCGCGAGGTACCGTTGGACGATGCGGTATTCCACATCGTCGGCAGGCAGGAACCGCATGCCTCGACCATACGGGCGCACGGAGGCTGGACGGCCGAGCTCGTCCCGCAACTGGCGGATGTGAGTCTGCCAGTTAGGGAGGTGCTCGACTATCAGCGGCGGGTATTTTAACTTCGGCTGCGTGGGCGGCGTCGGCGAGGCGGCGGCGGCGCGGGCGGTCGGCTGGGTTGCCGGGGCGTGCGCCGCAGGCCGCATTACCGGCGCGACACCACGCGGCTGCGCTGGCGCGGGCCGCTTTGCGGGCGGCGGCGGTGTTGGCGGTGAGGCCGCTACCGCGGCGTAATCTAGTCCGGTGGTGGGCGCCGGAGCACCGTCCATGTCCGGTGAGGTGGACAGGACCGGCATGCTCAACGGCGTCCCTTGGGATGGCGACGTGGGGCGCCCCTGGATAGGGGGCGCGGCTGCGGCGGCGAGGGGTGCAGCGGGGGGGGCCCCGGAGGGCACCTTACGTCTGCGCGCCTCGGCTTGTTGCCTCGGTGGTAGGCGGGGAGGCTGGCGCGGCGTCTCCGTGAGCATCTGGTCCGGCGGGGTGCCCACAGGTTGCGGGCGCGCGCGGACCGGCGTCTGCAGAGGCGTCGGCGGTGGTGCGGGGAAGAATTCGTCACCCGCCCCGGTAGTGGAGGGCGACAAACTCCATTCCCCAGCGGTGGCGTGCGTAGGCGTGGGCGCGGGTGGCACGGGCGGCGCCGGGCTGTCGTCCCTACCTGACGAGGCAGATAGGTACGCCCGGCGAGGCGCGCTGTGTCGCCGCACTGGTGCCTTGCGGCGGCGTGCGGTTTGGTCACGGCCGCAGTGCTGTCTCGGCGGCGGCATGGTGGGCATGGTGGAACTCATGCGTTGTCTGTACGTTGGCGAGCACAGCGGCAAGGTGGCTTCGATGATATCGTCGACGCTGTAACCGTTTTTCAGCATGTATGCTTCTAGTTCGTCCATGAGGCCGGCTAAGTCGCCCTGGTGCGGCGGAGCAGCGGACGTCCCTGTCGGCGGCTGGGCCGACGCTAGAGGCGGCGACACTACCACTAGTTTAGTAGTATCGCCAGTCTCGACGGTCGACGGGGCCACCGACACGGGCGGCGGCGTTCCCGCCGGTTTTTGGGACGGTTTAACGGCCAGCGGTGTCGCAGCCTTAGTGGGCTTGTTGGTGATGGGCTCGGCGGCGGGCGACCTCTTCGACTGCGCCTTCTTCTCGCGGGCGGCGGCCGGTTGGCGGCGCGCGGCGGGAAGTGGCGCAGGAGCGGTCGGCTTCCGCAGCGGAGGTTGCTTCGGCATGACGGTGCCGGGCGAATTTCGCGGAGGGCGACTGCCTCTCTGCGACCCTTAGTCGGGGAGCACTGGTCGGCCCGAGGCCCTTACCCGGGGCTTGCCGCTGGTGGCAGACCGGGCAGGTACCAAGGGCGGGACTGGCCCCCTAACCAGGACGACTTTTGTGAAAGGCAGTCACGGGCGCGGAAAAACGCGGGCGCTCAATTCCGCCAGGGCGGAAGAGCGCGGTACACAAAAGTGAGAGGTCCGAACAGAGGATGAAACAATAGACGGTCGCGGCCGATCGATCGATGCCAACTGACTTTATTCGCAAACTTCAACTTATATTTAAATGGTTACAATCTCTTATTCTAATAACAATAGGTGTCTTAATTCTAAGTACTTCCTTCTACGTAAAGATAATGGTAAACAGAGAATATTCTTATTAAACTTCTAATGGTTACAATCTCCTGTTCTAACCCATCCTTATTACAATAGGTATCTTAATTCAAAGCGCTTCTAAGTAGAGATAAGGGTAAACAGAGGTTATTCTTATTTAACTCCTCCCCCCTTAAGTAGGAGGCGTACAGGAACATGCGGTGGATGATGCAGCTCCTGCTGGGTCTCGACTGCTATGGGACTGGCCTCCTGAAGCTCGATCTCCTTTGGTCCTTCTTTGCTACGCCGTAGTCGGATGTGTCTACGCCGTAGTTTTCTTGCCACGATGATGATTGCTACTATGAACAGGATAATATACAGAGTTATGGATGAATAGCTGGGTTTGAAATTAAACATACGTTGTTTGTCTCGTATCGTTTCGGCTTCTATAATATTTGCCTTATTTATAAGGGTGTCGATGCGATCCAAACCAATGTTTTTTAACTCTATGATGTTTTCTGTAGTATTGGTAATGTAGAGTCTTGGTAACGGGATGGTTTCTCTAATTTTTAAATATTTCATGTTTGTTTCCAGGATTCTATCCAATATTCTGATCTTGCACTGGTTGTTAATGGTTATTAAATTAACATCTTTGATACGTTGGTATTGGCTGTCTTGATTGCAAGTTATCTTAATGACGTTCTCCGTTTTCATAACTGCGATCCAGCTATTCTGCTTAATTTGCTGTATTATAGATTCGTTATATGAGGCTGTAACATATTGACAATTTACTGGTTCTTTTTGTTGAATTAAACGGGCAATACAATCTTGAGAGTTTTGTAGGGGTAGCCAGTCGAAGTTACCGCATAGCTGCTCTTCATCTGTGATGGCTCTACATGGCTCACGAGGGTAAGCAAATTGATTATTCCCAAGGATAATGAAAGGATTTTTATGGACTAGCATTATGTTATTTTGGTTGGGTATTGAGTAAAGGTGTAAGAGTGTATAAATGTTAGGGGATACTAGGGGTATTTCTAATATGAAATTCAGAGATACATTAGTGCTATATGCCTTTACTGCAATGCATTTCTCTAAGCTATGTATATTATTAAACTCAGGAGTGAGTGGGAGTCTAAGTTTTGAACCTTTTTCTATTCTATCTAACTCCATTATTAACTGATATGGATCTACAATACTAGGATGTAACTTATTTAGATGAGAGAAAGTAATAGCATTTTCTAACATAGATAGTTTGTTTAACAATGCTTGTAAACAATTTTCTATTTGAATGTAGATATTAATTGCATCTATTCGAGTTTCCATATCGTTAAGTTTTTTACTTAGAGAGATTACTAGTTTGCTAAGATGTTCTTGATTCGATTTCAAGTTACTAACATCTTGCTTATACTGTTCCATAAATTGTTTCATAATACTAATTGTTTGTTTCTGCTTTGAGTTAACATTTTCCTTAAGGGAATTAATTTCAGCTTCGAACCGTATGGCATCCTGCTGATCCAAGTTACCTGTGATTGCTTTTATTACCGAACCTAATCCGTCCATTAAGCCTCTTTTAGCTCTATGAGAGTAAATATGGTTATAGTATTCTGTTTTGCTAGATCCTAGGTATGCTAATTTTGTATCTAAAACACTAAGTAAATATTCTATCTGTTGTCTATAAACTAAACGTTCTGCGTATATATTTTGTCTATTATTCTCTACCATACTAAGGTTTAAGAAAACGAGTCTGGTTTCCGTGTAAACTTCCCTTAGCTGTGTTATATTATAAACGCATACTAAGTAATAGGTATCCAACTGCTGCTTTACTATGGTTTCCTTGATAACCATCAAGCCATTGTGATTATCGACAGGTTCTATCAAGGCTGTGGTGAGCCTGACGAGGAGGATGGCGACGGAGAATCTGTAACAACGTTACGTCTTAGCATCCTGAAATGAACTCTAATGCTCTTAGCGTTCACGTGTTTACCTATTATTTCTGCTATCTGTTCTGGGTGTATCTTAACTATCGTATATGGTCCTATATATTTCGGTTCTAACTTATTACTACGAGCTGTCTTAGCTACTTGTTTGTAAACCTTATCACCTACTCTAAAATTAGCTTGCTCTTTATCTTTGTTATATCTATCTATGGTTATACGCTTCTCTAATTCTAACTTATCGCTAACTAGTTTTTGCACGTTTTCCATTATTTGCTTGTGCTTGTTAACATATTCCTGGTAAAATTCCTTTGGCTAATGGAGTTCGAGGGGGTTCCTGCTACTTGTATGACCGTACAAAAGTTCAAATGGAGTAAAGCCTGTTGCTGAATGAATTGTATTGTTATATGCAATAATTGCGTATTTCATTAACTTTTCCGGTTCATCTTTATCCGTGATTCTCTGCACTCGAATCATTTCGGCTAACGTTGAATGTAACCTTTCGACAGGTGAATTTGAATTAGGGTTGTAAGGGGTAGTAAAATGTATGGTGATATTATGCATTGCACATATTTCAGCTATAATATCGTTATCGAATTTGGAATCGGAATCGGTCGTTATTTTATGAGGTACGCCTAAGGTTGCGAATAAGTTCGTAAGTGCCTCAGCGACATGATAACTAGTACTTGTTGTTAGTGATACAGCCTGTGCGTATTTAGAAAAACTGTCTATAACTGTTAGGAAGGTTACGCCGCCTATGGTGTATAAGTCCATAAACAAATGTTCCATTGGTTTTTGTGGGGTTTCCGTTAAAGCTAACGGGAGTTTTAAAGGGTGTCTATGGTATTTACTTTTGATGCATCTCTCACATTGATTAATAAACTTTTGAATAGTAAGAAGCATATTAGGCCAATGATAATTCCTGTGTAAATGTTTATAAGTCTCTTGAATACCGCGATGAATTGTCTTTCCTTCGTGGTATTTTCTTATTAAGTCCAACTGTTCCGAGTTATTTTCAATTAATGTTACTCTAGTTAGACATCTTATCAGTTTCGGGCCTCTATCATTAAAAACGCTTCTATAGATCTTGTTGAATAAACTAATAAAATCTTCGCAATGAAAGAAACAATGAAACGTTCTGTCTGGAATAGTATGTTCTAATAAGAATTGCTTAATTTGTTCCTCCGTATCGTTAATTGGAATAAAGATATCTTTAATTACGATTCGGCCTTTTGATCTGTCTTCACATCGGTAATGTGACCCTGGCGTTTTCCTAATGTGAAACTGTTTATTCTGCCTATCAATAGCGTCGTTGATTTCAATTAGGCTATTTTTATTAGATGTTGATTGTTCCTCGTTATCTGACACATTCGCTATTGGAGTTACCGGTAAATCTAACAAAGTTCTTAAGTCTGGTATCTCAAAGTCGGTCACATTTGAGGTACTTGGTGATGGTTCTAATGATTTTTCTTGTGCAACTTCCTTGAAAATGTTATCTATTATCTGGTTATCATTTAATTCGCTTTGAATCGGGCTATTGATGTCGTGAATATTCAATTTAACTCTAGATAAGGCGTCGGCATTCATATTTTGTTTGCCTTTTTTATATATGATTTTGTATTTATATTCCTCTAATTTAAGCCGCCATCTAGTTAATTTCGAGTTAGGATCTAGATTGAATAACCAAGTTAATGGTTTATGATCCGTATAAATTGCGAATTCTCTACCTTACAAGTATGGTCTGAAGTACTTAGTCGCCCAAACGATTGCTAAGCACTCTTTTTCTATGGTGGAATACCTACTCTCTGTATCAGATAGTGTCCTAGACGCGTATGCTATCGGTCTATCCATTCCTACTTCACCTTGTGATAGTACTGCGACGTCACTCGCGTCCGTAGTAAATACAAAGGGTTTATCGAAGTCTGGGTATTTTAATATTGGTGATGTTGTTAATATTTTTTTACATTGGTCTATTGATTCTAGGAATTCTTTAGTATGAGTAATTTTTGCGTTCTTTTTTAAGCATTTTGTGAGAGGTTTTGTAATCTCTGCAAACTTTGGTATGAATTTACGGTAATAGCCTACTAAACCGAGAAAGGATTTTATTTCTTTTTGGCTAGTAGGTGTTGGAAATTGTTCGACCGCTTTAATTTTGTCTTGGTTAGGTTTAACACCTCCCGCTGATAAGACATGACCAAAATAATTGACTTGTTTTTGTAAAAACTCTGATTTATCTAATTGGATTTTAAAATTATGTGCCCTTAGTCTATCAAATACCTTTTTTATTTTATTGAGGTGGTCCTGAAGGGACGTGGAATATACTATTATATCATCTAAGTAAACAAGACAAGTATCTGCTAATAAATCTCTTAAAATGTTAGTCATAAGGCGTTGAAATGTACTGGGTGCATTTCTAAGTCCAAACGGCATTCTTAAAAACTCGTAATGGCGATCTAGGCTAAACGCTGTTTTCTCAATATCGTCTGGATGCATTTCCAGTTGATGGTATCCTGAAGCTAAATCTATCGTGCTGAAATACTGGGCTCTACCTAGCTTATCTAGAATGTCGGTAATGTTTGGTATGGGGAACTTATCTTCAATCGTTTTTTCGTTAAGTTTGCGGAAATCAATAACCATCCGCCACTTGACTTTGCCTGAGGCATCCGCCTTTTTTGGCACTAGATGTATTGGACTAGACCATGGTGATTGGCTTTCTCTAATAATCCCTTTATTTAAAAGCTCATCTACCTGGTTTTTTAATTCATTCATCTCCGCCGGGGGACGCCTATAATTTTTTGAAAAGATGGGTGTTTCATCTGTTAATCTTAGTTTATGCTTTACTGTGTGCGTAAATGTTAAGGGTAGGTTTTCTGAGTAAAATACATCACGATAATTATAGCAAAGGCGTTTAATCTCTCTTTTTTCCTCTTCGTTTAAATGATTTAGTCTTAATCGTGATAAATTTTCCTTTAGGATGTTATCTATCTCGCATTCATTTATATTAAAATTATTCAACTTATGAATAGGTTCACTACTTATTTCTATGGGTATCGGATTTAGCTCTAACTGTACTAATTTATTAAGGGAAATACGTTTATCGGACTGATTTGCTACTATAGTTTTAAACATACCGTTTTCAACTTTAATTAGTGACGAAGGTATATTTATTCCAGTTTTAGACTCATAACCCTTACAGAAGTAGTCTCCTGTCTTTCTATTAATTAATAAGTTTAAAACACATTGTGATTGAGGTAGTAATGTTATTTTTTCTTTAATATCCTTTCTTATAGGAATAGCTGTTTTATTCATAAAAAGTTTCATTTCTTTTAAGTCAATCTTAGACTGAAATTTTTCTAGAAAGTCTAGACCTAAGAGTCCTTTAAAATCTTTGTCAAAATCAAAAACAACAAACTTATGAATTTTATCCGTGTTGAATAAACTAGGTAACTTAATCTCTAAAACATGTTTTGTCTTTGACACTCCATGTACAGTGTGTATAGAGAGGTTTTCTAACTCTAACTTTTTTTTTAAATTTGGATTACTATTTACTACTGAGGGACTTATAAGCGATTTTGATGCTCCAGTGTCTATCAAAAATCTCCCTCCAAACTCTTCGATAAGAACTGATGGTAATCCGCTTTGATTATTAACATGAATTATGTTTCGTTTTCTGACGTTGGGCCTATTTGAAAATTTACTTGGTCTTCATAATCATATTGCTGCTCTATAGCTAATGTTTCCTCTTCTTGAGGTTCCGGAGGACTTTGACTCTCCTCTGGTTGATAATTCATTTTATATTCTAACTCCTTAAATTTAATTGGAGGCCTAGGACTGTTTTGAGTATTTTGATTCGAAAACTGTGGACGATAAGGTCCTGGATTTCTGTTATAGTTATTATTGTACATGTTATAATTTTGCCTATTAAATGGAGGTGGTTGCCTATTCTGATATGCTATAGGTGGACCTGAATGTCTATAGTAAGTTTTATTCATTGGAATATTTTGCCTCGCTGCAATATTACTATCTTGTGACCTACTTAATTTGATCTTATACTCCTCCTATTTGGCTAAGGCTATCGCATGTTCAATATTCTTCGGATTTTGAATTTTAACAGTGATGGATAAAAGAGGGTTTAGTTGTCCTATGAAAACGGCTATGCTAATTTTTTCATAGTAATCCTTTTTACTTTGATCTAGGCTAATAAGTGCATATGTTAATGCTCTTATGTTTTCGCCAAATTGTTCTATTTCTAACTTGCCTTTCCGAAGGCTATTAAGTTCCTGGACGAGGCTTACTTCGTCCCTAAATTCACCACAACGTTGGATAAGGATTTGTTTTATATCCTCCCATGTTTTATACGCATTACATTCCGCGAGAATTTCCACGGCTTTTCCGCATAATTTATTTACTATTAGACACGCGATTATAGGGTCTGTACTCTTATTTCCTAAAATTTCTAAAACATTCTCTACCGATTTGATAAAGAAATTTAATGTCCGCTTATTGCCATCATAAGTCGGTAATAATGCACTTATCTTTGCATATTCATTACTAAGGGTTAAATAATCCCCTATATCTATTACAGGTAAATTAGATTGAGGTTGCGATTCAGTATGCTGTTCCATTATTAATGATTTTAATTAACTACAAAACAAACAAACTTCCTACGCTAAACCTAAACACCAAATATAAAATTCTTAAAATTCAATAAAATCACACAATAAAAATAAAAATGAAATCAAAAATTTAAAACACTTTAAAAAGGGTTGGAAATAGGATGTGGGAATAATCAGAGCTTATGCTTACCCCACTATCACCATTCCGCTGCGATGTTCTTGCTGGCTTCGATTTGCGGAACCAGGAGCTCTTCCCTACAGTTTACCCCAAGCCCGGGTATAGTAGATTCTTAGGATATGGAGAACTAGGATGGTACTAGAACTGCCTATATCCTACCTTTCGACTGCGCCAATTAACACTAGGGCTTGGGTAAAGGTGTTTTTAAAAAGCAACTGCTTGCCATGAAGGCTCAGGAAGAACTGACTTTATTCGCAAACTTCAACTTATATTTAAATGGTTACAATCTCTTATTCTAATAACAATAGGTGTCTTAATTCTAAGTACTTCCTTCTACGTAAAGATAATGGTAAACAGAGAATATTCTTATTAAACTTCTAATGGTTACAATCTCCTGTTCTAACCCATCCTTATTACAATAGGTATCTTAATTCAAAGCGCTTCTAAGTAGAGATAAGGGTAAACAGAGGTTATTCTTATTTAACTTTCGTTCGGTCGTATAAAAAATACTTATCTGATCGAACCTTGCAAGTGACGAAAAGGAGAATACAACGTGTGGTTAGAGGAACAAATATAATTTATTTTTAGTTTTATAATAAGATTAGGTAGTGAAAAACTAATGTTTGTTCTAGTGCGAAGGCTCGACTGGAGGCAGAGAATGCAAAGCGCGCGCGCTTGGTGGAGGAGCGCAAGGCGGCGCACGCGGAGTACCTGCGGCGCGAGCAGGCGCGCCTCAAGGAGCTGGAGGTGCAGCGCCAGTGGGAGATGATGAACAGGTAGCTGGCGCCGCACTCTGCCCTATTTCAATTTATTTGGGATTATGAAACTTAATTAATTAATATTAACCATAAGGTTTGTCTGAAATCTTAACCTGAAAGTGACGAAAATATTAGAAATGTAACGTACCTACACATACTACCTACACATAGTTTACAAGGGATTCGCACACTGACGACGCACCTACGAAATGACACATCTACGCGCGTACTTGCGGGTATACAGATCTGCATCATCATGCGGCCTTTTTAAGTAGGTACTCACGCGTGTAGTAGCATTGTTGCGTTTCAAATTTTATTCAATTCCTTCCAAAAATCGCGCGAAGTACTAAGGGACTGTGTGCTGCACTTTGCGTCGCACGTGATAAGCGTGAATGCGTTTCCTGTGTTGGACTTTGGACGTTTTTTCTATACAACCAGAGATACTTGTACTTACAAGTAACATTAGAACATGCATTCACGCAATGGGTTGGGTTTTGAATTGCACATCTGGAAAATTGGATTGAAATGGGTTTATTTATGTAGGGGTGGGTTTCCCCTTTCGATTAATACCCCTCTTGTTTTGCGGAGATGCATAGTTTTTTAATTATACGTGTTTGAAATTTCCTATACTGAAACGATATTTTACATACAATAATTGTAGAGGTTCCGAAAACGCTTTATGTAGAACCAATTCTTTCTTTAGCTCGAGTGCTTCTTTGACTTTATTATCACTTACCTATGTGAAATTGAGATCAGAATTTTTTTTTAAATATTAAAAGGGCTTCATTGAATATCTATGTATAGTGAGAGTGATGGACTTTGTGTACGGTGCCTGCGGTGTGAGAAATCCTATGTTTTTCTTCGTTTTGAAGGTTATATTTTATCCAGAAATTCTCACGGGATAAAAAGTTACTAGACTAGTTACACGACTAGTTATGTATATCCTTATTTTGTGTTCCGGTAATAGGGGCTAAAAATCCTTAATTCTTAACTCCCCACTGCTTTTGGTTTTGTTTGGTGTCAATATTTTTGGAAAGTACACACATACTTAGAGAAAAGTACTTATAAAATGAATAAAACGGACAATTTAGTTATTCTGCTTGCTTCCTGTTCTTTAATTTAAAAAGCATCCTATGATTTGTTTTTTTTTAAGTTTGCTGACGTTTTTTGTCAGGGTCATCCACATGATTTTCCATCACATTATCGTCAAATGAATCACCCCCTACAAGAAGATGTGCCAAAATAAACTGGAGATTCCAATATGGAAGTAAATACTACCTATGTGACTTTATTCGTTTCACGTTCATGCACCTTGTTTACTTCCTCTAAGTTGTGTTAATAACAAGTCAGCTGAAATACCAAACTTAAACTTACCCAAACTTAAAATAGAAGAAATGTAAGTTATTGTGATTATGTAATGCTCGTAAATGTGCTTTACGAAGCGTTCCTGTCTACGTAGATCTGCTTATTATCACGAAACAATTTTTCGTGTCCAGAGTGGCATAAAGATTTATCATCTATCGTTACAGGGACTGAATTTTGCTCCTGAGCGGTGGTAATGGCATCTAAAATTCACATCGTTGCCCCTAATAAAATAAAACAGTTGACACACACGACATCTCTTTTCCTGACTATTACAATATTTCTGTGTCATTAAGGATTGCTGATAAACGATGAAAATTTACAAAAATATTCGTTTATTATTTACCGAGTTCCAGGTGACTCCTCAATTCAGATGTTTTTTGGAAGCACTTTTGCATTAATATGTGATATACTTACGCGTATTTAGATTATATTTTGGTGCTAAATTCGGGATGCCTGCTGCTAAATAATGGGGAGATCAGATCTTAAAAATCTGATGGGGCCCTTCAATTCTTACGTACCTACATACATTTCTCATTACTTACATGAAAGAGTCGCCGCAATAGTTTTGAGAGCTAACAATTTAGTTTCTCGTTTGACCGTATCAACTGCATCAGCTGTCTATCAACTATATTACATGTTTTAATAGCATTATTTAATCGATCTGATATTTACAGTCTGCTGCCATTTATCGATGAGAAGATAAGATGCTGACTAGAGAAAGTATCGATTTATCTACACTTCATTGACTTATGACAGCAAGGTTCAGAATCCTGTTTTTATTAGTCTCTTTAAGTGATATTAAGCGTCGCTCGTAAGATTTTTCTGAAATGGTAATTTTTAATCTAGCTTTTGGCCTTTTGTGGTGTCTATGTGACACAGATATTTGTATTATGAATACTAGACAAGAAAAAATAATGAGATAAATAAGTACACAATAATGTATGTTTTTGTCAAAACAACAACGAATACCCCAAAAAATGTTTAAACTGAACTTAATACGAGTTGATAGGTCGGGATTTGTGGGTCCTATATACAGGGTCCGCTTATAATAGTCAATTTTATTGAATAGCAGATTAGGAATGATGAGTAGGACTGAATTTAAAAAAGAAATTAAAAAAAAAAATTCATATTAAAAATTTCAACATTCTTCTGTGTGAGTAAAATTTAAGATTAATCTACATTTTATGACTACATACAATTAGATGGAAACGTTTTTATTACTTGCTGTGTAGTCATAAACTACACATCAAACTTAAATTTCACTTAGAAGAATTTTGAAATTTTAATTTATGAAAAATATTAAAAAATAAATATATTTTTTCGTAATTATGACCCACTCATTAGTCTTAATCATCTATTAAAATATTATTGACTATTATAAGGCAACCCTCCTATACCTGACACATATTTTAAAGTACCTATCTGAATACATGAACGATTAAAGTCCTCTGTTATGAACTGATTTAAATAGATTGGATCTGAAGTGGCGGTAGATAAAATTTGAAACAATTAATTATAAGTGGCACATCTAGATGGTTGGCGTTAATTGGCGATAATCCGAAACCGAGGAAGCATGTCGAGGTCACCTTGCATTAAGTAATTCCATATTGGAACCTCCCCGTTTGGAAGCAAATAGCGAAGCGTCAAATGTGCATCGATCCTGCTTGATGAAAGGACAAATGAAACTATCCACAATCATTAGTCAAAACGATATCAGAGAAATTCAAAGTATGTCAAATTGATCAGCAAGCTCTGTGCAAGGTTGTATCCGACGTAACTGTTATCATTAACCGACTAATTTGTAGCCATCATTTCAGTTTCCGTTACACAATAAAACAAATATTTCAGGTTTACTTTATGGCGGGGGACGATAACGTTGAATTTGAAGCAATTAATTAAAGACCTCTGAGCTCGTATTTTGGTGATCGTCGTTTTGTTTGATGATTTTATTTGATTGCCAACATTTAGATTGTCGAGGAATGTGGACCTTATTTTTTATTTGATACGCAAGGTTTCAGGTTGATTTAAGCCTAGTATGACAAAGCTCAAGCCAAATCTATGCTTAAGTGTCTTAGGTTATGATGAGTTTCGATTTCCATCCAACACCTACTTAAAATCAGTCAAAGTAGACAAAAAAGTCATACTCAAACAAAGTTCGGAGAGTTGAAAATTGGTAGACATAAAAAAATTAAAAATATAGACCCTGCACCAATCCTGCATCTGCAAAAAAATTATTCAAGGATAAACATATAAAATTAAGGTTTTTCCGACCTTCAAATGAAAAAAATCTAAATAAATTTAGTCCTGACCGGGGATGGAACTCGAGTCATGCCACCGAGCGGTGCTCTCAGTCTTAGGTTGATGAATTTTTGTATAATGATGAACCTAGGAGAATACAAATAACCTATTCGAAATACTAACCCTCCGGAGACGAAGTCGCGGGCACTCGCTAGTACCTAATATTAATAATTTTCTTCGCAGATCAAAGTATTTTTGTTTTATTTTTAAAAGTACCTATATGGATTGAAATTTGCTGATAAAATGGAAGGTGGAAATAAGAAGCTATGTACTTATATTAAAATCAGAAATATTTCGCTGGTTGCTGGATTCAGACTTTTTTCTACCGGAACAGTGGTTTGCACCAAATTCTGGTGGGTTAGCGCCTCCTCCCAGGTGCGTCTGCACAATTCCATATTCCTTACGATGCTCAAGGTAAAGTCTGCAAGACGAGGAACCTGGCCCTGCCACATTAGGACCCGCAAAGGGCGGCCACCACCTTTAATGAAACCAGACCCAAGTACCTCACGTCACTCTTCAGAGGTATCCGGGAGTGACATGATGACATATACCCGAGACATTATACGGAACTTACTAGATACAGACGCCGGCTTTGTACGATTATCTGACTAAAGCTCTCAGTCTGCATATTTTATCTGATAAAAAGGGATTTTGGACAACCCTTAGGGTACATATTTTTAGGGTACGACCACATACTCGGAGACAAAGCGTGATATGCGACGCGCGACGTGGAGATCGTACGAGAAGGCCTTGTCCTGATGTCGGCGTTTACCGGCTGATGGTAATAACACTTTCGGCAAGGTTAGACAGTTCTTCTGTATTTTGCAGTTTAGCCCAGCCGTTTAGCAAAACAAAAATGTGCAACAGACCACCGAAAATGTATTCTTTTAAAGTTCTTCTATCTTAGAAATGTATTTTATACGAAATTTGTCTGTAATTACGATTTCAGACAGGTTCATAAATATCAATATTGGCGTACTTGGATTTGATATCTACTATGATTAATCCTCGGTCATTAAGAATATTATAATTTAGTATGAAACTTTTGAGTAACGGTGATATACTGTTTTGCCTATTAAATGCAACAGTATGCATCATAAAAATCATGTCACTTTAATTTCACCAAACTTTGAACATAATCCTTCAAATTCAAGTCTTATCACTTCCTCCCACACATCACATCCTACCACCATAAGTTACCATTTATCACCATTTGCCGTAAGAAAGGTAATTTTTAACTCGTATGCAATCTAAATGACCAGGCCGTCATCGATTGCAAGGAGTTATTGCGTCATATAAAAGCGTCGAAAGCTTGATACATTGAATTAATTCAGTCAGTACGTTCAGAGATCATGGCGCGGTTAAACGTGTGTGTAGTTTTTGTGATGGCAATGTGCTACGTAGTCTGTGGTAAGTTTTTTAAATTAGGTATTTAAAATAAGAACAACAATGGAACAGTCGATTTTTTTTAAAGCCGATGTTTTTAAAATGCTTATAAAACATATGAAAAATAAAGAAAATAAGTTTAAGATATTTTAATTTCAATGTATATTATTAAAATAAAACTATTAAGGATTTATAAATGTACTTAATTTTAATAATTGAAGTCGTTGTTTTAAGTTACATTCGATTATATTTGGTTGTTCATCTGAAATATTAAAAATCCGCGGAAGGAAAACTCAAATACAACTTTTATGAAACTTTACGTTTACTGCTTAGTTTTTGATTTCGTGAAACTCGACATAAAACTGCAACAACTACTACAAGTTTTAACTTACATTTGAAATATTGACCTAAATTGCTGTTTTTACAATTTCTTTTAACTTAATTCGTTCGTTTAGTTTTAGTGTAGAGCCACATATTTTCAACTAACTTCAAAGAGAAGGAGGTTCAATTCAACTCTATTTAAATGTTTTTATCTTTGTTACGCGAGTATTTTTTCATTTATAAATCAATTTGATTATACTTATTTCCTTTGATAAAGTATGTAAAGTATGTCCTTAAGAGGAGTTCCCGCATAATCTAGGCTTTTTTTAAATTAACGAACTTTTCGAAAACAGAAAATAAAAATATAGTGATTCAGGGTGCTTTTTTAAGGTAGAATTTTAAATAGTCATTACAAAAAAGAAATGAAAATCTCTACTTTATTATTAAACTTTTATTAATAAACTTTGGTTTCGCAGACAATGGTGACGATTTATCGATTGACATTTTAGAAATTATTTGAAAAGAAAAATTAAGCAAGTGGTCATCTTATCAGACCCGTCCGTGTAAAGATAAAAAGAAAAGTAAAGCGTATAACATGGCCACATTATTTCTTTTCCCTTTTTCTCTTCCTTTCCCCTTGCCTTGATTTTCTTTGTCTGCAGTCTTTTCTTTTACCTTTTTTCCAAATGCATCACAAGTATTTTCAAACGGAATACAATTTTCATGCATCCATTCAAAACAATAAATACACTGAATCAAATCTTCGATTTTTTCAGATTTATAGTACTTCTCACCACACCGTATACAATTATATTCGTAGTCTTCTCCAGACCTATAGTCACTATCCAAATGTATATCACATTCTTCTTCAGTAGTTGATTCTGCGTTCTTGTTATACAAAAATAATAGTATGGCTATATAAGCCTTAGTTAATATATACCTTACCATGCAAACAAAAGCAAATTAAAATAATTAATACGATTTAGATGTTATAATAACAACTAAACATCAAAGTACACGATTAAAGTAAAATTAATACAAAATCTATTATAAAATCACGTTCACAGCGTAGGAACTAACATATTATAAAATTTTTTGAGTTAGGTTTAACATAAAACCAATAATATAGCCTTTTTAAATTTTTTTCGGCACAACAAACTGCGTCACGTGTGATCTCTTACGAACGTCGAGCGCGTATTGCCGGCACATAGCGCCCCATTACAATAGGCAAAAGTTGGAATTTTTTGACTGACCATCGTAAACGACTGGCCATATCACCCTGAATTACTATACCTAAACATACTATAGGCTAATATTTTCATTTAATTTTATTTAATGAGGGGGAGTAAAATCCAAAAGGCGCTGCGGCACTTCTAGCAGCACACACTATTACTTCATGCTCTATTACTGGCATTCTCCCATAAATAATTGTTTGATTTATAGTTTTATGGATCTAAATACAGCCTAATAAGAATCATAGCTCCATACTGACTCTGGATTAGAGCCTTTTAAGAGGCGAGTAAAAATAATAAATAGGTACTCAAACTGACACACCAACTTTTTGGCCCCAAAGTAAGCTCTTATAAAAGATTGTGTTATGGAGACCGCGGAAATAAGAGGTATTTAACTAATCCAAGTGAACTTCGCTTTGTTTTCCTTTCATCCCTGTACGGGTGCTGTAGGTACAATATTTTGAAAAGAACAAGTCTCATTAAGAATTCATGTGGTCAAAAGTAATTTAATCATAATAATTTACCATGCGATGGAAAACAAACACGCAAATGTATTAATAATATCATGAATAAACAAGAAATAATAGCACCGACGAAAATAATTTAAGATATGTCGGTATGAATGTCTTTATGTATTTTACTCAATGAAAAATACTAAAGAGTTCCCAATTATGAGCAATAAGCAATTCTTTGTTTTTTGTGCGGTAATTATGCAATATAATATTACCATGTAAGTACATTGTTATTTTTTGTTGCGGAATATGCAATTTGCTGTTATCCCTACCTCGTCGTCCTAACTCGTAATTTTCCCCCTCAAACTTGTTTTTTGTTTTGATTCCAAAGTAAATGAAATTGTAAAGTGATGAAACTGACAAATATCTTGGAACAATGGTTTACAGTACAGTTTGTGAAATGTTCTCTTAATTTAATGAATCAACTAATACTTGTTGGAAGGCATTCGAAGGCATTCGATTCTCGTTTCAGGACAAATATTTATAAAACCCTCAGATTTATTTCATGGATCTGGGTGTTTGTTTACCTAATTATTATAAGTATCATCATCATCACAACCCTTTTGGATCCCACTGCGAGTTCATGAAGCTCTTCCTTGAGTGATGAGAAGGTTAAGGCATTAATCCACCAAGTTGGTTTAATGCTAGTTATTAGTTATCGACGACAATTTTATGGGCGCTGAAATGGCTGATTACAAACCCTAACGTCTACTGTATACAGCTGTGGCAGCACTGAAGATGTTTTGATATCGTTGAACGTTGTTTGTTCTGATATATCGTACACACACAACAGTCACTTGGTTATTTTGAGCAACATGTCCTTGTGTGATTTTTTGTTCAGCATCTCATCATCATAAATGCATTCATCATTCATGATGTCAATAGGCATAGCTACATAAAAATAATTATTATTTGGAGTTTTTATAAGTATCTTTATATTTACTAGTCTATTCTAGAGGCGGTATAAATAAAACATTAAACTCCATATTAAACTGCACTTTATTCGACGTAACTGTACCACGGCGCGCGAGTGACTACTCGCTGCCCTCAATAATCTAACACAATAATATAACAACCTAAGCAACTCCCACATACACCCCCTTCTAAAAAAAAATCATATTACATTTTTTAAAAACAAAACAAACAAATAATAAGACAAACTGTAAAAAAAAAATTGTTTAGGTACGCAAATGCAGAAATTTCAAAAAGAATACACCACATTTATCTCTCATATTAAATTGTAATAATTTTATTACGCACAAAATTTTGTAATTTGATCATAACACAAAAAAAAACTAAGTTGGTACAAACAAATAAAGATCTTCTAGATATTTCACATTCACAATTTCACATTTTTCATTTTACTCTTGGGGTTGATACACGACTCTAGGAGGTTGGGTTTGTTCAACCTTAATATTCGGGACGGGGCCAGTTTGCAGCTCCGCGACCTGTCCTCGCAACCAACTCTTAATGCCTCGTTTACACCTTCTGCCAACGCCACATATTACCATTCCCAATAATATTATGATGATAATCATTAGTGAAATTCCAAAAATATTTAATTTTGATTCGACTTTCTCCTGATTCTCAAGAGACTGGTTTATTACAACATTCTCTTTACTTTGTCCCCAGCCCATTTTGGACAATTTAATAACAACAGAAAAACTTTCGTAAAATAAAAATAGCAAGTGTCTGAGAGGTTGCTCAAATACAAATAAATTTTATAGATAAAATTTGTTACAAAGTCTAATTAACCAAAATGCCTAATTTGCAAAAACAAAATTACATTTTATATAAAAAACAAAATAAAAATTTTGAAAAACCCACGACGCGACGGTTAAAAAGTAATTGAAAAAGAATAAAATAATTTAAAACTCCCCGACTGAAATGATTTATGTGACGAGAGATAATTAACGTGAAAAGCTTTTTTAAAAGTTCACTTAATCTCACACAAAGTCGGTCATATTATGAACAACATACTATTCGTTTTCATAGCACTTCCCTACGCTTACCTATTCGGTTCTCGAAGATGTAGATGTCGCAATAACATAGGTAATCAACTCCCTATGAACTTTATAAGAAGAGCAAGAAAATCCGTCGAGGGCTGCCATCAATATTTTAAATTTCAATATAAAACTACAAAACGAATTCATTCAATGGCAGCCCCAGACGAATTTTCTTGCTCTTCTTATAAAGTTCATTGGGAGTTGAATACCTATGTTATTGCGACATCTACATCTTCGAGAACCGAATAGGTAAGCGTAGGGAAGTGCTATGAAAACGAATAGTATGTTGTTCATAATATGACCGACTTTGTGTGAGATTAAGTGAACTTTTAAAAAAGCATTTCACGTTAATTATCTCTCGTCACATAAATCATTTCAGTCGGGGAGTTTTAAATTATTTTATTCTTTTTCAATTACTTTTTAACCGTCGCGTCGTGGGTTTTTCAAAATTTTTATTTTGTTTTTTATTTCAAACTTTTTAAAGAGCATAATATAGGTACCATACATTACATTACAAAATATCTCGTTCCTCATCAGCCCTCTAATGTCCCCACCACCGCTGGAAAACCCATGTTGTTTATTTAAATACATAGTGAAGTATTATAATAAGTAGAATAGAATAGAATAGAATTCGTTTATTGCAATAAAACACACAAAAATTACAAGTAAAGTTTGAAAAACAATAAAGAAACATAAAAAAATAAAGAAACAATACTTTTGCATAAAAAAGGACATCTAAAACGAATTAACTATATAATAAAAAGGAAACTTACAAATTGATGAGTCTAATACGAATTAACTATATAATAAAAAGGAAACTTAAAAATTAATGAGTGCAATGAAAATAATTAATGTTTCATATTAACTAGTGTGTGTTATATTGCAAGAAGGTCATAGCTCAATGTTTATATTTGCTCAGCTGAGCAAATCATTGATTTTCAGCTATTACCTAAGGTACGCGGTGAGTTTAAAAAGGCTTTAATATAAAATAAAGTAATATAAATTAAACATACTTCAGACCTGCATCACAATATTTAATATGAATAAATTAATAAATAATAAAATAAAAATGAAAATTGCAAGTAACCAATAGATTATGGTGAATAAATTATTTAATTATAGTTAATTATATCACTGTACAAATAAATAAATGTAATTCCAAAAAACTTTGAGACCAAAAAACAACAAAGCTGGGAACGTTGGGAGCAAAAAATAATAAGAAAGAAAAAGAAAGGCTTACAAGGCGATGGTAAAATGTTATAAAAGTTTCTGTATATTTAAAATATGCATTTTTAAATGTTTTTTAAAAGTTAATTTAGTTGGGAGTTCTCTCAAAGGTGGGGGAATATCGTTCCAACACTTTGTTGCCTGATGACGGAAAGTATTTACAACTCAACTTTGCTGGTGGCTCAACTTTGCTGGGGCTTTGTTGTAATGTAACTCGATATCATATTACGTAGAATGGTTTGTGCAAACCAATGTTACCATTCTTCAAAACCACTGGTCCGATTTTAATGCGGTTTTCAGTGATGGCTTTATGTTTACTGCAGCGCCCCCTGATGAGTTGTTACCCGCATTAAAATCGGACCAGCGGTTTTAAAGATTAATGGTAACATGCAGCGCCCCCTGGCGAGTTGTTACAGTAACACCTATCTAAGAACATGCACCAATCAAACCCAAAGCGATCACTGAAAGCCACATTTAAATCGGACCAATGGTTTTGCAGAATTAATGGTTGTTATTACAAACAAATGTTTACTGCAGCGCCCCCTGATGAGTTGTTACCGTTAAACCTATTTAAGAACATTATACCAATCAAATCCAAAGCGATAATTTAAAACGGCATTCAAATCGGACCAATGGCTTGCAAACAAATATTTACTGCAGCGCCCCCTGGTGAGTTGTTACCGTAACACCTATCTCAGAACATGCGCTAATCAAATCCAAATCGATCACTGAAAACAGCATTTAAATCGGACCAATGGTTTTGCAGATAAACGGTAACATTGGCTTTTACAAATAAATGTTTACTGCAGCGCCCCCTGGTGAGTTGTTACCGCGACACCTATCTAAGAACATGCACCAATCAAATCCAAAGCGATTACTGAAAACCGCATTAAAATCGAACCAGTGGTTCTGGAGATAAATGGTAACATTGGCTTTTACAAACAAATGTTTACTGCAGCGCCCCCTGGTGAGTTGTTACCGCTACACCTATCTAAGAACATGCACCAAGCAAATCCAAAGCGATTACTGAAAACCGCATTAAAATCGGACCAGTGGTTCTGGAGATAAATGGTAAATTGGTTTGCACAAACACCCTCTCACCCCAAACGCATATACCGTCTCCGTTCCGTCGTGGGTAAAAATGCAATTTATATGATTGCTTGGTAAAACGAAATGTATATCCAGACAATCCATTTGTAGCAGAAGATGGATAAATAATAAAAAAAATATTGTTGTTTTATTAATATGGGTACTAGTGAAATGTTCAATTATTAACGTACAAAACAAAACGTACCTATGTTGTTCGCCCTTATTAACGATAAGAGTCCAGTATTAACTTAATAATTGTAACTTTTACAATTTGTGTCACAGACCGACATGGACCGGTTAGGTTAGGAGGTTAATGCAAGGAGCGAAGCAAAGCGGAGCTCCTTGCATTAACCTCCGAGGTTAGTTTTTTTTAATAAACGCACAAAACCGAGTCTAACCCCAAAATTTTATCTTCGATTTTCTCACTTACTACAAGGATCACCAACCACCTCCCCTCCCCCCTTTCACCCTCACCCCCCCTAAATTCAACGGTGTATATACTGTAGTTTTACCAAAATCACCACTATTCAGTGATTGATAACTCTATTTTTGAGGTTATAAATAGCAAACTTCAAAATTCATAAAATTAAACTAGCCATCTCCGCAACTCCGCATCGTGGTGGGGAGACCCTCTTTCGCCCCCCCTTCCCCTCCTCTCCCCCCCAAACCTAAATTCCAGATGTGTAATTCAAAACCAATCCCTTGTTTACATTTCCTTATTTGAGGAATGCTGCGGGTGAAAATGAGAAAAGGTATGAACTTAACAATAGCATGTATGGCTTTGTGGGTGCAAATAATATATGTCTTAATAGCACCACAAGCATGTTATTGAATGTACTTGACATTAATTCTATTTATAAATTTAAATTTGATTTGACTAAAGATAGATATAATATATCTAATTTTGTTTTAAAACAGATAGCAAAAGTGCTATTAAACTTTTTATTTTTTAAAACAGCTAATTATTTAGCTAATAACTCTGCTTTTATTGAGCAGTCTTCTGTATTTTCGGGCCATAGTGAAACTTATAGTTCCACTTTGTTGACAAATTTGGATATTCCAAAGTCTTTAAATTAGAGAATAAGACAACAGATGCTGGAGCATCTAGCAATATGTCAATTAAATACAATGAAAGTAATTTAAACTTGGTACACCAAAATATACAGGGCATCTCGGAAAAAGCCCTGGAAATAGAATTGTTTTTGAATGCTGAGCATATAGATATACTATGTATAACAGAACATTTTTTATTAGAACACCAATTAACTTTAAATTTTGCTCAGCACCAAGTTGCTAGTTCGTTCAATAGAAAGACAGCAATACATGGTGGCTCTTTAATAATATTAAATAAGTCTTTAAAATTTAAGGAACGTAAGGACATAGTGAGCCTATCTATTGAACAAACTATTGAAATATCCTGTGTAGAATTGACAAATTTTATAATTGTTTGCATATATAGACCCCCTAAATCAAACTATGATAGTTTTGAACTAGCTTTGGAAGAATTATTGGGTAAATTAAGTAATTTAACTAAGAAAATATTTGTCTGTGGGGACTTTAATGTTGACTTGTTAGAAAACTCAACCTTGAGTAAAAAGTTAATAAATTTATTTAAATGTCACAATCTCATTAACCTGTTTCTACAACCAACTAGGGTAACAAAGACCACTGCAACATGTCTAGATAATGTGTATTCTGATGCAATTCCAGTATATTCATCAGTAATAAATAAACTAAGCTCTGATCACAGCGGTCAGTTGGTTACATTTAAATACTCAAAAGAAAAACAGGTTAATAAGAGTATAATGGTTGTTCCAGTCAATGACAAACGTTTGGAGAGATTTCGATGTGGTCTAATGAACAATATACCTACTATAGCCCACTCCAATAATGTAAATTTACAATACAGTAACTTAAGTAGATTAATAAAAAAACAACATGACAGTGTTTTTATTCCGAAAAAGATCTCTCTAAACCAGTGTAAATCATTCAGTGATTGGGCTACCACAGGTATACATATCAGTAGAAAGCACCTAAATGATCTCTATTATGAGAAATCATATAACAAAAATGACACCTTTTGCAACTATGTCAGAACTTACTCAAAGTTATTTAAAAAAGTTTGTGCCGCAGCCAAATCAATCTATCTAGGCAATAAGATTAAAAATAGTGCTAATAAGACTAAAACTACTTGGAATATAATTAATAAGGAAACTGGGAAAGTTAAGAATCGCAATAGTGAGTTTAAGCTTGTTATTGACAATACAATAATTAAAGCAGATGAAAATGTTGCGACAGCATTTGAGAGCTGTTTTGCTGACATTCCAGTTTCAACTACTAAATCATTAAGCTCATCACCTGTGGTGGCTGAATCATTGCTCAAAAATCATGTGAGTGAGTGCAAGGTGTCTTTCAAGTTCCAACCCATAGACACCGGGGATATTATTAAAACATTTAAGACAATTGATATTAAAAAGACAACTGATCTGTGGGGCATATCTGTTGAAATATTAAATTCTATTATAGATGTAATAGCTCCTTGCCTTGTTGAAATAATTAACAACTGTATTATTAGTGGGGAGTTTCCTGATTTAATGAAGCATAGTAAGGTTATACCTTTATTTAAGTCGGGTAGCACTACAGACCCTACTAATTTTAGACCAATTTCAATTCTACCTACTTGTAGTAAAATTTTTGAAAAAATTATTCTTAATCAACTCTTGGCCCATTTCACCTATAACAATTTACTTCATAATTTGGATTTACAAAGGGCCGTTCAACAACTGATGCTGGTGTTGAACTATTTGAAATAATCACTGGTGCCTGGGAGAGGTCGGAGGATGCCCTAGGTGTATTTTGTGACCTATCTAAGGCATTTGACTGTGTTCAGCATGACACTCTCATCAGGAAACTCCACCACAACGGCATCAAAGGCACTGACCTCAAACTTTTGAATTCATATCTAAGTGATAGAATTCAGAAGGTTGAAGTTAACCGGAAAAGGTCGGCTGGGTCGGTTGTGAGAATGGGAGTGCCTCAAGGATCAATTCTGGGCCCATTTCTGTTTCTAGTCTATATAAATGATCTACCCTATATGGTAGGCAATAATCATGAGATTGTATTGTTTGCTGACGACACATCATTAATTTTTAAAATGATAAGACAGAAAATAAACTACGATGATGTAAACAATGCTCTCGCAAATGTTGTTCAGTGGTTCAATATAAATAATCTAGCGTTGAATGATAAAAAAACTAAATGTATAAAATTCTCTGCACCAAATGTAAAACAAGTTGAGTCTGATCTGCGGATTAATGGGAACAGATTGAATCTAGTAGATAACTCTGTTTTTCTTGGAATTACCTTAGATTCTAAATTGCAATGGGGCGCCCATATCTCACAACTAGCGAGTAGACTTAGTTCTGCAGCGTTCGCGGTAAAGAAAATTAGCTCATTGACTGATGTTAATACAGCAAAGCTGGTATATTTTAGTTATTTTCATAGTGTAATGTCCTATGGCATCCTACTTTGGGGCAATGCCGCAGATATTGACACGATATTTACACTGCAGAAAAGGGCTATTCGTGGAATGTATAAACTTGGAAACAGAGAATCTCTTCGAGAAAAGTTTAAAGAGATTGGTATCTTGACCCTTGCATCACAATACATTTATGAAAACATTATGTATATTTATAAGAATAGTAATAAATTTAAATTTAAAACTAGGAAAGATAATCATGATACAAATTACTCTGTAAGGACTAGGAACGACCATAAGTTAGCGTTTCCTAAATTAAGGCTGGCTAAAAGCAGCAAATCATTTATTGGAATGTCAATACGTATAATAACAAAATTCCGAAGTCAATTCAATCCCTGCCATTCAATAAATTTAAATCAATCATTAAAAACACTCTATCTCTAAAAGCTTATTATAAAACTAAAGATTACTTAGATGATAAAAAGGCATGGGATTAAGCACAACAGGATATTTCTAAAAGTTTCTAATTACTTAATAATTTTGTTTACGGCTTGGCTGTGCAGTATATGTATGACATGCTGGTGACTGTCCCACTCACTTATTTTCTTGTCAAGACATCAGCAAGAACGTCATGCTCCCTCAGGCGGCATGGCTAGTGGTAGCGTCGGGTATCGGGTCACCCTCTTCCCTAAAATATGGAGGAGGGGGGTTATGGCTGGTGCTTGCGTTAACTCGTGAACGGGTGCTGCTAGCGGTGCCAGGTCGTTTTGCTAATGATTCTATGACTATTTTATTCCATTCTTGTTCAAATACTCTGGTCCCAGTTTGTCATGTTCGTATTGTGCATCCATAGCTAATTGCATCTGCTATGTAAGCAATTTGGTTGTGGCATGACATTGGCTCTCACAATTAGCTGTCTTGTGTTTGTTTTTTTTCATGTCACGGTCAATTTGTACTGTACCTATTTGTATTAATTTGATAATTCTGACTGAAAAAGAGTGCCAAGAGTTTTTTTCCGCCGGCTTTTTTTGTCTCTTGGTCTACTGTAATATCTTATTTAACAACTATCAACAACTAGCGAGTGGTTAAAAATCTAGGAGTTCTCATGGATTCCACACTGTCATGGAAACCTCAAATAGAATCTGTCAGCAGAAAAGTTTTCTCTGCTGCACGATCTCTCCGAAAGCTACGAAATTTTCTGCCAGTACCTACCAAAATTGCTCTCGCACAATCACTTATACTCCCAATACTGGATTACGCTGACACTAGCTATCTTAATTTGACCGAAGAGCAACTAAACAAGCTTGAGCGCCTCCAAAATATGTGTATTAGATTCATATTTGGTTTACGAAAATATGATCACGTTTCCGAATTCCGCGTAAGGCTCAAGTGGCTCCCAATTCGTCTTCGAAGGAATACTCATACACTAAATCTTTTATACAAAATATTATTCAACCCTTGTCTGCCATTCTATCTTAAAGAACGCTTTAGTTTTCGCCATCAACACCATGAACGTAACTTGCGGTCTGCCAGCAACTACTTGCTGGCAACTCCCCGTCACAGTTCCCACCTTTATCAGCAGTCGTTCACGGTGAAAGCAATATCTCTTTGGAACTCATTACCATCTTCTCTCCACCACGCTAAAACAATAGCTTCTTTTAAATATCATTTAAAAAACTTCTATCTCTCAAACTTATCTAATTTTATATAGAATCTATGTTAATACAAAGCGTACTTTGTTCTTCCTACTTATATATCTATTTTTAAATTAATGTTTTTATATTTTATATATATGTATTTCATATTATATTATTACACCTATTTATATACTTTAATTAGTAACATTTATAAAATAATAATGCCATGTTTACGTTTCTTTTTAATTTATTTTAAGATAAGGTTGCCTGGAAGAGATCACTTTGAAGTGATAAGGCCGCCCAAATTGTACATTTAATGTTAAAACTGTATTTTTATAAGTATCCCATTCTATGCAAATGGCAATAAAGTGTTTGAATTTGAATTTGAATTTGAACTAGTTAAAGCCGAAGTATGTGATGACTGACTTCATCAAGTGTTTTGTGAAATTCCTAAGATGAATAAAACTTTTTGAATTTTTGAATTTTTTTTGAATTTTTTGAATCGCCATAGTCAATGTAAATGTACAGATGTCAATAGAAGCTCCATAATTTAAAGTAGCAAATATACGAATCTGCAACACACTATTAATGAGATACTTACTCTCTTAATAGGTTCAAGAACCAGGAACTCTACGAAGTCTTTAAACAAAAGGAAAACATGGAAAAAGAAAAGAGGCTCTCAGAGTACCGCAAAGAACTTAATAACTTAATGGTGAGTCAAAGTTAATATTCAAGGGGTCACAGGATGCTCTTGGCGTATTTTGTGATCTATCTAAGGCATTTGATTATATTCAGCATGACAACTCTCATCAGGAAACTCCACCACAACGGCATCAAAGGCACTGATCTCAAACTTTTGAATTCATATCTAAGTGTTAGAATTAAAAGATTGAGGTTAACCGGAAAAGGACAGCTGGGTCGGTTGTGAGAATGGTGTGCTTCAAGGTTTAATTTTGAGCCCATTTTTCTTTTTAGTCTATAATAATCTACCCTATGTGGTAAGGAATAATCACGAGATCGTAATGTTTGCTGACGACACATCATTAATTTTAAAAATAATTAGACAGAAAACCAATTTCGAAGATGTAAACAACGTTCCATTCCGAGGAAAAGACTTATAAGTAGTTGAAATTGCCTTTTTAATTAGGTTAAATCAGGGAGCTGCAGGTCTGATTGAGATAAAAAAAACATCGTAAGCTTAAACGAATCAACCAATCTTTTTATTTCAAATCATGTCCATATGAGTTAGAGCGAATATGCACCACATTCGATTATTATTCGATCTGAATCCGAGAAAATAAAATCTAGAAATTTTTAAAATTTTATAAAGAATCTCTGGCGTGTTCATCTCAACATCATCTCAATAACTTCTACAGTCACTTCAAGCTATTGTGTATGGTCACTGACTATACAGTATGAAATTAGTGATAACGATACCGGATATAGAGCGTAAGCTACCTTACAAATAGTTAACGGCTGCGCGCCTGACCGTCATTTCTCGGATTCGGATCGGATAAGAATCGGATGTAGTGCTCTTACATAAAAACATTACAGCCTCTGTTAATTTTATACACAGGGGCTAGGTGCATCACACACACCTCACAGCCCGTTCACACATGGTCTGTTGTACTGGATACGTTCTACCGGATACGTTTTTTTTTTCATCGCTGGCGTATGGAGTTGTATGAGCGACTTCACATATGGCACAGTATTCAGTATTAGTATATTATGTAACAAGTGAGCTAAGTTGCTAATTGCAGTCGAAGCTGTGATTTGAGCCCGAGCCGCAGGCGAGGGCTTAATAATGAGCCGAGACTGTAATTAGCAACGCTCACGAGTTACATACGACGTTTTTCAACACACTTGTGAGTAAAAGACAGACATACGTGGTCATAAAATAACAAAGCTGTGAATTGTGATTGAAAAATGGCGCCGAACTTCGCGCGTGCGCGTAGGTTTTTTTTCCGCCAAATATGTCAATGTCTGTATAGCATATAGTATAGCCTATTTTAAGTGAAAATGTTTAATTTGGAGTGGTAAATGCAAATATTTTAATATCTTATAATCCGGGTTATACATTAAATATATGAGCGCGCGCGGCCAGGCGGCGCGGCATGCAGACAGGCGGCGCGCGGACACGCGCAGCAGCAGCACGGCGCCTCCAAGAAACAACAGCGTGTATGTACGTGTAATGGGACAGGGCTACTGACGCGCAGCAGCTAACAGCTGCTTCAAATAAATTTTATGCGGCTCGGGCTCAAATCACAGCCTCGACTGTAATTAGCAACTTAGCTCACTTGTTACATAATATACTATTACGATACAAAAAAGGTATCCAGTAAAACGGATCATGTGTGAACGGGCTGTTACCTAAACTACAATGTAAGCAATTCTAACCTTTTCAATTTAACAATTTCAATCGTATAGAAGGACCGAGCGGCGCGCGAGGCGGCGGAGCGCGCGGCCACGCGCGACTACCACGGCGGCGCGGCGCCGCGCGCGCTGCGGGACGCCGACGCCCGCGTGCTGCGCCACGCGCAACACCTGCTGCGCGAGGCCGAGCGAGAGGGACGCAACGCCTGGCCCATACACCGCGCGCTGCAGGTGCGAGCAGGACACACACTGACACTAGCACGACTACCACGGCGGCGCGGCGCCGCGCGCGCTGCGGGACGCCGACGCCCGCGTGCTGCGCCACGCGCAACACCTGCTGCGCGAGGCCGAGCGAGAGGGACGCAACGCCTGGCCCATACACCGCGCGCTGCAGGTGCGAGCAGGACACACACACTGGCACTTGCATCGGGTCAAGAGCCGAGGCTTGTCATTCCTTTTCTTGGGCGTAGGAACAAATGCAAGACATGTGATCTAGAGCAAGACATGCGATAGATCCAACCCATTTACATTACTCGTAAATAATATATTAACTACTTTGCAGCAATACTGCCGCATTCACCGGCTGTCGCCGAGGTCGACGCCGGACGAGGAGTCCCCGCGGGCGCCGCCGCCGCGGCCCGAGACGCCGCCCGGCGGCGCCGGCGTGTGCTGCGAGACCGCGCGGCTGCAGCGCAAGCTGGCGGCCGAGCAGCAGGCCAAGGCCAAGTCTCCGCCCGAGGAGGTAAGACGGGAGATATCTTTTAGAAAAACTTAAGACACATAATTTGCAACAAATTATTTCAATATATTTTATAGTGCGAAGCGGTACAAAGGACCATAAGGGAAGCCTTTGTCCACACCGAGAGCTCTCCTAGCTGATAGAGATATTTATTTAGTAGCACTGCACGGTAATTTAATTGCGTAATGAATTGGAACAACACACCAACATGCATGGACTTGTCAAATTCCCAGAAAATAGGGCCAAATTACAAGAAATCGCGCTGTTCTGAGTAATCATGGATTCTTGATCTCTCTTCTTTCTCAGTCATTGTCCCCATCGACACTCCTCTTCTTGACAAACACAGTTACGTTTTGATTGTGTACGTAAGTACCTAGTTGTGTTAAAAAAATGCATTTTAATTGACTTCCACTAATAAATTGAGGACTGCTGTGGCGATGGGGTAACAATGTCTTTCCACTTGTAATCCACATTTAACGAATGTAGGTTTCTTTTCTTTGGTTTGGGGGTTTTATGTAAGTGAGTATAGTAAAGTATGAGTACATTACACAAGCTATTTAGGTACTTACTTTAAGTGTAACCGGCGCAGTTTCAATACACGCCCAAAAGTAGTTTTTTTTTTACAAATAGATAATATGTATCTGATCGCTTGTCCCCGCAGGGCGCGTCGCGGCTGCCGGAGCTGCCGGCGTACCACCAGCACGGGCCGGCCTTCCCCACGCTGCTGCACCCGGACACGGTGCGCCACTCGACCGCCACTCACTATACTGACGCTTCATTTGTTCCTCTTTATTCATAAGTACTAACTTTGTAGGAAACTAACGAATAGATTGTGTAAGAAATTAATAATATGTAAGCAGCATTTCTATTTAAGATATCAGTTACAAATTTGGTACACGGAAATAAACAGGAAAAATGAATGCTTAAATATTTTAACATAGTGATGTATTTTTAAGATATAATACGAGGTAAGTATGCTCTTTACGTGATGTTAAGTGATCACCGCTGATGATGGAAACCTGCTAATCTCTGAGAAGTTTAATGGTAAGTCCCGTTGCCAAACACCGCCTGTCCTGCCCTTCTCATCGGCAGACTGCAAAGTTGCTATATTTTATTTATTACTAGTCGTCCGTCCCGATTTTGCACGGGTGGACATATTTTTTTATTTTTATATTTTTACCTTTTATTTATATTTCATTGTTGTTTTTTTTTTATATTTTACCCTTTTTACTGTTTTAGAGTGTTTGTTTATTTTTAATAGTTTAATTGTATTTTTTACATTTCTGTATTCACATCTTTATTTTTAAAGCTTTATTTAATTCTATTGGTTGTTACTTTTATTTTACAAACTTTTTCCTGAAGCTTCAATGTAACACTATGTTCGAAGGGGTAAGTATTCGTAGATGATAGCAAAACATATTGATTTTCAGGAGATCCCATTCGAGAAAGGGCAACATACTATTTAAGTATTGCCCATGAGAGAAGCACTATTTTCTTAGGTCGATGTCAACAATCAAAAAAGTTTATCCCTTTGATTAATTTAGGGAAAACAATATCTTCACAGAAAACAGTCACTTTTTAAAGGATATAGCAAATTCGTCGAAATCCTCGTGATTCGCGGAATGCGAGCTAGCTGTCCGATCGCGGGCCTAGTAATGATTGTTCCCATTCTCTTGTAATTCTTTTATCAAAATGCTTGTACCATTACACACACTGGGAAGGCTTACCTTGTTTTAATTCGTGGGGTGGTTAAAAAAATTGTGTAATTAGTAACTGTACGGGCCTTGCACTTACAATAGCTCGGCGTCAGCGTTTACCGCGGCGTCGTCGAAAGTAGAGCAAAAATCAATCAGTTCACGTTAATCATCCGCGCGAGCTCATCATATCAATATCATTTAATTTTAGTCTTTATATCAATTGTTACCTATCAGTTTCATTATATCAAATTTTTACATCTAATTCTCAGTTCTATCATTTTATATCACTCTAACAATTAAGTATACGAGACCGCTCGCATACAGTAACTGTATCTTCGACGTTGCACTTGGTGTTAACAGATTTGTAACATTTAAATCTTTCGGTACTTTTTCCATAATCATTCTATGTAGGTACCTACATTTACCCACTTAGTCGTTTCTCGGTGACACTATCGCCCTCGACGGAGCCAATTGTGTCTATGAATATTTCTAGACTGTTAACCTGTGGGCTATCTGCAATTGTCGGAGATAATTTTCCATCTTCAAGTATTTTTTTGTGAGAAATTTTATGGTATTTACTTTTGTTTGAGCATATAATAACCACAATTGAGAGTTTAAATTGATTCAATTGCCATGACGGTGGTGATTTAAGATAACGTCGACACATGTACCTTTTCTTAAAACTAGTATTGTTTGGCGAAAGTCTCCAGACAACATAGAGGTTATGCTTCCCATCATATTTCTTCAGTTACTGATGTCTTTTAATGTGCGGTCCACAGCTTCTACATGAGCTCTATGGCTAAGTAAGAGCTTTCCCAGTGGACCATTTTTGCGGATTTAGCATACAGAATAAGAAGAATAGAATAGAGTAATCTTTATTGTTGTTCAGTTACACAGTTCAGTTACACAAATAACATCTCCAACCAAATTTTAAAGCATTGCAAATCAACCCTGTCCCCTATCTTAGTCCACATTTTTAATTTATGTCTTGATCTGGGTGTTTTTCCACATGATCTAAAAAAGGCCATAGTTATTCCTATACACAAGGCGGGCAGTAAAGATTGTGTCAACAATTACCGGCCCATTTCACTATTATCAGCTTTATCAAAAATTTTGGAAAAAAATATTAACAATAGGCTTATTAGTTTTCTTGAAAAATACTCAATCATTTCAAAAAATCAGTTTGGTTTTCGAAGAGGCAAATCTACCTCAGATGCGGTTCTTAAACTAACATCTTTTGTTTCAGAAAATCTGGACAGTCATAAAAAGGTCATTGCAATTTTTCTGGACCTAGCAAAGGCGTTTGACACCGTCTCGATTCCCCTCTTATTAAATCGAATAGAGCAAATCGGAATACGTGGTTTACCTTTGAATCTTTTTAGGGATTACTTGTCAGAGAGAACCCAGTTTGTAAAGATCGGTAATTTTATCAGCGACCCCCTTGCTATGTCTTATGGCGTCCCACAGGGTAGCATCTTGGGACCCACCTTGTTCCTAATCTACATCAACACCCTATGCTCTCTTAATACAGGTGGTGAGCTGCTATCATATGCGGATGACACAGTTCTTTTTTTCACGGGAGAAACCTGGAAGGAAACTTTTAAAACAGCCCAACGTGGGCTAAACAACGTAATTCTGTGGCTACAAAGTAACGTTTTGACCTTAAACACTTATAAAACTAAATACCTTGCCTTTTCCATCAAAAACTCCAATAAACACTTTTCTCTTGTCGCTCATCTTCCTCAATGGATAAATGCTCATGCACACCTATTGAAAGAGTGTGCAACATTAAATACTTACCTGGGAGTAATCTTGGATCAGAATTTAAGTTATAAACCACATATACTGCAACTTAGCTCGAGGATTAGGAAACTCATCTATATTTTTAAAAATTTACGGCATGTTACTAACCCTACACTACTAAAACGAATTTATTTTGCTCTTTGTGAATGCTTAATAACTTATTGCATAACATTTTGGGGTGGTGCAAACAAAACTACTCTCCTAATTCTTGAAAGATCTCAACGGATCCTACTTAAAGTGTGCACGTTTAAACCTTATCATTGCCCTACCGAGTTGTTGTATAAGTCCTGCGAAGTTCTTACAGTGCGACAGTTATTCATACAATCTGTCATCCTTCTCAAACATAAAACTACACTCTTTGATAGAACTTTGCTTCAAAAACGTAGAGCCGACATTGTATGCATGAAGTATAAGATGAACACCAAATTTAGCAGTAATTTTTTCTCCTTCCTTGGTCCATACCTCTATAATAAAATAAACCGAATACTCTGTATATATAATGTCAACAAGTATGAACTTAAGCGTAGAGTTGCTCTGTGGCTCCTTTCACTAAATTATGAACATACTGAGTCCCTGCTGGTACCTATAAAATGAATTCCAAATAAATGGAAAAAAAAGAAACGCACACACAAAACAAAATCTTATGTAATATTATGCCTACACAATCAATCAATTCCAAACTTATACAAACCGCACGCACACCCTCCCACACACACACACACACTTCATTAACACTCACACATCTCATTTACATACTTGACTCGTCCAGTTATGCAACCTCCAATACAATGTATGTGTACCACATTTATTCTCATTTTATTCCTTTTTGATTGTTTAAAATTCAGTTCTATCTGGTAAACTTAAAAACTGAAAATCTTACTGTAGAAACAGCTTCTGGGAAGAGGAAACCTAAGCTCACAGGGCTCTGCCCTTTATTAGGGAGTAGTGAATGCAGTAAAGTCTTTCCTTTTTTATTCATGTATACCTTTTGCTTCAATGCTCTGTAATATTTTTACTGTTTCTGTTCTGTCACTTCTTACTGAAATAAATAAACAATTAAACAAATTTTACAATTAGCTTATAAACTAAATTTCACAAAAAGATCTTAATAATTTATAATGTTTTTTAAAAAGTATTTTTAGATAATGGTCGTTGTAGAGGTGGGGGAATATCGTTAAAGCACTTAGTTGCCAAGTAACCGAAACTTCCACGAAACGCCGCAGTTTGGTGCCCTTGCGTCTTTAGTCGATGCCGAGATGCTCTTGTGTTGTAGGCATTATCTTCAGAAAACCAAACAAGTTTATCAAATAGATACTTAAGTGCACCCCGCGTCGCCACAGAGTGAACTAAAGTGGCAAAATTTAAATTTCTACGTGAGTTAATGTTGAGCATTTTGGAATTGTTCAAGTAGGGTGTTATATGAGCTCTATACGGAATCCTAGAACAATACATATAACACGCATTTTGTACTCTTTGTGGCATTTTCCTAGACAAAGCTGTTGCTAGTGGACCAAACACGACGCTACCATAGTTTAGCTTGGATAAAAAAATAAAACAAGTTTCACAGACAATGGTTCTAAGTTCTGTGCTTAAATATTCACGAATCATGTACATCACTTTAAGGCGATAAAAGCAAGATTTTACCAATTCTGAAATATAGTTATTAAAACTTAATCGATTTTACCAAATTATTCCCAGGTTGCGAGCTTAATTAACCATGGATATCATTTTTCCGTCAATACTTATAGAGAAATTAATATTCAGTACTTTTTCTATTTGTTTATTCGATCCGAAGATCATATACTTGGATTTGTGTGGATTTAATACTAAAGCGTTGCGTTTTGACCAAAAAGCTACTCTATTGAGATCACTATTAAGTTGTCGTACAGCGAAGTGTGTTTGATTAGGATGAAAAGAAGTATAAAGCTGTGTATCATCAGCATACAGGTGAAAGTTACAGTTTTTGATATGGTTGACAATGTCAGCTGTGTAGATTACGAACAGCAAAGGTCCCAATATAGAGCCCTGTGGCACGCCTCTTACTACAGGAAGCAAATGTGAGTATAAGGGCAAACCATCCTCCTTTTAAAGCCTGACACATTGCTGCCGTCCAGTTAGATAACTATTGAACCATTCAATGACAGATCGATCTAGGCCATAAAAAGATAAATTTAGACAAAAGCAGGGGTGTGTTCATAGTTTCAAAGGCGCGCGAATAATCCAATAGAGTGAGAAGAGAGGCATTACCCTTATCTTTTTCCGAATAAGATGCTATCTGTTACATCCAATATGGCAGTTGTAGTGCTTCGTTCCTTCCTAAACCCAGATAACAGATTTACAGATTTTTATTCTAAAGACACAACCAACAGTAATTTACCGGTTGATTGCGCAGTTTTCCCACCATTTAGAATAGTCGCAGCAATTCTGGAAAACGCAACTACCAATGCTGATCTTCCAGTTTTTTGTACTTGGGCCAGTATCACGTTAGCAAGACAGGTTAAAACTGTTCCGCCAGCAGGTCCAAAAAAATAAGCCAAACTACTCATTTTCCACACTATTATTATAGCATGGAACGCTGTTTTTTGATCAGCATACTTACAAAATAATTTATTTGAATGGAATAGCCGATTTGAACAATTCAAAAATTAATTTATTTGGATAAGGATTTACAGAAACAGAAGTATGAATAACGTGATCTATTTTTGGTCGGTAATACTATCAACTTTTAAAGTGATAAAGTGGTAATTGTCACATAATAGTTGTATATCCGGAAGTATTTAGAAGATATTCATATGTTTTTCATATTGTAGAATAGAATATACCTACTTTTGTTCTTACTTCAAAAGTTTTCGCAGCGCATGCGATGAAAGAGGTATGATGGCGTTTTTTCACCTTATGTTACGCTATTAAAGTTAAAATAAGGATCTCTAATCTTTTCTAGCAATGAATATAGCCTATGGCACTTAGGGTGAATGTCACTTTCTGATAGTGAAAGAATTTATGAAATAGGCACAGTAGTTTTTGAGTTGATTCGTTACAAACATACACATAAACATACAAATCTTCCCCCTGTATAATACTAGTGTAGATAATCAAACCCAGGACCCTGGTGCTGCAAGCCGCGTTTTAACTTACAGCTAGAAAAATAACATAGATTGTAGAGCGCCATGTAGAGCACACGTGCGTACTTTGCTACATATGCCTTCTCATAAAACCGATTATTATTCCTACTCTTTCTCTGTTCATGCAGTCAGATTGTGGAATTCACTACCTCATGTAATTCGTGAGTCTAAAACTTTATCTAGCTTTAAAAAGAAAGTCAAAGATCACTACTTTTCTCTACAGTAAGTTTTGTAACCTACACTACTATTTAAACAATATTATGATATTAGTATTATAGTTGTATGTATTTTATATAAGTATATTTAAAGTAGATTTTATATTATTTTTATGTATTTGTATGTATATTCACAAGTATTTAAGTAGTTTATACGATATTATCGATTAGTACACACTATTATTGCATCTTAACCAAACTCTCCAGTCTTGGGTCTGCTGGAAGAAATTTCATAAGAGATAAGCAGTACCTTTGTACTTATTTTTGTTCAATGTGTTTCTTTATTGTATCTAAACTTATGTGTACATAAATTGTTAAATAAATAAATAAATAGATACAAAAAAGATAGGAAAATGAAAACCAATTAAATTTTTTCACATATAAGTAAGCAGGTGACAATATAAATAAAAAAAACTTCACTAAACAAAACTGAAGAAGAATTCATAAAACAATATTTAAAATTTATTTCAAATGCATCCCTTCAGACTTTTACTCAATAAAAAACTACAGACTCTCCATTTTGTCTTTACGATGTTGCAGTGGAAGAGTCGCGTGTGTAGAGACAGCTACTTCCACTATCCCTACTTTGATATAAGACCGTATTCAACTAGCATCTCAATAATATATGAAAAAACCGAAGTGGAGAATGGCGCGCCCATAACT
Organism: Stenoptilia bipunctidactyla; assembly: GCA_944452665.1. Lineage (NCBI taxonomy): Eukaryota > Metazoa > Arthropoda > Insecta > Lepidoptera > Pterophoridae > Stenoptilia > Stenoptilia bipunctidactyla. The sequence continues at coordinate 23,222,023 of OX101740.1, read as the reverse complement.
TTAGAAGGGCGTATTTTCTAAAACAATAAAATTAATAACTTCTGAAGTTTTTGCTTAAGCAAATTTTTTATTTTCACTCTTAGATTTTGACTAATTTCGCCAAAAATTTGGTGCAAGTTATTTCTGGATTGATCAACTTGTCCGAGCAATCGAAACGCTCATCGCATACCGGGCTGAGATCTGTACAATAGGAAGGCCTGCTACAAGCAAACGTGACATGAAAATCACGTTCAGGACTGAGTTGACTTACGACGGGTTTTAGTAATAGCAAATTCAACGTTGTGCATTACGTTTACGAAGTACAATGTCAAATCTATAATTTTGCCTATACTTAATTCATGTATGTGTAATGCACATTTGTTAAGCAATATCGGCTAGAATTGCATTGTAATAAATTTACCCTATAACGTTAATACTTACAATAAATCAGTATGCAATCAGCACCGGAGGAGTTTGGTATTTCACCACCTTATTCTTCCCAATTTAACTGAGTTTACAAACAGTACCTTACAATTCTATGTCCTTCGAGATTTTTTTTTAAAGCCACGCCCTCACGCGCAGCCCGTAGCCCCAGCCCGCCGCCCACTGAGCAAATAGAACTACTGTCGCAACAGCAGACCAATTTCAGAGCTCAATTAAAGGTATGGATTTAGATGCCATGATAGATAAGTGGGGGCTGGAGGATGAACTCGGCAATTAACAAACGCGTTGGGATAGTATAGATAAACATCTCTATGACACTAGTATGGAGTGCCTTCATGCGATTAAAAATTTAGGGGTCAACACCTCGACTTGGGATCCAATATTAGTTCATTTAATTTGTAAAAAGTTAGATCCCATAACTTATAATGATTACAAAGAGGCCCGTAAATCACCACGTGACTTGCCATCGCTCAGTGAACTCATGAGTTTCATAGAAGACAAGTTTACGGCCCTTGAAGAGATAAGCTAAAAACTTTGGTTTATAAATCTAATTCTAACATAACTAATACATATAAGCCTAATCATTATAATCAATTCCGTTCATCGAACCGAAACGGAAAGTTCCAAACCAACGCAACACTTGTTTGGAATTGTCCGCTTTGTAAGCAAAAACATATTTTATTTAAATGTATTAAATTTGCTAAGTTAGGATCGGATGCTAGGTTAAAAACATTATATAAATTAGGTATTTGCACTAATTGTTTATTTAGCCACGACGGCTTGCATGCCATTCCACTTAGCTGTGTAAAATTTGTCAGGGTAAATATAATTCTATTTTGCACGAATCGTTTGCCTTACAACTGGCCCCTCAACCCGAACCGCGCCGCTGCACAGTAGTTTCATGCCATATAAGCGTTTGGACATAGGAACATTAAAAACTGAAGTTGCCATTTTGAAAAACAAAAAATACCACTGTATTCCAAACTCAAAAAGAAATAACAATCACTAATTGCAACTTTTCGTATAGACTCATACTTTTCATGTAATTAAATTAAAACTATTTTCTTTGTATGGAGAGCACCATTAAAAGGGCTATATCCCGTGATTCCCTCCTTGTTTCTCTATCCGGTTTACAGGTTTACCATCACACAATTATTTTCTATTATTGGTCTACAGCAAAATTCGCGCAATCATGCGTCTTCGGAGATATAGGCCAAAACCCGAAGAAAATATATATTTTCGTTAAAAATTTAGTATAATAATGGGCCAAAATAATCAAGAACTACTTCATTTGCTGAAGATAGTTAAAAGCATTAGTTTCTAGTGCTCAGTGACATTTAAATATTCTAAATTAGGTTTAACACTACAAAAAAAAAACAGTTATTAACCAGATTAATTTCATAAGAATAATCTTTTGTTACCTTAATCGCAATTATTTTTTATAATATTTTTGTCTGTTCGAAAATTTAACTATAAGCTAATGAAAAACTTAATAATTAGCTAATTACACTGACCCAACCTTTTATCATTGGGAAAATTCCTGAAAGTTCCAAAGCCCTTACTTTAATGGTACCTATTGTAATGTATATTATATCGAATGTGAAGCATTTATAATACTTTAGATAACTTTATTTTACTTTTATATTCACTGTGTCTCTAGAAAGTTACAGAAAGCATAGTTATAATGCTTTTTTATAAGATAAAATAGTTTTTTTGCCATATCTCCGAAGACGCATGATTGCGCAAATTTTGCTATAGACCAATAATAGAAAATAATTGTGTGATGGTAAATCTGTAAACCGGATAGAGAAACAAGGAGGGAATCACGAGATATAGCCCTTTTAATGGTGCTCTCCATACAAAGAAAATAGTTTTAATTTAATTACATGAAAAGTATGAGTCTATACGAAAAGTTGCAATTAGTGATTGTTATTTTTTTTTGAGTTTGGAATACAGTGGTATTTTTTGTTTTTCAAAATGGCAACTTCAGTTTTTAATGCTCCTATGTCCAGACGCTTATATGGCATGAAACTACTGTGCGCTGGTGACAAGGCGCATCTCTCGCCCGCCCTGGAACGTCCCAGCAGTGGCAACACTCACCTCATAGGCTACATAATTATTGATCAGTGTACTGTACATAAAATTAACCTGATATTGTTCTTTCCTAACTAATGGTATTTTTACTTCTATAATTAAAAATCTAGTCCCTACATCTACAGGTAAAGACAAGTCGCTCGGAATGTTAGCTGATATCATATTTATCTGTTGTTCTAATTGCTTAGGAGAATCGATATTGTCGTAAATATCAACGGCATAATTTGCTCTAGAAAGTACATCCCTGCTGCCAGACCGCGCACTAATCAACGGGTTAAATTCATTAAAGACCCAGCAAGTGACCATGATAAACAAAAACTTGACTAATAAAAAAAAAGATTGTTCTGCTACATTCCGATATCTTATAGGTAGTTTCTGATCTGTGGACCCACCATGCTATTCGCATTGGAATAAATGGCACTATCTCATGCAGTACTCCGTTTTACTGTGGTCAAGGGTAACATCATACATTTATATATTTCAGGATTGCTTCGACGAGAAATGCGAGACCGGCGCGTGCCACTGCGAGCACATGAAATAAAACCACAAAAAAATATTGAGAAAGTAACAGTTTTTATTCATTTTTCATTCACTTTTAGAATGTTTATAATATTTTCGTTTTTGTGAGTTTTTTGTATGGCACTAGAGTGAAAATTACAATAAGTGGTGACTAGAGAAAAGGTGGTAAAATTATTGTGCATTAAAAAATCTGCTGTAATCGGTCTTTTAGTACAAAACTTAATTTAGAAAGTAAACCTAGCGCTTATTAATAACATCTTTGGTCGAATGAGTGTAGATTGGGTGAGGTTACAATAATAATTAATAACTATGATATGTTTCAACTGTTGGGAATATTGCCTTGTGGCTGTACATATCATTTTATAGAACTTGATGAAGTTTAATAAGTTCGGTTTGTTTATTACTCCTCTTTACAGTTATTAACAATACGGACAAGTAATATTCCCAGCAGTGGAGCATCAGCGACTAATACATATGGAATCAAGTCTCAACACAGTTTCGTAATACTTTCGTTAGCTTTGGCCGACGCCATATATGTACCTAGTCATAATATGTTCGTTGAAATTATTGTTATAACTGTCGATTGGTCTTAGTAATAAAAATAATAATGCTAAAAGCCATTCTTAAATGATAAAGCTATTATTTTCGTTAAATTCATAAAAAAATATGATAAATAATTGTTCGTTTTATCTGTAACAGTTGATTTGTAAAAAACTTGCAAAGCTTGAACATTTCCTAAGAATATTAAATTCTGTAACAACAATAATCTCACGCAACATTTCGTAAACACGTTCAGTTCATCATATTACATAAAATATTAATTTTCTAGATTGTTCGAAGTTTCGTTCGAAACAAGTCGTGATCGCAACTTAGCCCTAACTTAAACCTAACTTGTACTTTACCGCGATCATCCCGAAACTAATAACATTTCTAAGTGTCCAACATATACTAAAATAAAGTAATTTTAATGGCAATAAATTTATGGTAAATAAAATGTCACAGAACTTTGCAATATACTTAAGTTACATGCCCGAAAACAAATATGTTATCCTCAGAGCAGAAAACTTAAGATCCGCAACCAACTGAAACATTTGAAACTATAACTAAGTCGTGAGTGTGCTATCTTTAAAACTATCTTAAAAATCCTAATGTCAAATACTTCTATAAAACTATGTTACTATCAAAGATGTACATTACAAAATTATTTATTCTAAAACGAATATAGTTCTAAGGCAAGTTTGGACGACAGTTAGTAGTTAAGTTAAAGAACCATAATGATTTATTTAAATATCGTACAAACAATTTGACAAGCCAAAACATCCAGTACTAAAAAAAACACAAACATTAAATAATGTGGAATCTGAAACGTCAGCATAACTCTACAAAGAAATAAATAAATTAAGTAACACCGGTAATACATCTCAATTTGGCACTTATCTAATACTTGTAGGTCCAGCAGTGGAAAAATGCCACCAATATACTAAAAATGCATCCATGTCCCATTTCATATAAACTTATTTACAAATTACACTTGCAACAAATAGTAAAAAACAATCACAACAAAATATATTAGCTTATTGGGTCCCAAAAAAATAAAAAAGAACACTATAGGATTGCGGAGAGCCAGCAAATGGAGTGGCTTTATTTCTCAGCGCGCTGATTGGCCGGCGACCGGCGACAAGATGGCCGTCACGGCACGTCGCGCGACTCGTCCATGGCTCGACTGAGGCAGCGACTCACTAAGTTGAGTTTGTTCATGTACGCCTGCGCCACTTCCCCTCGAGGTGAACTGAACAAAATAAAAATATTCGCACGAATTATAGCTGTGATCAGGTGTAAAAATATATTTAGGAAGTATTATACCAATGGTTTACCTCAACATAAACGGTTCGTGGATTGGGGAGGGCGCAAATGGACTTCCATAATCACCCGCTGTAAAATTAAAATGTCGTTGTAGGTATACATTCAACTATTGCAATAAAAAGACATCTTAAATCTTGTGTTCAAGTTATTTTTCACGTTTAAATTCGCCTTCAAAGTTAAAAGAAATTTATAATGACAGAGTATAAGCTCGCTATTATAATTGATTGATAGAAAGAAAGAAAAGAAATGAAAGAAAAAAAACGTTTATTCAGCAATCATCACAAATCAAAATTGGAAACATAAAAATAAAAAAAAACAAGTAAAAGTTTTCTGTCATGTCTTTAAGAAAAAGTAGAATATTAGCAGATCAAATATATTTGCACTCAAATATTTTAACAAACAGTATTAACTATCGAATCCCTAGTAAATCACGACGCATTCGTGGTAATTCTTTCATCAACACTCTTAATTTATGCCAAAATTTTGTCGTTCACGCGTTCGTACGTTCAATAATAACACACAATGAAATGTTCTACGGTATTCATTTATTTAATTTAAAAAGGTCTCTATACAAAAGAATCTCTAAATGCTCATTTTGTTAATATAACTTAATTATAAATTGTATTTCGACTGTATTGTTTTCTTATCTGTCCAATTCTTTATCAGTGTATGTAAAAGTTGCATTTGTTTATAATTATTAAATAACATAATATGTTGATCATGGTGCTGGTTATACAGTCATCTCTTTTTTTGTATTTCTTTTGATATGAAAATTTGTCACTGTGTATTTGTTTTTTATCCCAAATAAAAAAAAATGAAAAAGCTAAACCATCTGACCGAGTATCTGTTTTGTTCCCTACATTATTTTTCCAATCTAATTTTTCTTCCAGCAGTCCAAACAAAATTGAATAAATCGGAAAGTTTTTCGATCAAATATCAGCCTTTTCCTTCCTCAAAATAGGTTTCCTTAACAATTGAAGTAAAATTACGTTGTTATTACAATCTTATAATCTAGAATAAATGTTGTCTGGTCAGTTACTACACAACATAGTTAGCTGAATATAACAAAACTGAATACATGCATGCGACAAGCAAATAGACAAACCTGCGTCGGTGATGAGAGTCCGCCGTAGCGACGCGCGCCGTAGCGACCCGCCGCTCGAGCTACGGACAACAAACTACGTGATGTACTACGATAATATACTACGATATGTGCTGTGGATTGCTTTAATTGATTAAAGAATACATGAATATTTTATTAATACATATGTTTTTCAAGTAATTACAAACTACACAAAGAAATGAAAACAAAAAAGTCTACGCCACTACTATTGTAAGAAGGGATTGTGCTATCGGATTATGTAGGTAGCGAAACTTCACGATTCTTTCGATAGGTAATAAATATAGAAACACATAATTTACAACGTAATTCAAATAGGGTACATAGCATGCCGAATAAATGACTAGCTTTATATACATATACTGCCCTACTCTAAGAAAGCTAAAACACATTACAAACGTTTGTAATATTTAGCAACTAGGTTCTCCTGAACAGAAGCGTCGAGTTCACCGTGGAATCAGCGACGAGTGACATAATAGCTTGTGTCCACTAAAAATAAATTTGATGTGTTAGGGTTTTTTATGATCAAACATGATCTAGATAACAATTTACTACATTATTTTATTCATATTATTCGTGAAATAAGAGGCGTTATGTCACGTGACAGTACCTATTCACTTATAACACGACACCAGCGCTCTTCGCTGATGACGGCGCGCGTAAGAACTGATATTTTTTTTCACAATTTTCTTTAGGTTTTGATATTCTGCTAAATGTAACATCTGTGAGCTCGACGACGGAATCTTTGCACTCTCATCAGCCCTGTTATTTTTGCTAAACGAATAGGCCTGCTGTGGGCTTACTCTTGACACTCGATTTCATTTCAGAATCGAGATTGGGATTGGAATTTTGCAATTTGGTACTCCTGAATGCGTAAGTGGCGCAAGATTTAGGTCGATTGTGGTGGAATTTTTTAGAACTAAAATCAATCGAGTTTGCCCGATCGTGTTCATACATTTGGTACTCTTGACAAGATTTGACAGCTTTGTATCGAGTTTGTAATAGATTTTCGGATCGTGAACAAACAGTTACAAAAAGTTAACTTTTTTGTGTTCGAGTGTTAAGTTTTAGAAAAATATTGTGAATAATGGCACGACTGGCATCATTGATTGCCTGTGCTGAGCACATATCTTCTTTAATGCGCATTTTTTATCAGCCCAATACTAAAAAATAACAGGAGTATTATAAATAGGATATGGAACTAATGTTTAGTAAAATTAAGGATACATAAAAATAACAATAATACTACCTTCGCCCAACCTTTTCCATCTTTTTGTGCGCCGCCCAAGGAATTTAGTTTTAAGGATACTTCTATCCATTTTTGTTTTATGTCCTGCTTAGCATGAGCAGTGCGTAAAAGACCCTTAGCTAATCCTGGATTCTCTCCAAGGAATTCAGCTAGGAGCTCCTGTTGAAGATGTGTAGGCCTACTCATATTTTGCAGAGAGAAAACACTTTAAAATATACCTTTGGAAAAATTCAAATAAGCGCTCCAAGTACTTTCCTTGACATATCATACAACGACAACAGTATGACCGTCTGACATAAGTACTCAGCTATAAGATAAGGTATTATTAAAATTATAAATCAAAAAGCAATCATTTCTTTGAACTTTATATACCAAGAATAAACATTTATTATGAATAAACATGCTCCCCTTCTTAAAAGTATAATTTTAAGCGATAATTATTCATTTTTATTTCTGTGGGAAAATAGTTTCAAAAATCTGCCACACTTGTGGTCGATAGTAAACTCGATTCTCAATTTCAATCCGAAAGTGAACTCGATTTCTTCAAGAGTACCAAAATGTGTCAAATTGGAATTGGAACTGTTTCGAGATCGGGATTGCGTGAGATTGGAACTGATTTCAAGGGTAAGGCCACTGGTCTTAAACTGATCCTACTATAAGGTGTGGTGCTACGACATAAGTACAATTTTTATACATTTCTAATCAACTATAAAGCTAAATCAAGGGATTGCAATAAAACGTAATGTAAGTATGGATGTGGAACTCACGGCGTGACGTTGTCCTTGGAGGCGCTGAGGATGCAGTTGGCGGAGACGGCGCGCACAGCCTGTCGCCGGCGCACGAGGAAGCGCATGCGCACCGCTGCCGACACCGCCGTCGCCACGCATCTGTGGAAGGGATTACATATTGTAGCAATACCTATTTAAAGTTAAATTAAATATTACCTACTTAACAATCTGATTGCTGGAACGATGCTGATATTAAATCTTTTGTATAAAGTTGCGCTAAATACAGGGTGACGTCACTTTTGAAATTTAAGCACGTCGTAGTTTGAGATCATACATGAAGAGAAAAAATAAATATTAACTATTTTCTGAGTAAACTTAATCGAAAGTTAAAGAATTGATTACGCAACGCACGGTTACACTAGCGTTGGCAGCGATCCGCGTGCCAGGTCACGTGACGCGATTTACTCAGGCGTAAGTAAAGTAAATAGTAACAAAACTTTATTTATTTATAGGGAATTCTAGTGAAAAGTTAAGTACCTAATGACCAGAATCGACTATACAGTGCTCTCCTTCAGTAGGTATCTAAAATTTGTCACCAGTCACCCTGTGTAAAGCGCTTACCAGCAAAAAGACCACCTAATAATGGAACGTTTGTCTTCTTTGTCACCCTGGTGGAAAGTACATACGGAGACTAAGGTGGTACCTACACGTTCATATATGAGAAACCTATTCTCTCAATCATGGTGAGAAATATTGCCCGCGTAGGGTCCGCTAAGAATAGCCCTATCGCTCCTGGATACGCGTGGCGTAAATCCTAATCCGAGTGGCCCCCATTTGTTGGTAGGACCCCTTCAGGCTCCGCTGGCTAGCAACCACCTTTCATATAAAATCTGCCGTGATGTGCTCCGAAAATGTTTTTTGAAGAGCCAGTTCCTTCACAAAACCATGTGCTGCCATCACAGACCTCATCTACTCACCATAAGGAGCCAGTTTCTCCAGGTCAAACGCGGGTTTACCAATAAAAAAAGATCATCAAGGCCTGAAATGGTAAGATACACGGGATGTCAATTTTTAGGCACCTATCGTACATACTTTAATCGATTTTTCTCCGTCACCGGCGCCAGCCGAAGTTTATGCGTCTCGTGTAGCTAGCGACAGGTAGCGCCAACATCACGGTGACAAACTAAATAGAGCCTGAAGTATATCCTACTTGAATCGGTTCTTCCCCGCGCTGCGTGGCGCGCCGCTGCCCGGCAGGCGCAGCTCCCGCTCGAGCTCGGCGTACCCCTCGAGGACTCGCGTCAGGTAGCGCTTCTGCCACACGAGCGCCTTGCGAACGCTCTCCAGCCGCAGGCAGCGCCCGTGCAGGTAGCGGATCTATGCAACAACACCAGAAACATGTATTAGGGGCTCATATCAACAATGACACGAACTCAAAGCTTTCATGTTACTTTCTTTTTCGAATATTAACGACAAACTTGGGAGACCATAGCTTTACTAATGATGTCAAGTAACAAAAAGTAGGTAAGTATCGTTTTGTCTCGTCAATAATTAAGCTTTTTGATAATCAGTATAAATACATAGAATAAATAATAATAAATAAATTATAAATAAATAATAAAATCCCCAGACAATCACACCAACTACATGGCCCCAAAGTAAGCATAGCTTGTGTTATGGGATACCATGAAGCGAACAAGGTCCCCCCTTGAATACCTAGAATATAAAAACATAAATAGAAATACACCCAGACACAGAACATTTTTTTTTTCTTGTTCCGTGTGCGAATCGAACTCGCTACCTCGAGTCTGATCCAGCCAGTGTTACCACAGCGCCAAAGTGGTCGTCATACAGAATACTCGTACATCATTATCTTAAAAAAACTCATTATAACCTTAACTTTGATGCATTTCGGCGTATATAGGTAGTAATTATTACTTAAGTAAGTAGGTACTCATAAGAAAGTATCATGGTGATGATAAACCAATAAACGAAGTTCTTTTATCTGCTATTTCAAACAAAACACAGCCAAATGTTTGCAAAAAAGTAATGAAATTTATCATACGATCGCACACTCCAAAAGCATTTTTAAATATTATGCGTCCTGCAGTGCTAGCACGGATCTTTTGTCGATCGTAAGTTTACGAATGCTCGTATAGTATGGAGTCGGTTGCAAGTTTTTAGTAACAATGTAATTTTTTATTTTACAGTTATTTAAGAGTAGAACCTGTTAACAAACATTCAAAATTAACAAGGAACACATTTATTTAAGCTGACCGTGCGGCAATGGATAGATTTCAATTATTGCTTGCAAAACCGTCTCCATACTATACGAGCATTCGTAAACTTACGATCGACAAAAGATCCGTGCTAGCACTGCTGATTTGTAGAGGAATATATCGTACGTCTCACCAAACATGACAACCTGAATGAAATAGGTATACAGGGTCTGTCGTAATGAATGGATAACCCGTTAACTGGCGTTGGTCCGGATGTAAGAAAGTAAGAAAATTGAATCCTTTTGCTGAAATTCTCAGCCATATGAAAATGGCGAATACTTTTATACTTTTTCATACATTTCCTAAATTATTCCATTCATTTCGCTACCATTTCATCAAAATTGGGTATTCTTGATATATTTTTTTTGAATAATACTCCTGAATATTTGTTACATTTCATTTTAATATAATTTTAAGTGTTTTTAACGTGGAACATTGTCAAAATTCTAGGATATTTTTTATCATTTTTCATCGTGTGAACTTTTGATCATCTACTATGACATAAGGATATTAAGAAGAAAACCAAGTTACTTTATGGAAAAACATATCATACCTCCACTATAATAATGTGAGGAAAATGCACGAATTTAAAATTGTGCTCCAATAGTTATATGCGACAAAAATGTTGTGACAAGTTAATTCAAAATTGTAAAGGATCACGAGGCTTTTTAAAAGGGACAAAAGCAGCAATACGAAGATGCTCTGCACAAACACTACGTATGGGCCACTTATGGTCACAGAGATTGAATATATTAATATCTATAAACGTGCTTGATAAAATTAAGATAAAAGTATGATTAAATATTTGTGACGTGAATGGATACACGTATATTTTACTATATAAACTATTTCTATTTATTAATAAATTGTCACTCAAGATGTAATCGTGTCTTGCTCTATCAACCCTTTCCTGGTCGTAATAGACATCTATTCAAAGAATAAGTGTCAGTTTAATTTCAAAGATTGGTGTCGACAGTTTGGAATACGTCCAAAATGTGGCAACGAATTTTTCGATTGAACATAACATAAATAGTTCTTGTATGAGACTACATACCACGTTTCAAGTCGTATTTGACACTGGAGAGAATTAAAAATAAGAAAATGCAATATTTTTTTATATTGTAAGGATAGGACGTTTGTCTTCCATGCCACCTGATGGAAAGTGCGCATAAAGACTTTAGTGTTACACGTCCATCCACGAGAAACCTATTCACTCGACACTTAAAAGTTCCAGGACTGTAGTGGTCGGGAAAAACAGACGCAGGCAGATTGTTCCACATCTTGGCAATCCATACCAAAAAGGAACTATCGAATGTCGGCGATAACGATATGTTTGCGATATTAAGATGTTCGTATGACTTCATGGTAGCGGAAGTATGTTGGTAGTACTGTTAAAGAGGGCCGCTATATGCAATGACTGACATTCGATTGCAGCGCCATAGGTTATATCTTGAAGTAGGGTGATGGCAAGTGACACATACATATACGGTTAGGAAGGCTAGGCGTGCGGACGTGTCTCAAACGGACGGTTTATAGTAGCACGGTATTAATTTGTTTTAGCGTTGTAATGGTAAAGTAATAGCGGAACGTAACAGCGATTAGAGATTGTATTGTGAATAAGCCGGTATTATGACCAAGCCGACATTCTCAGGACTGAGTAACTGCCTTGTGATTATTTCTATCGTGTTTAATAAGCTTCATCGCTCACACGAAGCGTTTTGTTCGACTTCTTGGTAAATCCACTATATAGGGATGAAAGTTCTGTCTGCGTCTGGTAGTCCGGTGGTAAAAAGGAGTGGGTTCAATTTGGTCAAAAAGAGCACTCGCACACTCACCAAAATGTAGCAATGTCGAATGCGGCCTATTGTTCAGTAAGAAACATATCTGAAGTGACCATTTTTACATATAATTATTATGATTGATGCAACGGAGAATCGTACGTAACTAATGCCTATTCACTACCAGTTTATTTCAATTTTGAATATCTATCGTCGTTTTTTAATTTATAATTATATTTCATGGGCGGCGTAATAACAATACTAATCCAGATTTCTATTTCATATGAAAGAACTTTGGATTGAAAATACAATATAGAAAATCACTATTAATTAGCTATTTAAATGTGAACGTGGCTTTATTTTATTCATCAGTTCTTATTCCACCTCTTTACAACTTAATCGAAAATAGAACTGTCAGCTCTTGTAACAGGTGACATTGTAATAGTTCAAGCCGTAATACAGAATACAACCAAGATGAATGACATTTTGCATTCAATAACAAAGTTTTCGACGATACTTTACAAAAAAAAATAAGCTTATTTTAATATGAAAATAGAAGTTGATAAAAAAATATAACGGGACATGGAGGCAGCCCACAGTCAGCAACAAAAGTTGCCCAACAATATGTAAGAACTTTCACCTCATTTGTTTTAATATTAAGTTTTGGTCGTCTGTAGTCAAGTATGTAAATGCTTCGCTACTTTTGTTTACAAAACAATATAAAAACATGTTTTGAAGCTAAGCTACCTATATCAAGATCTTAAGCCAACATGTATAAACTCAGAAGAACAGCGGCATCAAAACTTGATAATTCAGATTATATTGTAAGGTTCAGTTTAAGAGTTGGTTGAAATCAATTGAAATGCGCACAGACAAACCATAATTACTTATTGTTACAGTAATATCATCGAGTAAGTCTCGCTATTGCTTTTTTTTATTATTACACATTTAAATCCAAACAAAACTATTTGGGGAGTTTCAAAGTCGTTGGCAACTGGACTTAAGCTTGTACAGTAAGCCAATATAAGTCAATATAACAGTTGTTTGGGATATGACTGTAATTTAAACTGTTGAAATTCACTGTTGCAAGTTAAAGAAATTTAAATAATGTAAATAAAATTATAGACGAAGCATTTTTATGATATTTGTCCTTGTTTTTGCCACCAGCATGTGTGGGGACCACTCGTCTTTCATCACGTCGGTCACCGATAACAAGAGCAAGGAGGTGAAACCAGACACTGAGATTGTAAAAGAGAAGGAGAAAAAGATTGTTTCTTTTCATAATATATCGCCTTCTGTGAGTTTCATTTTGACTGTATTTTTACACAAGTGATAAATAAGCTTATAGCTTCAGCATGATGCTACTACGAAGGATAAAGTACCTATCTAAAGTTGCTAATAACTGAAACATTGAAGGCCTGTTGTCTTAGGATTTGTACAACCCCCCTAGCTCCCAAAATAAGATAATACTTCAGATAAATTTACTATAAGGTTCTTGTTTGGGATATTTTTTTTCGTTCGATCTTCCTGTATGGTGGAGTGACTAGGATTTAAGAAAAAAAAACATGGATTGATTAACTTTAGAGCTAGATAGTTCTGTGTAAATAATGTCCAACGAATAGCAACAGAAAAAAGTAGATTAAGATCGGAAGAATACGCACACGAATCGCAACTTTAAAAATAGATATATCATAGCCAACTGGTTAAATTACCGATTCAATTGGACGCTTAGGCCATTGATTGATTTCCGTCATTCATTAAATGGCTTAAGGACAATCAATGTTTAAGCAGTTGGCCAAAAGTTGTTTATGAGAAAGGCTCTCAGACCGGAAGACGGTACGTTTAGGTGTGATAATGAGCGTAGCAAAGAGGAGCGCTCACTTTTGCGCGAGCCCAACGAGCGAACCAAGCAGTGCCGCGGCAGCGGCCAGGGAAGCGTGTTAAACCTGGTCACCTATCATAGTCAACCCTAGCTTGAAGCAGTTGGCTGAATCTTGATCTGCCATCTTCAAAGGACTATCTTTCAGCACGCCAAGTTCTAAAGTGTTTCGATTTCAATCAACCATCAGCCAAGTCATTCAACTGTGTGGCGGCATTCAATCAACTATTGGCCCAATCATTTATTTCAAGGCGGTCTAAGCGTCTTATTGACTGGCTAATTGTATCAGTTGGCTTCGACAGATATAACAGGTTTATTCTTTGTAGCATCTAGCATCTGCATGAAAATAGGACGATATATCTAATCGTTTGCTTTATTTAACACAGACGTCGCGCGATGACCGGTTCGGCGGGCTGCACCGGACGGCGTCGGACCAGGGGCTGCCGGCGGTGGAGCACCGGCGGCACTACGAGCCGCGGATCGACGCCGGCATAGACACCGCCATCACTTCACCCAACAGGGCTTTGGCACACGGTATGGAGACATTAGCTCGTATATGAACATTTTAATGGTTCTCAAAGTATTTCTTTATGTCTAGGTTCAAACTGGGTCGAAAGTAGATGATAAAATGCGAATATTAGGCATATTTCAGATCACTTGAATATTATTTAAAGTACTCGCGGTTTTTTTGGCATGTTATAACTATCCCTAATGACACAAGGAAAATACCTTGGCAGGTATTTTCCTTGTGTTTCGTGGAATATAGATAGTGTTAGTTAGTTTGATTGGATATCAAATAGGACATTTTTAACTTATTTATTACTTATATTTTACGTTATAGCTTGGCATGCGAGCAATTCATTTCTTTTATAAACAAATATAGACCGCATAATGCACCTTAAGGAACTCCAGACAAACCCGTCTGATGAGTATAGGAAACAATTTGAAACGTTGAAAGTTTTCCTCAAAAAGGTTTCTGGAAGAGACGCTACTTTTAAGTAATGAAAATTGTTGATTAAATCCAAGCCTGTAATTGAATCTTGATAGGGACTCCAAAACAACTACCTATAAAAAGCTTAATTTTTAGCTCAATTATAAAGGAGGACGTCGAAAAGTCCAAACGCGCACGCGCACGCGTTCCGCTTAAATCGGACCCTCGTATTGAACCTCGATCGCGCCCGCGTAACTCGGCTTTAGTCCTAACCATTACTATAACATATCCAGTTTATTTTGACCCCTCTATCTGTATCCTTCGGCAGCGGCGACGGGGCGCGCGCGCTGGGCGCCGCACGCCGTGCTACTGCTAGCGCTAGCGCTGCTAGCCACGCACGTGCTGCACGCGCTAGCCGCCGCGCTAGCCGCCACGCTGCCGCCGCTCAGGTCAGCATCACTACTCCGCGACATGAGCCGACTGCAGGCATGAGTCTCTCCCACCAAGCTGACCCAGTGCTGCGTGGTGGATGTCAGAATTTTGAAAGCGACGAAATGGCTTCTGACAAACCTTAACGACTACTGTATACAAGTATACAGCACCCGGGACCGACGCTTAATGTGGCCTCCGAAGCACGGAAGTCGTCGTGAGAAATTAATGGTCAACGGTCACCCTTCCAAGTACCGACCGCGCCAAACTTTGTTACTTAGCCCGTGATATCGTTTGATACGCACAATAACCATGGCGACAGCTGTTTACAGTAGTAGCTAAGCTCGCAAGTGATGAGCAAAGCCTGTAAGAAGCAGGTCAATATGCTCTGCGACAAATGCGCAGAATTATCTGTCACACAGCTCATACCGTTGCGAAATTGTTACTGGCTCGTACCGACAGCGATTTTATATTTTTTTCATTGTAAACTTAACCCGTTCTGCATTTAACGTTAATCTCACCTGATGGTCAATGAGTTCGAAGATGAAAGCACACAAGCTTAGAAAAGAACTGACTCTTCATAAAATATAGCTGGAACATATCACCATCGGAGCGGTACTATTTGACGGCAGATTTTATATTGA
Source organism: Stenoptilia bipunctidactyla (assembly GCA_944452665.1). Lineage (NCBI taxonomy): Eukaryota > Metazoa > Arthropoda > Insecta > Lepidoptera > Pterophoridae > Stenoptilia > Stenoptilia bipunctidactyla. Next base: position 23,206,087 of record OX101740.1, on the reverse strand, counting down.
GGGTGGTCGCTATCCAACCGGACGCGATCCTACCACCTTCTTACGACACTACACGCTCATCTATTCCCTACACGGACAATACATACATACATAACTTCACGCCTGTATCCCTTATGGGGTAGGCAGAACATCAGAGGTTATAAGACCAACTGATGTCACGTTTGACTAATGAGGTATTATAATGATTGCGAGAGGACAAGAAAGCGATAAAGTAGTCGTAGTGCCAGCGATAGTCGGTACTGCCTACGCCTACTATTAATTATCCCCAGTTCAGCGGTTTCATGCATGCGTAAGCATGAATACAAACTTCAACTCTGAAGTTTTAATAAAGATTACTTGGCGGAGCTTATTGAGAAAGAAAACATTTTTGTTTGATCTTAGCTACGAATCGTACGTATAAGTCTAATAATGCACTCAATGTCCATGGCTATTTACAGGTTTAGCCCCCTGACAAATAGTTTTATCGATTGTATCCCCCATCAAATGTGTAAATATATTACCTATCTGGGTATTCAATGTGTATGTTCGTTCACGTTAATCGGAGTTTTGCTTAGCGCCGTGTGATATAACTTCGTGATGTTTACAAATAAAACTAAAAACTAATGTTTGATTTAAAACTCAATAAACTCACAACAACCCCCGCCACAACAGTAATCTAATCCCCAATTGTTTTCCAGAAAACTCTGCAAATACTGTAGAAAATGGACTGAAGAGGCGTGGCGCAGTGAGCAAGATTACAACCGACGCCTCTATCCAGTGGGACTGGCGCTTCTCACGGCGGTCCTGTACTCGCTGTACTTCATGCTCTACGTGGCCTACTGCATCAACGTCTGGGCCATCGAGCCTCTCTACTTGGAGGACAGAGAGGAGAGAGTAGAGAGGGTGGAGAGAGACCGCATCAGCAGCTACGACGCCACGGCAGTCAAGGTCACAAACTACGAAGACATCCCGCCGAAGAGTGCACTTGTCAAGCGTGACAATTAAATCGTCGAGTAATAATAAACTTGGTTTTGTATGCCTGTTTGTAAGTTTTTTATTTTGGTTACGGGGTGTTCCCAACCTCAAACTATTGTATACCATAAAAAGTTTAGGTATACAATGTGACGTAAACTTTGATCAGGCGTTGTCTTCAACGTCGTTTCCACGTAGATAATCTTAGATGATCTTTTATTTTTTGAGGTTGTCATTTTTACTCGCTCATTTATGGTACTTATTCACTCGTTTTACTTTAAACGAATGATAATTTTTTCAAGCTTTAATAATATTTATTCATTATAAGTAATGCAGTTTTTATTTGTTACATATTAAGGATGGGACGACTATTCACTCAATAAGGAAAAACATACGCAGGTAGTTCGTTCCTCACCTTGGCAACCCGTACCTAAACAGAACTGTCAAATAGGTAATAGTCTGCCCTCACACTAATTGTTTCCTGAAAAATTGGGGAAAACACTAACACCTTCGTACATCATATAAACAAGTTCTGGAGCAGGTTAAATTCTTTTATTACCTTGATCTAATCTTATCTTCTGCACAAACTGTCGACTGTGTCAGAGGCATTAAACGTAACTAAATTTACGAACTTACCTTTATTACTCAGCTCATAAAGATAAGAAGATTCCCTAAGATTAAAATGACTCCCAGCCTCTCGCATCCTCGAATCTAACTCTCAGTTTGTAGAAATTTAAAGAGGCTTGATTTTTCGTTTTAATTATCAAACTTACTCCAAAAGACTCCTACGTAAATTACCTATATTCTTCGTCCTGGTTTCAGATATTCCTTGTTTAAATTGTAGTTCTTTTTGTTCTTTTTTATCTTCTTTTTGGAATTTTGTTGAATACGTGAGTTCCATCGAACCATAGTGACTAAATGACAAACTTAACAAACATATTCTAGAAACTAAACATATACCTAACCTATAAAACATCATGGCGGAATCGGAAGTCGGTTTCGTCAGGATGCTCTGTATTATATAAGTTGCAAATGTCAATGTTGCTTTTTGTTAAATTTCTAGCATAAAAGTACTTAAGAGTACGCATGCCGCTAAGCTAAGCACGTTTTTGATTGCGACAAGAAGTTTGCCATTTCACTCAGCTTCCGCACAGGTTAGGTGGATATGGTTATATTATTATAGCTGTTTATTCTTACATATATCGGGACGCATATCAAATAATAACCTCAGAAAGAGTAAAATTACTTAATTTACAAACCTACTTTAATAATAATGCCACGCTTTTTGGTATTTTATTTTAATATTTTCCTATAAGCCATTAACAATAATCATTTATTCCTAGAGTTGCGTCAAAGTTGCAGTTGAAAAATTTTTTCAAGGACAATAATTTAAAAATATTATCACACTTTCGAGACAAAACGATAACATGGTTAAGTGGCACCGAATAGTGAAGCTATGGGGCTCCTTGCTTTGTACCTACGTAAAAACGAAACTAATTCTAAGCATTATGTACATACCATGCTTACTTTAAAATTCTGAGAATGTTGCTAATTCATTAGCTTAAATCAGCCAATTAGAATAGAAATATAAAACGCACAAATTTACTACACAATACGCTACAAAATTACTATAAAAAATATAAGCAGTAGCGTAGCAATCCACCAACAGTCCTTTTTTCTAGAATAAAGAGTGATTTCTTTGGTTTCTGCTAGGTCATCATAGTTTAAAGTCTGTATTTCAGAATGTTACAAAATTACAAGTATTTGCAATATTAAAGGCTAACAGCCGGTTGTTCCAAGTTTATACTTTTACGAATTCGTAAAAAAAAATGTAAAACGTAAAAGTATCCCGTAAAAAGTGTTGCACCACATTTTTTTTATACTTTTTACAGTTACTTTTTACGTATACTTTATACGGAGCTCAGACCCACCTCATAACGTAAAAGTATATTTTTTTGATTGGAAAATGGAAAATAACCTACAGTAGGTGTGCTAAATTTGGTTTAATTATTAAAAAAAATACTTTTTTGCACTCTGTTAATAATAGGCCTTTGTGTCGTATTTAAACCTTATATTTTTCGATATTACAAGTATAAATGATTTTAATTATAGAAATTGATTTAGTGCGTATGCGTGTGCGTAAAGCTTGAAAGTTCGTTGCGTATAAAAGTTCCTCCTCTCCGCAGGATTCTTTCACAGGCTTCTTTCATCTGTTACGTTGCGTTAAAACATAGTATTTCTTAAACCGTAGGGATGCGTTCTTAACATGCCCCCGGCCTTGGAAGTACCGACTTCCAATGGAGAAACACCTTATTTAATTTGTATCATTGCATTCTATAGGTAGTGGACAAATTTTAGAAAATGATCTACGTATAGTGCTGCCTGTAGCCATTCGTATAGAAGCTACTCTCGACACTCCGTCTTTCCCTGGGTAGATCGCGATGATTCGTCCCATGCACCACTTGAGGGGGGGCGAGTTGGGGATCGGTTTTGAATTACACATCTGGAATTTAGGTTTGGGGTGGAGGGGGGAGGGGGGGCAAAGGGGGTCTCCCCACCACGATGCGGAGTTGCGGAGATGACTAGTTTTTTTTTTATGAATTTTGAAGTTTGTTATTTATAACCTCAAAAATAGGGTTATCAATCACTGATTAGGGGTGATTTTGGTAAAACTACAGTATATGGACCGTCGAATTTAGGGGGGGGAGGTGGTTGGTGACCTCCCCCTCTGAGGGGGAGGTGCGGATCCTTGTAGTAAGTGCTCCGCTTTGCTTCGCTCCTTGCATTAACCTCCTAACCTAACCGGTCCATGTCGGTTTGTGACACAAATTGTAAAAGTTACAATTATTAAGTTAATACTGGACTCTTATCGTTTATAAGGGCGAACAACATACGTTTTGTTTTGTACGTTAATAATTGAACATTTCACTAGTACGCATATTAATAAAACAACAATATTTTTCTTATTATTTATTATATTTTATAAACTTGTTTTATTACATTTAACAATTCCATATATTGGTCTTTTATATACATATTTTAGCAAGTAACGCCTCCACTTGTATTCAACTATAATGTCAGCAAAATTTTCTGGGTGGTTATAATTATCTTTATAGAAAAACCTTTTAACCACCCGCCACTGAGACTCAATCCTTTGGGTGTGCATTCCATCTTCTGCCACAAATGGATTGTCTGGATATACGTTTCGTTTTACCAAGCAATCATATAAATTGAATTTTTGTATGTAAAATATCGTTTCAGTATAGGAAATTTCAAACACGTATAATTAAAAAACTATGCATCTCTGCAAAACAAGAGGGGTATTAATCGAAAGGGGAAACCCACCCCTACATAAATAAACCCATTTCAATCCAATTTTCCAGATGTGAAATTCAAAATCCCACCCGCGAGTTGTCCTCCTTGACAAGAACAAGCGTATTTTCTTTCAAGGTGTCTCAAAAGTTATTCCACTTCAACCGGATTTGTAGCTCCGATACATATTCCTTTGACCACCGAGTCCAAAAGTGCTGCCTGGCCTGCTCTATTCGCTGGTAGCGCGACAGTCGGTGTGGCAAAGCTTCATATAATCCCATTTATTTTTTAATTGGTGCGATTTTCTGGCAAAGGAGCATGCGGGATCGCTATTAAATTCATTGGTAATGGCGCGCCAGGCATCTTCCCTCTGCTTAGGTGTAACTTTACCTGAAAAAATGGACATGATTTAACACTTAAGTATATGAGTTAATTTTTTTTAAAACAAAAGGTATCATGCCTGTTTGTTTATTTAATAAAATATGTTATTTTTTAACAGATTATTGAGTAAATTCGACTCATCTTCATTGAATTTAGCACTTCGTTGTTTGAAACAAACAAACACAATAAGCTCGGTATATTTTCTATGAAAACGTGAAAAATTAAATAGGTACATAGGTGCTGAAGATGTTGTACTTACATTTTTAGCGCAACATTATCTTCAGATATTATTCCATTATACTATTTTAATGCAAAAAAAAACAAACAACTTTAGAAATTATAAACAATTTATTTAGTTTGTTTTTGACAATCATATCACAATATTGAATGCATTGTCTGTCATACAGTCAGCCAATCACGATAGTTTATTTTGAAAGGTATGACAGGTCTTGCCAAATAAAAAAATGGTAATAAAAAGCTCCCAAGCTGAAATGGAAGAGTAAACGTTTTTGACGCCTGGCTACTTTCTATACTGTTACTTTTACAGGAATTTTGTTGGAGCAACAGAAATTTACGAATTCGTAATAGCAAAAGTAATAGTATACGTAAAATGTAAAACGGAATTTGTAAAAAATCAGATGATTTGGAACAACCGGCCATAAGTATTGCGTGAGATCAGAAAAAAATGTTTTATTTAATAAATGTTTAAATTATTTGCTATTTTAAAAGAATAAATGATGGAAATAAGGAAATGTATAGATCGTAGCCCACGACTCAATGGTTGTTTCCTATAGTAACCTAAACTTATTAGTAAACTTAACTTACTAAGCGCAAACTTTGAAAGGCAATAGTTTATGTAGATAGTCAATGGGCCGTATTCGACATTGCACTTCCTTATTTTTAAGTCTCTCCATTGTCAAATTTTACGACGTGAAACGTGACAGCCTCATAAAAAGACTATTTTTTTTCTCTTTCTGTCACGGCATTAAGAAACACTTAAATTAAGAGAATTCAATCTCGAATCGGGTCCATTTCCTTTCTTAAATTTCTTGTGTCTACGACCTCAACTTTATCAGTTGAAATTGAACTTAAAATCGGGTTTGTCATCGAAAACAATAATATGTGTTACTTTAGTTTAATAGTTTTATTGTGACATCGGGCAAAAATGTGTATAGGCTAATTCGTTAATTTTCAAATCTACTTAGCCTCATGGTCACCCTGATTGCTACGTTTAACTGTCACAGGCCCTTAGGAATGTGCACTAAATTACTTTTTCAATTTTAGGGTGACAATAGTGTTTGTGTTTTTGCTACTTAAAATTATTATCAATACAGTTTTTGCATCTAGAGTTGCAATTGATATAATCTCATGATCACTTATGTTTCACCCAGTAATGAAGTAAGGAAAATATATAGCAGTACTTACCACCTGGTCCTTCTCATCGTGTCGCGTGTTGTCCCGCTGCGTGGCGCTAGTGGCGCTGGCGGCGGCGTGGGATAGGAACTGCTTGAGGCCGGCGATCTCGCGGGAGAGGTCCCATTTGTGCGCCTCTAGCTCCGTCTGTGGGACATTAGGCTATGTTATAACTGGTTATTTAGTATAGCTTATCGGGATTCGATTTAGGGCCAAAGTCAAAGTCAAAAAGTTCTTTATTTCGAAGGTACAATACGTTAAATTATTTACAATTTAAACAGAATCTATCACCACTTCAGAAAGTCGATCTGTTGAGAAGAAGTGGCAAGAAACTCAACAGCGTTTTAAAAAAATACAGAACAAAAATTTACAGCCAGGGAATCCCATTTTCTTGCATCCGGATATCTTACAGTAGTCCTTTTCACACAACACTTATATATTTTTAGAATTTTATTATAAAAGCGTACACATTGAACTATGCATGAACGAACCAGTGACTTTGTGGAGTCTCCTATTATAGCCGGCTAGTTTAGGATTTACCTGATAATCGACAATCCTTTATGTAAAGTCTGCCATCAAATTAGTATCATCGTTTTATACGTGATTGGTTCCGATTAAAATGCTTTGAACAGCCAGTTTCTTCATCTACCATACGGTGAAATTTTAGTCAAAAGCGTGTTAGGTCAACGATAAAAAAATATTAAACGTATTAAGTTTTAATTGTTAAACGGATGTGGCTATACGGTAGTTATAGGAATTAGAACGGATGTAGGTACTATATGAAATAGCTAAACAATATTTTAAATATTCGTTTCGATTTTTTAAGGTAACTTTATCAAAAAATTCAAATACGGAAGCGAAAGATACATAACAAAAACAATGTAATGAGAGATTTTCTGTCAGCTCATTAAAAAAACAAAATGTTACAAAAATGGTACAAAATGGTTCGATAGATGGGGCCTTACAAAAGGCGGCGTCATATAGCCACTTATTCTACACTGTGTTTTTAAAAGTAAAATAAATTATTTGACGTCTGTATCAGAAATTGAACTTATAAATAACCATAGATGGTAGATACCACTTACCTACATTATAGTATACAGACATAACGCGATCCTGGTCGGGTAATTTTTATTTATCACATTTTTCATTTATTTAAGAATAATTGAGCATTTTAAATGCAAAAACTTAAAAACATTATTAAGACTTAACGCCTTCGGCTTTTTAAAAGCGTCATCTATAGAGGTTTTTTGAACTAATCTATATGAGCTGTCAGAAAACTCCTCATTGCATTGGAATTGATTCTTCGTCTTGTTACAAAGAAATAGACCTATATTTAGTACACCAAAAAAGCTATTGTGCTAGTATAAGATAAACAAACTTTGTTGATATATTTTTCAAATTAAACAGGTAGCTTACTAATATTCTAAATGCAAAAGTTTGGATGGATGTTTGTTCCTCAATAACGACAAAACGGTTTAAGGGATTTGGATGAAATTTGGCATAGTGATAGTATACAGTTTGGACCAGCCCATAGGCTACATCTTCATGAGATAATAAATTACGCATGAAACACATTCAAATATTCGTTTGAATGTTTTAAGGTAAGCTTATACAATACAAATACAGAATCGACTATTTATTTGTATTGTAACTGATTCTGCGTTTTATAAATAAATAACCAACAGAAGCTATTCTATAAATATTTGGTTATTTACAAAAAGAATATTTATTTATTGTCTGTTGAAGTATTTTATAAATTACTAGCTGACGCGGCAAACGTTGTTTTGCCATATAAATAAAAAAAAATAGATGTTGGCCGATTCTCATAGATACCGGATAAGCACAAAAAATTTCATCAAAATCGGGCAAGCCGTTTCGGAGGAGTATGGTAACGAAAACTGTGACACGAGAATTTTATATATTAGATAATTACTCGATAATAATTACGGCGATCATGTATGAAAAGATTGATGAACGTGGAAGAAGCGTAAGAGATATGTTTGGATCGCAGCAATTGGTGTTCCCTTGTCTCTGCCTACCCCAAAGGGAGACAGGCGTGAGGTTATGTATGTATGTGTATGTATGATAACTACTTGAATGAACACTAACTTACCAATGCATCGGCGAGGCGCGCGGGGGTAGCGGGCGCGGGGGTAACTTGCGCGGGGGGCGGCGCGCGGGGCGCGGGGCGGGGGGACTGCGCGAGCTGCTCCCGCGCACGGACCAGCTCTAGGCAGGCGTCTTGCTTCTGCCTGTGGAGATGACAAGCAATGTCAGTTGATACATTTGGTAGTAATAAGACTGCTAAATAGACAACTTTTGTAAAACAGAATCGTATTATTTCATGTACAAAGAATATTTATTATTATTATGCCGCGATTCATTCTCAACTAAATTAATAATCAGTGTAATATTGAACAACTAACCGTTTAATCTGCGCTAACTCAGCCACCAGCTTGTCATTCTGTTCCCTCAACACGCGCGTTTCCCGCGCGTGTGCTGCGCGTGCGCTCGCCAGGTCCCGCGCGGTACGCTCGGCGCGCGCGCGTTCCGCTTCCAGTTGACTGCGCGCGAGGGACAGCGCGCTTTCTTCCACCTGTGAACATATAACAGTACAAATGTTTCACTACTTCAATAGTTCGTACTCTATCCTATCTCACAAAGCTAAATAATGTACTTGTGTAACAGCGGAATTCCCTAAAACTCTCTCTAAATCTGTGAAATTATTTCTTGTCGAAAAGGGGGGGAATAAATTACATATATTGATAAAAGCCCAGACCCGGAACTTTTTTTTCTCGTTCCGTCCGGGAATCGAACCCTCAACCACTGGCTTCTGTGGCAGATAGGTTTACCTCATCGCCAAAGTGCTCGTCATTTTTTACATTAAAGTCTTCGTCTCAAGAGTTGGGCTAAAAAAGCAAAAACATTCTTTCAGCTAACAATTTAATACTTTTCAAGCTTGAATCTGACTTATTACTTATTATTACTTCGGTATGCCCTTTTGTTCTATATTTTAGATCTGATATATGTATATTGATAAATAAAATGTTTAAGAGTCATAAGAGAGAAATTCTTCCATGCTGGACTGGAGCGAAAGAAAAACATAGAATGTGCCAGCTGCTTCTCTTCTCGGGCATACTGTAAATGTCAGTTAAGGGACCGAGGTGTTATGGGAGGCTTTTTTGTGGGCGATAGGCTGACCCCCTGTCACTGCAATAGTCTCTCTCTGCTATTATAATGCTCCAAATTTGTCAATCGTGACATCAGATAGTTTTATTACCTCTGGTGTTCTACCTCTGGTGTTCACGCCTGTATCCCGTAGTTTAGTGAAGTTATGTATGTATGTAAGAGAGAAATAAAACGCAAAGGTATTAATTACAAACCTGCACTTTAACAGGCGACACGACCGTCCCGTTCCCTCCCTGCAGGCGCGAGATGATCGCGCGTAGCTCCGTCTCTTTCCCTCTCGCCTCCATCTCAGAACGCATCGCGCTCTCTAAACGCTTCTTCAGGATTTCTATCATGTTCGAGTCTTGATTCTAAAAGTTAAGCGATATTTTATTTTATGTCCTGTAATATCTGGCCAAACAAGACGGATTTTTCAAATCAAATAAAAAATCAAATGCTGCAATGAAAAAACCAGACCAGAATACGAAAAAAAACTGCAAAATAGTTTACAGGGATATTGGCCAGGTTTTTACTTAGGTGTATTATTTATTACACTTAACTTTTAACACTTAACACTTAACTTTTTCATGATTCCAGCAAAATTTAACGTGTTGAAAACTTACTTAAGTTTATTACATTTATTTCACGCTTACATAAGTTAACACCTTGTTTCTTAACTTATAATTAGTCATTAGCTTTCCAAATGAATAAATGATAACATATTAAAGTAGAATTGAAATCAAAACCAGCGAATGCAAAATAAAATATAGACTCACTGTGGGTTGACTACATACGATGACATGGCCAGTACTGTGGTCACGCATTTGATTTATGATTTTGTCCATATCTACGATCCAGCCAGGAGTTACACAATTAAAAGCGGTCGTCGTATTTAGACAACTACACTGTTTTCGGTATCAGATGATATATCATATTCCACTACGCGCAAACGACTGACAACTAATAAAATATAAATTGGCACGTTAAAAAATAAAAACTTTACAAATAAAATTTAGTTATGAATCACCTGTAATTATTAACTGTAAATAAAATAAGTGAATGATTAAGAAATATTAAATTATCAGATGGAAAAAAAGAACGTTTTGTCGATAGAGATCGACACTACTGAATCGATATATGAACGGCCATCTTGTCATCCTTATTCTGATTTTATTACAAACTGATTTGATATGTGGCAACAATCGAATGGAAGATCGAACAATTTCATCGCTAAGATTGTCGATTTCGAACTGTTATGTATATCATCTGAAAACGTTTTTACTATAAACAAGCTAACCTGTAAGCAGTCGGCGGTGTCCTTATGCTTGTCAAGCAACAGCTTGAGTCGACTGGAGTTGTCCTGCTCCGCTTCTAGCCGCAGTGCCGTGGTCTGCCAGTCTTGGACTAATTTGTCACGGATTCTGGGGAAATAAGGAATTTGTGTGAATACGTCATTTAGGCATACGATCTGCTTTTTAAAATTATTGGTTATTATTCTGTAAGCTGGCTATAAAATCGTCAAAAAAATCTTTTATGAAGGCATTGACTACTCCACCATTCACCACTCATTCATTTAGTGATACGGTAATATGAAAATTTATTTCCTTGGGCATAAAATGAGCTCTAAACTAACGCGGCCATTTTAAGTGACAGAAATCAAATCGTTATATACAAAAGTTTTGTTTTTTAAAGACCTTGGCTAAAAACTGTACGTAAAAAAATATTGTTATTGAGGTTTCCCGTCACTTTATTTCATTCTTTACTCTGAAGGCTACCTTAATATAGTAAAATAGATGTTAACTTCGTCTCGAACCCCGTGTCTATGAACTTTTCATCACAAATTCGGGTGTTAAGATACCACGTAATCCCACTGTGTTGTGTCCAACACAATAAATTCATAATACATAAGCCTACTATGGCACCACACATTCCAGAACCGAATTGAAAACCCCCTATAAGTAAAGTACATCCATTTCGCTCACTCGTTAAGCTCCTTGATAAGTGCGTCCTTGTCCCTCAGGCGCGCCTCCAGATGCTCCACCTGCAAGGCGAGGCGGCTGTTGTCGCTGCGCAGGCGCGCCGCGCGCTCCGACGACGACGACTGGATGGAGCTGGATGACCTGTACAGGAACAAGGTGCAAGGTTTCGTATAATGGAGACAATTTTCAAGATATTTTAAAAATAAATAAATAATAAAATGAAATACAGAATTTATGTATTCGCTTCATTTTCGGTTTGAAAAAGTTCGACCATGTTACAGAATATCGCAAAAAACTACAATGGCTCCCGATCCGTCTACGTAGAAATACCCGTATCCTCTGTCTCCTTTTTAATGTTCTGTTTAACCCTTCCTCTCCTCTTTATTTATGTGAGCGGTTTGCCTTTACTAATCCTGTAGATGCGCTTTGTAGAGCACGTAAGCGTACACTCCTGCAAATGAAGTCCCATAGAACCGATTTCTTTGCATACTCATTCACTGTCCATGCTGTCAGATTGTGGAACTCCTTACCGTACGAAATTCGTGAGTCGAAATCACTATACATTTTCAATTTCGAGTTAGAGAACATTATCTTTCTCGAACTTAGGTTTTGAAATCGTATAATTATATATTTTTATATTATAGATCGTTCATTGATAATATTTCAACAATAGTTCATAGATATATATTTTATGTATTTATATATTTAATTGTATGTATGTATTTAGTATGTAGTGTATGTAATATATATTTATTTGCTCGTAAGTTGTACGCACTTAATTTGTTCTTTTTAATCTCATTTTCCAGCCTCAGGCTTGCTGGTAGAAATTTCTTATAGAAATAAGCTTTGCCTTTGTACATTTTTTTTTTAATTTATATGTTTCTTTAATTAAGTTTCTATGTGTGTACATAAATTATTCAATAAATAAATAAATCCCCAAACAATCACACCAACTACATGGCTTCAAAGTAAGCAAAGCTTTTGTTATGAGATACCATGTAGCGAACTAAGGGGGAACCTGGAATAAAAAATACAAATATAGATAAGCACCCAGACCCGGATAATTGTTTTTCTTGTTCCGTGCAGGAATCGAACCCGCAATCACTGTGGTCTGAGGCAGATAGGTTAACCCCATCGCCAAAGTTGTCGTCTAATGTTCAATGTGTTCTAGGAGATAAAGTATGGCCCACGAGAAAAAAAATAAAAGGGCATTGACGTCTCTCTACCAATGTACCCTTTTTGTAAAAACGACACAAAAAAGTATATGGAAATTATCGCAAATATGTCGTAAATGACTAAAACATGAGTATCGTAGAAGTATGAGTATCGTTTGAGTTTGTGTAAAACTTGGTAGAAGTCGAGTCAATGCCGTTTTATTTTTTCTCTCGTGGGCCATACCATAGTAATGAGAAAGTGATATTACTGACAGCACTAATTACTTCGCCAGAACAGTGTTATAATGTGCTGCTATATTGCAGGCAATTTTTGAAATTTAAAACAGAGGAAATAAGGATTGTGGATGTAAAATAAGACATCTTGTCATTTAACTGAAATGGCTACAAATTAATAGTTTTTTTAAGTCAGACTGATATTTTCTAAAATAATCTCGTTCAAACAAACAAATCCTTTAAGTTTAATTATTATTTATTTATTAGAATACATGATTAAACTCAATATACTTACACCCGGTACAAATACACGGAGCATTTTTCTATTAAAAGCACTTATGAATACAACACGGCTTCATTATGGACATCTACATCACACTCTTGAAAATCCATGTAAGTCGCAACAATTTGAAAGTTTCAAAGTGTCATATATTTAGTAAAATTATTAAGTGAATATAAAAGAAATGACTATTAACTTACACAGAAGAGCCCAGCGCTAATCTCGGAATATCTTCGTGCTCGTCGCTGCTCGCAGACAGAATCTGTAACAAGTACGGTAACATATTACAGCACTTACATTTCCTATGACAAGACAATCAGTTATATATTTCTTTATAGCGATAACTTAAACCGAAGCCCTGTAATATAGTTTGCAATACTTTGTCGGTCTTTGGTAAATCAGCATTTGTTTGGAGTAAAAAAACGCTTTATTGTTAAGTTCAGCCTCTCCACATCAATCCCAACAACATTTGTTCTACAAGTTATAAAATTTAATATATTTTTTTTTATTTGGTTTCCTATACAAAAATATTTATAGCCTCGGTTTAGAGGCGTAGCTTTATTTACTCTGAGCGTAGGTATGTCACGCACCCTGCGTGATAAAATATCGCTTCAAAATAATAATAGGCACTTCTTGCAAAATGTAGAGTTGGGAGAAAACGCTTTTTTTTGTGTTATTTATAAAGATTTGTAATAAGTTGTATTACAAATATTGTTGGGATTTATGTGGTGATGCGCTAATTAAAATTAACCCTGCATATAATTCCTGCACATGACTTCTTCATCTTCTTCTCGAGTCAATGGTGATCCGAATATTTATAGTATTTTGGCCCAGTGCTTGGCTTTTATAAGTGCATTGCCGTTTACCTGATAGAAGTCTCTGTAGGGGCAGGAAGTAAGAGAGAAACAAAAAAAAAATTTTGGTAATAACTTTCGCATACTAAGTGACAAACTTTGACGATTCAGCCTAATACGTGATTTTCAATCGGACTGCGAGTCTGACTGACTCATTGTTGTATTCAATATTAACGAGCAATACAAAAAGTTTGGAGTGGTAGCAGTTTTAACGTTTGAAGCCGTTCGGTCAGTAACGCACGGTCAAATACTATGCCACTATACCACATTCGAAGTCCGTTGAGCTTTTTTACCGTTATTAAAGAATAAACATTACTTGTAATATTTTTTTATTTTCGAGATAATTTGATTATATTCTACATTTTTATATTATACTAAATTATAATTTGTTATTTGAGTAGTTATTAAAGAACCACCCTTTGTAATGCATGATGTATTTACCTTAATACGAATGTACATTTGAATTTTATATTTTTAAGATTGTTTCGTTTTGTAAGTATTGATGTAACATTCTCTGGTAAACCAATAAAGGAAAAGAAACATACATCCATCCATACATCCAAACTTTCAAAATTATAATATTTGTAAAAAAAACTCTAAATAGATAACTCCTAGATAAAAAGTCGAAAATCCTAGATAAAAACTCTTAATATGTCCAGTATGGCCCTCGTGTTACCTGCTCCATGATCTGGTGGTCGAGCGAGTGCGAGTAGTTGATCTGGTTGCGCAGCGCCAGTTCGAGTTCCGCGGTGGGCGATCTCCTGCCTGAGGTCACTAGGGCGTTGTCTTGGAAACCCATCCTGGGGATCACATGTAAATCAGTTGTATTATGTATTTTAACCGAATTTCTATATAGCTTCACGCCTGCATCCCTTATGGGGTAGGCAGAACTCCAGAGGCTACAAAGCCATCTGAAATTACGTTTGACAAATTTGGAGGTATTTAATATTGGAGAAGAGACTATTACAGTGATAGGGGGTCAGCCTCAAAAACGCCTATAAATTACTGTATGCTTGAGAAGAGAAGCAGCTGGTACATTCTATGCTTTTCTTTTGCTCCCAGTCCAACGTGGAAGAACATAGAAATATAATTTAATATTTTAATAAGTTCCGCAAAATTAGCTTAAAAAAATTAAGTATGATTTGAATTTCATGAACCTTAATATTTAAAGACTTTTTGTATATTAAAATGCTTAAATATAGAACAGACAAATACACTACTAAAATATGTTTTCATATTTCATAGTATTTAAGCATTATAAAGATTTTTCAATTTCAATGAGATTGCATTGTTTCATCTCAACTGAGATTTCTAATTTCTGATGGCATCTGCGAGTAGCTTTGTGCCCCGGTCAGGATGAATTTATTTAGTATTTTTCTTAACTATGCTTGTTAACTTGTGATTGGATGTAATTGGTTTATAATGCAATATCGGTGAATTGCATTCACTATCTTGTAACTCGAGGTAACCTATCTTGGGGGCCAAAATTCTCTTTGGCAGGTAATAAAAAACGTACTGACCTCTCAATAGCTTCCTTCATGTCCTGCAACTCAAGTTCTAGTTCCTGGCATCTCTCTTCCTTGTCTGCTAGTTTCGCTCTCAGTTCGTCTACGTTGGATTCTTCTCGAAGCCTGCCAATTTGATAATACTTTTGTTCTATACATCGATATAAATGAAACCACAAAAAATGCACAGACTAAGTGTCGGCGATAAAATGAAGGGAAGTACCTTTTTGACGTAAATATAAGGTTATTTATGCAGCTTAGTCATTTATTTTTATAGCTAATATATATTTTTAACTAAACTTGGGGATTGAAATAAAAATATAGCTATTAGCAGCATTCGTTAGAGTTGTCAAAAGAGATATTGAAGTGTTTGTAGCAGTGTACATTAAATGTAAATAATTCTTATAGAAATAGATATTTTTACTGTTAGGTAAAATAATTATGCAAACAGAACCGCAATCGAATTGCAGTACTTAGATGTACTTGTAAATTGTATTATCATTGTTTGTTACTATTTGGCATTATTTTTTATTGTTCTGTCTATTTATTGTAATTTGAACTCACCTCTGCACTACAACTTCCAATTGCTTCTCAGCTCTGTCCTTATCTTCCCTCGCCGCCGCCAACTCCGCTCTCACTCTCTCCACTTCTCTAGAGACAAGTGTGAGTTCATCGACCTTGTCCGAAGTCTGTTTGTTGGCCTGGCTCAGGTTGTTGCGCAGTTCCGTTACGTCTAACTTCGCTTTTGCTAGTTCGAAGGCCTGTAAAGGGAATTAAAGTTACATCTAAACCAGTAATTTAGATTTAAACTATACCGCGATATTGAATCAAAGTCGCTCCTAATTGATCGTTTGTTTCGATGTTTTATTTACGTATTTGAAATCAAACTTTCGATCAGTTCAGGTTTTATAATTATTGTTTTTTCCCAGTACTTAATAATGCCAACGTTTAAAACAATTCTTGAAATAATAATTCTATGAAAACAACAGTAATAAAAAGAGTATGTATTACCTTGTCATTTAGCTCCTTCTTGTTAAAGTCCAGCTCATGCTGCAGCAGCGAAATCTGCTTCCTTATCTTCACCAGCTGCTTCTTATCATTATTAGCTTGTCTGTCTTCCGACTTCCTCTCAACTCCAGTCTTATTACGCGGGGAAGGGCTTCTAGATATCATCTTTAATTGCTCTTTAAGAGTAGCTATCTCTTCATGATACACATCGATGTCTTCTGTAAGCATTTCGATTTCAGTTTCCTTGTCTTTTAGTTTATCCGTCAAAAGCTTTAGTTCTTCGATTTTGGACGTCATTTCGTTATTGAGCGAGTTAAGACGAGACAATTCACTTTCGTTGCTTTGCAACTTGAGAGATGAGTTTTCTTGTTCTTTTTCAAGTTTAGTAAGTTGTTGTTTCAAGTCTTTATTCAGCGTATTTAAATTAGTGTTCTCTTCGTTCATTTTTGCAATGTCAGTTTTAAGAGCTTTGACGGTATCTAGAAGTTTTAACACTTCGTTCGATTTATTATGCAACTCTTCTTTGAGATTGCATGTTTCGTCTGTTTTATCATTCAGACTCCTCTGCATATCGTCTAGTCTATCTAAATGTTGGTTTAAACTGTCGATTTGTTGATTCTTCTCGGAAACTAATTGTTCTAACTTTTGCAGGTCTATAACTTTTTGTTTTAGTTCCATATTTTCAGATTCGTAGTTTTCTAACTTTGTGTTTAAGTTTTCTAGGTCATCGATCTTAAGTTCTAAATCTGAGACTTTGTTCGTCAAGTTGCGTTTCTCCTTCGCTAACTCTAATATCATGTTTTCTCTTCTTAAGATGTCCTCTTTGAGCACCTGTAGGTCATTTGATTTGTCAGTCAGTTCCTTTGTCAATTCGTTCAGTCTTTGTTCTAGAGACTTCTTGTTTGATGTGAAACTATCAAGTTGGTTCTCGTAGAACTTTTTATCATTATTCATGGTGGCCATTGTGTTTTCTAGAAGTCCTTTTAGCTCCTCGACTTCTTCCTTTAAAGCAGGAAACTCACACAACTGCTCCTCAGCGGTCTTGAGATTCGATTTACACCTTTCAAGTTCAGATCGTGATTTCTTAATTTCATGTTTTAATTGCGTTAAGATGTCTGGGAAGTTTTCTTGTTTGATGTCTAGTGTGACACCGAGCTCTCGCAGCGATGTAAAGTCCTCCTCATACTTATTATCTCGGGAGGGTTCGAGTGAAAAATCAATTTTCTTTGGCTCGATAGTATTATTCTTAGTTTCGCTAATGTCTCTGTTTGGATAATTTGAGCAGTTTTCGATTATATTTTGCTTCGCACTGTTTTCAAATTTATCAATATTTCCAAATACGGTAGTTTCATTAACATTTCTTTTAAATTCCTTGAGTAAGTCTTTGTTTTGAGTGGATGTGAGATGGGCGGGCAACGAGTCGGCGCGAGGACTGAAGCTTTGTAAATCAAAATGATCTCCATATTCCATGTTCAGAGAGCTTATATTTGGCCGGTTTATTTCAGGTGTCCTGTGGAAGTGCGACTTGTCTCTGGAATCGTTGACAAATGGCGCTCCGGACAGATTTAATTGATGGCCCTTTAACTCCGCGCGTCTCATTTGTAAGTCTTGTTCGTCGAAGTCAGAAATAGAGACGATATCGCTGAGCGTCCTGGCGGAAGCTTTTCCCACGTCCACGACATCTTCTTTTTCATTTTGTTCCTCGTCTAGTTTGAGAGCTGGAATATAGGTAAGCCGTGAGTCACGAGCCAAAGTCTAGACTTGGGGTCACCTACATAGGCAAGGAAGTTGGCGCCGTGCCAAGCGCCGAGGCGACGGATTGTAATCAAACTACGAAAAACAAACAGTGAAGTAGTTAAGACTAATAAGCAATTAGTACAGTTTTGTATTAAAATAAAGAATGATTGCTTCCTGGCTACTTCATTGTGAATCTAATTCCAGCGCTATTAAAGTTAATTTAAAGATGAAAATAGTTTTAAAAACAGTTTTACTATTTTCATATAAGTTTATTAGAGCGAGAGTTGCGAGGCATTAAGCCCGCCTCATTGCTTGTAAGTTATTGCCTATATTAAAGCCGTCACTCTAAAAGATCACTGCAATAACTCGCCTCTTACGTTTAAAACCGTACTTAGCGTAGGTTGTATGGTATCGGCTTGGAATAGCCTTATAAGCCCTGGATAAGCATGCTATAAAAGGCGACCAACACAATGGAGAGGGGCCTTTCATCGTTTGCCTGTCTAGTCCCTCCCCCGTAACCTTTCATATAAAATCTGTCATTAAATATCATCGCTCCGGCAATGTTGTGTTCCGGAAATACATGTGTACAGAGTCAGTTGTTTCCTAAACTCGTATACTGTTATCTTCGATCTCTCGTCACTTTCTGTATCGTCCTCAGAAGTGACCTACAGAGAATGAGTATATCCTGTTCGTTAGACGTGCTTGATAAAAGTACAGTCATGATATGATTAATTGTATCCTTATGTCACACGTTAACTATAGTAGAAGCGCTTTCTTTTTACAAATAAATTATCACTCATCGTGTCGTGCTTAATAACCCTTTTTCTGGTCGTAATACTTACCATCAGGTAAGATTCAGGGCAAAACCTGGATTAACAATAAAAATGAGTTCCCAAACCATCATACCGACAACATAACCTTACATGACTCTCACGTCACATATCCCACTCACCCATAAACTGGTTCATCTGTTCGTCCCGCTCCGCCACCGTCCGCTGCAGCTGTCTCACTTGTTGCAGCAGTGCGTCCTTGTCGCTCTCGAGGCTGTTGGCGAGCGCTTCTAACTGAGCCACGCGCGTGTGAGCGGACGATAGCTCGCGCTCTAGAATTATTATTCTGTCTTTTGGATTGCCTGTGGACAGGGGTTTGTTATAATCGAAAGGTAGTAGTGTCTCAAAGCGTTAAATAAAAAGACAGCATACAGCAAAATTTTAAAATCGAAAGACAATAATTAATAAGTGATTCAAATTCATCAACTGATACTCAAGATAATTTGTAAACCTACGCTAGCTAAATTCTCATCTCAAACTTGTGTAACTAAAAATTTACTTTAAAATAAACTTTTATTTCCGGAAAAATAACAATTGTTCGATAGTAAAAAATAATAAATAAATAAAATTCCTAGACAAACACACTAAGTAAGTAAAGTAAGGAAAGCTTTTGCTATGAAATACCAGGTAGCGAACAAGGCGGGAACCTATACTCTGGCAAATAATTCAATGCTGTAAAATGAAAGTTCCAGTGTGCCCACTATAGGGAAGACAAAAAATAGTTATGTGGTTTAAGTGAATGAATGTAATTATTTTTTAAATAATAATATCGTACTGTATGGGAAATAATATTTTGGCTCCGAAGATATTTCTTTTCTTATGGTGTTGTTAGCGAAGGGCAACTATCTTTGAAATTTCATTTTTAACGCCAAAACGAATTAAAAAAGCAAGAAGTTATAAAGTCGATTTTACTTCTACTGTAACCGTTTTAAAGCACATGTTGATTATATTTGTTTTTCATTAAAGTTACTTTAAAGATATAGTACCTCAATATCAATTATTTATAAATTTCTTTAAAATTTTACGCAAAATGTTTCAATCATTCTCATTCAGTACTTACACTACGAAGTTTTTAACTGGTATCATTACTTTTATATTTGATATTTCGATTTGTCAGTTTACTGCATTGAATTATTTGCCAGAGTATAGGATATAAACACATATAATATAGATTAACGCTCAGACCCGAAACATTATTTTTTCTTGTTCCGTGCGGGAATCGATCCCGCTGGAATCTAAACCACTGCACCACGGAGACTGTCACTTTTATTTTTTTAGAGACTGCTTTGTTTATCTGCAGTAAAATAATTTAAACAAACTGTAACCAACGACTCAATCTATACATATAATAAAATGGTAGGAAAGTCAAAACTGTACATTGAATATTTTTTTAAAAGAATACTTGGGGTATGATCTACAATCGAAACAGAAACAAAAAATATAGTTTTTAGAATTTTTGTCTGTTTGTCTGTTTGTCTTTCCGGGATAAACTCAAAAAGTACTGCATGGATTTACTTCAAATTTGGCATGAAGATAGTTAAGAAGTCGGGTCAACATATAGGCTACATATTATCACGCTAGCAGTGTTATAATCGTAGGTGCGTTTGGTGCTGCATAGCGTTCACGCAGACGACGTCGCGGGCAGCAGCTAGTAAAAATATAAAAATACATGGATCCCTGACCTGAGTTGCTGTAGACGGCGTTGAGCGAGTCAGTCTGTTTCTCCTTCTCTTCCAGTTTCTGTTTGAGGCGCACGAGCTGTTTGTCCTTGCATTCCATCTCTTCCTTCAGCCGCTCTAGCTGCAGGAGTATAAGGGAATATTACGTAAAGCGAGATTTGATAGTGTGACTGAGACAAGATTTAATCATGACAATTTTGAAGAAGTTTTTAAGTACTTTTGAGTGACGAACAAGTTGATTATATCAAAATCTATTACATTTTAGTTTATTTTTTAAATAGCGTATGGAAGCTCTTTTTTGAAAATACAGTGGGGCCAGTTACGTCACGTACTTGGAAACATTAAATGTGTGCGAAAGAAAAGAACGAAAGTTTTCAGGCGAAATTTTTCATTCTATTACAGTACGTGACGTGTGTTTTCGTTATGTATTGTTTTACGATTCATTATACTATTGTTAACTCCCATTATAGACGTATCTTATTTAGCTGGCGGTCCTATTTTCAATCATCAGGAGCATTTCCCGCTGGGTACTGAACCTATACACCTTTGCTTGCGCCCGCTGGCCTCCCCGCGAGCTGGTTGTCCCACACTGTCGTACCCCCCGCGCCCCTCCCGCTGGATGACTGACCTGGCTGGCGGCGTCGTGCAGCTGCAGCGCCATCTTCTGGCGGGTGTCCCCCGCGAGCTGCGCGGCCTGCGCGCGCTGCCGGTCCAGGCGCGCCGACAGCGACGACAGCTGCAGCGCCTGCGAGCTCATGCGCGCTTGCAGGACATCGCGCTCGGCGCGCACCTCCTACACACAGACAATAGGAGCTTGTTAAAACTAGCCCTCATACATACATAACCTCACGCCTGTCTCCCTTTTGGTTAGGCAGAAACAAGGGAACACCAATAACTTCGATCCAGACATCCCTCTTTCGCTTCCTTCAAGTTCATTATTCTTTTCATACATGATCGCCGGTTACGGGTACTTTTGACTTATAGAATATAAAACTCATTGCCATCTCAATTTATTACGATCGCCCGGAAAATCAACTGAACCAGAATGATAATCGAACTGTTGTAAAGAAGCTTAGGGCCAACGCTGCGTCATGCGTAATCATATCTGGGGGGGTCAATAAGTCCGTGACCTTTTGAATTTCTGACCTCTGTGCTGAAAAAACAACACTACTCCTGTCAATAGGCATCTGTCAGTTGACTCCTGTCAAAATTTGAACTTGCTGCGTCAGTTAGTTTGTGTTTGACAGCTATCTTTATTAGACTACCCAGTAATTTGAGGAAAAAATGGAAAAAGGCTAAGGAAAAAGGTGAATTTCGTGTGCTTATTAAACATTATTTTTTGCGAAAAAAAACCATTAACGAGACCAAGGCTAAGCTTGATAAATACTATGGGGACATCGATTTCAATGGAAAAAAAGTGTTTTACTGAATTTCATTGTGGCCGTACAAGCACTGAAGATACCGAACGTCCTAGACGCCCAGTTGATGTCTCTACACCCGAAACAATCGAAAAAAATCATGATATGGTGTTGGCTGACCGAAGATTGAAAGTGCGAGATTGTGGAAGCCTCGCATAGCTCAGTGGTTTTAATTTTGAAGGATCACTTGGGCATGAGAAAGCTTTCCGCAAGATAGGTGCCGCGTTTGCTTACAGTCGACCACAAACGCAATCGTGAAACAACTTCACAGGAAGGTTTGGCGTTGTTTAATCGCAATATGGAGGAGTTTTTGCGCCGTTCTGTAACCGTGGACGAAACATGAATCCATCACAATACACCAGAGACCAAACAACAGTCAAAACGGGTTTCTAAGGGTGAATCGGCGCCAAAGAAGGCCAAGGTGGGTTTGTCATGGGGAATATTATGCCAACTTATTGGTCCGATACAATGACGATTTGAAAAAAAAACAACCTCATTTGGCCAAGGATAAAGTTCTTTTCCACCAAGACAATGCAAGGGTGCAAACATGTCCAGTTGGTTTAGCAAAAATTCATGAATTGGGCTATGAATTGCTCCCTCATCCGCCCTATTCTCCAGATTTGGGTCCGTGACTACTTCTTGTGCCCAAACCTGAAAAAATGGCTTGGTGGCAAAAAGATTTGACTCCAATGATGAAGTCATCTCGCAAACAAAGGCCTATTTTGAGGACCTCGACAAATCATATATTTGGAAGGGATCAAAGAATTGGAGAAAGGTTGGAAAGTGTATAGAGCTCAAGGGAGACTACGTTGAAAAATAAAATTATTTATTTATCAAAAATCTGTGTTTTATTCCAAAAGTCACGGACTTATTGACCCGCCCTCGTACAAAACTGCTACGAACGTGGCTACGCGCGTACGGTACGGACGTACGGCGTCGGACGTAGCTAGCATCCGCGTGTACTACGCAACCGTACATCGTTTTTCGATTTTAATCGAAGTTTATCTGAATAGTAAGTGGTATTCTTTAGACACGATTGTAGAAGCACACTATTGAAATTATACTAGCGAAATTGCATCACGCGTGCCGTACGCGCGTACCATACAGACGTAAGGTATGCGCGTAGACCCTTAGAGCTAGATGTATGATAGCATATCCCCTAGTTTCGCTCATGACTCCCAAACAATCTTATTGGTCCTACATTGGGGCAATTGGTACAAAGATTGGTTTAGTTTTGTATGAATGAAGTACAAATACCTTCAAATTAAAAGACTATGACTAGAACTTTACAACTGCGCAGCAAAGACACCATGGAATTATCTTTTTATTTTGTATTCATCATACAAAGACTGTATGTCTATGCCGCAAAATTTGAAATGACCCCGAAATGTTTTAAAAAAAATTACATTACCTAACTGTCAACGCGAGATTAAAAAGACTTATCGTATTTTCTTAATAGAAAGAATACTTATCTCCACACAAATAAACAATCTAATATATAAAATTCTCGTGTCACAGTTTTCGTTGCCATACTCCTCCGAAACGGCGTGACCGATTTTGATGAAATTTTTTGTGCTTATCCGGTATCTATGAGAATCGGCCAACATCTATTTTTTTTTAATTATTTATATGGCAAAACAACGTTTGCCGGGTCAGCTAGTATTAATATAAACGTACCAGAATTTTAAAGCCAACTAAACAGTATCCTCATTCACTCATCAAAACTACAAAGTAGGTTGACTTATCTGGTGTTAAAAAGACGAAACCCACTTTAGAAACAATTGTGTTGAATTTGTTTCTCGCACGCAATACACAGGTATTCCGCCTATTTATAAAATGATTTTATTTGTTTCGTTGCACACCCTAGTTTCTTAAATTCGTATTTGAGAAGTAGATACTGTTTGTAAATGATTGTTCCGAAGTAAATTATAATTTTACAAAACCTTTCTACGGCATCAGAATGTCTGTGAGAAAAACCTCACAAAACTGCTAGTCATAAATAAACTTACATTTTTTTTTATTGTTTAGACGTTACAAAAAGAACCTAACACCTAAATCACCACAGAAAGACGATCTGCATGGTAAAAGTGACAGGAAAAACAATATTTTTTTTTCATAACAACATTTAATTTAAGCAATGAATCTTGAATATTTGACGGGATCCGTGTTGGATATAGAAACTGGGCAAATATTAATTATTCTGTGAGATCTAAATAACGAATCGTATACTTCCATAATCCTCTGTAACGATAAAAAGTAATATCGAATCCTATTTGCAAGTCCATGTCCGTCAGTTTTGGGAAAACGGAAAGAAAATTTTCCCTTATGACCAAGCGCAGTGAATGTTACAAAAACAGGCGTTGTCAAAGTTAATTATTATTAAAGGGTGCGTGTCGTCTCAATTGACCAGATGACTTTATCTCGGCCTCGCGATGTCCGCGACCAGACACTGTTCTTAATATGATGAGTCAGACTCCATATTAGTTTAGATTAGCACTGCTTTTACAGATTATATGTGGAAAAATACTTATGAAGACATTTTATTTTATAAACATAATTTTACATTATACATCATGCCAATATGTACTCTCTTTTAAATTTTTCAAATTTATACAAGGGTAAACTTAATTGTCAAACCAACCAACATATAATCTTTTCTCATTCATTTATTGTGTAACAGTTCATTTACATTAATATTATTTACAAAAAATTATGACGTACGTAGTCACGTCTAGTCCGTCTGAACGCCATAAAGTCTGAAACTACAAATGGATATTCATACGGTTTTCAGCAATGGACAGAGTGATTCATGCGGATGGTTTGACTGTATAACTGTTAATTTTATGAAATATGGTGGTTATTCTTGTAATAGCCGAAATATCATGTCATTTGACTGCTATCCTAATTTTCAATATTGGTATGGAATACAGCTTTGGACAAGTGTTAAAGAGGTGGCTTAGTCGAAAGACCCATGACTGACGGCTCTTAAACCTATTCCGTTGTCGCCTGGCTAACACTTGATACTGTGTTCCAGTAATATTAGAGGAACAGCCAGTTATTTTCTAAGCCGTTATACCTTCATCTTCAACATCATTTATGATCATGAGAGATTGAGGTCAAACTAAAACGAGAATTGTTAGAATAATTTTGGTTTTAAAGTTCAATAAGTGGGTGTTACTTCAAAGTGAACACATAAACTATCGCATGAGCGTTTGTGAAACGAATGTGACAAATATTAATTCCCTTTCTACACAGATGCTTACACAGTTTTTAAAAGCGTCCTACCATTCTTTTAATTCTACTAAATTGTGCCATTATTTGCCCAGGCACAGTTAAGATAGCGTTACATAAATGGAACTATCAACATATTGATATGTCTTTATTTGTGAATCAATCTGACTTTCAATAGCAGCCGATTGTTCTCAATTAATCATTTCGCTCTGCGTCTTTTAAAACAGTTAACGTAAATTACTGAACTTATACTGAATACAATCTTATTCAAAATATTACACTAACTTTTTCGCACTGACCTATTACATTACTCCTCATTCTTACTTATGAATAAGACTGCAATTGATCTGTATCCCATCTGATTATAGCAGTGTATTAATATTAGTTATTGCAAATAAAATATGCGAAATTACATTGGAATGTTCGCTAAAATTAAGATACGTTTTTATATCTGAACAAAGTACCTATTATGTTTCTTTTTTAGCTCTAAAACATATACCTACTGCAAGGAAGTAACGCATCATAAAAAACAAGCGCGACTCACCGTTAAATCTGGCAGTCCCATTCTAAAGTACTTGCTCACACAACCCCACACAAACATCACATTTAGATCACTACATAAATCCCTGCCACTACACTACACAGACCGATGGTATTAGCTTTCATGGAGAGAAGCTGGTTAGATCACCGATGTTCACATGATGGCGGTGATGATGATGGTGATGGTAGCAGCGAGGTGATGGCGTAGCAGAGACCTTGCGGCAGCAAAACACGCTTTGAAGCATCGGGAGCGACTGAAAATTTGTGGGCGATCGCGAGCGCGGCGTACAGCTCAGCGGTGTGAGAAAATTGGATGTGATATTCTTGATCGCGGTTTTTTGAAATACTCACTTCAAACCTTTCTTTAGACATGCCTATGAATTATCAAATGTCTTCGTTTCAGCACACATAGATTACGTATTTCATTCAAACTAAACTTAGCTAATGTTATAACTCATTAAGTTTAATAACGTTTTAAAAATATTTCAAGGAAAAATACTTTCAAATTAAAAAGACATGTTCTTTTTTCAAATAAATTTATAATCCTAAGCTTCGCTACTCAAATTGAATTAAAAATCCGAGATGCCGCATCCACCGTCGCACTGATCTTCACACTCGTTTATTTTTAACTTCCTCGATACATAGGGCGCCAACGTTTCCCACTACGTGTTGCTTCGGTCATAGTTTTACACATGTTCAGAATATACCACACAAAACACTACTTTTTAATGTAACTTTTTTCTTAGTCATTAACTCAGATATTGTAGATAATTATAACAAAAACTTTCATCAATTGTAACTGTTTAATATTTTAATTTGACCGGCTATGGACAGACGATTCTTACTTGACGTCAGTAAGGACTTTTTTTATAAATATAAAAATTAACATTTAATTAATTGAGACGTTAAAAACCGAAAAGCAGTAATGTAATCTCACATCATCAATAGTTCTAGTCCTACTTTCATAAAGCTTTCAAAGCGGATTTTTATAGGGGTTTATTAGAGTTATAAACGACACGGTAAATTCTTTAGAACAAAGTGATGTGAACAATACAATATAATTTTCTCAATGGGACAATGTTTATTTCAGCCACACTGAACCTATTTATTTTGGTCGCATCTTTATTGGTCTTCCGTCAGTTGTGTAACGCAAATAGGTTACAACTGTTTTTGTAATTATGTTTATTTTATGCGATAGTTTATTAGCTGTATCATGGGAGGGCCAACATGGAACTGTTTCACGATTCTATAAAGCTAAACACACAGATCGATCTAATGAATTGAAATATAAATCTTTTTGTTAGTCAACATATTTTTGACATTAAGTTTTGCCGAGAAATGGCAATGTTGTGTTTTGCACTATTTTATGAAGATCCAGTGAGCTATAGCCTCATGGTCATTTTTCATGGTCACTTTAGTCAGACTAAGGTCAAACGCAGGCGCGCAGGCACCAATGTATTCATTTATCATGAGATAGGGCTCCGCGCGACTAGTTTATGAGGCTGTATCCCGGACATTCTAAAAACGTGAAACACTTAAAAAGCTAACTTCTTCACCGAACACCGAAACGTCAGTATAAAACGACAATAATATTCCTAACTGAAAAGTATTAAGTATTCTTAACTCGAAATAAGTGTTCTAACGAGTTGGCTCTCTGAATATAAGTTATATCCGACATTATCCTTGCCAACACAACTCGTTAACTCTCTCCAGTCTGTCTGCCTCATATCCAGGTCGTCAGTTTAATCCGATCATACATCAGGGGGAAATGACTCAGTGCGGCATGTAGATGCCGACGCGCTTGTTTTAACAACGCGATTAAAGATGATTTTATGAGGCAGTTATGAAGTGGAGATAGGTGGTTCTTTATCTGTGTGTTTTTTTAGAGGAAATATGCCTACATGTGTGCTATTATCTATATTTGGTTGTATTCCGATTGTCGGATTCATCGGCAGACATAGCGAAATATCCTTTTTCATATTCGTTGAAAAAATTTGTTCTACTGATCTCTTTACATTGTAGCGACCTACTTAGTGGTATTGTGCCGGCTATCGCGTCAAGTCTTTTTATATTCAACTAGCTGCTGCCCGCGACGTCGTCTGCGTGAACGCTATGCAGCACCAAACGCACCTACGATTATAACACTGCTAGCGTGATAATATGTAGCCTATATGTTGACCCGACTTCTTAACTATCTTCATGCCAAATTTGAAGTAAATCCATGCAGTACTTTTTGAGTTTATCCCGGAAAGACAAACAGACAAAAATTCTAAAAACTATATTTTTTGTTTCTGTTTCGATTGTAGATCATACCCCAAGAATTCTTTTAAAAAAATATTCAATGTACAGTTTTGACTTTCCTACCATTTTATTATATGTATAGATTATATTGTTTATTATTTATAAGGGCATTTCTTAAATTTGTGACCTACAGGGCGAGCATGCAACCATCGATAAATAGTCGAATCGACAAGATAAATATTATTTTGTTATTCTATCCTATTATGTAAGCTAATATGCGTACCATAATAGATAGAATTACTCGATTAGATACCATGATTAAGACCACAGAACCAAATATGTCATAATCTTAATAAATTACATACACTAAATACCATATTCTAAGAAAATATCGATAAAAGGCCCGATTTATCGTTGTCGACGGTAGCATGCTAGCCCTGCTCTGAGTAGTCTTAGAGTATTAATTAAAATTGTCGGACGTTTTGTATACGGTAAATTATGAAAATGTCTTCATTGAAAATTTCAAACTTTTGAAAAAATATGTATGATTTCGGAGAATGATTACGTTGAAGACATTCTCAAGTCGGTTTTTTTAATGCTCTGCATTCGTTGATTATTCTTCATTGAACCCTGTTATTACCATACATAGCTTATCGAGTTACGGCTTGCTTAAGATGAAAACTTATCAAATCAGTATCAGTTATCTACAATACTACAATTTTAATAAACGGAGAATGAAGATTAAAAAAAATATGAAAGCGTCGCAGGACATGCCCGAAATACTGACCAAAACAAACACGTAAAGATGTTAAACGTTATTAGTTAATACAGTTTTTGGCACGATCTAGTAATAACAACATACACGCCACAGTTTGACGGTGACAACGAATAAAAGCAGTTCCTCTGCCAAGTCTTTTTATTTCAGAATTATTTTAATTACGTTTGAGAAGATTTTTGGATTGAAAACATAACATGTTATATGCGACGTTGCAAAACAGTTTGTATTTGATCTTAACGAAAATGAAAATAAACATATAAGGTTTGGTTAAAATATTTCAAAATCAACATTGAGATAGACAATTAAGTTATTGAAATTGACTACTTTATCTACAATATATATATAGTTTTCAGAAAAGTAGAAGCATCTTTGCAGGCAATATCTACTTGAAACGATGTTTTATTCGATTTCATTTTTAATGTTTAATTAGTAGCAGTATCACGGGATCAGGATATTTACTCATAAAATATAGTTCATATTACTTCTGGATAATTTAACTTTCTTATAGTGAAAGAATAAATGAAATCAGTTTAGTAATTATGTTCTCTTATATAAGTGAAGTATTATGAACATTGTAGACGCAATAATCATGAAAACATAAAACTGATTATTAAAATCATCGATTTAATAGCTCGAAGCAGGTTCTCAGTAGCAAAACCAATAACATCATAAATGCAACAGTTAACTTGCAAAGGGGAGCAACTCGTAATCCTACATTTGGGTTAACGTTGAAAACGGCATCACTGCATCAAAAGCTGTGACTTGGGATCGAGTTCGCGATTGCTTACGTCATTCGAGTTAAAATAAAACGAATCACTGCACGGAATTTTACGACAAGTTATATTTCGGGTTTTAAATAAATCATATTTGCGTTATTTTGTAGAGCAGTGGATGAAGTTCATTTTTTAATCAAACATTTTCCGAAAATAGTACGTAACTGTAAAGTAACTTTTAATATTTCGTATATTTTTTCAGGCAAAAAGGTCCATTAGTATTAGGCGAAGGAACTAGCGCCTACTAGAAAGGATACTTCTTCGCGGTGATATGTTGATTGTCGTTTTCTCTTAATTCTTTAACGTACTTTTGTTTATATACAGGGTGACAGGTGACAAATTTTAGATATTGAAGATCGATTTTAATTGTACTAATGTAATAAAAGTAGGTACTTAATTTTTCATCAGAATTGATAAATAAATAAATAAAGAGACATTACTACACTTTTCACGACAGTAGTGTTCCCGCCACACGCACACCACCACCCGCAATGTAACCATGCGTTGCGTAATAAATTCTTTAACTTTCGGTTATGTTTACTCAGTAAATAATAATAATAGTTTATTTTAAGCTATTGCATAGCTTCTATCGCGGGCCTTAAGCGTGGGGACCGAATCCAGAAATTCCGTAACTAAAAAAACCTAACACCCCCCACTCCGACCGGCACAGCGGTGATACTTTGATTTCATAACTTTACATGCGGGCTTTAATAAACAATCAGTGCCATCTACTAGGAACTTGTGGAACTTCATATTAGATCAAACATTACAGCATTAATAAAATAAATAAATAATTATAATTGCATAAGTTGATAAAAAAATGCTATGCAATAGCTTTACCGCGGCAGTCTCCGAGTGCCACACGTCTTTTTTTTTATTTTTTTTCCTCTTCATGTATGATGTCAAACTATCACGTCCTCGAATTTCGAAAGATGCCCAACAGTTCTGTATAGCTTACAATTTAGTTTTTTTTTTATATATATGAATGAATTTCGTTCTGCGTCATGTTACAGCTAGAAAGTATGATATGAAAAAATGTTATCGATTCGATTTCAAAAGATGAAAAGATCCTACTGAAGGAATATATTTCATTTATTCTAATTCAAAGAAATGATATTGAAGATTTTTTACTGATAAACGAAAAAAGTTAACTTAAAAGAACATATTTAGTTTATATTGGTATCAAAATATTCTATTTAATAATATATCACACATCAAATGTAATCAGATCTCAAGTAAACTGGGTGAAATAGGATTTCTTGGCATGTCGCCAGCTGCCCGCGATCTATCAATGACACCTGTGTGAAACGTAGCGTCATCAGAGTTACTATTGCTCTAGCTCCTAGATGAGTTCTTGATAGAGTCTGGCTAACGTAAGTAGACACAGGTTTTTTCTGCAAACTTTTTATTCTAGCATAAATGTCTAAGTCGTGTTTCTGGTTGTCTGTCACTGTTGTCAATCGAAAAATTGTTTCACGTTTAAGTTTGTTTAATCCATGTATTTCGCACTATTTTCGGAGTTACCATGATGGTCATCATTATCATCACAACTCTTTGTAATGAGCCCACTGCAGGGCATGAAGTCTCTCCTCAACTGGGTGAAGAGGAGGTATAGGCCATAATCCACCAAGCTGGCCTAGCGTTGGGTAGTGGATCATGGTGGATCATGATGGTATTTTAAAGGATGTCTGCTGGAGATCGCTTTAGAGCGATAAGACCGTCTTTTGTACCTTTTAATCCATGTTTTGTATTTCCCATTTTTGTTAGTGTACAATAAAGTGTAAATAAATAAATATTTTTTTTATATTAGCAGCGGTTTCAGTGTCTTCTTTCATTAGCCAGACTATGGCAGGGCTGTGAATAGGCACCGACCTGAGCGACCCGCTGCAGCTGCGCCCTCTGCATCTCCAGGTCGGCGACGCGCTTGAGCGCCGCGTGCGCCGGCCGCAGCAGGGCCTCGAGCGCGCACCACACGCGCCACCAGCCCGCGCCGTCCACGCCGGCGCCGGCCGGGGCCAGCGCGCCCCCGGGGCCCGGGCTGCCCAGCTGTGGGGAAACAGATCTATATGAAACACGAAGTCAACTGTGTAGACTCGGCTTAGGATAGCACTACTGCCTTTGGATAAGCATATCCTAAAATGTGACTTATCCGAGGAAGCCCTGCTTGTTGGATCCCGCCTGGCAACCCACCCTTCATATATAAGCTGCGAGATTAAGGTCAAATGCGGCCTAGTCTATAATATCAGGAAAAAATGTAGAGGCTAAATTGTAACCGATTGGTTAGGTTACAATTTAGCTTCTAAGTTTTTTTTTTGTATAAACAGTATATGTTATAACAATTGTAATCTGTGTAAATTGTGTCTTGAATAAATAAAATAAAAAAAAGGCACACCGCATAAATAATGTTTTGCAGTTAGATTTTCAGGCGTTTTTAAAGCCATGAAAGTTGGTGAATTGTACAAAAGAACACAGCAGTGCGAGCACAGAACTTTATCGAATCGTTTTTTAACGAATGTTCGTATAGTATGGAGACAGTTTTTAAGAAAAAATTGAAATCTATCCGTTGCCGCACGGCCAGCTTAAATAAATGTGTGCCTTATTAATTTTGAATGTTTGTAAACATGTTGTACTCATAAATATCTGTAAAATAAAAAATTACAAATGTTACTCAAAACTTGCAACCGACTCCATACTATACGAGCATTCGTAAACATTCGTTAATATACGATTCGATAAAGTTCTGTGATCGCACTGCAGTTCAGTATAAACACAATATACAGGATTAATTCTAATTAGCTCATCACCTCTTGCACGCAGTCTCTCCACATCAATCACAACAACATTTGTTCTACAACTCTTTAAAATTAATAGTTTTTAAAATTGTAATTTTCCCATACAAAAAAAAATTATAGCTTCTGTTCAGACACGCAACTCTATTTACTCTGAGCGTAGGTATGCCCCACACTTAGCGTAGTAAAATATCGCTTCACAATCATAATAGGTACTTCTTGCGAAATGTAGAGTAAATATTATTATTTTTTGTGTTATTTATCAAGATTTGTAAAAAGTCGTAGTACAAATGTTGATGGGATTGATGTGAAGAGGCGTCCCGCAAGGGGCGTTAATTAAAATTGACCCTGTATAAAAGTTTTCAATCACGAAATTTTCCTGTTTTTTTAAATCCTTCCTTTAAAAACGTATGAAAATCGCATTTAACACGAGCGACAGCAATGATTTATATATTAATTTGTTAAGCAACTCAAATATTGCAGTGTATCCCACTGCAATATTATAAACAGATGGGTTCACGGTTTAGTATTAAATCAATTTTAGAATATAACGCCCAGATCCCCTGGACCAAACCTCCCTCAAATACTGCAAAAAATAAACTTTGCCCCATCGGAAATTCCAAAAACTGTTGTTTGCCAATATTTTGTGACTGCGATTAGTAACATTACACCCTTGCTTTAAAATAACCGCAATAGCACCTACCATAAGTAGAACTTAAACAGCCGAAAATCGACGAAATTGTGCATAGTTACTGCTCCTAAAGTTTTACAACTACTACTGAATCAACTGAATCATGACTCACAACAAGCTCATTTTGGCAAACCGTCTAAATGCTTACTAGCTCTACTTGTTATCATTACATTCGACACTAACATTAACTGAGTACAGAATTCGTACTGTATCTAAAAAGTCAAAAGTGCATTATACGCGATAGACCTTAGTACAAGTAGAACTAACAAGTTTCAAACGAATTTTCAGCAAAATGGGTCATGATTCAGTTGTTTCGATGGTACATGCGGAGACCCACATGTATGGCGTAGCATACCTTCTGTTCGCGTATGGACACGTCCTCCGTGTTCTCGCTGACGGCGGGGGAACACGTCTCGTGCGCTCGCTCTAATGCGCGCGCCTCGCGGTGCAAGGCTTCTTCTAAGTGCTGGCACTACAGGATAAAAAGTAGCATCAAATATCACTTTCAATCAATGTAAGAAAATATACTTAAAACATGAAAAAAATATCTGAGAAAATTTTAAAGGCACCAGTAAGTTCCAAATAAAATTGATAACGAATCGGACTCGAACCTCGTTCTTCCGCATTCCGGTAGAGTGCCCCTACGGTGTTCGAGTCCCGGGACTGATTATATTTGGTATCTTTACCTATAAAAATACAGGTATTGTAAAGAAAAATATTTAAAATCATTAGTCCGAGAAAGTTTTCAGGTTAACCGTTGAACAAATTTTACGAAACTTAAAATATCTCAAAATTTTCTTTCACGTACTTATTTTGTCTTTATTTTTGCAAACTTAAAGATATTATGCCAAAAATTCTACAAGAAAATGAAATATAATTGTTGTATTCATATTTCTTTCGATTTAATGTAAATCACCGTATAAGCTTGGCTCATGATAACACATTGCTGGATAACATCTCCTCCGGAGGAATTATGGACGACAGATTTTATATTAAGGAAAATCTTAAAGGAGTCCTTAACCAAAGTCAAAGTCAAAGTCAAAAGAATCTTTATTTCGTAAGTATTAAAATACATTTGAAATAAGTCACAATTTACAAATTGAACTGAATCTACCACCACTTCGGAAAGTCGATCTGTTGAGAAGAAGTGGCAAGAAACTCAACAGCAATCATCTTTTAAAAATACACAATAACAATAACAACAACAATAATTTACAATCTTCTTGCATCCGGATATCTTATAATAAAACTTTATGCTTATCCTTAAATCTATCGAAGGGTTAATTTTAAATATTTTGGAGTTTTATTATAAAAGCGTACACATCGACCCATGAACGAGTTGGTGATCTTCTGGAGTCTACTATTATATTTATACATTAGGCAATCAAGTAATAGACAGAAACGTAGACATAGATATAGAGGTAAAGATAGAAGTAGATAGATGTAGCGATAGAGGTGAGAGATATTACAGATAATGTGGATGGAGATGAGGATAGTCGTGGACAGAGACTGGACACTAACACGGACGTGAACATGGGGGAATGGGATGGAGATGGGGAAGTCAGAGTCAAATTCAAAAAAGTAACAAGTCAGAAAGTCTTCAGCAAAACGACCTGGCACCGCTAGCAGCACCCGTTCACGAGTATAACGCAAGCACCAGCCATCACTCTCCTCAACCATATTTTAGGGAAGAGGGTGACCCGACACCCGACGCTACCGCTAGCCATGCCGCCTGAGGGAGCATGACGTTCTTGCTGTTGTATGGATAAGAAGGAGATGGAGATGGCGTTGGATGAGAAGGATATGGAGATGGTGTTGGAGATGGTGTTGGAGATGGAGTTGGAGATTGAGAATATTTGAAAAACAATTTACAACCAAGGACTTTTATCGTCCATATATTCAGAAATTGTATAAAAGCCTTTACTACACAATTTTTGTTTAATAGTTTCTTTAAATTTATCAAGTGGTAAGTCTTGAATATTTGTGGGAACCTTATTATAAAAACGTATGCATTGACCCATAAATGAGTTAGTGACTTTATGAAGTCTACTATCATAGCCGGCTAGCTTGTACTTATTTCTAGTATTAACATTATGCAAGTCACATTTTCTATGGAACATGTTTAAGTTCTTTTTTACGTACATAAGGTTTTCAAAGATATATTGTGAGGCAAAGGTAAGAATATTAATTTCTTTAAACTTATTTCTAAGTGTCGCCCTGGAATTAAGTTTGTAGATTGAGCGAATAGCCCGTTTCTGCAGCACAAAGATGGTTTTAATATCGGCAGCATTTCCCCACACGAGAATGCCGTATGTCATTAAGCTATGAAAATAACCAAAATAAACCAACCGCGCAGTAGCTTCATTAGAGATATTTCGCATCTTTTTGACGGCATATGCTGCAGAACTAAGTCTCTTCGCCAACCTTTCTATATGTGGTCCCCATTGTAGTTGTGCATCTAGGGTTATGCCAAGGAACACTGTTGAATTTACAGGGCTCAATTCTTGTCCTTTTACAATTAAGTTAGTATTTACATGCCGGACATTAGGCAAAGAGAATTTTAAAAATTTAGTTTTATTTTCATTGAGTAGTAGGTTATTGGCTGAAAACCATTTCTCCACAGTTTCAATACAACAGTTTATTTCAAAGCAATGCTTCAATTGCCTACTCACTTTAAACAGAAAAGAGGTATCATCAGCAAATAATATAACCTCACACTTGTCTTTCACTAAAAATGGCAAATCATTTATATAAACTAAGAATAAGAAAGGCCCAAGAATCGAGCCCTGGGGCACTCCCATATGAACTGCTGATCCCGATGATCTCTTTCCATTAATATCAACTCTTTGAATTCTATTGCATAAATAGGATTTCATAAAATCAAGTGCCCTATCATTGATTCCATAGTGGTGTAGCTTCATGAGGAGTGTATCGTAGTGAACACAGTCAAAAGCCTTGGACAAATCACAAAAGACACCGAAGGCATCACGTGACTCCTCCCAGGCATCAAATATATGTTTGATAAGCTCAACACTGGCATCAGTTGTTGAGCGACCCCGTGTGAAACCAAATTGATTTGAATTCATTAAATTATTGCTAAAGAAGTGTACCACTAGTTGGTTTAAAATAAGCTTTTCAAAAATTTTACTAAGTGTTGGTAATATAGAGATTGGTCTAAAGTTACTGGGGTCGGTTATGCTTCCTGCTTTAAATACGGGAATAATTTTACTAAGTTTCATTAAGTCCGGAAACACACCATTATCAACACAATTATTAAATATACTGGCTAAATAAGGTGCAATACCGTCAATGATAGATTGGATGATTTTAACAGAAATACCATCCAGATCAGCAGTGTTCTTAATTGTTATACTTTTAAAAGCTTTCAATACCTCACTTTCAGTAACATGCCTGAAAGTAAAGTTAGTTTTACACTTATTTACATTATTTTCAAGAAAAGATTGTGCAGCTTTAACTGATGAATTTAATGTCTTCGTAGTCGAAACTGGAATGTCTGCAAAGAATTTTTCAAAAGCTTCAGCAACTTCTGTATCTGATGTCAACAGTCGATCACCAATTTTCAGTTTATGTTCCGCGTTTCTAATGTTTGACTTTCCAGTTTCGCTGTTTATAATTTGCCAAGTAGTTTTAGGTATATTTACACTATTTTGAATTTTATTATTAATAAAATTTGATTTCGCAATACTACACACATTTTTGAACATTTTGGAGTATTTTTTAACATATTCCTTAAAGGTTTCGCTATGATTATATGATTTTTCATCATATAATTCATATAATCTGTCTCTGCTTTTGAATATTCCTACTGTTGCCCAGTCACTAAACTTAAATGAGTTATCATCTATTTTAATTGTTTTCGATTTAAATACTGTATCATACTCACATTTAATTAAATTAAAAATACAATTATACTCCTTAACAGGATCATCATAACATTTAAGTTCCCACAACTTATCCAAGACATTACTTCTGAATCTCTCCAGCCGACCCTCGTTCATGGGTACAAACTTAATCTCTCTTCTTAATGCCTTGTTTGTGTTAATGTTAAAAGATGCTAATTGTCCACAGTGATCCGATTTTAACTTATTAAATATGTATTGACTGTTGGGTGATGCATCAGTGAAAATATTATCAATACATGTTGCTGAAGTGGCTGTAACACGTGTAGGCTCTAAAAAGAGATTTTTAAGTCCATAACAAAGAAACAAATTAGTTAACCTTTGGCTAAGGGATGATTGGATTAATAAATCAATATTAAAATCACCACAGACAATGATATTTTTTTTAGTATCACTAAGTTTAAGTAAAGCTTCCTCCATGATTTTTTCAAACAAATCAAAGGATGAAGCCGGCCGCCTGTATACGCTTATTATAATAACTTTCCCTAGTTCTATACATGCCATTTCAATGGTTTGCTCAACAGAAAGACTAATAATATCCTTTCGTTCTTTAAATTTCATTCCTTTGTGTGTAATAATCAAGGAGCCGCCACAATTAGCCTGGATTCTGCTGTATGAACTGGCTATTTGATGATTATTGAACGAAAATATCATTTGATGGTCTTTTAGCCAGTGCTCCGTTACACACAAAATATCTAAATTTTCTTGATTCATAAAAAGTTCAATTTGCAAATCCTTACCCAGCATGCCTTCAATATTTTGGTGGGCTACATTTAATACATTTTTACTACATTTTAATTTTGCAGCTGGGGCATATGTGCTAATAACATTTTGATTATAGCTAGAAGTCTTATTATCTATTGTCGTCGCCTCTAGTTTAAATTAACTAGAGTAGTCCTAATACTATTACTTGGAATGTTATATTCCACCGGTTTAATAAATATAAGTGGCTGCTCAATAGAAGCAGAGGTTTCAGTCAAGATGACTGGTAAATCATTACTAATAATATAAGATAGCGAAATTGCTATTTGTCGTATAGAATAATCGTACAAATTGTACTTATCATACTTAAAATAAAAAGGTTTACTAACTATAATGTTAGTATCAATCATATGGAATTTATCACTATGCCTACATGTCATAGTGTGTAATATTTTATTCAGATGGTGCCTTATATTGTTTTCTTGCTCTGAGAAAGAGTGGCTAAAAGGTAATGCAAATAATATTATTCTACATATATTTTTCTTTTCATGTAATTTGGAAAAACTGTGAATCATGTCTTTTTTATTTGCATGGTCCCGTCTGCCTACTAAAATAATCAAGACAGTTTTGACTTTAAAGTCAGTCACAAAAACTTTATTTAATATATCACAATATGAAGCACCAGGGAAACAATTATTTATTATTGGCTGCCTTACATATTTACTTACTTGGAAGCCCATTTTTTTTCCCAAGTTCATCGCTGTACATAACTACTTCTGGCTGACTTAGCTTATTATTACATAAATAAGATGGCTTTGGTTTTATAAGCAGTACATTATCCTCTATAACACAAGGCATCTGGGACTGGGACTGGCATAGCTCGGGCTGTGGACAACTTAATACACTTTGTTCACAATTATTTTGGGAAGTCAAATACTCAAATTGATCCAGATTATATTTAGATAGTTGAAGTAAGCTGTCCATGGCCAAAGTGTGTTCTTTTATCTCTTTCTGAGCAACTTCATATTTATTAGTTAAACTATTAAGTTGCTCATAAAGCCTGTTTATTTCCAGCTCAAGGTGCCTTGTGTCACTTTCATAGGTTAACCTATTTTGCTCCAATTCAGAACTACATGATTTTAACTTACTTAGTAAATTTAAACGTTCCTTTCTGTAAGGGGTATTTTTACATGAGAAAATTTTATTCTTACTAATATTTTTATTATTTATATTATTAACCAGCCAATATTGTCACTTATCAATGTTTAAAAATATCTGCCGCTATAAATGCATACAACGACTTATTTTTAACCGATTTAAAAAAAAGGAATATATCAATTCAACCTGTATGTTATATTTCCAGAACTGTCCAGTTTTCGTATATGTTAGTCTAACTCAGCGTTTGAACAAATGTGCCAAATTTCAAAAGTGTATGTATTTTTTTTTCATGTTTGTGTTCGCATATCTCCGGAACTACAATTCCGATTTAAGTAATGCTTTTTTTTGTTGTACTAGATATCGTTCAACTTAGGGGATATTGTGTCAAAATTCAAAAAAGTTCTGTTATATTCTCTTTAAACGTACGCACCTTCAGAATAGTAGTGACGTAGAATGAAGTTCTTAAACTGCAAACTTTCAACTTTGAACTGATTTAATTAATTAATAGTGTATAAAACATGTTATTTATTTGGTATCTATATAAAGTTAAGTTTATCTTTCGTAAAATAACAGCAAAGAAAATACTTCTATGTTGGTAACCGATTCCTTGAATTGAGTGTACACAATTCTGAAGGTGCGATAAATACACTCGAGAGCAAAGAATTAGGGTCGGAGACAAAACTCATGATATCTCTCAAACTATAAACGTTAGCTTATTAAAATAGGAAGCCTCTTTAATGCCGAATATAAAAAGTAAATGTAAGTAATATCTTTTTTAAGAAATGACATAGAAAAAAACAAAAAATAAAAATTATGATTTATTTTAAAAATTGAACTAACAATTGAAATCATTTGTATCGATTTTGTTTGTTTTGTGTCACAAAAAAATGTTATAAAAGGGTTTCCTGGTGTACAATATTCATTATGAAAGTACAAATCATGTCGCTCACATCTGAAGAATGTACAAGAATCCTCACTTTGCAGGAAGACGGGCGTAGTCAGCGTGATACAGCCAGGATGGTCGGCCTATCGTTACCTACGGTACAACGTGTTCTCCAACGGTTCCAGGGAACTGGGTCAAACCTTCGCCGGCCAGGAACAGGCAGAAAAGGATGCACAACACCTCGTGAAGATCGATACTTAGTCACAAAAATGCTTAGAAACCGATTTCTCACGGGTGTTGAACTGAGAAATCAATTTGTACGTCTTGGAGGAAGCAGCCCAAGTGCGTGGACAGTAAGGCGACGTCTTGCCGAAGGTAATTTGAAGCCATCAAGACCAGCGAAAGGCCCCAAACTTGAACAGGAGCATCGTATTGCAAGACAGAGTTATGCACGTGAGCACTTGAATTTGACTCTAGAGGATTGGTCAAGAGTTTTGTTTACAGACGAGTCCAGATTCATGCTATATAAGCACGACGGTAGACACAGAGTGTACAGAAGACCAGGAGAACGGTTTCAACAAGCCTGCTTTGAAGAAAATGTTGCATACAGCGGAGGATCCGTGCATGTTTGGGCTGGAATATCTGCAGAGAGCCGCACGGAGCTAGTCTTGATAGAAAATGGAACGTTGACCGCGAGAAGATACGTAGAAGAAATCTTAAATGAGTATGTCGGTCCGTCTATGGCCAATATGGGCGAGAATCAGGTGTTTATGCACGATAACGCCCGTCCCCATACTGCGGCTGTAGTGACTGATTACCTTCAAGAGGTCGGTATCACGCGCATGGAATGGCCTGCACGCAGCCCAGATCTGAACCCTATCGAACATGCCTGGGACGAGCTCGGACGACGTGTAAAGCACAAAATACCACCTCCACTTAGACTTCGTGATTTAAAATTAGCACTGGTGGAAGAATGGGGGAATATACCGCAGAACCGACTTAGAAACCTGGTGTACAGCATGCCAAATCGGATAACATCCATTCTGAGATTACGTGGAGGTAATACACGGTACTGAAATTTGTGGAAAATCATACTCTCGTACCAGAAAAGTCTTAAATGTAATTTGTGATCATCAAGTGTAATTCGTGCATTTTTATTTTATTTGTTTTTATAAATAATAAAATCACTTAAATAACAATCTTAAAAATTTTATTTATGTATTAATTAATGGTCTATTTAACAGTTTTTAATTCATCAAGTTAGCATTTATAATTTGCGAGATATCATGGGTTTTGTCTCTGACCCTAATTCTTTGCTCTCGAGTGTAATTAAGTTAGTTACGTACAATTTTGAAGTTGGTTTGATTTTTAAAATTATTTAGTAGCTTAAATTGGACAGGTTTTAAACGAACTTACCTGTTCTTCGATCTTCTGCTGCAAATCTGCGTATAATTCCTCTTCCTGCCCGCACTTGACGCACATCATATCACTCTGTTCCGCTTTCTCCTTCCTCAACGAATCGACCTCATTCAGCACTGAACGAATTTTGCTGTCTCTCTCATCTATAGTCCGTCTCATTTCCTCCAACTCCTTGAGAACTTCCGCCTCGTGATTTGTTTTCTTTTCTAGTTGTTGTTCTAAATTTGAAATAATGTCGCGGAGGAGAGAGACTTTTTCTTCTGATGCTTTTAGATCGTTGTCGACAGAGGATTTCCTTGCTTCCATGTCGGCTATTAGTTGGTTCATTTCGCGGGCTTGAGTTTCCAGCTGTTCGACCTAGGGGGAAGTTTAATCGTAACTATGGAGGATTTGTAAATAAAAAACAAAAATATAATCTGTATT
The DNA here is from genome assembly GCA_944452665.1 of Stenoptilia bipunctidactyla. Taxonomy (NCBI): domain Eukaryota; kingdom Metazoa; phylum Arthropoda; class Insecta; order Lepidoptera; family Pterophoridae; genus Stenoptilia; species Stenoptilia bipunctidactyla. The sequence continues at coordinate 23,164,633 of OX101740.1, read as the reverse complement.
TGCATGCTATGAGTGAAACTAGCTACATATAAAGAGAAAATAAGAAAATAAAGACTACAGAAGCAAACGTTTGATAAGTACGACAGAACGGATAAGACATTTTGTAATACTGCACGAGACGCTATGTTTTTCAATGTTCTCTTGATAGTTTATTTCGTAGTAAAAACGTTCAGTGAATATTGAACAGTAACTTATACAATGCTGATCATAAATATTTGAACATAATAACTACCATCACATAAATCTAAAAAGCATTCTATGTGCTACAATGCTTTCTCAACTATACTCTCTAAGATATAAATTCAATATTTATTTATTTTTACAAATCAAAAGGCGTAAATTACACTTATAATCTAAAGCGAATATAAAACTAAAATACAGTGCAATCTACAACTTACTTGTCTTGTGTTTCTCTCGCACGGTACAGTCGCGCGCAGAGCTTGCATCTGTGTACAGTCGCGGTTACTTGGTTATAGGTGCGAGGGTTATTGCAGTTATGTGCAAAACATGCAGAAATACAACAATAGTGCATAGGAAAGTGCAAGTGAAAGTTATGTTAAGGAAAATCAGTTATTTATATACGACCCTTCTCCTTAGGTGTTATTGGAAATTATTTGTTATGAAATCTTCACAATCGAAATGTGCCCTAAGTTTATTTAGGCTGAATGATTTTTTGATTATAAAAACACATGATACAATATTGTCTTAAGTTTTCGCGACTATTAAATTTTTAACCGTATTTATTACATTTTAAATTTTAACTCGACGTTTCGGTATCTTTGCAGACCCTGTGGTCACAAGTGCCTCACTCAATGTAGGTACTTATACGCGATAAGTCCGGTTAAAAAGTGTTTAATCACATGATAGATCAAAGTTTCGGCTACGTAATGATTTGATGTTACAATGATACTTTTTCAAATTCAAATTAAGCTTTTTCTTAATTTATAGTTTAGAATCATGGCCTTTTATAATCAAATATATCCTAAAGCACATTCCATTGTGTACCACACCCTTTTTGTCAAACAAAATCCATACCTCACTCAGTATCCTGGCGTTAGACTGCAGACGAGCTGTCAGACGCTGGTTGTCCTGCTTCAACGTACTGATCTGTCGTGTATAGTCGTCTCGCTCGGACTCTCTTTCAGCCGCTTGTTCTTCTACGAATTGTCGCGTTGAACGTAGTTGACGATTTGCTGCTTCCAGCTTGAGTGTTGGAAAAGATAGGAAATTTATTTAGTTTTTTTGTTCTTATGTTATGTCTTATGTTCTTTAATGTTTATATGTATACAGTCAGCTTAATAGATACACCCCGAGATATCAAAATGAAGCTTTACCAATAAGCTCTTCAATATAATGTGTTGAAATTTGGACTCAATAGCTTTTTCAACACACTTGCTCGTAAAGTGAGCGTTATTCTATTGAATTTAAAACTATAAAATGGGCTATAAGTCACGCGTGCATAATATATTATACCCTAGTGCATAATATAATGAATCCTACAAAGTTGAATTGTACCTTTGTGCAAATAACATGCGAGAAAACAGAGCATATTTTATTGGTCCGAGTTATACACTAAATATTTTCAGAAACAACAAAGAGGTTTTATACCACTTCAAATCCATATACACTTTTAAAAAGTTTGCGCCTTATATTAGTAAAATAAATTTGTATATTAAACAAATTATTCACAATTTACAATTATTTGTCATAAAATATTTGCATTTACCACTCCAAATTAAACATTTTCACTTAAAATAGGCTGTATATGCTATACAGACATTGACACATTTGACGGAAAAAAAAACCTACGCGCATGCGCGAGGTTCGTGCCATTTTTCAATCACAATTCACAGCTTTGTTATCAAGTGTGTTTGTTATTTTATGACCACGTATGTCTGTCATTTACTCACAAGTGTGTTGAAAAATGTCGTATGTAACTCGTGAGCGTTGCTAATCACAGTCTCGGCTCATTATTAAGCCCTCGCCTGCGGCTCGGGCTCAAATCACGGCCTCGACTGTAATTAGCAACTTCGCTCACTTGTTACATAATATACTATTAATTACTTCGGAAAATAAGCCAAGTTTTCATGAAGTTGAAATACATTTATTCTCACAGTTTAAGGAAGGTAGGGTTTTTCCAGCTGACCACTGTACTCGTACATGCATAAGAGGATTACAAATTAATTATGCCTAAAGACAGTCGCCGCATTCTCAATAAGATTTTTTATTTCTACTATGTCCATAGAACTAAATGATTGAAAAAATAATAGCTACATAAAAAACTATAATAAATATAAAAACATGCCACATCACAAGTTATGGATTTTTATCTTTTCATAACATTAGAACTTTTCGTCCTAAATAAAATATTAAAAATTAAGCAAGTGTGGTTATAAGTTAGAATGGAAACTATAATCATATTTTCATGTATTTTTTTAATGCAATGCATGCAATATTATCCTCTTTCATAGTTACCAAGTTTATTAAAACAGTCTGCAAAAATTAACCTCTGTTTTAAAGACTAAAAACATCTCATCTCATTTATAGAATGCTACATTGCAGAATTTCCAGACAAACAATTTTGTTTCCTCATATTTAAACAATAAGGTCCATTTTGAACAAAAAAAAAACATGCCGCAGATACATTACCAAGGAAAACTAATGCAACAGGTTCTTTAAACAACTGAAAAGATCTCATGCAGCTAAACAATATTTCACTGTACAACATAGACAGGTACTTTATCTATACGACATCGTTGCATGTTACCTTCTTACAGCATATTTTGTGCACTGGCGAGCCAGTTTTCCTTTTAACCTGGGTGTGTGCGGTCAACGAACAATAAAGAGTATTTGCGAATATATCGATAAAAGTTCACTAATTAAGAATTAATTAATAAGAAGGCGTTGTGTCGCCGTGGTTACTGTGCATATCAAACGACATCGCAGGTTAAGCGCGCTCGGCGCGGCCGGTATTAGGATGGTGACCGTCAATGGGTGTCCCAGAGGGGAGACTCATAGCCCTGCAGTGGGCGAGTTACACGGTGTTGTGATGAGTTCACTAATAAAGTCGCGCCCGTCTAAAGCTCTTACTTCAGACTTTATTATTTTATACATGCATTACAATAAATCAATCAATAAATTTACATTTAAAAACAGACTAAAAATATACTATGTTAATTAATTAATCTCTAATGCAGCATTTTTTGTTTAATTTTATAACTTAATGTAATTTTCTTTTGACATTTAATAACTTATCTCATAGCTGACATTTTGAATTTGATGTCATTTTTCTTTTATTGACTATTCGTGATTATTATGTGACAAATGTTTAATTTCAATTTAATGTAATTTTGCACGCTGACAATGCAGCAGTATATGTTCGGACGATAATGATAATATATTTATCATATTAACCGACCGATAATTAAGATAATTAATTAAGAATAAATATTATGTATTTTAGTGAATCGCACACGCGTTGTATTGCTTGTTTGTTAAATTAACAGTAAGATTTACAGGAGCGCGCCTTTAAACGTGAATAATAGTGAAACAGTAAAGAAAATTAGTGACAACCTCTAGAAAATAAGAGTGTTTTAGTAGCATTTGTTTCTTTTGACGAAAACAAACTTGTTTTTAGAATTGCAAAACATTATTACTATTATTAAAGGTGTACGTCTGTATATTTTTTGTTCCACGCGGTTTCACAGGCGACTTATCTAATCCCGTACGAATATCGGGATATTTGCTAGTAGCCTATGTGCGATTCCAGACTATACACTTCCACAATGCCAAATTTCATCCAAATCCGTTGAGCCGTTCTTCTGTGATTGAGGAACAGACATCCATACACCCAAACTTTCGCAATAATAAATATTAGTAAGATAAGATTATAATATAAGCAAGGTTAGTTAACAACCAGTAGATAAAACACTTTTTAACCGGATTTATCGCGTAGATTTACATTTTAAATTTTTTAATCGACGTTTCGGAGTCTTTGCAGACCCCACGTGATCACTCGTGAGACACGGGTTCTAAATCACGGCGATAAATCCGGTTAAAAAGTGTTTTATTTAATAGTATGAATCGCGAAAACTTAAGACAATATTACATACCTGTAGAGTCAAGTCGTCTTTCTCCCTGGTTAGCGAGTCGATGACGGCAGTGTAGTGGTCGCGGGCGTGCGGGGACGCGGGCGAGCGCGGGGATCGAACCCCCACCTCCGCCGCGCAGCCGTAGCTGCAAGTTACACCGTTACGTCATCGCGGGATAGGTTAAACGAACTATTGCTGTGTTGGTGTCGAAAACCCGTGTTTGCAACCGTGTTATTATGTCAAATTCAACATTTATCTTATGCGTATATCAAAAATAAGGAATAGATAAATTATAATTGTGCAATTTATGACCAGTTTCAATAACTTAGCGAAGGATTAAAGTAAAAATAATATTCTATTTTGAGCTCAAGTGACGGATTTGTGACAAATATTTCAAAAGATGGTATAGGAATTTCTATATTTACTATTATTTTAACTCTATATTATCTATGGTATTTTTTTGAAACGGGCCAGTAGTGAATCAAATCAGTTGGTCAAAGAGAATCATTACCTTTTGTAAAGTTCGAAATTACTATAAAAAATATTTTAAAGTAAAAATAACCATTTCATTCAAACGGAAAGTTATTCAAACGGGTAGTTATTCAAACGGGAAGTTTAAGTTAAAGCGACTAGTCATTGCTGGTTACTGTTATGGTCAATTTACTCCATTAACAACCCTAGCCATCTAAATAACTTAACAAAATGTTAAAATAAGATTTCTTATACCTACTATTTTGTGTCAAATCTGTCACTTGAGCTACTATTGACAGGTAGCTCAAGTAAGTATAAGAGCTAGACAAAAAAAGTTAGGTTCTTGAGATATATATTTTTTAAACCGATAATGAAGACATGACATTGGCTCTCACATTTGGCTGTCTTGTGTTCGTTTTTTTTTTTCATGTCACGGTCAATGTGTGCTGTACCTATTTGTATTAATTTAATAATTCTGACTGAAAAAGAGTGCCAAGAGTTTTTTTCCGCCGGCTTTTTTTGTCTCTTGGTCTACTGTAATATATTATTTAACAAATATCAACAACTAGTTAAAGCCGAAGTATGTGACGACTGACTTCATCAAGTGTTTTGTGAAATTCCTAAGATGAATAAAACTTTTTGAATTTTTTTTTTTTTTGAAGTGAGTATAGCTTTGCAGTATTTACCCCTCAGCGATGACGTCCTGCTCGGCCAGCTGCGATATCCTGAGTTCCGCGGCTTGCAGCTGTTCCCGCAGGATGCTCTCGCGGTCCGCGCACTCCCGCGCACACTCCACCGCCATCTGCAATGTATAGTGACGATCACGTCGCTGCGTGGTGGCTTGTAGTGGCCATGTGCTAGACCAACGTAAGAGGAATGACGTGGCTGCCTAGTTAATAAGCAAGTATTCTACAACTTACGTTTGTAGATGTCATCACGTTCGGCTCGTAGACTTGATATCATAAAATATTCGTGGCGACGTTGGCCATATTACTATTATTCACTTTTAAATATTATCTTATAGATTAAGGTTATTACGCCTGTCTCCCTAATGGGGTAGGCAGAACGCCAGAAGCGAGAAAACCATCTAATGTCACGTTTAACAAATTTGGAGCTATTGTAATGATGGAGAGAGACTTGCAGTGATAGGGGGTTTTGATAGGGATTAGGGGGGGGTAACGCCGTGGGAGGTTCTGGTTTCGAGTCACAGCCTGTATACCCCTAGTTCCTCTTATTCCGCTGTATGATTCTTTTAACTTAATTTTTATACAAAACTTACTTTGTTGGGCCACTTTAGGTACGCACCTTCTTATGCATATCGCAGTAGTCACAATCTCCCCGTCGCTCCAATTCCTCCACCAAGTCAGTGACCTGAAGCTGACTGCACTCTAGCATTTTGGACTCGTTGCCTGCTCCTGGATACATGGATATTAATTAGTCATTTGAATAGGTTTGTTTTTAGCGCCACAAAAGATAACGATAAAAAGGACAGTGTCAAAAAGTTATCTGCATTAAGCATAAAAGTAAAATTAAAAATTTTAAACCCCCCCCCCCCCCCCCCCCGACACAAAAAAACACCTTAAAAACTAACAAATAATATTTTAAACCTATTCTAATTATTATCGTCCCATATATAATTGACTGTAAGACTTGTACTTTAAAATATTTTTATTTCCGAGCTTCGTCGCCGCGTCGGGGACCGCTCAAGTATATAAAGTACTAAGCCAACAACAGCTAATTTATTATTACATTTAGGTATGAGCGATCTTAAGTTTCATGCATAGTGTAGGTACGCTCTACGTAATGCCGCGCGCGGCGAGCTCGGTGTGCGGCTTGCGGCGCGGGGGTGGGCGACACCAAACGGGCAGACACGTGAGGGCAGACGACGTTGACGGTTGTGTCGATTTTACGAATTTTTCGGAGTGAATTCTTTTGATGCAATCTGCAAATGACAACTGTTTTTCTCACTTAGCGGTCCCCCGACGCGGCGACGACGCTCGGAAAATAAAAATATTTTAAAGTACAAGTCTTACAGTCCATTATATATGGGACGATAATAATTAGAATAGGTTTAAAATATTATTTGTTAGTTTTTAAGGTGTTTTTTTGTGTCGGGGGGTTTTTAAAATTTTTAATTTTACTTTTATTTTGTACTTTTTAAAGTAGGTTTTAATATTAGGAAGATGGTAGTCAGATCCCCTCATCAACAATAAGAGAGCTGATGATCTTCAAACGGCTGATCAGGTCATTGTAACCTTACCATACACTTTCAATTTCATTGAAGTAATACGGTACCAAATTTCGAATCGATAGGATATATGGAAGGTAGTCAGATCCTTTCAACAACTATTAAAGAGCTGATGATCTTCAAACGGCTGATCAGGTCATGGTTCCCTTACCATATACTTTCAATGTAATTGTAGTAATACGGCACCAAATTTCGAATCAATACGACATATGGAAGCTATTCGATCCCCTCATCAACTATTAGAGAGCTGATGATCTTCAATTGGCTGATCAGGTCATGGTTACCTTACCATATACTTTTAATATCATTGTTGTAATACGGCACCAAATTTCGAATCGATACGACATATGGAAGTTAGTCAGATCCCCTCATCAACTATTAGAGAGCTGATGACCTTCAAACGGCTGATCAGGTCATGGTTACCTTACCATATACTTTCAATATAATTGTAGTAATACGGCACCAAATTTCGAATCAATACGACATATGGAAGCTATTCAGATCCCCTCATCAACTATTAGAGAGCTGATGATCTTCAATTGGCTGATCAGGTCATGGTTACCTTACCATATACTTTTAATACCATTGTTGTAATACGGCACCAAATTTCGAATCGATACGACATATGGAAGTTAGTTAGATCCCCTCATCAACTATTAGACAGCTGATGACCTTCAAACGGCTGATCAGGTCATGGTTACCTTACCATATACTATCAATATCATTGTTGTAATACGGCACCAAATTTCGAATCGATACGACATATGGAATTTAGTCAGATCCCCTCATCAACTGTTAGAGAGCTGATGACCTTCAAACGGCTGATCAGGTCATGGTTACCTTACCATATACTTTCAATATAATTGAAGCAATACGGTACCAAATTTCGCATCGAAAGGGCATATGGAAGGTAGTCAGATCCCCTGATCAACTAGAAAAGAGCTGATGATCTTCAAACGGCTGAACAGATTTTCATGAAACATGGCTAAGAATACTCGGGATAAAATTATCTATAACACAAAAAAAACTAAACGAAAATCGGTTCATCCGTTTGGGCGCTACGATACCACAGACAGATACACAGATACACAGACACGTTAAACTTATAACACCCCTCTCGTTTTGCGTCGGGGGTTAAAAACCGAAGTAAAGTCGGATACACAAAACCTTGGCGCTGATTTTCTGATGGAGCCTGTATAATAATCCAATACAGGAACATAAAACTACAATAAAGGAATTAAGCAAATATTCAGAAATTGTAAAAATTTTCGATAAAATATAGTTTGAATTAAATGTTAAGTGAAATCCTTTCATTTACCTACAAACTTCACTGTATTTTTTTTCCGGATTTTGAAAAATTCAATTCATTATTTTTAATAATAAATCTACTGTAACGTTAAAAACGGAGCACACAGATTTCCGACGAAAAATATTAAATATTCTTAGATGAAGAGTACTTTTCCAAAAATTTAGAGTCCTTTTTCTCTGAAACTGACTGCATGAAATATGAAGAGTACTTAGATAAAGTATAGAAAGATCATTTTAACGGTGTAAACATCAACTCTGCGAAGGCATACTCACGCTTCATAGCCAAATCGAGCAGCGCGCGCGCCTCGTGCTTCAGCCGGCTGAGGCTGAGCTCCAGGTCGCGCCGCAGGTCGAGGCTGAGGTCGAGGTCGCGGCCCCCGGCCCCCTCCCTCGCCCCCGCCCCCCCGCCAACCTCGCGACACTCCGGGCCGAGGTCGCCGAGAGCGGCGAGCGCGGGAGACTCGAGCGTGGGGGCGAAGTGCACGCGCTTGCACGGGGCTTCGGGGGAACCCGCCTCGGAATCACTGTCGCTGGAAATGGAATGAATACTTGCTGTAGTATTCAATTATTACATACATACATAACTTCACGCCTGTATCCCTTATGAAGTAGGCAGAACACCAGGGGTTATAAAACCACCTGTTGTCACGTCTGAAAAATTTGGAGGCATTATAATGGCGGAGGGAGACTATTGTAATGACAGGGGGTCAGCATATCGCCCACAAGAAAACCTCCAAAATCACCTCTATCCCTTAACTGACTTTTACAGTATGCCCGGGAAGAGAAGCAGCTGGCACATTCTATGTTTTTCCTTTACTTTCCAGTCAAGCACGGAAGAATGATTTTTTATTGAATTAATTATAATTCAGCTTAAAAGTAATTGTGTAAGTATAATACTATCTTCTATTTGGGCGATGTGGTAAAATAGTTCAAAACTATTAGTCACACCTTGTGTAGGTATCGAAAATAGCAAATACGTAGTGGCTAATGTAGTAGGAGCTCACCAGCGAGCAGTGAAGGCCCGTTTTTTTAAGGGAAGAAACATAAAAAAAGCTAACTTAAAATAAAAAAGTAATACTGTTGGTGTTTAACTGTTATAATTTAACACGTATGATCGTAAATCATAAAATAATATCAAATATTTTGAGATACTATAAATAGTTTAGAACCAACATCAATGTTTTTGTTAACTATTGACACCTGAACTATCTTGTTCGCGTCGTATGTCATTTCAACACGATACACATGTACCCCTACATAAGCACATTACGAGATATGTAATAATAATAACTCATTTCTTTATTGCCATGAAACTTAAAATAATGATGTTCACAATAACAAACAAAAAGAAATGACAATTGAGGCAGCCTTATCGCTTTAAGCAATTTCTACCAGGCAACCGAAACAAATATAAAGAATATCACACACTTAATCTAGGTACTTAGTTTTTATTTATGTGATATGTATTTAGTTTTATAAACAAGGTATGTACAGAGTAACGTATATTCATAGCTTTCTTTTCTTAAACTGTTACCTATGCTGCCTTCGTGGTACTAAGACTAACTTAGGTTCATTTGTGAACGAAAGCAGAATAATAGGCGCATAAATCACTGCTAATTAAACATTTATTTGTCGCCTATTTAAAAGTAGACCCCTTATTCTCCTTTAGAAGACGTCTTTAGGAACACGAAACAAATCTCATGCTCATTAACATATCGTAAGCAAGGATGTGTACTTATTTATTTTATCGACTTTCTGAACTCTTCTGCATTTTGGGCCTTTACTTTCCCCAGTTCCCCAAACATATCTAATATTCCCCCACAGAATTCGCTAACAGCATCTCAGCAAGTTGAAACAATAATAGATTACTTGCAAAACGCAATCCTGCTGGCAAACCTCCAACCACAATATTATTAATTTAACATGTTACCCTTTAGCACCTATTAATACATTCCGCAAAATCATAATTTGATGAAAATGTGCTTTAAACGTGTCGCGAGAGGGTTTAAAGTACAATGCAATAGGTTTTGATAGTCAAATTTTGGTTACTTACACGTTCAAAATTTCTTAGACGATATAAAATATACCCTGGTGTAGAAACGTTTATGATGATCAGAAAATAAATTGAACAATCCCTTAAAGTGTAGTACTATTTCTTTTCTTTTTTTGCTTCCACATGCTGGACTGGGAGCGAAAGAAAAACATAGAATGTGCCAGCTGCTTCTCTCCCCGGGCATACTGTACAAACTCAGTTAAGGGACAGAGGTTTTATTGGTGTTTTTGTGGGCGTCAGGCTGACCCTCTTTCACTGCAATAATGGTCTCTCTCCATCATTATAATACCTCCAAAGTCAAACGTGACATCAGATGGTCCAATAACCTCTGATGTTCTACCTACCCCATAAGGGATACAGGCGTGAAGTTATATATGTATGTATTTCTTTTATATGTATATGAAATATTTGACGACCACTTTGGCGATGGGGTAAACATGTCTGCCTCAGACGCCAGGGTTATTTTCCCGCACGGAACAAGATAAAAGAAATGTTCAGTGTCTGGGTGTTTATCTATTTATGTATTTATATTCCAGGTTCTCCTCTAGTTCGCTACATGGAATCCCATAACACAAGCTTTGCTTACTTTGGGGCCATGTAGTTAAGCTGCGGATACACGACGACACCTGACACCTGACACTCAGTGTCTAGACCGAGTGTCCGTGTGTGTCATGTGCCGCGACACTCGGTTGCAGCTCTAGGGGCGCTCTAGCTTGGTGTCGCTCTAGCTGCCGTGTAGACGCGACGTGCGCAGTGTCTGAGACCAGTGTCGCGGTTTTCGGTCGTGCGCGAAACTTTTAGCTAGAGCAACATGACGGCGGCACGCGCGTGCATTTTAAATTTGTAATATCTTCGGAAATATTCACTTAAATTACATGCTGTAAAAAGCATATTGATCTATAATAAATGCACAATTTATTAAAGGTACTTAATTGGATAAGAATGAATGCTGTATTGTTTAAAATCACTTCGTAAATAACCATTTTTTAGTAAAGGATAAATATGGTTATGGTGGGTTATCCCTAAGAGATAGACATATACCATCGCGAACTTTTTGGTTGAACTTTTTAAGGTGGACAATACTGTAGTACATCATTTTGGTCTATCTCGTAGGGTTCAGCCAGCGTTTGCAATATAAGCGCAAAAGAACGTGCTTATTTACGACATCACATTAGAAACATCTAATATCAGTGTTTCTCTACTATATTATGCATGTATTATACATAATAACCTTCCTTAAGAATCAGTCTATCCATTAAAAAAAACCGCATTAAAATCCGTTGCATAATTTTAAAGATCTAAGCATACATAGGTACAGATACCTACGGGTGCAATTGATAACCTCCTTTTTAAAAGTCGGTTAATAAGAACGCATTTATTCAGCGGGCGTGCCATTTCATTTGAAATTTGAAAATGGAATACATTTTTTGCAACTGATGTCATATTTTAAATAAAAGTGCCTTTTCATAAATGCAAACGATATTTTGACCAGGTTCGATTCCCGGTTATGTAAAATTAATAGTAGATATTCATTTCTTAATTTTAACTAAGTCCGTAAATATCGATTCATGGCGATGGAGTGTCTGACACTGAATTGCGCATCGCTCCGTGTAGACGGCCAATACACTTCGACCGCGACACTCGATCTCAGAACTAGTGTCGACACTAAAAATTGCTCACCGTGTGGACGCGTCTGACACTTGTGTCGACACAAGTGTCGGTGTCGATGTCACCGTGTATCGGTACCTTTAGTGTGATTGTCTGGGGATTTTATTTAAAAAAAACTATTATCTTATCTTTTTGGATAAGAGTCCTAAGTATGGCCCCTTTAAACTATACATAATTTCACGTATTGAGAAAATTATCAGTTTGAATGGTGCAGCGATCTGAATATTTGGTTGAGGAAGCAGATAATCTTTTTAGACGACCCAGGTATGGAATATACTAGTTCCATCACGTGGTCTCAATAATAGTATCGGCTTATATTGATGAGCCAATGCAGCCAACTCATTACGACGACTTTAGCAGGCTATTCTCTACTCTTATGTATAAAACGTTTGTTAAAAGATTGGACCTCTTTGATACGTAAAGCTTTTGTTGCACAAAAACAGTGCGTGAGAGGTATTGCTGATGTAGATTCGACCACCACCTGCAGGCCTTTATTTAAAGAAATGAAACTGTTAACTTTTCCAAGAATGTATATTTTTTAATGTTGTATTTTTGTAGAAATTAACCAAAATGAGTCAGATTGGTACGTAAAAAATAAACAAATTTGTAATTTTAATACAAGGTTTCCTAACAAAATATGTTTACCAGATATAATAATACTCTATGCGCTCTGTGTAGATTGTTTTGTTTTGAACTGTGCTGTAAAGAAAAATTAAAATAAAGTGAAAATTTCGTTCTGATTACTTAAAGTGAAATTACTTTTGTTATTGAACAGAATTAACGGATCCAAAGGTGAATATTCTGATGAAAAACTATAAATTTATCATACTAAAGTGAAAGAACAACAACAAGCTATTTTTTTAAATACCCACTTTTGTGTTTCCTACGCTTATACAAAGAGTACAAAGTGTGTTTACTACTACTAAGGATAGTAATTTTGTAGGGAACAGCTAACGCCATCTATTTCAATCCCTCTGAAACAATTACATCCGGTTATTACGTACATTTTAAGATCCCTGGAAGATGGAGTATGTTTGTTGCCGTAAACCGGTGAACGTCCGCGATAGTAAAAGATCATATTTGATTTGTTCCTCATGCAAGACACACCATCATATTGCGTGTGTTCAATTAAACAAAAAAGACTTTGCACCTGATGCGGAGTTTAGATCAACATGGGTATGCCCCAACTGCACCCGTGTAACTCCTCACAACAATAAAGATGACACACCAGTACGCAGTCAATCAAAATATAAAATGGCTAGCGAATTCGTCACCACGACCGAGAAAACTTTACCTTTACCTCTAGTTTCGGGAGAGACGTTACAAGATCCAGGAATGCAATTTGTAAATTTAGAACAAATCAAAAGTATTGTCCAAGAAGCTGTACAAGAAGCCGTACAAAAAGCTCTTTCCTGTTTTAAAGAAAACATTCTTGAATTAAAAAATGAAATCTCAGTTTTGACAGAAAGTGTTAAATACATAAGTGACCAGTATGATGTTATATCTCGGAGAGTCGATACTATAAGTGAAAAAATTAAGGTGATTCCTGATCTAACTGGTGACTTTGCTACAATAACTTCAAAAGTTACTCAAGTAAAGAATGAATTAGAATCGAGAGACCAATGGTCTAGACGGTCCAATGTAGAAATCATTGGTCTGTCAGAGAAAAAGGGTGAAAACCTCTTAGAAATTATTAATAAAATCGCAAAATTTGCTGATTTTGAAGTAAACCCTCAAACTGACATAGACTTCGTCACTCGAGTGGCACAGTTCGATAAGAGTAATAAGAAACCTAAACCTATTATAGTCCGTTTTACTTCAAGGTATAAAAAAGATGACTTTTTGGCAAAAGTACGGTGCCTTAAAGACCTTAAATCTACGGATATTGGTGTTTCGCAAGATGTATCCAGGCTCTACTTCAACGACCACCTCACCAAATCAAATAAATATTTGCTGCAAGAAACTAAGAAAACTGCTAAAGAAAAACTTTTCAAATACGTTTGGGTGCGAAACTGTACCATAATGGTTCGGAAAAACGACACGAGTCCGGTTATTCATATAAGCAGTCAAGAGGATTTAAAAAAAATAAAGTAGGTGCAATCGCAGTTTGTTACACAGGTATGCTTCAACTACAGAATAGATTCAGCTTAGTTGATAGTTCTCGCTTAGTTTATAGTTTTCGCATAGTTTATAGTTTTTGCATAGTTCATAGTTTTTTAATAGTTTATCGTTTTTTCATAGATTATAGTTTTTGCATAGTTTGTAGTTTTTGCATAGTTTATATTTTTTGCATAGTTTATATTTTTTGCATAGTACATAGTGCTAAGATAAGTTCTTTGGCTTTTTATGTTGCTTGGGTTTATATTGAATGGTCATTGAGATTTTCGATATTTATTGGTATTATGACGATTCATTATTGGTATTATGTAATTATCATCATACTAATGTCGGAGAGAAAATTGGTTCGAGTTGTGATCGGTTGCATTTTTGCTATGGAAGCTTCTGTTTTTATGACGTTGAGTTGGAATTTTTCATTAGGGACTTTCTATTTATTTATTTTAAATTTAATATGAATTTAACAGAATTAGTTAAAATTGTATTCGATTTCGGGAATGGATGACGATAATCTGAATATTTTTTATCAAAATGTTCGTGGTTTGCGGACGAAAACAAATTTATTTTATAAAAATATGCTTACATGTGATCATGATGTGATTTGCTTAACGGAAACCTGGTTACAGTGCGGTATTTATAACTCTGAAATTTTCAACGAACGTTATGTGGTTTATAGGTGCGATCGTGACTACTCTACTAGGATAGATAAGATGGGTGGTGGTGTACTTATTGCAGTTAGAAAGGGTATGGTGGTCTCAAACGTTGTGCTTAATCCTTCTAATAAAGAACACTCAGCGGATATCATCTCTATAAGAATAGACATATATAAAAATGGCCATAAAAGAATGTGTTATGTTTATTGTTGTTACTTTCCACAATGTCCCACGCAATTGGATGCTGAATTATCATTTTTTGAAAGTGTATCTGACACGGTCCTTAATAATCCAGGTAGCGACTTTATTATTACTGGAGATTTCAATATTAAAAAAGCAATTTGGTTGAATGACAGCAATGAACATCATGTTACTTTGAACGGTACAGATTCCGACTCACTCGTATCTGCTCTATCAAATTTCTTATCATTTAACTGTTTCCAACAATATAGTACTATTAAAAATAAAAATGACAGACAACTAGACTTGGTCATATGTAATCGTGAATGTCTGGTTACTCGTTCTGTCAGGCCATTAGTTAATGAAGACGAGCACCATCCCTCGCTGAGTATAAATGTCGTGGGAATCAACACCAAAATTCTTAATTATTCTTCCCGAGTAATCCGTCTATTTCATAAATGTGATTATAGTCTAGTGAATCAAAAACTTTCTGATATAGACTGGGATGAAAGTTTTCGAGGATTGAATATCGACTCAGCTGTAGATACTTTTTACGATAAGTTAAACAACATAATTTCTGAATACGTGCCAACCAAAACTACACACGGTGATACCAAATTTCCAGCGTGGTATTCAAAACCTCTCATTAAGATAATTAGAGAAAAAAAGAAGTATCATAAAAAGTGGAAATGTTACAAACGTCTTTCGGATTATCAAATTTTTTCAGCTTTACGTAGTAGACAGAAAACAATAGAAATCTCTTGCTATGATAATTTTATTTCTCAATCAGAAATAAATATTTCAAAGTGCAGCAAAAATTTTTGGTCATTTGTAAAATCAAAAAAAAAAGCGGATGATATTCCTGACCATATGTATCTAAATGAAGTCACTTCATCCGATGGTAATGCTATCTGTAATTTATTTAATCTTCATTTTCAATCGGTTTTTTTGCAACCTGGATCTTCACAAAACTCTAACACAAATAACCTGCTTGGAAAATGTGATTTAGTTAACGTATCTTCTTTTTTTATTACTTGCGATGTGGTAGATGTTTATTTGAAAGGGCTCGATATTTCAAAAGGCACTGGTCCTGATGGCATTCCTCCTATCTTTTTAAAACAGTGTCACAAACAGCTATATTATCCGTTGTTTCTTCTTTTTAATCTCTCTTTAAAATCCGGAATAATGCCCCATATTTGGAAACGATCTTTTGTTGTGCCAATTATTAAGGGCTGTGATAAGCGAAACATTGCCAACTACCGACCAATTTCTAAATTAAGTACAATACCCAAAATGTTTGAGCGAATTGTATATGATTACCTATATCGAATTGTAAGACCATATATAATAGAGGAACAGCATGGTTTCTTAAGCAAAAAGTCTACTGAGACAAATCTTTGCGAATATTTGGACGTCATTACTGACTCTATGGAAAAAGGTTACCAGGTGGATGTCGTGTATACGGACTTTGCTAAAGCCTTTGATAAGATAAACCATAACATACTTTGCAACAAAATATTTCACTTCGGTATACATGGCGATCTTCTTCGCTGGCTTGAGTCATACTTAAGAGATCGGTCCCAAGCAGTAACAGTAAAAGGTTTTTGCTCTTCATTTATTCCAATACCATCTGGAGTCCCTCAGGGATCTCACCTTGGACCCTTACTTTTTAATATCTTCATTAATGATATTAAATATGTTTTCGAAAACTGTAATTGCATTTTGTACGCAGATGACACCAAAATATATAAAGTTATTAAATCCATCGACGACTGCATGCAGCTACAAAATGATTTAAGAAAGTTTTCAGATTACTGTAATAGCAATGCTATGTCTTTAAATTTAAAAAAATGTAATATTATTACATTTACACG
This sequence comes from Stenoptilia bipunctidactyla, assembly GCA_944452665.1. Classification (NCBI taxonomy): domain Eukaryota; kingdom Metazoa; phylum Arthropoda; class Insecta; order Lepidoptera; family Pterophoridae; genus Stenoptilia; species Stenoptilia bipunctidactyla. The sequence goes on along the minus strand of OX101740.1, from coordinate 23,147,972 downwards.
TAAAAAGAACAACTTTGAATATAATTATTACATTGAGGGCTGTAGTTTGGATAGAGTGACTTCGATTAAGGATCTCGGTGTTTTCCTTGACTCAAGACTGATTTTTGATATACATATTGAACATACGGTGAAAAAAGCTTATCGAATGTTAGGTTTTGTACTAAGAGTTGGAAGAGACTTTAAAAATATTTCAACAATTGTTTTATTATATAACTGTTTCGTTCGTTCTATTTTAGAATATGCCTCTGTAGTATGGAATCCTTGCTATAATATTTATATTGAACAGTTAGAGTCTATACAACATAAATTTAATAAATATATTACCTATCGCACTAACTGTCGTAACCTACCTAGCTGTCAGGAATTGATGTCTCTAAAAGACCGACGACTATTAAAGGACCAAGTTTTTCTTTATAAAATTGTGAATAGCTACATTGATTCGATATATCTTCTAGGTAAAATCTCATTTGGATGTCCTCGTATATCAACCCGAAATAAAAAAGTTTTCCAACCATCAACAGCTCGAACTAATTATGGTTCAAACACTTTTATTCGTAGATCATGCAACAAATATAATGCTTCTTTCTCCGACTTGGATATATTCAACTTCAATATTTTGAATTATAGAAAAGCACTTGTAAAACAAATATGTATTACTATGCCTTAACGTTTAAATTATTGTTGTATTTATTGTAAATTTGTTTTAAATGTTATATTAACTTTTAAATTTAAATACATACTTTTCTTTTACGTTTAGTAGTTTCTTTACGTTATAATTATACTTTTATTGTTTAGTTTAAGATTTCATAGTAACTTTATTTTAATTTTCTTATGATGTAACTAATAGTGGAAACTTGATTGGATACTGTGTTACTTATAATAAGCTAATAATAGTCATAATTGTTCTGTTTGTTTCCCTAATAAAGATAAATAAATAAATAAATAAAATCTGATATATGCTATAGAAATAGCTTGACAATGTCTATTAAAATATACAAAAAGTTACCTACTTCACTAAAAAACCTACCAATTAACAAATTTAAATCTGTACTTAAAAGATGGTTAATCGAAAGATGTTTTTACTCTGTAAATGAATATTTAAATTTAAAAACTATTGACATTAAACTCTCTTATATTTGTGATTAAATTAAATTTATTTTGTAACTAGATTAAAAGGCTCAAATATCTCCTTTTTGGTTTAGAATTCCAAATTCAAGTTTATACAGCTATTTACTCATCAATTTGTGTCTCGAAAACCGTATTTCTTTTGTTTTTTTTCCTTTGGTTTTTTCTGTGCGTCATTGAGTTTACAAAATGGAAAATTAAAAATTTCGCTTTATTTACGAATATGAGTTCCGCCGTGGCAGAACCTAAATATAAACGACGGGTTTAGACGTAAAATCTGTCCGGAGGTAAGAAGAGAAACCGCAAGGGGAAAAGGTCAGAGGCGGGCCTTCATACATTGAAATGTTTTTCCCCAGTCTGCCGATTGGTACTATCCTTGAGGGTCTCTGATATCACAACGTTTGTTAATAATAAGTCTCACCCTGTTATTACGATAGACGGCCTCCGTCTATCGTAATGACAGGGTAGTCGAGTATTCGACTGCGAAGTGAGAGGTCCTGGGCTCGAGTCCCAGCCTGGCCAGTTTAGGAAACGATATTTTCTGTACTGACTCTGGTCTAGATGAATACTAGGAACACAAGCTTATAAATGGTTGATTTTTGTTCACGGGCAAAATTTTTTTTACTCAATAAGTATCATTTATAGAAACGATTTTTGCAAAAAAAGGTATATATTTTTTTAGAAGGAAATTAATATATTTGCTAGTATATTAAGCAAGGCATGGTCCTCTGAATTATGATTAAAATAAATACGACTATGCCTTACTACAAAACATCTTGTAGTACTACGTCGTAGTATTAACAATGAAATGCCGCGTCGTAGTAGCTATGTTTATCAACAGCAACTATTTGTAAAACAGTTTGTGGTGCCATATCTTATTTTTTTTCTTTTTAGCACTACTTAAATAAATTTGCAGGTACGTTTATACCGTATCAAAGAAAATAACAATTAAATTTGGCTGGGAAAAACAATCCTTTATAAAAAGCTTTCTTTGGAGACATATATTAAGTGTGTCATTTTCTATCTATGAGTCACGAGACGCCCACTGGACAAAGGCCCCAAGGTTCATGGGTTCATCGGTCCTGCGCTGCCCACATCCAGCGTTTACGGGTGATTTTGATCAGGACTTCAGTCTACCTTTGCAGCCTTCCTACGCTACGTCTCCCATTCAATTTAGGTATTTATTAATAATTTAATAAATTAAATTAACACCGATATAAAAATAACATTAAAGATGTATTAATTATAAACCCGAACGTATGTCGACCAAATTGGCGACTTACTTAAAAAGAGCCTGGTTAAAAGTATCCGTGACCGGTGATCTTGTATGAAAAGATCAAATGAACGTGGAGGAAGCGAAAGAGACTGGATCGTAGCGATTGCCGTTCCCAAGTCTCTACATACCCCGAAGGAAGACGGGCGTGAAGTCATGTATTAACAATGAATGTATTGTACTCACAGCAGCGGGGTGACGAGGCAGGCGAGCACGGTGTTGTTGAGTTCGTCGTCTGCGCGCGCGCAGTACGACACCAGCTGCGACACCGCGCGCTGCAACTGTGCCGCTACGCGACGGAACTCGTCCCTGGAACGAGATCAACAAGGTGTTTTTTACTGGTAGCCTTAAAAAATGTACCCAGCTTTCGATTTAAAACAGAAGGTTTTGTACTTGCAACAAAATGTTAGCTGCTATTAAGAATGTACGAGCCAAAAGCGACAGGCTTTAGACTATATTTTAAGAGGAAATTATTACAAATTGAAGTTCCGCGGTTAAAATTGCGCATAGCAGCTACTAGATAATTATATGACGACAATGTTTACGATAAATCCTTACGCAAGGTGACATTTTAAGCTTTTGTTATTCACAACAACTAAACCCTTACTTTCACCTCTAAGTGCAAATGAAGTCGAAAATGACAACACAAGAATTTAGGAAAAAACTGGCTCTTAATGAAACACCGGAACACATCACCACATACCATATTTCGCACTCTTTACATGAAGAGTGGCGTTGCAAGCGAAGGGCTTGCAACACCACCCTTCCAAGGGGAGAGATCCAACCACCAAGCGACCGTTGCTCGGGTTGTTCGCCTCTTACACGCTTATCCTATATCCTGAACGGCAGGTCTATTCTAAGCCGTCTCTACAGACACAAGAGTAAACTCACCTCTCCTTAGTAACCAGTTCCAGCTGCCTGTTCTGGTCGAAGCTGTTGTTTCTGCGCTGCCGCCATTTGTCCGCCTCACCTTCCTCCCGGACACTGCTCAACTGTGGGCCAATACGTATAGTTAGCTTTAGTTATTGTTGGAGTTAGATGTTGTATAGTCTTGCATAGCTAGGCTATGTAGAAAAAGGAATTGAACAATATTTTACAATTATTGCTCACGTTAAAACTAACAAAAGGGAACAAACAATACGACAATAATGAACAAAGGTACTGCTTATATGCAAAAGAACTATAAATATATTTTCACTATAGGCCGTACCCGCCTCCGCTTGGGTTTGGTTTGGCTTCAAATACTTGCTGTCTTTGCAGTTGAAGTCTTTTCATATATGTATTTTTACAATAGCTGACACAGCGATAATTTGATTCATGAATAAAATAAATTAAATTTTAATCTAAACTCCTTGTAAGCCGGTGCCAAACATAATATCAAAATCTGTACTTTAGTTCCTTCTTCTTCCTACCTCTTTTGAGATAGGTTTTTGAACATTTGACATAACGAATCAAATTAGAAAAGAAAAAAAAACAAATCTGTCTGATGGGTTTTTCATACGGCTTTACCATTGGACGGAGTGAATCATAGTGAAGGTTAAGATGTGTCATGCAGTATGGTTCAGAGTATATTGAAATAAGTGGATGCTTATTGTTAATGTCGAAAAGAATATGTGTGTGTATCTATGAGTGGGGGAGGGAGGGTGGTAAAAGTTTAGTGATAGTAGTTTTGAAGAATTTCCACAAAGTAAAGCCTAATTCAACAAATATTAAGGGAAAAATAAAAAAGCAACGGGATTTTTAGTTTCTTTTAAGGTTGCGATTGATATTGCAGCGCGGGGAAACAATTTATATTGTTTGATAGAGGAAGAGTTTTTATCCGTGTAAACTTGTACAGCCCCGCCCTGCCACCTCTGTTTACCATTACATTGTTTCGTTAGAAGCAAGTAGCTCCGAGCGTCCCTTCCCAGTGGTGACAGGAACCAGCAGGGCTAGCATGCAACCATCGATAAATAGTCGAATCGACAAGATAAATATTATTTTGTTATTTTATCCTATTATGTAAGCTAATGTGCGCATCATAATTGATAGAATTACTCGATTTGATACCATGATTAAGACCACAGAACCAAATATGTCATAATCTTAATAAATTACATACACTACATACCATATTCTAAGACAATATCGATAAAAGGCCCGATTTATCGTTGTCGACGGTAGCATGCTAGCCCCGCAGGATGCTTCAGAATTCACCTGGTTATCGACTACTCTTCATATAAAAACCGTCTGGATAGCGACCCTTCATACAAATGCTTTTTGGCTCCGGCGATCATTTGTTCCATATTTTGTACAGAATATTTTATAAATAACTAAGTCCATCGATAACTGGTGTGCTCCAGCTTGGACCTCATAGCATTAGATTGAGGTCAAAAATGACTTAATCATTAATCGACCCTTGCTCTGAAGACCTTATTTTTGGCAATTAAACTGGTATTAATTGTTGTTATGTCTTCATTTAATACGTTACATAAAAAGTAAACAAGTACCTATGTTAATATTTATATCATACTTGTTTACTCCATTTTTAAAGAAGATCTTTTTATATTTGAATTATATTGTACAGGCATGCAGATTAAAGCAATGATACACTCTAATATAAAAAATTCTATACAGTTACCGTGAAATGCAATCTCCTCAACATCACCATGGTAGCAAGTTGGTCACATTGCAAAGCAAACGTCACTTAATTATATCGAAAATAACACTTTACACGTTTTAACTACATAACCCTGTTTACAAACTTTTCTTGATATAATCACTTATCTTAGGTATTGGTTTGTTTTATGTCAGATTGATCACGTTTTAGAAACACCTTGTAAAACTATTTGCGAACACAACCATATAACGTCCACACAATTTGCTTTCAATATGAATAATACCTACTAATAACAACCAGTTATCCCTAAGTCAACATAGGAAAACTTACGTTTTAATAACAATAGATTCTATTTCAAAACCGTACCTTATCAGTGTCAATAATAATTCCCCTCATAAATCAAGACTCAATTTGTATTACTTCATTCAAAACATTTATAAAACACAACTTAATTTTCGCAACACATTTTTTTGCTCTCAGAAAACATCAAAGACAAACAAGCTAGACTCACAAATAAAAATACAAACTACCCGCATCCGTGCAACAGAACAACACAAACCCAGCTGCTTACAGATAAATTAACCAAAAACAAAAAAACTAAACACTACCATGTGTGGTCGATCAAATACCCTACTCGTAGGAAAGAAAAAACGACAAAGCAGACGTATTTCAATAGAAATTAGAGCTATTTTTGAGCGACAGTGATGAGAGCAAACGTGGGACAGTATAGACTGAACAGTAGTAACGTTCAGTCTGTCGGTTAAAAGCTTGTTGAACTCAAGTTGTATTAATTAACTTCGTTACTTTTAATTATAAGCCTTTGATAGTTAGTACTTGTTGAAGTTTCCATTAAGCGCCGTGAATATAGTAACAGCTTGGTTTAGTAACAGTTTAGCTTGGTGGTAGGATCCCTTCTGGGTCCGCCTGGCTAGCGACCACCCTTTATATAAAGTCTGCCGCCAAATGTTACCGCTCCGGCGGTAATGTGTTCCGGCAATATTGTATAAAGAGCCAGTTCCTTCCTAAACCCGTGTGCTTTCATCTTCGACCTCATCGTCACTTACCATCAGGTGAGATTGAGGTCAAACGCGGGCTTAGTCACTTATAAAAAAAAAAAAAAAAAGCTTGTATTTCCTGTGGATATTACGATTAATTTAAATCCGCGTGTTGTAAAAGGTAATCTAGACTGAAACTCTACCTAAGTACAGATTTGTGTGGTTTCTATCGGAACTTTGCTTTTTTTTTTTTTTATAAGTGACTAAACCCGCGTTTGACCTCAATCTCACCTGATGGTAAGTGACGATGAGGTCGAAGATGAAAGCACACGGGTTTAAGAAGGAACTGGCTCTTTATACAATATTGCCGGAACACATTACCGCCGGAGCGGTAACATTTGGCGGCAGACTTTATATAAAGGGTGGTCGCTAGCCAGGCGGACCCAGAAGGGATCCTACCACCTTGCTTGACGTCTCAAGCTTAAATTGCGGGCTTGAGTTTATGAAGTAGCAGAAACTTGACTTGTTGTTTAGTTGGAACTTAACGATATATCTCCCTCGGTAGCGGTAAGGCCTAGAAGTATCTAACTATACCTAATAATACTTATCATATAGCTTTTGTCAAAGCTGCTAAAACATACCAAATGTTTAACAATAAATAAAAAGGAATAGAAAACCATATCGTGGAAGTTTGGAACTTAATTTGTAGGTATATCTGGATAAATTATAGTATATTAATCCCAACGGATTCTTAGGCACTAGAGAACTATAATTTTTGAGGACTTTCTTGCGCAAGGGTGCTCAGGTAAGAAGACTTGCAAATAAAAATCATCTAAGGTACTACGAAAGTTATATTTTAACAACGTCTTAGGCAGAAAGAACTCTTTAGATAAATATGGGGTTTGGTATGTAATTGTTTTAACTATCGCTGCCTTTGCCGCGTCTAATATTACGTTTATTCGGGAAAAATATCAATGAATGTTTTTTATGTTTATGTCTATTGATGAATGGCAATCAAAACATCGCATTGTTACGATACAACACCCCATTCATGGCTGCAATCCATTTAACTACACGCTGCGCGGTCACCCTAAGCCACAGATAATCAAATCAATTATTCCCAATCATCATTCCCCATACACTAGGACGCATTGTAAAGTTTGAACTGAGAATGGAAGCTACACAGATGCATTGCATGCACTATACGTCATTCGATATTTGAAATCGATTTATTTTTTTCCTGGATGGTCTACGGAGGGTTTTTCATAAGTATACTACACATTTTGGTCAAATACATTAAAACAATTAAAACATATATACACATGTCATGTAAATTGTGATCTAAAGTTAATAATGGTGAACATTAAAAATGGAACTCATGAATCACATATCATGCATTTCTGTTGACGTTCTAGTTTTATGGCATAAGTATTTTCATATTATTAGAATACTCATTATTTTAATAGTAGAAAATCTATTATTCGTTTTTTCTTAATTGTCCTATTTGGTATACTATCTTGTGTGATGTAATCAAATGACTAGATGAAAAGTTGTTTGTATGTTAATATTCCGTGTTAATATGTTAGTAATGTTATTCATTGTTTCTTATACCTACATTTTTAATGAAAATGTTTACCAAATAGAACAAGTAAGAACAAACAACGTAAATAAAAATATTTTGCCCCAAGGTGTTTCTAAACCGTTATCATTCAAACCGAAAATAAATCATCCAAATAACACACATCACCGAAGAGTCCACTACACATACAGTCGTTACTTAGAAACCGTCACAAAATTTGAAATAACCGACCAATCAAACTAGGACTATTCACGAAGCACCAATGAAACACGTCGCGTTGGAGTAAGATCGTGACGTCACAGCGGAGCGGCCACGTGCGCGCGTCCCGTAGGATGCGGACAGACTGAGTTGAGGCTGGGAGGGTTACTATAAGAGGACCGGCACGTTTCCCTCTAACTAATGGGATGTATAAAAATATGGTGTGGTTTCGTCAAAACAAACACGAAAGGATTTAGCATTTTGGAAGCTTGGAGAAAAATATTTGAAGTCGTATAAATATCGATGTGTCGCTTAAGGATTAGATCTATACTAATATAATAAAATTGAAGAATATTTTCGGTTTAAAGTGCTTTCTCCGGAATTCACAGTAAGACACTGCTAGAATTAATCTATACTAACAGATACAATATATCAGTAGTGTCAGTTTCTTTGAACGTTCTAATCTTTTGAAACTGATAGGATTAGACAAAATATTTTTGCACTTGATAGCCTAATTCTAGAGGAATGTTGTATTTTATCACAAAATAACGCAATTGAAAGTTACGCAGGTAAAAGTAAAACCGAAGCTGCGAGTAATCGGCGTAAGAAAACTTGTTGATATAGTTATTCACTGCGACTTCGTAAGACTCTGTTACCAATCCTGTATTTAGGGCTTAACAACACGGATTGACCCCTAGGTACAAGTTTATTAAGACTCAATTTCAAACTTAACGTTACCATATCGCTGTAATTATAGCCTGTAACTTTGACAATGAACAAGATACGGCCGTTGTCCCTGAAATAGGAGAGGAATGGCAAGAACTTGAAAACCAACAAAACTTATGAAATTCAATAGTCTAAATACAAAGTTAACTCAAATGAAATGTTCAATAAAATTAAAATCAATAAGATAAGTCAGTTTATCCAACAAACCAAAGTCATTCAATCAAATGAATAGAAAGTACACGATCAATCAACTTAACACCGTCTGTGAAGTGCGTGTATACTTTAATTAGACACGAGAGACTTTATTCCTAAGTGATGATTTTTGTTCTAAAATTAACTTGAACTTGAAATAATAAACAGTGAATGGATAATAAGCATGTCTCCCTAAATGTTATCTGATTCGATAGGGCTGTCAACTTTATATTTAATGACAAAATTTAAACTAACTTTTCACGACTGTTAGAAAAGACACCGAAGCTTTGGATAAAACTGTATAAAACCCAATAAATGTTATTTACTCAATATATAATTTAACATAAACGTAACGTTTAACATAATGTAACATAAACAATTTCCATTAAATTTTTGTATTTTATATCATTTTATAATGGGCTGATTGTTTTACAGATTAGTAGAGAGCGGAATCAGCAATATAACTTGGTTTTAGTAGTTTTGATTGATTTCCGCAAACTAACACCTTGTTTCAATTCAATCAATGATTTATTTTTAGATTGAAAATCAAAATCGCGATACAGATCGTAATAACCTCATTCATTAAAATGTTGGTATTAATTAAAAATATTCTAATTATACCTATCAATAGAATGGAACCTAGTCAACCATCATCGACAATACACTTTTAGCAAAACTCAAGAGTAGCAACCCTAAGTCTGTACCAGTATCTTTCGCGCGTCGCTAGCAGCATTTCACGGCTAACGGAGACACTCGTCTAAATATACCGCCGCATCCTGTCGAAGGGACGCAGCCCTTTGAGCACTGAGGGAGAGGCGAGGGCGTCTAGTGGCCCTCTCGGGAGCTGGCAGATCTTTACGATTAGGGAGGGTTTAAAAACGATATAAACTTTTACTTTGTTTATGATATTAGCATTTTTAAAGACGGAATGTACAGTTTATATTGCAACGTACGCAGTCGAACGTAAGGAACTCAATTGTTTTACTAAAGCATATTTGTGACTATAACTGTGCTAGGTGTAATGTCGATATTATGAGGAATATTTATTTATTTATTAAAGAAACAAACAGCTTAAAATATTACTTATAAACATAATTCACAATAAATATTTATTTCATTGGCCAAAATAGTTTCCAAGTCGTAATGAGATAATATTAATAGTACCTAATCTGATACAATTTCAGTTGAGCTCTGACAATAAAGGAGATCTTTTAACTCTACTAAATTTTAAATTACTAAACCAAATTTTAAATTAATAAACTAAAATTTAAATTAATAAACCAATTTTTAAATTACTTTAAAGAATAAATCGTGTCGTAATTACTTAGATGAGAGTTACAATTTTTTTACAGATTTAATGAAGCCGTTTAAATTAGTATTAAATATATCTATAATTTGGTAATGCTTATTATGCAAAGATTTAAATCCATAGATAGGCCCGTACGTGTCTTAAGGTTGTCATTTTTGCTCACACAAGCACGGCGCGTTCACGTCAACAAACGTCATAGAATAAAATCAGATGTAACTTACGTTAGAAACACGCCTAAACAGTTATAAAGGATTACAGAGTAATAAAAATAAAGATAAATATTTATAAATCGTTCATTTATTAAAACATATTAAAAAGCACGTACTTATAAATTTTTGGCGTTTTGTTGTTTGTGTTTGTTTATGTAAATGATGAAGTCTTACATTTATATAATTATCAATTATTACTTTTATTATTTAAACTCTATGATTAAAAGTCGCGGGCTGTTCTTGGGAATGTGTATGTATTGTGTCGAATATATTACTTTGTAAAATAGACTCTAACGTTATGTCATTTCATAGAATTTAGTTTGTTTTCGCTATTAAAGTAGGGAGTTGCTTTTTTATATGTGATCGTATGAATTTTTCGGATTTTAGACAAAAATCAAACAAATCGACTAACCCACCCATATTTTTATAGATATTAATTTAAGAAATTCTAGCCTTTGGTTAGACATGAGTGCGACAATACATGTACCTAACGCATTTTAGTTTTTTATTATTTCTTTTGCTACCCAACCTGATATACCGGGTGACTGGTGGGTCACTTTTGAAATTTAAGGTGTTTGAGATCATACAAAAATAGTTTGGGATCATACATGAAGAGAAAAAATATAATAAAAATAAATATTAATTATTTACTGAGTAAACTTAACCGAAAATTAAAGAATTCATTACGCAACGCATTGCTAAACTCGCATTTGCAGCGATCCGCGTGCCAGGTCACGTGCCGCGATTGACTCAGACGTAAGTAAAGTACATAGTAACAAAACTTAAATTATTTATAGGCAATGTTCGTAAAAAATTTAGTGCCTAGTATACAGGGTGACTGGTGACATATTTTAGATATTAAAGGAGAGCAATCTGTACTTGATTCTGAGCATAATAATTATGTAAATTAAGTACCTACTACTTAATTTTTTAGCAGAATTCCCTATAAATAAATAAAAAGTTTTACTAGGTCGAGGACCGTTCGTGAAGCCGTCTATACCTAACTACCTATTCTGTGTTGATAACGCCGTGCGTACGTCTGTACCAGTGTCTTATGCGTTGCGTAATGAATTCTATAACTTTCGGTTAAGTTTACTAATTAAATAATTAAAATTTATATTTTATTTAATTTTTTCTCTTTGAGTATGACCTCAAACAATCACTCTCCTCGAATTCCGAAAGTGTACCCAGTCACCTACGAATTGCTTGGAAATTTCCGTGTATTATTTGTAGGTATCTAAAATGTTTGATATAATTTTGCAGTTTACATCGTATTGGGTTAATATTGGTATAGTGCTAGAAATATCTTTCCCGCGAATAGTAGTAGTTTCATTGATATTTTTTAATGGTCTACAAAAATGAAGAATAAGAAAATTGTTACTATAAACCGTTATGATAAAAAATATGTGAATAAAATAAACCAATATATTTTTCATTTTCCATAAAATAGTCAAAAAAATACGACGGCTTTGTAAAGTAAAATAAAAACTTCACCGTTTTTCTAATATGATTTTAATAGGTTACATTAAGTATTGAGTTGATCTTTTATTTACTATCTGATTACTTATTCTTTGGCGGCCGGGCGCTTCCTTGCCTGACAAAATCGAGAAATGCGTTAAATAATATTATTAAATACTACCGCATGAAAAGTAACACTTTTATCGTTGTTTGTATTGCGACTTGTATTTTTACACCCCCGAAATGAACAAGACAGCATAATTAAGTCTTTATGTAAATATTTTAAACAAAATAATCTATGTGAACGTGCACGACAAGCGCTCATTAGAGACTGTCACAAGTCTTGTGCATGCACCTCTTTCAGTAATGACAATATTTCGTCAGTTCTTTGTACTGAAAGGGCGCATCTATGGATTTAAATCTTTGTTATTATGTGTGCTGCAAGCTGCAATATGGTAAGAATATTCAACGTAAGGTTTCTTAACTTTCTTATGAATGCGTTATATGCGTGTTAATTGTAGTTACAGTTACTGAACGTGAGTAGCGGGAACTCTTCTAAATAAACAACCAAATTTTATATCAGATTCATTAGTTTTAAATAAAAGGTCAAGTTAAGGGTATTATTTTCGAAGTGACCTGATTTTAAGTAATCATCGTCCAAGGAAGGACACATGCAACTCAAAAGGAGTCTTTAAAGAAGCTTGATCTTTCTATTTTAATATGATTCCTAGATTGATCCGAGACTCAGAGATTTGATGTTCGCGAGTACCTATACCGATTATGCATCATGGTATGTATCTAGCTGATAGTTTCATTCAGCATACTCCAGCTTCATTTATCTACCTCCACGCAGGCGCATTTCAAAGTTTGACTCACGGGTCCGATTACGTCATCACAGCTTTTCACGGCAAAAAGCCACGCGGCGGGAAAATGAGAAAAGCGCGGGATGAGTCACGCGTCTACATTTTAAAAAGCTCTTATTAAATGTAGGTCAGTCGCTATTGTGACGTTTAAAAAGCATTTTCTATATGGTCCAAGGTTGCATTTGAGAAAATTGTTTGGCCGCTTGCCGGGATTATTTGATACGTGTTTGGGTTTAAACTTACAAAGTCAACGAAGGAAATTGCTCGCTTAACCATTGTGTAGTACGCTCAATGCTCCGCATACATGAAATGTAAGCTATCAGCAAGGTCAAAGACTTTTGCGCGAATATCTAAAAATACATAATAAAAATTCACTCTAACATCCGATTTTATTTAAACACTAGCTGCTGCACGCGGTTTTACCCGCGCAATTTCGAATCCCGCGGGAATTTCGGGATAAAAAGTTGCCTATGTGCTATTCCAGACTGTACACTATCTATGCCAAATTTCATTTAAATCCGTTAAGCCGTTCTCCCGACATCCATACATCCAACTTTCACATTTATAATATTAGTAAGAAGTAAGATTAGATTCATAAGATTATTTTAAAACATTAGATGAACATTCTTGCAGTAACCAGTGACAGTTATTTATAGAGACATCATTATTCGGTGCAGAAATTACATTGTTTTCTAAACAAAGAACTGTCGGGCACGTTATCAAAAGAAAACAAAAATCGAACTATTTCTTAACAAGGAAGCTGATATTTTCAAACGGTAGCATGTATTTGAATGCACAAAAATGCAGGAAGCGCGCGCATCAAAGACGACACGCGGCTGCGACGAGAGACGTAAACACAATAAAATTTGTGTAAATTTATTGTAAACAACGCTGGATTAACATTAGGGATTTACGAGGTTTATAGCACGTTATATTTTCTAAGCACAGCTAGATTACCTTCGTCTATTAGGTAGTTTGTTTAAAACAAGCATAGTAAATATGTAGAAATAATCGGCATCATACAAACATACATAACTTCACGCCTGTATCCCTTATAAGGTAGGTCTGCCTACTCTTCCTACCTCGACATTAAGTTAAAATTGGTTGGGGAAATTTGATAGGTAATTTGACGCTTTATCTGCTGCCTTCTGTACCTAAATGCAAAGAGTTAGTTTTGTTTTTATGTAATGGAAGCTAATTAACTCTGCATCCATAAGATAGGAAGTTGTATGGGTCCTAGAGAAACCATTCAGAATGGATTATTTATTTAGTATTGTTTTTTAAAGAAGGTTACGATAAGATCGAATTTTTTTTGTCTTGTTAACGCTACAAACTTTGGATTAACATGGACTATTTAGGGAGTTTTCGTTAAATTAGTTTCAGTGAACTTAAAGAAGTACGAGATATTAAATTTTAAAATGGCGACCCCCCCTTGTATGGTATTTTGTCGATAAAATTTAACGTAGTATACGTGAAGTATCGGAAATCAGAAGCCTAACTTACTGTATATTTACGGTTACGACGACAGCGACAAAAACAATTAAAAAAATAACAATCACCTCTTTTATCAACCCACAAAAAAACATCAGCACGCGTAGAACTAATAGCTGAACTATAAACCAAATACGAATCTATGTTGAGCATACCTACAAGCAATAAATTATACATAAAAAATAGAATAGCTTCAATAACATGACGATCAATACGGTACTTTAAATATCAATAAATAAATATAAATATGTCTAACACTCACACAACATTATCTAGCCCAAATAAAGTTTCTCAAAGAACTTGTGTTATGGATACTAGATAACTGATATACTTAAGAAATATATGAACATACATATTGAATAAATACATATTTTTTTATAAGAATAAACTTAAATACACATATATACATCCATGACTTGACGACTAATATCTGTGTTCACCACACAAATATCCGCCGCCACCGGGATTCGAACCCAGGACCTCTGGCATAGAAGGTAATGTATGTTACCGCTACACCAGCCGGTCGTTATCTCGGATTTATAGTTTTTTCAGCATAAAATAAAAACCTACGTAAGCTTGATTTTAAGTTTTATTTTTAAAATCCGGAAAACATAGTTATCTAATATCATTAACTAAAACCAATTCAATACACGGCTTTGCATTTAATTTAATACACCGTTACGCAAACTCATCTCAATTGAAATTAAAACACGTCATTATTAGGTCGTGTTCACATTAGGGCACTCGAAAGCATTCGATTGCTACCTTCTGTTATCTATGAACTTGCAATAATCGATTAATGGCTTCAAAAGAATATTGTGTGCAGCGCGCACATTTGGCCAGATAGAAAAGGGCTGAATGCTGTGGATGAAAAAGCTTTTTTATCGTTATCGGTTATTCGTAATTAGTTTCGGTATAAAAACAGTAATGTTTTATGTCTAGGTTGCTGTTTCGCGTTTTTTTATACCGATTGATATCTGAAGGGCTTAATTTTTCGTAACTTGCAAGTATAGAGATAGATAAATTAAGGTACATTTGTTCGGAAACAAATTCAATCGAAGTTTCACCAATGACTTAATTTCTCTTGCAACCATGTTTAGATTTATGTTGCAAAACGCTAAGAATTAATGCTGCTTATTAAAATGTCAAAGTTTGTGACGAAGCATCTCGTGCATTAATAAACTTTAGCAAAGAGTGTTAAAGTCATGTAGGCCATAGGATGGGCTGTTAAATAGCCATAATAGAGTTTTCCGAAATGGGTTAGATATTACACGTATTCTAGATGTCTCATATGTCAGCAATGATTCTAGCACAGCCATTAGCATCCTACATCTACGTTCTACATCTCTGTCTGCGTCGTTAATTAGATTAGATTGAATTCAAACCCAAGTTCAGTTATAACAGTTAACACCAAAACTCCACGACGATCCCTAAAGTCTAGACAATACTAGATTCCGAACTTATCAAATGGGATTATCATAATATGGAGCAGATGTGTAGACTAAAGTGACAAGTATCGATCCCAATGACATTTACGAGGAATGTGAAGTCGTCAACAGCAAGTAAACCTGCACCGCGCCTAGGAATGCTCATAAAGTTTGCAATATAATTGTTCGAACTAGGAAACACAGAAATAGTCGACGATTATAAGGTGTTCACGGTAGCCTAGCTCAAATATCGGCAGTACAAGGGCTCATTTAGGTTTGTAGTAGAGCCTGTGTATAAAATAGCTTTTCTAAACTACCTAGTTACAGTTTTTGCCCCAGTGCAGTCTGTCTATCTAAAGCCAATAAATTCAAAAACTACTGAACAGACTTATATGCGATTTACACGCTGCGCGGGAGTTACTTTGAGGACACATATTTGGTTTATTACTTTACAAGCTGCGCCTCGTCAAAACAACTTTTCCTCTTCTCCGATGCCATTTAGCTTCCCTTCCTCTTATGATGTCTCAGTTGTGATCACCAACTGTATTTATGCGATACGAAACTTAAGATCTCGATATGTTTACAAAGTTTTGTAACATCTAACCTTTACAGATTATTACCTCGATTTTCGAAATGAAGACGGCTCATTACGTTGTGGTTATCGAATGATAGGTCGTCAATATGTGTTGGTTCGAACGAAGTGGTCCTTGTAAAAGTCTATTAATACTGTTGACTAGAGATCACCAAGTCTGAACACAAATTCAGGATCTTTTAACAGATCTTCGGCAGTCTTTCGTAGAATATTTTTTTGTCGATCTACACCTACACGCTTTCTCTTCTACTTCGCTTTAATCTAAGAAAATATGAGTTGTCTAATGCGACTTTAGTCAAGGCCTTTTTTAAACCTTCGAAGTGGTTGTCTTACGGAAGTAAATGAATTAAATACTTGATTTAAATTAATATAAGAAGGGTGTTATTGGTTTCATGTTTCTTTTTTCAGCTTTTGCGTATTTATTGATCTTGAAATCTCGATTACATACCTTATACAAAAAAAGGCTCAAATTAAGTATATTACGGATAGGTACATCTCCGGTTAAGTGCATACACTGTTAAATATTTTTAGTGAAAATTACATAAAAGCTTGGGCAACTCTCGTTGCCCAAACATTTTATGTAATATTAAATGTTGATGTAGTTTTACATGACAATTTTACATTACATAATTGTGTATTTTTTCTATAATTTATGGAAATTCACGTATATTTCGGCAATTTTATACCTTTTTAATGTATATTTACACATTTTTTATGTATTGCTTTTGTAATAATCCCAGCTCATGTGTAAAAATACAAATTGTTCTGTCATTATACACGTTTATGTATAATTACATAAAAATAATTAAAAATCAGTAAAATTACCGAAAATTATTTTCTTTTCCATAATTTATTGAAATTTACAGCTGTTTTCGGGACATTTTACAGGTTTATGTACTTTTTTTGCACGTAAAATCAAATAATTTTTAACAGTGTAGGTACTCTAAAAGACACAGTTAAAAACATGAACGTAAGGCCTCATTAGTAGAAGAATATTCCGACAAGACATCTCCAAACTTCAACGACTCTAGCAAGGCAGTTCTACATGTCATCTTGATCACCGCATTAGATGGATATCACACGGGAGCGTAGTAAATACTGCGTAGGCTAAATATAGGCGCGCGGTTCAATCACCCGCGCGGACCAACTGTCCGCGTCGCTTGCTCGACTCGAAATTAGGATTGCTTTAGAGACTAACGACTTTTGTGATAATTAATGAAGGTAGTTGGTTATAAAGTTTGTTCTTCTTCTTTTCGAGTCAGTGGAATTTTACAGTGTTTTAGCCCAGTGCTTGGCTATTATAAGGGCATTCCCATTTGCCTCATATAGGTCTCTGTAGGTGCAGGAAGTAGGAGAGATAGGACAACACAACAAGTGCGCCATAGATTGCGTTGACCCGCAGTCACACTTGTCATCCGTGCAGAAGTCCCATCTAGTCCTAAGTTCCTTACCCTACCAACACCTGACCGAAGTCTATTTAACGACTTCCAGGTTGGCCACGATTGGTCGTTACCCGGGGGAGCTTCTGCGCAATAGGGATATACGGGTGTTCAGGTGGATATTTCTTCGATAAAAAGTATATAAAGTTTGTATGGTTGTGTCTTGCGTCAGATATTATATTTTTAAAAAATCATTCATTCACTTAAACCGCGTCACAATTTTTTTTCTTTCCTAAAGTGGGCACATTAGAACTGTCATTTTACTGCATTGAAATATTTGCAAGGGTATATGTTTTCTTTCGCTCCCAGTCCAGCAAGGAAGCACGTAACCCAATCAACTTAGAAATCAGATACAGATCTCAAAATGATCTCAAAATAGAAAAAAATCTGCGTCAGAAAATAGATTAAACATGACATTTACGGCGACGTTAACACGAATCGCATCGTAAATCACGGGACAATACCGTGGCCCTAAGACAAAGGGACCATGGAGAAACAGTGGTTCTGTGTATTTAGTTTAGTCTAGCCATAGTATTTCAGACTAAACCAGCTGTGAAAATATGCAATTGTAGAAACGTATAGTTTGTATAACTTAATTGCTTGGAATAGTTACAGTTTGTTTATTCTGATCGGGAGATATGGGGGTCGCGATTTAAGCTATTCTGTCCTTCTATGTAATGTAATCCAAAAAAAGATAGAAAAGACTCAGATTTTTGGAATCTTTGGCTTTAGAGGCACTATATAAAACCAAATCTAAAATGACAACTGTTTTTTCTGTTAAAATTTGACAAAATTTATTCTTATGTTGGAAATATACCATACGATGAAATCAATATTTAGGTAGGGCTTGATTAGGACAGACACAAAAATAATAAAATAAAAATACCTATATTGAATTGCGAAATTTTTTTAATATAAACATAACTTTCTTTTACCTGGAGCCCAACTATCTTATAACCTGGACGAGTTCAATAAACAGTACAAAAAGAAACAAAGGAATCATTTTGTAAAACCCTGAAAAAGCGCGGCGATTTTTTCCTCTTAAATCCTTGTACTCCAGTATCTTGAACCCGAAAGAACAAGCCAAAACGATTCGCTTCGAGAATAACTCGATACTACTGCGAGTTGAAGTCGGAGTTTTCAATAATTAATTTAATTCACGCTTCATTATCGAAGACAGTTTTGTCCATATCCGTGTAAGTAGCGTAGAGGGATCACAAACTCACGCGCAGCTAAGTAGGTCAAAGGGATGCGCTTCCTGCATCAGTTTATTAATTATGGTTATTTCATGTTAATAAACTTATTTGGAGATTGAATGGTAGGGAGGGATACGTTTAGTGGTGGCGATACGCTTGGTTAGCTGTTATGTAATTTAAATGCGTTTTATATTTATGATCATCTAAGCTAAGTTTGTGGCAAAACCGAAAATCCCGCTTTTGTGCGTTTCGGCGTGTTTCACGTGGCGCAGTGGTCGAAGTCGACGAGGGTTTGATTCACACACGGAACACAAAAAAAAAGTTAATCTACATATATATTTATATTCTAGGTTCTTACTAGTTCGCTACGTAGTATTGGTAGATACACAAACATATATTTAATAAAGGTTCGTTTGACAAATAACCTTTATGTAACCCTGGTCTATCTCATATCATCGCTAACAATTAATTAAGATTTGGATAGCATCAAGTACCTACATATCGGCGTTTGACCTGCATCTCAGCCGATGGCAAATTATGATGTCGCCATTTATTAAACTCAAGGGTTTGGAGAGAAAATTGAGCAAATTGAGTATTACATTATCCAAGTTCAATATCGTCGCTATGACGACAACCATTTGGCATTTGCTCGTTTGATCGAAATCGCGACGCGCATAGTTGCGCCACTTTTTGCGTTCCGTGCGATTTGGCGCCATCGAGTCGACAGTGCGATCAGCTTTTGTTTGTCTTACTTCGCGGTTTACAAATAGAAGAGCCTGAGGAGTCCGTTGAAACAACGGTAGCTTGTTAGGGATGAAATTGATTGTCAGTAACTGAATTATTATTAAATTAAGAGGAGTTTCACTTACGATCTCACTTGAGATTTGCCTTAAAGCAACTACAACAGATCAAAGAGAAAGAAGCTATTTAAAATAAAGTAATACATGAACAATACTCAGCCTCTGAAACTATGGTTAACATAATGAAACATAAAAATACGGAAACTAGATGGTTTTGACTTATTTTGTAGCAGTATCAGGACAGCTATAACCAAAGCTTCCTAATAGTCTTGTTTACTTATTGAGATAACTTTTAGCTGGGACTATGTTTAGTTTTATTTATAGGTAACTAAATGTCTATGAATACATAAATGTATATTTCAATTGTTTGTAAATTAGCTATAAGTTTAGTTTTCCGAAGAAAGGTAAATAAATAAACAGAT
Source organism: Stenoptilia bipunctidactyla (assembly GCA_944452665.1). Taxonomy (NCBI): domain Eukaryota; kingdom Metazoa; phylum Arthropoda; class Insecta; order Lepidoptera; family Pterophoridae; genus Stenoptilia; species Stenoptilia bipunctidactyla. The sequence continues at coordinate 23,128,079 of OX101740.1, read as the reverse complement.
AACGGCCAGCAGTGCTCGGACTCGGTCTGCAAGTCAATCTTGTTGTTGACTTATCTCACGAAGCACTTATCAAACTTTAGCCGGTTAAGATACAACGTTAAAAGTGGAGCCTCTTAGCCCCTCGGTTGCACAGAAGCGTGCTGTATCTTGATTTATTTACCTGTTGTCGACTGCACCTCGCAGTAAAATATAAAAAAAAACTCTAAATGTTAGACCAAATAGGCCGATATTTATATACGAAATTTTGCAAATAAAACCAGCGATTCACCTCGGTAACATTAAATTAAATTTAATGTAACGAAATGACTTCAATTAGTAACCTTCTAATTTCGTCTTAGATAAGCGTCAGTATGGGCACAGTACAGATATCTACAGTAATTCAACTCGGATACATCTTTGAAATAAATGCCTACACCGTCGCGGTTCGTTCACATGTGATAGGGCTGCCCGCGTTCAGCGTTTAAATTACATTTGCCTACTTTGTGTTTACTTACATTTAGTTTTGTGACTGCAAATATACTTTTTATATAAACAAATAAAATACTTTGTAAATTGAATAGGAAGTGATCAACAAAAATACGTTTCGTGTCAAAAACATGTTTACGTTTGAATAACAAATCGGTGTTATAAATTAGCGACCGAAAATACATGCACCTCGACTGAGACGCACGAAAAGATGTTTTATTAAATTTTAAAGTATGATCAATCCGCATATTAACGTAAAGCTCAATCAATTGTTTCGGTATGCACACACTCGCGACTGGCCGCATGCTGAGATCGAACCGCGTAGGTATAGCTCGCGTTTCGTCCGTTTGTATGAAGTTGTAAGACACATAGTTCGAATCCCTTACACCTATCCAACAATTTTCTACAAAAATACTAACGTACAACATAGTTATTGAGAAGCACTAATTTGTAAAACACAACAAAGACCTCCTCTACCCTCATGGTCTACGTGAGGTCCGATATATTCGTCCTGTCTAAAAAATATAGTTCGATCGGTTTCTCTAAGCTTAGCCTTTAAGTCGCCGCCAAATATCTCCGCAATCGATGCAAGAAGATATGCGAAGGTCACGTAATTTAATAAGCGATTCCGTCTGAAACCCACATATTTCTGTGTCACCGTCGATTTATATTTAAGAGCGTATATAACATTTAAAGTACGTTTCAGTTTTGATTTGCAGAGTGAGTGATTGACTGATTGATCAACTGACCTGCAACTCGTGCTGTTCGCCATGGATCTTGTCCCGCAGAGCCACCAGCTCCACTGGCCAGCTGGACACCTCCGCGTCAGGGTCTGACAGAAGCACCTGCAGTTGAAATGCTCAGTTAGAAAGAATAAGTATTATATATTTGACGCTCTCCGCGGTGCACTGGTCGAGACGCTACTACGCCAATCGTGAGTTCGAGGGTTCGATACCCGCCCGAAACAAGAAAAAAATCCGGTATATTTTCCAGGTTCCCCCCTAGTTCGCTACATGGTATCTCATAACACCAGCTTTGCTTACTTTGAGGCCAAGGTGTTGGTGTGATTGTTTGGGGATTCTTTTTATCTTGACCGTTATGACAATGGGGTGACACTGTCTGCCTCAGGTGCCAGACGTCGCGGAATCGTTCCTCGCACAATGTAAATATGTGCGTGAAAGAACATGTTTGTTCTGGGTGTATTAAGAATGATATATACGTATTTACAAAAAAAAAAATATGTACATATGTATATATCCGTCTCCTAGTACCGATAATACAAGCATAATAAATAACCTTACTTTAGAACTAGATGGCGCTGTCCGAATATTGTTTAGTGATTGATTACTTATTTATTTATTAATATCAACATCATTTCTGTTGAAGTGAAGTTGTTGGCGTTCGTCTGGTAGGAAAATCAATGTCTATAACACGTAGAGTATCGTATCACAAACTAGATTGCAGAAAATATTGTAATATTCTAAGAGACATATTTTCGTCGCTTAAGCGAGTACCGATGAAATTAAACATTATAAACCTTATCAATAGTCTTAAAAACGCGTCATACATTATTTGATAAATAGAAACTAATAATAATTCATTGTACCTACTGTTATTTAGGGGAAATAACAACAAAGTTCATTAAAAAAAAATTAAAAGGATTTTAATTTGCCACTCGATAAGAGATACAGGAATAGAGTTGCTAACATGTTTCAGGCTGAATATAATAAAAAAAGAATAACAGTACTAATTTAATGTAAAAGAAAATCATATAAAATCCGTATGAACTAAGAAACTTACAATAAAGTCTCCCATTTGCAACTCCAAACACCTATAGCACAAACTTGCACTGCACTACTAAACACACAAGTTCCTCACGTACACTTATCTAAGCACTCTCCGGCGATATTAGCAGTTGGAACATCTAAATATCACTGAGTGTACTAAATACACTGCCGATGAGGGAGACTGGCCGTTTGACCCCCTCTCTTATCACCTAATAGAGGCCAGAGATTCCATTTGTATTATATTTCTATAATAACAAAGGAATTGGGTAGTTACACTCATTAAGAATGATCAATTTAGGAGGTGATTTAATAATTATCGCTTCAGAAAAGAAAACAAGAAGGTCTTTAAGACCAATGTTTTTAAAAATAAGAGGATTATTTTGGTTCGTTACTTAATTAGGTGATTTTAAAAGCTTTCTTCTTAATGACTTTGTTTTTGTAGGAAGCTAAAGTTTTTAGCAAATCTATTAGTAAGTGTAATGTTGTAAGGGCAGTGTGCCTATTGTGAGTTAATATATTTTGTTTAATTATTCACAGACACAGAGATAAAAATTACATTATTCTTAATTTTATTAAGAGTAATAAAACCGAACAGCCCGTTCACACATGGTCCGTTTCACTGGATACGTTTTTGTACCGTAAATACGTATACTGAATACCATATGTGAATTCGATCATACAACTCCATGCGCCATCATCGATGAAAAACAAACGTATCCTGTAAAACGTATCCAGTAAAACGGACCATGTGTGAACGGGCTGTTATATCTGCCAGTCCTAGTTCCAAAATGGCGATATCTACACTGTATGAATCTTTATTTTTTTCTAATTTTGACGGTCCATTGCCATCTTTGCCAGAAGGGCCTGGATTCGAATCCCTTTGAAGTTGGATATTTGTGTGAAGAGCGCACATAGTAGCCGCCAAGCTTATATGTTCCTTAAATTGATCATAAAATAAATACGAAAGCTTTACATAAAAGACTTGATGTACCTATAGTATTTATTATGCATATGTTGAAAACCACATAGTCATGTTCCAACGAAAATCTGAGTAGAGTAATCGTAAACTGTACCTACATATACAAAAACCTTTATTAATATACTATACACTTCAATAGAGGGCTTTGGTCAGGCCTACTTCTACATAAATTTATTGTACAGGGCATCAGAGAAACCATCCTTCCATACAACTTACATATTTTGGAAGGGCGCATTGCTGTGTTCTTTGTGCCTGACATAAGAATAATAGGTAACTTTACTCCAATTTTAACTTTGGGATATAATTTAAAAAAAAAGTTTCATCTGTTAAACAAAATAAAATAGGTAGGTATTTGACGACCGGCTGGTGTAGTGGTAACATACATTGCCTTCTATGCCAGAGGTCCTGGGTTCGAATCCTAGCGGGGGCGGATATTTGTGCGATGAATTCAGATATTAGCCGTCAAGTCATGGATGTTTATATGTTTATTTAAGTTTATTCTAATAAAAAATATGTATTTATTCAACATGTATGTTTATATATTTCATAAGTATATCAGTTATCTAGTGTCCATAACACAAGTTCTTTAAGAAACTTAATTTGGGCTAGATAATGTTGTGTGACTGTCAGAAATATTTATTAATTTATCTTATTAATTTATCTGTTTATAGCTACACTGGCAGTAGCATAATATTTTTTCAACTAACTTAAAAAAATAGGAGTTTCACAATAACTTGTCTATATGTTTTTTTTTATAGTTTTTCAAAATTTATAAATCGATTTTGATGATTCTTGTGTCATTTGATAGAACATACTTCAGAGGTCCCATATCGAAAACTATGTGCTTTTCGAAAAAGAAACTATGCTGCCAAAAAATATTTACAAGATGAAATTTATGCTTGCGCCAAAGTTATGGTAGAGACTCGAAATTGTAGTGAAGTGTTGTTTTGCATTAGTTGACCATAAACCAATGCATAGAAGTACGAATAAAAATATACAACGTGTTGTTTATTTCACAACAGAAAGTTTTCCAGCAAAATAACCACCAATTAACCGCATTTAGCTACACCACGGTGGTCAACCCAGTTAAAATGACGTCCCACGTCATCACCTTCCTCTATTTAACAATTACCTATAACTATGTACAAAGCATAAAAAGCCACGAGACTGCATGTCGCTGAAAAAATATGTCATCGACGAAAAATTTTCTCCCGCGAAACATAACGGTGTGCCAGCGCGTCATTTGACGTAAATTTTAAGATAGCGTCCCTCCCCCGGAGCGCGGGAACCGGCTGTGACTACGTGCATTTAATTTAGGATCAATTGTCAGTACTTATTTTTGTTTGCGAGCGGGTTGAAATGACGAGGATTTTCGAAAAACTTTGGATTTTTATTTATATTTTTAATTAGTATTGTTCTTATGTTTAAGCCCACCACAAATGTTAATTATGACGTTTTATTTTAAAATTAAAATTAACACTTTTATTCATAAACATATGGTATCAAATATGTTTGAGTTTGGATCCTAATCAAAAAACTAAAATAACAAGTTCGGATATTTTTCTAGAAATTGACTGAATTCGATGATTAAAGCCACTAATAACTACTTTACTCCAATTTTTATAAGTTAAATCGTAATAAATTGCGATTCCAAACTACGTATATTTCGGCGCGAACGGCAGTTAGTTTTTGTTTACAGATAAAAACAAACGAGGGCTTTCTGAATGAAACTATAAAAAGTTGTATCAATAGATAAGATTACAGAAAAAAAGTAGCGACCTTCAACGAAAAATACTTTAAGAAACGAACTACTTACCAACTTTCCTAGTTGTAGATTCTCAAAAAAGTAGGCACTTGCATTATATGTCAAGCAAGTAGAAAATAATAATGTAGAAAAGAATTATGAAAACACTTACACGTGGCTTGCAATAGGGCAAATAATTCCGATCAGGCATGCCTTTTCAACATTTCAAGACAAATAAACACAAACATCATTCACAAAATGCATAAAAAAACACTAAGAAACTATTCACTCGATAAGAGGTCCAAAAAAGTTACGGTCCTTTAAAACATAACCTCAAACTTTACCGCCAAAATGTTTTGGCGCCGATGAAATTTAACACCAAAGGTTTCTTCACTGCTTTTAACGTAGGTACGTGACTAAGTAAGTAGGAATACTCTGTGCACTTTTACACTGTATGTTTTTTTTAGTTAGGACAATATTCAGCAAACGTTGACAATTGTGAATCGTGTACCTACTGAAAGTAAACCTTGTTCTACTTCGAGTGAGCATTGAGTAGTGCTTTCGTCCTGGACGAGTGCCAATCATTTTATAGACACTCATGTAGTACAAAGATCTTATTAAGACTCTTCGGAGTTAATAAACTCTGTGTAGGTGATGTGGTGTTAAGATTGTTGATAGTGGGTACAATTCTTTCGAGGAAATCCCGAACCCGCAGGAATACCATCATAAAAAGTGCAGGTGGAACTATCTTTACAAAAGGATACTACCAGTTTCACTGTATAGTCTCCACGAAACAAGCTTATTAAAACTTACCTTTGGGGCTACGTCGTTAATTTTATAATTTGTCATCTGTGATCGAAATTTTTGCTTATTTTTATTATAGACTTCGCCCGCGTTTGATCTCAATCTAGTGAGGTCGAAGATAAAAGCATACGGGCTTAGGAAATAATTATTTGTTTATATATTATCAACGCCGAGGAGGTAGTGTTTGACGGCAGATTTTATAAGGGTGGTCGCCTGTCAGTCGGATCCTGACCAAACTCAATTCTGAATGCATTTTAAGTGTGAGAGAATTTCAAAAATTTTATATGGTCATGGGCTGGCAGAATTGTATTATCTGTTAGTCCGTAATTACTAGTATTAAGAATTACTAGTATATGAATTAAGGAACTTGCAAAGTGCGAGTATACATAGCGCACCGAGAGATTGCTTACGTATAAACTCTACCATTGATTTTGTAATAATTTTCAGGACAATATAAAAGGAAATCTGGGTTTGAGTCGATAATTTAATTAGAAATTGTAAACAGCGTCGTACAGCGCACTTATCCTAGGACAGTTGTGTACCGAGGCACTAGGTCACATCTCACTTTATTGTACGTCTCTTCACCACATGCCACAAATTACGTTATATCTAATAAACATATAACCAAAATATTTTCCCACTTACGAAGCTGTAATCTAAATTAGTTTACGTGCTACCCAGCAGTACTAAGAGCGATTTAGTAACGCAGCGCACGCGCAATCTAGACCGCTGCCTAGTTTTATAAATACAACACTTTTCTAAGAAGAACTCCCATTGATCAATGTTCATTATATTAAATGCATAGCTAACAATGTACTTAGAACTATTAAGAAAACTCATTTTAACAAAATATTGCCCATACTGAAATTTCGTAAGATCTCCGGATCTTCATTATTCATGGTTCCTCAGTTACGACTTTTTTATGAACATTTTAGCGCCGCGCCGCTATAGATAAAAACAAAAAATAAACACCGTGAGTTATTGCATTGCATAAGCCCGCGTGCGGAAGGAAGAAATAATAAACAAAGGGCTAATAAATCGATACTATCGTATCGGTTTCTCGCATCAAGTCAATATATTACGATCAGCCGTAAAAATATATTCATGAAATACAATAAAAATTATGTAATCAATATGAGTTAAGTTCTAAACGGTTCAGCCACGGTACAGATATCTACAGTAATTCAACGTGGCCGCATCTTTTAAATAAATGCCTACAGCGCCGTGGTCCGTTCACGTGTGGTAGGGCAGCATTTACATAAGATTTGCCTACTTTTGGTTTACTTTCCTTTAGTTTTGTTACTGCAAATGTACTTTTTTTATATAAACAAATAAAATACTTTGTGAATTGAATAGGAAGTGTTCAACAAAAATACGTGTTGTGTCATAAAACCACGTTTACGTTTGAAATGCAAATCGGTCTTATAAATTAACGACCGAAAAATACTTGCGACTCGATGAGACGTACGAAAAGATTTATTATTAAATTTTAAAGTATAAAAATCCGCATACTATCGTAAAGCTCAATCAACAATTGTTTCGGCATGCAGACACCCGCGACTGGCTGCATGCCGAGCGCATGCTGAGATCGAGCTACGTAGGTACAGCTCGCGTTTCGTCCGTTTCTATGAAGTTGAATTACTGTAGATATCTGGTACTGTGGCTTAGCTTTGATTTATGGAAATTTTCCTAAGAAACTTGATTTAGCTTGTGCCTGATATTATGTAATTGTATCAAACAACTCAATTGTAAGTAACAGAAGTTGTCATTTAGCAGCAAAGTAACGTGACTTGCAATGTTTCTTTTAACTTTATGCCTTTTCCATTTATATTAAAAAGATTTTCTTTTGCCAAGGGCTTTTCTGAGGGCAAGTCCTTCCTATTATAAGCAATAAAACCACTAAAATCACTGACATACATCTACATAGATGACGCAAGTGTCACGATTAGTATTTTAATAAACCAAGCGTGCTGACTTTTTAACACAGTACTGTGACGTCACAGCTGTTATTTTGTGATATAAAATACAAACCGATTCAAAGACACCGATGCCGCCGATGAAATCGGTTATTAAGAATGATATCTATTTTGTGATATCGATTTTTTAACAGACATATATACGCGCGACTGTATCTAGTGGCGACCAACCTTGACGCTTGGGTTCGGACACGCGCATTTGCGTTGTCTAAGTAGAGGTATGTCTGTGACTATAATAGTAAATTACTGCGGGTAATGCTGCGTGAAAGCATAATTTCAGATACAAATTTTCCACCATGAGCTTCAGGTCGGCAAAACGTAATATCAAAGTCCATTTATAGAGGAGCCACTTTCGAGATACTTATTCGTTTTAATAACACTATACTAAAAGCGTTCAGATTTTTTTTATGTAAATAATTATTGCCTTCAGTTGCATCCCAAATTATAGCTCAAACAATGCAGACACGCGAATTCTGGGCTTATTCATCTTACTTCTGACTATGTTATGTTACCAATATCATAAATGCGAAAGTTTGGATGGATGTAAGGATGTCTGTTGCTATACAGGCCAGCAGCGGGGCCAGCATGGTACCTGCTGGTGGAATATGGTATTTAGTGTTTAGTGTGTTTATTATTTGGTTCTGTGGGCTTAATCATGGTATCAAATTGAGTAATTCTATCTATTATGGTGCGCATATTGGCTTACATAATAGGATAAAGTAACAAAATAATATTTATCTTGTCGATTCGTCTATTTATCGATGGTCGCATGCTAGCCCTGCTGGACGAGAAATGTAAATGCTTTGTTTGTCGCGTCGCGTCCAAACCTTAGATTTAATTATGGCAATATTGTATAAATATAATAGTAGATTCCAGAAGATCAATGGGTCAATGTGTACGCTTCATTTTATAATAAAATCCTAAAATATTTAAGATTAACCCTTCGTTAGATTTAAGGATAAGTGTTATGTGAAAAGTTTTACTTTAAGATATCCGGATGCATGAAGTTGGTATTCCCTGGCTGTAAATTGTTATTACGTATTTTTTTTCTCTTATTTTAAAAGATGATTGATGTTGAATTTCTTGCCAATTCTTCTCAACAGATCGACTTTCCGAAGTGGTGGTAGATTCAGTTCAATTTGTAAATTGTTTGACTTATTTCAAATGTATTTGAATACTTACGAAATAAAGAATTTTTGAGTTTGAGTTTGACTTTGAATATAAAACAATCACAAATTTTAGTTTTACACAATCACGGTAGAACCCTTCAACGGATTTTGATGAAATAGGCATAGTGATAGTGTACTGTCTAGAATAGAATAAAGACTACTTTTAATTCAGATATTCCCATGGGATTAGAAATTGTGCGGGTAAAACCGCGTGAAACAGCTAGTGTGTCATAAAAGTGTTAGTTTTACTTTTTATTTTCGCTACAGAAGGGTCAACCCAACCAAGAAGGGTACATTCAACTCTATCAAGAGTTGATTGGAAATGATTGGGAAATTACGGATATTTACTGCCATTTCCACAGTGAAAAGCTCCTCTATACATTAGATACCACACATGAGTTTTTATGAGTTTTACCAGTATCGAACTTGGTGCATACCGTGCATACCGTGACAATCAAGAACTCATATTCATACATACATACATAAAGGTACCGATACACGGTGACACTGACACCGACACTAGTGTCGACACAAGTGTCAGACACGTCCACACGGTGAGCAATTTTTAGTGTCGACACTAGTTCTGAGATCGAGTGTCGCGGTAGAAGTGTATTGGCCGTCTACACGGAGCGATGCGCAATTCAGTGTCAGACATTCCATCGCCATGAATCGATATTTACGGACTTAGTTAAAATTAAGAAATGAATATCTACTATTAATTTTACATAACCGGGAATCGAACCTGGTCAAAATATCGTTTGCATTTATGAAAAGGCACATTTTATTTAAAATATGACATCAGTTGCAAAAAATGTATTCCATTTTCAAATTTCAAATGAAATGGCACGCCCGCTGAATAAATGCGTTCTTATTAACCGACTTTTAAAAAGGAGGTTATCAATTGCACCCGTAGGTATCTGTACCTATGTATGCTTAGATCTTTAAAATTATGCAACGGATTTTGATGCGGTTTTTTTTAATGGATAGACTGATTCTTAAGGGCCTACACTACCTCAAACACGCTCCGAATCCAAATTTTGATCTCAAATATCTATCAGAGTACTGAACTAATAATTTTAGAAAAAACATATAGCAAAGTTAAGAGTATGAACTAAGAACCATATGTTTTGAAAACACGATTAATTAAAAAAATCTCGATAGAAAAAAATCACAAACTTACCTCTAAAATTAACAAAGAAACCTTATTACTTAATTAGGACTTAACCTACACTAATGTAACTTGGTATTTAGTTTCAAGGTATGACAATACGTGAACTATATGATCTGATTTTAAAATAATTTTATTATTTTTTTTATTATAAATCTTAAATCTAAAATAATGTGTTTGGCACGACGGGTGACCTGCGCCCGCTCAAGGATTCAGTTGCGCTCCGGCATTCGTACGAGGAACCTGTGTCGCTTTCACGCTTGCCGCCGCCACTACAACATCACGTAAATATCGTGTTTTCCATAAATAAATTTGTGGTGTGTTTTATTTCAAAATAGGAAATGAAAGAAATAAGATACGGAAAAGGCAGAGTAGGAGAAAACAAAACGCGAGTGAGTAAGATAGCTCCGACGCGCGTTGCGGGGTGCTTCACGGCCGGGCGGTGAGGTGGGGGCGAAATTCAGATTCTAGCTGGAGTAGTATGGGCTCTTAAGGAAGGTTATTATGTATAATACATGCATAATATAGTAGAGAAACACTGATATTAGATTTTTCTAATGTGATGTCGTAAATAAGCACGTTCTTTTGCGCTTATATTGCAAACGCTGGCTGAACCCTACGAGATAGACCAAAATGATGTACTACAGTATTGTCCACCTTAAAAAGTTCAACCAAAAAGTTCGCGATGGTATATGTCTATCTCTTAGGGATAACCCAACATAACCATTTTTATCCTTTACTAAAAAATGGTTATTTACGAAGTGATTTTAAACAATACAGCATTCATTCTTGTCCGATTAAGTACCTTTAATAAATTGTGCATTTATTATAGATCAATATGCTTTTTACAGCATGTAATTTAAGTGAATATTTCCGAAGATATTACAAATTTAAAATGCAGGCGCATTCTGCCGCCATGTTGCTCTAGCTAAAAGTTTCGCGCACGACCGAAAACCGCGACACTGCTCTCAGACACTGCGCACGTCGCGTCTACACGGCAGCTAGAGCGACACCAAGCTAGAGCGCCCCTAGAGCTGCAACTGAGTGTCGCGGCACATGACACACACGGACACTCGGTGTATACACCGAGTGTCAAGTGTCAGGTGTCGTCGTGTATCCGTAGCTTAACGTCACGCCTGTATCCCTTATGGGGTAGGCAGAACACCAGAGGTTATAAGACCATCTGATGTCACGTTTTACAAATTTGGAGGTATTATAAATATGGAGAGAGACTATTGTAGTGACAGGGGTCAGCCTATCGCCCACAAAAACACCTTTAAAACCACACATAATCATAAGCGATGATATTTGGTAGTAAAGATTGTTTATATGTTATTTAAAGTATGCGGTTGTAACTATAATCTCTGTTAAATGTATTGATATCTATTACAGTATAAGAAATGTCTTAAAACAACATATAGTTCAAATATATGCTCATGTTCGGTTAATACTAAATCATTTACTTATTTTAGAAACCGCAGCAATAGTTTTAAGATTTTAATATCATCCACTTGAAATAAAAATTCCGATATTGTTTCTAAGAAACTAAATCAAGTCTGCGCAATAGTTTAGATATAAACAGGCAGCATTTCAATGGCAATATCATCTTTATACATTCAAATACCCAACAAAAAGTAGTTTGGCAGGTCAGAGACTGTATGGACCGTGAACATTACTCTTTTTTGAGGTTGGACATTCTAGAGTAGAACCGTTTAGGGTCTGAAGCATCAACTTAAACTAACAAGTACCCCTGTATTTTGTATGAAACTCGCAAAAGGAGCATTTGATTTCCCAGTTTTTTAACTTTCTAATGGGTTTTTATGCTAACAAACCTATGAACTGAAACGAGAATTAACACGTCTTAAACGCTTTCGGTTGCCAACATCTGACCTTAGAATAGAAGGTTAGATTAGAAGGTATAAAGTGCACATAAGTAAAAATATCTTACATGTAGAATTAGAATCATAAATAATGGGGGACCAATGATGTCTACTTAAATCAATATGGTACTTACCCGTATAGCCACACATATAGTCACATTACATTGGCAGGATTGGCATCATTCAACATTAAACTCATTTGTCTCTTTTTAAATTATGTTCGATGATGCTTTAAGCTTACGGCAATTGAATATTGATATGAAAGTTAACTCTGTCTCTATAATAATTATCCAGACTAATACACTCACTATATTGCCCCAAAGTTAGCTTATGTAAAAAGCTCGTGTTATGGAGACTACAAATAAAAACTCGGAGAGTGTCCTAGTTAACAGCCTAATTCTCTTAGAATATGTTTCAAATGAAGAATCTATCTCGATGTAACCATGACTTGTTTACTATAAGAATAAAATAAAATAGCTTCTATGTTGGACTGGGAGCGAAAGAAAAACATAGAATGTGCCAGCTGCTTCTCTTCCCGTGCATACTGTCAAAGTCATTCAAGGGACCGAGGTGTTATGGGAGGCTTCTTTGTGGGCGATAGGCTGACCCCCTGTCACTGCAATATTCTCTCTCCACTATTATAATGCCTCCAAATTTGTCAAACGTGACATCAGATGGTTTTATTACCTCTGGTGTTCTGCCTACCCCATACGGAATACAGGCGTGAAGTTATGTATGTATGTAAAATAAAATACAAATCATAATAATGGTGAAAGTAATAGAAACAATTACGAAAAAACAGATAGTTAAACATAGTTTCTGTTCTGATATGGCGTATTCCCGTTAAAGAAGTGTGGCTTGGTTCAATAGCAAATGATTTTATAATGTGATACCGTTACCATAACAAAAATTATACTAAATAGCAGACTTGTAATGATTTATGATAAAAACGTGGCAAGAGAACAACTTTCGTACTTACCATAAATGTAAAAATAAATACTCCCATACTTAATCAAACAAACGTACTGTGTTACCATATGTTTTAAAAAAAGAGTCCAGTATTAATGTTATACACACCTGTATCTTCTCCTGCAACTCCTGCACAACTTCTTCTCTCATCTCATTCAATCTCTTCTCAAACAGTGCCGGCTATAGACAATAGTGTAGACACACGGCAACCCCACGTTTAGTGTTGCCAGATCGGTGGTCGCGTTAGTCACACGCGAGCAGTTAGTGCATTCCATGCAGGAGGGAAAGAGAAAAGAGATTAGATAGGTTGTATTTACAGAAGGGGCTTAGGGTAGGATGATAGTCAAAAGACGTTATATTCTTTGTGGTGTTAGCAGTATAAAAAACTTAATCTAATGAGTTTATTTGTTAATTACAAAATCAACAGCTTTTTAAAACAATGGATATACATTCAGATAATTCTTGTAAATTTGGGATTTATATTTTTTCTTGAAACTTCAATATATTTTTTGTTATTAGATAAGTTTTTTATGCTATTGTCTTAGTTGTAACTATTTAAAATTAAATAAAATACTTTTTTACCAAACTTTTAAATCTGTCAAAAATATATTTTATTTAAGTTTTTTTTTATGACCATCATCCTTTGGAGAATATATCTGATTATATTCTGAAGTTTTCTTTGTATTTAGCTTTACATTCTTAGATTTATACACCTTTCACCTTATAACGATATTTATATGAACGGTGAAAGAGTACCACACCCAACATGCATGTTTTTATTACATTATAAAATAGGACAAATATAATAAACAAGAAATATTTATACAATTAAATATCGTTTAAATGGTTATTGTGACACACCACACACATAAATACTAAATAAACTATAAAAATTATATTAGTTTCATTTCCTAAATCTTGGAGCGATTGCATCAAAACAACTACAAATAGTATAAATAAATAAAAAGGTGTTTTGAAATTATTCTTATAAGTTACGCCATTGAGTGGCGAATTCTATGTCAGAATGACCTTAACAGTTCATGAATTGATGTTTGAATTTTTTTTAGCGTCTAGCTGTAAGGAACATTCGCCCATTTCGACTAGTGATAACTCTTACAATATTATTTATAAATTATGAATGTGCATGCCACCTTCCATTGTGGTTTTTGTATGTTACAAAGGTCAAACCAGCCTGTGGTATGTAAAGTTATCACCACCACCGATGGACACCGATGGACTGCCTATTCTGCCATTGCACCGGGAGCATAGCGAAGCTTCTTGCGGTGGTTAGAAGAATGACTGCGGTCCCTAAATATCCAGCATTAACCTATAAGACCTTGAACTTTATCTATTTTAAATGAACGGGGACCGATACTCAGGATTAAAATTCGAACCGTATGGTAACGGTTTGAACAAATAATACATTTTTTTTAAACTTTGCTTTTTTGTTCCTATATTCTCTATGCGAATAATTTAAACACTAACTAAAGATACATTAATTCCGACTCTATTGGTTAATACATTTTCTGAATTCCACAAACATTCAAAAACTCTTTTATTCAATAAACATTCAATAAATAAGTACAGTCAGCGAAGAAGTACAGACCTTCTCGAGCTCCAAATCGATGTCCTGTTGGTAGACGGACATGTTGCCTTCTGTTCCCTCCGATGTTTGCAGCTTGCGGATCTGTTGGAACACATATTCTCTTTTAAGTTTTAAGTTATCACAGCCGAGAAACGGGCGTTGTATTAACCTGTTTATAAGTGACATCCGGACCAATCGACATGATAAGTTAAAGATGGCTCAAAGCTTAAACTGAAATTTATTCTTGTATTTTCACTGGCTGTTCCTTCCCTTTCATTAAATTAAGCGAAATTCAATCTTCGCAGGGTTGTCTTAGAGTAGCCCCGGGATAAGCGTAACGTATAAGGCAACTAACCCAAGTGACCCACACTTTACGGTAGCCTGTCAAGCGATAACCCTGCGAATAATGTCTGCCGCCAAATACCACAAATATAAACAAAAAAGCATTCAGCATTCGGCAGTGGACGCGAGAAAGCGATTATCGATCGAGCAAGCAATACAGCCATTATGTGATAATAATTTACACGCGAATGCCTATTGGTACAACTATACCATATCAGTATGTTTGACGGCGGACTCGTACGACTGAGAATCGCGCGAACTCGAGATGGTCGCGTAGACCCGTTGTATTAGGACGAGGCCTTACTTATATCAAAGTTTATGATTTTATGTACAGTGTCGAAGTCTCCCAAAATCGTCTTGGTCGTAGCCACTTCACCCCTGTACACTTTTTATTTTACACAATTTTAGATATTGCAGGAGAGCACTCTGAACTCGAATCTGATCATAATTATGTAAAAAAGTAGGTACTTAATTTTTCAGCAGAAATCCCTATAATAAGTAATACAGAAATCCATATAATAATAAATCCCTATAAATAAAGAGTTTAAAGGTCGACGACCGTTCGTGAAGCCGTCTATACCTATCTATGATAGCGCCGCACATACAGGTATTTGTTCAATCTACGCGGTCAAAATTATTTTAATGCTTAGTTGGTGTCTAATCAATGCGGGAATTTTAGTAAATAAAACAACTTAAGTTTATGACAAATTTAAATGTTGCATTTATTCTCAAACAGAAAATATATAAAAAAAGACCCAAATATTAATTTAAAAACAATGTTTTCTGGATTTTCTTCTTCGTCCCCGATGAATTTTCTGAAACATTTGGTCCCACAGACACAAACATAGCCAAGGTTTCAGGTAAAAATGTTGTTGTCTTCCTCTTTTTAGCTAATCTGGGGCTTTCGAATAACCTTCTGTTTGTCGTCATTCGTATTACCAAAATTAGCTTTAGGCATATCTATTATTAAACCTGTTTCTTTCCGAAATCTTGTTTGTATTTCTATTTTTGTCTGCTCTTCTAAGTCTTTCTCTTCCCTTGGTTTTCTTTGTCTATATTGAAGCTTGTAAGCTAAGTGCAGAATACTTTCAAAAAGTCGATCCGGGCGTGTAATACCGATATGCCGAATTCAATGGCTCCAACATTAAATTCTCGAGCATTAAAATCTGTGTCTAATATATTAAATTCTTTTGAAGTTGCTGCGCATATGTAGCACCTACTCGTAGACTTCGTACCTGTGGCTGCGTTACAAACCTTTCCATCGATCATGGTCATAATAAACTTGTGCTTGAACGTAAACTTCTCACAAGCTATGTCCACCTCTGTTGAGACCAAAGCGTTAATAGCGCTTTCTACATGCCTTATTTTCCTCTTTAGTGACTTCACTGTTTTTTTTGATAAACCTAAATCTTGGTAAAGAGGGTGTCACATCATGCCATAACACTTTTTGATTTTTATCCCCACAAACTAATTGTAATGGTACGAAACAGCTTTGGAAAATATTCGAATCAGAATCGTTATCAATTTCTAGTTTTTGCTTGAATTGTGATTGTTGGGAACCATCGCAACCCCATTTACTAATAATTGTCATGCACTGACGCTCCTCTTCCTTTAATCTTAATAATTCCTCTTCTGGGTATTCTGATAAACGCGTAACGGTAAGATCCATTAAAACTTAACTCAACCTCGGCACTCGTGCTAGTTACCGCAAATGACTCTTGACGAGGGTAACCTTTTTATATTTAGTTCCTCGTGTAGGAGAACTAGTAATATCTTTTAAGACGTTTGACGCATCTTTTTTGCCAGATTTTCCCAGTTTTGTAGCTCTCAAGATTCGTATGTGAAGGATTCAATTTATATTTTAAATGCGCAGAGTTCTATTTAGCAAGGAGTAGTTTAATTTCGTCAGTCAGCCAGGGCGCAAGCAAAGGTTTTATTTTTACAGGGCGATTTGGTGCGTGACGATCGTATAGCTCAGTTAATATATTATTGAATCAACAGACTTGGTCATTGTTGAATATAGATATAATACGCAGTTTAGTCTTTTGTCTATGGTTCTTATTAAAGTATGGCGTGAAGTAATCTCTCTGCTTTTTATTTCTAATAATATATCAAATAATAATAATAGTTCAAAATGGAAGAATCTTTATGCGGAAATCTGATGACTCAGACTTTAAGTATATTAAAGATCACAATATATTGCAAAAAATTGATTAGCTGTACTTTAAACTTGTGTTTCATAGCGTACTTAAAATTGAATTTGTTATTAATTTAGAAAATACGATCATCTAAACATATATTACCAAAATGTAAGAGGTATTAAATCTAAAGTGAATGAAATATACTGTAATATTTTAAATTGTGATTATGACATTGTAGTACTGACAGAAACCTGGCTAAATGATAGTGTATTCGATAGAGAAATATTTTGTGATCGTTTTGTTTTGTATCGGAGGGATCGATCAGTGACTTCACTAAACCACAAAAAGGAGGGGGGCGGCGTGCTAATTGCTGTTTCGACTAAGTTGAAATCAAAACGTATTTTTGAATATGAAAGTAATTGTGAAGACGTTTTCATAAAACTGAATATATCCAAGGGCAATGAAACTATTGATTTTTGTATATGTGCTGTCTATTTGCCATCACCACTTAAAGCAAACACTTTAGAACATTTTATTGATAATGCCAACAGGGTGCTGGAACATGAAAACTCTTTTTTGGTTTTGGATGACTTTAACATAGGTACTATAGAATGGACTGACAATGCTGGTTCACTTTTAGATTCGCCTAGGCATAAAAATGGGTTCATGGAAAATCTACTTTTGGAATTTATTGCGGTCAATTCATTATCACAATTTAACCACATATTGAATGCAAATAATAGAATTCTTGATCTTCTCTTATCAAACATGCCGTACATTATTCATGTAAACTCTGCTAATCAAGTTCTTTCAAAAATAGATCCCCACCACCAGCCTTTTCAATTTACCTTAAAATTTAACAATGATATTAATTTTCTTAAATACAACAATATTGAAAAACCTAACTTCTACAAAGCTGATTATACTGCCATAGCGTCACAAATGCAAGGAATAAATTGGCGAGAAACCTTGTGTTCCTCTTCTGTGGATGAAATGCTTACTGAGTTTTACAATATATTAAAAAATATAATTAATAAGTTTGTTCCTAAAAGTAAAGCCAAAAGCACAAAATATCCGCCTTGGTACTCCAGAAATTTAATAAACAGACTAAATGAAAAGTATCAATTGAGGATAAAAATTAAAAAGTATAAAAATCCTATGGACATAATACAGTACGATATTTAAAAAAAAAGATGCGATAACTTAAGAACAACCTGTTACAATACTTATACTACGTACATTGAAAATAAAATTAAGGACAACCCTAAGTTTTTTTGGAACTATCTTAAAATGAAGAGAGGTGGCTCTAGTACGTATCCAGCTGAGATGTCTAATGGCAGAACTAGTTCTGAGAATAGTGATACTATATCTAATTACTTCGCTTCTCATTTCTCATCCGTGTATGTAAAAAAAACAGTAAGTCCTTTGCCCTGTAGATCAAAAATTTCTTGCGAGAGTAATAATATTTTACAAATATTATACATCTCCCGCGATCGTATACAAAAGGCGCTTGAAACACTAGATATAACAAAGGGTGCAGGTCCAGATGGTATACCGCCAATATTTCTGCGGAGTCTAGCCACTGAACTATCTTTGCCACTGGAGATTATTTTTAACAAGTCCTTACAGAGTGGTATATTTCCAAATATTTGGAAACAGACTAATATTGTACCAGTTTACAAAGATGGCGACAAATCTCTAGTTTCAAACTATAGGCCTATAGCTATTTTGTCGATTCTCGCTAAAATATTTGAATCCTTTATATGTAAAGCATTTTCATGGCACATATCTCAGATAATAGATAGAAGACAACATGGTTTTTTAAAAAATAAATCTACAGCGACTAATCTTGTCGAATATGCTGAGGTAATTGTTGAAGCTGTTGATGCTAAGCTGCAGGTTGATTCTGTATACACAGATTTCAGCAAGGCATTCGACAGAGTCAATCATAGCATATTGTTACATAAGCTCGAAATCTATGGCGTGTCCAATCCCTTGCTGGAATGGTTTCAATCATACCTTGATAAAAGAGAACTGCGCGTGGTAATCAATGGTTTCACCTCAAAACCGTTTACAGCTACATCCGGAATTCCCCAAGGATCACACTTAGGGCCTTATCTATTTAATGTATTTATTAATGACGTTTCTAAATGTTTTATTAATTCCACATTTTATCTTTTCGCTGACGATCTCAAAGTTTGTAAAACCATAAAGTCACTGAACGATTCCTTTCTCTTGCAAAATGATTTGAATAGATTAAACGAATGGTGCAAGCGGAACAAAATGTCTTTGAATGTAAAAAAATGTAAACATATCAAATTTACAAAAAATAAATATATATTACCAACCTCATACCGGCTCGATATGACAATACTTGAAGAGGTAACCAGTATACGTGATCTTGGAGTCTGTTTTGATGCGAAGGTAAAATTTGATAAACATTTAGACAGCATAATTCTCAAAGCATCTAAACTATTGGGCTTTGTTCTAAGAGAAGCAAAAAATTTTAAAAATCCATCTACAAAAATTATGATGTACAACTCCTTCGTAAGAAGTCATTTAGAGTACTGCAGTGTTGTGTGGTCTCCCCAATACAAGGTTCATATAGCTCGAATTGAACGCTTACAAAAGAGACTATTATGGCACCTGTCTTTTAGTTGTGGCGTTGCAAAAAAATACAAATCATACCAACAACGTTTGTCTCATTTTAGTATGAATTCTTTAGAAACACGCCGAAAATATTTAGACATAGTATTTCTTCAAAAACTTTGTTTGGGCCTCATAGATTCGCCCGATCTATTGAGCCGCGTGAGATTCTTTGTACCAAATAGGATCCCAAGATCTGGTCGCAAAAAAATGTTTTCCTTGCCTGATTACCGCACAAATTTAAGAAAGTACTGCTCACTGTCACGCATGTACTCTTTGTATGAAAATTATAGTAGTGATATCGATCTTTTTTCTAATACTAATATTAAAAAATGTATTTTAACAAATTAATGCTGTTTTATATTAACTGTATTTATCGCATAATTGTGCTTAACTGTTATTGCTTTTGTTATTTCTTTGCGTTTTTGTTGAATATGTATTTGAAATTGTAATAGTTTTTAAATTTACAAAGTATTTTAACTAATAGTAGTAGAGCATGCAGTGGTTTCCTGTAAGTGACAGGACACTTACTTATTATTTATACCTTTTTATTGTTACATGTACCAGTGTACCTGTTGTTGGAAATCCTAATAAATAAATAAATAAAAACGCTTCCACTGCGCAATTTACGTAATAAAGTGAAAAATCAATGTTGCTGAATCAAAAATATTATGTGGAAGGTATTGGTTTCAAAAGTGCAACTTGAAAATAGTATTTGGTGAAAATAAGACAAAAATGTCTCGCATGGAATTTCCGAAGCTACAAGATGGCGTAAATTTTTCTAATTGGAAATTTCGCATTATGTTGTTATTAGAAGAAAAAGGGGTGAGCGAAGTGTTAAATCAAAAGGTGGAAGCAAGCAACAAAACACTAGATGCAAAGGCGAGGTCCATAATTGTGCAAGGTTTATCAGACAAATTTATAGAAGTAGTCAGAAATTGTAATACGGCGGCCATGATGCTGACTAAACTAAATGACATGTTCGAACGAAAAAGTGTTTACAACAAATTAAGACTCAAAAGACAACTTCTCACTTTAAGGTGTAGTGAAAGAGAGAAACTGCAAGATTTCTTTATGAAATTTGATACTATGGTAAACGATTTGATGGCCATAGGTTACAAATTAGATGACATGGACTTAATTTGCTACTTGCTGTCAGCCATGCCAGTGTCGTATGAAAACGTCATCACCTCAATCGAAACTATGAGTAACGAAAAGGAAATGCATATCGATTTCATAAAAGCGAGATTGTTGGATGCAGAAATAAAGTTATGTTCATCTTCACGAGAAAACAATACGACAGATGACGCTTTCATTACATGTTATAAATGTGGTAAAACCGGACATATAAGACAAAATTGTAAGGAGGGCGGCAAGTGGAGACCTTCACGTGGTGGACGAGCACGTGGCAGACGTTATCAAAGAGGTCGCGGCAGAGGTGGTACCTGGGATCATGGTCATTGTTCTTACGATGATTATCAGTGTTCTTTTACAGCGTTTAGTGTCAGTGAGAGCATTAATTATGCACATAACTCTAACTTTGTGCCATTCATCATAGACTCAGGCGCGTCAGACAATATGATCAAGGAAGATTTGCAACAATACATAACCGATGTCGTGAACTTGGAAAAGCCAATTAATATATGTGTAGCTAATGGTGAAACTTTAAAATGTTACAAACGTGGCAAGTTAAATTTATATTATAAAAATAAATTTCCCATAAGTATTGAAGGTCTTATTGTTCCAAAGTTGTCACATAATCTTTTGTCAGTAACCAAATTAGTAATTAGAATATTAAGTTTTGATATTTAATTTTATCAAGGAACTTAAAAGTTTGTATAACTGCTTATGTGGTGCAATTTAAGACTTTTAAGATTAAAACTGTAAATTGAGGGGCTGTGTTGAATATAGATATAATACGCAGTTAAGTCTTTTGTCTATGGCTCTTATTAAAGTATGGCGCGAAGTAATCTCTCTGCTTTTTATTTCTAATAATAGTTCAAAAGTCATCAACAGTCCGTGCCTGATCGAGTACCGACTAATCTATTGCTTCAGCATCTCTGCGAAGTTCACTCAAGTCCATACCAGAAAAATTGCGGCGCATCCGAACTTTTGGCTTTAATTTAGGGATACGGATCTTATACGATAAATACAAAAGGTCATGGTAAGAAAATGCATCAGCACTACACTGGCCATATTTGGCAATGCAGTTATTTGATGAGACTATAATAAGGTCTAATAGTTATTTGATGAGACTATAATAAGGTCTAAAGAGATGGTTCACAATTCGGAAAGAAATGTGTAGCCTTTAATGGAGCTAAATAAGTTACTGGATTGGACTGTGGAAATAAGTTTGGCGGAGCGGTTAGTGTTTTTCAATAGGCAAGTATTGAAATCTTCCATGATTACAGTGTGGGCATAGCGTGGCGATAAATCTTCAAGTAGGTTTTCCAAGTCAGAAATATAATTGACATGCAGCAATGGGTTATAAATAACCCCTGAGAGAAGTTTGGTATGAGACACCACTATTTCTAAAAATAAATACTCTAGTGCAGATCCTGTTAGTTCACTTGATTTGGCA
Organism: Stenoptilia bipunctidactyla; assembly: GCA_944452665.1. NCBI lineage: Eukaryota > Metazoa > Arthropoda > Insecta > Lepidoptera > Pterophoridae > Stenoptilia > Stenoptilia bipunctidactyla. The sequence continues at coordinate 23,105,843 of OX101740.1, read as the reverse complement.
ACAATGTTATATGACATGCCTGTCTTGAGATAAATCGCCACACCACCAACACTTCGCAGAACCGGTCGTTGCGAATTAATTTAAATCCTATTAGACGTGTTGGAGGATAAACAAGGCTTTAGCCAGGATTCCGATAGAAGTGAAGGTCCTTGCAATAAAAAGAATTAAGCATATCAACATGATAAGCAGGAATACTTTGTGCATTGATGTGGACGATATTAAAATTATTTGGAACGTCCCAAAAATGGGACTAGAGTCGAGTGGAGTGTAGGCGATGTGCTATAAAAACTTGAGTCTCTGTTCAAGTCACCAGATGCAGACAAACATTTACATGGTGCTTGGACAAATCCCTGACGCCTTAAGATACCTATCACCACAACGGCCAAATCCCACTCACTTTCTTCTCCAACTCCTCTATGGTCTGCTGGTACTTCCCGCGAAGCTCCTCCACTTGCAGCTGGTGCTCCTGCCGGGACTCCTCCAGCTGCTGCTCGTATCTCCTGCTCAACTGCTTCAGGGCTAACTCTTGACCAGTTGACTGAAATGTTGCACAGGTACATAATATTGTGAAAAAATTTCATATTTGAAATCATATAGTTGTATGTAATTGTTATTTTATTACCAAACTAGTAGCCACGAGTAATTCCCTTGTGTATGACTTGTGATAAAATACGATTACAAAGGCTTTTAAAATGATTTACAAATCTCGGATCACATATTGGGACATGCTTCTCCAGGGGCGGTTATAATACACGATAATACGCATATCCAGTAGCCGAAGAGTGTTGCATATAATTGCCCTACCTACCAGAGATAAAAGTGTCCTAAAATGCGAATTATCTGAGCGACTCTCGCTTGAGGGTAAACCCGTTCAATACTCGCCTGGCTGGTGAACATCATCCATATAGAGTCCGCCGCCAACGCTCTAACTTTATGCATTCGATAACCTAAATCTTTGGTCAAGAAGTTCCTATATGATCAATAGTAACATGGGAAAAAACGCGTGAAATTGGGAGAATATCATAAGTGTATCATTTAAAAAATATGTTTAAGTCGTGCTTGGTGGCAGGATCCCGTAAGGGTCCGAGTGGCTAGTGACCCCTCTTTAAATACAATCTGCCGCCAAGATTTACCTCTCCGGGGCGGTGATGTGTTCCGGCAATATTTTATGAAGAGCCAGATCTGTCCTGGGCCCGTGTGCTTTCATCTTCGATCTCATCTTCACTTACCATTAGGTGAAATTGAGGACAAACGCGAGCTGATCCTAAATAAAAAAAAGAAAAAGTGTTTACCTCGAGCACCAATGAGGATGGTTCAGCGCTGCGGCTGCGGCGGCAGTCCCCGCCCGCGCCCCCCGCGCCGCCCGCGCCCCCCGACACGTCCGACATCGGCGACGAACACTTCCGACCGCGGTTTATGTCCTCCGAGTAACTGCGAACAGAGTTGTATACTGATCTTCTCTACTTCATTCAAAATATTAATCTTACATTTTATTACGATAAAAATTGGCTTGTTTGGGTTTTATAGTACTACTAGCTTTATCCCGCAACTTCGTATGCGCTTAACTACCCTTCTCGTGGAAATTTCCGAAACCATACAACCAGACACCCACTGAAAGAACCTTTATACCAAGTATCACACCCATGCACTCAAGGAATAAGTTTTTTTCATACAAACTAAAAATCATATATTTCCCGTGCCCGTGGGAATTTCGGGAATTATTTTCGTAGCACAACCAGTCACTCTTTGAAGAACCTTAATGCCAAATATCACATCTGTACACTTAAGGGATAAGATTATTCATACAAACTAAAAAGTCCAACCCCTTCCCGTGGGAATTTCGGGAATTCCTTCCATAATACAAACAGACACTTATTGAGGAACCTTTATATCAAGTATCACATTCGTGCACTCAAGGGATGGGATTTTTTCATACAAACTAAAACATCATATATTTCCCGTTCCCGTGGGAGTTTCGGGAATTCCTTTCATAACACGACCAGATATATATTGAAAAACCTTTACGCCAAGTTTCACTTCGGTGCACTCAAGGAATAAGATTTTTCATACAAACTAAAAAGTCCTATATTTCCCGTTCCCGTGGGAATTTCGGAAATTCCTTCCTTAGTGCACCCCTACATCCCTTAAAGAATATATGTTCCAAATTTCAGCTCTCTACGCCCAGTAGTTACGGCTGTACGTTGTCTGTCAGTCACTCAGTCACTCAGTCAGTAACGGAACAGTTTAATATATATTGATTTCTATTGACATAAGTGATTCATAGTAAATTAAAACACTCACCGTCTCATAGGCCTTGCAATGCAAATAAGTAGAAATAAATTAATAGGGTACTCATTAAAATTAACAAAACTTTATGTCCAAAGTAAATGCTTACCTTCTCTCTATGTCTGTGCACTTCTTTTCAAAATATCTCCGAAGGTTTTCCATTTCTTTTTCGTGTTTTATGGCTAACTCTTTTCTCAGATCTTCAATTTCAACATTGTCAGTTTTCATGGAGGACAAAAGCTCCCGCAAGCGTCTCGTCTCAGTCGTAAAAGCTTGCTTATCTTGATGCATTTGAGATTTAATGTCTTTATACTCTGTGTCAAATTCTAGTTGCATCTTATTTATCTCATCGCACAAAACCTGAATGATACCTTCTCTGAGTTTATTCCTCATATTTTCTTGTATGTACTCATCAAACTTATTCATCAGCAAAATTATTTTGCTCTCAAAACCAAACTGCAATTCTTCAGAAGATTCTGAAGTTCGTAAATCAGATTTGGAATAATTCACAGTAATTTCTTCTCTTTCCATATCTTTCTCGCCATTTGAGCTCTGCATTGATGAGCCACCACTCATCAGGGCCGAATAGAACTTAGTACTATCATCTTTCAGGAGATTTTGGTATCGAACAAAGTCTGATAATTGAGCTTTCATGGTGTCATGGTCAGACTGTGACGGCTCATCAACAAGATGTTGTAAATTATGTATTTGGCTAGTCAGATATGCATTTTCATGTTTCAGTTGTTCCTGGTCTTTTGTGGATTGCTGCAATGAGATGGAGAGCTCTTCAATTAATTGGTCACGGCGGCTGATAGCGTCTTCCAAGTGCACAAGCTGAAAGGACAGAAAGCCTTAAATATAACATAAAAAGCGCAAGCTTTATGTAACAGAACCAATAATTTAGTGGAATCATATTCATTATATTTAGGGTGTTCATGCATAAACAATCAGAAAATGCGATGGTTACTACATTTTATCAATTAATATGGAAAATAAAGGTGCTGAAAGTAGATTAAGTGACCATTAACTTTCAATTGTAAATCTGAATAAAAACGTTTTTTATTCAATAAAAATATTCAAAACACAAAAGAAAACTGTATAAACTTTTATTTAACAAAATAAACAATAAAAAATTATATAAAACCAGGAAAAACTAAACAATTTGGCACAATTTTAAAAACAATATGACCTACTTTACCAAACATAAGAAATAATGCTGTAGGTGATATGTGATAACACCAATAAAGCCATGCAGTAACACAAGATAAACACAAACATGGCAGACACTGAGCTACCAGCAATACCTTCACATGATATTCCTCACAAAATGTCTTATAATCAGTATTGAGAGTACTAAGTGACATTGTTTCTGGAGCTGTTTCAGCAGCAAGTGACTTTAGTTGTGTGGGCATGGACATTTCCTCTTGTATTTCCTCATTCTTAGAAACCCAGTCAGCAGTTGGGGTTATACCACAATCTTCAACCTCTTCTTCCACAACTGGGTCACCTTGTTCCACTTTTTCACTGTGTATACTCTGTTCCTCAGGAGGAGAATAACTAGATTGCTGTGGAAACTCATCTTTTGTTACTGCACCAGGATCACTAAATAATTTCTTAACATTAATATGTTTTGTTGAACCAAGTAGGAAGGGGGAAAGCATGTTTTGAAAGACTGGTAAATGTGTAACATTAGGTCCAAAGGTCTCCATTTCTTCAGGTGGAGGTCCAAATATAATATCAGTTGGCATCACATACTTAGGCACACCCTGACCTCTTATATCTAACTTAATGATTTCCTCCGAGCCTGATCTGGTCCTCTCATCAGATTGATCACTTTTGGAAATTGAATTTTCAGAAATATCTAAAGAATCATGTACACCGAGTGAAAGTTCACTTTTATCAGTGCCAGCAGCTTCATTAAGGGAGTCATCATAATTGCTTCTTGTTGATTTTTTTGAGTCACTTTTGTGAAGTGCACTGAGAGGAGACTGTATTGGAATCTCTTGTTCTGTTGAGGTGCCTGGAATGGGCACACTCATTGCACTTTCCTCACTTAGATAGTGAATGTCTGAAACTGCATTGATATCAAGAGGTGACGAAACAGTGTGTTTACTTGCATCCTGAGTTAGATAATTGTCAGTGCCTGATGACTGAGGTGGAAGAATATTTAAAGAATTATCAGAAGATGTCTCTGGCCCATGTTTTAGCTCTAACTGTGGTAAATCTTGTGCTACATATGATTCAGAAATTGAAAAGTCACACTTTGAAGGAATATGCTCAGATATAGATTCTGATCCACTAATATTTTCAATACTCTGAGGCAAAATTTCACTTTCTGTTCCATGTTCTATAGGTAATATTGATGGTGGAAGTTCATTATCGACTCCGTCAAGAGTGGAAATCTGCTGAGAATGAACCACATCGGGGAGAACAGTCTAAAAATAATGAAAACAACAAACGTATTAGAACTTCGGAACGACCACACAGAAACTAATCTTATTTATTACAATGAAAAGAGTAGAATTTCTGACAGAAGCCATAACGACTCTTGATAGTTCATTAATACATAAATCTTCAATAATCAGGTAGGGTGCGACTAACTGCATTTCTAAACCTATTTTTAACGCTGAGACGAAAATAAAACGTACACACACACACCTGACAACTAAAATGCAACTGTTTGGCTCGGAATTCAATAGTTTAATTACCTTTATATCACTCGGTTGCAGTGTTAACTTGTGTGGTTCATCCATAATGTAACATTATAAAATCTTTTTCTATAAAATAGATACAAGTTTACAATTCCCAATCGCAATATACACATTCGTTGTCAAGGAGACGTTTCACTTTCAAACACAGACTACATAGAGATACTACGTATCAGACGGCAATCTAGGGAACTAAAATGTTCGGTATTAGTGAGCTGATCATGTATGACATTTGTGCACTTTTTAGTTCATTCATAGAGATGTGGCAAGAAATTCACTCATACTGCTTTGTTTAGTATCTTGTACAGACCAACACAAAACAAAGAATTAGTTATACCAAGAATACGTCCAGAATTTTATTGTACTCCAGAATATCAATAAAAATTCTGGACGTATTCTCGGTATAGCTTTATTCTTTGTTTACATGAAACAATATTAATACCTAATTAGTTGACAATATTTTTCCTTTCTAGAAGAATAATATGATAATGAGGATTTTAAAATAAAAGTACAGGTTATTTATTAAAAGATTTATTTTTAATCTCTTTTTATAATTTTCTAGTGCCTTTTTTTGAGTAGGCGGTAAATCAGAAAACCGCTTTTCTAACCGGAAAATATCCGTGCCCTTTAATACCTTTTTTATTAATTACAGTGCACCAATTCATTATTGAAAACTTCACAGTTATTAAAATGAAAAGATTGAGGAGAATTTCCCTGTGCTCAGTACAGTCAATGAAATCAAATGAATACCTGGACAGAATAAAAGCTTTTGCATATGGATTCATGTTTTTCGTTACTTTTTCAAACATTTTTGTTTTATTAAACTGCCAAGCTCTCTTAGCTCTTCGGTAAAAATCCACTTGCTTCTTCGCTTTTTTACATTCATCGTATAGTTTTTTACAACTGGGTTCCAGTTCAGACAATTTATTAATGAGTCTAATTTTGGAATGCCTTTTGTATATTCTGAATTTGTTTCGACTCTGTAAATCTGTAAATTTAAGACCTGTTATATTATATTACAATACAAAAATTCAGCACAATCGTTTGTGTACAATATTAAAAAAAATGAAAAAAAGATCATTTGCACTCACCTTTAAGCTGTTGTTGTGGAGTCAATGTATCAGCAGTCATCTCATTGGGGTTTACTAAAACGATGAAACCAAATTAGTAATTTTTGTTAAAAAATATATTTATCAATGAAAATCAAGGACATAATATAGGTATGTTTTTTCTAAATATTGATTGAAAATATTTTTTTAATATAACAATATTTTTAATTTTTATTTGATGATTTAAGAATATAATATGATGAATGCAATTTAAAAAAAATAACATTTCAATAGGTACCTGGGTCACAATAAGTTGGTAAGTTTTGAGAAGTTCCTGGCAAGTTCCACAAGTCACCAGAGCCAGAAGCAAAAAGTTCTGAAAATATTAAAAAATAAATAAAAAAGTATATCTTACAAACCACCAACAAAACAGTAGTTAAATGCTCAGTTACACCTTCCTTGTCTAAATTATACATCCTTCAAGTGAAATATAACATGATTAAATAGAGTGGCACTTCTACTTAAAAGTAAGATTTGTATAGATTTAAGAGAACTTGTAACAAATGTGAAATTTAGCCTTAGTATAATACTACAAACCTCGGATTGGTTCCCGTTTGGAATATGTGTGGTCATAGTGTTCTTTCCGTAATTAATGATATGCATAATTATGATCAGTCAGAGAATCCATATTTTCTGAAAACAAGTAAAACATCATAAGCAATTTAAAAATAAATAGTGTTTGCTGATTATAAAACTTTAATAATTTAAATTAAAATGTTATACATTACTAAAATCTGATCCCTTTCTTGTCATACAATGGCTCGATAGTAATAATTCGACAATAAATCTTAATAATACATTTCTTAAACCATATTAACTGCAAATTTTAAGTATTCAAATAATTATGGCTTAAATATTTTCAAGTTTTTGCTTTTATTTCTCTTTTTTTAAGGCAAGTCTAGAGTTTATACTTAAAGAGTTATGGGGTTATAGTAATCAGGTTACTTAAGTGCCTCTAAATTATGAAAACTTTGTGTTATTGAGTTAATAGCATATCTGGTATTTAAGTATATCATGCTAAATATGCTTTAAGGGGATGCCTGGTAAACGAAAGTTCACTAAACTAAATAGGAGCCAGGAGGTTGGTTGGTTTTTCCGATGGTTTTATTATTATCAACAATTAATTTTATTTATTAGACAACTCTACTTTTAACAGTCTTGCAAATATACAAATTTTATTTACTAACCCTTATCCTCTTGAGAAGGAGTTCCACTCGAAATCTCTTCTTCAGTAAACAGAGAAGGATATGCTTTACTTAGAAGAGATTTTGGAGAAATAAACTGTTTTTCGAAGTGCTTTTGACAAATGAAAAGCTTCGATAACTGTTCAGGAGAATGTTCTTTTAAATCATCACGGTTTAAACACTGTAAACACTTGTTGCGTCTTTTATTATCACATGGGAAACGGTGTAAAATAGCGTCCTGTCGCGTACATTACAAACACAGGACAAAAGTGGCATTTTGTAAGAAGCAAGGTAAATTACAGGAGAGACACAAGGGGCTTTAGACCAGTTAAAGCGGAGAGGATACCTAAGCACAAAGACTTCAGTCGATCAAAACAGTAACTGACTAAAATTGAATTCATTCTGTTGTCAAAGTGTGTCACTGTCAACTTTATAGCGTCAAAATGTAAACAGCCAATCACAACGAGGGACAAACATCATGTATCCTCAGATAATATGGCGGCTAAGCGCTACGTTTCGTTATACTAAGATTTACGGCCGTGCTTTCAAACAAAAATATATTTTTTTAATTTATTTACGGCATGGATCAAACAAAAATACAAGCATCAGTGTTGCCAGTCGGGTCTTGTCAGAAATTACCTGAAAGACTTCCCGCCAATGACGGCTCAATCTTAATATTGATTAAAAAAGATATTTAACTGAATTTATTTTATTTGTTTCGTAATGTCCAAGGAGGAGGCTTTTTCGGCGCTTGACGTTGGCTATAAGGGTTATCATTTTGTAAAATCACCCAATTCTCAGGGAAGCATAAAAATGCATGAACATGTTTGAAAACAGAAATTGTTTATTTTAAAGCTTCCATGCTGGACTGGGAGCGAAAGAAAAACATAAAATGTACCAGCTGCTTCTCTTCCCGGGCATACTGTAAAAGTCAGTTAAGGGACAGAGGTTTTATTGGCCTTTTTGTGGGCGATAAGCTGACCCCCTGTCACTGCAATAGCCTCTCTTCATCATTTTAATAGGTACCTCATTTGTCAAACGTGACATCAGACGGTCTTATAACCACTGGTGTTCTGCCTACACCATAAGGGATACAGACGTGAAGTTATGTATGTATGTATTTATTTTAAAGAAAAAAGTTAGGTAAAAAATACGGCATTTGAGAAATAACTGCAGATTAAACATTAAACATTATTTTTTTAAATAAAAAGCATGAAATAAAAATACTCATCAGAATATTTCACTGTAATTAGGTTCTGCAAATATCATATTAATAGATGACGACATAAAAATATCAATTTTAATGTCGTCATCTTCGTCATCGCTACTTTCTTCGATCTTTGAAAATAGGTCAATGGTGAAAGGCTTTTCTAAGTATCTGTCTTTCTTGAGAAATCCTTCATGTAATTTCTTTACATGTGAACAATGACTGTGCCTTCAATAGCTTCGATGGCGTTAAATTCATTTTCAAACATTTTTGGGATTTTACAGGGTTGCTTTCCAACTTTGGCATTTGACAAGCATGCAAGCTTCCGTTTTACAATATTTTTTGTACTTATTTATTATTTTATCCGGTTGTATATTTGTTATATCTTTGTTGAAATGTAAATAGATAAAATAGAGAAACTTGAGCTGTTGTATAAGAAATAATAATAAAAATATATAATTATAATAAAAGGAAGAGTTTGTCAATAATTCGACTGTTTTCTGATCTACGGACTGCGGACTGAATCTAGTGGTGACCAACGTATATGCATTTGCGTTATCTATATAGATGTATGTCTTTGAGATGGACACAAAATCGACATTGAATCGAAACTTCGAAAGTGTCTAAGTAGGAAGAGAAGTTCGAACTGAAATCGTATCGAAAATACGGCAAAGAACTGTCAATTGTACTTTATTAGATTCCTTGGCGGGCTTTTTTAAGAGATAGGCGCATTTTTTCAACTTTTGAAAGAAAATATTTATTTTATGTTCTGTTAAGCAAATTTCATTGATAGTTTATCGCATCCGAACCGTTAATAAGTGCAGACATGGAGGAGGACCCAGGGGAGTCGTCCCCTGGGAGACCCGATAGGAAGCGACTGCGGAGGCCTCCTATTCCAGCCGACATGGACTCTTTAGACGAAAAAATTTACTTACCGTTCCTAAAACCAGGATATCGAAGACTTTTTCCGGAAACTTCTGCGTCCCAGGAATATGTAGTTTTTACCGAGAGTACCAGTACTGAAGGAAATGTTGGCAACAGAAACCCACTTACTTTGGCGGGACTTTTTAAAGACGAAGTTAAAGGTGTGACAGGCATTAAAAGAATGTCTGCAAATAAAATAGGCATATTTTTCTCCCAGGCAAGTAACGCAAACAATTATTTACTCAACGAGACATTCCAAAGACGACACAATTTTAAGGCATTTATCCCAGCGAGAAGTATTGAAAAAATTGGAGTATTGAGGTATGTTCCTACAAATATAAGCAACGAAGACCTTTTCAAGAAATTAATCTCATCCTGTGAGATTATCGGAGTGAGAAGGTTCACTAAAAAAGTCAATGGTAAAACTAAACCATTTGAAACTGTCTCCGTAACTTTTTTAGCTAATTCATTGCCAGAATCTGTATCTTTGGATTTATTTAATTTTAAGGTCTATGAATATGATCCTCCCTTATTGCAATGTTTCAAGTGTTTCAAATTCAATCATCATGCAAAAATATGTAAGTCTCAACAAAAATGTTCAATTTGTGCCAAAGATCATCATTACTTAGAATGCCCCGATGATCAGGCTTTGCATTGTGCTAACTGTGGTGGTCAACACCTTGCTATTTCGCGAGATTGTCCTGTTAAACAAAAAAGAATACTAGATAAAAAGAATAAAGTAACATATGCCAATTTAATGAAAAAAACAGATCACACATATAGTTTAACACATTATAACTCAGATTACCCTACATTACTCCCAAAGAAAGTTACAAACATGGTTACAAAACCCAAAGAAATTACAACAGATGAAATAGTTCAAGGTATTTTAAAGAATGATAGTATCTTAAAATCGTTAGTGGCGACGTTAGTAAATTTAGGAAATAGTAATAAAAAAATGACTACATCTTTCATAAAAGAAACATTAGTAAACAATTTAAAACATGGATAATAAGTTCTTAAAGATTTGCCAATTTAATGTAGAAAGTATCAATAGCAAAAAGCCACTTCTTATTTCCTTTTTAGAGCAGAATGACATTGATATATGTCTGTTAAATGAAACTTATCTCAAAAATAATATGCATTTTAAATTAGCTGGTTATAATTTTATTTTCCAACATGGCCCTAAGGGTCGTGGTGGAGTCGGTATACTTATTAAGAATCATTTTAAATACAATAGTATAGATATGCCTTTTTATGATGATTTACAATCTGCAGCTATAGTTCTTAAAACTGATACAGGTGATATATCCATCCTATGTGTCTATAGTCCACCAAGACCAGGACATTTTAAATCTAGACAGCTTAAACAAATAATTAATAGTTTACCTAAACCTATCTTACTATCTGGGGATTTAAATGCACATCATGTGGCCTTTGGGTGTTTTTCAACAAAACCCAGAGGTACAGATGTATATAACATGTTAGATGAGTGTGATTTATGTATCTTGAATTCTGGAGCTCCAACCACAGTAGGTAGTGTACGTAATAAACAGTCTTCCATTGATATAACTTGTGTCAGTCCCAACATTGCTCCACTAAGTCAGTGGAGTGTTCATGATGATCCAATGGGCAGCTATCATTATCCCACTATCACAGTCATACAGCTATCACCACAAACTTTTGAAGTAGGTCAACCATCAGAAAGATTTCTGTATAACAAAGCTGACTGGAAACTTTTTGAATCTGAAACAGAAAAAACATTCAAATCATTCTCTATTGATCCTAGTAATCCTTTGTTGTCATACAATCAATTTTGTGATATCTTAAATCAAATTAAAGAAAAATGTATACCAAAACTTAAAATAACTTGTCCAACAATTATGAAAAAACCTGTTCCCTGGTGGGACGATGAATGCTCAGAAGCAGTTAAAAAGAGTAAAACAGCTTTGAATTATTATAGAAATCATTCCTCTTTAGAAAATTACATACATTATAAAAAAACAGATGCCATTAAAAAAAGACTTTTGAAAGAAAAGAAAAAGAATGGTTGGAAAAAACTCTGTGAGTCATTTAATAGATACACACCTATTACTGTAGTCTGGAACTATATCCGCAGATTCAAAAGAGCATCTTCAAATGCACCTCCAAAAAATTGTGAATGGATTCCATCTTTTCTTGATAAGTATGCTCCCACTGATCCACCTGAAAAATTAGTAGACAGCAATTTGTTAGATACTTTTTTTATGCAAGAAGGTAATTCACAAAGTGCATTCTTATCTAATTCTTTTACATGGCAAGAATTTCAATCTGCTTTAAAATCTAGAAAAGACACTACTCCAGGCTTGGATGATATTCCTTACAAACTTTTAAATCATTTACATGAGAATGCTCAAAAGATTTTACTCAATATTTTCAATTTACTCTGGGATAATGAACTAATTCCAACTTCATGGAAAACCCAATGCATCATTCCTATCATAAAACCAGACAAATCTGAAAGCCACTGTAACTCATACAGACCTATATCATTGTCATCTTGTGTTGGAAAAGTATTTGAATATATGATAAAGGTTAGGTTAGACTGGTATGTGGAATCTAATAATATCTTACCAAAGGAACAGTATGGTTTCCGTAAAGGTAAAAGCTCTGCAGAAAGTTTTGTTGCTTTGATATCAGATATAAAGCAATCCTTTTCTTCTCATTCATCTACAGTTTGTGCCTTTCTTGATGTACAGGGGGCATTTGATAATGTGATTCCGTCCATTCTTGTAGATGTCTTAATTGACATAAGTATCCCAGGCAAGGTCTGTAAATGGATTTTTAATTTTTTGTATGACAGGACAATGTATGTAAAATTTAATAATATTTTATACGGACCTAGACAAGTTTTTAAAGGCACAATGCAAGGTGCCACTATATCACCTCTTTTGTACAATTTGTACACATGCCATTTGAATAGATATATTTCCCAATATAATGTCAAATACCTGCAGTATGCAGATGACCTGGTTGTATATAGTAGTCATAAGGATGTAAATATTGCTGTAAATAATTTAAATAATGCATTACAACAAGTTCATTATTATTATACCTGTAAATTAAAGTTACCTCTAAGTTTAAATAAAAGTGCAGCAATGATTTTCTCTAAAACATACACTACTTCTATTAATATTGTAAAACTTCATGATAATAGTTTAAAATGGATAGAAGGTAAAAAGTTTTTGGGAATTCACCTTGATGGTAAATTACAATTTCATAACCATATAGAACAAATTATTAAAAATGCCTGCCGAGGTCTGAACATAATTAGATCTTTGGCAGGGGTTCACTGGGGATCAGATCCCAAAACTTTATCGTTACTTTATAAAAGTCTAGTGCGTAGTCACTTTGATTATAGCGCCTTAGCCTATTTTAACTGTAATTATACTTTATTAAGAAAATTAGATATCATCCAAAACAAAGCACTAAGAATCATATCAGGTGCTATGTGTTCTACTCCTATACATGTTATGGAAGCAGAGACATGTATTCCTCCTTTAACTTTGATAAGATTAAGAATAGCTGAAAGGTTTTGTTTAAAGGTTTTTGCTTCTAATAACAATCATATAATGAATAGAATACTTCCTGTGCTCCCATTAGATATCACTTGTGTAGGTACTTATATGAACTCTTCAAATATTTTATCAAGAAAATTACCGGAACTCTTAAGAATAATGATACAAATACATCTTAAATTTGGTAAAAGTGTATTTAGAGAGAGCCATTGGCCTTTGTATAATATAGATTATAATGCTAATATGATTGATGTAGCAGTACTTAAGAGGGATGTCATTAATCAAGTAGAACTTTTGAATTTGCTTGATGAAACTGATTATTACAGTATATACACTGATGGTTCTAAAACCTTGAGCACTGTTACATCAGCATATTATGACCCCCAAACTAAATCCAGAAAGTGTATCAAAATAGATTCTAATTGTAGTATATTCACTGCTGAATGTTATGCGATTTATTGTTCTCTTTTATATTTATGTAATATTAATAGTAATAATTTTTTAATACTTACCGATTCACTTAGTGTTATTAAAGCTCTTGAAAATAGGATTTTAAAATTCAGTACCAATCATTTGATTTTTAAGATAAAGCAAGTATTGTATAATATGTCTGTAAATAGTAAATTTGTAAAATTTATGTGGGTCCCTTCTCACTCCGGTATATCGGGAAATGAAGAAGCAGATAAAATAGCAAGGGGAGATCCAGATGAAGATCATAGTGATTCAATGCACATACCTTTTACCGATTTATATGCTCCCATGAAGGTATGCCACAGAGAACTTTTCAATGATTACTGGAGGAATGTATCGTCCGATAAGGGAAAATGGTACTATGACATACAAAAGGTCCCGCCCGCCCAACCCTGGTACCACAAAATCTCTGGACCGAGAAGCTTCATAACTTCCATCAATAGAATGAGATTTGGGCACTGCCAAACAAAATCCCATTTGTGCAGACTGAAGCTTGTGGATAGTGGACTATGTGAGGAGTGCAACGAGGAAGAGGACTTAGAACACGTTGTTATGAAATGTAGAAAATATAACCTACAAAGATTGTTATTGTGTAGTGAAATCGACAATGACACTGACAGACAAGAGCGACAAGAAGAAACATCGTTGAAAAGTTTACTTTCAGAGAAGAAGTTTTATAAATCTTTATTCCAATTTTTATTGAACATAGAAATGAAACTGTAATTTTAAGAAGTGTTAACATTTAAGAAGTGAACTTTATTTGTAAACTGTATATTGTTAATTTGTGTGGCTAAAAGGACTCGTTTCCAGGCCCGTTAAATAAAATATTAAAAAAAAAAAATGTACTTTATTATCTGTCAACTGTCACGCATAGGGCGTACTATTTGAAAACAATTCTTTCTTGATTTCTTCTACTAACTACATTAATAATAAACAAAGTTTACGAAAAAAGCTTCTAATAACGGCCTGGTACACTTAGCATAAAAAAATGTCAAGACGAACTACTAGCGCTAATCGGTCCAATGTCGAAGAAAATGATCCTAGCCTCGAGAATTCTATCAAGGAGTGTGTTCGGTTTGTGGTGTGCCGGGAAGGTAATAAAATTCCTATTAAACGAGCAGAAATAATCAAACATCTGGGTACTGTATGCCAGACACCCACTAATAAAATTAATGCTGTTATTATAGAAGCTAACAAGGCATTGAAAATAGTAAGTATATAAATAAAATAAGGAAATTATAATTCATATCATCATATACCTTCGGATGTCTTGACTTATGTTCCTTTGTCACGTGGATAGGGCAGAAGGCTTCCGCAGTGCTTCGGCATCCTGCTTGTTCATACAGATGTAGGCTACACATAATCTCCATCTGATTAAATATTAAACACATACCTACTATGTAAAGGAATAAAAATACACCATTTTTAATTTTCACCTCACCATACTTATATTTTTAAAGGTTTATGGATACAAGTTGATTCAAGTTGAAGCTAAATCTGGAATTCAGTATATTGTTGTGCTAATAGAAGAATGTGCTTCGATTCCCTCACCAGTTGTTGATTCAAATCATAGGAAACTCTTGACTGCTGCTTTGCTTCACATATTTATGACTGGAGGACCTGTTAAAGAAGGTAAAAACGGAACACATCAAAACATAATCTAGACAATAGACTTGTCTACAAGGCCATAATAACCATCTTGGCACTGAGAAACAAAACAAAAACTTTCTCATCTTCCCTGATTCCTTACTGCTGTAGGGTTGGCATAAAATAGTTTAACATCCCAAAATTGTTTAAATTTACCACTTAGTACCAAGACTCTTTATGTAAAGGTTCTGCTCAAGTGCTGAATAAGTCACTAGAATGAATATTATCAAAATTACTTTTTATTTGTGGTATTTCCATAGCTTATTGTGGTTCTTATTATGCTATTGTCTCATTCTGGTTATTCTAGGCATTCTTATGCCTCCATGTGGGCAAATCAATGGTTATATTATTTTATTGTGACATTTAAAATATTTTAATATTTAATAATGGCTAACAGAACTGCTGTGATCAGGGTTTTCATATCTCAGGATTTTTGAACTCTGCTCACGATTGCGGCTGGATTTTGCAAATCTCATGAAATCTCAGGATTTTTAGGAATTCCAAAAAAATCATCTCTTTATTAAAAGGTTAACATAAAAAATGTAATCTTCCTTTGGTGCTAATTTCACAGCTAAAATCAGAACTTGTTTATCCAAATAAGGAGGCTTAATTAGTTTTATTATACACTAGCTGTTGCGCGCGGTTTTACCCGCGCAATTTCGATTCCCGCGGGATTTTCGGGATAAAAAAAAGCCTATACGGATTCGGAAGAATCCCTCTAAGTAATGGTAAAAGAAATTTTGAAATCGGTCCAGTAGTTTTTGAGCCTATTCAATACAAACATACAAAAATACAAAGGTTTCCTCTTTATAATATTAGTATAGATTATTTTTGAAGATACCTCCAAGTAATGTGTTTATGTATACAATACAAATGGTAGTTTTATATGAATAGTATGTTTGACAAAACATTCTTAAACTAAAAAATCTCAGGATTTTTCATTGGAGATCAGGACTTTTCTCCGGACTTTTGATTTTTTCATGTGGTAACCCTAGCTGTGACTAGGTACATATGGGAGTGTAATTGTAATCTATGCACTTGATAATCAAATGCTGCTCATATTTTGTTTAAAATTATTTAATTGTTCAGGTTTAACACAGGCAAAACGTCAAAAAGAGAATGGAGTTCTGAGTTTGATTTTAAAGTTTTAACATACTTAATGTTGCTAGCTCATTATTTAATATTTTAACTAATAATCTGATGCTATTACTGCAAATTGAGGGTTGCATTATAGTATAGTATAGGTCAGACCTACAGATCACAGTACTTAATTGAATCATAGATCTGCAAATGTTCACCTAGTTTGCAAGCAACATTGGTCCGGTTAAAATTAAAATATCTTTAGGCAGTAAACAAAATAATCTACATAATTTTGTTTGAATGACTATGTGAACTATTAATTCTAAAAATAGTTCACATAGGTAGCTCTATTAATACTGAAAATACTATTTTATATTATTTCAGATGATATGTATAAGTTTTTATCTGAAGCAGGCTTAATGGAAGAAACTGATAATGTAGCGAGGAAAACATTAACAAATTTGTTTACCAGACAAATGTATTTAACCTTAACTAAGGTAAGTAATATTTATAAATTTAGTGAGCTACTATCTGTGTAAATTTCGAAAGTATACATACATACATAACGTCACGCCTGTATCCCTTATGGGGTAGGCAGAACACCAGAGGTTACAAGACCATCTGATGTCACGTTTGACAAATTTGGAGGCATTATAAAGATGGAGAGAGACTATTCAAAAGTATCTATTCCAATATAATCAAAGAAACCAACTTCACGTCAAAACTTTGGCTAAAGTATAAGGTTGTCACGGTAGACAATCTCCAAATTCATACATATGTGAAACATTTTTCATGAAGTACTCAATCAATTTCGATGAATATCATATGGGATCAAATGGGAAGTATCCTCTATCATATGAAACAAGAATCATCAAAATCGGTTCACCCAGTCAAAAGTTATGGGGTAAAATACATTAAAAAAAACATATGGTTGGTTGAAAATAAAGCTGAAGGGTTTGTTTGTTTGAAAGGGTGCACCTATGACTCTACCAAATTCAAAAATAAAAAAAATTTGCCTTTTATATCAAGAAATTCCTACATCACCAAAAATTTCATGGGTAAAATTTGAACAGTAGTTTTAACTAGAATTAAATTTATTTAACACACGCTAGGATAAAATAATTGCTAATAATCATTATCAACACCTTTTTTTGTATTAGTAAAAGTAATTTTCAATTAGTTGCTTTTATATTTTTTTAGGGTTTCTGTGATTGAATATAAAGCCAACAAAGCAACCCTGTTGTACTCCTCAAATGAACAATTATTGATAATATTTTGATTTGCGATTCCCTTCAGCAAAACTTTTATAATAATAACCAATTCTTCTTTAGTAACTAGGCCTCATTTAGGACTTAAAAGTCTGGGTGAAGTATGTTTTTATATTTATATTAATTGATTATACAGGGTGCATTTGTTAAACAAAAAGTTGAAAAGCAATGTTTATTATATGGCACGATTCAGTGTAGAAAACAGTAATGAGCTATTGAATTTTTTTATTTATTTTGTTTTAATATTTGATAATGAAATTGCTTGTTTTTATTTTTTATACATATATATACATACATAACTTCACGCCTGTATCCCTTATGGGGTAAGCAGAACAGCAAAGGCTGGAAAACCATCTTATGTCACGTTTGACAAATTTGGAGGTGTTATAGTAAAGAAGAGAGACTATTGCAGTGACAGGGAGTTAGCCTATCGCCCGCGAAAACGCCAATAAAACCTCTGTCCCTTAACTGGCTTTTACAATATGCTTGGGAAGAGAAGCAGCTGGCACATTCTATAGTTTTCCAGTGTGGAAGAAATATTTATTAAATACTAAATATTGTATTTAGTTTTTAAGATTTTGATTGAAATCAAGTGATGTAAAAGACAATTTTGTTCACAATTAAATGCGTTGGTTTGAATAAAAACGTATGTAATTGGATAAGGATTAACACTTTATTGATAAAACTCCATCGCAAATTAATTTATTAATTTTAAACGCGATTCTTAACCATAAAAATGGTTAATGTGAGTATATCTTAAAAGATAGGTATGTGCTGTCGCGGACTTTTTTGAGAATTTTTAAAGGGGAACAATTCCGTCATACATTATCTTAGCGTAACTTAAACCGTTTACGCAGCGTACGCTAACGAAGCTGATATGATATGATTATTATAAATAAATAAAAATAATGTTACTAAGTTTTTGCATTTAAAATGCTTAATTATTCTCAAATAAATGAAAAAATGTGATGAATAAAAATCACCCGACCAGGACTCGAACCTGGGACCTCTCGTTTGCCGGACGAGTGCTCTTCCACTGAGCTACCGGGACCTGGCGGTACGCCTCGAAATTACTTACCAAATTTTTGTTTTTACGTTATGTAGCTCCATCTAATGGTATACTAATGGCTTTGCAGCTAAGACCTGATTATATCTATGTGTGTATTTTATATGCATAAAATCTAATAATAATATAAGCATATTTTTATGTATAGTGCGGCCGCTCAGAGAATGCGTTCCTGACACCTATCAGTTGGTCATGACTAGTGATGGGCACAACATAACACTGAGTTCGTTACCGTTCCTCCAAAATGAAACGCCGGGTTATTTTTAAGATTATTTTCGTTTTAAATTGGCGGAATCATTTAAAATTTGTATTTTAGTAATTTAAGTGCAAACCAAGAAAAGGTAATATTAATATAATAAAATTGTTTTATTTATTTTTTGTTACAAAGTTACAATCTGTATTTCTATGCAATAAAGTATATTGAATTGAATGTGCGTACAGAATATTAATCAGACTCCGATTCGCTTGAGGAGGTAGTTTCTTCATCATCATCTTCGCCTACATGTATAATTATTTTATTATCAATAACAGTTTCAATCCTAATATCTCGGTCAAAATGTTCCATAATCAGGTTTTTATTCTTTCAACAACCTTTGATCAGTCATCTCTAGTGACTTCCCCGCAGGCTTCTTTTAATTAGGTCAAAATCTTTTTCGTGCTGAATGGCGGGGAAGTATTTTGGCGGGCGGCGTAACCTTTTATTTGAGCCCAGATTAGCTCAATCGCGTTATATTGGCAATGATACGATGGAATTCTTAAAATGCGATGACCGTACTCCAGAGCCAGTTCATCGATTTCGTATCGCACATTTGCCGCTTTATTTTCTTTAACTAATTTAATTAGCTCTGCTTTTAGCATCTGCATATATGCCTTTTGCTTGTAACCAACTTTTTTTCGCGCATTCAGTTTGGTTTTAGTTTTATTTTTTAATTTAATAAAGTCCATTATTTTCAAATTCTTAAAAAGAAAAACGAAACGTATTATTTCATAAATTATATTTCGTCGCTTCATTCTTCAGATATTATATAACAGGTAGTCCTTTTTAGGTACTAGGTAACTTCGCACACTTTAAAGTATCATAAAAAAAACACTGTGGTGGGGCGCCGCGTGTCATGATCCACCCGGTTCGCGCCAAGCCCTCATTCTTTTTTCGTGCGTGGTAACAAGCATACGTCATTTACTTTAATCATTTACTTAAGTTTTTACAAAATGTTAAACGTACAGCAGAAGAACAGCTTCAACATTATAATATAAAGATAAAAAAGTTGGAACAAAAAATATATAAAAAACGGAAACAGCGAATTATTTCTACCGATGAAGAAGAATTCTTACAAGGCAAGACCACTTATTCGGTTTAAAATGTTATTTAAAAAATCAGAGCAGAAAATGCGTGTAATCTATAATAGATATATCACGTTAACTGCTCAATATCGTAATGATGTAAACTTTAATAAATTTTATCTGATCTTATCGATCACCTTTTGTTTTCAATACGATTACAGAAAATGCGGGTAATCTCAAGGAGATATATCTCGTTGTCTGTAATACGTTATGGGCGTTATATTAATATGAATTATGTGTTTGTTAAAACATAAACATGTCGTCTCCAAGGTACCTATGAGTTACCGCTACCACTGGATGATGTAAACCTGGATAACCAGAAGACTGCCGCGTCATTCACTGTGGATCATGAGCTATCTACAGAGACGCTCCCTAATCCGGAGCCGTCAATATCACAAGACGCACCAGGCATATCGGGAGAACCTAATCCCGATCTGTATCCAGAGCTGCTTACTGCACTTGGAGCTGCAAATTCCGATACACCCGAATTTGGCGCTAAAATACACGATGCGCTCTCAATTTTATGGACACCTTTACTAAGAAAAGGACTGTCCAAAGAAGACAAAGATAAATTAACCATAGAAAATACGGTACCCGAACACTGCAAAAACTTGCAAGCCCCAAAATTAAATGCTGAAATCTCAGCAGCCATAACTGACATAGCACGAGCACGTGACAAAAAAAAAAAAAAAAAAATCCAAAACTTTCAGCAACAGCTGGGGTACGGTATTACCGCCATAAATCGAGGGATGGACGTCCTCCTTGAGAAGGAAGAAAACAAAATGAAGGCCCTCCGTCACGTAAGTGATGGATGCTGCCTATTATCAGACCTCCACTTTATGTTCACTAAAGATAGGGTAAAACTGATTTTACCTAATTTGGATACAAACTTTAAACATGTTATACAAGACTGCGAAAGAGACGAAACTTTATTCGGAAGTTCGTTGCCGGAAAAAATAATGGCAAGTAAAGCCATTGAAAAGTAGGGAGCCCTAATTAAAAAAGGCCCAGCCAAAACAGTCTCCTCTCAAATATCAACGGTCAACCGGTCGTCTCAGCAGGGAAACTGGACAGGACCTCCTCGTTACCCGTCGTTCAGGGGGGGCGGGGTGGTCAGAGGAAACCGATAGCAGCTCAAACACAGCGGCGCCCTCAATCGAACTCTGCGTTCAACGCCAAGTTCCAGCCGCAGACTTCGTCCAGGACGCGTGCTCCGACCCAACATTAATCAAGGTACGTGCAGGTCGAATTAATTTATGTTATGATTGTTGGACAAAAGTAACTAAAAACGAAGTTATATTGAAGTGGATAAATTATGGATTTAGAATACCATTTATACTCAAATTTGTCAGTATTCTATTCCTAAAAATAATTTGTCATCATGTGAAAAAAGAGACATGAAAATAGCTATAAATAAATTATTAGACTTAGGGGCTATAAAACCTTGTTCTCCTTCAAATGATCAATTTATTTCAAATATATTTTTAGCTCCGAAACCTAACGGAGAAAAAAGGTTTATACTAAATTTAAAATCTTTAAACAAGTTCGTAAGAAAAGTACATTTTAATATGGAATCTTATAAAACAGCCTTGAAATTAATTCCTCGTAATGGATACTTAGCCAACATAGATATGAAAGAATCATATCTACTTATACCGTTTTTTGTTAGTGACAGAAAGTACCTACGATTCGAATTCCAAGAAAATGATTCGTCTGAGCCGATCACTTACGAGTTCACAGCAATGCCGTATGGATTATCGGTAGCTCCGTGGGTATTTACAAAAATTATGCGTGAAGTAATGAGTCATTTGAGAAAACAAGGTTTTTAACTCTACTACCTATTTAGGAGATACATATGAAGAATGCATGATTAATGTAAGAGAAACTTTGAAGTTATTACATTGTCTAGGTTTTATTGTAAATTTCGATAAAAGTCACATTGTACCAAAAAAGTCAATCAAATTCTTAGGTTTTATGTTCAACACAGAACAGATGTCTATTACGTTACCTGGCGATAAGCGGCATAACATTGCACAGTTAATAAATAGGTACATTAATCTTAAAACTTGTTCATTACGAAATTTCGCTAAACTTATAGGTGTATTGATCGCAGCCTGTCCAGCCACAAAATATAGATTCTTATATACAAAAATATTGGAAAGACAAAAGTTTTTAGCCTTAAATAAGTTCGGAGGAAACTATGAGGCGAAAATGAATCTTAATAAGATATTACTAAAAGATTTATGGTGGTGGAAAAATAATATTAATATTATTTCTTGTCCAATCATTACTCAAAATTATAAGTCAGAAATTTACACCAACGCATCTAGGACAGGCTGGGGAGCAGTATGCAAAAATAATAAATATAGTGGTTCATGGACGAACAGTGAAAAAGAAAATCACATGAACTTTTAGAATTACTCGCGGTTATGTTAGGTCTCAAAAGTATAGCTAGTGAAGGAAAAGATTGTGCAATATTATTACGTATTGACAATACTACCGCCATTAGCTACATTAATAGGATGGGAGGTATTCAGTTCCCACATTTGAATATTTTAAGTAGAGAAATTTGGCAATGGTGTGAAAAACGCAATTTATGGATATTTGCTTCTTATGTTAACACCAAAGAAAATCGAGCAGATTTCGAGTCCAGAAATGGGCCCTCTCGGATAGCGCATTCCAACTTATTGTAAATAGTTTCAGGCCCATTAAGATCGACTTGTTCTCAAGTCGAGCCAATGCCAAATGTTAATTATTTGTCACCTGGAAGCCTGAACCTGATGCAGTCGCAGTTGATGCATTTACAATAAGCTGGGCTGACTTGGATTTTTATGCATTTCCTCCCTTTTCTCTTGTATAAAAATGTATACGAAAAATCATTGATGATAAAGCCGAAGGGGTATTCCCCTTCTGGCCTTATCAGCCATGGAGTCAGCACCCACTGCACTCCAGCCTTACCCTGGGTGCCGCGAGGCTCTCCGGGCGTCGTTCAGCCGGCGCGGCTGCCCACCAGAGGCTCTCACGTTGATGCTCGCCTCGCTCGCTACTGTTCGCCAGTACAACGTCTCATTGAAGTTATGGTTTCAAGAAGTGTGGTTATGAATTAATAGTTTCGAAAAATCCATTCCATTAGTTCTTTGATTCTTAAACGAGCAATTTAATAAGGGATGTTCTTACGGTTCATTAAATACACATCGATCTGCATTATCTCTTTTATTAGGAGAAGAGATAAGTGATAATAGTTGTGTTAAACGCCTCTTAAAAGGAGCCTATAAAACTAAACCTATTAAGCCTAAATATTCATTTACTTGGGATCCAAATTTAGTACTAAATCAACTGTCTTCTTGGTATCCAAATATTAATTTATCATTAGAAAATATTACAAAAAAAAAAAAAAAAACTCGTTAAATTATTAGCTTTATGTACCGGTCAAAGAGTACAGACATTGTCTTTAATTAAATTAGAAAATATTGTTTTTCAATCTGATAAAGTAAATATTATTATAACAGATATAATCAAGACTTCCGCTCCAAATCGTGAACAGCCCTTATTATCTCTCCCAAACTTTCAAAGCAATATCAACATATGCCCAGTATCAACTTTAAAAGAATATATTTTTATTACAAAAAATATCTGAGGTTCAAACTCCGGGAATCTCTTCGTAACATTCAAAGCTCCCCACAGAACTGCATCAAGTCAGACGCTAAGTCGATGGATTAAGCAAACGCTCGCCACGAGTGGCATTGACATGAGCGTTTTAGTGCGCACACCACACGACACGCGTCAACCTCAGCCGCGCGCGTGGCCGGTATCAGTGTCGATGTCATTCGAAAAACGGCCGGGTGGACACAAAACGCACAATGGTAAAACTTTGCGGTGTTCGCAAAGTTTTACCATCGGCCTTTAGATGATCAACAAAATAACTTTGCTTTGTCGATACTTAATCGAGACATGAACAATACTTAACCTAATATTAAAAATAGTTATTGAATATTACGTATTTTGATATTAAGTAAATTACTACATTAAAAATTATGTGTCTATAAATAGACTATCACTAAGTTTCATTAATTTAAGCTGATTATAATTTCTAGCAACTCAAATAAAGTAAGATTATTTGAAGTTCATTATGCAATAATACCTACTAATTATTAAGTACTATAATAATAAAATATGTAATTACATATTTATATCTTTACTTATTTCAATTCCAAGTATATACCTAAACAAAACTTTCTATCTCTGAAAATCTACCTGTTATATAATATCTGAAGAATGAAGCGACGAAATATAATAGATGATTAAACGAACTTCTAAGTGAAGTTCTATCGCTATTATATGAGTCGCTTCATTCGAAGATATGACGTACCCACCCACCCCAGAACCCATTTAAAAGTTTCGTTTAGGGTCTCTAAAGAATGAGGGCTTGGCGCGAACCGGGTGGATCATGACACGCGGCGCCCCACCACAGTGTTTTTTTTATGATACTTTAAAGTGTGCGAAGTTACCTAGTACCTAAAAAGGACTACCTGTTATATAATATCTTCGAATGAAGCGACTCATATAATAGCGATAGAACTTCACTTAGAAGTTCGTTTAATCATCTAGTATACCTGTTTAAGAACAGATTACGATACTGTTATTATTAGCACAGCACTACAAATATAAAGCTTTGACATAACCTTGTAATAGCGCAGTATAGATTTTGAAAAATATTGTTTACCAAGTTATTGGACACTCAGTTTGGCACAAAATTATAAAATTCATTAATTATTGATATAATAATGTTGTTTTAATGCTCATCAATTTTTAAAACGGTAAACAACCAGCAAAAATATTTTTTATCGTAACTGCAACGCCCTTACAAAGTTACGTCGTCAGTTCAATCGCGATGTGTCAGGAACGCATTCTCTGAACGGCCGAAGTATAGTATATATTTATACATAAAGGTACGACCATTTTGACGATGGGGTAACACTGTCTGCCTCAGACGCCAGTGGTGGCGGGTTAGATTCCCGCACAGAATAAGAAAAAAAAATGTTCCGGGTCTTGGCGTTTATCTAATTACTAGCCACCGCGCGCGGTTTTACCCGCGTAACTTTTGATCCCGTGGGAATTTCGGGATAAAATATAGCCTATAACCTTCCTCAAGAGTTGGGCTATCAAATGCAAAAATAATTTTTGAAATCCCACTTGTAGTATCTGAGATTAGCGCGTTCAAACAAACAAACAAACAAAAAAACAAACTCTTCAGCTTTATATATTAGTATAGATGTATTTATATTCTAGGTTACCCCTAGTTCGCTACATGGGGTACATATGGGATACATCACAAGCTCTGCTTAGTTTGGGGCCATGTAGTTGGTGTGACTGTCTGGGGATAAAAAAAAGAGGTATCCATGGTTTTCTGGTAGAGATCGCTTCCCAGCGATAAGACCGCCTATAATTTAAAAATATTGTGTTTCCATTTTTTGTACTATTTAAGGGCATAAAATATAGTGTAAATGAATGAACGAACATTGTGGTTACCATAATTTACAGGTGGGCGAAGGAGAATTAGCTCGCAATGTATTTGAATGGGGACAACGAGCCGTGGAAGAAGTCCCAAAAATGTTCCTACTTAACAAAATGGCAGAGGTGTGTATTAAACTCAGTTCCTGTTTGTATCTCAAGCTTTCCTGATTTACAATATTAAATGAAATAATCAAAGAATGCAGAGCATTAAAAAAAACCGACTTCATGTAAAAACTTTGGTTGAATATCAATGTAAATATACTCCGAATTCATAGATATTTTTTCAAAAATTTGAAATTATCCATGAAGTACTCGATGAAATTAATATAGGACCAACTCTGAAGTATCTTCTATCATATGAAATAAAAAATTTCATAATCGATACATAACTGTTCGAAACAACGTGTAACAAAAAAATAATCTCAAGAATTGAGAACCTCTGTCGCCCTTTCGAGTGTGAACGACTGAAACTTTGCGTAAAGGTAGAACGAAGCCTGGTAAAAGCAATAAGATAGCTTTACCTCAAATATACGTAGTTCCCGCGAGAAAGCAAGTAAACTTACTAACGAAACTAGCTCATAATAGAAAGGAGAATCGTCACTCCCCATACTAAAAATACTAAAATTTGTATAGTGATTCTTTTTAGTTTATTAGATACATTTAATTATAGGTAATCACAGAAATATCATAAGGGAGACCGGGGCAAGATGAAGTTCGGGGCAGGACGGGAAGGAAGCTTGTATGCGTGAATAGTAAACGTATTCTGACCGGCAATGGCGCCATTTGGACGAACTACACTCTCCGCTAGTGCATCCGAGCAGAGAGTATAGGTTAAAACTAGTTTTTGCGTCCCAGAGAGAAAAAACTGATATTGCTAGATTTTTTATGAGATATTTAGTTCAAAAACTGTTGTGTTGACATGTAAGTACCTGAGTTAATATATTATTTTCATCCTAAGCTTATTGTAGTAGTCCAATAGATTAAATTGAGACTAGATTTTATCACCGGTAACGTTTGAGGTTAGAATTGCATCATCTTGTTTGCCTAAATTCGAATCGGGGCAAGATGATCGGGGCATAATGGGATACTATCCCGTTTTGCCCCGTCCTTGTCATTAAAATAGCATTTTAAAAATACCCTATGTTTTGTTGTAAATTTCTACCAGATATATCTACCAGAAAATATTTATTGCTTGTGTATGTCTACAATTTTAACTTTTTTTGTTTATATACTTTTAGAACTGCTTTTTATGCTCCCATAAGTTCGTTTGTTTTTCATTATAAATAGCGAATTAATTGGGATCACATGTGAAAGGATTTCGTATAAGTATAAGATGTTATTTTTTACAGATAAAATGGTTCGCCACTTTAAGCGAAAAACAGATCGTGGTAAATGGGGCGAACAAGACATGAGAAGAGCAGTAAATGCTGTTCTTAATAACTTAATGGGGTTTCTTCGAGCCTCAGCTACATACAACGTTCCAAAGTCAACCTCGTTCTAAGCTCGTGAAACTGTTAATGCCGACATCGATTCCGATAACGACTGTGTGAAAAAGCGTTTGGTATGATTCAAAACGTATGTTTTCACAACAGAGCAAGAAAATGAACTCGCTCAGTATGTGACATCTATGGAAGCACGCCTTTTTGGATTAACCCAGAAAATATTATGCCTATACCTAAGGAAATACGAGCTGAGCAGAGAAAAACTAGGAAACGAGGGAAGACAGCAATACTAACGGAATCACTTTATAAAAAAAAATAGATCTCTTGGAAGATATAAGTTTAGTAATAGAGAAGGTAAAACAAGATAAAGACTGATAAAAACAAGACTGAAAAAGGCAAAAAACTGACGAAGAAACATGGAAAAAAGACAACTGAAATGGAGAACCTTCAGAAAAAAGCGTCAAAAGGCGTAAAATAGAAATTGAATAGGAACATAGTTCTTCCCAAGAAGAGAATGATGACTGTGCCTGCATCTATTGTGGGTATTTATACTCAGAGTCAACGGAAGGTTGGGTCAGCGGCAGTGTTTGCCACGGTTGGTCGCACAATTCATGCACCGGAGTAGATGAAGGAGACGAAGAAGCACATATTTGTGAACGCTGTTTACCTAATTAAAATGTATACTCGTTTTGCCCCACAGCGTTTCCCATCTTACCCCAGTTACGGGGCAAAACGGGATATTCGCCGAGTTCATTGTTTTTATTATTTGCCAAAAAAGTTCTGTGTTTTTGCATGCTACAAAGTTTAATTATAAAAGATGAATGTATAAGTATTTCCATTTATGTTAAAGCTTTTTATTAAAGAAATTATTTATTTCTGTATTATGAGTTTTGTCTTAGCTATCTCATCTTGCCCCGGTCTCCCCTACATTATTATATTTCCTGTTTTATAATAAGTTATTTCACAGTGAAATTATTAAAATATGGTATCACCAACAACTTCAACAAAGAAGATTGAACTTGTTTAAAAAAGTACACTTGTCAGGTGACTGACATATAGATGGTCGCCATGTTGTTGATATATGATATTATCATTGGCGTTTCCTCTGTGTTCGTGAATGCGCTCTTTTCGGTTTTCTCTCAAGTTTTTTTCGTTACGTTACGACCCTTGCTATTTGCCCAAAAGAATGTAGATACTTAATTAAGTTTTTCATATTTTTCACAAAACAAACGGAATCAATCAACATCGATGTCAAAGACAGACAGACAGGTGTTTATTTTAATGACAGTGACGGACGGACGGGTGGCGGGTGCCATATTGCTTTATTACCAGATTCACGTATATTTTTAGCAAAATAACATCGAAATCAAAAAAAAAAATATAAGCGACGCTAAAAAATATATAATACCAGAAATAGATATCGTCAGTGGAAAGGATAAAATGCTAAAGCGCCAATTTGGCCATATTGAGTTATATATACAGTACGACTGCATTTTTTTTCTGCGTCGATCTGGCTAGGTTTCGTAGTGATCCGAGCACTTTTTTGGCGCTTTAGCAGTCCAAATTTTCGACAGATTGCCTTAAAACATCGCCAGCAAAATGACTAAAGCGGCGTTTTTTCGGGCTTTTTTTAACAAAAGTCGCTTAAGAACTTTTTCTGTTACG
This sequence comes from Stenoptilia bipunctidactyla, assembly GCA_944452665.1. NCBI lineage: Eukaryota > Metazoa > Arthropoda > Insecta > Lepidoptera > Pterophoridae > Stenoptilia > Stenoptilia bipunctidactyla. The sequence continues at coordinate 23,077,374 of OX101740.1, read as the reverse complement.
CTTTTCTTTGGTAACTGTGACGTTAGAATTTTTTCGTTGATTTTAATTTTGATACTTGAGACAGGCTTAGCGATAAATGCCTTTCATGTTTCTATATACTTTGGCGCTTTAGCAAAAGTTCGCTGAATCTTACCACTACTATAAATGTGAAAGTTTCGATATATAGATGTTTGTTACTCAATCACGGAAGAATGGCTCAACGGATTTCAATGAAATTTGACATAGTGATAGTATACAGTCTGGAAAAGCACATAGGCTATTTGTTATCCCAAAATTCATGCTGGATTTGAGGAAAACCACGCGCAACAGTTAGTAATATTATAAGTATGGATGTCGCTTTAGCAAAATTTCACTAGCTATTCCTACTATCATTTCTCAATGCTATATACGGGTTAATCAGGATAGTATGTTTAGTGAAAAATACATTATACTGCAAGCTATTTACGAGGATATGGAAATGCTTAGCAATTTTTATATGAATTACATTACCAGTACAAGTATTAGATTAGCAAAAGTTTCGTCATTATAATTTGATATTATAATAGATAAGTATTTTCCGTTGAATGGATACGAGACTTTTGCCGTATATTATCATTAATTGATGAGTTGGTTTTTCAAAGTTGATAGAGTTTAGCATTTTATTCCTGAACAGTTTTTTCTTACTTTTCAGCGTTTTTTTGCTAAAGCGACACTTATTTTGATTATATAACATCTTTCTAACTCTAGAAATATCAGAGGTTTAATTTTTTTTCTAAAAAAAAATTTTTAAACTCGATTTACCACAAATGTCATTATGGCGGTTTAGCACTTTTTTTTTTTTTTTTTTATAATTGCCTAAACCCGCGTTTGACCTCAATCTCACCTGATGGTAAGTGACGAGGTCGAAGATGAAAGCACACGGGTTTAGGAAGGAACTGGCTCTTTATACAATATTGCCGGAACACATTACCGCCGGAGCGGTAACATTTGGCGGCAGACTTTATATAAAGGGTGGTCGCTAGCCAGGCGGACCCAGAAGGGATCCTACCACCAAGCAATTCCACTGACGATATGCATTTTTCCATAGTTGATTTTAAAATTGTTTCATGTTTATACATTCAATAGTATGAAATGACGATTCTCATTTGAGGTGATATCGTCCTCGTTAGGGCCGCTTACAATAGCCCTGCTGCTCCTGGGTGAGCACATCATAAAAGGGTTGCCAACATTTTTTTCTACAAATAAAGTATATTTGTGTCTGAAAAGAATATCATACACTATTTTTGAAAAGCAAACAGTATTTAATTTATTTAATTTTCTAAACACATACATATATTTATAGCTTCTTGCACAAATCATTAATTAAAGTCTATCATTAAATTGTTTAGGTTTTTATGCTGAAAACAGTATTTAAATAAAAAAACATTTCTGACACTCAAACAACATTATCTAGCCCAAATTAAGTTTCTTAAAGAACTTGTGTTATGGATACTAGATAACTGATATACTTAAGAAATATATAAACATACATATTGAATAAATACATATTTTTTTATTAGAATAAACCTAAATAAACGTATAAACATCCATGACGACTAATATCTGTGTTCATCACACAAATATCCGCCGCCGCCGGTATTCGAACCCAGAACCTCTGGCATAGAATGCAATGTATGTTACCACTACGCCAGCCGGTCGTCTAATTGTGTGTAACATTATTTTGTAAGTATACTTTATTTTTGTTCAACAGTAAACAGATTACAGACTAATTCAGTGAAAAACAGTATAGTTGGCAATCCTATAAAAGGCGCCTAATCCGAGTGACTGCTGGTGCTACGAGCGGTGATGTGTTCCGGCAATATTTTATGAAGTGCTAGCATCTTCTACTTCATGTTTACTTAGATCAGGTGAGATTAAGGTCCTAAGTGGATTTAGACTCCTTTAAAAATAATAAGCACAACGCGGAAAGCCCTTTTAATTATTCATGGAATTGTGCAGCTAAACGCAGACAATGATTGGTCTGTGCTACGATGAGACTAGATACTCCAAAGTGGCTCCAATAAAGCGACAACTGGGTGTATTGATAAATCACTCTCGACTCTGAGACCACTCTTAAGTTCCGCTAAATGTGTAATCTTAAATAACATCCGATCCGAATCTACGAAAATGAGAATCTAGAAATCTTGTATGAATAAGATGGATGTCGGATGTACATATACTCTGGCAAATAATTCAATGCAGTAAATTGACAGATCGAAATTGTAACGTAGGTACAATTTTTAAACTTAATCGGCAACGCAACCTGAACCGGTATTTAGCCTCGACAGCGCGGGACGCGGGGAATACGCTCCACGGAGGGGTCTGAGTGAGCCAGCCGACATACCAGCGCACAACGCGACAGAGACCGGAGTGTTTGTGACTAAATGCGTACGCGCTGAGTACTTGATCCTTAACTACTTACCTTGTCTAAGTTTATCTCGCAATGCAATAAATATAGTCAAATATAGTGTTTATTCCCATACTGGGTAAGTTGTGCTTAGCATTTCTTTTTTAGAATAAGGTAGGCAATTCAAATAATGCTTATTAGTGTCTTATTTCGTAACTGCTTATGATTGCCGTAGATCTTCTGTATAATAAACATCTCTGTATAAATGTAATTGTATTGACTACTTAACTATTTTACTAGGTACTTTATTCTCGGCACTTTACAATTGCCTATTTAAAATAAGAAATATTATTCTTTTAAAGGTACCTACATGTACTACTTATTTCTATCTTTTTTTGTTTCAACAGTAACTGCTTATCTTAAGAAATATTAGTTATTCCCAATGTAAGTACTTGGTATGGAAATAATAAATGTTAAACCAAATATGTAAATTGCTAATTTAGGATGTAATCATACTGAATTCGATGTTCAATTTACTTACAACCTACCATCAGTTATATTGTAACCGTTTCTGCTTTTTTTATTACTGCCACTCAATCTCATATAAATTTGGAATGCAGCACTTTCCCAAGTACCTACGGGATGCGATTGCATATTAGCTAAAAGTTGGCAGCTTGAGATAACACCCATCGCATATCTAATGCTTAACATTGAAACCCTTACAGGAGCTAAGGCTGGATTAAGGAAGCTGCGTATAAAATACTAAGCTACATATGAAATACAGTCAGCCGCACTAATATACTAACGGATGATCAGTACGGTCATCGTCTATACTATACGACGGACTCAAGCGCTTGGACCAGGATTGGAACAGGGGAGTGTTGTTGGAGTTTCGTTGTCGAGTGCCAGTGAGAGACCTACCTACGACCCTGAATACCTTTTTTGTTATTTTTTTGTTAAGATACGTTAATATAGTCTTAAATACTCTATTTTTGTCATTTCATTTATATCTAACGTGACAAAATGTCAAATAGGAAAATAATGATACCAGTTAAAAACTTCGTAATTAAACTGAATGAGAATGATTGAAAACGAACGAGTATTTGTCATTCATTTTGCATAAAATTTTATAGAAATTTACAAATAATTGAATTTGAGGTGTGTACTATATCTTTAAAGTAACTTTAATAAAAATAATTAATTACCAAACATACCTTGTGCTTTAAAACGGTTACAGCAGAAGTAAAATCGACTTGATAACTTCTTGCTTTTTAACTTCGTTTTGTCGTTAAAAATGAAATTTCAAGAATGCCCTTCGCTAACAGAAAAGAAGAAAAATCTTGTTAGCCAAAATATTTTTCTTCCATACAGTATAATATTATTATTTAAAAAATAATTACATTCATTCATTGTGGTTTGATCCCATGACTATTTTTTTTTCATCACTATTATTTCTTCCCGAAAGTGGGCACACTGGAAATGTCATTTTACTGCATTGAATTATTTGCCAGAGTATAGTATACATAAAGTACGGCTCCGGACCGAGGCTTCATTTCTCGGATAAGAATCGGATGTGGTTCCTACCCGCTCTTAATGTTTCAGACTTGAGAGCGGTTCATAAATACGGTCCGTCGTGTGAATAGACTATTGGCAACGTCACACGATGGTTGCTAGGAGACGGAATTTCACTATTATTAGCCGTCTTATTATACGAGTGGCATATAAACAAAGCACAGCGTAGACTAACCATTAATACCTACTTTATTTTTTAACGTATGTTTTCTTTTATTTCAGGCTTTAGGCAAGAATCCTGATCATTGGTGTGAGCAGTATAAAATAGCACAACAAGCCAATGATTGAACAAACTTTAGTTAGAAATGAAAATAAATATTAAGGACTACCTACCTAAGTACAAGCAAAAATGTTTTTCGTGTGTACTCCCCTAACCCTTTAACCGCCACGGTCGGATATAGCCGACAAATATTTTCGAGTCCATTCCGCCAAGGTCGTATATATACGACTAAAAACCACGATTCGTTTCATATGCTTTTTTTATTTAATAACGCTGGATAATGTTAAAAAAATTTTAATATTTGGTAAATGGTACTCATTTAAATAATTATTTATTTCTCAATATTTTAGTATTACTTCCTATAGCGGCAACAGAAATATATCATGTATGAAAATTTCAACTGTCTTAACGATAACTGAGATACAGCCAGATTGACATAAGCTGGACAGCAGCGGAGTCTGAGTAACAGGGTCCCGTTTCACCCTTCGGGTACAAAACCCTCATAAAAGAGGTAACTGTTAAAGTAAGCAAGCTATATCACCCCGTTTCTTTTGCACGCAGTGGAGGGAGAGAGTAAGAAAGAAAGGAGTTTTTTGAACTGACCAGACGTGGTTGTGTACTTGGAACCCACTAGTTAAACCCTTTCATAAACCCTTGTGCTGTCATCTTCGACCTCATATTCACTTGCCGACAGGTGAGGTCAATAGTGAGGTCAGGTGAGGACAAATTGAGGCCAAACGCGGGCTTATTCACTGATAAGAAAAAATGCTGGCTGCGTGATCTTCGGAACAAAAGCTTGCCTACTTTGAGTGTATACGTTATTTTTTGTTTATACGAAATCTGTAGACAGTTTTCATAATCGGAACAGATTCAATTGCAATTTACACCATATTATAATTTGAATTTAAACTTTGCTTTCATGCTGGACTGGGAGCGAAAGAACAACATAGAATGTACCAGCTGCTTCTCTTCCCGGGCATACTGTAAAAGTCAGTTGAGGGACAGAGGTTTTATTGGCGTTTTTGTGGGCGATAGACTGACCCCCTGGCATTACAATAGTCTCTCTCCCTCTTTATAATCCCTTCAAACGTGTCAAACGTGACATCAGATGGTTTCTGCCTTTGATTTTCTGCCTACCCCACACCTACGGGATACAGGCGTGAAGTTGTGTATGTGTGTGTGTATAATTTTAACACTATTATTTCTATAGATCCTTTAATAATGTACACACTCATTCGCACGCGTATCGTACTAGATCCCAGCATGTAGGTACAGAAGGCAGCAGACAAGCGATTCATTACCTGTTAAATTTTCCCAACCAATTTTAACTTAATTTCGAAGACATAGAGTTCATATTCAAGTAAAATTTTTGACAGATTTGTATCGCTTGATGTGCTGCCTTCTGAACCTACGTCGCATGAAGCCGTAGCGAGCGAGTGCCCAGTGTCCTCAGTCGCGCGACAAAACTAACACACCACAAGAAGCTTGAAACTTGCTGAGTTTTTAAGGTAATTTTTTACATACATACATACATAACTTTACGCCTGTATCCCTTATGGGGATAATTTCGAGGTATTATAATGATGGAGAGAGACTATTGCAGTGACAGGGAGTCAGCCTATCGCCCGCAAAAACGCCAATAAAACCTTTGTCCCTTAACTGACTTTTACACAGGCGCGGTCCCAGGGGGGGGGGTCACAGGGGACATGACCCCCCCCCCAAATCATGAAAAGACGAACCTCTTAGAAGAAAAGAAGCTAGAAAAAGATATTTGTGATTAAAAATTTCGTTGTGAAAAATTCAGTTGTGACCACCCCCAAAATTTCAGCCTGCGACCGCGCCTGCTTTTACAGTATGCCCTGGAAGAGAAGCAGCTGGCACATTCTATGTATTTCTTTCGCTCCCAGTCCAGCATGGAAGCAAGGTAATTTTTTCTATACCCATTATTTTAACGAAAATATTTGACCCGTGTTTTAGGTTTCGCATAAACAAAAATTAACGTTGTATAGAGTTGGGAGTCAGTTTCAGTAGTTGGATTTATCATTAGATAATATTTGGTTAGTTGCCACAGAATAAAACAGCGGTTTGGAAATCGTTTCATTTTTATTGCTCCACAAGGTACTTATCAAGCATTCTCAAATAAAAACACACCTCGAATCCACAAGTTACGAACATGTGTGTGCATAACAGAACTATAAGATTTACAATTACTTTACCATTAGCTTAATCCTCTATACTATCAGGTACATTATACATACGATTTTTTTTCATTAATCACTCCTTTAGACCGGACGTCCTTATTACAAAGTCGAAATCAATAAAAAGACGATCAACAAAATTGATGTTCTTGTAAAATAATCAGTATTTTTTTGTAATAAGGACGTAATAACAATAATCCACAGACATACATCTACAAAGACAACGCAAATGCATGTACTTTGCGTGTCCAAACCCCGACCAAGCGTCAAGGTTGGTCGCCGCTAGATTCAGTCCCCGCGTATGTGTGTCGTTAGAAAATCGATTGCACAATATCGATATCGCTCTTAATAATCGACTTCATCGGCGGCATCGGTGTATTTGAATCGGTTTGTATTTCCCAGCAATAAATATCAACTGTGACGTCACAAAAGGTGTTAAAAAGTCGGCACGCTTGGTTTCAATACAAATCGTGAAACTTGCGTTTGCGATGTAGGTGTATGTCTTTGCAATAATCCAAGAAACATACAAGAAGGAATGTCTTTGGATTACAATTGTCGTTAAAGTACCATAGACAAACGTTTCTGATATAAACACACACAATTCATAATCAGGCTGTTTGCGCTGGAGTTAAGTAACTGTTGGTACTTAGTTTAGGCATTACGTGACCAATACAAGTAATATAGAAAAGTTAACTGTGTCTATCTGGAGCTATTTATTTGAAACCTCTCAACATTATTTTGCATTGAATTGTTTAAAGAAATATGTAAGTACCTTCCATTCATAATGAAGTAGTATAAGTATTGAAATATTACTGTAAAACGTAGGATCGGGAGTTTTGTTAATCGTAAATGTCACTACATGTCATAAAGTAAATGTCGTAAAGTAGGTATATGTCGCAGGTTTTGTATTGTAACTGAAGAGGAGTCAATTAAATAGCTCGTTAAGACAAGGCTAAACTTACAAAACAGTATGAAATTATGTATCTACATAATAAGTGTGAATTTAATGGTAAACCTGTCCTTATAATTAATAAATAATACAGCCCAATTTCATTTACTTTTCGTACCTTACAGAAAAGCAAAACATTTACAATCCGCCCACTGCCTTCACATTACGATGCACATATCAAATAATTAGATCACCAAGAAAATACAACCTATATTGTCTTTAATTTACAACACATAGAAAAATTATATAATACAGTGGCTGTTAGCACCATTTTCTTCTTTAAGGCAGTGAAGGAAAACTTTTAAGTGACTTACATTTGCTGGTACGATAGAATGGGACAGCTTGTCTATTCTTTTATCTCTCTTTTTTAATGTAAGTATCAAATATCACTTACCAAACTGATAATACAATTAAACTATTAGAATATTTCATATTATAAAGTTTTCAGTTACTTTTTGAATATTTCAGAAGGTTTTACGTTTTTAAGTAGGCAAGTTATATATAGAGTCTCTCAAAGACAACGATTCTGATTGAATAGCACAGCGAACATGTTTTCCAGTCTACAGTAACATCAAATGACCACCCTTAAAGCCGTATTGAAACTTTTTTCACAGAGTACGTACAATGTAATTACAGCCCACGCTACAGTTCTAGAAGCGTAACATTAGGTAATTCCTACAAATTGGCTTAGCCAATTATTTTTCATCATCCCGATGTATAGATCCTTTCACAAAAGAAATATAACGATAAATAATAAAATAAAATAACCAAAATAGTTGCCAATAAATACTAAATAATTATTTACAATAGAACCATAGGTTAGCCAAGCCAAACTCATCCGTAGCACCACAGTACAATTATTCAACAAATAAGACAGTTTTGTTTTTTTCTTAATTTTACATAATGCCGTAAAGTCAGTTCTAACTACGCTATTATGTTTAAAACAATAAATTATTACACTCGCTTACTTATCCGAATATATATTAATAAGTAAATGGTAATTTTATATTCTGAAATATTCTCGGACTAGAGATAATTCATATTATATTTAGTTAAACTAATTTAAATCAATAATTAATCTTAAAAACTACTTAAACCATAGCATAGCACTTTTCGAAAGGAAAACTTTAACAATCTTTATTACGATTTGAGCTTCGCCAAAAATTACATAAAACGTCACAATAAACGGTGAAATTTAATTCCACAGCAACAAAAATACTATAGTCTATTCAATGAAAGGAGCATTCAGCTATGTCTGCCTACCCGACTGTATAAGGGTGTGAGTAGGAACGCTATGTATCATAGCATCATACTGGAATTACACAATGAGGACAAAATGCAGATCCACTGAGTAGACTTTAAGTAAACAAAAAAATATAATCGTACTTGACCTCTTAACTATTTCGTAAAAAATATCGAAAATAAGTTACTTGCTTGCAATCGAACATAACTTCAATGGGCGACTACCTGTTCGGATTTTCAAAAATTAAAATTTAATAAGATGTTCATGCGATGTGATATCAAAGAAAAAAAACAAGTATTTTAACCTAAAATCATTGTACAGAATGCATTTACAGAATATTATGCTGCGAGATATAAAAATAAATAAGTTTGTAGGTGTGCGTACCTACATTTTGTTTTGTCCCACATGATACCCTAAAACATATCTGTCTACACACTTATCTATAATACATTCGAAGAACAAAACAAAACGTAGGCTCCTTATAGGTCACTATAAAAATCTATTATTTTACTTATGGTTAGGTACTTAAAATATTTAAGAAATTATGCAGTTTACAGTAAAAGAAAAAGTTCGGAAATTGAAAGCTTTAAAATTTTGTGGCAAATAAGTAACGATGAAGTCAAAGTGCAAGAAAGTAACGTGACTATTCGATTTACATTTGAATTATGGAAAAATAACAACTTTTTAATGCATATTACGTGTATGTAATGGTTTATACATAAATTCTCAGTGAATTGAGAAAAAAAACACAAGTTAATATTTGAACTCGCACACAATGTGTAAACTATTCTAATAGGTGTTCTGTCTTATCACACTGCGCATTTTTTTCTAACCTTAGAGTTTCAGAAATCTTAATTCTGATGAAATAATTAAAGTAAATCAATATGCGAGTAAATTAACGCGGTTGACAATGATGCCAAGTTGTAATTGGTCAACATTTTGATGTACAATACTTCGAATTTCAAAGCTCAACCGTCAAGACATACTTGCGTTCTTTTATTAGGTTTCCTCTATTTATATTATGAATTCATTTATCTAACGGAAGGAGCAAAACTCGTGAATATCTGCGTATCTTTCAAAACATCATCGGAAGAATTTATTCGATATTTTTAACACAAAAAAAAAACAGAATAGTCGAACATATTTCTAAGGATAGGTAAGTACGTATTTCTTTTGATTTAATATTATTCACAAAGTTGAATAGAATTATAAAAGTAAGGAAAGTTAGTTCTAATAGAGAGAAAAGGGAACACCTGTGAATACGATGTAATTATACAATGTTAGATACAGCATTTACTCCCGACCTTAGATGATGAACTCACTCAAAACAGACTCTTAGAATCAACACCTTAAGAACAAATATACAGAACATAGTTTTCTATTAATAACATTTACTTAAAAACGAACTGGAGCCGTCTTACTATAAAACCTTATCAAACGCTTTCAAATTTTCCAAAAAGTGCCTTGAATTTAGAACACAAGATCGTCGACGTATTGTGTCAAATTGAAAGCAAATGAAAAGGCTAGAAATGCACTGATACTGGCTAAAATTACACATCCTTGCAGCCAAGAATATCATGTTCGTTAAAAATGCAGTGCTTAATATACGTTCTAAATTAAATTGTGATGAAAACATATTTACAGCCCACATAGGCTATTCACTTCATACAACCAGTAAATTTGAAGTAAGTATAATTTTAAACATACACAAAGTACCTATTTTAATTTAGAGTTTTTTTTTTTAATAATAAAGCCTAATTCGAATTTTAAATAAGAGGCAGTGATCATTTCACTTTTCAATTTTATAATTATTGCTCTAAAGCACTCAGTTAACATTAAGAAGATTATTTCAATAGAAGCTTCTAAGATAAGTTTAATTACATTGTTTCTTAATAAGCCGAATATTTACAATGAGGTAGAAATATCGGGTCCCTCAGGCGGGACCCGTGGGTTTAATTTTGTTTGCCAAACGTTGATGTTCCGGCGATGTAAGACTCAAACGTAGAAGTTCGATTGAAATTGATTTAGTTGCCACCTTGCGGGAGACACGTGAACTCTTGGGTTACACAAGGATTGTGGACTTGAGTTGACAGTTGCGAACAGCATCTGCATTTGCGACTCCCTCTTGTGCCGTGAGAATGTGTTGAGGTATTGGACTTAGACAAATATGTACGAGGTTGAAGTGGCCGTGCTAATGTGTAGCTATTACTGGTAGGTATTGATGCGAATTTATTCATTATTATTTGGTATGGCTGAGGTTTATACAGAGTTACGTAACACGATACACTTATTTTCAATGAAATATTGAACTAAACTTATTGAACTTGGATAATTCTATGAAATAATTATTTTACGAGAAACACTTAAAATAATACCATACGGATACATAATGTCGGTGTAAAAATGAAATAACTTATATAACCCTGTATAAATTATGCTTACGGTTGTAAGTTTAAAGACTATTTCACTATCATTATTGTGAGTATTTCGGTATTGAAAAGCACAGACTGAGGTTACATGGGAGGTAACGGATATTACCTTAAGAATGGCACATATCGAAGAGACTACAAGACAACTATAAAATGTACAAAACAACTTATTTTCAATAACACTGTACTTGATATGATTATGTACAACGTTTGTTATCGTGTCCGTTTAAAGTATTTCATTCGAACGAGTCTATAGGCGGTCGGCGAGCGGGCTCCGGGGGGCCGACCGCTGCGGAGAACTGAACGGAGTTAATATTTACACATCCTCGCGAGGTCGTCGGACTGGAGCGAGCTCCTCACTATAGTCAGCGCAGCCGCGTGATGACGCGCGTGCGTCAACAGGGCGGCGGCGCGGCGGGCGGGTCGCGCGGCGGGGAGCGGGGCGGGGAGCGGGGCGGGGCGGCGGCCAGCGCGCGCTCGCGCTCCAGCAGCGCGGCCTCGCGGCGCTGCAGGCGCGCCTCGCGCTCGTCCAGGCGGCGCGCGCGCTCGGCCAGGCGCGCCTCCGCGTCGCGCAGCCGCGCCGCCAGCGCGCCCTCGCCCGGCGGCGGCGACGTGGACGACGTCACGTCGTCGGACGACGGCGGCAGCGGCTTGAGCGCCACGTTGGGCTGGAAGTCCGCCTCGAAGCGCGCGCAGTCCTCCACGCGCACCACGCGCTCGGGGTGCTGCAGCGCCGGCTCCTTGCCCCACGCCGCGGGCTCCTTGCCCCACGCGACGGGATCTTTGCCCCACGCGGCCGGATCCTTGCCCCATGCGGCGGGCTCCTTGCCCCAGGCCGCCAGCGCGGAGCAGTAGTGCTGGAGGTAGGACTCCAGATACAACGGGTAGCCGAACTCCTCGCCGCGCGCCTTCTTTGGCGGCGACTCCGGCGGCTCCGGCTTGCACACCACCGTCTCGACCACCTGGAATTCAAAGAAAACAAACCGTCAGTGCCGTTATCGTCTCGACACACATTCACAACGGGGATCAGGGTTCAGCCTATGTTTGGTCTAGTGCAACCTTGTTTTTGTAAATGTATTGACGTCACTGCGTGCGTCATTTTGTCCTTAATATCTGTTTCCCCATTCGATAAGACGATTCTGAATTTAGTCTTTGAAATATGAACTCTATCAATTATACTTATTTGTTAATGCAGTTTACTGTGACATACATTTTACTTAGAATAAAGGATTTTTCCTAATGGAACGCATTCGCGTTGCTGAATCGACATAGGTCCTTCGAGCCGGATATTATTGGTATAATTCTGCTTAGGTGTACAAAGAAGGGTTTCTATCTGCGGCTGGCAGCAGCATGTAATGCGCATCACGTTACGTAATGCAGGTGTGGTGGGGGCGGCGGGGGGAGGGGGCAGACGCCGACGTCACGCGGGCGGGCGGCGGATGTAGGTCGCGGCCGCCCCGCGCGCAGACGACCCCCAGACAGACCACCCCGCCCGCCCGACACAACCTCGCTCGCAGATTTCCGAAAGTGTGCCATCAACGCGAGATATTATCGGATGTTACATTATTTATAGACTGCAGTCGGAGGGTGAATGTTTTTATAAATTGCTTTGTTTAAAAATGGAAAACCTCTCCGCTTATAGGTATGGTCAAAGTTAATATTTAGGCCTTTTACACTCGACACTTTTTATTGTCTATTATTCGATGGCGCCCGCAGTGCTACGAATCTAACTAGCTTGTTGTACCTACCTACTCAATTTAAATTCATTCAATTTCTTTTTTTACTATGGCATAGAAAAAGAAAGTAGTAGGTAACCTAGTATATAGCGAATAATCTGAGCGGCACTAAGACTGCGTTCGCATAAAAGTAGTTGCCAAAAACCTTGGCAAACCCGGCGCGTCATCAAGTCGCGAGCACAAACAAGAGCTGCAAATAATGTACGTAATGAAAACGGAGGGAGATCATCCGGGGTGCGAAGCCAGCCAGTGAGACCTGACCCTCCTCGTCTCTTACGCCTTTCTACTCCAGTACCGAGGTGACCTCGCCAATGACGTGGCAGAGCTCTCGTAAAATTGGTCGCACCCCCGGGCGAGCACTATAATATTTACTAAGAAAATTTTATACCAAGCTTTTTTCCTAGCTAAATAATATTTTCACAATTTTATCCTCCCATTTTGCATAATCACAAAATAATCCAATATGCTATAGACGACAATAATACTGTTTTGACGATATTAAGAGCTCAGATAGTATGTTAATGAAGAACGAATACACAAGGTTATTAAAAACACGTGATAGATAAAATACAGGAGTTTCCGCACACGCGAAAACAATGTTCAGTGGGTTCATCGCCTAAATTATCATTTGACCTTCTCTATTTTAAATTACCTCGAAACTCTGCACTTGAAATGTTTTTGGCATAAGTAGTTAATTAAAGAACGATAAAGAATACTTTTTTGACAAGTGCGAAATATTAAAGACTAGCTGTTGCGCGCGGTTTTACCCGCGCAATTTCGATTCCCGCGGGATTTACGGGATAAAAAGTAGCCTATACGAATTCGGAAGAATCCCTCTAAGTAATGGTAAAAGAAATTTTGAAATCGGTCCAGTAGTTTTTGAGCCTATTCAATACAAAGATACAAAAATACAAAGGTTTCCTCTTTATAATATTAGTATAGACTAGCTGTTGCGTTGTACCCGCGCGGTTTCGATTAACGCGGGAGTTTCGGAATAAAAAGTATCCTATGTGCTATTCAAGATTGCCAAATTTCATTAAAATCCGTTGAGCCGTTTTGCCGTGATTGAGGAACAAACATCCATACAACGAAACATTCACATTTATAATATTAGTAAGATAAGGGGTATCTAGTAGTAGGTACTATGAGAACTAGGTCAACCCAGTACCTACTGTTTGACTAAAATTGTTAACTACACAGCAAGGAAATGTTTAAGTTAAAGTTGTAACTTATTTAATTATTAAGTACTAATTTTGGTACAATGTAAACGATTTTCTATTTTGGTTGGAGAACGTTAATATCTACTACACGACTTGTCGACGCACCAGACCCCTAGAAGCGTCTGCACCCCCAGACACCCTCACCCACCAAGGTCATTCCATACAAGGTTCCCACTGCCATTGTAAATTCGACCGAAACGCAACCCAGTAGGATCGCAATCCTTTATAGCCAGATTGTATTGTAGGCCACGCCAAATTCGACCTACTTGTTAGAAAATTATGATTCAATTTTATTTAAAAGTATGGTCTTAGTTGGAATCGGCCTGGTAATCAATGAATTTATTTATATTGGAGCAGTCGGCAGGGTTTCGCAGTTTCGAATGTTGGCCCATTCAATACTCGCATAATAGATATAGATTTTCCTGCTTTCCATTACAATGCAGTAATGGCTCACAGTTGCTTGTCTGCCTACCGAGTACCTATTGATTGGTATTAGAAGCAGTGGGTTTTACGAGTGAGCTTCAAATTCAACCTCATCAACCTTGTGCTAAGTTACAAAAAAGGCATAGAGACCAAGTTTCCACATTTCACAACATCGGTTTTTAAGCCTTTTTGAGAAAATCGATGTACAAATCTTTAATCATTAAACTATATGGCAGTTTTTTAGTTGGTTCTTTTTAGCTTGATATGTGTGACAGGCGTCAGGGAAATATTTTATTCCCAATCCTGTTTGTGCCAGCAATAAAGTGCGTATGATAATCCGTTGAAGTGTGTCTCCGAAAAATGTATCGTATACGTATTTTGGAACTGGAATCAGAGTTTGGGTTCAATATGATTTCTTATGGAGTATGGTGTCGCCATGACATCATCCCCTTTCTTATGGTTGTGTAAAGTAAGGGATTCCAAAAAAGCTGACAACCTTATTGCGATTGCCACTTTACCCTTATTTCGGGACGCCGTTATCCAACTTGTACTTACAAGGTTTTTTCAGTTTCATAAACTTCAAGATTATAAGGTAACTAGGGAACTTCTTCTCATAAAATAATATGAAATAAAATTCGATTATCTTAGCGAAGCACGTTTGCTAATTACTAAGTTACTCTATGCTAATTACATTTCAAAAACAAAAATAACTCGACTACAACAATGCTCAGAGCGTTTAACACTTTCCATGCTACTTTCTGGTCATAAAAGTAACAGGTTTCTGTAATTTAGGAATCCCCATGACATCATCATTCAAATTTAATTGCCGCTATTGTAATACAGCCGGTCTTAAAAATATTTTTTTTTTTAGAATGTGTTGCCATCATTTTCAGAACAAGGACACAGTTAGTATGGTTTTAATTTAGTTTATATCGAAATAAATAATGAAGTTGTTTTTTGTATCTAACAGAAATACATTCTTTAGGTGTACTTTCCGAAACCTTTCGAGTACCTACGCTGTTTGAAAATAATGCCCAGCATTAACGAAAATAAAATTAGGTTTCTTTACACAGAATTTTGTTCCCATACAAAAGTTGATTGTTATGCATGAGCTGTTTTTAACATATAAGCTATTTACGCATAAAAAACCGTTATACATATAAAAAGCACAACCACAGATGATGTTATACTTGCGCCAGCGGTCGATAAGAATCTATCCACACGTTGCGTTTAGCTCGGAGCCGTCATTACTCGTGGCTACAGCTATTTTCTAGAAGTCAATTACTGGTGTCCTGCGGCGCTGCTGTCGACATGATATTTCCAAGAAACTTGATGGCATAGTGGAGATAATATTAGAGTTACGATGGCGCTTTATATGTAGACAATAATGTTGGAACTAATTCGGATTTGACGACCTTTTTTGATTAAAACATTCTGTCATCGGAATAGTGAAAGTCCAATACACGACTTTATGCCTTTGCTTTATGCTGTGTTGTTCTGTGGGAAATTTAAGAAGTATCTTTGAACCGTCATTTTTTATGAAGAAACACAGAGAACATTTGCTGACAGGCTAGTTATGGAAATAAACTCCTTTAATACCACTGTGCGAAAAAAATTGGTGGGCAGAAGAATTTGCTTTGGTCTAGGCAGTAATACTAATTAAATACCTAAAATAACAGATCTACCAATTCTTAAAAAGAACACGTCCAATTTTATCTAAAAATACTAAAAAAACATGTTTTGTGACTCTACACAAAACTTAGGTTTAAAATGGAAACCCTTCTTAACCTTTTATCATTTAAGACAAAACCCAAACAGATAAATAAAAACGATAATTAATTTCACACATTGCAACCTAGAAAAAAAGCAAAGCTAAACTGTTACACGTGTCCAGTGCATCTAGATAAAACTAACCTACTTACTTAATACTTTTATTTTAATAGACATTCTAGAAGAGTACCTAAGTAAAGTTCACTGAGAGTACCTAATGTGAACAAATACATTTTTTTACTTGCCGTTTCATTGTGTTTGTCTTGTAACTGGAGAAAATAATACCAGGGTAGGTAGTCACATGCTACATAACAAATCAACAGTCCTCATATTTCATTCCCGGAGGTTTGTTATTGTACTTGTATATTACCAAATGAAACTGAAAAATTTTAACTGTTCTGTTTACATCCACTGAGTTCACAGCTTGCCACTTATACAAACCACGTGTTACTAACAGTATCATTCTTAGAAGTAATTCGGATCTAATATATCGCATTATGAAATGTACTTACTTGGAATAAACCTGATTTAAATTGATTATATAGTGCACAAAAAAATATTTTTATAGGAAAGCTCACGTGCTGCGCAAAATGATAGCCAGCCAACAAGAATTGGATCCATCCGATATTGAGTGGCATCTTTCCGTGAATCTGGGCATCTGGGACGTCAAAATTTTAGCACGACGAGAAAAATTCTTCGCCGAACTAAGATTTAAGTTAGAAATTCTTTATTCTACTGCATTTTATCATATCGACCAGAATATACTACACTTGAACGGGGTTATTATGGCGGCTAAAATAGTGATAATTGTTATAACGATTGACGCATTCGAGCTCTAAACATAAGAAATGACAACACTGAACAAAGCGAATGATTCCTAGCTGGATATTAGCTTCCAAATGCTCGTGAGAGTATGGAACTATCCTTCAAGACACTTATACTGCAGTCAGCTTAGCAAAGTGTCCCAAACGGCTAGAAACCGAACCAAAAATACTCTTCTCGGCCGATTACAAAGTAACAGAAGAATTTGTCTCTGCATGAAATATAATTCAATTATGATGAGATATTATAGAATGTGCCCAGTTTAGGATGGTTCAGCCAAATATCTAATAGGAGAGCTTGACTCTTTTGACCGAAGAGCCCGTAAACAAATAACGACGTTGACCTTACAACCAAAAAACTGCAGACCTTAGAGCATCGTCGTAAGGTTGCTTGTTTAACCGTGTACTACAGGAACCATCTTGGTGAGTGCGCGAGTGCTATGTTTGAACAAATTGAACCCTCACCTTTACCATCGGACTACCAGACGCAGACAGAACTTCCATCGCTATGTGGTAGATATTCCGAAAATTCGAACTAAGCGCTTTGACAGTTCCTTTTTAATACGGGTCGACAAGGTTTGGAATGAACTGCCTGCGTCTATTTTCCTTGACCAGTATAGTCCTAGTACTTTCAAGCGTCGAGTGAATAGGTTTCTCGTGGGTGGATGTGTACCACCTTAGTCTTCATGATCACTTAACATCTTGTGTCATGGAAGACAAACCTATAACTATTTTATAAAAAAAAAATTCTCTAATGATGAGATATTACGGACTGTGCATAGTTTACACGCGCGCGATTAATATAATATATAACAAACGATTGCTCACAAGGTGCGGCAAATTTTGTTTTCAATAGCCACAAAGGGCAATAAAACAAACGCAAGAAATGTAATTGAAATTGCGCCACAAAAACTGACAAAGAAATGCCATTTGTTATATTTCTATCACCCATGTCGTCAGGATACTCATTTGCAAATACTTTTGTACAATCATACACCAAAAATTCGAATGAGCAAACTTATTGGCATGCCAAATTTTCTTGGAAACCATCAATTAATTTAGTTTTCTTGGTCGCCCGCCAGTGGTCCTCAAAATAATTGTCACCAAAAGAAATTTCTTGGCCGGCGCCGTGTTATCCCACCGGATGTTTATCATCAAACCGGATATGGTGGCAGAATATTTTTATTTCCACTTTGGCTTTGAGAACAGCTTCAGTAATAGAAATAAATGAAGTGACTAATTTCACCTTTGGATCCATAATATTTATGAGTTATTGTCGCAGGTCGCTTCCAAAAAGATTTATGACGGTTTTTCCAAAATACTTAGGTACTTTTATCTTTTCGCCTACCTACCTACTCTTGTTTTAGTTTTGAAGTTAAGTAGAACATAAAACTAAGATGCAGATAATATTGTCTTAAGTTTTCGCGATTCATACTATTAAATAAAACACTTTTTAACCGGATTTATCGCGTATATTTACATTTACGAGCCCGTGGTCACCTGCAAAGACACCGAAACTTTGAGTCAAATTTAAAATGTAAATATACGCGATAAATCCGGTTAAAAAGTGTTTTATTTAATAAGATGCAGATATTTCATTGTTCATAGTTTGTATTATTGATATGAGAAAGCCCGCCTAGTTTTTACTCTACCTATGTAGGTTACCTGCTTAAGTTTAATCGAAACTCTTTCGAGTAACCCTCTGCGGGGTCCACAAGGCCTCAACTAGATTGGGCACGTAAAATGTTGAAAATTATAACATCCTTGAACATTTGCGGGGTAAGGTGAAACTGAAGCCCCGAAAATAAGTGGGCGGACGTGTCAAGAAGCACCCATGAAGTGGCTGCGTGTGATCTGAGCGAAGACAGCGTTTTTCTGTAAGGATCAAAGTGAGAGCTTCTTTATAAATGAAGTACCTACCAAAATTGTCAGAAGCATTCAAATGAGACACTACAAACAAGGTGATAAAAAATCCTGATATACCTATTTTATATAATAAGTGTAGGTATATATTGTCACTTTTCTTAATAGTCGATCGAATATATAAAAATATTAAATCAGTCTATTAGTTTCTGAGTTTATTCCGCATTTTTTTAAATTATGTTCATAGAGAACGAATTCTATATTAAGGTTTATTTACACAACTACATATAATTAGTTGTTATAGCGTAAATGAGCTGTAGTTGCTGTTATCGTCTTTTAAATAAACAACGTTATCAGCAGTCAATATACGCTAAATATGGCAAATAATTGAAATTGCGCGCAGTCATAAACATTCCAGAATCTTGGTTCATGTAAATACGACTTAGCAAATTAAACTCTGTTTTTATCATTCGTCATTGTACATATTATATCCGTAAGTGTTTATCTGATATACATCCGGATATACAATGTTAAACATTGTTTGGCAATAGTTTAAACTATGCCGATCGACAAATTTCGAACAACCCTGAAACAGTTCAATTAAGCAGTAACGCCCTAAATATCTCGCAATGAATTATTAACTTTCATAATACTTCTAATAATACTCGGATGAGAGCTGCCAAAACCAACACATTCCTCATAATTTGTGTTGTGCCAAGAATTTACAGATACCTACTTGTAATCTTCCGACTCTCCGCTGAGCTGAATCCGGAATTTGTCATTAGTATGTGACAATATGGTCAAAAGGAGAAGCCAAAATATTCTGTAAATCTTTAGCGAGACACTTATTGGTAACGCAATAAACGACAAAAATGTCTTATGCTGATGGGATTTTGGTATGTATCGTAAGTATTTTATTTTCTAGATTAAGTGACTGATAAATTACAACGAGATCGAGTTGATACGTTTAATTAAAAGTGCTGGACGTATAGAGTTCTGCAGATATGAAATATTGTGCGATTCCCAAAATTTTATTAGGAAGATTCTCAAAAAAAATCACTATTCTGATTATATTTACACAAAACTTTCACCAACTTAAGATAGGTTATAACAAAAAAAAACTTAATAATCGAAAACATGTTATTATTCATGTCATGCGCGTTATGTTAAATAAGATAGATACGTTAGACAGATACTGAGCAAGTTATCTGATATTCATCAAGCTTGCCCTGGGGCTACCTACAGCTCGATTTAAATCAGACCTCCTACAAGCTTAAGTAGGGGGTTTTTTTTCAACCGACTTCCAAAAAAGAAGGAGGTTCTGAATTCGTCTCTATGTTTTTTTTTGTGTCTTTGTTAGGTACACGATATTCCGGACAGTTATGGATCGATTTTTATAATTCTTGTTTCATATGATAGAGGATTTCTTCATAGTTGGTCCCATATAAATTTCATCGAAATCCTTTGAGCTTTTCATTGAAAATTTTTAAGTTTTGTAAAAATATGTATGAGTTCGGAGTATGTTACGTGGATGACATAATAACTCAGCCAAAGTTTTGACGTGAAGTCGGTTTTATAATGCACTGCATTCGTTGATTATTTAACTACGATTTGAACGAGCAGCTGCAGCGGCTCGAATCACATCTCGTAGGATCCCAATTGGAATACTCTCATCCCATATGGCCTAACTTGATTCTGTCAAATCAATTATTGCAATTTTCTTATTTTGCGACACTTCTTGTTAGATTTGTAAAGGTATTTGAGTAGGCGACTCTACATGAGACATTAAACTAAGTAATACAATTCTAACAGACTAAGTAGGTAGGTACCTAAGTAATTGAAAATAAATTGTAATTTTTATGGACTTATCTCTTAGGAGAATTTGCAAATATAAAAAAAAAACATTATAAAAGCAATATAGTAGATATCGCTACTTAATAAATCCATGTTTATATCTAGGTTAGTGGACGCTCGGTTCTTTGTATGTCTCCAAACAAGTTCTGTTGTCTGTGGCGCAGTTCATGTGGAACTTCGACCGCTGCGGAGTCTAGCCTGATCCACAGGCGGTCGCTAACTTACCAACTTCACAAACCTAATATAGAGGAGTATACGCCGGATATTGCCAACCTCAGCAAGAATTACCTAAATAAATATACGCGATAAAACAAACAACCTTTCCGCCCATGTTGAGGTTCATGCATTGGTTGTTAAATATTTATTGCTATTAACAGTCTCTGTAAATGTCGAGGAAGTAGGTAAGCACTCGCAAATTATTTCGAGTTTATAGTTTTAGCAGAAGTTAATATGAAATTTAGTTGCTCGTTTCTGGCCATTTCTTTAACGGACACCTATGAAGTAATCTATCTAAGTTGAAATTTGTTTATTTTTATTTATATGCACAATTCCTGAAATCAGCGCTTTAAAAAAAAAATTAATAGTCGTAATAAAAACAATGTGCGATACCGTTCCTTCCTCGTCGTGAGTGTAACTCATACATCTCAGTATCCGAATGAACTTCACTCACAGAAGCGGCTTGTGTTGTTGATACTTTGCCATTTCTTTTTACGCTCTAAACTAAGATGGGTGTTCTACTATATCTAGATAAGCTGTGGATATATGTAGAAATTGTACATATTTATGACTATATGAAGGAAGTCTGATTATCTTGATGACTAAGAAGAGATGAACTCCTATATAAAAGTAAATAAATATTTATAACCTCCTCGCATAATCGAATTTGTGTGTTGGAAATTGGATAAGGCAAAACACATTATAAGAATAGATATCTACATATACTTAGCTATCTATAATATAAGGTATTAATAGTTGGAGTGACAGTTTGGGTAATTCAATATTCTTTTTGTAATTAGATAACTTGTTTATTTCTTAACTAGCTTTTGCGAGCGGTTTTACCTGCGCAATTTCGAATCCCGCGGGAATTTCGCGATAAAAAAAGCCTATGTGCTATTCTAGGTTGTATCCTATCACTATGCCAAATTTCATCCATATCCGTTGAGCCGCTTTGCCGTTATTGAGGAACAAACATTCATACATCCTTACATCCAAACATTCACATAGGTATATAATATTATTAGTAAGAAGTAAGATAAAAAATATTATTCATAAAGAAACTTGATCACGGCTTCATTACATTTTTAATAAGTAATAAAACTATGGATGCTCTTGCACAGTAAACTATTTACAATACTAATGATGGCCAAGACTGGACGAAGCCAGTTCCAGTCATCATGAGGCTTGTCAGTCAACTGTCAACTACATTTTGTTTGCGCGTAATATTTTCTCACCTGTTGGTGGTGCGGCTTCTGTCGCGCTACCACGCAATTTTCTTTTCACATTCTCTTATCGAACTATTCATTTAGTTTTGATTTCATCTAACATTGTGTTTATTTATCAGATCACGATTTACGAAGTATGTAAGTATGGCCCTATTATGTAGGTAATAGAATTGACTATAATCTAAAAACATTCATTATTGTTATCTAAGAATTATGATGAAATATGTTTTTACAAATTAATCTGCTCCGAGTTTTTTGTTTACTACATAAATATTTCGTAACCCTAACTTTTAGATATTAATAGTATTTTATATGGCAACAAAGAGTATTTACTATTTTTATTCATTTGTTTTTTTTACAACTCAAAACAGTTCTTAAAGTCTAGTTCTAAATTCTAATCGCAAAACAACCTTCAGGTTATGAGCAATGGCATATTAAGTAGCTTATCAGTTAGTATACAGGTATGTTTTCAATTTTCATCGTGAGTCTAGACTGTTGACGGCGGCGGCAGTGGCTCGTTCGCGTGCAGTCTGTGGCTGGCGTTGCGTTATCAAACAATACGAGGTGTTTGTGTTGCGTAACGCGGAGTGGGCATTCTTGGCTGACGAATTTTTAAGCAGTTTGTTTTGTTTTGCGAATACAATCAGGAACAAATTGCTTGTATAATACAAGCAATGCTTGGTTGTTTTTATGAATATGAGGTTGGCACGAGCACCGGATATTTTTGATAGCAAGTGGCATTATCAGGGTATTATAAATAAAAGATAAGTGATCAATGGAGGGTTATCGATTCTTAGCTTCAATTTGCCTTTGTTTTTGTAGTTAGGTATCTTTATCTTACAGGGACTATTGGCGCTCTAACAAAAATAGGTACTTAATTAAAATCTTACAGTGGGTAAAGTTAACAGGTCTTTTATTTAACCTACCTATGAATTCTGTTTCTTGAGGAACGTAGATACCGAGTTTAATTAAAGCAACTAGGTTCGTTCTTTAATCTTTATGTGTCATTAACGGTTATAATACTTGCTAGTGGTCCTAGATACCATTCTCAGGGTAGGTAGGTAGCTAACTACCTACCCATTTCCACCCAGTTTGAAAAACAAAATTTCTCAACACGGGCCAGGATCTGAGTTTATACTAGAGTATCTTTTAACATGGCTTGTCTTAAGATCTCTACATTGCAAAAGGCGCAAAAGGCAGCGTAAAAGGAACGTTTGATCTGCAGCCTTCTGTAGTGTTTTCGTGTCTCCGACTAATTTTTCGGAACGTTTCACTTAACACGGGTGCGGGGATATTTAGCGTTTGATTCTCTATAAAGGGCGCTCGCTAGCGAGGCGGACCCTGAATGGTCCCGAGACCACGAAGCCAGTGTCAACTTAAACGAAACTTTAAAGGTGCCCTATATCGCACCTTCTCATTTACAGCATATTTTCAACTAAATTCCAAAAGGCTCTCAATACGTGTGTATGTTTTTTTGTGAGTCTTTGTTACACGATATTTCAGACAATTATTAATCGATTTTGAAAATTCTGGTGTCATTTTACAGAGTAGGTCCCATATAAATTTCATCGAAATCGGTTGAGTACTTCATTGAAAATTTCAAATTTTTCTTTGACGACATTATAACTCAGAAAAAGTTTTGTTGTGAAGTCGGTTTTTTTAATGCTCTGCATTTGATGATTGTTTTATGCCAGTTTGGGTGACTACTTATGTGAGAGAAATCTAGTCTCAACTTATCTACTTGTAACTTACCTAAAGGGCGTTTCGACTATCAAGGTACAACCTTTTCGGATAAAGGCTAGCGATAAAGACTACGTAGCAGTACCTACCTAATGTAAGATGCCACAATTTTACTAAGACGTGAAACGGAAAACCCCATACTGATTGATTCTAATTCCTAGCTAAAGACAAAGCACATATTAATAATATTTAATGTAGATAAGTGTATCTGTCGTTACCCCTATATAAAACTGCAGTGCGAGCACAGAACTTTGTCGACTCGTATCTATACGAATGTTCGTATAGTATGGAGACGGTTTGTTAGCAATAATTGAAATCTATCCATTGCCGCACGGCCAGCTTTAATAAATGTGTGCCTTGTTAATTTTGAATGTTTGTAAACATGTTGTACTCCTAAATAACTTTAAAATAAAAAAATTACAATGATACTAAAAAACTTGTAACCGACTCCATACTATACGAACATTCGTAAACAAACGAGTCTATAAAGTTCTGTGCTCGCACCTCTGAGTCGTTCGGTAGGTAGAGATGCCTGCTACTTACATTGTGACAATCAATCTAGTTAACACTCAATGATAAAAATAGTTGAAATATTTTTAAATAGATGTAGGGAATCACTTAATGTTATCTGTTTTCATTACATTAGCATAAAATTAAAACAATAAGCACTATTTTTCAATGTGTTATCTAATCTTTGATAAAAAGTTGTGTACTCTTTATTGGGTAGGTACCTATTTCAGCGCTCGTTTAACACTTAATAAATAAATTATTGATTACGTAAACTGACAAAACGATTATGTCGCCCCAAAGCTTAAAAAAGCTTGTATTTCAGAGACCTCACAACAGAACAAGTGGTATTATAGTTCACCTATTCCCGAGCCACCGCGTTTCGTATAGTATGGAGACGGTTGCAAGTTTTCAGCAAAATTGTAATTTTTTATTTTTCAGTTTCAAAATTAACAAACACACATTTATTTAAGCTGGCCGTGCGGCAATGGATAGATTTCAATTATTGCTAACAAACCGTCTCCATAATATACGAATATTCGTAAACATACGAGTCGATAAAGTTCTGAGCTCACACTGCAGTTTAGAAAAGTTCTTTTCCCAAACGAGCACGGCTGGGAATCGAATCCTCGAGCCGTTTATAAAAGTCATGAAAAACAGTCAGAATTTTTTATGTAGGTACCTACTATTTTTTATTAATGACTCAACCTAATGATGAGATTGAAGATGAAAGCACACGGGCCTGGGAAAGAACTGGCTCCTTAAACTATTGCCGGAGCACATCACCGCCGGAGCGGTGATATTTAGCGACAGATTCTATATGAAGGGTTGTCGCTAGCCAGTCGAACTCTGACGGGATCCTACCACTAAGCGAAAATTTTACATTGAAACATATTTACATACATACATACCTACATAAATTCACGCCTGTATCCCTCATGGGGTAGGTAGGTAGAACACTAGAGGTTATAAAACCATCTGATATCACGTTTGACAAATTTTGAGGCATTATAATGATGGAGAAAGACTATTGTAGTCAGCCTATCGCCCACAAGAAAATCTCTAATAAAACCTGTGTCCCTTAACTGACTTTTAAAGTATGCCCTGTATATTTTTTATAAGATATTTGTCGCAGTAAAAGTAATTTAACATCAGAATCGTAGTTCTTAGGATTGGCTCATTTAAACTCGACGCCCGCACACATGCGCAGACACCTTCACTTGCAGTCACGTGACCTTCGAGCTGCTTGCGCCTGCGCTTCAGAAAGGGCCTCCTATTGTCTACAGAGGAACTCGCAAACATTTGACAAATGTCATACCACTGAATCACCCGGAATGTCACACAGTTTATTATGTTATGCAAGTTGATTCAACAGTTACATTTTTATAAATATCGCCAGGTTGGTCAGTCATCGTGTTTTAACTGTCATCACCACAAAATAAAAGAAAACGTTGCAGACAATAATGTTGTTGATTCGAGTAGAGTGTAAGAAAGAGTAGGTATGAATAAAGCAATAAATGTATCGCAAAAGGCAGCAAGTTTCCTGATAAGCGTCTTAATTCTTAAACTTAGCTAATACCAGCGCTACCGAAATCTTTCAGCTTCTAAGAAAACGTAGGTATACAATACAATTATGCTCTAGTATCAACAACCTACTAAGTAACAATCCTCAAAAAACACGCGTAGGCAAATATAGGTAACCGCCGAAAATAAACAAAACACGACGACGTTCGAAAACCAAAACAAAAGCTCGATTGTGCTCGTTCGCGGGTTATTCTGAGGTTGAAGTGGCACAGCGCTAGCCGCTAGATCGCAGTCTAGCGGGCTAGACGTCTCACAAGTCACACCCACACGCCGCCACGCCAGCCATTATCATAATCACGGAGGCTTGCGTTTGCGTTCAATGGAACACAAAGACCAATGAAACTTTGTAGCAGGTACTTGGTTTAATGTTGAAGGTTGCTTCATGTTGAAATAGTAACTTTTCGGTTTGACCGACTTTAGTTGCTTCCTAAGTTGCAGTCCTTACTTAGTTTGTAAGTAATCATAGTTATGTACTCGTAAGTCCTTGTTTTGTGCTACCAACTCTAGCTAAGTTTAGGATCATTGATATGTGGTCGTATTACAACGAAACTATAAAAAACTCATGTGATCGTTCTTCCACCTCTTCTACACTGAACGTAAGAAAAAAAGCTGATAGTAGAAACTGTAGTAGAATCAATAGGTACATAGGCATAAATGTACAATATTTTTTTAAGTACCTAAGTAATATAACTTCATAGGTAATGCTTCAAATACCTATTAAGATTTTTTAGATTTTTTACTTCTGCTAATTATACCATAAATACATTTTTACAGTAGGTAATCATGCTTTTCAGTATTTTTTATTAGGTACAATACCATCGTAAAAACTGTCACTTTACTCAAAAATGGATTTTATATTACACCAAAGAGGCATTCCTATCATCTTTGTCTAAATATCCAACAACGCTCTATCCGCACGCTCGCACGCAGTCCTAACAACCTACGACTTACACGTGCCGTTTTTTAGAAGTTATCAATTCAACGTGAAAAAGCACCTTTATTACCTAGGAAGATAAAAAAAACTTGTTTTCGGTATTTTATTAGCACAGGTAAAGAATTAAACGAATTTTATCTTTATGATATTGTAGGTATCATTAAAAATGTTAACGCCGCGTGTTTAATTTAGTAGAATGATTGTATCACAATATAGGTGTATTATAATGATAAGCCTTTATCATAACTGCGGTTAAGATTTTAATCACAATTAATTTAAATTTTCTGCCTTGCGTGTGGACATGCATTAACAATTTACCATAGACTGAAGACATAGAATTTCCCTGGAGTTTTCACAAGAAACCTCCAAATTATTATCAATATTTCCATTCAAGAAAAAACCTAAAACACAAGTGAAGAAAGCGTGGAGAATGCTCGGAGAGTAACACCGTTAATGCGCCATTATCATCTGTGGATAATTTCACGGGATCGATTCGACGACGCCATCGATCGATTCCAAAACGATACTTTGCCGCACGGATTCTCAAGAGAATCATACTTCACGGATCATTACCGCTTTTTTTTCGAACTATCTACTTCCGACTATTTTGCCCCTAAGTGAGCTTTAAATGGAGAACATCGTATTAGTAAAATTTGATTACCTAATAGTATAAAAAATACATTTGAGTAAATATATTATTATTCATAGGGCAAATCTCCAAGGCACAGCTTTATTAATAGCCCAAATCTAGTACCACATCCCACAAAACAAAACGAAGGTAACAATGACAAATAACTT
Organism: Stenoptilia bipunctidactyla; assembly: GCA_944452665.1. Lineage (NCBI taxonomy): Eukaryota > Metazoa > Arthropoda > Insecta > Lepidoptera > Pterophoridae > Stenoptilia > Stenoptilia bipunctidactyla. The sequence goes on along the minus strand of OX101740.1, from coordinate 23,049,706 downwards.
GTAACGAAATGCTCAATTATTGCACATTAGTTACTGTCCATTACCGGGTCGTAAATTAGAATAGATCTTACAGTTGGCTGGGTGAATCACGCGCAGCGGCGGTTGCCAAAACAAACTATTAAAAAACAAAACACTTTCTCTGGAAAGTCACAGCGGATAATTAGATGCAGGCGTTTTAGAGTAAACAGATGAATCATAAATTGTAAGTCAGGTTTAGATTTTGAGAAGTCCAGGCTTACACTCTTTGGCTATGTGTCTTTTAAAGGGACACTATTGTAAATTCTGGTAAATTTATTGGTAAACCAATTATAAACCATTCTCTGGTAAACCAATAAACCAATAAAAAAAAAAAAAAAAAATATATGCGGTCTAAAATTATGTTCTTGCCTAATTCACTTTAATTTACATTCCTATGTATTTTTTCTTACGAAATAAGTCTTCACGGCCAAGTTCATCTAACTTGAATAGCCAAATTTTTAACATAATATTGTCTTAAGTTTTTGCGATTCATACTATTAAATAAAACACTTTTTAACCGGATTTATCGCGTATATATACATTTTAAATTTTAACTCGACTTTCGGTGTCTTTGCAAACCCCGTGGTCAGTCGCTCGTGACCACGGGGTCTGCAAAGACACCGAAAGTCGAGTTAAAATATAAAATGTAAATATACGCGGTTAAAAAGTATTTTATTTAAATTTTTATACACCACCTTTGTTTAAAATTCGCATTATGTATGAGATAAACTCCACCTAAAACAAGATATTAATCCCTTAAGATTAAAAAAGGTATCTTACAGGGAATAAACAAAACTTTAATCCTAAGGGTTATAATGTCATTTGATTTTGGAATGTCAATTAGAGCGAAATTTAATAATACGTACATGGACATGGCTGTATGACTAGTTGCTTTGCCTAAATAAAAATATATGGACTTTAAATTTGGCTGTATAAGTTTGTGTACCTTTGCATTTAGAACGACTACCAAGAAAAAATTAAAAACCCTCGTAAAAAACCTGTACGCGACAGTTTCTTTTGCCTTTTGAAAAAGACAAATAAGAAATAAAATTGCGCGGTTTTTGAAAAGAAAATTTTTTCAGAGTTTTTATTTCAATAGTATTCAAATAAATAAAATATGTCGAGCTCGAGTGACGATTTAACACCAGAAGATATTAGAAATGAAGCAAATAGTATTGTCGATAATATTTTGCCGTGTAAATCGAAGCATTTGTACATGAAATTTTACGAAGATTTCTTTGCTTGGAAAACTAAAAAAGCCGTGAAAATTATTATACGGAGTCATTGCTTTTAGTATATTTTCAACAGTTGTCTGCTACAAAGAAATCTAGCAGCCTATTGACTGTTTATTCAATGTTGAAGACAACAGTAAACAATGAATATACCAAATAGAAATACCTATCACTTTATCTTTACATAACTGGTCAATTGTTTCTAATATTATCTTTAATTTCTAAATTATTAAATACCTAAGTCCTTGATTTAATTCCTGCGTTTCATTACCTAATTATCTTACAAGGTGGTGTATAAAGTAGAGTATGCTCCTCGGGGATAACAGTGTCTTAGTCTTGGGCAGTCTTGAATCCCTCGCTTCATTCAGGATTCTTACAATAATTCCCTCACTTCGTTCGGGAATTAACATCTTAATTCCCTCACTGCGTTCGGGAATTATCTACAGAATCCTTCATTTCGCTCAGGATTCAATATGATGCCCGTGACATAATACACTGCTTTATCCCCTTGATGCATAATCTACTATTAACACATCTAACTTCTTAATGATTCCACAGTTTAAAAATAATGATAATGAACGACTGGTATCATTAAACAGATTCACATTCACCTAAAGATGACATCCCTTGTATTCTATACCTCACTACAACTACTACCGTGTCTTATCTTATCTCTATCGCACTTATCCAATATGAAAAAACCCACGAATTTTAGTTTTTTTCTAAGAAAGTTGAAGACAGACAGCTTGACACTGATATGCGAAGAAAACGACATTGTTCGACCGCTGAATGCAGCCAGTACCTACCTATTTGAGATTATCGACATAGATAAGAAAATCACAAACAATCGCACCTACACGTAGCAATTTTAGAATTTTACGTCTCGTCGGTACTATAGTAGGTACCAAGCGAAAGAAAGGAATCATATCTTTCGTTGTTGCGCTGCTATGACAACATACATGACCGTAACTTAACAGATTTGAGGGACCCTTAGTGCCAACGCTGCGTCACGCGTTCGAACGCGCGTTTCCATGCTGGACTGGGAGCGAAGGAAAAACATAGAATGTGCCAGCTGCTTTTCTTCCCGGGCATACTGTAAAAGTCAGTTAAGGGACGGAGGTTTTATTGGAGATTTTTTTTTGTGGGCGACAGGCTGACCCCCTATCACTGCAATAGTCTCTATTCACCATTATAATGCCTCCAAATTTGTCAAAAGTGACATCAGATGGTTTAAAAACCTCTGGTGTTCTGCCTACCCCATAAGGGATACAGGCGTGACGTTATGTATGTATGTATGTAAAGATTATCACAGTGTTAGTAGTATGCAGTTAGGGCGTTACAGCCAATGCAGTGCTAAACAATTTGCGTTGTAAATCATGATGATTTCAAAAACAAGCTTATAATAGGCGCCTACGTTTGCTTAGAGATATTTATTGATAAAATCAAGGTCATTCCGTTATTTTTTCACGTGCTGAAGTATCTCGGTTATTGCACTGCATTATCTTAATCCTATGAAATGATAGCATTTTATTTTATTTTTTAAAATTGTAGTAAACAACTGCATAGCAATTATACAGGGTGTAGCAAGGGAAATGGCAATCACTAAGGGTTATGTTGTTAAAGTTCGTCTCAAATTGACACACTTGTAGTATGGTTTTTGTATGAAGCATTTGAACTATTTTCATATTCCACTTTAAGTGTACCTTATTATGATCATTCTATAGAAATAAACGAGTTTTTTTGTTCTACAGGTTAAATCTTTCGGACAGGACAGCCAACTTAGGTTAGTCCTTATTGTTATTAGGTCTCAGTACTAATTCGCTTAAAGTAACTTTGTGTATTAGTGTTGCTTCTGGACAATTGCCAGGACAGGCTACTGACCCCGCTGTAAATGCACGAAGAGCCTAACACCAATTACTTAGTGTCTTTCAATGTTGCCGAACAAAATTGCATGCAAATCGTTTTTACTTGGCAATACCAGCTTTGTTAAGGCGCGGAGACGGTGTTAATTGTTGCAGGGAGTAGGTAGGGCCATTCCTTTGAGCCCTTGCCACTATTGTTCTGAAGTGCTAATTTGAACGACAAAATTGCGATTCTTATCTAAGAAGCGACCTCTTTCTGATAAAATGTGGAAGGATTGTTAATAAATAAATTAATAACGTTAAACGTAAGTATTTAGCGCATTTTAGAAGATGTGTAATTAAATCGATTGCTCAGTATATTTATTTACCTTTCATTTCAACAGCAGAAAAATTCCACCCAATATTCATTGCTCTACATTTTTTGTAGCGACATCCCCGTACAGTACTAAATCGCCTGCCTGACTGTAAACCGAATTTAGGACACACTAGAATATATTTCCAACTGTTTTAACGACACCTAAAATTATGATTCACAAAATGATTTCGCGTAAAGTATTAAAGTCAACTCACGCAGAGATTTGACGCTGCAGATAGTATTCAAATATTATTTACAACCTTTCGGAAGACCACCCATATGGTGTTGCCATAAAACTGTGCGAGTTAATAGGTTACTGTTTTTAATAGTCTCCGGTCAATTTTGTTTTATTCTCTTGTTTTAATTGGTTGAGCATGTTGTGGTTATAAAAAATGAACTGTCAAATTGGAATATCAAATAGAAAGCATACAGTTTTTTTTTGAGTTTTTAAATTTAAAAGTATTTAAATACTGTTAGTACACCTCGGTCTTTTTGTGATACTTCTCAATTACCACAATATTTTTTTAGAAACGTTTGTTACAAAGAATTTCATATAAAATTAGCGCACTCTTTATCACGCACGAGCCTGTTGCTAAGTTAAAGTTATCTATAGATTTTACATTTAAAGATCTTACGTCTGATAAGATCGTTGGTGTGTTTGCGACTAAGTCAAAGTCAAAGTCAAAAGAATCTTTATTTCGTAAGTATTTAAATACATTTGAAATAAGTCACAATTTACAAATTGAACTGAATCTACCACCACTTCGGAAAGTCGATCTGTTGAGAAGAAGTGGCAAGAAACTCAACAGCAATCATCTTTTAAAAATACACAATAACAATAACAACAACAATAATTTACAATCTTCTTGCATCCGGATATCTTATAATAAAACTTTATGCTTATCCTTAAATCTATCGAAGGGTTAATCTTAAATATTTTGGAGTTTTATTATAAAAGCGTACACATTGACCCATGAACGAGTTGGTGATCTTCTGGAGTCTACTATTATATTTATACATTAGGCAATCAAGTACTAGACAGAAACGTAGACATAGATATAGAGGTAAAGATAGAAGTAGATAGATGTAGCGATAGAGGTGAGAGATATTACAGATAATGTGGATGGAGATGAGGATAGTCGTGGACAGAGACTGGACACTAACACGGACGTGAACATGGGGGAATGGGATGGAGATGGGGAAGTCAGAGTCAAATTCAAAAAAGTAACATAGTCATAAAGTCTTCTGCAAAACGACCTGGCACCGCTAGCAGCACCCGTTCACGAGTATAACGCAAGCACCAGCCATCACTCTCCTCAACCATATTTTAGGGAAGAGGGTGACCCGACACCCGACGCTACCGCTAGCCATGCCGCCTGAGGGAGCATGACGTTCTTGCTGTTGTATGGATAAGAAGGAGATGGAGATGGCGGTGGATGAGAAGGAAATGGAGATGGTGTTGGAGATGGAGTTGGAGATTGAGAATATTTGAAAAACAATTTACAACCAAGGACTTTTATCGTCCATATATTCAGAAATTGTATAAAAGCCTTTACTACACAATTTTTGTTTAATAGTTTCTTTAAATTTATCAAGTGGTAAGTCTTGAATATTTGTGGGAACCTTATTATAAAAACGTATGCATTGACCCATAAATGAGTTAGTGACTTTATGAAGTCTACTATCATAGCCGGCTAGCTTGTACTTATTTCTAGTATTAACATTATGCAAGTCACATTTTCTATGGAACATGTTTAAGTTCTTTTTTACGTACATAAGGTTTTCAAAGATATATTGTGAGGCAAAGGTAAGAATATTAATTTCTTTAAACTTATTTCTAAGTGTCGCCCTGGAATTAAGTTTGTAGATTGAGCGAATAGCCCGTTTCTGCAGCACAAAGATGGTTTGAATATCGGCAGCATTTCCCCACAGGAGAATGCCGTATGTCATTAAGCTATGAAAATAACCAAAATAAACCAGCCGCGCAGTAGCTTCATTAGAGATATTTCGCATCTTTTTGACGGCATATGCTGCAGAACTAAGTCTCTTCGCCAACCTTTCTATATGTGGTCCCCATTGTAGTTGTGCATCTAGGGTTATGCCAAGGAACACTGTTGAATTTACAGGGCTCAATTCTTGTCCTTTTACAATTAAGTTAGTATTTACATGCCGGACATTAGGCAAAGAGAATTTTAAAAATTTAGTTTTATTTTCATTGAGTAGTAGGTTATTGGCTGAAAACCATTTCTCCACAGTTTCAATACAACAGTTTATTTCAAAGCAATGCTTCAATTGCCTACTCACTTTAAATAGAAAAGAGGTATCATCAGCAAATAATATGACCTCACACTTGTCTTTCACTAAAAATGGCAAATCATTTATATAAACTAAGAATAAGAAAGGCCCAAGAATCGAGCCCTGGGGCACTCCCATATGAACTGCTGATCCCGATGATCTCTTTCCATTAATATCAACTCTTTGAATTCTATTGCACAAATAGGATTTCATAAAATCAAGTGCCCTATCATTGATTCCATAGTGGTGTAGCTTCATGAGGAGTGTATCGTAGTGAACACAGTCAAAAGCCTTGGACAGATCACAAAAGACACCGAAGGCATCACGTGACTCCTCCCAGGCATCAAATATATGTTTGACAAGCTCAACACTGGCATCAGTTGTTGAGCGACCCCGTGTGAAACCAAATTGATTTGAATTCATTAAATTATTGCTAAAGAAGTGTACCACTAGTTGGTTTAAAATAAGCTTTTCAAAAATTTTACTAAGAGTTGGTAATATAGAGATTGGTCTAAAGTTACTGGGGTCGGTTATGCTTCCTGCTTTAAATACGGGAATAATTTTACTAAGTTTCATTAAGTCCGGAAACACACCATTATCAACACAATTATTAAATATACTGGCTAAATAAGGTGCAATACCGTCAATGATAGATTGGATGATTTTAACAGAAATACCATCCAGATCAGCAGTGTTCTTAATTGTTATACTTTTAAAAGCTTTCAATACCTCACTTTCAGTAACATGCCTGAAAGTAAAGTTAGTTTTACACTTATTTACATTATTTTCAAGAAAAGACTGTGCAGCTTTAACTGATGAATTTAATGTCTTCGTAGTCGAAACTGGAATGTCTGCAAAGAATTTTTCAAAAGCTTCAGCAACTTCTGTATCTGATGTCAACAGTCGATCACCAATTTTAAGTTTATGTTCCACGTTTCTAATGTTTGACTTACCAGTTTCGCTGTTTATAATTTTCCAAGCAGTTTTAGGTATATTTACACTATTTTGAATTTTATTATTAATAAAATTTGATTTCGCAATACTACACACATTTTTGAACATTTTGGAGTATTTTTTAACATATTCCTTAAAGGTTTCGCTATGATTATATGATTTTTCATCATATAATTCATATAATCTGTCTCTGCTTTTGAATATTCCTACTGTTGCCCAGTCACTAAACTTAAATGAGTTATCATCTATTTTTATTGTTTTTGATTTAAATACTGTATCATACTCACATTTAATTAAATTAAAAATACAATTATACTCCTTAACAGGATCATCATAACATTTAAGTTCCCACAACTTATCCAAGACATTACTTCTGAATCTCTCCAGCCGACCCTCGTTCATGGGTACAAACTTAATCTCTCTTCTTAATGCCTTGTTTGTGTTAATGTTAAAAGATGCTAATTGTCCACTGTGATCCGATTTTAACTTATTAAATATGTATTGACTGTTGGGTGATGCATCAGTGAAAATGTTATCAATACATGTTGCTGAAGTGGCTGTAACACGTGTAGGCTCCAAAAAGAGATTTTTAAGTCCATAACAAAGAAACAAATTAGTTAACCTTTGGCTAAGGGATGATTGGATTAATAAATCAATATTAAAATCACCACAGACAATGATATTTTTTTTAGTATCACTAAGTTTAAGTAAAGCTTCCTCCATGATTTTTTCAAATAAATCAAAGGATGAAGCTGGCCGCCTGTATACGCTTATTATAATAACTTTCCCTAGTTCTATACATGCCATTTCAATGGTTTGCTCAACAGAAAGACTAATAATATCCTTTCGTTCTTTAAATTTCATTCCTTTGTGTGTAATAATCAAGGAGCCGCCACAATTAGCCTGGATTCTGCTGTATGAACTGGCTATTTGATGATTATTGAACGAAAATATCATTTGATGGTCTTTTAGCCAGTGCTCCGTTACACACAAAATATCTAAATTTTCTTGATTCATAAAAAGTTCAATTTGTAAATCCTTACCCAGCATGCCTTCAATATTTTGGTGGGCTACATTTAATACATTTTTACTACATTTTAATTTTGCAGCTGGGGCATATGTGCTAATAACATTTTGATTATAGCTAGAAGTCTTATTATCTATTGTCGTCGCCTCTAGTTTAAATTAACTAGAGTAGTCCTAATACTATTACTTGGAATGTTATATTCCACCGGTTTAATAAATATAAGTGGCTGCTCAATAGAAGCAGAGGTTTCAGTCAAGATGACTGGTAAATCATTACTAATAATATAAGATAGCGAAATTGCTATTTGTCGTATAGAATAATCGTACAAATTGTACTTATCATACTTAAAATAAAAAGGTTTACTAACTATAATGTTAGTATCAATCATATGGAATTTATCACTATGCCTACATGTCATAGTGTGTAATATTTTATTCAGATGGTGCCTTATATTGTTTTCTTGCTCTGAGAAAGAGTGGCTAAAAGGTAATGCAAATAATATTATTCTACATATATTTTTCTTTTCATGTAATTTGGAAAAACTGTGAATCATGTCTTTTTTATTTGCATGGTCCCGTCTGCCAACTAAAATAATCAAGACAGTTTTAACTTTAAAGTCAGTCACAAAAACTTTATTTAATATATCACAATATGAAGCACCAGGGAAACAATTATTTATTATTGGCTGCCTTACATATTTACTTACTTGGAAGCCCATTTTTTTCCCAAGTTCATCGCTGTACATAACTACTTCTGGCTGACTTAGCTTATTATTACATAAATAAGATGGCTTTGGTTTTATAAGCAGTACATTATCCTCTATAACACAAGGCATCTGGGACTGGGACTGGCATAGCTCGGGCTGTGGACAACTTAATACACTTTGTTCACAATTATTTTGGGAAGTCAAATACTCAAATTGATCCAGATTATATTTAGATAGTTGAAGTAAGCTGTCCATGGCCAAAGTGTGTTCTTTTATCTCTTTCTGAGCAACTTCATATTTATTAGTTAAACTATTAAGCTGCTCATAAAGCCTGTTTATTTCCAGCTCAAGGTGCCTTGTGTCACTTTCATAGGTTAACCTATTTTGCTCCAATTCAGAACTACATGATTTTAACTTACTTAGTAAATTTAAACGTTCTTTTCTGTAATGGCTATTTTTACATGAGAAAATTTTATTCTTACTAATATTTTTATTTATATTATTGGTCTTTATACATTGCTTACTTTTGTTTGATTTAGTCCTACTTTTATTACAGTTAAGTTTATTGTTAGTGCTTGTAGTAGGACTAACCGGCAACTCTGCATTAATCGAGCAATCACTGGTAAGGTCAATAATGGTGGAAGTATTTTTACATATAGATACCATTGAGGGGGCAGCGTCAACCAACTCCTCAAATAGAGACTGAGATTGTGCTGACCTGGATTCATTAATTTTAGATTCTAAGGAAGTTATTTGTGAAAAGGAATCAATACTATAAACGACTTACCACAAGGACAAATCAGCTTCATAATCAAGTATGTAACCGTTTTATCTCATAGCTCGGTAGGTACCCACTTAAGATCTTAGGTATATGGTGGTGAGTAAACAATGAACCGTCTAGAATTAGCACAAGCTATCGCCCGCGCGTCATTCGCGTTTGTCTCATTATCACCGCGCGATAGTAGGGTCATAGGCCGCACATGCCTGCCGGGTCGACGACCCTGCAAGCACTTCATTGTTGGCAAATAACCACTGCAGCCGAGTTTTAATCTGACGGATTGTGTCAATTCGATGTCATTTGAACCCAATTAAATATACGTAAAAAATAGACTCTTTTCGTCCCAGATATCGTCTATCTGTGGCGAAAATTCTTAGTAGTATTAACGTGCTCATGCAGTTGTAGAATGATTCTAATATAAGTGCTTATATGCCTGAATGTTCCTTTTATGCTCATTTATGTTATATCTGAACAAAGAAGCGTCATGCATATATTTGAAGGACACATGGCTGAAAGTAAAGTGCCAAATATAGTATTATTACAATGATATGTTCCGAAAGTTAGATATATAATAGAGCCATTTGTGCCTTGTATAAGTTATCTACTAACATAATATATATTTCTCAATGTAACTAAAATATCCGGATTCCCCAACGAAAATCTACTATCTAGCGTCGTCAATCAAACTCTACATAATTGTTTCTTTCAAACTCTATTTCATTCAACATTCGTTATTGTTATCTGTGTATTTTTCACCACTATCTGAAATTATTGGGGTCAGTTATAAAATAAACTTTTGATAAAAATACATCTCAAATAATACCTACCTATGCAACTAACAAGTTAAATAAACTAAATAATAAAATTGATTAGATAGCACTGCATAATACTTATTGTATATTGAGTTTCCGTTCCTAGAATTCTAGTGTAGTGTAAACCTTATGTAGATCTATGAAAAATAACAAATGTTTAACGTTACTGAAGTAGGTATGTTATTTATGTTACGAGTTAGTATTGTCAGTGGACTCAGATTCGTTTGGTCATAAGTAAAAATACGAGACTTCAGACCATAAATACTATGATGCGTCAAATAAGGCTTTCGCAAATATGTTTTCAAATATTTGTTACGAAAAGCAGCCTTCCTTTTGCAAGTCGCTTATATTTTCAGCACCATGAAAATTCTATCTTTCGGAGACCAGCACAATTAAAGCCTAGTGGCTTATGGTACTTATTGCATTTTGAAGATTCATCAGAATAACTAAAGGTCTACAAAAAAATAACTCGGTTAATGATCGCATCTCTTCACACAATACTTAAGACTTTATGTAAACATTTTCATATAGGTTCTTAAGCCTGCAGATCGCATTAAAGCAGTTAAACTCTTACCATACCATAGTGCAATTAATACTCTATTTGCCATAATCCTTCAGTTGTATTTTTATTTATTTAATAATTTATGTACCCATAGAAATTTCATTAAAGAAACATATAAATTTAAAAAAAATTACAAATGCAAAGCTTATTTCTATAAGAAATTTCTACCAGCAAACCTGAGGCTGGAGAGTGAGAATAAAAAGAACAAATTAAGTGCGTACAACTTACTTACAAGCAAATAAAGATATATTACATACACTACATACTAAATACACACACAAAAAATATATATCTGAACTATTGTTGAAATATTATCAATGAATGATCTATATTATAAAAATATATAATTATACGATTTAAAAACCTAAGTTAGAGAAAGATAATGTTGTCTAACTCTTTTTTTATATTTGATATTCAGATATTTTAAATTCAGCAGGTATGCCTATGCACCGTTTGTCTTTGTTTTCTTTAAGAATAAACAAACTTTTTTTTTGTTGTGGACTAAACCTGTGCTTGATCTCAACCTCACCTGCTGCTTTGTGAAGATACAAGTTGGCAGAAAACGGGCTAAGGAAGGACTTGCACTCCAAAAAAATCATTACAACTCAAAAAATTGAAATTCTCTCATAATTTTTTATTTATTTGATCTGAGTTACGTATTTTCTTCTAAAATCTGCACGAGCGTTGCAAGACAGATATCTGAGCTCAATATAGCGTTTAAATGCAATCTGTAAAAAGTAATGCCGAAATCAAGAAACAACTATTTTAATTGAAATCAATTTAATCCTATAGATGCGAACGAATCTGGAAATTCAAACTAGTGTTTATTTTGATAAATTTCTTTGTGTTTACTACCCGGGATGCAAAGGGCCATGTACTAATGAATTTTAAGCGATTTATGAGCATGTTTGCTCTGCTTGTAACTGATAATATTATTTTATTAGCTATACGAATTGCGCAGTAAATGACTTACGACATGAGACATCGTAGATTTATTTATTCGAATAGAAACGAATGTTTATGTCAAAATATGGCCCGAAAAATCAATATCGAGGAAACTTCGACACTTTTTTCAATAATATAGATAAAGTTTGTCACTTAGCTAGCCCTTGCACGGTATATAAATAATCATAAAAGAAATCTTATCTTTAATTACATTGATTACAACTAATTTTAAATCGACGTATCTAGTATTATGTACGCAGGGATATTTGCTTACAGTTTTTACGATCAACGCATTTAGTTTTGCGACGCACAGTTAGTTAGCTATCGATTATATAAAACAATATCTACCATTATTACGTCGTTACCTTGTTAATATTCTTGTTCTATAAAATAGAGTAGATAAGATGGTTGTTAGTTTTTTATACAATTGTTATTTTGTTGGTGGTCCTTTCGCTCTGTTGATGGCACGTTGTGACGAGACACGTGTGCGCGGTATGGCATTACATTTCCAAGATTAAATTTCTAATGTACCTACTATTTTATTTTTCCAAAGAGGGAGAACGTTGTACAAGAGAACTGCATAACTTGTATTTAGGAGTCGGGAAAATAGAGCGTTAACTCAGTTGCAGTTGTGATAATTTTTCGCAGTCAATGATTTAATTGATTAAATATTTGGTTTTGAAAGGGAAATAAAAACGAGTTGCTTGTAGCTACATTTCATGATATATTAACATAGGTAGTACGGTTTTGTAACTAACACATATGGACATGATCCGAAATAAAATGATTTTGTCAACGGCTTGTAAATAGACAGTAAAATCCCGATGTTGATAAGGATTATTCGAATACTACACTTGTAAACGCACAAAGACCAACCTCATGCTTTACAGAAAACAAATGCAACTTTGTCGACTAGGTAAATACTATACGCAAGCAAACTCACGGACTTATTCATCTCAGTAAAATCAATATACAATCTAACTTAGGTAGCTGTTGTGTATGACAGATACAGATAACAAGTTGTTATTCAATACATTTAAATTTAAAACGGTCGCCCTTCGTTCTCGTTTTACATCAATATGAACGAGTGTAGGTGCGACGTTGTTTTGTGACTTTGCAGTTGTTTGTGGCTACAGCAGCGGAGCAGGAGGTAACTAATGGCATGGCTGAAAGCTTCATGGCGGCTATAACATTGTTCAGTATAAGCAGTTTACTTGCATCTAAATTATTATAGATGTCGAGAAAAGGAGATTTTTTCTTGTCTTGTTTGATTCACGTATAGTCGTTGGCCTAAGTCGTAATTCTGAGTGGCAAGGGGTATCTCTTTCACGGACTAGGTGACAATCAGACACTGCATGCTAAGAGGAGAAGCTGAACGTATAAATGACTTTATGTATTATCACTTAGATTAAAAACTTGTTGATTTTGCATTTGAAACAATAAATAAAAAACAGAAAAGAGAGATAGATAGAGCATAATATGAATATATTGTAAGGTGTTTTGAAGTTTGAAGAGAAGTAGCTTTATTTCCGGAAATGATAATACCTACAAGCGACTCCAGATCATAGTAAATTTGGAATGACTGCTTCGGGCCTCAGTGTCGGCATAAGTTTGCATTATTCAACGCGGACAATGAACCATTTTTTTCAGATTTCTGAATGTATAATATAGTAAAAGGTCGTAATCAAAAATAAAACCGAAGCACTGCATTGTCATGAGTTAGTTACGTCACTTTGACAGGTCAATATTTTATGTCTTTTAAGTAGGTACCTATAGTCCGACAAGGATCTAATATAAGGCTAAGAACTAACCACCGTCTTGGGATATGTCACTTCATGACTTTTACCGCTCAAATTTGTTAATCGAATATATAAAATTCTCGTGTCACAGTTTTCGTTGCCATACTCCTCCGAAACGGCTTGACCGATTTTGATGAATTTTTTTGTGCTTATCCGGTATCTATGAGAATCGGCCAACATCTATTTTTTTTTATTTATATGGCAAAACAACGTTTGCCGAGTCAGTATACTTTAAAATTCAATATAAAAATATGAAATACGCCAAAATTTACAAAATGCGGGCTTACTTATTGCAGTTATAAAATTGAATAAGTTGTTTTCAAAAAGAAAAACAATTTAATTTCTCAATAATTTTTAAGAGTAAAGAAGCAAGTTGCCTCTGCAATGTTAACATATTTCCATACTTTGAAAAATACACTTAAGAACATAAATTAAAATCAGGATTTTAGAAGAATTGTCTCTTTAGAAAGACTGTATGAAAAATTAAAAAAGTTAAGCTGATTTTTTACTGAACCTTTCAAAATACGAGCAATTCTAGATACGAGAAGGTAGGTACCTACCTAATAAAGAAAATAGTGGTGACGAGGATGATATTGATATCATTATGTTACTCTATTTTTAATACTTTTATCTTTTGTACCACTAAAGTGATAACTTTGAGAAAAACGTTAGTGGTACATTTTATGTTACATAAAATGAAATAATTTCAGTTTTCAAAAGTGAAAAAACTAAAAGTTTATGCATTCATATTTTTCCCTAAGAAGAGGAAAATCATACTGAATGGTAACCCTTATTTCTTCCTCACGCCCCTCTGACGTCATCATCCAAGCGCCAAATGTCTTGTCTTACTGTATCTAGCGTATTACTACAATCTAACTCTACGCTCCTAGTTTCATTTACTTTTATAGAAGATACGCTTAAAAAATACAATTAGTCCAGAGAAGAGTAATGATACTGACTTTCTGTAATTGATGTGTTTATTTCCTGACCTCATGCTGCGACCTCAAGCTCACTGTTGTTTTATTTGTTTGTTTGTAGTGGCTGAAGTGATAGCTGGTAAAGTAGCAATATGTGTGGTATATGAGCAATATTAAAGTGAAGGTTAACTAAAAGGGAACTTAAAGGAAGAAGTACCTACGTTGGCTCATTCGCCAAGAATTCTATAAGATTTTAATGATCCCATCAATAATCATACTGGTTACCAGACTCTTTTGGATAGAGAGAAGAATAGAGATCGCCAACCCTGGACCAGTAGATATTTAAGGCATTCTAGTGCTTAACCCAATATGAAACACACACACACAACATTCATATTATTTTATAGGTACATTCTTACGTTTTGTTTTCATGGTTCACTTTTTATTGTATGTTATCTGAAATGTTTTAGCTGTAATCAAAATTATCACATTTTTTTCAAAGTATCTAGTCAAAAGAAATGCAGGCAATAGGCGTCACTTTCATTGCTAGACCAAAAATAATGTGACAGTTTTTAAGGTACCTATAAATTGTAACAAAACTAAGAAATAACAAAAGCAAAACGTGGTAACTAAGCCATGGCAAAATATTGGATCTCAGTTACTCATCTCTCACAATATTTCAAGTAAACTGGAACGAAATAGCCGTCCTTCGATACTGGGAACTCCTGTAGTAGCTCTGAGGTCAAGTTGTTTATATCATTGATACTGTACAACTTCTAAATATACTCTCATTAGAGAAATGTATATTCTTTTTACTGTCTATAATAGGCAGAACAATCTAAAAAATCTGATCGAATATCTACAAGAATAGTACTTACACATAGAATTTAAAATTGCCTGCACTCACAATGCAAGTGACATTCGAGCTCAGTGCTGGCAATGGCCGGTAAATGGTAAATATCATGACTTGACACAAGCAGTGAAAACAGTAAACGACCCGGAAGCCATAAAGGGTGTAGTTCGATTACAAAAACTGTAGCCTGTTATTGCCTTCTTGGTGTAACCAGAGAGTAAAACCCTTAGCGTAGATAATAACTACTTAACTATGTATGATGCAATACAATAAAAAAAAAAACTAATTAAAATTTTTGCTCTTGAATCTGCTCATGAAGGAACACTGAATCCACCTGATGAATCCTTCAATCTCTGATGATTTGAGATGTAGAGTCGCATTTTTTTACTTTTTAAGTAAGTAGGTACCGTAATTTTGATTGAGTTTTGATATTTTGGTGAGGATATCTGTCCTCAAAACTCATACGAGTTCTCATTTAAAGCAATTGCAACTCGAAACAATACATTTTTATATTAATATGTCCAATGCAGAATACAACATTGTGCATAAAATGCCATTTTAATGTAAGCAACGAACTCATACGTCCTGTCGGGGCTTCGACCGACATAATACAATAAATTGGTATGCTTTACAAGGCGCCGGACACAAACAATCCATTCCACACATCAATAGAAACTATCTACGAGCCGCGGCTGTATCGAATATAAATTACAGAAAATTATAGCGCGTTGCGAAATCCGCACCAGACGCGGCCATGTTGGAATGAGAGCGGGATTGACTACAAACTAGAACGCGTTCGCAATAAGAGCGGGATCGACTACAGACTATAGAACGCGTTCGCAAATGTCAAGTCGTCAACCCCGATCGACCGACGAAGCAACGGAGTTAGTTCAATCAAACCATGTTTTTGAGCTTCTAGCAATAGTTCATTATTACTTATTTCCTTAATTGTAGATATCACAGAGACATTGGTAGATAGTCAGAATACAATTCCCTTGCGTAGTCCTTTTGCAGTCAATGTTTTCAGTGGTGGTGGTTTGTAAAGACAAACTATTTCACTCTCTCAAAAACATAATGCTTAAAAGTACCGTGGTCATTAGAATGTGAATTAATTTTAGAAACGGTATATTTATCATTATTTTTTTATAAAGAATAGTAAATCTCTCGTTCCTAGAACCACAATTATTTTTTAGAGATTTGAAATAATCTATTTCGGTTCAAGGAATTCCAAACAAATCAAATTTGAAAAAAAAACATACATAGTTATCATAAGACAAAACAACACGATTGACAGGACATAATAACTATTGGGACTTCCCAACGGCTTAGGAATTTCATAATAGATCAGCCGATATAAATTTTAATATCTGACATTTTTTAGGTGTTTACGAGCGAACGGGCGAGGCGCGCCCAGCCCATCACTTCTGTTTTTTTTTGTAATCTAGGCTAGGAATTCTATTTACGATTTAAGAATGAGCGTAAACTTATTAATTACTTAGTTCTTATTTCAAATTCCTTATTTGTTTTTTTTTTATTTAGTTCCAAAGCCTAGCTAGTCAGGAGTATAACAATAAACAGCTCTACATTATTTTGCATATCTTTGTGAAGACAAACACATTACTTACAAGCCAATGAGGCTACAATATTGGTAAGATAAGTACCAGCATAGTTGCATGTTTATTATTTTGCAATGTCCATATCAAAACGTTTTACAGTGCTGATAAGAGCGTACAGATATTTACTTATTTACACAATGCAGAGAAAGTTTTTCGTTTGACTCTGTAATACTTAACATAGTTGATTATGTATAAATGTTTGACTTAAATAAGTGTTTATTTAATAATGGTGATGTCTGTTTTTATTCATATTATAGATGGCTTTGCGCAATAAATATTGGGGGGTTTAAGCTCCACTAAAATACGGAATATACTTAGCATAGGTATAGTCAACTTGATCATTCCAGCCCGTCTTTCGTGAAGAAGGCTTTTGAAAATATGCCGAAATTTTGAATTTATTTGATACGACGGTTTTAAAACGTAAATAACCTGTTTAATTTTAGTCATGAATCATAAGCAAATACGTAAACATTACATACATTCACAACCAATTTCTGTAAATACTAAACAGACGTACCGACACTTAATACGTTTTCTTCATAAACAACTGTATTTACGTAGAGCGTTTTTAAAACTATTCTAACTTCAAATTTTAGAAATCGAACAGCTTGAATGAGTGCGAAGGCTTAGCAGCAGACCTTCATCGGCGGCAGTATTTGGCTGGCAGTCGGCAAGAGCGAACGCGCCAAGGTCAACTTTACAACTGGGCCGCCGGCTGCCCCATCATTGATTTCACTACGTGACGCAACCGTCTCGTCGCTCCGACGACTTCTGTAAGACACGGAACTTGATTCACTGAACAACACTTGTCTTTATGTAGTACGTACGACGCAGCTACACAAGTTTTTGCTCAACCACGGAGTGAGGCTATTCAAGCGTGGGTACCTACAATTGTTTGCTACCAGTCTCCTTTGCAAGACACGTGGTTCTTCAGAATGTTGTCAGTTGTCATTAAAATTGTTAAGCTGCCGTAATGATAAACAATCACTAAGGATTTTTATTACATTATAGCTGTCTACATATTTCTGAGCATAAACCTACGCACTGTTACGTTTCAGCTATGCTGATTATGTAGGTACGAGTTTTACGACGACAATGAGTTGACAAATAACCTGACACATAGCAAAAATGCAAATTCTAGTTCGTACGAAAATATTCTCAGATCTGTGGATAGATGTGAAACAAATTGATTTGATATACCTACTTTAAAAAATTGCGAATTTAACAAAATATATGAGGACAACCATGCCGTGTGGTTGCCAAAACGCGTGCTACTTCTGTCAACGAAGCAAAATGGCGTCTTATTTTTGGCGGGCGGCAGAAATATCATTAGCATTTGTAATATTGAAGAAAAATCACCGTTCAACAAGAATTCGGGCATGTTTTCAGATAAAACCGCAGAGCATTTTTTTAAATACTCTTTCTAACTTATGTTCGTGGTAGGATAGTTTAACAGTAATCGGAAAAAAAAGAAATATTGAATGTAGAGTCTGAAAACGAATTATAATGGAAATTAGATTTGGAATATCCTGTAACCTGTCTTGTTAATAACTGCGTAGTTTTATGTAATAAATACTTAATATACCTAATTCAATGGGTCCTTGCTTAGCAATTACACATGTCCTAATTATCGGGTGAGCTTGTAGTCAAGATAAAAAAGAAAATCTCTGTCATGATGACACCGCTATGTAACGCTATATCAACAGGCTGCTATTACTTTTCACAAAAACGGTAGTCTTGCTACTTGACATTAAAAGATATCGCAGATATGGAAGCATTGTCTAAACATTTTTTTTTTCACGGTACGAGTATTATCAGATTCCAGTTTTTGTAAAGCATGTAAACGTGATTTCACTGTTTTTTTCATTGCAAGTGCGTCGTCACATACTTATATTCACGACACTTCTGAAAAGCCCTATTGATGTAAAATC
This sequence comes from Stenoptilia bipunctidactyla, assembly GCA_944452665.1. Lineage (NCBI taxonomy): Eukaryota > Metazoa > Arthropoda > Insecta > Lepidoptera > Pterophoridae > Stenoptilia > Stenoptilia bipunctidactyla. The sequence continues at coordinate 23,031,044 of OX101740.1, read as the reverse complement.
AAAAATTAAAAAAACTTTTATTCATAATAGGTTTACAAAAGAAACACTTTATGAATGTCAAACGGTAGATGAGGGCTGCGCGATGTGGAGAATCTTTTTGGGGGAGGCCTCTGACCAGCGGTTTGCGTCTCTCGACTCAGGAAGATGATGATCGCCCATTATGCTTCAATATAGCAACCTATTTCTTCAGCTTTAAGAAACGAAATGAAATTAGGACCCTAGGTAGACCGAGAGGGAAAAAGCCGGCGGAAAAAAAACTCTCGGTACTCTTTTATCGAAAATATTCAATATAGGTACAATTTGGCAGAAATACAACTCATCTATGACATAAATAAACAAACAGAAGCAAGCTATTCGTGCTTGCCATTGTCATGTCACAGCCAGGCTGCTTACATGGTGATTTACATTTAATAAGTATTTGGAAATAATCTGTGGAGACATCAATCCCACGCTCTTTTATCATCGAAATAATCTTTGAGTTTATATTAGCTTTTTTTGCATAATGTTTCTTTGATAGTTCTTTTAAATTTATTGAATTAACTTTGGTATTTTATTATAAATACGAACTGACATTCCTACAAATGATTTCGTGCTTTAAGCCAGCCTTAATTTGGGAAACGTTAACTTATGGTCGTTCCTTGTCCTTACAGAATATTTTTTATCATGATTAACAACCTGATGTTGACAAACTAACCCTAAAGCCATACACAAGGTTGTAAGAATGCTAAATGCCCTTAAATCTCTAACCTCCAATTTTCATCCATAATTTTGAGCTGACAGAGTTTTTCGAATTCTACCACCTGACTCATCGTTTCATAGAAGATATTAAGCGTATCTGGATACCGTATTTAAAAGAGCAATGCCGGGGTACTGACTCAATACTGAGAATTTACGTGTGTTTCCACTCCGCATTCAGCAGGCCTATTACGGTTCTCAAAACCATGTGATGACACCTTGAAATCGTTTTGACGTAAAACACATTATGTGGTATTATGATTCGACTGGATTCGTTCACCCATGAAATGTTTCGCGATGGTGTAGAAAATATTTATTATCTGTAAAAACAAGTGAATGGTTTGACTTATTGGCATTTTTATACTGTGCTGCCTGTGACACATTACGATGGATGAGTGATCGATCATTAATGCAGCACAGCAGGCAGGGCAAAAAATACAATTTTATTTCAAAATTTAAAATACTTTGCCAGTAAGTATACGTAAAGTTCTCTATAATTTACTTCATAAGTAGGTACATATATTATATTGCTTGGTGTATGTGATGCTTTACCCATAGGTAATATCTTTTGTTGTAGTTCATCGATAATGGTGCGTCGGTTGGTTTCCGAGGGCCAGTTGTCCCTACTGCTAGATCTCCTTGAAGGAGATAAAGATCTAGCCTTAGGGCGACTTGCGGGCATGCCCATGGGCCATGCCGACGTAACGAATAGGTGGGCCGGTATTGCCCAGACATTAAATTGTCTTGGAGAAGGCGCTACCAAAAGTGGCCCGGAATGGAAGACCGTAAGTAACTAATGGTACTAGTGGGTTGGTTTGTGTGTTAAAGGTTCATGTTTTCTTTAAGCTTAACACATAACGCTAAATGCATTGCATGCATGCTTGTTTACTAATGCTAATATTTTGTCTAGTATTGGCATGAACAAAAATATAAGGCGAGGAAGAGGGCAATGGATGTGCGGCAGCATGCCTCAGGCACTGGTGGTGGCCGAGCTAAAAAACCGCTGAAGGAGCTGGAGCTGAGGATCATCAGTCTTATAGGGCAAGTGGCTGTATATGGGAATGCAGAAGTGCGCTTGCCATTTAATGTTGGTATAATTGCATTAGTTCTATAATTTTTTGTGATACTATGCTTAAAAAGTTGTGGTTAACCCAGAGAGACAAAATTTGTGCTTGAAAGAAATCACTATGTGTTTTTTTTTTTATAGGATCCTCTGCTACCAGCAACCTCTGTGGATGAGCTCACTTCAGGCACTGCCATGACAACAAGCCAAATAGATTCTGTCATGGCAGTGCCTGAAGTGCTGCTAGATGGACAAGGTTATACAAACACCTCAAGTGCCCCACCTCAGTATAGTCTGGCACCAGAACCAACTGAGGAATTTGGTAAGTAGGTGGTACATCATTTTTAAACTATAAATTGTAAATAGATTTTACTGGAAAATTATGTTATATTGAATATCATAGACATAGCTTGCACCCGTAAAAGCCATACAAAAGCTGAACCCCCATTTCACCTCTTGTGAGAAAACCTCTTGATATTCAAAAACACCTTTCTTAGTAGACAACATTATTTTGTCATAGAGAACACACCCTCCAAATTTCATGTCTCTAGGACCAGCACAACATGATCACACAATGATTGGGTTCTGCAATCAAGTCCGTCTATAAATTATATTTACTTTCACCTATGTTAGTGCAAAAAGTACTTAAGTTGAATGCCTTGGAGTGTTGTTTTGAACAATCAAATGTGACTCAAACAATCCAAGTTCATAATGTTTAATATCTTTGTATATTGTAATTAATACTTAGTTAATTTAAGTATAAATTTCTCCAGCAGGTCCAAGTGGCAGCTCCCCTACTGCTCGGCGAGCAGGTCAACGCCGTAGACGTAGATGTAAGTAGTGTTTTAACAATAGATTATGATGACTTATTTCTTTAAACATAAATGTACTTAGTGAGTGACTTATGCTATGTCGTGCAACCTAAACTCCACTTTGACATAGTAGACAAAATCCACTTAATTTTAGCCCCTTCCCATTAAATAGCATAGTCTCTATTTATCCAATGTAATATAATATGGTTTTGCACATTTTTTTTTTCATGTTTGATCCCTTTTGTTAATAGTTAATGATTGTGTTGCAGATGCGCGAGCAGTTGCTGCTGCACCACCACAATGGGCCCAGGATTTTGAGGAGAGACGCTTGGATGTGGATACGCAAACATCTGCTGCAATTGTTAGCATTGCAGAATCTCTTAGAGAGATACGTACTTTGTTGGCAGAAGTTGTCAGAGTTAGAATGTAGTAATAAATAAAAATAAAATAAATAAAAAAGCTTTATTTGTTTCATTCTTAGGGTTAGTAATAATGATATATATTTTTTGTTAGTAATTTTATTGTTGCACAATATCCCATAATGTTCCAACTTGGGTAAAAGCCTCCTAGATTTGCATGAGCCTCTGTCCATACCTTTCTTCATCCAATTTCTGCCCCCAACAGATATAATATCATCAGACCGATCTTTTTCTCAGCCTTCCAACATTTCTTTTCCCCTCAGGTCCCTGGGTCCACCGGGTACTTAATAAGGTCCATTTTTATCAGTTTGTCAAGACTTGTTTTGTTAGGGTTCATAAATAAATATTTGTTTAATTGTAATATGTCAAGTCCACCTAGTTTTTACTCTACAAATGATATGTAAGCAAAGCTTTATAAGCTTTTTCCAAAATTATTAAAACAGTCAAATGAAGTTACAAGCTTCTAGACATAATATTTAAAACAAAGGCACTTTCCACCGTCAGTCCTTCTCTATGCATACATAATTAACTTCACGCCTGTATCCCGTATGGGGTAGGCAGAACACCAGGGGTTATAAGAGCATCTGATGTCACGTTTGACTCTGAGGTATTATAATAATGGATAGAGACTATTGCAGTGACAGGGAGTCAGCCTATAATTGCTTAGATTTTAATAGGGTTTTCATGATTCAAGAGTAAAGCACAATTTACACAATTTTTGTTTATTAGTTTCTTTAAATTTATCAAGTGGTAAGGCTTGAATATTTGTAGGAATCTTATTATAAAAACATATACATTGACCCATAAATGAGTTAGTGACTTTATGAAGTCTACTATCATAACTGGCTAGTTAATAGGTATTTATTTCTAGTATTAGCATTATATAAGTCACATTCGACGGTACATGTTTAAATTCTTTTTTACAAACATAAGATTTTGAAAGATACATATATTGAGATGCAAATGTAAGAATATTTATTTCACAGTTTATTAATAACTATTGAACTTTAAGGAGTGGAATTTCAAAGAAAATTGTTTCATTATGAACTTGTGTTATGGAAACTAGATAACAGACAATTAAACTCATACATATAAATGTTAGAAAAGACTTGACTCAAGAGCAAAAACATTCTATTCAAACCCAACCTCCAGTTTATAATTTTGTGTTATTACTACAAGATCTAAATGTAAAATAAATAAAAACTCTTCTTATATAACTCTTCTTAACTTCGGCTTAGCCACAGTCTTTGCACAAGGGCTTCTCGCCCTCTTGGGTTCTCTTCATGTGCATTTGTATTAATTTGCCCAGCACTGAGGGCCGTCTGCTCCTCCTCATTCAATTGAGGAACCTCCAATCCTGCAGCATTTGCCATGTTATGCAACACAACACATGCATTCACTATTTTCCCAGCTTTTATAGGAGAATAGTGAAGTGTTCGGTGACGGAGGAGACATCTCCATCTGGACTTTAAAACACCGATGCACCTCTCTATAACATTTCTAGCTCTGCAGTGCATCCTGGTATAGTGCTCCTCAGGTGAGCCTGGGGCTGCGCCGAGCAAAGGAGTCATCAGGTATTCCCTCTGGGCATACCCAGAATCACCTGTAACATATTTGCATTCTACTAGAATTTATTTTCCCATGGAGGGGAGGCCTATGCCAAGAGGCACAAAGAAGTTCTACATATTTTTTAAGAAACAGGTTAACTTATTTTTTATTGCAATGTAACTTAAAAATATCTGTACTTCTGAATAAAGGGCTTTTATATTTATTATTATAACATTACATTAATAAGTTTTAAGGAAACTCATTAGTGCATGCCAAATAAAGAATATAAAGTTTTACATTGTTACACTTACCAAGCAGCCAACACGCTTCGCCTAGCTCATTGATCCGTTGCAGGTAACCTTGGACAGGACACCCATTCCATACATGCGAGTCATGGCTCGATCCCCCAAAAGATGCATCAACATGCATTATACCCAAATCAGCATCACAAATCTAAAACAAACTTTATTTTAGAATACCTTAAAAGTTAATAAGCCTCTATAGATTTAAGAGCTATTTCACAACTCACAAGTAATACATTCAAAGAATGATAACTTTTTCTATTAAAATAAGCTTCCTCTGAGTTTGCTGGTTTTGTAATAGCAACATGGGTGCCATCAATACAACCCAAAACACCCGGTATCTGATGAACTTGCATGAATCTATAAAAAATATAAACTAATATTTAAAACATTATTGCCAGGATCAATTGAAAGTTCACTATCACTGGGTCAGTGTATCAACATTTATCATAGCTATAAGTAAACTTAATTTATAAGATTAGTGTGAGTTAAGTCTACCAATAATAACATCAAATAGGAACCTCCTCATTAAGGTCATCCTCTCATGCTGAGTGTGTGGAAATTTAATGTGCCGCATGAGGATTTCCACATTATTTAGCGCCTCTACCACATCTGCAAGGCACTGGCTCACAGCAGGCTGTGAAAGACCTAGTTGGAAGTCCCTGCCAACTATCCTCTGGTAACTCCCACATGCCAGAAAGGCTACTGAAGCAAAAATCTGAAAAGAAAAATTAAGATGAAGACAACACATTGAACTATTCAGTCTCTATTTAAACTTTATTCCACTCACGGAAAGTTCTGCAGGAATCGCGTGACTTCTTGTCTTTTGAGGTAGAAGTGGCTTGAGTTCTTCGCAAAGCTGCCGGAAAAGAGGTTTCGTCAATCTGTAATTGGCGACGAACTCGTGTGATGGCAATGAAAAAGGGTCACTGGCATCACGCACCATCCTCCTTTTAATTTTGAGGTCCGCCTTCAGCCTCTCCTCCTCGGCGAAATCTCTTAGATAGGCTCTTGCCATGTCAAAATAAAATCCCCCGACAATCGTAAAGTATTAATTAAGTACGTAAAGTATTTATTTATGAAACCACACAAAAAGGAAAAACGCAAATTGAAATCAACAAACAAACATATCATAAAGATGGGTGCGAGCTCACCTTTTTCAATTCACGTTTTTAAGTCATAGATGATATAATTCTAATTGCCATGGCAAACGGTAATGCCTCTTGCATGCAAATGTATAGGGAATTCGTTCATTCATTGTATCATAGAGATCTTGCCATCTCCATGACGTCATCGGCGAACGGTAATAGCAATGGAAGAGATTGATGACAAGCTAATGTCAATTTTTTTTATCATATCATGTTATGAAAGAACCGTAATAGGCCTGCAGGGCTCAAGGCTCTACAACATCGCCCCAAGCAAGCTCTTATAAATACTACTCAACTATACCCAAAGCGATATAGGTTCAAATCTCTGTTTTTCCTTCGTATCTCTATAGCTAGAGTTAGATGTATACCTTATGTTTCAGTGCTCAAGTGTAAGCAGCAGAAGGGCTGCGGCAGGGGTGCGTTCAAAAGTGTGAAAGGAATTAATGCTGGGGTCCTATTGTTAGTCTCCCTATCGCCCCTTGAGTCAAGATGCAGCATTCTAGACGCACGCGATTTTTAAAATAATGAGCACTACACTCGTGCCTACATAAATGGTACATAGAACTATGTACATAGGTATCTACTTCTATGGAGAACAGCGAATGCGTGGAGGTACATAGGAAGTGCAATGCGTATTATAGGGAGAATGTGTGGGTATCAACAAAGCATCCACATCGCAGAGAATAGTTTTTATATGAGTATATTGAACCTTTAGAACATTTAGGTTGGCGTGCGTTATAGTTCTTCCGAATAAGTCTCTCGTATACAGCGATTTATCTAAATTACCTCTACTTTGTGTAAGACCCGTACTCAAATTTCTTAGATTTGTTTTTGGTGTACTTTCATGTAGAGCCAGTTCCTTGGTTAACGAGTCAATCACTTTTATAATCAATCACTTATATAATCATAGTTTCCATTAACACGGCCTGAGATCAAACACAGGTCAAGCAAGTCTCAATAAAACTTATAAAGAGCCCGCTAAGTCGATTGTAAAACCTATTTCATGAGAGATTGGGTTTTTCTAACTCTACGTTTTAATTGGAGGTTAATAATCTATCTGGCTATGTGGATTTAGTAATTTTGATTTTAATGTGAATAGCCTAGAATCTGGGTGTGCTAGTTTCAGAAGCTTCCCCGCGAAATTTAAATAGAACCTACCCTAGCTGTGCCAATACGGTAATTTTGTGCTGTTTTATCCTTATACTTATATATTTTGTATCTTTTTTATCAATAAACCAATCTATATACCAAATGATAAGGAATAAGTCCTGGGCACTTCGTCTCATTTCCTTATCAAGTTGATACTATGTTACTACGCTAAACGAACTCCCCGTTTGGCTAATTTTTAATGTCAATAACAGAAATATAGGACCAAAATCAGTATGAAATTAATGGTTAATCAACGTTAAAAATTTTTAAGTATTTGCAATGTGTAAGAGAAACGTGTGAGAAATTCAATTCTAGATATAATATTTATTCAAAACACTCTAAGTATGACTTTAACTAAGTACAGTAAAGCAGATTTATCGCAGCAGAAACTTCCATAGAAATTTAATAGTCTTGAATAACAAAAGGAAAACCATGTCTTTAAGGGTAAATATTTAATTTATAATACTCGTGGCAAAAAGGTTAACTGAAGGTATTTTTGTTTGTTATTAAGGGTATTCTAAGGCTAATAAACCCGGAAAATGTATTCCAATAATAATGGCGTTCTATTTGTAACTTCAAAGTCTTTTCGTAATTAACAGAAAGATTTCAGTAAAAAAGATTGCTTGTTATTTTTAGGTCTTTTTTCGATCCTTCATCTTTATAACTGACGACCGAGCCTCTTTCCAAACGATGGAACTTCATTTGTCTAGGAGCTATCTGCAGATGAATTGATCTTGTTCAAGTTAAATATTCCTGAGGCTCAAATTCAAGCATCTTTAAGACTTTATCTGTTGCGAGAAGTTTAACATGAATTTTAACCATTTATGTAATAAAAGTACTAATGTACCGTTAATGAGGGGTCTGCATTTTCTGAAAAAGAACTCGGAAAAAAAATTAAGGTATTTGCCCACTAAGCCGCTTAAACTGGTTTCCACTATGTACTGTTAACGGTATACGCAACTACGAGAACGAAAATAAATTCTATCCAGTAAGGAAAATCAGAGTTGACAGTAAGAAGGTTTATTGCAGATGGGGCCTACATGGTAATGCCATTAGCAAGCGGCCATATTTTAAGCTGTTAATAACCTTAAGCCTTTCTCCTTATCCAAATAATACCTAAAACCGTCTACGAAGAAACAGATGAAAAGTAATGTTGATAAAATGGATCTAGTGCAAATGAACTTTAGAGCTACAACGTCCGAGTAATTTGCGCAGAAATGTCGGACGGACAGAATTTTGAGACATCAAAGTGGGCAAATTACGGAGGGAATGGATGGGCCTCGAGTCACGCCCTTTTGGATTTACGAGCGGAATTCCACGTGGCGCTCGATGAATTCCAAGTAAAATAAATTATCTAATTAGACGTTTCATTAAGCTTGGGGCTTCTTTCACAAAAAATCTTCCTGCTTCCGGGCCAAGTGCTTTCGTTTCTTCAAAGAATGAACACCAGGCCTTTTTCGATGTGGCTGGCAGAAAATATTTTCATTTTGAAACCTAATTCAAGTTAAACATTTCGTGCTATTTTACAAAGGTGCCTTAATCATAAAATTACCGCATTGAGTACCGAGTCTTGTATCCCGACATTACCCATGACAGTTCCTAGTGGTTCCAGCTACATAAACACGGCTGTCCATCTGACTCACGCGGCTGACACCCATTGGACGCCTGACCTAAATATCTCAATGTGACAATTTATTGGAATGTAGCGTTCTTCGAATGTCATTAAATTTTTCATACATACTCTACACTCTACTCGGCGTTTTATTTATTCCCATGGGAACTTATAGCTACGTATCATGAGAGTTTAAGGAAGAAAACCTTTTAATTAACAAGATCTAAGAGCATCTTTGATGAAATTTAATTAGTTTAGTTCACTGGCAAAATTTTTAGAACACAAGAACTTTAGGAGCAATTCCCGGAAGATCAATGTTATGCAGATATAGCCACGCGAATACCGCTAGTATTAGAATATAATCATAACAATATATTTGGTTCACTGACTACATCCTCAGAACACAAGTTCTCGCTTACGCCGGCGTGATTATAGCAGAGAGGTTGAATCTAGACGAGTACATTTTGTTGTTCCATACGGTGTATTAATAATACTGAAATCTTCATAGACAAAAAGATATGAAACAGACAATTTATACATACACATACACAACTTCACGCCTGTATCCCTAATGGGGTAGGCAGAACACCAGAGGTTATTAAAACCATCTGATGTCACGTTTGACAAATTTGGAGGTATTATTATGATGGAGAGAGACTATAGCAGTGACAGGGTGTCAGCCTGTCGCCCGCAAAATCACCAATAAATTCTCCGTCCCTTAACTCACTTTTACAGTTTGCCCGGGAAGAGAAGCAGCTGGCACATTCTATGTTTTTCTTTCGCTCCCAGTCCAGAATGGAAGCTGGACAGACAATTTATATCAGCAAAAAACACCCAGGATCTGCATTTTGAATACCTATGTAAGACCAGAACATTAAAGTAGTAGGCATTTTAAATATACGTACAAGCTTGTACAAGCTTAATTAATATGATTGAATGGATAACAATATCAATTATAGGAGTAGGCATTTCTTTACATATTCTCATTTCAATTCAGTGCATTCTCAAACACAAAATATTCCAAATTTTATACTTACAGCCTTTCTATACAGTCTAGATATTTTTTATACTTAGTTAACTTAAATGAAATTAACATAACCTAAACTAATCCACATTTATTTCTCTCCTACTTGTCTACATTCCTGAAACTTGTTTATTTGACAATATGTTATTTCGATGAACTGAATTGTTAAACGACAAATTAATGCAAAAAGTAAATAAAATGAAAAGTTCTTTCTAATTTGCGAATGTGATACACTTCTACAATTTATGCTAGGTACGACTCCCATTCAATCTACTAAGTTATGGGATTTAAGCGCTACTTCTTGAAGCTAAACAGATTGAGAGTAATTTTGTATGCTAGTAAGAATTCTGTCTGTCGTAAAATCTTTTTACCAGATTTTATCGCAGTTAAACATTTCATTTCGACGATGAGTCTGAAACGAAACTGCTTTTAGAATCTTTAAAATACGCGATAATCCGGTTTCCAACGACATTTATTTGACTCATATTAATTAAATTGCTCCTGATTCAGAGTTGCCGAATCCGAAATTTAGTTAAGAGCAATAAAGACAAAACAGTGTTCAAGTTACAAAACAAAATATCACTTGTCGGGGTCGATGCACTGCTCACAGCTGACGGGCGCAGGACGCCCCCTGCGGCCACTGAACTCTTCATTTTATCAATCTTTTTACTGATCTCGTAAATGCGGGAGGCAATTGACTGGATACTTGAATACATGGAGCTACTGATCCCATAGTAAGGACCGTTGAGATTGTATTACAAAAGAGATAAGAATAAAGCCGAAATTCTGATAGCTTTCTTGAGCGTTAAGCACGACTTAAATTTTATATTCTCATAAATTTTGAAACGCAAATTTCGAAAATCAATGTTTGATTGAGCTACCGTGTGATAGCTACTTACCGTGGGTGAATTTGAATACAACGGTCATAGACAAATCAGTAGGCACTGATAAAATATAATTGCTGTAATAGGTATTTGTATGAAAGTTTATTGAGACAGGAATGGAGTCTTTGTTATTGCGGGTATTGTTTGTGATTTTGGCTTGTTAGTGAAAGCATACGATAAGCTAAATTTGGTAAGAAGTTCTTCTGTGGGTACCGTTTTGTTTGCAACTTGTATTTATTGGACAATAAAATTGAAGAAATTCAGGTAAATACATCATTACAACTAATAATAAAATCCCACTATTTATCAGCAAGTGAAGTTATTTGATCACTTATTTAGGTACTATAATGTGTATGTGTTATGTATATTTATTGGTATGTTTAGTATATTCATTTATGTATTTTTATAAATATCATTTTTGTATAGTTTAAGTATATTTTTATGTAGTGTATGTTTTATGTAGGTTTATAGGTATGCCCCAAGCTAAATTTTCGAATATTCTACATCCATGGTTGTCTGGTAGAGATCGCTTCACAGCGATAAGGCCGCCAATTGTATATCTTTTTTTTTTGTGTGTTTCAATTTTTGTATTTTTTGTAAGGCATACAATAAAGTGTAAATAAATAAATAAATAAATAAATAATAAAAATTTACAATAGATATTGAAATCGGAATTCGTTCAGAAGATGTAAATTATTTTTATACTAGCGAAATTATAGAGTTTCAGTAGTTCTATTTTCTTTAAGAGTCAACTTTCATACGTTGGTACTGTGGATGTAAAGACTGCATCAGAGGACTATCACGAACTATCTGATCCCTGATGGATAAACCACTTTCCAGAATTCCCCCGAGTGTTCTCAAGCAAGTGGCAACGAACCACGGCTTGCATACATTAATTGGAGTCAGTTATTCTACCTTGTAAAAAAAATACACTATTAATTTCATATATTGTGCAAACTTTACATGATATAGAGTAAGTAAGTACCTACCTACTCGTCATAACCAAATTCTTCAGCCATTTGTCTGTGCTGATGATGTTATTTTACAATTTAATTAAATTTGATTTAAATAACAACAATACCGTTTTATAAAACGTGTAACTAATTCCTAAAATATAAATTGCAAAATACCTAGTTCTGTTGACGCGGGCAGGCACTGTTGATGCGTTGCCGGCCTTGAAATTAGAACGGCCGTTTTCTGTTGTTACATTAACTTTATTTTATTACTTATTTGAAATAAGAATTTTAATTTCTACATACCAGGTGTACCACTATTAGAGATTAGAAAGTTTGTTTTGTTTGTAGCGTGGCAGGGGTTACTAATCACGTAACGGCAGGTGTTCCCAAAGGTGTAAACTATTTTGGAAGCTAACTATAGAGGTATGATTACTTAAAAAAAGTATTTCAATTTCATGAATAGTTATGTTAAACAATATGTGAATAGTTACGTGAAACATGTTTTCACAATTATGTTTTCATAATTACGATAGTGTTTCTGATTCAGCGCCTGATCAATCAAATTTAAAAGGTACAAATACACTAGCTCTACATTATCAAGAAAAATACCTACGTGTTATAATTTATTGCGCTACTTTCCTATTTAAAATCAAACTATGGTGGGGAATGTTTTCAATAATATTAATCTCCTAAATCAAAGCTAACCACGCTTCCTAGAAAACTACGTTGTTGTTATGTTTGAGACCCGATTCGGCCGCCTCAATACCAACCACAACAACAAAATGCTCACAGCACTATCAGTGCAAAAAGCCTTAATGTTTTCAACGAAACTTTCTCGCACAAACAACTCGGATGTTCGTGCTATAGAATACTTCCATCTCGCTCGCACCTTTGATTAGTAATTAGAGCAAGCGAGAAAGAGCGACAAGGTCACTGGTCAGCCGCCTGTTCAGACAGCGGGGCGGGCGGAGAGGGGGGCGGCTGCGCGGGCGCAGACAGCGCAACGACATGGCGGTCGCCGCAGACGTGACGTCATCCGCGGGTCACGAGTCACTTGCAGTGAGCCTCTCATGCGTAGGAAAACTGGATGCTTGCACGATACTTACACATAAAAATTGTAAGTTATCTTGCAACAGACAGACGGCCGAGCTACCATAAATGGGCGCCGTTAAGGAGGCACGCAACGAGTTCACATGGCGTGGGTGCCTTATCTACGGTTCGCTTATGAGGGTTTTACGACGAACACTTTTTCTTATTTGCTTTTTAAGTTTTATACATCGAAAGAGATATTGGCTTTTCATGTAAAGTCGGGTTATAAACGTAGCTTATAAAATGCGAACACTGGATTTTACGGCGGCTTTGGTGGGACGGAGCAGTATAATCATATCTCTTAATAGTATAGCAATAAAATGCCAGATTTATGTTTTAATTAGTTTATGTCTTGTTGTACAAAAAAGTGATTTGGTTACATAATTAAATTTTAGTAAAACTAGAATGTGCTGATTCATTGCGTGAAGTAATCCACGTATAACAGCTTTAGTAAGAGATGATTAATATGGACTTAATCTTAATTGACTTGCTATCAAAAGAGAACCGGATAATTATACACTAAATATTTCATGAAAGTCAGTTCCCTGCAAAGATAATGTCTAATAAGCATCGATAACCCCGTTAAAGGCCACAGAAATATTGACTACCGTGATAAAGCTAAAGCATTTGTTTCTATTTTGCTTGAACGCGGCTATCTCAGAAAGTTCGACATCTTTTATTCATATTTAGGCTTTTGTTCTACAAGTATGAGACAAGACAAGGAATCAGTAGCAACGCGAGTTGAACCATATTCGTAAATATTTTTTGACAGCGCACTCTTTTTCTGAGCACATAACCTGCCCCAAATTCAGTATCATCGAAGCATGAATGATGTAGTAATGAATTGACTACCGAAGCTCCAAACATATTGAGATCGTTTTTTTGAAGAGATGAGTAATAAAAGCAGCGATAATGGTAATTTTACAGTGCACTTATTGGCACTTGGTGTATTTACGGACGGTTTAGGTGGGATTTGAAGCTGGGCCAACGTTTATATTTAGATAGTTGTCAAACTCCCGGTGCGACTTGCGCAATGGCGCGCTTGTTTTCTAATTGAATGCATTTGATTTCTCGCGCAGTTGCCGTTGTGTGGAGACTATGGTTTGCCAGGTCTATGATCCATAAGACTAAGAGTTTTTTTTTTTTGGATAAGCAGGTACGAGGCAACGGATATTATTAACAATGTTCTGCCGGCTTCACGTCGGAATAGCCCTTTCTCGTGAAATATCAGGACAAAAAGCATGTGTTATTGCAAAGGCTGTCTGTTTTAAATTTTCTGGTCTATAATATAAGAAGGATTAATTCCTTAATTAACTTATACATTTACTTAAGCAAGTCCTAATTAATTTCCTTTCTTTAGTCTCATTTTTTTGCGATGAAGCACGCATGTCTTTTGGAACTAACGTATCAAAACTAAAGCTGGATATGATAAACGATAGGATAATGGATACCCATTTTGGGTAGTCCAGGGACAAGAAAATTTTCTAATGAGAACTGACAATACAGTAATTGTCGGTCGCGACTAAACATCGGCGTCGTTATATTTGTGACATTACTTTTGACGGGATTCATGAGTCGGTGGAATCGGTGTGAGAATTAGATAATGGAAAATCCTACCAACAACGGTCAAATATTTATTTTGTACGCCTCGAGAATCCTGAAGGATAACTAAGGGTTAGGTCGACAACTCATAAATTTTATAGCTAATAAAGATCATGTGCTTTGTTTTCTAAACTCTGATAAGATGATAGAACCAAAATGAGCAAGAATAAAGTCAAAAGTATGCAACATTTTAAGCAAATGAGCACAATTAGAACATCAAATCTGCTGAAGACACGGAGCCTCCTAATTAGTATTTACATATTAACAAGTCTGTCGCTCTGGCAGAAAAAAATGTTTAAAACCCAGCCCTAGGTGACCTAAATACAGCGAGCTGAGCGACCCCTCTCGGGCATCATTTCTGAAAGCCTCCCCGGGTTAGCAGCTAAAACCAACTTCTATAGCTTATGTAACAATTCGCTATTTCCATTTAAATTCAACTATTTTCCAAGGAAATTATTCCAAGTTAGAAAAAATACGAAACTGGCTTGTATGTATATTGTGATTAGCGTCTAATTTTGTCTGCCTGTTAATTTCGGCAGGTTCAGCGTAGGTCTCACTTGATAGTGAATTTGACACGTGTAAGAAGTTATCCGCCGCCCGTGCCATCCCCTCACCCCGGGATGTCTCCCTTTTGCGGGATAGGGGGTGAGGGAGGGCGGAGAATAATATCTTTAGCTCGGGGCGCCGGTATGGAAATGAAAAATGTCGACAAGTGCGAGTGGCACCAGCCTGTTTATATTTAAACCCGTTGTTACATAGGTGCTGCTAAACCAAAAAGCTCAATTTTCGTAATACGTTCACGATTTTTAAGAAGATAAGTATTATTTCAAAACTAGTAAAGAACAAGATTGAAATTAAAATAAATCTCGTTCATCTAAACTGAGGTTGAGTTTAAAAATCGTAGCAACATGGACACAGAGCGCACCCGAAGCGGAACTGACATGAAGATTCCATTAGGAATCGTTAGAAACTCCGAAAAATACGAACAAAATAATTAAGTAACCTAAAATTAGCATATAATAAACATAATTAATGTTATAAAGAACATTCATGTTTTAGACTTAATTAATTCCTTTTGGTAATTTAACTTACAAGTAAATGAAATTAAGCTCGGTTTGCTACAATAAAATAACATATAACATATCTGACTTCAAACACGTAGGTAGTACCACTGTGCTAATTAAAATTATTAACATATTTAAATGTTAAAATACTTGCTTTTATTTAAAATAAGTGCTCAATTTATGTGCTAATCTCTGTTGGAAGAAGTGTTACATGAACATTAAACATGGTATTATGCTTTATTTTTTTTTGTACTGAACTGCTTCCTAAGTAGGTACAAGCTTCTAAATTCTATTCTACTGTGGGAGTGGATAAATTAAAAAAAAAAGAATAAATACCTACGTCCTATTTATTTTAGGAATTTTATAAAACAAATGAAATTCAATCAATAAAATTTGCCGTCTTTGCAAAAGTACTTTTTCATCAATCTTTGTCTTGTCTATTATATTTGCGTTCATAATAGGAGCGTTAAAAAAGCGCTTGGTGCAATGAACTACGCTGCAAAGGTGCAGCGTCCTTTCCACAACCGGTCGGTATGTGCACGCGAGCCGCGGCCGCGAGCTGCCACTTGCCACTTGCCAACGTACGCGACGAGCAAAACAATGACTCGTCAAGCAGACGACCAAGATTTCAAACTTGTTTTTTATTCGTAACTTTTTTTTATTGTGGCTATGCAAATGTGCGATCGCTTCTTTATAATTTTAAACATGGAATGACCTTTTAAATTGTTTTTTTAAACTAGTATGTTTTTTAATATTGTATTTTATGGACTAGAATACGGTTGGGCCATGGTTTCAAATCGTATGTTGTTGAAGATTTTAAGCTAACAGGTTCATTTTCATGAATTTGACTTCTGCTTTCTTAGTCGAGGGGTGTTAGCGGGTAGGGATGATGTCTATGTAAAACATCTGCTCCCAGTGTTTAGAAAACAAAAATGATTTGATGTTTCGCAACTTCACTTGCAATCCCTTTAACGTACTTAAGTATGGTAAATTGTAGGTATAGTCTTGACGTAATGTGTAGTAGATACCCACTATGCAGTAAATGGGACTACTGTGCAAATGGAATCAACGATTTCAATTGAAATATAAAGTTCATCTTAATTTCGACAATCTACCTTAGTCCATAAACGTCCATGCAAGTCTCTGTAGAATTTAATGAAATCATTTTCTATTTTAGGTGTGGCGTGTTGCGAATGTCCCTTGTTTAGTTAACGATCATTATGCTAGTTCAACTTCATGCAGGAGTCTTATTACTGCCATTTATATGATAACTGTTAAAATATTGGTGCTATGGCGGGCATGACTTCTACTTCTTTATGTAGTATTACTGTCTGGGAAAGTAAAAGAGAACAATATTTTTATCTGTTGAAAATGGAAGTCCAATTCGTGGTTGCGATGTCACAATTTAATGCACCAAAAACTTTTTATGCGCAAAGATTTGCTTTGATTTTCATTAAGTCAAGAAAATATTTCCGACTGTCAAGGGAGTAGTTACCAACATTGAGCTGCCATAACAATAAGGTCGTGAAAATACGAGATGGATTGTATTAGCGACCTTCTTCAAAGAGTTGTGAGTTTCTATTGGTCACCGCGGCACCGGCGACGCGGCGTTTTCCCGCGCCCGTTCACTTTTAGAACCACTTGCTAAGGCACAACGTTGCCATCGCTCTTACTTCGCACATCGATGTCTCAAGTCTGTTTACTCTACGAATACCTAAGGATATTGTAGTAGCTGTAAGATTTCTTAAAATTGAAACTATTTCTCTTTTAGATTCATATGCTTGTCATAACTCATCAGGCCAAGAATCTTCAGAATTTAAGTCTATGTTTAGTCAACAGATAATTGTTACGTTCTCTAAAGATATAAGTGTAGATTATACTATTTTGTTTTGTTGGGATATGTGTAGTGGATCAGATAACTTTTATTATTATACTGTCAGATATTAAGAATCGGAACACTTATCGAATGCCAATTTTATAATTGAAACGTGTTCTCGAAAACAACAAACAGAACTTATCAACGTGTTCGTTGATAAGTTCCTATTCTGAATATTCTACCGAGATGTCATGCCGAATTCCTCTCGCAATGCCAATTTTTCTTCCGATACTGGGTAAAGACCATATAACCATATCTTCATTTTACAGACGCGCAGTTAAATAAGTGCTTCCAAGTGCTTGTCGTGTGAATATATAGGACAATAGCTTTGATTTTCTTACTAAACTAAAGTCTCTAAAATCTAAGGTAGGGTAAAACTTTAGACCAACCAAATTTGCTTTGGTGCTTTTTCTTCACTATGACAATGTATTGAACATCTGTTGTAATTTGCTATCAACTTCTCAACACTCGATTTTTTTGCTGGTTCTTTAGCCTGTAAATAAAGTTTAATTGTTTCGTATCGGTGCCGCGTTGAAAATGATTGCGTTTTATAAATGATCGCGCAGCCCGGCACACATCTACGCCAATAATTCTTGGAACGAACGGAGTGTCAATTACGCGCCAGTGTTCGTACAAGCAACGTGCGTTGCTGTATTGTTATGCTAATATTGCAGTTTTACAATGTACGCTCACTTTGAAAATCAAATGGCACTACTTTTTTATTGCGACTCGTATATGTTATGGGAAATGACACGGTAGATTTTTTCTACTTTTAAGAATTTATGTAGAAGGAAAGAACTTGAAATGATTTAATTTCGTTACGCACAATGATGTCTCTACATTTTATGAACTGGTTCCAACATTTAATGCCATTAAAGTATATCAAACTACAAACAAAACTGCTATTTCACAAGATGCAACAATAGTTGCACGGTATACAGCAAGTCGCAGGAGGCGGTTGTCAACTTGAATATTTCTGCGACGTGCAATGACACGTAATAACCATGCTGCGGACAGTTCGCAGAAAACCCGCCACTTATCTGTAGATCTAGTGGAGGCACTCCAGCCTGCTTGCATCGACGCTTTGAGCCCCTTTAATAAGCATTTTGTTACGTTGCAAATAACTGGCCGACTCGAGACGAACTGACTGCTACTTTTCTTTATCCAATGAAATCGTAAATCGGCTGCTTAGGCAAAATTTCGTGCTTTAACAAAATGTATACATTAATTCATAACACTACCTGTTTCCTTATCGAGCAGCCATTAAAATGCGTATCTTAAATTCCTTCTAAATATCCTCAGAACTTGTTTAATTTCGTGTCCATTTCGTTTTATAGTTTAACTTTCCTAGCTTTGCATAAATTGGAATGAAAATCGGAGACGTAATGGAAAGAGGGCGAGTTTAGCGTTCTCTTGATGGGTAGATTGTCCTGGTGATAAGCCGCTCTCGGGCCCTCGGCAGCGGTAATCCCCTCTCTCCGCTATACAGCCTTTCTCTCAATGCCTACACTTGAGTCTAATCTGAATTCCAATACATCCACAATCGCTCTTTATCCGCAGTTCTCTGAGTTCTTTCTTTGACCTGCGTTGTGACGACGTGAGCATGTTACGTAGAGATTAAAGATACGTCTATTTTGAGATCATATTCTGAATTATCATTGAAGAAATCAACAACACTTTTGTTATGAGTGTCGTACTACTGGGACGTAAAACTTTATGTACGCCATTATAATATTTGTTATGAGTCAACAGAAACTGCATGCTTTTGTAGGCTTTTATATGTATAAATCAGACTGTCACTGTAGCTAATTGTGTCACACATTTGAAATGTTTGGCGAATTTATACTATTGTCCGCTAGAATGTGTTAAAAGCTTTGATCATGTTCAAAATTTTGGAGATTAAAATCCTCGTCATTTTGGAATTTACGAAAATCTTACAAGTTGCGAATTTCTCTCTGCAGATCTCTCGGCTGCTGTTTTGGGTTTTATGCCTAGTCGGGTCAAACTGAGAATCGACCTTTTAGCTGATATAGCATGGCTTTTTAAATTTTATACTAGGCTATCCTTTAGTCTCACCTAAAATAATCTTATTTACGCAAACTTTACAGCGTAGCTACACAGTTGTTTGGATAGTTTGAGTAGAAAATATCATTTATTTACATTCTGAACTGTAGAGTATTTAATTTTAAAATGTAATATTGAGTGATTCACCGCGCTCCTGATACATATTTAACGCAGCACAAGCTTCACTGATTTTATAGAAAAACGTGCTCTACCTTGTTAACTACCGTTACCCGCCGCCGCGTGGATACGCGCTCTCGCGCTCTCATGCCGTTCCTAGCTATTTCATCTATTATTTTATGTAAAAAGTCAATTATGTATGTAAAATCAAGGAGCTTGTTTAACATTTCTTTATTACTAACCAAGTAATTTCCTTGATTTGTCAAACAACTTACATTTGATTATGAGTTTCGTTGGTAAAATATTACGTTTGTAAAGCCAAAAGACAAATAATACGTCATCCACGTACCTATTCTGCTTTTGTTTTTGTTTATTTTATATCGGTAAATGGTAAGAATACAATGTTTTGACGGAATCAAAATAAAGGGCAGTACATTGTGTACTTAGTAGATAAGTATTTTATGGTTATTTTTGAAATAGAATTAGAAGAAAAGCCGTCTCTAATGGAAACCACCGTAAAGTTCGAGTAAGTTCGAGTAAGGATCACTGTTCTAACAGGAATCTTGTTGGATCGACATGCACAGTTTCGAAGTAAACAAATGTTGCGCCGCCACACTTAATTTACACAGCGCTCACATGACGTAAACAAAACAAAATGTGGATCAGGTCGCAGAGAGAGCATTGTTTTGGCCATCTGAACGAGGAGCGGAAAACGGGTTCAGCGAGGAGGTATTCCAGAGCGAGATAAACATACCTGCTTTCTTTTGAGGGCGAATTTCAGCGGCATGGCGGGCGGGGGCGCGGCTTGCGGCGGCAGCGCGGGCGCGGGCGGCGCGGCGGGCGCGGGCGGCTCGCGCGGCGCGAGCGGCTCGAGCGGCGCCTGCGCCAGGCGGTCCAGCAGCGCGGCCGCGTCCTCGCGCCGCGGCTCGTCGTCCGCCACCAGCAGCAGCCGCCGCCAGCGCGCCGAGTCGAACCCCCAGTGGCACGTGCGGTGCTCGGCGCCGTGCGAGTGCGTCACGAAGCGGCGCGGCGCGAACAGCGCGCGACAGTCGGCGCACGTGACGCCGGCCGCCGCCAGCGAGCCGCGCGCGCCGCCGAAGCACTCGTGGTACACGCGGTAGCCGGGCGCCGGCGCCGGCGCGGCCGGGCCGGGCCGCCGCGCGCCGCCCAGCAGCGCGGCGCACAGGCGCTCGGCGTCCGTGTGCGTGATGAGGCCGCACGAGGGCGCGGCGCGCGGCAGCACGCGCGACGCCTTCAGCTCGTGCAGCTGCGCCGGCGTGCAGCGCGAGCAGTAGATCTGCAGCTCGTCGCACACGCGGTTGATCTGCTCCAGGCTGAAGTCCGTGAGCACGGACGTGAGGATCTGCGGCAGGCACAGGCGCCGCTCGCCGCCCACGGAGAAGCACGAGATGCGCTCGCCCTCCAGCCGCGCCTCGCCGCGCTCGCCGCGCTCGCCGGCCGCGGCCAGCAGCAGCGGCGGCGCGGCGGGCGGCGCGGGCGGCGGGGGCGGCGCGGCGCGCGCGGGGCCGCCGAGCGCGCGCGGCGCGGGGCCCGTGAGGCTGCGCGGCGCGTGCGCCTGGAACGTCCGGAGCACGGACGTGATGTGCGGCGTCACCACGTCCATGGCGGCGGCGCGCTAGCCGCGCATGCCGGCGCGGGCGCGCGTCGCGTCAGCCGCCGGAGCACCGTCCCGCACTGTGAACCGAGCCCGTGCGCGATCAGATCTGTCCGCATTTGGCGGCGCCGCCTGCGGTATCGAGTGGCTAGGGCTGTGTGTGTGAACTTCGAGAACGCGAGTGTAGCGCGCGGCCGCTCTCCCAGACGCTCGGCGGCGACTGAGGCCGCGGCCCCCGCGCCCCGCGCCCCGCGCCGCCGCCGACCTTCCCGTCAAAATAACCAGAATGGCAGCGCGAGCCGCCGCGACACGCACCGCCGAGCGGCAGATGCGACACTTCGTATCGATGTAGAGGAAAAGTAAACAATGGTTATTTTTTTTTCTTTTTCGAAAATATATTCTCAGGAGGAACGATTAAAAAGTAAAGAAGTAAACATTTCTACAAACTACGTCCAATACTTTCGAATAATAGGTTTAACATCTAAATGGCACAAGATTCTTATAAGATCTGCTCAAAAAAGACTATTAAGTAAAATGAAGTGGTTATCAAATGCATACTATTTCTATTTTCTACCAACTACTAACATCACTTACGCAAAATAAATCGTAGGCATGTCTAATGCTGCGTCAAAGGTCGCATACTCTTTGGCGGCGCGACACGCGCGGGGGCTGCGGCGCGGGAAGGGGGGGGAGCGGCGCGGGGGAGGGGGGCAGCTGCGTCTACTGGCGTTCACTCCCTTCGTCAAAATGCCTCCATTACCAAGTGACAATTGCCATCCAATTGTGAACCTTAACACAATAAGATAAAACACTGCAAAGTGCAAATATTCTTGACGTCGGCGTACGTGACGTGGAGTACTCGTTATTTTAAATTGAGCCTTGTTCGGATTTTTGTAGAGTACGTTTTGTATTACATTGTTTTCGAAAACATACGGTCTGAAACTTGCTCAGAATTCTATAATCAGGGCGACTGTAAATATTTTGTAACCTAAGAAGGTTACCGAACCACTGAATAAAGTGTTTACAACATGAAGTTAATTAGCTTTTCTGAGTGCTATTATTTTATTAGAAAAAGAAAGGGACTCGGTAGCGCAGTCATCGAGCTCTACAATTTCAAATCCGTTTAACTAACCCACAATTTTACCTATTTAAATATAGGTACTTAACTCTATATATTGTAGGTATTCTACATAAATAACGCATTTAGATAAGACTACTAATTCTAACTCGCCGTTTTTATAACCATTACATTAGCTTATCAAAATCCTATCTACTAACTCTACTTATTAGGGAGGCGCATATCGACTACGATGAAAGATATTTAGTGTCTGCACTTCGCTACCCCTCTAATATGTTACATAGCGACAGTGTCTTGCTTGAGCAAAAACACCATGTATTTTCAAAATTGCCTTTACAGAGCTCTACATAATGTACGTCGCAGTAAAGACGCTACAGCTCAAATTGTGAGATAGCGGGTTCGATTCCCGCACGGAACAAGAAAAATAAATGTTCCAGGTCTGGGTGTTTATCTACAACGTGTAACAAAATGGAGAGATAAAACTTAAGGGTTAGCTTCTATACCATACGTAGAATGTACAGCAAAAGAATTGACATGATCAGTGCTGGTATAGACTTTCATAAACATTTATTTAATTATTTTGCAACAAAATATTTTGACAACCCTAGTCAACCTAATAAATAAGCTAAAACAAGACGTGTGCCGCAGTCAGTGACCTTATGACTTTTCCCGCACCGGCTGAACTTTATAGTATCTTCTGTCTTAGTTACCCGTCACTTTATTTTAACGCCATCTGCTATCGAATAGATTTTATCAAAAGCTAACAGCTGTTTTTAGGGTTGACACTTAGATAATGTTTTTAAGCTTTTGCATTTCAAATCCTCAATTATTCTTAAATAAATGAAAAATGTGATAAATAAAAATTACCCGACCAGGAAATTTTTATTTATCACATTTTTCATTTATGACCTAATTTTGACCTAAACTTTTAACAGATTTTTTGGCTGAACCGTAAAGACAAAAAATTTATGTTACTGTTACTTATAAACTACATCACCAAACATACAATTCCCTTAAGTATTATCTCTTCAAAGTCAAAGTCAAAAGTCAAAAGAATCTTTATTTCGTAAGTATTTAAATACATTTGAAATAAGTCACAATTTACAAATTGAACTGAATCTACCACCACTTCGGAAAGTCGATCTGTTGAGAAGAAAAGGCAAGAAACTCAACAGCAATCATCTTTTAAAAATACACAATAACAATAACAACAACAACAATTTACAATCTTCTTGCATCCGGATATCTTATAATAAAACTTTATGCTTATCCTTAAATCTATCGAAGGGTTAATCTTAAATATTTTGGAATTTTATTATAAAAGCGTACATATTGACCCATGAACGAGTTGGTGATCTTCTGGAGTCTACTATTATATTTATACATTAGGCAATCAAGTACTAGACAGAAACGTAGACATAGATATAGAGGTAAAGATAGAAGTAGATAGATGTAGCGATAGAGGTGAGTGATATTACAGATAATGTGGATGGAGATGAGGATAGTCGTGGACAGAGACTGGACACTAACACGGACATGAACATGGGGGAATGGGATGGAGATGGGGAAGTCAGAGTCAAATTCAAAAAAGTAACATAGTCAGCACTTCAGCAAAACGACCTGGCACCGCTAGCAGCACCCGTTCACGAGTATAACGCAAGCACCAGCCATCACTCTCCTCAACCATATTTTAGGGAAGAGGGTGACCCGACACCCGACGCTACCGCTAGCCATGCCGCCTGAGGGTGCATGACGTTCTTGCTGTCGTATGGATAAGAAGGCAGCAGACTGCCGCCTGGAGCCTTTTGGGCGGGTGTCAGGTGGCGAGTACAGCGATACAGATTTCACCATACAGTGATCGGATGTCCCTAAAGGTGCAGTGACGGACACCGAGTATCTGTCAGGATCGGTTGTCAGCAGAAGGTCCAAGCAACACGCAGTGTGGCCAGCAACGTCGGGGATGCGCGTAGGCTCGTTAACAAGCTATGAGAGACCGTAAGTCAGCGAAAACTTAAAGGCCTCTCTGCCAGCATGGTCAGTGTCCTGATACGGGTATAACCACTGCCCGTGGTGAGCATTAAAATCCCCCAGAAACACCAACTGCGCCGTGGGAAAACGTTGCTGAATCTTATCTGCTGTATTGCCAAGGTATTCCATAAGCCTCGTTGTCTCCTGATCTCCGCTATGTGAACGATAGATACAGGCGTAAACCACTTGGTCTAGGCCAGTATCTATGTGAACCCACATGACTGAAAGGTCCGGCACTTCCAAGTAACGGAGACGCTGATAACAGATCGCGTCACTGGTATACATGCACACCCCGGCGTGCGGGCGGAAAAGAGACTCCAGGATATAGCCTGGGTAACCAAGGTATGCCGAGTCTGACGGATCGCAGATCTGCGTCTCTGTTAGAAAGAGTAGGTGTGGTCTCTCCGTCTCAAGATGATGGTGGACATCATTCAGATTGGAGTGCACTCCTCGGATGTTACAGAAGTGCACTTTAAGGGAGAGGAAGTGCAACCGCTGTTGAACCGTATTCTTTTTAGGACCTTTCATTGTGAATTGGTAGTGGAGTGAATAGGGAGGAGAATAGAAGTTGAGTGAAGTGCTGCAAATGGAACCAAGCAACTCGTAGGGAACAACGCACCATTGGGGAACTCGCCTGGAGTTCCCCAATGGTGCGTGTGGTCAATTCCCAGTTCTGATACATACCTAACTATAGGCGTATGGAAAGGTATAATGCTTGATTAAATGACATTCTAGCATAACGTTAGATAATTGATTTAAAATTAAGAATATAGTAACACAAATGGAGTTTAGATGATAGAATTAATTTGGTATAATGAGATTAGCAACTGCCGCGGCCACAAGTTGTTCACTAAACTAAAAACGCCCGAGTAGCAAAGTTGCAAACTCTACTTAAATGAACTTACGTTAAGGTCCATACAATGGATGTAAGAAATTAGATAAATAAAAAGCATTCAGAACTTTATTTATCCAAAAATTCGTAAAAAATATCGGATAACATAACCTAAGTAGTTAGGTATGTACCTAACCACCTACTTTAAATAGTGGTAAGTTAAGTACCAACTGAAAAAAAATTAAAGAAACTTCAAATACCTACTATCGGGAAATAAGATAAACAAAAGACTAACTTTAGCATTAAGTATCTTCTTAATTTTAAAGGATCTTTTAAATAGTTCCGAATCCCTTAACACGGTTAATATTTTTATAATTCTACAGTATCAATTCTCAATAAAGACCAAAGTTACTAGGTAGATACACCTACCTACAGGGTTAACTTCAATCACCTCTTG
The DNA here is from genome assembly GCA_944452665.1 of Stenoptilia bipunctidactyla. NCBI lineage: Eukaryota > Metazoa > Arthropoda > Insecta > Lepidoptera > Pterophoridae > Stenoptilia > Stenoptilia bipunctidactyla. The sequence goes on along the minus strand of OX101740.1, from coordinate 23,005,570 downwards.
CAGGCAGCCTCTCCACATCAATCCCAACTACATTTGTCTACGACTTTTTACAAATCTTGATAAATAACACAAAATAAAAAAAGGGTTTTCTCTTTCCCTTATATTTTGTAAGAAGTGCCTATTATTATTTTGAAGCAATATTTTCTTACGCTCAGAGTTAATAAAGCTGCGACACTAAACCGAGGCTATTTACTATTACTATTATTTTTGCTTTTACTTTTTGTATGGGAAAACAATCTTAAAAAATCTTCTTAAGTCATTTTGATTAGTTATAGAACAAATGTTGTTGGGATTGAAGTAGAGAGGCTGTCTGCTAATTAAAATTAACCCTGTTCAAGCTAAACCCACATATTGGAACATATGGAAATATTTGGCTCTTTGGCCTATAGCGGTTGTTGGTACACCAATAGCTGAGAAGCCTGTGTGTAAAAATATAAGTACTTATCGACAAAATTACTTCATCTAAGTACCTAACTGTTATTATTAAAGAAAGTAATGTTTTGACGCGATTAAGTCCCAAATATTTTTTTCGAAATTCCTTCATATATTTAGAAAGGTAAACATAAATCTTCGCTAAAACCTTAACTTATTTATTGAACCTCTGTTTTGAGCTGATTCATAATTAATGCAAGAAGCGTTTGATAAGACTTTGAAATCGTTAGATATAATCTAGGTACCTAAAAGTTATAGTTTGTATTTACTAATTAGCATTTGAAAAATAAAATTGAAAATATCTACTAAAACATCGATATATTACGATATACAACGTGTAACATAATGAAGAGATAATACTTAAGGGCATTGTATGTTTGGTGATGTAGTTTATAAGTAACAGTAACATAAATTTGTTATTCTTACGGTTCGGGCGAAAAACAAGTTCAAAGTTTAGATCAAAATATCTAAGTGTCAACCCCAAAAACAGCTGTTAAATAATTAAATAAATTTGTATGAAAGTCTATACCAGCACTGATCATGCTAATTCTTTTACTGTATATTCTACGTGTGGTACTGTAGCTTCTAACTCTTAAGTTTTATCTCTCCATTTTGTTACACGTTGTAGATATAGAAATCAATCAATATTCTTATGCCCGTCTGCACTAAACTCCACTTAGCATAAGCTTAGTTATGACACGCCTAAACTAAGTCACACCTAATCATTGACTTACGCTGAATTGCTCTGCACCAACTTGTTTAGCTTAAGTGACTCCTACAACGATCGTTCCCTAAGTAAGTGAACGAAATGAACGAAAAAGTCTATTTTGTCTTTGATTTTTATCTATGACTTGGTTCTTCATGTCACATTGTAATGTTTGCCGGTTAATTTAGCTTTAAAAATGCTGTTATTCCTGAGAAAATATAATAGGTAGCAAGTTAGTTATCTTAATATAAGTTAGGTTATCTTAATATATAAAACTGCTGCGTTGCTGACTTAATGGCTGACAGAATACATTTCTTAGGGAGTGTAGAGGAGCACTTCCAGAAAGAAATTCCCGCGGGAACGGAAAATATTGGAAATATTTATTTTGTAAGAAAATTTTTATTATTTTATTTATTTTTATTCCCTGTTATTCCTAGTGCACGGATGTGAAACTTGGTATAAAGATTCTTTCAATGGTTGTCTGGTTGTACTACGGAAGGAGTTACTGAAATTACTACAGAAAGGTTACAAAAAGTTGCGGGAAAAAGTTAGTTTACAATAAAATAATACCTACTAACATTTAGTATGTAATTACTTACCGGTCACTCTCGTACTCCAGACTTTCATCAATCTTATGAAGTATAAAAAGGAATACTTCTTTTGACACACGATACCTTTTGTAAAATTCGATATCGTTCATGATTTCAAGAGGATTTCCTCTTGTCCTCAGAATGCGTGTCCTGCGTTGTGGGTTTTCATCGTCTAAATCTTCGAGAAAGTCCAAGAAATTTACGAATTCGTCCAACTCATTAATCATAGTCATGTTTTTAGTTAGGTACAAATTAACTTGCAACGATTTCACCAGGGAAGAATTTTTTAAGTGAGGGAATGTAGGTACAAATTTAGGTATTTCAATATTCAATCTTCCTTCAATCAAGAACATGATCGAAAAGTAATGAGAATGATACAAATAAAGTATTGTGGGAAGTTATGTATCTCAGGTTTATTTAATATTTTTGAAGTTTCACCAACTACGTAGTAAAGTTTTTTCTAAAAGATAACATGGTAAATTATTAAATATAGTGTATATAAAAAAATCTAACTATTGTGTTGGCATAACTTTTCGATCATGCTTAAAGACTTGCCTAAAGTTATGGCATGGGGAATCGGGCACATAAAGTTAAGAATTTCTTAAGCATTTAGGCATTGACCTAAGTTTAGTGCAACGCAAATTTTGTTCGTAAGCACGTCCTAGAGACTTAAGCATCAACTTAGGAGCTGTCAAAGTTTAGTGCAGACGGGCATTAGTGTAAATCATAGACCTTGTGCTAAGGACTCTACTGAAGATGCTTTGCTACGCCTAGTGTCGACTGATAAAAAAATGATAACTGAATTGGTGATTTTCTGGACCTACAAAAGGCTTGGAATCAGAGGGAATGCAGCTTTTTGGTTCCAGGACTAAATTACTGATAGGGGAGGGGCAGCGTGATAGATTTGAAAATTTTACAAGTAACTATTGCTTTTAGTGACTATTGTTTTATACTGTGCCTCAGTATTTATTTATAGTGATTTGTATTACTTACAAGTAACTGTTTGTTCCTCTTCATATCATGAGTATGTATAAAATAAATAAAAATAAACTCATCACAGGGCAGTACGATTGGCTCAAAATATTCCTTACGAGTGCTTGTAAAATATCTAAATAGGTAAATGGACTATAATAGTAGATTAGTAGCCAAGGGCTGTAAGGCATCAATTGCAGCCCGAGATGTTTAGGCGCACGAGCGCAGCGAGGCCACTAATCCAAGTAACCCCGCTGGATGGTAGGTAGGACTCCTTCTGAAACCACCTAGTTGGCCCCCACCCTTCTTTTAAACTCTGCCAACTTCATCTCTTTTGAAAAACAAGATATTTTTTACCTGAACTTTTATACTACCTCCTTAATTAACGTCAGTATTGAGTTATTTCAAATATGCAGTTAAAAATTGAAGATCTAGTTCACTACTAATTACCATTTTAGAAACAAAAGTAAAATATTGATATCACATTTATAAATCAATAGATAAGTAATATTCTTTGTGAATAATAGTAGATTTCATGCTAAGCACTCTACTGAGCGACCACCCTTCATATAAAATCTGCCACCAACTATCACCGCTCCGGCAGTGATGTGCTCCGGTGGTGATGTGCTCCGGCGGTGATGTGCTCCGGCAGTGATGTGCTCCGGCGGTGATGCGCTCCAGCAGTGATGTGCTATGGATGCACAATACGAACATGACAAACTGGGACCAGAGTATTTGAACAAGAATGGAATAAAATAGTCATAGTATCATTAGCAAAACGACCTGGCACCGCTAGTAGCACCCGTTCACGAGTTAACGCAAGCACCAGCCATCACCCTCCTCAACCATATTTTAGGGAAGAGGGTGACCCAATACCCGACGCTACCACTAGCCATGCCGCCTGAGGGAGCATGACGTTCTTGCTGTTGTCTTGACAAGAAAATAAGTGAGTGGGACAGTCACCAGTATGTCATATATATACTGCACAGCCAAGCCGTAAACAAAATTATTAAGTAATTAGAAACTTTTAGAAATATCCTGTTGTGCTTAATCCCATGCCCTTTTATCATCTAAGTAATCTTTAGTTTTATAATAAGCTTTTCGAGATAGAGTGTTTTTAACGATTGATTTAAATTTATTGAATGGCAGGGATTGAATTGACTTCGAAATTTTGTTATATATACGTATTGACATTCCAATAAATGATTTGCTGCTTTTAGCCAGCCTTAATTTAGGAAACGCTAACTTATGGTCGTTCCTAGTCTTTACAGAGTAATTTGTATCATGATTATCTTTCCTAGTTTTAAATTTATTACTATTCTTATAAATATACATAATGTTTTCATAAATATATTGTGATGCAAGGGTCAAGATACCAATCTCTTTAAACTTTTCTCGAAGAGATTCTCTGTTTCCAAGTTTATACATTCCACGAATAGCTCTTTTCTGCAGTTAAAATATCGTGTCAATATCTGCGGCATTGCCCCAAAGTAGGATGCCATAGGACATTATACTATGAAAATAACTAAAATATACCAGCTTCGCTGTATTAGCATCAGTCAATGAGCGAATTTTCTTTACCGCGAACGCTGCAGAACTAAGTCTACTCGCTAGTTGTGAGATATGGGCGCCCCATTGCAATTTAGAATCTAAGGTAATTCCAAGAAAAACAGAGTTATCTACTAGATTCAATCTGTTCCCATTACCTAAGCCGCAGATCAGACTCAACTTGTTTTACATTTGGTGCAGAGAATTTTATACATTTAGTTTTTTTATCATTGAACGCTAGATTATTTATATTGAACCACTGAACAACATTTGCGAGAGCATTGTTTACATCGTCGTAGTTTTTTTTTCTCATTACTATCAGGTTGACTTTATTATTCATTCACATTCCTTTTGTTACTTTTACATTTCCTATATCTACCATCTACGTTGCTACGACATTAAACTAAAGCTAATCTGTTTTAAAGTTAAGAATAAACTTTATAATACATAATACTCGTAAAAAAACTTGAACTCCTCACCTTAAATAAATTAAAATCCCCAGAGAATCAAATTTTACTACATGCCCCCAAAATAAGCAGAGCTTGTGGTATGGAATACTTTGTAGCGAACTAGGGGGAAACTATAATATAAATACTATAGATGAACACCCAGACACAGAACATTTTTATTTTTTGTTTCGTACGGGAATCGAACCTGCGACCTCACGACTGCCGCCGTATAAGCGTAAAAATTATCTTCATACTTAGAGGAAATCTTTGGACAATCATTATAAACTATGATTTAATGTATTTACGGGATTCTTACCACGATTTTCAATTTTATTTCCAGCGATCATGGTGCTTGTAACAGCATCGAAATATCGGACGTGCGAAAATAAAATTGAAAATCGTGGTAAGAATCCCGTAAATACATTAAATCATAGTGAAAATAACCGCGATAGTTTAAAACAATTAATCATTATAAAATTTTAACTCCTTAAATCTCCTTAAATCTCCTTAAATCACACCACCTACACCCCCCAAAATTAGCAACCTAGAATATACATACATGTGTATACAACGTGTAAAATAACGAAGAAACTTAAATTTAAAGAAACTATTAAACAAAAATTGTGTAGTAAAGGCTTTTATATAATTTCTGAATATATGGACGATAAAAGTCCTTGGTTGTAATTTTTTTTTTCAAATTTTATTTTATTTTATTTATTCTGGCACAAAACAGTCACACATTTTACAAAAGAGAATATAATTTCAACAATTGTGTAAGCAAAAGACAAGGAGTGCCCAAAAAACTTAATTTACATAAATAATTATAATTTCGGGACACACATATTTCACATCTAATATTCAAATATATATATATATTTATAGCTAACAAAAATAAGTTATAAATATTAAACACTATTTCTTACAGTTTAACAAGAAGCATTACTAACTATAATATTATTGAGAAGGTTTACAGTTTTATTGAGAAGGCTTTAGTCTGTTATACAAGTTTTGCTTTAGGCTTTTCAAAGAATCATGGAACAAATCTAAGTCATGAAATTGTTTATTATACGAGTCAACACTGCGGTACAAAAAGTTATTGCGACAGTAGTTTTTACGAAGATTAGGTGGCACAAATATATTTAACTTTCGTGAGTGGCGAACGGGTAGTCTGGCATTAGAAATAAAATTAATTTCTGACAACAGTGTTATGGAATCGATTCTGTTGTTGATTATCTTAAACAAAGTCAATATATCTATCTGCTTGCGTCGGTTTTCAAGTGTCAACAGTTTTAAATCATTAAGGGATTCTAAGTATGACCTTTCTGAGCAATTGCATCGATAATTAATAATCTTGATAAATTTACGTTGAACTTTTTCAATTCTGTCTATATGTACTTTGTAAGATGGGCTCCATACGGTGCAACCGAACTCCAAAGTTGATCTTACAAAAGCAAAGTAAAGGATTTTTAGAGTTGAGGTCTGTTTGAAAGGTTGAGTTACTCTGTTAATAAAGCCTAGACTTTTAAATGCTTTTTTCACAATACTGTCTATGTGTTGAATAAACGAAACTTTCTCATCCATGATTATACCAAGGTCTCTACTTGACTTTACTCTTTTTAAAATTTTACCATCAATAGTATAGTCGTAGAGGATAGGAGATTTGTTACGTGTGAATGTCACAATATAACATTTTTCAGAATTTATAAATAGTTGATTTAGTGAACAGTATAATGAAAGTTTATCTATTACGGACTGTAGTGTTAGACAATCTTGGGGATCTTTTATAGGCTTATATAATTTTGCATCATCAGCATATAGCAAATATTCGGCATTTGAAATACAACTATCAATGTCACTAATATACAATATAAAGAGCACAGGTCCGAGATGTGATCCTTGAGGGACACCGGAAGGAATAGGCAAGAAACTGGAGAACTGTCAGCAGATTGGGATGAAATGCGACATTTCTTTGCATCTTATCCATGGCGGCAAACTTGTTTTACATCAACCGATCCATCGTGCTGCGCTGATACTGTCTCAAGTGTGATAGTTCAAGCAATGGAGTACTACATTCCCCATGCTGACCTATCCCTTGAAACCAAAGCTTGCCCATGGTTTAATAGTGCTTGCCTTGCCGCTGAAAATCGAAAGCGGGAAGCATACAAAGCCTGGGCAAATGCTCGCAGAAGTAAAGCCCTGGATTCGCATGAACTTAAGAAAAGATACAATGCTGCCGCCAAGTCCTGCAAAAAGGTGATCAAAAGAGCTCGTTTTGCCCACATAGGCCGTATCGGAGACAGAATAGCAGCATACCCTTCGGGAAGTAAAGCTTTCTGGTCCCTTGCGAAGTCGGTCGAAACGAACTTTTGTCACCCGTCGCTGCCACCACTGAGGAAACCCGATGGTTCTCTGGCCCACACTGCGAAGGAGCAAGCAGATTTATTTGCTAGTATCTTCGCAGAAAATTCTCGTCTAGATTTCCAAGGAAAAATCCCACCTCAATTACCTCAGTTCAGACCTACAATGGGTACCGTTCACATTCGCCAAAAGGAGGTCCTTAAATGCTTGCTGCACCTAGACGAGAACAAAGCCAGTGGTCCAGACGGCATTCCTGCAGTGGTCCTAAAACGCTGCGCAGCTGAGTTGTCTCCCGTTTTGACGCGCCTCTATCGACTTTCATTGGAATCGGGTAAGGTCACCAAGTCCTGGAAGCTTGCTAACGTACAGCCAATGCCGAAGAAGGGAAGCCGTGCCAATGCTGTCAACTATCGACCAATTTCAATCACCTCCATACTTTACAAAGTCATGGAACGTGTATTGAAGAATCGACTCCTGGCATACCTCGAGACCAACGAGCTACTAAGCGATAGCCAATATGGTTTCCGCAACGGACGCTCGACCGGCGATCTTCTCGTGTATGCCATTCACTTATGGAGTGAGGCCTTGGAGGGTCATGGTGAAGCAATAGCTGTATCCTTAGACATTTCCAAGGCCTTTGACAGGGTCTGGCATGATGATCTCTTAAGTAAGCTTCCAGCATATGGCATACCGATTAGACTTTGCGACTGGATATCTGATTTTCTGAGGGAAAGGTCAATTCGAGTAGTATTAGATGGCTACTCCTCCGACCAAATGACAATTAATGCCGGGGTAACCTCAGGGATCTGTTCTCTCTGCAACATTATTCTTGCCGCACATTAATGACCTTTTAACACCGGGAATTATTGGTTATGCTGATGACAGCACTGTTATAGAGAGATACGTATCCAATGCGCGAGCATTGGAAATCCAGAGTGAAATCCAGAGTTTAAGAAAGTCAATGATTGAGCGCGTTGATTTGACCTTACGAAAAGTATCCGATTGGGGTGAGTCGAATTTGGTCAAATTCAACGCGTCTAAAACTCAGGCGTGTCTATTCTCCGCAAAAAAGAGCACCTTCACATTTACCACAGATACATTTCCAAAATGTATCTGTCCCCATCACTGACCATCTAGGGCTTTTAGGCGTAACTGTAACATCCAGTTTAAACTTCGGTCAACAAATTGTCAAGTAGCTTCGAAAAAGTTGGGTACCATCTCGAAGGTACGGCGGTACTTCGGCCCTGCACAGCTTCTTAACTTATACACAGCACAAGTGCGATCATGCATGGAGTACTGCAGTCATCTTTGGGATGGTTCAGCCAAATATCAACTAGAAACTCCGTTGACCGAAGAGCCCGTAAACTAATTAATGACGTCGACCTTACAACCAAAAAACTGCAGACCTTAGAGCATCGTCGTAAGGTTGCGTGTCTAACCGTGTACTACAGGATACATTTTGGTGAGTGCGCCAGTGCTCTGTTTGAACAAATTGAACCCTCACCCTTTTACCATCGGACTACTAGACGCAGACAGAACTTCCATCCGTATGTGGTAGATATTCCGAAAAGTCAAACTAAGCTCTTTGACAGTTCCTTTTTGATACGGGTCGCCAAGGTTTGGAATGAACTGCCTGCGTCTATTTTCCCTGACCAGTATAGTCCTAGTACTTTTAAGCGTCGAGTGAATAGGTTTCTCGTGGATGGACGTGTACCACCTTAGTCTTCATGTTCACTTAACATCAGGTGGCATTGAAGACAAACGTCCCATCCATAATTTATAAAGAAATCAAAAGTTTTTTGGGCCTATTGCGAATAGTAATTTCTAACAGTTGTATTGATTGCAATACCTTCCTCCAGTTTAGTCAATGTTGAGCAACCTTGTCAACGTCCCTTGTTAAGTTAAATCACTTATTGATTATTCTATGCCTTTAATCTGTATGGAAAAATACGACGTTTTGTAATAGAAGTTTGTTTATAGCAGTGCAGTAAAATGGGAGAGTGATCAGCACCTTAGATCATCAAAGATAAATGTTCGAGCATTCGATAATGAAATGGTAAAATGGTCTGATCTGCTGGTCTGGATGGTATTTCTGTTAAAATCATTCAATATATCATTGACGGTATTGCACCATATTAAGCCAGTATATTTAATAATCGTGTTGATAGTGGTGTGTTTCCGGATTTAATGAAACTTAGTAAAATTATTCCTGTATTTAAAGCTGGAAACATGACTGACCCCAGTAACTTTAGACCGATCTCTATATTACCAACACTTATTCACCTATTCACATTAACTCCTCTCCTTCTTATCCAACGCCATCTCCATCTCCTTCCTGTCCATACAACAGCAAGAACGTCATGCTCCCTCAGGCGGCAAGGCTAGCGGTAGGATCAGGGGTCGGGTCAACTTAAAATATGGTTGAGGGTTGTGATGGCTGGTGCTTCCGTTATACTCGTGAACGGGTGCTGCTAGCGTTGCCAGGTCGTTGGCCTGATGACTTTACTCTGACCTCCCCATCTCCATGTCCAGGTCCGTGTCTATGTCTACGACTATCCTCATCTCCATCCACATTATCTGTATTCTCTCTCACCTCTATCGCTACGTCTATCTCTACTTCTATCTACACCTCTATATCTATATCAATGTTTCAGTCTAGTACCTACCTGATTGCCTTATGTTTAAATATAATAGTAGACTCCAGAAGATCACCAACTAGTCCATGGGTCAATGTGTACGCTTTTATGATAATATTCCAAAATATTTTAGATGAATCCTTCGATAGATTTGAGGATAAGTGTTATATAAAAAGTTTTACTATAAAATATCCGGATGCAAGAGAAGGAATTTCCTGTCTGAAAACTGTTATTGTGTATTTTCAAAAGATGATTGCTGTAGAGTTTCTTGCCACTTCTTCTCAACAGATCGAATTTCCGAAGTGGTGGTAGATTCAGTTAAATTTGTAAATTATTTGACTTATTTCAAATGTATTTAAATACTTACGAAATAAAGATTCTTTTGAGTTTGAGTTTGTCACTGTAAGTTTTTTTCACTTTGTCGTAAGATCCCCAGACAATCACACCAACTCCATGGCCTCAAAGTAAACCTTGCTTCTGTTATGAGATACCATGTAGTGAAGTAGGAGGGGGAAACCCAGAATATAAATACATATACAGGGTTAATTTAAACGCAGGGTTAATATTAATGCAACACCTCTTGCGGGCAGCCTCTCCACATCATTCCCAACAACATTTGTTTTACGACTTTTTACAAATCTTGATAAATAACACAAAAAATAAAAACTAAAATTTTTTTGTTACTTACTCTACATTTTGTAAGAAGTACCTATTATTAATATGAAGCGATACTTTAATGCGCAAGGGTCAAGGCATACCTACGCTCAGAGTAAACATAGTTACGCCTCTAAACAGAGGGTATAAATATTTTTTGGATGAAACAACAAAAAAATTAAAGTTTTTAAACTGGCATGGTCATTAACATTTAAATTAACTTTAGAAACGGTACCGTCGTGATCATGGCGCTTGTAACAGTGCCGAAATATCGAGAACTCAAAATAAATGAAAAACATGGTAAATATCCCGTTTCTAAAGTTAATTTAAAAAAAATTTAAAACTATTAATTTTAAAAAGTTGTAGTACAATCGTTGTTGGGATTGTTGTGGAGAGACAGCCTGCAACAGGTGATGCGCTTATTAAAATTAACCCTGTGGATAAACGCCCAGACCCGGAACATCCTGTTTTTCTTATTCAAATTCAAATCATTTATTTCAGCTAATATGCCATATTTTTACACAAAGTTTACATTTTTAAATATTATACAAATAAATTATAAATAAATTAACTAAAAAAAATATGATTTTACATTTCCATTAAATTTAAAAAATTTAAAAATTAAAAAAAAAAAAAAAATCTTTTAATGTAAAATCATATTTTTCTTTCATATATGTAAATCATTATTTCTTGCGAGAATCCAGCTCGATTGGCGTGGTAGCGTCTTGGTACACCACGGCACCGCGGAGACCGACAAAATATTGAATCCTCCAATCATAGAAAATTCCAATCTGGATTTTCTTGTCATGGCAAAGCTCATACATTAGTGTTGATTTAAGATGGAGGATTGCGGCTTGATATTGAAATCCAGCACTAGACGATGCCTTCTTATTTGCTAGCTTTTCTCCGTAGGTTTCCCTTCTTCCAGAACTCTACGAACTTTTAAAGTACCTAATTGAAAATACATACGCCGCGTTTCAATATAATTAACTACGTGGACAAGGCGTAGTTGACATTTCCATATTCAATGTCTTGTCCTTTTAACGACTTTGAGAAGTTAGGGTCACTAATAAGAAGAACGATTAGGTAGTAGTGACAATTTGGTATGGAAAATATCCTCTGTATTTTTCCCGTAATTCCCCTAATTCCACCAGCGGAAATACTGTCAGTGTACGGATGTTCATACCTGTTTTTTTTTTTTTTTTTTTTATAAGTGACTAAACCCGCGTTTGACCTCAATCTCACCTGATGGTAAGTGACGATGAGGTCGAAGATGAAAGCACACGGGTTTAGGAAGGAACTGGCTCTTTATACAATATTGCCGGAACACATTACCGCCGGAGCGGTAACATTTGGCGGCAGACTTTATATAAAGGGTGGTCGCTAGCCAGTCGGACCCAGAAGGGATCCTACCACCAAGCAGAAGGGACTATGAAACGCTATTTTTTTACCTATAATTCATTGCTCATACTTTTTAAGTCCGTTGAACATTGAAAGTCGGCATAAGTCGGGAAACGTAATCCCTTCCGTTCCCTTCGGCGTTGTAAACATACAAGAAAATAATTCCCTGCGCTGAGCCACAAAGCTGCCGCTAAAATTTAATAGGCCCGCAGGTCATAAATATTCGACCTCTGAGAAAAAATGATCTCCGCTTACACCACTACTTTATTGTCAAACCTGTTATTTTATAAAAAAACAAGGTTCTTTGTCATTTAGGAGAGGTTAGATATCCGAGCTAGATTATGTAGGATCTTTGTTTTTGAGACGTTTCGGCACTATTTCAGCGTTCATTGTAGGTAACTTTTGACTTCTATCCATAACTCATAATTTTAAAAGGTTTTAATTCAGTTGATATCTAAGTACCCACCTATATGTATATGGTGACTAACGTTGTAATTATCTGGTTTAAAATCACTACTTGTTAGAATGAAGAATATCTTATTAGATTTTATGAGATCTAAAAATTCAAAATCTTTTTATTGGAGGCTTCTCGAATAAACACATTTTCAAAATGTCTCCATAGTAACTACCTGAATCGTAAATCAATCATCATCACGAGCGATTTGTCTGAATTTACCAACATGTTTGTTGGTTATTTTTTATTATTGCCCAAAGTACGGACTGTTGTGATGAAACGTAAGCAATACGCAGTCAATTCTCCATAAGGAGTTGTCAAAAAAACTATGCTTAAGGAGAGTACAGTCACATATTTCTTGTATGTACCCGATTCTGATCAGAATTATATAATAAAAGTAGGTACTTAATTTTTCACCAGAAATCCCTATGAATAAATAAAGAGACCTTAGTACACTTTTCCCGACACGCCGCCGCCGCCTCAATCGACACGCACTCAGCAGTGTTCCCGCCACACGCACCCGCTAAGCTCTTCAACATTTATTCAGGAGGAGGCAAACATGAAGCTAGTGACCGGTCAAATAACCGTCGGTCATTGCGATAAAGTATTCTGAAATTATTGTTTTTTTTTAAGCTATTTTAAATAATTATCAATGTTCGAAATGTGATTTTGAAAGAAAGTTTTATAATTAATTTTGTTTATTAAGCAGTTTCATTTATAAGTTCCATTCCTTTCACAGACACATGTAGTTAATATTTCACAAATTACGAAGCGTATCCTCCATTTCTCCTTACCGGGGACGATGGCACTTGATTTGTGTCACCTGGCCCGTTAAACATATCACCGGGCCAGTTAAAACTTTTTTCTGCCATGTGACCCGGCGCCGGGTCAGACCACCGTGAAATGTGCTAACGAAGTTCTTTTATTTGATACCCCACACGAAACAGTCAAGAATTTTCATTTAGTTCTTTACTTTAACTATTAATTCACTTATGTTCGAGTAATATTTTTTACATATTTGAGCTGTGCTCACAAAGTTCTTTCATTTAATACCCCACACGAAACTATAAATAAATTTTTTTATGGTTCTTCACTTAAGTCCCCTAGAGGGCGCTGTAGTCAATTTAACGTAACTTTATACATATAGCCTATAACCAGCGGACAGTAAAGAGTTTTCCAACGAAACCTCATTTGTTCAATTATGATTCCTAGTTTAGAAGTTGTGAGGGAACAGATGAACATCCATACCCACATACATAAGTACATACATACAGGTAAAAATCATATCCCTCCTTTTTGCTTCGCCGTAGTCGGGTAAACAATATGCTTTAACACAAATGTTAATAATTAAGTATTAATGATAATCGTGATTAGAAAAGTAAGCGAACTATCACATTTCCAGATAATTTTTCAACAGACTTCCAAAAAAGGTGGAGGCTTTCTTACACGATATTTCAGACAATTACGAATCGATTTTAAAAATTCTTAATTCATATAATAGAGGATACTTCATAGTTGGTGTCATATAAATTTCATCAACATCGTTTGGGTACTTCATTGAAAATTTCAAATTTTTGAAACAATATGTATGATTTCGGAGAATGTTTACGTGGATGACATTATTAGTTGGCCAAAGTGTTGACGTGAAGTCGGTTTTTTTAAGGCTCTGCATTCGTTCGTTATCAATACCTTTGATATTGGCTGCCGTTCACAAATCTCAAGACTGACCTTTAAACTGCTTTCTCTTCAGAAATTTATTTGCATGAGTTTAATATCTTTGTCAGTCTCATCATAAAATAGAATTTAGGTATATGGATACGCCGTGCGCAGGAAACCTTGTGCTTCTTTGCAATGCACATTGCGCTTTTCTGCTCGAAAATTAGCAGAGCTTAAGGTACCCATAGAGTGTTACCAGAGCAATCGATGTTAATTGATCGACTAATCCATTCTACTATTGATCGACGCCCTCGATCAATGGATCTGGTACGAGGGTGGGTTGAAAAGTTCGCGGCCTAGTCAAGAAAACAGAATAAAGTACATACAAAAATATTTTTATTTTTCGACGTAATCTCCATTTAGGTCTATGCACTTCTTCCATCTGCTTTCCAGAGCTTCCATACCTGTTTTAAAAAAAGATTCCTCAAGGTCTTCAAAATACAGGTTAACAGCGGCTTCGACCTCTTCATTCGTTAAAAATTTCTGCCCACCGAGGTGTTTTTTCAGGTTTGGAAACAGATGAAAGTCCAAAGGTGCCAAATCAGGAGAATAAGCTGGATGTGGCAACAATTCGAAACCACAATCACGAATTTGAGCCATAGACTCGACAGACGTGTGGACTCAGGCGTCGTCCTGGTGAAACAACACTTTCTGTCTCAGTAATCCTGGGCGTTTCTGTTTAATTTCTTCACGTAAACGGCGCAGAAGGGTGCTATAGTACGCAGATTTTATTGTTTCGCCTTTTGGAAGGTAGTCCACCATAATGATACCCTTAGCATCCCAAAAAACCGATGCCATCACCTTGCCAGCCGACAGAATTGCCTTTGTTTCCCTAATGTTGTTTGCATGTCATCATGGATCTCCTTTGGTGTTAATCTTTTTTTAAACAAATATTTAATCACAGCTCGTTGTTCAAATTTCTCCATTAGTGAAAATTTGTTCTACACACGTATTTATATTGTTCGTAAAATTTTATTTAAACAAGATATCAAATTGAAAATTCGCGGGCTGACAATTGAATAATGACAGTTCAAAATGACGGCAGAAAAAATAACAAAAGTTTTTTTTTTAATGGCCAGGCCGCGAACTTTTCAACCAATGTAGTAATACCCTAACAAAGTTATTGCGGTTAGAAAGATGTTTGTTTTTCTTCCTGGCTGAAATAGCTGCCTGGCACAGGCTAAAATTCAGCAACCAGCAGGGCTAGCATGCTCACATCGATAAATAGTCGAATCGACAAGATAAATATTATTTTGTTATTTTATCCTATTATGTAAGCTAATATGCGCACCATAATAGATAGAATTACTCGATTTGATACCATGATTAAGACCACAGAACCAAATATGTCATAATCTTAATAAATTACATACGCTAAACACCATATTCTAAGAAAATATCGATAAAAGGCCCGATTTATCGTTGTCGACAGTAGCATGCTAGCCCCGCAGGAAGGGCTGTTTGTTTTTTTTTTTCATGTCACGGTCAATTTGTACTGTAGGTACCTATTTGTATTAATTGGATAATTCTGACTGAAAAAGAGTGCCAAGAGCACACATTATTTTGTCTCTTGGTCTACTGTAATATCCTATATAACAACTATCAACAACTAGTTAAAGCCGAAGTGTGTGATGACTGACTTCATCAAGTGTTTTGTGAAATTCCTAAGATGAATAAAACTTATTGAATTTTGAGCGAAGCCTTTCGATCTTGATATTTCAATCATAGGAAGCCACAGAAGATTCGTAATTCCTTCCTTGCAAAAAAGTGCGTTGAAAATAATCTGTCGATCTTAAGCAAATTTATTTCTTAAATCGAACCAGGACCATTCGTGTCTTAATCGTAGTCGTCCCCCAGCAGCACGAGCGAAGGCCGTGAATTTAAAACAAAAACATTAATATTTTCAAAGCATAGGTAATTAATGTACCTACGTACATACATACATAAACTCTTGCCTGTATCCCTTTGAAGTAGGCAGAGACAAGGGAACACCAATTGCTTCGAATCCAGATATACCTCTTTCGCTTCCTCCACGTTCATTAATCTTTTCATACATGACCGCCGGTTACGGGTACTTTTAACTAGACCCTTTTTAAGAACGTCGCCAATTTGATCGGCATACGTTCGCCTAGGGCGGTCTCTTCCGACAGCACCATAAATGCACCAATGAATGTACCTAATAAAGTAAAAAAGATTTGCTAGTATAAAATAATTAAGTAGGCGTTTTCACTGTGCGGATTTAAAACATTATAGAATAATCAACGAATGCAGGGCATTAAAAACCGACTTCACTAACATTTCAATATCCGTCAAAAAAAAACAAAAAACTATTATTTATTAAAAACTTTGGCTGAAGTATAAATAAATAACTGAAAAAATGTGTTCTGCAATGCTATACCATCAGATGGAGCTACGTTAGTAATAGAACGTAAAAATTAAAATGTGTTAAGTAATTTCGAGGCGTACCGCCAGGCCCCGGTACCTCAGTGGAAGAGTGCCGGTCGGGTGATTTTTATTTAACACATTTTTTCAGTTATTTAAGAGTAATAGCATTTTAAATGCAAAAACTTTAAAATACTTAGTATTAATTTTAAGAACATCAACGTTAATATTCTCCGTTTTTATACATGATTTTTCTAAAATTTCAAAAAGTACTCAATAGATTTCGATTTATATGGACCACCTGTGAAGTATGAAAATATGTGAACATCTCTATCATGTGAAACGAGAATTAAAATCGCATACAACCTACAAACTTTTCAATCCGTCCTGAAAAAATAAATTGACAAATAAAATAAAAAGCATATATTATAACAAACATGGCTTTATTTTTATTTGACACAAGTAATAATAATACACTATAGTATAGGTACAAAGAGTTTTATAATACAAATTGAAATATACGGAGGTCCAAATTCTACAGCAGGGTTGATTTATCGTCACCAGCCAAATTTTAATGTTAGTTTCTTTGATACGAAATAAACGTGCCTTAATATTTATTTAAGCGTCGCCCAGTACAAAAAAGTATAAATATGGAACCACATTTTTTTTTTAAATAGTCGCTGTTGATGAACATAATATCTACTATTACGCGGCATTTCATGGATAAAACTACGATTTAGTACTACAAAATGTTTTGTAGTAGCGTGTAGTCATTTTTATTTTAATGGCAATTTAGACTGACCAATGTTGGCTTAACATATTAGCGGATATATTAATTTCCTTGTTAAAAAAATAAATACGCTTTTTTGCAAAAACCGTTTTTTAGAAATGATACTTATTGTACTTCCATGCTGGATTGGGAGCGAAAGAAAAACAGAATGTGCCAGCTGCTTCTCTTCCCAGGCAAACTGTAAGTCAGCTAAGGGACGGAGGATTTTGCGGGCGACAGGCTGACCCCCTGTTACTGCTATAGTCTCTCTCCATCATAATAATACCTCCAAATGGTATTTATAGCCTCTGGTGTTCTGCCTACCCCATTAGGGATACAGGCGTGAAGTTATGCACTTTGTATTGTACTTATTGTGTAAAAAAAAGACGTGTGGCACTCGGAGACTGCCGCGGTAAAGCTATTGCATAGCATTGTTTATCAACTTATGCAATTATCATTATTTATTTATTTTATTAATGCAGTAATGTTTGATCTAATATGAAGTTCCACAAGTTGCTAGTAGATGGCGCTGCTTGTTTATTAAAGCCCGCATGTAAAGTTATGAAATCAAAGTATCACCGCTGTGCCGGTCGGAGTGGGGGATGTTAGGTTTTTTCGTAACGGAATTTCTGGATTCAGTCCCCACGCTCAAGGCCCGCGATAGAAGCTATGCAATAGCTTAAAAAAATGGCCGATGACTACAAATCAACCCTGTATATAGTCACCATAAAATGTAGCTATGGTTTGGCCCACGAGAGAAAATATAAAACGGCATTAACTCGACTTCTACCAAGTTTTACACAAACTCATACGATACTCATACTTCTACGATACTCATGTTTTAGTCGCTTACGACATATTTGCGATAATTTCCATACACTTTTTTTGTGTCGTTTTTACAAAAAGAGTACATTGGTAGAGACGTCAATGCCCTTTTATTTTTTCTCTCGTGGGCCATACTATAGATTCGGATAGTTTCATCCAGTTGATACAATCTATGGTCCATACAACGAAATTTATTGTACCTTTGGTAGTGCATCCACACTGCAGTTACTTTTTGTGGACAAACGTTTCCAATTTAGGTACTGGACAACCTCTGATAACAAAATTATTACCTATACATGTTACGTTGAGTTAAGTTGCCCAACTTTTGAAAACAGTCAATATGTTCCACAATCGATAACAGTTGTTAAAACATGTTTTCTAAATACGGCAATGTATATGTACAGTCACGACTTATGAAATGTATACGTTTCATTGAAATTTTAACCTTATTACAACCGACTATAAGCTGCGAAGTGTACACATTTCATTACACGTGACTGTACAGATAGGACCTACGACCTTATACCATAATTGAACTGTTGAAAGATTCGCTTTGTTACATTTGTCAATTAGTTATTAAAAGGTCAGTTCAGAATATACAATGTTTGATTGTTTCTAATTATCAAGTTTTATTTCTCATTTACAAACATATTTTTGCTCGCCGCTCAAAACGAAAAAGAATCACACTCTTATCATCAATGTGTTAAAAATGACAAATACTTGTCTGGATTCTGACTAAAAAAGAGAATTTTGTCTCTTGGTCTACTGTAATATCTTATTTAACAACTATCAACAACTAGTTAAAGCCGAAGTATGTGATGACTGACTTCATCAAGTGTTTTGTGAAATTCCTAAGATGAATAAAACTTTTTGAATTTTGGATTCCCTTGTTATATTTTTTTAAGTGTTCTAAACAGTAAAACAAGAAGTATTACTTTTGTAATTAGCGCCATCTATGCATTGACAAGGGAATCAACAGGTACATTACAATATTAATGCTTATGCTTCTAACATTATATCTATACTAATGTATAAAGCTGAAGAGTTTGTTTGTTTGAACGTGCTAATCTCAGAAACTACAAGTGGGATTTGAAAAATTCTTTTTGCATTTGTTAGCCCAACTCTTGAGGAAGGTTATAGGCTTTTTTTATTTTATCCCGAAATTCCCACGGGATCAAAAGTTACGCAGGTAAAACCGCGCGCGGTGGCTAGTAATTTATTTAGGAACAAGTTCTTGAATGTCACCGGACAATATCCTGTTGCAAAGTGTTGTTACAAAAAGTTATGCAGTATGGATACAGTTATCTCAAGAAATATTAGAATATGTCTGACCATTAATTACATGTGTACATGTGGGGAAACAAGCTACAAGGAATACACAAAAACATATTAGTTGTTTAATTTTAATGATCCGTTATACAAGCGTAGTTTCGATGGTGGTAGACATCAGGCTAACCACCATCTTTTTCGTCAAATCTTAATGACAGTATCCTTCGCTCAAATATTGTCTTACATTCTTAAGATTCATTAGGTATTCAAAAACTAGCGTTATACAGAGAAAAGATTTGTTTTTTTTTGTGTATTTGTTTGTTTCTGTTGAAAAAAGTAGAAAAGTACTGGACCGATTCAAAAATCTACAGAATATAAGTAGTATTGTTGAATACAAGGATGTAGAGGCAACCGTTGATTACTTGTAAGGTAGGTATAGTTGATAATATTTTTAAGGTAAGCAGGTAATAAAAGGTACTTTTTTACATAAAAAACGGTGCAGAACTTTGGTATATAAGGAGTTAAAAACCTAAGGCAATGTAAGCCGATTAATTATAATTGAGCTAATACAGCGTATCACAGTTATATCTATCTAAGGGCGGTTTGATTCAAACAGTTCGTATTGTAGATAGCTACGTACGAACGTCAAATATTTACGATAATGTAATATGTTTTACGTACGTGTTCATACGATTGCCACAGTCAGTAGGACCCAATATTTATATCATCTTTGATTTGAACAAAAGAGCTCAAGCGATGATTGTAAATTATACAGTTCATATTTTAGTTAATTAATTCGACCAGTAGGAAACGAATAGGTTATTAATGATATTTTTAGCTATTTTTAGGTTTGACGATAGTTGAAACCCATTAAAAAGAACGCGTTAAAGATAAAACACCCTGCCCTGGATACTTAAATAGCCAATATCAACCGTCTTATCAAATAATTAAACTTAGGAATTTATCGCGCTGCGACCAAACTTGGGACAGGACTCCGTTGGTCTGGTCTCAGCTGGTCGTCGGTCTGGTCTGGTCATCCGTATGCTTCTTCCTCGATGATGGTTTCCCAGGAGTCATTGGATTCAGTCTCCCAGGAACTCTGCTCGTCTTGTATGTGCTCTTCATCATCATAGTACGCCAACTGGAAGATAGAGTAATAGTATTTTAGGTTTCAATACAAGAGACAGCAACAGGTTTCTACTCAATACTTTTGTAACTTTGGGTTAATTTTGGAACGATGTACAAAAAATTGCAATAAAACTTAACCAAGTTATTATAGGCAAATAAATTCAACTATTTTATGAAGTCATCCTGTCTTAGTGGCATCTGTGTATACCTGGTCAATCAACGTTCAGTCCGTAGTAGAAGGGTGGGTGACCGCTGATCAATAATTTATTACGTGGCTGCCGTTTTCCGGTAACCTACTGATTAACCTCCTGAGTGCGATTACGCACTTCATCCCGAGAAAACAAAGATCTAGAAATTTTGTATGAAATGACGGATGCCAGATGTAGTGCTTAACCATCTAAATAGTTGTACGGCTACGCCGGACCGTCAATTCACGGATTCGGATCGGATGAAAATCGGATGTAGTGCGTAACCGCTCGAAATGTCTGTAGACATTTCTAAAAAATCTGTCATTTCCCGACCAGCACCTCCTCGTTATAGAGTCATTTCCCTGGAGTGGGCCAATCACAAAGGGTTCTAATGATAAAATGCAGGTCGCCAAGGTTTGGAATCAACTGTCTGCGTCTATTTTCCCTGACCAGTAGGTACAGTCCTGGCGCTTTTAAGCGTCGAGTGAATAGGTTTCTCGTGGATGGACGTGTACCACCTTAGTCTTCATGATGACTTAATTACCATCAGGTTTCATGTAAGATAAACGTCCGATCCTTATTTTATATTTAAACAAAAGATAGATTCTTAAGGTAAGGAACTCGGTAGCATACTTTATCGGTTAATCGCTACCCAGGCTGACACTGATCCTTACAACCAAGCGGCACTCACTTAGTTTAGTTGTTTTTTAAGACTAAAGCTGGAGGAGGTGTTTTTAGCCCGCACTAATTTGAAATGAAAATTAATGAAATGAAAAAGACTTTATTTGTGACACAAGCTTCAAAATAAAATATTTACACATAAAAGTGTAAACTCAAAAAGTAAAAGAAAGGAAGAAAAAATGTCACAAACAGGCCGCAACTCAGCATGTTGCTAGTTAACAAGTAGCTTGGACTAGTCTACAGACTTTCGTTCAATTTGAAACCCTTCTTACCTCACTCTCGTGCAGCCGATGCACTGTTTGCACTCGAATCTGGAACATCCAAGCATGGCCGAGCGCCGCCACCGTGCCACTGAGCAGCAGGGGCATACTGAACCGGCACTTCCAAGCGAGGTTCATCAGGAAGATGAACAGACCCTTGCGACCAGTCATCCTCTATTTTTTTCTGCAATCGAGGAAATAAGGAGGTTATGCGGCGCGTCATTTGGATGATAATACTTTTGATTATAAGACTGTCTTAAAGTAAGGGTTTCTTTGTAGCTGTTAGGTACAGAGGGCAGCACATCAAGCGTTACAAATATGTAAAATTTCTCCAACCAACCAATTTTTAACTTAATGTCGAGGGCATAGAGTTAAGATTCAATTACAATTTTTTGACAGATTTGTAACACTTGATCTACTGTCTTCTGTACGTTTTTATATTTTAAATGCCAATAACTTGCAAGAAATCGTATGCGAAAATAATGCCTAGATTGGCATTAACTTCCATTTTTTTTACCATCGATATCTGCCTAGAGGGTACTTCATTGGTAGGTATTTCATCTTTATATATGTAGGCGATAAGTACCTAACTCAAGTTTATAAGCTTTGGTCCAGTAGGTACTTTGTAACTACAGTGCCCAATAAATATAAGAAGTCGATTTTAAAATGTATAATGGCATCATGAAAGCAAATTGAAGCGTAAAAATTTCATTCAGCCTATGCCCTGCTACAACGTCAGTATGCATGGAACACCAGTTGAAGTGGAAGCCTCTACATCACTTTCCTTTCGAAAAAACTGGCCGTTTCGTGTGGAGTCAAATGCTGATCCTGTAGTAGTTGATTTTCAAGGTTTGCCCTATCTGTGGGCGCAATTTCATCTCAATCTACAAAGCAACAAACTAACATTCAACGTTACAAACTTTTTCGTTTCTAATAAGCAGGATATTGGTTTCGCAATGAATCAAAATGACATAAACCTAAGCAAATATACAATTTAGTACCCTGTCAGCTCATACCTATTGTGCTGTATCAAAATGTAAATTTGTAAATCATATTTCAACTAAAACTGATAAAAATACTAAATAACAAAAAGAAGTCAAAACATTATTTGTGTATAGCCATGACAGCAGATGTTACACCACAGATAAAATAAACAATTTAGTCCGATATGTCATTAAAAATACAAATATAAAGGAACGAAACGGGTGCGTATTAAAATTAACTGTATAAAAACAGGATAATTCCTATTTTATTAATTTATTTTGGGTTATCCTTAGGTTTATTGGCTTCGTTGCATCAAGGCGTAAGTAGTCTTGTAAGTTAACTGTGGGTGGACTTCCGCACCAAAAGATGCAAATGAAATTTTCTTACAAACAAAGACCTAACTACATTTTTCAGTTTAGAACCTTTCAGACTGACCTGTTTACTGAAATTATAATAGCCCTTAACAGCGCAGGTCGGCCAAGAACAGCTCTACTGTAGCTGGATAAGTGTGACGTCAAATCGGACTAGTCTGATCACCACTCTCGTAAAATTTATTGGCGGCATGTGTACCAATGGGGTGCCACAAATGTTGATGGGGATGCTTCTAATGAAGGTGTGTTTCGAACTCACTATCATCAGGTGAAATGGAGGTGAATATTGAAATCACTCTACAGCTGCTACATTTTTAAGCTATTGCATAGCTTCTATCGTGGGCCTTGAGCGTGGGGACCGAATCCAGAAATTCCGTAACGAAAAAAAACCTAGCACCCCCCACTCCGACCGGCACAGCGGTGATACTTTGATTTCATAACTTTACATGAGGGCTTTAATAAACTTCATATTAGATCAAATATTACTGCATTAATAAAATAAATAAATAATTATAATTGCATAAGTTGATAAAAAATGCTATGCAATAGCTTTACCGCGGCAGTGTCCGAGTACCACACGTCTTTTTTTTCTCTACAATGCATACGAAGCGTTAACTATAGGTAGGTACCTACGCCTTATACATGTTACAGAAACCCAGTAAGTATGATCTAGCATTTCTGCTGTACATACTCAGAAGGTTATTAAATTAATAGTACTTATACATTCTCCTAAGATAGTGTATTTGATACTAAAAATTACGAAACAGCATTCGCTGAAGGTCGATGTTCTGACTTCGTTACCTAGGAATGAGGAGTTTTCTGACAGCTCATAAAAATTAGTTCAAAAAACCTCTATAGATGGCACTTTTAAAAAGCCGAAGGCGTTAAGTCTGTATACTATAATGTAGGTAAGTGGCATCTACCATTTATGGTTATTTATACGTTCAATTTTTGATACAGACGTCAATTAATTTATTTTACTTTTAAAAACGCAGTGTGGAATAAATTCTTCGCCTTCGCCTTTTGTAAAGCGCCATCTATCGAAGCCTTTTGTACCAATTTTGTACAGTTTTGTTTTTTTAATGAGTTGTCAGAAAACCTCTCATAGGATTGAAGTTACCTATTATTTCCAAAGCATAACAAGGACGTCTAACCTCACTTAAAGAAGAAAAGAGAGGGAGAGAGCAATGTGAAATGGACTTGCCCTAAAGAACTGGTAAAAAAAACCTGATTTGCAGTTGAAGTCATTGAGGGCACGACAAGCTGAGAAGCTGAAATGGTTGAGAATAACAACAGCTTTAATAATTCATGGTCGTTGATGGATGATGTTTCAGAGTGGTAATAAATGACGTGCCTACTCGAAGACGTATCATATATAGTTGATGGACCGACCATCGGGTCAAGAAGATGTGATTAAATGTAGAATGGGAGAACCAAATGGCAGCGGCGGCAAATATAAAAGTTCAGGTGGAAACTTTTGTCTAACTGTAGAAATCCAATACAGAGAAACGAAGAAATGTAATAATTAGATTGCCTCTTTAACTGTTGCTAGTTTAAAAATCTATAGGTACGATTACTTTTCATGATGATGATGTAAAATAAGTATAAAATTAATAAAATCTACATTCTAAGATGCCAGTAGTTTTAGAAATAAAACAGTAGGTACAATTTAATACTATATAAAAGTACCTAATGCTTTTTTTATTGCACATAGGTATTTCTATTTCTGAACGTGCAATTTTTGATAGAGTGCACTATTTTATTTTTAGTTTACCTACTGTTCGGGCGATAACTGTAGGCCTTATAAACAAGCTCAAAGTTGCAACGGAAAGGACTATTCTCGGAGTTTCCTTGCGGAATCAAATAAGAAATAAGGAGATTCGCAGGCGAACCAAGTCACCGACATAGCCAGATGAGTTGCAAAGCTGAGGTGGCACTGGGCGGGGCACGTAGCTCGCAGAACGGATGGCGGTTCGGGCAATAAGGTTCTCCAGTTGCGACTACGTAGGCACTAGATAGAAGACGTAGCGTGGGTGCCCTCCTAAGGTGGACCGACGATCTGGACAAAGTCGCCCATAAACGCTGGATAAGGGCAGCGTAGGACCGATTTGTGTGGAGAACCTTAGGCCCTGCAGTGGACGTCTCCTGGCTGAATGATTACTGTTCCGCAAATTGGTTCCTCACGTTGCTAGCATACCTATATCAAAAAGGGCGCTCTCTCTAGAGGTGGCATAATACCTGTATACCTAACAATACACCTGTATAGGTGAAGACATTATATCACATAACAAGTTATTCTGCAAACCTAGAGTCAATTTTGTTGAAATAATATAAAGTATACTTAAGATATTTCTATTGCAGCTCTAGTTCTCACCATACCAATATAATATAAGGATATACCATAATATAAGGAACGTTAAAGAGCATTTTATGCCTGAATCATGACCACTTGAGAAGACTGACGTGAGACTCAAAATTACATTTTAATACACATGGGATACACTAAAAGTTTTGCACTTCTAGTTAATGTTATATATTTTTAAACGACTTGCATCCTTTTTAGTAATAAAAAAATTTTGGCGGGAAAACAATTGCCAATTGATTTTTATCACACATCAAAGTTCTAAGTAGTTAAGTACACAACAAAAATGGAATTAAGCCGAAAAGATTTTAGAGCGATGTTTTTTTTATGATTTCAAAAGTTCTCTCTCCTTCTCCGCAATACTGTGCCGCTCGTCTTCAAAATGCTTTTGGGAGAGAAGCACCTTGTTTGAGAACCGTGATTCGATGGTTTGCTGAATTTGAGAGAAGTCGGGTTTCTTTACATGACAAATTCCGTTAAGGGCGGCCTTCGGCTGTTGTCAACGAAAATAATGTGGCTAATAAGCGGCTAATTTCGAGGACTATTGGGGATTGGTATCATTCAAATACAGAAAATTTTACACGAATAATTAAAAGTGAGGAAACTTTGTATCCCTCATGAACTGACAGCGTACCAGAAGCGGGCTCGCGTGGATTGATGCTACTAAAGTACGATCACGGACATTTTAATGCTGTTTATGACATTGATACTAGAAACGAAATATGGATTTATTGTTTTGAAGCCGAGAACAATCTTGTGAATCAGTGCCTGCTTGAAAATGAGAACAGGCCAATAGAAGTGAGGCAGGCGAAAATGGCAAAAAAAAAGGAGGATCGAGTTCTTAACTACGGGTCCCTACAATTCTACTTGAAGATCAAAAGGGTGTTAATGCCGAGCAGTATTCTACCATTTATTTAGTCAGCGTATTACCAAAAAGCCTCGTTCTCCTACATAATGACGCCTTTTCACACACGGCCAACAAAGCAAAGTCATTTTTAGCTTCTGAAAAACACAACTCGTCACGCAATCTGCACATTGCCCTGACCTAGCACCCTATGATTGCTGTATTGCCTCCAAAATCAAAGATGTGATGAAAGGTTTCACTTATACCAATTCCGAAGAGGCAGCGATAGTGTTCAATCAGCACGTAGAAAACATGCTTACAAGAAAACTTCGATTCCAGGTCTCTAACAAAAGGCACTTGGTATAAAGTAATTCAGTCATCTCCACTTAAGTATCCTTGGTTTGGTGAGAACCTTAGCAAGCATTACACAACTACAGCCTTAAGGCTGCGTTCTGGACACGTCCCACTCAATGGCTTCGCATTTTTGATGAAAAAGGTAGCATCTCCTAACTGTTCAGATTGTGGAGTAGTTGAAGATGTGCAGCATATTTTGATGGAATGTGTCCGAAACGAGCCTGAGAGGCTGGAAGTTTTGCAACGTTTCGATATAAATATGCGCGATGTAGGAATATGTTGCTCCATTTTAGCATCACCTTTGTCAAAATTGGCAATTGCATTGTATAAAGTAGCTCAGATTGGCATTAATCGTAGAACCTAAAAATGTATAAGATTGAAATGTAATGAAATGTATAAGTTAGTATATAAATTAGATTTTGTTTAGTTAGAGCTAGTTTATAAAATGATTTGCACTCTACAAGAGTGACATGGTCAAATTATTGTACCAAACTGTCAATAAAAAATAAAGAATTTAAAAAAAGCATGCTTGCAGATCTGTGGTCATCCTATATTAAAAAATAGTTTAAAACGATGGCTTGAAAAAATGTTTAAAATGCAAAGGAGAGTTTTGAATCAAACAAACATAATATTTTGGTTATAACACATTGGTTTTTGAAGTTACGCATAACTTTTACTGTGACCTACGTAGGGACCATGCGTGCAAATAGAGAATTTGAAATTGAAGACAAAATTATCCTTAGAGTTGTAAAAGACTAAAGTCTTGAAGTACTATAAGACTTGAGTCTTTTTTTGAAGACTCGCGTCTTAAAAAAACTTAAGAGCTTAGTCCTTCAGAATTCGGAGTCTTTTGTAAAAAGACTTGAGTCCTGCTTAAATGTACTTACTCAAAGACTGAGTCTTTTTAAAAGACCTCATGACCATGTCCTCCATGTACTTAGTTTAGCAATAAAACAGCTTAATAAAACTTAAAGACCAAATTAGGATGACAATGTTTCAACACATCTTTTAGGTACTTTGAGGTCAATTTAATTTCATTTGCTATAACCGGACTAAAGTGAGTACCGTATATAAGTAGTTTTCGCGGGTTACGAACCAACGGGATGACGTAAGTAAGCCGTTTTTTAGCAGTGGTGCAAACACCGCACATCATTTGATAATATAATACACCAACTGAAGTTCATGAATCAGTCTAGCTCAAAGAAATTAAAAGATTCAAAAGGAGTCGGAAGACTCAGAAGACTTAAAGGATTCGGACTCAATGTGACTTACGAGTCTTAGTCTTGAAAAATGACTCAAGTCGCGAAAAGTAGACTAAAAGACTGGAGTTTCTTACAACACTAATTATCATCGTTGGCTGTCAGTATATGGAATTAAAAAAGATTGATTATGTCTCATTAATATTTATGGTATAAACCTCTTGTTTATTAGGTAAACCTTTTTGACAGTCAAAGGATAGATATTTGTATCGAGTATTAGATGTAGATAACAGATAGATAGATTAGAAAAACAACTATAGGGAGGTACCTATGACAGATTTTACAAGTCTTAACATTTTATATGCAGTGGGGGATCGAACCTACACTTCTATCTGCTACTACCTACACAGAGGTAGTGAGGAGAACTCAAAATGATTGATGTATTGATTGTCTAATTCTGTGATGCATTCTCACGTGCAAACGTTCCTATAAACGACCGCCTGTTGTGAGTTGAAACTATCTGCACAGTACAGATATCTACAGTAATACATCTTTGAAATAAATGCCTAAAGCGCCGCGGTCCGTTCACATATTGTGATAGGGCTGCCCGCCTTCAGCGTTTAAATGACATTTGCCTACTTTGTAAATTGAATAGGAAGTGTTCAAAGTCAATACGTTTTGTGTCAAAAATCCATGTTTGCGTTTAAATAACAAATGGGTCTTATAAATTAACGACCGAAAAATACTTAGGCCTCGACTGAGACGCACGAAAAGATATTTTATTAAATTTTAAAGTATAAACAATCCGCATATCAACGTAAAGCTCAACAATTGTTTCGGTATGCAGACACTCGCGACTAGCCGCATGCCGAGATCGAGCCGCGTAGGTATAGCTCGTGTTTCGTCCGTTTGTATGAAGTTGAATTACTGTAGCTATTTGTACTGTGATATCTGCCTCTGACGGTAGCGGGCGCGGGTTCGATTTGTATAAATGAAGATATTTAATGGCATTTCTGGCTGGCTCAAAGTCTGAAAGTCTAGAACAACCTTTTGTCAATGATCTTATGTTTGTAAATCTCAAAGTTTGACCCTCAATATTAAGAAAAAGGTTTATACCAGATGGGCGATCACTTGCTATGCGAAAAATATGCTACCTACTTACAATTTTAGGAATAAAATAGGCAAACGACTTTCCACTTCAGACATACCTTACAATAAAGAAACAAGTTTTACTTTTAAAAAATCCAACCATCACAGTAATGGTTAGCATATGAAGGCAACTAAATACTCAAACAAAGAAAATATTCACCTCTTTCTATTCCCTAACAAAATATAACAAGGAAACAAGAAAGAATGAAAGCTACAAAAAAAAAATCAAAAAACATTCTCTTTTTGAATCTTACTTAGTAACATAGGAACGCTTTGATAAATGAACATAATCAGAAAAATAATGAGTCCTTATCAGCGCCAAAAGTTCAAATGTTATCACTACAAGATTGCATGCAACAATGATTTGACATTACTATGTTTAGGTATTTATGTAAATGAAAAGGTAGAGATAGAAGAATAGAAAATATGAATGTAACTCATATAGAAACAAAAAAGAAAAGGGAGAAAGAGAAAACACAGATTATATTGATTTAACATTTATTTAGACATATGAATTGCATTCATATTAGTAGATAGCATAGTTTAGTACATGTATCAGTGGTTATAATTAGTACATGGAAACAATTAAAGATGGCACAGAAATTGTTAAGTACATACAGGCCTCTCTACGATTAGTATATATTTTCTATATAAGGTACAAAATGGAATGATAGAAGCATTACTTGAGATTCAATTAACAATAAGTGCTTAAGTATATTTGAAGAAATATTATGCAACTTTGATAAAGACATTTACAGCATACAATTAATTAACTCCTTAGATAATACATATGTATCTAACGGTATCAAAAGTTTACTACCACAATAGTGAAGTCAATAGTTAGTTACATGAGAGTTGTAATGAAATAGTCATAAGCAGCAGAAAAAATCTATTCATCGTCAAAGTAATCAACATGTTCACCTGGGGCGAAGTTTGCATTCAGCAAAACTTTCATGCATTTCTTTGCTGTTACTTCAGGTTTCAGCAAAATGTTTTGTGTCTTAAATGTATTAAACACATCCTTCAGGTTGTCATTGACAGCTTTATCAATAACATAGTCAATCATTGCAGTTTCCACAGGGCCCGGGGAATAGTTCAGGACCCTAATGTTCTTTTTCTCTTCTGCCAACACTTTGAAGTACATTTCACGAGCTGCTTTTCCAGAACAATAGTAGGCCATACCACTCATGGGCTTGATAGCACACAGAGATGTTATGTTAACAATAATAACTCTGTCTTCTACTTCCTCAAAAACTTTGAGGAATTGAGTGTTCAAAGAGATCACATTGAACACATTAAGATCAAAGTATTCCCTCAATTCTTCATTATCTTGCATCCTTGCTGTGTCAACGGACAGATTACCAAGTGAGCCAACATTGTGGAAAATAATGCTGGCATTAAAGTCTGTAGCCTTACGGGAACCAAGAGCATTTTTCAAGACATCAATCATTTGTTGTGAAGTAGCCTTGGATAAGTCCAGTGACTCATATATTACTTTCACATTGCTAGATTCACAGAGGGTAGCAGTTTTGGCAAGTTCCTGAATATTCCTTGCTAGTAGCAGCATGATGGAATTAGGGCCAAGGGCACTTGACACCTCAACAGCTAGGGCTCGCCCAATCCCTTGTGATGCTCCAGTGAGCACACAAAAAGTAGAACCTGATAGGTCAATGCTAGTGGAGGAAGAAGCCATATTTACTTACAATAGTTACTTCTTGAGACTAATCCTGCAGCAACTTCTCTTCCTCTGTATCTCCAATCACAGGTTCCAAGTTGCAGCCGTCTCTCAACAAACGGTTGAAACAATCTTCACGGTAAGCAGCTAGGTTTTCTACAACCTTGTTCTTCGATCTGAGGGCTTTTAATTTTCGATCTGCAATTGCGAAACAAGTAGTAAAATTAAGATCATTCCAATACAATGTCCCAATGAATACTGAATCAAGTAAAAGTTGGATATTTAATACTACCGATAATTTGATACTTAGTTGACCACAATGTTATGAAACCACCTAATCTGAGTCATTATCATTAAAACCTATTATCAATGAACATTGTAAATAACAAGAAAACTAAATAATTAAAATAACTTACTTACCTAAAACTGCCAAGTACTCTTCAGAGTCTGAGAGCTTTTCCGACTCGGGATGCGGTTTAAAATTATCTTCAAACGAATTGTTCACCTCTTGTGACTCATTATCTTTACCCCAAGGATCCATTAAATTCTGCAAAAGTTATAACATTGATTTTATTGGTTATTGTGAACTGCGTCAGAGGTTTCAAGGTTATTATGTTAGTGAAAGTAAGATTGAAGCTTGAAAGGCAGTTAAAAGGAGTTTACTGGTTAGGTTTAATAAAAAGTTAAAGAAAAGAACTGAAATTATAAGGTAAACATAATCTGTTTTCGATCGAATAGGATTAACATTGCTGAACCCAATTAATCAATAACCGCCGTAGAAGCTGGAAGCCAAATGGCCCGCGAATATTGTTGACAGTTTAATAAAGAAAAACTCACTAAAGAAATTAAATAATTTTGAAAAATCTACACAAAATATTATATTTTGCTTACACCACACACATACACAACAACACAACTACCTCCCACGAAGGAGATGAACATATTTGATTGACAGTGACAAATCAATGACAAAGGGAAGACTTGATCAAGCAAACTAATTGACGGAAGTCAGGATATGGGGAATATAGGTATTAAGGAGCTGCAATAAGTTCTAAAACAACCACTACTGTTATTTTATACTTAAGTTTTCAGCCTTGCAATACACAAAATCATATCTTCACTGAAGTCCCCCCTCAATATTTGGTACTTGGATGACGGGACCATAGGAGGTAAGCCAGAAATCGTGAAAGAGGATATTACCAAGCTTCTTTCTAGTTTTAAAGAAATTAGACTGGAAGTGAATTCGTCAAAGTGTGAGCTGTTCTCTTGTGCACCCACCACCAATTCCTATTTTCCTCTTTCCTCACCTTGCTTCCAGGACTCAAAGTAATGTCCCAAGATAAATTTATCCTCTTAGGCTCACCCATTTTCCCAGATGGCATTCCGGACGCCATAGATACTAAAAAACGGCTCCTACTCCTGGCACAGGAGCGTCTGAAAGAAATCTCTGCTCACGTTGCCCTGGTACTGCTGCGATCATGCCTTGCAGCTCCTAAGATCACCCACCTATTAAGGACAGCTCCAACTTGGTTGTACCCGTCTGAGTTGGCTTCTTTTGACGAAACGTTAAAACACACGGTCGAGCTGGTTCTCAATGTGTCACTTTCCAGTAATCAGTGGGATCAAGCCTCTCTTCCAATACGACTTGGGGGTCTTGGCGTGCGGCGTGCCCGGGATTTGAGTTTGCCGGCTTTTCTTGCATCAGCCCAAGGGGTGACTGCCCTCGTCTCTGAAATTTGTGTACCTGATGGAGTCGGGGTCAGCTTACCATTCGTTCGTGTAGCTCTGGAGGAGTGGGTGGCCCGTTTTCCAAATGCTGCGGTTCCCACGAGTCCCACAATACAGCGAGCTTGGGATGACGTCGGCACAAGGATGATGCTCTCACGGCTTATGGATGCGGCTGCAAACGTTGATTTAGCCAGACTCAGGGCGGTTTCAAGGACTGAATCTGGAGCGTGGCTGCAGGCGTTGCCTTCGCCCTACATGGGAACTCTGCTTGACAGCGACTCAATGCGTGTGGCAGTAGCACTTCGCCTGGGCTGTGATGTCTGTGAACCTCATCAATGCATCTGCGGGTCCAGGGTGGAGGCGAATGGTCATCACGCATTGAGTTGCTGTCGTTGTGCAGGTAGATTCCCCCGTCACCACGCTCTAAATGACATCGTCCGGAGAGCTTTGATTTCGGCGTGTATTCCGTGTGTCTTGGAGCCACCGGGACCCTCGGACGGAAAAAGGCCAGATGGCCTTACTTTAGTGCCATGGGAGCGCGGAAAGTGCTTGCTGTGGGACGCCACTTGTGTCAGTACGTTTGCTGCATCACACCTCCAGCGCACAATGCGGTCAGGTGGAGCCGCCGCTGAAGCGGCCGCCATTAAAAAGCGGGAAAAGTATCGTAATTTAGAGCCTAATTATTACTTTGTGCCCCTCGCTTTTGAGACCTCAGGGTGTTGGGGGTCGGAGGCATTAGCCTTCATAAAGCAGATTGGTTGCCGACTGAGGGAGAGAGGCTTAGATGCCCGCTCTGGGTCTTACTTGGCGCAGAGGTTGTCCATTGCCGTACAGAGAGGCAATGCGGCTAGTGTGATGGGTAGCTTTGCGCCCGGTATGACTCGGGGAGGTCTCTTCAATTAGAAAAATACTTAGATTAATTTTTGTATATATTTAGGCACTAAGAAAGGTCATATGTACCTACTTAGTTTAAGGTTTTCATTTTGTTTATTCTTTATTTGATTTTTAATTTAATTTGGTATGTTACCTTTAAGTAGATATAAGTATTTTGTAAATTTTTTATTTTATTGGTAAATAAATATATTTGATTTGTTCATCAATGGTTCGCGGGAACTTCAGTTTTTAAGCTATACCTACTTATTCAAACTAAGAAAAATTATAGAAACTGACACAAAAAACTTTAAAGCACTAAAAACAACATACATTGACATACCTACTAAAAATCAGAAAGAGAAATTATGGGCATTGCCTATAAAAAAAACACACAATTTCTCATTTTTTAAACCATTTCTTGGCTATTGTAACCCCAAACGACATACGTATGGGGTATAATCACAATAAAAAATAATAACAGTTATTTCCCCCAGTTCTAGTAGGTAAATTAATTAGCGTGCCTTGAAAAGGTTCATGTAAAGTTGGTGGCCTTAATTGGATAATTAAGTAGGTAATTCAAAATTATAGAACACGTGTTGTACAAATAGTGACGCTTCTTTTATCAATCATTTTTACCAGCAGGTACATCAGTCTCTATTTTTTTTTTAGTTTTATTTTATGACAACAAGAGTACGTAAGGTGGGTGCACCATGAAAGGCCATGCTCTTGGGAAGGCCAACTATTAAAAAGTCAGTGTTATAGTCATTTGATGTCAAATTCCTTCAACTCACACTTAGACCCACTTAACTTAAGAACACAGGAGCAGCAGCAAGTCGCTGGAGTAGCTATTTTGTTTGTGAGGTCCCTCGCTTCGTATACTTCTGCCGTAGATGTTGAAATTTTAATTAAGAAACGTGAGTTCTAAACCAATAACCAAACATTATCATATTTTTTTACTGTGATTTCTTACCTAAGAACTTGTTTTGGTGTTAAAGAAAAAAATTATAAATAGCTTCAATTCCAGTTGAAATATCAGAAGTTTTCCCAGGAGGGCCAGTGGTTCCTTATAAAGCCACTCAAAAATTTGACGGTTGGCCTTGCAAGGTTACCTACATGGACCTTCATAGGAACATCTATAAATCATGAAAATATAACTGCATAAAATAAAACGGCATAGAAAAGAACTGCTACTGTCACGCAGGTGACAAATGGAGAATGGAAGATATGAGGCAGTGTCTGTTTTAACATGTTGGCCTTACAAAGAACGGACCGTTAAGAACCATTTAGGGTGACAAAACTAAAGTATGATTCAATTCTAAGACCTATTGGCAACTTATTTGATATCGATATAATATTGATTATTATTACTTTTAAATAAATTCCATAATTAAATTCTTAGTTATACGATGGTAAGTTCAATGAGTTTTTTTAAATATAATTACATGATTTAATTATGTATATTTTGATTTTTACAACTCTATTTTTATGCTGAACGACCGATTTATCAAATTATTCTTCTGTGGAGCTCTGTTCCTAGTAAGGCCAAATGGAAGACCTTTATAAAACATAAGTTTATTCAGTTGTGATTACATCTAGAAATAATTTAATTCTATGTTAGACAATAAAACATAGTATTAGGTACTTAATAATTTAGTTCCTGTCAGTTATCCCGTAAATAAACGAATATAAATAATAATAATAATAAACGAATTAAAAGGTTTATTAGTTAAGTTCGCCTTCCATGGTACACCCACCGTGATTAAAATTGATAAACCAACAGAAAATCTGCTCAAGTGCAAAAATGTAGACCCTAGAACATCGTAGTAAGGTTGCTTGTTTATAACCTCTACAGGATACATTTTGGTGAGTGCGCGAGTGCTCTGTTTGAACAAATTGTATCCTCACCCTTTTACCATCGGACTACTAGACGCAGACAGAACTTTCATCCGTGTGTGGTAGATATTCCGAAAAGTCGAACTAAGCGCTTTTACAGTTCCTTTTTGATACGGGTTTTGTTTGGAATGAACTGCCTGCGTCTATTTTCCCTGATCAGTACCTATAGTCCAAGTACTTTTAAGTATCGAGCGAATAGGTTTCTCATGTATGGACGTTTACCACCGTAGTCTTCAGTTCACTTAACATCAGGTGACATGGTTTATATAAAAAAAACATTGATTATTGCAAATATGAACTCGTAGCTAATTTGATGTATTTTTGCAAAATATTTACTGCAGTGCGCTACAATCCATGATTCAATGTTCATCATAAAGTTAAAGAGTTCATTTGTTTGATAACATAATCGCAAACAAAACTACCTATCTGAATTGATAAAGAAATTGCATTTGATAGCTTACACTTGGACAAAGTCAAAAGCTTTATTTAGGTAATCAAGAAACAACGGAATCAAAATTTAACGGGTGAAACCGTGAAAAGTTGCTAGTGAGGTAAAAAAAATCATAAGATTGATTGAAATAGTGCCGTTATTGTAATGTAACTAAGTTTTTGTATGTTAAATGACATGAAATCCTTACCAAGAACAGAAAGAACTGACATAGCTCATATATAAAATTGCTGGACTGGAAGCGAAAGAAAAACATAGAATGTACCAGCTGCTTCTCTTCCCGGGCAAACTGTAAAAGTCAGTTATGGGACGGAGGATTTATTGGTGTTTTTGCGGGCGATAGGCTGACCCCCTGTCACTGCTATAGTCTCTCTCCATCATAATAATACCTCCAAATTTGTCAAACGTGGCATCAGATGGTTTTTATAGCCTCTGTGTTCTGCCTACCCCATGAGGGATACAGGGTAGGTATGTTGTGTTGTAACTTCTTTTTATAGCCGTATAAACTTCTTGTTTGGGCTTTTTTTAAAAAGTTTCTTTGTATTTTAACCTCAATCACATCTCATCGGTAAGCGAGAACAAATCACATTCGGAGCGTTGATATTTGGCCTCAGTTATTATATACAGGGTTAATTTTAATCACCTCTTCCAGGCAGCCTCTCCACATCAATCCCAAAAATATTTATTCTACGACTTTTTACAAATCTTGATAACACAAAAAATAAAAACAAAAAATGTTTTGCTCCTTACTCTATATTTTGTAAGAAGTACCTATTAGTATTATGAAGCGATATTTTACTGCATAAGATGTGAGGCATAACTACCCTCAGAGTAACTAGAGTTGCGCCTTTAGATAATAAGAGGCTTTAAATATTTTTTATAGGAAAACTTAAATTTTAAAAATTCAATAAATTGAATTCATCATCATCATCATCCACAGCCTGTAGACGTCCACTGCTGGATATAGGCCTCCCCCAAGGTCTTCCACGTCACTCGGTCCCGCGCCGCCCTCATCCAGCGTTTACCGGCGACTTTGACCAGGTCGTCGGTCCAGCGTGCGGGGGGCCTGCCTACGCTGCGTCTCCCAGTACGTGGCCGCCACTCGAGAACTTTTCTGCCCCACCGGCCATCTGTTCTGCGAGCTATGTGCCCTGCCCATTGCCACTTCAGCTCTGCAATCCTTCTGGCTATGTCGGTGACATTGGTTCGCCTGCGAATCTCCTCATTCCTGATTCGATCCCGCAGGGAAACTCCGAGCATGGCCCTTTCCATTGCCCGCTGAGCGACTCTAAGCTTATTTATAAGGCACATAGTTAGCGACCACGTCTCAGCGCCGTATGTCATCACTGGCAACACACACTGGTCAAAAACCTTTGTCTTCAGACACTGCGGTATCTGAAATTGAATTAATTTAATGTAATTATTTGTCAGAAATATTTTACTTATGATTTTTACCACCTATTCTTCCGACCTTTTCGCCCTTGACGATGAATTTGGGACACCCTGTGTAGGTAGGCATAATTCTCGCCTGCAAAAAATTTAAAAACAAGTTCAGGAATCGATTCAAATTAGGTAACTGTTCAATCCATTCTTCGAGGTAAAAATATCATTTCAAAATGCTCACAAAATCACTATACTTTTATTAATACAAAGTAAGGAAGGGACGTTTGTCTCCCATGACACCTGATGGCAAGTGAACATGTTACCTGCTAAGAAGAACCCGGTAACTATTGTTGCTAGTGAGACTATGGCCATTCAGTGCAGCAGGCAAGCCTGCTTATTTTTAGGTCAAATAGTTTTGCTCTGCTTAGTGTAGAAGGGCTAGTTAGGCAGGGTACTGAGTGGCACTGGGATCTACTATCTAAAGTTCCAGAGTCCCGCACGCACCTGTGGTGGCAGTTCCCTTGAATACAGTTTCTATTGTCCATAGTCAGTCGTGAAATACGAGGATAGGAAACTGGTAATATACACGCTCCTTTGACTCATATTGTAATCACACCAACTACATGGTTTCAAAGTAAGCGAAGCTTGTGTTATGTGATGCCATGTAGCAAACTACATTTCGTTTTCTTGTCCCGGGCGGGATTCGAACCCGCAACCACTGGCGTCTCAGGCAGATAGGTTTACCCCATCGCCAAAGTAGGTATATATAAAAGCTGAAGAGTTTGTTGGAACTATAGGTTGGGACACTCGCTTATTTAGAAAACAGGCACAAATACTTGATGGTCCATCTCTTTAGGAATCAACAGGAACAAAAGTTACAGCTAATAGTTAGTAATATATATCCATTATTAATAATACGAAGACAAAATGGATAATGAACACGAAGGCAGAAAAAACCCTTGCATCCGGTCCTGTCTGATGACTGAAAAATCACACTGACGCTTTGTCACAATCCCGTCACCATTCAACATCTAACTATGTGTAAATAAAAGAATGTTACCAACAATAACACAATAACCACCACAGTAAAAGAACAAGAACAAGTAAAAAGCAAAACACAAAACTACAACAAAAGAAAACACGAACGTAAAACAGTAACCAAGCCAGTTGAAAATGTCTGACGAGGTTAAACCTAAACCGATCCCTGGATACCTTAACTTCTTGTTTGGAGGATCCTCAGGGTAAGATTGGAAGATTATGACAGTAGGCAGGTCCATTGAATAAATGTGTATAGGTAGCATTTATTTAACTGTAAGGGCCAATGCTGCGTTACGCGGGCTAGGGCGCGGTTCCCAAAGAAGACACCAAACGGGAACCGCGCCCGTAGCATTGGCTAAAATATAGTTATTTATTGGACACTTTGAGGAACATTACCGTATCAAATTTACGGTAACGAAAAATTAACAAAATTCATAAAATTCAAAATAATCATTAACGTCTATCTCTTTTTATGCCAATCGGTTATAAACTACTGTCTGATTGTATGGGGTGTAACATACAAGAAGCATCTACTCAAACTTGAAAAAACCCAGCGGGAAATTCTAAAAGTAGCGCACCTTCACCCTAGAAGATACTCAACCCATAAACTTTACTGCGAATGCCAGCTTCTCACGGTTCGCCAACTATATACAGGGTGTCCAGTAACTTGCACGACAAACTGAAATGAAAGAAAGACTGAGGTGTGCTCTACCAGATAAAAAAAAATTACCTCAGTAAAAGTGTCACCGTTTTCGAGATATTCCCGACTTTAATGCGGTTTTGTTCAGTTTTTTTATTGCTGTGTGTACAAACAAACAGATAATATTTTAGAACAGTAGATCTATCATATTCAAATATCATTTTGTTAAATTTCATTAGGTATTTTTGAGAAAAAAATATTATTCTCATTATGTATTTCTTCAAAAATATTTACCTCAGCTTAGGCATTCGGTGGTGAAAAAAAAATGTACTGGACTATCTCTG
Source organism: Stenoptilia bipunctidactyla (assembly GCA_944452665.1). Lineage (NCBI taxonomy): Eukaryota > Metazoa > Arthropoda > Insecta > Lepidoptera > Pterophoridae > Stenoptilia > Stenoptilia bipunctidactyla. The sequence goes on along the minus strand of OX101740.1, from coordinate 22,966,867 downwards.
CACATTTAACAAATAAATTTCGCATCTAATAAAGTTTCAGAAAGGTATAATACTGGCCATATTTTTGGAGAAAAATAAGAAATTGCCAGTTTTGTGCCAAAGGGGCTGATTCATATTAAATTTGAATAAATGAAAGATAATATTAAGTACAAATGTTTGAGTAAAAACATCATTTATTTTTATTTAGTCATTGAGTACATCTAGCAAGTGCTCGAATTGCCGGCCTTCTAGTCTGATACACGCGTGGCACCTCTTAATAAAAGATTTTTTAATGTGCTTAAACTTATCTGCGATATTTCTTGGGCTGCTATAGCAATCTGTTGTCGAAGGTGTTCTTCACTTTGGATAGCCTCTCTGTACACCTTATACTTCATACAGCCCCAATAAAAGAAATCCAGTGGATTTAGATCGGGAGATCGAGCAGGCCAACTGATTGTGCCTGCTCGTCCGATCCATCGACCAGGGAATTTATTGTTTAAATGGGCCCTTACTTGACGACCGTAGTGCGCGGGGCACCCATCGTGTTGCAGCCACATTGCACGCCGCTCCACCAGTGGAATATTTTCCAGTAAAACCGGCAACTGGTTATCAAGAAACTCCAAGTAGTTGTTGGAATTGAGCGTAGCTGGCATTTCGACCGGTCCCAGTATTTGGCCATTGCAGATACCTGTTTATTACAAATTTATTTTATATTGATAATGAGACCGATCTTCCCGCATTTCATGCGGATTGGATATCTGCTATGCAGATTGTGCGCTTGCATGATGATTCGTCGCTCCACAAGATTTTATTGAAAAAATTGGGATCTGATTCATGTCGTCTCAGCATTTCTTGACAAAATTTAACTCGTGCCGAATGGCTGCAAACTTTGGACTCGTTGTATGTGGTAAGGGTGAAAGGAATGCCTTCGTAAAATCCTGTGAGCCGTAGATCTTGGAATCCCGGTGCGTCGTTAGATCATCCGTACTGAAGTTGAAGGATCTTCTTCAACTTCGTCCATCACAATATCGTCCTCTGCCGTTGCTGGTCGTCCATCACTTGTACGTTGTCCAGGTACACGCCCGTCAGAAATGGCTCTATGGGTTCGGGTAAAACCTCATGACTTGGATGCCGGCGGTTAGAGTGTTGCACCGCGCACTACGGCCGTCAAGTAAGGGCCCATTTAAACAATAAATTCCCTGGTCGATGGATCGGACGAGCAGGCACAATCCGTTGGCCTGCTCGATCTCCCGATCTAAATCCACTGGATTTCTTTTATTGGGGCTGTATGAAGTATAAGATGTACAGAGAGGCTATCCAAAGCGAAGAACACCTTCGACAACAGATTGCTATAGCAGCCCAAGAAATATCGCAGATAAGTTTAAGCACATTAAAACAATCTTTTATTAAGAGGTGCCACGCATGTATCAGACTAGAAGGCCGGCAATTCGAGCACTTGCTAGATGTACTCAATGACTAAATAAAAATAAATGATGTTTTTACTCAAACATTTGTATTTTATATTATCTTTCATTTATTCAAATTTAATATGAATCAGCCCCTTTGGCACAAAACTGGCAATTTCTTATTTTTCTCCAAAAATATGGCCAGTATTATACCTTTCTGAAATCTTTATTAGATGCTTAATTTATTTGTTAAATGTGCAGAGATCAGTAAATTTTTTTTTCACCACCGAATGCCTAAGCTGAAGTAAATATTTTTTGTAGAAAAATATAATGTGAATAATATTTTTTTCTCAAAGATACCTAATGAAATTTAACAAAATGACATTTGAATATGATAGATCTACTATTCTAGAATATTTAAAAAAAATATGAAAGAGATATCTGTTTGTTTGTACACACAGCAATAAAAAAACTGACCAAAAGCGCATTTTTCCAAAAAAAATTAAAGTCGGGTATAAACTCGAAAACGGTGACACTTTTACTGAGGTAATTTTTTTTTATCTGGTAGAGCACACCTCAGTCTTTCTTTCATTTCAGTTTGTCGTGCAAGTTACGGGACACCATGTATATCGGCAACAGTCCTTCACTTTCACAAAGTAGCTAAAAAACAGGCTCGTTCTACACACAGAACACTCAAATGGGACTCTCCCACATTTAAGACCTCCTACGCAAGAAGATCAAGAAATAAAAAAAAAGTCCTTACAAGTCCCTATCTATACAAACTCTATACAAGTTAATAATGGTATACTTAAAGAAAACAGAGTAAAATGTAGGCAAATGGTTCAAGAATGGTTGCAAAATAAAAATTACAGTGAAACTGAGGATGTTTTAAAAATGAATATCTAAACATAACATTTATTATTTATCGCATCATAAAGTATCAATGTTTATTAACAAACTATTTTATTAAATATTAACATAATAATGTACTAAAACTTTTCGATAAAACAGACTAAAAATTATATTAATTACTTAGCACAAACACACATTATAGATACAGACAATAGCATATTATGAAACTCATTGTATGGCTCTTTTTTGTTTTTAACAAGAAAAATGAACTAATATGGGAAGACACTGGTCTCTACATCACAGGGAATCCTAGGGTGGAGTCCAGAGTTACTGCTAAATAATTTGCATTGTATAGCATCATATAATTAAGTATAAGATCATTGTGAAAAAAATTGTGTTTGTACTGAAATAAATATTTCTTTTCATTTCAATTTAAAGACTAATTTCCCCAAATGAACCGCTTTCTGAGTTTTTTAAAGTATTTAAATATCCACTATGTAGCCTTTGTTTTTTATATTACTATTTATGTATGATATGTTCAAAGGAACGCAAGTGAGTCGAGTGAAAAGGCAACTTTCTTAAATATTTTTTTAACGCCTATAACCCTTGTAAAATGGTAATACAAAATAGAAATGCTAAGCGGAGTTTTTCCCAGTTTCTGCTATTGAACTTTGGAATCAGCAAGTCTTCAACTGAATTTTTTCAATTGAAAATATACCAACACTGTTATCGCTTACCAAACAAGCTGGATAGTAACCGTTCCTTGTATGTTTGTATATGTATTAGTCTATGAAGATATTATAAGTAGACCCTAACTAGCCTCACCATACAGCGATACTTATAGAACTTATTGGTGTATACAGGGTTAATTTTGATTAGCGCACCTCTTGCATGCTGCCTCTCCACATCAATCCCAACAAAATTTGTTCTGAAACTTTTTTAAATTAATAGTTTTTAAAATTTTAGTTATACCATTTATAGCCTCTGTTTAGAGGCGTAACTCTATTTACTCTGGCCGTAGGTATGCCACGTAAAATATCGCTTTATAATAATAATAGGTACTTCTTACAAAATGTAGAGTAAGGAGCAAAAAATTTTTTGTTTTTATTTTTTGTTTTATTTATCAAGATATGTAAAAAGTCGTACAACAAATGTTGTCGGGATTGATGTGGAGAAGCTGACCGAAAGAGGTGATGCGTTAATTAAAGTTAACCCTAATTTTTATTTATCACATTTTTCATTTATTTAAAGTTAACCCTGTATACTTATAGAGAAAGACTTTTTATGACTCGACGTTTATTAAGTACTACCACAAAATACATAAATGTAGTGCTACCAACTGGTAACCCCCAGTGGCGCAATACATTTTGATGTATTTACGCATTACATATTAGTCGTCAGAATCAACTAGTGGCTGCAGTAACAAATGTCTCATCAAACACCATAATTTTTACCCACAGAATGATGGCAATATGCATCGTCCAGCCTGCAGATTTGACAAAAACAAGAATGCAACTCCTTGGCAAAGAGGGCAAAGGAGTCACCTTACCCATGGTTGCAAAAAACATTCTTAAAAAGGAAGGCGTTAAAGGATTTTACAAGGGTAGAGTCATTCTTTTATTATCCATGAATTTATGCTACATTGAATTTCCTGCCCCGGTGCGGGGAGTCCAATAGTCAGCTGCCGATCCCGTCAGCAACTCACTATAAATATAGGTACGTAAATAAAGAAATGAATGTTTAAACGCGATATACTTATAACATAGGTAGGTACTAGAACCACGGAGGAAATATATAGAGGAGCTGCCCTATCAAATTTTTTCTAGGGACTCAGGTGAAGCTTACGCTCGGGGTGCGGGAGGGGTAAGTGGTGGGTTATGGCCAATCATAGCCAAACAGGCGATGGCATTAGTCACCTAGTAGCGAGTAGTAAAAACCGGTTCAAACATAAGGTTAAAATATTCACATGATCATCAAAAAAGTTCAGCTATAAAACTAAATTTCATACGTTCCAAATCTGTCAGAAAAAACCGCGAAATAAAAGTATTTCTACTCTACGCTAGATAGCGCAACCTTTTTTAGCGGCATAAAAATCACCTTGGCAACAAATAACAATCTGGAATTTTGGACACAAATAATTGGAAAACAAACAATTTGTAAAAAATAATTATGAATGAAATTATCTTCGTGATAAGTTAATTTTATTTGGATTGTCAATGTAATTTCTTTATAAAAGTATAGAAAACTAAATTTTACATCGAGAAACAATGGAGGATTTAATATTTATTTAAATATCTACGCGTGTACATACACAGAAGTCAGCGAAGAACTGACGCCAGTGCCTCTAGCGAGGAATAGCTTGAACTAAAGGCTGTGACGTCAGGACAACCCAAATTGTAGCTGTGCAACTTTGCTTACAGCAGCTCTACTATGTATCTGCTTTGTGACTAGAACCTACATATATGTTCATTCAAAGGCTGAGGTCAAGTGTTTGTTTGCGGTTCGAGAGGTCCAAAACAAACCTGAAAGATACCTATGCATGTAAATAACTATAAACAACGAATGCAGAGCGTTAAAAAAACCGACTTCACGTCAAAACTTTTGCTGAGTTGAGAATGTCTTCAACGTAAACATTCTCCGAAATCATACATACAGTTTTACATAATTAATTAATAATACTTAATTTGTGTGTCACTAATCTAGTTTTTAATTTGTAAAACTAACCAGTGGGCCAAGTTGCCACAGTAAAGAAATTATTATTATTATTATTATATGGGACCAACTATGAAGTATCCTCTATCATATGAAACAATTTTAAAAATCAATTCTTAATTGTCCGAAACATCGTGTAACAAAAAAAAAGGAAAAATAAAAGCATACAGACAAATTGAGAACCTCCTCCTTTTTTGGAAGTTGGTTGAAACCCTATATGACAAAATCGAGGAAGTAGAAATGGGTGCGCATTATTTCACTTAACTTTCCAACTCGTATAATCGGAAGTCCAAAAATGTTTCTCATACTGACCATTTAAAATCATAATGATAATTCTTCATAAAAAAATTAAATACGAAATATTAAAAAAACATAATCATTGGAATTCATGACATAACTTTACATACACTTTGATTTTACTTATATTTGTTTTAATTTATTTGTTTACTAGCTGTATCGCGCGGTTTTACCCGCGAAATTTCGAATCCTGTGGCAATTTCGAATAAAAAGCACCCTGCTATTCCAGACTGTAACCTATCACCATGCCAAATTGCATCGAAATCCGTTGAGCCGTTTTGCCGTGATTGAGGAACAAACATCCATACATCCAAACTTTCGCATTTATAATATTAGTAAGAAGTAAGATACTAATGATTGAAACTCATAATACTACTATTGTTTATAATGCGGCTTTTTCTCACATTTATGGCAATGCGAGGCGAGGCGACGCCGCGACTGCATTTACTCCCAAAGAAGGACTCCATAAGAGTTCGAAACTAGTCGGACGCCTCCGACAATAAATGTGAGTAAAAGCTGAAACTCATAATACCTATATTCATACATTTGTTTTATAGGTACGTATATATTCATTAACATTGTGATGTTGCGACAAGAATGGCTCCCGCACCGAAAGACGTACCCTGAACGGTTAGATGCGACGGCGAGCGTAGCGAGGAGGAGCGGATAGGTTGCAGATAGGCACGAAATCGCTAGAAAGAAAGAATAGGATTCAGAATTTTTGTTGTACTTAAATACGAGTCGATCATATTTTTTTTCTTGAATTTATGTAGTTTTGAAACAGCATCATCAACGCACAATTGCTTCGGATCGTCTTACAGGAAAACATTTTTCACAAATTTCTGAACAAACTAGTCTTGATATGGTGTTGTATTACCCGCAGGTCTAACAGCGGCGTTGTTCAGGCAAGCCACCTACACCACCGGCAGGCTGGGCAGCTTCAACATGATCAGCGACATATACAACAGGTATGTGATATGCAAGCTTTGGCTTGGAAATGCATAATTAATCTTACTATATGTGATTAATGATGTCCCGGATCTTACTTACCATCATGTAGATCCTGACTTTCATTCTGGTTTATTTTATCTAATAAGCAGAAGTTACAAATCTCCCATTGATGGGGATGCCACACAGACATTTGTTTACTTCGGACACTTTGCTTGTTTACTTTGATCACTCGTAGAAGTTACAGGTAAAGAGGTAATAATATCTATATTTGTAAATACATTAAGGGACTATGGAGTGCCCAATTTCGGCCAGAAGATCCTTTTGGGCATGTTGGCTGGTGGAATTGGTGCCTTTATCGGCACTCCTGCAGAAGTCTGTCTCATCAGGATGACTGCAGATGGGCGGTTGCCACCGGAGCAGAGGCGAAATTATACACATGTATTCAATGCACTATACAGGTAAAGAATAGATATATTTTTACCAACAGTACCTATATTTTTTTAACAACAGCAGTATTAGTATATGGAAATTGATGTGGCATAGTAAGGATCATTAATTTCTCACGACAAATTCCGTGCTTCTAACGGCATGTCAAGCGCTGGGTTTTGGATGCTGCATACTTTTCCACAAATCGAATTGTCAGACGCTATTTCTTCGCTCTGAAAACACCGCTCTGACATTCACCACCCAGCACTGTGCAAGCTTGTTGGTTGGCATTATTAAAAGGATTATGATGATGTACAACCAATGGAATACAATGTATTGTGCTTGGTAAAACGTAATATAAATTATTAATATCAGTGAACATTAATACTTAGAACCTAGAACTCTAGGACAGCTTCGGCTAGCTTTGGATAGGTAATTCGCAAGGCAGACCGACAATCTGGTCAAGGTTACCGGTAAACGCTGGCTGAGGGCGGCGCGGAACCGATCGACGTGGAGAACCTTGGGGGAAGCCACTGTCTAGCAGTAGCGTCTCCCGGCCTGATGATGCTGATAATCTCTATTTTTTTGATAATTTATATTTTTAATTTACATATTGATATGACTGATAAAAATGCTTTGATTTAAATAATTATTCTATTTTTACTTTATTTGATTTAGTGTGTTAATTCAATTAATTTATAATTGCATTGATGTATATGTAGTTAGGTAATATTTTTAAGTATAATTTATCAGTTTAATTGTTTAATGCCTTTAATAAATTTTTATTTGTAGTCATTATTATTTTTTGTGACTTAAAATTATTTATAAATTTAATTTAAATATTTTATAATTTATATTTGTATTGTATATTTGTATTTTTTTTTAAATTTAAAATAACTAAGTTAGTCAATTCACCCAAAGACTGTTGTAGCATATTTGTTTTTTTAGTTATCTAGTGTATGCTGTGCTCTTTTGTAAGTAATGGGGGCATTTAGATTAAGTTAAAATAGCTTTCTTTGTATTTAAGTGTACCATTGTTCCTATTGTTAAAGAGAGCCAATTATAAATAAATAAATCATGCGCAAAACATGCAGCGCCAAATTTGGTTTAATGTTCTAAAATGTCTTACTTTTTTGCAAGGAACTGTATTATTCTTTTAATGTAAAATACGAAAATGTGATGACATTTCGAGGCTGATATCTATTTCGTAGAGGGCTATCGTTAGGCAGGCCGATTTTTGCCGATCCTAGACGGAGGTGATCGTCAAACTGTATTAAGTAGATATATTGGAGCAAGGGCAGAATGAAATAGTGACTTGTAAATTAAAGATTAGGTTTTTAACAGCATTCAAATGACATATAAAGACTATTGTACTTTAATGAAATGTCATACATTTATGGTTTATAGCGAGAGTCAAAATCAAACCCTATGTCATCTTTTTACCCGCAAAGAGAATTTCCCTCAAAATAAATAAAGTGACCAGCCTGCTCCTACTACTCTCTCTTAAGATTTTTTTTATGTGATATGATTTGATTTACCAAAATGAAACTTTCAAAGGCATTATCTGGTACCAGGATTGTAAAGGAAGAAGGCGTGACCACGTTATGGCGCGGCGCCGGCGCCACCGTCACTCGAGCGATGGTGGTGAACGGCGCGCAACTCGGCAGCTATTCACAGGTCATAAATCTTCATACTCGAATACACACAACGACGACAAGTCTCCACATAAAAGTCCAGTCAATTTAAACATTCAAAGCTACCTAAACTCTCACTTAGCTGGAAATCTGTAAGATTGTTTAAAATATAATTAAAACTAGAATTTAAAAGTTCCCGACTTTCCTCTTTTCAACTACCGACATGTTGAAGCGATCTCTCTAAAGAGGTATTTTGGCGCCTTTTGTGCTTGCGTACCTATTTGGACAAGTAAAATATAAAAAGCGATCAGACGACTTATTTGTACATTTATTTATTTTTTAAAGGATGTAAAATGAAATGGACGACTTTTTCGACGCAGAGCATTCCATGCGCCACTTCAGTTATGGCGGGTTTCAATATTATGAAAACTGTTCGTTTTGCCTACGAACAATAGAAATCACTACCAAAATGAATTTCTATATTCAAAATCTTGACATCTAAACTACTGCTTACGAACTGTTTGACTGTAATGGGTTGCTAGGTTAACTTTGACCATTTACAAAATAAGTCATTATATCTAGTCAACGACGACGTAACAAGTTATTAATTTAAACCAATGAGGTAAAGGTAGCATGGCAGTCTGCTGCGGCCAATAAGAGTTATGTTTTCATTACGTATGACCAATTAAAGAATAGGTCATTTTATCTAGCCAACGACGTAAAAATTTATTAATTTAACGAAATATCCTATCAAATATCTGTCAACATATCAATAATCCAGTTTTCTCTTTCTAACTTGTCTATAACTGTTTTTGAAAAAAAAGGACGAATATTATTGAATGACATAATTTGTCTTTTAAATATTTACTTTGACGTCATAAAAATGTGATTCAACCAATGGCAAAATTAGTCGAAGGATTGGCGTTTCGTTTTACGTAAGAAGTTAAACGCAATTATTAAGAAAAAGCTCTAAAAACATACTATAATATATTTATCGAATACTAAAACATAGCAAACATAAATTGAATAAGTTTATATATTTCTTTAGTTCAAATATCATACAAATAATTTGCGAATGCGTGATATTCTATAAATCACATATCACCTATTTTCTTGGACGAACGTCACGCAAGGAGGGCCCATGCCACATTTGAGAACTTACAGCCCGTAGCTAATAGATATTGTGAAACGCTACTTTTTTCCTACCAGTTTTGTACCTGTACCGGTTACGCATAGCAGTCAGTTGAATATTGAAACCCGCCATTAGTCGATTACCTTGCCACGTTTGACAAATTTGAAGGTATTACAATGAGGGAGAGACACTGTTGCAGTGACAGGGATTCAGCCTATCGCACACAAAAACGCCAATAAACCCTCTTTCTCTGAATTGACTTTTACAGTTTCCCCGGGAAGAGTAGCAACTGATACTTTTTTTTTTTTTATATGTGACTAAACCCGCGTTTGACCTCAATCTCACCTGATGGTAAGTGACGATGAGGTCGAAGATGAAAGCACACGGGTTTAGGAAGGAACTGGCTCTTTATACAATATTGCCGGAACACATTACCGCCGGAGCGGTAACATTTGGCGGCAGACTTTATATAAAGGGTGGTCGCTAGCCAGGCGGACCCAGAAGGGATCCTACCACCAAGCAAAAAATATTTCTATATTTTGCTTTGGCTCCCATACCAGCGTGGAAGCATTTTATTTTAATTAGTCATAAAAGCTACTAACGTGACCTATTTCATCGTCATATTTCTAAATTTTGTATGATTTATTTATTTATTTTTATATTTCAAGGCATCAGAAATGCTGACGCCGCTTATGAGGGAGGGCGTACCGAAGCATTTCACAGCTTCCATGATAGCTGGATTAGTCACCACCGCCGCGTCTCTCCCTGTAGATATTGTCAAAACAAGGCAAGTGATCAATAAAAGACTTAACCAGATTTATCGCGTATAAATCAATCAATTGTCTTAATTTTTCGCAATTCATAGTGTGAAATAAAAATCTTTTAAAAATTAAATCGGTTTTATCGTGTACAAATTAAATTATACGACGTTATAGTGTCTTTACATACCCCATGATCAGAAGAGACTGGTTATGGGGTCTGCACCAACACCGAAACGACGAGTTAAAATTTAAAATGTACACGTTAAACCCGACTATATTTTTAAAAGTTTTTTGACGACCGGCTGGTGTAGTGGTAACGTACATTGCCTTCTATACCAGAGGTCCTGGGTTCGAATCCCGGCGGCGGCGGATATCGGTGTGATGAACACAGATATTAGCCGTCAAGTCATGGATGTTTATATGTTTATTTAAGTTTATTCCAATAAAAAATATGTATTTATTCAATACGTATGTTTATATATTTCTTAAGTATATCAATTATCTAGTATCCATAACACAAGTTCTTTAAGAAACTTAATTTGGGCTAGATAATGCTGTGTGAGTGTCAGAATTATTTATTATTTAACAGTGTGAATTGCGAAAAATTAAGACAATTGATAACGAAATTGGCAAGATAGAGGTGTAGTTGATAAAGAAAATGTAGTCAGTAGCGTTTTCTTTAAGAAAATTGCATATAACTCAGGACAATCGCAAGGATGTAGTCAGGAATGCATGATCACTAAACCATGGTTCTGCAAAGTCCTGCAAAAAGCATTGATATGAGAAAGAGTTTTCCTCAATTCGGGGGAAAAACTTCTGCCGCCTTTTCCAAAGTCTAATGGTTTTCTGGCCCACGCATTATCAAGTCTAGACAATAATAACATGTGGAAAATGAAACTGATAATGAGTATCTATTCATATTTGCCAAGGAATATTCAGAAATACTTACAGAACCTAAGCGTGAATAAAGCCAGTGGTTAAATGACAAAGCGGTGAGTCTCCTATTTTGGCTCCTCTGCCGAAACTGGGAAGGTTCCCAAATCTGGAGACGCTCTCTAACTTGCCCCAGTACCGCAGAGAGAACTGCACAATACATTTCTACGGCTTTTGCTTGGGTCTTCAATGGTGCTCGATTATGTAAGCTTCGGGCATATGGATTATCGCGGCTTTGCGACTAGATTGCTGCTCGTCTTATCAAATGAAATTGAATGCCGGGATATTTCGGAGATGAAGGAGTTGGTAGGATTATATTTTTAGTCATCGGCCAAATTCTAGTACCTATTGTATTCTTTGGAATAACATAAACGTATCAGCAATTTTGTTTTATCATCACTTATTACAACAAAGTAAATATATATGGCATCACAAACTTTGTTACAAATAGTCGATGTTGATGTTTTATTTTTCGTACAGGGGAAGCTCTTTTAATTTCCATGTGTCTGCGGATTGAAACGACACAATATGATTCTACGCTTTACCCTTTTTGCAGAGTTCAGAACGCATCAAAAGGCACAAGTCAAGGCCAGGTGTTGAAGAGTATCATCGCCAGCGAGGGCGTGCTGGCTCTGTGGACGGGGTTCCTCCCCACCTACGCGAAGATAGGCCCTCACACTGTTCTCACATTCATATTCCTCGAGCAGATCAAACGGTTATATTACATCTACGGCTAAACATTTTGTATACCTACAGTGAAATCTGTCCTAGTAGTAAGGAATACCTTGTATGTTCACATTTCATTTTCATTTCTCTGTACACAGCGATACCTGCTTGTTTTTTTTTAAGTTTAATCTGTAATTTGATCTAGAGTGTTATTAATTAGTAGAACCCTTACTCAGAACCAAAAGTGGTTAAAGGCATATTTTGGATCTTGAAAAATATCACATTCGAAAATATATTTTTTGCAGGTGTATTTCTCGAAGAAATTTGTTGATATAAGTTTATTAAGTTAACGACCAATTACAGTTGTTTATCTAGATCTGACGATGATAGTTTGTTTTATTTTACACGAATTGGTCTTGCACGAATGAGACATTGTGATACCTAGAACCGGTAAAGTTTTAAGCTGCTTTCTATGTTACCTTTACTTTTTGGTGTATGAAAAACAATTGAAAAGAACACAAACTACGTCCTTAACGTATTTACGCAGCAACTCCAAATATTCACAAACTTTCCTATCACTATTTTCTTTGAAAGTTTGTAATATGAATTTTTGTAATATAATAAATGTTTTGATAAAAAAAAGCGATATTTTATTTGGCTTCCAAGGGGAATATCATCTTAGTTGTCACCACCTCCGGAGCTGTCATATTTGGCGGTAGACTTATTATGAAATGCGGTCGCTAGCCAGGTGAATCCTGACGCGATCCTACCATCTTGCAGAGTTCACTCGAAGTAGTCGCCTCTTCAACACGCTCATCTAGAGGCGGGAGGGCTATTTCAAACCAGATCTACCCGGCAAAAAAATTAAAATATACTTTCGCATAATTTTTCTTGTTATATAAGTTTAATTGTAATTAGCGCATCTTCACCTCTTGCAGGCAGCCTCTCCAAAACAAAATTTGTTCTACAACTTTTTACAACTACTTAATAGTTTTTTTTTAAGTTTTTTTCATACAATAGTATATTATGTAACAAGTGAGCGAAGTTGCTCATTACAGTCGAGGCTGTGATAAGCAACGCTCACGAGTTACATACGACGTTTTTCAACACACTTGTGAGTAAAAGACAGACATACGTGATCATAAAATAACAAACACACTTGATAACAAAGCTGTGAATTGTGATTGAAAAATGGCGCCGAAACTCGCGCATGCGCGTAGGTTTTTTTTCCTTCAAATGTGTCAATGTCTGTATAGCATATACAGCCTATTTTAAGTGAAAATGTTTAATTTGGAGTGGTAAATGCAAATATTTTAATATTTTATGACAAATGATTGTAAATTGTGAATAATTTGTTTAATATACAAATTTATTTTACTAATATAAGGCGCAAACGTTTAAAAATGTATATGGATTTGAAGTGGTATAAAACCTCTTTGTTGTTTCTGAAAATATTTAGTGTATAACCCGGACCAATAAAATATGCTCTATTTTCTCGCATGTTATTTGCACTAAGGTACAATTCAACTTTGTAGGATTCATTATATATTATATACGCGTGACTTATAGCCCAGTTTATAGTTCTAAATTCAATAGAATAAGGCTCACTTTACGAGCAAGTGTGTTGAAAAAAATATTATAGCCTCTGTTTAGAGGCGTAACTCTATTTACTCTGAGCGTAGGTATGCCACGCCACGACCCTTGCGCAGTAAAATATCGCTTCATAAAAATAATAGGTACTTCTTACAAAATGTAGAGTAAGAAACAAACCTTTTTTAATTTTTGTGTTATTTATCAAAATTTGTAAAAAGTCGTAGAACAAATGTTGTTGGGATTGATATGGAGAGGCTGTCAGCAAGAGGTTATGCGTTAATTAAAATTTACCCTGTATACGTACAGTGACCCCTTAAACAAAAATGGCGCTCAGCAAAAGTAGTGAACAAGCTCATTCCAGAGTGTTCAGTTGCCTGGCCTAACAAGTTGCCCTTTCGTGCCTAAGACATTCGCCTCCTCCCAATTCAATGCTTGTCTGGTAATTATTTGCCTCTAGCTTTAAATGAGTAACTGACCCCGGTGTTCGGTCGCTTGTTGCTCATTGCGGAAAACACTTCCGGCAGGCAATTTGTGATATTCGGCGTTGATGCTACTTTGGTCTCGAAATGGAATTGAAATTAGGTAACCCGTCAAAGTGAATAAACTAGCGATCAAAATATTCCCTGCGCTCCTCGACCGCTTCACTTTCGTGGGCGTTGGTTCATTTTGAAACAGCAAAACTGTAGACTGACGCTTTGTTTTTGGATCATATTGATAAATCCAAGATTCGTCACCTGCATCAAATTTTTGTAGACCATCAAATTATATTATCGTTCAATAATCATCAAATAGCTAGTTCATACAGTAGAATCCAGGCTAATTGTGGCGCCTCCTTGATTATTAAGTACACACAAAGGAATGAAATTTAAAGAACGAATAGATATTGTTAGTCTTTCTGTTGAGCAAACCATTGAAATGGCATGATTGAGCTAGGTAAAGTTTTTATAATAAGCGTATACAGGAGGCCGGCTTCATCCTATGATTTGTTTGAAAAAATCATGGAGGAAGCTTTACTTAAACTTAGTAATATTAAAAAATATATCATTGTCTGTGGTGATTTTAATGTTGATTTACTAATCCAATCATCCCTTAGTCAAAGGTTAACAAATTTGTTTCTTTGTTATGGACTTAAAAATCTCTTTTAAAGCCTACACGAGTTACAGCCACTTCAGCAATATGTATTGATAACATTTTCACAGATGCATCACACAACACTCAGTACTATATATAATAATTATTAATAAGTTAAAATCGGATGGCAGCGGACAATTAGCATCTTTTAACATTGGCACAAATAAGGCAATAAGAAGACAGTTTAAGTTTGTACCCATGAACGACAGTCGGCTGGAGAGATTCAGAAGTAATGTCTTGAATAAAACTACTTTTTAACCGAATTAATCGCGTATAATTTATATTTTACATTTTAACTCTACGTTTCGGTGTCTTTGCAGACCCCGTGGTCGCTCGCGTATAGTAATCCGGTTAAAAATTAGTTTTATTTAAATTATGAATCGTGAAAACTTATAAAACTTGGATAAGTTGTGGGAACTTAAATATTATGATGACCCCGCTGAGAAATATAATTGTATTTTTAATTGTATTTGTAAAATTTTATTAATAATAAAATTCAAAATAGTGTTAATATTCCTAAAACTACTTACTTAGCAAATTATTAACAGCGAAACTGGAAAGTCAAACATAAGAAACGCGGAATATAAACTGAAAATTGATGATCGGCTATTGACATCAGATACAGAAGTTGCTGAAGCTTTTGAAAAATTCTTTGCAGACATTGCAGTTTGAACTACGATGACATTAAATTCATCAGTCAATGCTGCACAGTCTTTTCTTGAAAATAATATAGATAAGTATAAAACTAACTTTACTTTCAGGCATGTTACTGAAAGTGAGGTATTGAAAGCTTTTAAAAGTAAAATAATTAAGAACACTGCTGATCTGGATGGTATTTCTGTTAAAATCATCCAATCTATCATTGACGGTATTGCACTTTATTTAGACCGTATATTTAATAATTGTGTTGATAGTTGTGTGTTTCTGGATTTAATGAAACTTTAAAAATTATTCCTGTATTCAAAGCTGGAAGCATGACTGACCCCAGTAACTTTAGACCGATCTCTATATTACCAACACTCTATAAACCAACTACTGTTACATTTCTATAGCAGTAATATAATGTATCCAAATCAAGTTGGTTTCACACGGGGTCGCTCCACAACTGATGCCAGTGTTGAGCTTATCAAACGTATATTTGATGCCTGGAAGGAGTCACATGATGCCTTCTTCTGTGATCTGGTCCAAGGCTTTTGACTGTGTTTACTACGATACACTCCTTATGAAGCTACACTACTATGGAATCAATAATAGGGCACTTGATTTTATGAAATCCTATTTATGCAATAGAATGCAAAGAGTTGATATTAATGGAAAGAGATCATTGGGATCAGCAGTACATATGGAAGTGCCCCAGGGCTCGATTCTTGGGCCTTTCATATTCTTAGTTTATATAAATGATTTGTCATTTGTGGTAAATGACAAATGTGAGGTCTTATTGCTTGCTGATGATATGTCTTTTCTAATTAAAGTGAGTAGGCAATTGAAGCATTGCTTTGAAGTAAACTATTGTATTGAAATTGTGAAGAATTGGTTTACAGGTTTTAACCTGTTTATTTTGGTCATTTTCATAGCTTAATGACATGCGGCATTCTCCTGTGGGGAAATGCGGCCGATACTAAAACTATCTTTGTGCTGCAGAAACGGGCTATTCACGCAATCTACAAACTTAATTTCAGCGCGATACCTAGAAATAAGTTTTAAGAAATAAATATTCTTACGTTTGCGTCACAATATATCTTTGAAAATCTTATATTTGTAAAAAAGAACTTAAACATGTTCCATAGAAAATGTGACTTACATAATGTTAATACTAGAAATAAGTATAAGCTAGCCGACTATGATAGTAGACTTCATAAAGTCACTAACTCATTTATGCATACGTTTTTATAATAAGGTTCCCACAAATATCCAAGACTTACTACTTGATAAATTTAAAGAAACTATTAAACAAATATTGTGAAGTAAAGGCTTTTATGCAATAAAACTTAAATCGATAGATATAAGGATAAGTGTTATGTGAAGAGGTTTACTATAAGATATCCGAATGCAAGAAGATGGGATTCCCTGGCTGTAAATTGTTATTGTGTATTTTTTTTCCTATTTGTAAAACTTCTTCTCAACAGATCGAATTTCCGAAGTGGTGGTAGATTCAGTTAAATTTGTAAATTGTTTGACTTATTTCAAATGTATTTAAATACTTACGAAATAAAGAAAGTTTGAGTTTGTATCATATCACGGCACCAATCCACTCGGGATGAGCTTCAATGAGGTTGTGCGGCACCCAGCGGGGAAACTATCCTCCTTACGCAAAGGAGTTCGTGCAAAATCTTGTGAAAAATTGCTGTGCTGAACTATTATTTACTGACAGCACACTTCCTTCGGTGACAGCAAAGCAATACGACCGTGTTTGAACTCGCTTTACTAGCAGTAGATGGTTGCTTTTGAAGGTCTTTCATCCAAAAAAGCAATTTGAAGCCACATTTGAAATCGTAAAAAATCATAGCACGAAAATGTTCTCGATGCAGATCCACTTTTTAATGAGACATGGTTGAATTGAAAATCGAACAGTGGTATTCTTATTTTTAAATAATCGAAGCTATCAAAATATTTAATTACAAGTGGATGGTGTCCTACACATAAAAACTTTTTGTCTCAAAACTTTCTGAGTGGCCGGGTATTATTATTCTTTCTTTCACAGCTGAACTACTGAAATAGGCAAGTGAGTCACAATACTCACAATCTATGTAAGTTAGATCATTTTCAAGAGCTAGATAGGTACAATTCCATAATTTTCCGTTAAGTGTTGAGAGCACCTTTGAATTTGGTAGAAATTTTCGGTAGCCAAATAGAGAGAAAATCCAATAAATAAACTCGTGCAAGGATATGCGACCGCTAACCATTTATTGCTTACGAAGAATGACGTGCTTTGCAGGGCACGTCAAGCAGTCGCTCTCGGGTGATGTGCACTTGTATACATAGTCGTTAGGGAATGTCAGTAACCATTTCAGCTATGATAATTCTGACATCCACCAAGCAGCACTGGGCTAACTTAGTTATCAATGGCCTAAGCCACCAGGGGAGATGCTCGTCTCCCTGCAGAGGGCTCATTACAAAGAGCTGTGATTATGGTGAAACTACCAGCATAGTTAACAACTGATTATTTTCACCAAAACGCAGTTTTAATGTGTTCAGATGGAAACGTTCCAACAGGTTTGCCTACGAAATAACTAAGCTAATTATCTGTGTTGGAGCGATAAAGTAATTATTGTACCGTTATGTGATAAGTTTCAAGCCGTGCTTTTGTTTCCAAAGCATAGATACTTGGAACTTTATTAAAACATTTAAAACTTTTTAAAATATTGATATTGAAAAGCTGATGTTATTAATCACAATATATTATTTTATCTAAGTGGTGCAATACCGTGCATCCAAACCGCAGTTACTTTTTATGGAGCAACATTTCCAAATGTTACTGAGCAACATCCGATAGCAATAAATTATTCATTGTATTCACAAAAGTTAGAGATTGTTATTTAATGTTACCGTGTTGCAAAACGTTGCTCCACAAAAAGTAACTGTGGTGTGGATGCACCTGTAGTCTAGGCGCACGTAGTAGTCGATTCGCGGGTTCGATTCCTGCACGGAACAAGAAAAAAAAATGTTCTGTGTCTGGGCGCTTATCTATGTATAGTTCCCCAGGTTCCCCCCTAGTTCGCTACATGGTATCTCATAACACAAGCTTAGCTTACTTTGAGGCCATGTAGTTGGTGTAGTTATCTGGGAATTTTATTTTATTTATTTCTTCCTACTAAATATAAAGTAAAAAAAAGTTATAAAGCGAATCAATAATACTCTGATAAAAAAAAATATTTCATGACTCCTTAATCACAATTTATTATCTTTATTAACTTTAGAAAAGTTGACATTGAAAGCTACCGAACTTCACTGGTGTTAAGTGAGCCACATTTAATCACCGCAAGTGTGAATGAAAAACAAACCAAACCATCTGCATTAGGTCTCGCTGCAACCAGATATTATTCCAAAAACTTGGTTACAGCAAAAATAAAAATAACTTAAACCTAAAATTGATGATTAGATCTACTAATTCATAAAAAAAACCTTCAATTTGGAAAAAAAAAATTATATTTTAAGCCTACCAATTAACTAAACTCAAGACTAAAATACAAAATTAAACTTAAGTGACAAGCGACTCAAAACAGAACAAAACACGAGGAGTCGGATGTTGAACAGCCACATAGATATGTCTGACTAGCCCGTCAAGGATATATTATTGACCATAGATATAGTATAACTTCTTGATCTGCTCCAGGAATATGAACGTCAACACAGTGTGAGGCCCCAACTTGGCGTACGTTGGGATGAACCCGGTCCACAAAGCCAGCACACCTTCGTTGGCGATGATGCTCTTCAACACGTGAACTTGACTTGCGCCTTTTGATGCATTTTGAACTCTACAAAAGGAACAAAGCATAAAGTTATATAAGGTGTTATTAACTCATTGTAAACATTTGGAAACTTTCGAGAGCATTAAATAATGCTTATCCCATTTAAATTGTCCAATTCGAGACTCCTACGAGAAGCCAATTCTGATCGACATCTTCTTTACTAAAGTGACCCCTAGAAGATATTCGAATATCCTGTCATACCTTGTTGTGTGCCTGTCTACTGTGCAAAAGTTTTTGAAATTTCGCTTTAATTCCAATGGAATTTGTTATGCGTATACTTTAACATAACAGCCAAATGCGTTCTCCTTTCTTATTAAGTAAATAAGTTGTTCGATCCTAAAAAACAGGTCTCAATGGCATGTTTATTGATTGCATTGTATTGCTGATCAGCATCTTAACGTAACTATCAGACATTGATGCAGATAGAATGTGGAAAAGTGGACTTCCATTATTGTACCGTTGCAAATGCTCGAAACATCAAGGTAAATAAATATTTTTTATTACTTATGTTATAAGATGATTAAATTCTGACTTATTCTACTAATACTTGCCTGGTTTTCACAATATCCACGGGAAGAGAGGCAAATGCTGTGACTAAGCCAGCTATCATAGATGCTGTGAAATGCTTAAATATTCCATCTGCCATATGTGGTGCCAGCATTTCTGAAGCCTGTATAAATAGAATACAGTTTAATAAACTTTAGTCAAAGTAGTAATGTGGTGATAAATAATCAGCGAGTACACAAAAATATTTATGTATACAATTTCGAAGCACAAACATTCGCGATCCACAAAATACGAGGAAGGTGCAATAATCATTCTAAATCATAAAGATTCTACTCCAACTACAAGCCCTTAGACAGCAGTCGTCACAACTCTTTGTAATGAGCCCACTGTAGAGCTGAGTATCTCCATGGGAAAAGAGGAGGTTTAGGCCATAATACACAAAGCTGACCTGGTGCTGGTTTATGGATTTCAGATTTTCAGGGCGCCGGAATGGCTTCTAACAAACCCTTACAACTACTGTATACTTAGTTGTTAGGTATACAGCACCCGGGACCGACTGTTTAACTTGCCTTCCGAAGCATGAAACAAGCATGTGGGCAAAGGGAAGTAAGATTTTTTGGTAACAATGTAACAAACCAATTTACGTATAAGGTTTTGCTTAGTTTCTGAGACTTTCAGAACAGTTCCTAGGACACAGCATTTCTGTCTGACCTGTGCGTAGCTGCCGAGTTGCGCGCCGTTCACCACCATCGCCCGCGTGACGGTGGCGCTGGCGCCGCGCCATAACGTGGTCACGCCTTCTTCTCTTACAATCCTGTGGACAGAGAACGTGTTAGTTAATGCAGTGCCTATAGTAAAGTATTATTAAAGACGCAAAATGGTGTCTTCTGTCATGATTTCTCTTTGATACGATCACTAACACATCCTCTACCATAGAGACTCAAGCACTGAACAATACTCGGAACAAATAAGTACAGTATGGGGAAATTGATAATATGATTGGCTTTTAAAGAAAGACAGACAACAATGAGGAAGCGAGAAAGTGAGATTATAATTTATTGATGATTTTGAAATTGTATTTTATGACGTTAACAATAAGTGCTATATTTTGTTGCACTGCAACGACTTTTTATCGAAGTGCAATGTTTCCGTCACCAGTGTCACCCACCAGTGCCTTCCTTGCAATCCTTAGTAAGACATGATGAAACATACAATGTCAAATAGAAGTAAGTAGGGATTCAATCTTTTATAATTCGAATATACTCTTCTAACTCATTGATTTGCTGTCTTTCTTTAAAAGCCAATCATATTATCAATGTCCCCATACTGTACCTACGCAGGCGTTCCACGTTTACGAGTAATACTGGATAAAAGTAATACCTACTATTTTTAGATACAATTTATTTTCGTCTGACAGACTATTATAAAACGTAAGTATCTACATTAGTTTTGTGATGCCTAACCTAATATCAGAAATTAATATAAGACTGTAAACGGTGGATGTAGGCAGCGCAGAACCAATCGGTGTGAAGAACCTTGAGGGTGGCCTTTACTGATGATGAAACTAGACTACGTTATAACCACGGCTGCTTCACATTGTCATCATATCTTCTCACCTGATAAGTGCATTGAATATATTTTTGTAATTCCGTCTCTTCTCCAGCGGCAGTCGTCCGTCCGCGGTCATTCTGATGAGGCACACTTCTGCAGGCGTGCCAACGAAGGCACCTATACCACCGGCGAACATGCCCATCAAGATTTTCTGACCGAAGTTAGGCACACCATAGTCTCTATAAGAAAAAAATATATTATGTTGACTTCTTCACTAGTTACACATTTATAGGTTTGCTAGCAAGGATGTAAGTGGTTTTGGTAATCAACAAATCTTCAATTATGATATTGTGAATAATCAACGACTTCACGACAAAACTTTAGCTAAAGTACAGGTACAGGTTTGGAACCCCTGAGAAAAAGATGCGACCGGAGTAGCCTGGGGACGAGCGGACAATTGCTCTTGCAAGGACTGGATTTGAGCCAGAAGAGTATCCTTCTCGGCTCTGTGTTGAGAATCCTGTTTGGACACGTGATTGAGGATGTCATAGTTCGTGGGACGACTGGCTAATTGTCCATTCAAGGAATTGACCTGAGCCTCAAGGGCTTCTTTGTCAGCTTGAAGCTCTTGAATACGACGACGAGCGGCTTCGCTGCTAGATTCAGTATAACGAGGCATTGTGCTGGGCTGAAAGAAAGAAGTCTATCCAACCAAGACGATGATGCATACCGATTAACGGCAACACGGCTGCACAAACTGCGCTGAAAGAGAACGACCTAGTTCGGACCTATTGCCGGTGAACGGCGGACGAGCAGGCTTAGTTGTCACGGCTACGTATCCACCTGATCAACGACGCTTCAGCCGGCAGCAGTCGGGTCCGCCCCGAAAAGGGCAGATGAATGACCCCGACACCACACAGCCTCCACAAGAGAGAAAACTTTCCGAAAAGAGCTTGGCTTGGGACCATACCCGACGAGTGCGGGGGAGGGAACAAGGGCAGCGCAATACGAACACTCGGGAGCGGCCGCAAACACGACCGTTCGGGAGCGGACGCAAACGGGAAGTGGCATGGTATTTAGGTTGATTTTCTTTAGAATATGATATTTCATTGTTTAATATAATAAAAACCTAGGCAAACATGAAAGTCCAAGAGCAATTCTTTAGGATCCGTGGCCTCCTCGATCTGCTCGTTTGCGAAAACAGAGGTAGAACTGTGGTCGGCTCGTTAAACTAGTTTGCCCCAATTTCTGTGCAACTCATTAAAAAGAATAGAAATTTGTTCTTAATTTAATTTGAATTTAAATTGAGTACCTTGTCAAGTGTCCATAGATAAAAGTGCTTAAAATGAAGTTATTTAGTACAGGGCGGGTGACAGCGTCCGTAAAATATCGTTTCAATCCTGAAAGATGCCGCGATTTACAAATTATGACTTAGCATATCAGATTTAACCATTTATAATTATTAAATAATTATTTACTGTGGATGTTGGAAATACGAAAGTTATAGTTATGGAGAGGAATGCAATATTCTGATAGGGGACAACGAGGTGGAACAAGTGAAAGAGTTTGTATACTTGAGGTCCTTGTTTACAAGGGATGGGAAGTGTGAAGGTGATATTGAAAGGAGAGTAAAAGCAGGAAATTGTGTTAATTGCGCCATATACTCGATAATGGCAAGCAAAACTATACCAAATAAGGCTCGTCTTGCCGTACTTGAGGGAGTTTTGGCGCCAACGCTTATGTATGGTAGTGAATCTTGGGTGTGGCAGAAGAGACACGAAAGCAAGATTAATGCTGTGGAGACCGTAGGCACCCTAGGCGAACGTACGGCGATCAAATCGGCGACGTTCTTAAAAAGGGCTTAGTTAAAAGTACCCGTAACCGGCGATCATGTATGAAAAGATTAATGAACGTGAAGGAAGCGAAAGAGGTATGTCTGGATCGAAGCAATTGGTGTTCCCTTGTCTCTGCCTACCCCAAAGGGAGACAGGCGTGAGGTTATGTTTGTATGTATGTATGTAATTACTGTGGTAAATTAAATCGAACCCAACCAGAATGTCTAGTCTTCAAATGAAAACTCATTGAACTCTAAAATCTAAGTGGTAAAATCTAACTATATATTTTCCTTCATTTGTACATGTTTTTTTATTATAATATAATTATAAATCATTCCCTCATTTATATAATTTTTAAAATCGAATTTTTTATAGATTGTATACAAAAATATGGAAGACCAATACTCCTAAATAGATCTCCTAAAGCAACTTTTTTGATGTCTGCAAAAAAATATCCAAGTTTATAAAAAAAAAGAAATTTCAATAATATCTCAAATTTTGAAATTTCATAAGAATAAGGTCGGCAAGGTAAACGGTCTACGAATTCATATATATTTAAAAAAAAATGAAGTACTCAATCGATTTCGATGACATTTATATGGGACCAACTGTGAAGTTGTTTTGATTCTCTATCATATGAAACATCAAAATCCGTTTACCCAGTCAAAAGATATGAGGTAACAAACATAAAAAATATATGTCGGAGCTAACGATAAGTTGGCGATATTAAGATGTTAGTATGACTTCATGGTAACGGAAGTATGTTGGTAGCACTGTCGTAGAGGGCGCTAAATGCAATGAATGACTGTTTAACATTCGATTGCAGCGCCAGCGGGTATATCCAGAAGTAGGATGATGGCAAGACAGATACGGTTAGGACGGCTAGGTGCGCTGACGTATCTCGGACTGACGGTCGATAGTAGCTCGGTATTAATTGAGTTGGCATTGTGACTGACGGAACGGACTCGCGAATAAAGATTTTGTTGTGACTAAGCCAGGGTTATACCCAAACCCACAGACTCGGTACTAAGTAACTGTCCAGTGATTACTTCTTTCGTGTTTTGTGAGTAACGCTTCTTTTCGTTTTGTTTGTATTCCGACATATATATATACAGACGAATTGAAAACCTCCTCTTTTTTGGAGTCGGTTCAAAAGTGTGGATCTAACGAACGGTACGCAAGTCATAGGTAACGACGATTTCTATATATTATCCGTAGATATCATGTTATTGGTTAAATGCAAGGTCTTATTCACATTTCCTGTTTCTTTATTTATTTTCTACCATGATTGTTACTTGAGGCGTGTGGCGTCGCCTTAAGAATAACGCTACCCCATCTCTTCCTATCTCTTGAAGACACCCTCAAGAAACCGGAACACCGCAAATGGACTTGGATAAGCCCCGATGGTCACACCAAAAATGAGATAGACTTAATCATGTCAACGAGAAAACAGATTTTCAATGATGTCTCTGTGATCAATGCCGTGAAAATCGATCGGTAGCGATAGTACAAAAAAATTAAGATATGGTAACAAAAACTTTTTACAAAATAAAGTTGCTGTTGATGAACGGCATTTGATTTTTAATACTACGACGTAGTACTACGAGATGTTTTGTAGTTGCGCGTAGTCGTCATTATTTTAATAGTATTCATTCATAATTTAGAGTGACCACGCTTTACTTAATATGTTAGCGAATATATAAATATCCTCGTAAAAAATACCTGCATACTTACCTTTTTTCAACCGACTTCCAAAAAAGGAGAAGGTTCCGAATTCGTCTGATGTTTTTTTTTGTGTCTTTGTTACACGATATCTTGAACAATGAATGGATTTTTAAAATTCTTGTTTCATATTATGGAAGATACTTCATAGTTGGTCTCATATAAATTTCATCGAAATCGGTTGAGTACTTCATTAAAAATTTAAACTTTTTGAAAAAATATGTATGATTTCGGAGAATGTTCACCTTGATGACATTTTCAACTCAGCCAAAGTTTTGACGTGAAGTCGGTTTTTTTAATTATCTGCATTCGTTGATTATTGCAAAAAACGTTTCTATAAATGATACTTATTGTAAAAAAAAAAATTAGGCTGTCGACTAAAAAACAACCATGTAGGTATTACAAGCTTAAATTGAAATTCTGTGATAATTTTTGTACTTTACTTCCATGCTGGACTGGGAGCGGAGAAAAAAGATAGAATGTGCAAGCTGCTTCTTTTCCCGGGCAAACTGTCAAATTCAGTTAAGGGACAGAGGTTTTATTGGAGGTTTTTTTTGTGGGCGATAGGCTGACCCCCTGCCTCTGCAATAGACTGTCTCCATCATTATAAAGCCTCCAAATTTATATATAGAAGTTATAGGTAGGTATGTATGTATTTTTGTACTTACTTACATAGATTACTCAAATTAACTAATTACACTGATATTTGTTCTTATTTTTTTATTTGCAAAGTAAGAAAGTAAATATAAAATATTAGCAAATCTCTTGGTATTTTATCTTTTTTTTTTATTTGATAAAAATAAGTTCTGGCGTCAATGGTTTTGCGTCCTTTCATTGAAACGGGTAAGTCCATAACAACAAGAAAACAAAACACTGCGTTATCATACAAACTTGCACTCACCTATTATAAATGTCGCTTATCCAGTTGAAACAGCCTAGTCGTCCCGTGGTGTACGTCGCTTGTCGGAACAAGGCCGCCGACAGACCTAAGAAACAACCAAATTATTATAAGCTAGCCCGCGGGAATTTTGGGATAAAAAGTAGCCTATGTGTTATTCCAGATTGTACTCTATTACTACTAATTTTTTTTTAATTTTTTAAGTTTTGCCGTGATTGAGGAACAACCATCCATACATCCACACATTCCCATTTATAATATTAGAAAGATATGTTGTCAATTCTTAACTCAGGCACCTTCTACTACAAAAACTTACAACTTCTTAATCGTAATTTCTTATCTTAATCGCTCCACTGCTGGGCTGAGAGCGAAAGAAAAACACAGAATGTACCAGCTGCTTTTCTTCCTGGGCATACTGTAAAAGTCAGTTAAGGGACAGAGGTTTTATTGGCTTTTTTGTAGAAGATACGCTGACACCCTCTCACTGCAATAGTCATCTATCCATCATTATGGTAACTCCAAAGTCAAACGTGACATCGGATGGTCTTATAACCTCTGGTGTTCTACCCACCCAGGCGTGAAGTTATGTATGTATTAAAGCTTGATATTAACCCCGGGTATCTTGCTACCATTATATTTACCGGAATAAAATCCTCGAAATCCTTCATTTTTGAGGATACTTTGTGCCACCATGGGCATGGTAACACCCTTGCCAGCTTCACCGAGGAGCTGCATCCTCGTCTTCACCAAATCTGCAGGCTGGACGAAACACGTCGCCATCATCCTGCAAAGCAAGAATTAATTTATTAGGCAACTGTGATATTCATATGTGTTTTCTGTGTGATATTCGTCTGTCCAATGCTAGATAAACGCTTCCAAGTTTTATAGTATATTGGCATTGTATGCAAGTAGAGCCATTTGTCAAATAATTAGTCGAATAATACAGATACCTACATACCCGCGACATTTGGTATGTAGGTATCTAATCTATCACAATCGACAAACATACCCACCATCTCGTGAACTTTTAAATAAAAGAAGAGGGGCTCGTTTGTTTACGTATTTACGGTGGTAGCCGTTGGATGTGGGCAGGGCAGCGCAGATCATAGATCCTTAGGAGAGCGCTTCGTCCAGCAGTATAGTTGCCGATATTTTGGCACTGTTATGTTTTAGGTCAATGGTCTGTATGCCAATAAGGCCAAAAAAAATCGGAAAGGTTGTTCTGAACCCGTACTACTGAGCTCTTCAATGTTCCAACCATAAAATTGCATCTAAAAGAAGTGTTTCGTTAATTGTGATCCCTTTGGCTCATTAAATTCGTCAGCCAATAATCACAGCTTGTTGACGATATTTATTGACCTAGAATTGATAGCTGGTGTTAAGATATTTACCATGAGATATGCTTAAACTTAAAGGGGCTGTAGATATTCATGGTGCAATCGTTCAAGAATGGCTACTTCATTATAGTTAGTTATACCGCGTATACCCCCTCAAATGGAGTGTGCCTTGTCGTGGCGGGGGGCTGAGCAGCCCGTCGCAATCCAGCGATCAGGTGAAGCGAAATCACTCTTAAGGTGGTGGTGGCGCGCTGCATCTGTCCGCATCGGACAGCAGCTACGCCTTCCCGGTGTCCTGCGTCTGAGCCACAGTGGCACCCGGGGTGGGTCCTCTCAGTACCCTTCTGATTAGCAGAGTGGACCGATGAGGACACAGAGGCGGCAAGCTCTGGTGGTGCACCGGATGCTCTGGGGTCGGCGGTCTTGGAGTGCTTCGGCGTCCGGGCCGTCGAATCGGGTTAGATTAGGTTTAAGGGTAGGTTAGGTTTTAGAATAGCTTAGGATTTAGTATAGGTTATGCTTTAGCATAGCTTAGGTTTTAGGATAGGTTAGATTTTGGGATAGGTAAGGTTAGACTGCAAGCTAAGTTAGGTTTCATTCTAGGTTAGGTTAGGTCTTAGGTTAGGTTTCGTATTAGGTTAGGCTAGGTGGAGGTTGGGACAGAGAATTAGACTCCTTCTCCCTCCCGATAACCAGTATGGCGGCTGAGGGACCCTGCTGCGGCTATAGTATAGAGGCTATGAGTGGGGAAATAGCCTCGTGTGCTAGGCCATTTCCTATGTTGGGGGCGCATGGCTGAGGCTGAACGCGTTTCGTCGGAGCTCGCGGGCAATGCCACTAATGATACCGTGGGCCTCACTTATAGCGGGTACACCTGGAGGTTTTTAGTGGGTCGGTCCGGCCTACTGCTAGATCATCCCCACATACCCCACCGGTCCCCCTTGGGCGGACGGGGATGTGATATCACGTTTTCTTCTAGATAAAAAAAAGGTATACCGTGTATAACGTAGAATATATCCCGTTTAAAATGTGTATAGAACTCAACTGCTAAGGCTACACTGTCCTGCTCATCTCCACCGTCAACCAGCTTTGCTGTATCCCGAGTAGCTCGAAAGGAAATCAGTGTAATTACTAACACCGAAACTTGCATTCTATGGCCCCAGGGTCTAGAAATCACCAGTAGTTCCCCTGTAGTTTCATGTGTCCATTGTCAGTGGTAATTACATTATTAAACATAAAAGATATAAGTATATTATTTCCAAATATCTTACCCTGCAGAACCACCAAACACGAAGTTCAGGTATCCTGGTATCGGCACTGCTTTCACTGATTCAGTCATCTTTGATGTCTAGCGTTGATTAACACTCGTGGAGACTTTGTTTCAGCAGTCTACGTTAAAATGTTTTATTTTTTATTTTGATTAGGCAGAAGGTATTGATAATAGAATAGATAAGTTAATTCAGTAGAGTTTTTTAGGTAATGGCAATGCTAATATGAAAATATGACATCTTCTTCTCTGAAAATAGCTGACAATAGTTCAACTTTGATAAGATTGACTGAAGGACCCATTAGTGCAGTCGTAGAGAATTCTTCTATGACAGAAAGTCCTGGGTTCGAATCCCGATAAGTAAAGTTGCCCTTCAATCATTTTAAATGCCGCGCATGCATTCTGGGGAGAAAATAAAGGTTTTCTTAAAGAAATCGCTTTTCAGCGATGAGACGGTCTGCACCACGAAACTAACTTTATTTTTAATAATTTCCTATTGTTTTACTGTGCGCTTAATAGTAAATAAATAAATACGACTTCAATTCTCAATTAAATATTACCTACAGGGTAAACAGACTTTATTTATTAGAAGTTAGTTATTGGCTCTTCATAAAACAATGAAGGAACTTATTTGTATCTTAATCGAGAAATTAACATAATATTTTTAATGGTATTTTGCATTTAATAACGCTTAATTATCCTTAAAGATCTGAACTAGCTGTTTAAATTTGGAATCCCGCGAAAATATCGAAGCCAATGCGCTATTCCACACTTCACACTATCTCTAAACCCAAATTAAGGCTATCTAAAAGCAGCAAATCATTTATTGGAATGTCAATACGTATTGTAACAAAATTCCTAAGTCAATTCAATCCCTGCTATTCAATAAATCAATCATTAAAGACACTCTATCTCGAAAAGCTTATTACAAAACTAAAGATTATGTAGACGATCAAAAGGCATGGGACTGCACACAACAGGATATTTCTAAAAGTTTCTAATTACTTATTAATTTGTTTACGGCATGGCTGTGCAGTATGACATGTGGCATACTGGTGACTGTTCCACTCACTTATTTTCTTGTCAAGACAACAGCAAGAACGCCATGCTCCCTCAGGCGGCATGGCTAGTAGTAGCGTCCGCGTCGGGTATCGGGTCACCCTCTTCCCTAAAATATGATTGATGGCTGGTGCTTGCGTTATACTTGTGAACGGATGCTACTAGCAGCGGTGCCAGGTCGTTTTGCTGATGACTTTATGACTATTTTATTCCATTTTTGTTTGAATACTTTGGTTCCAGTTTGTCATGTCCGTGTTGTGCACCTACTATATGTAAGCAATTTGGTTGTGGCATGACATTGACTCTCACAATTAGCTGTCTTGTGTTTGTTTTTTTTTCATGCGATGGTTAATTTATACTGTACCTATTTGTATTAATTCGTATAATTTTGACTGAAAAAGAGTGCCAAGAGTTTTTTTACGCTGGATTTTTTGTCTCTTGGTCTTCTGTAATATCTTATTCAACAACTAGTTAAATCCGAAGTATATGATGACTTGATCA
This sequence comes from Stenoptilia bipunctidactyla, assembly GCA_944452665.1. Classification (NCBI taxonomy): domain Eukaryota; kingdom Metazoa; phylum Arthropoda; class Insecta; order Lepidoptera; family Pterophoridae; genus Stenoptilia; species Stenoptilia bipunctidactyla. Next base: position 22,937,248 of record OX101740.1, on the reverse strand, counting down.
AGTGTTTTGTGAAATTCCAAAGGTGAATAAAACTTTTTGAATTAGGAGTTTTCGAACTATGTCAAATTTCATTCAAATCCGTCGAGCCATTCTGCCGTGATTGGAGATCAAACATCCACACATTATCCATCTAAACTTTCACATTAATGGTCTGTTTCACAATGTACGGATAAGTTCTACATAAGTTCCAAATAAGCTATTTATTACTTATTGGTAGGATAAACACTATTGTTGCGTTTCACGACTGTCAGATAGCGCTATTTGTCACATTAGTTATGAGTCCGATGAAGTTTCTTATTCGGAACTTTTATCTTCCAAATAATTTATGTGCTACATAGCTATTTGGTACTTTATCCATACATTGTGAAACAGACCCTTAGTAAGATAAAATCACCCGACCAGGACGCGAACCCGGGACTCCCGCTTTCTGGACGGGTGCTCTACCAACTAAGCTACCGGGCGCACGTGCTATCGAAATTACTTACTATTTTTTTTACGTTATATTGCTAACGTGGCTCCATCTAGTGGTATTGCTTTGCAGCATTTTTTATATCTTTAAGAATAATTGAGCATTAATTACCTATTAAAAATGAAACAAAAAGCCCTACTATTTTAATATTATTTATTTAATAACAAGTACTTACGCAATGCACTCCTCCGCATTTCTGAATTTCGAAACACTCAAGAACTAAACAAGCATAATGATGTTTATTTTGATTTGATCCAATATCACAATCACTGAATAGTTGAAACCAATTGCATTAACAAACCTACAGTATAGCTGTTCAATACTTCTAAGTTACCTACTCAGAATTTCGAAATACTTAACTAAGTTTTTATAGACCTAGTCCTACAATCACAAACTTAGAAGACAAACTAGAGATTGTATTGTAAGGTCTCTAAATATAATATAACGGCATCATTATCACATTACATTAAGATAAATAAATATGACCTTAAAAATAATATCACAGAATATTCACAGTTAGTAAATGAACTTAGATGTCATTTTCTATTCACTTAACAAAACTCACTCTTAACTTGGATACATTAGAAAAACTTGTTGGTTCGATACGCGTTATTGCTCCAAATACGTATTGGCAAATACTTAAGTTCATTGAAATGTCGATGATATAATTCTTTATGTCTCTATGATGTTGTCTCAGTAATAAATCTTCATTCCGATAGCAAGTAACCTTTGAACACTGTCCACCGAGTGTAGTCGTCGTGTAGGTACAGTCACGGACTTTAGGACCCGTTAAAGGTGAAATATTGTCGAGCGAACTGATATCTTTCTTGCGGCCCTGTGAGGTTTTACCCTGTGTAACTTTCGACCAAATATTTTTTTTAATCCGCCTGTTGATTTCCATAATGAGCGCGTATATATTTCAATATACTTAGTGCCAACGCTGCGTCACGCGTTCAAGCGCTCGTTTCATACAAAACTGAAACGTCCGTATCATACGGACGTTCGGAATACGCCAAACGCCGCATATGATACGCGCGTACGGTACGGATGTGGCCGCGCGCGCTCCGACGGCGCGTGCCAATTCAGTCGGCAACGCTCCGTGGAACTGAATTTTAAAACAAATTCCCCGCACAGCAACCTCGATTCCACAAAAGGACTAACTGGATGTCTTTTTTTATTTTTAAACGACGTTTAGCCAAATAATAAGATTTTATATTCCATTGACACGACTGTACAAGCACACTTATGAAATTGTACTAGCAACGCTGCGTTCCGCGTTCCAACGCGCGTACCGTACGTCCGTACAGTATGCGCTTTCGAACGCGTAACACAGCGTTGTCACTAAGGGTTTGTCAGAAGCCATTTCGGCGCCCTGAAAATTCTGACATCCACCACCCAGCACTGGACCAGCTTGTTGGTTTATGGGCTACACCTCCTCGTCACCCAGAGGAGATAGTCAACAGGGGTGATGATAATGATGATTTAACATCGCTATTGTGTTACGTAACTAGGAAACTTAGAACTTTACTGCATTTTGAGTGAACAAAAAACATGTCGACAATAGATTGTGACCGTACCTGACTGAACTCGATCGAAATTTTACAGTAGGTCATACAGATAAATAGCCGAAATAATCTTTTAACGGTGACTAAGCCCGCGTGAAGGCCTCGTGGAATTGTGGCTTCTGCGTGTATCGTAAGACACATTAGGTTAAGTTACGTTCGGTACAAAAATGTGTTACCGCCGATGATTAATATATTACGTACTCTTGTGCATCTTCATCACTATCATCACTGCTCCGTGTAATGAGTCCACTGCAGGACTATGAGTCTCAACCCTTTGTGATGATTTTTTTAGGCCATAATCCACCAAGCTGGTTGGTGCTGGTTGGTGGATGTCAGAATTTTCAGAGTGCCGAAATTGCTTCTAACGACTACTGTATACAAGTATACAGCACCCGGGATCGGCTGCTTAACGTGCCCTCCCAAACACGGAAGTCGACGTGAGAAATGAATGATCATCGATCTTAATATCGGCCGAGGCCGATATTAATTAACCTGCGATATCGTTTGATATGCACCTGCGCCACAACGACCATTTCGAGGCCCTTCTATAATTTACCAATCAACGCTGAGCTAACTTTGTGTTAACCTCCTCATCGCCCAGGGAAGAGATACATAGCCATAAAGTGAGCTCATGAAAAAGTGTTGCGATGATGATGAATATTACATTTCCAAGTTTGCGGCAGACTCTTGTTGTGAAAGGCGTTGTCCCAGCATTATCTCTGGGTCACTAAGGTTAAAATTTTCAATCAAACGCCCACTCAAGTGCTATTTTTAGTAGATACAGACGTAAACTTGCTTCCTGAACCCGTGCTTATCTGTGACCTCATCTGCACTTGGCATCAGGTGAGATTGAGATTAAACTTGGGTTTATTACGCGATAAAAAATACGAAATTGTGGGTTTTGAACCACTTTGGCGATGGGGAAAAAAACCCAAACAAACACACCAACTAATGGCCCCAAACTTAGGTACGCTTGTGACATTGGATACCATGAGCGAACAAGGGGGAACCTAGAATATAAATACACATACCTATAAATAAACATCCAGACACGGAACATTTTATTTTCTTGTTCCGTGCGGGAATCGAACCCGCCAACACTGGCGTCTTAGGCAGATAGGCGTCTTTGGCGATAACCTATCTGCCTAAGACGCCAGTGGTGGTCCCATATTACAAGTATTCCTTAGTTTTGGGGCCAAGTAGTTGTTGTGATTGTCTGGGGATTTTTAAAGTCATTCTTGATAAACATCATTCTTGAATAACAATTCATGTTTATTATCAGTAACATGTATCACCGGGACGAGTTTGGTTGTACATAGCTATGGTTTGGGTGTATACAGATACTTTTTAGATTTCACTACACAAGCTTTTTATGACTTTACACAATTGGAGCTAAGTTGCTAAAAAATATTTTTTTCTTTATGAAAAGTAGTCCCTTTGGGGTTCCACAAGGTTCAATAATTGGAACTTAAAATAATTTTTGAAACATTTATAAATGACGTAAACCTAAGTTCCTGTATTCCTTTTTTTGTTGGAGACAGTATTTTAAAATTTATTTTGTAAAATTTTTTTACAAAACCCTATATTAGTTCTTTTAATCTCACAAACATATTAGAACTTTTATATTATACCTACAATATGAAAGTCCTCTAACTTGAAACCTAACTGCGTCGTTTTTTATGCTCAGGTAATGTTGAATCTGATTCATCACCATTGGCATGCCAAAATCTAACAAATCATATTCCAAACCATTGTAGTTTTTTAAGGGAACCCTTGAAAATAAAATGAAAAAAGACAGAACGTAACCAATGTTACAAATGAACTTTATTCTCCACTACAATTTGATTTCTGCCGTTTATTCTATCACCATTGCCACTCCTCGCTGAAGTCTTGATCTATAGGGTAGTGTCTTCTGGAATAAGAAAGAAAAAAAAATAGTTTATAGAAATATTTTATTAGAATTTTCACCGGCGACAGAGGATCCTCTTCGCAATGATATTATCGCTGAGTGGCATGTAATTTCATTTATGAATTACATGGGACTCATTATTATACAGGGACTGGGAGCGAAAGAAAAACATAGTATTTGCCAGCTGCTTCTCTTCCCGGCCATACTGTAAAAGTCAGTTAAGGGGCAGAGATTTTTTTAGCGTTTTAGGGGGCATTAGGCTGAAGCTCTGTCACTGCAACAGTCTCTCTCCATCATTATAATACCTAAAACGTGTCATCAGATAGTTTTATAGCCTCTGGTGTTCTACCTACCAAGAGATACAGGCGTGAAGTCGTATAACAATTTATTCCTTCTGTTGCAGGAAATTTATTTTCAGAAAAAAAATGCTAGGTATCATTGTCTGACCATCTTACCACACCAATCGATCGACGGTGGAATGGAGTAGTCGACGGCGATCGATAGTTTTTACTAGGCCTTAAAACCAGTCGTTCACTACAAAAGGTGTATACAGGCTTATTTTTTAGTCACCGGCAAAAATTTTTTTACACAATAAGTATAATCTATAGAAGCGATTTTTGCAAAAAAGGTATGTTTTTTTACAATGATATTAGTATATTCGCTAACATATTAAGCAAAGCATGGTCACTCTAAATCATGAATGAATACCATTAAAATAAGGACGACTACGCGCTACTACAAAACATCTTGTAGTAGGTACCTACTACGTCGTAGTATTATCAGTGTTAAAAATGTTTGGTGTACTAAGTGATAATAAAATCGTATCAAAGAAAATAACATTTAAAGGGTTCATCCCAGTGTCCATACATTGCCTGGCTGTTATGTCCCCTATATAAAGTTGTTTTTTTTTATTATTTTTAGATAGTATAATAAGCTGAAAAAGTAATGTCACTATTGATTTCGTGTTAAGAAACACAAGTTGGAATTATCCACCATGTAACAACACCATGTAATCACAAAGCAGCAACAAAAGAATGAAAATCTTTCAGTCGGCCGCTGCTATTAATCAGTTGATTTGTCAGTTTGACAGTTGGCATTGACTTGTGTCGTTGATTATGGGAAGAACGCAGTACCTATGTCATGTGAACGCAACTTATTTATTTTACTATTTTTTGGTCGCAGTAGATAACCACATAAACACTAAAACATTTTATTTATTTGGATTTATCGATTACACAACAAAACTTAGGCAATAGTCATTAAATGAATTAACATTTATGTATTTAATATTTTGATTGATTTTATTGTTTGGGCTTAAAATCCAGGACAGAAATTATGCCTTTGGCTGGTTACTAAAACACAACACTGTATAAGGAACAAAGAGAATTGGAGTGTTAATAAGCAAGTTAGTTACCGTCGAGCGGGCGGCGTGAGCGGCGAGGCCGGTCCGGACCGGTGCGAGCGGCCGGCCGCCGGCTGCCGGCGAGCCACCTCGCCCAGCAGCGACAGGCACGACCGGGACAGCCGCTGGCTGAAGTTCTGACAAACAACCACTGAGTTATTATATGATTAAACGAGCGTTTGCCTGTGACTTCGTACACGCATAAACTCAAAAGTCCTATATTTTCCATTCCCGTGAGAATTTCGGGAATTCCTCCCATAATAGAAATATGCACTTATTGAGGAACCTTTATACCAAGTGTCACATCCGTGCACTTAAGGAATAATTTTAATATTTTTTTCATACAAACTAAAACATCGTATATTTCCCGTTTCCGTGGGAATTTCGGCAATTTCTTTCATATCGTAACCACTCACTTTTTGAAGAACCTTTATGTAAAGTATCATATCCGTACTCAAGGTATAAGATTTTTCATACAAACTAAAAAGTTCAATGATTCCCGTTACCGCGGGAATTTCGGGAATTCCTTCCTTAGTGCACCCCTGCATCCCCTAAAAAATGTATGTTCCAAATTTCAGCTCTCTACGCCCAGTAGTTACGGCTGTACGTTGTCTGTCAGTCACTCAGTCAGAAGCGGAACAGTTTTATATAATACTAGCTTTATTCCGCAACTTCGTATGCGCTTAACTACCCTTCTCTTGGAAATGTCAGAAACTATACAACCAGACACCCACTGAAAGAACCCTTATACCAAGTATCACACCCAGCACTCAAGGAATAAGTTTTTTTCATAAAAACTAAAAATCATATATTTCCCGTGCCCGTGGGAATTTTGGGAATTTTTTTCGTAGCACAACCAGTCACTCTTTGAAAAACCTTCATGCCAAGTATCACATCCGTACACTCAAGGAATAAGATTTTTCATACAAACTAAAAAGTCCAACCCCTTCCCGTGGGAATTTCGGGAATTCCTTCCATAATACAAACAGACACTTATTGAGGAACCTTTATATCAAGTATCACATCCGTGCACTTAAGGGATGGGATTTTTCATACAAAATAAAACATCATATAATATTTCTCGTTCCCGTGGGAACTTCGGGAATTCCTTTCATAACACAACCAGATACACATTGAAAATCTTTCACACCAAGTTTCACATCGTTGCACTCAAGGAATAAGATTTTTCATACAAACTAAAAAGTCCTATATTTCCCGTTCCCGTGGGAATTTCGGGAATTCCTTCCTTAGTGCACCCCTACATCCCCATACATAAAGAATGTATGTTCCAAATTTCAGCTCTCTACGCCCAGTAGTTACGGCTGTACGTTGTCTGTCAGTCACTCAGTACCTCAGTCACTCAGTCAGTAACGGAACAGTTTTATATATATATTGATTGATATTATATTTAAAATAGATTGTTAGACGCGTAGGGTCGGTTTAGAATAGCCCCACCGCTCTCTGGATAAGCGTGGCCTAATAAACGACTAAACCGAGTGACCCTTAACATTTTAAACTTTTTGCATTTAAAATGCTTAATTACTCTTAAATAAATGAAAAAATATGTTAAATAAAAATCACAGGACTCGAACCTGGGGCCTCTCGTTTGCCGGACGAGTGCTCTCCCGCTGAGCTACAGGGGCCTGGCGGTACGCTTCGATTTTTTTTTTATATTGTAAGATTACACCTGATGGAAAGTGCGCATGAAGACTATGGTGTTACACGTGGGTGCGGTCTATTTGGTAGAAACTTGATACTCCGAAACCTATTTGGGATAACTGACTTCGCAGAAACTTCTTTAGTCGATCATTAATTAGGCATAAAAAATATTTGACATAAATATTTTTAGGCATAATGTGCTTATGACCGAATTTAGAATGGCATACATTTAAGATAGTAGAATTTTTATTGGCATATTTACCTTTGGCATAGTTAAAATTTTGTATAATATCATTTAGCATAACGTTCATTTAGAGTACAGATTATTTGGCATACTTTGACTAGGCATACTATGAAGCGGCTAGAACTAGGTGCAGCCGCACACCGGTGGCTAAACCTAGGTGTAGCCTAATCACAACCCCCTTAACCACGACCCCTTAACCTGGCTTTGCCATAGTTACCATCGACTCAAGAGTGTATATAAAAAGCCGAGCGTAGCGAGGCGACGATCATCCGAGCGCAGCGAGGTGATCGGCCACCACAACCCCGAAATGGATACACCTAGGTTTAACCACATGTGGCCGGCTGCACCTAGTTTTAGCCGGCTAAAAGTATAAAAGATGATTCTTGCTGTAAGCATTATGCGAAATGATGGTTCTACTTTTAAATTGTTATGGATAAGAAATATATGCCATAAGATGAATCTGGTTTTGAACTTTCTGCGATGTGATGATTATACATTGTGATTATTATGGATACCAAAATTATGCGTACAGATAATTCTGACTTACAGAATTATGGGTTTCAATGTATGCTAAATGAGTTAATGCCCAACGATATTCTGCGAAAAGAGGTTTATGCTATTAGTTGTTATGCAATAAAAAATTATTACTTAAAAAGTTCTACTATAATAGGTGTACCCGTTACACGTCCATCCACGAGAAACCTATTCACTCGACACTTAAAAGTTCCAGGACTGTAGTGGTCAGGAAAAACAGACGCAGGCAGATTGTACCACACCTTGGCAATCCGTACCAAAAAGTAACTATCGAAGCGTTATGTTCGACTTTTTGGTAAATCCACAATATAGGGATGGAAGTTCTGTCTGCGTCTGGTAGTCCGGTGGTAAAAAGGAGTGGGTTCAATTTGGTCAAAAAGAATACTCGCACACTCACCAAAATGTAGCCGATAAAATACTGTCAAACGAGCAACCTTACGACGATGCTCCAGCGTCTGCAGTTTTTTATTTGTAAGGTTGTTGTTATTTATGAGTTTACGGACTCTTCGATCAACAGAGTCTAGCGCTTCAAGCTGGTATTTGGCAGAACCATCCCAAAGGTGACTGCAGTACTCCATGCACGACCTCACTTGGGCTGTGTATAAGTAGAGCAGCCGTTCAGGGCTGAAGTACCGCCGGACCTTCGAGATGATACCCAATTTTTTGTTTAGCCATAGCCATAGACTCAATTTGTTGTCCGAAGTTTAATTTGGACGTTATAGTGACGCCCAAAAGCCCTAGGTGGTCGGTGATCGGAACAGATTGTAGCAATCTGCATACTTAATATCTTAATTCTTTGCCTGTTGAATAACTTTAAAATACATTACATTCACTATGGTGAATGAACGCAACGCTGCCTGAGAACTAACTCGTTCTTTCCTCCCCGCGGGCGCCTCAGCCTCGGCCATTTTCGTGTTCAACTTAGAAGCGAACGCACTTGATTGTTTATAAAATAATTCTACATATTTTACCCCGTCTACCGGGTGAGTGTCTCAATGGTGTTCTAAAATGTTTATTTTTATGGTGTATCTATTTTAAATTCTGAATTTGTAGCCCTAGAATACCCTTCCTAACTTCCTTATGGAGACACTGCGACCTTTGTGCCGTGAGCGTCGTGTCGGCCATTTTGATTACGCAACTAACGCCCTGTTCTATTCGCCGTGCATTCCAGGTTCAAGGAGTAGGCTATAAAACTTAAAGCGGATGATATAATCCTGCATGCCGAGCTAACAAGCACGTGAGGAGCAGTACAACCCTACCCAATCCTACGTGCAGAATAAGACCGTGAAGAACCTACATAGCTGATGGAACTATAATTAAAAGGGACGCGCCTGGAGCAACACACCGGCACGAGGACTACTAGCTTCGAACAACAGGCCAGTGCTCCGTTAACATTATTACCCAACTAACCACGAGCTGCGGAAAGTAATTAAATAACTGTTAAACCTAAGTCATTCTTTTTCTTGGTTTAACCTTCGAACCCACCTAATCTGCCGGCCTAGCGCGGCAAGATACATTCTGGAAAGTGGGCGTAAAAGTAAAGGTGCTCTTTTTTGCGGAGAAAAGACACGCTTGTGTTTTGGAGGCGTTGAATTTGACCAGGTTGGATTCGCCCCAATCGGACACATTCCGCAATGTCGAATCAACGCGCTCAATCATAGACTTTCTCAAAACCTGGATTTCATGGGCGCTCGTTCGCGCATTGGATATATATCTCTCAACAACAGTGCTGTCATCAGCATATCAAATAATGCCTGGTGTTAGGAGGTCATTAATGTGCAGCAAGAATAAAGTTGCAGAGAGAATAGATCCCTGAGGTACCCCGGCATTAATCGCCATTAGGTCAGAGGAGTAGCCGTCGAAGACTACTCGAATCAACCTTTCCCTCAGATAATCAGATATCAAGTCGCAGAACCCGGTCGGTATGCCATATGCTGGAAACTTGCTTAAGAGACCATCATGCCAGACCATTACTTAACACATTTTTTGTTTTTACGTTATATTGCTAACGTAGCTCCATCTAATGGTATAGCTTTGCAGTTAAGACCACCCGAGACCAATTTCTTTACAGAAATTGTGAATCTCAGTTAAAGTGAAGCATAGCAATGTAGCCCTTTCTCGATTTCTTGTCGATATAGAATTACCATACAAGTAAGCAAAAGCGTAAAGCTATGGGGCTCATCATCGCACAGATTAAAAAATCCTATAGTTACAATACTTACTGGTAAGCAGGAGCCCTTCATCTCCCGCAGATCGATCTTCCTGAAGAGCTCACACAGCAGCAGCTCGTGTAGACTGGGAGTGCGGGGCCCGAAGATCAGTTCTATAATTTCCACGACCTGCGTCCAAAAGATATGAAATTTTAAGGATTTAAAAATAAGTTATTGAGAGAAATTGTTACCAGTTACATATTTCAATTAATTGCACTCCACTGCAGAATTGAATTGATATATTTTGTCTCAAACTGAAGACCTACTATGTGGCTTCAAAGTAAGCTTTTATAATACCTACTTATTTTAAATCAGGAAATTAGCTCTGTAACTTTAAAAGCTTTTGTTATGTAGACCATAGTACGAAACTAAATGATGATGATGTCCTCCCAGACGTATCCGTCGACGGCGACATCACTAAATACTAAATACTAGTGCATATAACACACTCCGACCCGTGCGATTTCAGATAAGTTCGTTTCCTTAACTGGCCCGGCTGAGAATCGAACCTTGGACCTCTCGGTCTACAGCCAAACACCTGACCAGTGAGTCACCGAAGCCGTCAGTTTTAATTATAGCTGAAAAATTCTTCAATAAAGACTTCCTGACACAAATGTGCTGTTGCTAAAAATTCGGTGAAAAACAATCTGTCCTGATTTTATCAGTTAATATATTAGATAGTAGCTATTAGTAGTTAGGATTGATATAAAGGATCGATTCAAAACTCACGTGTGGATAGTTAGGCATCAAGTCCGGAAGCAGAGACAGGTCAATTTCTGCGCCGGCGCACATCTCATACAGAACGTGGCCGAGTGACAATGCCTCCACGTGGTCAAGAGGCGCGGCCAGGGAAATGGAACATCTGGGCAAGGCACCGATCAAGGTGTTTTCTAAAGCGCATATTCTGAAAGCAGTTACATTTTTGATACCAATCACAGAAGTTTGCTGTTGAGTTTCTTGCCACTTCTTCTCAACAGATCGACTTTAGAAGTGGTGGTAGATTTAGTACAATTTATAAAATATTAGTTTGACGTATTTCAAGTTTATGTAAATGCTTACGAAATAAAGATTTTTTTTACTTTGACTTTGAGAACCATTTAACTATGTTATCCAAGCATAATCCAAGTATAACGTGGAACACATCGCCGGGGAAAGGATGGTCGATGGCGGCTTTTCTTTGTGGCCATGGTTCTCGGATCCTGAAGGTATACGCCAAGCAGAAAAATTAGCAACCGCAAGTGCTATGATCTACAACAACATAAAGAAAGGCTATGGTATCTGTGTATTGCTATAACTAGTGTTATAAGCGAGATTTTTTTATTCAGTTGGTTCTTGAACTTTGCGTTTACGCATTTATCAATCAATTTTATATTAGACAAGCTTTTAGTTTAAGAATGATTTACCGAAAAAAATAACAAAAAGCTATTCTACGGTAATATACAATTACTTAGTATAGGTAATCGGTTGCGAGGATTAAAAAAAAACATCCTATATTTCTATCCTCTCAATCCCTTTTTTGCAATAAAAAATAGTGTGGACCTTTTTTCAAGATTAAGCCTATATCTGTACCAATTTCATTAAAATCGGTTCTAAGAATTTTCAAAATAAAGTTCATCCCCTATTTCTATACCCCTTTTTCGTAATAAAAGCCTATGTTCATCCTTAGGGTCAGGTCTATCTATGTACCAAATTTTATTTTAATCGGATCAGTTCTTTAAGAGTGAAGGCGAAACAAACAGACGCACTTTCCCATTCCAAAGAAATTGACGGCTAAAAGTCAGAAACGATATTTAATTTTAAAATTTTAGTTTACTTTATTCCAATAGATGTCTCTGTACGTCGATTAAATTGCGCAAGAAGAGTTATCAATGACATAGCCTTATCTACTTAGTGGACTTCCTTAATCATCCTCACTTTCGCAATGTATTTGGTGAAATTCTTTTAAGTCAAATTCTACATACCATATGCCAAGCAAGAATAATATATCCCAAAATCCCCCCCTAGTACGCACGTGCCGTTATCATAATGAAATATGTTCACAAATTGACATTTTTATTCTAATTGTACTCGTGCCACATATAAATCATTTCTGTACCTCAATATTTAATTAATAATGTCATAGTAATAAGTAAAAGTTTGACTAGTAGTAAAAGCATTATATAAAAATAAATTATGTAATAAATTAAGTATAGTGGGTTTTAAAGTTATCAGGCAGGATTTTGTGTTAATGTAAGGTTATTCGGGGTTTGTGCGGCATACTTTTTTCAGAGATGATTTTGATGCCATATAAAAAATGTAACGACCGTCCTATTAGTAATTTATCATCTTGACAATATTTAGTATTTCGAAATTACAATAAATGTATGTTAAGTGAATTCTATCGATAATTTCATGATATTTTAAGAGAAATTGGAAAAAAGTAGACATAGACGCACTTACCCCTGGAAACGGGGAAAATGCGTCTATTTTAAAAAAAGCATAAATATCTTTCTTATTCTCAAGATTATTACCATCTCAGTATTTTTATTATGTTTATGTTAGAATAAACAATTCCTATAGGCAGTTATGTTATGCCAGTTATAAATAAAACAGGGCAAGTGCGCCATAGACTAGCCATCAGGGGCGCTAAACCTTCGAGTGCTGTTCTTAGGTGGATTAAAAAAGATTTAACTCGAAGTTTTCAGGTTTGTTTGCATAATAAAATATGTTTTTTAATATTAAACCAAATCAGACAGGCTATTATTTTTGTTTCATTTGTTGGTAAAATATAAATATGACATAAAGGAAAGGAAAAAATCTTTTTCCATTTACCTTCGGTATTTACTTACAAATCATCTGAAATATGGGCAATATCATTCAAGGGTTAGGTAATCAGAGTTTCAGGTAACCTTAAGGAAACTTCTGTGGATGATAATACTCAGTAGATATTTATTTCTCACCTTTCCTTGTAATTTGTTATTTTCCATATATTATTTACAAATCCCTTTGGTGGCTTACTTAAAATTTCATTAATGTAGCTTTATTAATGCTTCATAACAGCTTTCTACTAAAACGTCTATGATCTAAGTCACAGAATGACTGGTATACATACTTATGAGTTGTCCACCCACCACCCAAAAAACTCCTCATTTACCGTTTCTATTAGCTACTAACAAACCCTAGACAGTTAAAACAAAAATAAAACGCCTGGTACCAAAAAGTTGGCCACTCCTTACTTGGGGTAATGCGCCATACTATAAAAAATTGAGCCGCACGTACTCCAAGTGACTGTTGCAAGATTGACATTTTGTATTCAATGATAAAACCTTAATTTAACTGTTTTAAAATAAAATACCGACATATATTTAAAGAAAAACATCTAAACTTTTTACTCCCCTCTTTAGTTTGCCGCAATACATCCAATTTTGAAAAATTTTAGCGAATCACTATAGTGTTTATCTTCGATCGCAGGTATAATTGACACAAAAACTAAAATGGGGATCCCCCATTTCAGTTTGTATTATACAGAGGCATTTGTGATTTTGTAATTGAACTTGTTTTAGTTTGTTGCATGGATAAAAGGTGGCTCTATTTGTATATTATCTATAATTTTCGATATTTTAATGGGTGGCACACTTACCCCGTTGGCGCAATTGCCCCGACCATAAGTTAAATAGAATAATTGTTTGCAGCTTTGTCAAACATATCAAGTGAAAGTTGTGTACAACTTTAATTGGTTAAGAAACTAATAAATGTTATATTGTTCAACTGTAGCCTGTAAGAAATTGGTTAGTAAGCAGTTGTTGTTCCTTAATAAATAAAATAAAATAATATTAGTAGGATATCACAAACCTGGCTACACCATTTTGAATCATAACGTTTCCAGAATGCAAATGGCGAAATGGCGGGAATCCTTTTTCTTTTAAAAATAGAAGTCCCTCCAATATTTGCCGCCCAAACCGGGCCACTTGCCACGCCGGCAGACCGGTGCCAACATTGCCATATTTACGAGGATAGTCGTCATTCCATGTGCTCTGCAATATATTTATTGTTATTGTTATAATAATTTATTATTATGAGCATGCGCTGTGCCACTGCTAGGCAAAGGCGCTAGTTTTGCAATAGGTATATGAATCACTATAAGCCACTAAGCAGTAATACCCACTCGAGTCACGGCCAATGCGTGGGTGTCTGAACGCAAATTTGTTATAAGAATTAACTAATCAATACCACCGACAAATTTAAGCTCCATCAGTATAGTTTCATCAGCCTGCGAAACTTCTTGTCAATACGGACAAAAATTGCGCGCGCACAGTCCCTTCTGTTACCCATACTGGATCACGCAGATGTAACTTATCTCGAATTGATCGAGGAGCAATTAGAGAAGCTTGAGCGCCTCCAAAATATATGTATTAGGTTTATATTTTCTTTACGTAAGTATCACCATGTATCAGATTTACGCAATAAGTGGCTCCCAATTCGTCTTCGCAGGAATACTCATGTTCTTTCTCTGCTTTATGGGATATCCTGCCACACCGACGTATTTAAAGAAGTGTTTCAACTTTCGACATGAAAGACACGAAAGGAATCTACGATCGTCAAACAACATGCTTTTAGCGACGCCTTTGCATTCCTCTAATTTCTTTCATAAATCGTTTACAGTCCATGCAGCAACCTTATGGAATACCGTACCATCCCATATTCACAATGCAAAGACCATAACTTCCTTTAAAACTCAACTGAAAAATGTATACTTGTCTCTGTAAGGTTGCTATCTGAAGTACCTTGTTGTAATCACATGTATTTAAATATTTTCATAAATCAGTAATTAGCATTGTCAGTAATTAGCCATTAAATTTAATATTAATATCTATAGTTACTAATATTTGTAACATATTGTGTATAATATTTTATTTCATTTTAGTAATATATTAAGTTTATTCTTACAAGTTAAATGCTCTGCTTTAGTTAAGTTTGTGATATCTTTATATTTGTTTCGGTTGCCTAGTAGAAATTAATTAGCAGCGATAAAGCCGCCTAAATTGTCATTTCTTTTTTTTTGTTATTGTAAATGTCATTATAAGTTTCATGGCAATAAAGAGTATTTATTCTTATTATTATTTGTGTTTTGAACATACACTCTCGAGTTTTTTTCGTTCTCACTTTTCATGAGTTTCACGGGCTACGCCAAGTGAAAACCATTGTTTGGGTTAAAGGTGGGATCGTCCTGTAGGAATTTTCGTATAATTCGGCACGATTCAAAATGGCTGTACTAGAGAGCACCATTGGCACAATATAAACTTGATTAATTTTCCAAATCCGGGTAATTTCTTCTTTTAATTCAGTATATTTGTTAAAAGAAAGTATTAAGAAAGTCAATGATTGAGCGCGTTGATTTGACCTTACGAAAAGTATCCGATTGGGGTGAGTCGAATTTGGTCAAATTCAACGCGTCCAAAACTCAGGCGTGTCTATTCTCCGCTAAAAAGAGCACCTTCACATTTACGCCCACTTTCCAAAATGTATCTGTCCCCATTACTGACCATCTAGGGCTTTTAGGCGTAACTGTAACATCCAGTTTAAACTTCGGTCAACAAATTGTGTCCATGGCTCAAGTAGCTTCGAAAAAGTTGGGAATCATCTCGAAGGTACGGCGGTACTTCGGCCCTGCACAGCTTCTTAACTTATACACAGCTCAAGTGCGATCGTGCATGGAGTACTGCAATCATCTTTGGGATGGTTCAGCCAAATATCAACTAGAAGCGCTGGACTCCGTTGACCGAAGAGCCCGTAAACTAATTAATGACGTCGACCTTACAAGCAAAAAACTGCAGACCTTAGAGCATCGTCGTAAGGTTGCGTGTCTTACCGTGTACTACAGAATACATTTTGGTGAGTGCGCCAGTGCTCTGTTTGAACAAATTGAACCCTCACCCTTTTACCATCGGACTACTAGACGCAGACAGAACTTCCATCCGTATGTGGTAGATATTCCGAAAAGTCGAACTAAGCGCTTCGACAGTTCCTTTTTGATACGGGTCGCCAAGGTTTGGAATGAACTGCTTGCGTCTATTTTCCCTGACCAGTATAGTCCTAGTACTTTTAAGCGTCGAGTGAATAGGTTTCTCGTGGATGGACGTGTACCACCTTAGTCTTCATGTTCACTTAACATCAGGTGGCATGGAAGACAAACGTCCCATCCATAATTAATAAAAAAAAAACCCCAGACAATCACACCAACTATATGGCCCCAAAGTAAGCATAGCTTGTGTTATGGGATACCATATAGCGAACTAGGGGGGAACCTAGAATATAAATATGTCGGCGGTGTCTAGCTAGAGCCTTATAGTTTATTTCGATTGTCTTCGGATGCCAGTACCTTCTGGGTACTTGACAGGTCTACGTCACGAGTTTGTCACTAGCAGAAAGAATAATAACAATACAGAAGATGGATACGAGGAAACTGTTCTTCAAGCAATTATTCAAGACAACCTGATCTTCAAGAGATCATTAACAATGTAGTGACACGCTAGTGATGCTCTAGAACTGTCTAGCAGCGAAGAGCAATCAATTCAGCACCACAAGCATTGCCGACAGTAGAAAAACCGACTCGCCCTAAAGACGCCCACACAAAAGACTGTATTACAGAATCATAATTTAAATCCCCAAGAATACCTGATGTTGGATAAAAGAGAGGAATCACCCCTATTCCGACATCAGAAGTGGGATTCGAGTCGGTTAAAATGCAAAGAATTGGAACAAAATAGAAATGTAAATCGAACAAATAAACACACTCGAATCAACCAAACTTGATGAAAAGAAGATGGAACATGGTGATGAACGCCAGATTAATTCGCTTTTACTAAAATCCGGTGCATGGCAGTCAATAGTGGTGGTGCTTATGAAACCTAAGCGTGTGACCTCGACTTATGAGACTAAATGACAAATACAAGGCGGAAAAAGTGAATTACGAAGAGATGATGCAGCGGTAGTCAAAGTCGCGAATAACGTGACCAGCGTGAACAGGATCCCGGTGAGATCGTTTCTTTTCACTTTGTTTGTAGACCTACTTGCGTGTAGTACCTAACCAGGCTTCGTTATTGTTTCATCTGAGCTGAACCTCGATGCGCGGCGGCGGCACACGGACAGCGCTAGCACCGACGTCGGCGGCAGCTCATGTCGGAGGCAGCTCATGTCGGCGACGCGGCGGCTGCAACGACCGCGGCGACGGGTCCGGCGACGTCACTCGAGCGTCGGGTCGACGTGCCCAACGGTTGTATCAATTCATCATATTGTAGCTAGAATCAGTGGCCATTGGCTGCCATTACTTGCAAGAGTAAAAGACAAGTTCTCAGCGTGGAACAGATTTGTGTTGTGATGCTTGTATTGGCTTAAATGATTAACTTTCACACACTAGAGAGTTAATGACATGTTTTACCTTATTTACAAAGCATTGCAAAGTATTCCAATAAGACTAAAAGTGTTTGCGGCGCTGTTTTATCGTAAATACTTAGTTCATGATACGTTACATGTTGTTTCATACTTTGAAAAACAAACGTTCCTAGCGGAAAATAATGATGTTGAAATTACTGCTCTTATAAACTTGAGACGCTTGCAATCGTGAACTCAACAAAAATAAGCGGCGATACCTTCTTAGTCTAAAGTTTGTAATGGATTGTAACTTGTGAAAGCAGTTTCAAATGAAACATGAATTGGATTAATTCCTAGGCTCCAAAGATAGTAGCTTTGCGGTAGTTAGGTTCAAAGCGCATTAAATAAAAAGACAATGAATGGGGTTCATTCAACATATTTTTATAATTAAATTACGTAAACTTAAACTAGGATTTCAAAAGTAAAAAAAAAAGACATGTAAACTTTTGTAAGACTACATTGTCAATATCGATATCTATATCGATTGCTGTGTCAGGGAATCAATCGATGCGATTTCCCATGCTTCTCACAAAATGAAATACTCACATAAGCGCCAAAATGACGAGAAAAGGTACGATTTTGTGTTAAGCAAAGCTTACAAGAAATACATTGTATTGTGGTTAAACGTTTCATTCTTCGCTGAAAATGAGTCACGGTAAGATGAAATTTTATTTATTCAATTAGTGATCAATTGCATAATAAACACTGAAGTTTTTAATTTACAAAGATGAAAGACTGTTATTTTATTTTGTGTGAAAATGAGTGAAGTGAAAGCTGTAGTTAATGTAGATACAGATTAGTGCAAGGCAAAAGAAAACATTCATAAGTTACGATATGGTAAAACTCGATTTAATATTCCGTTTTAAATAATGAGATCTAACTGTAGAGTCAATTTTAAATTTACTAGACTACTTATTTTAAAATAATAGATGGCAACTCTTTAGAGGACGATCGATACACTTTAAAATCACTGAACTTCAAACGATTTTATGAATACGGTTACGATTGCTGACGGCGGGTGCCAGAAGGACATGTACCAGTCGAATTTGCTATTTATGATAATGTCGATGAGAAATAATCCTGTTGTATAACCGAGTGTGCGCTCTATCGGCCGTATTGTGTGTTGACCGTACCAGATGCTATTACGTAGTCGTAGCCCGGTGGAAATCGGTGTCTCTTGAGCTTGCTCATGTAGTCCGTGGGTGCGCGGTGCGCGTTTAGCTCTGGCGGAGGTCGTGGTCTATGGAGACCGTGTGGTGTGTAGTCCGTGAGATACACAGGTGCGACTGGCTTTGGTAGCCAGTGCGCGAGATGAGGGCAAGTGAGGTTGCCAGTAGGCCGAGGAGGCCGTGGCGATAGGGGGGTCACACTCGAGGAACTATGTGGATATGATACGTAGTATGTAGAATTATGTGTTGTGTTTTTGAAACGATGATACATGGTCCCAATGGTGAATTTATGATGGGAAATATGATGATGAAAGTGAATTTAACGTGGTATCGATTTAACACTACCGTGTGTGAAAATTAGTTATGAATTCGTTCTTATTATTTTGTTCAAACAAAAGAAACTAAATCTTGTTTTGCGTTACGTTAATTAGGTTTGACAAAACTTAAGGTTCTTGCTGTAATTGGTTTGTGTGGATCAGCAGTATACAAGTCGCTCAGATTGTTACATTCTCGGTGCATTCGTAGTCGTAGGTGTAAAATCGGGCTTCATCTCCCGTCTCTGTGCGGCCACGACTGTGTGTGGCGTGCGTTTAGCACTTGAAGAATGTAAGTAATCGCTGTGTTTGCCGTATAGGGGCAATGTGATGTGTGACGGTGCCTGCCGGATGGAGATGCCCCTGTTGGTGTCTACCGGATGGAGGTTACCTGTGTTTGTGTTCTAGAGTACTTATTGTATACTGCGCGATCTTGAAACTTTTATTGTGGCTTAATGGGTTTTGTCGAACTTTTAGTACTAACTGGGTACATAGTAATGATATCACGGTCGAGCGGATGTAATTTTGTTATTAAACGGCTTACGTCATGTTATTTTTAAATAGTCTGTGAATACTAAAGTTTGAGATTTTCTTCCTGATAATCGTGTATCCTTGGCTCGCCAGAAATCGCTTTGTATCTAGCCGACCTTCGATAATTTTACTGCGATTCTAAGGTGAAACGTTTTCTTTTGTTTTGATACTAGTAAACTTTAATTGCTTGTTGTTACATTCAAAGAAAATTTAATTGCTTACTGTGCTCTTTTCTTATCGAAAGTATTGCGATACGTACAATGCTTTGACGTTAGATTCTTATTGAGTTTCTTGCTGGTTCTTGTCAGTAGATGGACCTTCCGAACCAGTGGTACCTTTGCGTAAATTACGAAATCTTGGGTTTGAAATTGAGATAGTAATTAGTTTTGAAATTAAGGTAAAGTTAAAACCTGTTGCGGATAAAGTTTTGAAGTTGGCGAAAGTTCAAGTACCCATTGGAGTTGCAAAGAAAGTTGTTGTTTTGAAAATAAATTTATAGTGTTGTGGATACCGATTCTCGTTCGTTAGTTTGGTGACTACGTCAGAGTGATTCTGGGTAGTGTGTTGAAGGAGTCATTAGTTGGCTTAAGCTCCCCGTGGGGAAAAGATTGTGATTGCTGTAAACTACGAGCGAGACATCTTGTTGATAATGACGATAGTAATGGAATTCAAAGTTTGTTTTATTTTGAGATAATTGTTAATCAATGGTGCTTGGAACTTTGGTAACTAAACCGGGATTTTTGTTGTTGAGTAAGTATTCTAAAAAGATTAATAGTGTACGGAATTAAAACTTGTGTGTTTTCTTTTGAGAACTTGCCTGACTTAATTGTCAGGAGTGGCCGAGCCGTCATTTCGGTATGATCGTTTCAGATTATCACACGAGGACGTGTGCTAGCAGGATGGCCGTGTCGGCGGTGTCTAGCTAGAGCCTTATAGTTTATTTCGATTGTCTTCGGATGCCAGTACCTTCTGGGTACTTGACAGGTCTACGTCACGAGTTTGTCACTAGCAGAAAGAATAATAACAATACAGAAGATGGATACGAGGAAACTGTTCTTCAAGCAATTATTCAAGACAACCTGATCTTCAAGAGATCATTAACAATGTAGTGACACGCTAGTGATGCTCTAGAACTGTCTAGCAGCGAAGAGCAATCAATTCAGCACCACAAGCATTGCCGACAGTAGAAAAACCGACTCGCCCTAAAGACGCCCACACAAAAGACTGTATTACAGAATCATAATTTAAATCCCCAAGAATACCTGATGTTGGATAAAAGAGAGGAATCACCCCTATTCCAACAAATACATAAATAGATAAATACGTTGAAGTCGTCGTGGCGCCGTGGTTACTGTGTGTATCTTACGATATCACAGGTTAAGCAACGTTCGGCGCGGTCGGTACTTGGATGGGTGACCGCCGACCATTCGTTTCTCACGGCGACTTCCGTGCTTCGGAGGGCACGTTAAGCTGTCGGTCCCGGGTGCTGTATACTTGTATACAGTAGTCGTCAGGGTTTGTCAGAAGCCATATCGGCACACTGAAAATTCTGACATCCACCACCCAGCACTGGGCCAGCTCGGTGGATTATGGCCTAAAACCTCCTCGTCACCCAGAGGAGAGACTCATGCCCTGCAGTGGGCCCATTACACGGAGTTGTGATGATGATGATGATGATGAATAGATAAACACCCAGACACGGAACATTTTTTTTTCTTGTTCCGTGCGGGGATCGAACCCGCAACCACTGGCGTCTGAGGCAGATAGGTTTACCCCATCGCCAAAGCGGTCGTCAAAATTTTTTCATTTATTGTTTTCTGTAAATTATGGGTATTTGGTACTGCTATGTCAATTATATAGGCTATTTTGTGTTTCTTGTCTATGAGTGTTATAATTTTTTATAGTTACCAATATTTTTACTGGCGACCAATGATGATGATGATGATGATAGGAATTTTCGTATAATTCGGCACGATTCAAAATGGCTGTACTAGAGAGCACCATTGGCACAATATAAACTTGATTAATTTTCCAAATCCGGGTAATTTCTTCATTTAATTCAGTATATTTGTTAAAAGAAAGTATTAAGAAAGTCAATGATTGAGCGCATTGATTTGACCTTACGAAAAGTATCCGATTGGGGTGAGTCGAATTTGGTCAAATTCAACGCGTCCAAAACTCAGGCGTGTCTATTCTCCGCTAAAAAGAGCACCTTCACATTTACGCCCACTTTCCAAAATGTATCTGTCCCCATTACTGACCATCTAGGGCTTTTAGGCGTAACTGTAACATCCAGTTTAAACTTCGGTCAACAAATTGTGTCCATGGCTCAAGTAGCTTCGAAAAAGTTGGGAATCATCTCGAAGGTACGGCGGTACTTCGGCCCTGCACAGCTTCTTAACTTATATACAGCTCAAGTGCGATCATGCATGGAGTACTGCAGTCATCTTTGGGATGGTTCAGCCAAATATCAACTAGAATCGCTGGACTCCGTTGACCGAAGAGCCCGTAATCTAATCAACAATGTCGACCTTACGACCAAAAAACTGCAGACCCTAGGGCATCGTCGTAAGGTTGCTTGTTTAACCGTGTACTACAGGATACATTTTGGTGAGTGCGCGAGTGCTCTGTTTGAGCAAATTGAACCCTCACCCTTTTACCATCGGACTACTAGACGCAGACAGAACTTCCATCCGTATGTGGTTGACATTCCGAAAAGTCGAACTAAGCGCTTTGACAGTTCCTTTTTGATACGGGTCGCCAAGGTTTGGAATGAACTGCCTGCGTCTATTTTCCCTAACCAGTATAGTCCTAGTACTTTTAAGCGTCGAGTGAATAGGTTTCTCGTGGATGGACGTGTACCACCTTAGTCTTCATGTTCACTTCACATCAGGTGTCATGGAAGACAAACGTCCCATCCATCATATAAAAAAAATAAAAAATCTAGCTTGAATTTCTCTGAATTATCACGAAAAGCGTATTGTTTCTACAGAAGCACTATAATATACATATAGGTTTGTTTCTTATCAAATATACGGAAATTTTAAAAGCTAAATAGGTATGGAACTTTAGCGAAAAAAATGTAGACATCCTTGCTCACTCACCTTGTAAATAAGATCCTTTAAACTTCCCCGTGGGTTAAAGGGCAGCACGGCAAGAGCATGTCCATTACAAAGTTCCAAATCTAGCACCGGATAAATATACGGATGATGTAAAGCCCTGAATAGTTCTAAAATAAGGCTTCTCGCTCGATCATTAGGTTCAATTGGACATTTATTTGTCAATGGCATCTGGAAATAGGGACAAATTAACTAAAACCACTCAATAATTCTCTAGATAATAATAATTAACAAAACTAACCAAAGTAAGAATGCGATCAGTCTTAATAGAGTTGTCGTGTATAGCAAACCAGTGTTTATTGCATCTGGCACCAACTTGTCCAAGTTGTGAAATGAGTTCGTACCTGGAAATAATAAAAGCACCTTTACAGTACTACCTTTCTTAAATCATCAGCAGGCATAATGGTGTTGTCTATCTTACCTTGAAGTTTGTGATAAATATTCGGTGCATATGGCTAAAGCTGCTGAACTTTCCATAGATCTTTCGCCGAGTCTGTTCAATGATGACAAATGTACACAGGTCAATAACAAGGAATCTCAGTTACGTAAATCATAAAAAAAATACATTAACGATTCTTACTTAGGAGATGCTTGGGGTTCCGAAGGAGAGGATTTCCCAGATCCACTGCTTATTATAGATTTGTTAAACAGTAACTTTGCAAGTGAATCTATTTTTTGGGCAACGAGTGGAGCACGCTCAGAGTTCTCCTCTACAAGATAAATAATAAAAAGTAATTAATCCATGAATCTGAACTTGTTCAATAAAAAGCGAAATCCATGAAAAAACTAAACAAGTTTCTTTTATTTTAACAAAAAAAAATATATGTAGATACTTGAGCTACAAGCAGAAGATGATCCATCGGCTTCCTCTTGCTTTCCTGCATCTGCGTGAGTGAACAATAAAACACATTTAAAGTCTAATTCACAAAAATGAACAATTATTGAATATGTAAGTACATCGTTTTTCTTCTAGCCCATCAAAACGACTTTGATATACTTATGGAACTGAAATAATGCAGAAAATAAATCTTGCTTTGAACTATAGGTAGTTAAAATTGTCATTAGAATTAGCTAACTTTAATGTTTGCAAACTATTTTTATACCTACTTAATGAATAAATTAAATGAAAATCTGTTCGTGGACACAGAAACAACAGACATGAGGAATTAACAACGAAAACGTTCTAATGACAAATTCGTAAAGTGTATAAAAATACCTACTACGAATAAAAAAGTTTTCATTTTCATTTCATTTATTTTTCATTTCAAATATTGCTTTAAACTATAGTTAGGTATATGAAAATGTGTTCGTGGCAATGACGGAACAAGGAGCTAAGAACATGTATTTACAAAGTTTAAATCTACAACATTTGACGTCAGGCCAGTAAAGCTCACCTTCACTTTCTTCTT
Organism: Stenoptilia bipunctidactyla; assembly: GCA_944452665.1. Classification (NCBI taxonomy): domain Eukaryota; kingdom Metazoa; phylum Arthropoda; class Insecta; order Lepidoptera; family Pterophoridae; genus Stenoptilia; species Stenoptilia bipunctidactyla. The sequence continues at coordinate 22,913,304 of OX101740.1, read as the reverse complement.
TATCAGTGGAAACTGATCGAAGTCTGAAGGCGTTTCTTCTGTTGGCGGCGGCGATAGACTCGGGGTTCAGCTCTGCAGCAGACTGCGCTCTCCTGCAGGCTCCGCGACGTTTCTTCTTCCTATAACTGGACCTGGTGCGCTCCTGGTAGAATCTGTCGTGCCCAGTAGTCTCCGGCTCCTTTTGCTCCACACCCTCAGTGTTAGTTTTCATGTGTTGATACAGATTAAACATTTTTGCAGATTTCTTTCGAATGTAAAACTTAAATTTTCGGAGTAAATCTTTCATTAATACAAAATATTAAATGACCATAATTAAATGTCACTACAAATAAAGAAACGCTATTGTTAAATACTTTCACTCAGTTCTTTTCACACGTAGCCAACACACTTGCTAAGTATAGAATTGAAATTGCTTATTGAAAAGGAATAAATCACATTAGACCGAACAGGGGTGTGAATGTAGCAGTAGTTCCGCTGAAACTCGCTAAGTATGTCAGCAAATACTAATTGAAGTCCTGCAACTGCGGCTTTACTCAACTTATAAGCGAGTACTTACATGACACCAATAGGTTCCACGCCTACTATCATGCCTATGTACTTAATCCAATATAACTCGGATCAGTTCTTTAATCGATAAGATATGAGTTCCATTCTGCTGTGAAATTGTAAGTTATTTATAATTTGCTTAATTGATTTAAACAGACTACGTACACAGAGGAACCTCGTATGAGTACACCAAGTTCCTAACAAGTTAAACAGTTTGTTTTCTACACTGGCTTACAGCCCGTTCACACATGGGCGCTTACTGTTCCGGTTTATCGCATACGTTTTTTTTTCATTAGTGGCGTATACTGTGCCATATGTGAAGTCGCTCTTACAACTCCGTGCACCATCGATGAAAAAAAACGTAACCGATAAAACGGACCAGTAAAACGGAGACCATGTGTGAACGGGCTCTTAGTTGGTACTTGAACCCAGTAACTCTCACTCGGTCAATACAAAACATTGTGCTACGATATTAATTTCCTGAAGTTCAGTACTCTTATAAAAACTAATAAAAAATAATAATAATAATACTTAGTTCAGTTGGTGGGCAAAAATTTGAATCAACCAACTTAGAAAAGGAGGAGGTTCTAAATTCGTGTGTATGTTTTTTTTGTACCTTTGTTACAAGATTTTGTGGACAATTATGAATCAACTTTAAATATTCTAGTTTCGTATGATAAGAATCCAGCATATGGCATACCGACCGCGCTCTGCGACTGGATATCTGATTTTCTGAGGGAACGGTCGATTCGAGTATTCTTAGACGGCTACTCCTCTGACCTAATGGCGATTAATGCCGGGGTACCTCAGGGATCTGTTCTCTCTGCAACTTTATTCTTGCTGCACATTAATGACCTCCTAACACCAGGCTTTATTGGATATGCTGATGACGGCACTGTTGTTGAGAGATATATATCCAATGCGCGAACGAGCGCCCATGAAATCCAGGTTTTGAGAAAGTCTATGATTGAGCGCGTTGATTCGACCTTGCGGAGTGTGTCCGATTGGGGCGAATCTAACCTGGTCAAATTCAACGCCTCCAAAACACAAGCGTGTCTATTCTCCGCAAAAAAGAGCACCTTCACTTTTACGCCCACTTTCCAGAATGTATCTGTTCCCATCACCGACCAACTAGGGCTTTTGGGCGTCACTATAACGTCCAAATTAAACTTCGGTCAACAAATTGAGTCTATGGCAAAAACGGCTTCAAAAAAATTGGGTATCATCTCGAAGGTCCGGCGGTACTACAGCCCTGAACGGCTGCTCAACTTATACACAGCCCAAGTGAGTTCGTGCATGGAGTACTGTAGTCACCTTTGGGATGGTTCTGCCAAATACCAGCTCGAAGCGCTAGACTCTGTTGACCGAAGAGCCCGTAAAATCATTAATAACAACAACCTTACAAATAAAAAATTGCAGACGCTGGAGCATCGTCGTAAGGTTGCTTGTTTGACAGTATTTTATCGGCTACATTTTGGTGAGTGTGCGAGTGCTCTTTTTGACCAAATTGAACCCACCCCTTTTTACCACCGGACTACCAGACGCAGACAGAACTTCCATCCCTATATAGTGGATTTACCAAAAAGTCGAACAAAACGCTTCGATAGTTCCTTTTTGGTACGGATGATTGCCAAGGAGTGGAACAATCTGCCTGCGTCTGTTTTTCCTGACCACTACAGTCCTGGAACTTTTAAGTGTCGAGTGAATAGGTTTCTCGCGGATGGACGTGTAACACCATAGTCTTCATGCGCACTTTCCATCAGGTGGCATGGAAGACAAACGTCCTATCCTTACAATATATAAAAAAAAAAGAATACTTCAAAGGTCATCGAAATTAATTCCAACCCTTTATAAAACTCCAAATAAATATCATCGAAACCGATTGATAACTACTTGAAAAAAATTTACATTGACGACCTACTTATATACTTCAGCCAAAGTTTTGACGTGAAGTCGAAGATTCTTTATTTATTTATTCATATATGCACAAAACAGATTACAATTATAATAAATTTATGTAAAGTAATATAAATAATAATAGTTTCATTTCTAAATTGTAACCCAATACATGCGCATTCAACAATCATTATAAGTATTACAAAAAATATGAAGAACTTAAGACAGCATTTGTTAAAAAAAAAAGTTAAAAGGCTTGGGCTGAACAGAATTATTAAAATAAAAAATACAAATATATAAATCAAAATAAGAAGACAATAAACACAAAGCAATAAATTAATACTAAAACATCTCATACCGAAGGCGATCAAATAAATATACAGTTAATCAAAATATATTAATCTATCAAATTAAGGCAGCATAAAAAATTAAAATTAAAGAAAAACATTAGATATAAGACAATGAATCAATAAGAAAATATTCGTTGATTATTCGTCTTGTATCTCTCATGTTAGCTGGCAATATTTCGTCGATTGTGGATATGATTTGCTGTTTTGAATTGCATTTTTGACGGACTGAAACTGGGAGCGTGTCGCATGCCGTGGTACATTATGTTGCAGTGATTTCTTCAGGCTTTGTAAATGTTTTAAACTTTTTTGTGTAGGATTCAACTCTATTTACTTCGAGCTGAATTGTTTTTTGTAAAGACTAATCAAATTTAACCAAGGAGTGGGTAGCTACTTCATTATTATTAGTTGGATTAGAGCATGGCAATCGTAATTACTTAGCTTTAACTTTAGGGAAACAAAAAATCTTATATGATACATACAAAAGAGAAGGTATTAGCAATGCACTAGGCATAATTTAAGTATACCTACGTAATGTCCTCTATGCTAACTGCTAGGCACATGTAGCGATGCAGCGATGCAGCGGAACTTTATCGACTCGTATGTTTACGAATGTTCATATAGTATGGAGTCGGTTACAAGTTTTTAGTAACATTTTAATTTTACAGTAATTTAAGAGTACAACATGTTTACAAACATTCAAAATTAACAAGGCAATTATAGCTGGCCGTGGATATATAATGGATAGATTTAAATTATTGCTAACAAACCGTCTCCATACTATACGAACATTCGCATAGATACGAGTCGACAAAGTTCCGTGCTCGCACTGCAGTTTTCTGTTGAGACTAGGATTAAGTCAAGAGAGGGATTAAAATTCGGAAAGAATTGTGTAGCATTAATTTAAGCTAGATGTTAATTACTGGACTTAAGTGCTGATAATAAAACGGTAATCATTTCTCAAAAGGCAGGTGTTGAAGTCACAATGACTGTGTGATTATATGATTGTGATAGATCTTCTAAGAGGTATACAAACTCAGAAAAGTTCTGAAATATTTTTTAGCGATGGACTGAAAATAGCTACTAAAAGAACTTTAGCCTGACATAAGTTATACTGCAACTTCAATAGAGGTAGGTACCTATACCAGACCGATGCCAGAAAACTCACTCGATAAATAAATTATTTAGGCTATCTCTGTATCATGGCATTGGTACAATAAAGTGTAAATAATTTTGGGAACGGCACGCCGCGGTCTGCCAGAATTACTCTGATATTATTGCTTGGCTTCTATTTTCACACACTAAAATTATACTCACCCAAAAACCGATACCACACCATGTCTGTGCTGTACCTGATACTTAGATACATGTTTATTTATTTATTTATTTATTAGATAGATAAATAGAAGAGATAGAGGTCCAACGAGAGTATAGTTAAAAAAATATGAATTAGGGACATAAGTGTAAAATAAAATACGGTTATATTCAACAAAAACATTTATTCGTAAGCACATTTATTACAAAATAAATTGTCTCTAAAATACATATTAATTAAATCTAATACTATTTTGTTGTCATTGTATATAGTTTAACAATAAAGTTTATCACAACTTTTTGCATTTTACTTATGAAAAAAAAAAACAATATATAATTAAAAGGAACTTTTGGAAATGTAACTGAGTTATCTGATTATAAAATTACTAAACACAAACTGGAATAAACATCTTAAGCAGCTATTTAACTATGTTTTGATAACAATAAAATAAAAATATAAGTTAACACAATATATTGTTAGTTTTAATAAAACTTTTTCATATTCCCGCTCATTCCCGGCAACCGTGTGAATTCAAACCGTGTTTTTTCAATTTCCCTGTTTAAAAATAACAATACTAAACAACATTATTTTTTGTTTATACGAATCTGGCAACAGTTTGTTCGTAATCGGTAATAGAATCGATTGCAATAGCGCAGGGTGACCACACTCGCGGCGACAAAAGCAAGACGCCACAAGAGGCTTGGAACTTGCCGAGTTTTTAAGATAATGCTATAATTTTTTGCACATCGATTTTTTTATCGAAAATATAAGACCCGTGTCTTAGGTTTCGCGTAAACAAAAAATAATATTGTGTAACAAGAGCGTTCCCATGATGACAAAATACAGAAAAAAAAACTGTTTATAGATGACGTCTAAAATCTATACTAACTGTAGGACCCGGCTCTGCTCGAGTGCAATTTGGCTTTAGTTGAAGATTACCTTTACCCTTTTAAACATCCGAGATGATAAATTAAATTGTCGTTTTTAATATTTCTAATAATATAATAGTCTAGTTTTAATTTCAACAATTTCGCACACAAAAAGATCACAAGGACATTATTGTCAATGTAAGTACTTGAACAGACACAAAAATCTACAACATATAAAATCATATCAAAAATATACAATTTAATAAATTAAAGAAACCAGAAAACTTCATTAAACGTTATACATATAAAATTCTAAAAATATAAAAATCTCAAGCAGCTTGCCAATAAATATAAAAAGCACCATTTACATTTAAATTCCAAAGATTTTGCGCGATAGACTAGATATAAAGATAAGACTATGCATCATATTTTTAGTAACTTTTGAAACTGCCTTGAGAGAACAATTTATGGATCAAAATCAAACATCAACGTCATTGAATATCAATGGATATGTCAAATACTTATCAATATGATTGCGCTGTATTCCCAATCTAAATTGTATAGATTTCATAGTGTAGGAATAGAGCCGAAAAATATTTATTTTTTAAATTGGTGTAGTACAAATATTTCTTATAGCTTCTAGAATAGATATGTAACCTAAGTTCGATGGTAGAACTAAGTAACTATAAAATATGTTGCATTGAACGAGAAAACTATTATTGTAGACTTGCTGTTTCAACCAAACTATTCGCAAAAGAAAAAAGTCATTAATGTTTTAAATGCATTATCGAATGATTCAAAAATGAACTTTTTTTTTAAATAAATGAATAAATACATTTCACACAGCGCCATCTAGTTCAACAAAATCAAAGCAGAGCAAACAAGATAACGGAAAACCTTAAATGTTATATACTTTCTTGTTAATACGGAGAACCAACTGAGTTAATACGGAGAACCAAGCTGAATTCTTTATTAAAATATGTCCATAGTTTGCACCGAGTAACGTTAGATAAAAGGCCACTCACCTATCTCTCTCAACCAATGTCATCATTAAATCCTACATTTTATTTTCTTTTGTATATTTAGTAATACTTTTTAATTTTGTAATATGGACATGATGTACTACTACATTGTTGTTTTTGAAATTTTACATTTCGTTTCATATATTAGTTTTGTTTTTTTTTTTTATATAAGATGCAATAATAATTTGTGTATATTTTAGAATTATTTTAAATTACTTTTAATATTAATTTTATGATGTTATTTCGCGCAGAGTTGCAGTTAAATTTAAATTTCTTTTCGATCTCTGGCTGTCACTGAAAATCAGCGTTGCGGTCCCTTGGGCACTGCAGCATAAATGGTGAGTGAAGGCCATTTTGGTACATTAATGTTTTTTTTTATAAGTATATTTTTTGTTGTCTATAGATATAAGTAGAATTAACAACAGATGTTTGTACCAAATAAACATTTTACTTACTTACATTATCATCATTAAGCCAGGAGACGTCCACTTCTGGACGAAGGCCTCCCCAATGTTTTCCACACCGACCGGTCCAGCGCTACCAACATCCAACATCTTTAGGGTTCGATCGACCGACGACGATCGTTTTTTGGCCTAGATCGACGTGGACTGGCCATTAATTAATTGGTGTGGTAAAACCCTTACAGACACTATGGTCACTTGAGTGTCACGGTATCGATTAAATAAACGCGATAAATTTGGTTTTACATAAAAACTATTTTATTTGATATAATGAATCGTGAAAATTCAAGATAATTTATTTTTAATGACCTTTTGAGCGAAAGTGTCAATAACCTTTCTTCCAACGTTACTCGGTCCGAACTATAGTAAATTTGCGATGTTATAATTTCTGGTCATATTAATCGAGGCATTTTCCCAAATTGTATTAAATATAATAAATATAAATTTGTTATTAGTATTGCAAGTTAGTAAGTAAAAGTCAAACTTAAATAGAAGAACAAAAAATAATGAACAGGGTGGATTTTTTACATAAAATTTTTCCAAGTACTTTTATCGAATTCAACGTCATACTTAAAGAAATTTTACAATCAAAAGTAGTGAACAGTCTTATGAAATGTTTACATTTTCATTGGACTTTGAACCTTAATTATAAACAAAAAAGTTGCGAAGTGTATACATTCCAGTAGACGTTACTGTAGGTACACGTTTTACTTTTGGGTGCAAAATCAATCTGATAATAATTTTTTTCGCATAAATTGAGCTTAAGATTCGTTTGGCAACATTTTATAAATCCTTATAATTTCTATCCAAAATCCACCTTGTATAAAATTTATGTGTAAATCGTGTGTAAGACAAGACTAAAAAATCGAACTAGTCCTTACAATATTTCATGGCCGTAACATGTATTATACTTGTAATTTGAAATAAACTTTTAAAAAGCGAATAATAGCCTATTACATATATTGTATACAATTATTTGACACTTTCATTGGTAACGAATCCCTCGCTTAACTTTAATCTCACCTGGTGGTAAGTGATGGTAGTTCGAAGACATGGGTTTTGAACATCTTGACTCTTAATAAAAAATAAAAAAAGACTTGCACCGTAGCTTTCATAATTCCAGCGCTGCAGCGGTGGCTGTTATTTTCTACACCGACAACATTATTATACAGGGTGGTCTGGGTGTCTTGTTAAGACAAAGCATCATTTCAGGATTGATAGATGGCATGAAAAGCAATGTTTATTATATGACCCAATGCTATGTAGAAAAAAAAGTAATGAGCTAATGAATTTTTAGATTAATATTTAAATATTTCTGTACACAAAAGTACTTAATTAAATTGTTTATTGTTATTATTTACGAGCTGTTTTCCGCAACTTCGTACCAAACTACCATACCTGTAACTCCTTTCATAATACAATCAGACACCAATTGTATGAACCTTTATACCAACTTTCACATCCGTGCACTCAAGGAATAAGATTTCTCATACAAACCAAAAAGTTTTAAGTCCCGTTGCCGTGGGAATTTCGGGAATTCCTTCCTTAGTGCCCGCCTAAACTCCCTAAGGAATGTTTATACTAAATTTCAGCTCTCTACGGCCAGTAGTTACGGATTGACGTTGTCTTTCAGTTACTCTGGCTGTAACGGAACAGTTTTAGATACCTTTATTGATTTGCAGTTCAATATATTCTATGCTTTTAAAATAAAAAAGGACACATGATAAATATAATAAAATCCCCAGACAATCACACCACCTACATGGCCCCAAAGTAAGCATAGCTTGTGTTATGGGATACCATGTAGCGAACTAGAGGGGAACCTAGAATATAAATACATAAATAGATAAACACCCAGACACGGAAATTTTTTTTTTCTTGCTCCGTGCGGGAATCGAACCCGCAACCACTGGCGTCTGAGGCAGACAGGTTTGCCCCATCGGCAAAGTGGTCGTCAAATGTCCAGTGATGTCCAATGATGTCCAAGTGAAATAATATTTGAGTTTTGGACGTCAATAAGAAATTGGGCTACATAATTATTATTACTTTTCATCTTTTTTTGCCACCTATGAACCCTGAAACAATGCTCAAACAAAAACACCCTTTATAAACATTTTTACATTAAATATTAATACATTTGTATTAAAGTCTATAATAGAATATCCAAGTTGACCTGGCGACTTCGACTTTAAAGTTGGTTTAGCTTCTCTGGCATGCGCTACTAGGCATACTTCATTTATTTATATTCATCTATTTATTTATTATTAAATAGCTTACAGCAGTTATAATTAGGTAACAATAAATTGATGTACAAGGCCCATTAGAAGCCTCCGCAAGTAACAGTTATAAATAAAATATGGTCTAAGGCTTTAAAAATCGTTTTTTTTTTCGAATAATATTTTGTACGTTTGCTAAATCTAAATTTGACAGACTCCAAAAGCGAATATTTTCTAATCAATCATTCATTTCTACGTGACTGTATGGCTACAGTAGGTACAGTCGTATTTAATGAGATGAATGCCTCACTAGAGAACTGTAAACACCGTCAGTTAATTATTGATAGAAAGCTCAAGATAAATAAGTTATCAAATATAAACTAAATTTAAATATAAAAGAACGGGTTAAAAAAAATTTCAATTTTATGTTCAGAAATAGTTGTCACCCTGTCAGTTTTAAAGAGGAACACCACAAATTCTAAAATTTTAAGAATCTTCAAATTATAATGTAAAATTTTTCAATTTTTATGTTCAGAAATAGTTGTCACCCTGTCAGTTTTAAAGATAGGAACACCACAAATTCAAAAATTTTAGGAATCTTTAAATTATACTTCTATCGCTGTTTATACATTGTTATTAAAACTAACACCGTGATAACACTTCCAAAATATTTATACAAACGACTGTACCATTGAAGAATCTTTCTATATAACCATATCTTAAAAGCATCACGTAGCCATTTTGAATCACGCCGTGTACTTAAAGTATGCGGCGTTCAGTTGTTCCAAGAATATAAAGGTTAGGACCGTGTGAGGGCCGAGTCTCGCATAGTAAGGTAAGAAGCCCTTCCATAGGGAAAGGACGCCCTCATTCCTTAGCAAGCTTGTTACAACGGCGACTTGGCTCTGTCCCTTAGCGGCATTTTGGACTCTGGAAGAAAATAATTGAATATTTAAAAGAGTGCCCAGCAATCTTTTTGCGTGTTTAAATATAATTCTGTATCAAAAATGCAGATTACAAATTAATAATAATATTATAAAAATAAATAAATAAAATAAAATCCCCAGACAATCACACCAACTACATGGCCCCAAAGTAAGCATAGCTTGTGTTATGGGATACCATGTAGCGAACTAGGGGGGAACCTAGAATATAAATACATAAATAGATAAACACCCAGACACGGAACATTTTTTTTTTCTGGTTCCGTGCGGGAATCGAACCCGCAACCACTGGCGTCTGAGGCAGATAGGTTTACCCCAACGCCAAAGTGGTCGTCAAAAATATTGTGTGCGGCTTTCACTATTTATTTTTTATACTTATATCTAGCCAGTTGGCTGCGGAGCATGTTTTTACTGTCGGTCCCCACTTTAATTAATACTACTTAGTAATGTACTATCGAACCAACTATTGGATCATGCATGACTATAGTTGTAAAAACCCGTTAGCTACCGATAAAATGCAGTTATTACGGTAAAATATCTGACAGCGACAACGAAAAAGGATAATTTTTTTTTTCTTTGCTTTTTAACCGACCTCAGAAAAGGAGGTTATCAATTATGTAATATTTCCAGAATTGCCCAGTTTTCGTATATGTTATTCTATATCAACGTCTGAACAAATGTGCCAAATTTTAATAGTGTATGTATGTTTTTATGTTTGTATTCACATATCTCCGGAACTGCATGTCCGATTTAAGTAATTCTTTTTTTGTTGTACTAGGTATTGTCCAACTTAGGGTATACTATAATCTCATCAAAATCGGTTCAGTAGTTTTTAAGAAAGGGATTTTCAACGGGCTTTTTTATTGCCATTCGAAGCTAGCATCATCGCGCAACTTACGATACTCATTTCAATCCGTTAGCAACATGCCCAGGTAGTATTTAACCGTAGCAAGCATATAATGCGGTTAATTAACCGTTAACCGCGTGGTTAAAATCGGTAATAACCAGCTTCGCATTTATATGCATGACCCATTTTGCTGATAATTCGTTTGAAACTGTCAAACTTGTAAGGTCTATAGCGTATAATGCACTTATTGTCCGTTCATCGTAAGATGTCCCCTGCCGTTATGTTGGCACTATTGCTTGTCAAGCTGTTTTTGTTATCTGGGATAGTGAATTAATCACAAAGCAGATACATAGTAGAGCTGCTGTAAGCAAAGTTGCACAGCTTCAATTTGGGTTGTCCTGACGTCACGGCCTTTAGTTCAAGCTATTCCTCGCTAGAGGCACTGGCGTCAGTTCGTCGCTGACTTCTGTGAAGTATGTACACGCGTAGATATTTTAAAAAAATTAAATCCTCCATTGTTTCTCGATGTAAAATTTAGTTATCTATACTTTTATAAAGGAATCACATTGACAATCCAAATAAAATTAACTTACCACGATGATAATTTCATTCATAATTATTTTTTACAAATTGTATTGTTTTCCAATTATTTGTGTCCAAAATTCCAGATTGTTATTTGTTGCCTAGGTGATTTTTATGCCGCGATAAAAGGTTGCACTATCTAGCGTCAAGTAGAAATACTTTTATTTCGCGGTACTTTCTGACAGATTTGGAACGTATGAAATTTCGTTAAAAAATTAGAGCCACCTAGTAAAGTATAGCTGAACTTTTTTGATGATCATATGAATATTTTAACCTTACGTTTCAACCGGTTTTTATTACTCGCTACTAGGTGACTAATGCCATCGCCTGTTTGGCTATGATTGGCTATAACCCACCGCTTACCCCTCCCGCACCCCGCGCGTAAGCTTCACTTGAGTCCCTAGAAAAAACTGGACAGGGCAGCTCCTCTATATATTTCCTCCGTGGAATTAATCCTTTTTATTGATTACTTGCCAAAAGGGCAAACGATAACTGGATCCTATTATGCAAACTTAATCCCGAAATTACGTGAAGCGATTAAAGAAAAACGTCGTGGGAAATTGTTATTGGGCGTGTTGTTTCTCCAGGATAATCACGCACCATATTCTCCTGACTTAGCCCCGAGTGATTTTCACTTATTTCCAAAATTAAAGGAGCATATTCGTGGAACTAAATTTGACGATGATGACGCGGTTATGACTGCCGCAGAGGTGTTTTTTAATAGTCGAGAATTTTTTTTTTTTTTGCGGAAGGAATAAGAAAGTTGGAGATGCGGTATTCTATGTGTATTAGATTAGAAGGAGATTACGTAGAAAAATAAAATATTCTTGATTAAATTTTTTTTTTTGCATTCATTCTAAGAATTTTTTGATTCGCCCTCGTATAATATAAATTGTGTCGTCATTCAAAACCTTCCTAGTCTTATAGTTGTTTATTATTTACAAATCAGAAAATTAAACATATCTTTATTCGTGGTAGGTATAAACAAAGTTAGATTACGGGGTTAAAATGGACACATATTATTGGTAACACTGCTGCCACAATGCTGCTAACATCAGCAGGCAGGAGACATCTTATAGTGAACGGTCTGTAGGACAATTCTGTACTCAGTAAATGTCAGTATAGAATGAAATAACAAGTTCGTCACCAAGGAAACCTACCTTCAAGCAAGTGTCGACCTACTAGCATTTAGACGGTTTGCCAAAATGAGCACCATAAGCTCAGTTCGATGGTACTTGAATTATCATATCTTTCGCAATTTTCTTATACATTTCTATAAAACGCAAAATATCAAAATTGTAACGGTATTACAAAGTGTATGAAACCCCTTATTTCCATAACAATGAGGATCATCTTAACAAAATCCGAAAAATAAATAAAAATAATTGACTTACTTAGTTTTAATGATATCCACGGGCATAGACGCGATGGTGGTAATCAAACCGGAGACCATGGACGCGCAGAAGTGCAGCGGTATGCCGTCGGGCACGTAGCCTACGAACATTTCCCGAGCCTGAGGGGGAAACGAAAATACACTCAATTTTCACTATGATTTAATGTATTTACGGGATTCTTACCACGATTTTCGATTTTATTGACCTGCTACTACTGGAACTCACAGTTCCAGTAGTAGCAGGTCAAAACGAATAAGAAAGGGGGTAGATCGATATATCTGCCTCTAACTGTCATCGCCACCTACCTACATCTGCCAGTCCGCGATCATGGTGCTTGTAACAGCATCGAAATATCGGACGTGCGAAAATAAAATCGAAAATCGTGGTAAGAATCCCGTAAATACATTAAATCATAGTGAAAATAACCGCGATAGTTTAAAACAATTATTACATTCAATTTCATTAATGAGCCAAAGTAACAATTCAATACAAACGAATACAAACAAATCAACCCTAATTTCCTTTACTCCTGTCCTGTTCAAACTGGTTGTCTAGAAGATATCGCTTTATAGCGATAAGGCCACCTGTGTACAAATGTCTCAAAATGTTGTATTACGTTACTTTTATGTTGTTGGTACACTAAAGAATGCTGGTGGACTGGGAGTATAGGAAAAACATAGAATGTGCCAGCTGCTTCTCTTCCCGGGCATACTGTAAAAGTCAGTTAAGGGACAGAAGTGATATTGGAAGCTTTTTTGTGGGCGATAGGCTGACACCCTGTCACTAAAATAGTCTCCCTCCACCGTTATAATGCCTCCAAATTTGTCAAACGTGACATCAGATGGTTTTAAAACCTGTGGTGTTCTGCCTACCCCATAAGGGATACAGGCGTGAAGTTATATATGTATTATTATTAAATCAACTTTTTTGCCTTAATAATCTTGTTTTATGGACACCGTGAGGTCAGCTTTTTGCCGTGTTAGATAAAAATAAATAAATAAAATTTTCTTCCAACTATGCTTTAATTTCATCACAATCACACTAAAAACTCAGTACAAAGCGAGTCTTTAATGCTCTAGAGCAATAAAAATGTATGAAATTTCATTATTGCACAGTTTTTTTTTAATCGAGCCAAAAGGTGCCGATCTCAATGGATTAACTCTATTCAGCCAGCCGATATCAATACTTTTTTTACGTACGTATTATTCACTGACCTCTATATTTACCACTGGACTGGCTGTTCCGTAAGTTTGAAACCAATTTTATGTGGTTATTTGAAGCGCCACTAGCGAGTAGCGAGTGTCCGCAGAACAAATTTTGACGTATATTGCAAGTGGCCGCCAGAGAAGTGCTTGCTTATTGTTAAGTGATTTTATATTTTTTAAATATTAATTCGAATTTTATGTTGTTATTGTTATAAGCATTATATAAAAGTTATCAAGAATGAGGACATGTGTATATTGTAAGCGACTAGTTTTAGTACCACGGACACTCGCTATGTCCGACAGCGCCAAAATGGCGATTATCAAACGGGCATAAAAGCACTTTGACAGCCGCCAGTCCAGTGGTAAATATAGAGGTCAGTGGTATTATTCGTTTCTATCCTACTTGTTCCAAATTTAAAAAATGATTGCCGCTAACTCGGAATTAAAAATGAAACAAAATTTAAAAAAGTGATTTGGCGGGAACTTTCTTAGTTTTATCTACTATTCCTATAGGTAATAGTTGAAAGAAAAGCAGATTATGCAGCCCCCCCCGCAAGATGGACCGACGACTTTTCAAAGTCGCTGGTAAACGCTGGATGAGATAAGACGATGGATAGAGACGATCTAACACTGCTTTTTTTAAAGCAAATAATAGTAGATTATGCACCTCGCCTTAAGAAATTTATATTGCTATCGTGCCTGTTAGACTATATAGAGCCAGACACTCGGTGCAATAATAAATTACTTTGTGCTCGGTGCAATAATGTACTATTATTTTCTTTTACAAAAGCAGTGTTAGATCGTCTTATAAAAACCGCACTGCCCCTGGAAAGACACTAATCCGACTGACCCTCACTCGGTGGTAGGGTCCAGGGTCTACCCGGCTAGCGACCACCCTTCACATAAAATCTGCCGCCAAATATCACCATGGCGGCGGTGATATGTTGATGCAATGTTTTATGAACACCCAGATTTCTTCCTAAGGTCGCGTGATTTCATCTTCAACCTCAACGCCACTAAGCATCATGTAAGATGATGGTCTGACGTGGCTTTGGAAAAGATAGGAATATTTATTTATTACTTAGCGTACTTTTGTTTAACTTCGCAGCCACCCTTCGTTAATCTTTTGCTAAACCACCCGAGACCAATTTCTTTTCAGAAATTGTAAATCCCAGTTGAAGTGAAGCATCGCATTGTTTGCAGAACAGATGGCCGTTAGTGCAGAAAAGTTCTCGAGTGGCGGCCACGTACTAGGAGACGTAGAGTAGGCAGCCCCCCCGCACGATGGACCGACGACCGGGTGAAAGTCGCCGGTAAACGCTGGATGAGGGCGGCGCGGGACCGAGCAACGTGGAGAACTCTGGGGGAGGCCTATGTCCAGCAGTGGACGTATACAGGGTGTGATGATGATGATGAAATATAAGCCAGGTCGTTTTGCTGATACAATGACTATTTTATTCCATTCTTGTTTAAATACTCTGGTCCCAGTTTGTCATGTTCGTGTTGTGCATCCATAGCTCAATGCACCTACTGTTTAAGCAATTTGGTTGTGGCAAGACTCACAATTAGCTCTCACAATTAGCTGTCTTGTGTTTGTTTTTTTTTTCATGTCATGATCAATTTGTACTGTATGTACCTATTTGTTTTAATTCGTATAATCCTGACTGAAAAAGAGTGCCAAGAGTTTTTTTTCCGACGGCTTTTTTGTCTCTTGGTCTACTGTAATATCTTATTCAACACCTTGTTAAAGCCGAAATACAAAATTGTGACGTCACTAAGCGGCCATTCGATGGTCTTATGATGAATAAAAATTTTCATTTCATTTTCATTTCATTTCATTTAATACGCACCTGCGAGTAGGTGCTGAGCTGGGCTGCGTTGACCACCATCGCGCGCGCCACGGTCGGGAACGCGCCGCGCCACAACTTCAGAACGCCCTCTTCGCGAACAATCCTACACGAAACAAACTTTAATTACCTGCTGTTTCCACGTATCTGTTTTAATTTAGATTTTGAGTAATGTGATGTGATTTACTTTGTAACTTTATTTTTGTCTAAATAAAACTACTTTTTAACCGGATTAATCGCGTATAATTTATATTTTACACTCATGTCGCTCGTGACCACGGGGTCTGCAAAGACACCGAAACGTCGAGTTAAAATGTAAAATATAAATTATACGCGATTAATCCCGTTAAAAAGTAGTTTTATTTAAATTATGGATCGTGAAAACTTAAGACAATTTTATTTATGTCGTCTTTTTAGTGCTTTGTGCTTTTTCTTTCTTTTGTATGTTCCAATTATTGTAATGTGTTGTGTCCGTCAATAAATTTACTTCTATCGGTGCATCCACACCGCAGTTACTTTTTGTGGAGCAACGTTTTGCAACACGGTAACATTAAATAACAATCTCTAACTTTTTTGACTACAATGAATAATTTATTGCTGATGTTGCTCAGTAACATTTGGAAATGTTGCTCCACATAAAGTAACTGCGGTGTGCATGCACCGTATTATTATAATATATTCTATTTATGTACAGAAGACCGCAGATCAAGAGCTTCATAACCAAAATTAACCAATTTGTAACTTAATGTCGAGGGCATAGAATTCAGATTCATTAAATTTTTT
Source organism: Stenoptilia bipunctidactyla (assembly GCA_944452665.1). Lineage (NCBI taxonomy): Eukaryota > Metazoa > Arthropoda > Insecta > Lepidoptera > Pterophoridae > Stenoptilia > Stenoptilia bipunctidactyla. The sequence continues at coordinate 22,897,030 of OX101740.1, read as the reverse complement.
TGACAGATTTGGAAAGGTTGATTGATCTACTACCTTCTGTAATGCATTTCAAATAAGAATAGGATCGACTTAGCACCCTATTGTGACGTCATAGATGTCAATTCGAACCGGTTAGGTAGAATACTAACTAAAACAATATTATTTAGCTTTGAATTTATTTACATTTAGATACAAAAATTATTCCGGATTTTCAATTTCTTCTATTCCATTTAATGATGAAAATCCATTTTCTGAAGTGTCATCGTCGTCGTATAATTATGGTATGGTTTCTGAGATTTTGCAACATGCATCCTCTTTCACGTGTTAGAAAAGTTTAAAAAACGAATTAAATAATGTAATAAAAATAAAGCATTTATTTCTATTTTGATATAATACTCTGATAAACAAAATAAAAAAGTTATTTTTTTTGATTTTTTTTGCAGGCCGACGACATTTTGAAGTGACATTTGACAGATAGAGGTCATTCACATTCCTATTCTCATTTGAATCTATTGTAATGGTTATAGAAATTGATGATTGACAAAAATTCTAAGAATAAAACATTATGAAGGATTAAACATATGGGTTTTATGTGGCTGGATGGTCTATTTGATACTCAGATAAATAATAATGTTGCACAAAAAATAACAATAAAATAAATAACCTTTACTGTACCTACAACTATAAATACAAGAATATTATTTATTTATTTACAAGTTTTTGGAAAACTTACAGCTAGACCCGTAATAAACTGAAAAAAAATAAGAAAATGACAGCCAATTAAAATTATAAATCACAACAAGCGGTCTTGCCGGAGCCAGTATAGAAAAGTTTGTTTCCTAACTGGGCTGGGACTCGAACCCATTACCTCTCGCGTCACAGCCGAACCCTTGACCCCTGCATCGCAGAGGCCGTTATGATAAATAAGTAATCATTTACTTTCCAGAAAGTGTGTACAATATGATGTTGGCGGGGGCAACTAATCAAAAAGGCCCATGGCAATATCCGGGGCAAAGGTGCCCATGATGCTCGCCGCATTACCACACTGGATTGCTATTTTGGTAATTCTTTGCCCCAGAAATGTCCCGGCCCTAGGATCGCATTCTTTTTCCCTTAGTCGACGGCCGATTGCATTTATAATTTTTTTTTGATATTTAATCATAAGTTCATTCTAGTATTTTTTTTTTGTACATATTTTGTGTTGTATTTTTTATGTTCTATAAAAATAAATATGAATCCACTTAAAAAAATATGATATTATGTTTACAATAAAATAGTTTCCAATTCACAAACTGCCTGATGTTTCAGGCTTGCAAATATTAATGGTAAATTTAACTAACTAATATAAATACAAATAAATTTTACTTTAAAAATCAATTTCAAATAAAATAATAAAGGGGTAAAGAGACATAAGAAATTCGAGTGTGTCAACAATTATTTACAAAATAAGGTCTTTGTCATTCTGAATTAAACAGAGGACCCCAGATCATAATTATTATTTTGTTTACACGTTTGGGTTCTCGAATCTAAGTCGATTTATCAAACCAGCGGTGCAAGCACAGAAATTTATCGACTCGTATGTATACGAAAGTTCTTATAGTATGGAGACAGTTTGTAAGCAATAATTGAAATCTATCCATTGCCGAACGGCCAGCTTAAATAAATGTGTGCCTTGTTAATGTTGAATGTTAGTAAACATGTCGTACTCTTAAATAGCTGTAAAAAAGTGTACTAAAACTTTTTTAAAGCTATTTAAGAGTACTAAAAACTTGCAACCGACTCTATACCATAGAACATTCGTAAACATATGAGTCGATAAAGTTTTGTGGGCTTACTCCCTGTGCAGCAGTGCACAGAACCTTATTGATTCGTGTTTTCACGAAAGTTCGTATAGTATGCAGTAGGTTTGTAAGCAACAATTGAAAACTAGCCACTGCCCCAGGACAAGTTTAAAAAAATATGTGCCTGAATAATTTAAAATGTTTTGAACATGTTGTTTTGTTAAATAAATGTAAAATAGATAAATAAAAATTTGCAACCGACTCCATAGGTACTATACGAACATTTGTAAAAATACGAGTCGACAAGGTTCTGCACTCGCACTGCTGATTCAATTTCGATTCTCGCTTCTGATTTGATTACGATTCTGCAGTGCGATCACAGAACTTTATCGAATCGTTTGTTAACGAATGTTCGTATAATATGGAGACGGTTTTTAAGAAAAAAATGAATTCTATCCATTGCCGCACGGCCAGTTTAAATAAATGTGTGCTTTGTTAATTTTGAATGTTTGTAAGCATGTTGTACTCATAAATATCTGTAAAATAAAAAATTACAATGTTACTCAAAACTTGCAACCGACTCCATACTATACGAGCATTCGTAAACATTCGTTAAGAGGACTACAGGAGCTAAACGCGAGTTTTATAATGCTTTAAAGTATATGATTCACTGCAGTAAAGAAAACCAGAAAAATATATAATATTTTTCAGGATATATGCTAGATAGTGTAGTGTTTTGAAAACGTAATACATTTAATTTGACTCGATAGAAAAAAATCACGAAGATACCTCTAAATTTTTTTTATAATGATTAAAAACCGTATTAAACTACATGCGATCATTCTAATTTTTTGGCAAGTAATTCTACAAGGAACATACTAATAAGATAGTGTTTTATTTTTTTAATACAACCAATATTCTTTTTGCAAATTGCATATTTCTTGTTCCCGAATAAAATACGAACGCATGTGTGCGTAAACGCTGTACACTGACAGTAGCGGCCGAGGCCTGTTGCTATACGGACGTGTCGCTCTTTTTGCCAATAATTTACGCGAAATTGTTTATTCAAAAGTTCATTGTTTTTTATTCAAAAATTCATTGTTCATATCTACTCTCCGTAAATATATATCTTTCTTGTAAATATAAAAGATTTTAAAGTTAATACTTACTTAGTTTAAAATAGTTAAACTGAAATAGTTTTTAATTAGGTATGTAAATATGGGAATAAAATTAAACTCTTCAAGAGAACAAAAAAACGTTCTTATAAATCAAACGCTGAACATATGAACGATGTTAAAAGGTTTTTTACATCGCATTTTAGTGTTACTAAATACATTTTCAAAATCTATGAATTTTGTAAACGTAAAATGTAAATGATTTTTCGATCACTGTCTGTATAGAAGTCAGGCAGCTTGTATGTACATACATTGAGTTAAAAGTATAGAGATGCCATACCAAGCAAAAAATGTGTCATAGTTTGATAATGAGGGGAGTGAGGTACGCAGAGGGAGTGTAACATTCATGAACAGAAATTGCGCTGCAGCGCTTAAATTAAAGTAAATATACATAAAACAAACACAAGGCGATTTGTCATTATCCAAAGTATTAAAACATTCAGCGCTAGAATTATTAAGGATTGCAATTTTCTCGCGACCAAAATGTCGTAAGCGCCGCAGCTTTCAAAGCCGCTTACGCGTTTTGTTCAAAGAATTATGCACTCATTCTAACAACTGTGTACAATATAGATTAAAATTTTTACCGCAGAAGTGACACACTGTTGATAATTTTTAAACCCTAGTCGAATACACACTTTATTAAAAAAATGTATCAATAACATTATATTTCTGTGTATTATTTGTATCTAAAATGTTCGATATAAGTTTGCAGTTTACATCGTCTTAATATTGATATAGGGCTAGAAATATCTTCCCCGCGAATATTACTAGTTTCATTGATATTTTTTAATAGTCTACAACAATTAAGAATAATAAAATTATTACTTAAAACCGTTATGATTAAAAATATGTGAGTATAGTAAACCAACATATTTTTCTATTTACATTAAAAAGTCAAAAAATACGAAGGCTTCTACAATAAAATAAATACTCAAAAGGTTTTCTAATATGATTTTAATAGTTGAAATTAATTATTGAGTTGATATTTTATTTACTATCTGATTACTTATTCTTTGGCGTCCGGACGCTTCCTTGCTCGACAAAATCGAGAAATGCTTTTGGTAATAATTATCGGCGTGATCTCCATCAACCGTTAGTTCTATAGAATCGTCGCTAGACGGCGTTCACGTCAATTGTGTCAATGTGTGCATGCGTAATTCAAGGTCAGCTAGCTCTTGTAATCCCCTTAATATACGATTCGATAAAGTTCTGTGATCGCACTGCTGATTAGTTACAATTTGAGCCACCGCTCGATTCGGCGCTAGTATCGGTTTTAGGAGTGCGAAAATGCTTGAGATCGAGTTGATTTGATTCCCGATCGCGTCGAGAGCAAGGCCCCTGTGCTCGCACCGCAGATACGGGCTAAGCCAAGTGTTTTTATGTGTCGTGATTTGTGAGATGTTCTTATTCTAATGTTCATCTAGTAATATAATAATGTTATAAATGTGAAAGTTTGGATGGATGGATGTATGTAAGAATGTTTGTTCCTCAATGATGGCACAACAGCTCAATGGATTTGGATGTAATTTGGCATAGTGATAGTGTACAGTCTGGAATAGCTATTTTTTATCCCGACATTCCCGCGGGGTTCTAAATTGCGCTGGTAAAACTAGCTAGTATATCATAAGTAATATGAATATTCATAAAGGTAATTCAGCTCACCTGATGAGAGCATCAGCTACGTTCTTGTAGTTCCTCCTCTGGTCCTTGGGCAGTCTCCCGTCAGCCGTCATGCGGATGAGGGCCACCTCCGCGGGAGTGCCCACGAAGGCACCGATGGATCCCGCGGAGATGCCCAGCAGGATCTTCATGCCAAACCCGGGCATGGCGCCCTCGTTGTGTCTACGATTCAAATAAGGGAATTTATTCAGGCTGACTTGTGACAAATTTGAGATATTGAAGGAGAACACTCTGTATTCTGATCATAATTATGTAATAAAAGTAGGTATTTAATTTTTTAGAAAGAAAGAAAAGTTTATTCGGTGCCAAAACATAAATAAACATACAAATAAAAAACCATACAATTGTAATATAACAAAGCACCGAAAATGCATTTACTCAGCATAAGTCATGGAGTGCGGACACACCAACACGCTGATCTTCCGTAAACGCCTAACACAAGGAAAAGAAACTGCTATGCATTACACATATCAACATAATATGAAGAGTTACATTAAAAACATCTTATTTTAATAGGCTGTTATGACATAAATTCAATATAAGTAAACAAAGCTAAGCTGGCTCAATATAAAATTTCACTCCCTACAATAATACATAACAATTCGATTTGTATATAAACGTAATTTAACATTAAACATACACACTGTGAACGACTAACGGCTTGGACAAACTATACTATTAAATAGCCACTAGGTTCACGGCAGGGTTTTATTCGCTTCTATACAGTTCAGTTTTTGTACAGGATTTTCGTCAGGAATTTCGTCAGGATTTTCGTCAGGATTTTCGCCAGGAATTTTCGCCAGGAATTACTGCAGGGATTTGTTCAGGAATCTTGATTAAAAACACTTTCTTCTATTTTCAGGACACTTGTTGCTTCGGGAGGTCGGAGTGCCATACTGAGGTTTCGCCGACTATATATTTAATTTGGGCGGCCCGCAACTAGTGTAGGCTTGCGGGCGAGCAACTATGCGTGTTTCTACCTATCACGCTTAAAGTATGGTACTCTTTACTCCGTCTGCGTACTGTCTCTTTCTTTATTAAAATTCAAAATAAACTTATCCTATACAAACTAAGTGGACTGTATTTGTAATTAAATTCTTATAAGATACGAACATAAACTATTATAACAACAACTATACATTTCTTATAAGCTATAAAATCAATTCAAAGTTATCTTTATTTACATAATATTAAGAATTATACGAATTTCAAATTAAAACTATCTTCAGTCGTGTACATAATCTCCCGCCGCAGTCTTGACTGGAACCATCAGGGGGTACACGTTCAGGAGACATCATCCTCGGAGTGGCTGCTGCAGGGCAGGATCACCAGCTTCTTTGTAGGTCTTCGCAGGGTCCCTTTGTTTGTCTGCACGTCGACGACTCGAATTTCACCATCTGGTCCGGGGTAGATATTTATGACGATGCCTCGGGGCCAGGCGTTTCGAGGTAGAGTTCCATCAGCTATGAGTACCAGGTCGTTGAGTTTGATGGTACCCTTGGACGTAGGTTCGCGTCTTCTTTGGAGTTCTGGAAGGTACTCGCGCACCCAACGTGCCCAGAACATGTCAGCCAGGCGCTGACTCTTCCTCCAATCCCGACGTCCGCAGCTGTCTTCCTCGGTGAAGGTGCCAGGTACGGGTACTCGCGAGGCACCACCCAGTAGGAAGTGGTTTGGAGTAATCGCCTCTGGGTCTTCAGCTTCCGTCGAGACGTGTGTGAGAGGTCTGCTGTTGACTGTGTTCTCTATTTCAACCAACAGCGTCTGCAGGATCTCTTCTTTGGGGGCTCGTTCATGTAGAGTGACATTTAAAGCAGTTTTCACACTTTTAACCAGCCGTTCCCACGCGCCGCCCATAAACGGCGCGCTAGGAGGGATGAAACGCCACTGTATCGATTGCGTCGAGGCTTCGTCTCTTAAGGCTTCGTGCGCTGCTTTCTTCAGTTCTATGTCGGCGCCGCGGAAGTTAGTTCCGTGGTCTGACCAGAGTTCTGTAGGGCATCCTCTTCTATTTATAAAACGGCGCAGGGCCATGATAGCCGAGTCCGTGCCGAGGCTGCCGGCTAGCTCCAAGTGTATCGCTCTCGTAGTTAGGCATGTGAAGAGCGCTCCGTAGCGTTTTTGATGCGTACGACCGACTGTGACTGTTAGCGGGCCGAAGTAATCCAGACCGGTGAAGGTGAACGGTCGCTTGTGATGGGCAAGACGACTTCGAGGATGGTCTCCCGTAGCTGGCCACGCTGGTTTCGCCTTTCTTATGCGGCACGCTTGACAGGTTTTTATTACGTTTCTAACTGCGTAGCGTAGGCGTAGCACCCAGTAGCGTTGACGTACTTCATTCGCCGTTGTTTCGAATCCACCATGATGAAGCTGTTCATGGACTCGTTTTATGTATAATCGAGTCCAGCGATGACTTCCGTCGATTATGATGGGCGTCTTCTGGCAGTCTGTGATGTCGGCGGCGGCAGCTACTCTTGAACGAAGGCGGATGATCCCTTCAGCGTCTAGGTAAGTCGACAGTTGAAGTAATCTGCTATTTGTGTTTACGTCGTTTCCTTTACGTAAGGCTTCCAGCTCGTCCGCGAAGGTTTCTTGCTGCTGGGCTTTCACCCACAACATCTCAGCTTGTAACAATAAGTGAGCTTCTAAGGGCTTGAAGTTGAGAGTTTTTTCTATTTTAGTCTTGAAAGCTTGCGTTTTCTTATTGGAATTTTGTATTATTTTCCAATCTGGATCTATATTTTCTATTTTCTTAGTTCGTTTTCGTGTATTTGAACACTTTTCTTTACTACGAATGATTTCTATGAACTGTAGGGCCCGTGCGGTCGCCCTCTGAAGTCTGATCCAGCTTGAAAATCTTGAAATATCCGGTAAGGCTTGTGTGAGTGTGTGTTTGTTTGTGTTAACACACACTCTTTCTTCACTATTATCGATTGGTGATTCTGACGGCTCTTCAGTCGGCCATTCGTCCTCGGGTGAGAGTAAGAACGAAGGCCCTTGATACCAGCGATGTTGCGAGTTGAAATCTGTCGGCGTTGTTCGTGTCGCGTCGTCTGCCACGTTGAGTTTCGTCGGTACCCAGCGCCATTCATTAACTTTCGTGGTTTCTGCGATTTCGGCGAGTCTATGTGCGACGAAAGGTTTGAAGGCTCTCGGTCCCGTTCGAATCCAGGTTAGTACCGTTTTCGAATCAGACCAGTATACTCGACGTGTAGGCTTGAAGTCGTATTCTGCCGATGCAGTTTCGGCGAGGCGGGAACCCAGCGTGGCGGCTTGAAGTTCTAAGCGCGGTATTGAAATTACTTTCAATGGCGCGACTTTCCCTTTGCTGCAGGCTATAGATACGTGGATTCTTCCGTTTTCATCGACCGTTCTCCAGTATACGACCGTAGCGTATGCAGACGAGCTGGCGTCTACGAAGGTATGTAGCTCTCGAATCGTAGCGCGGGCCAACTCGGCGTGACATCTTTGTATTTGCAACTGTGGTAGTATTTGTACGTGAGTCATCCAACTATTCCACATTTCGGTTTCATTATTGTGAAGTTCAGCGTCCCATTCTATGCCGGACCTCCAAGTTTCTTGGAGTATCTTCTTAGCTTGTACGGTGATCGGCGTAGCGAGCCCGAGGGGGTCATATATTGACATGACTGTGCTCAGGGCTTCTCTCTTCGTAGGCCTCTTTTTTCCACTGAATATTTCATTTGTTAATTTGTTCTTGTTTATGTTGAATGATAAGGTGTCGAGCTTCGGGTTCCATATCATCCCCAGGATCTTCTCGGGCGCGAGTTGTACGATGTCTTCTTTACTACCCGGCGCTAGCGATTTTAAGACTTTGGTGGAGTTTGAGGACCACCTTTGAAGCGTATAGTTAGCGCGGCTGTGTATGAGGGCCACTTGTGACGCTATTTCGATTGTTTCGTCTTCATCGCAGTAGCTCGCCAGATAGTCATCGACATAATGGTTTTTAACGATGGCTGTCGCTGCTCGGGGATACTGGTCTCTGTGGTCTTCCGCGTTCTTATCCTTTACGTAGATTGCAGTGCACGGGGAAGATGTCGCTCCGAAGATCACGCTTTTCATTCTGTATTCAGTGGGCGCCCCTGTACGTCGATCTCCTCGCCAGAGGAAGCGCTGCATGTCTCTATCTTCTTTTCTGATTTCAACTCTCAAAAACATATCTTTTATGTCGGCTGTCACTGCTATGGGTTGTTGTCGGAACCTCATGAGGACTCCCGGCAATGATTGGAGCATGTCGGGGCCCGAGAGTAACATGTCATTGAGGCAGACTCCTTGTGACTTGGCTGCAGCATCATGTACGATTCTCAGCTTCTCTGGTTTCTGAGGGTTGATCACCGCGAAGTGGGGAAGGTACCAGATTCGATTGTTTACTGGTTCAGGAGCTATCTCGGCGTACCCGTTCGCGAAGAGTGTTTCCATTTGAAGCTTGTATCTATTTTTCATCTCTTCATTTTTATCGAGCTTCTTTTCTATGTGTTCTAATCTCTTCAACGCCATGTCGTAATTATTGTGAGGTACGTAGTTGTCGATTTTCCAGAGAAGTCCCGTCTCGAAACCTCCCGCCGGTATGCGCTTAGTTTCATTTTGAAGTATGTCAAGCGCGCGTTGCTCTTCTCTGTTGTATGAGCGTCTCTTTTCAACACCTATTGACTCGAGCGCGAAGTGTTCATTCATCATACGTTCCATAGACTCTTGTTCTTCGAAGTTGTGAATGTGCGTAGTTCTATGGATAGCTTCTTTCTTCGCCCCGTTTGAGCCGTGTAGGACCCAGCCAAGCTCTGTGTAGGACGCGACTGGTTCATGCTGCCTTCCTCTTCTCATTTCATGTGTGACTAACAAGCTCCAATTATCTTGACCTATGAGCACTGTAGGCTTCTGTGTTTCATTTACAATGAACTTTTCTATGTCTTGTAAGTGTGAGCTGGTTTCTATTTTCTGCCATGAGATGGATTGAGGCGATAGTTGCAGGTCTTCCATCGTGCGTGCTGATATTCGATGGCGTTCAGTGTCGCGGCCTTGGATTTCGAAGAAGACGCGCCTGGATTTCTTGGCGTCTACGCGGGCACCAGCCACCCCCTCAATGTAGAAAGGGGATGGTGGCCCTGATACTCCAATCTTCGCCGCTACATCTGCTTCTATGAGGGTGCAGGTCGAGCCGTCGTCCAGCAGGGCGTAGGTATCTATCGTGCCCTTAGGTCCCGAAACTTGAACTGGAAGTATCTTCAATAATGCTGTTGAATGTACTCGTTCTTTGGCCGACGTTACTATGGCGCAGTCTTCGCTTTTCTCGTTTTCTTTTGTGATGTGATGAAGGAGTGGATGATGAGAGTAGTCGCACCCGTCAATATCACATTTCTTCGTCTTGCAAAGGTGGCGGTAAAGTCGGCGTCGTAAACATCGAAAACATAGCCTGTGTTGTTTAGCTAGTTCCCATCTGTTTGAAACTTCAGCTTTCTTCATCATGGAGCAGTCTGATGGTTGATGGTTTTCTTTCTTGCAGACGACGCAGGTGTTTGTTGAAGGTGTTTTCGACTGTTGTGTGCTTTCTATGTGATAGTTTCGAGCTTGACGCTTCTCCCGCCGGTCTTCAGTCGGTGTCCCTTCAGCTGGCGCGAACTTCCCGCATCTGTCTGCTAGTCTATCGAAGAACTTTGCCATGATGATGAGATCTGGTTGATCTTCACGCTGCTCTGCTACGAAGTTGAAGTAAGAGAGTCGTAGCGCAGCTGAAAGCTTCTCTATAATGACGCGTACTATTTCTGCGTTATATAAGTAGTGCGGCTTCTGTAACGCTCGCACTGTCGCTGTGACGTTGTTTATTCTCGAAGCGAAGTTGCAAATATCTCTCGGATTCTCTTGAAGTCGCGGCAAGCTTCTCAATTTCTCGAGTTCGGCGGCGACGAGTGCGTCTGGGCGGCCGAACCGTGCTGCTAGTAACTTCATGACTTCTTTCGTAGTTGTAGCGCCGATGAATAAACATTGAACGGCGTCTTTTGCTATTCCGCGAAGGCATCTTCTTAACCTCGATAAGTTCTCTTGTTCTGTTAAGTAGCTTGCGGATTCTTCATATGCGGCTTTGAAAGGAAGCCACTCTCCCGATGAGCCGTTGAAACTTGGTAGTTCCATAACTCGCTGCGTGTGAAGTATGGTAGGTTGATTCACACGTGCCGCTGTATTTATGACAGCGGCTAACTTGTTGTAGTCGAAACACGAATCCCTCGCGTCGGTAGGTTCGATACCCGGCGCGGTCGATTGGCAAGGCTGTGTTTCTTTTAACTCGTCGACGCACGGAGGAAGTTGACTATTTTCTATGGGTTGAGCTTCCCTCGTGGTTTTCTTGTTCGATTTGGTGTTCTGGATCACCCATTCCGACGTCCGTTCCTCCCGAAGCGTTTCTTGAGAATCATGATCTGATATTTCCTCTTCTAATTCCAGCATGGTTATTCTGTGTTTCGAAAGTTGAATTTCTTTTTGTAGTAGCTCCTCTCGCGCCTTCGCTATTTCAACGCGGCGTGAACGTGTTTTGGCAGTGCTTGCGACGCTGGGTGGTCGGCTTCTATTCTTCTTTTTCTTTACTATTGAAGATTCTTCAGACTGCGTGGTAGTTTCAGTAGACGCGGTTGCGGACGACGAGGTGGAGGTGGTAGTGTCGGTGGCGCTGGTGGAAGTAGCGGTCGTGGTGGCGGCGATTTCGACTGGATTTTCGACTGCGTGTTCGACTGCGTGTTCGACTCCGTGTTCGACTGCGTTTTCGACTCCGTGTTCGACTGCGTGTTCGACTCCGTGTTCGACTGCGGCTTCGACTGCGTTTTCGACTGCATTCTCCGACTGCTGTGATCTTGTTACAGGCATTTTCTTTCTTCAATAAACCGAACTGTTTGTGTGGAACAATATCCGCGCCTCGACAGGACCATAAATGTACCAGATGAACAAATCCGGCTCGAAGGACCATAAATGTGAACGACTAACGGCTTGGACAAACTATACTATTAAATAGCCACTAGGTTCACGGCAGGGTTTTATTCGCTTCTATACAGTTCAGTTTTTGTACAGGATTTTCGTCAGGAATTTCGTCAGGATTTTCGTCAGGATTTTCGCCAGGAATTTTCGCCAGGAATTACTGCAGGGATTTGTTCAGGAATCTTGATTAAAAACACTTTCTTCTATTTTCAGGACACTTGTTGCTTCGGGAGGTCGGAGTGCCATACTGAGGTTTCGCCGACTATATATTTAATTTGGGCGGCCCGCAACTAGTGTAGGCTTGCGGGCGAGCAACTATGCGTGTTTCTACCTATCACGCTTAAAGTATGGTACTCTTTACTCCGTCTGCGTACTGTCTTTTTCTTTATTAAAATTCAAAATAAACTTATCCTATACAAACTAAGTGGACTGTATTTGTAATTAAATTCTTATAAGATACGAACATAAACTATTATAACAACAACTATACATTTCTTATAAGCTATAAAATCAATTCAAAGTTATCTTTATTTACATAATATTAAGAATTATACGAATTTCAAATTAAAACTATCTTCAGTCGTGTACACACACTACACATATAAGATGAACTAATAAGATTTTAAGTATTCGATTTCTGTAGGTTAATTAGATGTTTTTTATAATTTACTAGCTGACCCGGCAAACGTTGTTTTGACATATATTTAAATTTAAAAAAAAATATAGATGTTGGCCGATTCTCATAGATACCGGCTAAGCACAAAAAATTTCATCAAAATCGGTCAAGCCGTTTCGGAGGAGTATGGCAACGAAAACTGTGACAGGAGAATTTTATATACAATTAGATTTTAAAAGTAACAGTACTTCCCTATAAAATTCCCTATACATAAATAAAAAAAAAAATCGCGGCACTCGCCGACGGTCTGCAGGGCTATTCTCCTACGCAACAGCGTCGCGTTCATCGATGCAACAGCGACGAGTGACATAATTGTTATTCACTTATATCATAACACGACACCAGCGCTCGCCGCTGATGACGGCGTGAGTACGAACTGTTATTCGTCGAACTATTTGATAATTTTCTATAGGTTTGGTATTTTCTGGTTTGGTAAATGTAACGGCCAGCACTGAGCTCGCCTACTGCCTCGCTCTTAGCCTCGCTTTAAACTGTCAAAAGTAAAAGCTATAATATAGCTACAGCCGAGAGTTCAACGAAAACGTGAATACCAAGTTTAGCATCCGTGAGCTCGAGGACGAAATCTTTTACATCTCGTCGACGAACTTGTCTTTGACCACAGCACTGTTATTTTAGTTACGCATAGCCCTGCTGATCGCGGTTGACGGTAAAGGCTGGATGAGGGCCTCGCGGCACCGAGCGACGTGGAGTGAGGCCTATGTCCAGCAGTGGAGGTCTACAGACTGTTAATGATGATGAATAAACGAAAATCGCATCACATTATCTAGCCCAAATTAAGATTTTAAAGAACTTGCGCTATGGATATTGGATAAAAAATTATAAGCATGCACATAGAAACAATATAAATAAACATCGTGACTTGACGGCCAGTATCATTTTTCAAGAATCAAATATCCACCCCCTTCGGCAGTGGATAGGACCTTGTGGAAAAGTACGTTCTTTTAAACCAGTCGGCCATCAACGTTTATTGTTCAGAAAACAGTATCGTCAATAGAATTATTATGTAACACCGACGTTAATTGGTAATGGAGTTTTTTTTTTTTTTAAGTTTTTTATAAAGTAAGGATGGTTTATCTTCCATGACACCTGATGGTAAGTGAACATAAAGACTAAGGTGACACGTCCATTCACGAGAAACCTATTCACTCGACGCTTAAAAGTATGGCTTTATGGGAGTGAATAGCGAGCAGACGTTGAGTGCTGCAAATGGAACCATTTAACTTGATCGGACTAACGCACCATTGAGGATCTCGTTTGGAGCCTGCAGGGACACCATCCATAATAATATAATGTCTAAGCTTTCACGCTTTATTCTCTATAATAATTTAGTAAATCTGAAGAAGTTTTATCTGTTTGAACGCGTTTTATCTCTGAAACTACTAATGTAACTTGAAAAAATCATTTTAAGATGATATATTTAATACAGGGTGACTGGAGACAAATTTTAGATACTGAAGGAGAGCACTCTGTACTCGATTCTCTGTTCTCTATTCACTCTGTACTGTGACCTGGCACGCGGATCACTGCCAATGATAGTGTAACCATACGTTGCGTAATCAATTCTTTAAATTTCGGTAAAGATTACTCAGTAAATAATTAATATTATTTTAAATAATATTTTTTCTCTTCATGTATGATCTGAAACTATTAAGTGAACTATTTCAAAAGTGACCCACCAGTCACCCTGAATATACCCCTTGTGGTATCACATGTTAGGCAGTATAAACAGCGCTTGGCTGCTTATCCTAAAATAAAGAATTTTTTAATCAGATTTCATCATAATTAGGGAATGTTACGTTATAATTAAATGTGATGAAATTGGCGCTGACAGTCGCCAAGGTCATCCGTGATAAAAATCGATTAAAAACTTCTTTTATCTATTCTAAAACATATTTTCCATGGATTTATTATAATCGTAACAGTATATTATAGTATTATTATTGCCGGAATTCTGTTTTACTTGGCTATAAATGTTCTGCTTGTCAAAGTCAGCTCATAAAATTTTATATTTCTATAAATATTGTACAGAAAACCAATAAACATTTTAAAACTGGTAAACCACTTTATTTCAAATGAATTATACATATTCTACTTCAATACGATTTATATTCCTTGTAATTATGTGAATAAAACGGTATAGAAAACTTATGACACAAAAATACATTCTTGGCAACAAATATCAAAGGCATAAAAATAATCAAAGGCTAATCAAAATTATTAGTCAAGAAATATTTGCGTAGGTAATGAAATCGTTACGGGTATCATGAAATTTTAAGCCCCGCAGCCATAGCATAAATAATCAACGAATTCAGAGCATTATAAAAACCGACTTCACGTTAAAACTTTGGCTTTGGTCATCCATATATTCTTCGTATTTATACTTTTCGAAAAAGTATGTAATATTCTTCGTATTTATACATACTTTTTCGAAAATTACAAATTTTTCATAAAGTACCTACTGAATCGATTACGATGAAATTTATATACTTTTGAAGTATCCTCTATCATATGAAACAGGAATATTTAAAATTGATTCATAACTGTCCAAAAAATCCTGCAAGATTCAAAAAAATACATACACACCAATTGAAAACGTCCTCCTTTTGGAAGTCGGTTGAAAAATGTAGGCGCAATGATATTTATTTTTAAATTAAGGCTTGATATGCAAACGTTGTGCAGTATAGCCGTACCTATTGTAAATAAAGAGGTATGTTTAACGGCGGGTTTCAATATCATGAAAACTGTTCGTTTTGCCTACGAACAAAAGAAATCACTACCAAAATGCGTTTCTAAATTCTAAATCTTGACATCTAAACCACTGCTTACGAACTGTGACTGTAATGGGTTGCTAGGTTACATTTAACCATTTACAAAATAAGTCATTTTATCTAGCCAACAACGACGTAACAAGTTATTAATTTAAACCAATGAGGTAAAAATAGCATGGCAGTCTGCTGCGGCCACTAGCGAGATTTTTTCGAAGTTTTCATTACATATGACCAATTACAAAATATGTCATTTTATCTAGCCAACGACGTTACAATTTCTTCATTTAACGAAATATCTTATCGAATATCTCTCAACATATCAATAATCCAGTTTTCTCTTTCTAACTTAACTATAACTGTTTTAAAAAAAAAAGGACAAATATTATTGAATGACATAATTTTTATTTTAAATATTTACTTTCACGTCACAAAAATGTGATTTAACCAATGGCAAAACTAGTCAAAGGATTGGTGTTTCGTTTTACGTAAGCAATTAAACGTAATTATTAACAAGAAGCTCTAAAAACATACCATAATATATTTATCGAATACCAAAACATAGCAAACATAAATTGAATAAGTTTATATATTTCTTTAGTTCAAATATCATACAAATAATTTGCGAATGTGTGATATTCTATAAATCACATATCACCTATTTTCTTGGAAGAACGTCAAGTAATAGGGCCGCCAGACTGTTGAAAACACGTTGAAAACCAATGCTTCCAACCAAGGTTAAGGAAGGTTAAGTTGTTGTCAACCAATTCCGAGTCATCCACACTGTTACAAACGGTGGTTTCCAACAAGGAGACAAACAAGAACACAAGCCAAGGTCACGCCAGGCCACGCCCCTTAATCGTCAGTGTGCTCTGATCTCTCGCGTTGGCAACATCTTCGCGATGGCAGTTTTGTATGCAATTGAGGATACAAAGAAGGAAAGGTTGAAACGCAGGATAAAAAGCTACAAAACTCGAGTCATTTCTAGTTATAGTTACATAGTAAAATATACAATAACAAGCGTACACACTGTCCTAAAAACAGACATACATCTACATAGATAACGCAAATGCATATCCTTTGCGTGCACGAACCCCGACCAAGCGTCCAGGTTGGTCGCCTCTAGATTTAATATGTATTCTAATATGCGTGTATGTATGTCTGTTAGAAAATCGAGTCCACAATATCAATATCGTTCTTAATAATCGATTTCATCGGCGGTATCGGTGTCTCTGAATCTTTTTGTATTTTCCAGTAATAAATAACAGCTGTGACGTCACAATAGGTCTTAAAAAGTCGGCACGCTTGGTTCGAATACAAATCGTGGCACTTGCGTTGTCTATGTAGATGTATGTCTGTGATTCTAAACACCGCCGTTTCCAACCCGCCAAGGTCATCTAATTTGGTTGTCAACAGCCGTATTCACTGTTGGAAACACGTTGTAAACTAGCAAGGTCACCTTGGTTTGATGTTTTGTTTCCAACAGTGTATTTCGGCTTTAAGGAGGGCCCATGCCAAATTTGAGAACTTACAGCCCGTAGCTAATAGATATTGTGAAACGCTATTTTTTTTCTACCAGTTTTGTACCTGTATCGGTTACTCATACCAGTCAGTTGAATATTGAAACCCGCCATTAAATGACTTCCATCAATTGAAACGATCAAGGTTAATTAGTTTTGTTTGAATGACAGAGAGTTTTACGTCAGCACGTAAATCAAATACGTTACGAAGATACATAACTATGTTAGCAGACATTTTCACACTTCACGTTGATGCGCTGAAAATATTTACACATTATGTCATTCTTCAGACACATAATATTTCCATAAACAATCTGCCCTTGTACTTTATCAAGCAAGTATAAATACAGAATAGGTACTTTAAAAGGGTATTGTCTTACGTTATTCATAAAAACCATATTCTTTACTGTCGATGTTGTTATTTTATCACATAGTTACAAAGATAAGATGTCAATTAGGTCTCGCCGCGATCTAAAAATATATAATATTTTATTTGATAAAGAGACAACCAGCGACTCTTTAAAATAACATCTTTACGTCTTTTTTACGTATCGTTTTGGTATGTACAGATCAAGCGTTGCAAACCTGTCAAACAATTTTCAACTCAATGTCGAGGGCATAAAGTTCAGATTCAATTACAATTTTTTGATAGATTTGTAACGGTTGATCTGCGGTCTTTAGTACATTTGCAATACCTATTTTAAGTCTGCTCCTAGTCTATACCTCTCGTCTTAGGGTAAAATGAAATAGGATATCTTACAAAAGTAATATAGTATATATCTTCAGATATAATAAAGGTCCAAGTTTGTAAGGATAGAGTTTCAGTATATCCTGTGAGTAGATTAATAAATAAATAAATAAATATTTCTGACACTCACACAACATTATCTAGCCCAAATTAAGTTTCTTAAAGAACTTGTGTTACGGATACTAGATAACTGATATACTTAAGAAATATATACACATACTATTACAATAAACTTAAATAAATATGACTTGACGACTACTATCTGTGTTCATTACACAAATATCCGCCGCCGCCGGGATTCGAACCCAGGACCTGTGGCATAGAAGGCAATGTATGTTACTACTACACCAGCCGGTCGTTAACAATTCGCACACTGATATGGCAAAGCATAGAATACTTTTACATCCTGATAGTATAACTGATACACCAACTCTGTGTTAAGTTTTTATATTAGCTTGTGTTATGAAGATCACACAGTGAGACTAGGGGGTATCCTAGCATACACCAAGACCCGACTTCGCTTCCAAAACAGACCCAGTCGGGACTTGAACCCGGGACCTCTGACGCAGCAGCCGGGCACTCGAGCACTGCACCACAGAGGACATCAGTTTTTGTACCCTAGCTATTGTTACGCATGAGTGAAGCTATAACAAATTGTACCATCAAATTATCTATAGGTACCACAATGTTTCAACTCTTAAGGGTGAACCATAGAGAGTAAGTCAATTTGGAAATAATTATCTATTAAAAAAACCTTGTAACATTCAGATAAAATAACTTGTTAGATCAAATTGGCGAAATTCTTAAAAAGAGCCTAGTTAAAGTTACCCGTAACCAGCGATCATGTTTGAAAAGATCAATGAATGTGGCGGAAGTGTATGAGGTATGACTGAATCGTACCAATTCGCGTTCCTTAGTCTCTGCTTACCCAAAAGGGAGGCAGGAGTGAGATTATGTATGTGTATGTATGTAAGAATACTGTTATTACCCAATAAACATATCTTTCAAGAAGGAAAACTAAAAGCTAAATCAACAACAGCCATGAAACATGTAACGATATAGGGCATTGTTCATTTGCGAACAATGGTACCTATTTCTGTTTCCACTGAAGAAATTACGACCGCGGTGTCCACATGGAAAATCAATTATTGTGAATTGATTTGCATCCTCAAACAAGATTACATTTCATTAACTATAAACGGTGACAATAAGTATACGCAATATGGCCGTTATCTAGCTAGTTATATGATGTAATAATCTCGTTTTTAAACAAAAATAAGCATAACATAAATATCATGTATTTATACATAGTGTTCTTTAACAAACAACTTATCAAATAAGTGAAATTGCTTGGCCTTTATCGACGAAAAACATTGAAAGAGAACTCAAAAGGGTGTCAGAATTTTTACAGTACTTTAAAAAAATTGGGTAATTGCATTGCTCTCCATTTTAACAAAACAGTGTAACTTGTGAATAAAAAATGATGTATCGTTCTGAAATAAACTGAATTAAAATAAGAAAACATAGGATGTCTTATAATACCTACAAAAAAATGGTGTTGAACAAAGTGTAAAAACAAAAAATATTTTTTTAGTTCTTTACTTTCAGTTCCCTAGAGAGTGCTTTAGTCAATTTTATGTGAGGTCATATAGCCTATAACCAGCGGACAATCAAGAGGATTCCAACACCACCTCATTTGTCCAATTATGGGCTTATATTGGGCTCTGGTATGTACTAAATTTTCAATGAAAGAAAATCTAAGACAACACTGTGATTCAAAATATAGTTATAGCGTCTCATATCCATGTTTGTGATTTCATAAAGGTGCATATCAACTATCTGACATAACATGTTATACAACATTGCTATATGTATAACATGTTTAAGATAATGTGAACACTGACTGTTGTAAACAAGTTATTGATATGTACAACAGTGTTAAATAACTTAGCCATGTGAAGAATGGTAAATGAAAATGTTTTAATAACATTGTTTTATTGCATTGCTATTCTAATTTGTACGTTATTGTTTTATGTTGCCATGTTGAACAACAAGGTTACTTAATGTGGATGTGTTATAGTTAAAAAACATAAGTTATATAATATGGAGCATAATATTACACACCTTAAGAATTCTTAAACTCTCTAAAATATTTTTTAATATTTTTGATACTTACTCTCTATAATTATCAAAGAGATACGTGTATACACCAAGTCTTGTGGTCGTATAAGTTGCTTGTCGGAGTAGTGCTGCAGAGATTCCAGTGTACAGTGCGAAAAATCCTTCTCTTGCAACAATTTCTGAAGCAACTGTAAAAGAAGATCTTCCACCTCCACTCAACTGCATCCGAGTCTTGATTAAATCGAGTGGCTGGACCACACAGGTGGCGGCCATTCTGAAAATGAAGTGTGATTTAACTTAAGGAAGTGTGTTTTAGATTTGAAAACCATGTTTTTGTCGTCATTTCAACAAGATCTCTCGTAAATGTGAAGGTAGAATGTAAACCTCACATGACACAACCTCACATGACTGGCAAGCTGGTAGTATAGTAAATAATTTGTTAGCTTAAGTAAGAACTTAGATAGATAAATTTAATATTGGTTCTGTTTATTTACTTTGATGTCTGATTTTGTTGCAATGGCCGTGACCATGAGACAACTTAAATAGAAAGTAAATGAAACGAACGTTACAATGTGATTAAGTCTGACTGTGGGTTCAAATCGCAAAACTTTAACAATTACTAGAAAATTTGTTGTCTATAAGCTTAAATCAGTCAATCATGGCTACAGGTGCTGTAAAGACACCATGAGTTTTAATGTAAGTAAAGTAAAATAAGACATGAAATGCATTTAAGGTTTAACTACTTCTAATTGTTGAATAATCAATTCCTTGATAAAGGGAACCTATACTTAATTTAAAATATTGTTAATAAAAATCATGCAGCTTTTGTAAACTACTTATAAAAAAATACATACTTAACCCTAGAAAGCTAACCTCCGTCGATTCGACGGGCAGCGTAAAATAATATCGCTATATCTTTTTAACGGTGCATTCAATGGTTTTGTTTAGCCTAGCCAACTAAGTAGTCACCACTGGCGTTGTAGTGGCGCAGGCGTTGGTAAGGTAAGTGTCATAGGTTCTAAGGTACAATACCTTTGCCCGTCGTTTCGACGGGTGGTTAGCTTTACTGTTAGTTTTTAGTGTGAGTGTGTAACAAAATCTGTTATTTATTTTTAGATTTTTATCATGTCTTCATTGCAAGATGATGCAATAGTTAACCTGCTTTGGCAAGGACTTAGTGATGATGCTCTAGATGATAGTTCAGCCAGTGAGACCGAAGATATTGTGGTGGAAGACGAGGTACAAAGTGATGAAAATTATGAACCGTCTGATTCCGAAGAATCATGTGTGATTCCATCTCAAGACTTAAGCCCTGATACTCCTGCTTCTGAAACTTTGGAGAACAACATCATTCAATTGCCTCAAAGGAATATTCGATGTAAAAATCGATATGTTTCGGCTACTAGTAAAGGAAATATCTTGAACAGAACGTCAGCGAGGAAAATTGTCCGCACTGCAAGGGGACCTAACCGTTCATGTAGAGGATTGGTGAAGGAAGTATCTTGTTTCGGAAAGTTTTTCACAAACGAAATTTCGCGAAGAAATCGTGAAATGGACGAACGTTGAAATATTTGTGAAAAGATGTTTGTATCAAACTGTGACCGCGACACAAAGCGCCAGTCCATCCGATGCATCCATCCACCAGCCGAGACCTGCAGGCATCGACTTCCACTGCTGTAATACCTGAAGAGGAATCACCGGCGTTTTCTCATGAAAATCGCAAAAGAAAAACGTGTGGGAAATGCCACCATAAGAAAAAGCGTATGACTAAAAGTGTCTGTGCCAACTGCAAGTTACCGATATGTAGGTAGTGAACGTAAAGTTGACTTTTGTGTCACTTGTGCTCAAGAAAAATATACTTTTTTATGTTATTAGTACTGCTTGTGTTCCTATGTGTCCAATTATGGCAAAAAAAGTACATGTGCTTAGAATTATTTTTTTAATTTTGCAAATTTAAATTATAAATAACAAAAAGTTCCTTTTTTTAGATGTTTAGAAAAAGTAGGTATATTTTAATAAATAAATAAATAAAGTTGATTAATAAAACGAGTGTTTTATTTAAAACAATCAGTTTTAACCATATAGTTAAATAAAAGTTTAAAAAATTAAGTACTTCATAAAAAAATCAGCCTTTTTAAAACACCCGTCGTTTCGACGGATGGTTAGCTTAAGCAGGTTTCGCCAAAAGGTTAGCTATCTAGGGTTAAGTAAATATTATATTGATGTGTGCTTTAAAAAGTTATTTTAAAATATATGAAGCTGTGGAAACTTTTACACAACTGTGTTCATTTCGAGCGGAGATATTTAATATACCAATTAGATTAACCTTCGCAAATTTTTCAATTAAAACTATGACCTTCATTGATTCCATGGCTACGCCGAAACAATACGAAATACCCATTTTTATTTATATCAGGTAGATTAAAGAACGGATAAGAGTGTATTACTGTAAGCTTAATAATATAATAAGTCGAAAAACTCACCCTGCCATACCACCGAATGCAAACTTCAATGCATTTGGAATATAGCGCTCTTTCGGTGGTTCCGATGCCATTTTAAAAAGCTCTTGAATATAATGTTTGCATATAAAAGTGCCTGTCTTGCTACAGCAAGTTTAATTAAAATATCAAGAGAAATCGAAATACAGCTGGCCGAAGGTCACTCATTCATTCTATCTATCTAACTAATAGTTAAATTAAACACACACACAACTCACAACACCACAATTTATTCTTTTACAGAATTCACAGTTCACACATGCAGTCATCTGTCATACTCAGCTTTTTATGGCTTGTGTCAATGTCAAAAGTCAGTTCATAATGTTACCAAATACTAGAATACATAAATAATCTAAAGTGCGTGGAAAGAAGAACTTTTGGCGGGAACGAATCACCATGCATCATGCATGGCATGACAGTACCTATCGTCAGTGATACTGCAATACCACGTAGCCAACAGTTGAAAATAAAACGAGAGTACGACAACAATACGACAAAATCAAAATTCAAAGGCGCCTATACATTTTAGACAGCTTGTGGTCATTGAGCGCTTTGTCCAATCAAACTGCTTCAACCTACAGTATTTTTTAAACCACGTGAATGGCGGACTAACGATTGCCACCATAATAGCGCGTATCTACGCAGCATTACTTAGAAAGTGCGGCCCGGCCGTTTGGAATAGAGGAATAGAGAAGAAAAGCGCGCAAGTAAGTCGTACGCGTCCTTGGATTTCGGTAGCACGCGGTAACCGATTCGTTGCGATGGCTAATTTCGCTAACTTTTACCTGTGGCGTCAAACAAAAATAACGTGACACTGTTCAGAGCCAAGCGCCATACGATAAAATGACACGCATCCGTGTCTTCCGCCATGCGGAAAATAAAACAGTATTTTGACCATTTTTTACATGTAAAAAGCTTGAATAGTTTTAGTTTACATTTGAAATCCAATGTAAGTGGACATGCGCTTTGTTTTAAGTGATTAAAAGTGGCAAAATAAATGTATTTCTGAAAATAGAAGGTAAGTGAGTTTTTCAATACAGATGTGCTAAACCTTTCCCACTTAATTTGCATTTCCTAATGATTTTTTTAAATGATACCTATTAAATTAGGTCTAGAATATTGTTTTGGTTTTCCTTACAACAAATTTCAACTATGCTAATGAAAAACTGCCAAGTTTGTTTATGTCTTAGATTAGATCTATGGATTATGCAGATAAATCATCACAAATAATGTCAAAAAAATTATATTTGTCGCAAAGATTTGTCGTAAAAAATCCTCATCAGCATTTTTCTAAAGAAATGTAGGTACTATATTAAGTAATGCATTAAGTCCACAAGCCACCGATCTTTGTTCAAATGTTTTAAAATATTGAAGATAGCAAATTAAACCTTATTGCGTAAGAATGTAATAGTATATTATGTAACAAGTGAGCGAAGTTGCTAATTACAGTCGAGGCTTAATAATGAGCCGAGACTGTAATTAGCAACGCTCACGAGTTACATACGACGTTTTTCAACACACTGTGAGTAAAAGACAGACATACGTGGTCATAAAATAACAAACACATTTGATAACAAAGCTGTGAAATGTGATTGAAAAAAGGCGCCGAACCTCGCGCATGCGCGTTGTTTTTTTTTTCCGCCAAATGTGTCAATGTCTGTATAGCATACTAGCTGCTGCCCGCGACGTCGTCTGCGTGAACGCTATGCAGCACCAAACGCACCTACGATTATAACACTGCTAGCGTGATAATATGTAGCCTATATGTTGACCCGACTTCTTAACTATCTTCATGCCAAATTTGAAGTAAATCCATGCAGTACTTTTTGAGTTTATCCCGGAAAGACAAACAGACAAACAGACAAAAATTCTAAAAACTATATTTTTTGTTTCTGTTTCGATTGTAGATCATACCCCAAGTATTCTTTTAAAAAAATATTCAATGTACAGTTTTGACTTTCCTACCATTTTATTATATGCATAGATACAGCCTATTTTAAGTGAAAATGTTTAATTTGGAGTGGTAAATGCAAATATTTTAATATTTTATAACAAATTATTGTAAATTGTGAATAATTTGTTTGATATACAAATTTGTTTTACTAATATAAGGAGCAAACATTTAAAAATGTATATGGAGTTGAAGTGGTATAAAACCTCTTTGTTGTTTCTGAAAATATTTAATGTATAACCCGGACCAATAAAATATGCTCTGTTTACTCGCATGTAATTTGCACAAAGGTACAATTCAACTTTGTAGGATTCATTATATTATGCACTAGGGTATAATATATTATGCACGCGTGACTTATAGCCCAGGTTATAGTTCTAAATTCAATAGAATAACGCTCACTTTACGAGCAAGTGTGTTGAAAAGATTATTATTGGCTCAATTAACAATAAGGTTCACCTTTAATAATGTTTTTTTGCATTTAAAATGCTCAATTATTCTTAAATAAATGAAAAATGTGATAAATAAAAATTACCCGACCAGGATTCGAACCTGGGACCTCTCGTTTGCCGGACGAGTGCTCTTCCAACTGAGCTATCGGGGCCTGGCGCTACGCCTCGAAATTACGTATCACATTTTTTTGTTTTTACGTTATATTGCTAACGTAGCTCCATCTAATGGTATAAGCTTTGCAGCTAAGACCACCCGAGATCAATTTCTTTACAGAAATTGTGAATCCCAGTTAAAGTGAAGCATTGCAATGTTTTAATAATGTTTTTTTTGCATTTAAAATGCTCAATTATTCTTAAATAAATGAAAAATGTGATAAATAAAATAAAATAAACATTGCAATGCTTCACTTTAACTGGGATTCACAATTTCTGTAAAGAAATTGATCTCGGGTGGTCTTAGCTGCAAAGCTTATACCATTAGATGGAGCTACGTTAGCAATATAACGTAAAAACAAAAATGTGATACGTAATTTCGAGGCGTAGCGCCAGGCCCCGATAGCTCAGTTGGAAGAGCACTCGTCCGGCAAACGAGAGGTCCCAGGTTCGAATCCTGGTCGGGTAATTTTTATTTATCACATTTTTCATTTATTTAAGGTTCACCTTGTTGTTACCTGGCCATAAATCAAATTATGCTTTGTTGTTTTGCGATTTAAGCCAGGTTATTGATTAATTACCTACTTACCTATAACGTTGACGCAAACTTATTTTTCTTACGTGAATAATTTTGATAAAAAGAATGGGTGTATAATAATTTTATTGCAGATACGCTAAACCAACATAGTCAGAGTGATTTCGTTTTAGGGAGTTAGTCGTTTAATCAAGTGACGTTATTTAAAGTTTACTCTGTATGTAATAAATTTATAATTTATTATCATAATAATATTATATTATGATGATTTAATATCAAATAACGCAACTTTCAAAAAGGTGGGTGACCCCTATTTAAAAAAAAATCTTACTTAATCCAGAAACGGCGGCTACGAGTTTAAGGTGGATTCTCCCCATCAGCGCTCATAGATGGCGTTGATGCGAAAATTTAACGTTTTTAATTGTTTAATGAATGATAATGTTTACATTCTTTAAAAATTATACGATTTGCTGTAATAACGTAACATTTGTAATGTCTCAAGTAAGATTTAGCTGAGTTTTAAGTCACGAAATTCGTGTATTTGATATAAATAACAATTTCTTAGTCAGCAAAGTTCTCACGCACACATTGACACACGAAGTGCGCGGGGGGCAGGTTGAAGACTATGCTTACCCGATGAACTCGACTCGTTGAAACTCGTGCGGGCGAAGCTAATGGTTGTCTGGTAAAAATCGCTCCTCAGCGATAAGACCGCCAAGTTTTTATGTTTAAT
This sequence comes from Stenoptilia bipunctidactyla, assembly GCA_944452665.1. Classification (NCBI taxonomy): domain Eukaryota; kingdom Metazoa; phylum Arthropoda; class Insecta; order Lepidoptera; family Pterophoridae; genus Stenoptilia; species Stenoptilia bipunctidactyla. The sequence continues at coordinate 22,871,264 of OX101740.1, read as the reverse complement.
GTAAGTGTTCTTTTTTCTTTTACTGTAGCTGTATAAACTGAAGTGTAAATAAATAATAATCATTTTCGATACATTTGCGGATGCTAAATATTGTACATTTATGATTTGATACTTTTTCAATGAATAAAATTAATTTCAATTACTTACTTCGAAATTATTCTTATAAACTTCCTTACCTACTTATAGTACTTAGGTACTATAAAACGAAGAAACAAAGAATAATCTTATAAAAGATTATCTTTATAATAATATACTGCCTTATTATTATAAAGTATACTGTATACATGCTGGACTGGAAGTGAAAGAAAAGCATAGAATGTGCCAGCTGCTTCTCTTCCCGGGCATACTGTAAAAGTCAGTTATGGGACGGATATTGGCGTTTTTGCGGGCGACAGGCTGACCCTCTGTCACTGCAATAGTCTCTCTCCATCATAATAATTCCTCCAAATTTGTCAAACGTGACATTAGATGGTTTGATAGCCTTTGGTGTTCTGCCTACCTCATTAGGGATACAGGCGTGAAGTTATGTATGTATGTACTGGTAGTAAGTGCACAGGTAATAAGACAGTTTCTGATCGTGAGACCGTATGGAAAGAGAAAGAGCTGCACGGAAGGTTTTACAAGGCTCTACACGAGCCACACGTGGACCGTAAAGCCTCCGTGTATTGGCTGCGCTTCGGGGACGTCTTTGGGGAAACCGAAGGGTTTGTCTTTGCGATACAGGATCAGGTTATCAAGAAGAACAACTACCGGAAATACATTATGAGGGACGGCACAGTGGACGTATGTCGGGCGTGCCGCCAACCTGGCAAGTTCCTCAGACATGTAGTTTTGGGTTGTTCGGTTCTTGCTAACAATGAGTATCTGCATAGACACAACCAAGCAGCCAAAATTCTCCACCAAGAGCTAGGTCTGAAATACGGTCTCATCAATCAGAAACTGCCTTATTACCAGTACACGCCGGAGCCCGTTCTCTAAAACGGAAGCGCCAAGCTCTACTGGGATCGGCCCATTATCACCGAAGGACTATTCTAGCGAATAAACCTAATATCATGTTAATGGACCGATCGTCGTCCAAGGTGTTTTTGGTGGACATAACTATACCACATAACAAGAACCTCGTGAAGGCCGAGACCGAAAAGCAACGCAAGTACTTGGACCTCGCACACGAGGTGACCGAAATGTGGGAAGTTATGTCCACCGAAATTATCCCGGTTTTAAAATCCGCAAACGGTTTGACGCCAGCCACTTTGGGCAGCAACCTTGAAAGGCTGGGATTCGGCGGTGGTTTGCTTCCAGTTCGCCGGTTTCTGTGCCTCTTGCCCTGATCCCCGACCGACTGGTGAAATTGTCGGGTCTTTCCGCCGAAAGGCGTAAAGCTTTAAATTTTATGAATTATAATAATATTCATTTATTCAGATAATTAAATCAATATATATATATATATATATATATATATATATATATATATATATAAAATATATATATAAAACTGTTCCGTTACTGACTGAGTGACTGAAGTACTGAGTGACTGACAGACAACGTACAGCCGTAACTACTGGGCGTAGAGAGCTGAAATTTGGAACATACATTTTTTAGGGGATGTAGGGGTGCACTAAGGAAGGAATTCCCGAAATTCCTACGGGAACGGGAAATATAGGACCTTTTAGTTTGTATGAAAAATCTTATTCCTTGACTGCACCGATGTGAAACTTTGTGTAAAGGTTTTTCAATGAGTGACTGGTTGTGTTATGAAAGGAATTCCTAAAGTTCCCATGGGAACGGGAAATATATGATGTTTTAGTTTGTATGAAAAAATCCCATCCCTTGAGTGCACGGATGTGATACTTGAAATAAAGGTTCCTCAATAAGTGTCTGTTTGTATTATGAAAGGAATTCCCGAAATTCCTATGGGATGGGGTTGGACTTTTTAATTTGTATGAAAAATCTTATACCTTGAGTGTACGGATGTGTTACTTGGCATGAAGGTTCTTCAAAGAGTGACTGGTTGTGCTACGAAAAAAATTCCCAAAATTCCCACGGGCACGGGAAATATATGATTGTTAGTTTGTATGAAAAAAACTTATTCGTTGAGTGCATGGGTGTGATACTTGGTATAAAGGTTCTTTCAGTGGGTGTCTGGTTGTATAGTTTCTGAAATTTCTACGAAGGGTAGTTAAGCGCATACGAAGTTGCGGGATAAAGCTAGTCCACTTATAAAAATTAACACTTAACAATAATCAAGCACATACACATGAATAACAAAACAAATTAAATAAAATGAGACATTCACACAAACGACAGCTAATGTAGATCACAATTTTACAAAAGTAATAAAACATTAGAAAAAATATAGTAAAATTAAATTAGAACTAAGTAATCAAATTAATAAAACAAAGGTGTAATACCTTTGTTAATAACATAGGGACATTATACAATATAAGGTGCAGAGAAAAAAAATTATATAATAAGAAATTAAATTAAATGTCATCTTCTTATTTTTTTAATTATGTCACACAATCATTATACTATAATTCAATTCAAATGCTAGCCAAGTTCAGTGTGGACCCTTTCCCAGTGTTTATCTATACAAATAAAACCTATACCAAAATAACTTTTTTTTTAAATTTTTGTCTGTTTGTCGGTCTGTCTGTTACGGTTAATCTCCGAAACGGCTGGACCGATTATTACGGGACCTTCACAGGCAGATACTTTGCGCCATACAATTGAGTGCGCCGGGTGACCCGCCTGACGCAGCGCTGCTCTAAGTATAGGATCACATGTAACAAGCACGCCGAGCGTGCGTCCGCTTCACGCAGAGAAGGCCCTATGTAGACATATACTTTACAGTGAACGACAGCACTCGAGCACCAGCATTGAAATTGAGACACCACCACGATATCTCAATTTGTAAGTAGGGGCTTATCAATAACAATTATATAGCGATTTCCATTTACTCAAATCAACTATAGTGCTTCACTATAGTGAAGGACTATATGTGTCACCGCCTGTTAAAAAAAAATAGAAAATGAGTAACTTATCCATACCACCTACTATGCACTGTCATCAGTACTTATACAGGGTGATTTATAAAATTAGTTGTGCGCCACGGAGGCGGTGGATAATAGACAAATAGAAATATATAAATATACTTATTACATAATATGACATACAGACCTGAATGATATGGTGCGTACAGATTGCTTGTAATGCAACTAGTAATGTAACATTCTGCGCACGTTGCGTATTTGAACGTGTAGTGGAAATGTATTTTATGAACAATGCAATAAAAATTAATAGGTATATATGTATTTTTCTCTCTTTGCCTCTGTGTGTACATAAATTAATAAATAAATAAATTATGTTTTGTGAACCTGATAGTAGTAGTTCTGTTTTTTATTTATTTGTAAGCTTCCATTTTTGTCCAACATGAGGGGAAAGTTGCAATCTTTAGCCGCAGATAGAAAATCTTTATTGTTGCGAGCCATTGACGGGAAACATTTTATTTCTATAATAGAATTTTCTTCTTCTATAACTCTTGAAATAGTCTCTTTGAGACGTTGGTGGAGACATTTTTACAATTTTCTAATTAAAACAACTACAAGATAATAAGTTACATAAGTAATAAGATAAATAAGTTGCCTGGCCTAAGCGGCAACGTCGCATTTTTAGCAAACGCCGAACCCGCAACGTAGCTTCAATGAACGCACACACACTAAGGGCGGGTTGTATCAAACGGTTGGTTATCGTATCTTACGTACGTAACTTTTTGACGATTACATCAGATGTTTAACGTACGTCAAATACAAAGCGTTGTTTCATCACAAAAAAACTGTTCGTCAATGTTATTCGACTTATTTCCACAATTGAATCATCATCACTATCATTTAAAATATATGAAAATAAAACAGAATCCATAATGTTAAAAGCTTTCAACCAAAGATGTCCTGCCTGTCAACTCAGTTTTCACTAGAAAGTTACGTTAACCAGTGGGTGGATGGACGGTCAACGTAATCGTTAATTTTTGACGTCCGTTATAGGTGAAACAACCCGTTTTCTAGCTTGACAGTGGTTAACGCCATTTTTAACGTTGACAGACACGTAAAGTAGTTGTGGTACAACCCGCCCTTAAACATTCAGTTAACGTACTACACTGTCACCGTCCACTCATGCATTGACACATTTGAACAAAATTTTATACTTCAGTTAAGCTATATCTTGTCAGTTGTTTTATTTTATAAGTAATTTTGCTATAAATAAATATAGAAATAATTGCTAATGCAAGCCTTCCAGAGTAAAACGTGCCATCCGCAATTAATCGGGTAAGCTAAGTTTGTCAAACTGTAATTTAATATGCAGATAATATATAATGTATAGTCTGGCCAATTCAGGTAAAACAAAAAAAGCAAAATGACAAAATCTGGCGAATTTATAAAAATCCCATCACTATAGTACAATATGAATTAAACAAACTTAATACTTGATTAGTTTTTTTATAAAATTATCGTACAAAATAACAATATTGGTTCTGTCCTACTTTTTGATGAGAAGTACCTATATTGTAATGAATGTATGAGCTTAGGTCGGGTATCTATCATTATATCCTATTAGCTATTTGGGGGTATTAAGATATTTATCATGTCAGTTGCGAATATAGCAGTTAACAGTAATACGTGTTTCCTTTGTCTCCCGATATAAGTATACGAATAACCAGGTTCCCGTAGGAAGATCTATATTTCACAGTGGCGACGAATAATTAGTGAACTTACGTTGTGCAAACAAAAAAAAAATACAATGTCGATCGGTAAAATTTCGGAGTTTAATGTTCGATCGGACAATTGGCGGTTATACGTGGATCGTCTTGAACAATATTTTATCGTGAATAAATAGCAAGTGAATTTAAAGTGCCTACATTAATCACTGTAATCGGGTTAGAGTGCTACGAATTATTAGTGGATTTATGTACTCCAGAGAAACCGTCATCAAAAACGTTCGATCAGTTAACGAACATTCTCGAAAAGCACCTACAGCCCAAGCCGAGTATTTTAGCGGAACGTTATAAATTAAGACAAAGAAAGCAATTAAAAGGTGAAACAGTGGCGGACTATGTGGCGATATTAAAAAAACTTTCTAAATCTTGCGAGTTCGGGACCTGGTTGGAAGAAAGCCTGAGGGATCAGTTTGTGTGCGGGATCCAGTGTGAAGCGATACGGCAGCGGTTGTTTCAAGAAGATAAGCTTGAGTTTTCGAAAGCGTATCGCTTGGCGGTTAGCATGGAGGCGGCCGAGAAGGATGCGGCAGCGGTGGAACGTGACGTTGAGGCTCCGAAGGGAGTGGTAGCAACGTGTCAGGCGGTGACAGCGGCGGCGTGGCGACCGGCGGCGGCGTGGCGACCGGCGGCAGCGGCGAGTGGAGCGTTAACACGCGGTGCGGACCGCGGCGGGCGGGCGGCGTCGGAGCGGTCACAGCGGCAGGCGGCCGCAGCCCCGTGGTGCCGCGCCTGTGGCGGCGCGCACGACGCGGCGCGATGCAGATTTACGCGCTACGTGTGCAGACAGTGCAGGCAGCAGGGGCACCTACGCCGTGTCTGTCCTAATGTGATGAGGCATCACAATGTCGACGTGGAGGTGCCGGTGATGGCCGCAGATAGTGAAGGCAGTGATGAGGTAATTGTAGTGGAAGTTAATCAATTAGCTTTAGAATTATGTAAACCGTTTATGATAACATTGAATGTGCAAGGCAAGGCTATCTCGATGGAATGTGACACGGGTAGTGCAGTGTCATGCATAAGTTATGAATTTTATAAAAAGTATTTCGGTCAATTAAAATTAGAGCAGTGTCGATTAATATTAAAATATTATACAGGGGAGTCAGTGCGGCCCATGGGGGTAATTAGGCCCTTAGTTCGATACCTCGAACAAGAGAAATATGTAGACCTTATGTAGTGCGTGACGCTAAGACGGCGCGGCGCTTCTAGGAAGACAATGGTTGCTAGAACTAAAGATCCGTCTACCGGAACTGAAAATCGATACAGTTAACCATATTCTGTCAAATAGTCATTTTAATTTTAATGATTTCAGTTCCAAATACTGTGAGGTGTTTTCGGAGGGCCTGGGACGGTTCACCGGCGGCAAGGCTACCATTCACGTCCGCGAGGGGCGCGGCCGGTGTTCCTCCGCGCGCGGCCGCTGGCGTACGCGCTGCGGGCGCCCGTGGAGCGCGCGCTGCAGCAGATGGTGAGTGACGGCATCCTCGCGCCGGTCGAGCGCTCCGACTGGGCCACGCCGATAGTACCGGTTATGAAGAAGGACGGTAGTGTTCGGATTTGCGCTGACTACAAATTAACACTAAATAAAGTAATCGAAATTGACCGTTACCCGCTACCTCGTACAGAAGACTTGCTAGCACGTTTGCATGGAGGTGAAAGGTTTAGTAAAATTGACCTTTCACAAGCTTACGCGCAATTTGAATTAGACGACACAAAGAAATACACGGTAATAAACACGCATAAGGGACTTTTTATGTTTAATCGGTTAGTATTCGGTTTATCCTCTAGCCCAGGTATTTTCCAAAAACATTTAGAGCAATTGTTTGCTGATTTAGCTTACGTGGGGGTTTTCTTAGACGATATAATTATAACGGGACGGAATACACAAGAACATGTAGATAATCTAAGCAAGGTATTCGACCGATTAAAAACTAGCGGCCTTAAGGTGAAAACCGATAAATGTGCGTTCTTCAATGAGTCAGTTAATTACCTGGGCCATGTAATTAGCAAGGGGGGAATAAAAACTTGTCCTGATAAAGTCGAGGCTATAGTAAAGGCAACCGCACCTGCAACGGTATCCGAGCGTAGATCATTCATAGGCTTGGTAATGTATTACGCTAAATTTATTAGAAATGTTAGTTCTATCTTAGCACCCCTGTATAATTTACTTAGGGCTAATGTCAAATATGTATGGAGCGAGGAGTGTGAGAGGGCATTCGCTATTATAAAAGACAAGTTAAGTTCGAGCGAGGTGCTGGTGCACTACTCTAGTGATTTGCCGCTGATATTGACGGCGGACGCGAGCGGCGTCGGCATCGGCGCCGTCATCTCGCACGTCACCGACGACGCGACGGCGAGCGCCCCATGCCATCGCGTATGCCTCGCGGTCCCTGACGCCGGCGGAGCGGGCGTATGCTCAAATAGATAGAGAGGCCTTGGGTATAATATATGGAATAAGGAAATTTCATCAATATCTATATGGGCGGAGGTTTACTTTGAGAACGGACCATAAACCGTTAACGTATATTTTCGGTAGTAAGGCAGGAATCCCGGTGATGGCAGCGTCACGGTTACAAAGGTGGGCTGTACTTTTATCGGGGTATAGTTACGAGATCGAGTATGTCTCGTCACAAAAAAATTGTGCGGATGCACTGTCACGGCTGCCCAGAACCTGTACCACGGAGGCTCCAGCGGTCAAAGAAAGTACGTATTTAAATTTTGTAGAAACATTCCTGCCGGTAACTCACGATGATGTTAGAATAGCAACTAGTAGGGACACGCTACTGAGCAAGCTTACACTATTTGTTCAATCTGGATGGCCGTTAACTTGCACGGAAGAAGAATACAAGCCATATTACAACAAACGTAATGAGATTTAAGTTGATCGCGGTTGTTTAATGTGGGGCTATCGGATCATTGTTCCGTCCGCATTACGTAGCACAGTGTTGAAGCAGCTACACGCGAGTCACATGGGAATCGTTAAAACTAAATCACTAGCCAGGAGCTATGTATGGTGGGCGGGCATCGACGGAGATGTGGAGGCCGTGTGCAGGCAGTGCGACACGTGTGCGGCGGAGGCGCAAGCACCACCTCGCGCGCCGCCGAGTCCGTGGCCCTACGATCTGCGACCGTGGAGTAGAAATCATTTAGATTTTCTGGGCCCCTTAGATGGTAAAACGTTCTTGATTTTAATCGATTCCAGCACGAAATGGTTAGAAATATTCGAAATGGCTCGAACGAACGCTGTGTCAGTCATTAAAGCTGTGAGGGCAACTTTCGCGCGCTTCGGCTTACCAACAGAAGTTGTGTCGGATCGGGGACCGCCGTTTACGAGCCTCGAATTTAGAGAGTTTTTGCAAAAAAATGGTATTCGGCAATCATTTTCACCGGCGTACCATCCGTCATCCAATGGAGCCGCAAATGCAGTGAAACTTTGTAAGCGTGCTATCAAGAAGGCCACTGGGGAGTCCATTGAGGTAGATGCTGCGCTCCAAACGTTTTTATTATCATATCGAAACAGCGTGCATTCGAGCACCGGTGATAGCCCTGCCATGTTGCTACAACGGCGGCCGCTGCGGTGTCGGCTAGACTTGCTGCGCGGGGAGCGCGCGCGCGAGGACTGCGTGCGGGACGCGCAGGCGCGGCAGCTGCGGCAGCTGCTCGTCGGAGACCAAGTTAGGGCTAGAGGGTACGGCGGTAATGATAAATGGTTAGAGGGAACGGTCGTGGGTACAGAGGGTTCCAGGAGGTACATTATAGATAGCGGTAACGGTCAATCTATGCAGAGACACATAGATCAGTTGAGACGCAAATCCCGATACTCCGCGGTGTGCCCAGGTAGCGACGAGAATGCCGTCGCACAACCTGACGATACAGAGGGCGATGGGTCTGAGAATACCAGCAAAGAGCATCTAGTAGGTGGGGAGGATGAGAGTAGGTCAGCTATTTGTGTTGAAAACACCCCGGGTACTCAATCAGACACTACAGAACTTAATTTGCCCCAGTCGCCGCTGAGCCGTCCCAAGCGCCAAAGAAATCCCGTGCTGAAGTATGGTATGCCTAGTTAATCGTAGATTGTTGTATCTTTATAGTAATGTGACTTTTAGAGAATAAGAAAAATAAAAACATTTATTTATAATTTAAGTGGGGAGGTGTAATGAATGTATGAGCTTAGGTCGGGTATCTATCATTATATCCTATTAGCTATTTGGGGGTATTAAGATATTTATCATGTAAGTCAGTTGCGAATATAGCAGTTAACAGTAATACGTGTTTCCTTTGTCTCCCGATATAAGTATACGAATAACCAGGTTCCCGTAGGAAGATCTATATTTCACATATATAATTAAAATTAAAATTATAGGTATTAATCAGGATTAAAAATAAAACAATAAATACAATACTTAATTATTTTTGTTCATTATTATCAAAATCAGAATCCGGCAATTCTACAGGATGACTGGTGGGTCACTTGAAATTCAAGGACGTGATAGTTTGAGATCATACGCAAAGAGAAAAAAATATAGAAAAAAAATAAATATGAATTATTTACTGAGTAAACTTAACCGAAAGTTAAAGAATTGATTACGCAACGCATGGTTGGCAGCGATCCGCGTGCCAGGTCACGTGCCGCGATTGACTCAGTTGTAGGTAAAGTAGATAGTAACATATAGTGAAAAATTAAGACTTACTTTTATTATATAATTATGATCAGAATCAAACAAAGAGTGCTCTCCTCTTCAGTATCTAAACTTTGTCACTAGTCATATGTATATGGAATGAATCGTCAGAGTCACTGGTATCGCTGCGCTGTTCCCTACATAATTTTTTTATTTTTTCATCTTCTTGGTGTGCCTCTCCGTCTATCGAAGGTTGGCATTACTCTTTGAAAATTCCAAAATCACAATGAGATTTTCTGACAGCTCATTAAAAACAACAAAACGGTACAAAAGGCTTCGATAGATGGCGCTTTACAAAAGGCGAAGTCTTGTATGTCATATAGCCATTTACGACCGTTCACTACTTATAAGATGTCCCCTGCCTGCTGATGTTGGCAGCATTGTGGCGGCAGTGTTACCAATAATATGTGTCCATTTTAACCCCGTAATCTAACTTTGTTTATACCTACCATGAATAAATATATGTTTAATTTTCTGATTTGTAAATAATAAACAACTATAAGACTGGGAAGGTTTCGAATGACGACACAATTTATATTATACGAGGGCGAATCAAAAAAATCTTAGAATGAATACAAAAAAAAAAAAAATTAAACAAGAATATTTTATTTTTCTACGTAATCTCCTTCTAATCTAATACACTTAGAATACCGCATCTCCAACTTTCTTATTCCTTCCGCAAAAAATCATTTTCTCGACTATTAAAAAACTCCTCTGCGGCAGTCATAACCGCGTCATCATCGTCAAATTTAGTTCCACGAATATGCTCCTTTAATTTTGGAAATAAGTGAAAATAACTCGGGGCTAAGTCAGGAGAATATGGTGCGTGATCAAGGACTTCGAAGCCAGCACTGCGGATTGCGGTGAGCGCAACTTCCGAACGATGAGGTGGAGCGTTATCCTGGAGAAACAACACGCCCAATGACAATTTCCCACGACGTTTTTTTTTAATCGCTTCACGTTATTTCGGGATTAAGTTTGCATAATAGGATCCAGTTATCGCTTGCCCTTTTGGCAAGTAATCAATAAAAAGGATTAATTCACTATCCCAGATAACGAAAACAGCTTGACAAGCAATAGTGCCAGCATAACGGCAGGGGACATCTTACAATGAACGGACAATATTCCACACTGCGTTAAATCACCATAGATGATAGATGCCACTTACCTACATTTTAGTAAAGTATACAAGATGAAAAATGGGGTAATAAGACAGAAAGTCAACAATAACGCGACATCTAGCAGATTTTTTGAAGTGCTTGTAGCACTGTTTAAGTCGCTATATAATTTTCTCCAGTGCCTGAGTCAACGTTTGAAGGTTATTGCACAGAAACATGTTTTTTTTACAAAATTATACGATCTCACGTTTTGCGTGTTTCTTCAAGTATTTTTATCTTACCCCGCATCCTGTAACTTTCATTAAAAGCTAGGTACAACTGATTCTTTTGGATATTTAATAATTACTTTTTATTTACGTTTGAGCTATTAAATCGATTTTTGTCATTACCTACTCGTATTTAAAGGAATTGACACAATTTTCTATCTTTACCCATTACATTTTGATAGGATAAGATGAACATATCAATTTTCGATGAAGATATTTGGAATAGTTTTATGCTGCCAAATACGACAATTGTAAGCTAATCAGATTTTTTGTTTGTTGCTGATTTTGCCTTTAACTTTTATCATCAATTTTACTTTAAATAATCGCTCAGCAATGTTTGAGAACATCCAATTTGGTCTTTCCCCGGTGGGATAAGATTAAAATACAAAAATTAAATGATTTGTCTTGTCTTTGTTTCCTTTAGCGTTTTGACGCTCGAGTCTGTTATTTTGTTTTCAGTTGTAGACTAGCATTGACCAAGAATGTCTGTCATTCTCTTGAACGATTTTAGAAAATACTTTAATCTTTCCCCGTCACCTTTCCGTCTTTTCCCTGTTTTATTTTTGTCCATTGCAAATGATGATTTGTGCGGTATTAATTACTTTATAGATTTAAATGAAATTTAAGAAAATATTTTAAAAATATACTCTCTGATTGTCACTCACAAGACATCAAATTTAAATTTTGAATAATATGTAGTGTTTCACATGTATTCAAAAACAACACTCCTCGTCTCATTAAAATATCGTTCGATCTTGCCCCCACTCACCCTACCTATTAGAATGAATCGAAAAAGTCTTTAAAATAAATACTTAAGTAGTATTTTAGTACCTTCCTCGAAGGAAAGAAATGTTTCGGTCTCTTTAGCAGATTGTCTGGAAGAAATCGCATACTTAATATTTTCTAACTAAATATAAAGCGATTTCTATAAAGTAAGTATAAATTTTATGGGGCCACACAGTGTAACTATCCTTCTTATTTGTGAGGGCCACTAAGCTACGAAGTCGTCATCGGTACAAGGATGTGACCGCCGAGCATTAAATATCACGAAGACTTCCGTCTAGGAGTCTAGGGTGCTTTATAAGCCCCGTTTTTTTTTCATCGATGGCGCATGGAATTGTATGGGTGACTTCACCCATACAGTATTTATTCAGTATACGTATTTTCGATACAAAAAAGGTATCCAGTAAAACGTATCATGTGTGAACGGGCTGTAACTTGTTATCCAGCGTTGTGTAAGATTTGTCGGACGCCATTTTGGCGGCCACAAATTCTTGTTTTATATGATAGAGGATACTTCAGTTGGTCCTATATAAATTTCATCGAAATCGATTAAGTATACGTACTTCATGGAAAATTTAAACGAAATACCGCCAGAATTTTAAATCAATTTAATTATCCTATTATATTAGGTATTACAATTATTCGAAACAGTCTTTTTAAAAATAAATAAGTACCTAAGTAGTAGCTGTGGTAGTAGTCCAGTCAAGGAATGAGGTGTAGAGTGCGTGCGCAGGTAACTAAGCGATTCCTTCAGAAACTGTAAATTTCAAGTTTTTCCGAGGGTATAACTCGAAAACGGTTAGGAATTAGAAAAAAACATATAATATAAAAGTTTTAGATAATTTTAAGAACTCCATTTTATTAATTAAAAATATTTCTCTCCGATGCACCGTTTTCGAGATATAAGCGAAAAACCCAAATTTCGTACCTTTACCCCCCCCTCCCCCCCCCGATCATCACCTAGGAGTCAGGACTTTTGGTATGTTAACAACCTAAGCCCCCTGAACAAGTTTCTGAAGGAATCGCTTAGTTACCTGCTCACGCACTCTACACCTCATTTTGGGTCATTTATTGACTGGACTATAGGTACCTACTCTTAAGTATTTTAGTGCCTTCCCCGAAGGAAAGAAATGTTTTTAGCGAATTATCTGGAGTGCTCAACAAAATCTGAAGCAAGGATCGAAAACTCGCGCGTATTTACGTAGCTGTTAGAGCGAGACACATGTCATGTCATTTGTTGTCCTTGTCCAACAGTGATATATAAATGGTCGGATTTTGCAATAAAGACTACGCAGCCTCTGACTCCAATTGGCTGTCGTTCAGATGATGAGATTAACCCAACTCGGGACAACTCAGCAAAGGGGGTGTTTAGCGGGTAACACTGGGTTCGCACTGTTAGGGATTGGCTGGCGGGGTAGTCCCCCAAAGGTCCCCTCTTCGTGCATCAAGTATTCACCTTCTCTCCTTCTGTGGCTCCCTTCGGGGCGTCAAGTCGGTAGTAAAGCTTTCTGTGGAGGAAAAAAAAAAAGCAATAAAGATTATTACTCGAACGCTGATTCCTTCAACTCCTCAACCTGGCAGAGCCTCCACAGTAGTGATCCCGACAAACCAAGCTCAGTGGCCAAGCACATTCCACCCGGCTTCCCACCAGCGGGAACCCCGGTGTTGGAATTCAAGAGGCACCCTACGGCCGCTGAGTATTGGAGCAGTCCTTACACTGAGAAGATTTTGTTGCGTGGAGCCAACCACAGTGGTGACCCCGACGTACCTACCTACTCTTAAGTATTTTAGTGCCTTCCCCAAAGGAAAGAAATGTTTGTTTAGTCTTTTTAGCGAATTATCTGGAAGAAATTGCTTAATATTATTCTAACTACATACTAAGCGATTTTCGTAAAGTATTAATTTTATGGAATCGTCATCGGTACGCGTATTTACAAAGGCTATACATTAGAGTGAAAGTGAACTGGCTTAGCTTTTGTATGACAAAAACTTGCCGAAACCCTAATCTATTCTAGTATAGAAATTGACAGAATTGTCGTGTAGACTTTGTGAGATAACTTCAATTGAACATTGCAGCAACAAAAGCTATCCCATTTGATACCGATATTTACCGATCGTTGGCTTCAATTTGATACTTAAATGGCAATTGTTCTGATTTACAAAGATAGAAATAAAATGTGCATGCATTATGACCATCGTTATTTTGATGACTTAACGTTTGACTTTTGACCATGTCGGGATTGTCCAGGGTTGACTATAATAGCTGACCAGGTTTATGGCGCTTCGCCGGCCGCTGCCGCGGCACTGCTCGCTCGGCTCGCGCACGTGTATAACTAAGTATATGCAACCTAACATGCTCCTCCTCGCTGCGCTCGTCGTCGCACCTAACCGTACCTACTGATTCCGCCTTCCGGTGCGGGAGCCCTTCTCGTAGCTTATCTCTTTCATCGCAATGTATATCAAACAAAGATATACCTACTTCTCATCTTGACAAAAGCTTATCTATTTGAGTGAATATGTATTATACAGTACTAGGTTTTGTCATTGCATTTCTTTGAACATTACAAGAGCAAAAGCTAATCCATTTCAGTCAATTTTTTTACTGAGTTCGATTAGGTATTGTCAAGTAATATGCATAAACAAAAGCTCCTCTATTAGAGTCTGACTCGTGACTCAAATAGTATAGCCTTTGTATATTCGCCATCGGTACAGGGATGTGACCGCCGCGCCGAGCATTAAATATCACAAAGACTTCCGTCTAGGGCGCTGTAGGTATAACTGTAAGTGTTGTAAGATTTGTCGAAAGCCATTGTGGTGGCCACAGGGCCAACAATGTTTATAGACTTTACTTAAACCTCCTCGTGAACCAGGCAGGAAGCTCTTTTAAACTGACTTCAAAAAGGAGAAGGTTCTCAATTCGTGTGTATGTTTCTTTTGTGTCTTTGTTACACGATATTTCAGAAAATTATGAATCAATTTTGTGAAAATTCTTGTTTTATACGATAGGATCAATCAATCCACGGCTCATTAAAATTGGTTGTTATCTTACTAATATCATAAATGTGATAGTTGGGGTGGATGGACGTATGGATATTTGTTCCTCAATCACGGCAAAACGGCTCAACGGATTTTAATGAAATTAGGCATAGTGACAGTTAACAGTGATGATATACCTACATCTTACTAATTTAAATGTAAATGTTTGGACGGATGGATGTATGGATGTTTTTTTCTTTAGCGTTGTGATAGGGTACCGTCTGGAATAGCACATAAGCTATTTTATCCCGAAATCCTACCGCTCGAAACAGCTAGTTATTGAATAAATAAATAAGACTTATAATGAAAAATAATGTTTAAAACACAGTTTTATTTAAATATTTGAAGTAATACTAACATGAAATCTTAATTAACACTTTTAGCACAAAACCATCACAATAATGTTTCGACGTTAAGGAATGTTGAACTTGTTTTACAAACTCCTTTCCTGTTTTACAAGCTTTAACTGATGAAAGCTTCAAGCCAAACAAACGGAAGTATCTTATCATCTTAGGAGTAAAAAGGTGGGTTTTCTTAAATCTATTACAATAATTAAAATAATAACAAAAAATACAATAACAAAGAAATTCGTAAGCATGATAACAAACACTCAATTGATCCAGAGAATCTAGTTCAGCTTAAGAGAAAAGTAAAATAAGAATTAAGCCAACATCTCAATAACTATACTTAAGTAAATAAAGGTTTTTTTAAATAGGAATAGGGCAACGATATAGCATGATCATAAAATAAATAATCATACATTACTAGGCATTAAAACAGTTGTGGATCATTGCTTATCATAAAGTTTGCAGATAGACAATGAAACCTATTATATGATAAAAAAAATCAAATGCACTCAAATGACTAATAAAAATAATAATTCTAATTCAAATGAGATTCGTAGTCTTAACACTAACACTTAGGCTCTACCCCTACAGAGCTACTCAAAAGTTACTAGCTACAAACTTAAATTACTAACGAGTGCTTGCGCATCACCGCTCATACATTCTCATTAGGGTTCGCATGGGCAAGGGCCTTAGTTACATACAGGTTGAGAACAGGACCTTCTTTTTTGAAGTTGGTAAAAAATATGTTGAATCAGCCTGCTTCTCATGAAAGTTAGTAAATTGACAGCTAATTCTTAAAACTTTGTTTTGCAATAACAGCTGTTACAATCAACAATTTTATGAGTTTTATTAATATCAAATTAAGTAGGCCTAAAAAAATAACCAACTATATTAAAAATTACTGCCTATTTAATATGACATTTGTTTAATACATAATAAAAGATAACAATTTATTAAGTGTTACCTTATTATTTATCCTTAAAATTTATTGGATATAGAATTAAGGAGATAAAGCTGCAGAAAGTGCTTATCATATCATAGAAAAAGTACATTTGAATAGGTCCCAGTCACAAAGAAAAAGGGGCTCATGACCTCTGTATCTTAGGAAGTTACCAAAAATAATGAAAATCAAAAACAAACAACCATTTAACAATTTACTCAACACATATTCTTAACAGATCTTACCTCATGATAGATTGTATGATACAATGTCTGCTCTTGAATCAAAACTTATTTTTATTGAGATTGTTTTGGTTCTAAATCCAGTACAATATTTTTTGATGTCATATCCTGCAAATAAAGGAGGCACTTCCTAAATGTACCATACACCAATTTATGTTCATCTGTGTGAGGTTCACTAATAAAGAGTGGCATGTTATCACAAGCAACTCTAAATATTTCTTCAACATTGGATGAGTTGAACTCATCTCCAGTTTGAATGCCAATCATCATGTGCTGGAGTAGGGCCTTTTCTTGCCTGTTATTGTGTTTGATGCTAGATGGTGGAGAGCCTTGGCCCTTACAAACATTGCAGCCACCAACAGTGTTGTAGAGAGAATACATCTCAAATGGACTCATTTCAATCCATGGGTCGCTGAAATGAAAATATTTCACAAATTAAGTTCAGAGTGACAATGAAAAATTAAGTGTGGTAAGAATCAAAATATTAACTTACAAAAATGGTACAGTTAGTTCTGTCCCAGCTGCTATAGGTATCATTGCAACTAGAGCTTGTTTCTTATTTAAATCTATAGTTATGCAATTTCCAGGACAAGCATTCCTTATCTTACTAATAAAGGAATATACACCAAAATTTGTATTCCTGTGCAGCACTTCGTACCCATCAACACTTGCTACACTGGGGAGCTTTTGAGTTTTTGGCAAATACAGGTACAAATACATAAGAACTCTTGCAAATGCTTCAATTGCATCTGTTTCTAGATGATTTGTGGGAAAAAAGGGCACATTTTTTAAATCATATATAAGCATAGCAACTAAAAAACTCAAACTAGTCCTGGGCCCTTCAACAATTGGTCTATTATCCAAAAAATTAAGCATTGAAAATTTTTCCCTTTCATCATGAATTTCTTTAATAGTACTGGTTGTTATCCGATTTTGTCCCATAATATTTGAAGCTTCTATAAATTCTTCCCAAGAACTGCAACTGTTTCTTATCTTTATAGCTGCTTTAAAGAACATTTTGTTATAAGCTTTAGGTAAATCAATTTCACCAATTGCACATTCTATCTTATGGTACTCACGCAAAGCCATTTTCTCACAACGATCATTACAGAAAAGAGCAAATGTACATCCTTTGCATGGTATAAGGTTCAATGCCATTTTTTGACAATGATGACAAGAATAATAGATATTATCTAATTCAGTTTCACTGATAAAAGCTGTCTCCACAGCTAGTACAGTGCCTGCTTCAATATATTTACTTGCAATGATTTTTGGTAGATTATTTCGAATGATAACTTTAACATTTGAAGTACAACATGGTATCTGAGAGTTTCTTTCACATATTTTAAAAAATTGGTCTGGAAAATCATTTTCATCCATCAAAGAAGGTAACTCCCGCTGCCGAAACATTTTAACAGCTTCTGACTTACGCTTTATCAATTTATCTTTGAGATTATCAGGGCAGCCCAGTCTAAAACAAGTCTCTATGTCTTTCATACAAGCAACTGAACATTTGGCCTGCAAGAAAACAGCTGACCTGTTGCTGTAAGCTAGTTTTAAAAGCAGAGATTGAGGTGGAGCATACAGCAATGCTTGATTGTAGCATACCAAAGCATCTTGAAACTTTCGAGCTACAAAATCTTTATTTCCTTTAGTTCTAAAAGCAATGGATTTGGATTCTGACTTTTCTACTTTTTTAAATGTTAACTTTTTTATTTTTTTCAGGATCGCCATCACCGATTCCGACAGATCATCTTTTGCTAGAGCATCATAAATATCAGCCGTAAGACTAGCTTCTTCTGTTGGGTTTAATTGGCTTTTAAAATTCATCCACATTTCATCTGAAATCTAAGAGTAATAAAATTATTTCAAAGGATCTGAACGATATTGTAATGCGAATTGTTAAAAAACAATAGGAATTTAACAACTTACCGCCAGTGGCTTCATCATTATGGAAATATTATAATAAATGCACTACAAAAAAAAGGGCACAATAAGCTTTGATTGCCGTGGGCAAGTAGTAAGTGTATTTTCAGACTGATTATATGTCTCGCGTCATTCCACGATAACAACGGTTTCTCACAAGCAAGCAACCGCGACTAAAAATACCAAAATTATTAATTTAATTTTTTTTTGTGCCCAACGAAATTCAAAATCACTAGAGATCTATGAAAATCACAGACTAATAAGGAAATACTTAGTGTTAGAGATCTATGGAAATACTACGTATTTCAAAATAAATAAATAAATAGCCAGTTTGTTTTGTTATTATTTAATCCTTGACGGAAGGCAAGGAATCTAACTCATGCATCCTAGAAAAACAGTTTATTTTTCCTCTTGGCAACATACATTTCTCACTTCTTTTTTATGCACAGTATTCAAATGATAGAAAGAAGTCATTTATTTGCTGAATATGGTTGGTAGTTACATGGCTTTAAGTTAACATTAGTAAGAAAGGGAATTTACTAAATAAATAAAACACTTTTTAACCGGATTTATCGCGTATATTTATATTATCGCGTACTCGACGTTTCGGTGTCTTTGCAGACCCCGACAGACTGACAGTCGCTCGTGACCACGAAACGTCTCTAGTCAAAATTTTAAATGTAAATATACGCTATAAATCCGGTTAAAAAGTGTTTTATTTAATAGTATGAATCGCGAAAACTTAAGACAATAGGGACTTTACGACCGGCTGGTGTAGCGGTAACATACATTGCCTTCTATGCCAGAGGTCCTGGGTTTGAATCCCGGCGGCGGCGGATATTTGTGTGATGAA
This sequence comes from Stenoptilia bipunctidactyla, assembly GCA_944452665.1. Lineage (NCBI taxonomy): Eukaryota > Metazoa > Arthropoda > Insecta > Lepidoptera > Pterophoridae > Stenoptilia > Stenoptilia bipunctidactyla. Next base: position 22,852,306 of record OX101740.1, on the reverse strand, counting down.
CACAGATATTAGTCGTCAAGTCATGGATGTTTATATGTTTATTTAAGTTTATTCTAATAAAAAATATGTATTTATTCAATATGCATGTGTATATATTTCTTAAGTATATCAGTTATCTAGTATCCATAACACAAGTTCCTTAAGAAACTTAATTTGGGCTAGATAATGTTGTGTGAGTGTCAGAAAAATATTTAATATTTAAAAATAAAAAATAAATATTTAATTTGCATTTACGAATAATAGGTTTGAAACAGGTCTTCAAAATCGGTTTTGTTTTTGTCGGTAACTGCTGCGCACAGATGTGCATGATCCTGGGCTTAAAAAATACTTTGTGGGCGGTTAAATCCAAATTCACGAAGGAAGGGATATTGAATTTGCAAAATGTACACAGCTCGCTGCCTTAGTGCTTGTTTGGCCAACCGACCTTCGCACGTTATATACAGTGTGTTCCCAAAAGTTCAAAGTTTCTCTTAATGATGGGAGCCCCACAAGAGTTAAATTAGTCAATGGCAGACTCCAAAGATCATCGCCTGATGTAACCCTGGCTACAAGAGATATTGCGTTGTCATTCTTTTGGAAAGTAACAAATGAGAACTTGGGCAGCGACCATCTTATTATTAAATTTACTACTGGTACTATTTCACAGCGAAAATTTGAAAAAAGGCGAAACTTTAAGAAAGCAATTTGGAGTGAATATCAACAAAATTTGCAAGAAAAGTTTTCTGATCTGTCTCTGCCTGAGGACCCCCAAGAAGCATACAATCTGTTTATAAAAGTCATTAACTCTGCTGCAGATAATTATATCCCTTTTGTTAAAATTTGACTCCAAAACCATATTGGAATACAGAAATCTCGCAGGCAGTTGCGGAGAGAAGACTTGCTTTTGCTAAATTTAGAATAAACCCTACCCCTGATAATCTCACTGTTCTTCAAATAAAAATATCGACGGCACAGAGAATAATTCGAAAAGCCAAACGTAAATCATGGCAAGAATTTTGTAATAATGTTGACTACTCTACTTCATCACCTGAGATGTGGCGACGTATGAGATGGTTAAAAGGACATCGACAACCAAGTTCTGCAATTGATGAATCCACTGCAAATAAGCTTTTACATAATTTGGCCCCTGATTATGTCTCTCCGGAACCTCCAGTGTTTGCATCTTTCAATGACTCCCTGAGTCGAGAAATCACTATACAAGAACTTAACCACGCCGTTAAAAATAAGGATACAACTCCAGGGGATGATGGAATTTATTTTTCAATGATAAAGCACCTTCCAGATAATGGCAAACAAGTCTTTATTTCCATATATAATAAGCTCTTATTGTCGGGGTTTGCACCGCATCAATGGAGAAGAACGAAAATAGTCCCTATTCCAAAGATTAATAATCAGGATCATCAATCACATAAAGATGTACGACCAATAGCTTTAATGTCTTGCCCATGTAAAATTTTTCATGCTATTCTCAAACATAGGTTAGAATGGTTTTTAGAATCCAAGAATTGTTTTTCCACAAACACGGTTGGTTTCAGAAAGTCTCGGTCTTGCTTAGATGCACTTGTACGCTTAGTTTCTCATGTTCAGTTAGGATTTAGTAGTAATTTGATAACTTTAGGATGTTTCATTGACATAAATAACGTATATAATATGGTTGATGTTAAGACTTTATTAAATATGTTAAACAATATAGGAGTAGATTCCAATATATGCTACTACTTGTGGCATCTTTTAAGTTCTCGAGAATTAATTTTAAAATATTCGGATAATTTTAAATTAATAAGAACAACAGGCCGGGGTCTTGCTCAGGGTGACCCATTATCTCCTTTATTATTTAATGTGGTAACGATGCATATTTCTAAAGACATTGTTAATATTTGTATTTCTCAATATGCTGACGATTTTGTTATTTATGGTAGTTATAAAAATATTCAGAGTGGATCAGTAATTATGCAATCCAATTTAGATAAATTGTGGAAGATGGTTGAAGCCCTTGGTTTAGAGGTGTCTGAAAAAAAGACAAAGGCCTGCTTATTTAAAAAAGGGGTAAACAGAGAGGAAATTAATTTACAACTGAACGGAAATCGACTTGCAGTAGAATGTGTAAGTATCTTGGAATTTGGTTCGATAGCATAAAACCTCAAAATCTGTAAATCAACAAAAAATTTTGGCAGGATCTAATTGGGGAATTCATCCCAAAATTTTAAGAAGATTGTACATTTCTTTAATACGTAGCCGTTTGGATTACAGTAGTTCTCTCTATGACTCAAGTGTGAAAAGCCATCTGGCCAAACTCGATAAAGTGCAAAACCTATCTATGCGAGTTATGGTGGCTTCATAAGAAGCACTCCAATTCACGTAATGCAAAACGAACTTTGTCTGCAGCCTCTCCACCTTCGCAGATATTACCTGGGCGGTAAATTTTATTTAAAAAGTAAGTAGATCGTTTCAAAATAATGAAAATATTAAAATAATAGATCTGTTGGCAGATAAATGTTCAAGATCTGGGTACTGGTGTCGAAAGAAGAAACCGCTACTCGTTACTGTGCATGAATCATTTAAAGCTATTCCTATATATTATATTCCTATATGTATTCCTAGCTATTCCTATATATTTTTGGCGGAAGGTTTCTTCAATAAAAGAGGTTCAGAAGGTAGAATGTGGAATGTATTTTAGTAGTAAAATGTGCTATTGATGTGCCTTCGGAAAACATACAGCATTGTTATTGAAGAAGCAGTGTGTACTTAGCCTTAGAATCCTGATTGATACCATAGACAACATGTTCCATTCTTGTAACACCAGACGGCGCCACTGTTGCATCCAGCAAGGGCGTGCTATGTGCCGCCATTTTTCAAGTTCATAGCGTTGTGTACTTTCGCCACGAGTGGTCGAAATCCTTAAATATCTATTAAGTATATTCATTGAAAATCTCACAAAAGTTACCTTTAAACTGTGTTAAACAAACATAAAGTAATCCATTATTCGTATATTTAGCTAAATAGTATTGTCGTGTCGAAATACGATATTATGGAAGAAAGTTATTTGGAAACCGATACAACCGAGAAGGATAAGGATCAAGAACAGGACAATTCTTCAAGCACGGATAGTTCATATAGCGACACGTTAGTTTCCTTACCAATTTTATTATGCATCAACATGTTAGTAATAATGACACGACAGATAGTCGCTCTGCTAGCTTGCCTCAAAATAATGCTGACAGTGAATTTTTAATTAATCCAGCGGCATTAACACCAAAAGCACTAGATTTAGGCTCTTGCAAGACGGACTTTGACGAGAAAAAGATAATTAAACCGGCTGACGAAAAGCTGTTAGGGCAGTTAATAAATTTGCAGCATTTTAACAACCCTGCCTGGCAACATGTTCGTTACAGTAAAGCATTAGGAGAAATGATTGCTTTTCCCGGTTTTTGCGGCCTTAAAATTAATGATGAACTGTGTTGTTTAAATAAAGGCAAAGATTTCCTAGCACCAACTGAACATGCCTTAGCCGGATTAACCAATGCATTGCTACACCAACGGGAATGTCTACAGTCGGGTTTACAAGGTATATTAGACTGGGCATATAAAAACCCAGATGAATTAAACGGTGATAATCTTTTCAATAAAATGAACGATACATTCGGAAAAACATCTCCTTCATACAAAGTGACTGAACAAGCTCTACAGATAGTGTGTGGTAAAAGAGCGGAATGTATAGAAGTTAGGCGTTCTAGACTCATTTCTGAAACCCCTGATAAAAATATCCAAGTTGCTCTTAACAAAATTCCACCTAGTGAGGAATTTCTATTTGATACAACAAAGTTAGGTGCGCTAATTCACTCCTTGGGCGGACCTCAAATATTACTTACAATGTCACAATCATATAAACCTAAGGATAAACAGAGCCTTAAGAGAAAATACCCCGAACCATCAGTGCCATCTACATCACGAACACAACCACATTATAAAAATAACTATCAGAGTAGCACGTTTAAAAAACAACAAAATAAACAAACTGGATTTAAGAATAAAAATGATAATAATAAACAAACTAAAAATTTTACTTTTCGCAACAAAGACAAAAGGAAGTGACTGTCGAATACAATTCAAGGGGGGGCACCTAAAGATGTTCAGAAATCAATGGCAGGCTCTAGGTGCGAACAAATTCATTCTTTCGGCAATAACAGGTTCTCGAATACCTTTCTTCAAAAAACCCCCATTAATTTTCCCGACTCAAAAAGTTGTGGAACAATATATGACCAAATCATCCCCGGCCATGTCAATTATAATTCAGGAGCTAATCGATCAAAAAGTTCTACAACTAGTATCCGAGATAAGTCCGAGTTTCATTTCGAAGCTTTTTCTCCGGAAGAAAAGCGATGGCTCGATGCGACCGATTTTCGATCTTCGAGAACTCAACAAATTTGTGAAAACAAAACAATTCAACCTAATTTCTCAAGCTTCCGTACCGGACTTCCTCCAGCCAGGGGATTGGATGATAAAGCTAGATATCTCCCAAGCCTATTTTCACGTACCAATAGCGATGTCGCATCGACCATTTTTAAGAATCAGTTATCAACAAAATCTATACGAAATTACATGCCTCCCGTTCGGCCTGTCTTCTGCACCACACCTTTTTTCTGCCATATCATGTTGGGTCGCGGAGACCTTGCGTGCAAAGGGTTATCGTGTTCTAGTCTACCTAGCCGATTACCTATTGGTGCATCAGGACCGATTCCAGTTAAGTCTCCAGGCTGCGGAAGCCGTGAGACACTTGGAACATTTGGGCTGGCAAATAAACTTCAAAAAATCAATCTTGAAACCCACTCAAGATCTTTGTTATTTGGGCATACGCTGGCAAACGGCCAACAATTTAATGTCTCTGCCAATGGAGAAAATAAACAACCTCAACAGCGCTTTAGACAAAAATTTACAGAAAAGGCATATAAATCTACGTCAACTCCAAGTTATGCTGGGTCAATTAAACTTTGCCAATTTCGTTGTACCCCGAGGCAGACTGCATTGCCGGAATATCCAAATTTTTCTTCGTCGATTCAACAAACATCGACCCCGCCAAACGCAACAAATTCCCCAAATAATTTACAAGGAGATGAGGTGGTGGCGCGGAGCCACCCATCACTCACTACCGATACACAAAAAATCGGTGAATCACTTTTTAGCGACGGACGCTTCAGATGTGGGTTGGGGAGCTCAACTCGACGGAATGATGATGGCAGGTTCGTGGTCACCCAAACAAAAATGTTGGCATTGCAACAAAAAAGAGCTTTATGCTGTACTGGCGGCAATCGAGAGGAATACAAAATTGCTCAAAAATTCCCATGTTCTCATTCAGTCAGACAACCGGACATTAATAGCCTACATCCGGAAAGAAGGAGGAACAAAATCATTGGAACTACTGAATCTGACCCGAAATCTATTATTACTTACCGACCAATTCAACATAACTCTGTCGGCATACTACCTCCCAGGAAAGTACAATATAATTGCAGACAGGCTATCACGGAGAAGAACACCGGCTGAGTGGCATCTCAAACCACAAGCAACATCGGAAATCTTTCGGAAATGGGGCAAGCCAGAAATAGACCTATTCGCAACAAAAAGGACTGCAGTAGTTCAACACTACGCCTCGATAGATTGCAAAGATCCATCAGCAAACTTTACAGACGCCTTCAGCAAGCGCTGGACGTACCAACTAGCTTGGGTGTTTCCACCCCCCAACCTTCTACCAAGAGTACTGTCACATTTGAACAGTGCAACAGGAACATACCTGATTGTAGCCCCAGATTGGCCACAGGTATTTTGGCTCCAAGACCTCAAATCGAGGACATTGGATCGCCCTCACGAAATTCAGAACTTGTCAGAAGTCCTTATAGATGCGACAACTTCACAACCTCCTCCACAAGTGACGTCAATAACCCTGAAAGTTTGGAAAATTGGGGGTGGGGTGCCGAAATAAAAGAGTGGTCAGTACAAGAAAAGGAATTGCTGAAAAATAGTTGGCGACAATCGACTTTAAAAACCTATTTACCAGCAATAAGACGTTGGCTCACATTTTGCTCTAATTTTAAAATAGATCCTAAATGTCCTCTTTCAACTGAGGTCGCCAAATTTCTCATAAATCTTTTTCTTAGCGAAAATTTGTCCTATAAAACTATACTGGTTCATAAATCGGCTGTCTTAACGTATTGCGGTCCACATGCAGAACAGCACACATTTTCCAATTTTATCATTAAACATGCCCTTAAGGCTATAGGAGTTGCTAAACCTAAAATAATAAAACCATCTTTTACATGGGACCCAAGGATTGTCTTGGATTGGCTTTCATCTAATCCATCAAATGATTCGTTTTTTGTAGGACAGCAACAATTCTATTATTAGCGTCTGGACGTAGAATACACGAACTCACTTTACTTAGAGTTTCTAGAGACAGTTTAATTGCTGACGATGACAATATTGTTTTGATACCTGCCTTTGGGTCCAAAACCGATTCACATTGTAATCGACAATCGGCTTGGAAGCTCTCTAAGCACCAAGACAAAAATATATGCCCTGTTACATTAGTTAGATCTTTAATTGAAAAGTCTAAATCTAGGATCTCGCAATCTGATAACATAAGTAATTTATTTATAACTGTAAAGGGTACCCCTAAAGCAGCTTCTCGCACTGTTATTGGGGGTTGGGTTCGCACGGTCCTCAGAGACTGTGGTATCCACGCATCACCAGGTAGTTGCAGGTCAGCTGTAACATCCTTAGGATGGTTAGATAATCAACCCATAGATGAAATACTATCGCGCGGTAACTGGAAATCATCTACCACCTTTTTAAATCATTATTGCCGTGAAATAGAACTACCTAGAAATGTTAACAATTTCTCTTCTAATACGTTTACTGCGTGTTAAATAATTCACTTAATTGATGGAAGTCAAATAATTAGGACTTAATTATGTATATTTCAGATTAATTCAAATCATTAATATTATGAGATCATAAGGTTATCTTTTTGTTTTGTGTATACATTATTTAATCCTGTTATTTAAGTGATCTAAAATAAATAATCATTAATCAATTATTATTTTTCTTTCCATCTTTATAATCATCATAGCGTTGTACCTCTTCTAAGCTCACCAGCAGATAACAAACACGCCTTCAATAACAATGCTGTATGTTTTCCGAAGGCACGTCAATATTACGGTTTTACATCAAAATAAAACCGGTATTATGTGCCGAGAAGTAAAACATACAGCATTGTAGGAAAGTACTTCCTGGTGAAGACTATGAACTTGAAAAATGGCGGCACATAGCACGCCCTTGCTGGATGCAACAGTGGCGCCGTCTGGTGTTACAAGAATGGAACATGTTGTCTATGGTATCAATCAGGATTCTAAGGCTAAGTACACACTGCTTCTTCAATAACAATGCTGTATGTTTTCCTTCTCGGCACATAATACCGGTTTTATTTTGATGTAAAACCGTAATATTTTTATAGGTACAAAATTATCAAGGTCATTTGAGTAAGACAACAACAAGTGTGTGAATAATAAAGCAACACAAACTAGGAGAATACGCGCTTCAATACACGCGCGCTGCCGCGTCTCCCCGATTATATAAAAGGAGCAGCGTCGCCGCCGCTCGTTCTTTCCATCGGCGGCCGTCGCGTGAACAACACGTCGCGCAGAGAGCGCGCGGCGTGAGACATCCAAACGGCGTGCGTGTGCCGGCGTGCGGGGCGTGCGGAAACATTCGAACGCCGTGTGACCTGCTGCTTGCTGCTTGCTTCTAAACTAAAAGTTCCTCTCAGAACTACTTCATATTCATTCAATATCTGTGTGTGTTTTATTTAAATCCTATACCAATTCCGTCGTGTGCCTTGCTGCCTTCTTAATTCATATGATAGTTCTTTTCAGAGTTGCTTCATTTTCATTAAATATCTGTGTTTGTTTTATTTACTTCCTATACCTATTCTGTCGGTAGCCACAGGACTCCCCTTCAAGTGAAACGTACAGGCAGTTTGATGTTACGCCCAGAACGTGTTGTTTGTGTTTTCAAATCGTGGCGTCACACTGACTTGTCTCGGGAGATCTGACGCTGGTAACTGTGGGTTGTCTTCTGAGGTTATGGTGGTACTTGTGGTAGAAGGTAACTGGTAAGCCGGCTTCAATCTATCTATTCAGATAGTGGTTTGACGTTTCGGTAGCTGGACTGTGAAAACTTTTTCTGATCGCTTGACAACTAGGTACGGCCCTTCGTATGGTGGTTGAAGTGGTTTCTTGACTGCGTCGGTCCTCACGAAGACATGACTGCAATCAAGTAGGTCCTTAGGCTGCGTCCCCAGTGGGCAAACTGTTAGCGGCCGACTGAGTATGCGGCGGATCGAGTTAGTACGCCCTTCCATATATTTGGAATGGAGTGTTCACAGTTTGCTAGTTTTGCGCTCACAGTACGCAGTTTGCAGCGTTACGCGCGCCGACTATCTCAATGAGCGGCTGACTCCCACGTAACGTACGAAAATTAATCAGAGTTTGCAGCTAACTCAAATTTCAGTTCGCCACAAATTTGCGGCTCACTCAGTCGGCCGCTAACTGTTTGCTTACTGGGGACGCAGCCTTATGTACAAATACCGATTGTTTGTTGTGATGCGAGGTAACGAACTGTGGCTTGTTAGCTTGAATAATTTTACGTAATCTTTCAACGCAGGTATAATCCATAGCTGTAGGTATCTCTGTCGTTTCATCGAAAAAATCTCCGGGTAGTCGTAGGCTGTAGCCGTAGGTAAGTTCGGCTGCGCTGACGCCTGTGTCTGTGTGCAGGGCGGCTCGCAATCCGTTAGTTCGTAGTTCGTTAATCGTTAATCTTGCGCGGAGCGATGTTTTGAGTGATCGGTGCCAGCGTTCGACTATGCCATTGCTCTGCGGGTGATACGGCGTTGTTCTTGTTTTCTTTATACCCTAAGGCTGCGTCCCCAGTAAGCAAACAGTTAGCGGCCGACTGAGTGAGCCGCAAATTTGTGGCGAACTGAAATTTGAGTTAGCTGCAAACTCTTATTAATTTTCGTACGTTACGTGGGAGTCAGCCGCTCACTGAGATAGTTGGCGCGCGTAACGCTGCAAACTGCGTACAGTAAGCGCAAAACTAGCAAACTGTGGACACTCCATTTCAAATATATGGAAGGGCGTACTAAATCGATAAGCCGCAAACTCAGTCGGCCGCTAACAGTTTGCCCACTGGGGACGCAGCCTAAGGACCTACTTGATTGCAGTCATGTCTTCGTGAGGACCGACGCAGTCAAGAAACCACTTCAACCACGCGAAATTTGAAAGAAGTTGAAGAAGTTGTGTGCCGCTGTATCTTGTTTTGTTGACAGGGAATACAGCTTTTACTCCATTTAGCAACGTCTGCGTTCATTGTAGGCCAAAAGTACTTGTTTGAAATCAGCTTGCGAGTCGTACGTGTTCCTGGGTGGCTTATGTTGTGCATGGTTTTGAATGCTTCGTAACGAAATTCTTCTGGTATATAAGGTCGAATATTACTTGTAAAGGTTTCGCAGTAAATCTGAATATCGGAGTTCGGAATTATGATTTTTTTTATTTTGAGATTTTCTTGTTTTTGAAGTTCTTTTAATACTGCATCTTGTAGCTGAGACTTAGCGATTTCTTCGTAGTTGATTGTTGATGGCGTTGTTATCATTTCTATGCGGCTGAGTGCGTCGGCTACTATGTTTTGTTTACCGCTGACATGACATGAATTTAACAACTTACCGCCAGTGGCTTCATCATTATGGAAATATTATAATAAATGCACTACAAAAAAAAGGGCACAATAAGCTTTGATTGCCGTGGGCAAGTAGTAAGTGTATTTTCAGACTGATTATATGTCTCGCGTCATTCCACGATAACAACGGTTTCTCACAAGCAAGCAACCGCGACTAAAAATACCAAAATTATTAATTTAATTTTTTTTTGTGCCCAACGAAATTCAAAATCACTAGAGATCTATGAAAATCACAGACTAATAAGGAAATACTTAGTGTTAGAGATCTATGGAAATACTACGTATTTCAAAATAAATAAATAAATAGCCAGTTTGTTTTTTTATTATTTAATCCTTGACGGAAGGCAAGGAATCTAACTCATGCATCCTAGAAAAACAGTTTATTTTTCCTCTTGGCAACATACATTTCTCACTTCTTTTTTATGCACAGTATTCAAATGATAGAAAGAAGTCATTTATTTGCTGAATATGGTTGGTAGTTACATGGCTTTAAGTTAACATTAGTAAGAAAGGGAATTTACTAAATAAATAAAACACTTTTTAACCGGATTTATCGCGTATATTTATATTATCGCGTACTCGACGTTTCGGTGTCTTTGCAGACCCCGACAGACTGACAGTCGCTCGTGACCACGAAACGTCTCTAGTCAAAATTTTAAATGTAAATATACGCTATAAATCCGGTTAAAAAGTGTTTTATTTAATAGTATGAATCGCGAAAACTTAAGACAATAGGGACTTTACGACCGGCTGGTGTAGCGGTAACAAACATTGCCTTCTATGCCAGAGGTCCTGGGTTTGAATCCCGGCGGCGGCGGATATTTGTGTGATGAACACAGATATTAGTCGTCAAGTCATGGATGTTTATATGTTTATTTAAGTTTATTCTAATAAAAAATATGTATTTATTCAATATGCATGTGTATATATTTCTTAAGTATATCAGTTATCTAGTATCCATAACACAAGTTCCTTAAGAAACTTAATTTGGGCTAGATAATGTTGTGTGAGTGTCAGAAAAATATTTAATATTTAAAAATAAAAAATAAATATTTAATTTGCATTTACGAATAATAGGTTTGAAACAGGTCTTCAAAATCGGTTTTGTTTTTGTCGGTAAGTGCTGCGCACAGATGTGCATGATCCTGGGCTTAAAAAATACTTTGTGGGCGGTTAAATCCAAATTCACGAAGGAAGGGATATTGAATTTGCAAAATGTACACAGCTCGCTGCCTTAGTGCTTGTTTGGCCAACCGACCTTCGCACGTTATATACAGTGTGTTCCCAAAAGTTCAAAGTTTCTCTTAATGATGGGAGCCCCACAAGAGTTAAATTAGTCAATGGCAGACTCCAAAGATCATCGCCTGATGTAACCCTGGCTACAAGAGATATTGCGTTGTCATTCTTTTGGAAAGTAACAAATGAGAACTTGGGCAGCGACCATCTTATTATTAAATTTACTACTGGTACTATTTCACAGTGAAAATTTGAAAAAAGGCGAAACTTTAAGAAAGCAATTTGGAGTGAATATCAACAAAATTTGCAAGAAAAGTTTTCTGATCTGTCTCTGCCTGAGGACCCCCAAGAAGCATACAATCTGTTTATAAAAGTCATTAACTCTGCTGCAGATAATTATATCCCTTTTGTTAAAATTTGACTCCAAAACCATATTGGAATACAGAAATCTCGCAGGCAGTTGCGGAGAGAAGACTTGCTTTTGCTAAATTTAGAATAAACCCTACCCCTGATAATCTCACTGTTCTTCAAATAAAAATATCGACGGCACAGAGAATAATTCGAAAAGCCAAACGTAAATCATGGCAAGAATTTTGTAATAATGTTGACTACTCTACTTCATCACCTGAGATGTGGCGACGTATGAGATGGTTAAAAGGACATCGACAACCAAGTTCTGCAATTGATGAATCCACTGCAAATAAGCTTTTACATAATTTGGCCCCTGATTATGTCTCTCCGGAACCTCCAGTGTTTGCATCTTTCAATGACTCCCTGAGTCGAGAAATCACTATACAAGAACTTAACCACGCCGTTAAAAATAAGGATACAACTCCAGGGGATGATGGAATTTATTTTTCAATGATAAAGCACCTTCCAGATAATGGCAAACAAGTCTTGATTTCCATATATAATAAGCTCTTATTGTCGGGGTTTGCACCGCATCAATGGAGAAAAACGAAAATAGTCCCTATTCCAAAGATTAATAATCAGGATCATCAATCACATAAAGATGTACGACCAATAGCTTTAATGTCTTGCCCATGTAAAATTTTTCATGCTATTCTCAAACATAGGTTAGAATGGTTTTTAGAATCCAAGAATTGTTTTTCCACAAACACGGTTGGTTTCAGAAAGTCTCGGTCTTGCTTAGATGCACTTGTACGCTTAGTTTCTCATGTTCAGTTAGGATTTAGTAGTAATTTGATAACTTTAGGATGTTTCATTGACATAAATAACGTATATAATATGGTTGATGTTAAGACTTTATTAAATATGTTAAACAATATAGGAGTAGATTCCAATATATGCTACTACTTGTGGCATCTTTTAAGTTCTCGAGAATTAATTTTAAAATATTCGGATAATTTTAAATTAATAAGAACAACAGGCCGGGGTCTTGCTCAGGGTGACCCATTATCTCCTTTATTATTTAATGTGGTAACGATGCATATTTCTAAAGACATTGTTAATATTTGTATTTCTCAATATGCTGACGATTTTGTTATTTATGGTAGTTATAAAAATATTCAGAGTGGATCAGTAATTATGCAATCCAATTTAGATAAATTGTGGAAGATGGTTGAAGCCCTTGGTTTAGAGGTGTCTGAAAAAAAGACAAAGGCCTGCTTATTTAAAAAGGGGTAAACAGAGAGGAAATTAATTTACAACTGAACGGAAATCGACTTGCATTAGTAGAATGTGTAAGTATCTTGGAATTTGGTTCGATAGCATAAAACCTCAAAATCTGTAAATCAACAAAAAATTTTGGCAGGATCTAATTGGGGAATTCATCCCAAAATTTTAAGAAGATTGTACATTTCTTTAATACGTAGCCGTTTGGATTACATTAGTTCTCTCTATGACTCAAGTGTGAAAAGCCATCTGGCCAAACTCGATAAAGTGCAAAACCTATCTATGCGAGTTATGGTGGCTTCATAAGGAGCACTCCAATTCACGTAATGCAAAACGAACTTTGTCTGCAGCCTCTCCACCTTCGCAGATATTACCTGGGCGGTAAATTTTATTTAAAAAGTAAGTAGATCGTTTCAAAATAATGAAAATATTAAAATAATAGATCTGTTGGCAGATAAATGTTCAAGATCTGGGTACTGGTGTCGAAAGAAGAAACCGCTACTCGTTACTGTGCATGAATCATTTAAAGCTATTCCTATATATTATATTCCTATATGTATTCCTAGCTATTCCTATATATTTTTGGCGGAAGGTTTCTTCAATAAAAGAGGTTCAGAAGGTAGAATGTGGAATGTATTTTAGTAGTAAAATGTGCTATTGATGTGCCTTCGGAAAACATACAGCATTGTTATTGAAGAAGCAGTGTGTACTTAGCCTTAGAATCCTGATTGATACCATAGACAACATGTTCCATTCTTGTAACACCAGACGGCGCCACTGTTGCATCCAGCAAGGGCGTGCTATGTGCCGCCATTTTTCAAGTTCATAGCGTTGTGTACTTTCGCCACGAGTGGTCGAAATCCTTAAATATCTATTAAGTATATTCATTGAAAATCTCACAAAAGTTACCTTTAAACTGTGTTAAACAAACATAAAGTAATCCATTATTCGTATATTTAGCTAAATAGTATTGTCGTGTCGAAATACGATATTATGGAATAAAGTTATTTGGAAACCGATACAACCGAGAAGGATAAGGATCAAGAACAGGACAATTCTTCAAGCACGGATAGTTCATATAGCGACACGTTAGTTTCCTTACCAATTTTATTATGCATCAACATGTTAGTAATAATGACACGACAGATAGTCGCTCTGCTAGCTTGCCTCAAAATAATGCTGACAGTGAATTTTTAATTAATCCAGCGGCATTAACACCAAAAGCACTAGATTTAGGCTCTTGCAAGACGGACTTTGACGAGAAAAAGATAATTAAACCGGCTGACGAAAAGCTGTTAGGGCAGTTAATAAATTTGCAGCATTTTAACAACCCTGCCTGGCAACATGTTCATTACAGTAAAGCATTAGGAGAAATGATTGCTTTTCCCGGTTTTTGCGGCCTTAAAATTAATGATGAACTGTGTTGTTTAAATAAAGGCAAAGATTTCCTAGCACCAACTGAACATGCCTTAGCCGGATTAACCAATGCATTGCTACACCAACGGGAATGTCTACAGTCGGGTTTACAAGGTATATTAGACTGGGCATATAAAAACCCAGATGAATTAAACGGTGATAATCTTTTCAATAAAATGAACGATACATTCGGAAAAACATCTCCTTCATACAAAGTGACTGAACAAGCTCTACAGATAGTGTGTGGTAAAAGAGCGGAATGTATAGAAGTTAGGCGTTCTAGACTCATTTCTGAAACCCCTGATAAAAATATCCAAGTTGCTCTTAACAAAATTCCACCTAGTGAGGAATTTCTATTTGATACAACAAAGTTAGGTGCGCTAATTCACTCCTTGGGCGGACCTCAAATATTACTTACAATGTCACAATCATATAAACCTAAGGATAAACAGAGCCTTAAGAGAAAATACCCCGAACCATCAGTGCCATCTACATCACGAACACAACCACATTATAAAAATAACTATCAGAGTAGCACGTTTAAAAAACAACAAAATAAACAAACTGGATTTAAGAATAAAAATGATAATAATAAACAAACTAAAAATTTTACTTTTCGCAACAAAGACAAAAGGAAGTGACTGTCGAATACAATTCAAGGGGGGGCACCTAAAGATGTTCAGAAATCAATGGCAGGCTCTAGGTGCGAACAAATTCATTCTTTCGGCAATAACAGGTTCTCGAATACCTTTCTTCAAAAAACCCCCATTAATTTTCCCGACTCAAAAAGTTGTGGAACAATATATGACCAAATCATCCCCGGCCATGTCAATTATAATTCAGGAGCTAATCGATCAAAAAGTTCTACAACTAGTATCCGAGATAAGTCCGAGTTTCATTTCGAAGCTTTTTCTCCGGAAGAAAAGCGATGGCTCGATGCGACCGATTTTCGATCTTCGAGAACTCAACAAATTTGTGAAAACAAAACAATTCAACCTAATTTCTCAAGCTTCCGTACCGGACTTCCTCCAGCCAGGGGATTGGATGATAAAGCTAGATATCTCCCAAGCCTATTTTCACGTACCAATAGCGATGTCGCATCGACCATTTTTAAGAATCAGTTATCAACAAAATCTATACGAAATTACATGCCTCCCGTTCGGCCTGTCTTCTGCACCACACCTTTTTTCTGCCATATCATGTTGGGTCGCGGAGACCTTGCGTGCAAAGGGTTATCGTGTTCTAGTCTACCTAGCCGATTACCTATTGGTGCATCAGGACCGATTCCAGTTAAGTCTCCAGGCTGCGGAAGCCGTGAGACACTTGGAACATTTGGGCTGGCAAATAAACTTCAAAAAATCAATCTTGAAACCCACTCAAGATCTTTGTTATTTGGGCATACGCTGGCAAACGGCCAACAATTTAATGTCTCTGCCAATGGAGAAAATAAACAACCTCAACAGCGCTTTAGACAAAAATTTACAGAAAAGGCATATAAATCTACGTCAACTCCAAGTTATGCTGGGTCAATTAAACTTTGCCAATTTCGTTGTACCCCGAGGCAGACTGCATTGCCGGAATATCCAAATTTTTCTTCGTCGATTCAACAAACATCGACCCCGCCAAACGCAACAAATTCCCCAAATAATTTACAAGGAGATGAGGTGGTGGCGCGGAACCACCCATCACTCACTACCGATACACAAAAAATCGGTGAATCACTTTTTAGCGACGGACGCTTCAGATGTGGGTTGGGGAGCTCAACTCGACGGAATGATGATGGCAGGTTCGTGGTCACCCAAACAAAAATGTTGGCATTGCAACAAAAAAGAGCTTTATGCTGTACTGGCGGCAATCGAGAGGAATACAAAATTGCTCAAAAATTCCCATGTTCTCATTCAGTCAGACAACCGGACATTAATAGCCTACATCCGGAAAGAAGGAGGAACAAAATCATTGGAACTACTGAATCTGACCCGAAATCTATTATTACTTACCGACCAATTCAACATAACTCTGTCGGCATACTACCTCCCAGGAAAGTACAATATAATTGCAGACAGGCTATCACGGAGAAGAACACCGGCTGAGTGGCATCTCAAACCACAAGCAACATCGGAAATCTTTCGGAAATGGGGCAAGCCAGAAATAGACCTATTCGCAACAAAAAGGACTGCAGTAGTTCAACACTACGCCTCGATAGATTGCAAAGATCCATCAGCAAACTTTACAGACGCCTTCAGCAAGCGCTGGACGTACCAACTAGCTTGGGTGTTTCCACCCCCCAACCTTCTACCAAGAGTACTGTCACATTTGAACAGTGCAACAGGAACATACCTGATTGTAGCCCCAGATTGGCCACAGGTATTTTGGCTCCAAGACCTCAAATCGAGGACATTGGATCGCCCTCACGAAATTCAGAACTTGTCAGAAGTCCTTATAGATGCGACAACTTCACAACCTCCTCCACAAGTGACGTCAATAACCCTGAAAGTTTGGAAAATTGGGGGTGGGGTGCCGAAATAAAAGAGTGGTCAGTACAAGAAAAGGAATTGCTGAAAAATAGTTGGCGACAATCGACTTTAAAAACCTATTTACCAGCAATAAGACGTTGGCTCACATTTTGCTCTAATTTTAAAATAGATCCTAAATGTCCTCTTTCAACTGATGTCGCCAAATTTCTCATAAATCTTTTTCTTAGCGAAAATTTGTCCTATAAAACTATACTGGTTCATAAATCGGCTGTCTTAACGTATTGCGGTCCACATGCAGAACAGCACACATTTTCCAATTTTATCATTAAACATGCCCTTAAGGCTATAGGAGTTGCTAAACCTAAAATAATAAAACCATCTTTTACATGGGACCCAAGGATTGTCTTGGATTGGCTTTCATCTAATCCATCAAATGATTCGTTTTTTGTAGGACAGCAACAATTCTATTATTAGCGTCTGGACGTAGAATACACGAACTCACTTTACTTAGAGTTTCTAGAGACAGTTTAATTGCTGACGATGACAATATTGTTTTGATACCTGCCTTTGGGTCCAAAACCGATTCACATTGTAATCGACAATCGGCTTGGAAGCTCTCTAAGCACCAAGACAAAAATATATGCCCTGTTACATTAGTTAGATCTTTAATTGAAAAGTCTAAATCTAGGATCTCGCAATCTGATAACATAAGTAATTTATTTATAACTGTAAAGGGTACCCCTAAAGCAGCTTCTCGCACTGTTATTGGGGGTTGGGTTCGCACGGTCCTCAGAGACTGTGGTATCCACGCATCACCAGGTAGTTGCAGGTCAGCTGTAACATCCTTAGGATGGTTAGATAATCAACCCATAGATGAAATACTATCGCGCGGTAACTGGAAATCATCTACCACCTTTTTAAATCATTATTGCCGTGAAATAGAACTACCTAGAAATGTTAACAATTTCTCTTCTAATACGTTTACTGCGTGTTAAATAATTCACTTAATTGATGGAAGTCAAATAATTAGGACTTAATTATGTATATTTCAGATTAATTCAAATCATTAATATTATGAGATCATAAGGTTATCTTTTTGTTTTGTGTATACATTATTTAATCCTGTTATTTAAGTGATCTAAAATAAATAATCATTAATCAATTATTATTTTTCTTTCCATCTTTATAATCATCATAGCGTTGTACCTCTTCTAAGCTCACCAGCAGATAACAAACACGTCTTCAATAACAATGCTGTATGTTTTCCGAAGGCACATCAATATTACGGTTTTACATCAAAATAAAACCGGTATTATGTGCCGAGAAGGAAAACATACAGCATTGTAGGAAAGTACTTCCTGGTGAAGACTATGAACTTGAAAAATGGCGGCACATAGCACGCCCTTGCTGGATGCAACAGTGGCGCCGTCTGGTGTTACAAGAATGGAACATGTTGTCTATGGTATCAATCAGGATTCTAAGGCTAAGTACACACTGCTTCTTCAATAACAATGCTGTATGTTTTCCTTCTCGGCACATAATACCGGTTTTATTTTGATGTAAAACCGTAATATTTTTATAGGTACAAAATTATCAAGGTCATTTGAGTAAGACAACAACAAGTGTGTGAATAATAAAGCAACACAAACTAGGAGAATACGCGCTTCAATACACGCGCGCTGCCGCGTCTCCCCGATTATATAAAAGGAGCAGCGTCGCCGCCGCTCGTTCTTTCCATGCTAGTTTGTCTTCCATACAAATACCAAAATTCTATTACTACTAGCGCTACGCGCCGGGCACTCCTGGAACTTTTTTTTTTTTTTTTTTCTGCGTTCGATATCGATATATCTATAGCACCAGGCAGCGTATTTATAGTATAGTATTCAACCAATCAAATTTTTGCACTCGTTGCATTTGCTTATTTTTCTGTGTGTTTTTTGTCGCTGAATATTTTGTTAGTGTTTTCTACAAAGTACGTTGAGTAGAGTGTTCACTCCTCGCGTTTTTACGATCTCAAATGAAAGATTTTACTTTTGTGAAGTGATATTTTTACATAGGATGCTGACTTTCTAGTGAGATAGTGAGTTAAGAAAAGGAATTGCATTGATTTTGAATGACAGGTGCAAGGAGGTGAACAATTTGTGTGGCAAAAGCATTGAGTTTGACGAAAACGACCCGAACAAATCTATGGCCTATAATTATAATATCAAACACAAATAATGAAGAAAAAATAAATAATTGTCTGAGATGCATATTTTTTTTTACCCCCAACTCGCATAGAATCATGCTTTGTGCAGTTTATTTCAACTTATTAGTGTTGCGCAGTTTGCAAAATAGTAATAACTGGTACTACAAATTTCTGAAAATTTGAAAGTGGTGGTACGGCCGGGCTGCATTCTAGGTTTGTTTTGGTCAAAAAAGTTCCTAGAGCGGATACTGTGTGGCGCTAAAGTGCAAAAACCGCGAGACGGTCATCTATACTTTAGTACTTATATTCATCTATGGTTCTTTCCATCGGCGGCCGTCGCGTGAACAACACGTCGCGCAGAGAGCGCGCGGCGTGAGACATCCAAACGGCGTGCGTGTGCCGGCGTGCGGGGCGTGCGGAAACATTCGAACGCCGTGTGACCTGCTGCTTGCTGCTTGCTTCTAAACTAAAAGTTCCTCTCAGAACTACTTCATATTCATTCAATATCTGTGTGTGTTTTATTTAAATCCTATACCAATTCCGTCGTGTGCCTTGCTGCCTTCTTAATTCATATGATAGTTCTTTTCAGAGTTGCTTCATTTTCATTAAATATCTGTGTTTGTTTTATTTACTTCCTATACCTATTCTGTCGGTAGCCACAGGACTCCCCTTCAAGTGAAACGTACAGGCAGTTTTATGTTACGCCCAGAACGTGTTGTTTGTGTTTTCAAATCGTGGCGTCACACTGACTTGTCTCGGGAGATCTGACGCTGGTAACTGTGGGTTGTCTTCTGAGGTTATGGTGGTACTTGTGGTAGAAGGTAACTGGTAAGCCGGCTTCAATCTATCTATTCAGATAGTGGTTTGACGTTTCGGTAGCTGGACTGTGAAAACTTTTTCTGATCGCTTGACAACTAGGTACGGCCCTTCGTATGGTGGTTGAAGTGGTTTCTTGACTGCGTCGGTCCTCACGAAGACATGACTGCAATCAAGTAGGTCCTTAGGCTGCGTCCCCAGTGGGCAAACTGTTAGCGGCCGACTGAGTATGCGGCGGATCGAGTTAGTACGCCCTTCCATATATTTGGAATGGAGTGTTCACAGTTTGCTAGTTTTGCGCTCACAGTACGCAGTTTGCAGCGTTACGCGCGCCGACTATCTCAATGAGCGGCTGACTCCCACGTAACGTACGAAAATTAATCAGAGTTTGCAGCTAACTCAAATTTCAGTTCGCCACAAATTTGCGGCTCACTCAGTCGGCCGCTAACTGTTTGCTTACTGGGGACGCAGCCTTATGTACAAATACCGATTGTTTGTTGTGATGCGAGGTAACGAACTGTGGCTTGTTAGCTTGAATAATTTTACGTAATCTTTCAACGCAGGTATAATCCATAGCTGTAGGTATCTCTGTCGTTTCATCGAAAAAATCTCCGGGTAGTCGTAGGCTGTAGCCGTAGGTAAGTTCGGCTGCGCTGACGCCTGTGTCTGTGTCACATGAGTAGAAAAACGGAACAGAGACAAAGCTTCATACATCCGCACGAATCGATTGTTATACTACAAGCACGCGGGGCATGTGTGCGTGACCACTGGCCGCTTGTCGCGTACGCGGCGACACTGGTAAAAACCGGTTTACGCTGTCACAGCTAGTGTACAATCTCAGGGTCAGCGCGACGCACGTTGTTTTTTTTGTTAGTTGGAAGTTTGAATATTTCATGTAAAAACGTGGTATTTTATTATTAAAAATGGTTGTTTATTGTAGTGTGTGCATGAATAATAATAGAAAAAATAAAAATATATCATACTTTAACTATCCCAAGGAGTACAATAGGTAAGTAAATATTTAAAATAAGTCCTTTATTTTATTGTATGATCCTTTTTTCAATAAGAAGAGGGTAACTAGGTACTATACGGTGTGTTTTTACCTTTTTATTATTATTACAAGCAACGACTATGTATGGTCGCTGATTACAAGCTTTTACTAAATATTATGCTCCTTCAATAAAAAAAAGAAATAACTCAAAATTTTTAGTTTTTGGGAAATCGCATTCAAAGATTGAACATTTTTTTAAAACAATAAATTAAATACAATAAAAAAAAAATATTTTGAAACAATAAATTATTAAAAAACAAAAATTATAAAAAGAAAATTATTAGAGTAAGGGTCTGTTTCACAATGTATAGATAAAGTACCAAATAGCTATGTAGCACATAAATTATTTGGAAGATAAAAGTTCTGAATAAGAAACTTCGCGTTTCACAATCATATTTTATCCGGCACACAATTATCCGAAACATAAAGGAGATTGCGGTGCCAAAATTCGCATGTTCCGTTTTTGTTTGTCTTTTTGTTACGAACAAATAAAGTTAAAAAACTCTCGAATCACAAAAAAAGTTGTTTTTTTGTGATTCGAGAGTGGTTAAATCTTTAACTTCAAAAAATGTCGACGCTAAAACGTGACAGAAGCGTCAATTTCAGCCGGGAAGAAGTTGATCTTCTAACTTCGCTTGTTGCTGATCATAAAAATGTACTTGAAAATAAAAAGAGTGACTCAGTCACCTGGCAGGCGAAAGAGCAGTGCTGGAAGACGCTGGAGGCGCTGTTTAATAGCACAAGTGGGCTAAACTTTCGCAGTGCTAAAACTTTAAAAGCTAAATACGAAGGCTTAAAGAGGGCTACAAGAAAATGTCTGCCTTGATACATGCTGAAACCTATCGTACATGAGGTGGCCCTAGTGCTGCTCTCCTCCTCTTACCCCTATCGAGGAAAAAGTCAAAGATATGTATTGTTAAAAAATCAATCAATTGTTGTCATTGAATAAACAAACATCACGGCTTCTTTAGTTAGTCTGAACCGTGTCCTAAAGTCCATTTCGTCCAATGTCTCCATATAGTTAGTTCTATGCTGAAATACAGGATTCCTGCGCGGTGTTGTGATGCGATCAAAATATTCATCAAACTCATTTTCAATAGTTTCAAAAACATCCATCATATTATTAAAACACAACGTTTTCTTGTCTTACATCTGGCAAACACAAATCTCTTCCATAGATTATAAACTTATGTTTCAGATAAATTGTGCTATTTGCCACTTCATCCGACTTATAACTTATGATGGACTTTATGTGACAAATAGCGCTATTTGACAGTCGTGAAACGCAACAATAGTGTTTATCCTACCAATAAGTAATAAATAGCTTATTTGGAAGTTATGTAGAACTTATCCGTACATTGTGAAACAGACCATAAGTAATTTGTAAAGTATTCTATATACTGAATAATAAAACTATTTAACAAATGTTTTGTTTAGATTGTCTTTACCTATTGTGACAACCCTACCAAAATAGGTAACAATTTTGCACGTTCTTAAGAAGCTTTGTCTCTGTTCCGTTTATCTACTCATGTGTCTGTGTGCAGGGCGGCTCGCAATCCGTTAGTTCGTAGTTCGTTAATCGTTAATCTTGCGCGGAGCGATGTTTTGAGTGATCGGTGCCAGCGTTCGACTATGCCATTGCTCTGCGGGTGATACGGCGTTGTTCTTGTTTTCTTTATACCCTAAGGCTGCGTCCCCAGTAAGCAAACAGTTAGCGGCCGACTGAGTGAGCCGCAAATTTGTGGCGAACTGAAATTTGAGTTAGCTGCAAACTCTTATTAATTTTCGTACGTTACGTGGGAGTCAGCCGCTCACTGAGATAGTTGGCGCGCGTAACGCTGCAAACTGCGTACAGTAAGCGCAAAACTAGCAAACTGTGGACACTCCATTTCAAATATATGGAAGGGCGTACTAAATCGATAAGCCGCAAACTCAGTCGGCCGCTAACAGTTTGCCCACTGGGGACGCAGCCTAAGGACCTACTTGATTGCAGTCATGTCTTCGTGAGGACCGACGCAGTCAAGAAACCACTTCAACCACGCGAAATTTGAAAGAAGTTGAAGAAGTTGTGTGCCGCTGTATCTTGTTTTGTTGACAGGGAATACAGCTTTTACTCCATTTAGCGACGTCTGCGTTCATTGTAGGCCAAAAGTACTTGTTTGAAATCAGCTTGCGAGTCGTACGTGTTCCTGGGTGGCTTATGTTGTGCATGGTTTTGAATGCTTCGTAACGAAATTCTTCTGGTATATAAGGTCGAATATTACTTGTAAAGGTTTCGCAGTAAATCTGAATATCGGAGTTCGGAATTATGATTTTTTTTATTTTGAGATTTTCTTGTTTTTGAAGTTCTTTTAATACTGCATCTTGTAGCTGAGACTTAGCGATTTCTTCGTAGTTGATTGTTGATGGCGTTGTTATCATTTCTATGCGGCTGAGTGCGTCGGCTACTATGTTTTGTTTACCGCTGACATGACATGAATTTAACAACTTACCGCCAGTGGCTTCATCATTATGGAAATATTATAATAAATACACTACAAAAAAAAGGGCACAATAAGCTTTGATTGCCGTGGGCAAGTAGTAAGTGTATTTTCAGACTGATTATATGTCTCGCGTCATTCCACGATAACAACGGTTTCTCACAAGCAAGCAACCGCGACTAAAAATACCAACATTATTAATTTAATTTTTTTTTGTGCCCAACGAAATTCAAAATCACTAGAGATCTATGAAAATCACAGACTAATAAGGAAATACTTAGTGTTAGAGATCTATGGAAATACTACGTATTTCAAAATAAATAAATAAATAGCCAGTTTGTTTTGTTATTATTTAATCCTTGACGGAAGGCAAGGAATCTAACTCATGCATCCTAGAAAAACAGTTTATTTTTCCTCTTGGCAACATACATTTCTCACTTCTTTTTTATGCACAGTATTCAAATGATAGAAAGAAGTCATTTATTTGCTGAATATGGTTGGTAGTTACATGGCTTTAAGTTAACATTAGTAAGAAAGGGAATTTACTAAATAAATAAAACACTTTTTAACCGGATTTATCGCGTATATTTATATTATCGCGTACTCGACGTTTCGGTGTCTTTGCAGACCCCGACAGACTGACAGTCGCTCGTGACCACGAAACGTCTCTAGTCAAAATTTTAAATGTAAATATACGCTATAAATCCGGTTAAAAAGTGTTTTATTTAATAGTATGAATCGCGAAAACTTAAGACAATAGGGACTTTACGACCGGCTGGTGTAGCGGTAACATACATTGCCTTCTATGCCAGAGGTCCTGGGTTTGAATCCCGGCGGCGGCGGATATTTGTGTGATGAACACAGATATTAGTCGTCAAGTCATGGATGTTTATATGTTTATTTAAGTTTATTCTAATAAAAAATATGTATTTATTCAATATGCATGTGTATATATTTCTTAAGTATATCAGTTATCTAGTATCCATAACACAAGTTCCTTAAGAAACTTAATTTGGGCTAGATAATGTTGTGTGAGTGTCAGAAAAATATTTAATATTTAAAAATAAAAAATAAATATTTAATTTGCATTTACGAATAATAGGTTTGAAACAGGTCTTCAAAATCGGTTTTGTTTTTGTCGGTAACTGCTGCGCACAGATGTGCATGATCCTGGGCTTAAAAAATACTTTGTGGGCGGTTAAATCCAAATTCACGAAGGAAGGGATATTGAATTTGCAAAATGTACACAGCTCGCTGCCTTAGTGCTTGTTTGGCCAACCGACCTTCGCACGTTATATACAGTGTGTTCCCAAAAGTTCAAAGTTTCTCTTAATGATGGGAGCCCCACAAGAGTTAAATTAGTCAATGGCAGACTCCAAAGATCATCGCCTGATGTAACCCTGGCTACAAGAGATATTGCGTTGTCATTCTTTTGGAAAGTAACAAATGAGAACTTGGGCAGCGACCATCTTATTATTAAATTTACTACTGGTACTATTTCACAGCGAAAATTTGAAAAAAGGCGAAACTTTAAGAAAGCAATTTGGAGTGAATATCAACAAAATTTGCAAGAAAAGTTTTCTGATCTGTCTCTGCCTGAGGACCCCCAAGAAGCATACAATCTGTTTATAAAAGTCATTAACTCTGCTGCAGATAACTATATCCCTTTTGTTAAAATTTGACTCCAAAACCATATTGGAATACAGAAATCTCGCAGGCAGTTGCGGAGAGAAGACTTGCTTTTGCTAAATTTAGAAAAAACCCTACCCCTGATAATCTCACTGTTCTTCAAATAAAAATATCGACGGCACAGAGAATAATTCGAAAAGCCAAACGTAAATCATGGCAAGAATTTTGTAATAATGTTGACTACTCTACTTCATCACCTGAGATGTGGCGACGTATGAGATGGTTAAAAGGACATCGACAACCAAGTTCTGCAATTGATGAATCCACTGCAAATAAGCTTTTACATAATTTGGCCCCTGATTATGTCTCTCCGGAACCTCCAGTGTTTGCATCTTTCAATGACTCCCTGAGTCGAGAAATCACTATACAAGAACTTAACCACGCCGTTAAAAATAAGGATACAACTCCAGGGGATGATGGAATTTATTTTTCAATGATAAAGCACCTTCCAGATAATGGCAAACAAGTCTTGATTTCCATATATAATAAGCTCTTATTGTCGGGGTTTGCACCGCATCAATGGAGAAGAACGAAAATAGTCCCTATTCCAAAGATTAATAATCAGGATCATCAATCACATAAAGATGTACGACCAATAGCTTTAATGTCTTGCCCATGTAAAATTTTTCATGCTATTCTCAAACATAGGTTAGAATGGTTTTTAGAATCCAAGAATTGTTTTTCCACAAACACGGTTGGTTTCAGAAAGTCTCGGTCTTGCTTAGATGCACTTGTACGCTTAGTTTCCCATGTTCAGTTAGGATTTAGTAGTAATTTGATAACTTTAGGATGTTTCATTGACATAAATAACGTATATAATATGGTTGATGTTAAGACTTTATTAAATATGTTAAACAATATAGGAGTAGATTCCAATATATGCTACTACTTGTGGCATCTTTTAAGTTCTCGAGAATTAATTTTAAAATATTCGGATAATTTTAAATTAATAAGAACAACAGGCCGGGGTCTTGCTCAGGGTGACCCATTATCTCCTTTATTATTTAATGTGGTAACGATGCATATTTCTAAAGACATTGTTAATATTTGTATTTCTCAATATGCTGACGATTTTGTTATTTATGGTAGTTATAAAAATATTCAGAGTGGATCAGTAATTATGCAATCCAATTTAGATAAATTGTGGAAGATGGTTGAAGCCCTTGGTTTAGAGGTGTCTGAAAAAAAGACAAAGGCCTGCTTATTTAAAAAAGGGGTAAACAGAGAGGAAATTAATTTACAACTGAACGGAAATCGACTTGCATTAGTAGAATGTGTAAGTATCTTGGAATTTGGTTCGATAGCATAAAACCTCAAAATCTGTAAATCAACAAAAAATTTTGGCAGGATCTAATTGGGGAATTCATCCCAAAATTTTAAGAAGATTGTACATTTCTTTAATACGTAGCCGTTTGGATTACAGTAGTTCTCTCTATGACTCAAGTGTGAAAAGCCATCTGGCCAAACTCGATAAAGTGCAAAACCTATCTATGCGAGTTATGGTGGCTTCATAAGGAGCACTCCAATTCACGTAATGCAAAACGAACTTTGTCTGCAGCCTCTCCACCTTCGCAGATATTACCTGGGCGGTAAATTTTATTTAAAAAGTAAGTAGATCGTTTCAAAATAATGAAAATATTAAAATAATAGATCTGTTGGCAGATAAATGTTCAAGATCTGGGTACTGGTGTCGAAAGAAGAAACCGCTACTCGTTACTGTGCATGAATCATTTAAAGCTATTCCTATATATTATATTCCTATATGTATTCCTAGCTATTCCTATATATTTTTGGCGGAAGGTTTCTTCAATAAAAGAGGTTCAGAAGGTAGAATGTGGAATGTATTTTAGTAGTAAAATGTGCTATTGATGTGCCTTCGGAAAACATACAGCATTGTTATTGAAGAAGCAGTGTGTACTTAGCCTTAGAATCCTGATTGATACCATAGACAACATGTTCCATTCTTGTAACACCAGACGGCGCCACTGTTGCATCCAGCAAGGGCGTGCTATGTGCCGCCATTTTTCAAGTTCATAGCGTTGTGTACTTTCGCCACGAGTGGTCGAAATCCTTAAATATCTATTAAGTATATTCATTGAAAATCTCACAAAAGTTACCTTTAAACTGTGTTAAACAAACATAAAGTAATCCATTATTCGTATATTTAGCTAAATAGTATTGTCGTGTCGAAATACGATATTATGGAAGAAAGTTATTTGGAAACCGATACAACCGAGAAGGATAAGGATCAAGAACAGGACAATTCTTCAAGCACGGATAGTTCATATAGCGACACGTTAGTTTCCTTACCAATTTTATTATGCATCAACATGTTAGTAATAATGACACGACAGATAGTCGCTCTGCTAGCTTGCCTCAAAATAATGCTGACAGTGAATTTTTAATTAATCCAGCGGCATTAACACCAAAAGCACTAGATTTAGCCTCTTGCAAGACGGACTTTGACGAGAAAAAGATAATTAAACCGGCTGACGAAAAGCTGTTAGGGCAGTTAATAAATTTGCAGCATTTTAACAACCCTGCCTGGCAACATGTTCGTTACAGTAAAGCATTAGGAGAAATGATTGCTTTTCCCGGTTTTTGCGGCCTTAAAATTAATGATGAACTGTGTTGTTTAAATAAAGGCAAAGATTTCCTAGCACCAACTGAACATGCCTTAGCCGGATTAACCAATGCATTGCTACACCAACGGGAATGTCTACAGTCGGGTTTACAAGGTATATTAGACTGGGCATATAAAAACCCAGATGAATTAAACGGTGATAATCTTTTCAATAAAATGAACGATACATTCGGAAAAACATCTCCTTCATACAAAGTGACTGAACAAGCTCTACAGATAGTGTGTGGTAAAAGAGCGGAATGTATAGAAGTTAGGCGTTCTAGACTCATTTCTGAAACCCCTGATAAAAATATCCAAGTTGCTCTTAAGAAAATTCCACCTAGTGAGGAATTTCTATTTGATACAACAAAGTTAGGTGCGCTAATTCACTCCTTGGGCGGACCTCAAATATTACTTACAATGTCACAATCATATAAACCTAAGGATAAACAGAGCCTTAAGAGAAAATACCCCGAACCATCAGTGCCATCTACATCACGAACACAACCACATTATAAAAATAACTATCAGAGTAGCACGTTTAAAAAACAACAAAATAAACAAACTGGATTTAAGAATAAAAATGATAATAATAAACAAACTAAAAATTTTACTTTTCGCAACAAAGACAAAAGGAAGTGACTGTCGAATACAATTCAAGGGGGGGCACCTAAAGATGTTCAGAAATCAATGGCAGGCTCTAGGTGCGAACAAATTCATTCTTTCGGCAATAACAGGTTCTCGAATACCTTTCTTCAAAAAACCCCCATTAATTTTCCCGACTCAAAAAGTTGTGGAACAATATATGACCAAATCATCCCCGGCCATGTCAATTATAATTCAGGAGCTAATCGATCAAAAAGTTCTACAACTAGTATCCGAGATAAGTCCGAGTTTCATTTCGAAGCTTTTTCTCCGGAAGAAAAGCGATGGCTCGATGCGACCGATTTTCGATCTTCGAGAACTCAACAAATTTGTGAAAACAAAACAATTCAACCTAATTTCTCAAGCTTCCGTACCGGACTTCCTCCAGCCAGGGGATTGGATGATAAAGCTAGATATCTCCCAAGCCTATTTTCACGTACCAATAGCGATGTCGCATCGACCATTTTTAAGAATCAGTTATCAACAAAATCTATACGAAATTACATGCCTCCCGTTCGGCCTGTCTTCTGCACCACACCTTTTTTCTGCCATATCATGTTGGGTCGCGGAGACCTTGCGTGCAAAGGGTTATCGTGTTCTAGTCTACCTAGCCGATTACCTATTGGTGCATCAGGACCGATTCCAGTTAAGTCTCCAGGCTGCGGAAGCCGTGAGACACTTGGAACATTTGGGCTGGCAAATAAACTTCAAAAAATCAATCTTGAAACCCACTCAAGATCTTTGTTATTTGGGCATACGCTGGCAAACGGCCAACAATTTAATGTCTCTGCCAATGGAGAAAATAAACAACCTCAACAGCGCTTTAGACAAAAATTTACAGAAAAGGCATATAAATCTACGTCAACTCCAAGTTATGCTGGGTCAATTAAACTTTGCCAATTTCGTTGTACCCCGAGGCAGACTGCATTGCCGGAATATCCAAATTTTTCTTCGTCGATTCAACAAACATCGACCCCGCCAAACGCAACAAATTCCCCAAATAATTTACAAGGAGATGAGGTGGTGGCGCGGAACCACCCATCACTCACTACCGATACACAAAAAATCGGTGAATCACTTTTTAGCGACGGACGCTTCAGATGTGGGTTGGGGAGCTCAACTCGACGGAATGATGATGGCAGGTTCGTGGTCACCCAAACAAAAATGTTGGCATTGCAACAAAAAAGAGCTTTATGCTGTACTGGCGGCAATCGAGAGGAATACAAAATTGCTCAAAAATTCCCATGTTCTCATTCAGTCAGACAACCGGACATTAATAGCCTACATCCGGAAAGAAGGAGGAACAAAATCATTGGAACTACTGAATCTGACCCGAAATCTATTATTACTTACCGACCAATTCAACATAACTCTGTCGGCATACTACCTCCCAGGAAAGTACAATATAATTGCAGACAGGCTATCACGGAGAAGAACACCGGCTGAGTGGCATCTCAAACCACAAGCAACATCGGAAATCTTTCGGAAATGGGGCAAGCCAGAAATAGACCTATTCGCAACAAAAAGGACTGCAGTAGTTCAACACTACGCCTCGATAGATTGCAAAGATCCATCAGCAAACTTTACAGACGCCTTCAGCAAGCGCTGGACGTACCAACTAGCTTGGGTGTTTCCACCCCCCAACCTTCTACCAAGAGTACTGTCACATTTGAACAGTGCAACAGGAACATACCTGATTGTAGCCCCAGATTGGCCACAGGTATTTTGGCTCCAAGACCTCAAATCGAGGACATTGGATCGCCCTCACGAAATTCAGAACTTGTCAGAAGTCCTTATAGATGCGACAACTTCACAACCTCCTCCACAAGTGACGTCAATAACCCTGAAAGTTTGGAAAATTGGGGGTGGGGTGCCGAAATAAAAGAGTGGTCAGTACAAGAAAAGGAATTGCTGAAAAATAGTTGGCGACAATCGACTTTAAAAACCTATTTACCAGCAATAAGACGTTGGCTCACATTTTGCTCTAATTTTAAAATAGATCCTAAATGTCCTCTTTCAACTGATGTCGCCAAATTTCTCATAAATCTTTTTCTTAGCGAAAATTTGTCCTATAAAACTATACTGGTTCATAAATCGGCTGTCTTAACGTATTGCGGTCCACATGCAGAACAGCACACATTTTCCAATTTTATCATTAAACATGCCCTTAAGGCTATAGGAGTTGCTAAACCTAAAATAATAAAACCATCTTTTACATGGGACCCAAGGATTGTCTTGGATTGGCTTTCATCTAATCCATCAAATGATTCGTTTTTTGTAGGACAGCAACAATTCTATTATTAGCGTCTGGACGTAGAATACACGAACTCACTTTACTTAGAGTTTCTAGAGACAGTTTAATTGCTGACGATGACAATATTGTTTTGATACCTGCCTTTGGGTCCAAAACCGATTCACATTGTAATCGACAATCGGCTTGGAAGCTCTCTAAGCACCAAGACAAAAATATATGCCCTGTTACATTAGTTAGATCTTTAATTGAAAAGTCTAAATCTAGGATCTCGCAATCTGATAACATAAGTAATTTATTTATAACTGTAAAGGGTACCCCTAAAGCAGCTTCTCGCACTGTTATTGGGGGTTGGGTTCGCACGGTCCTCAGAGACTGTGGTATCCACGCATCACCA
Organism: Stenoptilia bipunctidactyla; assembly: GCA_944452665.1. NCBI lineage: Eukaryota > Metazoa > Arthropoda > Insecta > Lepidoptera > Pterophoridae > Stenoptilia > Stenoptilia bipunctidactyla. The sequence continues at coordinate 22,821,616 of OX101740.1, read as the reverse complement.
GGTAGTTGCAGGTCAGCTGTAACATCCTTAGGATGGTTAGATAATCAACCCATAGATGAAATACTATCGCGCGGTAACTGGAAATCATCTACCACCTTTTTAAATCATTATTGCCGTGAAATAGAACTACCTAGAAATGTTAACAATTTCTCTTCTAATACGTTTACTGCGTGTTAAATAATTCACTTAATTGATGGAAGTCAAATAATTAGGACTTAATTATGTATATTTCAGATTAATTCAAATCATTAATATTATGAGATCATAAGGTTATCTTTTTGTTTTGTGTATACATTATTTAATCCTGTTATTTAAGTGATCTAAAATAAATAATCATTAATCAATTATTATTTTTCTTTCCATCTTTATAATCATCATAGCGTTGTACCTCTTCTAAGCTCACCAGCAGATAACAAACACGTCTTCAATAACAATGCTGTATGTTTTCCGAAGGCACATCAATATTACGGTTTTACATCAAAATAAAACCGGTATTATGTGCCGAGAAGGAAAACATACAGCATTGTAGGAAAGTACTTCCTGGTGAAGACTATGAACTTGAAAAATGGCGGCACATAGCACGCCCTTGCTGGATGCAACAGTGGCGCCGTCTGGTGTTACAAGAATGGAACATGTTGTCTATGGTATCAATCAGGATTCTAAGGCTAAGTACACACTGCTTCTTCAATAACAATGCTGTATGTTTTCCTTCTCGGCACATAATACCGGTTTTATTTTGATGTAAAACCGTAATATTTTTATAGGTACAAAATTATCAAGGTCATTTGAGTAAGACAACAACAAGTGTGTGAATAATAAAGCAACACAAACTAGGAGAATACGCGCTTCAATACACGCGCGCTGCCGCGTCTCCCCGATTATATAAAAGGAGCAGCGTCGCCGCCGCTCGTTCTTTCCATCGGCGGCCGTCGCGTGAACAACACGTCGCGCAGAGAGCGCGCGGCGTGAGACATCCAAACGGCGTGCGTGTGCCGGCGTGCGGGGCGTGCGGAAACATTCGAACGCCGTGTGACCTGCTGCTTGCTGCTTGCTTCTAAACTAAAAGTTCCTCTCAGAACTACTTCATATTCATTCAATATCTGTGTGTGTTTTATTTAAATCCTATACCAATTCCGTCGTGTGCCTTGCTGCCTTCTTAATTCATATGATAGTTCTTTTCAGAGTTGCTTCATTTTCATTAAATATCTGTGTTTGTTTTATTTACTTCCTATACCTATTCTGTCGGTAGCCACAGGACTCCCCTTCAAGTGAAACGTACAGGCAGTTTTATGTTACGCCCAGAACGTGTTGTTTGTGTTTTCAAATCGTGGCGTCACACTGACTTGTCTCGGGAGATCTGACGCTGGTAACTGTGGGTTGTCTTCTGAGGTTATGGTGGTACTTGTGGTAGAAGGTAACTGGTAAGCCGGCTTCAATCTATCTATTCAGATAGTGGTTTGACGTTTCGGTAGCTGGACTGTGAAAACTTTTTCTGATCGCTTGACAACTAGGTACGGCCCTTCGTATGGTGGTTGAAGTGGTTTCTTGACTGCGTCGGTCCTCACGAAGACATGACTGCAATCAAGTAGGTCCTTAGGCTGCGTCCCCAGTGGGCAAACTGTTAGCGGCCGACTGAGTATGCGGCGGATCGAGTTAGTACGCCCTTCCATATATTTGGAATGGAGTGTTCACAGTTTGCTAGTTTTGCGCTCACAGTACGCAGTTTGCAGCGTTACGCGCGCCGACTATCTCAATGAGCGGCTGACTCCCACGTAACGTACGAAAATTAATCAGAGTTTGCAGCTAACTCAAATTTCAGTTCGCCACAAATTTGCGGCTCACTCAGTCGGCCGCTAACTGTTTGCTTACTGGGGACGCAGCCTTATGTACAAATACCGATTGTTTGTTGTGATGCGAGGTAACGAACTGTGGCTTGTTAGCTTGAATAATTTTACGTAATCTTTCAACGCAGGTATAATCCATAGCTGTAGGTATCTCTGTCGTTTCATCGAAAAAATCTCCGGGTAGTCGTAGGCTGTAGCCGTAGGTAAGTTCGGCTGCGCTGACGCCTGTGTCTGTGTCACATGAGTAGAAAAACGGAACAGAGACAAAGCTTCATACATCCGCACGAATCGATTGTTATACTACAAGCACGCGGGGCATGTGTGCGTGACCACTGGCCGCTTGTCGCGTACGCGGCGACACTGGTAAAAACCGGTTTACGCTGTCACAGCTAGTGTACAATCTCAGGGTCAGCGCGACGCACGTTGTTTTTTTTGTTAGTTGGAAGTTTGAATATTTCATGTAAAAACGTGGTATTTTATTATTAAAAATGGTTGTTTATTGTAGTGTGTGCATGAATAATAATAGAAAAAATAAAAATATATCATACTTTAACTATCCCAAGGAGTACAATAGGTAAGTAAATATTTAAAATAAGTCCTTTATTTTATTGTATGATCCTTTTTTCAATAAGAAGAGGGTAACTAGGTACTATACGGTGTGTTTTTACCTTTTTATTATTATTACAAGCAACGACTATGTATGGTCGCTGATTACAAGCTTTTACTAAATATTATGCTCCTTCAATAAAAAAAAGAAATAACTCAAAATTTTTAGTTTTTGGGAAATCGCATTCAAAGATTGAACATTTTTTTAAAACAATAAATTAAATACAATAAAAAAAAAATATTTTGAAACAATAAATTATTAAAAAACAAAAATTATAAAAAGAAAATTATTAGAGTAAGGGTCTGTTTCACAATGTATAGATAAAGTACCAAATAGCTATGTAGCACATAAATTATTTGGAAGATAAAAGTTCTGAATAAGAAACTTCGCGTTTCACAATCATATTTTATCCGGCACACAATTATCCGAAACATAAAGGAGATTGCGGTGCCAAAATTCGCATGTTCCGTTTTTGTTTGTCTTTTTGTTACGAACAAATAAAGTTAAAAAACTCTCGAATCACAAAAAAAGTTGTTTTTTTGTGATTCGAGAGTGGTTAAATCTTTAACTTCAAAAAATGTCGACGCTAAAACGTGACAGAAGCGTCAATTTCAGCCGGGAAGAAGTTGATCTTCTAACTTCGCTTGTTGCTGATCATAAAAATGTACTTGAAAATAAAAAGAGTGACTCAGTCACCTGGCAGGCGAAAGAGCAGTGCTGGAAGACGCTGGAGGCGCTGTTTAATAGCACAAGTGGGCTAAACTTTCGCAGTGCTAAAACTTTAAAAGCTAAATACGAAGGCTTAAAGAGGGCTACAAGAAAATGTCTGCCTTGATACATGCTGAAACCTATCGTACATGAGGTGGCCCTAGTGCTGCTCTCCTCCTCTTACCCCTATCGAGGAAAAAGTCAAAGATATGTATTGTTAAAAAATCAATCAATTGTTGTCATTGAATAAACAAACATCACGGCTTCTTTAGTTAGTCTGAACCGTGTCCTAAAGTCCATTTCGTCCAATGTCTCCATATAGTTAGTTCTATGCTGAAATACAGGATTCCTGCGCGGTGTTGTGATGCGATCAAAATATTCATCAAACTCATTTTCAATAGTTTCAAAAACATCCATCATATTATTAAAACACAACGTTTTCTTGTCTTACATCTGGCAAACACAAATCTCTTCCATAGATTATAAACTTATGTTTCAGATAAATTGTGCTATTTGCCACTTCATCCGACTTATAACTTATGATGGACTTTATGTGACAAATAGCGCTATTTGACAGTCGTGAAACGCAACAATAGTGTTTATCCTACCAATAAGTAATAAATAGCTTATTTGGAAGTTATGTAGAACTTATCCGTACATTGTGAAACAGACCATAAGTAATTTGTAAAGTATTCTATATACTGAATAATAAAACTATTTAACAAATGTTTTGTTTAGATTGTCTTTACCTATTGTGACAACCCTACCAAAATAGGTAACAATTTTGCACGTTCTTAAGAAGCTTTGTCTCTGTTCCGTTTATCTACTCATGTGTCTGTGTGCAGGGCGGCTCGCAATCCGTTAGTTCGTAGTTCGTTAATCGTTAATCTTGCGCGGAGCGATGTTTTGAGTGATCGGTGCCAGCGTTCGACTATGCCATTGCTCTGCGGGTGATACGGCGTTGTTCTTGTTTTCTTTATACCCTAAGGCTGCGTCCCCAGTAAGCAAACAGTTAGCGGCCGACTGAGTGAGCCGCAAATTTGTGGCGAACTGAAATTTGAGTTAGCTGCAAACTCTTATTAATTTTCGTACGTTACGTGGGAGTCAGCCGCTCACTGAGATAGTTGGCGCGCGTAACGCTGCAAACTGCGTACAGTAAGCGCAAAACTAGCAAACTGTGGACACTCCATTTCAAATATATGGAAGGGCGTACTAAATCGATAAGCCGCAAACTCAGTCGGCCGCTAACAGTTTGCCCACTGGGGACGCAGCCTAAGGACCTACTTGATTGCAGTCATGTCTTCGTGAGGACCGACGCAGTCAAGAAACCACTTCAACCACGCGAAATTTGAAAGAAGTTGAAGAAGTTGTGTGCCGCTGTATCTTGTTTTGTTGACAGGGAATACAGCTTTTACTCCATTTAGCGACGTCTGCGTTCATTGTAGGCCAAAAGTACTTGTTTGAAATCAGCTTGCGAGTCGTACGTGTTCCTGGGTGGCTTATGTTGTGCATGGTTTTGAATGCTTCGTAACGAAATTCTTCTGGTATATAAGGTCGAATATTACTTGTAAAGGTTTCGCAGTAAATCTGAATATCGGAGTTCGGAATTATGATTTTTTTTATTTTGAGATTTTCTTGTTTTTGAAGTTCTTTTAATACTGCATCTTGTAGCTGAGACTTAGCGATTTCTTCGTAGTTGATTGTTGATGGCGTTGTTATCATTTCTATGCGGCTGAGTGCGTCGGCTACTATGTTTTGTTTACCGCTGACATGACATGAATTTAACAACTTACCGCCAGTGGCTTCATCATTATGGAAATATTATAATAAATACACTACAAAAAAAAGGGCACAATAAGCTTTGATTGCCGTGGGCAAGTAGTAAGTGTATTTTCAGACTGATTATATGTCTCGCGTCATTCCACGATAACAACGGTTTCTCACAAGCAAGCAACCGCGACTAAAAATACCAACATTATTAATTTAATTTTTTTTTGTGCCCAACGAAATTCAAAATCACTAGAGATCTATGAAAATCACAGACTAATAAGGAAATACTTAGTGTTAGAGATCTATGGAAATACTACGTATTTCAAAATAAATAAATAAATAGCCAGTTTGTTTTGTTATTATTTAATCCTTGACGGAAGGCAAGGAATCTAACTCATGCATCCTAGAAAAACAGTTTATTTTTCCTCTTGGCAACATACATTTCTCACTTCTTTTTTATGCACAGTATTCAAATGATAGAAAGAAGTCATTTATTTGCTGAATATGGTTGGTAGTTACATGGCTTTAAGTTAACATTAGTAAGAAAGGGAATTTACTAAATAAATAAAACACTTTTTAACCGGATTTATCGCGTATATTTATATTATCGCGTACTCGACGTTTCGGTGTCTTTGCAGACCCCGACAGACTGACAGTCGCTCGTGACCACGAAACGTCTCTAGTCAAAATTTTAAATGTAAATATACGCTATAAATCCGGTTAAAAAGTGTTTTATTTAATAGTATGAATCGCGAAAACTTAAGACAATAGGGAATTTACGACCGGCTGGTGTAGCGGTAACATACATTGCCTTCTATGCCAGAGGTCCTGGGTTTGAATCCCGGCGGCGGCGGATATTTGTGTGATGAACACAGATATTAGTCGTCAAGTCATGGATGTTTATATGTTTATTTAAGTTTATTCTAATAAAAAATATGTATTTATTCAATATGCATGTGTATATATTTCTTAAGTATATCAGTTATCTAGTATCCATAACACAAGTTCCTTAAGAAACTTAATTTGGGCTAGATAATGTTGTGTGAGTGTCAGAAAAATATTTAATATTTAAAAATAAAAAATAAATATTTAATTTGCATTTACGAATAATAGGTTTGAAACAGGTCTTCAAAATCGGTTTTGTTTTTGTCGGTAACTGCTGCGCACAGATGTGCATGATCCTGGGCTTAAAAAATACTTTGTGGGCGGTTAAATCCAAATTCACGAAGGAAGGGATATTGAATTTGCAAAATGTACACAGCTCGCTGCCTTAGTGCTTGTTTGGCCAACCGACCTTCGCACGTTATATACAGTGTGTTCCCAAAAGTTCAAAGTTTCTCTTAATGATGGGAGCCCCACAAGAGTTAAATTAGTCAATGGCAGACTCCAAAGATCATCGCCTGATGTAACCCTGGCTACAAGAGATATTGCGTTGTCATTCTTTTGGAAAGTAACAAATGAGAACTTGGGCAGCGACCATCTTATTATTAAATTTACTACTGGTACTATTTCACAGCGAAAATTTGAAAAAAGGCGAAACTTTAAGAAAGCAATTTGGAGTGAATATCAACAAAATTTGCAAGAAAAGTTTTCTGATCTGTCTCTGCCTGAGGACCAAGAAGCAACCAAGAAGCATACAATCTGTTTATAAAAGTCATTAACTCTGCTGCAGATAATTATATCCCTTTTGTTAAAATTTGACTCCAAAACCATATTGGAATACAGAAATCTCGCAGGCAGTTGCGGAGAGAAGACTTGCTTTTGCTAAATTTAGAAAAAACCCTACCCCTGATAATCTCACTGTTCATCAAATAAAAATATCGACGGCACAGAGAATAATTCGAAAAGCCAAACGTAAATCATGGCAAGAATTTTGTAATAATGTTGACTACTCTACCTACTTCATCAGCTGAGATGTGGCGACGTATGAGATGGTTAAAAGGACATCGACAACCAAGTTCTGCAATTGATGAATCCACTGCAAATAAGCTTTTACATAATTTGGCCCCTGATTATGTCTCTCCGGAACCTCCAGTGTTTGCATCTTTCAATGACTCCCTGAGTCGAGAAATCACTATACAAGAACTTAACCACGCCGTTAAAAATAAGGATACAACTCCAGGGGATGATGGAATTTATTTTTCAATGATAAAGCACCTTCCAGATAATAAAATAAAAAATAAAAATAAAAATGTTTATTAATTTCAGAAAAGCATGAATTACAAATATTGGCTTAAATATACAAGGAAGGATAGAACATTGGTGCCTGAACTAGGATAATCCTGTTTTTCAGGCTGGAGCGTGCTAAAATAACATTTAAAAATCATTCAAATTAAATATAACTTCAATAAAATAAAATATGGATCTTATACTTATACAAACATAGTAGAATCTATTTAACTATTCTTAAGAAATAAAAATAAAATAGGAAATTGTGACAATTTTAAATTTAAGAGATTTACCTACATAATTATTTCATTTATTAAACCTAATTACACATTTATGCAAACATTATCAAAAATTAACTTATAACAGTCAGTAGCATCTCGGTTTCATCGTACGACAATTCCTGGAGAACTGTTTTTAAAGCCTTTTTACAATTTCTTACGTTTAAGGGATATAAATACACTTTGGCGTTTATTTTGTTATACAATAATGGCCCTAGGAATTTATAAAATCGTGTAGTCAGAGTGTATTTTACCCGCGTGCGATTGGAGCATACAATATCCTTGCGTCTTTTGTTAGTAGAACTGGTGCTGTATTGAAGTGCTGTGTGCTGTTTAAGTACTGTATTAGTTATAAATAGCATGATAAGTTTTGAATCCGCAATTGACCTGATTTTCTTAAAAACGAAAATCAGTTTACGGATTCTATTACTAAGAGCTTCAATGTGATATCTGAAGGAAAGAGTTTCATCAATAATCACACCGAGATATTTTATTTTATCTGTTACTGTGATTCTAGGACACTCACATGCAGTGTCAGCAACGTTATTGCAGCAATGTGCATACAGGGGTCTATTAGTTCGTGCTGCGTGAGATTTCCGCATTGTGAACATAATATATTTTGTTTTGTCTGCATTTAATGTCAGTAGGTGAAGTTTAAGCCAGTTATTCACAATATTGAGGCCATTCTGAGTAAATTTAAAAATGTCTTGTTCAGAGTCAGCTGAAAAAAGTAAAACAGTGTCGTCGGCGTATGAAATTATTTTACCTTGTACTAGTTGTAGATTACAAAGGTCATTTACGTATATTAAAAATAATGTGGGGCCTAAAATACTACCCTGGGGGATACCGAAGGGGGTGGTTTTTTGTTCAGAACTAACTATATTGCCTAGTTTAACGCATTGACTTCGATTACTAAGGTAACTAGTTAAAATATTTAGCTGATTTCCTCTTATACCTACATTTTCTAATTTATTTAACAGGATGGGAATAGAGACGGAGTCAAAAGCCTTGGCTAGATCAAGGAACACCCCTATAGTCTGGTTTCCCTTATCTAGTTCCTGTGCAATATAATCTACTAAGCCGTGCATAGCATCAGAAGTCGATAAGTTTGGTCTAAAGCCAAATTGTGACTTAGAGATGATAGACTTATTTTCCAAATATCGTACTAACTGGTTGTTTATTATTTTCTCTAATATTTTAGATATTGAGGGTAGTATGGAAATAGGTCTATAGTTCGTTATTAGGTCTTTATTACCAGATTTAAAGACAGGAACTACGAGGGCTTTTTTAAGACAAGAAGGAAAAATTCCTTCTGAGAGACATTTTTGAAATATAAAAGTTAAAGGAGGGATGAAGAAATGCTTGAACTTTTTCAATAATTTGCTAGGTATGTTATCACAGCCAACAGCACAGTCATCCCTTAACCCCATTATTAGTTTTTCGACCTCTGCTCCGTCTGTATTTAATAATACAAAAGAATTCAAAGATGAGTTATTGTAGGTATTAATAGTTTCATGTGTGATGGAGAATTGTCGAATCTTTTCTGTTAAAGTCTTTCCGATATTATTGAAAAAGTCGTTAGCACTGTTTGCCGCCGATAGTGGGGAGGGATGGGATAGCAATAAACTCGAGGACGATTCAGTGTGTTTGGACGTATACGTGACTTTTTTTATGTATTTCCAAACTTTTTTACTGTCTTTTCCAGCTTTTGCTAGTTGATTTTTGTCATAGTCAGCTTTAACTTTTCTTAAAATACTATTACAAAAATTACGATAGCGCTTATAAGTTATTTGTAAAACTAAATTTCCCGGACAAGATTTGGCCCTCATGTGGAGTTTGTCCCTATTTTTCATGCAACGAATAAGCCCCGGCGTAATCCATGGTTTGATATTTAAATTTCTACTACTAACTTTTACTTTTGATGTGTTAATAATAATTGCTTGTTGAACAATATTTACTAAGTATGTCATGCTCGAGTCAGCGTCAGCAGAATTATAAACTGGACTAAGGTCAGTGTTACATAAATCGTCCTCAAGTTTATGCATGTTTAATTTAGAAGTAAACCTTGCGTATTTTTTTTTAGTTACTTTTAGTCTAAGGGTTAGTAAAACAGCTTTGTGGTCCGTTACGGTGGAATTAGTAACTAGTACAGATGATAGCAACTGGGTTTTGACAAAGATATGGTCCAGACAAGAGCCGCTATGATGTGTAGGCAGTGTGTGCGCAGGGTATAGCCCGTGAAATGCACATCGATTTAGGTACTCCTGTATCGACCCACTGTTATTCTCTGGTCGAATATCAATATTAATATCTCCAGCAAGCACAATATTTTTATAAGACGATAAATTTTGAAGTTGACTATCTAAAGATTCGAGAAAGTAATCCAGCTTCTTAAAAGAAGGGGATCTATACATCGCTAATATTGCAACTTTATTTTTGTTTTCATCGATTTTTATTACCAAACCGCTGCATTCCCTAACAATAGAGTCCTCGACTGTGATATTCAGGGTGTTTCGAGCGTAAACTACCACACCATCATTTTGGTTGTTAACTGTTTTACTGCTATACACATCGTAACCTGTCATCTGTGGAAGTTCATAATTATTGGAAAGCCAACATTCAGTTAGTACAATTAGATCGCAGTTAACATTTAGCCTATGAAGAAAAATATTAAAATTATCAAAGTTTTTATAGATACTCCTAATATTTTGTGTTAGTATGGTTATCGAGTTGTCGCACATAGGTAGATACTTTTTGCAATCTTCAACATTACAAGGCGTTGCTTCCGAAACAGAGATACTATCTAACTCGTTAATGATATGATGAGTCATGTATTATTAAAATATGAACAATTAAGAATTAAAATATAATAAAGATATAAAAATATAAAACGAGTATAAAAAGAGAAATAAAAAATAAGGCAAAAATTAATTTACTAAAAACGGCGCTCTTAGGCGCCTTCATAATTAATTGAGTTTATGTACCTTTGTTCGGCAATTTTCTTGGCGGGGCAATCAGTTTCACCTGTTTTGTGATTATTAGGTTTATTGAAACGGGAACATGTTGCACACTTAGGTTCCTCTGCCTTTTTCTGACACTCGTTTGATGAGTGGCCTAGAACTCCACAGTGTCCACAGGTACAAGTTTCTGCTCGGCATGACTTCGCTGCATGTCCATACTGCTGGCATTTAAAACACCTAGTAACTAAAGTAAAGTCCCTCACCGGACAGGACGACCAGTTAACAAAGACTCTTTCTTGAGAAATAAGGGCTTTTCTTATTAGGGCAGGAACTTCGATTACATAGTTACAGGTCTCTGCTTCTTTCTTTCCAGACTTATGGCTAAGTTTAATGGAGGACAGGATTTTTTCACGGCTATCACTAAGTTTGTTCGAAAGATTTTGCTCGTATATGCACTTAAAAACTTCTTGTTCCTGCATTGATGTGGGCACCCCAATTACGACAATTCTAGGGTTTCGCTTGCTTGGTTCATCTACGGTAAGGCCACAGGATGACAGCTGGACTGACTGCTTCAGTTTTTCGACATCGCCTTTCGAGTCAGTGCTAATAATAACCCCACCATTTTTTGTTTTGCGGAGTCCTCTAACCTGCAGCTTCATTTCACCAGGGCTAATAATCTGCTGTACAAGTGATTTAGTGGCCTCGCTAGTCTTTAATTTGTCATTGGGGTAAATTGCTACCGAGCTTACATTTGCAGGTTTAATGAAACTATTATTGGTCTTAATCATATCTGCGTAAGTAACTTTTGACAAACTTGGTTTAGCGGACTCCAGGATTTCTTCTTTAAGGTCTTGAAATTGGTTAGAAAGCTCTTGTTTTTCTTTAAGCGCTTGTATTAACGTGCGGCCTTGAAGTGCTTTCTGCTTGAGGGATTGGTATGTGATAGCCAGTTGGGATGCACAATGGCCAATCTTTCGACAGAGAGAGCTGATCCGAAGTTTTTGCTCGGTATTCATTTTTCCTTCACCAGAAATTGCGCAAACTTCATTGAGGCAAGCTTCAATGGATGACATCCAATTTTGAATTTCGGGCGTTGAAATTACTTCCATGTCGTCTTCATCCGGTACTGGAGGTGGTTTTGAAGAGGGCGTTGGAGGTGGGCTGCGGCAAGTTTTACCACTTCGATTGAAGGGGCTGCTATCCATTTTTTTGTATTTAATTAAAACGTATCATTTCAAGAACACAAATATTTGCATTAATTATTATCACAAAAGTTAATTTGCGCTGATTCAAATCTAGGTCGTGTACTGCTTTAATTTAAAATTGTATAAAATAAACTAAAAACACGTCCGATCCATTTGGCGATTGAATATATAATGGCAAACAAGTCTTGATTTCCATATATAATAAGTTCTTATTGTCGGGGTTTGCACCGCATCAATGGAGAAGAACGAAAATAGTCCCTATTCCAAATATTAATAATCAGGATCATCAATCACATAAAGATGTACGACCAATAGCTTTAATGTCTTGCCCATGTAAAATTTTTCATGCTATTCTCAAACATAGGTTAGAATGGTTTTTAGAATCCAAGAATTGTTTTTCCACAAACACGGTTGGTTTCAGAAAGTCTCGGTCTTGCTTAGATGCACTTGTACGCTTAGTTTCCCATGTTCAGTTAGGATTTAGTAGTAATTTGATAACTTTAGGATGTTTCATTGACATAAATAACGTATATAATATGGTTGATGTTAAGACTTTATTAAATATGTTAAACAATATAGGAGTAGATTCCAATATATGCTACTACTTGTGGCATCTTTTAAGTTCTCGAGAATTAATTTTAAAATATTCGGATAATTTTAAATTATTAAGAACAACAGGCCGGGGTCTTGCTCAGGGTGACCCATTATCTCCTTTATTATTTAATGTGGTAACGATGCATATTTCTAAAGACATTGTTAATATTTGTATTTCTCAATATGCTGACGATTTTGTTATTTATGGTAGTTATAAAAATATTCAGAGTGGATCAGTAATTATGCAATCCAATTTAGATAAATTGTGGAAGATGGTTGAAGCCCTTGGTTTAGAGGTGTCTGAAAAAAAGACAAAGGCCTGCTTATTTAAAAAAGGGGTAAACAGAGAGGAAATTTATTTACAACTGAACGGAAATCGACTTGCATTAGTAGAATGTGTAAGTATCTTGGAATTTGGTTCGATAGCATAAAACCTCAAAATCTGTAAATCAACTAAAAATTTTGGCAGGATCTAATTGGGGAATTCATCCCAAATTTTTAAGAAGATTGTACATTTCTTTAATACGTAGCCGTTTGGATTATAGTAGTTCTCTCTATGACTCAAGTGTGAAAAGCCATCTGGCCAAACTCGATAGAGTGCAAAACCTATCTATGCGAGTTATGGTGGCTTCATAAGGAGCACTCCAATTCACGTAATGCAAAACGAACTTTGTCTGCAGCCTCTCCACCTTCGCAGATATTACCTGGGCGGTAATATTTTATTTAAAAATTTTATTTAAAAAGTAAGTAGATCGTTTAAAAATAATGAAAATATTAAAATAATAGATCTGTTGGCAGATAAATGTTCAAGATCTGGGTACTGGTGTCGCAAGAAGAAACCGCTACTCGTTACTGTGCATGAATCATTTAAAGCTATTCCTATATTACATTCCTATATATATTCCTAGCTATTCCTATATATTTTTGGCTATTATATTTTTATACTTCAATAAAAAAGGTTCAGAAGGTAGAATGTGGAATGTATTTTAGTATTTTTATTTTTTTATTTTTCCGTCAAGGAAAGTCGTTTGGCACCCGCTAAAGCTGGCTTTAACCAGTAAAGACAGCTTTAGCGGGAGGAGGATGAATCCTATTACGGACGAATGGGCATTCTATAAGCTGTTAACCTCAGTGGCTAATGGCAAATAGAATGCCCAGACAGTGTGGTGACTCTCTCAGATAGGCTGAGCATACCCACTAAACATCCCCCTTCATAACTCACCTTAACTAAGGCCATAAGTCATAATCGGAGCGACAGCCAATTGGAGAGAGAGGCTGCGCAGTGAGCAGCATCCGGATGGCTGCCACCAAAAGGAACTGAAAGCGAGAAATTCAGCAGCTAAGACTAGCAGAAATGACAAAGCTGAAACTAAGAGATTATCTAGAGTGATCAGACTCACTCTGAGATAGGAATGCTGGAAAGAAGGACTACGTTTAGAAACGTTGAGCTTGCTGGAGTTTCCTGATAAGGGGAGCGAACTTGGTTAGGACCGGAAGAGCACCGTTGAAACCCTCTGGGCTGGCGTCGAGAGCGGCGCCGAAAGCCAGGATCTCGTCGATGGGAGCGAGCTGGATCCAGAACGCCATGCGGTCTTGAGACCCTTTTGCGTTCTGGCACTGGGAAGCCGATTTGGCGGCCGGTTGCGATTGAGTCGCAAGCTAGGCTGCGGTCGTTCTCTCCAGTTCTCGATGGGCTTCACGGTAGCCCTGGCAGCACGCGGTGCCTTGGGGCAGCTGCGAAAGTTTGCTGTGTGGCCTGACTGGCCGCACAATACGCAGGACGGAGCGGTGGGCGATTCGGGAGTGCGAGAACACTCCTTAGTCCCATGCGGATCTAGGCACTTGACGCACCTAGGGGAAGCAAAACAGTTTGCCGCCGCATGACCGTACAATTGGCAGCGGTGGCACTGACCTGGAAAACCACGCTTGTGTGGTACTTCGACGCGGATGTTGGAGAGACCGCACACGGTGGGCTTGCCTCTGAAAATGGACTGCCCTTGCAGGCTCTTCGCTAGGATCACTAGCGCAAGTGGGAACTGCTTGCATCGGCGGCTGTGCATTTTGTGCACAGATTCGACGGGGAAGCCTTGAGAAGACAAGTCCTCTTGGATTTGCTCGTTCGAGAGCTCGAACGGCACGTTCCTGAGGACGGCACGAATCTTACGCTCCTCAGGGAGGGCGTAAGTGTGGTACTCGAGCTTTTGATCAGCAAGAAGCCGAGTAAGATTCCTGAAATCGGAACAGACTAAGATCTTAATAGAGTCACCCACGTTGGATGCCTTACTATACTGGATCTTGGGATTGTGACTACCGCAGAGAGCTGAGACCTCGGTCCAGCGGCTCTTGTCCCGTAGAAAGACGGGGGGCGGAGACTTGACTTTCGTCGAAGCCGAAACTGATTGCGACGCAGGCTGAGACGCCGGGATCGCTGAAACAGAAGGCGCGGGAGCAGACGCAGGCGCGACAGTTTGCTGGGCAGGGACAGCGGCTGGAGCAGCTGAAACGGATGGAAGTAAGACTGAAGAGGCATCTTGCTTCTTCTTCTTTGACTTGGACTTCTTGCGAACCTCGGTGAACGGAGCAGGAGATTCTGGAACTAAAGGAGCGGAGTCGGAATCACTACCCGGCGGGGTAGTTTTCCGTTTGCATGCGGTGGAGTCTACCGACATGCAATCTAAAAGGGGGTCGACGTACTCAGAGGGATCTGGAGACGCCGGAGAATCGGTTTGGAAACCCTGTGAAATGGAGGCGACTTGAGGGCGAGCAGACATTTGCTCACGCAAGGACTCGTTTACAGCGAGAGCGTTTTGGTATTCTGACATCAACCGAGAGTATGTCTCCACCACTTCTTTATGCTTGATGTAGTTTTCTCTCGAATAATCCTGATAGTGTTTTTTTTGACGAAAGATCAGATCGCAATGATCGCACTCAAGCCCGGTGCACTTAGGGTGACGGGGCATGATGCTGGGCTGAAAGAAAGTCTATCGGAGACAAACTGCGCTGAAAATGAAAACGACCTAGTACGGACCTATTGCCGGTGAACGGCGGACGATCAGGCTTCGTTGGCACGGTTACGTATCCACCTGACCAGCGATGCTTCGGCCGGCAGCAGTCGGGTCCGCCCTGAAAAGGGCAGATGAATTAGCCCCGACACCACACAACCTCCACAAGAGAAAACTTTCCGAAAGAGCTTAACTTGGGACTGTTGTAGGTAGTCTATATATTTTCAACACACTTGCTCGTAAAGTGAGCCTTATTCTATTGAATTTAGAACTATAAACTGGGCTATAAGTCACGCGTGCATAGTATATTATACCCTAGTGCATAATATAATTAATCCTACAAAGTTGAATTGTACCTTTGTGCAAATTACATGCGAGTAAACAGAGCATATTTTATTGATCCGGGTTATACATTATTTTTTTTCAGAAACAACAAAGAGGTTTTATACCACTTCAAATCCATATACATTTTTAAATGTTTGCGCCTTATATTAGTAGAACAAATATGTATATCAAACAAATTGTTCACAATTTACAATAATTTGTTATAAAATATTAAAATATTTGCATTTACCACTCCAAATTAAACATTTTCACGTAAAATAGGCTGTATATGCTATACAGACATTTGGCAGGAAAAAAAACCTACGCGCATGCGCGAGGTTCGGCGCCATTTTTCAATCACAATTCACAGCTTTGTTATCAAGTGTGTTTGTTATTTTATGACCACGTATGTCTGTCTTTTACTCACAAGTGTGTTGAAAAACGTCGTATGTAACTCGTGAGCGTTGCTAATTACAGTCTCGGCTCATTATTAAGCCCTCGCCTGCGGCTCGGGCTCAAATCACAGCCTCGACTGTAATTAGCAACTTCGCTCACTTGTTACATAATATACTATTATCACATATTAGTATTATAGATAATATTGTAAGTGGTGGGTAGATTAAGATGTGAATAAAGAACAGTTCTTGTCTCGTACTGAGTGTGTTTCATTGTATCACAACATGGTGGCAGCGTTGAAAGCGTCTGGAGTGCACACCGAGTCTAAAGCTGTTCAAGCTAGCCTACTAGTGAACTAAATCGGAGCGGACGGCTTTGCGTTTATCAAACATTCACATACACGAAAGATTGAACAAAGAAGAACATTGACGACGTGCAAGTGTTATTAAGTAAAGATAATTATTTTGGAACGAAAGCCAATATAACTTTATTACGTTACTAGCTTCTGCCCGCGACGTCGTCTGCGTGAACGCTATGCAGCACCAAACGCACCTACGATTATAACACTGCTAGCGTGATAATATGTAGCCTATATGTTGACCCGACTTCTTAACTATCTTCATGCCAAATTTGAAGTAAATCCATGCAGTACTTTTTGAGTTTATCCCGGAAAGACAAACAGACAAACAGACAAAAATTCTAAAAACCTATATTTTTTGTTTCTGTTTCGATTGAATGAATGAATGAATGAAAATAATTTATTGTAAAAAACAGTGCATAATCAGTACATACAGAAGAATTAAAAATATAACAATCTTTTCTACACCAGTAAAAATACACAAAACTTAAAATAAATAACAACTTTTTCTTAGTACCTAATTGATTGTACCAATGCATGCACTGCAGCTACAATAGGCTACAGCTCAGTATACATCTTGGTGTTGTGAGGAAACACCAAGACACTGGTTTTCAGTGTAGCCAGAGAATTTATAAAGAAAATCCCAAATTACGAATAGATAGTTTATGACCGCTGTCTATGTATTGTGTGTTGGTGAATATTACCTGTTAATAAATATTGTAACACTATTATATATAAATAGATTTAACTTAAGCGTATTTAAATATAAGCATACATAATTATCTATAGCTTAACCTATACATATATACATAAAAGTACACATAAATGGATATAATAATACCTAATGATCCAATAATCAACAAACATGAACAAAATTTATGTATCATATTACTTATCCTTCGCCACTTGACCACAAATTTCAATTTGTTTGCGGAATAACAAACTCTTAAAACTGTTCTTAAAAGTTACCTTTGACAGTGGACGCTGCATAGGTGGTGGTAGGTTATTCCAACATTTTGTAGCCAAGTAGCGAAAGCTACCTCTAAACGCTGATGTTTTATGTCTTTGATTCTTAAGCAAGTAAGAAGAAGCTCTTGTATTGTACTGATTGTCATTTGCCGACCAGTACAACTTGTCAAAGAGATACTTAGGTAACTCTCTAGTAACGACCTGATGTACGAGAGTGGCAAAATGCAGATCGATCCGAGATGCAATGTTGAGTATCTTTTTATCATTTAAATAGGGTGTTATATGAGCACGTGGTGGTGTTTTATAGCAAAATCGATAACACCCATTCTGAACCCTTTGCATCAGCTTTTTAGAGGATGATGAAATCAAAGGCCCAAACACTGTATTTCCGTAATTTAATTTCGATAAAACAAGAGCTTCGCATAAAAGTAGTTTAAGGTCAGTACATATTAAATCTTTAACGTTATAAAGGACTTTTAGTCTAAAAAAAGATGATTTGACCATTTCCTGAACGTGTTTTTCGAACTTTAACCCACAATCCATCGTGATACCCAAGTTGCGCGCCTCATCAACTATAAGAAGTGTTTGACCATCAATGCTAACTAAGGGGTTTTGCGATTTTACTTTTTGTATTTGTGTCTTGGTACCAAGGATCATGAGTTTCGACTTACTGGGGTTTAGAACTAAACTATTTCGCTTTGACCATTCAGCTACTTTATTTAAGTCATGATTCATTTTATTAACAGCGTTATTCATTTCAGCAGGTTTAAAAGATGTATAAAGTTGCGTATCGTCTGCGTATAAATGATAATCACAATGGTTTATGTGCTTAATGATATCAGCAGTGTAAGTGATAAATAACAGGGGTCCGAGAATAGATCCCTGAGGCACTCCTTTTTGAACTGTGAGAGTATCTGATATGCATTCCTGACCATTCTGATTACGAATCTTAACACATTGAGAACGACCGTTCAGATAGCTGTTGAACCATGCAATGGATTTAAAGTCTGCACCATAATACGTTAATTTGGAGAGCAAAAGGGGAACAGAAATACAATCGAAGGCGCGCGAAAAGTCTAGGAGCGCAAGCAGGGTCGCCTGGCCTTCTTCCTGTCCTGCAAGAACATTGTCAGTAACATCCAAGATAGCAGTTGTTGTGCTGAGACCTCTTCTAAAACCAGACTGCCTAACCGGTAAAATATTATTGGTTTCAAGAAAATGACTCAGCTGAATGTAAACGACCCTTTCCAAAACCTTTGATAAGAATGACAGAACACTAATAGGCCTCAGATCTTTATAAGATAAGGGACAAGATTTTTTTGGAATAGGATTAATTAATGCTGTCTTCCACTGTTCAGGGAATGTTGAGGTTGCGATAGAAAGGTTAATTATATGCGTTATAATTTTTAAGGTATTTGGAAGTGTCAACATAACCATATCTCTCGTAATACTATCATGGCCCTGGCAATTGGATTTTATGGAAATAATAATGTTTGCAACCTGCTGTTCACTAACTGGTTGTAATTTGAAAGTAACATTAGAATATCTGTGATATTCAAAGTACGTTATTTCAGATAGTGGCACAGTGGATGGCCCTGGAACATCCAGGAAAAACGCATTTATGTTATTAGGATCTTGTAAATTGTCAGGCAAATCTCTGTGTTTATCATTAAATACGACCTGTTTTTTTAAGTAACTCCACAATAATCTTGGATTTTTCAGATTAGAGTTTAACGTCAAATTAAAGTATGCTCTTTTTTCATTTAAGATTGCACATGCCACGACTTTTTTTAAATCTTTATAATATAATTTATGTGCATCTAGTTTAGTTTTACGATATCTAAGGAATGAAGAATTTCTAAGCCTGATCATAGCCCTAATTGTGTCAGTGATCCATGGTGGGTTTTTAGCCTTTACATAACTTTTTCTCAAAGGTGCGTGCTTATCAAATAGGTTTAAAAAACAATCATTAAGTTTAGTGACAACAACATTAACATCCTTTATATCTAAAAGACTATCAAAATTCATAGAACACAGATCAAGATCAAAGTTTTTTACATTTATCTCTTTTAAAGGTCTATAAACAATTAGTTTTGGGGTAGGCTTATCTTTACGGATAGTTAAAGTGAAATTGACCATCAAATGACCCAGACTTCCCGTCACATTGTTTACTGTTATAGAATTAACTTTACAATTAGTAAAAACAACGTCTATAAGCGTCTCCGAAGTCACAGAATAGTGAGTTGCATCCTGAACTATTTGTACCATCCCCAAGCAGTCAAAAAATTGAGATAGCCTCTTTGTTGAACTACAAGCTGTATTAAACATATTAATATTAAAGTCACCCATCAGCACTATCTTTTTGAATTGACTAAAAGCTGTCAGGGAATTCATAATAGCATCCAGAAAACTATCTAAATTTATCCAATTTGGGCGATATACCGTACCGAGGATTATCTTTTGTCCATTGATATTACATGAGAGCCACATCTGTTCAATATCAGCAATAGGATGAGTTAAAGTGCGTACCTTTAAGCAGTCCCGTACGTAATATCCCACGCCACCCCCTCGGCTCCGCATATGTGCTGGACGCGGTATGTGACGAATCTTATATCCACTCACCAAAGGGGCACAAGCGTCACCTCCTACCCTTAGCCAAGTTTCGTTAATAGCAATGATGTCGGGCTTGTACATATCCATAGCCATCAGAAAGTCATCCTGTCCAGTACTCAAGGAACCGGGGTTGTAAAGTGCTAACTTTAAGAAATTGTTTCTCATCATTTATATGAAAAAAAAATATATATATATATATATATATATATATTTCTATTGTACAAATTATCCCTAATTCACTAATTCCGAAAACACTACTTAATAAATAAATTAAATCCACCGAAGCCACTTTGCAATAAATATCTTTGTCCATTAAATTACTGAAAAAATAAGTGTTTGTTGTCATATAATATGAATGATAAAAATAGAATAAATACATTTTTAAACATTGAAATTGGAACGCTATGATAAATGAAATAAATGCAAACAAGATAAAACTGTATATCACAGTACAAAATTTTATTACACAATAAATGTATATAATATAATAAATAGTCACATCATGCTTACATATATGATAGTTGTGATATGTACAGCCCATGTATTGAGTTACTGTGTATGTGTAAAGAGATCCCTCAATTTTTGTGATTAAATGTAACCCGTACAAATGTAAACTGTAAGTTTTGACTTGTAGTATAGCAGTGCATACAGTGACATGGTAACTATTTAACAATACAAGACTTAACTTGCAAAAGTAATGTTCGACATGTTCAATCCAGTTACTAATTAGAGACTCTGCATAAAATACCGAATAATATAAACATTCTTGCAATGATTTTATGTAAGCAACTATCATGGACATAAAAAAAACAGTTACATAAAAAAATTGATGCTTAAAACTACTAATAGCGTGAAGGGTTGTTATGTAGCATTTGCTTAAAGAAAATATTAAATAATTAAAAGTTAATATTAGACAGTACAGACCTTCCCTGTCACTGAAAATAAACATACCACTAACAACCTGATAAAGATTGCAAGACAATGAACACCCACAATAAAATATTACCCAAAGAAATCTAAACGTTACTTTATAGATAAAAAACACTTTTTAACGTCATCTTCGTCACGAAAGTAATGCACTGCTTTTCCATCTGTTTCGCGTCCAAAAATCTTCCCATTCTTAGACCAAACATACTTCCAACCGCACCTCTTAGCTTCATCCTTGACCATTTTAAAAATATTGCGATTCTCTTTGCTGAGTCGTTCGTTAACGTACACTCTAGTAGGGTCTCCAGACAGGCCCATGTCAGCCGTGGTGAGCGAGCGCCGCACGCGCGCCGCCTGTAGTACTCGGTCTTTAGTAGCGCGCCGCAACAGGCGCACCACCAGGGGGCGCGGCCGTGCGCGCGCGCCGCTCGAGTCTGTCGCCTGCAGGTGCCGGGGGCCGGCTCGGTAGGTCTCGGCTACCTCTGTCTCTTCCAAGGTGATTCCTAATTTAGAGGCAACCAGCCCAGTAAGATGCATACAATTTTCGTTGTTATTTTCCGGTATGCCTATAAATTCAAGATCGTTGCTTAATAATGCTTGATTTTTTTCACCGAGCTCTCTTCTGATGATAATAAGGGAAGTCTCTAAAACGGTTATTTGAGATTTGTGCTGTTCAGTAGTTTTCAAAATTTTATTATTTTCCATCTTTAAAGTTTCCATTGCCTCTCTATGTAACTGATTAGCAGCTTTTATTTCAGTTAACTCCTGACGCAGACTTAACATGTCACTGCGGATGCTGCGCATTTCCTCTCTGAATAGGCGCATTTCTATGAGTAGTTCAGATATTTTGTCATGAGTTAAATCAGATCTATTATCTGTTTGGAGTATATTTTGGTGGTGAATAGTCTCCTCCGAGTTACTGGGGGATGTATTAGTACTGTAATCATTATTAGTACCTCTTACAGGTGTATTTGCATTATCATTTTTGGGCATCTTTGCTTTACAACATGGGCATATCCAGTCTTTATTAATGTTAGTACTAGGATTTAAATTAACACAAGCTTTGTGGTATTTGCCATTGCACTTAGGACAAGTAGCGCCCCCTGTTGTAGATAGAAATTTACCACACCCGTTGCATTTGTTCATTTTTATTACGAAACAAAAACTTCAAGATATAAAAACTAGATGGCGTTGTAAACAATTATTTCTTTTAGAAATATTTATGAAATAAACTTTTGAAAATTTAGCTCGAATATAAAACACTTTTTTTACGAACAAACAAAATACGCCAACCGTGTGTAATGCGTGAGCAGTTTTCTTGGTATGTATATGTGCACATTAGTTCTTTGATTGCACTCTTAGTCCTGGATTGTTCCTGTCACAAACACTATGAATTTCACACAAATTACTTTATATTTTGCGTTGACTTCAATTGATGACGCGGGACACACACTATTAATTCGGATTTTACGTAGTTGTTTTACTAAATAGTCTTAATACATTTAAATTTAATAATATTAACAAGAGAGATAATATACTCCTCACGATACTACGATACTCACGATACTACCCTCAAGTCTATAAGTCTATTATAGATCATACCCCAAGTATTCTTTTAAAAATATATTCAATGTACAGTTTTGACTTTCCTACCATTTTATTATATGTATAGATAAATTCTTTACACGTAATCAAGAAGACGGTGAATCAATTCAACAATACGTTACGTCATTACGTCTTTTAAGTAAAAAATGTGAATTTAGCCAACTCGAAGAGGAACTAATAAAAGATCGAATTGTGTGCGGCGTAAGAAACAATACTGTTCGGGATCGTCTTTTAAGATGTGACGACCTTGACCTAGATAAAGCTATGAAGCTGTGTCAAGCTGAGGAAGTGTCGCAGGAGAGCGGCCGGGAGATGTGCAGCGGCGCGGCGGGCGCGAGCGTTGCTCAGGTGGATGCTGTGCGTGGCTGTTATACGCGCGGCAGGCGCGACGGCGGAGGCAGGCGCGGCGGCGGCGGTGAGGGCGCGCGGCGTGCCCGCGGCCTGCATGCCGCGCACCCACCGCCGCGGGCACGGTTCGGCGAGCGTGCCGGCTGCGACGGATGCGGCAGCGTGCGCTGCGCCGAGGACCGGTGCCCTGCGAGACAGGTTGTGTGCTTCGTGTGTGGTAGGGCTGGACATTTCGCCCGTGTATGTAAGTCAAATTTATTATATAATAATACTAAAGTGAAACGGGTATATGAAATAGAACAAAATAGGGTCAGTTCGGATTCGGAAAGTGAAACATTTTTGATTTCTGTAATCAAACGCGACATAGAGAATTCCGAGTATTGGTGTGAAACTCTTAAGTGCGATTTAGGATCAGAAAAATTTAAATTAGATACGGGGGCCGATATCAATGTTATGTCTTATATAAAAATTTTGTCGTTAGGGTTTGATTCGAACTGTATTAAACGCAGTAATATTAATTTGTAAACATATAACGGTGAAGTTATACCTATTAAAGGCATTTGTTATTTAAATTGGAACTATAAAAATGTGAAGTATGATTTGGAATTTGCGATTGCGGATTTAAAATGTCAAAGTGTGCTGGGACGAACATCTTGTGAAAAGCTAGGCTTAGTTAAGAGAATTCACTCAATTAACCTGGCGGAATTTGAAAATTTATTTAAAGGTCTACGTTGCCTTCCGGGCAGGCGCGGTCGCAGGCTAAAATTTTGGGGGTGGTCACAACTGAATTTTGGGGGGGGGGGGGTCACAACGAAAGTTTTAATCGCAAATATCTTTTTCTAGCTTCTTTTCTTCTAAAAGGTTCATCTTTTCATGATTTTGGGGGGGGTCATGTCCCCTGCGACCCCCCCCCTGGGACCGCGCCTGCTTCCGGGTAAATATCACATTGTTGTCGATAAAACAGTGCAGCCGGTTATTAGTTCAAATAGGAAGATTCCTCTTAGTATGCGAGATCGGCTCGCAGTTGAGCTTAAAAAAATGGAAGACCTTGGAGTAATTCGTAAGGTTTCACATCCCACGGAGTGGGTTCATCCGTTAGTGCTTGTAGCTAAAAAGAATAATGGGTTCAGCGCGCGCACTTCCAGCTGCTCACGGTGGCGAAGCTCGCGGCGCGGCTGCAGGGTTCGCAGTATTTCTCAGTGCTGGACGCCAACTCTGGGTTCTGGGCCGTGCAGCTGGACGAGGACAGTGCGGACCTCTGTACATTCACAACACCCATCGGTAGGTACCAATTTCTTAGGTTGCAGTTTGGTATAAATTGTGCGTCAGAGGTATTTCATGCCAAAATGCGTCAACTGCTGGAAGACCTGGAGGGCACTGATAATTTCATAGATGATATTATAGTATGGGGTAGATCGAAACAAGAACACGACGCTAGACTTATCGCGTTATTACGTCGGGCTCAAGAAATTAATCTTAAATTTAATATGTAAAGAGAAATGTAAAATTGGTGTGCGAGAGGTGACTTATCTGGGACATATTTTTGATGCCCCCTCGCATGCGTGCCGACACCGACAAGGTCAAAGCAATTTTAGAAATGCCGGAACCAAAAGATAGGAAATCTTTAGAACGTTTTTTAGGTGCTGTAAATTATTTATCAAAATATATATCACACTACTCAGAATGTGCATTGCCTTTAACGAACTTGTTAAAAAAAGTCAATAACTGGCAGTGGGAGCAGAGCGAGCAGCAAGCGTTCGATAAATTGAAGCAGAGTGTATGTGAGGCGCCCGTGCTGGCGCTGTTCGACGTGTCGCGGCCCGTGCTGCTGTCGGTGGACGCGTCGCAGGACGCGCTGGGCGCGGGGCTCATGCAGGACGGGCGCCCTGTCGAGTATGCGTCACGAACACTGACGGATGCGCAGCGACGATATGCGCAAATTGAAAAAGAACTCCTAGCCATAGTTTTTGCATGCGAAAAATTCCATCAGTATATATATGGTAAGCAGAAGGTTATTGTAGAATCCGATCATAAACCGTTGGAGAGTATATTTAAAAAACCATTAATGTCCGTCCCAGCACGCTTACAGCGAATGATGCTAAGGATTCAGTGCTATGATTTGGTGGTTAGCTATAAACCAGGTAAATTTATGCATATACCTGATACCTTATCACGCGCGCCCTTACCCGATTTATACAGCGAAGAGGTTCATGAAAATGTATTACTACAAATAAAAATGGTGATTAATAATTTAACGATATCACATAGTAAGCTTACTTTAATTAAAAAAGAAACCAGCAAAAATTTTGATTTAATAAAATTAATAGAGTACATAAAAATGGGTTGGCCAGATCATAAATATAATGTCATTGATGGTTTAAAAATATACTGGTCAATAAAAGATGATTTATACGTAGTAGACGGGGTTATATTTAAAGACAATTTGGTATTAATTCCACCAGCTCTGAGAGAACAAATGCTTCAACTGGTTCACGAGGGCCACCAAGGTATAGACCGGTGTAAACGCCGTGCAAGGCAGGTTATATTTTGGCCTAACATGGTTCGTGATATTGAGCAATATGTTAAACGTTGTAACGTTTGTCGGGAGAACTTAAATGCACCTGCCCGTGAGCCGATGATTCCTGTAGAGATACCGAGTTTACCGTGGAAAAAAGTAGGGTCTGACTTATTTGAATTTAGGAAGAATCAATTTCTTATCATCGTTGATTATTATTCAAATTTCGTGGAAGTTCTTAAATTAAA
Source organism: Stenoptilia bipunctidactyla (assembly GCA_944452665.1). Classification (NCBI taxonomy): domain Eukaryota; kingdom Metazoa; phylum Arthropoda; class Insecta; order Lepidoptera; family Pterophoridae; genus Stenoptilia; species Stenoptilia bipunctidactyla. The sequence continues at coordinate 22,796,176 of OX101740.1, read as the reverse complement.
TAGCACAACTTCTAACTGTATTATACAATGTATGAAGGAAGTATTTTCACGGCATGGAATTCCGCAGATTCTAATCAGTGATAATGGGCCGCAATACAATATTCGTGCTTTTAGAACCTTCTCAAAAGAATGGGGATTTGATCATGTGACGTCATCACCTAACTATCCACAGGCAAACGGTAAAAGCGAGCGCGCTGTTCTAACAGTCAAGTCAATGTTAAAAAAATGTCATCATAGTGGTGGAGATTTTCAATTGGCCTTATTAAATTATAGAAATACTCCACGTGACGGTTTGAGTTCTCCCGCGCAACTGTTAATGAGTCGTCGTTTGCGTTGTAAACTTCCAGTTTGTGATGAACTTTTGAAACCAAAACCAATTGATAGCACTGAATACAGAAATATGATAGATAAACAAATATTTTCAAAGTATAATTATGACAAAAAGTGTAAACCTCTAGCAACTTTAAATTCAGGTGATAGTGTAATATGTGTAAATGGTGAGGAGCGCTTTAAAGGCACTGTTTTAAGTGCTGCTAACACACCTCGCTCGTATTATATTGAAAGCCAATCTGGTGGCCGATACAGACGTAATCGCAGGCATTTAATAAAAACGGAAATAAAATCTAGTAATAGTTGTACATGCAATGAATTAGGCGATGAAATGGGCCAGTCAGACAAAATATGTAAAGATTCTTGTAATGAAACATCAGATCCAACTGATACTTGTGAGTCAGCAGTAGAAAAAGGTCAGCATATGCCAATTACCTCACCTGTTCATAGAATGATTACTCGTAGACGTAAAAAACTTTTAGAAATAGATTAAATTTTTCATGTATTTTGTAAAAACATTCATTAACTAAGTAGGTATAAGTTTGCAATGTAGGTGATGCTCATTTTAAAAAGTATTTTTTTTTATACTATGTACTTAGGTATATATTTTCCTTTCATTCAAAGTTTCTGCTTTTAGTTTAAGTTTTATATAGGTACCTAAAGTTGTTTTGTTAAAAGGGAAGGAGTGATAGTTATTATGTTTAGATTTATATAAAAAAGTAAATGTTGTGTAAACAATCTTAAAGGGAGAGATGTTGTAGGTAGTCTATATATTTATCACATATTAGTATTATAGATAGTATTGTAAGTGGTGGGTAGATTAGGATGTGAATAAAGGACAGTTCTTGTCTCGTACTGAGTGTGTTTCATTGTATCACAACAGGGACCTTACCCGCACGAGTGCGGGGGAGGGAACAAGGGCAGCGCAATACGAACACTCGGGAGCGGCCGCAGACACGACCGTTCGGGAGCGAACGCAAACGGGAAGTGTGTATTTTAGTAGTAAAATGTGCTATTTTTATAGGTACAAAATTATCAAGGTCATTTGAGTAAGACAACAACAAGTGTGTGAATAATAAAGCAACACAAACTAGGAGAATACGCGCTTCAATACACGTGCGCTGCCGCGTCTCCCCGATTATATAAAAGGAGCAGCGTCCAGTGTTGCCAACAGATAAACAAGCTCTCCACCAGATTCAACTTCTAAAACCACCAGAAAACCACTAACAAATATCGGCTCTACCCCAAAAATTTGTAAAAATCACTAAAATTTCCACTAAACAAATTTTTGGTTTTTATGAAAGAAAACAGTAAGTAGTTATATTACTAAAAAATGTTCTTTGTTATTACGTAATAAAATATTTAAAATCAGTAAATCAACATACAATATTATTAGTAAATCAACAAGTTAAGATGAGGAACATAAAAATTATTCAATAACTACAAAAATAAAGTTATATTCTAAAATTCATCTTCCGATGAACTTTTGTCTGCCCTATCGTCTGTTTCACATTTATAGGATTCTTTGGTCCCGATTTCTTTTGTAACATTTATTGGAAGTTCATAATCTTTGCAGCATTTTCCTTCCAATCTTAAACCACAGCGTATTCTTAATATAGCAGTTAAAAGATTCAACTTCATTCAGTTCCTCTGCTTGTTTTTTATAACATTCATACTGCTGAAAAGTCTCTCCACATCGGCATTAGAATGAGGCAGTATAAAAAGAGTAATCGCAAAAGTCGCTAATTCCTCAAATCTAGATTCCCCTTGAGCATCTTTGAAATGCAATATTTCATTCATCAAAAATAACATATTTTGTAACGTTTTAATGCCTTGGTGGATGAGTGATAGCATTTTAGTAATTGAAAGTAAATTCTACTAAACCACTAGAAAAAACCACCAGCCACTAAAAGCAATATTTCGCCACTAAAAGGGGGGTCGAAACCACCAGTTTTAGTGGAAAATCCACTAAGTTGGTAACACTGGCAGCGTCGCCGCCGCTCGTTCTTGGATTGGCCGCGACTGCTAATACGTCCAAAGAGTACCTGCACGGACCTCTCTCTCTAGTGGCATCTCTGCGCGACTTCGCGAAAAATAAGGATACAACTCCAGGGGATGATGGAATTTATTTTTCAATGATAAAGCACCTTCCAGATAATGGCAAACAAGTCTTGATTTCCATATATAATAAGTTCTTATTGTCGGGGTTTGCACCGCATCAATGGAGAAGAACGAAAATAGTCCCTATTCCAAAGATTAATAATCAGGATCATCAATCACATAAAGATGTACGACCAATAGCTTTAATGTCTTGCCCATGTAAAATTTTTCATGCTATTCTCAAACATAGGTTAGAATGGTTTTTAGAATCCAAGAATTGTTTTTCCACAAACACGGTTGGTTTCAGAAAGTCTCGGTCTTGCTTAGATGCACTTGTACGCTTAGTTTCCCATGTTCAGTTAGGATTTAGTAGTAATTTGATAACTTTAGGATGTTTCATTGACATAAATAACGTATAGGTATAATATGGTTGATGTTAAGACTTTATTAAATATGTTAAACAATATAGGAGTAGATTCCAATATATGCTACTACTTGTGGCATCTTTTAAGTTCTCGAGAATTAATTTTAAAATATTCGGATAATTTTAAATTATTAAGAACAACAGGCCGGGGTCTTGCTCAGGGTGACCCATTATCTCCTTTATTATTTGTGGTGACTCGGAATGAACGAGTGAATGGAATAAAGATTGAGGCATCGAGGCGCCCTCTCGTATCTCTGTTATGGCATTCAAAAAGCATACAATCACTACGTTCTAATGGCATTGACCGGTTGACAGCGCGTGCGAGTGGACGTGTCGACTCCTCTGACTAAGTACTGATTGTGTTTTATTTCACCCAGTGCTAGTAGAAATCGGCGGAACGCCACAACTGGCGACGAGGATGAATATGTGAGTGCATATACTATTATTCTGCAAAAGCAGAACAAATGTGTTACCGTGTTTAAGCTGGTACATAATGAGCAATTTTTATATTTGATTTGAAATGCATAAAAAAAAGAGAAAGTGTAGATTAAAATATTAATATTTATACTGGCACTCTGTAAATTTATTTGAGAAAGTATTACAAAAGTCCCTTGATGTATAAAATTATTTTTAAAATAAAGGAGAATGGGCAAAATTGTATGGAGCGTGTCCTATTGGCGGCCAACAATGATTGTGGTATTCACTGATGTGGTTTAGTCCTACAATCACTGTATAGAAGTTTTATTGCTGGGATTCCCATAGGAAGCGAGTAAAATGAATTTTTGTGTTAGAAGATTTTGCGTCGTTTTACTAAGTATTCAGACTTTTTTCAGTGCTAAAATGAAAATGTAAAATAAAAAACTAACGTATATGACTTTCAAATATATTTATTGAGTAGTGTTGTGTTTATATTACATAACTGAAAAATATATTAGAAATAACATAGCTACACTCGTCAAAATACAATGTTTTTATATCTTTTTTTAGATACCCAGAATGAGTAGATGATGCAAAATGTTACAATACGTAAGAATTTATTATAGTTAAGGCTAAATGCCTCAATGCTTACAGATTGCAGGAGAATATAGCATGCTTACATATTAATCCATTCTTATACAGATATTCAGTGTAAAACAAAACTAAGTATGGTAGGAATCTTCACAAGAAGACGTAATACATTACATGAATGACAACTTAGTAATGACAGCTCTTACTGCTGAAATCTAAAAGAAACCAAGTAAGTGAGCAACACATTAGATAAATGATAGCACAGTAATGAAAACTCTTAGTAATAAATAAAAATAGTTTTAGTTTTCACTTTATTTTGTACCTAATCATGTTCTATTATGACACTTAATTCTGCTGCTGGTAACAAAACATCTTCCGTTTGGTTTTTTGCCCATCCTAAGTACCACACCACGGACATAACATGTGCAGCATCCAACTGTACGCCTGCCACTCAGGCAAGTACAATAATAATGAGTGATAGCATCTCGTCCGTTTATTTGTTGGACGATTATAATATACGAATTATAAGTCTTGGATCTTGCATGTCTGGATTGGATTCGAACACGTAGCAACCACACATGTTGCTATTCAATATACTCACTAAGACCCCTTATTTGTTGCTCTCGGTACACTTCAATATTATACAAGCCTTACGTTAAGTGCTCAACATAATAGCTGCGGGCTAACTTAATCTGATATGTACCAAGTGCAAACAGAATAAGATACTCTTCTGATAGATTTGGGAAATCATCGAACGTTTGGCCACCACTTATGCTTTGAAATGTTGCTCTTTGTCTATTCCTATTATAACGTACAACGTAGTCTGCTAGATGGTTTGATAGACTCAAGCGGTTATTTATTATATTTACAAAAGTTGTTGCATGTATATTATCATGTACCCGGAAAGCATTAATCAGTGAAGCTGCTATTTTAAAATCTTCGAACATGTAATTTAGAGCCCTATTAAAATAATCTTGTCGAAACAATTTAAAATCACGCTTGAATCTACCATTTATAACTTCCACAACCCAGTGGCATATGATGACCAGCCGTGACTTATTAGCTTGTTCGGTTGTGATCTGATCAGCTTGGAGATCTTTAGTTGCAGGCATATAAGCCGAGTAGTTGAAACGTGTCAAATCCGGCAACTACGTTGAGCGGGCCCCGCCGTGGCTTAATACAAAATTCCTCCGCCTACCCGTGATGGGACCCCGCGATGGAGCAACTTTACATGAGCGGGGCCTGCTCAACGTAGTTTCAGCGCTAATAGGATATCCATACGTTATTCACATTTAAATATATTTTTTTACAAATGACCAACAGCGTAACGTCCATAGTAAAAGTTATCCATTAGTAGTTGGACTTTCATTTGGCACAGGTTTCGTTACTGGCCGCCAATAGGACAACATGCCCATTCTCCTTTAAAGTGAATCTTACTAAGTGCCTTACTTTTATAATATGCTTTGAGTAATAAGCTTACTATCATATCAATATCAAAATTCAATTAGTTGTATCTAGAATCACAATTGTTCAATACTAGTTAGGTACAAAAGTTCTCATTGCATAAATGTAAATTTGCTCATTTTGGATAGATTGTTAATAAGTACATCAATACTAATGAAATGTTTCGTGTAAAATTCTATGATTATACAGTTTCATCATTAAAATGAGGTTAAAAAATTACTCAATGATAAACTAATGTAAAATAACATGAATTTCGCAAAAATGTTTTTCAACTCTGTGTGCCTAGTGCGAGTTGCAAAACGTTTTGCGAATAACTTTACCATCGCGTTAATCGAGCTTACTCTACACGTATCGACTATCGAAAACTTGCGAGTGTGAGTTTCAACCCAAGCTAACCAATCGAGTCGCGTTTACTCACTGTGAAATGTGATGTCCGTAAGCTTCGTGAAACAAACCGACCATTTTTAGGAGACTATTTCTGATATTGGGTCTTATAAAATACGAATATCTGTTTAAATCGTTGGGGTTATAGCAGTTTGTTTATGTTAGCAAAATTGTTTATGTTATGAGTTTTGAAGAATGGGTTACAGTGAGCCAAGTATGTTTATATTAAAATGAGGACATGTCCTATACATGAAAAAAATATCAAGTAAGGTCTAGAAACGTTTAACTTTCATAAAAAAATTAATTTATTTTATTACTTAAATACAAAGGAACCCGTCGTCGTGACGATTTTAGACTTGTTCTAAAATAAAAAATTTAACATCTTTTTGAACAAACGATATCGAGCCTTATAGGTAATTTAGGTTAAATCTACCAATGGATTATAAATGCGCGAGCTCTTTTTCCAATATTTTTCATTATAATTGCACTCAATTTGTCCTTAAACATATTAAATAAGTATAACACGCAAAACAAAACTAATAAACTTATGTTTTCACGACCATCTCACTGCGAGAATACAAGTGAGAAGTTTTCGAACGCGTTTACGTTTACGTTACTATTCGAAACGTCAAAAACACAACTCGCACTCACAAAACATTTCAAACTACCAATCACGTGCAATATCGTTCTCACTTTCGAATGCGAAGGGGTCGATTGTTTACGATGTAAAAACTCACACTCAGGAATTAAGTTTCCCATTTGTGCCACTAGTTGGCGTTGTTTCGATCCCATACAAAACGAAGTTTACGTAAACGTGATGGTGAAGTTAAAAAAACTCGCACTAGGCACACTGGTTACCTGAATTTGATCAAGTAATCAAAAGTACAAAAATCCTAAATTATCGGTTGGAATATTCATGAGTCATCGTGTTAATAACAACCCATTCGAATTGTTTTTGTCAAACAATGTTAAAGTTGAAAATTTCTTATTAACAATGGATAATCAACCCATTAATAAGAAATAAATAGATTAGTTTTGTAGAAACAATAAATATAAGCGATGGTGCATTAACATGAATTGATAATTTATAAATCAGGTTGACTGTATCAATCAATTTATGCAAATAAAATGTTTCTATGAGATTGTACAATGATGTTTTTGTCAAACAATGTTAAAGTTGAAAATTTCGTATTAACAATGGATAATCAACCCATTAATAAGAAATAAATAGATTAGTTTTGTAGAAACAATAAATATAAGCGATGGTGCATTTACATGAATTGATAATTGATAAATCAGGTTGACTGTATCAATCAATTTATGCAAATAAAATGTTTCTATGAGTTTGTACAATGATGTTTTTGTCAAACAATGTTAAAGTTGAAAATTTCTTATTAACAATGGATAATCAACCCATTAATAAGAAATATATAGATTAGTTTTGCAGAAACAATAAATATAAGCGGTGGTGCATTTAAGTGAATTGATAATTGATAAATCAGGTTGACTGTATCAATCAATTTATACAAATAAAATGTTTCTATGAGTTTGTACAATGTACTTCTCATCTAATGCAACTAAAATGTTCCCATGAGGTTGTACAATGTACTTCCCATCTAATGGTATAACGAGTAGTGTTTGTGTATCTGCTAAGTAGATACTGTACACTGTCTCATGTCCGCAAGTTGGGGTAACGTGGAACGGCCAGTCGGTCGAGCGACGGAGTCGGTGTCTGACGTTACCTAGGGCTTGGCGTGACAGTGAATCCGTAACCCAGGAGGGGCACTACATAACAACTTTTAAAACAACTGCACTAAAATAGTTATTGTGTCATCACAATGTTATGTTTATTTACAAAAAAATAACTAATTGGCTGTTGTAGATTTTCATTACATAAATACAGCAAACAGTAAAAATATGATCCGTTAGCTCTTTACTTTTACAAATGTTACATTACTTGATATGTCATGTAACAAATTAAGGAAATAAGATTCGTCGGTTAACATAAACAAAAGCAACTATGTTGCTTACAAAAGAAAACTATTATAACTTGTTAGAAAGGAGTATTCATTCTGCCATTAGTTATTAAAATTTTCGAAAAACAATTCATTTAGCTGAAATGACACAAATGAGTGTTAGGACGGCTAGGTGCGCTGACGTATCTCGGACTGACGGTCGATAGTAGCTCGGTATTAATTGAGTTGGCATTGTAACTGACGGAACGTACTCGCGAATAAAGATTTTGTTGTGACTAAGCCAGGATTATGCCCAAGCCCACAGACTCGGTACTAAGTAACTGTCCAGTGATTATTTCCATCGTGTTTAATAAGCGTCATCGCTCACATCAGAAGAGCGATAAGCCTAAATCCTAATATTAATTAGTGTGTCGAATTATTTTTGCGAATAGTCTTCTCGGATCTGCCCAAGCTTAAATTTCGTTTGTGATTAGAGTGGTTTGTGGTAACCTCCGACATACAATCATAGATCTGTTGAAATAAGGCAGTATATTTCCTAAGAATAAAGGTGTATAACTGAAACTTATCGGATGCTGCCTAAGTCTAAAGGAGCTATCTGACGGAGGGATCTGTGGTTGTGTGATTATGGAGAGAACTATAATTAATCCCTGTCTAAGTCTAAAGAAGTGATTAATTATGGAAACAGTTTTAGAGTGAGAGAGTCAGTGATTAGAGTAAATTCACGTGCCTAAGATAGTTCATAATTTTTGTTAGTTTTGTATAGCTTGCACAGATGTGACAAGGTAAAATTGTTTTGAAATAACGTACGGTTTGTCGAGACGTATCAAATGGTTTTTCGTAACTTTAGTTGATATAGATGAAGTTCAATTTAAGGCGAAAGTATAATATTCAAAAGTTTTGATATTGCGTTTTAAGTACTTAATGATGATGAAAGTAAATTTAACGTTGAAGTTGTAGATTTTCTTTCTGATTATCGTATTTCCGTGATTCGGTAGAAATCGCTTTGTATCTTGCCGATCTTAGATTATTTTGCTACGATTCTTAGGAGACACGTTTTCTTATGTTTTGGTAACGGTAAACTTGTTATTATTTTGGCAATTGAAACATAATATTTCGATAGTGTGTGTTTAATGGATCACGGAGATAGGTTATAACCTCAAGATTGGAAATGCGTTTAAATAATACTTTGAATTTGTTGCGATTGACAAAAGAGCTAACGTCGAGATTGAAAATGTGTTTAAATCATACTTTGAATTCGTTGCGATTGACAAAAGATCTGGATTTTATTTTAATACTTTGTTGTTGTGAATTATGAAGTACAATGCAATGCTCTTATTGGTTTGATATACGCCATAACCGGATGGAGGTTATGAGTGTGGGTTGATATAACCGGATAGAGGTTATGTTACGTTTTGTGACGGGATGGATGCAGAAGAGCTTTGCATTGTTTGTTAATTAATTGGGTTATTCTAGCAGCGTATGTTTGCTTTGTTATGTTCAACCGCTGTCAAATTGTTTGATGTTACATTCAAAGTAAATTTCATTGTTTAATGTGCGGTTTTCTTATCGAAAGTATTGTGGTTCGTACAATGCGTTGACGTTAGCCGATTCCTACTGAGTTTCTTGCTGGTTCTTCTCAGTAGATGGATCTTCCGAACCAGTGGTAGCTTTACGTAAATTGTTAAATCGTGGACTGAAAATTTTGATGGAAATATTAAATTGAAGTAAAATAAAAATAAAAATCTGTAGCGGTTAAAGTTTTGAAGTTGCCAAAAGTACAAGTATCCATTGCAGTTGTAAAGAAAGATGTAATTTCTGGTTTTGGAAGAGTGGATACGGGTTCTCGTTCGTTGGTTTTGTGACTACGCCAGAATGATTCTGGGTAGTGTGTTGAAGGAGTCATTGGTTGACTCAGGTTTTCCGTGGGGAAATGATGTAATTGCTGTTAACCACAAACGATATACCTTGTTGTTAATAATGAAATTAATGGATATCAATGTTTGATTTGGAGATAATTGTTGCTCAATGGTGCTTGAAACTTGGTTAAATAAACGGTATTTTTGTTGTTGAGTATTCTACAAGATTTATAATGTAAAGAATTCAAACTTGTGTTTTTTTCTTTTGAGAATTAGCTTGACTTCATTGTCAGGAGTGGCCAAGCCGCCACTTTGGTATGATTGTTTCAGATTAACACACGAGGACGTGTGTCATCGCAGGATGGCCGTGTTGGCGATAACGATGAGTTTGCGATATTAAGATGTTTGTATGACTTCATGGCAGCGGAAGTATGTTGGTGGTACTGTTGAAGAGGGCGCTGAATGCAATGAATGACTGACATTCGATTGCAGCGCCATAGGTTGTATCTTGAGGTGGGATGATGGCAAGTGACACAGATACGGTTAGGACGGCTAGGTGCGCTGACGTATCTCGGACTGACGGTCGATAGTAGCTCGGTATTAATTGAGTTGGCATTGTAACTGACGGAACGTACTCGCGAATAAAGATTTTGTTGTGACTAAGCCAGGATTATGCCCAAGCCCACAGACTCGGTACTAAGTAACTGTCCAGTGATTATTTCCATCGTGTTTAATAAGCGTCATCGCTCACATGGGTGAGTTAGGATATAGCTTATACTATATACCAAAGACCAAACTCTTACCCCATTTATTTTTGCCAACATTTATTGGTCCATTACAGCCACCGATATTAATTTAATAATGGTTTCTGTATATGATTTTCACTAATATTGCAGAAAGTTTTACACACTTTCAAAGTTAAGTGTCATTTCAATAAAACTTTACAACAAATTCACTTTGTAGTAATATAATGCATTAATTCAACTTCCATGCTGGACTGGGAGTGGAAGAGGAACGTGGAACGTGCCGGCTGCTTCTCTTCCCGGGCATGCCGTGGGAGTCAGTTGGGGGACAGAGGTTTTATTGACGGTTTTGCGGGCGATATGCTGGCCCCCTGTCGCTGCAATGGCCTCTCTCCATCATAATAGTACCTCTGAATTTGTCAAACGAGACCGCAGATGGTTTCATAGCCTCTGGTGTTCTGCCTACACCGTGGGGAATGCAGGCGTGAAGTTATGCACTATGCAATTCACTTGGTTTTAGTTATAGTTACTTGTTTCACTTGAACGGTTAGTGGCAATAATACTATTATATTCGATTTTGTTTGATACTATTTCATAATTTTAACCAAAAAATTTAACAAAGAAATAACAAAAAAAAAAACAAAAATACTGACTGAGTGAACTGTGGAGGGTCAAGTTCACATGATTTCAAATTGCGTTATTGTATAACTAAGTGCAGTCCAGTTATTGTACTTTGCATCTTATTTGTTGTGCAGTGCTATTGGCCTAGCCGACATTTGCTTATATCTCTTGATTTAGTACCCTTATTGTTTTAGTTCAGACAAAATTGTCTGACTGAGATTACTGAAATTGTAATTAATTTGTAACCATAGTAGGTTAGAAAAGCTATAAATAAAGTCGATCATAACCTGGTTGTGTCCAGGTTGAAGGTTTACAGTCTTTCCCAGGCTGAGAATCAATATAAACTTTCATTATTTAAAGCAAGATGTGTTGATATTGATAAAATTTATCAAGGTTGTTTAAAAATTGCGTGTTCAATTGTCCTTTGAAGCCACCGAAGATTTAGATAAAATCAATACGGACAAACGTAAAATTATAATTTATTGATATTATAGCAAAAGCATGTTATTAAGAGCTTAGAATTTAAACCAGACTTTCCTATCACTTTATTAGGATGTACCTACTAAAGGCTTGAAAAAAAAAAACAAAAGTGATTCAAGTTTTAGAAACGACCACTGACAACTCAAAGCCATGTAAAACATTCCAAAGAGCTCATGTTTCTCACAGTCAAGGTAGAAATAACAAAAAGCCAAAAATAAATTTCTTTGAATGTTCGTAATAGAAAAAGGTTCATTATAAATAATAAATTGTGTCTTCGATATTTGCTTGTATGGAACTAGCTAAAATATTACACAATACTATCCAATATTGAGCGAGGTTAAAATAAGCCAAGCCCAAAAGTCAGACTGGAAAAAAAAAGACATGTTAGACTATCTTACAATGCACAATAGTACTCCGCATTGGAAAAAAGCAAATTGCCTTCTTTATGATTCTTTTTAATAGGTTATTTCAGGATACACTCCTACTTACGCTATTCACTTGGAACATGACGTAGCTCATGAACAGGTCAAGGATAGAAAGAAAGAGATGAAAAAAAAAGGAAAGGACAAGCTGGAGTGTCATCGAAATGTTGTTGTTAAGAAGATCGAGGGTATTTGGTAGTAGTGTAGAAAGATTGTATTATAGAATTGTAAGTGGAGGAAGATAAAGATAGAAAAAAAAAGGAAATGAATTAGAGTTTATAATTTCATATAGCTAAGCAATGTTATGACCAAGTTGTTTTGGGGATGTTAATCAAGTATGAATACTTTATAATTAATGTTACACGTAATCAAAATTTTAAATTCAATTTGAGTGGTTTTAACAATTAATTGTAAACTTGTTAGTTACTTTATTAGCTTTAAGATATCCGGATGCAAGAGAAGGAACTTCCTGTCTGAAAACTGTTATTGTGTATTTTTAAAAGATGATTGCTGTTGAGTTTCTTGCCACTTCTTCTCAACAGATCGACTTTAGTGGTGGTAGATTCAGTTCAATTTGTAAATAACGTAACGTTTTAATTTAAACAAAAAATAAAGAAAGGAGAGATGTGGTGACTCGGAATGAACGAGTGAATGGAATAAAGATTGAGGCATCGAGGCGCCCTCTCGTATCTCTGTTATGGCATTCCTCCTCTGACTAAGTACTGATTGTGTTTTATTTCACCGGCACCCAGTGCTAGTAGAAATCGGCGGAACGCCACATTATTTAATGTGGTAACGATGCATATTTCTAAAGACATTGTTAATATTTGTATTTCTCAATATGCTGACGATTTTGTTATTTATGGTAGTTATAAAAATATTCAGAGTGGATCAGTAATTATGCAATCCAATTTAGATAAATTGTGGAAGATGGTTGAAGCCCTTGGTTTTGAGGTGTCTGAAAAAAAGACAAAGGCCTGCTTATTTAAAAAAGGGGTAAACAGAGAGGAAATTTATTTACAACTGAACGGAAATCGACTTGCATTAGTAGAATGTGTAAGTATCTTGGAATTTGGTTCGATAGCATAAAACCTCAAAATCTGTAAATCAACTAAAAATTTTGGCAGGATCTAATTGGGGAATTCATCCCAAAATTTTAAGAAGATTGTACATTTCTTTAATACGTAGCCGTTTGGATTATAGTAGTTCTCTCTATGACTCAAGTGTGAAAAGCCATCTGGCCAAACTCGATAAAGTGCAAAACCTATCTATGCGAGTTATGGTGGCTTCATAAGGAGCACTCCAATTCACGTAATGCAAAACGAACTTTGTCTGCAGCCTCTCCGCCTTCGCAGATATGGGGTAAATTTGGTAAATGCGGTAAATTTTATTTAAAAAGTAAGTAGATCGTTTAAAAATTATGAAACAGAAGGGATTAAACGCAGTTCAAACACAACTTTTTCTTAATAATCACTTATATTTTAAATTATTTTACAACTAGCAGAGCTTCTGCTTATTTCAACGCACGCCAGAATAATAATCATATATCCTTAAGTCAGTTTACAGATCCTCGTTCCGGAAGTCACGCCTAAGCGTTGCTAGAACTGTTTTGGCGGTCTGTCTCCTGATTGGCTACCTTTGGCGGCAAAACTGATCATTGGCCGCTTGGTGTGGCTAGGCTCGGCCCGATAGATGGCGTGGCGGAACACGTGGCTGACCGTTAAGGCAGCAACTGTCGTGATTGGCTGGCTTTGGCAGCAACCTTAACCATTGGTTGCTTGGCATGGCTTGGCTCGGCTCGGTAGATGGCGTGGCGTGACACATAGGCTACTCGGCTTGGCATGGCTCGGTCCGATAGGTGGCGTGGCGTAACAGTCGGCCATCCTGCAACAATTGCTCCCGCAATGAGCAAAACGGGGTTGATTAGCTTTCTAATAAATCAATAAGGTCCTCTGTTTCTAGTTGGTCATCAGAGCTGCTGGCACTGTCAGATACAAGAGCTACACTGCGATACGGTCGCAAGGAGTCCGCGGAAACTAATCCAGTAAAACTTTTGTACCCTCTCAAACCCTTAATACTCCTGATTTTGTATCTGTCATTGCCCACAACTCCTATAATAATATAGGGACCTGAATAAAGATCATCCAATTTTGTATTAACTCTAGCAGCGCTACTTGTGGGGGCTTGTCTCCATATAACAAAGTCCCTTTTTTTATAGATGTGGCAATTTTTACGGCGTTTATCAAAATTACGTTTCATTTTAGCACTAGCTTTATCAATACGCAAACTAGCCTTATGTTGTTTAGACTGGGTCGATTCAGTAACACGCCCTGGAATAGTTACATCACATACTGACCTACTATTTCGTGCAAACAGCAAATCATATGGTTTAAAACCGGTGGTGTCATTAATACTATTATTAATACCCCAAATTACATCAGGAAGATAGTTAGACCAGTTATTAGCTGCTTCAGTAGGGTCAGTAGCGCGTAAGGCATTCAATATAGTGCGATTAGTGCGTTCCACTTGCCCGTTGGTACGCGGACACGCAATTGCATTCATTGTATGTCTAAACTGTTTGTCAGTTACAATTTTTTTAAAGTAACGACTAGTAAATGCCGTTCCGTGGTCTGTCACTACCCTATCTGGATAACCAAATAAAGCAAATATTCTTCTAAGAGTTCTAATTGTCTCTACAGAGTTTACTGTCCTAGTAGGCTCAGCTATTACAAATTTGGAAAACGCATCGGTTATAACCAACATATACTCATAACCCTTCTTTGTCCTACAGAATGGACCTAAATGTCCACGTGGACTACCCGAAAAGGTTCATTTGGTTTGGGAATAGGATGTAGCTTGCCTTCTTTCTTTCCATATTCACCCTTCCCATAAGCACAATGTAAACAGGCTGTAACATACTTTTTAATGAACCTTGTCATTTTTGGAAACCAAAAATCATTTTTTATTAAATCTGTAGTACGTTTCAGCCCTACATGCCCAATTTCGTCATGATTCATTTGAACTATTCTCCATCTAGCCGCACCCGGAACTACAAGCCTGTTTCCGTGAATTGTTTTCCTATATAGTCTGTCATGAATCATCGTATAATTATTTTTTATTTCAACGTCAGCCGAACCATTACGTAATTTACTAATTATGCTATTCAATTTTTCGTCCTGTGACTGAACCGTATAAAACCAATCTGTAATTTCAAGACGATTAATATTGACGGCATCTATTGGATTCCTACTGAGCGCATCAACATGTTTCATGCGTTCCCCAGGACGGTATTCTACGCTTATGTCAAATTCTTGTATTGACTGACAGCCACCATCTGGCAATACGAGGGATTATGTCGCGTTTTATCAAAGTTGCCCGTACGGCGGTACAATCAGTGATAACCTTAACTCGTTTACCTATTACATACACTCGGAATTTACGTAACGATTCTACGACAGCCAGAGTTTCGAGCTCATAGCTGTGGTATACGCTTTCTTCCCTAGATGTCACTCTGCTAAAATACATAACAGGACGCAAAGTACCATCTGATTGTCGCTGTAATAATATACCAGCTATCCCTGACTTACATGCATCTGTGTGTCTATTTCTAAAGCAGGGTCATATAACGCTAATACCGGCTTAGAGCATAAACAATTTTTTAATTCATTAAAACTGTTAGCTTGTTGATCGCCCCATACCCATTGCTCATTTTTCTTAGTCAAATTTGTGAGGGGGCGCGCTATAATTGCAAAGTTAAAGATGAATTTTCGGAAATAACTACACAAGCCTATAAACTGACGTATCTCGTGAACATTTTTAGGCACAGGAAATTGAGAAACTGCCGATAACTTTGAGTCTGCCGGCTGTATGAGAGATTTCGTCTTCTGGTAAAATTGGCAATTGATGGTAACTTTGGGCCATATCTAGGCTGGTAAAGTATCGCTTACCGGACAACTTCGAAACCTGATCGTCAATATTTGGTAAAGGATATCTTTCTTTTATAGTTACTGCGTTAAGCGCACGATAATCTACACATAGCCTACTATCGCCGTTCTTTTTCTTAACTAATATTACGGGAGAGGCATAATCGGATTCCGATTCTTTAATTATACCTGCATCTAATAAATCGCGAACTTTTAAATTAACTATTTCCTGTTCGGCGTGAGATAGCCTATACGGCTGACGGTATATCGGTTGCTGACTGGTAAGTTTAATCTTCATGTGTAGTAAATTAGTACAACCGAGGTCATTTGTACAGTAACCTAATAAGAGAAGGAGAGGAAAAATTTGTTCTGGCTCTTCCAGGTTACACATTTAAGCATGTCCCTAGAAAAGCAAACAATAGAGTGTCGAAACGACCGTACTACTTGCACTATACGTTCTCGTAAAAGTAACGAATCAAAAATATAAAACAGTCTAAGTTTACGGTGAAGTTGTTGTTTTTATGTGTGTCTATCCATTACGCCCGTGTGTGAGTGTTTGCGTCTGCGACGGGCTTGTTGTTGTTGCGATTACGAGCTATTTTATAGTGTCCTATCAACGATTGACAATTTTCATATGTGGGTAGTACTGAATTGGTAGATTTGAAAGAATCCATCCATTTCGCTTTATATAAGTGCCATCTAGCGGAGCGTTTGTGAACTTAAATAACAAATCGTTAACTTTTAATAACAAGTGTTAAATTGCTTCCAAATATGGCGAAATATCATAAGGCCGGTAAAGGAATAAATAACGATGGAAATTCTATTCCTTTCGACTGGGTGTGCCCGGAATGTTCAATAAAAAAGAAGCGTACAAGTGACAACAGCAGCACTCCTGTCCGAGGCGTCTGCGCTAGTCAGTCAGAGCGGGCTCCGTCACCTGCGGAGGAGATGGAAGTTAGTGCTATGCGCCGCGAGTTCGCCGAGTATATGGTCGAATTTAGGGAGTTTCGCATGGAGGTCCGCTCCAGTTTGGCTGGTATGATCGACCGGGTTAATGGGTTAGAACGAAGGCTTGATGCATTAGAGAACAGGGACACCGAAGTTACCACCGACAATAACAGGGTGACACAGTTGCAGCAGACGGTGGTCGCTCTTAAGCAGGAGCTCAATGATCGGGATCAGGACATGCTGCTGTCCGACTTAGAAATAGGACATATTCCGGAAGAGAAGGGGGAAAATGTGTTACAAACAATCACCGTGATGGCCGCGAAGCTAGGCGTCAAACTTGAGTGTAGAGATATAGTGTTCGCGGAGCGCGTTGGAGTGTTCGGGGCGGTGCACGCGGGCGGCGCCGGCGCGGCCGGGGCAGGCGGGGGAGCCAGGCCGCGGCCGCGCCGCGTTGTGGTGCGCCTGGCGCGCCGTGCGCTGCGGGACGAGCTGCTGCAGGCCGCGCGAGTGCGCCGCACCCTCACCAGCGCCGACGCCGGTCAGGCGGGCCCGCCCACCCGCATCTACATCAATGAGCGGCTGACGCGAGTCAACCACCTCCTTTTCCACCGGGTCCGTGAGGAGTGTCGCAAGCAGCAGTGGCGGTACACGTGGACGAAGCGGGGCCGCATCTACGCTCGCCAAGGGGAAGGGAAACAGGTTTACGCTATTCGTAACGATGCTGACCTCAATCGGGTTTTTAATATTGAGGCCGTTTGAAAGATGTCTTCATTTAAGTCTAGCTTTAGTGTTTTGTATAAGATTAGTTTATAACTCTTTTCGATTATTTATTGTGAATTCAAAAGATAACTTAAAGGCTATATTTTTCTTAAACATTATAGAATCCTCAAAGGTTGAAATTAATGAGAAAATAATAAAACTTAGTTGTGTTATTTGCAAAAGCTCTATCATTGTGTTGTTAAGTGTATATATTATGTATGTTTATAATATCATCGCATTACAAAATATGCTTGTTTATACCAGTAATGAGAAATACTTACTTTTTGTAGGAAGAGATAAAAAGTTTTCATTGCGTTACAATGGTTAATCATAGAATAAAGATAGGTTTGTATAATCCAGGTTCCCTAGGCACGAATCACGATAACTTTGTAGCCTCAGTTATTAGGAACGACATAGATGTACTTGCTATAAACGAGACCTGGCTGCGTGCGGGCGAGGAGGGCCGCGCGCCCGCGCCGCCAGGCTACCACCTGCGGCACGTGCCGCGCCCGCTCGGCCCACGCACGCGCGGCGGCGGCGTCGGCTTCTATGTCAGGCGTACTGTAAAGGTGCGTACTTTGCCCCATCCGGTAGACCCCCTGCACACGGCAATCGAACAGATGTGGTTAACGCTGACAGTAGACGGCAAAAAGCTGATCATTGGAACGGCATATCGTCCACCATGGCAGAATATAGATTTATTTTTTGATGCGATTACTGATACAATTAGTTCTTTTCCACAATCTCACGGTATAATTCTACTTGGTGATTTTAACATTGATGTAATGAAAATAAATAATTCTAAAACTACACAATTTAACACGTTCTTAACTTGCCTTAATTTGTCACAGCTAGTTACTGAACCTACTCACTTTACTGCCGACAGTCAAACACTACTAGATGTTATATGCACTAATATAAAAGCTAAGAGAACTAATATAAAACCCTAATATAAAACCTAATATAAAACCCACTAATATAAAACCTCAGAACTTGTGGGGTCGCTATATGGTCACTGTTTGATAGTAACTGAGTTCAACATAAAGCGTGAAAAACCTGTGCCCTTCACTATTTCTTATAGACCTAAGACTAATATATGTATTGAAATGTTTGAGAGCCATTTACAAACTATTAGATGGGACCTGCTATCATCGATTGATATTAATAAAATGATAACTACCTTTAACCACACGATTTTGGCTATTTTAGATGTACACGCGCCTTTGAAAACAATAGTGATAAAACAACGCTCATATCCTTGGATCACAGACACAATAAAAACTATGATGCGATTACGTGATAAGGCTGCTACAGATTATCACAAAAGTAAAATGGAGTTTAAAAGACGGTATTATAAAGACTTAAAATCTTTGACTAACCGGGCCCTGTTTTATGAAAAATCAGCTTACTTTAAGTATAATATAAACAGGAAAGCTCATAACTCCAAATTATTATGGAAAAATCTCAAAAATACATTACTGCCTAAAGAAAATACAGACCTTTCATCGATGTTCCATGATCCAAACATTATTCATCAACATTTTTTAAATATTCCTGGATTACCAGACGTCTGTGCATCACAGATTACATACTTTAAAAATCGTAAATTTATTGACGACGTAGTTTTTAGTATAAGGCCTGTTTCTCTAGATACAATAAAAAAAAAATTGGTAACTTAAAGTCGAACGCAGAAGGGTGCGATGCAATTAGTTTGGATATGCTGCTTATGACTTTACCATACACAATTTACTTTATAAAAGATCTAATTAACACGTCCATAACTACTTCTACCTACCCTGATTTATGGAAAACTTCAGTTGTTCTACCAATACCAAAAATCCAGTACACTTAAAAGATCTTCGTCCCATTAGCAATTTACCGTGTCTGTCTAAAGTTTTGGAAAAATGTGTTTGTACGCAGCTGACAGATTTTTTAGATAAACATAAAATTTTACCTGAGGAGCAGTCGGGTTTCAGGAAGGGACGCAGTACCACTACTGCGCTTCTTGACGTGACGGATAGTATACTGCAGGCACAGGATAAGGGTATGTGTACGATATTAGTGCTACTTGATTTTTCGCGGGCATTTGATTCTTTGAATATTAAGTTACTGGTAGCCAAATTAAGTTTTTATGGTTTTGATGACAAAGCTCTGAAATGGTTCGGTAGCTACCTCAATAATCGGTCCCAGTATGTTAAGTTAAGCCGTAGCGATGGAACTTCCATGGTTTCAGACAAACAAGACGTAAATACGGGCATTCCTCAGGGAACAATTTTAGGGCCAATCCTGTTCATTCTCTACTCAGCAGATATCGTAAACCACATAAAGTACTGCAAGTATCATATATACGCTGATGATACTCAAATATATATATCGTGTAAGCCTTCTGAAATCGACTCTGCCATTGAAAACGTCAACCAAGATTTAGATATGATAGCCAAGTGGTCACGAGATAACTGTTTACTGCTAAACCCTGCTAAAACAAAATATCTTATATTTGGAAGTCCAGCTAGCGAGCTTACGACCATCAAACCACGTAAAGTTACTAGACGAGGCAGTCGAGCGTGTGTATGAGGCGCGAAACCTGGGTTTACATATGGATTGTAATTTGCGGTACGAAAAACATGTGACTGAGTCTGTAAGAAATTGCTTTTATAAATTGAAAATATTACATAGAATTAGACCTTACATAAATGAAAGTATACGGATCCAGTTAATTGAATCTTTAGTTCTTTCAAAACTGAATTACATGGATACTGTGACCGCCCCACGCCTACTTGCGAGAACGAAAAAGCTTATCCAGCGTGTACAAAATGCATGCGCTCGTTACTGCTTTGATATACCTCCCCGAGACCATGTTACACCATACCTTAATAAACATTGCCTGCTTAAAATGCAACATCGCAGAAAATTACACCTAGCTTGTCTCCTATTTGGTGTGTTAAAAAATAAAGCTCCCTATTATTTATACAGTAAATTGTCGCAGACTTATAAGCAGAGGTCCTGCGAGCCCCGGCCGTGTGTGGCGCAACTCTCAACGCAGCGACATAGGTCTGCTGCTTTTAGGGGAAGTTTTAGTTACGCAGCAACCAAATGCTGGAATAACATCCCACCCCCGCTGAGGAACATTAAGTGTTTTGGGAGTTTTAAAATCAAAGTGAAACAAACATTACTTCAACATCAAATTTCTCAGGGAACCCTACAGCATGATACAAGCGCGATTTAAGATATACCTACCTACTTTATTAATAAATTTGTTAATTATGTGTTTCCTATTAATTTAGTTATCCGATATTTTATATAATATATACATATCTATAATATTTTGAAACGTGAATGTGTGCGACCCTTGCTTATTTTTATTTTTATTATTATTGTAAAAATACTGTTTTGATTTTTTTAAATTCTTTGCCTTTTAATTTAATTTATGTTAATTTAGTCATTTTATTTTTGTCAAACGCATAAGTGTAATATTTTAACAGTTCAACTAGTGCATTTGTGCTGTCGTGACGACACTCGACGATGGTTGCAACGGAAGACCAGCGCTAGTTTGTTAACTAGCAATATGCTGAGTTGCGGCCTGTTTGTGGCATTTGTTATATTTTTCTTTCATTTTTTTTTTCTACTAATTTGTGTTTCAATTTTAATTTAGGATTTTTATTTTATTTTTATATTTTGTTCATAATTTTTGCTTCTGTCACAAATAAAACTTTTTTCATTTCATTTCATTTCATTTCATTTCATAGAGGAGGTGGCGTGGCCTTCTATATAAAACGTGGCTTGCGCACCCGCACCCGGCCGCACCCCGCGTCGCGCCTCGAACAAATGTGGATAGAGCTCACTCTACCCGGAAAAATCCGTGTCGCCGTGGGAACCGCCTACCGCCCGGAGTCCGGCCTGACAGTGAGTGATGCAATCGACGCGTGCACATATCTTCTTACTTACAGACTTTAATGTAGATTTACTGAAGGAACAAACCAGTACTGCAATACAAGTTGTTAGTTTTTTGAACGACCATAGTCTACATCAACTAGTAAAAGAGCCAACAAGAATACACAATAACTCGGCAACTCTACTAGACTTGGTGATTACTTACTCCCCGGATTTAAGCAAAAAAATTACAGTACAACATAATTCTTCTCTCAGTGACCATGCCTATGTTTCAGCCATATTTAAAATTAAAAAGCCTATACCTCCACCACGTTACATCACGGGCCGCTGTTTTGAGAGAATTGATCAAGATAGTTTTATGTACGATCTTCATTCATTGCCTTGGCATGAAATTTATAACTGCTCTTGTGTTAATGAAATGCTGGCTTACTTCAATAACTTTATTTTGTCACTCTTCAACACTCACGCTCCTTTAAAAAGAAGTCGGATACAAAATAAATCTATGCCGTGGCTTACAGACAACATTAAGTTAATGATGAAAACACGAAACGCAGCCCAATCTAGTTATATGAATAAACCACCCTCGTTAGAAAATGATAAAAGAAAAGACTATTATAAAAGCCTGCGCAATTATACGAGCCGTGCAATACAAAACGAAAAAACGGCATTTTTCACTCATTACGTCAACAACAATAAAGATAATCCGAAAAGAATGTGGTCTTATTTACGAAAGTCGTCGGCTTTGAGTTGTAATGCGCCAGCGGATATCCCTCATCATCTGAGAGATCCCGATAGAATCAATAATTTTCTTATGGACGTGCCAGGACAACAATCTGTGGATGGAGAGACTTTGGACTTCTTTCTCGAAAATAAGTTTGGTAGCTCAGCTTTCGATTTGCAAGTAATCTCCGAATCAAAAGTAAAAAAAATAATTTCAACTATTAAAACAAACGCCGCTGGTCACGATAACATTACAATTAAAATGATACAATTAACTTTAGAGGTCACTTTACCAATTATCACGTATATTGTAAACGAATCATTGAGGTCCAAAGTTTTTCCAGACGCATGGAAGGTTGCGCGAATTAAACCTATACCTAAGAGTTCTGTAGTCTTAGACTTTACAGATCTAAGAGGAATTAGTATACTTCCAGTTCTGTCTAAGGAGGTAGAGAGGGCAATTTGTGATCAATTTTCTGATTACCTACAAGCTGAGAATATTCTTCCCGCTGTGCAGTCTGGGTTTCGAGCTGGACACGGCACTGACATGGCTCTCGCGCATGTAACTGACGACTTGCTCAATGCATCAGACCGTGGGCTAGGTAGCATAATTGTTAAAAACCTAGGCCTAATAATGGATGCTGAGCTTAGGTACTTTCTAATTAAGTCAGCTTTTTTATAGATTAAAAGTTTTGTACGGGCACAGGCAACACCTATCAGAGAGAGTAAGAATACTGCTAACGGAGAGTCTTGTTTTATCATTATTTAATTATGCAGATACGGTGTATGGACCTAGAATTTATGAAAAAACGTCACGAGCAATACAACGAGTGCAGAACGCGTGTGCGAGATTCTGCTTTACAGTGCCTAGACGCGCTCACATTACACCGTATCTCGATAAACATTGTTTGTTAAAAATGCGCTTGCGTAGAGAGCTGCATCTTGCCTGTTTAGTAAAAAAAACAGTTAGTAAACAAATTCCTCAATACTTGTTTGACAAATTTCAGTGGAAGAGTAGCGACAGAGAAGAGATTGCTCGATCCTTCCATAAAAATAAGATGGTCCTGCCGGCAAGCAAATATTCCAAGGAAAGTTTCAGGGGCAGCTTTAGATTCCGCGCCGCTAAGATCTGGAATGATCTCCCCCCTCCTTTCCGAACAAATATGTCCGAAATAACTTTTAAAATTCGTCTTAAGAAACTAATTCTAGATAACCAATTAAAACATAAAGATGCACCCTGTGATTTTCTTAAGTATGCACATTAATATTAATATTAATAATAATTTGTACGTAGGGAAATAATTTGATGATTTAATATTTTTTTTTACTGACTTTTTATGATTGACTCAATGTAATTTTTAATTTATTTTATTTAAAATGTATTTTTCTATAACTTTTATTTATTATTCACCAAGAAAATGTATTGTTTGTTTCTTTTTATCAGTTTTTTTTTCCTCTCTTTTTTTAATTGTTAGTAATTAGGACATGATTTACGTATTTAATTGATTCATTTTTTATAATTTATTTGATTGTTTTTAATTTTTTTTTTCTTCTATATTGCCTTCAATTATTAATCAATAGCGGAAATGAACGGTCTCTCTTATTGTCTCTTTGTTCATTTTCTTTATTATTATTTTTACTGGAAGTGTAATATCGTTAGGAGCAAAAATTGTATTTTATTATTTTACCATCCTGCAACTATATTTTATGTTCGGCATCAAGCAAAGGGTGTTTTGAAAATCAGCGTTGCTCACTAAGGGCAACATAAAGCTGAAAACATCCCTTTGACACATGTATTGTAATTATTTTTAAGTTTTATGTACCTTTATAAAAAATATGTGTGTGTCAATAAATGGATTTATTATTATTATATTCGCTTTTCAGCGGCAAGGCAAGCAGTATTAAACGATGGGCGAGCTTTGATTTCAAGGGATAGGTCAGCGTGGGGAATGTAGAACTCCATTGCTAGAACTATCACACTTGAGACAGCATCAGCGCAGCACGATGGATCGGTTGATGTAAAACAAATTTGCTGCCACGGATAAGATGCGAAGAAATATCGCATTTCATCCCAATCTGCTGACTTATAGCGCCATACTCGCCTGGAGCCTTTTGGGCGGGTGTCAGATGGCAAGTACAGCAATACAGATTTTACAACACAGTGATCGGATGTCCCTAAAGGTGCTGTGACGGACACCGAGTATCTGTCAGGATCGGCTGTCAGCAGAAGGTCCAAACAATACGCCGTGTGGCCAGCAACGTCAGTGGCGCGCGTTACAAGTTGTGAGAGACCATTTTTTTTACTGGAGGAAAACCTGCAATCTCGTCCCCGACCGCCCAAGGGGGAACGGCGGGGTATGTGGGGATAATCCGGCAGAAGGCCGGACCTACCCACTAAAAACCTCCAGGTGTACCTCACCCGCCATAGATGGAGTTCACGGTACCGCCATTGGCATTACCCGCGAGCCCGGGCTGTGAGAGACCATAAGTCAGCTAAAACTTAAAGGCCTCTCTACCAGCATGGTCAGTGTCCTGATATGGGTATAACCACTTCCCGTGGTGAGCATTAAAATCCCCGAGGAACACCAACTGCGCTGTAGGAAAACGTTGCTAAATCTTATCTGCTGTATTGCCAAGGTATTCCATGAGCCTCGTTGTCTCCCGATTTCCGATTTCCCGAGTGCACTTTGAGGGAGAGGAAGTGCAACCGCTGTTGAACCGTACTCTTTTTTCTGATACGAAGATCTATGATCTAAATAGAAATAGGTTTTGTTATATTTTAGAAAAGTACCGGGTTCTATTCCCAAGCTGAGAGCAAATTTTTTGTAAATGTGTTAATGCAGTTTTACTTTTTATTAAAATCAATGATATGGTACCTACCAAAAAAAAAACAGATCTTCGTAGTTCTTTTAATAAAACTCTTTTAGTTTCAGACTTTTCCATAAAGACTGACATTTGTTGGAGCTAACGATAAGTTGGCGATATTAAGATGTAAGTATGACTTTATGGTAACGGAAGTATGTTGGTAGCACTGTTAAAGAGGGCGCTAAGTGCAATGAATGACTGACATTCGATTGTAGCGCCATAGGTTAGGTTATATCTTGAAGTAGGATGATGGCAAGTGACACAGATACGGTTAGGACGGCTAGGTGCGCGGACGTATCTCGGACTGACGGTCGATAGTAGCTCGGTATTAATTTAGTTGGTATTGTAACTGTAAAGTAACTGACGGAACGGACTCGCGAATTAAGATTTTGTTGTGATTAAGCCAGGGTTATACCTAAGCCCGCAGACTCGGTACTAAACTACTAAGTAACTGTCCAGCGATTAATTCTATCGTGTTTTGCGAGTAACGCTTCTTTTCGTTTTGTTTGTTTTCCGACATCAGAAGTAAGATAAGCCTAAATCGAATGATTTTTGCGAATAGTCTTCTCGGATCTCCCAAGCTTAACTTTCGTTTGTGATTAGAGTGAGTTGTGGTAACCTCCGACATACAATCATAGATCTGTTGAAATAAGGCAGTATATTTCCTAAGAATAAAGGTGTATAACTGAAACTTATCGGATGCTGCCTAAGTCTAAAGGAGCTATCTGACGGAAGGATCTGTGGTTGTGTGATTATGGAGAGAACTATAATTAATCCCTGTCTAAGTCTAAAGAAGAGATTAATTATGGAAACAGTTTTAGAGTGAGAGAGTCAGTGATTAGAGTAAATTCACGTGCCTAAGATAGTTCATCATTTTTGTTAATTTTGTATAGCTTGCACAGATGTGACAAGGTAAAATTGTTTTGAAATAACGTACCTACGGTTTGTCGAGACGTATCAAATGGTTTTTCGTAACTTTGTAGATGAAGTTCAATTTAAGGCGAAAGATAATATTCAAAAGTTTTGATATTGCGTTTTAAGTACTTAATGATGATGACAGTAAATTTAACGTTGAAGTTGTAGATTTTTTTTCTGATTATCGTGTATCCGTGACTCGGTAGAAATCGCTTTGTATCTTGCCAATCTTAGATTATTTTGCTGCGATTCTTAGGAGACACGTTTTATTATGTTTTAGTAACAGTAAACTTGTCATTATTTTGGCAATTGAAACGTAATATTACGATAGTGTGTGTTTAATGAATCACGGAGATAGGTAATAACGTCAAGATTGAAAAGATTGAAAATTGAAAATGCGTTGAACTTGTTGCGATTGACAAAAGAGCTGGATTTTACTGTCGAACTGTTTGCAATTTTAGTACTTTGTTGTTGTGAATTATGAAGTACAATGCAATGCTCTTATTGGTTTGATATACGCCATAACCGGATGGAGGTTATGAGTGTGAGTTGATATAACCGGATAGAGGTTATGAGTGTGAGGTGATGTAACCTAGTGGAGGTTACATTACGTTTTGTGACGGGATGGACGTCACTGCAGAAGAGCTTTGCATTGTTTGCTAATTAATTGGGTTATTCTATCAGCTTATGCTTGCTTTGTTTATGGTTCGACCGCTGTCAGATTGTTTGATGTTACATTCAAAGTAAATTTCATTGTTTAATGTGCGGTTTTCTTATCGAAAGTATTGTGGTTCGTACAATGCGTTGACGTTAGCCGATTCCTACCGAGTTTCTTGCTGGTTCTTCTCAGTAGATGGATCTTCCGAACCAGTGGAAGCTTTACGTAAATTGTTAAATCGTGGATTTAGAATTTTGACGGAAATATCAAATTGAAGTAAAATAAAAAAAAATCTGTAGCGGTTACAGTTTTGAAGTTGCCAAAAGTACAAGTATCCATTGCAGTTGTAAATTTTTGGTGTTTGGAAGAGATTTAATGTGTAGTGGATACATGTTCTCGTTCGTTGGTTTTGTGACTACGTCAGAATGATTCTGTGTGTTGAAGGAGTCAGTCAAAGGTTGACTCAGGTTTCCCGTGGGGAAATCATGTAATTGCTGTTAACCACGAACGATATACCTTGTTGTTAATAATGAAATTAATGAATTTCAATGTTTGATTTGGAGATAATTGTTACTCAATGGTGCTTGAAACTTGGTTAACTAAAACGGTATTTTTGTTGTTGAGTAGGTATTCTAAAAGATTCATAATGTAAAGAATTCAAACTTGTGATTTTTCTTTTGAGAATTTGCCTGCCTTCATTGTCAGGAGTGGCCGAGCCGCCACTTTGGTATGATTGTTTCAGAATATCACACGAGGACGTGTTCCATAGCAGGATGGCCGTGTTGGAGCTAACGATAAGTTGGCGATATTAAGATGTTAGTATGACTTTATGGTAACGGAAGTATGTTGGTAGCACTGTTAAAGAGGGCGCTAAGTGCAATGAATGACTGACATTCGACTGTAGCGCCATAGGTTATATCAGGCCTGGCTCACTCCGCGCGGTACATCCGTTATTTACCTACAGCGAAGCGCTCCGCCGCCGGCGCAACTCGAATGGGTCGTGTATCACGCGCGCGCCCATCGGGACGTTGTAGATACCTACCTACCTAATAGCACTCACAGTAATTCTATGATCGAGGTCGCAAATAGTATTTAAAAATGGACATAAAAAGAATCAAATATTCAATTAGATTATGTTTGGATTTGATTATGTTCAGTTTAGCAAACAAAACATATGTAGTCTTACTAATTATTCGTCGTCACTTTTTTTTCATTTTGTACTGTAGGTAAGTTACACAATATTTTTTACAAAGGTAGAATAACAGTAATACCTACATCGGTAGATACTTAATTACAAATAAGGAGATTAATTATTCTTCACTAGGCAGCAACCCTAACAGCGTAAGAAAAGATAAGAGGCATGCGATAGAAAGAGACAAAACTTCTAGGTATATAAATTTGCAGGAACGTAATGCTGTGCGAGCTGAATTCCACCGTATCGCGTCGTAGCAAGACTCAAATTTATTTAGATCTTCTTGCGGAGTAATTCTTCTGTACCAACTATTACTTATTCTGTGGTTATATCTTGAAGTAGGATGATGGCAAGTGACACAGATACGGTTAGGACGGCTAGGTGCGCGGACGTATCTCGGACTGACGGTCGATAGTAGCTCGGTATTAATTTAGTTGGTATTGTAACTGTAAAGTAACTGACGGAACGGACTCGCGAATTAAGATTTTGTTGTGATTAAGCCAGGGTTATACCTAAGCCCACAGACTCGGTACTAAGTAACTGTACAGCGATTAATTCTATCGTGTTTTGCGAGTAACGCTTCTTTTCGTTTTGTTTGTTTTCCGACACATTGATGGTCCACATACAATTCAATTATTTTTAATTGAGCTTTGATTATCACAATTTAGGATATTTTTTCGAAAAAAAACTCGACATACTTAATTATTTTGTTGGCACGAGAACGTTTTAAGAGGCTTAAAATTATAAATAATGAAATCCCCATTCCACTATTTCAATTAAGAAAACAATGCACCAAACACCCTGTATGTATAACAATGAACTGTGTTTATACAATTAGTGTTACTGTTACCGACTATTCCATCGCCGCCAGTGACCTTTCTACTTAGTTGATTTCCTGAAGTTTAATTGGATGACTTCGTCACAAATTAGTATCGATCAATAGATTTTCCCATGTAGGTATTTCTATTGTTCTACTTTTGCGCCTGTTACTAACTCTGCTCCTCTTTTGTCATTAAAGCAAAGGGATATTCCTGTTAACACCCATGATTGGACCCAAGTAAATTTTTTTTATGCTTCAAAATATGTGTACAAAATATGAAACAAGTGACTTTAGTTATTTAAGAGTTTTTTTTTGTAGACGTGAGGATTAAACTCCACACAACTTATGAAAGTGGGTGAGCGGACGAAGTCAATGATCATTTATCATAACATAAAACTATTGATATTTTGTGCTTTATTTTGGGCGCGATAGGGTGTTTTTAAGTTCGCGCAATGGGGGATGGATATAGAAAATAAATAAACAAATCATATCAATATACAGGGTGTCCCAAAAGACGATGATATACCGGAAGAGCAGGAGATACAGCAAGTAATAACAGCTACCGGAAACATAAAAAAGAAATTTTTGGCTGAGTAGTTGTGAAATTATTGGTATTTAAAAATATACAAAAAATTCAATACCCTGAGATATTCATTTCAGCCTTGTTCCTACAAATAGTAACTTATGAACGGTTTAATTTTTGAAATATGGCCCTGAGTTATGATTTTATCACTTAAAGTCTTAAATTCCAAGTCATCTGTCTTCGTTTAGAAGACAAAGCCTCATTTATCTGAACCAATATTTAAAGATAAGATTTTCTTCAACTTTAAAAAACTTACTTATCGTACTCAAAAATATGTAAGTAGCAAGCTTTTCTGGCAAGTTCTTTCAAAAATTTGCTCATTTAATCAGAATTTTAAAATAGTGTCATACATGTGAGATTACTTCTAAAATACCTAAAGCAAAAAATAACAATTTACTAGAAACCATGCTAAATTTGTCAAAACATTGATCTAATTATTAGGGTATTATTAAAGCATAATACCATGTTTGTTCAATGAACTTGCGTTCTAAGTGAATGTGAAAGAGAAAATGCTACTTCCAAATACTTCTTTCATAGTTTCAAGTAAAGCAAATTTTATAAAAGTACCTACTTATTATTAGGCAGATAAGTCAAGTTTAAAAGTAGACCATTTAAATTTTGCACATTTAAATTGATCATAAAATGATCTACCTACCTAATAATAATTTCATAGTTACCTTTTGTATAAAGGGATTAAAACAGAATGTAAAAACTAACATTTAAACTTCATTTTAAATTAAATGTTTGAAAAATCTTTCTTCTGCTTGTATGAAAAGATCTGGCTATATGACGTGCAAATCGTCTATTGAAGACAAAATCCATAGATTTGCCTTTCATCTAAATTAGGTATGGGATTTGAGTACCTGCACCATCTAATTAATTGAAACACTTTTTAACCGTATTTATCACGTATATTTATATTTTAAATTTTAACTCGACGTTTCGGTGTCTTTGCATACCCCGTGGTCACGGCCACGAGCGACAGGTCTGCAAAGACACCGAAACGTCGAGTTAAAATTTAAAATGTAAATATACGCGATAAATCCGGTTAAAAAGTGTTTCATTTAATAGTATGAATCGCGAAAACTTAAGACAATACCTTCTAATTTATTGATCCCCTGTATTGGAAACAAATTAATTATGGTTTTAAGTAGGTACATTCCAGACCTTTAGACGATGTCGTGCTTGCATACAAGCAGAAGGAAAACATTTCAAACATTTTAAATTTCGAGTTAAGTGTAAATCTAAGTTTTGACGTTTTATTTTAAATCCTTTGTCCAAAAGATAACTATGAAAGTATTATTAGATCATTATGTGATCATGTTTTAAATGTGCAAAACTTAAAAGGTTTACTCTTAAACTTGACTTATCTTCCTATTAATATAAGTACAGGAAGCACAACTGCATTTTGAAGACCTGAAGATGTGGCACTTATAAACCCTGGTTTTTCTCGGGCAACATCTCATTCAGTAAGTACTTAGATTTTTCTTGGGAAGGAGTTAAATGAAGGCACGATATTAGTTTTTTCTATATTTCACTTTTTACTCCCGATTATGGTGCTTGATCGAGGACCGTTCAAAAGACTAATGGTCTAATTGTGCTGAGACCTAGTATTTTTAAAAATTATGAGTTACTGAACACTTCAGTGCACAAATGAGCATGATCATCCCCTTCTAATGTAACATGTATGTACATGGATGTAACATACGTTCTTGATACTCAATGTCACAATAATGTGTCGAAAAAATATTGTGTAAAAATAATTTGTATCATTTTTTTAATTCCTGTAATTTCGAAGTAGTGAAGCTGAGTGCTTATTAATATACTAACTTATAAATAATAACCAAATGATAGGCTAGGTACAATGTTTCAATACATTGTATTATACTCTCTATTTAAATTTATAGGTAGGTAGGTACTTTTCTGCACAGTTCTAAGTACTAAGAATTAAGCTGGGTACTTAAATTTAAATATACTTACATAGATGAAAATTACCGTGTTACAATAGATTTTCTGGTTGCCTTCTTTCGGATTTTATAATTCAGTAGGTACTGGGTAGAGAAAAAGTCCGTTTTTCCAAAAGCCGTTAAACAAAATTTAAAAGAATAGACTGTGTGTAAACTGTGTGTAGTAGATAAAAGGAATAACCCTAGAATTCTGCGTGTAAAAAGAACGGCATTCATAATAGGCAATCGCATTTCTATTAATTAGTAGGTACCTACTATGTTCAGGGCATCTAGCGTTGGTCATTATTTATTTACTTTATTAGAGACAAAATAGAAATAACAGATTGAACAGATTTCAAACTAAAATAATGATTAAGTAAGTGTACCTGCCTACTGTTATTCGTTAAGTCTCACGAAAAATAAAACACATGAATGAATGTGAAATTAGATTGACACGTTTTCGAAAAAAAATTAATTTGAAAATCAATTTCATAACCGAAACCAAAAAGCATACAATCACTACGTAAGGAAGCGAAAGAGGTATGTCTGGATCAGATCAGTTGGCGTTCCTTAAGGCCCATTTAGACGACGCAGTTTTCTTGCTTGTGGTATACCATAAAATTGAAGCAATAAATGTCTTGTATCGTCCAAACAACACGTAACATTATTGCACTATAGGAGCAAGTTCCATTCAAAACTGTACGTGGTGTAAACAACACGAACCAATTCTTACATGCAATTATTGTATGCACTACCATTTGCAAACATGAGTGCAGTTGAGGAGGGTGTGTTATTAGTTGCTCCTGTTCTCAGACAAAAAATATTGAAAAAAATCTTCCAGTTTAATTATTTGCTGGATAAATTTGGACCTTCTATACAAAAGCAAAATACTACTATATAATTATTGTTTTCCTGGTTTCAGAAGTTTTTCTTAAAAAAGAATCCACCAAATTAAACCAACTCAGTTTAGATTTATAAACATTAGCACTACCAGACCCGGTACTCATAGAATCCTTTATTATTTTCCGTTCCCCTTGGTACTGAGTTCTTAAATTTTTTATTTTGTGTGTTATTTCCTTAGGTCCAAACCCTTCAACTCCAAATTCTTCTGCAAATACTGCAAGTGCCGCATTACGCGCATCACGATTTATATAATTATTGTTTACGATGATGTCCCACAAACACTCATGGTTGCGGTAAATTTTGAAAAACTTGATTAAATCAGCAGAACCAAAGTTAAATACTTGTTGAGTCATACCCACCTACTACTTTTTTTTAATACTTATGAAAGAAACACTCGGGACAAAATGTGGGTTTTTTATGAGAACATTCAATATTGAATGAAAATTTTGTCTGCTCAAATTCGTACAATAATTTAAGCAACGCATCAGAAAGTTGTACAATGACATAAAAGTTTGTGTTTAGACTGGTCAAGACTCGAACGCAAAATTGCCTGTCAATAATCCCCTAGGTGTAAACAAAAGGCATTGGCAATTATTTCCTGTCCAGACTTGCATTCAATTTTGGAATTACTGGCCGCATGTAAACAGTTGCTCACAATTATTGAAAAGCTATTATTGCTCCCACTAGATTTCATACAATAATTTATTTATTTATTAGGCATAACAACAGATTACAAACTATTTTCTTATTCTAATTAAATGTTACATGCACGGATTTAAGTTTGTAACCAGATGACAGTTACGCACAGCATTTATATAATAATGTTAATGATTATTGATTAAAAGAAAACAGCAAAATATAAAAAAAAAATTGCTCTTGAATGTTCAAGAAAATGGCGTCGTCTAAATGGGCCTTTATTCTGCCTACCCTAATGGAAGACACGCGTGATGTTATTTTTACCCACGACGGAACGGAGACGGTATATGCGTTTGGGGCTTGGGGTGAGAGGGTGTTTGTGCAAACCAATGTTACCATTTATCTCCAGAACCACTGGTCCGATTTTAAAGCGGTTTTCACTAATCGCTTTGGATTTGATTGGTGCATGTTCTTAGATAAGTGTAGCGGTAACAACTCACCAGGGGGCGCTGCCGTAAATATTTGTTTGCAAACCATTGGCCCGATTTGAATGCCGTTTTCAATTATCGCTTTGGATTTGATTGGTATAATGTTCTTAAATAGGTTTAACGGTAACAACTCATCAGGGGGCGCTGCAGTAAACATTTGTTTGTAATAACAACCATTAATTCTGCAAAACCATTGGTCCGATTTAAATGTGGCTTTCAGTGATTTCAGTGGCCGTCGAGGGCTGCCATCAATATTTTAAATTTCAATATAAAACTACAAAACGAATTCATTCAACGGCAGCCCCAGACGGATTTTCTTGCTCTTCTTATAAAGTTCATAGGGAGTTGAATACCTATGTTATTGCGACATCTACATCTTCGACAACCGAATAAGTAAGCGTAGGGAAGTGCTATGAAAACGAATAGTATGTTGTTCATAATATGACCGACTCTGTGTGAGATCAAGTGAACTTTTAAAAAAGCTTTTCACGTTAATTATCTCTCGTCACATAAATCATTTCAGTCGGGGGATTTTAAATTATTTTATTCTTTTTCAATTACTTTTTAACAGTCGCGTCGTGGGTTTTTCAAATTTTTTATTTTTTTTTTATTAAAAAATTGAACACAGAATCCGCAGATGTACCTACCTACCTAAGGTTAAAAAATCTCCAATTCCATTGGTAAAGAAAGACCTATTAAACAGGGTGACTGGTGACAAATTTGAAATGCTGAAGGAGAGCACTCTGTACCATAATTATGTAATAAAAGTAGGTACTTAATTTTTCACCAGAAATCCCTATGAATAAATAAAGAGACCTTATTAAACTTTTCTCGACGCGCTGTCTCAGTCAACGCGCACACAACAGTGTTCCGGTCACACGCAAACCACCACCCGCTAAGTATTTATTGTATTAAGCTAATGTAACCATGCATTCTTTAACTTTCGGAGAAGTTTTCTCAGTAAATAATTAATATTTGTTAAAGTCAAGTCAAAGTCAAAAGAATCTTTATTTCGTAAGTATTTAAATACATTTGAAATAAGTCACAATTTACAAATTGAACTGAATCTACCACCACTTCGGAAAGTCGATCTGTTGAGAAGAAGTGGCAAGAAACTCAACAGCAATCATCTTTTAAAAATACACAATACCAATAATCTTCTTGCATCCGGATATCTTATAATAAAACTTTATACTTATCCTTAAATCTATCGAAGGGTTAATCTTAAATATTTTGGAATTTTATTATAAAAGCGTACACATTGACCCATGAACGAGTTGGTGATCTTCTGGAGTCTACTATTATATTTATACACTAGCTGTTCCCGCGGCTCCGCTCGCGATAATTTCGGGATAAAAGTATCCTATGTTACTTCTAGTACCTCTCATGATTCGTCGAGTAGTTTTTGCGTGAAAGCTGAACAAATATCCACGCTTTCATATTTATAATATTAGTAAGGATAAGGATTGACATTTTATAATATTTGACAATTAATTGTTTAGATCACTTTCACATGAGGCTTAAGTATCTATGGAACGAAAATACTTCAGCGCAAAGCTTCCGAGTAAACTATATTGAAAGTTGACCCGTCCGGCACGTGAACATGAAGATTTCAAGAACTGCTAACCCGGGAAAGAGCGACGTATAACTGACCATGCGAGAAACAACTGACACCGAGATCTACTCCAGCAACACGAAAAGTCTGCCCTTGAGCCTTATTAATTGTCATTGCAAAACACACCGATATACTGGGAATTGCGTTCTTTTAAATTGGAATGGAAAATTATTTGGTATTATGGGAATTCTGGGAATAAAGACGGTTTCTCCTGCACCGCAACCTGTTAAAATTTGAGATATCCACATAGAATTATACCCAGAAATATGTACAACTTACAACAGAAAAAGAAATGATAATGAAGCTGAAACGCCTGTGCAATGCTATCTACCGTTACGGAGGGGGCGGTCGTAACATACTGCTTGAGCGCGCCTTATATTGAGAAATAAAGGCGGATATGGCGCGAACTGACAGTATGTCATGTTTTTATTTTAATTTGAAATATTTTCGTTCTGACGAAAAACGCTTTAGTTTTGTTATGATTTCTCGCCCCAACCTTCAGAAAGGGCTGATCAATGTTTATTTCGGAGAAAAATCTCTGAATTCTATAATCCGCGAATCGTACCGCTCCACCATATTCAAATAAAAGTATTCCAAGTGTTAACCTTTGTATTGTTGCTATAAAAAAGTGCTATTTCGATAAATAAATATAATATATTTATACCTAAATCTTTAACTTCTCACGATCCCCCGTTGCAGGGCGGTATAACTATCTATCAACTATCTATCACGTATTTTGATTTTTGGTCTTTGACACTAATCAGTATTACCGAAGCCCTACGAAAAAATTTTCTTATAAAGGCTATGTCTCGTTCAAGTGATTACACGAGGGGTCAAGGCCACGCCTATTGAATCTCCATCAGAGAGAGGGTGATAGCTGTTTCGGCTATACGGCGGAGATTCGCATGTAGTTACGAGTGCGGGATGAAGTTATCTATCAGAACATTAGGTTCTGTGCGATAACGAACTTCTTGTAGGTAAGTTCACCGCGAAGTTAGTGTAGGCAGGTAAAATCTCATTTAGGTAGGTAAATATTTTGGTCTAACTTGTGATTATTGTGATGTCATATGTCTCACTTTGATATAGGTGGATTCGACAGACCTCCACAACATATGATATAATGGATACTGGCCAATGTCATTCCGCCCAGGTTGATCCATTTTGTATTCTTACAAC
Organism: Stenoptilia bipunctidactyla; assembly: GCA_944452665.1. Taxonomy (NCBI): domain Eukaryota; kingdom Metazoa; phylum Arthropoda; class Insecta; order Lepidoptera; family Pterophoridae; genus Stenoptilia; species Stenoptilia bipunctidactyla. The sequence goes on along the minus strand of OX101740.1, from coordinate 22,760,330 downwards.
CCCGATTGAGTCTTTTGTTTTGTATCTATCTATAACTTGTATGATATTCTAGCGTTTGTCACTTTATTGTATTTTGGACTGTAGAGTCAATCTGAATTCACTTTACAACGTCGATAATATTGTAACGACGTTTTTTGATTAAAACTTAGCTAGACGGGATCTTGTCTTATTTTCTTGGGTTTTTTAGGCAAGGCTCTACTGACAGAGATTTGAGTTGACTGTATGATAGTTTGGTTATTAAGTTGAAACGGTCGCACTTGAAACTCTAGCGGTAGGGGGCTCATCTATGAGTACTCCCGTACAAACTGTATATTCCCAAAATAGGTAGATTCCAACCGTAGAATTAAGGTGACTATGTAACTAAAATTTATTTAACCGACTTCATCGGATTAAATAAATTTAAACGTGAGGGGGCGGTCGTAACATACTGCTTGAGCGCGCCTTATATTGAGAAATAAAGGCGGATATGGCGCGAACTGACAGTATGTCATGTTTTTATTTTAATTTGAAATATTTTCGTTCTGACGAAAAACGCTTTAGTTTTGTTATGGATTCTCGCCCCAACCTTCAGAAAGGGCTGATCAATGTTTATTTCGGAGAAAAATCTCTGAATTCTATAATCCGCGAATCGTACCGCTCCACCATATTCAAATATAAGTATTCCAAGTGTTAACCTTTGTATTGTTGCTATAAAAAAGTGCTATTTCGATAAATAAATATAATATATTTATACCTAAATCTTTAACTTCTCTCGATCTCCGCAAATCGTACCGCTCCACCATATTCAAATAAAAGTATTCCAAGTGTTAACCTTTGTATTGTTGCTATAAAAAAGTGCTATTTCGATAAATAAATATAATATATTTATACCTAAATCTTTAACTTCTCACGATCCCCCGTTGCATGGTGGAGCCGCGCGTGTGGTTTTAGGTAGGGCCGAATAATATTATTCTTGTTTTGACAGAAGACCCCTACCGAGTAAAGGAAGAATTCGCCCAAGGAAGGGCAACAAGAAGAGTAAAAAAAAAAACGTACACCTCTCGCAGCCAAGCAGTAACGCCCAATAATTGGTAAAAGAGACCGAAAAGGAAAGCACTGAACATGGAGAAATTTAGCGGTCATAAGGTTGTATGCGTTTCCGAGTTTTTTAATCAATATAATCTTATCGCCGTCGTGAACCGATATGATGATGCGGCGAAGAAGATCGTCATGCAAACGTATTTAGAGGGCCCGGCCCTACATTTCTACAGGTCCGTCATCGATTCGTGCCAGAGCTTCGAGGAATTAAAAGAAAAATTTATTGCAGAATTTTCTAAAAACGTTGACTACGTGGCAGAATTTTATTTGAGAAAACAACAAGCAGGGGAAGACCTCGTCACCTTTTATTATGCCCTAGATGCCTGCGCAGTCAAAGCTGGTCCGATCATTACGGATGAAGTTTTCGTGAAACATTATTTACGGAACCTGTCGTACACGGATAAATGTAGACTCGCTACAAGAGTCTACGAGAGTAAAATGGTTTTGAAAAAGACTGTAATACAGATACAGGAGCTCTTTGGGGGAGGAGAAGAAATTAATCTCAACCTGCCAATCCATATCACGTCGGCAACAATGACGACAAATAATGTTGCAGAGCCTACGTGTGTGAAAACTGTATCACCACGAGAGAATGATGGTGAATTTTATAAGTATAAAGATAATAATCAGCCCAATTTTTTATTCAGAGACAGAAAAAGATGTTTGCAGCCTTGCCCACAGCAGGAGGATAACAAGTATCGAGGTCCAAATCCGGACAAACGAAGTGATTTGGGCGTAATTAACTCGATCAAGGATGACATGAAGGAGCATGAGGAAAAGGTCGGTGCTAGTGTTCCGTTTTTATGTAGGAACATAAGTGGAATTGCATTAGTCGATACCGGAGCGTCAGTTTCCGTAATTAGTAAAGAGTTCGCTGAGAAGCTGCAGCATAACGTTTCAATGTGCGGTGACCTCTACGTAAAGATGGTGAATGGAACGTCGGTGCCAGTAGCTGGACACTTAACGTTGAATATAGTGATTGATAATATTGTTTTTAATAATAGATTTTATATTTTAGATTCAATGTCTCAAGACATGATCCTAGGACAGGATTTCCTTGCGAAAAACAAAATAATAATAAATTTCGCAAATGGATCCATAATTTTTAAGAATTTTTCAATTAATTTCATGTCTAATGTAAAAGAGACGCCATCTGATAACTTAAATGTACTGAGAAATGAAGTGGTATATTGTTGTAATGCGGACACAAAATATGTGGATAATCCACGTGTCCTAAATAAATGCGTATCTAAATCGCTCAGCATTACAGTAGAATCGAATGAGAAAAATAATGTAATTCCTAATGTTTTATGTAGTAATTTTCAGAGCAAAAATAAATCTACCAATAAAGTAAGGTCGGTTCGAACCCGAACATCGAGTAATATTGTATCAAGTAGACAAAATGTAAATTTAGTAGAAAAACAGTATCACACTAATTCACATTCATCATTTAAATATGGTAGAATAAACCAAAAGGATTGGCGTACAGTAAATTTTAAATATAAATCTATGAAAGCTTCAAACGTAAAATTACGTTTAGGGCAAGTTGTTTCGCTACATGATCCTAAAGGGATATCTAGCAAAAATAAGGAACTTTGCCAACCATATAAAGGTCTATTTCGTGTATTTAGATATATAGGACGTGACAATTATTTGGTAAAAAGAATTCAAAATAACCAAGAAATGATTGTGCATGTTAATAGATTGAAACCATTTCAATTTAGGTAATTTTGCAGATATAAATCTTTTAAGAATTTTTTTTTTTAAATTAATATGATTCTGATTATTTTTATCTATTGATTAATGATAGTTTATATCTAAAAAAAAAAAAATTATAAAAATTTCAATTTAACATTTGTATGATAAAGGGTGTTCCGATAAATGTAATTTGAGATCAAATGTTGATTTTACTTTTGAGGTCAAAGTAATTTAAATGTTATGTGTATTATAGTAAGTAGAATATTATCTCATTCCATTTATTTAGATTGTATGCAAAGATTAGAATTTCGTTGGACTATTAATGAAATATTTGGAGGATAATGCTAATGATTTTTTTTTTCATGTAATAATTGGGAGTCATGCGAGACCGCTGACACCAACAAAGATGTCGCGACTCCTGATGAGGAGACTCCTCTGGCGGTTGGACCGATTCATCGTGCAAGACCTGCCGATGAAGATCCAAGCCGATAATTTTAATTTTTTTTTTATAATAAGATGGGTAGGGTATTGTATTCATTTAACTATTAGTTTATAAGTGTTTTATTTTTCCTTAATTTTTTTTTATATATAAGAAAATTTCTTTAAAGGGGCGGTATAACTATCTATCAACTATCTATCACGTATTTTGATTTTTGGTCTTTGACACTAATCAGTATTACCGAAGCCCTACGAAAAAATTTTCTTATAAAGGCTATGTCTCGTTCAAGTGATTACACGAGGGGTCAAGGCCACGCCCATTGAATCTCCATCAGAGAGAGGGTGATAGCTGTTTCGGCTATACGGCGGAGATTCGCATGTAGTTACGAGTGCGGGATGAAGTTATCTATCAGAACATTAGGTTCTGTGCGATAACGAACTTCTTGTAGGTAAGTTCACCGCGAAGTTAGTGTAGGCAGGTAAAATCTCATTTAGGTAGGTAAATATTTTGGTCTAACTTGTGATTATTGTAATGTCATATGTCTCACTTTGATATAGGTGGATTCGACAGACCTCCACAACATATGATATAATGGATACTGGCCAATGTCATTCCGCCCAGGTTGATCCATTTTGTATTCTTACAACCCCGATTGAGTTTTTTGTTTTGTATCTATCTATAACTTGTATGATAATATTCTAGCGTTTGTCACTTTATTGTATTTTGGACTGTAGAGTCAATCTGAATTCACTTTACAACGTCGATAATATTGTAACGACGTTTTTTGATTAAAACTTAGCTAGACGGGATCTTGTCTTATTTTCTTGGGTTTTTTAGGCAAGGCTCTACTGACAGAGATTTGAGTTGACTGTATGATAGTTTGGTTATTAAGTTGAAACGGTCGCACTTGAAACTCTAGCGGTAGGGGGCTCATCTATGAGTACTCCCGTACAAACTGTATATTCCCAAAATAGGTAGATTCCAACCGTAGAATTAAGGTGACTATGTAACTAAAATTTATTTAACCGACTTCATCGGATTAAATAAATTTAAACGTGAGGGGGCGGTCGTAACATACTGCTTGAGCGCGCCTTATATTGAGAAATAAAGGCGGCTATGGCGCGAACTGACAGTATGTCATGTTTTTATTTTAATTTGAAATATTTTCGTTCTGACGAAAAACGCTTTAGTTTTGTATGGTTTCTCGCCCCAACCTTCAGAAAGGGCTGATCAATGTTTATTTCGGAGAAAAATCTCTGAATTCTATAATCCGCAAATCGTACCGCTCCACCATATTCAAATAAAAGTATTCCAAGTGTTAACCTTTGTATTGTTGCTATAAAAAAGTGCTATTTCGATAAATAAATATAATATATTTATACCTAAATCTTTAACTTCTCACGATCCCCCGTTGCACTACCTATACCTACTTCACTTAAAAATAAATACCTATAACTACAATAATTAATAAAAGTACCTACGCTTTTACCTAAAAAATACAAAAAAAAACTGAACATAAATAAGCCAAAATTTGGAATTTGACCGAATATTTAAACACTACCAAAACAACTAATACCTATTTTATAAAATAGCAACGAAAGAAATTCAAATAAACTATATAAAGACTAAAAGTCGCGCTTAAGCACGTTTTATAATATCAATTATTGTCTGTCAATAAAGTCGAACGCTCTGAACTCATCAACAGCCAAATATTGAATGAATTATAAAGCTTGCGCTCGCCTCCCGGATTTTTATACCCTACCGCCGCCGAGAGCCGCGTCGAGCGCGGCAACCGTTACGCAAAAATAATCCTTATATCATTCAGTATTCACGCGCGATGGGTTATTAGCGTATTTCATGTATAAGTTTGGTGTTTCTATACCGATTTCTATGATTTTTTTTTTATTGAATAGGTAATAAAGTATTTTTTTTAATTAGGCATGAGTGAGAGTATTATAAACGTGAGAAAGCTCCGAACTGCTAAGCTATCGGGATTTACACGTGTTATTGTGAGTCATAAAATATAGACATATACTGTTTTGGGATATTTTTTATATAATTTTATGAAGAAAGCCCAAGAATCGAGCCCTGGGGCACTCCCATATGTACTGCTGATCCCGATGATCTCTTTCCATTAATATCAACTCTTTGAATTCTATTGCATAAATAGGATTTCATAAAATCAAGCGCCCTATCATTGATTCCATAGTGGTGTAGCTTCATGAGGAGTGTATCGTAGTGAACACAGTCAAAAGCCTTGGACAGATCACAAAAGACACCGAAGGCATCACGTGACTCCTCCCAGGCATCAAATATATGTTTGATAAGCTCAACACTGGCATCAGTTGTTGAGCGACCCCGTGTGAAACCAAATTGATTTGGATTCATTAAATTATTGCTAAAGAAGTGTACCACTAGTTGGTTTGAAATAAGCTTTTCAAAAATTTGCTTTTATTTATTTATTTATTTATTATTTAATACGGGAATAATTTTACTAAGTTTCATTAAGTCCGGAAACACCGTCAATCATAGATTGGATGATTTTAACAGAAATACCATCCAGATCAGCAGTGTTCTTAATTGTTATTGTTCGGTGCAGTGCTACCTAACACTCTTATTGCACGCGTGCGGTTTTGACGTCAGTAACTTAAATTTAACCTAATTATAGCTCAGTACGTATTTATCGCGTCGTCATACCGATCGTGCGTTACTCATTAACATAACTGAACTATATAACTTAACAATTAACTAGTTTTAAGATAAACATTGCAGAACTTTCAATATAGTGATTATTAACTTTACTACATCTTTAACTTTAACTCCGAATCAGTGCATCCCCATACCTCACCCAAACATTGGTCCTTCGAGCCGTTCAAGGATCTTACGCGTGTCGTTCTTTCGTGTCGGGGCGGGTGAGGTCGTGAACTAGTGAAAAACAAGTGAAGTGTGAGGATTGCAGTGATAACAGGATTGCAGTGAAACTATTGCAGTTTGCTGAAATCTGAAAGAACTATCGATCAAGTAAGATCTATCCATTTTCTATCTTGAAAATATCATTTTTTAACAAATAACAAGCGAGCATGTCTTCTTTGGAGTCGCAGTACGTTATTGCCGAAGAGATTGTGAAAAACTTACGAAACTTTCGTAAGGATGGAGCTGAGAGAAAAGCCAACTCAGACTATTTTAAACGACATTTAAATAAATTGGAAGAAAACTGGAACGAGTTCCAATTCAACCATGATCGACTTATTACGTCATTGAGTCCCGGGGACTCATATTTTGTTGATAGGTGCTATGATAGGGTGAAGGAGAATTATGTAACCTTCAAGAAACTTATTAATGAGGGTTACAATAAACTACAACAGGCTTCAACTTCGACTCCTGAGTACGAAAAGAGCGAAGAAACCGTTGAGAAACCGCCAGCGCGACTTCCGCACTACTCGGGAGAGCACATGAGCCGAGAAACAAGTAAGGGTAACTTTAGCAAACTTGATGAGTCCCTACGAAAACAGGAAGCTAACTTTCGAGCATTTACGAAAACTGTAGCCACCATCGACATCGAGACATTGACAGATGCATGGGAATTTCAAGATGCATTGAAAACTATTGAAAATCGGTGGTCGAAAATAGACAATATCCATTGGGAAATCGACTGTGAGCTCAACGGGGAAAACTTGTCCTATGAAAATGAATACAACAGATGTGAGCAGCAGTATCAAAAGCTAAAGAAACTAATCAATAAAAAGATGTGGTCAGAATCCCATAGAGAAAAGTCAACTCCTCAATTAGATATTCCTATGTTTCATGGCAACTACAACGATTGGACTTCTTTCAAAGATTTATTCACAGCAGCGATTCATAATAACACCATGCTTTCTAACGCGCAGAAAATGCAATTTTTGAAGTCTAAATTAAAAGGTGAAGCTGAAAGACTCGTGAAACATCTATCAATATCGTCTGAGAACTACTCTACTTGTTGGGAAATACTAAACAATCGCTTTGATAATAAGAGGTTCATATTCACTTCGCATATGAACATTTTATTCGGTCTTCCTAACATACAATCAAATTCTACAACGCAAAAAAAAAGATGCATGACGTAACTAACGAAACGTTGAACTCCATCAAAAATCTAGGGTTAAACACGTCGACATGGGATCCTATTTTGGTTTATATCTTGTGCCAAAAGTTAGACTATGATACCTACTCGAAATATTTAGACTCCTTGAAAAATAAGCGCGAATTGCCAAACTTACAAGAATTTCTTGATTTCTTAGAAAGCAAATTTACTACATTAGAAACATCATTTCATCGAAAGCAAGATTTCGTCACAAATCAAAAACCTAATTATTTGAAAAAATCATCAATTAATTTTCAACAATCCACGCAAAAAGCAAATAATAGAATTGTGAAATCATTTCATGTCTCTAACATAAATTGCCCAATTTGCAAAAATGAACATGGCATTTATAATTGCAAAACATTTTTACAAATGCCTAATGACAAAAAGTTGAACTTTGTTAATAAGTATAAATTATGTAAAAATTGCTTATTTTCACACAATGGGAAACCATGCCATTCAACTAAAACTTGCCATAAATGTACTTTTAAACACCATACACTGATCCATGATGCCCTGGAACAGAGAACTGTCCGAGAAATGCCATCGACATCTGGAACCCAACCTGTACGAACTTCGGATGATCGCGCGTCTAGTAGCTCTAGTAACGTTTCTCAAGAGGACTATGCCGAGATATTATTAGCTACAGTGCAACTTAACGTACTTAGCGCTAACGGAACCTACGTTTGTATGCGAGCTTTGATCGATCAAGGCTCGCAAATATCTATAATAACAGAACGCGCGGCTCAAACATTAGGTTTAAAAAGACAAAAGTGCCAAGGAACTATTTTCGGAGTAGGCCAACAGGAGAATAACTGCAAAGGAAAATTAAATATAAACTGCGTTTCTTTGTATGAAAACTATACTTTTAATTCCGATGTTATAATTATGAACAATCTCGTGAAAAATTTGCCAAACAAATCCTTTCCGAAACCTTCTTGGCCGCTCCTACAAAACATTGACTTAGCCGATCCCGAATTTTACGTAAGCAGGTCTATAGATATATTGTTTGGAGCCGATATTTATTCTAACATTATATTAAATGGAATTATCAAATCGGATGACGTAACGATACCTATAGCACAACAAACTAAGTTGGGATGGTTACTTTGCGGTAGTGCGAGATCTTTTCAATGTAACGTCATTGTTAACAACCTGGAAGACCTACAGAACTTCTGGGAAGTAGAGAGCATTACGGAAGTAGAGAACTTAACTTCGGAAGAGATTGAGTGTATTAACTACTACCACGAAACGACAATACGTCACGAGGATGGACGATATGAAGTGAGGCTACCCATGAAACCTGACTTTCAGGATAAGTTAGGACTTTCTAAACCAAAAGCCATAGCTCAGTTCAAACATCAAGAACAAAGATTTAACAGAAAATCTCAATTAGCCGAGGCCTATAAGAGTTTTATGAAGGAATACGAGTACCTAAACCACATGATACCTGTGAGCGGAAATACGACACCCGAGTGTTATCTGCCTCATCACGGCGTCGAGCGCGCCGAGTCTACTACAACCAAATACAGGGTTGTTTTTAACGCATCCTGTAAGACATCTTCAGGATTATCTTTAAATGAGTTGATGTTTACCGGCCCTAACCTTCAGCAGGACTTACAATCGTTGTTGTTAAGGTGGAGACAGTATCCGTATGCTATGACAGCTGACATCGAGAAGATGTTCAGAAATGTGAAGCTGAATAAAGCGGACTGTCCCTTACAGAGAATAGTGTGGAGAGAGTCACCTCTACATCCAATTCAGTCATTTGAGCTAACGACGGTGACTTATGGAATGAGGGCGGCTCCCTTCTTAGCGATGATGACCCTGAGACGCCTGGCAGCTGATGAACGGAGTAACTTTCCAGCAGCTGCGCAGATAGTAGAAGAGTCATTCTTCATGGATGATTTAGTCCACGGTGCCTACAACCTTGAAGAGGGAAAACGTATTATTAAAGACCTCAACCAACTGTTACAATCAGGAGGTTTTATCTTACGAAAGTGGTCCTCAAACAATGCGGAACTGTTAAAAGATCTTTCCGTCGAACAGAAAAACAATCTAGTCTTTAATTTTAAAAGTGAAAACACGTCAAAAACTCTCGGTCTCTGTTGGAATCCTGCAACTGATGTATTTACATTTAAATACGAAAACACAAAACATTCAAAATTAACTAAACGTATCCTCCTCTCCGAGATATCCAAAATTTTTGACCCTCTAGGCTGGCTAGCACCATTAGTAACTAAACAAAAAATTTTATATCAGAAAGTATGGAAATTAAATGTGAAATGGGATGAAACCGTACCAAATGGAATATATACCGAGTGGAATTACGTACAAAACGATTTACAGTTACTTAATAAGTTCCAAATTCAAAGATGGCTATTATGTAATGAACATGACGTCATAGAACTTCATGGGTTTTCTGACGCATCCATAGAAGCATATGCGTGTGTGGTTTATGCTAGAATAAAAGGAAAGTCGCAAGTAGTTTTAATTGCATCGAAAACTAAAGTCACTCCTTTAAAAAATAAGTTAACACTCCCGAAACTAGAGCTATGTGGAGCTCACTTATTATCACAACTTATTAATAAAATAAAATTAGCTTATTCTAGTCATAAAACTGAAACATATGGATGGACAGACTCAAAAAGTCTGTCCATCCATATGTCACCGTCGTTAGCGAATGTTTGGTAGGAGCGGCCAAGAAGGTATTTTACGAGTGGGTGGCAGACTCTCTAACGCAAACTTAAACATAGAAATGAAATATCCGAAAATTATTCCTAAGGACTCTCGTTTGGCATCCTTATTAATTAACCAAGCTCACGAACTTACCTTCCACGGTGGACCGCGGCTGACTCTGGCTATGCTTAGGCAGGAGTACTGGATCACCGGCGGAAACAACGCAGTGAAAAAGGAGTTGAGAAATTGTATAACCTGTAGAAAACAAGAAGGAAAAAGGCTATACCAACAAATGGGAGACTTACCCGAAGCTCGAAGTAACCCAGCGAAACCATTCCATCATACCGGAGTGGACTATACGGGTATGGTCGAGATCAAAGCCAACAAAGGACGAGGCTCGAAAACTTTGAAAGGCTACATAGCAATTTTCGTTTGTATGGTTACAAAAGCCGTACATTTCGAGCTAGTTACCGACTTGTCGAGCTCAGCATTCATCGCAGCTTTGAGAAGAATGGCAGCACGACGAGGAGCTCCTCAACATATATACAGTGACAACGGTACGAATTTTGTTGGAGCCAACAGAGCGCTACAAGAGGAGTTCCAACAAATACAATCAACTTTTAACGACAGTTTCCTAGCAGAGATAACAGAGATGCAAATTGAGTGGCATTTTAATGCCCCGGCGTGGCCGAGCGCTGGTGGGCTCTGGGAGCGAGCCGTTCGCAGCCTTAAACATCATCTAAGGCGAGTAGTCGGAGCGCAGAAGCTTACCTTTGAGGAGTACGCTACCATATTGGCTCAGCTGGAATCTTGTCTGAACTCAAGGCCATTATGTGCAATATCTGAAGACATAGAAGACATTGATTTTTTAACACCTGCGCATTTTTTAACCGGGAGATCAGGACACACCGTTATTCAAACTAAGGAGGACGCTCGTACTAGGTGGCATTTAATTGAAAAAATAACAAACGATACGTGGCTACGCTGGAAAGGTGAATATCTAAGCCAAATAACTGTACGACCTAAATGGCAACAATCTCAACCAAATCTTAAAATAGGAGACTTAGTTACTATACATGAAGATAACCTCCCTCCGGGCAAGTGGGCATTGGGCAGAGTGATCGAATTACATCCTGGAAACGATGGACATGTACGTGTGGTTTCCCTTAAAACAAAAAATGGCATATTAAAGAGACCTGTCGTGAAATTATCCGTGTTACCTCTCGAACACCAAGCTGATACTCATTCAGATACTGAAACGAAAAAGGAAAACCCTGGAGCAAAACCAAAACGAAGCTTTTTATCGATGGCTTTATTGTTTATGTATTTCACAACATTAATTACTGGTGGGGAAGCATTCAATTCAACTCAGTTAGATCAAAACCAAAAAATACTTTTTGATAACATGGCTAACCTGCATTTAATCAGAGATGAGTGGAAAATAATTGCGTACTACAACCTAAATCCATATTGGCAAAGCATGGCAACCTATAGCAATTATTACGAACATTTAGAAAGAGTTTGCCGAACAATAACACTCCAATCAAACTGCGAACTGATCATGTTACAAATTAATCATTTGTATAATGAACTTAATGTAAACAATGAAGTTTTATTAAACAAACACCTAACATCGCGCGTGCCATACAGAAGGCGCCGGCGCGGCATTATCAATGGTGTCGGGTATCTTGCGAATAGCCTATTTGGAGTGCTTGACGACCGCTTCGCAGAACAGTACAAGAAAAATATCGACCTTGTACAAACCAATGAAAAACACTTGGCTTTCCTTATGAAAAATCAAACGTCAATAATTGAAGCCGAAAACAACTTATTGAAACGGATTGAAGCGAACATTCAAAATCAAAGCAACATAGTGAGTCAACATCTTCAAAACTTAGAAAAAGCCTCCAACACTTTGGCGCACCAAATAAACCAAGAGGCGTTTATGTCGGAGTTTGTCATGTCGGCGAGTGCGGCTACGAATATTCTTACTCACTTGAAACATATTCAAGATAACCCGCTCGATACCTTGACAGATATACAATGGAAAACTTAACGCTCACATATTAAACCCTCAACAATTAAGAAATCAACTTGGCATTATTTCTACACAACTTTCTAAGGATTTAACTATACCTATAGATAATATTCGTCTCAACATGAAAAGTATTTACCACTTGCTAAACATCAAAGTCAGAATGACTAAACAATACGTAATTTTTGAAATAAAGGTGCCTTTGATTATGAGAGACATTTTCAACCTGTATAGTCTCATACCTATTCCTTTCAAGAGTGAGAGAGGCACATCAACAGTTAGGTACTCCAATTGAAGACTATGTTGCCATAAACCTGCACAAAGACTCTTACGTTCCAATGACAAAAACAGAGATAGAACATTGCCTTCAACGCGATACATTTACCTACCTTTGTCAATTAAAAAGACCTATAAATAAACTTAAAACCGACAATGATTTTTGCCTAACAGTATCAAATGAATGTAAAATTACACCCATAGTCGCGTGCCAAGACAAATGGATAAGTTTACATAAATTTAATCGTTATTTATTTTGCTGTTGTGACGTATGCAAGGTCAAGGCATTATGCAACGATCGCGTTACGGCATATCAGCTGACGGGAACGAACATCATAAACTTAAACGAGGATTGTGAAATTAAAACGGACAACTTCACAATTTATACTCATCGATATTTCGAGAGTCATTTTGAAGACAAGGATACCTACGTCACCTCGTTCTTAGCACCTATCAACAACATAATAAACATCACGGCGGAAACATCTCCAAAAACAAATTCATCATCATCAAACGCACGATGGTTTGATGAAATAGATGAACGAATCAAGACGATGAAAGAACAGCAACAATCTTTAAATATCATCACTACCCATGATATGCACCACTACGCGCTGATATACAGCATGTTGGGGGTCGCAACCGTTGTGGGGGTCGTCGTCGCCTGGCGCCGGCTGCGGCGGAGTGCGCCTGCCCCTCCAGCCGCAGGCGCCGCCGGGCCCGCTGCGCCGCCCGCGGTGCCCGTGCCGCCGGCCGAGCTCGCCGGGCCTTCCGGGCCCACTCAGCGCGTCGCTGCTGCCGCCAGGAAGCCGGTGGCGGCGGCGCGCTCGCCGAAACAGTGTTGTGATACGGTTACATATAGTAGTGATAAGGTGTTCGTAAACAATCAAACTGAAAGTGCAGTGTATTATAAAGATAGGGGAACAACACCTGTAGTATTAAGAAAAATAGCTTTTAGTGATAGACAATGATAAGACACAGTGCGAACTTAAAACTAAATTAACCTTAACTTTTTACTTTTGACTTTATTTAATAGATTTTTTATAGTTTGTCATCTTTGCCCTCCGCAAGATGTTCGGTGCAGTGCTACCTAACACTCTTATTGCACGCGTGCGGTTTTGACGTCAGTAACTTAAATTTAACCTAATTATAGCTCAGTACGTATTTATCGCGTCGTCATACCGATCGTGCGTTACTCATTAACATAACTGAACTATATAACTTAACAATTAACTAGTTTTAAGATAAACATTGCAGAACTTTCAATATAGTGATTATTAACTTTACTACATCTTTAACTTTAACTCCAAATCAGTGCATCCCCATACCTCACCCAAACAGTTATACTTTTAAAAGCTTTCAATACCTCACTTTCAGTAACATGCCTGAAAGTAAAGTCAGTTTTACACTTATTTACATTATTTTCAAGAAAAGACTGTGCAGCTTTAACTGATGAATTTAATGTCTTCGTAGTCGAAACTGGAATGTCTGCAAAGAATTTTTCAAAAGCTTCAGCAACTTCTGTATCTGATGTCAACAGTCGATCACCAACTTTAAGTTTATGTTCCGGGTTTCTAATGTTTGACTTTCCAGTTTCGCTGTTTATAATTTGTCAAGTAGTTTTAGGTATATTTACACTATTTTGAATTCTATTATTAATAAAATTTGATTTCGCGATACTACACACATTTTTGAACATTTTGGAATATTTTTTAACATATTCCTTACAGGTTTCGCTATGATTATATGATTTTTCATCATATAATTCATATAATCTGTCTCTGCTTTTGAATATTCCTACTGTTGCCCAGTCGCTAAACTTAAATGAGTTATCATCTATTTTAATTGTTTTTTTTTTCTCTTCATGTATGATCTTAAACTATCAAGTCCTCGAATTTTGAAAGTGACCCACCAGTCTCGCTGTATAAATATAGCCTAATCACATAGACAATAAAATAATTTCTAACCCTACATAATCTAAATCTCTGCAAGTAGATGAAGTGCTTGCTTACCTATGTGCGTCGGCAGTGTAGAAATCACCTAAATTAAAAACCATCAAATCATTTACACGTGTTCTGAAACCTAAGCAGTACCTACAGCAGGCAACCTCCCAGTCAGTTATCTCCTAATGAGCTTAGGTGGGTAGGTACCTACTTAACAATGCGTGAGAATTACGAGGATTATATTCAGAGTTGGTTCAAGGGTGTCATTAACGTGAAGCTAATTGGTTCCCTACGAACAGTTTCGCCACGGTACAGATATACGGTAATTCAACTACATACCTACGCGGCTCGATCTCAGCATGCGGCCAGTCGCGCGTATCTGCATGGCATAACAATTGTTGATATGAGCTACTAGCACAGAATAAGTAATAGTTGGTACAGAAGAATTACTCCGCAAGAAGATCTAAATAAATTCGAGTCTTGCTACGACGCGATACGGTGGAATTCAGCTCGCACAGCATTACGTACCTGCAAATTTATATACCTAGAAGTTTTGTCTCTTTCTATCGCATGCCTCTTATCTTTTCTTACGCTGTTAGGGTTGCTGCCTAGTGAAGAATAATTAATCTCCTTATTTGTAATTAAGTATCTACCGATGTAGGTATTACTGTTATTCTACCTTTGTAAAAAATATTGCTTAAACTTACCTCAGTACAAAATGAAAAAAAAGTGACGACGAATAATTAGTAATACTACATATGTTTTGTTTGCTAAATTGAACATAATCAAATCCAAACATAATCTAATTGAATATTTGTTTCTTTTTATGTCCATTTTTAAATACTATTTGCGACCTCGATCATAGAATTACTGTGAGTGCTATTAGGTAGGTAGGTATCTACAACGTCCCGATGGGCGCGCGCGTGATACACGACCCATTCGAGTTGCGCCGGCGGAGCGCTTCGCTGTAGGTAAATAACGGATGTACCGCGCGGAGTGAGCCAGGCCTGCTACTAGTTAATATGCGGATTGTTTACACTTTAAAATTTAATAATACCTAAGTACATCATTTCATACGTCTCAGTCGAGGCGCAAGTATTTTTCGGATGCTAATTTATAAGACCAATTTGTTATTCAAACGTAAACTTGGTTTTTGACACAAAACGTATTTTTGTTGAACACTTCCTATTCAATTTACAAAGTATTTTATTTGTTTATATAAAAAAAGTGTATTTGCAGTTACAAAACTAAATGGAAATAAACACAAAGGTGGCAAATGTAATTTAAATGCTGAAAGCGGGCAGTCCATGTGAACGGCCGCGGCGCCGACGCGGGCCGTAGGCATTTATTTCGAAGATGCGGCCGAGTTGAATTACTGTAGATATCTGTACCGTGGCTTCGCTATAGGTGGCGACCACGACCTAGGAACATGGCGACCTTGATGACAACGGCCTCATGCGTGCAACGCTGGTGGTGGGTGCACCACTTTGCGGAGCACGTTATGGAGAAGGATGACACCAAAGAAATAACCAACTGTTATTTTGTGAATGAAGCTTCGCCTTGTATTGTAGGTATTGTGTTGGCTTATTTTTATAAAGTTAAAATGTAGTTTTAGCAGTTTTTAATGCCTCGAACTATTGCAATTGCGAAAAAATATCCGAAAAGAAAAAAAAACTAGAACAATTTTATTGACAATAATAAATAAAATATACTTAATAATAAAATCCCCAGACAATCACACCAACTAAATGGCCCCAAAATATATTACATAGATAAAGTAGGATAATTATATTATCGTTAGAAATTATTGGCTTTAACACTTACGAAACGGGGCGTAACATAACATAATTCTATTAGCACTAATTGTGACAGGCGTTGGCTTAGTTTGAAATTTATTGGCACGGTAATAATACTATTCAGTACTTCAACTCGGCCGCATCTTTGAAATAAATGTCTACAGCAGCGCCGCGGTCCGTTCACTTGTGATAGGGCTGCCCGTCTTCAACATATTTGCCTACTTTGTGTTTACTTCCATTTGGTTTTGCGCTAGTGAATATACCTACTTTTTTTATTTAAACAAATAAAATACTTTATGAATTGAATATGAAGTGTTCAACAAAAATGTTTTTTGCGTCAAAAACCATGCTTACGTTTGAATAACAAATCGGTCATATAAAATTAACGACCGAAAATATTTGTGCCTTGACTGAGGGGTACGAAATGAGTTATTACTTAATTTTAACGCATAAAAAATATGCATTTTAACATAAACCTCAATCAAAAATGGTTTCGGCATGCAGACACTCGCGACTGGCCGCATGCCAAGCGCATGCTGAGGTAGAGCCGCGTTGCGTCCGTTTCTATGAAGTTGAATTACTGTACAAAGTTGTATCATGTTATTGGCCTCTATAATGAAAAAACGTGGATAAGTTTACTGTTAGCGGAAGTCAATTATACTGCGGTTTTTCGTGTTACCCCGCCTGCGAACACATGAAAGTCCTGGTGAACTACTGGTGTCTTGAACACCCTAACTTGATGAACTTTATATAGTAAGTGTCCGTGTCCATTTAGACGACGCCATTTTCTTGCCTGTGGTATACCATGAAATTGAAGCAATAAATGTCTTGTATCGTCTAAGCAACACGTAACATTATTGCACTATAGGAGCAAGTTCCATTCAAAACTGTTCGTGGTGTAAACAGCACAAACCAATTCTTGCCTGCAATTATTGTATGTACTACTATTTGCAAACATGAGTGCAGTTGAGGAGGGTGTGTTATTAGTTGCTGCTAATCTCAGACAAAAACATTGAAAAAAAGCGTGAAAAAAGGTGTTGG
The DNA here is from genome assembly GCA_944452665.1 of Stenoptilia bipunctidactyla. Taxonomy (NCBI): domain Eukaryota; kingdom Metazoa; phylum Arthropoda; class Insecta; order Lepidoptera; family Pterophoridae; genus Stenoptilia; species Stenoptilia bipunctidactyla. The sequence continues at coordinate 22,743,226 of OX101740.1, read as the reverse complement.
GCCAAAAAATGGATAACGCTCATGGTTGCGATAAATTTCGACAAACTTAATTAAATCAGCAGAACCAAACTTAAATACTTACTTGTTGAGTCGTACCTACCTACTGCTTTTTTTTTAAATATGAAAGAAACACTCGGGGCGAAATGTGGGTTTTTTTAGACAGGTCAAAACTTAATGCAAATATTGCCTGTCAATAATCTCTTTGGTGTAAACAGGACACTGGCAATTATTTCCTGTCCAGCCTTGCATTCAATTTTGGAATTACTGGCCGCATGTAAACAGTTGCTTACAATTATTGAAGAGCAATTATTGCTCCCACTAGATTGCATGCAATAATTGATCTTGAATGTTCAAGAAAATGGCGTCATCTAAATGGGCCTTAACTATAGGTATCACTGTATCTTTTAGGAGCACATCAAAGCTGCTTGGTTGTGGAAATACGCTAGAAAGCAGTGCTTTATCTCCGAACTTTATCGATTCGTATGTTTACGAATAATAATAATAATAAAATCCCCAGACAATCACACCAACTACATGGCCCCAAAGTAAGCATAGCTTGTGATATGGGATACCATGCAGCGAACTAGGGGGGAACCTAGAATATAAATACATAAATAGATAAACACCCAGACACGGAACATTTTTTTTTCTGGTTCCGTGCGGGGATCGAACCCGCAACCACTGGCGTCTGAGGCAGATAGGTTTACCCCAACGCCATAGTGGTCGTCACGTGAATGTTCACATATTAAGTATAGTATGATTTCAGTCGTAAGCTACATTGTTATTTATCTATTTTACAATTGTGGGACACGCGACAATAACGGGACAAAAAGGAGCCTTTGTGCTATTCCAGGCTGTTCATTATCAATATGCAAAATTTCATCCAAATCCGTTAAGCCATTCTGCCATGATTGAGGAACAAGCATCCAGACATCCAACCAATGTTCAAAATTAACAAGGCACACATTTATTTACAGTGGTACCTAGGTATTGGTACCACTGTAAATAAATGTACCTAAAATGTAATGTAATATAAATGGTACCTAAGTATTACAATTTGCAACAGACTCCATACTACACGAACGTAGACATACGAATCGATTAAATTCTGATTTTACACTGTAGTATAACTTATGCACACAGACCCGCTGCTTGAAGTTTCTAACAGTAAATCTACCATCAGATTGGCTTAGATTTGTTCTTCGGCTACGTACAGAAGGCTACAGAAGCATTACTAACCTGTCAAATTTCCCCAACCAATTTTTAACTTAATGTCGAGGGCATAGATTTCAAATTCAATTACATTTTTTGACAGGTTCGGAATGCTTGATGTGCTGCCTTCACAAAGGCTACAAACACACCGAAGAGAACAAGGAAAACGATTATTCTGCTCTAACTCTGACCCATAAACATAGCGTTCGAAAAAAAAATGCTTCGTATAAAAATATTTAATATAAATCCATCCCTCTTATTTTGATATTATTTGGAATGATTCAAAATATAATTCATTTATAAAGTATTTATAACATTTTATATATATTAAAATAACAATTAAAACATAATTATTCCACCTATGTATATACAGTAATAAAAAGTTAAGCGCGTGTAAAGTGATACTTGCAAAATAATAAAAAATAACATTTACCACCATTGTACTTTCGTGACAGAAAGATAATGTAGTATAAATGCCCTTAACCTCAGAATCTTTTCGTAACTAAAGAACTAAATCATATAACCACACCCTTGCTGATTCTTTACTAATCCGAAAAATTAGATAGTTTTCTTTTTAACCTAACATTGCGTTTAACGCCTTTGACACGGTTTCCTCTATCACAAATGTAATCACTATTGCATTCACAATAGTTTACAATTTAGAGCGCAAAGTCTCGATTCTCTTCGAAGCCGTCTTCTGCAGTTCAATGAGCTTCATCGCCATGCCCATGTTGCCTTGGATCTTGATCTTTCCTTGGAAGAAGGCTTTCTGGGGATTCAGTTTCCCAGAAATAAGATCGGTGACGTCATCATCGCTGATCGTAAACGTGATGTCGCACTTTTCTTTTCCATCGTACTTTACATAGCCCTTTCCTTCTTTGGCGTTGATGACCCAGTAGCACTCAGTACCTTTGGGCCCTTTAACTTTGAAGCCGTAGCAGCCTCGTACCTTCTCAATGAGGTTCTCATCGTCAGTCTGCATCGCCTCTTCGAGGAACTTCATGTATCTGAAGACTTTGAAGTCTTCAGGGTTGCCAACGGCAGCCACGTTGTTGGGGGAGGCATTGTCGAATCCCTTTCTGTACATTGCGAGGACAGCGGCTCCGCCAAGACCCAAGTTGTGCTGCAGGGCTATTCTCGCTCTTGGTACCTGCAAAATACGTTTTAAATAACTAAGCTATACGTATTCATTCACAAAAATGGCAAGCGGTTGGGAATATAGTATATTTTTTGTTATTGTCGACTTAAGGCTGCAATCTGTACGGCGGCAGCGACAGCGGCGCGGGCAGCGACGCGGGGAATCTGGGCCGTTTTCGACGCCAGCGGGCGCTCCAGCGATTTGTCGCAGTTTCACACAAACAATACTTTCTATCGTGTCGCGGAAATCGCTGCCCGAGCCGCTGTCACTGCCGTCCAGTTTGCAGCCTAACACACATTTGATTTCAAATCCTCCCTAGAGAGTAACAGGTGACAATGAGATCAAAAGAGAACTGAATCTTCATAAAACAACACGGGAACACATCATTGTCGTAGCGATCGCATTAAGCAGCTAGAAAGGTTTAGAAACACCTACCTAGTCTTACAACAAATTGTCATATAAAAGTACATATTCGGTTTGCAATCTGTATAAACAACAAGATACCTACATTAATTGACTCAACTTTTGTTATTATGGAACACAAATTGAGAAAGAACCTTAACCTCTAAGTTTTCGTCATTTATCATCTATTTAATATTGTGACCAAATAAAAAAGAATAACAAAATGCAATTCAGTTTGAAGATAATTTCAGTATATCTTTCAATAAGTTAATTAGGTTTCTGCCAACATTACAGTCGCAATAGATACTTTTATTTGATGAAGGACCAAACACAAAAATAATTAGAAGTTATGTATAAACTTAAGTAACTTCACGAAGTAACATCGTCTAAGAGGTGATAGAATAAAATAAAATTTGCATAGGTACAAAAGTTGAGCATCCAAACAACCGTGTTTGTGTGACAATTAAATTTCCATTTCTAACAAATTCTAAACACAAAAATAACAAAAATCTGAGATCACTTAAAACTTTAATCCAGTACCTTGAATTTGTCGTAATATTAAACACTTCTTTTATACAAAATCACTGCAACTGACTTCCAAAACTACTGTCAAAAAATCCTTACTTTGTTGCGCCCGGACAAAAATATGACTAAAATTACAGTTTTGAGAGCTCTATCCAGCACACGGCGGCAGTTGACCGCGATAGGACCGGTTATTTAAGTTCATACCCAAGCACTACAACGTAAGCAACCTCTTGACTTGCGCTTGCGTTGAATTGATACTGTCTGCATACGCGTTTACGCGAGAATGAGCGTTAAACCTAACCGCATAAAGTCTTAATTGATTTTCTTTCTAATCTTTGATTGATTATAATTTCTAGGGTATTATATCTATTTTTACTACAATAGAATACTGAGACGAATAACAAAAGCGTTAAAATTAAAGATAAAAGGTTTTTAACTTACGAACTTAGACCTTTACTTTAAGCGAATATGTTGTAATAGTAATTCAAGAATTGGTTTAACTAAACTAGTGTGGTTAAATAATTAGGTAATTACTGTGCGAATAAAAAGGATATGCCAAAGTTAGAATTGAGTGTCGAATTCCGAGTGAGTTGGTAACTTCTACAAATGCGATGGCAAAAATGATAACCCCGATATCACAAAGTAAAATATATTTTTTCGGCTTGAATGAAAGGCGGTCGCTAGCCAGGCGGACTTTGAGGCCTAAAACCAGTCGGGCTTCGTGTGGATTAGTCGCTTTAGTAGTATTCTTTTAATAATGTTCAATATTGGCGTTTAATATTTTTTTACTCGACTGGGGCGAAGCAAAAAGGAGGGTTATGATTTTGACCTGTATGTATGTATGTGGGTATGGATATTCATCTGTTCCCTCAGAACTTCTAAACTAGGAATCATAATTGGACAAATAAGGTGTTTGGAAGCCTCTTCACTGTCCGTTGGTTATAGGCTATATAAAGTTACGTTAAATTGACTACAGCGCCCTCTAGGGGGCTTAAAGTGAAGAACTAAAAAAAAATTTCTTTAGTTTCGCGTGGGGTCAAATGGAATCAAATGAAAGAGCTTTGTGAGCACAGCTCAAATATGTAAGGAATATTACTCGAAAATAAGTGAAATAATAGTTACAGTAAAGAACTAACCCGACTACTAAAAACACGCTCTAACTAAAAAGTATGAAACAAGAAAATAGTAACCGCTGCAATATTTATGTATTTACGTCATATTGATAGAGATATGTTCAAAGAATAGCCGTGGTCGTATGCCACCTTTTATAGCAAAACGGATTCATTTTAATAATCAAATAAAATCAAAGTGGAATACGAACATGGCTATCCTTTGAACTTATCTTTATCAATATGATGAAGATAGTTTTAGTTTTAATTTTATTTTTATTTATATCATGTACTCTTCAAGATACCTACTTCTGAAGAGAACACTGTACGAAGAAAGACTACCAAAATCTAAGAAATAAAAACCTTATAATCTTACAAGGGATTAAATCTTTTTATTGCAATCTCTCCGCCAACTGCAAGCCATGATTTAGACATTGAGTATATTGCAAGACTGGATAAACTAACCCCTGCAATGATAGCTACGAGTAATATACTACAGTTCATCTATACATATTAGAAAAGTATTATAATAATTATGTTGTATCAAGAAGTAATCTCACTAATGTAGTTGGTTGGTTGTCTGGTAGAGATCGCTTTAGAGTGATAACACCGCCTTTTGTACCTTTTGTTCCATGTTGTTTGTTTCTCATTTTTGTTATTGTAAAATAAAGTGTAAATAAATAAATAAAATATTTTTAAAGATGGATTGATTTTGCAATGTTGTCCTTTCATGCTGTAATGGTTGTGAATACTAACATTCAGGTGCTTGGTTAGTAAACTGAGTCAAATTTATTATGTGTCTTTTGAACATATAGCAATTTTTATTATGTTCAGATTATGCAGAGGAAGTAAGGGTGTTCCAAAGCTGAATATGGGAATAATAAATATTACCTCATTAAAGAAGTATCAAAATCTCAAAATTTTTATTCTTTGAATAATTTAACCAATCAATCAATAAATTATCTTGTTGCTATCTTTTGCGTATGATCAAAGTCCAACAAAGATATTGAATAATATAGTACATGTTGCAATGATAAATAGGTAATTAATTAAATAGGTAATTAATTATTTAGGAAATTACTGTGATTAGAGAATTCAATTTTTGTGATGTAATTAAACAATATTCCAACTTTAAACCCATGCAACTCTATTTAGTCTTTAAAGGCTATGTTTAAATAATTTTTAAATCATTGCAAAGTCAACATACAAATAGTAAAGTAAAAATAATATCAAATTTTACAGTTATCTTCAACAAAATTGATTGGGGGTATCATTATTTTGTTATCTAAAGAACTAACATGATTACATGTTAGGACTGTAAACACGCTATTGTATTTTATGACTAGCTTTATCCCGCAACTTCTTATGCTCTAACTACCCTCCAGACACCCACTGAAAGAACCTTTATACCAAGTATCACACCCATGCACTCAAGGAATAAGTTTTTTTCATACAAACTAAAAATCATATATTTCCCGTGCCCGTGGGAATTTTGGGAATTTTTTTCGTAGCATAACCAGTCACTCTTTGAAGAACCTTCATGCCAAGTATCACATCCGTACACTAAAGGAATAAGATTTTTCATACAAACTAAAAAGTCCAACCCCTTCCCGTGGGAAATTCGGGAATTCCTTCCATAATACAAACAGACACTTATTGAGAACCTTTATTTCAAGTATTACATCCGTGCACTCAAGGGATGGGATTTTTTCATAGAAACTAAAACATCATATATTTCCTGTTCCCGTGGGAACTTTGGGAATTCCTTTCATAACACAACCAGACACTCATTGAAAAACCTTTACACTACAAACTAAAAAGTCCTATATTTCCCGTTCCTGTAGGAATTTCGGGAATTCCTTCCTTAGTGCACCCCTACATCCCTTGAAGAATGTATGTTCCAAATTTCAGCTCTCTACGCCTAGTAGTTACGGCTGTATGTTGTCTGTCAGTCACTCAGCACCTCAGTCACTCAGTCAGTAACGGAACAGTTTTATATATATTGATCAACAAATTGCTTTCAAAGCAAATAAAACCATTTTGTTACTTAATAAGTGCCTATATAAAGATAAAAGTTGTTGTTTTCTAATTAAAACTTCATTTTTTACAGGATATGCATATATTATGCTAAACACCCTTGAAATTAGTCGCTTGAATACCTCGGATGAATTAGAAATTCATCCTCCCCATTTATTCCCTTGTAGTGGGACAATGTTTCTGTTGTTTTAATAAATCATTAATAATGTGTGTTAGTTATAAAAGCTAATATTTGAGATGGGGTTTCAAATATCTATTACAGATTTTGTGTTAGTATTGTATGATTTATTGAAAAAAATACTGTTTAGATAAATAAAATTATGAAACATAAAAATTTTGATTTAATTGTAATGTATAATCATAATCATGGTCTTCCAGTATTTTTTTAAATAAGTGTGGAGTCAAAGCTTATTATATTCCAGGGTTACCTGACAGAAATTGCTCCAACAATACAGCCGCCTACTTAAACTATGTAACGGGATTGGTTTTGAATTACACATCTGGAATTTAGGTTTGGGGGGGAGGGGAGGGGCAGGGGGGGCGAAAGGGGGTCTCCCCACCACGATGCGGAGTTGCGGAGATGGCTAGTTTTTTTTTTATGAATTTTTAAGTTAGCTATTTATAACCTCAAAAATAGAGTTATCAATCACTGATTAGTGGTGATTTTGGTAAAACTACAGTATATGGACCGTCGAATTTAGGGGGGGTGAGGGTGAAAGGGGGGAGGGGAGGTGGTTGGTGATCCTTGTAGTAAGTGAGAAAATCGAAGATAAAATTTTGGGATTAGACTCGGTTTTGTGCGTTTATTAAAAAAAACTAACCTCGGAGGTTAATGCAAGGAGCGAAGCAAAGCGGAGCATTACCTTGCATTAACCTTGCATTGCATTAACCTCCTAACCTAACCGGTCCATGTCGGTCTGTGACACAAATTGTAAAAGTTACAATTATTAAGTTAATACTGGACTCTTATTGTTAATAAGGGCGAACAACATATGTTTTGTTTTGTACGTTAATAATTGAACATTTCATCTTCTGCTACAAATGGATTGTCTGGATATACATTTCGTTTTACCAAGCAATCATATAAATTGCATTTTTGTATGTAAAATATTGTTTCAGTATAGGAAATTTCAAACACGTATAATTAAAAAACTATGCATCTCCGCAAAACAAGAGGGGTATTAATCGAAAGGGGAAACCCACCCCTACATAAATAAACCCATTTCTATCCAATTTTACAGATGTGTAATTCAAAACCCAACCCCTATGTAACTATGTTGGAGTACAAGAAAGAGTTGTACAATAAGGGGTTGTACTTTGTGCTATGACTATGATATGCTTATTCATAACATATTGATACTATAAATAAATAGGTACAAAATTGTACAAAAATATTTGGAGCTTTTGGCTTTGTCAGTAATAAATACTACAAGAAGAATTTGGACAGATTCACAAGTTATAAGAATAAACATAAAAATACTACCTACCAAATTATGACCAATGTCAATTTAATTTAAAAATGCCTTGCAGTGTGGATGAGTGGTGAAAATGTGTCACTCTATGAGGCCAAGATAGAAGTGCCACAACCAGAATAATTTTTGTATATGAATGATTGCATGTGAATGTTACATTGGATATCCTCAAAACAAATTAGTACTACACAGTGTCTCTTTTAATATAAATAGTTTAAGTCTAAGTAAAAGAATTGCATATTCATTTCACACGGCTACCAAAGTATGCATGCTACCCAACATTATGGTGTACTAACCTGTCTTTCCCCGGCTTCACCGCGAAGCTGCCACACAAGCTCTGCACACTGAGCTAGGCCTGTTGCTCCCAGAGGATGGCCTTTAGAGATTAAACCACCACTTGGGTTGACAACCACTCTGCCGCCATATGTATTATCACCAGCATCAATGAACTTGCCAGCTTCTCCCTCGCCACAAAGTTGTAAGCCCTCATAAGTAATCAGCTCATTTGCTGCAAAACAATCATGTAATTCTACCACATCTACTTGTTTGGGAGATACACCAGTCTTGGCGTAAATTCGTTTTGCAGCAAGAGCCGTCATATCATAGCCAGCTACTTTCATCAAACTGTTGCCTGTAAAGAGCTCTGGTGTATCAGTAGCCATTTCCATTCCGATGATTTCCACTGCTTTAGCTTGCAGTCCAAAACGGCGCACTGCATCCTCAGACATCAACACAGCTGCAGCAGCACCATCGCTGGTTGGGCAGCACTCTAACTTTGTTAGCGGACCATAAATCTTTCTAGATTTCAATACCTCCTCCACTGTGTACTCCCTTCTACTTTGTGACCTAGGATTTTTAGCCCCATGCTTATGGTTTTTGGCTGCAATCTTGGCTAGGTGCAACTCAGTGCTTCCATACTTTTTCATATGTTCAAGTGCAGCATTTCCAAAGAACTGTGCTGTCATGGGAGCTGGCGCAATATCAGCAATCTCTGCCATTTTCAATGCATGACGATCCATTGGGTTGGTGCGGTCATTGTATGCCCCACCACCAAGAGCACCAGGCGCCATCTTCTCAAAACCTACTGCCAAAGTAACATCTGCTAGACCACCTTCAATAAGCTGTTTGGCAAGAAACAAGGCACTGGAGCCAGTAGCGCAATTGTTATTTACGTTATAAATTGGAATTCCAGTCATGCCCACTTCATAGAGTACTCGCTGTCCGCAAGTGGAGTCTCCAAATACGTATCCACAAGCAGCTTGTTGTACATTTTCATACTTGATACGAGCATCAGCTAGCGCAGCTACAATAGCTTCTTTAGCAAGATCAGGGTAGTCTGGTCCAGTGGTGGGTTTTATGAAATTCGTCATTCCGACACCAACTACAAAAACTTTGCGACCCATTATGGCAAATTTATTACACAATTTAAATCGTACAAAATATTTTACGCACTTGCTTGACCACAACACACAACCGAACAACCTGTGCGAACGAACAAAACAACTGTCGTCAACTATTATTGTATTGAGTCGTCATTGTTGGTTGAGTGAACTTTAATCTGTGCAGCAACTGATAAAAAAAAGAACTTTGGACTTGGGATCCGTAAGTTGTTGTGAAGTGTTTCCAAACAAAATTATAGGATTTATTTCTAAACAGATAAGTAGAAAGGACTAGAACAAAAATACAGCCAAGATGGCTTTTATGCTTTTACGCTTACTATTGAAGTGGGACTTAATGCAAAGATTTGAGTTGTAAATATTGTTCAATAATAATAATAATAATCTTATTATTATTATTAACTCGACCTTTTCCGCCGAAAGGCGAGTAGTTATAAGTATACAAAATAATAATAATCATTTATTTCAAGTAACAAAGGACTCATTTTGAACATATATTGTGCAGGACAGTGACAACAAAACGTAAAAGACAGTTATATAAACTTAAAACAGTGTATATAGATAGTGTTATAGTGTTTTATAAGACTCTTAAAGAGCTAAGAACGTTTAAAATAGTGTTTCATAGTGTTTTTATAGTGTTTATAGTGAATAAGTGTCCCTACAAGTGTTAGTTTGTAAGAAGTTCATAACAGTTTTTATAAGCTTGAGAAAGTGTTTGCTTAATCGTTTAAATCTTTGTAATTTGATTGGAATTTGATTAATTAATAACCGCTATGATAATGAATTTACGCATAGCTAACAGCTAACAATGAAATGAAACTTACGTGATTATAGCTTAAAATAGCTCGATTTGTATTAGGGTTGATTTGGAAATAAAGAAATGGTTTTGAAAGTCTTGTCATTTCCGCACATAGAGAGAGATCTAAATAGATTTCATAAATAGTTTTCCTATAAGAATATAGTAAAGATCTAATAAGAATAATCGAATCTAGTCAAAATCTTATTAGAAAAATCTAGAAAGTTCGAATTAGATTCGAGCGAGACAGACATATGTGTGTCTCGCTCGCACGCTTGCATTACTCTCTCTTGTGCGGTACCCTTGCGCGCCTGCACCGAATCACTTAAGGATGCGCCACACTCCGCTAGCGCCGGATTCGCCGAAAAGATCCCGAAGAGAGAAGATCTCCGGAAGAAAGAAGCCTCCGAAGAAAGAAGCCTCAAGCAACAGTGAACAGTGAATCTCTCAAGCCCGAAGACTCTCAATAGAAGCCCGAAGTCACAAGACAGAATACAGAAATACAGAAGACTGAAGGCAGAATACAGTAATAGAAGAGCGCGGGAAATAGAGTGTGCTTGTGGCGTATTCGCGAGTGATATAGTGCCGCGCGGCTGGACTTTCACGACCGTGTTAAGTGGTGAATTCGCATTTTCCTTTTGCCCCTCGCATCGATTCCAGCTAATAGAGTGGGTGGATAGCGCATCATTTGACTAATCGTTATCGAATTCATAGACTATACAGTCCACTGGAGCTATCCCCCACATTTTGGTCCTTCGAGAGCCGGATCTTTGAGAGGGCAATTGGGAGACAGCGATGCCTCTTACACGGTCGCAGTCAGACCGCGGGGAGCGGGCCGCCTCGACAGGGCCCGCTCAAGAACAGTCTCAAGCTCAAGCCGTGAAGAGCAAGAATACGACGTCGCCGACAGAAACCACAGAAACGACGTCGGCTACAGAAACGACGACGCCGACAGAAACCACAGCGACGACGGGTGCCACAGCTACAGAAACAACGAAGACCACCCGTCAAATCGAAGCTACGCAGCCACAGCGAGCTCTACAGAGATCCCAAGTCTCGAAATCGAAGAAATCCTCGAAAATAACGAAGGCGAAGTTGAAGTTATTACGTTTACAAGTCGAACTCGCCGCCGCCGAAGTCGCCGCTTTCGAAGACGACGAAACAGACTTAGAAGAGGAATCTGAAGCACCCTCCATTGAAGACACCACGAAGAGAGTGTCCGTATGGCTGGAAAATAATCCGACAGACTCGCCGCTGGCAATCCAGGGCCAGGGCGAAATTGAAGAGCCTCCACAGCAACTGCAACAGACTGAAGAACCGACGCGTCCTGCGGCGCTCCCGGCACCGGCGAGCTTCATCCCCCCCCCGGATCCAGTACCGGCGGGAGGGGACACAGTCGCCGTGCCGCAACAGAAGATCGACCTCGGCGAGTTGGCCTCAGCCATCGCACTCGCCGCCAGGACGGGTCCGCAGCCGCCGCCGCCTAGAATCCATGCAGAACTCCCTCCGTACAGCGGGTCATACCAAGAATGGCTCATGTTTAAGGCAGCGTATCAAGAAACAGCGGGATATTACAGCGACATAGAAAACACAGCGCGTCTACGACGAAGCCTGCGTTCAAGAGCTCGGGAGGTCGTCGAAGGGCTTCTCCTCTACAACGCGAAGCCCGAAGAAATCCTGCGAGCCCTCGAGTCACGCTTCGGACGGCCCGACGCTATCGCCCTCGCCGAGTTAGAGCGACTACGGGGACTACAGAAGCCTACGGACGCGCCCAGAGACCTGTGCGTATTCGCGACGCGGGTCTGCAGCATCGTAACAACGCTGCGCGCCCTGGGGAAGATTCACTACCTGTACAACCTGGAAGTCACGAAGATCACAACAGAGAAGCTAACGCCGGCTATGCGATATCGCTGGTTTGACTACGCTGCCGAGAACCCTCAAGACGAAGCAGACTTACTAAAGCTTGCTAACTTTTTACAGAGAGAAGCGGATCGCTGCGGACCCTACGCGCAACCGGAGCGCGTCGCGGAAGACCACCTGGCGGCGAACAGGAGATTTGGTCAAGATCAAAACAGAAGAGTCCCGCAGAGAACATGCACAGTCACAGAACCTGGGTGTCCCATATGTGTGTGAGAAGAAGGGCCACTACACAAGCAACTGCAAGCGTTTCCTAGAAGCGGACGAAAATAGAAGATGGGACCTTGCGAAGAATAAATCTTTATGTTTCAGATGTCTACGTCATCGGGCGAGGAATCACACGTGCAAGGGGAAGGCCTGCGCTACAGAAGGGTGCACGAGACTGCATCATCCTCTCCTTCACTACAAGAGGCGTGTGATCGTCGAACAGCCCGAAGAAACAGAACAAAGGACAGAGGTCGTCGCATCTACGTGGACGTCAGTGAACACTCAAGCTTATCTCAAGATCGTCCCCATAGAAGTCACGGGCCCGCAAGGCAGCATCAAGACTCACGCGCTACTCGACGACGGCTCGACAGTCACGCTAATAGACGCCGAGTTAGCACAGCGGGTAGGCGCCAAGGGACCCGTGGACCCACTACACATCGAAGCCATCGCCAGCACCGAATTCGAGTCCGAGCAGTCACGCAAAGTCGCCGTTACGCTACAATCCGCGGGAGGGCGCCACAAGATTCAAGCACGAACATTCAATAGTTTGAAGTTATCCGCGCAGCGCGTCACTCGAGAAGATCTCGCCGACTGTGAACATATTAAGGACATAGCCACGTGCCTGCAATATGAAGACGCCGAGCCGAAGTTACTCATCGGACAAGATAACTGGCATCTACTCGTCGCATCTACAATGAGAAAGGGACGGCGCGATCAACCGGTCGCCTCTCTCACTCCATTGGGCTGGGTACTGCACGGGACTCGAACTCGAATCATCGGACAGCGTGTTCACTACGTAAATCACATAGTAGAAGTGGATGCGGCCATGGATGAACAGTTGAAGCAACATTTCGCCATAGAAAGCCTTCTCATCACACCGAGGACACCCAGGAACGACCCAGAACAGCGCGCGCTTGATTTACTGAAAGAAAAAACTACACGTCGCGAAGATGGAAGATACGAAGCCGGGCTGCTGTGGAAGACAGAGAATATAGTTATGCCGAATAATTATGAAAATGCATACAGTCGCCTGCGTAATACAGAGAAGAAAATAGACCGCGACCCCCAACTCAAGATGAAGTATATAGAACAGATGAACGCGCTTATAGATAAGGGGTACGCAGAACGCGCGCCGACAGGAACAACCGAGAATCGAACCTGGTACCTGCCGCACTTCCCGATCATTAATATATTTAAACCGGGGAAGGTGCGCGTGGTACACGACGCCGCAGCGAAAACTAAGGGCATCTCTCTCAATGATTGCCTTTTTACAGGTCCAGACCTTCTTCAGTCGCTGCCGGGGGTCTTGATGCGCTTCAGACAGCACGCCATCGCCGTCACATCTGACATCGCTGAGATGTTCATGCAGGTGAAAATCAGATCGGAAGACCGCGACGCGCTACGATACCTGTGGCGGGGGGACCGGCGAGATGATCAGCCTCCAGAAGAGTACAGAATGACCTCACTGATCTTCGGCGCGACCTCATCTCCAGCCACGGCGATCTACGTGAAGAACATGAACGCTCAGCGGTATCAAGACACGAACAAACCCGCCGTCGAAGCCATAGTTCGAAACCATTACGTGGACGATTATTTACAGAGCTTCAAGACCGAACAGGAAGCCATAGAAGTCGCTACGGACGTCCGCAACATACACAGAGAAGCCCACTACGAACTGCGACAATGGACGTCGAACTCTAAACGAGTCCTAGAAGCGCTCGGGGACCCTGCGACGTCGAACAAGCCACTAGACTTCAAGGACGGCGGGCAAACAGAACGCGTACTCGGCCTAGTATGGAAGCCGCATCAAGACGACCTAGCTTTCAATCTAGACCTAGCTAGGTTACCTGAAGACATAGTTACGAAAAGAAAACCTACGAAGAGAGAGATGCTGAAAGTCATCATGTCAATGTTCGACCCACTAGGCTTCGCATCGCCAGTAACCGCGCGGGCCAAACAGATATTACAAGAAACGTGGCGCCGAGGCACCAACTGGGATGAAAACATAGATGAAGACCTAGGACAGCAATGGGAAGACTGGCTGGTTCAACTGCGGGCTCTGCACGGCGTGACAGTGCCGCGGCAGCTCGCAGGCTACAGTGAAGCGGTGAAGAGGGAACTTCACGTCTTCGTCGACGCCAGCGAAGCCGCCTACGCCGCAGTACTCTACTGGAGGAGTACGAGCGCCGGCGGAGAAGTCACTACAGCACTCATAACAGCAAAGGCGCGGGTGGCGCCACTGAAACTCACATCCATCCCACGCCTGGAACTGCAAGCCGTGGTGATGGGGAGCAGGATGGCTGCCGCCGTCATCGAAGAACATGACTTCAAGCCCGACGCGCGAGTATTCTGGACAGACAGCAAGACAGTACTCGCCTGGCTGAAGACGGGCGCCCGCAGCTTCAAGCCCTACGTAGCCCATCGTATCGCCGCCATCGAGGACAACAGCACAGTTAACGAGTGGCGCTGGGTACCAACCAAGCTGAACGTAGCTGACGACGCGACCAGGGACGTGCCGGGGAACTTCAAGGCCTCACATCGATGGTTCCAGGGCCCAGAGTTCCTCCGAGAAGACAGTTCGACGTGGCCGACGTGCGACATCCCTACCAAAACAGAAATAGTCACCGGCGAAGAAAAAGTAAACACAGTATATGAAAAGTCGCGCGCCGTACCTACACCGTCCCTAAAGGAAGCCCTTCCCGACCCTAACAGATTTTCAAGATGGGAACGCTTAGTTCGAACCGCCGCAAGAATCCTAAAGTTTATCGAACTATGCCGAAGAAAACAGGACAAGGTCAATTACAAACGAACCAAGAAAATAGAAAAGGACCCGACTTGGCGCGTAATTCAAAATAAGAAAACTCCACAGAAGAAAATTACAGTCGAAACAGCCTCTACCGTGAATTACATACAGTTAGAAACAGAAACTCTACGTCGAGCAGAAAAGTTGATAATAATAGCAAGTCAAGAAACAGTCTTCAGTCAAGAAAGAAAAGATATATCGCGAGGCGGCGCGCCGGCTAATAATAGCCGCTTGCGCCCCCTAGCGGTCGAAATATACAACGGCGCCCTAACAATAGCAACCAGAATAAGCGCCGCCGAACAGATTTCAGAAAACACGAAGAGGCCAGCTATAATAGACGGGGACTTACACAGTACGCGCCTATACATAGACTACGTGCATAGAAGACTTCATCACGCAGGGGTAGAAACCACCCTTAACGAATGCCGACAGCACTATTGGATCGTACGAGCAAGACCGACAGTGAAAACCGTGTTAAAACAGTGCCTACAGTGTCGAATTCGAAAACAACAGCCGCCAGCGCCACCTACAGGGAATCATCCGTACTCAAGACTGGCCCATCATCAGCGTGCCTTCACCTACACCGGGGTGGACTACTTCGGACCCCTTCAGGTCACCGTGGGAAGAACTATGCAGAAAAGATACGTAGCTCTATTTACGTGTCTTACCACGCGCGCAGTGCACTTGGAGATGGCAGCTTCGTTAACAACGGACTCGGCGGTGATGGCAGTGCGGCGACTAATAGCACGGCGCGGCTGCCCGGCCGAGATATGGTCGGATAACGGCACCAACCTACAGGGTGCCGCCAAGGAACTCCGACAGAAGATAGATGAAGCCACACAGCACGAAGCCGCGAAGAAGCTCATATCCTGGCGCTTCATCCCCCCATCAGCGCCGTTCATGGGTGGAGCATGGGAGCGCCTCGTCCGCAGCGTGAAAACAGCCCTAGCCGCAGTCCTGCATCAGCGGCACCCTACCGAAGAAGTCCTACAAACCCTGCTGGCGGAGGTCGAATTCACAGTCAACAGTCGACCCCTAACACATGTGTCCGTCAACCATGAGGATGACGAGGCGCTGACTCCGAACCACTTCGTGCTGGGCGGGCCGGCCTTGTACGCGCCGGCCGCGGTCCCGCTTACCGACCGGGACCTGATCGGGCGCAGCAGCTGGCGCGCCTCACAGCAGCTGGCCAACCACTTCTGGGCCAGGTGGCTCCGGGAGTACATGCCGGACCTCCAAAACCGGCGGGAGCCGCACGGGCGCGGCCCCGCAGTGCAGCCGGGAGACGTCGTCCTGGTCGCCGACGGGAACCTGCCGCGCAATACCTGGCCGCGGGGGCTCGTCGCGGCTACCTACCCAGGCCCTGACGGTGTCACCAGGGCAGTCGACGTCAAAACCAAAGGAGGGATCCTGCGAAGACCGGTGAAGAAACTCGTCGTGCTGATCTCCGGGTCACCAGCCTGCACCGAGGAAGATGCGTCGTCAACGGCGGTGACAACGCACGGCGGGAGTGATGTGCAGGACAGTGACAACAAAACGTAAAAGACAGTTATATAAACTTAAAACAGTGTATATAGATAGTGTTATAGTGTTTTATAAGACTCTTAAAGAGCTAAGAACGTTTAAAATAGTGTTTCATAGTGTTTTTATAGTGTTTATAGTGAATAAGTGTCCCATACAAGTGTTAGTTTGTAAGAAGTTCATAACAGTTTTTATAAGCTTGAGAAAGTGTTTGCTTAATCGTTTAAATCTTTGTAATTTGATTGGAATTTGATTAATTAATAACCGCTATGATAATGAATAACTAACAGCTAACAATGAAATGAAACTTCGTGATTATAGCTTAAAATAGCTCGATTTGTATTAGGGTTGATTTGGAAATAAAGAAATGGTTTTGAAAGTCTTGTCATTTCCGCACATAGAGAGAGATCTAAATAGATTTCATAAATAGTTTTCCTATTAGAATATAGTAAAGATCTAATAAGAATAATCGAATCTAGTCAAAATCTTATTAGAAAAATCTAGAAAGTTCGAATTAGATTCGAGCGAGACAGACATATGTGTGTCTCGCTCGCACGCTTGCATTACTCTCTCTTGTGCGGTACCCTTGCGCGCCTGCACCGAATCACTTAAGGATGCGCCACACTCCGCTAGCGCCGGATTCGCCGAAAAGATCCCGAAGAGAGAAGATCTCCGGAAGAAAGAAGCCTCCGAAGAAAGAAGCCTCAAGCAACAGTGAACAGTGAATCTCTCAAGCCCGAAGACTCTCAATAGAAGCCCGAAGTCACAAGACAGAATACAGAAATACAGAAGACTGAAGGCAGAATACAGTAATAGAAGAGCGCGGGAAATAGAGTGTGCTTGTGGCGTATTCGCGAGTGATATAGTGCCGCGCGGCTGGACTTTCACGACCGTGTTAAGTGGTGAATTCGCATTTTCCTTTTGCCCCTCGCATCGATTCCAGCTAATAGAGTGGGTGGATAGCGCATCATTTGACTAATCGTTATCGAATTCATAGACTATACAGTCCACTGGAGCTATCCCCCACATATATTTACACAATCAGTCATATTAAAATATAAAATTACAGATACAAATAAAAATAATATATTTTTTATCATTAAATTAATAATTATTTTATATATAAGGTAAGTGGGGGGAAGATGGAAAACGGGGTAAGACAGAAAGTCAACAATAACGCTACGTCTAGCAGATTTTTAGAAGTGTTTGCAGCACTGTTTAACCCGCCATTTAATTTTCTCCTATGCCTCAGTCATCGTTTGAAGGTTATTAACACAGAAACATATTTTTTTTTACAAAATTATACAATCTGACTTTTTGCCTTTTTCTTCAAGTAATTTTATCTTACCCCGCATCCTGTAACTTTTATTAAAAGCTAGGTATAACGGATTCTTTTGGATATTAAATAATTACATTTTATTTACGTTTGAGTTATTAAATCGTTTTTTTTGCCATTACTCGTATTTTAGGAATTGACACAATTTTCTATCTTTACCCATTACATTTTGATTGGGTAAGATGAACATATCAATTTTTGAGTAAGATATTTGGAATAATATTATGCTACAAAATATGACAAATCTAACAAAAACAGTTTTTTTTGTTTGTTGCTGATTTTGCCGTTAACTTTTATTATCAATGTTACTTTAAACAATCGCTCAGCAATGTTTGAGAACATCCACTTCGATCTTTCCCCGGTGGGGTAAGATTGAAATACAAAAATTAAAATATTTGTCTTGTCTTTGTTTCCTTAGGCGTTTTGACGCACGAGTCTGTTATTTTGTTTTCAGGGCATTAAATTCCACAGACTAGTATTAACCAACAACGTCTCTCATTCTCTTGAACGATTTTAGAAAATACTTTGATCTTTCCCCGTCACCTTCCCATCTTTCCCGTTTTTTTTTTTGTCGATTGCAAATGATGTTTGGTGTGGTATTCATTACTTTATAGATTTAAATGAAATTTAACAAACTAGTTTAAATATATACGCTCCGGTCATCATTCATAAGACATCAATTTTAATTTTTTAGTGCTATGTAGTGTTTTACAAGGATTCAAAAACAACACTCCTCATCTCATTAAAAAAACCGTTCGGTCTTGCCCCCACTCACCTTAAGTCATAAGATTCAAAGTCCAACAAAAATAACATGTCATGTACCTCAGTCCTGGCACATGAGTAGATAAACGGAACAGAGACAAAGCTTCTTAAGAACGTGCAAAATTGTTACCTATTTTGGTAGGGTTGTCACAATAGGTAAAGACAAACTAAACAAAACATTTGTTAAATAGTTTTATTATTCAGTATATAGAATACTTTACAAATTACTTACTCTAATAATTTTCTTTTTATAATTTTTGTTTTTTAATAATTTATTGTTTCTTTTGACGGTGTGGTAAATTCTGAATCTAACAAAAAAAACAACGTGCGTCGCGCTGACCCTGAGATTGTACACTAGCTGTGACAGCGTAAACCGGTTTTTACCAGTGTCGCCGCGTACGCGACAAGCGGCCAGTGGTCACGCACACATGCCCCGCGTGCTTGTAGTATTACAATCGATTCGTGCGGATGTATGAAGCTTTGTCTCTGTTCCGTTTATCTACTCATGTGGTCCTGGTGCGCAATGTGCAGTTCAGAGCAATGTCTGATGTAAAGACAGTATACCCTATCCGCAAGTGTGGCCAGCAAGCTGTTGTTGCTCGCACGTACTCGCCGCACCAGCGAACTGCCCCTCCTACGCATAATGGTATAAAAGCAATCCATACGCATTTCAGCAAACATGGTTGATGCACTACAATACCTAGGGAATCCCTTCAGCATCCGAAATGAATTATTAAACTGGACTCGAAAGGCGCTGTATGATTTTTTGGTGTAATCTGCCCACAGGCTGCAGGTGTTAAATGTGTTACAGTAGGCCCTAAAAAGAGTAAGTTTTACTTCGGCTGAGCAGCGAGCGAACCTGCGAGTAATCATATTAGCTCTAACTGACAGCGCCCTTCGCTCTCGTGCAATGTCCTCATCATCTTTCCCAGAAGATGTGACCAAGTGTCCCAGATATTTAAATTTACCTACCCTTTGTAATGCGGTGCCATAAAGTGTTAGTAGAGGCAATTCCACGATCTTTCTTGGTCCACCCTGAAAGACCATAACTTGACTCTTTTTAACATTAGAGAGTAGTCCATGACTAGTGGCATATGCCTCGCAAATACTCAATAATTTTCTAAGTCCACAGACCGAGGCGCTCAGCAGCGCCATATCATCCGCGTAACTTATATTATTAAAACAGACATCATCTATGTGGCAACCTATATGGTGCTCACTGAACGACTCGAGCAGTCCGTTTATGTATAAGTTAAAAAGTGAGGGTGAGCTCAACCCCCCCTGCCGCACTCCACATTCCAACCCATACGAGTCTGACAATACACCAGCCCACTTAACATTATTTACCTGGTTACCGTACCAATACCTAAAGATGTTTATAAGATTATCAGGTTTATTTGCAGATCTCATTTTATTCCACAGAATATCATAGGACACCAGGTCGAAGGCCCTAGAAAGGTCAAGAAAACACGCATACACTGTAGTTTTCCTTTTAGTATAATATTCAACAGCACTCTTTAAACACAATATAGCTGTTTCTGTAGACAATCCAGGTCTAAACCCGAACTGATTATCATGCAACTTTATATGTTTATTTAATTGTGTATTAAGAATGCTATCAAATAATTTAGCTAATATTGTTGCAAGAGAAATAGGTCTATAGTTAGATATATCAGACATATCACCCGCTTTATTTTTTACTACAGGCACAACAATAGTTCTCATCATATCATTAGGAAGATATGCATGTGATATGCAAAGATTGTACAGCATAGCCAAAACTCTGCCCATGTGGGGTCTAGCATTCACAGGAATGCATGCCAGGCGGATCCTTCAAACGATTGGTATTTTTCCAGAAGCCTCTAAAATCTTTTTTACTATGACTGTTTGCAAGTATATCCATTTTGAGTTGATCTTGATGGGTTTTACACCACTTTAAACGGGATTTGAATATTTTTCTGCTTTCAATCATTTTAGAATATATATACCCAGTAGTTGGACTACCACATAACAACCACTCCTTAAAGCAAGCTCTTGCCATTCTGTGACTGTCACTTACATGCTTATTCCAACCAACTATCACTTTTTTCTGGCGTTTATTTTGCTTAATCCTACCTCTACAACTTTCAACAGAAGCCTGACTTAATGCACACACAATTTCAGAGTACAATTATCTATACAACGTGTAACATAATGAAGAGATAATACTCAAAGGGATTGTATGTTTGATGATGTAGTTTATAAGTAACAGTAACATAAATTTGATATCCTTACGGTTCGGCCGAAAAACAACTTCAAAGTTTAGATCAAAATATCTAAGTGTCAACCCTAAAAACAGCTGTTAGCTTTTGATGAAATCTATTCGATAACAGATGGCGTAAAACTTAAGTGGTGGGTAACTAAGACTGATACTACAAACTTGAACCGGTGCGGGAAAGGTCATAAGGTCACTGAATGCGGCATAAGTCTTGTTTTAGCTTATTAGGTTGACTAGGGTTGTCAAAATATTTTGTTGTAAAATTATTAAATAAAGGAGGTCAATTTGCCGTCATACAAGCTGGCCCATTTTAGTACCGTGAGGTACATGGGCACCAAATTGTAGGGAAAGACTAAAGGAACTCGTAAATATGCAAATATTTGCAAAAGAGAGGATTAACTTTATGAAATAAATTATTGAAAGTTGTAACAAACTAAGGAAACAATCACGGTGAACATGAACACAGCTTAGAAAAAACGGTTTTGACACTGACGTTTTGTCCTTCTGTTGGCAAATATCAAAATGGCGGCTATCTGTTGTTCAAAGAAATGTTTATTCCGTTCGTTTTTGCGTTCCGGGGTGCTCTCTTTTCGATTGCTGTGCTGTGTTTTCCTGATTTATTTATTAAAAAGATGAACTCTATAATCTTTTTTATATATACTTCACGAATAATTAATAATAACAAAGCAACAACAAAAATAAACAAAGTAAATGTCGAGTCGAGTTGATGAACACGAAGTTAACAGTTCGACTTGACAGTTAAAGATAACATATTAGAGAGAAAATGGCTTGCGCGTGAAGCCCACAAAAATATTTTTTTCTTGGCTCAAACTTCATCTTTGACCAAAACTGTAAATGCAGTTGTACTCAGTGGTTAGTACGGTGTTATGAACCGCGGAGTGTACCTCGGTACCAAAATGGGCCACCCGTAATGACCTTATTTGTATGAAAGTGTATACCAGCACTGATCATGGAGATTTATTTACTGTATATTCTACGTATGGTAAAGAAGCTAACCCTTAAGTTTTATCTGTCGATTTTGTTACACGTTGTATATAAATCATGGTCAGAATTATTACAGTACCGATCACAACAGTTATGAAATTCAGTTGGGAAATCAATAAGTCTAAGGCGCTTATGACATTCATTTTGATAAATCCTAATACAATCGGCTGATTTCTTGCCCCAAGCTACGTTATTGCTAGCTACACTATAGAATGATTTTAAAGTAGTCAAACTATCCAAATTGCATTCACATATAACTGGAAAATGATCTGACCACAAAACGTCATATTTAATAAACACATTGCACACCAAAACAGCGGCCGATTGAGAAACAACACAATGATCAAGCCACCTCTTAGAGCCAGAAGCTTGATCTATAAAGGTAAATGTTTTAGAGGTCAATCCTAATTTAATAACATCGACAGGCACCCAATTTAATTCATTAAAAAATAGCTCGCCTGGATGAGCATTAAAATCCCCTAACACAAAAATAGGTTCGTTTTCATAATCATTACTAATAGCACTTACAGTTCCTATGCAGTCCGTGAATATCGTCAGGTTATCCGCTTTGTTCGTAGGCATATACACACAAACAACTATAAATGGATTCGCGCTTGTATTTATGCGAATCGCACACACTCGCGGATTTTCACACTTTATCACTGTAACACACGGAAACACACTGGTATTCCACAGTAGCGCAGTACCGCCATAGGGCCTGCCGCGCAATAAGCCTGCCACCGTATCCACCGCTGATGTCCCCTTGCTGCTGAATCTGCTGTCAATACTGTTAAGATAGGCCAACTCCTCAGGTAGCAGCCACGTTTCCTGTAGTGCTATCACAACACACTCGTCACACAAACTTTTAATATTGCTTAAAGCACTCTTTACGTTCTTACAATTATAACTAGCAAACTTCTATCTATCCATTGTTTGACAGTAATGGGCCGTTAATAATAGAATTTCCGTTCACTTTTCTATTTTTATAATGGACAAAGCGCCTAAAGATAATACGTTCAGGCCATATTTTTTCGTCTAAAAACAAAGATAGTTTAGACTCACATAAAAAAAAATTTATAAGCTTTGTGATCTAACGGTTTTTTTGTATTGATCTTTTCCAACAATATCTTTTCCTTTGTATTAAGCATGATATAATCAATAATATCAGACTCCTTCGTATCTTTATGCACATTAGTTATAAATATGGGTATTTTCTTAATCGCGGCTTTAAAAGACGAAGAAGACGATTCTGCCTTTCCTATTTCGCCCAAATACCTATACTTTAGTTTTCTTTTGTGTTTATTTCCTTTAACAGTTTGCCAGTTCACATTGTCATCAGCTGGTTTATTAATTTGTGTTTTATGCTGTGTTGGCTGCCGAGTGATTCCGATATGACGGTCATCTTTTGTTGAGACTTCCTGTTGAATCCTAGGCATCCTTTGAAGATTAGGCAAGCCCACGACCGGCGGTGATGATGACAAAACTTGCTCAAGGTCATTGCCTACCCAATAGCTGACTGACTGTGCCGAGTGAGGCTCAGCCTCCTCTGCGACGACGACGGTTGCAACCGGAACATTATCTTTCGGTTTACCTTCCTCACACACATAATATGAATGTTGTTGCAAGCCATCCTCGTCCAAAGTCAGATTATGACTCAAAGTTAGACCCACTGGGTCACTCTCCATATTCCAGGCCCCCCTTCTCATGTTAACATTGCTGGCTGGAGTCAATGCTGGAGGCAAAGATGCATGTTTCAAATTCACTATGTCGGCACGTCATTCATCAAATTGTTTAATCGTGACATAGTTGTTTTTAACTTCTTCAATCTCGGCTTTCAATCTCGTGATATCTTTAAGTAATTTTGTGCAGTCGAGATGATCAAACAGGATGGGGGGTAATTTTTCCAGAACCCGCGCCACAAACACTGGAATTACATTAGGATCAGTGGCCTTAAACACACTAATTATATCATCCAGGTCTCTTTCTTCCTTGCCCTTCCTGTTTCTTATTATTTTACGTTGATCTGTAGGTAGGGATTCCAATAATAACGATTTTGATTTGCTTATTTCACTACTTGTGAATGACGACACACAGATTCTTCTCAACGTTTCTTCATCAATAACTGACAGCTTATTTTGCACATAAGCTAACAATTCGTCTATGACGATATTACATACGTTACATTTAACAATTTGCGACATATTTTACAACCTGCGCGAACGCACAGCGATCAAAACAACGCACGACCAACCTTGACCGCTGCGTAGGGTGGTGAAAAACAACTTTTCTTTTGATATTGGTTGGGATGCTTTGGCAAAAAATAGGTCCTTGAGGCTCTTCGCACAATGATAAATAACGTAAGATCCGTTTTTGATGTACCTATATCAGATTCTTTCAGTTCTCCATCCTTCTGTTCTTCTTCTTCTTCTTTAAGTTTAATGGCAACCAGCCGTCGATACTAGGCGAGGCGACGTGCTATTACTGCCAGTGTCACGTGATGAGATAGACACGGTATTAGAGATGATGTTTATAATCAATTTGACATGACAGGTTGGGCGCGACGTAGACCGAACATTGAGATACCTTCAAAAACTAGACAACACAATGATTACCATCAACAACAAACGCTATTATTATACAATTAGTAAGATATACATATAATACAACAATTCACTAACTACATATTTAACTACATATTTTTGCGGACTGAAAACTGCTCGCGTCCGCAAGGTTTAGCCCTCGATGCCTTGTACGTGGTCCCTGGGTGGTGCTAAACTTGCAGTAAAATCTGGTGGTAGGCTTCGGCCGTGGCTTGTGACCACCCACTAGACAAAACCATGCCGCCAAGTAACCTAGTTGCGTTCCGGCAAGATGTCTAGTGTAGCCATTGAGGAGGATAGGTCTGAGTAATCGTGCTGCATCGGAGAACTGTTTTCAACTCGTGGGATAATGACTCACCGGGTGACTCGTTTTGGAGGGTAGCGGGATCCGAAGCACGGTGCACCGCTGGCCGACCGCAGGTAGTAGGGGGCCCAAGTAGCATGCCAGCCACATGCAAAAGGCTGCCCCGCCACCTCGCGAAAAATCCCGGGAGGCTCCATCGTGCCAGCTGGCGACCGGTTTGAGAGGACCCGATGGCGAACTCGGGGGGGTTCGGGCGTCCCCGCAGTCTCCAAGCGAGTTTCCCAAAGGTGCGTTACCCCTATCGAGTTGCTTGGTTCCATTTGCAGCACTTCACTCAACTTCTGTTCTCCTCCCTATTCACTCCACTCCAAAACTAATGAAAGGTCCAAAGAAGAGTAAGGTAACACAGCGGTTGCACTTCGTCTCGTTTAAAGTGCACTTCTGTAACATCCGAGGAGTGCACTCCAATCTCAATTATGTCCACCACCACCTCGAGACGGAGAGACCCCACCTACTCTTCCTAACGGTGACGCAGATCTGTGATCTGTCAGACTCGGCATACCTTTGTTACCCAGGTTACATCCTGGAGTCCAAATTCCACCCGCACGCCAGGGTGTGCATGTATGCCAGTGACAAGATCTGTTGTCAGCGTCTCCGTTACTTAGAAGTACCGGACCTTTCAGTTATGTGGGTTCACATAGATACCGGCCTAGACCAAATCGTATACGCTGGTATTTATCGGTCACACAGCGGAGATCGGGAGACAACAAGGCTTATGGACTATCTCAGCAGTACAGCGGACAAGGTTCAGCAACGTTTTCCCACAGTTGGTGTTCCTGAGGGATTTTAACGCACACCACGGACAGTGGTTATACCCGTTTCAGGACACTGACCATGCTGGTAGAGAGGCTTTTAAGTTTTCGCTCACTCATGGCCTCTCTCAGCTTGTTGATGAGCCTACGCGCATCCCAGACGTTGCTGGCCACACTGCTTACTGCCTGGACCTTCTGCTGACAACCGATCCCGACAGATATTCGGTGTCCGTCACTGCACCCTTAGGGATATCCGATCACTATCTGGTGAAATCTGTATCGCAGTACTCGTCACCTGACACCCGAACAAGTGGTTCTAGGCGAGTATGGCGTTACAAGTCGGCAGATTGGGATGAAATGCGACATTTCTTCGCATCTTATCCGTGGCGGCAAGCTTGTTTTACATCAACCGATCCATCGTGCTGCGCTGATGCAGTCTCAAGTGTGATAGGTCAAGCAATGGAGTTCTTCATTCCCTACGCTGATCTATCCCTTGAAACCAAAGCTCGCCCATGGTTTAGTGCTGAATGCTTTTCCGCTGAAAAGCGTAAGCGAGAAGCGTACAAAGCCTGGGCAACCGCTCGCAGAAGCAAAGCCGTGGATTCGCATGAACACAAGAAGAGGTACAATGCTGCCGCCAAGTCCTGCAAGAAGGTGATCAAAAGAGCTCGTTTCGCCCACATAGGCTGTATTGGAGACAGAATAGCGTCATACCCCTCGGGAAGCAAAGCTTTCTGGTCCCTTGCCAAGTCGGTCGAAACGAACTGTTGTCGCCCATCGCTGCCGCCACTGCGGAAACCTGACGGTTCTCTGGCCCACACCGCTAAGGAAATGGCGGATTTATTTGCCAGTATCTTTACAGAAAATTCTCGTCTAGATAGCTAAGGAAAAATCCCACCCCAATTACCACAGTTCGGTCCTACAATGGGTACCGTTCATATTCGCCAAAAGGAGGTTCTTAAATGCTTGCTGCACCTAGGCGAGAATAAGGCTAGCGGTCCAGATGGTATTCCTGCAGTGGTGTTGAAACGCTGCGCAGCTGAGTTGTCTCCCGTTTTGACGCGTCTCTATAGACTTTCTTTGGAATCTGGTAAAGTCCCCAAATCCTGGAAGCTGGCTAACGTACAACCAGTACCGAAGAAGGGAAGCCGTGCTGATCCTGTCAACTATCGACCAATCTCAATCACTTTATACTTTGCAAAGTCATGGAACGTGTATTGAACAATCGAATCCTGGCATACCTCGAGACCAACGAGCTCCTAAGCGATAGCCAATATGGTTTCCGCAGTGGACGCTCGACCGGCTATCTTCTCGTGTATGCCACACACTTATGGAGTGAGGCCTTGGAGGGTCATGGTGAAGCAATAGCTGTTTCCTTAGACATATCCAAGGCCTTTGACAGGGTCTGGCATGATGGTCTCTTAAGCAAGCTTCCAGCGTCTGGCATACCGACCGGGCTCTGCGACTGGATATCTGATTTTCTGAGGGAACGGTCGATTCGAGTAGTCTTAGACGGCTACTCCTCTGACCTAATGGCGATTAATGCCGGGGTACTGTTCTCAGGGATCTGTTCTCTCTGCAACTTTATTCTTGCTGCACATTAATGACCTCCTAACACCCGGCATTATTGGATATGCTGATGACAGCACTGTTGTTGAGAGATATATATCCAATGCGCGAACGAGCGCCCATGAAATCCAGGTTTTGAGAAGGTTTTGGGAAAGGTTTGAAGGTTTTGAGAAGGATTGAGCGCGTTGATTCGACCTTGTGGAATGTGTCCGATTGGGGCGAATCTAACCTGGTCAAATTCAACGCCTCCAAAACACAAGCGTGTCTATTCTCCGCGAAAAAGAGCACCTTTACTTTTACGCCCACTTTCCAGAATGTATCTGTTCCCATCACCGACCAACTAGGGCTTTTGGGCGTCACTATAACGTCCAAATTAAACTTCGGTCAACAAATTGGGTCTATGGCAAAAACGGCTTCAAAAAAATTGGGTATCATCTCGAAGGTCCGGCGGTACTTCAGCCCTGAACGGCTGCTCAACTTATACACAGCCCAAGTGAGGTCGTGCATGGAGTACTGTAGTCACCTTTGGGATGGTGCTGCCAAATACCAGCTCGAAGCGCTAGACTCTGTTGACCGAAGAGCCCGTAAAATCAAAAATAACAACAACCTTACAAATAAAAAATTGCAGACGCTGGAGCATCGTCGTAAGGTTGCTTGTTTGACAGTATTTTATCGGCTATATTTTGGTGAGGGTGCGAGTGCTCTTTTTGACCAAATTGAACCCACCCCTTTTTACCACCGGACTACCAGACGCAGACAGAACTTCCATCCCTATATAGTGGATTTACCAAGAAGTCGAACAAAACGCTTCGATAGTTCCTTTTTGGTACGGATTGCCAAGGAGTGGAACAATCTGCCTGCGTCTGTTTTTCCTGACCACTACAGTCCTGGAACTTTTAAGTGTCGAGTGAATAGGTTTCTCGTGGATGGACGTGTAACACCATAGTCTTCATGCGCACTTTCCATCAGGTGGCATGGAAGACAAACGTCCTATCCTTACAATATAAAAAAAAAGAGATATTAAAATCTCGGATATATTTACAAAGGATTTTAAGGAAAAGGGGATGGCTAGAGGATAGGAGGACCTTCATGTTGGTAGGTCTGGGGAACTGGGGGGGCATGATATCATATAGGGAGGTGGGGTGTAGGAGGCAGTTAAAGAAAATGTGATCCACTGTCCCTGGTTCCAGCCGTAAAATTTCCCCACAACCCTACGGGTCTTGTCCCATTCGGTACTCCAGTTTGATGGCAATCGTGACTTAGCCAGCGCTGTGAGATCATGGGAAAAGTACCTGTAGTGTTCCAACGATCCGGTATTGACAGCATCTCGGGCGAAACAGTCCACTACAGAGTTTCCAGTGATGCCGGAATGACCAGGTCTACCAATCCAGGCTAAAGCGATGTTGATGCCGTGAAGTTTGCAAAGGAACAGGAAATGCTTAATTTGGAGAATGAGTGGGAATTTGGATCCTAATCAGAAGGGGTTTCCTTTAAGTGCCATAAGGCAGCTCAAGGAATCGGATAGGATAAGGGAATTACTCAACTTGTTGTCAAACGCAAACTTCACTGCCTCAAGAAGGCCAATGGATTCCCCTGTAAATACTGAGGTAGAAGGAGGACACTTAAATGCTAAGAGCACCGAGAATTTCGGGACCCACACGGCTGCCCCCACGCACCCCTGACCGGGGGGCTTAGAGGCATCCGTGTAGATCAGGATCCAATCTTACCATTTACTGTTAACGATGCAGTTAAAGGTGTGGTATGATTCGGGGGCCTTTTTTGGAATGCCAAAGTCTAACAGAATTGGAGGGGCAAACACAAGGGATTCGTAGAGGAAGGTATATAGGAATTGGGTATCACATTGGAAGATAGGAGTGTTGGTAGGGATTATTGAGGAGTGACTGGATAATAGACGGAGAGGAGTTTTATTGCGCCAGTAGGGAGAGTTTAGGGAGGATATTATTGGGTGAAGAGGATGGATCCTTCTGTTTACAGCGGGCGGTACAACTACAAAGAGGTGTGACAGGCGACTGAAGTCAACTTATCCCGACGACAGTCTGTTCTGGGTTCTGCTGTCACGCGTAACTCTTAATTGATATTTTTACTCGAATTAGTTACTTAATCAAAAAAAGTGAGAACATACAAATGGACTGTCAAGTGAGCGTTGTTGCGTCATACACGTGTTTTGACTAGTTTCGTATAAATAACGTGTTTTCCTGTAGGATTTGAGTTATTTGTGCAATTGTGTTCGTGTTTTTTTGTGTGGTAAGTAGGTTTTTTAATGTAGAATGGAGACGGACGACATCCCGCCCGATCCACCTGATCCAGTCGACCCGAATATTATTATTGATGCAGATGGCCCCGTAACGTCTCAGACTCCTAAAGCTCCCAGAAAGCGAACCTCTGATGTCCCTGAGCCCACATCCAACCCCAAAAACCCCATCACCGATCCTGAAACTGCCACACTATCCATCCAGTCTACCTATGTCCTCCCTAGTCTGCTGGAGAGTAGAATATACTCAAATGCAGACAAAGGTCCTTTTATTGTTCATGTCTCCCGGACCGAATCCCATCCCTCATCTGGCTCTACTCTGAATCCCCTTAACTTTGGCAAATTCCTTTGCACATCAGGCATCAAATTTATAAAAAGTGATGGTGTCAAAACCATTGGACGCAATAGGGTTTCTGTTGAAATGATTTTAAGGAAAATCCCCACTTGTACTCAAACAAGTATGAGACTACAATCCTCACCTATAATGTAACCAGAATGGGCTTCATCCGTGGAGTCCCAACATCCTGGTCCATGGAAGAGCTTGTAGATGGTATCTCCTCCTCTCCTAATCCCTATACAATTTTAAAGGCTCGCCGACTGAACCGTAAGGTAGTTAACCCTAACGGCCCAACATGGGTACCAACCGGCTCAGTCGTTCTGACCTTTTCTAGACAATCTCTCCCTGATAGAATTATTATTTTTAATACTTTCCTCCCTGTCGAAACCTATATCCTTCCATCAATTCAATGCCTGAACTGTTGCAGATTCGGTCATGTTAAAGCCCAGTGCCGTTCCTCTGCCAAATGTTTCCGTTGCTCCCAAGCCCACCCAGGTGATTCCTGTACCGCTCCTTCAAATATTCCTACATGTCCCCAGTGTTCAGGGCCACACTTGGCCACGGACAAGTCTTGCCCAGAACATTCCCGTCAAAAGGCAATCAAAATAGCCATGTCCCAGATAACATCTCCTACTATGAGGCACCAGCTCGCATCCCTCCATCCCGCAAATCCTATGCGGATGCTTCTAAAGTCCTAAACTCCACCTCATATAAAAAGACCACCTTTTCTAGTCCCAAGCCAAGGTCCCCACTCTCCCCTGGATATGACAGAGTTGCCCACCAGGAAATCATCTCTAACCCATCATCTTCCTCTAATGGTTGTGCATTAAATAACTTACATTCCTCTTCAAGTAATGACAACCTTTTAGAATCATTAATTTCTACTCTTATGAGTATCATTTCCAGATTTGATGACTCCCCCCTACCGCACCAGGTTGCCGTTAAACTGTTCACTCTCCTCAAATTTATTAATAATGGCGACTCTGCTCCAGTGGAACAGTAGGAGCCTCCACCCTAAGTCACATGAGCTTGTGAACCTGGTGCACCAATATGACCCCCTGGCTATTGTAGTTTCTGAGACATGGTTTGTCCCTGGTAGTCGGTTCCGACTGCCTGGATTTGCTTGCCTCAGGGATGACAGGTCGGATGGTTATGGTGGTGCTGCCTTGTTTGTAAAACGCTCTCTTCCCTATTCCCTCATCCAACTCCCATCCCACTCCTTCAATATCAATATTGTAGCAGTAAATATCCCCATTTTTCCCTAGTTTCTGTCTACAATTCCGATCCTACAGTCTCCCTTCTTAGCGAGTGCCAGTCCATTATCACCTTAGTCCCTCATCCTATCATTATTTTTGGTGATTTTAACTGTCACCACAGTCTATGGGGTTTGTACTGCCCCACCCCGGATGATGGTCCTGGTAGGTGTTTGGCGGGCATCATTGATGACTTGTGTTTATGCGTCGTGAATGATGGCCGCCCTACGCGTATCGCGGGCCCTAACCGCCGGGATGGTGTGCACTGGATATCTCCATCTGTTCTCCTCCCTTAAGTCTTTCCTCATCCTGGTCTCGCGCTGGTTCCTTACACGGTAGTGACCACTTCCCTATCATCCTCCATATTCCCTTATCAGCATCTATCCCTAAAAAACTTCCGCCCCTCCTCCTGCACAAGACCGATAAGGCTGACTGGAGCGGCTTTTCCCATTCCACGAATGTCCTCATCAATCCCAACTCCCACTCCAGACAATATCCTCTCTTGTTACGATTCCCTTGTATCCTGTGTCCTTACCGCTGCAAACACCAATGTCCCCTCCATAAATCCTGACCCTAAGATCGAGGCTCCCCACCTTGTTGGGACTCAGAGTGCTCAGACATGATCCGCGATAGGAAACTTGCAGAAAGAGCATACTACGCGTCAATGACCATAGAGAACTTCTCGAGTTATAAGCTTGTATGTGCCCAGGCTAGGAGGCTTTTTAAGAGAAAGAAGCGAACTTTCTGTGAAAACATAGAACCACACTCCCCTCCCTCCATTGTCTGGAAGTCCTTTAAACGCTTTCGTGGTTCCTTAGCAATCCCCCCTTCTCCCACGTCATTCAATCCTTCTCTATGGCTCGATCCTTTCTTAGACAGAATCGCCCCTCCCTTTGTTCCACTTCGTGAGCAGTTCCCAGTCCCATACTTATCCCTTACCTCATCCAATCCCCTAAATAGACCCCTTACTAATAGTTTGTCGAAAACCATTCGCTCTTTAGTCCCACCCAATATGGTTTTAGGAAAGGTTATAGTACGATGGACAGCCTGAGCATTTTCATCGCCGGTTTAAGATCAGCTTTGTCTGATAATGAATCGGTGGTGGGAGTGTTTCTGGATGTCTCGTCGGCCTATGACAATGTCATCCTCCCCCTACTCAGGCAGAAAATGCTCGAGCTGAGTATCCCGGAGAGACTGACATACTTTACCTACAACCTCCTTGTCAGCCGATATGTCCAGATGCGACATGAGCATGCTAACCTTCCAGCTCGTACAGTCTGGCAGGGCCTCCCTCAGGGCTCTGTGCTTAGCCCTCTTCTGTATACATATACACCTCGGATCTAGACAGATCGGTCATTCCTTTCTGCAACATTCTTCAGTATGCCGATGATATCGCCCTTTACCTCCGGGTAAGGGTGATTGAGGCTGCATCCAACCCTCTTAACTCGGCCCTATCCTACCTCGGAAACTGGCTCCATGTCCATAACCTCACCCTCTCCTCTTCCAATAGTAGTTGGTCTTCTCCAGGAAAAGACAATACTCACCTCCTTCTATTTCTTTCCTTGGCTAACCGATCCCAGTTGTCCACGAGACCAAGTTCCTTGGAGTAGTCCTTGACTCAAGGCTATCAGGCTCGGGTCACACATTGTCAACAAATGTGAGGCGAACATCAACCTGCTCAGATGCCTTTCTGGCGTTTGGTGGGGCTCTTATACAATGCCCTAGTGAGAAGCGTCATTGACTATGGATCCTTTCTTTTGGAACCCTGCAATAAAGCAGGACTGGACGCTTTAACCAAGATCCAAAACAAGTCAATGCGTGTTATCCTAGGTGCAATGAAATCTTCTCCAACTAATGCTATGAGAGTCGAGTGTGGCGAACCCCATTACACCTACGCAGGCAGTACCTGGCTGATAGATTTGTTACAAGAACTCTCCAACTTTCCTCCCACCCCCTCCACTCTATCCTTTCATCCCTCCAGAATTCGATCCCTAACTCACCATACTGGCGTAACAAAATCCCTCCCCGTATATTATCCAGCCTCTCTGCCTTAGTTCCCTCCACTACTCCAATTTTCCAATGTGATTCCCAATACCAGTACACCTTCCCTTATGAATCCCTAGTGTTCCCTTCTCCTGTTCTGACTGACTTTGGTGTTGCTAAGAATGACCCTAATGCCAACGTCATATTCGATAGTATCATAAACAGTCAATGGCAGGACTAGACTATTGTCTACACGGATGCCTCCAAACTCTCCGGCCAGGGGTGTGTGGGGGCAGCCGTGTGGATTCCTAAATTCCAAGTCCTCCTATCCTTCAAATGTCCTCCCGCCACCACAGTATTTACTGGTGAGTCCATTGCTAGATAATGGAACGAGCAACTCCTTAATCCTCTCCGACTCCCTGAGTTGCCTTATGGATCTCAAAAGCAATCCCTTCCTCCTTGGTTCCAAATTCTCGTTCATACTCGAAACCAAACATCTCCTTTTCCTCTGCAATCTGCATGGCGTTAATGTAACTCTTGCCTGGATACCTGGTCACTCAGGAATAGTTGGAAATGTTACAGTTGACTGTTTTGCCAGGGATTCGATTGAAACTGGATCACTGGAACACTACCAATGCTTTTCCCATGACCTCGGTCTTTGGGCCAAGACTCGTTTACAGGAAGAGTGGAGTAAAGAATGGGATAGTACCCGTAGTGTTGTGGGGAAATATTATGGGGACATCCAGCCCACAATCCCATCTAAGCCGTGTACATAAGAAAATAACCAAAATAATCAGCAGACTGCGGCTGGGTCACTGTTGCTCTCCAGTATTTTTGTATAGGATAGCAATTCGTGACTCCCCATTGTGTGATTGTGGACTGGAACCTGGATCAGTCGACCATATATTTTTTACCTGCCCCCACCTCCCTGTCTCCTTATATGACATTCTTCAAACCCATTTCCCCAGACCGACCTGCATGAAAGGCCTCCTCTCCTCTAATGATCCCTTGTTCCTTAAAATCCTATGTAAATATATACTACATTGTAATATATCTTTGTAATTAGGTATCTTATAAGTATTGTATTATATCTTTGTGTCACTAATATTAATATGTATATAATGGGTATGTCTGTTATTGGTGGTGGAACTAACTGTGATGACTTATTGTTTTAGGTAACTAAATGTTCGGTCTTCGTCGCGCCTCACATGAATCTGTTCTTCCTAATACCGTGTCTGTCTCATCACATGAGACTGGCAGTAATAGCATGTCGCTTAGTATCGACGGCTGGCTGCCACTCAACCCTAAAATTGTATTGTATGAGAACATACAAATAGATGAACCTATCTGAAAATTGGTAATTTTATAGATTGAACCACTTACCAGGTGGTTGTCTTCCAATTAAGCTACATGGTATGGTACTGGCTGATGCCTTCGAAATAATTAAGTATGACGGAGCTAAAGATAAGTTGGCGATATTTGTATGACTTCATGGTAACGGAAGGTGCGCGTTTATAGAGAGCGCTAAATGAAACAAATGACTGTGTGAAATTCGGTTGTTGCGCCATCATCGGTTAGAAGCGTTAGAAGTAGGATGATGGCAAGTGACACAGAGATAGGAAGTGTAGGAGCGCGGACGCATCTTAACCAACGGTTAATGAATAGTAGCTGGATATCAATTGAATTATAAGCAATTGAACGAATACAATCACGAATAAAGATTTTGATGCTATTATATACTCAAGCCCACAGATTGGGTACTAACAGGCCTGGCTCACTCCGCGCGGTACATCCGTTATTTACCTACAGCGAAGCGCTCCGCCGGCGTATTTCGAATGGGTCGTGTGTCACGCGCGCTCCCGTCTGGACGTTGTAGATGCCTACCTACCTAATATTTAAATAGCAAATAGTATTTAGGTAAAAATGGACATAAAAAGAAAAAAATATTCAATTAGATTATGTTTAGATTTGATTATGTTCAATTTAGTAAACAAAACATAGGTAGTATGACTAATTATTCGTCGTAACTTTTTTTTCATTTTGTACTTTAGGTAAGTTCAAACAATATTTTTTACAAAGGTAGAATAACAGTAATACCTACATCGGTAGATACTTAATTACAAATAAGGAGATTAATTATTCTTCACTAGGCAGCAACCCTAACAGCGTAAGAAAAGATAAGAGGCATGCGATAGAAAGAGACAAAACTTCTAGGTATATAAATTTGCAGGTACGTAATGCTGTGCGAGCTGAATTACACCGTATCGCGTCGTAGCAAGACTCGAATTTATTTAGATCTTCTTGCGGAGTAATTCTTCTGTACCAACTATTACTTATTCTGTGGTACTAAGTAGGTACCTAACTGCCCAGTGATAATAAATATTGACCCTCGAGTCCCGCGGCCGTACTCCAATTCCAATTCCAAATTCTTTGATTTGAATTATTGTCGCAGTCTAAAACCCAAAACAGTAGGGATGGGTGTCCAGGGCTTTAAGCTTTTATGTTAATGAATTTTAATACCTCAACTAAAGCAAGAACTGATTTGAAATAAATATGAAATAAAAATTATTGGAATCTCAGAACTAAACATAGGCTTCTTTTTTTCCAAACATCAACCCCAATAGTTTTCAATATGGGTATGAATATTTGTTTGAAAACTCTAAACCACTTAACCGACTTAAATGATTTTTTGCACAAATACAGTTAATAACCTAGGGAAATTTAAGTCAAGTTAATTTTATTTAAATAAGGTTGATTATCTTAGGGTAAACATAGGATAAAAATTTTAAAGATCGAAAAGGTCTTTTGAAATAGAAACCCTTGATCTAAAACCAAGCGATCGCAGTTCCGGGTAATACTTAGATTATACATAAAATCATTGGTAGGTAATCATTATTTTGATCAATATAATTTTTAATTATTGCTTCCATGCTGGACTGGAAGCGAAAGAAAAACATAGAATGTGCCAGCTGCTCCTCTTCCCGGGCAAACTGTAAAAGTCAGTTAAGGGACGGAGGATTTATTAGCGATTTTGCTGGCGACAGGCTGACCCCGTGTTACTGCTAGTCAATTCAATTCTTGACAGTTTGGCAACCAGCCGTCGATATGAGGCGACCAGCTATTACCAGGCCTGGCTCACTCCGCGCGGTACATCCGTTATTTACCTACAGCGAAGCGCTCCGCCGGCGTAATTCGAATGGATCGTGTGTCACGCGCGCGCCCGTCGGGACGTTGTAGATACCTACCTACCTAATAGCACTCACAGTAATTCTATGATCGAGGTCGCAAATAGTATTTAAAAATGGACATAAAAAGAAACAAATATTCAATTAGATTATGTTTAGATTTGATTATGTTCAATTTAGCAAACAAAACATAGCTAGTATTACTAATTATTCGTCGTAACTTTTTTTCATTTTGTACTTTAGGTAAGTTGAAACAATATTTTTTACAAAGGAAGAATAACAGTAATACCTACATCGGTAGATACTTAATTACAAATAAGGAGATTAATTATTCTTCACTAGGCAGCAACCCTAACAGCGTAAGAAAACATAAGAGGCATGCGTTAGAAAGAGACAAAACTTCTAGGTATATAAATTTGCAGGTACGTAATGCTGTGCGAGCTGAATTCCACCGTATCGCGTCGTAGCAAGACTCTAATTTATTTAGATCTTCTTGCGGAGTAATTCTTCTGTACCAACTATTACTTATTCTGTGCTATTACTGCCAGTATCATGTGATGGGATAGACACGGTATTAAGAGTTAAGGTCAAAATGGAATAACACTACAAGTGGTGCGCGACGCAGACCGGACGTTGAGTTACCAAGATGGGACGGCATAAAAACAACACAAAACAAACATAGACGAACCCAATGTGATTAAATAACTCATAAAAAAGACCAAAAAACGGCGAAAATATGCGAGAAAAAAACAAAACACCTGCTATAGTCTCTCTCTATCATAATAATACCTCCAAATTTGTCAAACGTCACATCATATGGTTTTTATAGCATCTGTTGTTCTGCCTACCCCATTAGGGATACAGGCGTGAAGTTATGTTATGTATGTCTATGTAATATTTAAAACTGTATATACAAATGGATCGTTTATGCTTTCTGGAAAAGAACCTTTGGTATCATCGTAACAAATAATAAGGCGCTACAGAGGAACTTACGCTG
The DNA here is from genome assembly GCA_944452665.1 of Stenoptilia bipunctidactyla. Taxonomy (NCBI): domain Eukaryota; kingdom Metazoa; phylum Arthropoda; class Insecta; order Lepidoptera; family Pterophoridae; genus Stenoptilia; species Stenoptilia bipunctidactyla. Next base: position 22,706,018 of record OX101740.1, on the reverse strand, counting down.
TAGTACCTATAATTAATATAAATACCTAAATAAATATAAGAAAACGCTACATCAACTAGGTCATTGCATTTTCTACAGCTTTAATTGTCGTACCACAATTAAATCGTCAGAATTGTCGTACGATGAAACCGAGATGTTACTGACTGTTATAAGTTAATTTTTGATAAGGTATAAATGTGTAATTAGGTTTAATAAATGAAATAATTATGTAAGTAAATCTCTTAGATTTAAAATTGTCACAATTTCCTATTTTATTTTTATTTCTTAAGAATAGTTAAATAGATTCTACTATGTTTGTATTTAAGATCCATATTTTATTTTTTAGAAGTTATATTTAATTTGAATGATTTTTATTTTATTTTAGCACGCTTCAGCTTGAAAAACAGGATTATCCTAGTTCAGGCACCAATGTTCTATCCTTACTTGTAGGTATATTTAAGCCAATATTTGTAATTTATCTTTTCTGAAATTAATAAACATTTTTTTTTATTTTTTTTTTAATTTTCCAAACCAGCCATAATGACATCATCATGCAAACACATGACCGATAAAATATATGATTTCTTTATCTATGATCCCCAATTGGTGCTAGGTAGGCTTCCGTCAGGGTCCGACTAGCTTGCGACCATTTTTTATACGAAATCTGCCGCCTAATATCACGGCACCCGCGGTGATGTTTTTCGGCAATATTTATGAAATGCCAGTTCTTTCCTAAGCAATTTATATTCTTAATCGATTGAGAAGGATTTGTATGATAAGAAAATAATTATACAATCAGCATGGCTGAGTTTATATAATTAAAGATCAAACGAACTTACCAAGTGAAGTTCGATCACAATTATGTGAACGGCTTAATTCGAAGCGATTTAATGTTAACATGTTGTAGTAGTACTTCCAAGCGTCAGCCTTGCACGGTTTTCAGAGACACGTATTTTTTTTTTTTTATTTGGCAACCCTGATCCCCGCTCTTGAACTCCTCTCCACTTACTTCCTCTCATCATCCCTCCTCAATAATCATTTTGTTTAGAGCTAAAGTTCCTAGGTAGTACCCATAAAAATAATTCACATTAATTATGGGTGGGTGATATTACTTTAAAGGAATACTGTTTGGGCGGGTTTATATCAATCGCTTCGAATTAAGACGACACATCGAAATGTTTTTTCTTGAAATCTTAGCACCTTAACTCGCCGACATAAGGTCGCGTATTGCATAGAAATCGCCACCATCGACACCGCTCAGACACTGAAATCGTTTCAAAAATCGATAAAAAATAACGGTAAATGCTATGTAAATTTTGAGCAACCAAAGTCCGAACAATAATGTGAAGATTGAATTTAAGTAAATTCTAAGCATATGGATTGCATAACTACGTAGTACTTTTAACAAAAGTATGTTTTTAGACGTGTTTTCGAAAAATAAAACTATCGAGTCAAAATCATCAAATCATGTTTTTGAGCAGGCATAGTTTAGATAAAGATATGAATTTACACATATCAAAATGTCAGATCCACTCGTCTTGTCATATTCTCATAGTTTGCGATGAAAGTCAATGCATTTTTTCAATATGTCGCCTTAAGCCGTTCACATAATTGTGATCGAACTTCACTTGGTAAGTTCGTTTGATCTTTAATTATGTTTCACGGCTTAATTCTTTGCGATTTAATGTTAACATGTTGTAGGATGTTCAGAGTATTTTAATGTGAATTATTTTTGCAGTATAGGTATAAGTAAAACTGTATTGTTAGAGTATAACCAACAGTAATAAATCACAAATATACATCTATTTATTCTAAGGAGTTACATAAAATACTAGCTGCAAATTGATTGGCATCCGATACAATTTCTTTTTTGTAGAATTTGGCAAATACCGAGGATGTATTACTCCATCCTGCGGTTTTCCGTATGACATCAATATTGACACCGACTCTGCTAGCAGTGGAAGTGGCCGCATGGCGCGTGCTGTGCGCGCTAAACACTGATGTGTCCACGCCACTGCGTTGTAAAGTATATTTGATACAGTGACTCAAAGTTTGAGACAAACTTTTAAGTGAGGTCTTTTGTGGCTAAAAAATAAAGTGTCACAACTTCGTAAACCACTCGTTTTATTTATATACCTAATCTAAAATGCATCTGGCAGGGCATATTGCAGGATTTGTATGAAAAAATGGTAGCCTTAGAAGGGGTTGAAAGGAGTTTGGTTTTGATGTTTTTACTAAGTCAGGTATTTTATCTAAGATTTCTGTTCTGTTTTGAGTTATATTATTTATTTTAATGAGAGAAAATGTTTGTACTCTTTGCGCTGTCACCAAACCTAGCAGAGTCAGCGTTTCTTAGAGAAATCTTCTAAACTAAGGCTTTCATTTGGCCATTGAGTGGCCAAATAATTTAACACTATGTTTGGGTCCCAAGAAGTATTATATTTTGGATTGGTGGGCCTCAACTTGTAAACACCCTTCATGAAACGTTTGACTCGATCATCATTTAAGCTATTACCTAACAAAAGAGATAAGGCAGAGCGGTAAGAATTGATGGTCCCGTATTTAGCGCCTTTATCAAAAATATCGGTTAAAAAATGTATTACAATTGGAATAGAAGCATTAAAATAATCATAATTATGTAATCTACAGTAAATTATCCAAGATTTTATGCAAACATCGTACTGTTTGTAAGTATTATTTGCAAGCGAAGCTAGCATAATATCTACTGACCTATTCGATAAATATTTCCTTAGTAATGCTTGCCTGATAATTTCGCGGCAACAAGGCGTAGATTCTTGTGTACACAATCTACAATCTACTGAAAGGAGATGTTAGAAGGTCAATATCTGGTCCAAAATACAAAAAAATTGAAACAGACAACTTTTTAAACATAGGAAACCAAGGTTGACTTGGCCAATATGGCACCACAACAATACCCTCTGCCTTATGACAAATGATTTTCTGCATTAATTTTACTATAAGCGAGAATGGTGGAAAGGCGTAAAATAACATATTGGTCCATGGCAGTTTAAAGGCATCAACAGCACATGCTTCGGGATCATTTCTCCACGAAACATATTGTTTACACTTAGTATTGCATCTGTTTGCAAACAAATCAATACTGGCATACCAAAGTTGCGAACTATTTCATTAAATGCAATTTGATTTAATTCCCACTCTGTATCCTCGAACTGTTTTCGAGATAATGAATCTGCCTCACAATTATCTTTAGTATTGATGTAAGAAGCGAATAAGATTATTCTACGTTCTTCGCACCATTTCCACATACTTCTAGATATATAATCTAGGTGATCATATTGAATACTGCCCATTCTGTTAATAAGATGTCACAATTAGATAATTCTTTGGTGAAACATTTCAGAGCTAGAAAGGCTGCTTTTAGTTCCAACTCGTTTATATGACAAGAAGTTTCGTTGTCTTTCCTATATCCACAACATCTAACTGTATCACAATACGCTCCCCATCCCGTAGAGGAGGCATCAGAAAAAAATTCTAAAACAAAGTTGTTCGGTTTGAGTGATGAATGGCCTATATCTATGTTTCCTAACCACCAATATAATTCTTCATGTAGGGTAATTAAGATATCAATTGTCTGATCGTAGTTTGGTTTTTTTTTTAAATAAACAATTATATTTATATTGTTCAAGCTTTTTTGTATATAACCACGAATAAGTTATTGTTGGACATGCGGAAATTAAATAACCAATGAGTTTAGCGAATTCGCGTAACTTGCATCGTTTTATACAAAGAAATCTATTTATAAAATCTTTCAATTTTATTTTCTTTTCCTCAAGTAGTTTTAAAATAATCTGCTTTGAATCGAAAGTGAAGCCCAAGAACTTACATTCACGTTTATTATTGTATTAAACAACTTTTTGAAAAGTTAATCAAAAAACCCAAGCTCTGTAATAGATCTATAGTTGTAGATACATTAGTGACACACTCCGAGTAAGTCTTTCCGATAAAAAAATGTTATCTAAATAAATAACTGAAATCATACCCCGACTACGCAGGTATTCTATAACTGGTTTCATTAATTTAGTAAACACGAGAGGTGCGGTACAAAGGCCGAACGGTAAACAATTGAATTCATATAATATATTGTTGTATTTGAATCGAAGATATTTTTTGTGAGCTTCATTTGTCGCAACAAAGAAGTATGCATGTTTTAAGTCTATTGTCTACAGCAGTTTTCAGTTAATAATTTTGACGCTGTTCTGTAATCTTCCATTTTAAAATGACTAGCAAGTACAAATTTATTTAACTTTTTTAAATTCAATATAAACCTTTTATCACCATTAGGCTTAGGTACAAGAAATATACTGGATAAAAATTGTCCTTCAATATAAGTACATTTCGAGATGGCACCATTGCTTATTAGGTTGTGTAATGATTGGTCGAAATCTAAGCTCTCTTATGTGGATTTTGGAAAAAAAACAGACTGACAGTGACAATCGGAATTCGATGGAATTGATGTAAATGGTATGATAACCTGACAGCCATGACAGTAAAGTGGGGTCTTTAGTAATTTGTGACCACTTATTAACAAAATATTTAAGCCGACCGGCATAGCATACCTCGATATTTATCTCTTCTGCGTTCTCCCCTGCAGGCGTAGCACGGCTTTCATAAGATATAAGTCACACGACAAGACATAATCTTATCACAGTCCGGTAATTTGTCTTATATGACAGCACGGGCACACGATGTGACAAAAATGCTTGCCGCGACATATCTTTGTCTTGACATTTATACAAAGAACGAGTTTAACAACTTTAAACCTCCAAATGTATATATATATATTTTTAAGTTTTGTGGCCATGTCAAGTGCCAAAAAGCAGTAAGTACCTTTACCGTTGAAGTCTTAAAAGAATCTGATTATAATAATTGATAGACATAATTATTATTCATCATCATCATCATCACAACTCTTCGTAATGAGCCCACTGCAGTGGATGAGTCTCTTCCCTGGGTGACGAGGAGGTTATAGGCCATAATCCACCAAGCTGGCCCAGTGCTTGGTGGTGGATGCCAGAATTTTCAGGGCGCCGAAATGGCTTCTGACCAACCCTAACGACTACTATATACAAGTCTACAGCACCCGGGACCGACTGCTTAACGTGCCCTCCGAAGCACGGAAGTCGTCGAGAGAAATGAATGGTCGGCGGTCACCCATCCAAGTACCGACTGCTGTGTATCGTATGATACACACATTATATTTCGCAGCTTAATTCTTTGCGATTTATTAGGTTTACTTATTGTAGTATCGGTCCCATGTGTCAGCCTTGCACGGTTATTTTAGAGTCTTTTTTTTTTTTTTTTGTATTGGCAACACTGCTTCACCTCCGGCTCCTAATTAACCGGCCTTTTTGGAATCATTGTTCGTTCCCGTGCTCAAGTCTTCGCACGTGTTCCTGGCAACGCTCAAGAATTCATTGTAACGGTCATCTAGTGTTACACAAAGCTCTCAAGATGGGGAAGAAGCGCAAGAACGAAGATAAGAATGAAATAATACGAAGAAAAATAAGGAGACTCGAAAATAAGCTGAGGAAAAGAATTCGCGTTATTTCATCTGACGAAGAATCCATCGAATTTAAGTAAATTATGTAACAATGTCATTTAACATTGTTTAAAAACTTGTATTCTGCGCGTCTGTCTGCAGATATACTTACTTTATAACCCAATTTGTACTTATTTAAAGTACTCACTTGTCAAATGACACAAATTTGTACCACGCCTGAGGGTAGGTACTCACTAAAAAATATAATATAAAATAATGCTTTACTTAAGCACAAGACACTTACTTTATAACCCAATTTGTACTTATTTAAAGTACTCACTTGTCAAATGACACAAATTTGTACCACGCCTGAGGGTAGGTACTCACTAAAAAATATAATATAAAATAATGCTTTACTTAAGCACAACATACTTATTTTTAACCCAATTTATACTTATTTAAAGTACTCACTTGTCAAACGACACAAATTTGTACCACGCCTGAGGGTAGGTACTCACTAAAAAATATAATATAAAATAATGCTTTACTTAAGCACAACATACATTATTTGTGCCCGGTAGCATTTATGAAATAAAACGTATTCATGATAATATCAAAATTATACTACAGAACTAAACCTATTTTAAAAATACCCACAAAAAAAAATACGAACATGGTGAAGTTCTAATCATAGCATAACCGTGAATCTATCGTGGAAGTCATTCCCGAAAGTTCACCACATCACGAAGAATCGCTTGAAGAGGAGGCATGTATGAACGAGGCAGTTCCTCATACGTCGTCGTCGGCACAGAATCCAGTACCTTCGACGTCGGATCTCACAAAGGAGGTACGAGGAGACAGTGGTATTGATGTCGAAATACTGTCATTATTAGGGGAAGTTCCCCAGTCGCAAGATATTTTGGGAGATGAAATTAATAAAAACATATCCGATAGATGGCAGCTCATACTTACCAAGGGTCTCATCAAAGAAACAAAACAGTCCTTGTTACAAGAATATCGGGTACCCAAAAACTGTGAAATGCTATTAACGCCTATCCTCAACCCTGAAGTTAAAGCGGGTATTTCAGAACTGACAAGCAAAAAAGATTTTTCCTTAATGCTTAGTCAAAAACAAATCGGCATTGCTTTGGCTGCATTAGCGCAAACGACAGAGAAAGTCATTACAAAGAAATATTCATCACAGGATATTCTAAAACCCTTAAGTGATGCAAGCAAATTGTTGTGCGATTCCTTCTACTACCTAACGAAGGCCCGAAGAAATTTAGTTATTAATACTATCAATGCAGAACTAAAAGATACCCTTCGTCAGACTACCATAGATACATTTTTATTTGGGACCGATTTACCAGAAAAGTTAAGGTCCGCAAAAACTATACAAAAAACCGGAGAATCCCTTAAGCCTTCACAACCATTTATTTCACACAGAAACAACCAAAATTATAGGATTACTTCTCAAAATTGTTTAAACTGGAAGCCCCCGCAACGGAAGCCTACTGCGCGGCCCGAAGCGGGGAGACCTCGCCCGGTGCAGCGCTCGGGACCGCCGCCGCCGCCTCCGCCGCCGCCGCGACACACCCCGAACTACACACGCTCACGCTCGCCGCCCAAGAAATACAACAGGAGATATTAACATCTGAGGTCAGTTATTCTGGCCGTCTAAAGCTATTTTACAAAAATTGGTTAAAAATAACTAATGATCCTATAATTTTGTCCTGGATTAAGGGATATAAAATACCGTTTATTAAAAAGCCTTTCGGAAATAGTAATCCTGACTCAAGATATAAGCCAGATAAAAATTTTAACGATTTTAAAATTTGCATAGATTACTTGATTCGAATAAAAGCCATACCTAAGTGTACATACGATAGTGAACAGTTTGTATCCGATATATTTTAGTACCTAAACCAAACGGAGACAAAAGGTTCATATTGAATTTGAAAAAATTAAACAAGTTTGTTGAAACCGTCCATTTTAAAATGGAAGGCTATAAAACTGCATCTAAATTCGTTTCCGAGCGATGTTTTGTGTCAACTATTGATTTAAAAGACTTATATTTTTTTCTACCAGTTCATAACTCGCACAAAAAGTACTTAAGATTCAAATTCAATAACAAACTATATGAATTTAATTGTCTACCTTTACAAAACTTTTAAAACCTGTTATGGAATTTTTGCGATCACATCAAAGAAATATGATATCAGTTATTTATCTCGACGATATTTTTTGCGTTGGTAAAACAAAGGCAGATTGCTATAATAACGTACTTTTTACAAAGACACTCTTAGAAAGTTTAGGCTTCTAGATTAATTGTGATAAGAGTTCTTTACAACCCTCAAACACATTTAAATTTCTAGGCTTTGTATTTGATTCCCAAAACATGGTTTTGAAATTACCTCAAACAAAGAGGGTAAAAATAAAACAATCTCTTTTAAAAATCTTCGAAGCAAAAACAATTAAGTTACGTAATTATGCACAATTGATTGGACTTCTCATATCGGCTTGCCCTGCTATTCAATATTCGTGGCTTTATTCTAAACGTCTTGAAAGACTTAAGTATTTAAGTTTATGTGAAAATTCATCATATGAACGACAGATTAGTTTATCATTTAATATCCGGGAATATGTTTATTGGTGGCTAGACAAAATTGATAATGGTTATGCTAGCTTAAGATCTGATGATTATAAAATTGAAATTAATTCTGATGCTTCTCATTCAAGCTGGGGTGCCTCGAGTAATAACAAGGAATGTTTTGGTTATTGGAAGGAGTCTGAAATGACACTTCATATTAATTAATTTGAATTAAAAGCGGCATATTTAGGTTTAAAAACGTTTGCTAAAGAATTATCTGACTGTCAAATTTTGTAACGCATTGATAACGTAACCGCGATATCTTGCATTAATAGAATGGGCAGCATAAAGTACCCAAATTTAAATGATATGTCCAAAAAAAAAAAAATATGGCAGTGGTGCGAAACACGTAAAATTAAAGTATTAGCTTATATTAATACGAAGGACAATTTTTTACCCACGGCATTGTCTCGCAAAAAGTTTCTAGATACTGAATGGGAATTAAGTGAACATGCTTATTGTGGTATTAAACGAGTATTTGAAATAGACCAGAAATAGATTTGTTTGCCAGTAGGTGTAATACAAATTGCCCATTGTACTTTACGTGGAAAAATGAACCCGAAGCATTTGCTGTTGATGCGCTCACCATCAGCTGGACTAACTATTATTTTTACGCATTTCCGCCATTTGCCCTCATTTTAAAGACACTTAGAGAAATAATAGATGATAAGGCCGAGGGTATATTCGTAGTACTAAAATGGCCCACACAGTCATGGTTCCCATTATTGAAAAAGATATCTATTTCTAAATCAATTTATTTTGAACCCAATATTAACCTTCTTCAATCTCCTATCAGATTGACACACAGCTTACACAAGATACTCGGTTTGATTGCCGTGAAGTTATCAGGCAAGTTTTATTAAATAAATCGTTATCTGTTGATTCTACAGAAATAATGTTATCTTCTTTATCTAGTAATACTTACAAGCAATATAACAGCTGTATCAAGTCTTGTTTAGTTATTGTTCCGAAATGCAGCACAATTACTTGACCTGTTCAGTTCATGTCGTAATTAATTTTTTAACCGATGTTTTTAACAAAGGTGCAAAATACGGAACTATTAATACATATTCTGCAATACATATAAATATGAGGTCATATGGGACACAAACATAGTCCTTGATTTTTTGGCTCAAAAATAAAAAAAAAAAAAAAAAAAAAAAAAGCAAACATTATCTTTAATGCACCTCGATAATATAAGTAAATATAGTGTTGAAATGTTTATTAAAATTCCAGACATAATTAAAACCTCCAAACTACATTCACCCCAACCATTATTAAGGCTCCCTTTTTATAATGAACGTCCAGAGATTTGTCCTGTCCGGTGTATAGAATCATATATTAACAAAACAAGAGAACTTCGTAAAAACTGTAAATATTTATTTATAAGTTATAAAAAGCCACATTCAAAACTATCTTCACAAAGATTAAGTAATTGGATAAAACAGACTCTGTATGAAAGTGGAATCGACACTTCGCTGTTCAGTGCTCACAGCACTCGGCATGCTGCAACATCTAAGGCCAACAAGCTTGGAGTTAATTTAGATACAATTAGAAAAGCCGCTGGCTGGAGTAACTCTTCCAAAGTATTCGCTAAATATAACAAAGAAATTATTGAAAATTCTAGCAATTTCGCAACAACTATTTTGAGTGATTTTATGCCTACATAATAATTAATGTAGGTACCTAATTATGTTGTTATATTTTGTATGGAAATTGATTTAATTGCTATATTATAACTAAAAATGGATAATAATTGTTGATCATGTAAGCTATTTTACTTATTTTCTCTCTGAACATCCTACAATAAGTAAACCTAATAAATCGCAAAGAATTAAGCTGCGAAATATAATTGAAGATCAAACGAACTTCTAAGTGAAGTTCGATCGAAATTATATGAGCAGCTTAATTCGAAGCGATTTATAATCACCCTCCCAGTTTAAAACGAAACATATATATTACTTATTTATTTACTGAAAATAAATATCCCAACCCTTATATCTTAATATAAGTAAAATACTTACCTGTGCTTATCGTTTTTTTTTACCTTACCATGCAATGGTTTATCCTATAAATAGAATAATCCATTACATTTTTATATAATTCGGCTTTAAACAAAATGATTCCAAAAAGGCCGGTTAATTAGGAGCCGGAGGTGAAGCAGTGTTGCCAATACAAAAAAAAAAAAAAGACTCTAAAATAACCGTGCAAGGCTGACACATGGGACCGATACTACAATAAGTAAACCTAATAAATCGCTTCGAATTAAGCTGCTCATATAATTTCGATCGAACTTCACTTAGAAGTTCGTTTGATCTTCAATTATCCATGGCGCCACGACGACTTCATAATTATTATTATGAAAAAATAATCTCACAACCTCCGAACCGCAGTGATAAAAAATGTTTGGCGATGTGTCAAATTGTGACTAAAATAAACAAAACGATGCCGCCATGCTATTAAATAAGAGATAGAACTTGAAAGAAGTCTTAAACATTTGTCACGATGTGTTTGTCACGCATTCTAGATAAATTAAACTTGCCCCGTGCTGCTGTATAAGACTAAGCAATTATGTCGCTCAAATTGTGATATAATCTGTGACACAAGTCTTGTCTTGACAAGCGGTGCTACGCCTGCTGAGGGGGCTCTTCCGATGATCGTTGATAAGGCTGTTTGTTGCGAAACTGCTGACGAGCAGTCGAGGGTGGAGGCCGACGCTGCAAGTTCTCCGGCTTGTTGGGAGTCTTGCGGTGTTGACTTTTCCAGTTTAAATGGTTCTTATTATTATTGGCATGGTAACTGGGCTTCGGAAACATATTATTCTTAAAAGGAGGTTTTCGAGTATTTTTCAGCTCTTCTCCTGACCGCTGAATGGACTTAGTAGCCCTTAGTTTTTCGGTTACATTGTCTCCAAACAACAACTTGTGAAGCGTTTATAGAAGAAAGAACGAAATTCCTACGTGTACGGGTTTCATTAAAATGCAAGTCGCATAGAATGCAACAAGCGTCACTAAGCGGCTTAATTATTTGTTGCTTCTGTGGTATTAATGAAGATGATCCTACGAGTGTTTCGATAGCTCTTCCCAAAGCTGCTATAGCCACACCAGTTTGTCTTTGCCTAAACATGAGGGAGGAATTCCGTTTAGAGACCGCTTCGATAACTGCCACTTTTGCTTCCGGATTCAGAGCAGGGGCAAGGAGTAGTTGACAATTACTAGGAATAAGATAATCCTCTAGGATTTTATCTCTTGTCTCTTTGGGTAGTCCCTTTAAAAGGATTTCAGACGGGTTGAAATTTCCTTATGTAAAGGTTTTCCTAGTTCTTCAGCAATCTTAGGAGCTGAAGAATCCCCCAACATCTCTAAGATATCGCTATCCAATTCTATATCCTCAACATCATCTACTGGTGGATGTTTTGAGGTAGATGGCACTGAAAAGACGAAAGTAGTCAGCGTCTCGAATAATAATTCGAAAGAAGTGTTTTAAGCACCTACGAGCATAAAATGCAAAAAGTAGGGTAGTCATTTTAGCGATAATGATCACTAAACAAAGAAATTTTCCATAGTCTCGAATAAAGATTCGAATTAAGTAAATTTTTGAGTTTTAAACTCGGCTCATTGAAATTCAGTGATAAAGATCATTGAACTTTGTTTTCGAATAAGGATTCGAAAAGTCATTTTAGCGTAAATGATCACTAAACAAAGACATTTACCATCGTCTCGAATAAAGATTCTTACTAGGTAAATTTGTGAGTTTTAAACTCGGCTCATTCAAATTCAGTGATTAAGATCATTGAACTTTGTTTTCGAATAAGGATTCGAAAAGTCATTTTAGCGATAATGATCACTAAACAATGACATTTACCATCGTCTCGAATAAAGATTCTTACTAGGTGAATTTGTGAGTTTTAAACTCGGCTCATTCAAATTCAGTGATAAAGATCATTGAACTTTGTTTTCGAATAAGGATTCGTAACGCAATTATGCGATGTAAAGAGCCATGGATAGTGATAAGGTACAAATTTCACTTGGCATTTGCTTCTTTTGAAGCTTTTTTCCAGTTTTCTGATCTTCTTGCGTATGGTCTCGATGTCTTCATATTTCCTTTTTCCCATTGTTACGAACGACAAATAATAAGTTGAGATTAAAATTTTTAAACTATAAGACTATCTATCTAACGTTTAATTTAAGTAATAAATTATAGACGCACGTGCGAAGGCTTGAGCACGGAAATACAGAATGATTATTGAGGAGGGATGATGAGAGGAAGTAAGTGGAGAGGAGTTCAAGAGCGGGGATCAGGGTTGCCAAATAAAAAAAAAAAAAAAAACGTGTCTCTGAAAACCGTGCAAGGCTGACGCTTGGAAGTACTACTACAACATGTTAACATTAAATCGCAAAGAATTAAGCCGTGAAACATAATGTTCAGCAATTCGGACCCTGACGGAAGCCTACCTACCACCAATCGGGGAACACTCGTGTGAGCAATGAAGCTTATAAAACACGATAGAAATAATCACTAGGCAGTTACTTAGTACTGAGAACGTGCGCTTGGTTATAAACGGCTTATTCACAACACCGCCCAGGTCTCTCGATTTCCCTAACATGGCTTTAACCACGCGAGAGGTCTTCTCCGACGACAGACTTCAACTCGTGCCACATTCGACCCCACGCCGGACACATTGCTAAGGTGTGCTCCACCGTGTCGTCGGCCGCCCCACAATGGTGACACTCTGTCGATCCTGTGCAGGTAGTGACCGAAACAACCATGTCCAGTCAATACCTGCACAAGGCAGAAGGTCAGAGTCCCCTACCTTCGTTACACCCACTCAACTAGGACAGGACGAATCGCATTGATCGTCCAAGCCCCGTAAGCGGGCGCGGCAAGAGACTCCTCCCACCCTCTTAGGAGTGCCCTGCTGGCACTTCAGGACAGGGGCGCACGCCTAGCCTAACTAACCGAATATCTGTCACTTATCATCAACCTTTAATATACCTATATTCGCGACGCTGTAATCGAATATCAAACAGCCATTCATTGCATTCAGCAGCGCCCTCCACAGCATACTACCAACATATTTCCGTTACCATGAAGTCATACAAACATCTTAATATTACTGACACTCGGATTAGTCGCTTATTACACACTTATACAGGGGTGCTAGGACTATTTAAAGTCGACCTTACACGACGGACTAAAAGCGACCTTAATGCGGTAATGAGTTATCTACAGGGCTCAAATCTACATAAACGTACCTAACTACAACCCAAGAACCAACCTCCTAACTCTTACCATTAATTTCTTACGATTTTTTTAAATTCACTGATCGAAATTATAAGTTTCGAGAAAATTGCAATTTAAGTTTGCCGTACAAAAAAGTTATGTTTTAGTGTGAAGTTATGTAGCTGATGGTATAAGTACTAATATAAATTCTTACAATCGCTCTATAAACTTGTCTGATAATGAAACTAGACCCGCCAACATGATGCATTATCAACAAGGTGCAAAAATAATCTAGAATTCAAAATTTATTCTTTGCCCAGGTTTGCAGTTTTTAACTCTCCACAGTCCACCCACACCCATATTTTAATGGCGGACACTTTTTTATGCTTGGAAAATCCACCCTATTAATATTTTTACACATAGCATTATTTAAGCTTCAACACAATGTGGGATTCGGTTCAGGGAGACTGTTCTTACTTTTCATACACGTTATTGCATAAAATGGAAAAAATAATAGCAATAAACTAAAGTAACATAAAATATGCAATTTGCGCGGCCTTATCAGGGCGATCTCTTCCTGGCAACTCTCTACCTGCACCTCTCAAGCAGTAGACGTTTACTTATGAATTAACCTATAAGGGTGCCTAATATTTTACTAGTGATAACTTTCCCTTAGCTGTAGGCATTGTGTTTTGTTATCTAATTGCAGTTACAATATCTAGCGTTCCAGTGTATAACACCCTTTTTTAAATTAAAACCTTTTTGTTAAGACATTCCAGTGATAAAAAAAATAAATCAAAAATTGACATGTAACAAAAGAACCTTTCACAAAATCTTCATTTCAATACAAATTTTTGTAATAACTATTTTAAATTCAAGTATTTTATGTAATTTTTAAAAAACCCTTTGGATGATATAAAATTTAAAAATGGCTTTAGACAAGCAGAGGATTTTGAGTGAACTCGGAAGTGTAGTAAATCAACTTCAAAGCGCTGATTGGTATGCATATTATTTACTCATTGATTTTTTGAGGTTTTTTTATTTATATTTATGTTTACAAGATGCCTTCTATTGAGCTGTTTTTGACTCTTAAGTAAACTTTCTTTCTTAATCAATTTTCAAACGGGTCTGACATACCTTTTCTTTTCAAATTCTAGTAGGTATAATACGGCTATGGATTACGTAATATATCGTGTAGTTTTAGGACATCATTATTGAATTCTAATATTCTTTCCAGTGGTTGTATGTCAAAATTGTTCAATAATGGAGGTGAATCATCACATGCTGGAATGAACCCTGGCGGTTGCAGGCATGGCTGTTGCAGTGGTTGCAGTGGTCACCATAGTTGTACTCCTTGCGCTGGCGAACCTCACTCAAGAATGCCATGCGGCGGATGTTGCAACCCTCCGAAGCTTTATTCTGAGACTTATAACTATTTAGCTAATAATGTCATGAACCCAGCTTTAAAAGAAGTTTACGATGACTTGAAATCAATGAATGTTAATAATACCATTATGAATCCCCTTCCACCTCCAAATGATAGTGGACAGCCAAATAATATGGCATTGGTACCCGTTGGTCCCAGAAATCCTGATCATCCAGGTCAACTTCTAGGCCAAATGATGACAACTATGAGTAATAACACAGAAAATGCTATGCAAAATATGGATGAGGGAGGCATGATGGGTTCTGGTATGGGACCGCAAATAGCACAGATGATGAGCAGTGGTGGGCGTGGAAAACCACAAAGTAATAATAATGAAGGAAACAATAATCAACAATTAGAAGCAATGACGGCTAATACATCTAATTTTCAAAATGAAGAAGCTGGCGTAAATCCTTACCCCAAAAATAGTGAACCTTTTTTCGGAAATTCAAATATGGATAACAACATGATTCAAAATCCCCTAGTTCAATATCCAATGCAAATGGGTGGTACACCAATAATAAACGCTAATGATCCGGGTGGCAACTTAATGAATAATACTAATATTGGAGGAGGCCCAATACATAGTACTATGAGTAGCAATCCGAGTTCAATGCAACATAATAATTTACCACTCCACAATGCTTTTAACAACAACATGACTCCGCGTCATCATAATCATGGTATGCATTCTGCAGGTATGAACAAGTTTAATGATATTTTTCCAAGTATGATGCAAGAGGATTTAGGATTTGATCCCATGGCTATTGCAGTTCAAATGAACCCTGCCAACAAACAAAAAGCTGCGATGGAAACTATGCAAAGTTTCCTGATGGAAAGCCGTGATCCTCGAAAAGTAGCGGGCCAGCTATCTATTCCAAATACTCACGTAAATCAAATTAATTCAATTCAGCAACCAATTAGTCAAGCTAGTCACATGCTTACGCAAGGTCAAATTTTGCCAGGTCCACAGTATATTGCACCGACCTCACCTGAAATTCAAAATTTACAAGCACCTTCAAATCAAATACCAATCCAAAGTCAGTATCAACCAAATCACCAACAACAATATTATGCAATGAATAATATGCAACAATTTCCAAATAGAGCTAGTGGCATGCTACAACAACCACAGCGAATGCAGCAACAGTCAACTAACCAGATACCGATGCAAAATGGGTTCCAGACAAACCAGCATCAATCAGTATATTCAATGCAACAGCAACAAATGCAGCAACGGCCAACCAGCCTAATACCGATGCAAAATGAGTACCAAACCAACCAGCCCCAACAGGCATATTCAATGAATGCAGTACAACCACATCAATTGCAGCCACAGCAATCTAACCTAATGCCCCTTCGAAATGATTTCCAGCCAAACCAGCAGCCACAGCAACTAAATTCAATAAATTCAGCACAACAGCAACAACTGCTACAGCAACAACAGCTGCAGCAACAGCAGATGCAACAACAGCATCTGCAGCAACAACAGATGCAGCAACAACAACTGCAGCAACAACAGATGCAGCAGCAACAACAACTTCAGCAACAGCAGCTTCAGCAACAACTACAAGGGCAACAGCTGTTACAACAACAACCACTACAGCAACAAACATTACAACAACAACCATTACAGCAACAACCATTACAGCAACAACCATTACAGCAACCACCATTACAGCAACAACCAATACGACAACAGCCATTACAGCAACAACCGTTACAACAACAAATAGAATCGAACCCACAAGAATATAGTAAGTTAGCTCCTGTAGAACCTGCGCAACCAACACAAGGAAAAGCAAACCCCTATATGGACCCACTCTTACCATCTGGCAATGGAAGAAACGTTTATTATAAGCCACAAACCGGCTACAACACCTTAGGCCAACCGGTACAATATGTGTCACCGCAGGTGTATCGCAAGAGAGAAGTTAAACTACCGCAAACATTATCACCTCATGAAAGCTTAAGAAATGCCAATAAAAAATATAGCAACGTCAAATTAACAGAAAGTAGGACTTCTATAGCAGGAACCTCTCCATATCACAAAACAGCAAGTCGGAATTCACTACAGTATATTTATAATCAATACAAGGGTTCTAATTCTTATACTCAACAAAATGTACCGAATAATGTGGTTAGAGGAGGAACAGTTTCTGATGGTAAGCTTAAGGTGGTTCAAGAAATTCTGCCTCAGCAACCTCATGTTGAGAGACTTGGTGGAGACACTATCCTAAACAATCAGCTGGCAGCAGAGGAGGCATTACTGGAGAAGATTAATATAGAACAAATTGGAGATATCAAAGTAGAGCCTACGAAACCTATGCAAGAAAAGCCGAGCAATCCGGTGAGTTATGTTTTAAATTAGTTAAATTATGACAAGTGAAATAATAACCATTTATTTTACTACCTCGATTAAAGTTTTTGAAAGTGCAAAAACTTTAAATCGAGATAATTAAATATATAAGTGTTCAAGTATAAAGTAAGTAAGATACATTTCTGTAACGGTACTGAGTATAAGATTATTTGGTATTATCCGAAAAGATGTCAGCTCAATAATATAATGCGAATGCTACCTACACTTGTGTGTTAATAGTCGCTTCAAATAATTTTCGTCTCGGTGGTACACCTTTTTTTTGTCTGGAGGAAAACATGCTATCACACGACCACCCAAGGGGGAACGGTAGGGTGTGAGGGGATGATCCAGCAGAAGGCCGAACCAACCCAATAAAAGCCTCCAGGAATACCTCCCCGCCATGATTGGAGCCCACGGTATCGCCAGTGGCATTGCTCGCAAGCCCCGGCGGATTGCACTCAGCCTGAGCCTCACTTAGGAAATGGCCCAGTACACGCGGCCTTTTCCCCACTCATAGCCTGTATAGCCGCAGTAAATCCCCTCACCCACCACGGCTGGCTATCGGGAGGGAGAAGGGGTCTCCTTCTCCATCTCACCCTCCGCCCAGCCTCTCGAGGGTACCATAAAAACTCAAATCATTGGAAACAGCTGTAGGTAGATTAAATAAAACACTTTTTAACCGGATTTATCGCGTATACTTACATTTTAAATTTTATCTCGATGTTTCGGTGTCTTTGCAGACCCCTTGGTCACGAGCGACTGAGGTGTCAAGCGTCAGATTGATAGATGGAAAAAGTTATACATCATCATCTCCATCTGTCTCTGTCTTCGAGCGTAGCGTTCTGGATTGACTTAAAACGAGCTGACAGTATCTTGAGTTTTAGGTCGTGCAGCTTGCTCGGACCAAGGGGTCTGCAAATACACCGAAACGTCGTGTTAAAATTTAAAATGTAAATATACGCGATAAATCCGATTAAAAAGGTTTTTATTTAATAGTATGAATCGCGAAAACTTAAGACAATATTAGCTGTAGATTATTTTTTGAACATAACAGGAATTAGAAAGCATTTTGAGCTGATACTTCTACATACGTATTTTATTTCCATTAGAGTTTAACATCGATTTCATAGAAATGACGTCAATACTTAGTAAGTGCGTTTATGTCTGCCTCAGCCATAAATTAGCCTAGGTAAGCTCTCCTAAGTTTAATAAATAATTCTACTACAAAATATAATCACTGCACGTCAGCCAGGCTTGAGTATTCTAGACTCACGTGTTGTATTTTCGCCTCTCGCACACTCCCCTTCAGTTAAAATGGTGTAGGAACCCATAAAAATATTAAACTAATTCATTTCTTTTTCAGAACCTTTACCCGCACCAAATTAGGAACGGAATTCAAGATATGGTGTACGCAACAGCTAACGCACAAGCCCCTTCGTGGTCTTTCCATGGCGAATACCAAAAACGATATTATAGTCGCCCTAGGGCGCGACCGCGCAAATACCGATATTACTAAATACTTTTGTTTATTCGTTATCTGTAAATTGTGGATCCTCTGCTTGCTTGTCTCGTAATTTTATTTAATTGGTTTGTAAAAGTGACAAATGTCTGTAAAATTACAACGGTGGATTCGATTATAAAATTATGAAAATTTAAGGACACTAATTTATTTAACTGTTTATGATATTTAATTATTATATTTACATATTTGTGTTTTCCCACTCGTTTGTTCCCGTAAAGCCACACAATTTTGTGTCGCACACCCCTTTGAGTCAGCGTTACTTAAAGGTAATTTTTTCCCAATTATTAGTAAGTGGCACAAAATAATGTGACTCAACGGGAAAAAACTACTTTCGAAAACGAAAAAGATGTTTTTTATCAAATAGGATTTAACCTACTAGATTTGTGAAACGCTTCTTTCGTTAGGTAGGTAGGTAAAACCTAATTTCATCAAACCCGTCATCGACTCGTAGTGACAGCATAGGTTGTAACACCAGTACCTAGGTATGAAAAACAGGACTTTGTTTTCCTTGGGTGAACATGTTGGTACAAGGTAACCTACCTACGATACGTAGTAGTATACGTAGGTAGGTACTTACTATGTTATTAATTGAGGTCAGGAAAGACGTGAATGCATTCTCATCCAGCTTTAAAGCATCGGTGAGTCGTGAGCGTCAAATGAAGGGACCAAGGCTCGTATGGCTGTTCTACATAAGTATATAAAAGACTAGCCACCGCGCGCGGTTTTACCCGCGTAACTTTTGATCCCGTAGGAATTTCGGGATAAAATAGAGCCTATAACCTTCCTCAAGAGTTGGGCTATCAAATGCAAAAAGAATTTTTCAAATCCCACTTGTAGTTTCTGAGATTAGCGCGTTCAAACAAACAAACAAAAAAACAAACTCTTCAGCTTTATACATTAGTATAGATTAATACCATTAATCTAGCATTTCCTATCTTTGCTATAATTTTAGCTAGGTACCTAAACAAATACATGACCTATATTTTAACAAAATATGCAATCTCCATTATGACGTCAAGATGGAGGGACCATACTGATAGACCACTCTCTGGAATACTCTACCTAGGTATTTAGTGTTTTAACACCTTAATTGTACCTTAATAATATTAATGCTGGCTGTCTCAAATATATAGGTATCGTTTCAAAGATATTGAAGCTGTAAGTTGGTCCCTCCAAATTACGATTCTTTGTTCTATACCACACGCAGATGGTTTATTTTAGATCTTTGAATGATCTATTGTCTACCTTCAAATCATGCAAAATATATTCTGCTAAAGTTTAGTTTTACGAGCCAGATTACAAAAAAAAATAGGAATTAACCCATTCGCTTCCGCTCAGAAAAGTGACTGCAATACTGGGGGTATGCCACAACGTCCACGAAGGACACCCTGTGCGGACCCACCGTACCACCGGCCATACCCCTGGTGGTATGGTGGGACTTAACCATACCACCGAGCTAGTGATGGGATTTGAAAAAAAAAACAGCATTAATATAATAATAATATTCTTATATACTGAAATTAAAAAACCGATATATATTTTTTCAAATATTAGAACATTAAAACGGAACTTATTTTATTATATTTGATATTTATATTTACGCGCGAGCCGAGCGAGCGAAGCGAACGTGGTGCGGCAGCACCCGGCGATGCGCCACAATGGATTTTATTTCCTTGTAATTGAAGTAAATAAAAAAAAATCTAATAAAAAAAATTTTGCTTGCTATGAGTAGCTATTCAAATAAAACTGATAAATCAAAACTTCCTACATTCCAACCCTACGGAATGTTAATGTTATGGTTAAGTCCCACCATACCACCAGGCGTATGGCCGGTATGTGGACGGACACCCATGGGCGGCCTCGGCATCTCGTTCGACAAACTCTTCTTCTAGGGGTACATGCATTTACGTTGTCTATGTAGATGTATGTCCGTGGCTTGAATATATTATCTCCTTGAAAATAATAGGGGCCTTTCGGCATGGGGCTCTAGATGTCGATATTTTATCACATAACTGTAACAATAATACACACCTATAAAATTTGGAAAGCAATAAAGAATTGATTGATTGAGTTTTAGATACTTATAGAGAAGCTTGTTTGTTTTAAAAAAAGTCTTTTTTAAGGATTTGTTTTAATAATCAGGTGTCGTAAACCGTTTTTTTAACTTCGCGGGACTTGCGCGCGGGAGTGCTGAGCGCTTGAACCACAGGCATATCTACATAGACAGCACAAGTGACACGATTTGTGTTGAATTGAAACCAAGCGTGCCAACTTTTTAACACATTTTGTGACTTCACAGCTGATATTTGTTGCTGGGAAATACAAACCGATTCAAATACACCGATGCCACCGATAAAATCAATTATTAAGAAAGATATCGATATTTTAAATCGATTTTCTAACAGACATACCTACGCGGAGACTGAATCTAGTGGCGACCAACCTCGACGCTTGATCGGGGTTCGGACACGCAAAGTACATGCATTTGCGTTGTCTATGTAGATGTATGTCCGTGGCTTGAACATATTTTCTCCTTCAAAATAATAGATGACGTGGGACGTGGAAAAATATGTGGTAAGGTATAATTCATGTGGCTGAGTCGCCGACATAGCCAGACAGATTGCAAAGCTAAAGTAGCAATGGGCAGGGCATATAGCTCGCGGAATATGTGGCCGTTGGGGCAGAAAAGTTCTCAAGTGACAGCCACGAACTGGGAGATGCAGCGAAGGTAGACCTCCGCAATATAGACCGACGATCTGGTCAAGGGATGAGGACGGCGCGGGACCGAGTGACGTAGAGACACTTGGCCTATGTCCAGCAGTGGACGTCACCAGGCTGACGATGACCTTCATATGTAGTTTCTCTCTCCTGAGTCATGTTACCAGAAAAATTGCAATCAGATATTGAAATGTTTGTCGAACTGAAAATGGTCGCAGCTATAGGTAATGGCACAGGTATAGGTTCTAGTCCCGGGTTATTTTGCCTCGTATGTCTTTTGCCATGTCATTTTGTCATGTCAAATCAAAAAAATCGTAATGATAATAAAAAATCGTTTATGACGTATTGCCTCGAATAAGTAAGGTATGGTGGTCTGTTTGAGTTTATTCTTTGGTCTGTTAACGGTTTTATTATTATTCTTTGATATTTGCAAGCCCTTATTTTTAGTGAAACCGTGAATAAAAATTTTTTCGTAACATATGCAATTCTGTTTATTTTTTTACATAATTTAAAAATGTTAATATTATTATTGTTATTATCATAAAGTCTCAGATTTGTATTACATTCAATAAAATAACTATTTGGGAATAAATTGCAAACCCGAGTAATTTCTTTGTTGAGCAAAGTCTCATTAAGGTATGGATTATCTAAAACGCTCAATACAAGCACTATATTATTTTTAAGGGTGTTTAGTGTAGAAAACAGGTCTGACGTCAATTTGAGTGGGTTTTTTTCATTCTCGCCAACGCTAATAACAAAATAATAAAAAGGTGCTCGTTTTGTCGTGTATCTATGACCGTAGAACTTCTTAACTTCCCTCAAAAGTACTGGCTTAGAGAAAATAACCCTGTCATCGTCTGTTTTCAACTTCATCAGTTGGTTCTGCCCTAAAGACAAAACTCTCGCAAAGATCTTAGAGCCCTTGTTTTGCTCGACAGCCTTTGATTTGCGATCTGTATTTAAACGGCGTATGTCACGTTTTAGGGAGTTGGAGATTTGTCTATTTAGCTGCCGATACTGAAAAGCATCTTCCGGGGACTGTAGGATCATAGTGCTGCTTCCTTCCATGAGTTTGAGGCCAGAGTCTGAGATTTTTATGGAGGAACTTGACCCAGCCGTGGAAGCAGTTTCCACAAACCTGTTATTGTAGTCGTCCACATCGACGCAGTCACATTCAAAGCGGTTCTGCAATTCAAGCTGAAAGCTTTCGGAGTTTTGGATTTGGATGGGTGCAGGATGAAGTATAGACTTTATCAATCAAGGATTGATCACAGAGACATTATTGAAGATCTGTTTTTTCGTCGATATGATAAAATCTATCTCATTTCTAGTGCGACCACCGGGGCTTGTCAAAGACCATTTACGGTGTTCCGGTTTCTTCAAGAAAAAGTTTATTATAAAGAGAACCTCTTTCTCAAAGAAATCAGCCAGAATCTGTCTTCTGAAGTTCCGGACTCCAACTCTAAATTGCCCCACTTTCTCTTCATCGCCACTTGATTTGCCTAATTTTGTGTTCAAATCCCCCAAGTTGTAGTATTTAAGTTAAAGAACACATTTCATGTTATAATGTTTGCTAAAAATAAAAGTTTTATTTAAGTTAAAGTTAGGTTTATCATTTTCCACTAGACATTTTTATTGCTTAGTATTTGCTCAAAGAAATAATGGCACAATGGGGAGTTTTCTGACAGCTCATTAAAAAAACAAAACTGTACAAAATTGGTACAAAAGGCTTCGATAGATGGCGCTTTACAAAAGGCGATGGCGAAGAATTTATTCCACACTGCGTTTTTAAAAGTAAAATAAATTAATTGATGTCTGTATCAGAAATTGAACGTATAAATAACCATAGATGGTAGATACCACTTACCTAAATTATAGTTTACAGACTTAACGCCTTCGGCTTTTTAAAAGTGCCATCTATAGTGGTTTTTTGAACTAATTTTTATGAGCTGTCAGAAAACTCCCCATTCCATGACTTTTTCTCTTCTTTGCCATATTTAAAAAACTCCTGAAAACCTAAAACTGAAATATGCATTTCTAAATATTTATTAAGGTCTTTACTAGTATTAAACACTGTAGATTCCCTTGTAAATTGTATAATTAATCTATAAACCCATTTGAAAAAACTTTGATCTTAATTTCTGCAAGATATGAAAACAGTATCTAAATGTGCCAATATATTGCTGGGTGGAACAACCATACAAGCTTTGGTCCCTTCATTTTGACGCTCAAGGTGAGTCCCAGCGATTCCACAGCAAGGCGATATGCCCATATACGCAGCAGGATCCTGTCTTTAATTCGATCGAGAGCTACAGTTTAACGTCCGTAGTATTTAGTTACCTATATGAATAAATACCATTAAAATAAAGACGACTACGCGCTTCTACAAAACATCTTGTAGAACTACGTGGTAGTATTATCAATGATATGCCGCTTCGTAGTAGCGCTATGTTCATCAACAGCGACTATTTATAAAAAAGTATTTAGTGCCATATCTTTATTTTATTGTACAGTCAGCATCATTAAGTGCGTAGCAGCAAAGACTACCAAATAACTTAAAAAGCATCTAAAGTAGTCATAAACATGAGCCACACAGCCAAATTGCTCAAATTGATCAGGCCATCCACCGTCCTCAAATATATCGAAGCACACAGACGCCAAATAGTTCGTTACATGCAAGTGGCCACCGCGCCGCTAAGATCGTAGCAACCAAACAGCCGCCGCCGCCGCCTTTAATATTGTAGCATCCAAACCGCCGTTAATATCATAGCATCCAAAGCGTCAAAAGTATGGAACAAACTAAGGAAATGGACTATATTACATGCGTCATATGTTTCAATGTTGAAGTTCCTTGTTAATATAATCTGGACGGTTTTCTGATTTCGATTGTCAACTGACTTCCAAAAAAGGAGGAGGTGCTCACTTCGTCAGTATGTTTTTTTTTTGTCTTGTTACACGATATTTCGGACAATTATGAATTGATTTTGAAAATGTTTTTGTAAATTTCATATGATAGAGGATACTTCATAGATGGCCCCATTTAAATTTCATCGAAATCGGTTGGGTAGGTACCTACTTCATTGAAAATTTCAAAATTTTGAAAAAATGTGTATGATTTCGGAGAATGTTTACGTTGATGACATTCTCAACTCAGCCAAAGTTTTGACGTGAAGTCGGTTTTTTAATGCTCTGCTTTCGTTGTTTATCTCTACAAGTATTCAATAGAAAATATTCATAGTGTTACTTCTCGTTCGCACTGATAAAATAAAAGTCTACGAGTATTTTAACTTAGTGGCGTAACATTTTCAGAAAATGACCTATGATAAAACAATGACCTATAAATAATAAATGCCTTTCTGTGAGATAAACATTTAAAAAAAATCTTAAACATGACTCTGTGTAGGTATCATATTGTTATGTATAAAAATAATAAACTATAGTTAATATAACTCACAATACATTTTTAAATGTAATCTCCACTGGTTTTCATAAAATTAAAAATACAAATCCACAAAAAGTATCTTCTATTAAGAAACAACAAGATTATTATCATGCAAGTAGCTAAAACCACGCGAACACCTACACAAATGTAACTAAAAATTACATAAAATAGTTCACACTATTTCAAAGATTGCATGCTCAGAATACAAATGAACAACAATCCGGGATCTCGCTAGATAGTTAGCTAACTGAAGCAACAAAACACACGTCTTGAATACGTAGACGTTTTGACGAGTCACTGTTTGGCAACTGTCGTGTATTGTTAACGAGTATTTTAATTTAAAAATGCCGGCACATTTCACCTGTATTTTGCACACTCCAAAATATATTTCTTTCAGAATTTAGAAGTAACGTAATTAACGTAACGTAGATTTGGAGATGCGCGGATTGCTTATGGACACAGTACTAGAGTACTAGGCAGGCATGTGATTATTACTGAACGCGGAATCTGGATGTTTTGTAATATGAGGCAATATGTAAACATTGCAGAGGCAACTTGCTTCTATACTCTTGGATTTATTGGAACGTTAAATTCTTTTTCTTTCTGAAAATATCTTCTTCACTTTTATAACTACAATTATACATTACATTTCCCAATATGGTTAGTTAGTTCCAATTATTGCCGCGCACCAAAACATAGAATCCATCAAATCAGACGTCAGTCCGTACTGTCAATCAGCAACGAAGATGATTGATTCATGGTTTGGAACGTAGGTACATTCTCCTCAAAAATCAATCTTGTTTCTTGTTTGTGGTATTTGTCTGTCTGTCCGTCTAGCACTGTCTAGTGTCTAGTAATTTCTGTAGGTAGATGAAAAACCGCGTCGATAAAGCTAATTTTCTGTATATTGAGGACTTATAGAATAAAAATACTTATTGCTTGTTACGTGCGTTCTTGATAAGTTGTTTTTATCGACATTGTTCACTTGCTACATTCAATTTAAGAGAACATCCAAAAATGTCTCTCTTCGGATCTTTGATGGGCGACGTGGAAGATGATCCATTTTTCGGGTAAATATTTTAAAGTTCAGTTCCTTTCAGCCTCGATACTGCGAAGAAAATAACTTAACATGTTTGAAAACATACCTAATTGTTTTAGGTCACACCTGAGGCACATGCGTCAAATGAACAACATGATGAACTCATTGTTATCTGATCCTTTTGGAATGTTTGATCCTCGAGGAATGTTATCCATCGAAGGTCCGCGGCATGGAGGTGCACTCATGCCGTTCATGCCCCAAATGCCTTCTATAAACAAGATGTTTTCAGGTAACTATTGGTGAAAGTTTGCAATTTTGGGACTGAACTTTTGATGTTGTTTCGGTATAAGTACTTAATTTTGGTTTTTAAAGTTGATTGGTGTTGTTTTTGCAAATGCTATGATTTATTTCAGGTTTTGATGGCAACATGGCAGCTGGCAGCTCTTATAGTAGCAGCACAGTTGTTATGTCAAGCGGACCCAATGGAAAGCCACAGGTAAAATTATAAAAGTAAAACAAAGTTACACCTGTTCGAAATTACATTTTAGAAATTTAAAACAATAGTATTAATATAAAGTTAATAAATTAGCATTGTAAGCAAATACTTTTGATAACAATATTATAGCACTACCCTAATATTCACAAGAAGTCTTCATCCAGCAGGGATGCATAGACTAATCTTGCGGAACTGATGCTGTAGTATCATAGAAACCTGATATTGCATTTTCATATTTAGCCTGAATTAATATTATTTACAAATATTGCACACAATATTTAATTCAAAGATAAGAGAAATACTGCTGAACAATATTATTTACTTGCAAATATTCCATGACCACAGTTGTTTGTTCAAATAGTTAACTGATTTTCTCTAAACTTAGAGGTAAATTGGTTTGAATGAACTTGGTTTTTTTTTGGGAAGTTTTCCTTGTCTCACAACTTTTTTGGTCATGGTTGAGTACTTCCTCAGCTGCTTGTTCAAAGTCATGTCTGATTAAATGAGTATGGCTTCTAGTTTAGGCTGTTGGATAAAATATTGTTTTTGTTTCATGGTCCAATTTTTAAATCTATAATCACAGTACAGCCAATACAATTTGTAAAACACACAATACCATGTTTCTCTTTGGCCTTATAATATCCACAGTTTTTTGTATACCTCCATAGCCGTATAGTCACTGGTTTTTAGTATTTTAATCTTTAGAAGTAAACCTGCATTAACATTGCAAATATTTTTAATATTTCAGGTGTTCAGCTCATCCAGTAGCACTAAGGTTGGCCCAAATGGCATTAAAGAAACTCGCAAGACACTACAAGATTCCCGTACTGGGACCAAGAAAATGTCAATTGGTATGTTGCAAGCAATCTTAACACACCTGCTTCTAAATATGGTATATAAAATAATTCTGGTGGTGACCCGTGACACGCCACCAGCTGCACATACACAAAGTAAAAAGAATTATGTATGTATTATGTTATGCATGTACTTTTTAATAATTATGCAAAATAATAATAATGCTTATGACTGCAGGAACAAGTCACGGCATTTAATTAGTTGTTCATGTTAGCTGATGATCCTTAAAGTTCCGTAAATTTAGATTTCCAAAAACAAAAATTGTGTGTTATGCCTTTAGCTGGTGACAGAAATTGGAAAATTTCTTTGATTTTCAAGTAATCTACCAGATTTAAGATACAAAAGTCTTGTTTCTAAATATGTAAGCATGAGTAATTTAAAGAAAAAATGAGTTTTCGAAAACCAAATTTTTAACAAGATGTATGATTAAAAACTAATTTTACAAATAATTTCTCTAGAGATATATCATGTAAAGTTGCAAAGGACCACTTGGTAAATCTGCAGTTGTAAGTGGTAGAGGAGAACCAGCCGGGAACATATCATGATAGAGTGGTATTTTATCTAACAGGCACTCCGTGTTGTCGCAATGACTGATTAAAATCATGTATGAAAATAATAAATTATTATACTTATTTAAAAAAAAAAAAAAAAAAAAAAAAAAAGGTAATACATATATTTATTTCTGATAAAATCTAAGAGTAACATCAATTTTTTAATTGTGAAAATTTAGACCTTTATAAATTAAAGCCCCAGCTAGACTATTGGAAACAAAACATCAAACTAAGGTGACCTTGCTAGTTTACAACAGTGAAGATGGCTGTTAACAACCAAATTACGCATGACCTTGGCGGGTTGTAAACGGCGGTGTTTGGAAACACGGACATACATCTACATAGACAACGCAAGTGCCACTATTTGTAATGGAACCAAGCGTGACTCTTTAAGATCTATTGTGGAGTCACAGCTGATATTTATTACTGGGAAATACAAACAGATTCAGAGACTACGATGCCGCCGATGAAATAGATTATTAAGAACAATATTGATATTGTAGAATCGATTTTCTAACAAGCATGAATACGCGCGGATTAAATCTAGAGGCGACCAACCTTGACGCTTGGTCGGGGTTCGGACACGCAAGGAACATGCATTTGCGTTATCCACGTAGATGTATGTACCTAGTAAATATTTTCACTTTTTATAAAAGGGAATGTCTATCTATTTGTATGTCCAGAGTAATCTTTGAAACTACTGAACAGATTTTGACCTGAGCCTACTTAAAGCCCAGCTAGACTGTTGGTGGCCTTGCTAGTTTACAACGTGTTTACAACAGTGAAGACGGCTGTTGACAACCAAATTACATGACCTTGGCGGGTTGTAAACGGCGGTGTTTAGAAACACAGACATACATCTACATGACAACGCAAGTGCCACGATTTGTATTCGAACCAAGCGTGCCGACTCTTTAAGACCTATTGTGACGTCACAGCTGATATTTATTACTGGGAAATACAAATAGATTCAGAGACACTGATGCCGCCGATGAGATCGATTATTAAGAACGATATTGATATTGTGGACTCGATTTTCTAACAGACATACATAGGTTCGGACACGCAAAGAACATGTTTTTTCGTTATCCATGTAGATGTATGTCTGTGTTTAGAACAGTGTGTATGCTTGTTATTGTATATTTTACTATGTAACTATAACTATTAATGACACGAGTTTTGTAGCTTTTAAGCCTGCATTTAAACCTTTCCTTCTTTATATCCTCAATTGAATACAAAACTGCCATCGCGAAAATGTTGCCAACGCGAGAGATCAAAGCGCACTGACGATTTGGGGCGTGGCCTAGCGTGACCTTGGTTTGAGTTCTTGTTTGTCTCCTTGTTTGTAACAGTGTGGATGACTCGGAATTGGTTGTCAAGAAGCTAACCTTCCTTAACCTTGGCTAGAAGCATTGGTTTTTAACGCGTTTTCAACAGTCTGGCTGGGGCTTAACTAATAACAAGTGTCTGCATCTGTGATGCATTGATCAAGTTCAGCTGCGGTGTGATAGGTCCTTGTTTCGAGTTCGAGGGCTACAAAATTAGTGTGTCAGTTTGTGCACTAATAATTAATTGGTGTCTGGTGTTTGTTCTCAGGGCACCACATCGGAGACCGGGCGCACGTGGTCGAACGCGAACAGAACTACTACTCAGGAGACGCAGAGGAGAAGCAAGAGTTCATCAACATCGAGGAAGATGAGGCAGAGGAGTTTGACAGGTATGGTGCCCACTTGTTTTGTTCAGAAACACAGGTATAGAGTGGTTTAAACAGGGTAACTGGTGACACATTTTAGATAGTAAAGGAGAGTAGGTACTCTGTAATCGATTCTGGTCATAATTATGTAATAAAAGTATTAACTCAATTTTTCACTAGAAGTTTCTATAAATAAAAAAGTTTTGTTACTATTTACTGTACCTACGCCTGAGTCAATCGCGGAACGCGACCTGGCACGCGGATCGATGCCAACGCTAGTGTAACCAAATGTTGCCATTCTTTAACTTTGGGTTAAGTTTACTCATTATAATGATATAGCGGCTTCATTGCCGTCTATATCATTCCGGTATAGACGGTAATGAAGCCGCTGATGAACTCGCGAGGGCAGGAGCAATGGGTAGCCGATACGGTCCAGAACCATTCTGCGGCATCCCGAAGAGCCTGACGCGTTTAATACTCACCACCCAGTGCCTCTCAGAAAGCAAAAGCCTCTGGGAACTTTCATTAGGCATGAGACACACACAGAATCGGTAGTATCTCTTAACAAACCCAAACCACGCGCAGTGGCAAGATCACTAACGGGACACTGCAAACTAAACAAGCATATGTCCAACCTGGGTCTCACTGAGACGGCGCTCTGCAGATACTGCGAAAGCGCAGAGCAAACCCCTCTACACCTACTGTGCCACTGCCCCGCAGTTATGCACAAGCGCTCCGCTCAACTGGATAAGCACGAGCTGGATCTAAAAGAGATTAGGAGCATCGCCGTAAGGAAAATCCTAAATTTCCTGGACTCCATTGGAGTGTGCGGCGAGTTATAAATTGGGACTCACACAATAGATCTTTTAGGTCGCAGTGTGACGAGCGGACAAGACTGCTCATATAGTCCCAAACCCCCCAATAATAATAAGTTTACTCAGTAAATAATTAATATTTATTTTTTATTATAATATTTCTCTTCATGCATGATCTCAAACTATCACATCCTCCAAAAGTTACCCACCAGTCATCCTGTATATCCTTAAAGTTAAATTGGCCAGTATCTAGTTTTCATGAGTTCTTAATAAAACTTTTTATACATAAGGTTCAAATGCTAGAAGTATGTATCATTGTATTTCTTAACCACTCCTTTGATGCTAAGGTGGCTATCACTACGCAATTGCCAAAGTTGGATTCGATAAATACTTTCCAGCATTATTTCCTCTTCGACATCGATTCGAACTCCTTGCAGAACACTTACAGAAAAAAAATCAGACATACAAAAAAACATAAGATATTACAAATATTTTAAACAATTAAAAGAGAAGAAAAAAATACCGAAACATAACAATGTGTACAAAGGAAATACAACAAACAACAGCAATTTCAAATTTGCAACCCAAAGTAAGTATGCTGATGCAAAATGGCGATACCTCGGTGAATCGTTTGCGTCGAGGCAAACCACTGATTTTGAGCTAACGCCGATAGAGGTTTGCGCAGAAGCACAAGCAACAATCCCTACAGTCGCGTCCATTTTGTGGTGTAAAATATATCAGTGGTATATAATATAATGACAGTTCATAAAGATTAGTTCAAAAACCTCTATAGATAGCACTTTTAAAAAGCCGAAGGCGTTAAATCTGTATACTTTAATGTAGGTACGTGGTATCTACCATCTATGGTTATTTATAAGTTCAATTTCTGATGAAGCCGTCAATTAATTTATTTTACTTTTAAAAACGCAGTGTGGAATAAATGGCTATATGACAGACTTCGCCTTTTATTAAGCGCCATCTATCGAAGCCTTTAGTACCATATTTGTACCGTTTTGTTTTTTTGATAAGCTGTCAGAATACCTCTCATTAAAAGCGGCTACACACGACCCTAAAATCACTGGCGATATCGGGACAGCGGTAGTGGGGATGAAATCGGCTACTACTCTACACACGTCCCTGCCAGTCAGTACGAAACCGACCGTGCAACAGACTGCTCGTTGTTCCGAGATGCCGCCGACACTCACAAAACAGCAGAAAATAGGCATTGTTATGGCACTTACTACGATGCCACCTAACCAGAGATGAAAAAGGAAGACCTGGGTTAAAAACTGGTTGATGAAACTTCATGAACTTAGCCACATGAACGTGATGAGACATTTAGAAGCAGATGATTTTAGAAACTTTTTAAGAATGGATTTTGAGTGTTTTGAAGAGCTCCTTAATATGGTAGCTCTCTTCCATACGTAGTACGCATATTCTCAAGTTTTTTCTTGAAGGCATTTTGAATGCCTCCTGTCTCATGTCGCGGTTGAAATAATCTTTATGTTTTTTATCCTACAAATATGGTAAATCGTTGAATAGATCGATAGCTTTGGTCCACGCTTCTCGATCTTTCTCGTTCGCCACGTTTTTGCGCTAAATAAACAATTATAGCCGCAAGCACGTCGTATCGTCGCGGCACTCAAGCGCAGACTGCGTAGAAATCAATCCTGATTTCGCTACACACGTACTGACAACGCTCCCTAGACGATAATTGTCCCTAAATCGTGAGCTCGCTCGAAACGATTTAGGGACGATAAAAATCGGGTAGGATTTGCCTACACACGAGACGATTTATGATATGATCTAGGGTCCTCCCCACCACTGTCCCGATATTGCCAGTGATTTTAGGGTCGTGTGTAGCCGCTTTAAAAAAAGAACGGTATTACACCATCATTATGTAAGATCGAGGTTTAACACAGGGACTGCATATCCGTATAAAATTTTTAAATGGTACTAGTAAAATTTCAGTACCCTTATTAGTGTACTGCTTCATCAAACACAATAACTGTACAAGTTATTAAAATCCTAAATTAATTATATCAGTACCCAAATAATGTATACCGGATTGATTTCTGTAGATGTTTTAAGGACAGAAATATTTTAACTTATATAATTTCTGTACCGAAATGTATATATAGGTCAGCATATGTACCTCCGCTTCATAGGCTTCAACTAAACTATCGAATATTCTACAGTTATTTAAAAATAAAATTTTAATATCAATATTAATATTAATACCGGAAAATTTCAGTTAACTGAAAAAAAATCAGTTATGCTACAATAATAAAAAAGGTACAAGAATTATTTCAGTATGAACTCCTGTACTGTTAGTTTTAAACATTCTTTAGGGGATGTAGGGGTGCACTAAGGAAGGAATTCCCGAAATTCCCATGGGAACGGGAAATACATGATGTTTTAGTTTGTATGATAAAATCTTATTCTTTGAGTGCACAGGTATGATACTTGGTATAAAAGTTCCTCAATAAGTGTCTGTTTGTATAATGGAAGGAATTCCGGGAATTCCCACGGGAACGGAATATAGGACTTTTGAGTATGCGTGTACGAAGTCGCGGGCAAACGCTCGTACAGAAAAAAACTGTACAGAAATTCATACCGGTATACAGTCGTTGGTTTAACACAGGTTTAGTTGCTACTAAAGCTGTGTCTGAACTTTCCAGAGAGTTCCAGACCCGTGCCGGGGAGGTGCTAGCCCACCGCGCCCCCATTGCCGGCGCGCCCCGCCGCGCGCCGCAGCTCGCCATCATGCCGGCCGCGCCATCTAGCGCCGCCTCACACAGGTAAGCTAACAGCTGTTTAAATTTAGAATACTTGCTTTCTCCTGTAGTAGATATATCTAGGGGAGAGACTCAAAGAGTAGAGAAACATGATTATGCAGTGGACTTCTTAATTGTATATACAGTGGTTGAAACTTAGAATACGTGCTTCACAGCAGTGCGATCACAGAACTTTATCGGCTCGTTGTTTACGAATGTTCGTATAGTATGCAGTCGGTTGCAATTAAAACTAGGTTTTAAATTTTCCTCCGGCACTGGGTAGATTTAAAATTTTGCTTGAAAACCAACTCTATACTGAACAATCATTCGTAAACATACAAATTTATAAGGTTCTGTGATGATTGCTTTCTCCAGTAATAGAAATAATCCAGAGAAAACTCATGGTTACGCAGGGGGCTCTTGAAAGGAGTGTATCTTACTATGATAATGATGAGTTATATCAAAAGCAGGCTGTGGTTGAAGATTTATTCGACAAAAGAGATCGTAAAAGGATAAACATAAATCTTCTCTTCTAAACAGACTAAATACATATTTAAAAAGTTATATACATATAAGAGTTCTTCAACAGCTAGGTAAACTGATTAAAATTAGGTAAGAATCCAGTTTCCCAGTTACACAAGTAAGTATTTATTCTTATTTATTATTAGTGTAGGTAATTTGATTAAACAGTTGAACAAATTTTGAACATACTTACATATTTATTAAATATCCTTATCTAAACACCAATGCCCAGGAATTAATAAGTTAGAAATGTATTGTAGGTATATTTGTAGGCTTCCGTGTGGCAATGATTGCATGGTACAAGAGTATTGTATCGTCTCTAGAGTCTAGAGTTTGACTTCAGGACAGGCTAGTTCGGGAACGAACTTTTCTTAAATGGCGGTCCCAGGGGGATGGTCACAGGACACATGCCCCCCCCCCAAAATCATGAAAAGATAAACCCCTTAAAAGAGAAGAAGGTAGAAAAAGACACTTTTCATTAAAAATTTAGTTGTGACCTCCCCCAAAGTTTCAGTCTGATACCACGTCTGACTGGCTTAGGTTAAGCAGAACCCGCTGTAAAGCTATGTAGAATTGTTTTTTTTTTAAGAATCTCAATTTTGAGGTTCGCTCGCATGTTTTTAGTTTCTTCTTGTATTTAATTTATGCTTTGTTATGTAGTGTTTTTGTAAATATTTATTTTACCAACCTTTTATTTCTATTTTACCTTTTATTTTGCTTGGGGAATGCGGATGGATATGAGAGTAATTTTTTTGTTTGATGAGTACCTATTATTATTTAATTGATTATGCTCAACCTGAAATAAAATTAGATTGGACAAGTAAATACAACAGCAGAAATACAAATTTGAGATGATGATGAGAAATTATATTTCTTTGATTAAACTAGAGGTTTCTTGTTTTTTCCGTTAAAATTTGGATTGACATATTTGACATGACACATTTTGATAAATGTTTTTCTGAAATAATTTAACCATATTAAACCCGTAAAAACCAGTTTATTTTGGAATATAAAGTGACCTAATTACTATTTCGAGCTATAAACGCCAAATTGCGTCAAGATCCGTTCAGCCATTCTGACATCCATTTCTATCAAAACTTTCACAATTTTAATATTAGTAGGATATCTCTGATTTATACTAAGTAATCCTCTAAAAGTTCCGTCTGAGCTATATTTATTTAGCCACCCTATATTGAGCACAATGTAAGGCGATAAATCCAAAAAAAAACTCAAAATAGTCGCCTATCCATCCGTAGTCCCCGTAGTTAGTAGTGCACTATTTCAGCGAGATCCGCCGGCCGCGCGACCGCCCGTCCGCGCGGCGACCGCTCCGCACTTCCGCCAGCCCCTTGACTACTGGATCCAGGTAATTTTGATAGGGGACTTGGGTTCTATGGGTCACACCAACTCTATACTAACACACCGATTTCATAAACTCTAAGCCTAAGGCGAGTCACAAGCATTGAGATCAAATTAACGTGATTTAGAGCCACTGGCTCTATTTGTTAACCGATTTTCATCATATTGCTTTTGTGTTTCAAAGAGAAGTTAACTCAAACCTTGATAGTAGCAGATTTATAACTGCGATTTGCGTAAATTCAAACAATCGAAGTATCGACATAGTTAATCGTTTAAAATGTCTCACGTAAAGTCAAGCAAATCAAGTATCACAATCCTGAAGCCGTTAGATAGGAGTCTTATCCAAAAATTGTATTCACGTATCACTTGAACGATTTTTGCTTGGTGGTAGGATCCCTTCTGGGTCCGCCTGGCTAGCGACCACCCTTTATATAAAGTCTGTCGCCAAATGTTACCGCTCCTGCGGTAATGTGTTCCGGCAATATCTTATAAAGAGCCAGTTCCTTCCTAAACCCGTGTGCTTTCATCTTCGACCTCATCTTCACTTACCATCAGGTGAGATTGAGGTCAAACGCGTGTTTAGTCACTCATAAAAAAAAAAACGAATTCATGAACATCATAGTCCTGTCCGAAAAAGCTGTTGAATTTGAGTTGGACTCGGTAGGAACTCGTTGTGAGTTCGAAACGAATTAAGTTTTATTTATTTGGTCAGTGTACTGTCGAACGACTTTTCGAGCGATCGACTGCAGAATCGTAGCCAGAAGCGAAGACGAAATTTATGTGAATCGCACACTAGAAGTGCCTAGGTAGTTACTACCGTTCTAAAATTCAAAAAGTTTTATTCATCTTAGGAATTTCACAAACAAAGTCAGTCATCACATACTTCGGCTTTAACTAGTTGTTGATAGTTGTTGAATAAGAGATATTACAGTGTAGACCAAGAGACAAATAAAGCCGGCGTAAAAAAAAACTTTTGACACTCTTTTTCAGTCAGAATTATCAAATTAATACAAATATGTACAGTAAAAATTGACTGTGACATGAATAAAAAAACAAACACAAGACAGCTAATTGTGAGAGCCAATGTCATGCCACAACCAAATTGCTTATATAGTAGGTGCAATGAGCTATGGGCTATGGATGCACAATACGAACATGACAAACTGGGACTAGAGTATTTGAACAAGAATGGAATAAAATCATAGTATTATTAGCAAAACGACCTGGCACCGCTAGTAGCACCCGTTCACGAGCATAATGCAAGCACCACCCATCACCCTCCTCAACCATATTTTAGGGAAGAGGGTGACCCGATACCCGACGCTACCACTAGCCATGCCGCCTGAGGGAGCATGACTGAGCATTTCTATTTTTAACACCAACACTCACGAGGCTTTTTTGTATTGGGACCTACTCTTTTTATAGCACTAACACCTTCATACTTGACGCAGAAATACCTCATTGTAACTACAATCTTATGTATCAGTAATTCTCCAAATGATCCAAATTTTGGACCATTAATATTAAGTTTGCAATTTCCTAAGTCGTTAGGGTTTGTCAGAAGCCATTTCGGCGCCCTGAAAATTCTGGCATCCACCACCCAGCACTGGGCCAGCTTGGTGGATTATGGCCTATACCTCCTCGTCACCCAGGGGAGAGACTCATGCCCTGCAGTGGGCTCATTACAAAGAGTTGTAATGATGATGATGAATTTCCTAAAAGGCTTTATTCTTACGGGGTTCTGGCTATGAATACCGTTAATAATTACTGATATTTATAGCATGTCTAGATCCACTGCATAGATCTAATCTACATGTATAAAACTGCACTACACTTTCTGTAGACGCTTCTAATTTTTAATATTTTTTAGTTATTGAGTTTGCTTTTTGAAATATAGTAAAAAAATACGGTTTTGATAGTCGATTCGTTTATTAAATCTAAATTTTCAAGACATATTCATTCATATAAATTAAAAGTTTTTTTTGTTGCCATTGCAACGCTCTAACATTGTAGTGTTTTAAATTTAAGATCGAAGGATTGAGATTTAATATAGAAATTAACTGTAAAATTACGTATGACCTTATATTGGGAATCGTAAATTAAGAATAAGGATAAACATTAAAAAAAGACAACTCCACTGGATAATTTGTATCGGTGCATGTTTAAAAAAAACCATAAACATAGATTTCTTGCATCTATCACAACATTTATTTGTATTCAAATTGTACTTTTCCCTTCTTATTAATTATACTTAGAGGAACTTAGTAGGTATTAATGTATTTGTAATAATATAAGTATTTACTTTTCTTTAATGTATACTATTTAAGTTAAACACTCTCTCTTTAACACTTTTATTTTATAAGAACTTTACGCTTTAGCTTTACAACAACAATAATGTACACGAACACCATAGCTATAGCATATAAGGATAAAAATTAATAAACTATCTAATTATTAAACTAACTATATAACAATATCTGCTGCTAGGTCAGCTTGTAAATTTATAAAATTTCTATAATTAATAAATAATAGTTAGGTAAAGTAACAACAGATCTCTCCATAACACCCCTAACCTCATTTTTATTCAGCAGTACTGACATACATTCATCGATATAGTAGACTATCGATACTATAATAAAATAGGACTTACCTATCTTAATAAGATATCATTATAAAATGTGGACATAAATACAGTTTTACTAAAAAGTTCTATTGCATACACGATAACAGTTGTCAATAAAGCGACATAATACCATGACAAAATTTATTGCAGAGTCTTTTATTCTAAATCAGATATTCTAGGGACATAAAACTTAACATTTATTACATACTAGCATAGATTTTGACATCATATCAACAGTAAAACGATAAATATATATTGCCTAATTGTTATGCTTTATTAATTTTGGCTAATTTTAAAAGTTCCAGATATTGGCGTCGGCGCTACCACTATTAAAGTAACTTAATTATTATATTTATTTATCTATTTTGTTAAGCTTGCTGTACAAAATATTACGTTTGTTTGCTGAACTTTATTTGCTATTTCTTAGACACTTAATGCTATTGTCGAAATTTTATGTTTAAAGCGGTTCAAAGTTTTTTTTGTGTATGTGTATGATATGCTTGCGTTTTATTAAATATATGCGGTTTCAAATATATTTCAGCCGCATAAACTTAGATCAAAATTCAAAAAAGTTTTATTCTTGTAAGACCATTAAATGGCCACTTAATGACTTCCTGAAGTTCCTGGGTTTGATTACCAGCTGGGCTGGTCCGACAAGTTTTTAACTGGATCAGACTTGTTGTTTACTAGGAAAACCCAGAGTGGCCTTCCATCTTCACACTTTATAACTTGTGTACGACCCATAGACAATCTCTCTATGTATAGGTAATCTGTCTATTTTTTTCTGTTTAGGCACTGTAATGTCAGTGATAATGTTTATAATCAAATTTTATTTGTTATTATCTTACTTAATTTTTAATAGATAGTAGATCTGTTTGTGCATTTTGGATTCAACCACCGGAAAAATGGTATCAATTATTTTGTTTATTGGTGAGTTGCAAATAGCTTACAATAGATACAAGAAA
Source organism: Stenoptilia bipunctidactyla (assembly GCA_944452665.1). Classification (NCBI taxonomy): domain Eukaryota; kingdom Metazoa; phylum Arthropoda; class Insecta; order Lepidoptera; family Pterophoridae; genus Stenoptilia; species Stenoptilia bipunctidactyla. The sequence goes on along the minus strand of OX101740.1, from coordinate 22,667,483 downwards.
GTATGTGCATGTTACTGTACATAAAAAAATAAAAGTTTTTGTCAGTATTTTATTTATTACTTCAGTTTTAGCTAAATATGACCTAAATCACAAATTGTTAGTTACTAATTTGTTATGCGTCATTTTTCATTTCATCGCTAATAAAACATCGATTTCATTTAATTACATCCCTAACAGCTCACTTTAGTTTCTGGTATTTTATGAATAACCTTTTAACTGTATTGCTGCACGTAGCAGCCTAATTTCTGAAATATACAGGATGTTTGAAGATTTTAAAATTATGGCCAAACTCTACCGTGCATAAAGTAATAGTAGTTTTGACCTTTCATTTAAAAGATTTAAACCGATTTTGAGGTATTTTTGTATAAAACAATGTGTAAGAACACAGCAAACAATATAAGTTATAAAAACCCAGTAAATAACAATTTCTTTGTACAGAAATTTCTTCCAGCCCACAAAAGACTTATATGACGTAAAAGACATATTATTGAATAGAATAATGTATAGAAGTGGCCATCGTAGTAAACATCCTGTATAAGCATTTAAATTGAATATCAGTATGAAGCTTGATAAATTGTTATACGAGTTTGGTCCATTGAGATTTGTCAGAATGGGGAAATCTGAAAATAATACGAACAAGAGAGGTCAATGGCACTTTGGTTTCAAAATGCCATTGACCCGAAACACTTTTTTTGAAAGTCTATTTGAATGTCAAATCTGTGCATTTGTAATAGCCTTTGTTACATAAGTATGGATAATGTCTATTTTTAATGTAGAAAGATCTCCTTTTTATGTTAATGTAAACAAACTACAGAATTTATTTGCCCCTGAAACCAAAAACAATTCTTTAATCGAATTTCCCTAAATACAAGCATATTAATAATATTTTATATGTTCAGATTATCCCATACGAGCCAATTTCAACAGTTACTTCTATAGTTACTTTCTTTTCTGTACATTACACAAGTTGTCTCAAAGTTAACACTAAGCGCTAACCGTCATCTTATCGACCAATCAGCTATATGATCAATTTCTTTGTCTCTCGTTCCAGCCCCAGTGTTCGCGAAGTATACGGCGGGTCCCAGCCTCAACGCTACCGACACAAGCATCACAAGACCATGCGCCACTCCCCGGCTGACCAGTAAACTGACTTAGAACGAGTTCAATATTCAATCTCAATCAAAAATGGTATCAATCTCAATCATCAAACAAAACTACAGTTCAAAAAAGACACCGTAACACTGACACCGCTCTTATTTCGGCTAAATGTATGGAATACATTCCTTTAAGTTTGAGTGCGGTTAAAAATACGGCCCTTGGGCTACTGTTATTAAAACTTCTTTGGCTTGAGCTTTACTTGAGTTTAGATTTTTAGTTCTCTTTGGAGAATTGACAACAAATCTAAGCTTGAGTTATGAATCAATGCTCATAGCCCGTACCGCGCCATACAGATTACGGACTAGGTATATTGGGCTGGCGCTCCAGGGTTTAAACCGAGTTTAGTCCATCAGCTTTGCCACGACAACTAAATTGTTGTTTACTATAAAAAAATATTTGATTGAGATTGAAGATTGATTGAAGTGACGACAGTGAAGAGGCATTCCGTTGATAGTGGTGTATATGTTTTTGCGGATATTACGCCGTTAAAAGTTATTAATTATCATATGTTTCTGTTTTTGACTAGAATTGAATAACATTATTAGAGCCTTCTGATTAGTAAGTTTTATGATTCTGCATCAATAATACCTACGCATAATCCAAGGAAAAATATTAAACTAAGATCCTCTTTGATATTCTGACCTGTAAAGCTTCTGTAAAACGATCGCGTATTTAAAATAAAAGGCTGATGTCATCTTATCATCGTTTCATTTTTAAAAGGCAATGTCCTCATTCTGGAACAACACAATTTAAATAAATTAATAACCTTTATTAACGAATCCCGTTTTATTAACTTAAATGAAAAGATCTGAAAAGCCACCGAAACTTCGTGTCAATATACTCATACTTAAAGTGTTGTTTCAAGAGTTTTTTTTTTTCTAAAATGTTATCTCATTGTTTTTATGAAGTTCGTTCGCCTATTAGTAGTAGTCGCCTTTTATTTTTAGAAGCTCACTCGCAGTTCCTTTGTTTATACTGAAACATAATATGTTTTAATTTAAATAAATATATTTTTCATTAACTTAACATTATTATAATAAGTAGTTTATTCAACACTATTATTTATTGTATTTTTGGTTAATTTTTAATTGTATTCAATTAACATAAAGCCCCAATTGCACTGTGTAAAATTCTTGCCTTTAAAAATATTAAGGCAGCTATTGACTAAGCTACACTGAATATCGCGAACAGTATTATATGACAGACATTTTTTTATGTCTCATATAAGCAATGGAGCGGATTCCACCTTTTTATAGTTATTCATTTTAATTTTAATACTGATTGATTCAGATATAGAATATGTTTTTTTCCTACTTTATTTATATTCCATGAATAGTGAGTTACATTTGGATATTCGATATTGTAATACATTTTAGAAATGTAAACTCGTAGTAAATAAATACTAGGTTATGAGAAAAGTATTTCCAATAATTGGTCGGGTATTTCCATCTCTCCGAAATAATTTGACTTAGTTAAGTAATTTAAGCGTAATGATATATAGATGTTTAGTATTATTTGATGTAATTTAAATTATATAGCTATTACAGAAACTTTATGTATTTTGAATAGTAAGGGACACTGGATTGTTTTTATAAATTTGTGGTTTATATGAATTTCAATATTTACATAATGTCAATATTAACTAAATTATAACATGCTAGAAATTATTTTAAATCGAGCATGCCGCTAGTGTATAAATCTTGACTTTTATAGCAAGTTATCTTGGCTATCTGTGTCATGACACAAATTATTTTGTTTGATGAATGCTGGCATTACTTCAGGCCCAGTCAAATATATGACACGACACGTGAAAGAGCATTTGTCACAATATAAGAAAATCTATTTAAGTTGTAGGGCAAGGTAAACTGTGTATACATATATCTCTTTCTTTCGTGTGATGTAGATTAAAAAAGTATAATAAAATTAAAATCTTTTATTTCATTTCATTTGTTTCTATATAGGGTCGCCACATAATATTAAAATTAATAATAATAAAATTAAGAATGATGAGTGGGGCAGAATTTAGAAAAAAAAATTTTTTTTTAACCTTTTTCATAATTTCAAGTTTAAAAAATTTTCTAAGTGATCAAAATTTAAGTTTAATCTGTAGCTTATGACTACAGAGCAAGTAATAAAAACGTTCCCATCTTCTTGTATGTAGTCACAAAATGAAGAATAAACTGAAATTTTACTCACTGAGAAGAATTTTTGAATTTTAATTTATGAAAAATATATTTAAAAAAAGTTTTTTTTTCGAAATTCACACCCACTCATCATTCTTAATCTGCTATTAAAATATAATTGACTATTATATGCGGACCCTGTATATATATGTATTATTTATGTATTTACTTATTTGTCCTTTTCAGTAGTTTTTTCAAGGTTAATAAACATGAAAAACATTTAAATTAACTTTAGAAACGGGATATTTCCCATGTTACAGCTCGTTCACACATAGTCTGGATAAGTTTTACCGGATACGTTTTTTTTTCATCGATGGCGCATGGAGTTGTATGGGCGACTTCACATATGGCAAGTATTCAGGTATACGTATTTACGATACAAAAAAGGTATCCAGTACAACGGATCATGTGTGAACGGGCTGTTAGTTATTTATTTTGAGTTCTCGATATTCGGGCACTGTTGCAAGCGCCATGATCAGGACGCTACTAGTAGTCGGTATCGATAACTTAAAATAAATAATAAATATGGGAAATATCCTGTTTCTTTAGTAACCATGACAGTTTAAATAGGTACTTTTATGAAAAACATTGTTCAACAATAATGAAACTTAGGAAATCAAGTAGGTAGGTACCTAAATTGTTTGTTGTAAAATATAAAAAATATCAAATTAAAAGATATTTTCAACCGACTTCCAAAAAAGGAGGAGGTTCTCAATTCGTCAGTATGTTTCGGACAATTATGAATCGATTTTGAAAATTCTTAATCCATATGATAGAGGAGACTCCATAGTTGGTCCTGTATAAATTTCTTCATTGAAAATTTCAAAATTTTGAAAAAATATGTATGATTTCGGGAAGTGTTTACGTGGATGACATGATAACCCACCAATAATAAAAAACAAAATAAAAATTTTGAAAAACCCACGACGCGACGGTTAAAAAGTAATTGAAAAAGAATAAAATAATTTAAAATTCCCCGACTGAAATGATTTATGTGACGAGAGATAATTAACGTGAAAAGCTTTTTTAAAAGTTCACTTAATCTCACACAAAGTCGGTCATATTATGAACAACATACTATTCGTTTTCATATGTACATCCGGATGGCTGGACCATTTGGCGTATAAAGCTGGCTCTTACATAGATCGATAAACAATCGTAGGTGACTGCAATCTGCCTACATTTTATCGTTTGTGACTGGTTAGTTTATTCAAAAAATCAAAAAAATGGTGTCCAGCCAGCCAGAATTTCGTAATTATGAGCATCTCGGATCTCAGCCCCAAGACGGTTTTGAGAACCCAGTTCTTATTAAAAGTATAGTGACTGGATTTGTGACTGCAACCAAAGTTGTTTCATTCGATTTGATACGATACTTTTCGAGAAATCACAAAAACAAACTGTCCAGCCAGCCATAATCCGGTCGGCTGGACCATTTTGTTTTTGTCGATATATCAATAATTATAACACTGAAAGCAGCTAATTTAGAAAAAATCCTTAGTGACTGGATATGTGACTAACATTATATAGCTATAAATATGAATGATTCGTGCATTTATGAGTTATTGGCAAAAAGATTTTGTTGACACCTGTCAAACTTCCGGCTGGCTGGACCACCCATTCCAGCACTTCTGAAAGGCCTTCGCAGTCGGAATCTTATAAAACGGTTAGTGACTGGGGCGAAGAACACAAATCTTCGTTTGTGACTACTCTAAATGCAGTCAATCAAAATATATAAGCAATTGTTTTTTTGACATGTTTTGTTGAATTAGGGTGACCAAATTTTAGAATACTTTTTTTAGAATTCCTTTATTAATTTAATTTTAATTGTTGAAGTTTGGGAAATTATTCTTAACACAGCTTGGTTAGTATATATAAGTGAGTATGTATAGGGTTCAGAAATAATAGTGTAAAATATTTTAAGGGGTCATTAAGAAATGTGTATAGACACGATTTACGTACAAAAAAAATTTTTTTTTTTCATTTCAAAATTCTGCTAAGTACCTTGACGCGAGGTCACTCCCGGTCACGACCGAGCGGGCGAAACAGCTGTTATACGTCATAGGCGTGTAGTTACCGTGCCACGTAAAATGGTAGGTACTTTGTTATTTAATATTGTTTTACGTTTTTATTATTTGCTAGTAGTCGTATATTACAAATTAAACTTAAATTTTGTTAAGGTAGGTCCCTACTACCTACTTAGTAAAATTTTTAAATGTTTTTTTTTTTTACATAAATCGATAAATAATAAAAACCAAAACCAGAAAACAAATTTCCAATTTTTCATTTTATACATCACAATTTAAATGAAAAGACATGATTTGATCTCCAAAAGTTGTTTACCTAATAAGCAAGTATAAAACTTATTTTATTCCTGAAAATGAGAGTCAATATAGCACTTGTATTTTTATTGTGTTAGTCACCCAACGTTTTGTAGATAAATAGTGTCACCTTATCTTATTTCGCGAAGTCCACAATGAATTCGGTCTATTCTGATTAAAATTGTTATAAAAATGGCAAGCGGTAGCGTCGGGTGGGTCAATGAATAATTTCCTAAAATTCTAAATAAAACAAACTAATATCGACTCTATTATCAAAAAAGTACATACAGTGTTTTTAAGTGCATTCGTAAATAATATTTATTTTATTTTGTTGCATTATAAATACGTTTTTACAACTGTTAATACTAAAATGTACCTACTTACAGTGTTTTTAAGTACCTATAATAGTATATAGGGTCCAGAAATAATAGTGTAAAATATTTTAAGGGGGCATTAAGAACAGTGTATAGATTCGATGTATGTAAAAAGATTTTGTTTTTAATTCAAAATTCTGTTAAGTACCTCGACGCGAGGTCACTCCCGGTCACGAAACAGCTGTTATACGTCATAGGCGCGTAGTTACCGTGCCACGTAAGAGGGTTATTTAGGTTTTATTTTTTGCTAGTAGTCGTATATTACAATTTAAATTTTGTTAAGGTAAGTACCTACCTACTTAGCAGAATTTGAAATGATTTTTTTTCTTTTTACTTATATCGAATATATACCCTGTTCTTAATACCTTCTTAAAATATTTTACACTATTATTTCAAAACCCTGTATAATATTTATTTTATTTTGTTGCATTACATACATTTTACAACTTTTAAGTACTCGAATATCATTATTAAATACGTTTAATCCCTGTTTCAACCAAAAATTATGGTCACCCTCAGTTACATAGTATGGCATAAAAATAATTGCTTATATATTTTGATTGACTGCATTTAGAGTAGTCACAAACGAAGATTTGTGTTCTTCGCCCCAGTCACTAACCATTTTATAAGATTCCGACTGCGAAGGCCTTTCAGAAGTGCTGGAATGGGTGGTCCAGCCAGCCGGAAGTTTGACAGGTGTCAACAAAATCTTTTTGCCAATAACTCATAAATGCACGAATCATTCATATTTATAGCTATATAATGTTAGTCACATATCCAGTCACTAAGGATTTTTTCTTAATTAGCTGCTTTCAGTGTTATAATTATTGATATATCGACAAAAACAAAATGGTCCAGCCGACCGGATTATGGCTGGCTGGACAGTTTGTTTTTGTGATTTCTCGAAAAGTATCGTATCAAATTGAATGAAACAACTTTGGTTGCAGTCACATATCCAGTCACTATACTTTTAATAAGAACTGGGTTCTCAAAACCGTCTTGGGGCTGAGATCCGAGATGCTCATAATTACGAAATTCTGGCTGGCTGGACACCATTTTTTTGATTTTTTGAATAAACTAACCAGTCACAAACGATAAAATGTAGGCAGATTGCAGTCACCTACGATTGTTTATCGATCTATGTAAGAGCCAGCTTTATACGCCAAATGGTCCAGCCATCCGGATGTACATGTTTTCATAGCACTTCCCTACGCTTACCTATTCGGTTCTCGAAGATGTAGATGTCGCAATAACATAGGTATTCAACTCCCTATGAACTTTATAAGAAGAGCAAGAAAATCCGTCGAGGGCTGCCATCAATATTTTAAATTTCAATATAAAACTACAAAACGAATTCATTCAATGGCAGCCCCAGACGGATTTTCTTGCTCTTCTTATAAAGTTCATAGGGAGTTGAATACCTATGTTATTGCGACGTCGCGGGCAGCAGCTAGTTAGGTTATAAAATTACACAATTTCACTCCTAAAATTAGGTTAAACATGTCTGATAACTTTTGTAAGACTAAGCCCGCGTTTAACCGCCATTTTACATGATGGTAAGTGAGGATGAGGTGGAAGGCCTAGGAAAGAACTGGCTCTTCATAAAATATTGCCGGAACACATCACCGCTGGAGTGGTCATATTTAGCGGCAGATTTTAAAATAAAATAAAATCCCCAGACAATCACACCAACTACATGGCCCCAAAGTAAGCATAGCTTGTGTTATGGGATACCATATAGCGAACTAGGGGGAACCTAGAATATAAATACATAAATAGATAAACACCCAGACACGGAACATTTTTTTTCTGGTTCCGTGCGGGGACCGAATCCGCAACCACTGGCGTCTGAGGCAAATAGGTTTACCCCAACGCCAAAGTGGTCGTCAAATTTTTATATGAAGGGTCGAATCCAGTTGGGCACCTACCCAGGTTTGTTGCACAATGATTAGTCGTCTTTCCAGGGGCTGTTCTAAACCAACCCAACACGGTACAAAGTCTCTTTTACACTTGACTGACCCAGGAACAACAGGACTATTCTTATGATGCACACTACATGTCCAAATAAGCAACGTGCGCAGACTTTGGCGATGGGGTAAACCTATCTGCCTCAGACGCCAGCAGTTGCGGGTTCGATTCCCGCACGGAACAAGAAAAAAAAATGTTCCGTGTCTGGGTGTTTATCTATTTATGTATTATATTCTAGGTTCTCCCCTAGTTCGCTTCATGGTTTATTTATTTATTTACCATAAAAACAACCATCATTACAGGCCTTAACCTAATGCAATGGTGTTACGAAAAACAATTTTCAAAAAACAAAAAAACTACCATTTTACCTCTATAAAAACAAATATTCAACACTTAGGTACTAACACTATAACTACATACATAAAATGCGGCCTGAGTTCAGAATTCATTCAGAGAACAAAAAAAACAGGTCTACGCGGTCAGACATTGTGTTGAGTGTCCGCAAAGCTCAATTGATGACTAATTGTAAGATTCCTTTTTTGTCTATGTATCTTGTATTGACATATAGGTAATTTTTCATTTTATAAGTGATGACTAAGTTTGTAAGTTATTTTTTTTTACTGTGAAATTTTTAAATTTGTATTGACATGCTTTAAAAAAAAACTATTTTTTATTTGATTTGATATATAATTGACTAAATTCTTATTGATATTATTGACTAAACTTGCTAGATCTTTTTTTTTTATCTCAATGTAAATACTATTTGAATTGTAGGTAACTAGGTTCTTTATTAAATTAACTGTTTTGAAATTGACATATCTGTAATATATTAATATTTGCACGCCTCTATCTGGCAGACAGTGAATTGGAATTGAAATAACTCTTGAACATCTCTTGTACACACTTTCTTGCGAATAAATGATTATTATTATTATTATTATAAGCACGCGTGAACGGCGCGCGGTGCAACAGAGCGGTGCGCGCGCGCGGCTCCAGGAACAAGACCGGCCGCGTATTTACAAAAGCTATACCATTAGAGTGAAAGTGCAAACTAAACTGGATTAGCTTTTGTATGACAAAAACTTGCCCAAACCCTAATCCATTCTAGTACAGAAATTGACCGAAGTCGTGTAGACTTTGTGAGATAACTTCAATTGAACATTGCAGCAACAAAAGCTATCCCATTTGATATCGATATTTACCGATCGTTGGCTTCAATTTGATACTTAAATGGCAATTGTTCTGATTTTCAAAGATAGAAATAAAATGTGCATGCATTATGTATGACCATCGTTATTTTGATGACTTAACGTTTGACTTTTGACCATGTCGGGATTGTCCAGGGTTGACTGTAATAGCTGACCAGGTTTATGGCGCTTCGCCGGACGCTGCCGCGGCACCGCTCGCTTCGCTCGCTCGGCTCGCGCACGTGTATAACTATATGCAACCTAACATGCTCCTCCTCGCTGCGCTCGTCGTCGCACCTAACCGTACTGATTCCGCCTTCCGGTGTGGGAGCCCTTCTCGTAGCTTATCTCTTTCATCGCAATGTATATCAAACAAAGATATACCTACTTTTCATCTTGACAAAAGCTTATCTATTTGAGTGAATATGTATTATACAGTACTAGGTTTTGTCAATGCATTTCTTTGAAAATTACAAGAGCAAAAGCTAATCCATTTCAGTCATTTTTTTTACTGAGTTCGATTAGGTATTGTCGTGTAATATGCATAAACAAAAGCTCCTCTATTAGAGTCTGACTCGTGACTCAAATAGTATAGCCTTTGTATATTCGCAGACCGGCCGCCGACGCCTGCCTACGCATGCACACTAGCACGCCTGGGTTGTATATTTTGCCACGAAACACGCCAAATAGATAAGTAGCTAAAGCTACCTCTCTCCTTGTCTCAAGTCTGTAATACCCCACCATACCCAGAACAAATAAAGTGGGATACAGCAATAGGTATCCAGGGTATACTCCGTAAATTTTCTTAAAAAGGAATCTGCAAAATTTATTTTGTATACGCTCCACCATTAACTTATACTTCTCCTCATGTGGAGACCAAACAGTAGAATTACATTGTAGGTGGCTTTTCACCAATGCTTCGTACAATGCTCTTAAAGCCATAATGTTCGTGCATAGCTTGTGTAATGGTGTCCCATAACACAAGCTATGCTTACTTTGGGGCCATGTAGTTGGTGTGATTGTCTGGGGATTTTTTTTTATAATCTGTACGCACCATTAAAGATCTAAAAGCACCTTTATTGCCAGGGGCATTCTCAAAAAAATTAAATAGGCGCAGCAGTTTTTCCCAGCAAATCCAACGGTTGAAGAGTGATAAAAATACAATTTTAGTGTGTAAGTACCTACACTAAGAATAATAAGAGAAATAAAGGGAAAATAGTGGCTATTTCAAAGCAAATAGGTAGGTATTATATTTTTGAAGGTGGAATTCTTTTCGTTGATTTGATAATGGAGTATGAGCACCAACGTGGCAGAAGCGTAACGCAGGGTAAAAGATAAAAATATCTACCTACTTACTAAAAACGGCAATTTCATAGGAAAAACAACAGAAATATATAAGATTTTTGTACCTACTTCGTATAGTCAGGAAGAGCCTGAAATCCTATTGCCAAGCGATGATGATTAGTCCTGCATGCCAAGCTATTTTTTTATTTACAATATTTAACAATTGACTCTAATATAAAAGCATAAAGTCTATTACAGAAATAGGCACTTAATAAACTAAACTATAAACTTAACTAGGTATCCTATATATTGCGTTACAAAAGTAAAAACACTACCTATACCTACAAAAAATAACGTCATAGAAACTTATTAATACATTATTTAAGTTAAAACTAATAAGTACATAATGTGAAAATTTGTTTAAATACAGAAAATAATAGAAGGTAAGTATTAGATTTTTTATAATTTCTTATTTCAAGTAGGCAACATAAATCTTGAAAATGCCTAGCAGTCACAAAAAAAATGTTATGGTTCAGAAACCAAATGAATGGAACCAAAATGTTCAATTAGCTTTTAACTTAAATTAGACGAGATATACGATAATATAAAATAATGCCCATGGAAATAGAAAACTTGTTTTCTGTGTTTCGTCACGCTCACAGTCTTAACTAGTTGGTCATATCTTATAAAAAGCTATTTCGACGTGATTAACATCAGCCGAAATAGCTCAGTTGGGAGAGCGTTAGACTGAAGATCTAAAGGTCCCTGGTTCGATCCCTGGTTTCGGCAACTTTTTTACTTTTAGTTTTGATATTTATTGATTACAAAAATTATAGTGACTTTCAATTTAGAATTCACGGATATTTAAAAAAAAAATTGATTTTTTCTATTTATTTTGCAAAAAAACGTTCAAGGTCCCTGGTTTCGGCAACTTTTTTACTTTTAGTTTTGATATTTATTGATTACAAAAATTATAGTGACTTTCAATTTAGAATTCACGGCTATTTTTTTTTTAAATTTGATTTTTTCTGTTTATTTTCAAAAAAACGTTCAATGGTAAGTTAAATGTTTACATTACTATCAAAGATTGAGAGTTGAGACTAGACATTGACATAGAAAATATATTGGTGGGTTATGTTCAATCTAAACTAAATACTTTTAAATAAAAGCAAAGCACATTGTATACCATCTTATTAATAGATTCGTTCTTGTAAGTACCTACCTATATAACTTTTTATCTCCAATTTAACTCTTGAATATGTTAAAATATAAGAACTAAATCAGTCGCCTACTTACTTACGTTGAAGATGAAAACTAATTCTTATTATCTCAACTAAGTAATTATTGTACAGATAGACAGTATTATTATGATTAAGTATAAATATTGTGCCACAACTGCCCATGGCCGTACCTACATAGTTGAAATATACAACCAACCGGAATTAAATCGTGCAGAAAAACGTCATTGCAAGTCATTCCTCACCTCAGCAAATCAACCATAGGTAGGTACAAAAGGCCGCAAATCAAGCGTTCTAAATCTGTCAAAAAATTGTAGGTAATTGATTCTGAACTCTATGCCCTGGACTTAAAGTTAAAAATTGGTTGGGGAAAGTGACAGGATTGTAACGCTTGATCTGTTGCCTTCTGTACCGTTATCTGATAACATTGGCCTACCAACTTACATTGGCACTCGTGAACAGAGGAACTACCGGTGGGTTGCTGACCTTTGATGACCTTAAATGGGCCCATTTTGTTCTCGATGTTACGACATTTTGTTATTCGAAATTCCGCTTAAAAAATACTAGCTGTTTCACGCGGTTTCACCCGCGCAATTTAGAATCCCTCGGGAATATTGGGATCAAAACCCTATGTGGCATTCCAGACTGTACACTATCGCTATGACAAATTTCATCCAAATCCGTTGAGCCGTGATTTTTTTTTCTTTTTTTTCTCTATATCCAACAGCAGTACAATTAAAGAAATACGTTAACAAAACATGAATAACTTATAGAAGCTAATAACAGGATATCACATCATGGTTAAATTATATTCATACAAATCCTTCGAATTAAGTAAGTACTTAGAGTTGAATTGCTGGACTATGTCTGTATAGTGGCATCATGTATACGTACTTAAGTACCTACATATTTATTTAATCTAAGATATTAGGTATAACTAAAACGAAAGTGTTATTAATTGATTAAGAGTTTTAGGATAATTTTAAATACTTTACGTAAAATATGATTAGTAACGTGATAATAATAAGAGTTAAATAAAAGTTCGATTCTATTTTACCCATCACCAATAGGTATAGCTTTAGTATGTGTTAAGAATGTTTTGTACAATCTTTAGTTTGAATGTGTTTTTAGTTAGGAGTAATACATATATACTTTTTTGGGCTCTAGAGAAATATTCGTTTTGACTTTAGTTAGATTTACTTGCTGTAATATAGAATAGTTCATTTTTTGAAGGACGGGGATGTCGTGGTACATTTATGTTTAACAAGGGGATCAAGTTTGGACAGTCTAACCTTGAATTTGTGAAACCAACATCGATCCAGCCAAACTTTCACATTTATATACTTATTAGTAAAATGTTAGTACGCGATAGGAGCAAAGCGCAATCTCAGTAAAACGCGTAAAAGAAGCAGTAGGTACCTAGTTGATCGGAAATAATTTAAGAATGAAGAATAAATTTCAGTGTATGGTCAGCATCAAAAGTTCATATTGTATCTAAATGACGAATAATATTGACTAACTTCTATGTTTATACATAAATTACGAAGGCTACAGCCGTAGGATTTAAAAAAAAAAACAAAATTATTTAAAACTAAGTTTAATTAAAAGTACAAATTTCTACGAGATGACAATAGCTCAAAGTTGGAAACTAAAGTGACATTTAATTATATTAAAATACATAAAATTACTTAATGCTAAATCAGCGCCTCGTGAGCGCGATTGACGTCACACGATGGCATCGAGGGCGATGCCTACTCCGCAGGTTCCTTGGAGGGAGAGTCATCGCGTAACACCTCCCGCCGTACTTCAGCAACTATATGAGGACTTTGGCTGAAAATATTGCTGAACGTAAATCTTTGTTTCCTCTTTTTGAACTTCTTATTTCAGAGTATATTTCATCAGATGCTGTAGTTTTCTCCGGATCGATTCTTTCTAAGTTTTCTTTTCTTTGTCTTCGAAATCTGAAGTATAAAATTATAAAAGCAGTAGGTATTAGGCTTAACACGACGACGTAGAAGGGTATTGTAGTGTGATATAAGCTTCCGTCTTCTAGTCTGGAAATTTCCAGGTGCTCTTGTAAAGATAGCTTGTGACTAGCAGTATCTATGGATGCCAGCCAGGTCTGTAGCGTCCAGGTGCAGGGCGATGTCTTCACGTCTGGGCGGCTGCGTGTTATTCGGCAGGTTTATAATTTTGATGGCTTGACCTTTAATTTCATCCTTCTCCTTCGAAATGTATAGTTGAGGCGTGTGAATAGAGCAACCTTGAACGTACCATGGAAGTTAGTCAATGTTAGTTAAATAAAAACCATGTGTTCATCAACTTTTGATGCTGACTGTACCTAGTAGTACTTAGTAGTTTTATCTGGAACTAGAAGCATTCACCCCGTTTCACCCACGTGATTTTAAGTGCCCATAAGAATCCCTTGGTAAAATACTGTTATCTTCCCCAAGAAATGGATCATGCTTGTAAGAAAGGATCAGGTATATGACAACTGGGTATAAAATAAGTACTGGTAGGTGAGAACGGCTGCCTTATCACGTAACTTGCAAGAGCAAAGCGATGGCATGAATTGCGCAAGATTTCCTTAAAAAATAACTAATTCGTATTACGTTACAGCAAAAACAAAGCCATAACAATCCGACGACTGTTCTGCCTCTATCGTACAGTCGATGTACTAAAAGTGCATATATAATCCCTTTGACTTTCATACTTTTCGTGTGTACTTTTCTGCGAAATTTTAAAAGCAAACATCTATTTCACATTTTATTAGTTTCTTTTTTACTACCAAATTGTTTTGGCGCTAGTATCGTAGCAATAAATGAATTCTGCGATCAACGAACGATTGAACAGCTATCGCTTACATTATACGATGTAAATCAATGCATCGCGCGTTCATGGCGTGATGACTGCGCCATTATAGCTGATCGCTAATATTTACGTGATAAGGCAGCGGGTTGCCTCACGGGTTGACACAACTGTCATAAAACAAGCGCCGAAGAAACGCAAGAGCGACACCTCCCTCTCCGATACTCCTCAGATACAGAGGTGAAGTGAAGCGCTCTTCGGCGCTTGTTATTGAACTGATTCATTCGTTCAGTTTATTTTACTACGATTGTGACAATCAATCCGTGAGACAACCATACCCGGTCTCCTCTACCTAGATACCCAGTTTTGTCTAGATATTAATTACAATAGGTGTACAGGGTGTACAATCCAAATGGGTAAGTATGGAGAGGTCAGAAACTGCTTATATATGGCTGCAAACTGGACGGCAGCGACAGTGAGAGCGACAGCGGCGCGGGAGGAATTTTGGCCGTTCTCGACGCCAGCGGGCGCTCGAGCGATTTGTCGTGGTTTCATACAAACTCAATACTTTGTATCGTGTCGCGGAAATCGCAGCCCGCTCCGCTTTTGCTGCCGTCCAGTTTGCAGCCTAGAGATAGCGAAATCAGTAGGTATAAATAGTGATGTTTTGATGCTATCATCTTCATATTCGATCTGGACCTAAGGCTTATACCCGGTGCGGCGAACCTTGATCCATATGACACTGACAGTAATTTTCACAACATAACCTTGTAGTGCCGTCACCGTTACATTAGAATCGTATTGGAGGCTTCTAAAAATGGCATTTATTTATTTTACGTAGCTATATTCCAATAAAATGATATTCCGTTGGAATTATAACAATTCATAACATTTGCAAGAAATTATCTCAATCACAACTTACGTTTACGTTCTGCAAAAGTTACTTCATAAGGTATGATAAAATAAATACCCGAAATAGGTACCTACATCAGTCGTGTTTTTTGATAAGCATGCAAATACATACATCATAGGCAAGTTTGATAAACTCATTGAGTTAACGCTGCGGTTAACACTGATAAACTGACAGGCCCTCGACTCAAGGGCCTTTTCAAACCTGGGTATTGATTTTTTACAATTTAATGTAACTGTTGCTTACAGATATTTACGTCAATAAAAACCTGCATTAGGTGTCATCATCATCATCATCATCACAACTCCGTGTAATGGGCCCACTGCAGGGCACGAGTCTCTCCTCTGGGTGACGAGGAGGTTTAGGCCATAATCCACCGAGCTGGCCCAGTGCTGGGTGGTGGATGTCAGAATTTTCAGGGTGCCGATATGGCTTCTGACAAACCCTAACGACTACTGTATACAAGTATACAGCACCCGGGACCGACAGCTTAACGTGCCCTCCGAAGCACGGAAGTCGCCGTGAGAAAGGAACGGTCGGCGGTCACCCATCCAAGTACCGACCGCGCCGAACGTTGCTTAACCTGTGATATCGTAAGATACACACAGTAACCACGGCGCCACGACGACTTCATTATGGTATGGCATTAGGTGTATGGGCTTTTAAATAATACACTAACCGTATTTATCGCGTATGATTTCATTTTAAAGACTCGACGTTTCGGGTTCTTGGCGACCCGTGGTGGTTACGTTAAGATAATAATATATGGGGCTTTATCTCTGGACTAGGTACTAGACTGAAATAGCCCTGAAAATTGACAACAGTAATAATAATAATAATAATAATAAGCCCCCTAAAAACCAACCATACGTCCAGATCAAACATCAGATCACGTGGGGGGCGGACACACGATTCGTATATTACTGGCGTGGCTAACATGGCAATGGTAACCCACTAATAATGGAGACCAGATTAAAAAAGAAACTGAGAGGGCCGCTTCCCGGGGGCGATCGCCGGGGCACACCTGGAGCTGACGCTGGGTGTTCCAGCGTACGAACCGTCAGCGGTGAGGAGCTGAGCAGGCGGGCTCCCACCGGGGATTCACAACCCGAACATATTACAGCCGATAATTCTTTACCACTAACAATCGACATAGAAAATATACTCAATAGCCCAAGTGAACCTTATAGCCCGAGCACCACATCTTACACACCCTCTGTGCCACCATCAATAACATCTTCACCGAGCTCTAGAGGTACACCGACTCCTGAATTGGATGTTGCGCGGGAGGCTAACCCCTTCTTACCCGCGTCCACCAAAACAGGAAAACCTAGGCTGCGCATGAAATGGAGTAATGATGTAAACATATTTATCATGCGCACCTACTATCACATTACCAAATTAGAAACCGACATGACCATCTGGAGGAAAAAACTATACGAACGTTTTATATTAGAATACCCTTCCGTCAAAGTATCCGAACAAAGAATATCAGATCAAAAAAGAGCCATAGAAAGGAATAATTTAATATCACAAGGTGTCTTAGAACGTTTAAAAGTAGATATAAGACAACAGTTGCAATTGGAAACTATTAACAACCAACAAACGCCTATAGATTCAATTTTAGACACACAGTCATCAACTTCATCGCTAACACATCTTATTACGACATTTTCATGTTCACCCAATTTTAGCACACAAACTTCACACACCTCTACGCAAACTGAAACAATAAATCTCTTAATTGAAAATGAAGTAGAAAATCTTAATTTTATAAATAATGATACTGATACCTTAAATAATGAATATTTGCTTGAAATTAAAGACAAATTTCAATCAACAATCACATTGTATTCAGGAATGGATCCAACCTTACGTCCAAAATTACCCAAATTGAAATACAGTCCCAAACTTTATGAACTTATAAACATTTTTAATAACAATATACTTAACGAATACTTGTCTCCCGAATCACAACTAACAGATATCCACACCCTTACTTACTGCACTGCAATAGTAATATCAGCTGAACTGAACTATAAAATAAAGGAAAATTTCGAAACTAATAAAACAAAAGCAAATAAACCTTCCTGGCAATATAGATTAGAAAATGACATTAAAAAATTAAGACTTAATATTGGACAGTTAACTCAGTATATTAAAAACAATAACAGATCAAAAAAAGTTGTTAAAAATGTAGAAAACATATTTAAAAATTTACAAATACATACCAAACATGAAAAAAATAATATTAAACCGGAGGAATTTTTAGACACATTAAAACAAAAACTTGCACTTAAAGCTCATAGACTGAAACGATATAATAAATCCGAACAACGAAAAAGAGATAATCAATTATTTAACGTAAATGAAAAAATATTTTATAGAAATATGATGCAAAGCAAAAATAATACAAATAGCTACAACAGTACGGAAATACCAACTAAAGAGCAGTTAGAAGAATATTGGTCAAGTATATGGGAAGAGCAGAAGACTCATAACGATAAAGCAGACTGGATACAGAAGGAACAAGTCATGTGGAACAATATTGAAGAAATGAATTTTCATGAAATAACTGAAGGTGAAATTCAAGTGGTTACTCATAAACTTCATAACTGGAAATCACCTGGCATAGACCAGTTGCATAATTTCTGGTTCAAAAAATTAACCGTGCTACATAAATCTATAGCAAAAAATTTCACTGAAATCATAGCTGGACAACAGCCAATCCCCGAGTTCATGGCAACTGGAATCACATATATGCTACCTAAATCTAACTTTTCCACAGAACCGTCTCAATACCGACCAATAACATGCTTACCAACCATATACAAAATTTTGACTGCAGTTATTACTAGACGCATAAATTCACACATCGAACGATATAACATACTGGCTGAAGAGCAGAAAGGATGTAGGAGGGGCCACATGGGTTGCAAAGAACAACTTATAATAGACTCTACCATAGTCAAACATGCCTCAACAAAAAATAGAAACTTACATTGCACCTACATAGATTATAAAAAAGCTTTTGATAGCATTCCGCACTCTTGGCTAATACACACCCTAAAAATTTATAAAGTAAACGACACTATAGTACAATTTTTAAGCAATATCATGACACACTGGAAGACTACATTGCAACTTTTCACACCAAATAATTCTATCACTACAAGGCAAATTGCAATTAAAAAGGGTATATATCAGGGGGATTCCTTAAGTCCACTGTGGTTTTGCCTTGCATTAAATCCTCTCTCTCACCAACTTCATAATGACAAGGTTGGATACCGGCTCAAACTAGATAACACCGATAACATTATTTCTCACCTGATATATATGGACGATATCAAATTATATGCTCGAAGTGACAAAGAAATGAAAACTTTATTAAAAACTACTACAAAATTTAGTAAAGACATAAATATGACATTTGGTTTAGATAAGTGTAAAACAGTACATATTATTAGAGGAAAGATACAGCCTGGTGACTATGTAGTAGGTGACACCGAATATATAAGTGCAATGGAAGCAAATGATTTATATAAATACTTAGGGTTTCAACAGCTTAGGGGGCTAGATCATACAGCCATTAAAAGTTCTCTCACCATTGAATTCAAAAAAAGACTAAATGCAATTTGTAAAACACAACTTTCCGGAAAAAATCTGATTAAAGCACTCAACACGTACGCAATCCCTATTTTAACTTATTCGTTCGGTATCATTAAATGGTCCAAAACAGACATTGAAAACATATCACGAATCATACGCACCACACTGACCAAACATAACAATCACCACCCTAAATCTGCTATTGAAAGACTCACAATCAAAAGACAGGATGGAGGTAGAGGTCTGATTGATTTACATCCTTTATGGCTAAAACAAGTCAACAGTTTACAATTTTTTTTTCACAATAAGTCCTTATCAAGTAAATTACATAGAGCAATAGCCCAAAACGATCAAAATTATACTCCACTTAACCTTACAGAAAACATCAATTTAGAATTTTCTAGAAATATAGACCCTCAAAAAGCCAAAATAGAAGAATGGAAGAAGAAAGTGTTGCATGGAAGACATCCTCACGACTTAAGCCAAGCACATGTTGACTTGAAAGCCTCTAACATGTGGCTTAAAATAGGCACACTATTCCCAGAAACAGAGGGATTTCTAATGGCAATACAAGACCAAGTGATCAATACAAAAAATTATAGAAAGCACATAATTAAGGATTCCACAGCCACAAATGACAAGTGCCGTAAATGTCAATCACAACCAGAAACTATTCAACATATTACAGGAGCATGTACTAACCTCACACAGACCGACTACACACACAGACATAACCAAATAGTAAATATAATACACCAGAAATTAGCAATTAAACATAAACTCATACAGGACACAAACACTCCATACTACAAATATACACCGCAAACGGTATTAGAAAATCAATCGCACAAAATTTATTACGATCGCGCCATCCTTACTGATAAAACTATCCATTATAATAGACCCGACATAACTTTACAAGATAAAATAAATAAAGTTACGTATTTAATCGATATTACAGTCCCTAACACCCATAACATTCAAAAGTCAACAGCTGATAAAATAAATAAATATGCAGAATTGAAAGAGGAGATAATAAGAATCTGGAAACAAAATAAAGTATATATTATACCAATAGTCTATTCAACCACCGGAGTCATCCCAAAACAACTACACCAATACCTGAAATTACTAGACCTAAACAAAAATATATACATCAGTCTCCAAAAAGCGTCAATATTAAATACTTGCAGAATAGTTCGAAAATTCTTACAACTTGAAGAAAATGAAACCATCCCATCCTCAACAACCACCTCACTGTGATTTACTTGGCGTCAGCCCGTAAACACAGTTATAACCGGCTAGTGCCGAGAATAAATAAAAAATGTAAAAAAATAATAATAATAAATATTCTTTATTGCCAATGAACTTAAATAATAAAATTTTTTACAAAATTAGCGACGACAATGTGGGCGGCCTTATCGCTTAAAGCGATTTCTACCAGGCAACCCGGGGCAAAGGAAAAATATCACAAACTTATAATAATAATAAGAGGGCAGAGCATTTGAGTTGATAGATAGACTACCTATAGACAATAATTACATATGACAAAATATATAACAACTATGAATATAAAGGATTGTTACAAATATTAATAATTTAATTAATGATTTAAATAATGGAATAAAAGTATACATATATAAAATAAGTAAAAATATATATATAAGAAGCAAAAAGAATAATTATATATATAATAGATTATTTTTGTGTAAAAGATACAACAAGGTCTAATATAAATTATACTGATAAATAAAAAGCCTTTAGTTGTTTTTTAAAAGAAGCGATGGACTTTGCACTGTGAATGTAAGATGGTAAGTTATTCCATAGGATTACTGCATTTACTGTGTACGATTTGTGGAAGAAATCAGAGGAATGCAGAGGAGTCGCTAAGAGCATATTATTCGTAGAACGTAGATTTCTCTCATGACCTTCATGACGAAAATTAAAACGGTTTTTTAAATACAGCGGTGTGTAAGGATTGAACAGTATCCCGTAAAGCAGAGAAAGAACGTGTGTATTCCTGCGAAGGCGAATTGGGAGCCACTTAAGCTTATTGCGGAAGTCTGATACGTGGTCATACTTACGTAAAGAAAATATAAACCTTATACATATATTTTGGAGGCGCTCAAGTTTATCTAATTGCTCCTCGGTCAAATCGAGATACGTTACATCTGCGTAATCCAGTATGGGTAATAAAAGGGACTGTGCGAGCGCAACTTTTGTCGGTATTGGCAAGAAGTTTCGTAGGCGTCTCAGAGACCTGACTGCAGCAAACATCTTCTTACTAACGGAGTCAATCTGATGTCTCCAGGATAGATTGCTGTCCATGAGCACTCCGAGGATTTTAACATTTGAACGGTAATTTATTATTTCACCCTCAAACGTGACAGGTGAAAGTTCATCGATGTCAACTCTTGCTAGCATTTTAGAACTACCGATTAAAATTAGCTGAGTTTTGGAGGCATTAACTTTTAGTCCAAAACGTTTGCTCCATTCCGAGATGTGTTTAAGGTCGTTATTGGTGGTGTTAATGGCTACGTTGATTTCGCTGAGAGGGGCTTGGGTATAAATTTGTAAGTCATCTGCATACAGGTGGTAGGAAGAAGATAAGGAAAGAGTTATAGAATTAACAAAAATTGAAAACAAAAGAGGAGATAGCACGCCACCTTGAGGGACGCCAGCAGTTGTGTTGCACCAGTCTGAAAAAGTGTTCTCCACAGAAATACGCTGCTGACGGCCATGTAGATAACTACGAAACCAGTCAATCACCGTTGGAGATATGTTAAGTGTGCTTAGGACACCAAGAAGTATATCGAAATCCACTGTGTTGAATGCATTACTGAAATCGAGTAAGCTCAAAAGTGTGAGTTGTTTGTTATCCATATTTCGACGTATGTCGTCAGTAATGTTGACGAGTGCCGTAACCGTACTATGGCCATGACGAAAACCAGATTGGAAAGGATTCATTAGGTTATTTTTGTTAAGAAACATTAGGATCTGATGATGGACAAGGCGTTCAAATACTTTAGAAAGAAAGGGAAGGATTGAAATTGGACGGTAATCGGAGTAGGAGGTAGGGTTCAATTTTTTAGGCAAAGGAATTATATTAGCTGATTTCCAGGCTTCTGGAAAAGTATTTGTGGATATGGATTTATTAAAGATTTTGGTGATGATAGGAGTAAGGATATCTAGTAAGGGTATGACCATATTACGGCTTATGCAATCACATCCTACAGCGTTAGAGGAAATTGATAAAATATTCTTCTTTACATCACAATCGGTAAATTGACGAAAATTAAAAACAGGTATGTCTGGGTACGGCAAAGATGAAAGATATTTTAGGGTTTGGTCTCTTGAAGAACCATCCATAGAAGTAGTATAGGAAAAGTGCTTATTTAAAAGATTTAAATCAACTGATGAGGAGTTATTGTCATACTTTGTTTTGCCAATACCCAATGTTTTGAGAAATTTCCAAATTTTACCTGGATTTTCATTTTCCACAGACTTGTGAAAGTGGCGGCGTTGTGCATCCCTACACATCCTGTTGCAATGATTTCTCAACGCTTTGTAACGTTCCAAATTTCGATCTGTAGGTTTTTTCTTATATTTGCAGCGTGCAGAGTTCTTTTTTGCTAGGAGCAGTTTGATTTCCGGTGTTAGCCAAGGAGCAGGGAGTTGTTTTATTTTTACTGGCAACAGTAGAATAGTATATAATTAACATTTATAACTTGGTTCAATCAGAGACTACTTTACTAGTTTAGTAGTTTACTAGTGCTTCGGAGGGCACGTTAAGCATTCAGTCCCGGGTGCTCTATACTTGTATAGAGTAATAGTTGGGGTTTGTCAGAAGCCATTTCAGCACCCTGAAAATTCACCATTCATTACTTGGAGTATGAAAAATAAAGCTTTTAAAAGATTGAATTATTCTGTTCATTACCTGATTTCGCAGCTTAGGTTGCTTACATTAAGAAACAGGTTTCCGGTACAGATAAATTATATGCTAATCAATTTTGGACCGTATAGGTGCTTACATAAGAGTGCTTTCATAAAGGAACAGACCCGCACAGGTTTGTCCGTACCGGTAAATCTGTTCCTTTATGAAAGCACTCTTATGCAAGCACTCATACGGTTCAAAATTGATTAGCATATAATTTATCTGTAACGGAAACCTGTTTCTTATTTTAATATAATTATATTCTATGTATACAGAATTTATAACAGAATATACCTATCTACTTATGTAAAAAGGTGTGTGTTGTCCTAGCAGACAAAGCTCGAATTTCTTATTTTGAATTTTACATGTGTACCTATAGTGTGTGACCTCGTGAAATTGTGTATGATAAGTAAACATTTGTGCGTCCAACTAATGGGAAAGGGACCTAATTGTGTGTATAAATATAATAGTAGACTCCAGAAGATCACTAACTCGTTCATAGGTCAATGTGTACGCTTTTATAATAAAATTCCAAAATATTTAAGATTAAACCTTCGATAGATTAAAGGATAAGTGTTATATAAAAAGTTTTACTAAGTATAAGATATCCGGATGCAAGAAGATGGGATTCCCTGGTTGTTAATTGTTATTGTGTATTTTTAAAAGATGATTGCTGTTGAGTTTCTAGCCACTTCTACTAAACAGATCGACTTTCCGAAGTGGTGGTAGATTCAGTTCAATTTGTAAATTGTTTGACTTATTTCAAATGTATTTAAATACTTACGAAATAAAGATTCTTTTGACTTTGACTTTTGTCACCTCGAACTTTTTCCGCTAGGACAACAAACGGTGTATAAAGAGCTGTTATAAAATATTTGTAAGGGTGTTACCCTTTTGGCATAGTAAAATAGTAGTTTATGAAACTGTCACATAATACCTAGTTATGTGCAGTTTCATACACTACTTTATCTAATCTCATACACTGAAGATATTTATTCCCGCCATTATCGCGCATGCGCCAAAACGCGCCGCGCGGCCACAGAATGTAACGTAGCGCGGCGCTCGCAGGACACAGATAAAAAAATGAAATCTATGGTCTGTTATCTGTATCGAAATGAAAAAAAATAATATTATAACATTGTACTGTTCGAGGTAGTGTGTTATAATTTAATTTTTTAATTTCATTTCGTTATACTATTTTAAAAAGTATGTCAATATACGTTCAATATTCGTTCTGAGTTTTATATTTTGAATATTATTATATGAGAGTAGATAAACTATAGATCGACGTCGACTGTTCCATTCGTCCGTCGATCGATTGGTGTGTTATCACCCTAATTCACCGGAAGATAACAAGATCCGCAAGTTTATAATTTTTCTAACGTAAAATAATACAATCTGGCTCGCGTTGAGAATCCTACGCAAGTTTATAAATTTTCTAGGTAATTTATAAATATGCGGTTTTTTGTTAATTTCCGGTGACATATAGGTAGGGGAGACCGGGGCTGGTTGTGACAGGGGCAGGTAGTTACAGTGAAAATTTCTGCGAAACTGAGAACGTGATAGTGACATTAGGAAGGGACATATACTCCCGCCATCGCCAGCTACCACGCCGCGAGAGCCAGTGGCGCTAGTGCTTTTGTGAGAGAAGTCCGCACGTGTTGTCATTAAAATTGCAGATTAGTAAAATTTTACTCATTTAGTAATATTGGTTTTCAACCTATGTTCCATGAAGTCACAGATGTTCTTGTTGTGATTTTTACATCCTTATGGTTTTGTCTTGCAATCGCTGTAAGTTCATTTAGCTAAGTTTGTCGACGTTTTTACTACATGAATGTTCAAATTTGTCGTTGGGGTTAAAAGTTACATTTGCTTGGGGCAGGTTGTGACATGACCAGTGACCTGCCCCGTAGTGTTTGTTGCTGACTTACACAATTTATGCTTCATAATTTTTGTAGGATGAAGACGCATATAAGAAAAACTGACCGGGGAAATAAATCAAAAGACATTTAGGTACGAACAAGCAGCAGCTATTTTGGAAGAAAACAAAACTAAAAAAGTTCGTGGTATTACATGACACTGACAAAGAAAGCGAAGTGGAGAATGGTTCTTCTTCTTCAAACTTTAGAGCTAAGCTTTTGTCGGTTATTTTTGTCTAATATGTTCGACCACTTTGATACGTAAAAATTTTGTGAGGAATAGGTATAGTGTAGAATACGTAAGAATTGGTCACATGTGAAAGAAAATATTGCATATGTTAGAATTGCGAAAGTGATTTTTCAGACTACAGTGACTAAACTGCTTCATTTTCCTTTTAAAACTGATGGTCTTTTTTAAACTATAATTTATCTTCAATTTAAAAATACGTTTTTTTCATATGATATGTTTTATACAGATGTTTATAATCTTATAGGTAAATAATTAGATTATTTTCTTACGAGGTAGAAGACCATTTATTAGGTGTGTATTTTTTAAAGATATTTTGTTGTAGAGGCAAAAGACTGCTTTATAGACATAGTTTTACGTTATCAAAATGAAAACAATAACTTA
Source organism: Stenoptilia bipunctidactyla (assembly GCA_944452665.1). NCBI lineage: Eukaryota > Metazoa > Arthropoda > Insecta > Lepidoptera > Pterophoridae > Stenoptilia > Stenoptilia bipunctidactyla. The sequence goes on along the minus strand of OX101740.1, from coordinate 22,641,962 downwards.
CTGTGATGATTTTTGCTAATAAAAACTATTATGATATGTCTGTTTTTTATTGCAACAACTTACCCCAATCAGTGTAACAACCAGCCCCAAGCACGGGGTTGAAAGTTACACTGATTTTTTTTAATAATTGGAATATTTGTGTTGTTGCTATTAGAGTTCTACATAAAATTTGTTATTAATGAAGACCCTAAATAGTTACTTAATCAAACAAACTCATATTCAGGTAAAACAACGAAAACAATACAAAAATATGACAGTTGGAAAAAAAAATGTCACAACCAGCCCCGGTCTCCCCTACTTAGTTGTAAACTATTTTGAAAAGATTAGCTGTTCAGTTACCTTAGGTTAAATCGACCTTCTGAAGCGGTGGAAGATTCGTTTAAGTTTTGAAAAAATGGAAGTGTATAAGCTTTTAGCTATGCTCAGCTGCAACGCCGGCTTTTGACGAAGGCTTTTTTTTATGTATAGTCTGTGAGTGATGACGGTAAATATCAAAAACAATTTGACGACCGGCTGGTGTATTGGTAACATTCATTGTTTCTATGCCAGAGGTCCTGGGTTCGAATCCCGGCGGCTCCGCTGCGGTGGATTATTGTGTTGATATAACATCCAATAGATATTAGTCGTCAAGTCATGGATGTTTGTATATTTCTTAAGTTTATTTTCCGTTATCTAATGCCTATCCATAGTACAAGTTCTTTAAGATTTTTTTTTTTTTTGTTTTTCCGCCACAGAAGACAACCCCTCAGAACACCTGCAGGCCTATTGACCGTACGAGTGCTCACTGAGAGGAGGAGGAGAATACGTCAGAAGTACGAAGGGGCACTTGCCAGGGGGTTTAGTCCCCGGCCAGATGACACCCAACAGTTTGAGACTTCTACTCACTAAACTCCCCCTTAATGATCTTTTGTCTTTCTACCGACAATCGACCGAAGAAATGAGCGACAGCCAGTTGGTGGTGCAGGCTGCGCGTTGAAAAATTTATAGGAAGCACAACGTGCTGAATCGACTACTTATATCAGCTATGAGCTGGCAGACAGGAGATTGTCCAGGTCTGAAGAGAGCTGGTTTGGAGGATCCGAGAGAACGTCCTTGGGCCTACGACAAGAGCGTTTGAAACATTTTGGATTGGGTTGGTACCCGACAGTCGCACGAACTAGCCTATTTGGATGATTTTCGCACCGTTGGAAGTGGGATGCGGATAGGGACTTAAGGTATTGCTGGATGGTAGGGAGTTTGAGGTCCCTGTGTAAGTCCGCGTTCCTAACATAGTACGGGGCGTTTGTGGCCCTCCGACAGAAGTTACTCTGAACTACCTGGAGTTTGTAAAGCAAACGAGGCTTGGCGTGGGCGAATACGGGACCGGCGTACGTCATGACTGGCCTGATACAGACCTTGTATAGGGTACATTTATTGCGCAGTGACATTTTGCTGAGGCGACCTATCATGCTATTGAGTAGGCTGAGGTAGAATTTAGCCAGTTTGGTTACCCTGGTGATATGGGGTTCGAAAGATAGCGTCCTATCGAGTGTGACGCCGAGATATTTGACCGTAGCTTGCCACGGTATGGGGACTCCACGCATGCGGACGCAAGGGTCGGACGCGGCCGCCCTACGACGTTCTTTATGAGTGAAGCAAATCGCCGAGCTTTTGTCGGGGTTTACTTCAATACGCCACTTTGAGAACCAGGCGCTGAGGTTGTTAACAGACTTTTGTAGCTTTCTTACTATTGTTGACCTTTCGTGACCGCGATAGTAGAGAGCAGTCGGCAAAGAGGGCGAGTTGGACACCTTCGGATGGTTTGGGGGTGTCGTTAGTGTAAACCGAGTATAGTAACGGCGCGAGGACGGAGCCTTGAGGGACTCCGGCTTTTAGTGGGTGGGGGGACGAAAGCGTGCCTTCGAATCTAAAGCGGAAGGTGCGATTACTGAGATATGACGAAATTATACGGACTTACCTATCTGGGAGACCTATACCGTATAATTTGTGTACTAAGCCTGCGTGCCAGACCTTGTCGAAGGCCTTGGCTACGTCGAAGAAGACGGCGGCAGTTTTGAGGCGTCGAGGGTAGAAGCCGGAGAGGGCGTGTTCGGCGATACGTTGAACCTGCTGAGGGCAGGAGTGTTGAGCGCGGAAGCCGAATTGTTCGGCTATGATTAAGGGATCGCCATCTATAGGAAACAGGTGATTTTTGATACGCGTGAGTATAATACGTTCAAAATTTTTACCCAGAGCCTTGAGGAGGCTGATGGGTCGATGGTTGGATGGGATATGATGGGGTTTCCCAGGTTTGGGGATGCCTATAACGATTGCCTCTTTCCAAGCTTTTGGAAAGTGACTAAGATCAAGGCAGGCGTTATAGAGTATTGCCAGAATGGCAAGAATCTGATGGGGGAGGTGCTTGAGCGCCTGGTTAGAGATACCATCCGCCCCCAGTGCTTTTTTAGCATGGAGGCGTTTGATATGAAGGCGAATCTCGTCTTCGGAGACCTTGATGGGTTCGCTGGTCAGGGGTAGGGAGTCCTTGAAGAGGACGTCGTCTTCTACCGCCTTTAGATGGGCGGGGTCGACGGGTTGGGAGCTGGGGGAGCATTGAGCGGCAATGCTGTCGGCGAACGTTTCAGCCTTTTCATCATCTTCGAAGGCTAAGGTGCCGTCTGGGCGGACCAGGGGAGGGACGTGGGAGACTGTGTCAATACGAAGGCAGCGTGCCATTCTATAATAAGCCGTATGAGATGGAGTTATGTTTTCCAGAAGCTCGTTAGCTTGAAGTTCTCTATATTCCGTGAGGAATTTTTTGACTTTCCGTTGAAGTTGATTTGCCGCTAACCTATTCTCGGGTTTTGGATAGCGCCTAGCCCAACGAAGTGCAACGTTTTTTTGTTTGATTAACGCGAGGATGTGAGGAGGGAGTTTAGGTTTAGGAACCGGAAAGGTTTTTTCGTTTTCACTGATGGCATTGGTGATGGCATCGGTGATTACGTCAACCGCACTGTCGATCCTATCGGGGCTATTAAAGTAGTCCGGAGGGAAGGCCAGTGGTGAATCGGGAGCGCCAGAGAGAGTGGTGAGAGATTTCGTAAAACCTTTCCAGTTGGTAAAGGTTTTCGAGGAAGGGGTTGGATCGGGAGGACTGCCTAAAGTTAGGCGTACGGGGCGATGATCAGAGCCGAGGTCGTCGAGCGAATCTATAGAACGTAGGTCTAGAGAGACGTTTTTGACCATGGCGAAGTCTAGGATGTCTAGAGGGTGGTTGGGATTGGCAGGATAGTGGGTGGGAGAGTTTGGACATAAGATATCAATATCTATGTTCAGTGACTCTAGGATCTCGTCGAGTTTGGTGCCATTACTGTTTATTGAGTAGCACCCCCAGTCAGTATGTTTGCAGTTAAAATCTCCAAACATAATGACTGATTGGCCCAACCCCAGTATGGCCTCAAAGTCGCTGCGGAGGGGAGGCTTCTCCCTATCGCTGGGAAGGTAGATGGAAGCAATGATGATGGAGGGGTGGCCTGTGATGGCTACCTTGCATACCGTTGCTTCGAGGTTAATGAGAGGAGGAGTAGGGATTTGGATACATCTTACCTGTCGAATAGGCATTCAACAGTGGTCTTAAATGGGCATAAATCTGACCCAATCTCTAGTTGCTCAGGAGTTCCACAGGGTTCACACCTAGGCCCTGTTCTATTTAACATATTTATTAATGATATAAGTACTTGTTTCACCAATTCAAAATTTCTATTATTTGCTGACGACCTGAAGTTCTTCAGAATTATAAACAATGATGAAGACGTTTTTATTTTGCAGAGAGACTTGAATAATCTGATAGATTGGTGCACTGCCAATGACATGGCTCTGAACGTATCTAAGTGCTATTCCATATTTTTCTCAAAGAAAAAGTCCATGAGTCACCCAACCTATCATATCGAAGGCAAAACGCTGGGTAATGTTAACTCTGTTCGCGATCTTGGTGTTTTATTAGACTCTAAGCTGCAATTTAATCTTCACATAGGGAACATTGTATCGAAGGGATTTCAAATGCTAGGCTTTGTATTGCGCAATGCACGGGACTTTAAATGCTACAGAACAAAAATCTTACTTTACAATGCATTGGTGAGAAGTGGTTTAGAGTACTGCAGCGTAGCATGGAACCCCTTTTATAGTATTTATGTCCAGCGCTTGGAAAGTGTACAAAAGCGATTTTTGTGGCATCTCTCATATTCTTGCAATATGGCCAACAAATTTAAAAGCTATAATGACCGATTGGCGTACTTTAAGATGAGCTCATTGACGGACCGTAGGTATATGCTAGATGCTACTTTCATGTTTAAACTGATAAACGGTATTCTTGATACACCGATGCTTCTTGAGCAATTGACTTTTTCCGTGCCCTCACGAATGCCGAGAGCTTCCAGGTACCATTTGCTTACCTCTAGAACTTATAAATCTAATCTAGGGTCCAATTCACCGCTTCCCAGACTGAGCAAAACTTGTAACGCAGTTTCGAAGTATAATTGTATTGACTTTTTCTGTGACACTCTAGGTAATTTGAAAAATGTTTTGCTTGTGAATAAATAGTGTTAGTTATATATATTTTTTTTATTAATAATTTATATTTTGACATTGTTATTTTATTTTTATTTCTTTTATTTTTGATTGCTATGACTTATTTGACTATGACTTACTTTGATTGAACATATATTTTTTCCTTAAAGATTTTATTTGATTTAATAATTTTATTGTGACTACAGAATTTAATTTGTTAATTTTTTATTTGTAATTTATTTAATGTTTGTGTCAATGTTTTTACTGTTTTGAGCATGTTGTCGTCACCTTTAAATACAATGATGTTAAGGTAAATTAATAATCTGTTTTAAGTATGTTATGTGAACATTATTGTGTTGGTGATCTATAAATAAATAAATAAATAAACAATGGAGACCACGCCTGTAGTAAATGGCAGTGCCGCCGCGATCAGCGTCGACTCTGTCATTCCGTACCAGCGAGTATTTGGGAATTGAGAGTCCTCTGCGGTGCTTGGGTTTGAGCCAAGTTTCCTGGACTAGAAAGAGGTCGAAGTCGTGCTTTTGAAGAAAGAGTTTGACTTCGAGTGGCTGGATTGGAGGGAACGCGCGTTAAATGACCCGAGGGTTAAGCCCTTAGGTTTGGTCTTGGAGCGACCAGACGTAGTTGTGGGAGCACGGGGGACACTATTGTTTACCGCCATTGAGGAGGTTTTCGATATGTTTGATGACGGGTGCGTATTTGCTAAGGATTTCGGTGACGGCCCTTATGGGGTTGTCTATCCCTTTGATCGCGGTGATCGCGGCTAGCTCGGCATCTATGGCTAGGTAGGTGTCGAGACTAGCAAAGCTAAGGAGGTTATCTAGATTGAGTTGGGTTTGGGGGGCGGGTTGAGTGGGTGCCCTAGCGGGTGCTGATATTGGGGTGGCCTTGCGCCAGGCCGGTGCTAACAGAGGAGAGGCAGTGGCCTGAGGGGCCTTTTGGGATGTCGGAGGGACGCTGATGGAGGGTTGCGGAGGGGCGGGCTTTTTAGGCACGGCCGCCGACGGTAGTTTGGGCTTCGGAGCCCTGGGACAGCCGCGGTAGTTGGCTGTATGGCCGGAGTTGCCACACAGCACGCAAGCCGGGTCGGTGGTGGTTTCGTGAGTGCGGGTGCACTCCCGAGTCAAGTGTGGTTCTAGGCACTTGACGCACCTGGGATTTGCAGTACAGTTTGCCGACGCGTGACCATAGACTTGGCAGCGGTGGCATTGGGCTGGGAAACCGGTTTTGCGCATGCCTTGCACGCGGATTTTGATGTTACATACGTCTTGGAGTTCACGAAAGATGCTCTTCTCCTTTGGGGAGTTTTCCAAAATAACTAGGGCTAGAGTTGCTTTGTTGTAGCTAATTTTTGGGTTGCTTGTATCGCATTTTTTGGAGATGTCGGACCACTTATTTTTGTCTTTTATGAAGACAGGGGGGGGTTTTTTTTTCGAGGATGAAGGTTCGGGTGCGGGGGCCGCGTTATTAGGAACTGCTGTTTTTCTCTTTGGAGAGTTTGGGGTTGGAGAGGCCTCTGGAGACCGGGGGGAGGACTCGTTATTGCGACGTTGTTTTTTGTTTTTTGCGCGAGGCGGAAAGCCAGCCGTTGCTGGTGTCTGGGGCGGAGCTAGGTCCGGGATACGTTTCTTCTTCACTATCCGAATCATGAGGGGACGCGATCGACATCCGGTCGAATTCAGAGTCCGAGGTATCCTGAGTAGTAGGAGCCACGGGATCCTGGGTGTCAGGGGACGCGGGGGGGCCGTATACCACGGGCTGTTGCGACGGTGGCAAGGACTGCGAAGCTTGGGTGAGGCCCAAAAGGGTCTGATCGGGGACGCGAGGTTGACAGCGTGATTTTATGCGGGACATACGTTTCCGAGCTTTTGATGAGGTGTTTGACACCACTGAAGGTGGTGCCTTGGGGTTAGGTGCGGCGGAGGGCCGGTGGTCGGAGCGGGACCGGGAGCGCAACTCCGAACGGGAGGTGGCCTGAGTGGCCGGGAGAACCTGAGAGGGTTGAGCCTGAGGGGCCGGGGAATGCGAGACCTGAGGGGTCAGGAGGGACGCGGATGGTGCTTGAAGGGCTGCTAGTGCGTTTTGCTGAGTTAGAGAAGTGAGCATTGCGAACATTTGCTCGAGTTTTACCTGAGTATCATGATATTCGGTACGAAGTTGGATTACTTGATGCTAAGTTTGACTTACCTGACCTCGGAGCTCTTGGAGCTCATCGGGCCTAGCCCTGGATTCTATGGGGGCCTCCATCGAATCCGGGGAACCTAACCTACTCTGAAAAAGAGCCCTAATCCTAGCTGGGGGGGGGGGGCTACGTGCCGGTGAAGTGACTGCACAAACTGCGCTGAAAAAAGAACAACCTAACACGGACCTATTACCGATGAACGGCGGACGATCAGGCTTAGTTGTCACGGTTACGTATCCACCTAATCAGCGATGCTTCGGTTGGCAGTAGATGACTACCTTGAAAGGGCAGAGAATCCACTCAACTTCCGCAGAGAACTTTCCGAAAAGAGCTTGACTTGTGACCTTACTCGCACGAATGCGGGAGAGGGGACAAGGAAAGCGCAGTACGAACACTCGGGAGCGGCCGCAAACACGACCGTTCGGGAGCGAACGCCAACGGGAAGTGCGTCGTTCTTTAAGAAACTAAATTTGGGCTAGATAATGTTGTGTGAATCATGTGAATGTTAGAAATATTATTTAGGTATTTATTTACTATAATTTCTCTACACAAGCTACGTAGCAACGGCTTTTACGAAATGACTTCCCAGCATTGCATTACCATGATTTTATATCACGTTTCAGACAATAACTAAAATAAAACTGCCCGCGAGAAGAACGCCCAGCTAGGGGCTAGCATTTAAGATTTTATAAGGGTGTCACCACACGAATCCATCGATCGTCGATCGACGCCGTTGGTCGACCATCAATCGATTTGTGTGGGTTACCCCAGGAATGGAATAAATAAATTATTGTTGTTAATTTATTCACACAGCGCCAGCTAGCTCTAACATGGCTTAACTTAGGTGCTGCTAGACACAAGGGCAATGCAAACTTATAGGCAGTTAGGTACTTCAGAGTTTAAGGCTAGAGAAATTACGCACAAGTCAGTTAAATAAGTTTTATTGAAAGTGTAGTCAAAATAATACATCAAACATTTGAATTTAAATTATTTTAGTATTCTTAAATAACAATAGCCATCCTAGCAATGTTAAATAGTCTTACCCAAGTTATAGTAAACAATTGATAGGTACTTATATATTCCTATTACCAAACCCAATATGTAGGTAAACCCAATAATTCATGTAAAATAAATAAAAACATTGTAACTAGGTACTTAAACTAAATCATAGAAATGGAAGAAAATAAAGTTAAAGACCAGAAGAAGGATTTTCGATGTCACTAGCGTTGACAATCTACGATTGATCCGCCATTTTGTTGGCATCCACCATTTTGTTGTGGGCGCCATTTTTTCTCTGTCAGAGGCTCATACTGCTGATGTCCTCGTTGATCTCCAGCATTTGGTCAATAAATTCCTGATCCGATATTACTTTTGCCATTTTGTGTATGATTGATTGAAGTTCACCTTTTTTGTAGTGCATTTGAGTGTTGCATAGTTCTATTTCTTCTGTTATTGCTTCTGGTATCTGGAATAGGCGATAAAAAGGATTTATTAATAAGGATTTATTAAAATACATTTATCTCCTAATTTTAATAAAGTCAGTAGATGTAAGATGTATTGTAGTTACAGATGACAATTGTATTTCTTAGTCAAGCCTAGTTAACCAAACCATTTAACCTATAATTGAGTTATTACCTACTATTTATATAAAATCTAGTTACGATAACACTTCGATTGTAAGTTCATATGAAAATTACGTATAAAGTAACATTCCCTTGGGGCCAACGCTGCTTAGGGCGTGTCTACGCGCGTACCGTACGTCCGTATCGTAGGTGACGCAATGGAATAATTAACCTCTTACTATTTATCAAAACTTCGATAACAATCGAAAAACCATGTACGGGCGTTTAGTACAGCAGCGTGTGTAGTAGCGGATGCCATACGTCCGCAGTTTTGTTTATGAAGGTGGGTGGCTGGTGGTGGTAGGAAAGGTGGTAGCGACAGGAGCTCCGACTCGTGTCGGTTTTTAGCGTGAACACAAAGGGGAGCGCCGTGTGTCTGTGGACGCGAGCATGAAGTCACGTATGTGTGTACGTACCCTGCAACGCGCATCACGCAGTACTTATGGAGTGGTCTTAAGAAAAAATTTTGGCACTTATTGAAGTGCACAAAAATTATGCCGTACTGTGGGATCCGAAAGACGAAAAATATACTAACAAGAGTTTAAAAGAGGACTGAGATTGGAAGAGCCATGGATTTATTCTGCGGTGTTTGCAAAAATAAAATGAACATAGTTTTTATCGGGGAGGGTTTTTATAGTCTTTGATATAGCATATATACTGAAACAGTGTATCAGTGCGCTAGCCACTGACTCTGGGGATGACATGTTCGCTCAAAAGTTCGCGGAAACTGACGAAACGCACAAGGAGCAGGCGTGTTGCGTGTAGAAGTGCGCGCGACGTAGCCATTGGAGCAGTTGCAGGAGCGCGGGGCGCGGCTGGAGCGCGAACACAATGGATACCCACCTTGACGCAGCGTTGGCTCTTAAAGTCAAAAAAGATATACAAAAAAGTAGAGTTCCGAAACTTTCACTTTTTCAAATGGAATGTTTATTGTATAATCCAGAGCATTAAAAAAACCGACTTCACGTCAAAACTTTGGCTGAATTGAGAACGTCATCAACGTAAACATTCTCCGAAATCATACATATTTTTTCAAAAGTTTGAAATTTTCAATGAGGTACACAACCGCGATTTCGATGAAATTTATATGGAACCAACTATGAAGTGAAACTCTATCATATAAAACAACAATTTTCAAAATCAATTCATAATTGTAAAAAAAAAAATAAGGCGAATTGAGAACCTCCTCTTTTTGGAAGTCGTTTGAAAAGTGTTGTGCATTTCATTTCGAAAATAAACGTATTTACTATCATTTGCTTTGAAATTAAAGTACAACTTCAACTTAGGTAGAGACTATAATTGATATAAGTAGTCTTTGTATTTACTGTCCGTACTAACATTTAACTTCAAACGCTGCTAGTTTAAATATTCACCTGCTAAGTTGTTTTCATAATTGTAGCTACTTATCCAAACTACATGCTTGTTTCGTGTTTACAGTGCAAAACTAATCATAGGTATAATATGTTCTGTGTATTATTTAGGTAGAACTCGTGTTCTAAATATAAAATAATGAATAGGTAGGTATGAAGTCAACATTAAAATATATATACTAATACTAAAAAAAATCGTATTTACTAATACTAATAACTCTTATCTTTTCCCGTAGTTTAGGAGTGTCATTCTAACTTTCTTTATTTAATTTCAAACTTTATTTGATACCATTTTCAAATAAAGTTTAAAGTGGCTTTAACTCACACATTATCTAGTATCAGAGATTAGGTGAGGAGAGATGCAGTGGCGACTGCACTCACCCTTGAAGAAAGACTCTATAGGCGCCCGAAACTAGTCAAAAATATCCAACACAAACGTATGAGTAAAAGCCGCAGCCTAAATAGTATAAATTAAATATAATATTAAAAAGTATTTAAAATCCAACTTACATTTTCCTGATCTTGAAACAAGCTGAACTTGTGTTTAGTTTTCTTCCTCTCTGTGCCGTTGTCGAAGAACAGCGTGAACTGAGCGTCCTTGCCCCGCGTGCCCACGGGGAAGTACAGGCCGGCGGTCAAGTGGCCCTTCTGGTCCCGGGACAGAAGACTCCTGGAATTGAGGAAGGATTAGGGAGGTTTTAGAACGAAAGCTGATAAAAGAGAAGTGGATTTAACTGAGTGGAGTAAATTGCATTTAGGCCTATGAGCAAATTAAGTCCGCATCTCATCATTGATTGTTGATTCAAATTCAAATCAATTTATTGCTTAATGTATGGTAAGTATAGTATGGATGTTAACAAAATGGTTGTGTTCCACATACAAAACTGTTTAACAGCATGCAACATTATACAAAAATAAACATTCTCAGAAAAAAAAAGAACTTAAATTGTCAGCTTCATTAATTAATTATCTACAGTTCAAATTTACTAAAAAATATCGTAAAATAAATATCATGAACAAAATTTTAACCGTGCTGTTAAAATTTTGATACGTTGCGGACTCAAGGTTTAAGCTAAAAAGGGTCTCGAATTTCATTGGCTGCCTCTTTTGACCGGAATTTAACCTGGCACGTTGTTATATTTACGGTTACAAAAGGAAGGATGTTAGTTTCCAACCGGATTCTTCTGTATACACAAAAATATTGGTTGAAAATGGAATGAATGAATTTGGTGTGAAAGTCAGAATATTTTTGTATTCACTTTTAAATATTGATGGTTAGTGTGTAGGATTATTTTTTACCGCCGAGACATCACAGAATAACCCGATGTAGGACCGAAAATATGAAATTCCTTATCTTCTAAAATAAAAATTGTAAGTACTTATTTACTAAGTACCTACCTATATTAAAATGGGTAAAAAACTCACCTGAAGTTATAAACCAAGTTCCGTCTCTCCGTGACATTGACACCGTCAAGATAGGGTCTGGCGACGTAGACCAAGGAGGTTTGACATTTGACGGTGCTCTCCCTGGTCTCCTTCTCGTGCCATTCCACGTACGAACTGTTCTGAGGGTTGAAGGTGTAGTGGTACTCCTTGCGGCAGTGCTCTTCGTCAGATTGGGTGAACCAGCCTGAGAAAATATGAAAATTGAGTTATTAGAAGATGAGACCAATTGCAGAGGCAACTTTTTCGTAATTAAAAGCGGAAGCTGTCAATAATTTTACAAAACGAATATACCTAACTCTAATTTGAAAAGAAGGCTTTTTATTATTCTGTCATTAAATTACAAACCTAAGCCTTTCTCATGTTAATCATCGTCCATTGGTGAAAACAGTAAGTATACTTAATGACTGTATTTTATAGTTTGTAATGCTATGGTCAATCCTCCACGAAAATGTCTATTTGTATCTATGATTTAAGCATATCGAGGGTTTTCAATATGTAAATTTCGTTATATGTACAGTTACGGCCATGTAGAGGCCTACTCCCAACCCCTCCAAAACCCACCAGTGTGCGGATAGCATCGGTCCTGCATGATGGTGACCACCCTCGGCACGTGGTAGCCCGGGTCCGCCAGCAGCAGGCCGGGCCGGCCGGCGACCGTAACCGGCACGCACACTATCACGTGCTCCTTCTCCGCCGCCGGCACGGCATCCGGACCGGACGCTGATAGGTAGTCCGATAGACAGTCTACTGCTTCTTCGCAAGAGGCTACAAAGGTTGATGTGCTTATTCCGGGGAACCTAAAAATATGAATTATACTTAGTTAGAGATAAGAGGTTTTAGTGCAAAGCTGTAGACGGCAGTTTTGAAACATCCTCTTTGGGTCAAAGATTTTACGTAGCGCTTGAAAGTAAATCGCATTATACTTAGAGCTGTTTTTTTGTTGAACAAAATACGAGCAGTTGACTCTATAAAAGAATAGTTCGGAGATTTAAGTTAATTAATGCAGATTATGGTTTACACTGAATTTAAATTAGCGATTATTTATGCCAGAGTAACTAAACATCCATACTTGGAGAACTTTACGGGCTACAGTGAGCTTTTAATGAATGTGATAGATTAATCTGTCTTGTCAAGCCTACCCCTTTCTGGTTACTTCAACTGCCAAAGATATTTGAAAGAAAGAAAGAAAGAAAGAACATTTTTTTTTTTTTTATTATCTGTTTGCCTTATAGAAGGGCAGGTTGCCGTCTAATGGCCCAAGGTTGTCAACGCTCCGTTTGTTCCCCTGGAGCTACAGCTACCCATGGTGGTAATGTAGCATCAGATAATACTATATTATAAATAAAGTATAGTAAATGAGCTGCTTACGTTTTCTCTAGCCCGCGCCAGCGCCTAATCAGCTCCAAGCCTAGCCCCACACACGTGTGCTTCTTGGCCCGGATCGGTGGCTCGTACTTATCGAACACATCGCGCAGGCTCTCGCCCGTCTGCGCGTACGCATCATAGAAAGAGATCCAGTTGCTTATAGAGTCGTAGTTGTTCGTGACGAGCTGTTTTCGTAGGATCGCCTCAGCGCACGTGACGAGGTCTTCGTGCTGCTCGGAGGAGAGGCGCAGCGGGGCGCGGGCGGGGCCCCAGCGGGGCGCGGGCAGGCGGGTCACTCGGGCGCCGGGCGCGAGTCAACTCGGCCACTCGGCGCCCCAGCGGCCCACGCCGGGGGCCCGCGCCTCCGCCTCCGCGCAGGAAGCCTCATCTCGACAGATCGCCGCATCGTCGACGCCACCGGGCGTCTCACGTTGCTTCTCTAACACCAATGATGACGGTTTTTCACGCTCTAGAAAAAAGAGGAAAATAAAATTAAATTTAGAATATGTTGTTTTTGAATCTGTAGACTATAAAATATTTATAGTCTAACTCATAACATAACGTTCAATAAAAGTTTATTGACATGACGTTACATACGAACACTACGTACCTAGTTGTCGTACTTTATCGCCTTCAACTACAAAACACTGATTTGCTTAATTTCCGGTGTATTTGCGATCATTTTCATAGCTTATTGCCGTTTGGCAATGGTAATAATTTAGTAGAGAAAAGGGCCGTCAAAGATGTAAAACCAGCGCCTTCTACAGTAGTAGCTACCTATCTATATTTTCTTAGAGCGAGTTTCTGGTTTACAGTTTGATTCACGTATACTATGCGTAGAAGTTTAAATATTTAACGTTTACGTTAGAGTTATGTAATTATACGGGTCATAGCATTGTTATTTATTATGACTTCTCGATATTTTGGCACTACACACACAGACCGATTAGTCATTCAGTTTGAGAAAGCAAATATCGAAAACTCAAAACAAACGAAAAAAATTAAATATGGCGTTCTTAAAGTCAATTCTAGTGCAAGTAACCATAATAGTTAAGAAATTAACGAACGAAGAGAAAGAGCATACAGGCAAAGTCCTTTAGTCCTGAACAAAATAAAAAAAACTCAGTGAGATTGCACGGAACACTCGCTCCAACGAGCACTTTACCAGTTTCATTTATGATCCATTAAGTAGCATGCAGTCGTTTTATGGCTCATATAACACTCGTGAAATACCTACCTAACTTTCTGAGTTCTTCTGACATTTGTTTTTGCACGTGTCGCGTGCAGCGTATGGTGGTTGTACTCTATGCTCGATTATTTTCATGAATGACGTAGTCAGATACGTTGCAGATATTGTGTATCGCTATCACCTTAGATACAGTAAGACTGAGATAAGTAGTACCTCAGATTGCGATCAACAAATAACTATGTTGTATATTGTCAACATATATGAGTGTATCTAATTATAAGTTTGCTAGGTAGAGAACTGATTTGAAAAATGGCTACTTTTTGTCTTCTTTATTTTTGTAAACTTTTCTACAATAAAGTCTACTTATAATTTTTATAGCGTCCATGTAACTGGTTATCTAACATAAATGGTCTCGATCACGACTCGTTGCTAATCAATCACATGACTTCATAGGACTCTGACCTTTTCTTATCAAGAACAGCTGAGGGCCGTTTAATTCACAAAATTCTCATAAAACACTCGAACAGTCTTTTTTTATCGTCTGTGACACATACTGTGTGTGCATTACTGACAACGGTTTCGTAAACTATGAATATAGTGTAAACGTTAGTTAAGAATGCGTTCCAAAATATTTTGCGATAAATCGGTCTCTCAGTCACTTGTGTCTGGAACGTGTCTTCAATTTAAGTCCTTCTTTTTCGATTCTATCTATCTCAAGTTTGGCTAACTATAAAAACGAATTATAGCGGGCACTCATGCCCTTTTGGATGGCCTTTAGCAATAAAAAGTAGAAGTTATATTGGCAGCTTTCTCGTGCTAAGGCCCTATAATACGTGATCCGTATCTACTAAGATCCTCTGAGCGCTAACGGTGCCCTAGCAAGAGCAGGTTTAAAAGGGTTTACTGCCCTGCGCTGGCCGCTGATTTTAGTCATTTAATTACGTTTAATGGTCACTGATATTTACCATGGGGATAATCAAACAATTGATTAATGACACATTATGCTTAGTAATATAATATCAACAGACTCGAAGGTGATTCTAAAATAAGATTGAACAGTTAATTTTAGAACAATAGAACTTTAACCCTAAACCCAGCAACAATCAATTGTTTGACGGCCCCCTTGGCGCAGTGCGTAAATAACAGTACTAGAAGTTGCTGCTTCAATCCCCATTCAATAAATTATTCTAAGATACAGCTACATATTTTTCGTATCTTTATCATGAATTATCGTCCGCATAAACTTTCGATGTCGATTTAACGAGCTTTCGATCTCATGAGCTTCGATATGTAATTCTCACTGGATACGGCAGCTCACTTTCACACCCTTGACCTTCGAACATCCATTTATCGCAATTCTGCAGTGCTAGCACGGATCTTTTGTCGATCGTAAGTTTACGAATGCTCGTATAGTATGGAGACGGTTTTGCAAGCAATAATTGAAATCTATCCATTGCCGCACGGTCAGCTTAAATAAATGTGTTCCTTGTTAATTTTGAATGTTTGTTAACAGGTTCTACTCTTAAATAACAGTAAAATAAAAAATTACATTGTTACTAAAAACTTGCAACCGACTCCATACTATACGAGCATTCGTAAACTTACGATCGACAAAAGATCCGTGCTAGCACTGATGATAAGTGATACCATTATTACCGCTACCACTAATTAATAGTCACTGACGTAGGTTACGTTTAAAAATCAAGCAAATGCATCTTAGGCTGCTTAAAAATCGAACAACTAAGTTTTAGAACTAACAAAAAAGTTTCTTGACATCCCTTAGTCAAGCTCAAGGCTTACAAGTCACCTAGGTAAAATCAAATGTAAAACGGGAAGTGTTTACCTTAGGCGCGATTTAAGGCCATTAGCATCATGCAAAAAATTTATACGGAGCTGTACCTACCTGTATTTGATCGCATAACCTTCCTCAACGTATTTTGGCCTTTCGAGCGTATTTTAACCTTGCATTCACGCCTGTTTAAACGATACAGATAGTATGAAACACGTGTACTTGCGCGTGAGTCGAATAAAAACGTATTTTGGTTGGTTCACCGTGATAAGACGAGGCGGTATCAATAAACTGTTAATGTTTCAAAAACGTTGCTATGTAAACTTAATTGACATTAGGTAATAAATAGCTAGCGTTTATTTTGTAGTTATAATCTGGCTAATAAAAGTAGAGACTGGAAAACCTAGCTGATTCAAAAAATTATATGAAATAAATGGATTAAACAAAATTGATACTTGATTATCTTTTTTTATAAAATTATCGTAAAAAATAACAATAATGTTTTTAAGTTTTTTGCATTTAAAATGCTCAATTATTCTTAAATAAATGAAAAATGTGATAAATAAAAATAACCCGACCAGGATACGAACCTGGGACCTCTCGTTTGCCGGACGAGTGCTCTTCCAACTGAGCACTCGTCCGGCAAACGAGACTCCAACTTTTATTTTTTTATTTATCACATTTTTCATTTATTTAAAAATAACAATATTAGTACTGTCCTACTTTTTGATGAGAAGTATATTATTAAAATGATAGGCAACTGATCTATTTCCTACATTGTTTATGAAACTATTAAAATTTTTATTTTTTTATTAATTTGTAAATACGAAAATTCCAAAATCTCAATTACCAAAACCACCAACAACCGTTGGATTGAAAACAGTGATACCTACCAGAAAAACGACTTTGACATTCATGCTACTACTGCCATATAAAAAGTTTCCAAAAAACCTCAGTGTACTTTCGTTAGCCAGACTCTACTTATTTTTTTATACACAAGTTTGCTTTGTTTGTTTGTTGTTTTGTCAGATTTGAAATCGGATTTTGAACCAGCTGTTCCCCGTGGCTGTACTCGCGTAAATCTCGATCCCGTGGTATTATCTGGATTAATTCAAGTCCTACTATGTGTAAATATAAGTCCTACTTGTATATGGAATTTGGTTTAATTCCCATTTCCGCGTGAAAGTGTAACTAACACCATACCAAATATTCGCGTTAAAAATCTATAAAATTGATTTAAACTTGACACTTGATTAATTTTCAATTCTTCATTAACACAATTACTTTCAAGCTTACGTTTATGGATAATTATATTATTAAAACTCAATAATTCTAAAAGCATGACCGAAAGGAATTAGTTACCGATTTCAATCGGCACAAAGACCACCATAGGAATTATTATAACTGGTGCACGTGAATCGACCGCCGAATCGAATCTAGGTCGCTGCGGTCACGTGCCAGGCCCACTTCCAACCAACCACACCACTGCAGACACTTGTCAAAGTCTCAAAAGTTTGTGGCAGTGACAGGTGGTTCTTGAACAGACGATATGATAATTCTATTGTGATTTTATTGATATTTGGAATAAATTTGATTTTGAAAATCAATTACCCTGCTTTATGATTTTGCCCTTCCTCTGTTCTTCCAAAAACTTTTCCAATGTCCGTTTATTTATTCAAATCACTAGAGATAACTTTTAGTGAGTAATTGAATAACATTTACATTTACATTTACATAACCTCACGCCTGTATCCCCTTGGGGTAGACAGAGACAAGGGAACACCAATTGCTGTGATCCAAACATACCTCTTTCGCTTCTTCCACGTTCATCAATCTTTTCATACATGATCGCCGGTTACGGGTACTTTTGACTAGGCCCTTTTTCAAAACGTCGCCAATTTGATCGGCATACGTTCGCCTAGGCCGGCCCCTTCCAACAACACCATCCATTCTTGCTCTGTACACCTCTTTCGTAAACCTACTTTCACTCATCCTTTCCATATGTCCAAACCACCGTAGCATACCCTTTTCGATCTTAGTCACTACATCCTCTTTCAATCCGCATCTCTTTCTTATTTCACTGTTGCGCACCCTATCACTCGATTTTTGAATAAAAACCTATTAAACATAAAAGTCTAAATGCTACAGTGTTTACTCGCGTGCGCTCTACAGGAAAAAGTTACGGAAAATCCCGAATACTTAAACTTAAGCGTTAAAGTCTGCTATCGCATAATGCACTTTAAATTGCCTACATTTTATCCTGAACTCCATTGTGTAGCTATAGTGGATGAGGCGTGTTTTGTATTCTACCTTATGCTGCGCTGGGAGCGAAATAAATACATAGAATGTGCCAGCTACTTCTCTTCCCGGGAATACTGTATAATTCAGTTAAGGGACGGAGGTTTTATTGGCGGTTTTGTGGGCGACAGGCTGACTCCCTGTCACTGCAATAGTCTCTCTCCATCATTATAATACCTCCAAAGTCTAACGTGACATCCACAAGGGATACAGGCGTGAAGTTATGTGTGTGTGTATTCATGAAACACCTGTCTAATCTCCATTGAAGGCACGACAACAACGCGTCAAACATTGCTAGTCGATTACATGCTCCACTAGCTAAACCAGACTCAGGTGCATTCATTTGTTGTTAGTTAGATCCGCACACGTATGGTGTAGTCATGAAATTTATACGTTTTCATTGGACTTTGAACCTTTTATATCATATCATACACTTCAAAATAAGAAGTGAATGATGCCTTATCCAAGAGTTTTCTCGTTTTTCCTCTTTTTTCATTTTTATTTTCTGTCTTTTTCAGGTGTCTACTAACATTAGTTTGTAAGCAATTGTGTCTACTAACAAATGGAGCCTGTTTCCTAAGAAATAAATGATTATTATATTATTGTTAATAAGTTGCTAAATATTGTGGTAAATATACATTTGATGCGACTGTACATGCATGGCTGCGATATTAACGACACAATAAAAATTGGTGTTTATTTGTTTACAATTAGAAGAAGTTTTTGAAATGTTTGAGCTGTTTATATGCTTTTGTTTAATATCTATTTTACATTATTAGTTGATATATAACATTATAATGATGTTTTCTTAAAACTTTTGAATGGTACGGTCTTTCGTTGTCGTGTAGTTTTAAACAGCGCATTGTGAATTGATTTAATTTTAAAATATAACTTTAATGAATATTTAATTATACAGTCATTTTAGAAGTAGGTATTGTTCAGGTTTTTAATGACAAAAATGCGGTAATACTTGGCGTAATTGACATTGTGTTCTCTAATTGTGAGTCTTCAATGTTAAACGTGGCTTCAAATCAGGATTTGTCCCTAACTTATTTATTGATTTTGGAGAAAACACAGATATATACATTGCAGTTATACATAAAAAGTGGAAATGAAGTATTATTTAACATATATATCCAAAAAAAATCTCACTAGGACTTAAGTTATATAAAATTAGTAGTCTCTTTTGAGTTAAGACGAATTGAAAAACCTTATCTATCTTTCATACTAAGGTCTACATAACTAGTTTCATTCCAGTATCGTGTAGTTCAGGCAGTGAACTTCATTCATTGAACTTAGCTGAACTCTTCCCTAGATTAGGCCGGAAAAGTCCGGATTTAATTGAGAACTTTTCCCGGCTAAATGTCAGCTATTCGCCAGCACTTAATGCCAACGCTGTACCGTAAGTATTTCTTAATAGTGGTCTTAATAATTACATGTACTAGTGGCAATTTTAACCGCATTTTATTACGTTTAATTATAGGTAACTTTGATTGCATTCTTTTACCAAGAAGGAGGAATTTTGGGAATGTGATAGGGCGCCACTTCAACCCAAATTTATTTTTATCCTAGACAGTCTTTAGACTCATTGATTAGTGACAAAAGGGAAATAAAAATTGAACTTTACAAACAAACACAAACGGTCGAAATATCTATCAGTTTTGAGAAAGATAGAACTGCTAGACTGTTTAATTTGATTTACTAAGAAACAGGACTATGTACTTATTTCTTCAGTCATTCTAAAAATATATTCCATTTTATATAATGTGTTCCGTAGTTAATGCGATGAAATTTTTTCGTGGCGTGGTAACGCGATTTGTTAAGCGTCCTCGTTTCCGTAGATACAACAATCTTCTTGCTTATTTCCAGGACCAAAAAGCTATATAGGTTCCGTATAGTACAGGGAGATAGTGAGACTTGCTATATAAGTTCAAGCGATGGGGATAAGTTAATATCAATTATTTACCCACACGCTCTTTTATCATAAAAATATATAAATTTATCAAAATTTGAGAAAAAAATCCTACATACGTGCATAAATAAGTAAGTATGTGATAAGTTTTATGATCAATAACATCTGCTTAAAACGGCTTAGGTAAACTGTATTGCCGTTTTTTTAAAAAAAAAATGACTTGATTAGAACTCACTACAATCTTTCAACTACAAAGGAATATGAAACTATTAGGTATATGAAAGTCCATGCAGGCAGGTACTACGCGTATCTTTGTGTTTCTCAAAACTTAAATAATCATTTGGCTTCGTATTCAAAAAAAGGGTTAGTAAGTGGTGATTTGAATTTTATGTTTAAAAAGAGCAGTTTTTCCATAATGCTCAATAGCGATACTTGACAGGGAATAGGAACTTATAGTTTCACATGACTCTACATAAACCAAATTTGCTCACGCGTGCTCTCAGCATAATATACAATTCGGGGTAGGTTTGAAAAAAAGGCAAGCCCTTAACATTAAAGATAAACCTAAATACTATGCCTGAATTCATATTTTGGTCTCCCATTATTCTATTTTCCGTTTATTTTAAATGCAACACAATAATCTTGAAGAAAAATCCATCAAACATAAAACATACAAAAGAATTCAAGAGAGATATGTTTACGACAATCATTCAAGAGAGGAAATTTCCCCGGATCAACGTGCATAAACTGTTATGTATTGATATATCAAACAATGACATACCAAGTACGTAATTAAACTACAACAAATGTGCCATTATGTCTAAACCCGATATTTTTCCATGAACAAAAAAGGCGGACTCTACATCATATCATAACAACAAGCAATTTAGTTTTGTTTGATTAAAAAAAAAAACGTTCTTTATTGTTTTCTTTAGGAGCGAGTAACTATTGGTGGCCAGTGATCGCGTGTTAAAAAAGGTCTGAAACCTCTTTATAATCTGTGGTACGTTTCCGCAGTACGCGAGTGATGCGCGGCATGCTTCGTGACCTACATCTGTTTGGGTGTATGCCAGTCTAGTCTGTGGTATTGTTTCGTTTATGGCGCTAACTTTGGCAATAGCTAAGATTGCATTTAGATACTAGGTATGGTTGTGAAACTATGTGCTTTCTAAGTTTCTCTCGTGGCTTTCCTCGAGTCACTTGGAGTTTTAGCGTTAACCATCAAATCATCGATTTTCTGAATTAAAAATCATAATCGAGACGTCATTCGTTTTGTGTATTTTTTACTCCTGTAGAAGCCAATCTCATAGCCACCAAACTCATAATTAAAGATTAGGACCAATACTGTATACCCGTTAAAACCCTTAATATCTTTATTTCGCAAACTCCATCTCTCGTTTTGATTAAAACGGATGGCCAAACTTGCGTTTGAAATCCCCAAACAATTCGAATTGGACCTAATTGATTGTGGTTTTAAGCCCCTCATCCTTGATTGGGGCTTAAACAAGTCACTATACCGAACAAATTTCCAATTTACTAACGAGTTTCCTAAACTGTTCAGTAATGGGATTGTTATTAAGCTTACCGTCATAATAATCATTATGCCTTGACTCCCACGTGACACTAGCGTAAGGCATAATTACTGCATCAGATTGTATCAGACACATAAATAACGTCTAGTCCGACAAGGATCTTTTGGCGCGTGACAAAAATTGGAACTAACCACCATCTTGGAAAATGTCACTTCATGACTTTTACTGCTCATATTTGTTAATGTACTTTTAAATTCAATATTAAGATATGAAATACGCCAAAATTTACAAAATGTGGGCTTCCTTATTGTATTTATAAAATTGAAGATGTGGTTTTCAGAAAGAAAAACAATTTAACGTCTCAATAAATCCCTTTTTAAGAGTAAAGAAGCAAGTTGCCTCTACAATGTTTATGCCATACTTTGAAAAATACACTTTAGAACATAATTTATTTAATATTTTAATCCTCAATAAAAAATACGATTTCGAGTTCTTTAGAAGAACTGTATGAAAATTGAAGAAAGATAAGCAGATTTTTACAAACATTTCAATTACGAGCGTTTCTAGATACGAATAGGTCGCTAATAAAGAAAGTAGTAGTGACGAGGAAAACAATTTATCATAAAAACATGATTTTAATTTCATGTCACTTTAAGTTTTAATATATTTTCTTCCTGAATCATATATTTATATCTTCAACCCTATGTTTCTGTACCACTAACGTTTTTTCTCAAAGTACTTACATAAAATGAAATAATTTCTGTTTCCAAACTTGAAAAAAAAAACTAAACGTTAATGCATACATATTTTTCCATGAGAATAGGGATATTGTACTTAATGGTAACCCTTATTTCACCCCCTGACGTCATCATCCATTGCCGGACTGTAATATTTTTACTAGGTAGGTAGGTACTGTACTGTTTCAAATGCTGTTAGGGTAGGGACACATAATCACTGTTAGTAAGTGCTAAAATTCATAAAAGTGATTGATCATAACAAGTCATGTACCTAGTATTAGATGAACCGGTTAATTTCGAATTTACATCTGAAACACGCATCATGTATGAGAGTTGCTATGACAACCAAATAACAGATCCACAATACGAGTGCAGCGGTATAGTTACTAGTTAATATTGTTATTATAGTTAGTTATTATTTAAGCCGACTTAATCCGAATAGTTTCACCCGTTCAAACGTTTATGTGAAATTTCAAAATAAATGATTATAGATCGAAAATACAATAAGTTGACCGCCATGATTAATAAGAAATAACAGTCCTATTTACGGCCAGTTGATACAGTGGTAGATAGCTATTTGATTGATTGCCTCAGATAATTTATTTGCAGGATAAAAGATATGTTTTGTATCAGATAAGGTATCTAGATTTTTTATCAAGTGATGACGTGAAAGGCCCTTAATACCTATTGAATCGTCTTGTATTGAAAATGAAGATTTTTATGATTTTATAACTATAAAGCGTGATTTTCAGGTGAAAAGGACCCGGAAATCTGGCCAGTCGGTCAAGGATCCGGGGAGACAGAGCTGATTATCATTTTAATAATATGCTTTTTCTAACTCTACAAGTCGCAAAACTTCGATTAAACTATGATCGAAAAACAACGAAAATACCTACTATCGTATTCCAATTTTATTCTATAGGAACTCCTGTATTCATGAACTAATCAAACTGTTGTTAAACTGATTTCAGTTCCTCAATAAATTAATTTGATTAAACCTCCTACGCATATCACTCAGATTTCAGATTTCCTAGGGATGTGCCTACTAAGTACCTAGGTGGGTGTACGCGTGGGCGTTACACGCAACGAAAGGGCAGCACTACATTTAATACAAAATATCAAACTTATGTACCTACACCCTACGCTATAATTTTCTCTAGTGACCTTTGATGAACGTCATTTGTTAATTTTTGTTGACACCCGACGTCTAGAACTTTCCATTTGACATTTCGTTCACTTACTCGTATTTTACGTTGATGGAAATAGTGAGAAAAACGCAGGAAAGTAGTCGATATCTTTAATCTCTTTAGTCAGAAGTACGTGTAGCATGCATCAAAATCTTCTCATGAATTATTTACGGTCTTTTTATCATCATACGGTAATAACTCTACATTTTTTTAAATAAACGCTAGTTGCTTTATTCTACAGACGCAGAATAAAGGCTTTTTAGAAAGCGAAGTACCAGTTTTATAAAGACGCTACTTTGCTACTCCTCTTTATTATTATTTACATATTTTTATTAGTTTTGTTATATTTTTAGTAATAACTAAACCCTTGTATGACCTGAATCTAATCTGGAAGTGACGAATAGGTCGAGAAACGAGCACGTGGAGCGGCGAAAATTATAACAAAATTTCTATACAATGTGAAATTTTCGTATTGTTGTACAAAACAGTATACATAATTAAAATCATTAGGTTTGACATAATTTACATAAACGATATGCAATTATTTCTTCATTCGGATTAGCGAAGAACGCAAAATCGACAAGGTCTAAATTATATTACGCCTGGGACTTGGAAGACAACTTTCTCTTGGTTATCAAGGTAGTTTACGAATCCAATTACGAACCAAAAACTGAGTATTACATATTAAAATTGCTATAAACCAGTCCAAAATAATATTCACTTGAATAAAACAAAAAGAAAGAAGCGCATTTATAATCTTTGAAACATCGTACTCACGGTTGTTGTCACGGACAAAGAAAAACGCAGGTATTGTAGAGGCCTCTGTAGCACCACCTACTTATCGAACAATAGCCGAGAACATAATAGCAATGACATTTTTTCAGATAAACTTATTTGTTTATGTCTGTGAGAACCAAAACAAGGTGGCCGACATGCATTTAACCGAAAAGGGAATACTGTAAACGCTCTTTGTCTTCGTTTAAACTTCACAAAAAATCACAGAATTTTAACACTATTTAAAAAAAAGTTTGGTACAGAAAGTAATATTTACTTACCCATACAACGGCTAGAAGCCAAATAAAAAAGAAAAATAGTTCGCTGCCGCGAGGCGCTCTATCCAAGCGTGGGCTCTTGGCGGACTCCTCTCAAGAACTGTTGACAACCTAGTGATGTGCGAGCAATTTATGCTGCACTCGATGTATCGAGAATTACGCGCGAACGAAACTCGCTGACTACTGAAACAATGAACATTAGTTAGTACCTTCATATTATTTGTGTTGTAATAGTATGAAAGTTATTACTTAAATATGTTTTACCTCCCTCGTTTTTATCAATCTTTTTTATTTCTCATTTTCAGTGTAGATCGATTGGCGGCTTATTTTTCTCAGTTTCAAGAGCTTTTAAAAGTGAGGTATAATTTGATTCTTTTAACCTTATGCATCAAAGATTAAGTAATTACGTAAAATCCTTAAATAGCATATCGCCTCGTGCTGTACGAAGTGAGGCAGGGTGAGTATTTCTTTTATTATTACTTTGTTATTTTGAAATCTGATTTAATGTTTATAAATATGCATTGTTGGTTGAAGGTACCTGCCTTAAATAACACTCATTATATTTGCCATCACCAGAACAATTGTACAAATATTATTTACTGACGTATTTTTCGTACAAAGAAACATAAAATAGATTTGATGATCAAAACATTGTGTTAGATAGTTCAAGACTTTTATTGTCAACTTGAAACAATTGGGTTTTATTTATTAAAACTAGAAGCTACAGTTTTTATGTTTTAAATCAAAACTGCAGGATTGAAATGAAAACAATTGGCTGTTTATATAATAATTAGCCAATAAAGCAAAGTGTCTTACATCACTCTCTGAACTAGCGAATAAAATAAAAAAGCAACGTCGGTGTTCTTACCCTTTTGAAAGTCATAGGGCGATGAGGCCACAAAGAGAAATCTTATTCCGGTTCTGGCTTGTCGCCCCAGCAACCAATAAGACCCTCGAATAATAAAAATATGACAATATCTTTTACAAATTGACAATATATTTTACTGTGCAAGTTTATGAATATCAATTTTTTATGTCTTAAAGTCATAAAGAGATGTCACCGTCTAAAAATATATCTGATGCTGAGACTTAACCTGGTCAGATCACCAGATTATAAGCAGTAAATTGTTTTTTCTTTTGTCTTTGAACCTTGAGTAAACATAAGTTTTATCAACTGTCACAAATCTGTTATTACATTTACCCATGGCAGTATTCTGTAAGCGCCGATACATAGGTCACACTAAAAGTTTTGAACTTCTAGCCCATTGGGACTATTTGAATTTGGAATGTTATATTTTTTGAAACCACTTGCTTTTTGAAACTGCTTATTTATAAAAAAAATTGGCGGGGAATCATTTGATGATAGTTTTTTTTTATCATACATCAAAGTTACGCAACGAACATGAAATTAGGTTGAAAAGATTTTACAGCGTTTATTTTTTATGATTTTAAAAGTTCTGCCTCTCCGCAAGGCTGTGTCGGTCATCGTCAAAATGATTTTGGGAGAGAAGCACCTTATTTGAGCACCGTGAGGCGATGGTTTGCTGACTTTGAGTGATTTCGGGTTTCTTTATATGACGAATTTCGTGAAGGGCAGCCTTCAACTGTCATCATTGAAAATAATGTGGCTGCTGTTAAGCGGCTAATTGAAGAAAACTCGCGGAATACCTATGAGACAATTCGAGGACTAATCAGGGAACGGTATGAGCTAAATCAGAAAATTTTAGACGAAGAATCAAATGTTCGGAATATTTGTTATCGTTGGATTACTCATGAACTGACAGGGCTCCCTCAGAAGCGTGCTCACGTGGAAAGGTGGTCCCAGATGTTACTGAGGTACGACCATGGATATGCTGTTGATAATGCTGCTTATGACATTGTCACAGACGAAACGTGGATTTATTGTGTTGAATCCGAATTTAACAGCAATCTTGTGAATGGGTGTTTGAAAATGAGAACAGGCCAACAAGGGTGAGGCAGGCGAAAAAAAGTTGATAGCCCCAACTTAGCCAAACCTTTTTTTTTTACTTGAGGAAAACGTGCTATCACGTCCCCGACCGCCCAAGGGGGAGCGACGGGGTATGTAGGGATGATCCGGCAGAAGGCCGGACCTACCCACTAAAAACCTCAAGGTGTACCTCATCTGCCATAGATGGAGCTCACGGTTCCGCCATTGGCATTGCCCGCGAGCCCCGGCAGATTGCGCTCAGCCTAAGCCGAGCCCAAGAAGCCGAACCCAAGTAGGAAATGGTCCATCACACGAGACTATTTCCCCACATATAGTCCTAATAGCCTCCTCACCCGCTACGGCTGGCTATCGGGAGGGAGAAGGTGATAGTATCTGCTTCTCCGTCCCCACCTCCGCCCTTTTTTATAACAGCAAATGTTGTACAATACTCTGTCTACAACATGATCATGGTTCCGAAGAAAAATATTTCCTTAACTTTTTCATATCATAATGAGTTCTTTTGATCTATATCTTCTTAAACAGGTAGATAACTCTGATAAGCGCACGTGTTTATGCACGTGGAATAATTCAATTTTAAAGTCCGCAATTTTTTCTTCAACTTTAAATTGTCATTGCGATACTATTTTGTACCATAACAACAGAAGACTAAATCCAATGTAGTTTGTATTTGTTTTGAATGCAAAATTCGAACTGCAGATACTGTTTACACTCAATAAAGATCAAAACGTGTCTATCAGCTTCTCGAAACCTGCAAAGAATTTCGATAGTAACTTATTGACATTCAATCTAATGTCAACCGGAGCGCCACACGACGCACATCACTAGCCGTGTCGGGAACTTGGTAACGTAGCGTCCCCGTATTACGCACGCGCGAACGCTCAACACCCTAATTCACTAGCTCCGCTCCGAATATAGTGATTTGAAACTTTACTTAATTTTATGACGGCAATTTCATTTAACTATTACTATGGCAAGTCCATTAATAAATATCACCTTTATGACTTTTAGACAATTAATAAGTAAGGATCTTAATCAAAAATCTTAAAACCGGATTGTCACGTATATTAGGTACTTATATTTTGGTGTTATGGAGGTTTTTTGTGGGCGACAGGCTGACCCCATGTCCCTGCAATAGTCTCTCTCCATCATTATAATGCCTCTGAATTTGTAAAACGTGACATCAGATGGTTTTATAATATCTGTTGTTCAGCCTACCCCATAAGGGATACAGGCGTGAAGTTACGTATGTATGTATGTATATTTTGGTCCCACGTGACCACGGTGTGAGTAAAGATACCGAAAGATCGAATTAAAATGTGAAATACCCGATAAATCCGGTTTGAAAAAGCATTTTATTTAATGCGTCGTGAAGATTGCGCAATATTATGAAGACTTTTTTATTCATAATCATCATAAGGTTTTTAAGTTTTTGCATTTAAAATGCTCAATTATTCTCAAATAAATGAAAAATTACCCGACCAGGATTCGAACCTGGGACCTCTCATTTGCCGGACGAGTGCTCTTCCTCTGAGCTACCGGGGCCTGGCGGTACGCCTCGAAATTACTTACCACATTTTTGTTTTTACGTTATATTGCTAACGTAGCTCCATCTTATGTTATAGATTTGCAGCTAAGACCTTTTTTTTATCACATTTTTTTTTTTATTTATCTTATTTTTCATTTATTTCATAATCATCATGCTAATCGTCTATTCAGCAGTGCTAGCACGGATCTTTTGTCGATCGTAAGTTTACGAATGCTCGTATAGTATGGAGACGGTTTTCAAGCAATAATTGAAATCTATCCATTGCCGCACGGTCAGCTTAAATAAATGTGTTCCTTGTTAATTTTGAATGTTTGTTAACAGGTTCTACTCTTAAATAACTGTAAAATAAAAAATTACATTGTTACTAAAAACTTGCAACCGCCTCCATACTATACGAGCATTCGTAAACTTACGATCGACAAAAGATCCGTGCTAGCACTGCTGATGAGTAACATCACAGATGTCATCTTTGTTACAAGCCAATGGCTGCAAATATCAATGTTACATTACGTTATTTGGACTTATAAGTTGTACTAGTCTTATAAAAATATTGAAATTCCTTCATGAAATGCAGACGCCAGAAGAATAGTAATAAAAAAAAGTTTTATTCATCTTAGGAATTTCACAAAACACTTGATGAAGTGAGTCATCACATACGTCGGCTTTAATTAGTAGTTGATAGTTGTTGAATAAGATATTACAGTAGACCAAGAGACAAAAAAAGCCGACGGAAAAAAACTCTTGGCACTCTCAATTTTCAAAATTGAATTGAGAATTGAACAATTCAGTCAGAATTATCAAATTAATACAAATAGGTACAGTACAAATTGACCGTGACATGAAAAAAACAACAAACACAAGACAGCTAATTGTGAGAGCCAATGTCATGCCACAACCAAATTGCTTACATAGTAGGTGAAAGGAGCTATGGATACACAATACGAACATGAAAAACTGGGACCAGAGTATTTGAACAAGAATGGGAATACTTAATAGTAATACTTAGATATATTGGCCACTGTTCGAATTGTCATATTGAGTAAAAACACCTTCAAAACCTTTTTTTTTTAAATAACTAAAGTTAAAAAGAATATTGGGATTCAAATAGCCGAATAATACTTATTGATTTCTCGACTAAATCGTAAAATTTCGAGAACTTTCTTTTTATGGTTCATTCAATACAACCTATAAACATTGTTACTATATTGCAACTACGCGACAACTTAGTGAATAGGGGGCAAGCACCGGCTGATGTGTGCCTGCTTCCCCTTTCCTGCTATTTATCCCAAGATTGTGTTGCTATGCAGTATAACCTCTTTAGGAAAAAAAACATAAACATTAAATAGAACACTTCTTAGGACATTCTAGATTTAAATGCTTATCGTATTTAATATTTTAAGTCTGCGTTGCGGTGTTTTTGCACCATGGTCATGGGGATTAAAATAAAAGCTCTAATCGTAAAAACTTAACACAATATTAAACCCTAAGGATTTGTCAGGTCGTCCGGACCCGCGTCGCCCTCATCCAACGTTTGACGTTCGTAAAGTGTATAAAATACCTACTACGAATAAAAAAGTTTTCATTTCATTTCCTACGATACATAATAAATAAGCCATAAATAAACAGCTATTTTAAGTAACATATTACATTTATAGGTATCAGAGAATTTGTGACATATCTAAAATAAGCCCACGTAGTCTTCTATAGGTACTCGGCTCGTCACTTACCATCAGCTGTCGTCACTTACGGTCAGCAGAAGAAGAATTGAGAAGAGCTTCTATTAATTGTATTTAATAATTTGCACGGGTATCGTATTGATTCCGAGCATTATAAGTTTAAAGTTTATGCTATCGGTACAACTTTTCGATTCAATATTTAAAAACGTACTCAGTTAAATTCCCCGACATTAATTTACCTAAGTTCTGTACAGGATTACATAGGTTCTAATATCGTGGCTGTTTTATGAAATAAAGCCTTGGTCCATTAGTCCTTGTAATATCTAAAGCAAAAATACTTTTTTATTACAAAAGAGCACCTTGTGATTAAAATACCGCAAATGGTTGCTTCGATACAGGCTATGGCCTAGTGAAGCAACCACTAGATATTAAGTATTTCTTGTAAATTGTGTTCCTGGTTAATAAATATTTTTTCATTTTCATTTTCATTTTCATTTACCTATTTATTTATTGTTCATTGTACAAATAGAGTAAGAAATATTGTTAACGACAATGTTAGAGATACTCGTACAGAGTACCTACAATAGGCGGCTTTCTATATCTAAAGACGTTGTGTTCAAAGAAATATACACCATACGAACTCATCAACCTAACTATTTATTATGATGCAATTTTCTTAACTAATATTTTATTTGAAATTTGAGTAAAGATAAAATTTCTTAATGCTTGTTCATTTTTATTAAAGAAACTCACAATCTATAGAAATGATTCAAAAATTATTTCACAATCAGTAAGCTACATTACCTAGGACACAGAAATACAGGATCAGGGTCTAAACGGGCATTAAAGTAAGGCTTGTAGTAAAGAAATAAATAGCACCAGGATTGATAATAAAGGATTTGCATCGTTTTTTCTCTTCTCCAAACAACAATCGATCTAAATTCAGTCAGAATAGCAGAACTAATTTAAAGTCAGTATGGTATTGATCGCGGAACAACAAAAGTTGTTCATAAGGTTCATTTTCGCGAGCGAATATCACTTGCAGCTTTTGAGCATAGATACTGCACTGCACTGGTACAATGCACTTTTGTGTACAAGCGAATTTGAACGCTTAAGTTATGAGGGTTTAAACTTATTTTTGTTAAAACGTTTTCTTAAGCCTTTGTGTTTTTGCATCTAAACTAAACCATGGCTATGCTGGATAAACCTCTATTTCGCTTTATAATAAATAGTGAGAGTTAATATAGCAAGGATCTTTAAACCGAAAAACGCGTACAAGTTTTATAAACACCTACCTACATAGTTTTTGTATAGAGGCCAACTGACAGTCGTCAACGACTTCCTGTGAAAATCTCCAACTTTCACCGGAGCACGTGGTTGATCGTTATACTTTAGGTACTTATATTTTTCTTGTCCATTATAATTGTCAGTGGACTTTTTTAAAAAGCTGGAGACATTTTACTGCGCGTAATAGTTTCTAGCTTTCTCTCTGTATACAGTTTTAGAGACTAACTGACTGACTGAGTTTGATGATTTAATGCGCCTCACCTAATGATGCTAAATGAGGGGGAGAGGCACATCAACGAAAGAAGGATCTGGCTATTTAAGAAATATTGTATAACACACTACCGCGGAACGAAGATATTTGGCTGCAGATACAGGGTTGATTTGTAGTCACCAGCCAAATTTAAATGTTAGTTTCTTTGATACGATATAAACGTACCTGCATATTCATTTTAGTAAAGCTCAGTACAAAAAAATAAAGATATGGCACCACAAACTTTTATGCAAATTGTCGCTGTTTTTGAACATAGTTACTACGACGCGGCATTTCTTTGATTATACTACGACGTAGTACTACAAGATGTTTTGTAGTAGCACGTAGTTTTCTTAATTTAATGGTAATTTAGAGTGACCGTGGTTTGCTTAATATGTTAGCGGATATAGTTATTTCTTTGTAAAAAAAATTGTTTTTTTTTTTCAAAATTTTTTTCTATAAATGATTCTCATAGTTTAAAAAAAAATTTGCTGGTGACTACTAATCAACCCTGTATAGCGGGTGCTCGCTAACCAGGCGGGGTCGTTCGGATTAGTCGCCTTTTACGAAACGCTTATCCCGGGGGCGGTAGGACTATTCTAACCCGACTCTACAATACAAGACCGATGTGGTCATTGAACATTTTACTCAAGTCTTGCGAAGTATCCACATTTTGTAAGGATAGGACGTTTGTCTTCCATGCCACCTTATGGAAAGTGCGCATGAAGTTTTATATTGTAACCCATTTATTTTTACAACCACCTGTCCGGAGCCTGGAGAGGCTGGTAATCTATCATACAGGTCTCCTAGTACAGATACCAGTCTCTCGCATAGATATACCGTAGAATTACACTTAGATTTGATTTGGAACTGTTTAGCTCTTAGTTAAATTATCAATATAAGTTGCTATTTTTTATAACATTTTTAATTAATTTTAAGTTTAAATACTTTCTATGTGAGAGAAAATAATAAAACATTTTTCATTTTCATGAAGTACGTTTTTCTTCTCAAAGGCCTGAGACGTCGTCTTCATGTCACTTGATTGACAATTACACTGAAGATAAGTTTATCACCCATCTATCCACGATATTTCTCGACAGTTACAAGAACTAGGACCTGAGTGCTCAGGAAAGACAGACGCCGCCGGCCGTGTTCGCGAAAACTGTTATCTGTGGGCGTAGTGTGAGTTTATTCGAATGACATTTCCACCGCGTTAATCGAGCAAACCACTTGAAACAACCAATCACGTTCTTACAAATTCGCTTTTCCAATTTCGTCACTAGTTGGCGCTGCTTTGATCCCATACAAAACGAAGTTAACGTAAACGCGATGGTAAAGTTAAAAAAGGATAGCATTTAAGCTTACAACTGTAAATCCACATTTTTCTATCAAAGTATTCGAAATTTCTAACAAAAATACTGAATTGCACACTAAATTTGCGTATCAAATAAACCAAATATACTACACTGTTTGATGTTTAAATCTAAACTATTTTACTGAATTACTATCTGTTAACTTATAGTAAATCTAATTATCCTTTTAGTGCAACGAAACATTTAATCTGTTTTTTTGGAATACGTCACCTATTAAATTTTAAAGATAACCTAACCTAACCTAAGCCAACCTACCTATTAGTAATTTTGTATTACAGCAAAGTACTGTTGGTAAGTAATTATCTTATTATTTTCTGATGAGCATGTCGGGATTGTTGACAGGGTGGACTATGATAGCTAACCGGGTTTATGGCGCTTCGCCGGCCGCTGCCGCGGCACCGCTCGCTTCGCTCGCTCGGCTCGCGCACTTGTATAACTATATGCAACCTAACATGCTTCTCCTCGCTGCGCTCGTCGTCGCACCTAACCGTACCGACTCCGTCTTCCGGTGCGGGGGACCTTCTCGTGGCCTATAAAACATGCATTCTTTGTTATGCAATATTAGATAATGATTTTAGTAATTCGATGGTAATATTGGATAATCAGTGTGCAAATCAGTATTTTTGTTACACGGCGAGTAATTTTGTTTTAGAATGCTTATATCTGTGGTTTTAGAAGGATTTTCGTAGTAAAATTATATAAATAAAGTCGCTAACTTTGATATATTTTAGACATTTTCTTATACTACACATATAGTTATACAATTATTTAATTTGATAAACAGTCATTTATTTGATAAGCATGTACATTATTAGTGGATAAATGTTGTTTGCTTAAATTTTAAATAGAGGTGCAATTAAAAATTCCCCGTTAAAAAACTCGCACCAGGCACACTGAATGAAAAACACAATCAGATATAACGTGTTTCAAATTTAAAAAAAAAAAATCATAAATCTTAACTCTATGCCGCCGTCGACAGTTAAAATTGGTTGGGGAAATTTGACAGGTCAAAGTCAAAGTCAAAGTCAAAAGAATCTTTATTTCGTAAGTATTTAAATACATTTGAAATAAGTCACAATTTACAAATTGAACTGAATCTACCACCACTTCGGAAAGTCGATCTGTTGAGAAGAAGTGGCAAGAAACTCAACAGCAATCATCTAAGGTAATGTAACACTTGATCTGCTGTCTTCTGTACTTATCATGTATATAATAAATCGCTGCGAAATACAGATATTTATCTTATTTCCAATGAAATCCGCAAAGATAGATAACTAAAAATAATAATGTTTTTGTATTCTAACATAATGTAGCTGAACATACCTATAACTTTTTAGATAATAACCCTTTTGGTCTATTAGGTAAAATTAAAATTAAGTTAAGAAAATTATTTTCACCTACATATTTACATAGTGTTTGAGTTTTCATTATTCATATAGTCATTATTATAATTTGCGTGAAAATGTTGAAAACGCTCCGAAAATCGAGTTAGATCGTCAACATTTTTAAGTACGTAGCGTATTCAAATTCTCCCATTCATAATTAATATAATTTGATTCTGCCAATATTCAATTTCCTGTTAATATTTAAACTGTTAACTTTTAAATTACAGTTAATATCCAGTCAATGCTCAATTCTCAGTAAATATTTAGTCAACCTTTAACCACCAGTAAATACTTAATCAATAACATTTAATCATCAATTAACTGTTCAATCAAAGCAGCCATGAGTATTTAATTTGTTTTGCTTTCTGATTATTTATTAGGAGAAGACTGGGCCTTTTACAAAACATTACCTACTGGAACAGAAAATCGTTAATTTGGTGATATGACTGTATTGGCTTCCTCTCATTTTGATGTAGGTATATAAACTATGCAAAAATTAAATAATGTAGAGAAAGCACTCTAAACACAAATAAAAAATATAATAAATAAATAAAATCCCCAGACAATCACACCAAATACATGGCCCCAAAGTAAGCATACCTTGTGTTATGGGATACCATATAGCGAACTAGGGGGGAACCTAGAATATAAATAGATAAACACGCAGACACAGAACATTTTTTTTTTCCTTGTTCCGTGCGGGGATCGAACCCGCAACCACTGGCGTCTGAGGCAGCTAGGTTTACCCCAACGCCAAAGTGGTCGTCAATGTACCTTTGTTTATTTATCATTCTCTAAGATAAAGTATATCTTTCTGCCTCTGTGTGTATATAAATAATCAAATAAATAAGTATGATTAAAGATATCCGGATACAAGATAGGATGGGAGAGATAGGGGGGCTGTAAATTGATATTGCATATTTTTAAAAGATGATTGCTGTTGAGTGTCTTGCCACTTCTTCTCAACAGATCGAATTTCCAAGGTGATGGTAGATTCAGTTCAATTTGTAAATAAATTGACATATTCCAAGTATATTTAAGTACCTACGAAATAAAGGTTTTTTTGACTTTCACTGTATTTGTTGATAAACAACGAATACATAACGATTAGAGATTTTAGTCGAATCCACCTGTCACCTATTTTGTTGATTGCGATAAATGATATCTACCAAAATGATAACTCTAAAGTAGGAATTATTGGCATGGTCATAGTTTTATGAGAAGAATTTATTAAAAGTTTTTTTAAGAGAGAGTTTTATTCAGATAACTTCGCTGGTTATGATGACTGCAGCTCAACTGAAATGTAATCAATGTGCTATTCATTTTCTTTAGGTATTATTCAAATGATACTCTGAAATAATGATTGAACCAAACATAGCCGAACATAACCAAAATATAACAAATAAACAAAATCAATACATAACCGACGAAATGCAATATCTAAGTATATGTGGATGGTTTATAGTCTTGTTAAAAATATTTATTTGTGCAAAATAGTGCAGGCGATAGGGTTGCCTACTTTTTTTTCTAGAAATAAAGTATATTTGAGTCTGAAAAGAATATCAAACAGTATTTCGGAAAAATAAACAGTATTCAATTTATGTAATGTTCTAAACACATTTTTTTAGAGTTTCTAGCACAAATTTTTATTTTAAGTCTAGCTATAAAGTGTTTAGCTTTTTATGCTGACAACAGTATTAATTTTTCTTCAACAGTAAACAGTGTAATGAAGTGAGAAACAGTATGGTTGGCTACCCTAGCAAGCGACCAAAGATGAACGTAGGTACAATTTTCAGTTTCCTTTTAATAATTTTCATCATAAATATTGCCTGTCGTAATTAATGGATAATCCGTTATCTGGAGAAGGTCAGGATGTACCTATCTTTTTGGCGGAATACTCAGCCATATAAAAATGGCGGAGACTTTTAGAATTTTTCATAAATCTCCCCACCTTTTTCATTAATTTCACTGCCATTTCATCAAATTAAGGTATTTTTGCAAAATGTTTCCTGAAGAATTGTTTCACATAATTAAGTGATTGGAAAAATATCAGCTCCGTTCTTAAAGTTAAGAACACAGCTGATATTTAGTAATGGGAAATCGGTTTGTATTTCTCATCACTAAATATCAGCTTTGATGTCACATGTAGGTGTTGAAAAGTCGGCACGCTTGGTTTTCATGCAAATCGTGACACTTGCGTTATCTATGTAGATGTATGTCTGTGGTACTACATATGGAGGAGGATCGCTAGCCAGGTACCCCAGGACCCTACTACTAAGCGGGGAGTGCCTGGATTTGTTGCCTTATGCAACACGCTGATGCAGGGCTGTTCTAAGTCGAACCTTTGGGCTAATAGAGACCGCTCTACCTAACAACAACAATGCAGCTCTGAGAATGCAGCAACTCAATATCTTACTGTGAGTTTACTACGAACTATATGTATACGTCATGTAGATAGATAGATAGATATTTATTTTATTCACATCAAACACACATACATATAATCAAGCACAAATACACATGCATATTGATAAACAAAATCAAAAAAAAACAAGAGAATACAAAATAAAGTAACTATTTTTAGCGAATAAAACAATAATTAAATTGGTTAAGTAGAATTAATGTATGCTGATGCAAAATGGCGATAACTCAGTGAGACGTTTGCATTTAAGCAAACCACAGATTTCATGTACCTAGTGGTTGCAATTTTAGGTTGACATCTAAAATGACTGGGCGAGCACGTAACCAAAAGGCAATAAATCTAAGACAACATAAAAAATAACAGAAGCACAATATTTCCTAAAATATTCACAATACATACGACTATATAATAAGGCCGGAATTTTCAATGGTCAGATAAAAGTTATCTGAGTTTTACTCGACAAATTAAAGTGGTCTTGAGTTATAATATAATATAAGAGTACAATAACAGAAAATCGTTTAATCAATAAAAAAAATAAACAACTTTCATCCGAAAGGTAATAAATACTTCATTTGTCAGATAAGTTGAAAATTGAAAAATCTTCCATGCTGGACTGGGAGCGAAAGAAAAACGTAGAATGTGCCAGCTGCTTCTCTTCCCGGGCATACTGTAAAAGTCAGTTAAGGGACAGAGGTTTGATTGGTGATTTTTTGTGGGCGATAGGCTGACCCCCTGTCACTACAATAGTCTCTTTCCATCTTTATAATACCTCCAAATTTGTCAAACGTGATATCAGATGGTCTTGTAACCTCTGGTGTTCTGCCTACCCTATAAGGGATACAGGTGTGACGTTATGTATGTATGTATATTGAAAAATCTTTATTCAGTATCTTTACACATTAACTTAACAAATGGCAGAAGTCTCCTTTTATGTATAAACCTGTGTTAGGAGACACCCATAAGTTTTATCTGACGATTAAAGAATCAGGCATTAACTTTTAACTCAACGTTTCAATTTTATTGGGGTTTAAAATAGTAGTTTATGAAACTGTCACATAATACCTAGTTATGTGCAGTTTCATACACTACTTCATCTAATCTCATACACTGAAGATATTTATTCCCGCCATTATCGCGCATGCGCCAAAACGCGCCGCGCGGCCAAAGAATGTAACGTAGCGCGGCGCTCGCAGGACACAGATAAAAAAATGGAATCTATGGTCTGTTATCTGTATCGAAATGAAAAAAAAAAATATTATAACATTGTATTGTTCGAGGTAGTGTGTTATAATTTATTTTTTTAATTTCATTTCGTTATACTATTTTAAAAAGTATGTCAATATAAATTCGTTCTGAGTTTTATATTTAGAATATTATGATATGAGAGTAGATAAAATATGTTACCTATTTAATAATAAATCATGCAAACGAAGCCGCGACCACATCTAGAGCTGCTAAAAACACTGATTTGCTTACACGGCGGGTTACAGTGCACAGATCTGTGGCTTGTCGTCGTTAATTGCCGTCGTTTGCTTAAAGCGGCAGTTATTGATAACTCGATTATCCGTAGGGCTGTTAACATAGAAAAGAAAATAAGGATTTTTTTATAAAATATACAGGACAAAAGTCAGTTTTTAGTCACGGTCGAAATTTTTTTCTATGTGATCAAAATGGTTTGATCTGTAGTTTATGACTACACAGCACTAAAAACGTTTCCATCTAATTGTATGTACTTAGTCATAAAGTGTAGATTAATCTTAAATTTTACTCACAGAGATGAATTTTGAAATTTTAATTTATGAAAAATATTTAAAGAAAAATTTGTTTTTCAAAATTCAATCCAACTCATCATTCCTAATCTGCTATTAAAATATAATTGACTATTATAAGCGGACCCTGTATATTTTCAGCAGGATGATTTATCTACCTTAAGGTCTGTGAGGAATCTCCTGAACGAGATTGATGTTACGATAAATTATAAATTTCGTTTTTATTCCTTTATTGTTTTTATTATTTTGTTCCTACTTTTATAATTTCTAGGACCTAGAAATAATAAAAGCTCATTTTATCATAACCTACCCTACGAGTATCAAATAGATACAGAGCATAAACGGCCATGTCTTTTGGATGGCAGATAAATATCTCCATACTATCCTAACAAAAGGGGCCTTGACAAATGGACAGACAGACGGACAACAAGGTGTTTCTAAAAGGGTGCCATTTTTTTCTTTTAGCGTACGGAACCCTAAAACTGATTGCATTGTGCAGGGACCGAACCCGCGACCCCTACTGTCAGCGGTTGATAGCCTCGCAGATACCCCAGCGCCGCACCGCACCGGTACATACATTGTAAGTATAAGGTGGGTGCACCATGGAAGGCCGTGATCCTTGGAACGCTAACTATAAAAAAGTCGGTGTTATAGTCATTTACATGATTTAAGCTTCTTCTGTACTATTAGAAAAAGCAGGTATTTTGATCGTTACAACTCTATTTTTAAGTTGAACGATTTATTTATAATATTGGCCTGTTCCTATTAAGGCCAAATGGAATACCTTTATAAAACATAAGTTTATTCAGTAGGGATTACATCAATCAATATATATAAAACTGTTCCGTTACTGACTGAGTGACTGAGGTACTGAGTGACTGAGTGACTGACAGACAACGTACAGCCGTAACTACTGGACGTAGAGAGCTGAAATTTGAAACATACATTCTTTAGGGGATGGAGGGGTGCACTAAGGAAGGAATTCCCGAAATTCCCACGGGAACGGGAAATATAGGACTTTTTAGTTTGTATGAAAAATCTTATTCCTTGAGTGCACCGATGTGAAACTTGGTGTAAAGGTTTTTCAATGTGTGTCTGATTGTGTCATGAAAAGAATTCCCGAAATCCCCACGGGAACGGGAAATATATGATGTTTTAGTTTGTATGAAAAAATCCCATTCCTTGAGTGCACGGATGTGATACTTGATATAAAGGTTCCTCAATAAGTGTCTGTTTGTATTATGGAAGTAATTCCCGAAATTCCCACGGAAAGGGGTTGGACTTTTTAGTTTGTATGAAAAATCTTATTCCTTGAGTGTACGGATGTGATACTTGGTATGAAGGTTCTTCAAAGAGTGACTGGTTGTGCTACGAAAAAAAGTCCCAAAATTCCCACAGGCACGGAAAATATATGATTTTTAGTTTGTATGAAAAAAACTTATTCCTTGAGTGCATGGGTGTGATACTTGGTATAAAGGTTCTTTCAGTGGGTGTCTGGTTGTATAGTTTCTGAAATTTCCACGAGAACGGTAGTTAAACGCATACGAAGTTGCGGGATAAAGCTAGTTTAGAATAAAAATAATTAAACTCTGTGTTCGACAATAAAATAAAGTATTACTTGACAATTTGTTTCTTTCATTTGTTCCGTAAATAAACGACTTTAAACGGTTTATTCGTTAAGGCCTTCCATGGTACACCCACCTTACTTATTTTATCTTGTATACCTATTTTATACCTAAGGTTCGTTGCCCCATCATTTTAATTTATTCATAAATGATCATTCCCAAAAGTGTAATAGATACTAGCTACCTAATTAATTTAATCCAAAACTGGCCATTAAGTGTAATCCCGTGCTAAGTGCTAATACTTACGGACAACGTTTGCCATCAAATAATAAAATATTCAAAACTACCCAGATAACCAACAGAATTGTCTGCATATCTGATGCACGATAATAATCCTTGGCTGTAAACTTTTTGGTTTATAAAAATCAAATTCAAAAATTCAAAAAGTTCTATTCATCTTAGGAATTTCACAAAACACTTGATGAAGTCAGTCATCACATACTTCGCCTTTAACTAGTTGTTGATAGTGGTTAAATAAGATATTACAGTAGACCAAGAGACAAAAAAGCCAGCGGAAAAATACTCTTGGTACTCTTTTTCAGTCAGAATTATCAAATTAATACAAATAGGTACAGTACAAATTGACCGTGACATGAAAAAAAAACAAACACAAGACAGCTAATTGTGAGAGCCAATGTCATGCCACAACCAAATTGCTTACATAGTAGGTGCAATGAGCTATGGATGCAGAATACACATTTTTTAAACGACACCTATATACATTTTAATTTTTAAATAATTGGCGCATCCTCGTCATAACTCATTTCTTATGATAAGCCATATGCAGGGCCATAAATTTGTCTGCTGGGTGACGAGGAGGTTTAAGACCATAAACCACTGAGGTCTCTGGATGTCAGGATTATTCAGGATTCCGAAATCTAGCATAACCTTACGGCTGCTCTATGCAAGTGTACAGCGCCCGGGACCAACTGCTTAAAACGGTCTCCGTAGCCCAGAAGTCGTCATAAGCAATTAATTAACTTCTTGCAGTAGTGCATCTTTACAAGTTCTTTAAAACACTTACACGTTACACGGAAAGGATGAGTGAAAGTAGATTTACGAAAGAGGTGTACAAAGCAAAAATGGATGGTGTTGTCAGAAGGGGCCGGCTTAGGCGAACGTATGCCGATCAAATTAGCGACATTTTGAAAAAGGACCTAGTCAAAGGAACCCGTAACCGGCGATCATGTATGAAAAGATTGATGAACGTGGAGAAAGCGAAAGACGTATGTTGGTAATTGGTGTTCCCTTATCTCTGCCTACCCCAAAAGGAGACAGGCGTGAGGTTATGTATGTATGTATGTTAAAGTTTTTTTTTTTATAAATTATGGATGGGACGTTTGTCTTCCATGCCACCTGATGTTAAGTGAACATGAAGACTAAGGTGGTACACGTCCATTCACGAGAAACCTATTCACTCGACACTTAAAAGTACCGGGACTATACTGGTCAGGGAAAATAGACGCAGGCAGTTCATTCCAAACCTTGGCGACCCGTATCAAAAAGGAACTGTCAAAGCGCTTAGTTCGACTTTTCGGAATATCTACCACATACGGATGGAAGTTCTGTCTGCGTCTAGTAGTCCGATGGTAAAAGGGTGAGGGTTCAATTTGTTCAAACAGAGCACTCGCGCACTCACCAAAATGTATCCTGTAGTACACGGTTAGACACGCAACCTTACGGCGATGATCTAAGGTCTGCAGTTTTTTGGTTGTAAGATCGACGTCATTAATTAGTTTACGGGCTTTTCGGTCAACGGAGTCCAGCGTTTCTAGTTGATATTTGGCTGAACCATCCCAAAGATGACTGCAGTACTCCATGCATGATCGCGCTTGTGCTGTAAAAAAAGTATCTGCAGATTTAATTTGTGACGATAGTTCGTTCTTACTATAAGAAAATGGAACGTAAAATGTAAATGCATTGAAGGTACTTACATACATACTGGTAGTACAGACTGCAACAGAATTATGTATACCACCTTGGACGATCGCGATCACGACGATGCATACTGTGTGTGTACGGGAGACTGGGTGGTATACAAAGAAAGAAAAAAGAAGAAAGAATATATTCATTTGTTAGAATGTGGTAAATACAGTAATTAAATACAGGGTGACTGGTAACAAATTTTAGATACTGAAGGAGAGCACTCTGTACTCGATTATGATCACAGTTATTTTATAAAACGTACTTATTTTTTTACCAGAATTCCCTAAATAAATAAAGAGGCATCCACTAAGTATCTATTGTATAACACTGATGTAACCATGCATTGCGTAATGAATTGTTTAACTTTTGGTTAAGTTTACTCTGTAAATACTTTATATGTATTTTTCTCTTTATGTTTGATCTCATCACGTCCTCGAATTTCGAAAGTCACCCACCAGTCACCCTGTATATATACATAATTCTATTGAACTCTGTACCTACCTAGCATCTTTTGTTCGAAAGGCGCTTGTTCCTATTATAGCCAAAATAACTTCCTACCTCTAATAGAACTCGTGTTCAACACAAAGGGTGTTACAACAACAATAGCTTTAGGCTTTTCCTGCCTAAGCGTTAACTCGACAATGCATCAGTGGATCCAATGGTTGTTTATTGGCCTTCATAAGAAAAGCATAGGGCATAAAATATTTAAATACTTACTATGCAAAATAACATAAAAACAGTCGACTTAAATAAACCACTCTGACGTGAAACCATAGCCCAATGTTCTTTTAGAATACCTCAGATATCTATACAATTATTAATTTCATCTGAGGCGTCCGCATTTAAATTGGCATAATGGTAAGATAATATTTTTTTTTACCACTGAGGAATATTTGCGTAGAAATTAATTGAATTTCAGTTCAGTTCAGAAAAAGCAGCGGGGTTTTATGCTCTTTTAATAAATAGGTACTTCTTCATTTCTTCGAGTAACTTTTTCATTTGTTTTTTTCGAAGCCAAAATAATGCAAAGTTGCGGACAAGGTTGAACTTCGCTGAAACAGTTGCGAAAGTTATGAAAGCGACAGCCCTGCGCGACGCGTGCTGGGCTCGCCTCGGCTCGGCTCGGCATTGTTCGGGGAGCCTCGTGCTCGGCTCGCACGTGTAGCCACAACGTGAGTCCACCGTAAACACACTCCATGAAAGTTATTAATTCAGTGGCCTTTTATCAACTCGAAACCTTGTTGTTTAAGGTTATCTGGTATTTGAGTGTCACGTTGTTTTATATCACAAAGCGGGTGTTTGTTTATTCTTTTGTTAATTCGCTAATATAGTATAATCGGATTTTGTTTGTTTGTATAATCAGACATCAAACAACGAAGTCGTTGTGGTGCCGTGGTTACTGTGCATATCAAACGATAGCGCAGATTAAGCGCGTTCGGTGCGGCTAGTATTAGGATGGGTGACCGCCGATCATTTACTTCTCTCTCACGACGACTTCCGTGCTACAGGGGGCACGTTAAGCAGTCGGTCCCGGGTGCTGTATACTTGTGTACAGTAGTCGTTAGGGTTTGTCAGAAGCCATTTCGGCACCCTGAAAATTCGGCCCAGCTTGGTGGATTACGCCCTAAACCTCCTCGTCACCCAGAGGAGAGACTTATAGCCCTGCAGTAAAGTAATTAAACGGAGTGCCTGCACATCAAAGTGTTCTGTATTCCGCCGCTAGATGGCATTAGTTTATTGAAAAATAATTAAATAGATCTGTAGTAGACTTTAAAAGCTTATAGAAAAATTATGTGGTATAGTCTAGCTAATGTAAGTAGAGACTGAAAACCCTGGCGAATTTGAAAAGTAGCATCATGGTAACCCTTACATGGATTAAACAAACTTGATACTTTTACAAAAGTATCGTATAAAATAACAAAATTGGCACTGTCCTACTTTTGATGAGAAGTATATTATTAAAATGATAGGCAACTAGTATTAATCAAGTTTAAAATAAAATAACAAAATACAATAAATATTTTTATTCACTGTAATCAAAATCTGAATCCAGCAATTCTGTATGAAATAATTTGTCAGTCACTGGTATCGCTGTTTTCTACATTGATCATGAAACTATGTAAATTTTCATTTTTTTATTAATTTTCAAATACGAAAATTCCAAAATCTCAATTACCAAAACCACCAATAAACGTTCGTTTGGCAACAGTGACAACAGAAAAACGACTTTGACAATCATGGTAGTACTGCCATATAAACAGTTTGCAAAAACCCCCAGTGTCTACTTTCGTTAGCCAGACTCTATCACCCTTTTTCCTTTGGTTTGACGTCTTTCCTTTCAAGCGAAGTCACCTTATAATTATTGTAGTTGTTGACACTTTCCGCTAGGGGCGCTAATGACGCACGGGTGTAAACCGGGAAACTCTTGGTTACTGGTAAAACTTCATCTAGTTTTGATTGCATTTTTTCGTTTTCAGCGACCGCAACAGCGAATTTAGTAATTTTCTAGGATGAGGAGATAATATTTTGGAAACATTTTTAATCTATAAAATCATAGAGCTTTGCTAATATTAATAAATCATAATTAATAATTAACTACATAATATATTATATTGCTCAAAAATAAAGTTTACACACGGGAACCGAGTAGGTACTAGTTACCTACGCAATGCTTTTTTTTTTTTTTATAAGTGACTAAACCTGCGTTAGACCTCAATCTCACCTGATGGTAAGTGACGATGAGGTCGAAGATAAGCACACGGGTTTAGGAAGGAACTGGCTCTTTATACAATATTGCCGGAACACATTACCGCCGGAGCGGTAACATTTGGCAGCAGACTTTATATAAAGGGTGGTCGCTAGCCAGGCGGACCCAGAAGGGATCCTACCACCAAGCTGTATATGCTATACCTACTGACATAATATCAATCGCTCCAAAGGGAAAGGTTACGTGAACACTGCGTAACTATTGCCGCAGCACAGATATCTACAGTAATTCAACTCGGCCGCATCTTGAAATAAATACTCAATACTTTCTTGCAAACATAATTTTACAGGTGACAGTTTATAATAATAGTTAATTTACAGTAATAATCAGTAAAATTATGCACATTTA
The DNA here is from genome assembly GCA_944452665.1 of Stenoptilia bipunctidactyla. Taxonomy (NCBI): domain Eukaryota; kingdom Metazoa; phylum Arthropoda; class Insecta; order Lepidoptera; family Pterophoridae; genus Stenoptilia; species Stenoptilia bipunctidactyla. The sequence continues at coordinate 22,597,372 of OX101740.1, read as the reverse complement.
GATATTGCAATGGAGGAGAGGACATTTGTAGTAATTTTTAATTAGATTTATTGCTTAGATACAAAAAATATTCGTCAATTCACTTATACCTATTTATGTCTTATTAATTTAAATTTGTCAATCAAGTATTCATTGGTCGTGTAATAATTTTGTTTTTATTAGGAGTTGTTTTAGTAAGAGCGTGAATCTTTTGTCATTGGTTTCATGTTTGATATATTCCGGTAAATGATTCCTACAGCGCCGCGGTCCGTTCACCTGTGATAGGGCTGTCCACCTTCAGCGTATTTGCCTACTTTGTGTTTACTTTCATTTAGTTTAGTGACTGCAAATATACTTTTTTTACATAAACAAATAAAATACTTTGTAAATTGAATAGGAAGTTTTCAACAAAAAAACGTTTCGTGTCAAAAATCCATGTTTACGTTTAAATAAATAACAAATCGGTCTTATAAATTAGCGACAGAAAAATATTTGCGTCTCGACTGAGACGTACGAAAAGATGTATTATTAAATGTAATTGTATAAACAATCCGCATATTGACGTAAAGCTCAATCAACAATTATTTCGGCATGCAGACACTCGCAACTGGCTGCATGCCGAGCGCATGCCTAGATCGAGCCAGGAGCTCGCGTTCCGTCCGTTTGTATGAAGTTAATTACTGTATATATCGTACTGTGCTATTACCTACGTCAATTTTGTACGTAGGTACAAGTGGGTAGTGAACTAGGGCAGTAGTAATACTATTTTAGAGACAAAGCAAAAATACTTATTCTGTAATTAAATGTTTATTAATGATAGTAAACTACAAACAATGCGCAATGGCCATAAGTTTTCTCTTTGCCAGATGTCCTGGGTTCAAATCCGGATATTTATCTCACCAAATCATGGATTATTATATTATCTTAACACGATTCATACTAATTACGCCTAATGTTTTAAACGTCGGATAAAAGTTCTCTGACAAATAATAGTTTTACTGCTCGGCGGAATAAAGTTGTTTTATAATATTTTAGAATCGCATGACATAGGACGAGACGAGCTGGCTGAAGTATTTTATTTAGGCTATTTTATTGATGGCTTACATGTTTGAAGTGGTCATAATCACTGAAAAGACTTTACTTAAATTATTAGCAGTACCAATACGCTCGTGGACCATTTTTAATAGGGCCGCCAGACTGTTGAAAACACGTTGAAAACCAATGCTTCCAACCAAGGTTAAGGAAGGTTAAGTTGTTGTCAACCAATTCCGAGTCATCCACACTGTTATAAACGGTGGTTTCCAACAAGGAGACAAACAAGAACACAAGCCAAGGTCACGCCAGGCCACGCCCCTTAGGTAATCGTCAGTGTGCTCTGATCTCTCGCGTTGGCAACATCTTCGCGATGGCAGTTTTTTATGCAATTGAGGATACAAAGAAGGAAAGGTTGAAACGCAGGATAAAAAGCTACAAAACTCGAGTCATTTCTAGTAATAGTTACATAGTAAAATATACAATAACAAGCGTACACACTGTCCTAAAAACAGACATACATCTACATAGATAACGCAAATGCATATACTTTGCGTGTCCGAACCCCGACCAAGCGTCAAGGTTGGTCGCCTCTATATTTACATAATATGTATTGTAATATGCGTGTATGTATGTCTGTTAGAAAATCGAGTCCACAATATCAATATCGTTCTTAATAATCGATTTCATCGGCGGTATCGGTGTCTCTGAATCTTTTTGTATTTTCCAGTAATAAACATCAGCTGTGACGTCACAATAGGTCTTAAAAAGTCGGCACGCTTGATTCGAATACAAATCGTGGCACTTACGTTGTCTATGTATATGTATGTCTGTGATTCTAAACACCGCCGTTTCCAACCCGCCAAGGTCATGTAATTTGGTTGTCAACAGCCGTATTCACTGTTGGAAACACGTTGTAAACTAGCAATGTCACCTTGGTTTGATGTTTTGTTTCCAACAGTGTATTTCGGCTTTAACAAATAAACTGCTATATCTAAGGCGCGAAAATATGAGCATGCTTGGTATAAAATTATCAATAGTATTTGCCGCTGCTTCAATTGTGATAGGAGTACCCCGTTCTGCAGAAGAGCTAGAACCTCGTTGAGCTACCACTTTCTTAGGCTTTTGCACCGTAGTGACTTTTTATTCTTCTTAGTTGATGTCGAAACACATGACCAAGGTAGGAAATTATCCGCTTTTTGACAGTGAGCATAAGGTTGCATTTCTGGCCTACCCATTTCTAGAATGCTTCGTTGGTCACTTTCTTTCTTGCTTATAGATAGCATCCGTCTGTATTTCCACATTTCAAATGCTTCTAATCGTCTTCAGGTCGTCCAGGCCTCACAACCATACAGTACAATGGGCCAGATGTGACAATGAACTAACCGAGAGCGTAACGCGATGCTAATGTTACGACTACAAAGAATAGTTTTCATAGTGTTGAAAGCACTGCGAGTTTTTCTATCCGGAATTTAACCTCTAGCTCACTATCCCACTTCTCGTTTAGCCATGTACCCAAGTACCTATTTGTATTTCTGCACTTTTTCTAGATTTTGGCCTGACACTTTTATGGAAGAATTAACATTGGCTTTTCCAGAAATTACCATGTACATACTTCGTCTTTTTAAGGTTCATTGTAAGACCAGCTTTTTGACTGCAACACTCTTCTAAACTCTCCATCATAAGTTGTAGGTCGGACGCTGAAGAGGCTATTAGTACCGTGTCATCAGCGTAGCGAATGTTGTTTATAAGTCGCCCATTTACCTTCACACCACAGTCAAGTTCACGCAAAGCTTTAGTTATTATTGCTTCTCAATACAAATTGAAGATTATAGTAATAGGTAGTGACTACACATCATCAATATTTCACATTCTACTGAGAGAAAATTATTTCTTGCAATTCTTGATACGTTACTTGATACGCTTCTATTGACATTTTAATATTTACCCCTCTCAATTTGTTAATACTAGCCAAAGGACACTCTTCTTACTTTAAAAAATACAAAAAATGAACCAATTACAATAATAACATACAAGTGATAAGGTTTTTTAATTTTGACAACTTTCTTCGAGATAACTCAAACTTGCTGTACTGGTTGAGCAGCGGCCGGCGATAATTGTATGAAAATCCATATCTGTCGTGTTTAGCGGCCAAATAAATTACTATGTAAAATCGTGTAATTTAATAATGAGAATACTGAGAATATAAAAAACCGACTTCACATCAAAACTTTGGCTGAGTTGAAAATGTCATCAATGTAAACATTCTCCGAAATCATACATATTTTTTCAAAAGTACCTGACCGATTTCAATGAAAATTATACGGGACCAACTATAAAGTATCCTCTATCATATCAAACAACAATTTTCAAAATCAAGTCATAATTGTCCGAAATATCGTGTAACAAAGACACAAAAAAAACATACAGACGAATTGAGAACCTCCTCCTTTTTTGGAAGTCGGTTGAAATGGAACGATCTTCTGCTCCGCAACATGGCGACCAAAGAGGTAACTTATCAAAGGTTTATTTAAATTTCGAACTGGCTTTCACATAGAAAAGAAATAGAAAAAAAATACTTCGGCGCGTAAAAACTATTGTTATTAGTTGTTCGATGAATTGTTCGACTACCTAGAAACAGGCTCCCAGAAGGTGCTGATACAAAACCATTCGTATAGATAATAATAAGTATCTTAGAATAAAGGAATAAAAGAAACAGTAGAATTACTTTTTTAATAATTTTATTTTCCCAAAAAAGCCGTCTCGTTTTAGAGATACTACGGTACACTACATTCCTAGTCTACCAACTACAATTTAAAAGAAAACTAGATGATCTAACAATCTACATATATTCCAGGCACTTAATGTGAAGTCTATTACGTAGTTGTTACAAAAATACAAAAGATGAAAATTATGTAGGTATTATAAAATAACTCAGTATAATGCTAAGAAAGATGTATAAAGGTAATTCCAAGTCTAAAAAAAAGATTGTTATGTTTCTTAATTAAAGGGCTCTACACAATGCAGATAAATTTTCTTTGTGGCCAGTTCCTCTGATGTTGCAGTTGCAATTTTTTTTTTACTGCCCAGCTGAAAGTTGTACCACTGTGTTGTTAATTTCAAGAAGTTCTTCAAGATACTCTTCGTCATTCATGATGGTTGCAAGGCGGTTCAGGATGGACAGCAACTTGCCATCTCGAAGACGCAGTTGATCGTTGCACTGTTCTACTTCATCTACAACTTCATCAGGGATCTGGAACATAAAAAAGACATTATTAGAAGATGGCATTAAATATATCAAAATCACTCTTTTATCGAGTATTCAGTCAGATCTAGCGAATTTGACTGACTATCTATATCTTTCTAATAATAAAGCTACAACGCGACGGTATAAGTTTTTATAAATGTCTAAAAATAGGCAATAGACAAATTTATATCCATTTACAAAAACTGTGATACAAACTATTGTTATCTTGTAGTTTTTTCGCGTGCTAAATAAAAGACGTGATCTACGCATGTTTATTTTAATGAGTTTTAATTAGTCCACGGTGTAATGATAACCTTCTTGATAGCAAAAATGTAACTTAATTACTTTCATGTTGGTAACCTACGTAAGTAATAACAGGTATTTTCTATACCGAGTTTATTTTAAGTGGTTTTGTACGGGCAGGAACGTACAGTTTGTAGCGTCAGCATTTTACCTCATAGTCAGTTAATTCATTCAATTGAATTCAGTATTATTATAGCAGTAGTGGTGTCAACCGGTCATCAAGCTACTTAATATCAATGCGTTCGCGTCCAAACATTATCATTTAACATCAAATAGTTTAAGTTCTATAGATCAATAGGTATATCAATTTTTTTACGACCGGCTGGTGTATTGGTAACATACATTGCCTTCTATGCCAGAGGGTTCGAATCCCGGCGGCGGCGGATATCGGTGTGATGAACACAGATATTAGCCGTCAAGTCATGGATGTTTATATGTTTATTTAAGTTTATTCTAATAAAAAATATGTATTTATTCAATATGTATGTTTATATATGTCTTAATTATATCAGTTATCTAGTATCCATAGCACAAGTTCTTTAAGACACTTAATTTGGGGTAGATAATGTTGTGTGAGTGTCAGAAATATTTATTTATTATTATTATTTATTATCAATCAGTTTTCTACTATCAAATATCTTTAATTCTATATCATATATCAACGAAAAGGGTGTGCAAACCGTACAGGTTTATAATAATACTCTTTGTTGAAACTAATGTTGAAAGTTAGTATCTGCTAAAAAATATTTGTTAAAAAACGTTAATTAATAAGAAACCTGAATCGTGGCAACTTAGAACAATTTGAAAGGATTGTTGTTTTTTTAAAGGTTTCACAGTTCGGTATCGCACATAGATTTGAAACAAATCAAAAAATTGTAAAACCTGCTTATTATTTATATACTTAGTGAGTATCTGAATTTTGCTGAATAAATATTTAATAACATTTCAAAATAATGTTCACTATTATTATTTTATTGCAGGTTCTTTCTTAAAAGTACTAAGAAAAAGTATATAAATCAGTATATAAAGTATATCTGTTCTCGAATTTCATAATCTCACGATTAAAAAACTGTCAATTTTCATAAATAAAAAACCATACTTTTTAAGTATCCATTAGCTAAGAAAACCAAGTCGAAAACATTACGATAAAACGATCACACTGACCAAAAATACCCTCTGAAAAATTGCTCCGCATAATTGACTTAAGTGACGGTAGCCAAATGCTTTTCTCCTTCTCTTATAACCATTTTTTTCCCCCGTAAATAATAACACATCTTATAAAGATAATTAATTTCATCCTCTTGTTATTAAGTCAAATAAATTGGCGTCCTTGAAGATCAGACTGACAAGCCAGTTCACTTTTCTACATTCACTTAAGTTTAATATGTTTCTAGAGACGGTATTTCTGAAAAAAGCTGTCTACTTTCAGGGCCACATTAAGTGGGTCCATTTATTACGTTAAAGTTACTTGAAATGCCTCTCAACTCTGAATGTATATGTCACTCAGAGTAATTCAAAATTACGGCCTTTAATTGTATGGTAGCAAAATCTCCTACAAAAAATGGTTAACTTTGAAAAGTTTTTCTTACCTTTTGCAACTCCAAAAAGGTTTCGAACTTGAGCTTCTTGCGCAGTTTTCCGGAGTTTCCGTCGAAGAACATGGTGAACTGCTGGTCCTTGAAGGGCATGTTCTTTAGAGGAAAGTAGATGCCGGCGGTAAGGTGGCCCTTGGGGTTACGTGCCAGCAGAGATCTACAATACACAGAGATGAATCTTTTAGTTAACCTTACACAGTTGAAAATATACATTCTTTTTAAGGAAGTTTCAACCCGCGTTTGACCTTAATCTCACCTGATGGGTAAGGGCAAGGTCGAAGTTTAAGAAGGTTGGAGAAGGAACTGGTTCTTCATAAAACATTCCCGGGGTACAGAAGGCAGAACATCAATAGTTACAAATCTGTCAAAAAAATTTACTTGAATGTGAACTCTATGCATTCGACATTAAGTTAAAATTGGTTTGGGAAATTTGACAGGTTGATCTGCTGTCTTCTGTACATAAATGAAGGTGTGTGATGTGTCCGGTGATATTTGGTTTTGTATCGTGGGTGGTTGCTTGACAGGCCAACTCCGAATGGGTCCTATAACCTAACGGGGTGAGCATTAGTCGCCATTAACGACACGTTTATCCAGGATGACAGGATTGGGAATATAAATTTAGAAGTCTACATTTCCAAATTTTTAGAACATGTTGATAAGTTGTACATACAGGCTAAGAATAATGGGATCAAGGTGCCAAATACCCTTGGTTACCTTCGCGTTACTCGTATTACATCTCAATCACACATACTGCAAAGGCTTAGTTTTACTGCTGTTAAATATATAATTGACACTAATGTCCCGTGCACGAATAGGTGTAGCTTGGTCCTGAGACTTAACAGCTGTTATTACACTGTAGAACAGCTGGTAGTTCTCAGTAATCATCCCATGCTATATTATAGCTATTAATATTCAAAAGATCGTCTATAGTAAAAATGCTCACCTTAAATCCCAAACGAGGTTTCTCTTTTCGGTGACATTGATAGCTGACAGATAGGGCTTGGCGATATAGATCAGTGACAGACGATCCTTGACGGCGGTTCCGCGAGTCTCCCGCTCGTGCCACTCCACGTAGTTGTGGTTCTGTAGATTCATCTGGTAGTTGTACTCTTTGCGGCAGTGGGGCTCGTCAGATTGAGTGAACCAGCCTGCGGAATGAAAGGTTTAATAAGATGTTGTTGAGGTTTGTAGATATTAAGTGTTTGTATTTGAAAATTTTAGAAATATGTTTGGCTAGGAAATAGAGAACTTACCGGTGTGTGGGTAGCATCTATCAGCCATGACTGTGACTACTCTTGAGATATGGTATCCTAAGTCAGACAGGAATACTCCTGGCCTGCCCGCTACCTTCACTTGAATAGCCATCATGACGTGGTCCTTCTCAGTCTCGACGAGGAAGCCCTGAGGCCCTGGATAAGAGGTGGTATAGTCAGTCAGATCTTCGATGTTCTCATCGCAAGACACGAGCATCATAGCGTTGGTGATTCCAGGGAAATCCTTCTCCAAAACTTTCAGGGTCTTCATGACTTCCATTCCGAGGCCGACGCATGTGTGTTTATGAGCGCGAATCGGTGGGACGTACTTCGGGAAGAACTCCTTGAGGGTGGGGTCGGGGCTGGCCATGTACGAGTCATAGAGCGTGAGGAAGTTGTTGATGGAATCGTAGTTCTCAGAGACGACGAGGCGGCTTAGTAGCGCCTCAGCCTTGGCCACCAGATCCTCGTACTGCGCGAGGGAGAGGTGCAAGGCGCGGCGCGGGGCTCCCCAGCGCGGCGGCGGCAGGGGGTGCTCGGGCGGCCACTGCGGGCCGGTGGGTAGAGGCACGGGGCCGAGTCAGCTCAACCACTCGGAGCCCCAGCGGCCCGTGACGCGGCGCACGGCGCGCTCTTCGCTCGACGTCGACGCCATCTCCACGGGGCCGGAGTACCCTCCTGCTGCCCCAGTGGCCTCCACGCTACCGCACGCTTCCGGAGACCACTCTTTATCCATAATTAACGGTTTTATATTTAACGTATCTGTAAACAAACAACATTCTATTAGCGAAATGATAAGCGAGGACGCGTGAAAGTATAAATAATGGAGGCAATGCTGTCTGGATACAGGATAAATTTAGTTCCGACTGACGTCAGCAGTGCGTCATTCGCGCTGTGTACGGTATATTTGCGCGAGTGGCACGCCGCCAGGCAATGCGTCTGCCGTCCTAATATGGATTCCAGCTACCTACTTGTAATCTATTTCATAAGTACACTGTCATGCTCAGCTCAAGGACAGAACGAGTCATTCTACGAAAAGGTTTACGATTTGTAAACTTTTCTTATAAAACACAGAACCGTTAAAGATATGGCATAAAACTATAAATACATAATAAGTCGCATCAGATTCTCATCTCAAAATAGTTCGGTAAGAAAACTGTTCAATATTTTATAATTCAATCTCTGATTCTAATTGATATTCAATCAAAATTGATTATTACCAATTATGACAATCAGCTGGTATTCAAACAGTTATTACAGTAATCATTGACTAATTCTCTCGATTACTAATTGACTCAATTGCAGGACATTCCCTGTACTGGAGAATTCCAGTAATCAGACATCTTTATTGCGCTACGAGTTAGCAACTGAAGAATCCAATTTAGCAGAGTAGCCCGAAGGTCAGCGCGCCCGCGGCACGAGACCATCACGCGACAGTAAAGAGGTTATATGTGAAATTAGAAAATACGCAAATACAATTTTCAACTTTAGAATTATGATAAACTGACAAAGTTGACAGTAAATGTCACATGAAAAAACTGCGACTTGTTTTGAAATATTTTTGAGATCTTACCTGATTTACTAAGGAATATTTCTGGAGATGATTGCATGAACATTTTGTTGCCTTTTTTATGCCGTACGTATCCTTCAAAGAATTCGCAACAAGTACAAACGAAAAACGGAAATAATTCGTAGAATTTTAACACATTTAAATTAAGTAACTCATTGTTCTATGAATTATCAGTTGCGGGAAATAATGGTTTGGTTCTTGATAACGAAACACGGCTATTGAAACACCAGTTTTCTGGAATTTTAACTCTACATCGTAGTAATGTTTATTTACAAATTATTGAATGTCAATGACGGCCAACTACAGATTGACATTTAACCTGATTCATATTATACTCTTTCGAATAAGATTTAAATTATACTGCTAGCTGCTAGTTACATCAAGCCCGCGAGCTTATTTGAAGGCATAGAAGCCCTATCATGGTGCATTATGGAAAGTTATTCTGTGAAAATTATAATGTAGAGCAAGGTTTAGCAGTTAACGTCTAACGGGGTCAATTAAACATGTTACACATTGTACGTGATTCAGACGAAGATTGATGATAGAACGACAGTTACTCATCAATGTAAATTAGAAAAGGATAGGTAGACTGTGCAGCACTGTACTCTTCAAGAGCCTGCTCCGGTCCATTGAGACCGAACCTCGAAGGTCCTAGTAACGAGTTATGGTTAATAAATAAAAGAGTTCAACGTACCCATAGCTGGCTTTAGCCGGTGCAGATCCTTGATTGTTCTCTCGGAGGTGTGTCTGTGTTTACTTCGAAAAGAAAACTGGTTCTAGATGCGTTCGCGCGGTCTATATAAACCTTATTTTCCTTTGAAGCCGCCCCCGCGCCCCGCGCCTCCCTCTTCATGCGTCATCCGATGTTGAATCGAGATTCTCCCGATGTGTGCTGTTTACCACATTCAAACGATTCTCCGAAGTGTGTTTAACTACAAATAAACACAAACATACGCATTTGATTGTATTTGTGTGTGTAAGTCTCGCGTCAAAACAAACACAGCGAAAGGTCGCGTGTTCCAATGTTTATAATGCTTACAAATATAACCGTTTTAAGTATAGTTATGTAGGTTCCCTAATCTCATTAGCTGATAGAGCAAGCTATGTCAATAATAAAACGTGCTTATATAAACGTGACTTGGTAACAACTATAAACATGTGGTTTTTACAATGTGACACACAAAGTAGACTATTTTCATTAGATTATTTAAATTCTTACATTGTTGTTGTATAAGTAAGATTGTTATAGGTAGGTATAGTGTATAGTGTGTGTTATGTGAAGAGTGACCCCTACTTCTGGTACTCTCTAAATGGGACCATCCTTAATATAAAATCTGTGGCCAAATAAAATCGCTCTCTGGACAAAGTCCAGTTTTTTAGTAACATTTGATGAGGAGCCTAATTTGGGCGCGTTTTTTCATATTTCACTTCATTGTAATGTATCGTATAAAGTTCAAAGCGTTTTTAATTAATATAAAAGTCAATCACAGTCCCGTGTCATGATCAGAAGCAAAAATACCTTTAATTGTTTATAATATCAATATCTTAGGAAATTAGGACAGGTACGATCATACGTAAGTCACTAAATAAATCCTCAATAAAAATTTTATTTCACTACGAAAATAGAAGTGAAAACCAATGTTTTGGCATAACTGTTAATACTTTTCAATAGTTTCTGATACGTATATGGAGAGGTGACAGACAGGCACAGAAAAACTAGAGGTTACTTCAGAACATTTTTCACGAGTATGCTTTGGAATTTGTTTCGAAGATTTAAATAGTGTTAATACCCTAACAAGCACGTAGGTTACATAATGTTACGTCACCACCACTTATGGACTACAGCTGTAACTACAGGGGAACTACCGATACGTTGATTGACCTATAACGAAGATTCGCTATTTTCTTGAAATAGGTAATGGAGGTGGCATAATTATGTTTTTTCCAAACTTCGCCTAAATTTTGCGTTAGAAAACCACTACTTATACATCATACGGTGAATATGGGGATGGTCTAACATAACTGTATCGTGAAAAGTAAATTGAGTTTCTTGTGTAAAAGCTACCTGTTAATGGAAAAAGCCACCCTGAAACCATCAATCTATTAACTTGGGCTTAATATATTTTGATACCTGAAGGTTACCGTATGTTTCTTTGACCTTTCGGTCCCCCACCGACGTCATAGCGCCACCCTTATTATTCAGTAGAACTTTTCCATTAATTCAGAAACCTGATAAATTACTTTCAGGTAAGTTCATTGACTTTTATTAATATTAAAATAATGAATACCTACCTATACTGATTGAGTCACTACTTCTCTGAACCTAAAATGACTTTAGTGATAGTCACCACATAACGAAACTCAAGTGTGGTTTAAATCTAGCCCAATGTTCCCTAAACTGAGAATCGTACGTCATAAGATAACGTCGTTTAATGCATTTTTCAAGTTATGAAAGTAGAGAATCGCCTAGAATCATGAGAGATTAATCTTGAATGGAGTGTAATGAAACCCATGAAAAGGCTGGAAAAGTACATAACATACATACATAGCTTCACGCTTTATGGAGTAGGCAGAACACCAGAGGCTTTAAAACAATCTGATGTCATGTTTGACTTTGGAGGTATTATAATGATGGAGAGAGACTATTGCAGTGACAGGGGGTCAGCATATCGCCCACAAAACCGCCAATAAAACCTCTGTCTCTTAACTAACTTATACAGTATGCTTTAAAGAAGCAACTGGCACATTCTATGTTTTTCTTTCGCTCCCTTGCATTCTTTCTTCCATGCTGGACTGGCACAGCAATCGATCAACGACGCATGGTTTAATGCCTAGTAAAAATTATCGATCAATGTCGATTAATCCAATCTACACTTCGATTGATTGGTGTGCAACTCCCTACCCTACCACACGAGAGTAGGAGAGAACTGTCTCTTCACTGAAACAACTTCTGAACTTCGGATAATTGTATACAGCTGCAGTCTTTAGGGTTTGTCGGAAGTCATGGCCAAAATTCTGAAATACAGTAGAACGATAATCACATTAAAGTTCAAACTTAAAAAGTTCTTACTCCAGTCCCAGCTTACAATAGGTTGTCGTTCTATGTTCAAGTTATACATATTGTATTTTTTGTGTTGTATGTGAATGATTTGTTATTTTTTTACTGATTTGATTTATATATTCTCTATTTTTTGTTAGTTTTATTTTTCTCTTTGTGTGTTTTTGTATTCATCAACTTTATGAACATACTTATGATGCTATGGCAACAAAGCTGAGTGGTAACCATTTGGTAGCATATATTCCAGATGATTAGGTACCTTTTTCTGTTAAAGCACATATATTATATAGCATACTTTATTACCTATATGATTTATTTTTATTTCAATCTTTTTTTTTGTGATTGCTTGTATTAGGTACTTATAATTTGATGTAATGCACCAATAAATTATTTTCTTTCTTTCTTAAACATCACTTAGCCAGCTTGATGGTTGACAGCTGAAAAATCATCCAAAATGTCTTATAGTGGGCACATTAAAAGGGTTTTAGATGACAAGGTGACCGAAATTTTCGTTTGCGCCCTATTTGTCGCTGGACTGGTTGACCCAGAAGAATATCAAAGTGGGAGTCGCCCGTATTGGTATCTTCAATGGCATGCGTGTCGAGGAGTGGTAGGGCTATTTAACCTGACCCTTGCCGGACTCCTAATATTTTTACAATATCCTACCTCTACGTTATAAGTTGTTTAGAAAATATCCAAGTGAATAGCTATAACATTAATGGAAAAGAGTTTCAAATTTATTAAACCTACACGTTTTTATTTAGAACAAAATATATAACAGTTCTAATCAAAAAATATAAAAGACAATAGCACGTTTCATATTTAACTAACAAACTCGTGCACGGGATGTTTATCCTCAAGAGTTTATGAAAAGCTTAATAACAAATAATAAATTTAACTTAATTATATCAGTTAGTATATTGTTTGGTCGAAGATATCAGTAAATATATAGATATGAAAACGGACATTAGTTCATCTGTATCCTATCAACCCTCTACAGGATCAAGTACAGATAATGAAACACCAGAAGATGTTGCACAAGAAGCTGATTTAGCTGGAAAACTTGTGCCCACTAATGGTACTTCGACAACGCGAAAAAGATGGAGCAAAGAAATAAATGAATTCATCCAGCGTACCTACCTGCAACTAACTAATATGGATACAGATACTAAAGGGTACTTACCACTACTGCATGCAAAATTTACTGAAAAATTCCCACATATACAAGTTAGTAAACAAAGACTCGGAGACCAACGTAGAGCAATCGTAAAAAATAAACTACTTCCCGAAGAAATCATCAATAAAATATATCTAGAAATACAATCAAATACACAAAATAGCCAACACACCATAAACAAATCTCAAATTTTCAGTGTAGGACAGCGTCTAAGATGGACTAATGAATATAATGAAGCTATAATGAGATCGTACTATACCATAACAAAATTGGAAACGAACAAAACAGCCTACCGAAAATATCTACACCAAGAATTTGTTACTAAATTCCCGCACCTCTCTCACGTAACAGAGCAAAGAGTAGCTGACCAAAGGCGACTGATAATAACCAATAATTTAATTCACTCCGAAAACCTAAACAAAATCAAACAGGATATTGCTGAAAAACTACAAATACATTCCGAAACTAATACCCAATTAAGCTCACAAAATTTGAATGGTGTAAATAATCCTATTCACCAAAATACTCAACTTCAATATCAAGATTCTATTAATTACTTCGATGAACTAATCGGCCCCAACTTGGTCACATCTGAAACACCAACAACCGAAGCACCTCTTCAAAGAAACCCTGATATAGATAGAACATTCCAAGAAACTTTAGACTTTTATAAGAAAACCGAACCAACTAAAAGAAATTACATTCCGAAACAAAATACATCAAAGCGCTTAGCGAATATAGTAGAATACATCAACGTAGCTTTACTCCCTCAATACATAAGTATAGAAATAAATTTAACTTAATTATATCAGTTAGTATATTGTTTGGTCGAAGATATCAGTAAATATATAGATATGAAAACGGACAATTTCATAATTCAATCCATCTTTGCCAGATACACATATACTCATCGAAGATTACAGATAAAATTGTATACACAAACATATCTATGAAGTGTGGCTGTGATAAATAAATAGACAGATAAAATTGTAGGTATAACATGTAAGCAAATAAAGTCCTTATTAAACCAGTCATGACATACGCCGCACCCGTATTCGCCCACGCCAAGCCTCGGTTGATTCACAAACTTCAGGTAGTTCAGAGCAACTTCTGTCGGAGGGCAAAAACGCCCCGTACTATGTTAGGAATGCGGACTTACATAGGGACCTCAAACTCCCTACTATCCAGTAATACCTTAAGACCTTATCCTCATCCCACTTCCAACGCTGTGATAAGCGAATAGGTTAGTTCGAGCGACTGTCGGTTACAAACCCAATCCAAAGTCTTTCAAGCGCTCTTGTCGTAGGCCAAAGGAAGTTCTTTCTGATCTTCCCAACCAGCTCTCTTTAGATCTGGATAATCTCCTGTCTGCCAGCTCCTAGATGAAAGATAACAAGTAGTCGATTCAGCACGAAGTGCTTCCTGTATTTTTTCTACGCGCAGCCTGCACCCCCAACTGGCTGTCGCTCATATCTTCGATCGATTGTCGGTAGAAAGAGAAAAGATCATTAAGGAGGAGTTTAGTAGAGTTGTGAGTAGAAGTCTCACACTGTCTGGGATCATATCTGGCCGGGGACCTACCCCTTGGCAAGTACTCTATCGTACTTCTGACGTTTTCTCTCCTCCTCTCAGTGATCACTCATACGGTCAATAGGCCTGCGGGTGTTCTGAGGGGTTGTCTTCTGTGGCGGAAAAACAAAAAAAAAGTACATAACTACCTTCATCTTCATCATTACAACGTGTAATGAGCCCAATTCAGGGCTATTGGTCTCTCCTCTGGGTGACGAGGAGGTTTAGGACGTAATCCACCAAGCTGACCCTGTTCTGGTTTGTGGATGTCAGACCGAAAGGCGCCGAAATGGACAAACCCTAAAGAATACTGTATACAATTATACAGCACCCGGGCCGGACTGCTTATCGTGCTTTGCGATAACTTATACCTCCGATACTTTATACCTTACATTGAAAGAAATCAGAAAAACAAATTGTGTTTTTTTTACGACTGAGCCATCGGTTGACCTCAATCTCACCTGATGCTAGGTGTAGGTATATGAGGTTGAAGAGACTTAGGAACTGGCTCATCACGCCACAAATATCATTTTCGGAACGGTTCTTTTGTGCGGTAGATGAACCCTGAAGAGGTACTACAACGAAGCGGGTGTCACGTTTAAGGACAGTTTGTACTACATCGCCGGCTTTACTATGGAATTAGCCGCTGGCTTAGAGTAAAGCCGGATATGTAACGAAAACGCGCTAAGCCCCGCGCGACGACGATCCGCCTGTTCTTAAACGTGCCGTGCCCTTAGGGTGTTACCACTTACCACACCAATCAATGGACGTGGATTTTATTGGCCTAATAAAAACTGTCGATCGACGGTCGATCTATTGGTATGGTAAAACCCCAAAGTCTAAGACAAACAAGTGTTTGTGCTTATCGATGGGGTAAACCTATCTGCCTCAGACACCAGTGGTTGCGGGTTCAATTCCCGCACGAAACCAGAAAAAAAAAATGTTCCGTGTCTGGGCGTCTATCTATACATATATGTATTTTATATTCTAGGTTCCCCCCTAGTTCGCTACATGGTATCTCATAACACAAGCTTTGCTTACTTTGAGGCCATGTAGTCGGTGTGACTGTCTGGGGATTTTATTTATTATCTACCTAGCCTATCAAGTGGGTACCTATCACCATTCCGAATATCATTCCAATGCTATTAACCATTTAAGCGTTATTCGAACATATCCAAGCTTTCGATTTTATGTTATTGTCTGGATCATCGACCGCACGTTGAATTACGATGAAATCAGCGTGATGACGGCGTGGCCTTGAGGCCATGGTTGTTTCTTGTTTCGGTAGTCGAGTCACGCCGCGCCCCGTGCCCACATACGAACAGCCCAGATCAATAGTTTGGTCAGGAATTGAGTTTTTTGCCTAATAACGGTCCCTTATTGTGCAGTCACGAACTTTAACATTGGTTAGATTAGTAATTTATGGTGCAATTTTGAAAGGCAAAAGTATAAGCTACTTATTCAAGCAGTATTTTGATATAGAGCATGTTATAGACCTTGTTTATAAGTAACAAGGTGTGTCTACTAGGTGTGTACGATGAAACAGGGCTAGAACTTTCAACCTTATTGCGTTTTGAGTAATCAAACAACAACGTTTGAAAGAAATGGGTTCACAATGGGTAAACAAAGAAAAGAATACATAATATAGAGTCTCCACTGAATCCGTATTATGCTTGTTTACTATTTCAAATTAAACCAACTTGTGTGACACAATGGCGCACCGTTCTATAGTGAGTTGAAATAAATCAATGTTTGTTTCATTCATTATTGAAAGTGCGTCTTTTCGGTGGGCTGCTAGACGAAGGTCAAAGTCGAAATTATGTTTAACTCATACGTGCATTGATAAGAACATTGATATAGCAAAAATAATTGAATAGCATATATTTTCAGATGTTCAGAATGTTAAATGACCAATATTCAGTTCAGAAATGAGATTCTTCCTTTAGTTAAAAAAATCTGAAAAAATCTTCCTTTAGTTAAATTTTTAGTGATTGTGATGCAGATGTACATACTGCATGCTGTTAGTACATTGACGAAATCTTCGCTCTACTTATTTGATTATTGTATATAAATTATCGAATATAATAATAACGCATGCAGAAAGCGGTGCTGCTCGTTACTGCCCGAATCGTTCGCCGGTTTCTTTCTCTCTTGCCCTGATACCCGACCGACTGGTCTTATTGTCGGGTCTTTTCCGCCGAAAGGCGAGTTAATTTTGACATACCGAATAATAATAATTTATCGTTCGCCGGTTTCTTTCTCTCTTGCCCTGATACCCGACCGACTGGTCTTATTGTCGGTGTCGGGTCTTTTCCGCCGAAAGGCGTGTTGATTTTGAAATGCCGAATAATAATAATAAAATCCCCAGATAATCACTCCAACTACATGGCCCCAAAGTAAGCATAGCTTGTGTTATGGGATACCATGTAGCGAACTAGGGGGGAACCTACAACATAAACACCCAGAACATTTTTTTCTTATTCCGTTCGGGAATCGAACCCGCAACCACTGGCGTCTGAGGCAGATAGGTTTACCCCATCGCCAAAAGTGGTCGTCAAATACCACTGAAATATTATGAAGCTTACTTAATATTTCTGGTACTTACATAAATATTTCAACGCATGTATTTACAGATTATCGTTTTTTCAATGTTAAACAGAAGGTTCTCGAAATGAGTCGAACTGAATTCCGCATCAGTTTGTTTGTAAACAAATTCTTTAAAACACGTACACAAACATGTATCAATGTGTGCGTGAGCCATTCAGCACTTATTGATGTGTGCAATCTTGATGTGTTTATTGAACGTTGTATATCAAATTTCTACTTTCAGTTGTAGTGTTTAAGGTTTATATTTCACGAATAAACTTTAAATAATGATATGACACTTGGCGGATCAAATTCAGAACTATCTGGTACTTTTCCGAACAGTTATCATTATTCGGATATCGCCTAACTACGCAGTTTTGAATTTTGTTTGTGAACTGCCGGAATATTTAGATGTAATCTTGCGGCTAGGACAAGGGGAATAACACCCTGTTCTAGTAATAGGAAAAAAACCCGTCAAAACAATGTCCCAATTCCCAAATAGCCACGTATTGGTTGAAGTTCAAGGACTTTCTGTGTATAGTTCCGTAAAGCCATAACAAAATTCAGTAAAAACGTTATATACGTTAGGTTCTGAATTTGAAACTAATAAGATAAGATAAATTATTTGAAAGTAAATTGCATTTTTATCTCGGAACTTATGGTTTTTACAAGGTTTTTACCATTTTAAGTATCTACTTATCGCAAAAAATTCTTATTACAAAACCTATAAAATGTTTGAAATGGCGTGAATGATTTACCTTTATTATTTATTTAATTACTTCATACAAATATCGTCATATGTTTTATTTTAATTTATTATTTCTGCTTATAAGTAGGTACGTATTCTTATATGTTTGTTTATGTAAGCATTTTATTCACATTATCTTTATCATATAACAAAGTCCAGATCAATCACAGTTACAGAGATAGCTACTTTATCTAAATCTATTGTTTTATCAAAGCAAGAGATAAAAAAAATATCCATTTTCTTCTTGGATACATGTAAACTTTCATATCAGAAGCAATGAGAGGTTTTCTAAGTGACATTTAAAACTATTAAAAAATTGTTACTATTTTAGATGGCGCCACATGCTTTATTATAAAAGTGTCTTTTCGTAATCGTACTCATAGATCGTACTTATACAATTTTGACATCAAGCATTTTACCAACGCCATCTTTTGACAGAAAAAGATATGATTTTGTCTTTTTAAAATCAATTACAAAACTCCTCATTATGTCATTAGTAAGATTGCAAAGTTGTCTTGAAGAGATTGCTCTACAGCGATTTTGTAGTAAAAAACCATTTTGATGTACAAAACAGAAATTGACCACCATTACAATATCTATTTATTTATTTGCCCTTTATTGTACACTGATTAAATAATACAAAAGAAAAAAATAAATAGGCGGCCTTATCGCTAATTTTTTTTTTATAAGTGACTAAACCCGCGTTTGACCTCAATCTCACCTGATGGTAAGTGACGATGAGGTCGAAGATGAAAGCACACGGGTTTAGGAAGGAACTGGCTCTTTATACAATATTGCCGGAACACATTACCGCCGGAGCGGTAACATTTGGCGGCAGACTTTATATAAAGGGTGGTCGCTAGCCAGGCGGACCCAGAAGGGATCCTACCACCAAGCAAATGAGCGATATCTACCCGAAAAGTAATCGGATAGAAATAATCTAATGAAATGATTCTACAATTGTTATAATCATTAATTATTTCGTTTAATTTACTTATCTGCGATATTAACTCTTTGGTAATTGCATCTAATTTCAATAAATAAATGTTTGTCGTAACCTGTGGTTACATCTATCTACAATGCCATGGCTGTTGGTATGTATAGCAAGCAACGACGATGACGCAATGAAGTTCCCACTTCATTTCCCAAAGTAGTGACCCAGAGCAGAACCAACGCAGCCTTCTAAGAAGAGGACCAGCTTCTCCGCCGTGGTCCATCTAATATATAAAATTCTCGTGTCACAGTTTTCGTTGCCATACTCCTCCGAAACGGCTTGACCGATTGTGATGAAATTTTTTGTGCTTATCCGGTATCTATGAGAATCGGCCAACATCTATTTTTTTTTTTTTTACTTATATGGCATAACAACGTTTGGCGGGTCAGCTAGTCTAATATTATATAAAATTCTCGTGTCACAGTTTTCGTTGCCATACTCCTCCGAAACGGCTTTACCGATTTATATGGCAAAACATCGTTTGCCGGGTCAGCTAGTACTAGTATAAAAACAAAATACTATCAACATCTAAAAAAATGATGGATAATTATTAAGTATTTTCTACAGGTGTCAGGATTATGTCTTAGCAGATAAACTCTGTCTATTTCTGAAATTATATGTTGTGTCGTAGAAACTTCTGGTTATTCAATACAAAGAATATACAGTCACATAATACCGTTGCCATGACAGCCAAAAAAACAAATCGCAAATTCTATCTGGCGATCTTAAAGTAAAGTTTGAGGCGTATTATGTAACTAATGTTGCTAGTAGAGTTCCATTTAAGTATACTTAGATAGGATTTAATGGACAGGTATGTTTATATGGAGAATAATAATAATAATAATAATAATAACTCTTTATTGTACAACTATAAATATACAGATAATCCACAGAGAACAAATTTAGGGTTGATACAAGAGGTGGTCTTATCGCTAAAAAAGCGATCTCTTCCAGACAAACCTTAGGGTAGAGGATATTATATGCGTCAAAGGGTGTCATTTCGTACAATATATGTAATAAATATAAAGTATAATTAAGTTCTTATTTAATAATATACGTACACACATATATATCTATATACTTACATACACATACATATACCTACATAATATTAACAATACATAAAAAAAAAAGATATATGTTTTTATATAATACAAATTAAATAATATTAATACATGAAAGAATAAAAAATAATTAAGGCAATTCTTCAACTTTTGACAAGTAATGAATCTTCACGAGTTTTTTAAAAGTAGGTAAAGTTTGTGCAGATTTAATTTTCAATGGTAATTCGTTCCATAAACGTATTGCATGGATGGTAAATGATTTGCCATAGAAATCTGTCGAATGGATCGGCGTCAATAGTTTCAAATTATTACGAGATCTCAAATTTAGCTTATGGGCGGAGTGAATGTATTCAAACTTTTCAGACAAATACCTCGGTGAAGCAGGATTGAACAGCGCGCGATAAAGAAGACAGAGGATACGAGTATTCCGGCGAAAGCGAATTGGAAGCCACTTGAGTTTATTGCGGTATTCTGATATATGATCATATTTGCGTAAGCCAAATATAAATCTAATGCATAGATTTTGTAGCCGCTCAAGTTTGTTTAATTGGGCTTCAGTTATATCCAGGTAGCAGACGTCAGCATAGTCTAAAATGGGAAGGAATAAGGACTGGGCAATTGAAATTTTGGTAGGTATTGGTAGGACATTGCGCAGACGTTTTAACGATCCAGTGGCTGCAAACATCTTCCTGCTCACTTCATCAATTTGTGGCTTCCAGGATAAATTGTTGTCGAACAATATCCCAAGGTTTTTTACACTTTTACTCCAGTCAATGTTAATACCATTAAAATTAATTCTTGGGCAAAGTGTGAAATCAATTTTATTATACATATGTGTGCTACCAATTATGATTGCCTGTGTTTTATTTGGATTAACAGTTAAGCCATGTTGGTAACTCCAGGATGATATTTTAGTAAGGTCGTCATTTATGGTCTTAATAGTTTTTGGCAAGTCGTCCAAACTGGTTTTGAGATAGATTTGTAGATCGTCTGCATACATGTGGTAGGAAGAAGTAAGATTTTTTGAAATGTTATTAATAAAAACAGAAAAAAGAAGAGGAGACAACACGCCACCTTGAGGGACACCAGCATCTACAGTAGTCCATGATGAGTAAACATCATCAATACGTATACGTTGTTGACGTCCGCTCAAGTAAGTTTGAAACCAATCAATCACAGACGGAGATATGTTAAGAGAGCAGAGCATCTGTAGCAAGATGTCAAAATCAACCGTGTTGAAGGCGTTGCTGAAGTCTAGCAAAGCAAGAACCGTTAGTTCCTTGTTTTGAAGGCCCAAACGAATGTCATCGGAGACTTTGACAAGTGCTGTGCTGGTACTATGGCCAGATTGGAATCCGGATTGGAAAGGATTGAGTAGGTTGTTTTTGGATAGGAATAGACTTAACTGTTTGTGTACTAGTCGTTCAAGGACTTTGGATAGAAAAGGAAGTATGGATATAGGTCTGATGTCTTGAAATGTGATAGGGGTAGATTTTTTAGGCAGGGGAATCAGGTGAGCGTTTTTCCATTGGGACGGGAAGTGGCTAGTACTGATAGACTTGTTAAGGATTTGAGTTATAATAGGAAGGAGAAAATCTAATAAAATAACTACCATTTTTCGGCTTACGCCATCGGATCCAATTGCATCTGACGAAATGGAATTAATTGCCCACTTAACATCACGTTCTGTAAATTGTGTAAAAGAAAAAGAATCATAGTTTGGGGACGGTAAGGAGAAAATGTTGTTCAACGTGGTTGATTTAACATTGGCGTCCATGCCAGAAGCGGATGAGAAGTGTGAATTCAGCAGATTCAGATCAAAGTTGTCAGGGATGCTATTGTTTTTGCTCTTACCGACTCCCAATTTTCTGAGGAAGTTCCAAACCTTTGCGGGACTTCCATCTGAAACTGATTTATGGATATAGCGTCGTTGTGCGTCCCTACACATTGTATTGCAGCGATTCCGGAGAAGACGGTAGTTATATCCATTCTCTGGGCTGGGATCATTTTTGTACTTTTTGCGAGCAAGATCTCGCTTAGCCATCGCAGTTTTGATTTGTTCATTAAGCCATGGAGCAGGGAGATGTTTGATCTTCACGGGATGAACTGGTGCGTGTTTATCATAAAGCTGAAAAAGGTATTTATTAAAAATTTCAACCTGGCTATCCGTCGTGTCAGCACTCACAACCTTGGACCAGTCAAGTGATTGTGCGTCTTGTACCAATTTATCATAGTCAATACTACCAAAACTTCGTAGTTGAAGGATTTTGGGCTTTGCTTTAGGTGTTTTGATCTTGTAAGACAAGAATAATAGATTATGGTACGAAAAAGCGGCAGCCTCAATCTGTCCATAATGGACGACATGATCTAGGGAGGAGACAACAGTTAGGTCTAAAAGGGAAGGTGCAGAATTTGGGAAAAAATGAGTTGCACTAGATGGCAGAATATTGAGGTTACAAGCAGATACAAGGGAATTAAGTTTGTTCGCACGGACATCGTTTTTCAATAGACAGGTATTGAAATCACCCATAATGATGGTATGATCAAACAAAGGAACCTGTTCTTCAAGCAAAGTTTCTAATGATAAAAAATAATTGATAGTAGATTTCGGACTATACACAACTCCAAGTAGGACTTTTGATCGGGAGAGTGTCACTTCAATCAGAAGGTGTTCTGCAGTGTCAGCTGAAGGATGAATAGATTTGCTCAATAACCTATAGGGAATGTGCGAACGCAGATAGATGGCAACCCCACCACCAGTTCGATCAGTGCGATCGTTGCGAAGTAGGATAAAGCCTGGTAGGGCATATGACGTCGAAGGTAAGCAGGGTTTGAACCACGTTTCAGATACTAAAATCGCTTGTAAACTCTTGCAGTCAAATGACGTCAGCATATCGGAGTAGTGTGCGGGAATACTCTGAGCATTAATGTGAACAATGTTGAAATTTTTTAGTGAATCTGAGAACTGTGAATCTAAGTTGGTAGATAATGGGACAGAGGCGCTGTGAAAGCTATCCGAGCTGTTCAATTCGCTAGAGGAACACGAGTCAAATAGGTCACTAGCAGTTGCAGAATTATCCATTATAATATGCACGTAAACATATAACTATAAAATATAAATATATAAGTCAATTTAATAAAAAAAATACTTAAATAAAAAACAAATAAAAGTATGCTTATTCCACTAAAATCCCACCAGCAGTGTTGGAAGAGACCAGCAAACAAATTAAAGTAAATTAAAATAAATGAATGTTTTGTTAATTAACAGAGTCAAAAACAAACAAACAAAAAAAAAAGGGATAATAAATTGCAACGTACTTACAAGTTAATTAAAATAATGTTTTGTTAATCAACAGAGTCAAAAACAAAAAAAAAAAAGAAGAATTAATAAATTACAACTTGCTTGCGTGAAGCGCTTAAAGGCGCTACAAAGCTATGAATCGGCCTTAAGTCTACTGTCAACCGTCAACAAGCCCATCAATCACGCCAAGTCGCCAATCAATTGACAAGCGGTAATAATAAATAACAAACAAGTTATGAAACAAAAATTTACGCAAGTCACTAACCTATCCAATGGTTCTTGAATCACATCTTGGCATGGAAGACAGTTTTATCTTATAGTTTCCGTGCTACGCGTTTTTTCCCTGCAGCATTAGGTTTAGCAGTATGTCTAGTGGTGCGCGTCGCCGGACTATTTATTGGTGACTGTAGCCCCGCATCCGAGATGGCATCCAAATCAGCTTTAGTGACAATTTGATGTCTGTTCTCATCGGGTCCTATTACATTAATACAACCGCCACGAGTCCAGCATTTGGTGATGCCGAAGCGCTGTCTTGCCGCAACAAAAGTATCGTGGCGAAGTCGCGTGAGAAACTCGGACAATGTTACCCCAGTATTTTTAAGTAAGGACTTGCTCGACCATACCTTGTCTCGAAGTTGAAGGTCGCGGAATTTAACCAGCAGTGGTCTCGGCTTACCCTCTCGAATCCTGCCCAAGCGATGGCAACGACTAATCACTGAATTGGAGACAGGCTCAAGCTTCATCTTCTGTTGAAAGACATTAACTGCAGCTGCAATGGGTTCTTCACTTTCATGTTCTGGAATACCGTGAATCATCAACATCTTTCTACGGCTCTGCATTTCGAGACGGTCGCAATCCCGTACCAAAAAGTCAATTTGTTTCTGCAAGAGGCTGAGTGTTGAAATGACAAAAGACTTGAATGCTGTGTACTCCTCTGGTAGACCTGACGGCAGTCCTGGATTCTTTTGACACTCCTTTTCAAATGATGTCATCCTAGCATTAAACATTTCTTGCATGTTACAAAAAGTTAGCTTCATAGACTCCATAGTGAATTCCTTTGTTTGTGAAATGATGTAAAATTGCAGTTGGAAAGGAGATTTAATATATTGCTGGAAGGTTTGTGTGTCTAGCAATACATATTACATATATTTATATAATATTTTATTCTTTTACTCTTTATTTAAATTAAAAACGAAGAATTTACAGCTTATCCTTGCTTAAGTCCTGATTAACCCTTAAGTAAACTTTCCTATTAATAGCTTTTTCCTACCTACTCACATCCGCTGTAAAACCCCACTTCGCCGGGTGGATTACCTAAATGGACAAGCGATGTAGCGTGTTGTGCTCTCCCCAGGAGTAACTTATCCGTGACAAACCCAGCTAGTAACAACTAGTTAATACTTATGACACGAATAACTTTGTTTTCATTTTAAACGCGAATTGACTTTAATTACCTCAAAATACAATTTGAGTTGAAAGTGCGTATAGAGTCGGATAAGCTTCAGATTTTATCCTAAAATTTTGAAAAATTAAGGTTCATATAAATATATATACTTATATAAATAAATATATAAATATTTCTGACACTCACACAACATTATCTAGCCCAAATTAAGTTTCTTAAAGAACATGTGTTATGGTATGGTACTAGATCAGTACTAGATAACTGATATACTTAAGAAATATATAAACATACATATTGAATAAATACATATTTTTTATTACAATAAACTTAAATAAACATATAAACGTCCATGATTTGACGACTAATATCTGTGTTCATCACACAAATATCCGCCGCCGCCCGGATTCGAAACCAGGACCTCTGGCATAGAAGGCAATGTATGTTACCGCTACACCAGCCGGTCGTCAAGAATGGACTCTTCATAAAATTTTGCCGGAACACTTCAGCGGTAGGTAATATTTCTCGAAATTCTATATGAAGGGTGGTCGCTAGCCACTCGGACTCTGACGGGGTCCTACCACGAAGCAAGGGCAAGGGAAGGGTCACTTGCCTTTGACGACATGCTTGTCCAGGGACAGACGGTATGGCTATTCTAAGCCGACCGTACAGGAATAGAATTTGGAGTAAAAATTAAGTCCTTTTTTGAAATGAATTAAAAAAAATATTATTCATCATAAGACCATCGAATGGCCGCTTAATGACGTCACAATTTTGTACTTCGGCTTTAACAAGGTGTTGATAGTTATTGAATAACATATTACAGTAGACCAAGAGACAAAAAAAGCCGGCGGAAAAAAACTATTGGCACTCTTTTTCACTCAGGATTATACGAATTAGGTACAGTACAAATTGATCATGACATGAAAAAAAAACAAACACAAGACAGCTAATTGTGAGAACAACCAAATTACTCACATAGTAGGTGCATTGAGCTATGGATGCACAACACGAACATGACAAACTGGAACCATGGAATAAAATGGTCGTAGTATCATCCGCAAAACGACCTGGCACCGCTCACGAATATGCCGCCTAAGGGAGCATGACGTTCTTGCTGTTGTCTTGACAAGAAAATAAGTGAGTGGAACAGTCACCAGTATGCCACATGTCATACTGCACAGCCATGCCGTAAACAAATTAATAA
Source organism: Stenoptilia bipunctidactyla (assembly GCA_944452665.1). Lineage (NCBI taxonomy): Eukaryota > Metazoa > Arthropoda > Insecta > Lepidoptera > Pterophoridae > Stenoptilia > Stenoptilia bipunctidactyla. The sequence continues at coordinate 22,571,287 of OX101740.1, read as the reverse complement.
ATAAATAGATTTTTTTTAATATCCTGTAGTGTGTGCTAATCCCATGCCTTTTTATCGTTTAAATAATCTTTAGTTTTATATAGTTAGCTTTTCGAGATAAAGTGTCTTTAATTACTGATTTAAATTAATTGAACCCTGCCATTCAATTAATTTAAATCAGTTAATTAATTGAATTGACTTCGGAATTTTTTTATACATATATAGTATTGACATTCCAATAAATGATTTGCTACTTTTAGCCAGCTTTAATTTGGGAAACGCTAACTTATGGTCGTTCCTAGTCTTTACAGAGTATTTTTATCATGACTGTCTTTCCTAGTTTTAAATTTATTACTATTCTTATAAATATACAAAATGTTTTCGTAAATATATTGTGATGCAAGGGTCAAGATACCAATTTCTTTAAGCTTTTCTCTTAGAGATTCTCTATTTAAAGTTTATACATTCCACGAATAGCCCTTTTCTGCCTGCAGTGTAAATATCGTGTCAATATCTGCGACATTGCCCCAAAGTAGGATGCCGTAGGACATTATACTATGAAAATAACTAAAATAAACCATCTTCGCCGTATTAACATCAGTCAATGAGCGAATTTTCTTTACCGCGAACGCTGCAGAACTAAGTCTACTCGCTAGCTGTGAGATATGGGCGCCCCATTGCAATTTAGAATCTAAAGTTATTCCAAGAAAAACAGTGTTATCTACTAGATTCAACCTGTTCTCATTAAGACGCAGGTCAGACTCAACTTGTTTTACATTTGGTGCAGAAACAAGATAATTTTAATATTTGAAAAGTGTTCGTATTTCAAGTAACGAAGTTTTCTGCGAATCCCAAAGGAACCAGTACCCCGTAGCTCGATTAAAATCTCAGAAACGCCAGTCTCCCGTTTCGTCTAGACTGGAGGGGAAAGTGCAAGGGGGCAAAAAATCAACATAAGTATTTACAACTATGAAAAAACTTACTTAAGTACTCTTTCTAAAAATAAATGGCAATGAAATATAGAGTGAAATAAAATTAAGTATTTTGCTATAAACGCGGTAAAATTTATTTGCCTTTAACTATACTTTTTCATGCGGATTTTACTCACAAGTTATGATAAAGTATAGTTAATATGACTCACAAAACATTTTTAAATTTATTTGTCTTTGTTTTTATAGATAATAAGTGACAATCATGCTTGCGGCTTGATACAAATTTACAGATTTACGTATTGTAAGTATTTATATCGACTTTAAAATCAGGACTGATAAAATTAAGACAGAGGAGATAAGTTCACTTGAATTAAGATTGATCGCTTGGGTACATAACTTAGTTACGTAAGATTACGAGTGTAGGTATAATATCTCTACTAATAAAATAAAATTGACGTTTTTTTAAATGCGATTAATCGGTGAGTCGGGTTAAAAATATACCTTCATGACATTGCAATGTAAAATCCATCTCTTGAAGGTTACCTATCTACTTATAGCCAATATTTGATCAAGAAATTCATACATGGTCAAAAGTTACGCTATTGAAATCAACATAAAATGATGTTAATATCAGTTTACCATTAAAAATCTAAATAAAATAATGAAATTAATCCCTATTGTTGCATCAGGCGATCTGTGGCACACGGCACACAAACTTATCTAAATAATTAGAGTATTCCTTGCATGTATTTGTAAAATAAAGACAACAACTTCGTCAGCTTATGTTTACAAATTACAACATCATATAACAATAATTAACAAAACAGAGAATAAAAATTTACACTGTTGTGTAATAATAAAAAAAAAGTCAACTTTTGTCAGGTGTGGGGTTCGAACCCACGCTCCCTCTCGGGAACCAGAGCTTAAATCTGGCGCCTTAGACCACTCGGCCAACCTGACTTGAGGGTAATGGCGAAATTAGCGTATAGTTTACAACTTTTTATTTAAAATAATTCATTTTATAATATCAAGGAAAAGTTTATACATTGTCAATTTTGTAAATAAAAATTTATTTTTCAAAATGTTATACCTTGTGTAGATTGATTTGTTTTACTTATAAATATTAAATAAATAAATAGACGTGAAATAACTAATTCATGACTAATCATTCATTTAATACTTTTAATAATTGTTTTAAGTTTTAGATTTTCTTTTTATTGTTTCATTAAAATCGCCTTTTGGCAAAACATGTTTTATAGTAGAAACGCCATCTATATTTGGGATTTGTAAACTCAAAACTATAACTGTTGTATAGAAATGATAAGAGATGGCGCTGATCACAACTTCAAACACATTCTTGAACCAAATAAACACCGAAAGTTGGTTGGTAGAAAAACATTGTTAGTAACTGTTTTTTATCTTATAATTAAAATAGATATTTGTATCATTGGGTTTAACACTTTATTAAAATAAAATACTTAAGTAATGTTTGTTTAACGCGGCTACAATGTCTTAGTTTTGTTTTTTATTTTATTTGGTTTAATTTTAATATTTCCATATTTTGAAATAGTAGAAATCAATGTAGTTTCTTACCTATGTTATTTTGTAATTTGGATAGTGGTAAAGTATTTTTAATTTATAAAATATCTAACTTTTTTTTTGTCTGTGGCAAATCCCGCATGTGACCGTTTGACCGCATCTTAGCTGATACGACATCTTAGCTGACGTAGTCGAGGATATATCGCTAATATTTATAAAATTGTTTTGAAGGAAACTGATTTTTTTGCAAATTCAGGGAAGTACGTACCTATTAAATGAGAATTATAAATTCATAGTAGGCCAGGTATCTTCATCACTTGAAGGTTTTTCAACACCCTAGACTTATAGGTACCTACCTAGATACATATTTTAAAAGTTATAATTCATTATAATTCCAAGTACTTTTAGGCGTCGAGTGAATAGGTTTCTCGTGGATGGACGTGTCACCTTAGTCTTCATGTTCACTTAACATCAGGTATCATGGAAGACAAACGTCCCATCCTTACCTTAAGTTTAAGTAAGGTAAGGTTAAGGTTTTGACCTGTTTTGCAGCAGTGTCCCCAGCGTCAAGGCAGCTATTGCTAAGACATTCTTTTGTGCTTCTTATGTAGGTACCTACTTAGTTTAGCTTTTTTTTTAATTTTATTTGTATGCTTTGCTTCTTTGTGTAACTGTATTTATGAATAATTGTGATATTTTATTATTTTCTATCTCTATGCGTGTATAACTAACGTAATAAGTAATCATTTTTTGTGACTGTTTTTCTGTAAGTATTTCTTTTCTGTTATTTATCCGTGGAAACTTTAAATGGCCTTCTGCAACTCATTATAACTCTTTCTATTTTTTATAATACAGCTGTAAGTTTTCCGAATATTGTAAAATAAAATAATATAAATAAAGTTTAAGTTAAGTGACACTTGATTATGTTTACGAGTAGGTATATGTATGTAATGTATGTAATCGTGGCGTTGTAGCACATGTAGCTCACAAAAGGATGACAGAATTGTGAGCGGCTTTTTTGTTTGATAGTTTATTTTTTGTCACTATAGGTTCTTACGTAGGTAACTAAGCCTTCTCCATGATATTCAGTTCTAGTGGGATGGACCTAGTGTTTCGGTGGTTTTAAAAATTTATTAGACTATCTGTGCTTCCATGCTGGACTGGGAGCGAAAGAAAAACATAGAATGTGCCAGCTGCTTCTCTTCCCGGGCATACTGTAAAAGTCAGTTAAGGGACAGAGGTTTTAAAGGCGTTTTTGTGGGCGATAGGCTGACCCCCTGTCACTACAATAGTCTCTCTCCATCTTTATAATACCTCCAAATTTGTCAAACGTGACATCAGATAGTCTTGTAACATCTGGTGTTCTGCCTACCCCATAAGGGATACAGGCGTGACGTTATGTATGTATGTATGTATGATATGCCTAGTCCTTTCTTTCAAGTGTGCCGCGTACAGTAGAAAGTCCATGTTACGAAAACCAGCAGTTAATATTTCATAGAACAGCCCGTTCAAACATGGTCCGTTTTACTGGATACCTTTTTTGTATCGTAAATACGTATACTGAATACTGTGCCATATGTGATGTCGCTCATACAACTCCATGCGCCATCGATGGAAAAAAAACGTATCCGGTAAAACGTATCCAGTAAAGCGGACCATGTGTGAACGGGCTGTAATTCTGTAAAAAAACTATACATAAGTAATTAAGTAGAATTGTAGTCTGAATAAACATCATGATACTCTTCTTCAGCGTCACTTTCCATCGTGTCCCGGAACATGAAACTCCTTGAAAAAACATTGAAATTAAAACTCACTTCGTATCAAATGCACCAACATTTAAAAAAAACAAATATCTTTGTTTGCGAAGATACTGTGTCAAAAGAATTCCAACAAAATAAAACTCATTTTAAAAGGATACTCTATCTGTCTGTATGATAAGGTTAACCTTCCTTTGATCTGGTTGGCACCACTATACGAGTAGTTCTCGGTGCATAGGAACCGAGTTACTGCGGTTTTTTCCAACAAAGTAAATTCCCTTGTCATTGTAAATTAATAAAGAAGTTAGGCGTCTGCCGTCAAAATATGATTACTTTCACCTATCCTTAAAAACACACAAAAGCACATACGCTTTAAGATTAACAATACCTACAAGGTAGGTATACTTAGAACACTACGGAGTCCGGATGCGTTGAGTAGGTAGGCCGTTTGTGAACATCCTCCCTTTTTGTTCGACGCCTGAATGGCAGATGTTATTTTATTGTTATGCCAATTGAAGCATTCTGCTCGTCCGTTGTTGGCCATTTGATCGTGACCTGGATTGTTTGAGTGATTCATTGGGGGCTTGTTTAGATAGGCACCTAAACACCTTTATGTGATGTTTAGCGGTTACTTTGTCAACTATAGTTGGGTTCTTTTTTTATAAATAGGCAAGTGTTCCTAGCACCACAACACGACTTAATATGAAATGTCAAATACAGCCCATTATCTGGCTTTTTTAAAGATTTTGTGATGTTTTTTTTTAAGTTTTGAAAACGAAGAGTAATTCCTAGGTATTACCTATCTAATATTAGAAACAAATATATGATAGGTAGAGCAAATGAAATAGCTGTGTAGGCTTCGATCCCAGGATACTTATGTGATTAAGAGTTTTAATCCAGGTGTTATAGTATGATATTAAAAGAAGGGTATTAAGAACTTACCATTAAAAAGAATAAGTACGGAAGCAACTATCAAAATCGAACCAACTGACCTCATCCACTTTGCTTATAATTCGTTTGAAACTGTCAAACTTGTAAGGTCTATCGTGTAGGTACCTATATTGCACTTAGGACATTTTAGTTACTGTACAAGCTGCACTACTCAGTAAATGTCAGTGTCGAATGAAATGACGACAAGCTCGTCACCAAGGAAACCTATCTACAATGGAGGGGTAACGATAAAATTAAAGCTTAAAATAGTAAAGAATGATAATGTAGAGTGATGTTCGCAACATTTATTCATTTTTTGAAACAGCAATGGATTAGATAAAACCTGAACTCCGAAAGGAGACAGAACCTGCTCCATACATTTCTGGGCCACGGTGTTAACAACTTGACATTTGTTTTTTTTTATTTAAAATATAATCATGTTTCATCACCGAAATTTTCAAGACAAACCAGTGTTGAGGAATTGAGATATCCATAATTTTGTCTATAGGTATACACAGAAATTAAGTGAGCTTAGAATCACTTTCGAAACCTATTCTTTTTCTTATTGTTGAGATCTATAATATCCCAAACAGAGCAGACAGGCATATTTCACTCAAATTATTATTTATGCAGATCAATTAACATGAAATATTTGTCAGAGAAGAACTAAAAGATACAAACAGGAAGATACTTACCACGTCGGGTGTACGCCATTGACGAATAACATTACGCGTTTCTTCATCTAAAGCTCGTCTGCCTAAAGCTGCACAGCGACCAAACGCAATGCCACAATTAATACAGCGATCCATGTCGAAATGCAAAATCAGAAGTCCAATAACAAAAACCAAAAATCGTCGTGTAATACGGGTTCTCGGGATCCAGTAGGCAAGCACAAAATAGTCGTTTATAGAAGAATCGTGAAGGCCGTATGAATAACTGAAGTCGTTAAAAATAGAAAAACCATGAAAATACTCAAGCGCAAGGAAAGAATCCAAACAAACGAGTGAATAAATAGATCGATTGACTTACTGAACGAGTCAATTACCATAGTTTCGTTCTTCATTCACTCAGTATTGCCAAACCTAATAAGGAATTTCGCCTATTTTAATTACAAAATAATTATTTAAAATAAAACTAACGCGGTTAGTTTACATTCATTTAACCTTATAATGATTCTCATTAATATTTCTTCAATTTTACTCAGCGTATTTTCAATTATATTATGAGTTATTCATCCACACTAAAAACCCATGACAGCGATTTCCATATCTTGAATTAACTTGTTTCCCCCTCACTACATTTTTAGGGGTTTTATGTATTTTGAATAAGGATAAAATAAGCTAATTTTTTAGACCAAAGTCAACCTGTTAACCCTGTGGCCCAGGCTTACTCAGTTTCCTTTTATGACATTTATATGCCAGTTTGAAATTTCTTTTCATGTTGACGTTAACTTAATGGGGTAGAAAACTGCCTTCTTATTCCACTAGAGGCGCTGATTATGCTTGACCCATAACAACTGTGAAATACTAAGGTAACAGTTAATTTTATAGTGATTACTAGCTGCTGCCCGCGACGTCGTCTGCGTGAACGCTATGCAGCACCAAACGCACCTACGATTATAACACTGCTAGCGTGATAATATGTAGCCTATATGTTGACCCGACTTCTTAACTATCTTCATGCCAAATTTGAAGTAAATCCATGCAGTACTTTTTGAGTTTATCCCGGAAAGACAAACAGACAAACAGACAAACAGACAAAAATTCTAAAAACTATATTTTTTGTTTCTGTTTCGATTGTAGATCATACCCCAAGTATTCTTTTAAAAAAATATTCAATGTACAGTTTTGACTTTCCTACCATTTTATTATATGTATAGATGATCAAAAAATTAGAAATGCATCTTTGCGTAGTCATAAGTTTTATAGAAAATGGATACCACAGTTTCTCTGAGGATATACACATGCGGAACTTGTGGATGTTACTTGATTTAAACTTTTGTGGAAATGTAGATATTACGGTCCACATTTTTCATATTTTGATACATGTGCTTACATTATTTTAACCCCAAAATATAATACAGAACAAGCAATTTCGATTACAACTTGTTCATTTGATAGTTTGTTATGTGTCAAGCGTATGAAGCGACATCTATTTAGAGCTTTTCGTTTTCTTCTCCATTGAATTTAGACCTACTAGCTTTGCCAAAATGAGCTTATGGTGGGTCATGATTCAATTGGTTCGATAGTACATTAAACAAGCTATGGGCTTTTCTTTGGATCTAGATGGCGTTGTCTACAATTATAGGCAGGTACCATTTGTATCCAAAAAGACGTCTCACGTTGCACGGTTTGTAAACATCTATATCTATTCTATACTATACTGTAATACATCTGTAGAAGTAAAAATTCTGTATATTGAAAATATTAAAAAAAAACAATAGTAGGGGGTGTTACTAGACCGACACCAAACCCAAAAATGTAATTTGAAAAAATCTGTTTGTCTGTCTGTCTGTTTGTTCAAGCATCATGCAAAATCTACCGGTTCGATTATGATGAAACTTGGTATAATTATTCTTTAATATGACGACCGGCTGGTGTAGCGGTAGCATACATTGCCTTCTATGCCAGAGGTCCTGGGTTCGAATCCCGGCGGCGGATAATTGTGTTACGAACACAGATATTAGTCGTCAAGTCATGGATGTTTATATGTTTATTTAAGTTTATTCTGATAAAAAATATGTATTTATTCAATATGTATGTTTCTCCATTATAAGGTTCAACAGAAAACCAGCGCCTTGAGGTTGACTCTCTTGGCATATGCTGAGTTGGACCTGTTCACACCTAATTACTTGTATAAACTTACTTCCATTTTTATTATATTTGTACATTGTGTGTGAGTAAATATTTTTCATTTCATTTCATTTCATATATTTCTTAAGTATATCAGTTACCTAGTATCCATAACACAAGTTCTTTAAGAAACTTAATTTGGGCTAGATAATGTTGTGAGACTGTCAGAAATATTTATTTATTTATTTAATATAGATACTGGGCACCACACCGAGTACTTTTTATTCCGGAAAAGTATATATAATAAAAAACAAGCGTTCGTTCTTATTAGCATTCTATAAATTTTATGTTTTAACTGTTTCTTGCAATTCTTAACCGTGCGACCTTTTTATTCCTTTAAGTTTTTACTAAGTTCAGTTTAAGGTAATGTTATTTAGTTTTATTTCTATAAGTCGTACCTATAGATCTTAATTTTAAAGTATAGGTAAGTAGTGTATGTGATATTGTACGTAGTGACCGTAGGTTATTTTATTATACTGTTAGGTAGGATAAGTCATTCGTATAGATATTAGTTTTTAGGGATTTTTCTTATTTATTAAGTTTAGATTAGTTATCATCAGCAATAGGTTTATGTAGGTAGGTAGGTATTTCATTTTCTGTTATAGAGTTTATTTTTTTACCTACTACCTAATACTTAGGTTTACTATAGGTAGGTATAAGGCGTAGACCGTATGGATTTTATATTTGAGCTTAGCTGTAAATCAGTGTTGATAGCTATTCGAACGAACTCATTAATAGGGAGTACGCTGCAGAAACTAACTATAATCCTGCTATTAGAAAATCTGGAAAACAGAGTTTCAAATATGACATCCGTCAGAGCAAAAACTGTTATTTGACCGTGTCTGCCTTAGTACTAATAATACTTTGGAAGTAATTCTATTAGGAATACTTAGCAGTAATAGTGGCGACATTGTTACCAGGAGGAAAAATAGCTCATACTATGATTAAAATACCTAGGTACTGATCTTGATTGCACAGAAAATCCCGTATGTGGCATTACTAATAGTGATAAAGCGCAGATCATTCGAGTGTTCACATAATTAAGGCTGAAAGGAAACTGAGTAAGCCTGGGCCACAGGGTTAACAGGTCGACTTTGGTCTAAAAAAATAGCTTATTTTATCCTTATTCAAGATACACAAAACCCCTAAAAATGTAGTGAGGGGGAAACAAGTTAATTCAAGATATAGAAATCGCTGTCATGGGTTTTTAGTATGGATGAATAACTCATATTATAATTGAAAATTCGCTGAGTAAAATTGAAGAAATATTAAATGAGAATCATAATAAGGTTAAATGAATGTAAACTAATCGGGTTAGTTTTATTTTAAATAATTATTTTGTTATTAAAATAGGCGAAATTATTTATTAGGTTTGGCAATACTGAGTGAATGAAGAACGAAACTGTAGTATTTGACTCGTTCAGTTAGTCAATCGATCTATTTGTTCACTCGTTTGTTTGGTTTCTTTCCTTGCGCTTGAGTATTTTCATGGTTTTTTCAATTTTTAAGATAGCCCTAAGAAAAGTGAAAGTTGTTAGTATCAATTTATTAGTTTGAATAGTTGTTTAAAACTATAACTAATAACTAAGTAAGTATAGGTAATATCTTATAATGTCCTATTTTATCTAGTATGCTATCTTAGTAAAATGTGCTACTATTTATTTTTAATTATAAACTCTCTAAATAATTCAAAATACAATAATTCATTTATAGATCTCAACAATAAGAAAAAGAATAGCTTTCGAAAGTGATTCTAAGCTTATTTAACTTCTGTGTATACCTATAGGCAAAATTATGGATATCTCAATTCCTCAACACTGGTTTATCTTGAAAATTTCGGTGATGAAACATGATTATATTTTAAATAAAAAAAAGCAAATACCAAGTTGTTAACACCGTGGCCCAGAAATGTATGGAGCAGGTTCTGTCTCCTTTTAACCGGTTTTGGAGCCGAGGAATTTGTTTTGATTCCTAGATTTCATTTGATTCCGAATAATTTCCCATTTCAGTTTAAGAGAGTACAGTTTGTAGCTTTACGTTACGCTATGATAATAAATAAGGCTCAAGGTCCCAGGAACCTTTATGTTCATAATTATTCCAGACGGGCTCACTGATAATGTCTTGAATGCTGAAGCTCTCAATTGATAAATAAATGAAAAATGTGATAAATAAAAATTACCCGACCAGGATTCGAACCTGGGACCTCTCGTTTGCCGGACGAGTGCTCTTCCAACTGATAAGTAATTTCGAGGTCGGTAATTTTTATTTATCACATTTTTCATTTATTTAGGAATAATTGAGCATTTTCAATCATTCAAACTTCATTTCAAACTTAAAAACATTATTACTCTCAATTGATGTCATTTATCAACTATCTGTCGTTACCATTATCTTTGTGAGTATTTGTGGCAATGAACGGCAGCTTCGCTATCGGTTATCATGCTAAACAGGTACTAAAGAAGCAATCTACAACAAACACCAAACATACAGAACGCGAGCGATTCCGCGAGCAAAGATATCATGTTCCCTCTTAATCACCGCTAATTAATTACACACAATTGACTTTCTATTGTAATTATCCACAAAGGCCCCGCGCCGGGACAGAAGTGTTACCTAATACCGGTATGCTCGATTAATCACGTTCTACGCAAATACCATTTTACACAAAAAAACTCATTGATGAATTTCGTCGTCCACGCGAATGAAGTCGCGGGCACAGCTAACGTTAAATAACTGTAAAATAAAAAGTAACAATGTTACTAAAAACTTGCAACTAACACCATACGCTAATCAACGAATAAAATAAACAACTAAACCATATAAGTAGGTATTTAATATGTGACCCGCACTTCCAAATTCAAAATCAACATTGTCCTTTTCATTTTCAACCCATCTCTATGCTTCCAATCATCACATCCAAGTTAACCCAACCAGCACCACGGCGACTGAAACGACTGACTGGGTGGTGGTGGTAGCCGCGTTGCAGTGGTCAGCGAAGCACTGGCAGACGGTCTCGAGGTGGTCTTCGTTGTCGGCGGTGTAGCACTCGCGCCGGTGCTTCACCCAGCCGCAGCCGCGGGTCACGCGCAGCTCCGAGTCGTGGTTCTTGTGGAGGACTGGGGGGAGGTTAATGTTTAGGACACGTTTAAGGACCGGCGGCGCGTTGCGCGGGGCGTTCTGCGTTTTTTCTACATCACCGACTATACTGTGGAACTATCCGCTGGTTTGGAAGCCAGAGGTGTAACGAATACTGTGACTCGCCGCCTGTGCTTAAACGAGCTCTTAGACGGCGTCTCGTATACAACGTGTAACAAAATGGAGAGATAAAACTTAAGGGTTAGCTTCTATACCGCACGTAGAATATACAGTAAAAGAATTAGCATGATCAGTGCTGGTATAGACTTTCATACAAATTTATTTAATTATTTTACAACAAAATATTTTGACATCCCTAGTCAACCTAAGAAGCTAAAACAAGACTTGTGCCGCAGCGCAAACAGTGACCTTATGACTTTTCCCGCACCGGCTGGACTTTGTAGTTTCTGTCTTAGTTACCCATTACTTTTTTTTACGCCATCTGTTAGATTTCATCAAAAGCTAACAGCTGTTTTTAGGGTTGACCCTTAGATATTTTTATCTAAACTTTGAACTTGATTTTCGGCCGAACCGTAAGGATAACAAATTTATGTTACTGTTACTTATAAACTACAGTACCAAACATACAATTCCCTTCAGTATTATCTCTTCATTATGTTACACGTTGTATAAATTGTTTAGTATCTTATGCTATGAAAGTGATTACTAATTATTGTGAAGATAAAATCTAAATCTGAATCTAAGCTCAGTGGTTTTTAAAGCTTACTTTGGAGGCACGTCGTCGCCATAGCGGTTTACGGTGATAAGCCCGCTATTCATCTGTATCTCACCTAATCATAAATAGTACCCATAGAGCAGCAACAGGTTAAAGAAGAAATTGGCTCATAATACAACACTATCCGAACACATCAACGCTGGAGCGATGATATTTAGCGACAGATTTTGTATGAAGAATGGTCTCACTAGCCAGGAGAACCCTGTCTAAGGAGTATAGCATCTTAGCAACTAAATAGAGGTACTCGGATTAGACAACATGCTTATCCAGGGGTAGGGTTGCCAGCCATACTGTTTTTCACTACATTATACTGTTTACTGTTGAAAAATACAAAATACTGTTTTCAGCATAAATAGTTAAATACTTTATATTCTAGTCTTTAATTAATAATTTGTGCAAGAAGTTATAAAAATATGTGTGGACAACATTAAATAAATTTAATACTGTTTATTTTTCCAAAATACTGTTTGATATTCTTTTTATACTCAAATATACTTTATTTTTAGAAAAAAAAAGTTGGCAACCCTATCCAGGGGCAGTAGGGCCAACCCTACGTGGCTAACTGAAATTTTCTTCTACCTACGTATGTTTGTACCTACTATATTATGTAAACTGATGATATGGTATTGACTTATACTTAATGACAAACTTATTTGTTTTCTTTTAATAATTAGGTATTTCATGAATTAGTAGCTGCAACTCAATGTCATTTAAAAACGTACCTTGCATGAGTAACGAATAACTTTACAAAGCTTCGATAACAAATATTAGACAATCAGTATTTGTTACATTAAAATACTTAGACAACGGTCTCAATAATTGATTGAATCAGGCGTTACTTTGCGGAAATCCATGACAACTACTTTAAAAAAGTTACCTTGCTAATTCCGCGACTTGTTCTTGCACTAGTGATATTTTCGTGCGTTGGTTCACCGCCCTCCCTCCCTCAAACTGATCAGTTCGGTAATGGTCGTTGTACCATGAAGATGCTTCTGGTTGAAGCGAAACACGTGTCGGTGATAGCTAGTGGCGTGGGTTACAGTTTTCCAAGTGCGTGTTCATTGCTTTTCTTGCTTTTTGTTTGAGGGAAGGAGGGCGGTGAACCAACGCACGAAAATCCTGCATTACTAGTGCAAGTACAAGTCGCGTAATTAGCAAGGTAACTTTGATAAAGTAACGGTCTTCAAAACCAATCATTCATAAAAGGTCAGATTGTTGTCGACCCACAATACATACGAGAGATAAACATCAATTAGACGTAGTAAATCTTGTAGTTATATAATTGCATTGGAAAACTTACTCGTCTGCACAATCTTTCTGCAGAAGAACTCCTGCTGTTGACTGGAGAAGATGCCTTCAGTGCACTCCGTGGTCCTCAAGTACTTCTGTAGAGTTTCTGCATCGTAGATTGTCGGGTCTATGCACATGGTGTTGTTTATACTGTTACAATCGTAGCATCGAATCGCAGCGCCTGAATAATTGTGAAAGCAATGTAACAGGAAAAAGAAAATGGTATTTATACTGTAAAGATCATTGTAAATGTATTTTGGAGCTGAATTGAAAAATTTGTAACAATTAATAACGACAAATATTCTTAAATTAACAATGATGAAATTAAGCATATTTATTTTCAAAGGATCTTAAAGGTTACATATTTTATTGAAAATATTTACCGAAAAGTAGGTTACTGAGCAACAGATTTGAACGATCTTTGCTTTCCTAAATTTAACACACAATTACAACTTTACAAACAATATACCAATTGGCAAATAATCTTTATTTATCTCAAAAATAAAATACAAATAGGAACAAATATTATACGAGGATGTACTTATTTGTTTAGCTAGTAAAAAAAATTGAATATAGAAGCCTCAAATAAGTGTGCATCATCATTAGCATTATAAACAAATACGTATAGTTTTAATAACGAGACAAGAACTTATTTTAAAATTTAAATAATATCAATACCATCATATCAATTATTTTACTGGCTAGATAACTAATATACCTAAACTAATTATTAAAGTATGAGGATTAAAACTCACCAAAGTGCACGCAGCTGACAAACAAAAGTAAAGTTACTGATAGTCTGGACAACATCTTTAACTTTGTTACTCTTTCTTAGGTACTTAGGTATTAACTTCACAGTCACAAAAAACAAACTACAGTTTTTACAGTAATCCCACTAATTTAGACGAGTATAATCTCGGGCGGATGCTGGCAATCTGTTGATTCGAGCTGTAACTGGACTTTTAATTGTAAAGAGCACAATATTCTAGTTAGCCCGTCCTTATTCTGATGCAAACCAATCAGGTAACTTATTTACGTGTTAAATTATAGGTAAGAACTTAATTATTTTTAGGAAACTATTTAAATAGATCTTACTAATATTATAAATGTGAATATTTGGATGTTTGTTCCTCAATCACGGCAAAATGGCTCAACAGATTTTAATAAAATTTGGCATAGTGATAGAGTACAATCTGGAATAGCACATAGGCTACTTTTTATCCCAAAATTCCCGCGGGAATCGAAATTGCGCGGGTAAAACCGCGCGCAACAGATAGCAAGAAATAAAGTAACTTTTGGAGAAGAAAAAACATTTATTTTTACACATATTAACCTAATATTAAATTAACAGATAAGATATCAACTAGGTAGGTACAGTTTTGTAAAGGTCGCTACGAGTTTATAAACATGTATACCCTGTTTGACATTGGCCCGACATTTTACTGTTTACGTTACACTTACACACAGAACTAATGATTTGTTTACAATAAGTATTCTATTTACAAGGTCTATCGGAAGTTCTTACGATAAAAACGGTATAATCGTCGAGTTTTTCAAAGAGCGCCCCGCCAACTTCTATAGCTTAACAAAATGGCGGACAAGATGGCCGCAACTGTCACTTTGGCATTTGTGATTGAAGTTGCAGAGTTGCACATGTCTCCGAAGCATTGGCAGACGGTTTCGAGGTGGTCCTTGTTGTCGGCTGTGTAGCATGCCCTCTTGTGCTTGACCCAGCCACAGCTGCGGGTGATTCTCACTTCTGGAGTTTGGTCTACGTGAAGAACTGCAACAGTTAGTGTATTAGTAATACGGCTTCATCAATATGGACACTAGGGCTAAAAAGGAGTGTCATAATTGGGATGCTTTTATCAATAATACAATTACGCAAGATGGATAAAATTTGAGTATTTGTGATTAAAAAAAAAACAGCCCACTAAACACAAATAAAGCCCACAGTATGGTCGCCTAGAAACAGTCTCCTATCCAGGGATAAGTGTTTAGTAAAAGTGATCTTTACTAAACACCACCACTAAGTACCACTGGCCATAGAAAACCTGCCACCAATTAGGTAACCTTGCTCCGGCGATGATGTGCTCTGGCAATATACAATAACGTGACAGTATCGGCGTAAACTCTATTGTCTTAGACCTCCAAGTAACATTGAAGAATAAAAACAAATGAAAACCCTCTTTGCTTCAGAGCTATTTTTCTTACCTTAGTGATTGAAATTTTTTGCGGAAAGTTGTACTTTATGATTAAATCTTATTGTATTATTAAATTATAAATTAATATTAAATTGATTATTATCTTAATTGTGAAGTACTTAATTTAAATTAATTAATTTATCAATATCATTTTAATTTGATTCATTTTTATTTTTACTCTGTACTTACTTACAATTTTGTCAGTATACCTATGATTTTAATTTGCTTCCAGTTAACTTTTATTAGTTTGATGTAAAATGTAAATTATGAATTGAATGTCCATAATATTGAATTTGTTTTTAAAGAGATTAATCTAATGTAATTTTGAAAAATGTTATTGCGATTATTTTGCATGTTGTTTGCGCCTGTAAGTGAGACAATTGTATTTAATCTATAAAACAAAATGTTAATGTCAGTGTTGATTTCGTTGGTGCAACTTTTATAAATAAATAAACGGCAAGATATCAATATGACGCATTATTATCTCTTCAAAGGACTACAGTTCCTATAGGTCTTTCTCACAGTTAGAATCGCTCTACCGCCCCTGGCCCTGGATTGGCGGGTAGTAAAATGCGACCAATCTGAGTGAACCTCGCTCGTCTGTATGATCCCGTAAAATTTTTCGGCGGTAATGTGTTCCGGCAATCTATACTAATATATAAAGCTGAAGAGTTTGTTTTTTTGTTTGTTTGTTTGAACGCGTTAATCTGAGAAACTACAAGTGGGATTTGAAAAATTATTTTTGCATTTGATAGCCCAACTCTTGAGGAAGGTTATATGCTATATTTTATCCCGAAATTCGCACGGGATCAAAAGTTACGCGGGCAAAACCGCGCGCGGTGGCTAGTATTTTATGAAGAGCCAGTTCTTTCCTGGGCCCGTGTGCTTTCATCTTCGACCTCATCTTGACTTACCATCAGGTGAGATTGAGGTCAAACGCGGGCTTAGACTATAGTGGAAAAATACAAATGTCACCAGCACTACAGAATAGGGCTGTTCGGGCCGCACGCACTAGTAATTCTCTAACGACATGGCTGTTGTTCCCACGTAGGTTTGGCACTAGCAGTACCTTTGAACTTCCGCAGCTATTAGTTAATTTAACTTCCATCAGTGTTAAACTGGAAGATCTTTTCTTCAGCTTAAGATCTTTTCAATAGTTTGAAAGTTAAGTACTTTTCAGAACAAATCATTTTTAATAATTCTCAAAAATATAATGTATAATAATACCTAATAAGTATAACACGGTTCATTAAAGAAAGGTATTGAAAATAGCGGCGCTTATCATGTTCTCGTTCACCAACTCGTTCATGGGTCAATGTGTACGCTTTTATAATAAAATCCAAAAAATAACCCTTCGATAGATTTAAGGATAAGTATAAAGTTTTATTATAAGATATCCGGATGCAAGAAGATTGTAAATTGTTGTTATTGTGTATTTTTAAAAGATGATTGCTGTTGAGTTTCTTGCCACTTCTTCTCAACAGATCAACTTTCCGAAGTGGTGGTAGATTCAGTTCAATTTGTAAATTGTGACTTATTTCAAATGTACTTAAATACTTAAGAAATAAAGATTCTTTTGACTTTGACTTTGACTTCTCGCTAGCTCACTAGTGCCGTCTGTACTCACTCTCGCGGGTCAGTAAAAAAATATTTCAGTTTAATAAATAAAAATAAAAAAAAAAATCCCCAGAAAATCACACCAACTACATGGCCCCAAAGTAAGCATAGCTTGTGTTATACCATGCGAACTAGGGGGAACCTAGGATATAAATATATAAACACCCAGACACGGAACATTTTTTTATCTTGTTCCGTGCGGGAATCGAACCCGCAACCACTGGCGTCTGAGGTAGATAGGTTTACCCCATCGCCAACGTGGTAATTTTTAGAAATAACTATTTTATTGGATATGGTCGTTGTCGGTATTTTACGGTATCGATGTAGGTACATCGTTGTTTCTCAACCAAAATCCGTTCTTGACATCGTTTTTTTCGCCAACGATGTAGATACCACCGATGTTAATGTTAAATAAGCGTTTTAAAAAAACATTGTTAAAAACGTTGTGTTGCATCGTTGCATGGAATGAACTCGTTGCACATCGAATTAATGGCATACACGCAACTGGAAGAGATTTGATATCAATCTTTTAATTTTATAAAGACTGCTATTTTATTGCTGTATGATTGGTTGGATGTATTTTAATTGACAGTTACCAAAATATAACCTAGGCAAGATCCTTCTATGCATGTCGACTAACTTATCTATAACAGTTTTTGAAAAAAAAAGGACGAGTATTATTGAATGACATAATTTATCTTTTAAATATTTACTTTGACGTCATAAAAATGTGATTTAACCAATGGCAACATAAGCCAAAGGATTGGCGTTTCATTTTACGTAAGGAATTAAACGCAATTATTAACAAAATCTCTAAAAATATACTATAATGTATTTATCGAATACCAAAACATATCAAGAATAAATTGGATTAGTTTATACGTTTATTTAGTTTAAATATCATACAAGTAATTTGCGAATGCGTGATATTCTAAAAATCACGTATCGCCTAGTTTCTTGGAAGAACGTCATGTAAAGGGGGCCCATGCCAAATTTGAGAACTCACAGCTCGTAGCTAATAGATATTGTGAAACGCTATTTTTTTTCTACCGGTTTTGTACCTATATCGGTTACTCATACCAGTCAGTTTAATATTGAAACCCGCCATATATCTTTACATAACAATAATTTTGCTTTAATGTTTTACCAAAATTCTGTTAATTACAGCCAAGTTATATGTTAAAACTATTATTGCACAAACGACTTTAACTTATGTAATATACTGCTAACTACCTACTTCCACAACGGAGGAAAACTTGGTTAACTGCTATTTGATAATAGTTTTAAATATTCTTGCGTTAATGAACCTTGGAGAAATAGTTTAAGGAAACAAAATAGATTTGCAAGGAATTTATTTTCTAACGAGAAAAAAGTAATCCTGAAATAAAGCCCTGATTTCTACGTAGTCGAGTTTTTAGATGTTTAAAACATTTTCCCGCTTATTTTGTTTTGTGCAGAACAATATATTATATGTAATTTACAAATAAAAGTTTAACAATGTATTCGTCAACACGGTGACATGCTGCAATAAATTTAATTCGATTGTTTAAATTGCATTCGTATTGTTACCTTGCGTTCTATGTATATTTTGTTTCACCTGTGTCTTTCGTTTACTTTTAACCAGTTTTCCTTGCTTCTTAGAACCTCTGTTTATTACAGGTCCTTGGTAAACTTGGAGATCCTTCGGAGATTAATGATGATGATTTGTAGTACATGTTACATGTACAGCTACTTGTACATGTACAGTAAGAGTTCATAAATCCAGTAGCACCTTACTGTTAGTATTCGCCTGCACAGTGTTCTTATCTTGATTGTGTGAGTGAAGTCTCAACACACACTATAACGTATCACAGAATACTTGTAACACTACTACTAGACTATGCATCGTCTGGTTGGTTAATATCTCTGCTGATTGGTCGGAGTCTTTATTTAACGGATTGCCGACCAATCAGCAGAGAACTTCTACTTGTCTATATATTTGACGTCATTGCGTCTTAAGGCGTATTCTCGCCCATACTAATTTATTTTATCAAATATGGGCGAACAGAGCGTTATTTTACTCTGGAATGCTTGCATTAGCAATTATTTCTATATTTAGTTACAGCAAAATTACTTTTAAAATAAAAAATATGACAAGAAATAGCTTAACTGAAGTATTAAATTTTGTTCAAATGTGTCAATGTATGGGTGGACGGTGACAGTGAAGTACGTTAACTGGATGTTTTAGTGTGTGTGCGTTCATTGAAGCTACGTTGCGTGTTTGGCGTTTGCTGAAAATGCGACGTTGCCGCTCAGGTCAGGCAACCTATGTATTTTGTCGCTCAGAACTTTGGAATACTTCGGATTTCAGCGCACGAGATCTCCACGCCCGCGCCCCGCTCCGCGCCGATTTCATTCGGTCGAAAGATTTGTTTTGATACTATCTTTTGTTGCGCGTAGACCGACCATGAGTCTAAGGTCGTGGGTTCGATCCTGTTCGCGTAATTTTTTTTTATTACATTTTTTTTTATTTTGTATCAATCTTTACCATGCATCTATCTTTACATACATATGTATATATAAAACAGTAAACAATAACGTGTGAACATGAAATATTTTTACAAAAAAAATATGTAAGGTTATTAAGAAATGAAAAAAAAAGTAAGAATTTGAAAGAAAAAAATGTCTTTTTGTGTCTGTCTATTTGTTGTTCTATTCTGCTGACATCTGTGGCTGACATATAATATTATAATAACTCCGAAAGATAGTTGGTATGTAGTAGAAAAGTTTACTATGTTGATAGGGCTAAATCATTAATAAATAAAGCTTCTTGCTAGATTTAATGTAGGTAGTGTACATACAGAGATATATTATAAAAAAGTTAAACGTAAAATAATGGAACTCAATATCGTTTAGGTTTTCTTTATTACTCGTTTCTGCCTCTTGGAAGTCAGAACCCGTAGAATTCTTCAGAATAAAAAGTGGTGTATGTGTCAAAACTCAACATAGGACTTTATGAACTACCATACCAAATTACATTAAAATTGGCTAAGCCGTTTGACCATGAAAAACAGCCAAACATATAGGTTACTAAACATATTAGGTATACACTGATCATGGCTAGGCGGATGGATTTTTGCTACTCTTTCACGCAAAAACTACCGAATGGATTTTTATGAAACTTTACAGTAATATAGCTTTACCTAGAATGTGACTTTGTAATGTATTGGTTAGGAGTTATACCTACATATTATAAATAATAATAAATAATAAATAAATATTTCTGACACTCACACAACATTATCTAGCCCAAATTAAGTTTCTTAAAGAACTTGTGTTTTGAATACTAGATAACTGATATACTTAAGAAATATATAAACATACACATTGAATAAATACATATTTTTATTAGAGTAAACTTAAATAAACATATAAACATCCATGACTTGACGGCTAATATTTGTGTACATCACACAAATATCCGTCGCCACCGGGATTCGAACCCTGGACCTCTGGCATAGAAGGCAATGTATGTTACCGCTACACCAGCCGGTCGTCAAAATGTTTATATGGGGGAAGATTCTAAATGTTTATTTTTTTAGATAGGACCTTGGAGAAGAAAATAACCTTTTCGAAATACTAATTCAATGCAGACGAAGTCGCAGGCACCATCTATGTAATAAACCTACCTACATATAAACCTACTCTTATACATACCCCCATAAGGCTGCAAACTGGACGGCAGCGACAGCGACAGCGAGAGCGGCAGCGGTGCGGGCAGCGACGCGAGCAGCGATTTCCGTGACACGATAGAAAGTATTGAGTTTGTATGAAACCGCGACAAATCGCTCGAGCGCTCGCTGGCGTCGAGAACGGCCTAGCAGGGCTAGCAACCATCGATAAATAGTCGAATTGACAAGATAAATATTATTTTGTTATTTTATCCTATTATCTATACTAATTTGTTTATAGTACTTTTTATTTCCTTATTTTTAATTATTTCTCAAAAACTTACAAAAGCAAAACTTGTACGTTATATTCTGTATATATTACTTGTATATATTAAGTTCTCCAGCTATAATTATAAAATGTAAATCCGTCATTGGACGTAAGTTTATTGTCAATCATGTACATTATTCAAATATACTTAAGGTCTGTGGATTTTGTTAATGATAATAAATGATAAATAATAATTTATAAAGCTGAAGAGTTTGTTTTTTTGTTTGTTTGATTGTTTGTTTGAACGCGCTAATCTCAGAATCTACAAGTGGGATTTGAAAAATTCTTTTTGCATTTGATAGCCTGACTCTTGGGGAAGGTTATAGGCTATATTTTATCCCGAAATTCCTACGGGATCAAAAGTTACGCAAGTAAAACCGCGCGCGGTGGCTAGAGTAAGCTAATATGCGCACTATAATAGATAGAATTACTCGATTTGATACCATGATACAGAACCAAATATGTCATACTCTTAATAAATTACTAACACTAAATACCATATTCTAAGAAAATATCGATACAAGGCCTGATTTATCATTGTCGACGGTAGCGTGCTAGCACTGCAGATTCCCCGCGTCGCGTCGCTGCCGGCGCCGCTGTCGCTCTCGCTGTCGCAGCCGTCCTGTTTGCAGCCTTACTTTTACCCAGTGTGCCTTTCGTAGGGTATTCCTGTTTCGTATATACTTTTTGTAGGTTACTTTTTCTATTTTATTTTTTGTAGGTCTTTTTCACAAAACCTAGGTGAAACTGTGAATGACAGCTTTGTTGTAACAGTTTTTGAAATAACTCTTTCTGTTTATCAATCAGTAACGCTTTCACAGCTAAACAACTGAATCGATTTTGACTTTGAACTTCAAGGACGATATTATTATATTATTTATCCAACTCCTATAACCGATATTCAGGCGGACGAAGTAAAAATCGGTCCAGCAGACAAAAATTTAAAAAAAAAATTGTTTTGGTTATATGTTTTATTTGTAGGTATAGATAAAGATAATCTATTATAAGATAATTCTTTGTTTCTTTGTTTTAAATTAAATTAAATTAATTTTATCCATCGAAAAAAGTATCAAATCATAAACGTACAATATTTAGCATTCGCAAATGTATCGAAAATAATTAGCTCCGTGCGCACGAGTGTCAACCACGTGTCTGTCCATTCGGGTAAGCGCAGTCGAAAACCTGCTCCCCGCCCTTCGTGTGTCAATGTGTGCGTGAGAACTTTGCTGCCACTAAGAAGTTGTTATTTAAATCAAATATACGAATTTCGTGACTTAAAACTCAGCTAAATCTTGCTTGAGACATTACAAATGTTATGTTATTACAGCAAAACGTATAATTTTTAAACAATTATAACATTATCATTCATTAAACAATTAAAAACGTTCAAATTTTCGCATCAACGCCATCTATGAGCGCGAAGTGCTTAGCTGATGGTGAGAATCCACCTTAAGCAATCTTTTCAAGTAAGTATTTTTAAAGAGAAACCTTTATATAAAAATTATAATTCATAATTATTATAAAATATCTACTATTTAGCTATTAATTTTTATTTACGTTTGATAAACTCTAAGTAAATGAATGACTATTAATTATTTTTACTTTTTGCTTTTTAGTTGAAACTTACTAAGTATATTATTGTATTGTATTCTGCAGTCAGGTCTTTTAGTATATGTAATTACTTTTTATTAATATTTTTGAATTAAAAAAAAAAAAAAAAATTTTTCTTACTGTACTAACAGTCAACGTAAGTACAGGCCGCCATTTAAGATTCCTTTCTTTATTGAACCAAGTTATATTGTTGGACATTATTCACACAGCGCCATCTAACCGTAAAATGGCTTATGCTTGAAAGTTAGATGGCGCTTTTCCTAAATTCATACAAATCATACTAGTCTCTGATATCATACATAATACAGCCAGACCAATGCAATCAAACATGTCCCTGGTGTCTGGTAGAGATCACTTCCCAGCGGTAAGGCAGTATATAATTTTTTTTATATACCTATTTTCATTTTTTGTACTGTTTTACGGCACACATAAAGTGTAAATAAATAAATAAGTTTAAATAAAAATACGTTCATTTTCCACCACAAATATAGCATTTTTACAATGTTTACATGGGTAAAGTATACAATTTCAATAGGTTATTGCCAGTGGGAGGTGGACCGGAGCGAAAACGCTGTAGTCCAGGACTCCGGGAACTAATTTGTTTAATTTTTTTAAAATACGGAACTATTAAAAGATGTGGACAAAGGGTTGGACATGAATTACATGGATAATAATTATAATGTTATCATTTAAATATAAATATAATCTCACAGCCTGTGTGTGTGTTTGTGTGTGTGTATGTAGGTGTTGGAATGAAGCAGCGCAGCCTGTTATTTGACAATGGCTATGAGTAATTCAGTGTCAATGTAGTTTAAGTTCAATAAGTGGGTTTTGATTATCCTTGTAACGACCTTAAATGATAAATAAATACGAACATAATCAACGAATACATAGCATTAAAAAAACCGACTTCACGTCAAAACTTTAGCTGAAGTAGGTATAAGATCGTCAATGTACAAATATGCTCCGATTCCTAATATTTTTCAAATACTTTTTTTAAGAAGTACCTACTCAATCGATTGCTATGAAATGAATATGGGACCGATTCTGAACTATCCATTGACCAAGCATGAAGTAGGTACTGCTGACAACATTGGGAAAGTTCCAGTATCACTTAAAAGCTCAGTACCACAGTATAGATATCTACAGTAATTCAACTTCATAAAAACGGACGAAACGCGAGCTATACCTACGCGGCTCGATCTCGGCAAGCGCTCGGCATGTGGCCAGTCGCGACTGTCTGCATACCGAAACAATTGTTGGTTGAGCTTTACATTAATATGCGGATTATTTATACTTACTTTAAAATTTAATAATACATCTGTTCGTACGTCTCAGTCGAGGGGCAAGTATTTTTCGGGCGCTATTTTATAAGACCGCCTTGTTATTAAAAGTAACGTAAATATGGTTTTTTGACATAAAATCTATTTTTGTTGAACACTTCCTATTCAATTCACAAAGTATATTTTGTTTATATAAAAAAAAATATTTGCAGTCACAAAACTAAATGGAAGTAAACACAAAGTAGGCAAATGTAATTTAAGTGCTGAAGGCGGGCAACCCTACCACACGTGAACGGTTCGCGGCGCAGTATGCATTTATTTCAAAGATGCGGTCGAGTTGAACTACTGTAGATATCTGTACTGTGTTAGTACTGTGACCCTAATACTTCGGTCTACACTCTACTCGTCACAGGCAGGGATTTTACTCTTTAGTGGTTCCAAAAGCTTGAAGCAAACACTCGACGACGGTTCCTTTTTTACACTAATAGCAAAAGGTATTGAAAGAGCGCCTGCTACAGTTTTCTGTGCAGTGTTCGTTTAGTTAGTGCGTTCAATCAAAGTAGAGTCAACGTTAAAATATATTTCTTTCATTCGTAGGTCACAAAAGTCAAAAAATTTACTATTTCTAACAGTTTAAATAAGTAATTTTTTATAAGTGAATCATTTTGATTAGTAAATTCGCAAGTTCATAGACAGTTATGAAAATTCTTAGTCTTCACTTTTGCTTTCCACCAGGTGAGAAAGATACAAGACAAAGAAGATATTTACATTGATACAAAAAAATATTGGTCGCAATTTGTATGATACTGTTTGATGTTTGAACTTCATTGATTCAAAATTTGATCAGGCTGTTATGAAATGTGAGACGGATGTGGTAAAAAGGTAAATTGGTACACTTACTAGTCTGTGTGATCTTCCGGCAGAAGAACTGTTTACTTATTGAATTGGGCAAAGACTTAGCACAGTCCACCACCGGTACTATAGCGTTCATCTTGGGAAGATGTAAGTCTAGGCACGCTGAGTTATTTGCACTGTTGCAATCAAAACACTTTATCGCTTCGCCTGCCAAAATAAAATAGCAAATGTGCATTTTGAAAAGTTGCCATCGTTTTAAAATAAGAAATTAAAAGGAAAGGTTACTTACATGAATGAGAGAAGATAATTGATAATACG
The DNA here is from genome assembly GCA_944452665.1 of Stenoptilia bipunctidactyla. Lineage (NCBI taxonomy): Eukaryota > Metazoa > Arthropoda > Insecta > Lepidoptera > Pterophoridae > Stenoptilia > Stenoptilia bipunctidactyla. The sequence goes on along the minus strand of OX101740.1, from coordinate 22,546,271 downwards.
AAGCCTATCATAACGTTATTCCAAATTGCAGAAACCATTTTGAAGTGTTTAAAGTTTGTAGAATTTTCTAATATAATTTTTTGTAGCAGAGCTCGTCAAGGTAAACTTTTTATACCTAGGTAAACTTGAAAAATAGTACCAAAGTTTAATTATGAAATAAACTTTCTCAGGATATGCCGTGTGAACTAAAGCCAGTAAAAGACTGTCTGGATATCAATCTTACTTGCGTTTATAACTCAGAAGTTTCATTGTGTTTGAGTGTCACACAAAGGGAGCATCTGGTTTGGATCGGTTCAATCGTAGGTAGAAAGGTTTGCGGGTTCGAGAAAGGAAATGTTAATCAAGACATCACTGGAATCGCAAGAAACCAGTACGAGAGGGTGGTGCTGACCTGCGTAAACCGAATACGAGAGAGGTCGCAGATTAAGCACTTGACAGCTTCGATTATAGGTCTGGTTATGACGTGGTCAATACTTATTAAGGCCAACACTGCGTAACGCATGTCTACGCAAGTACAGTACGTCCGTTTCGTACGCGCGTACGGCACGCGTGACGCAATTTGTAAAATTTCATTAGTGCAAGGACTGTATACCGGTATGAATTTCTGTACAATTTTTTTTATTAAATTAGGTGTATTTAAAAATAACAGTACAGGAATTCATACTGAAATAATTCTTGTACCTTTTTTATTATTGTAGCATAACTGATTTTATTTTTAGTTAACTGAAATTTTCCGGTATTAATATTAATATTAAAATTTTATTTTTAAATAACTGTACAATGTTCGATAGTTTAGTTGAAGCGTATGAAGAAATTATTTAGTCCGGTATACATTATTTGGGTACTGATATAATTAATTTAGATTTTAATAACTTGTACAGTTATTGTGTTTGATGAAGCAGTACACTAATAAGGGTACTGAAATTTTACTTGTACTATTTAAAAAAATTATACCGATATGCAGTCCCTGCATTAGTGTGTTTGTACAGTCGTGTCAATGGAATACTTAATCTCTTACTATTTGGCTAAACTTCAATTAAAATCAATAAACCATGCACGGGCGTGTAGTAGACGCGGGAGCCACGGTGCTTTCACAAAATTTCGTTAGTATCACTAAGATATAGATTGCGCTGTTTATAATTTATAAAATTAGAAAAATGCCATAGGCAATGTCTCTTTCATCCTACTTTTCATTCTTCGTTTCATTCAATCACTCACCTAACCGACTCATTAAATCTATCTTTCATTTGTTACCTGTGTTCGTTACTGCGCACCCGTTTTCGAATGTTGTTTTTATCGCTTTTTTCTTGGATTCCTTTTACCCACAACCCGGCCACCATTTGGACTCTGACGCTTCCTTTTTTAAATCTGACCCGGCAATTCTACTGAATTTCGGAAACACCGCTGCAATTCGACCTTTGCATGTTTATTGGAATTTATTGGAATCATGATAATATACATATTCGAGGAGTCTTAAATATTCTTAAAGAAAAATACAGGGAAAGTTGACTGGTTCTAGTAAAAGTTTCAGTCACTAAGTTCTAGATGGCGCTAGAGCTCCGTTTTAGCTGGATATCTCTATCTCACAACCTATAAAAGTTACTTTATGGCGGGAGCTAGGACGCGTGCCACACGTCCGTACCGTGATGCAGCGTTGGCCCTTAGAATCTTGGCGTATGATTTGACGCATATTCTTAACAATGTCTTATTCAGAATTGATTGTCAATCATTGGATTTGAAACTTTTGAATTGTTCTCCTTTTAAAGTGAGCGTTTCTATGCGCCCACTTCTTACTTCACGATTTTCGAGGAGCAATAGTTTAAGCTTAAAGAAAACAAACTTTTCCTTGTCTTTCGCTCGTGCTACACCTTGGGTTGGTTGCGTGGTATTTACATTGCTAATTAAAGCTTTCTTTGGGTCTTTCTAGTAGGTATGTAATTTTTTGCGATAATGATGTAATAAGGCGGAACTTGGCGACGGCGGCGACGTATAAAAATGTTCAGTTAGGTGTTTTCTTTTTTAGTGTTCGATCGTTTAAAAGGAAATATCATCCTAATATGATATTTCCTTGACTCTTTGCCAATAATCGTGATCGCTCGGCTCGTTAGTGATGAACGTGATGTTTAAAGATCTGTCGTTAGCACTGACAACTACTGTTATACAGGCGCATCCCAGATCAAAACATGTTCATTAGTAAGTACCCGAATTACGCGGACGTACATAGCCCAGTCAAATTAAGCCGAAAATAGGCAAACACGGGATATAATTCATGTAGTTTTAAAAATTGGCACACGTATACCTTGTGCAGTCTTGTCCTCGAGGGTGAGGGGTGTGCTGATGGTGTAGGGGATGAAGGTTTTTGCTCATGTCTTGAAAATCTGTACACGTAGCCTAATAATTGCTGCTGATAATTTTTTTTTTCATAAATTTCCTATTGATTTAGTCATATTAGTTTTTCCTCTACTACTGCACGCTTTGATTATCAATTGCATGGTGTTGTTTGCGATGTGCAAGACTACCGTGAGTTCTCAGCATACCATTGACTGGACCACAGATAACTATTAAACTAGTTAAAAACTACTAAACTGGACTAAGGTTGAACTCCCGCGCAGGCATCGCGTTACCAATCCTCCCCCTCTGCCCTGCCCCTTGCTGGCGCACCCTCAATGTAAGCCATTTTAGTATGTTTATTTTATAACCACAGGGACTTTTCTAAGATGGCATTGAGGTATCAACTTATGTAGAGCTTTAGCGATTTCCATCAATTAGAAACATAATTGCAAATGGCTGGAGAAGAGACTTCTAATCCTCAGTAGCTTCATATCAAACATCTATCTAAGTGGGTGTTTTTTTCCTAAAGTATTAGTGGTAGGGGAGACCGGGGCTGGTTGACCAATTTTCAGCTTAAATGTTTATATTTTTATTTGTTTAGAGTATATTATTTTAAAAATGGGTTCAATTAATACATATACTATTAAGCTTTGAAAAAAAGTGGCAAAAAGCGTGTTATTCATTATAATAATGAGTACAGGCCAGTTTTTGTGTGATAGGAAAAACTGGTCAACCTACCCCATTCCTGGGGTAGGTTGACTATTTGTCTGGGGTAAGTTGACCTATGAAGTTGTAAGGACAAATATAGAAAGAAAATAGGAAATTGGATAAAAGACAAAACACAAAACACCACAATACAATTTTTTTTATTGAAAACAATAGGCGATGTTAAGCCATTTCAATTAAACACAATGAATAAGAATAAAAAATCAAATGTTTGAACATGAGGCAATTTGTTTACCTAAAAATAAAGCAAGCATACTTTCTTATAAGTATTTAAAACAAAACTAAACAACTTTTTTATAAACTTTACTCATTTGGTAACAAATAATGTAATCTATGTATTATAATTATTTTTACTATTTGGTAACAGTCTTAATGTAAGTATTTTAATATTTATATAGTTAAATTATTATATATATGATAATTATTAAATTATTCTTTGGAGATCATAATTTCTAATCAGTCTTCTAAATCGGAAGTGCAATTTTTGCATTCATAGAATAATATGTTCCTATTTACACATTTTGTGTGTGCCCACAACTTGCACCCAGTGCATTGAACCCATTCTTCTCCTAAAATACTCAAACTGTAGGATTCAGTGCACTCCAAACAAAATGTTTCATCCCCATCACTTTCATAGTCATCACTTTTCTCCTTATTAGCGTCACGAAGAGTTTTTTTTCCTTTACCCTTTCTATCCTTTCGAGCTCCTGTAGATCTTTCTCTTGTTATCTTTGGCTTCTTTGTTTTCTTGGTAAGTGTCTTACTAGACTGTTGTTTTGTCTTAAGTTGTAAAAGATTTTCTTTTTCTGGGGTGTCTGTGTAAATAGTGCTTTTTCTCTTTCGGATATTTCTTTTATTTTCTAAACGCGGTCCAGCTTTCGGAAACGGTCTAATATCTTCTGGGAAAGTAAACGATGTGCTCGGCATATTCACATTACTTTCATAACTTACTGGACTTTTTTCGGGGGTTTTAAATCCATAATCTGCTATAGTTAACAGGTCTGCATCAGAAATAGAAGCCATCTCGCAAAATGCACTTGAAGTCGACGGTGTTACAGTTTCAAAGGTAATAGCATCATCCTGATTAGGTAAATTACATGACTCAGTTTGGATGCTTAGGTCATGTGATGGTGCAGGACTATCAGTGGTCGATGATGATGTTAGTGCAGGACACCTGTCAGTCACATATGACCCGCTAAACTCTGAGTCAGGGAATATGTTTTCGTTGAGTGGTGATATCCCAGTAACACGAAATCCAGATTGAATATTATCAATTGTAGCTGCTAATGGCAATGATGTTTTTACCAACTCGGGTATATCATATATTGTGATTGTCTTTCCCGGGTGACTTGCTAACCAGTTGTCGCTGGCTTGATTATAATATTTCTTTAGGGGCCCATAAACTGACAAAATTGTTACCCCGTTTTCTTTGAAGTAATCCAGAACTTCTATAGACAAATGCGAGTCATGATTGTCGAGAAGTAATAACACTGGGTTTACTTTACTGGGTTTGGCGTATTTTACGAAGTGTTTAGCAAACTTCTGAAAATTGTCTTCTTTCATCCACCCAGAAGAATTAGCATCGCCTTCAGAGCCCACTGGTCCACCTCTGATGAAATGTTCTTTATAGTGAACCCGTGGAAAAACAAAGAATGGAGGAACCATGTTGCCAACGGCCGAAATAGCAACCGCGACCGTCACCAGCGTACCTCGTTCAGCGGAAGTAATTTTTCCCAATTTTTTTATTCCTCGACGAGCTATTACTCTATTAGGAACATGTACAGTTGTCAGTCCAGTTTCATCTACGTTCCAAATATCACCAGGGCTTAAATTATGGCGGAGGTAAATGGTTTTCAAGTTGTTAAAGAACAATTCAACGTTATTTTTGTTGAAAGACGTGGCACGAGATAAACTAGTGGCTTGAGGAGTTCGTATGGACAGTGCAGGATGCCGTTTAAGGAAATGCCCCAACCAATCTTCACCAGCAATCAGTTTTGTATTCCATGAGTCAGGCACGGACTTGTTATTTTTTTTTGCAAATTCATATGCGAACTTTCTTGTTTCATAAGGTGTCAATCCAAAATAAATATCTGCTGCTGTCTTCAAGTAACTTTCTAAGGCACGCTCTTCCTCGTCACTGAATATTTGTCTATTTTTTCTGAAACCAACACTGTCCAAAGCTGCTTCGGCTTTCGACAATTCGGGATTGTTTTCTAATTTTTTCTTCATATTTACAACGTGGCGTTGGAGTGTATAAGGTATAGAAAATTCTTCTGCCGTAGAATTTATACTTTTTTTGTCAAAGATAACTTGTTGACATGCCCTATCCATTACATCTTTGGGTGTACTCCCTCTATTAGTTTTTCTTTTGTATGTTCGCATGGTCCTGAAACAACAATTTTTGGATAAAATTTCATAAATACCGACTTTTTTTTACATGTAAAACATCTGTAATATTATGGGGTTGGTTGACCAGCTAGTCAACCAGCCCCGTTATATATTAGTCTACCAGCCCCGAGTTACCTTATATTTTTTAACCACGTGTCATAACCTTAAAACTGCGAGGAAATCAAGTAGAATAATATATATAAGAAAGAACATGAATTAAACATTCGTTATGAGTACTTTGACAATCAGTAACCATGAATAAATAGGCATTATTACAATAAACGTGACAACAAAAATAATTACTTACGTGTGTTAATTTTCAATATTACGGTCCTTCTCTCAAACGACGTGCGTGCGCTTCGCCGCGCTGCCGGTGACTGAGCGGGTGAAGGTAACGAACTCTCATGCCTCATTGGCTGGCTCAAGGCTATTGCGTCGAACGAGTTTTTGATAGTTAGTCTACCTACCCCTATAGTCAACCAGCCCCGGTCTCCCCTAGAGTAAAAATGAATATGACCAAATCAGTAGGATGTAAGAGGTTTGCTTAAAAGCAATAACTATTATGCTATCCGTTCAGATTTTCGAGATACGAGCAAGAACCTGAAAATAGGGACCTTTAACCCCCACACACCCCGCACACTTGAGAACTTTAAGTATGTTGGTCTAGATACCACAACTTATAACAGTTATATTTATTTACTTTATTACGGGCTTAGGAATCACCTGGCCCTTCTTAAAATATCGCCAACATCACCGCATTTTAATCTTTTTCATTCCGGATCTTTTGCCCGCGTAGGGCCTACTTAGAATAGTCCTACCTCCCCTGGATAAGCGTGTAGTAAAAGGCGACTATTCTGAGTGGGACCCGCTTGGTGGTAGGACCCCTTCTGGGGCCGCCTGGCTACCGACCAGCCTTCGTATACAATCTGCCGCCAAATATATTGTAATGTATGCGGTGATGCAATATTTTATGAAAAATAAAGAATGAAAGATATGATTTATTCGACGATAATAGTATATTATGTAACAAGTGAGCTAAGTTGTAATTAGCAACGCTCACGAGTTACATACGACGTTTTTCAACACACTTGTGAGTAAAACACAGACATACGTGGTCATAAAATAACAAACACACTTGATAACAAAGCTGTGAATTGTGATTGAAAAATGGCGCCGAACCTCGCGCATGCGCGTAGGTTTTTTTTTCCGCCAAATGTGTCAATGTCTTTATAGCATACACAGCCTATTTTACGTGAAAATGTTTAATTTGGAGTGGTAAATGCAAATATTTTAATATTTTATAACAAATTATTGTAAATTGTAAATAATTTGTTTGATATACAAATTTGTTTTACTAATATAAGGCGCAAACATTTGAAAATGTATATTGATTTGAAGTGGTATAAAATCTCTTTGTTGTTACTGAAAATATTTAATGTATAACCCGGATCAATAAAATATGCTCTGTTTACTCGCATGTAATTTGCACAAAGGTACATTTCAACTTTGTAGGATTCATTATATTATGCACTAGGGTATAATATATTATGCACGCGTGACTTATAGCCCAGTTTATAGTTCTAAATTCAATTGAATAAGGCTCACTTTACGAGCAAGTGTGTTGAAAAAATATTTTACAATCAAAAATAATTAAATATAAATTAATAATAAAAATTGTCGACAACGGCAACATGTCAGCAAATGCTACGGACGAAGGCGGCAGCGCTGATTTTCAGCTGTGCTGGTTTGGAGGCTGAAATAGATTTACAATTAAATCATTATTAAAACATAGAATTGGTGCATTTTCATACATCTTATCTTATAATAATACTAGCTTTATCCCGCAACTTCGTATGCGCTTAACTACCCTTCTCGTGGAAATTTCAGAAACTATACAACCAGACACTCACTGAAAGAACCTTTATACCAAGTATCACACCCATGCACTCAAGGAATAAGTTTTTTTTCATACAATATAAAAATCATATATTTCCCGTTCCCGTGGGAATTTCGGGAATTCCTTCCTTAGTGCACCCCTACATCCCCTAAAGAATGTATGTTCTAAATTTCAGCTCTCTACGCCCACTATTTACGGCTGTACGTTGTCTGTCAGTCACTCAGTCACTCAGTACCTCAGTCACTCAGTCAGTAACGGAACAGTTTTATATATATTAATTTCATAAAATAGGGCTTACAAGTGAAAATTCACGATGTACTCAAATAAAAATAGTAAGTATAGAATAAATAACATGAGTAAAGGTAAATGAATGCAAATAAATCTTCTTAAATCTGTGCACCGTCATAAATACATATATAAAAAATATATTTTCTTTTCTATTCCCGTTCGCAAGTTCGGCGGTTACTGAGCGCGTTTATGAGTTATAATTTTAGAAGTTATGTTACGAAGCTTCGTTCGTAAATCATGTCAGCGAAGTAGCGCGCGTATATTGGTTATTGTAAACCTTTGATATGGAATGGAACGCATTATATAAATATATTTTTAAGAAAGAACTAAGATGGGATGTATTTAAACTTTGATTTAATGTGTTTACGGGATTCTTACCACGATTTTTAATTTTATATTCGCACGTCCGATATTTCGATGCTGTTACAAGCACGACGTGTAACACATTAAATCATAATGAAAATAACCGCGATAGTTTAAAACAATTATTATTTAAACTTTTTCTTGAAAACTGGGAACGTTTTTAAGAAACGTCGCTCCATAAAACAGCATAACTTTTTATTTTGCTTTTTATAAAAAAGAAAACTACGATTTACCATTGGTTTTATACTCACGTATTCCGGCTGGTCGTTTTAATCATCTAACCACCGACCAACTTATCATCATCAGCAACATCTAGCCATGTAGAGTTGGCTCAGAATAGTCACTGGATAAGCGTGGCTTAAAAGACGACTATACCGACTTACCCTTGCTTGGTGGTAGGATCCCGTCCAAGTTCACGAAATCTAAATCTAATTTTGCTAATGATACTATGAATATTTTATTCCATTCTTGTTCAAATACTCTGGTCCCAGTTTTTCATGTTCGTATAGTGCATCCATAGCTCATTGCATCTGCTATGTAAGCAATTTGGTTGTGGCATGACATTGGCTCTTACAATTAGCTGTCTTGTGTTTGTTTTTTTTCATGTCACGGTCAATTTGTACTGTACCTATTTGTATTAATTTGATAATTCTGACTGAAAAAGAGTGCCAAGAGTTATTTTCCGCCGGCTTTTTCTGTCTCTTGGTCTACTGCAATATCTTATTTAACAACTATCAACAACTAGTTAAAGCCGAAGTATGCGATGACTGACTTCATCAAGTGTTTTGTGAAATTCCTAAGATGAATAAAACTTTTTGAATTTTGAATTTTGAATAAAACTTTTTGAATTTTGAAATCTGTCGCCAAATATCACCGCTGCAACGGTGATGTGTTCCGAGAAAAATTATTTCCCTTCAAAACCTCGACCTCATCTTCACTTTACATCCCGTGAGATTGAAGTCAATCGCGGGCTTAATCTCTTATAAGAAAAATATTTCATCTTTTTCATGTACAGAAGGCAACAGATCAAGCGGTACAAAACTGTTCAATTTCCCCAACCAATTTAACTTAATTCGAGGATATAGAGTTCACATTCAATTACAATTTTTTGACAGGTTTGGAACGCTTTAGCTGCTGCTAAATTCTGTAAACTGTCTTTTATTTATCCTCAAAATTAATACAATTAATGTGGATGTGGGTGATTTCTGTTTTATTAGTAACTGGGTGTCTTTAAATTTTTTTTCACCTGTTACTTAGCATGTGTTTTGCCCTCAACCTCTCTCGACCTCACACTGGTAGATACTTATATTAAGTCAAGATGAGCTCGAGGAGACCAGCCCACGGGTTCTGAATTTATATTTGGAGGCTATTCATTAATCACTGCCAGAGACGAATTCTTGTCAAATTTGCACTCAAATATTGCGCAAACCGGAAACCGATTTGCATTGCGCCACGTAGGTCGTGGAAAAACGAATTAAGCATTTCTTTTAAATAAGTATTACTGGCCAGCCAGGCTAGCATGCGACCATCGATGAAAACTCGAATAGACAAGATAAATATAATTTTATCCTATCATGTTTGCTAACATGCGCACAGTAATAAATAGAATTACTCGATTCGATATCATGATTAAGCCCACAGAAACAAAGATGCGTAGGGTTTTCCAAAAAAAATACTCTAAGTGCCATATTCTAACAAAATATAGAGGCCCGTTTATCATAAACGATGGTCGCATGCTAGTCCTGCTGGATAAACTCTTTGAGATCTATTCTTATATCCAGTCTAGCTTCTGAACTAAATTGAATAAATCCAGTTTGACGGCACGGCAAGACCAATTGGATAATCTTTTGTTCAAAAACCCATTAGGTCCTGTCAGTTGTCCAGTTCACGCGATCACCTAGCAGCACGGCACGGCAGGGCCTCGGCAGGAAGCTTCAGATTGTCAGGACGAACGCGTCCGGCCAATTGTCGTAATGTGTGCCCACGCGCAGCGCGACCGGGAAGTATGCGCATGCGTGAGCTGATGACACTAATGTTTTAAGTGTCTTTACAGGTAGAAATGTAAGAATTTGATGATAAGATGAGCTTTATTAAAATTTAGAAGGAATCTCGGGTGGGGATGAAAGATTTTTGAACCGTGACCTGTAGATACCGTTCTGCTTATTCTGCGACATTCAGCTTTAATTTGCTTCAGAGATTTAGGTTCCTAATTACTGGCAGCCAGCTTACTTTCTTAACACAGATTACCTTGAGTCCATTTGTGGTGGAGATTTTTTAGCATTAGATAACCCACATTTCCGTCTAAAAATAGGACAGAGTTTCAGTCTGCCTATCCAATTATTATATTTAGAAGAAAACATATTTAACTTGAGGGATTTGAATGACACTAATATAGTATTCCATATTAATTTCGAATTTTAAAGAAGGAACATCTTTCCTTCCAGTAAACTACTCACGTTTACTTCCATGCTGGACTGGGAGCGAAAGAAAAACATAGAATGTGCCAGCTGCTTCACTCCCCGGGCATACTGCCTATCATTGCAATAGTCTCTATCCGTTATTATAATACCTCCAAAGTCATACGTGACATCAGATATTCTTATAACCTCTGCTGTTCTGCCTACGTAGGTATGTAACTGACGTTACAAGATTTCTGAGCAAAATTTTAGCAAATGACTTCACGATTAGATAGTGGTCCAAGCTGACATTTTTATTTTTTTATATCCAATTATTTCAAGACTACACTAAATAGGCACTTCTTTTCTTTTCTTTTTTATCACAACTTTCGATGCGATGATTTATGAAGAAGTTTTTCCACATCTGATCCATCTTTTCATCCAAAATTACTTTGAATATACTTCAACATCTAGCTACTTACTCTAGATAACAATCGGAAGGAACACTAACACCAATATAACCGACGTATCATATCATTAGTCTATATTTAGCTGTTGGCTGTCCCCTGCTCAGGACATACGTACTTTAGTTCTGTAGGACTACACAGTTAAGGCACGAAATAAAGCCTAATCTTACTTGAGCTACTTTTCGGCGTCAAGCTTGCATTGGCTTCCAATTTTCCCTGATTGTAAGGGACAGGTAATTTAAGATGTGGAGTATGAGCTTAGGAAAGAACTCATCATCATCATCATCCCCCAAGGTCACTTTTTATCTTTAGGTGCTGTGATCGTGATGAGGTGAGATTAAGGTTTGAGCGGATAGAGGATTAGTGGGTATCCAATAGCCCATTTTTCGAGATTTAAAAACTGTTTTTTGTAAACTTTTCTCCAAATCATATTTTTTTATTCTTAATCGACTTCAAAAAAAGCAGGTTATCAATTCGCCCCTTATGTATGTAATATTTACAAAATTGGCCAACGCCCACACAAGTAAGTTTGAAACTATTATACCTATCTGCGAGTTTCTTTTTGGTTATTCTGTGAGCCAGTCGTCTGTATTTGCGTAACAACGTTTATGAGGTCGTAACTATGCCGCCGTGGGTACCTGCTAATAGACGGTTCCCATATTACATACATCTACTTATAACATCCAGTTAGGTATTGAAAATACAAAGACATTATTTATTTTTTCAAAAGCTTAAAATTATGAAAACAGATCAATTCGTCATCATCAACCTTACAAATAATAAATTGCAGACGAAAATTTTTCGTCGTAAGGTTGCTTGTTTGACAGTATTTTATCGGCTACATTTTGGTGAGTGTGCGAGTGCTCTTTTTGACCAAATTGAACCCACCCCTTTTTACCACCGGACTACCAGACGCAGACAGAACTTCCATCCCTATATAGTGGATTTACCAAGAAGTCGAACAAAACGCTTCGATAGTTCCTTTTTGGTACGGATTGCCAAGGTGTGGAACATTCTGCCTGCGTCTGTTTTTCCTGACCACTATAGTCCTGGAACTTTTAAGTGTCGAGTGAATAGGTTTCTCGTGGATGGACGTGTAACACCATAGTCTTCATGCGCACTTTCCATCAGGTGGCATGGAAGACAAACGTCCTATCCTTACAATATAAAAAAATCTTTATAATGAGCCCACTACAGGGTTATGGGTCTCCCCTGAATGCAGAGGAGTTTTAACCTGGAACCCAGCAAGCTGGCCCAGTGCTAGGTGCTGGTTGAACCCACAGTCGTTAGGGTACAAGTATACAGCACCCGAGAGCGACTGCTTCACGTGCCCTCCGAAGCACGGAAGGGCCGAATGAATGATCGGTCAATGTGTTTGGGTATTTATACCGGATTCTTTTAGGACAACGACGGAGGTCTCAAATGACCCCAAATTGTATGAAAAGAAAATTTTTTTGTATTATTTTCTACATCCAGTAAAAAGGGTATGCCAAGGCACCAAGCAGGTGCCCTACTTTTTGATTTTTGCCAAAAGATTGTCTTTAAAAAGTCTCTAAAGTCACTATTGTAATAAAGTGGAAGCTCGTTTGTTTGTTTGAACCCACTTATGTTAGAAATGCTAGACACCTCAGTCGGATTAAAAAAAAGTAATTTCAATAGAGTTGCTCTCGGGGAAGGTTATCAAAAAAATCAAACAGAATCAAAACAGCGCGACTGCTATTTATTATAACACACCACACCTATTTTGCATTTATTTAGATAATATCTTTTCCACCGATTTCCAAAAGGAGGAAGTTCTCAATTCGTGGGTAGGTATGTTTTTTTTGTGTCTTTTTTTACACGATTGTACTGACTATAATTTATATTTTACATTTTAACTCGACGTTTCGGTGTCTTTGCAGACCTCGTGGTCACGAGCGACTGAGGTGTCAGGCGTCAGATTGATAGTGGAAAAAGTTATACATCATCTCCATCTATTTCTCAGTCTTCGAGCGTAGCGTTCAAGGTTAACATAAAATGAGCTGGCACTGTGACACGGTTTAATTATGAATCGTGAAAACTTAAGACAATATTAATATCATATGTAGTTAAAATAAATGAATACGGTTACACGGGTGAAACCGGGCGATACTGCTAGCCAGAAATAATAGGATCACATCCTATTTATACGATTGAGGGCATACGGTCACCCTTCTAGGATACTTGTGATTGATTGATTGACGACCTCCGTGATGCGTTGGTTGTGTTCCCCTGTGGTGTGTGAGGTCTTGGGTTCGAGTCCTATCCGGGAATGGGACTTTATTAAACTGTCTCGAGTCTGGGTGTTTATAAGTACCTAAGTGTGAAAGCTGACTTTGGAGCCACGTAGGTACATGTCGTGTCAGATTAAGTAGACCTTTTTTCGTTATTCGTATATTTGTCGTAAGCATTTATAGATTGACATAATAAGCCAGTAAGTTTACAGGAACACAGTTTTTTTACTTAATCTTTTGGATGTCAACCCGTCGTCAATTTTACCAAATAGGTAGGTACTGTGATTAATGTTTCCCATGAAACAAATGCCACTTCCCATCACGTGGATCCAATCGTTATTTGCCATCATTCTTTACATAATATTGTCTTAAGTTTTCGCGATTCATACTATTAAATAAAACACTTTTTAACCGGATTTATCGCGTATATTTACAATTGACTCGACGTTTCGGTGTCTTTTCAGACCCCGTGGTCACGAGCGACTGAGGTGTCAAGCGTCGGATTGATAGATTGAAAAAAGTTATACATCATCATCTCCATCTGTTTCTCAGTCTTCGAGCGTAGCGTTCGGGATTGACACAAAACGAGCTGACAGTATCTTGAGTTACAGGTCGTGCAGCTTGCTGGATATTAGATTTAATGTTTTTCAGGATAGGGTCCCATGTCGGTTTTCCACAGCAAGGCAGTAGTTAATGTGTCAAAACAAACATTAGATTCAAATACAATAAAACTTTTAAGCAAGGGATTAAATTACGCACCGGTTCCATCAAAAATACCAACAGAGGAGATTATCTGCAAAGTAGAAGACTGTCTCTTTCAGAATAAAATCTCTAAGGAAGACGCCGAAAGTATTCGTCAAGATATTTCTGGCGTTTTGAGGCGATGTAAATTGCCGAAACCGAATCTTGCTAGAGAAGAACGACTTGCATTAAAGAACTTACGCAACAATGAAGAGTTAACTGTCCTTCGTGCGGATAAAGGAAACGCCACTGTTGTGATGGACACATCTGAATATAACACAAAAATTACTAACCTTTTGTCGGATGAATTAACTTATAAAAAAGTAAACTATGACCCTACTTCTAGAATTATGAAGAAAACTTCCGAATTAATACAAAAACACAAAGAATGGTTAAATTTAGATGTGAATAAATTAATCCCAGCTTGTGTAAAACCCCCAAAACTGTATGGGCTACCTAAAGTGCATAAAACTGATGTACCACTAAGACCTATTGTGAGCCAAATAGACACACCAACTTACAAGCTTGCTCAACATATAGCAGGTGTACTCTCACAATTGAGAGGCAAAACAGCAGCATATGTAAAGGATTCTTACCAATTTGTTAGTGATTTAAAACATCTTAAAATTGCAAACAATGAAACCATGGTTAGTTTTGATGTTAAGTCTTTGTTTACATCACTACCTGTCAAAGACTGCATTGAAATTGTCAAGAAAAAGCTAACTGAATCAGATTTGCCTGTTGAATATGCAGAATTATTAGAATTATGCCTTACATCGGGCTACTTTATGTGGAATAATGAGTTTTATCTACAAATTGATGGTGTTGCTATGGGCTCCCCAGTGTCACCTGTAGTTGCTGACATCTACATGGAAGACTTTGAGGAGCGTGCTCTCCACATGGTACCCGTCGTGCCGAAGATCTACAAGAGGTACGTTGACGATACATATACAATCTTACCTCAACATAAAGTAACTGCTTTTCTAAACCATCTTAATTCCCTTAATACTAAAATACAATTCACTATGGAATTAGAACAGGATAATAAGTTAGCCTTTCTTGATGTTTTAATTAAAAGAAATCCAAATGGTACACTCAGTCACACAGTTTATAGGAAACCCACCCATACTGACCGCTATTTAAATGGAAAGTCCCACCACCACCCGAGCCAGTTACTCGCCGTAGGCTCCTCTTTGTTTCAGAGAGCACATGGAATCTGCGATCCTCAGCACATTGATGATGAACTGAAACATGTTGTCAAGGTGCTTCGTGAAAACGGCCTCAAACCACCTCGTCGCCGCCGCAGTGACCACGTGAAGCCTCAGACAGTCGAACGCAAACCTGCATTTCTACCTTTTGTAAAGGGTGTCACAGATAAAATCTCAAACATTCTTAGGCGCGCTTCAATAAAAACAGTATTTAAACCTAATTCAAAAATAAGTCAACATCTTCGCTCAGTTAAATGCAGCATCCCTTTACAAGACCCAGGTGTTTACAAGATTGACTGCGGCTGTGGGCTTTCCTACATTGGTCAAACCAAAAGAAACGTATCAACCCGCGTAAAAGAACACATAGCTGATATTAAAAATCGAAGAGCTTCAAAGTCTGCAGTTTGTGAGCATTCCATGGACAAGCCCAACCACTACTTAAGGTTTGACTCTGTGAAAATTTTATCTAGAGAGAAGCATTACATTCCTAGAATGATCAGAGAAGCGATTGAAATTAAAAAACACCCTAATTTCAATAGAGAAGATGGTTGGAAACTATCACCGACATGGGACCCTATCCTGAAAAACATTAAATCTAATATCCAGCAAGCTGCACGACCTGTAACTCAAGATACTGTCAGCTCGTTTTGTGTCAATCCCGAACGCTACGCTCGAAGACTGAGAAACAGATGGAGATGATGATGTATAACTTTTTTCAATCTATCAATCCGACGCTTGACACCTCAGTCGCTCGTGACCACGGGGTCTGAAAAGACACCGAAACGTCGAGTCAAAAATTTAAAATGTAAATATACGCGATAAATCCGGTTAAAAAGTGTTTTATTTAATTCTTTACATAAACAAATAGGTACTGAGTATAGATAGGTCATATAGGTAAACTAAAGTACACATGTATGCAAAGGTTGACACGGGTCCAATGCTTGACACCCTTTATTTGAAGTATGAAAAGAAACTATACCTCGATAATATGAAATACTAATATAACATTTTATAACACTAAGTATCTCCCATGCTGGACTGGGAGCGAAAGAAAAACATAGAATGTACCAGCTGCTTCTCTTCCCGGGCATACTGTAAAAGTCAGTTAAGGGACAGAGGTTTTATTGGCATTTTTGTGGGCAATAGGCTGACCCCCTGTCACTGCAATAGCCTCTCGCCATCATTATAATACCTCATTGGTCAAACGTGACATCAGATGGTTTTATAAACACTGGTGTTCTGCCTGCCCCATAAGGGATACAGGCGTGTAGGTATGTATGTATCCTCTATAACTTGATTTTGTAACTACCCTTTTTTTGTTTTGCAATATTCGATAAAAGTAAGCATACAATCTCGATCCGGTCAAAGCGACCCAATTTCTTACGATTGTGGCTGACGCTAATTTATTTAAGGTGAATTTTTGGATATTTTTAATTAGATTTTGAATGTAAAGTAGTGTTAAATATTACTTTTAATCATTGGTTAATGATTAGAAATCATATTTCATGTATGGTTTACTAGTTATTAGGGTGTCATCTTTTGGTTACCAATATATTTAGAATATCCAATGCTTGAGATTGGTGACAAACTATTGGAACTTCAAGTCCTTTATTTGCGTTATTGTATGTTATTTATTATTATAGGTTTAAGTTAAGGTTCAATGTTAACTTTTGTGCAAAAAAACGTCTTCTAAAACAATTCTATCCAACAGTTAACAACATGTCAAACACTAGAGATTCAGGAGTACTAATAATTTTTTTTTTATTTCGTAGGCATTGTTTAGGGTTTTTTCTAATGTGACAGCACAGACGGATGGAATAAAAGAAGAGAATACGTCAGAAATGTGACTATGAATATTCACTCTGCGCCAAAAAACATACAGAGAACGTTATTTATTATGTTTTAGTGAAATTTCCTGGTAAAAATAAATTCTACAAATATTTGTGGACTTGTTATTTCGCGCGTTTTCACCAACTTAATTTCGAATCCCGCGAGAATTTCAGAATACGAGGGTGGATTGAAAAGTTCGCGGCCTAGGCAAGAAAACAGAATAAAGTACATACAAAAATATTTTTATTTTTCGACGTAATCTCCATTTAGCTCTATGCACTTCTTCCATCTGCTTTCCAGAGCTTCCATCCCTTTTTTAAAAAAAGATTCCTCAAGGTCTTCAAAATACAGGTTAACAGCGGCTTCGACCTCTTCATTCGTTAAAAATTTCTGCCCACCGAGGTGTTTTTTCAGGTTTGGAAACAGATGAGAGTCCGAAGGTGCCAAATCAGGAGAATAAGCTGGATGTGGCAACAATTCGAAACCACAATCACGAATTTGAGCCATAGACTCGACAGACGTGTGGACTCGGGCGTTGTCCTGGTGAAACAACACTTTCTTTCTCAGTAATCCTGGGCGTTTCTGTTTAATTTCTTCACGTAAACGGCGCAGAAGGGTGCTATAGTACGCAGAGTTTATTGTTTCGCCTTTTGGAAGGTAGTCCACCATAATGACACCCTTAGCATCCCAAAAAACCGATGCCATCACCTTGCCAGCCAACAGAATTGCCTTTGCTTTTTTCAGAGTTGGTTCACCTGATTTTTCCATTGTTTGGATTGTTGTTTTGATTCTGGGGTATAGTGGTGAACCCAGGTTTCATCCATTGTCACAAATCTCGAACATCTCCAAACAGTCGCGAGAAATCGTGAGTCGAATTCGCTTTTGCTCTACTGAAAGCAATCTGGGGACCCACCTACCCGAAACCTTAGAAAAGCCGAGTTCATGGACAATGATGTTTTGCGTTCGTTCATATGAGATGCCTATAGTGTCTGCAATTTCTCTGATAGTCAATCTACGGTCTTTCAATATGAGATCACACACTTTATTGATGTTTTCTTCGGTCGTAGACGTCATTGGCCTGCCGGAGCGAGGGTCATCTTCGACGTTTAAATTCTGCAACCCATTTTTTCACAGTGGTATAAGACGAGGCAGATTCCCCTAATGTTGTTTGCATGTCATCATGGATCTCCTTTGGTGTTAATCTTTTTTTAAACAAATATTTAATCACAGCACATTGTTCAAATTTCTCCATTAGTGAAAATTTGTTCTACACACGTATTTATATTGTTCGTAAAATTTTATTTAAACAAGATATCAAATTGAAAATTCGCGGGCTGACAATTGAATAATGACAGTTCAAAATGACGGCAGAAAAAATAACAAAAGTTTTTTTTTAATGGCCAGGCCGCGAACTTTTCAACCAATGTAGTAGAAAACAGCCTATGTACTATTTCAGACTGTACACTATCACTATGCCAAATATATGCATATATTCTTCGGTGATTGAGAGATAAACATTCATACATAAGACATTTATTTATCTTACCCTATTGATGTTGATATGTTGTAATTTAGGTAGATTTTTAATCATAAGGTAAACATCGGTGCTGTATAATAAATATATTACTATTTGTCATTTCAATAATTATTCGTTAGACTGTCAACTATTGGAGACCTAGGTGTCAACTATTGGGGTAGAGGAGTGTTTGTTTTGTTTATAAAAGAAGGTTATTTTTATTGAGAGGAGACACAACTGTGTTCCTAAATAAAGATTTTAATAGTGTAAGAATATATAAAATACGTCCAGCAGTGGACTAGCGCGGGCTGAGATGATGATGATGATGATGATGATATAAAATACATTTCTATTTAAAAATATTAAACGGTTTTCATAACATAAAATGTTCTTTCCTGAACAATCCTCATAGTGTCAACCTTTGGTGCCTTTGCTATAATTGGTTAAGAAAAATGTACCACATTCAACTTGCGATGTAGTTATGTAGTAGGCGAGTATGAAGTGTAGTAAAAGAAATAATAGGGTGGGTTTATAATGATGGATTATGCTTTAAGTACCATCATAATAATAATCAACGAATGCAGAGCATTAAAAAACCGACTTCACGGCAAAACTTTGGCCGAGTTAGAGTGTCATCCACGTAAACATTCTCTCTTTCTGAAACATATTGTTTCAAAAAATTGAAATTTTCATTGAAGTACTCAACTGATTTCAATGAAATTTATATAAGACCAACTATGAAGTATCCTCTATCATATGAAACAAGAATTCATATGATAGAGGAAATCGATTCATAATTGCCTGAAATATCGTGTAAGAAAGACACACAAAAAAAAATTGAGAACCTCCTCCTTTGTTGGAAGTCGGTTGAAAACCAAGTTCTATTCTTTTCAGAAACTGTCGCTGGTAATAATTTAATCATGTCGATGATTTTGCTATGTAGAAAAAATGGTTAACAAACTGATCACAAATGAGATAATGAATCAAATAATTTGTTGAATTACCAAGTTCACAGGTAAGTCAATGTTCATGTAAATAACAGCAGAGACCATTCCTTTATTGTAAAGGAAAAATACGTCAGCGCACATCCTTTGAAGCTGCCTGTAGTTGGATTTGTGGCCATGAACCGTAGCATACCAGTGCTGCCTAGATCTCAACCTGTCGACCTTTCCGATTAATTTTTATACAATCAGACCGTTTAAATCACGGGGATCACGTATAAGTGTTCCATTTATTGTGAATTACGGCAATTGAATAAGCGGTGAGCACCGGTGGTGCATGTGGCATATCTCCTAGATATAGTGTTACAGGGCTTGGCGTGGCAGCGCGTCAGTCAGCAGCGAAACACAAGCCGCGCGGTGCGTGTCGGACTAAACCGCCTCCAACAAGTCGGCTTCAGTATGGCGAAACTGGCTCTTTGCTTTTTGGCGGTGTTATGCAGTTTTATACAACAAGGTTTGTGCCTAATTTGTTAAGTCCTTTTAGTTGCCTCTTTTGTCGTTGGCCCTACGAGGGAACGCAGTCTTTGTTAGGATTTGGAAGATGTTCGCCGACTTACGTGACTTCGCTTGTAGAATTATTTTTTAAAGACTTACCTATAAAAGTTGCCTATAAATAAAAAACTTGAATTATTGTAAAGCTTAAAGCCTTCAGCTGAAGTTTGCTAGTATTAAGTCGACTCGGTTGAAGCAACAAGCGACAAATGATAGCTTCCTTTTGGTGACAATTGCTCAGATCAGCGGGCTGCCATTGATACATTAAGATCCAAGATGTATACAAATGTGAATGTATACTAATTGGCAATGTATGGATGAGACTCTCACTATACTGCGCGTTATTTTCATGAGTGTGTACTTATTTTTTGAGAGATTTCTAGGTAACTTTAATCATTCGTGTTAAGCATAGATGGATATAGTCTAGTCATAACATTTTACTATAATACATAGCCACCAGCTAATATTATGTATCTAAACGCAGAAATTACATTATCATATACAGGGCGTCCCAAGGTTATGGGACATCAAGGGGAAGTCCCTTAAATATCATAGATAGGGTGTTTTTGTGAAAGAAACCTTTATATGATTTTTAAATATTAGTAATGCTGCATTTGAAGGTTTCCTAAGAATAACTTGCTTCGTCTGGGAATCGAGCCGATTTAAAAATAAAAAAAATCACTCTCATTTTTATGACGCCATCCGAAAGAATGGACACAACCTTATAATTATTCTTACGTAACATGGAATTTTAAAAGAAAGGAACAACGACAAATTAATTATTTTAATTTAAATCGAAAGATATAAGAAACTGCTAAAGCCAGTAAAGTGAAATCTTTAAATGCAGAATTATTAATAATTAAAAATTATATAAAGTCTTCTTTCAGCTAAATACCCTATCTACGATATTTTAAGTACTTTCCTTTGATGTCCCACAGTCTTGGTACGCCCTGTATAGTTAGGTACTCGGTTAAGTGGCCTCCTACTACACTATCAGATAGTTTATTCTAAACCAAAGTAAGGCTCGTTTGATTGAAGTAAGCCTATGCTTATTAGATAATAAAATAAATAAATATTTCTGACACTCACACAACATTATCTAGCCCAAATTAAGTTTCTTAAAGAACTTGTGTTATGGATACTAGTTAACTGATATACTTAAGAAATATATAAACATACATATTGAATAAATACATATTTTTTAATAAATAATAAACTTAAATAAACATATAAACGTCCATGACTTGACGACTAATATCTGTGTTCATCACACAAATATCCGCCGCCGCCGAGATTCGAACCCAGGACCTCTGGCATAGAAGGCATTGTACGTTACCCCTGTCTGATGATCGACTTAGGAGTTAGTCAAATGAACTCTCGAACTCTATCTATCGTTTTTTTTATAATACCTTTTAGGTACAATTTATGTTAAGTGATATTTATTGCTATATTTAAAGTTTTAACATAAAATAAACTTGTACTCTGAAACAATGGAATATCCAGCGTTAAATAAAATAAAACTTATTACAAATAAACTAAAAATTAAACAAAGCTCCGGTAGTTTCCCTGGCATTGCAGGCGTCCAAGGGCAGTGCTCATAACTAAGCGTCAAGCCCGTTTAGGTTCGAAATAATAATACAAACAAACAAACTCTTGAGCTTTATACATATATAAAATAAATAAATAATAAAATCCTCAGAAAATCACACCAACTAAATGACCCCAAAGTAAGCATAGCTTGTGATATGGGATACTATGCAGCGAACTAGAGGGGAACCTAGAATATAAATACATAAATAGATAAACCCCAGAGACGGAACATTTTTTTTCTTGTTCCGTGCGGGATTTGAACCCGCAACCACTGGCGTCTGAGGCAGACAGGTTTACCCCATCGCCAAAGCTCAAAATAAAGTTCAAGAGTTTGTTTGTTTGATTGAACGAGCTAATCTCAGGAACTACTAGACCGATTTGAAAAAATATCTTTGCGTTGAATAGTTATTTTATCGAGGAAGGCTATAGGCTATATTTCAACCCGGAGTTCCCACGGGAACGGGAGTAATGCAGGTGGAACTGCGGGGATTATCCCTTCGATAGATTTATGGATAAGTGTTATGTGAAAATGTTTACAATAAGATATCCAGATGCAAGAAGATGGGATTCCCTGGCTGTAAATTGTTATTGTGTATTTTTTTCTCTCATTTTTAAAAGATGATTGCTGTTGAGTTTCTTGCCACTTCTTCTCAACAGATCGACTTTCCGATGTGGTCGTAGATTCAGTTCAGTTTGTAACGAATATTTGAGTTTGAGTTTGGGACCGGCTAGTAATTCATAAAGCGACTGCGACAAGCGACTGTAGTCGTTGACTGTACTGTATCTTCCATTTGCACTGTTTTGAAAGTCTGTTACATTAATTGCGTAATATTTGTTTTCCATTAAATTAACGACTCACTTATCTAGATGGATTTTCTTCTATTGGCGGAATAAAATCGTTCCTACCTTTATTTTTTGCTTTGATTAGTAAAATTGTCTCAAATTGATTCATTCTTTCGTATTCAATATGTCATTCAATATTTTGTATTCATAGTATTAAAGAGTTTGTCTGTTTTCGACCGATTTCCAAAAAGCGGAGGACCTCAATTAGTGTGTATGTTCTCAATCAATATATATAAAACTGTTCCGTTACTGAGTGACTGAGGTACTGAGTGACTGAGTGACTGACAGACAACGTACAGCCGTAACTACTGGGCGTAGAGAGCTGAAATTTGGAACATACATTTTTTAGGGAATGTAGGGGTGCACTAAGGAAGGAATTCCCGAAATTCCCACGGGAACGGGAAATATAGGACTTTTTAGTTTGTATGAAAAATCTTATTCCTTGAGTGCACCGGTGTGAAACTTGTTGTAAAGGTTTTTCAATGTGTGTCTGGTTGTGTTATGAAAGGAATTCCCGAAATTCCCACGGGAACGGGAAATATATGATGTTTTAGTTTGTATGAAAAAATCCCATCCCTTGAGTGCACGGATGTGATACTTGATATAATGGTTCTTTCAGTGGGTGTCTGGTTGTACAGTTTTTGAAATTTCCAAGAGAAGGGTAGGTACTTAAGCGCATACGCAAGTTGCGGGATAAAGCTAGTTCTATATACAATATTTTAATAGGTTTGTATCCTGTTGATTGTGGAATAAAGTGTATTTGTATTGTATTGTATGTTTTTTTTTAATTATGAATTGATTTTGAATATTTATATTTCATATGATAGAGGATACTTCAGGTCCCATATAAAGAACAGTGGCAACGGGCCATACATGATTTTAGTTGATATTATTTTGTGGCGTTTAACAAACAGAAAGATATTAGACTATTCGGAATTCATTCCTCAGTAACTCGTAGAAGAATAAGTTATTAAGATACTCGTAAGTCATGATTAGATTTCTTAACGCTTATTATTTCACGGAACTAAGGACCAGCCTTTTTTTGCAAAAATTTCTTTCATGGAAATTTTTGCAAAAAAATATGTATGAATCGGAGAATGTTTATAGGTACATTGACGACCTTATACTTCAGCCAAACTTTGACGTGAAGTCAGTTTTTATAATGCTCTTTAATTTAATTCCTTGATTATAATACGCTGATATGTAGGTATGTAATAGCAGTGATGTATTCTGGAAATATTTTAAAAAGAGCCAGCACCTTACTTGGCTCTTGTGCAGTCATCTTCAACATTATTTTCAGTTACCATCAGGTGATATTTAGGTCAAACACGGGATGAAAAAAAAGTATATACCTACATAATATAACCGTAACTTCAAGGTACAAATGGCACCGAGAGGTCACCCCAATACTTCGGTAATCCACAAATTGTTTTCTTAACGAGCAACGCCCGCGGGATAACTTAATATTCGATCTATCTCGTGCCGGTGACCTTGTTTCTTACCGAGAATATATTGCTTCATAATTCGGCATCCTTCGTAGGAAGATGAGAAATTTATATAAGTAGAAAACGCTTTTATATTGCCAAGCACGAATTTTTTCTTCGGGAAATTAATTCAGTTCAAGTTGTGTCGTTTTAAATAGGTTGGTTAAGAATTAATTACCTACCACTGGATATACATGTCGTGAACAGTGACGAAACTGAGTGAGAGTTAATATCAGAATTCACTCTGCCATTTTATGAAGCATAATTTCAATTTGAACTCGAGTTCTATATTTACAAACATATCGGCGCTTTCCATCAGGTGAGAATTAAGTTAAACACAGGTTCAGATGACTTATTCACTTTTATCTTTTAAGCATTAACGGTAGCCTAAAATCTAAACTTATAGAAGTATAGGTATAGAAGTTTTATATGAAGGGAAAGACATACTTATTCACAAAAATGCTAATATTTTGTGTTGAGCAACCACTCATCAGACTTAACTGTGTACTTCGTTGTTAAAAATAAATTAAATATTAAGAATAATACCTACCTACTGGTTATAGACAAGCCCACTGAAAGTAATAACTAGAATGATTTAAATTGTACTTACGTCACCTTTTCAGGCGCCCTTTGTTTGACACGATCGACTCAATAAACGCAATCAGCTAACAGCAACATAAAGCGGACAATATGTTGGTTACCTATGCTAGGCTTAGAGCATCTGTATCTTCTATCTAGAATACAATTTCCTAGTGCTTGTTATTTTGATAGCAAGGCCAAACAGAGAATATGTTGTTTATAATTTATGTTCATTAAGTTATGCTATACATACAGCGTCTCGTGCAAAGACCATTTTTATTTGTGCCTTTGTTACACGATATTTCGGACAGTTATGAATCGAATTTGAAAAAAGGTAAATCCTTATTCTTATATCTTCAGACTTAGTAGGTACTTAGTCGCAGATAAAACGTAAGTTCTGGTCAATCCTGGTTCTTTCAAGTGTTGAGTGATTGAGTTTCTCGTGGTTTCACCTTTAACACACATGTATTTACTTTCCATCAGAAGACATAAGGAAGAAAAATGTCTCATCCTTTTCGTATGTGAAAAAAAGTAACTTGAGTCGTGAGCTTATTATGTTCCTATACGTGGGTTGGCGAGATAATACCACGATGTCATTAAGGTTGTGATGTGACACACATTACTAATTTTGGAGTTAATATTCTGCGATATAGTAGAAAATTTCTTACCGTTACCTCAACTTAACTGAAGTTATCGTCACCAATGAAAATAAAAGTGAACAGAATGGGTTCTGCATGCTAATTTTCTTTCGGCAATCTATGTTTTTTTACTTAGGATTTTGCTCACTAAATAGATACAAAGCACAACCTACCTCTTTATATACAGGGTTAACTTTAATTAGCTTATCACTTCTTGCCGGCAGCCTCTTCACATCAATCCTAACAACATTTGTTCTATAACTTTTTAAAATTAATAGCTTTTAAAATGTTTGTTTTCCCATAAAAAAATGTTATAGCCTCTGTTAACAAGCGTAACTCTATTTACTCTGAGCGTAGGTATGCCACGCACCTTGCGCAGTAAAATATCGCTTCGTAATAATAATAGGTACTTCTTACAAAATGTAGAGTAGGGAGCAAACATTTTTTTGTTTTATTTTTTGTGTTATGTATCAAGATTTGTAAAAAGTCATAGAACAAATGTTGTTGGGATTGATATGGAGAGGCTGCGCGCAAAAGGTAATGCGCTAATTAAAACTAACCCTGTATAACTAAATATAATTGTACATACCTAATTGTACATACAAGGTACAACATCGCGTTTCCGAAAAAAGTTTAGTTAGTTAAATAAGAAGTTTAGTATGATTTCATGAACTGTCAAGAAAGACTACATCCAAAATTACGTTGAAAAAATCCCAACAACTAACACCAACCTTCCCTTCCTCCAGGCCTAGCCATCAACTGTTACCAATGCAACAGCCACAACGACTCCCGCTGCCTCCTTGACAAGTTACCAGACCAGCTGCGGCTGCCATGCGGGCCCAAGGACACCATGTGCCGGAAGATCTCCCAGGTGGTGGAGTTCGAGATGAACGGCATGCCACCTGACAGCCGCGTCATCAGAGGATGTGGCTGGGATGATAGCAGTTATAAGGTGCGGTTTCTTATGTTTATGAAAGAATACAGGGTGTCTCTAGTTTATGGGACATCAAGGGCAAGTACCTTAAATATTGTAGATTTTGCTAAATACAGACATTAAATGATATTTTCTTTCTAATATTTCTGTATTTAAAGATTTCCTCAGAAATACTTGCTTTGTCTGGAAATCGAACCGACTTAAATATGAGAAAAACCACCCCCCAGTTTTATGACGCCAATAGAAAGAATTGACAGAAAATAATAATTCTTCTTCAGTAACAAATACTATGTTCCTGAAGAAGAATTATTATTTTCTGTCAATTCTTTAAAAGAAATAAAAATGTGAAATTAATCATATTAATCAAATTAAAAATATACTAAAGTAAAAAAAGTGTAATTTCTCGTAAAATATTTAAATGCAGAATTATTTATTTATTTACCCTTTACACAATACAAAATACAGAACAAAAAACAAAAGTAACAAGTAAAAAGAAAACAATGTACAAAGGGCGGCCTTATCGCCAGAAAACGATTTCTACCAGGCAACCCTAGAATTACTAATATTTTAAAATCATATAGTCTTCTTTCAGCAAAATAAATACCCTATCTATGATATTTAAGGTACTCTTGATGTCCCATAGCCTCGGGACACCCTGTATAGTTGGATCTTACTTAATCTGACATAAATAATTAATTTGATAATGTTAAAAGAAGAGGCATGCCGTATCTGTCCTCTCTTCTATTCTGAAACTGTCTTAACAGTTCACAAAAGCAGATCCCCGACCAGTTTTTTTTTTTTAATTTATTTATTTAAGAAGCACTTAATCGCGGTCGGTTAGCATCTTATTAGGTAATGCCATAGGTACTTTACTATTTAAAATGAACTTACTACATAATTATATTTGGAAGACTATAACAGCATGTTTACTGTATTAAATAAATCTTTCTGCCTTTTTGAACTTCATGAGTGTATTTTTTGTCGATCATGAAATAAAACTATGTGATAGGTATATGAGGGAATTTTTAGATTCATACCAGTGATACTAATTGTCCAATAGCATGGTATGAACCCCTCCTGGTATGAATCGACGAATTACCCAATAAGTAAAGCTCTACAGAATGAAGTATTTTAGGCATTCTAACCATTATCCCACGCTAGCTAGTTTATGGTCAAATTGCGCTCTTTGAATTATTTATTTACGATACGATACTATTAGAAAGCAATAAACTTGATAGAAACGATCCTTCTGTAGGGACGTTATGAAACGTTTTGTAATGGTAATTTTGTCTTAGATAATATTTAATCTGTAACCAAACGCTT
Organism: Stenoptilia bipunctidactyla; assembly: GCA_944452665.1. Lineage (NCBI taxonomy): Eukaryota > Metazoa > Arthropoda > Insecta > Lepidoptera > Pterophoridae > Stenoptilia > Stenoptilia bipunctidactyla. The sequence goes on along the minus strand of OX101740.1, from coordinate 22,518,984 downwards.
CCACTTATATAATTTTTCCGTCAAGTCAAAGTCGAGTTAGAGTAGAACCTTTTTATTTTCGAACAGAAATATTCACTGCGCATGAGGTCGGGTTAGTAGAATTTAAAAAAAAATAGAAGCAACATTCTTATTTTTTTTAATTTCCATGATTGTCAAACGTAAAATTAGATTAACGAACTCTACCTGCCAGTAATTGTTAATTTCGTATGTTTTGAGCGTTGCTTTATTTATAATGAAGTCGTATATTGATGATGTTGAACGATGATGAGTGTATATCATCAATAAGCTTAACAATAATCTATTACTCCATAAAACATAAAAAAAGTAAAAGTAGTATCTATGAATATGTTCTACGCGTAAGACACCGTACAATTCGAAAACGCAATACCAATGAAAATTTATGCGATACATTAATGCACATGACGATAAAGGTTCCCTATTTTAACAAATGTTTGTTCCTGTTTATTGAATACTAAATAGTAATAACAAAATGCAATAACACGTATTTATATTTCAAGGTTTTGAATGAACTGCCTGCGTCTGTTTTCCCTGACCAGTATAGTCCTGGTACTTTAAAGCGTCGAGTGAATAGGTATCTCGTGGATGGTGGTGTACCAACTTAGTCTTCATATTCACTTACCATCAGGTGTTATGGAAGACAAACCTCCCATCCTCACATTATTAAAAAAAACGTGTTTATACAGGGCCGCTGCTACCAGCGCTCCGGTTTCGGCGGGCGGCAAGAAGTATGCTCATGCCTGGAGGATGGCTGCAACGGCTCCTCGCTGCCGGTCGCAGCCACCGCGCTGCTGCTGCTCACCGCCTTGCTGCTCAGGATCTAAGCCAACCATCACAGCTACAGGAGCACCGCTGTATTTCTGTCTCAATAGATACAACGTGGCTCTTGCAGCTTCGGCCAACTTCAGTAAAACCCAACCCTCCTTAGCCTGTAAGCTGTAAGATTATTTTTTTACGAAATCGATACATCAATCTTACATTAGTGGGTCTCTCTGAAGCTTAATGTATCACCGCTGTATGTAGAACTGTAACACTTTCATGGATACCAAGGCAAAAACAGCAAATCCCAAAGAAATGTTATTTTTAGGTTAATAGTGCATTTTAAGACTTAGAATAGTAATAAATGTTGTCAACAAACAAGAACAATATAGCTTATAAGTTAATGTTAGGTAATAATTCTACAAGAACATATAGCTGTTATTTATTCGAAAGAATTAGTTCTTATTGTGTTCTATTTCGTTGTAAATGTATAAATTTATGTTAATTTAAAAGTAGTGCCACTGTGTTAATGAACTAGCGACTTCGAACTCGTATGTTAATAGATGTTAATCTTGCCCTGTGTTGAGTAACGAACTAAACGATCCAATGTTTCATTGTCATCATACTGCCGAGTCGGATATAGTTTGTAAACCAATATATGTTTCATATTGTTATGTTTGTCAGTTGCGAATGATTTATTAAAAATATTACACAATAAACTCTTGTTATTTCCAACTCAAAGTACCTAAGATTAAATTATCGTGTCAAGATCATAGATACATTAGAAGGATCAAAATAAATTTGAAGCCGAGCCGGTGTTTCAATTGGAGGCTTCCGCTAATCAGAGCGGGCTCAATGAGGCACATCCTCCCTCAGCACAAAGTGACTCAATAGATAACATGGCCGGAGTCCTAATGGGAGGTACCTACACGTGTCCCTGCACAATCTGCCTCCGTCAGCTTAGCTCCAAACATTTTACTAACTAGTGCGCCTTAAAACCCAAAAAAAGAAGTCATGTTGAAAATCACACTCGGATTACTTCTCAGTTTCGGCCTATTTGACTACGGTAAGTCAATAAACGCTTTCCTAAAAATAAATCGATATTTGTGTAATTGGAGCTACTCGGTCGAGACACCGCGTATCGAGTAAAAGTCAATCGATTTCAATTTCATTTGTAACGGGAAATCGTTTGGCTTCGGAATATGAATCAGCTTGGAGCAATAAATCTATGTCGGAGTGCTGTTGGATCTATATTGACTGTTACCAGGCAAATGTTGCCCGAGGAAGGTTAGACAGCGACCTGAAGGTAACTGTTACGTTGTTATGTAAAATCGCGTGAGAATACTTGATCGAAGTATCTGCATTATGCTAGATACTTACCTTATCTTTTTATTAGGAACTATTTTTATACACGAACCATCCCAGTAGCCTATCTGAATTTTTACTATTTTATATCACGTAACTTGAAATGTAGTAAGTATTTGTTATACCTTCATAAATATACAGGGTGACTGGTACATGACCCGCCATAGGAACGGAGCGTGTAGATGGGATCATTATTTAAAGCCTTATGGCAAGTATTTAAAGCCTACTGTCTATGGGTTAAGTCTTATAGTTTTGGAGATTTTTTTTGGTAACCCATATTTTTTTAGATAAATTATCGTTAATGAGTAACTTATCTATGTGTTTAAATTACATCGCTATTTTAATTATATAAAAATTATTTCGGCATACAGATTTTCGCGATGACAGGCCGCATGCCGAGCGCACGCCGAGATCGAGCAACGTAGGTACAGCTCGCGTTTCGTTCGTTTGTATGAAGTTAAATTACTGAATATAGTATTACCGTTACAGGGTTGACCTTAGCGTAAAAAAGACAAAACATAAAAGCCTATTTCCTAACCTTTACTTCAATGTCCCTTTGCTTTGTAATGGGCAATAAATCATATAGAAAACGAGTTAAGAGAATTTGGCATTAAAATGAAATATTTTTTGTTTCAAATTTAGTATTTTTGAAAAGCATATAGGCTAAAGAAGTTTTTTAAAGCAAAATAACTTTACAATACCATTCCAGTTATTTTTTTTAATTTGTTGAAAGTTTTGTGTTCGAGATTTTTTACACCCTTTTGTGATTTTTCAAGGGCATAAGAGTTTTTGAGAATTTATTTCCGGCAAAAAGCGATGTAACTTAAACACAAGCACGTATAAGTTATTTATTAACAATTATTTTCATTATTATTTTCAGTAATAAAAAAGTTGTGCGAGTCTAAAGGCAAACTTTTGGAAAAAAATCGAAAAAGTACAAAAGTATGTCTATCTCCAAAACTATAAGACTTAACCCGTAGAAAGTAGGCTTCAAATACTTGAAAATGATCCCATCTACACGCTCTATTCCTATGGCGGCGGGTCATGTACCAGTCACCCTGTATAGATCAATTTTAGTGGTTAGTTTTGATTGATGTCTAATTTGCTATGGTGCCATGAAATAAATATATCCTCCTGTTATTTCAATCGTACCAAACTAATTAAAACATTACATGACGACCGGCTGGTGTAGTGGTAACATACATTGCCTTGTATGCCAGAGGTCCTGGGTTTGAATCCCGGCGGCGCCGGATATTTGTGTGATGAGCACAGATATTAGTCGTCAAGTCATACATAAAAATATGTATTTATTCAATGTGTATGTTTATATATTTCTTAAATTAATCAGTTATCTAGTATAATTAATAGTGTGTTAAATCCAAGGTGTGCTTTAGGGACAGAGCCCGCATTCCGGCTCATGTCCTCCGCTTTACTGCTTTTCTGTGTTCTGAAAATAGGGGCTTTTTAGTTTCTCTATTAATATATTTTTTTTGCTAGTATACATATATTTAACTAGATTAATGATGAGACTTTTACAGTTTGCCCGTGACACATCAGTCAGTTAAGGGACGGAGGTTTTATTGGCGTTTTTGCGGGCGATAGGCTGACCCCGTGTCACTGCAATTGTCTCTCTCCATCATAATAATACCTCCAAATTTGTCAAACGTGACATCAGATGGTTTTATAGCCTCTGGTGTTCTGCCTACCCCTTTAGGGGTACAGGCGTGAAGTTATGTTTGATGAATAATTTACCTTTAAAAAAACAAACTGATAGGGAAACTGAAAATCGGTGGTTTGCTACTGAAAATCGGTGGTTTGCTTTAACGCAAACGCTTCACTGAGGTGTCGCCATTTTGCATCGGCTACACTCTACTAAGTAATTTTATTTTATTGTCAAACTTAGGACTTGTTTTATACATTTTTTTTTTCGTTTGTCTAATTTTATTTTTTCATTAGTGTTTTATGTTGTTTATAATGTTGTTGTATGTGTGCTTGATGTGAATAAATAATTATCTATCTATCTATCTAAGAATTCTTTATTTTTTAATGTAGACAAGTCCTCCCCAAAGTCATTTACATTAACTTAGCATTACTTGTACTATTCGATCAAAGTGGGCCTGCTAGTCTCGTGCACATGGCAAGATACATACATAACTTCACGCCTGTATCCCGTATGGGGTAGGCAGAACACCAGAGGTAATAAAACCATCTGATGTCACGTTTGACAAATTTGGAGGCATTATAATAGTGGAGAGAGACTATTGCAGTGACAGGGGGTCAGCCTATCGCCCACAAAAAAGCCTCCCATAACACCTCGGTCCCTTAAATGACTTTTACATTATGCCCGGGAAGAGAAGCAGCTGGCACATTCAATGTTTTTCTTTCGCTTCCAGTCCAGCATAGAAGCAATCTACTTACTTGCTAGAAAATAGCGTTTTCATGTACAGGGAAAGGCTGCACTCACTAGACTAGGTATACCATAACTAAAAAGTTGCGGGTCCTTTACTGACTCTATATTTTCATGAACAAATGGACGAGGTTTCGTGCTATTGACATTTTTATATAATATTTTATAGTAAATAAAGAACGTCAGTGGACTAGAATCCTTGCCGACCTTTGGACATTAGAAGCTAAGTCTTGAGGCTATTTATTACTCCTGCCATTTGTAACATAGCAAAGCTGTTGGTAGTGGAAATAGGATGGTGTTACCTAAGCAGACCGCACACTTTTCAGATGAAAATAAAAACAAGCTCAGTTACAAATAAGAGCAGACAGATCAACTAATCCAACTGATACAACGCGCGAGGCGATCATTCTGAAAATGGATAATTGAGCTCAATTCAGAGGAAATTATAGCAGTATACCTATGTATTGTCTCAAATAAGACCTTTTAAAGAAGATATTTCATGCAAATTGGATATTTCTTCCTTCTTATTCTGATAATTAATATCTATTTCTGACTTTACAGTATTATCTGTAGTTTCCACGATTCTTAACATAAAATTTAATCGGATATTGCTGCTATAAATCACTTAAGTATGTCGATAATTTGGGTGGGATACTTAATGTCAACATGTACATAACAACAGTAAAAATGTCAACGCCTTAAAATCAGCCATTTAATACCTCAAAGAACAATAACATCATTTATGTACAACACCAACAGTTCAAAATGTCAACAAACCAAATTAGCAATGAATCAACTAATAAATGACTTAGAACATGAAAGGCATATTGCTTTAACGATCCATAATAACATTTTCAACACACTTGCTCGTAAAGTGAGCCTTATTGAATTTAGAACTATAAACTGGGCTATAAGTCACGCGTGCATAATATATTATACCCTAGTGCATAATATAATGAATCCTACAAAGTTGAATTGTACCTTTGTGCAAATTACATGCGAGTAAACAGAGCATATTTTATTGATCCGGGTTATACATTAATTTTTTTCAGAAACAACAAAGAGGTTTTATACCACTTCAAATCCATATACATTTTTAAATGTTTGCGCCTTATATTAGTAAAACAAATATGTACCTATATCAAACAAATTGTTCAGAATTTACAATAATTTGTTATAAAATATTAAAATATTTGCATTTACCACTCCAAATTAAACATTTTCACGTAAAATAGGCTGTATATGCTATACAGACATTGACACATTTGGCAGGAAAAAGAACCTACGCGCATGCGCGAGGTTCGGCGCCATTTTTCAATCACAATTCACAGCTTTGTTATCAAGTGTGTTTGTTATTTTATGACCACGTATGTCTGTCTTTTACTCACAAGTGTGTTGAAAAACGTCGTATGTAACTCGTGAGCGTTGCTAATTACAGTCTCGGCTCATTATTAATCGACTGTAATTAGCAACTTCGCTCACTTGTTACATAATATGCTATTTGTGTATAAGTCCAAAATAACCAACATTTTTTTTTCACGCTACATACTTTCTTAGTCTTATTATGGTTATAACTGCAATTATATTCAATTTTTCTAAGAAATGTCACAAACTCTAGTTCTTCTTTTTGCTCCATAACTTTTTTTAAGCTGTCTTGATAGCTCTTAGTTTTCTTTTTAGGGGGGTTCATCGGGGCGGTAGTTGAGATTTAATTATTGGTTCAATACACAGACTAATAAGGAGAACAAGTTCAGACGGACAACTCCCTTGTCATAGATGTCGGTCTATACGAGGCTCACATATTGATTTTGACAGCTTGTTTTTTTTTTAAATGTTATTCTACACAATGAGGTGTAGCAGTTTTTTTCTACGGACATGGCAAAGAACTTTCTTAGTATTTTATGCCTATAGGTAATTCCTTTGCCAAATAATAAAATTTACAAATAAATAAATATGGGTCTGGATGTTTTTCTATATAAAAAATATCTATGTGTTTATATATTTCTTAAGTTTATTTATCCGTTATCTAGTATCCATAGCACAAGTTCTTAATGAGACTTAATTTAGGCTAGACAATGTGGTGTAATTAAATATTTTTTTCTGACAATCCAATTACAAATCCAAAATATGTATATAATTTCAGTCCTCGCTGTCAGTATATTTCAGGTATTGTTGAGTTATAGTTAGGTACTTCCTTTGGTATATTTTCTTGGAAATTCACATTAGGGTAACACAATTTTCACAACTTATACAATATTTTTATAATTTATTTATAATTAAATTCATTTACACATCAATTCACAAAGATTGTTATTGTTTCAATCTCTACAAAGATTGTTCAATTCGAATTGAAAATTTCAATTCAATCAAACTATTCAACCAATTCAAGCAGTCAAGTGTCAATATCATTATGTGAGCCCATGGACAATATCCATAGACTGATGCTAATATACACTATGGAGATTACCAGCCGTGGTTCAATATCACCTGTTAACTGGTCCAATCGAAAGCGCTGCAAAACGTTACAAGAGTTATAGAATAAGTCCGATATCTTCTATTATTTTGTCGAAAATTAGTGACACCGGCGTGTTACGCGTAGCTTATTATGTATTTAGAGCGTGGAAATTGTATCTAAAGTATCGCGTTTTGGTTAATAACGCGCCTATCAGTTTTGTATAATTTCCTATTCTATAGACGTTATTTGTTTCCTGATTAAATATTATGTCATTTCTTTAGGTTACCGCCGTAGCTTTATGAATTATTTGCGAAAAATCAATTTGCTTCTAACCGCAGAACATTACGGTTGAACTACTTATTTTAAATACTTTCAGCGCTCTAAAAAATATATACTTATTTTTGATGGATGAGATGCTTTCTTTAACCACACGTAATGGGAAGTGATAATGGCGACTAATAGACAACACATACAGTTTCATTCGCATACAGTTTTTATACTTCATAAATAAAATAAAATACTATCTGCGTTATCACTCCATAATCTTAGGGCGCGCGCGGCGATTCTCTATGAACTGTTAATTTTTCTCAGGATGCTATAAAAGCCAGAGGGTGCGGCGGACAATGGAGAGTGGTAGATATACGGCTAATCGAAAATTGTTTTTATTAATATCTTTACTGACGCACTCTGTATGTTTATTTTTAATCGTATAGTGGTGCAACTTCAGTAAAAATGCAATAAGTTTTCTAAATACAATATTTTTTTAATAAGACAAGAGTCTATTCTGAAATTTACAATTCCAGTTCTATTCGCTTCAACATTTTAATTTTTTTTTGAGTTTCCATTTTATACACTTCTATAAAGAATTGTGTGTAAAATTTTAAAGCAACAAAAATATTTCTAGAAAATCACGAGGACAAATACCGTTTTATCACTTCATAAAGACGGTTAGATAGCAATAATGTCTCCTAAATCGCACGTATCCGCAGCTCATTTTTATAAATAACAAAAAACCGACTTCACGTCAACAATTTGGCCGACTAATTATGTTATCCAAGTAAACACACAGAAATCATACATATTGTTTCAAAAATTTGAAATTTTCAATGAAGTACCTACTCAACCGATTTCGATGAAATTTATACGGGACCAACTATGAAGTATTGAATTAAGAATTTTTAAAATCAAATAAACTGTCCGAAATATCGTGTAACAAAGACACAAAAAAAAACATACAGACGAATTGAGAACCTCCTCCTTTTTTGTAAGTCGGTAGAAAATAAGCTGCGGAAACGCGCGATTCCAGCAATTATCATAGGAAGTTGGACAGAAGTCAGAGAAAGTTAATCCTGTATCTTTTTCGGTTTGCAATTTACAGTCGTCACTGATAAGGTAGGTACTTAATTTTATTTAAATATCGTTTTATTGATATAAAGGCACATACATACTGTTGAAGTCCTGACACCCAGTCATTACTGTAGTCGCTATCCATCATTATAATACCTCCAAAGTCAAACGTGAGTCGTGACATCAGGTGGTCTTATAACTAGGGTTGCCACTGTAGTTTTTAACAGCATCATACTGTTTTTCACTACATTATACTGTTTACTGTTGAACAAAAATAAAGTACTTATACAAAATACTGTTTTCAGGATAAAAAGCTAAACACTTTATATGCTCGACTTTAATTAATAATTTGTGCAACAAGCTCTAAAAATATGTGTTTAATAGTATGAATCGCGATAACACGAAAACTTAAGACAATATTGTGTGTTTAAAACATTAAATAAATTGAATACTGTTTGTTTTTCCAAAATACTGTTTAATATTCTTTTCAGACACAAATATACTTTATTTCTAGAAAAAAAAGTTGGCAGCCCTACCTGTAGTGTCCTGCCTACCCCATAACGGATAAAGGCGTGAAGTTATGTATGATATAAAGGCATTTTTAACAGTTGACACTCATTTCGCGGTACAATTTTAAAGAAAAATATACTTAACGAGCGTTTGCCCGCGACTTCGTACACGCATAAACTCAAAAGTCCTATATTTTCCATTCCCGCGGAAATTCCGGGAATTCCTTCCATAATACAAATACACTTATTAAGGAACCTTCATACCAAGTATCACATTCGTGCACTCCAGGAATAAGGCTTTTCATACAAATTAAAACATCATATATTTCCCGTTCCCGTGGGAATTCCTTTCATAAAACAACCAGTCACTTTTTGAAGAACCTTTATGCCAAGTATCGTATCCGTGCACTCAAGAAATAAGATTTTTCATACAAACTAAAATGTCCAATAATTCCCGTTCCTGTGTGAATTTCGGGAATTCCTTCCTTAGTGCACCCCTACATCCCCTAAAGAATGTATTTTTCAAATTGCAGCTCTCTACGCCCAGTAGTTACGGCTGTACGTTGTCTGTCAGTCACTCAGTCAGTAACGGAACAGTTTTATATATATTGATTAATACATGCATAAAGAGTGGATTCACTCAATATTGCAATTCCAAATTCGTACTGAAACTAAACACACGTTTGATCTTAGCTTCACTTTAAAATGACCTCTACTTTTCAGTTTTACATACATCAAAGGAGGAAAAAGCTTGTAACTTTAACAAAGAGTTGTAAAATAAAACTATCATGTATCTCATTCACCCTAAACAAAAACTTCCAGAGGAGCCTGAACTATTTTGTTACCTAATTACATCTCTACAAGATGAATTTGCTTTGCTTCGTTTTGATAAACTTTGAAATGATGCGCAAGAATCCCGCTATAATAAATAAATAAAATAAAATAATAATGTCTGTGACTGCTGGACTGGGAGCGAAAGAAAAACGTAGAATGTGCCAGCTGCTTCTCTTCCCGGGCATACTGTAAAAGTCAGTTAAGGGACAGAGGTTTTAAAGGCGTTTTTGTGGGCGATAGGCTGACCCTCTGTCACTACAATAGTCTCTTTCCATCTTTATAATACCTCCAAATTTGTCAAACGTGACATCAAGATGGTCTTGTAACCTCTGGTGTTCTGCCTACCCCATAAGGGATACAGTCGTGACGTTATGTATGTATGTATGTATGTAATAAAATAATAAGTAAAATCCCCAGACAATCACACCAACTACATGGCCCCAAACTAAGCAGAGCTTGTGATATTTATAAACTTATGTTTAGATAAACGACCAGACCCGGATCAACCCATGACCACTGGCGTCTGAGGCAGACAGTGTTACCCATAAAGCAGATATATAGTAGAGCTGCTGTAGGCAAAGATACACAGCTTCAATTTGGGTTGTCGTGACGTCACAACCTCAATAGTTCACGCTACTCCGTACTAGAGGCACTGGCGTCAGTACGACGCTTACTTCTGTGAAATATTTATACGGGTAGATATTTAAAAAAAATTTAATCCTTCATTGTTTCTCGATGTAAAATTAAGTTTTCTCTACTTTTATAAACCTTGACAATCCAAATCAAATTAACTTACCACGAAGATAATTTCATTCATAATTATTTTTTACAAATTGTTTGTTTTCCAATTATTTATGTCCAAAATTCCAGATTTTTATTTGTTGCGTAGGTAATTTTTTTGCCGCGAAAACATGTTGCGCTATCTAGCGTCAAGTAGGAATACGTTTATTTCGCGGTTTTTTCCTGACAGATTTGGAAAATAATTGGATAAATGATTTCCTTAAAAAAACTAGAGCTAAGTATAGCTGAACGTTTTCGATGATCATTTGAATATTTTAATCTTATGTTTCAACCGGTTTTTACTACTCGCTACTAGGTGGGTGACTAATGACATCGCCTGTTCGGCTTTGATTGGCCATAACCAACAGCTTAGCCCTCCCGCACCCCGCCCTTAGGCTTCACTTGAGTCCCTAGAGAAAACTGGATAGAGCACCTGCTCTATATATTTCCTGCGTGGTGTTACCCCATCGCCAGTGTTACCCCATCAAAGACCTCAGTATACTCAATGTTATTACAAAAAACTTTTCAAACAAAACATTCCAGGGTTATGCATCATGTGCTACGAATGCAACAGCGCCACCAACTCCCTCTGCTCTGAAGCCAGATTGCCTGATAGCCTGAAGAGGAACTGCTCAGAGCACGACCGCGGAGTCACCCACACGCTCTGCAGGAAGATCATACAACATGTGGATTTTGGTCACGTGAATGGACAGCTGCCGACGCCGAGGGTTGTGAGGAGTTGTGGCTGGGATGAGACAAAGTATAAGGTACGTTTATATTTTATTTAAACTGTAAATGTATTACGACAAATGATACAAGTGTAAAATATACATTTAAATTAATTAAATGCAAAAAAGGTTAAATCATAAAGAGCTTAAGATGGAAATTAACGAAAACATCTGGAAAATGTCTTACTGTGACAACATTTTTATCAGGTCATAGGTACTCAAGTTTTATGCCATGATATTGGCGAAACTCCAATCAGGAATATTATTATCATAAATGGCAACTAATCCATATTTGACAGCTTTGACAGTGACAGAATAACTGAAATACTACTGGTTTGTTTACAAACATCATTTTCTTTAATAGGAAAGTAGAAAACCGAGGGAGGCAAACTACGGAAACGCTAAAATAATAATTAATTATTAGGTATGTGCTAAAGAATATTTAAGCAATATAGAGTCGCGTAACCGTGAAGGAAACGAAATGCAAAAATATATAAACATTGTCAGTCGGTGGCTTTCATATTTGACAGATAACAGTGACAGAAGGCATGACATCTATTATAAGTTAGACCCCATGGTTAGACCACAGCTATGCCGTACGTATTTACCAGTATTTACATGCAGCGAAATAATATAATCAACAACGGATTTACCTCAAATATCACACAGAAAAATTCATTCATTAATTAGTAGGTTCAAAATTTTAATACTTGGATAAGATTTTGTTATTACCAGAGACTAGTAAAGTAAATAGACTGACAATCCCCATATGAAAAATTGTGTCTCGGAAAAAGCTCAAAATCCCGTGTTGTTTGTAGATGGCGCTGGCAGATAGCCTGGAAACTCTCTTACAGGCCATTGAAACCATGAAATCATAATTAAATTCTTTTAAAAATCAACAAATACGTTGAAGTATTTTAAAGAATATAAAATTTTACTCTTAAAATAAGATTCAACGATTTTATTTTACATGGAATTTCCTCATAAATGGATCAGTTTCATATGTTTTTTGGCAGATGGCGTATGAAAATAAAATACAAAAGAAACATCATTCTTTTAATAGATGGCGCTGAACAAGGCATGAAATTACGTATTATTTATTAACACTTTATTTATTACTATAATAGCTACACATAATTCTAGTAGCTAGCTAATAAACTGTACCTACTTCCACAAAGATCCTATAGTTGCAAGGTTAGATGCACAGAGTCTATCGACGACGCAGAGATTTTTACCTTCCTACCTATTAATTAATCGAAATACTAACTAGACTCATTCTTTTGAACCTTTTTATACCGGGACAAAATGCCAAGACACCTTTTTAGGGCTCTAAGCATAATAATTCGGATTTACAACGCTCGTAAATATAAATCGAACAAATATGTGATAAATAATAATGTTATCATTATGGTTTTCACAACGCATAATTTAATAGGTAGTTCCGGAGCTTCACACCTTAAAGAGTCCACTTTTGTATTTATTTAAAAGTGACTATTGAATTTGTTTTAAAGAGAACATATTTTTGAAATGCATTCAATTCTATTGCCTTATTTTTGAAAGGAAAATCTCAGAATACGGAACAACCAGAAACCATCAATACGCTACAAACTGAAGCAACATAGTCCGCCAAAGCTCTTTTGACACTTCGATGACGTTGTCTGGAGGGGTGAGGTTACCATTTCATATAAATTTTCCCATTCTCTAGGACAAAAATAAAAGTAAATATGTTCAAATTTACGAAATATTGACGTGAACTCTCTGTATTTATTTACTACATCACGATCCTAACCTGCTTTAGCTAAATAGTTAAATTACCTAAAATGAAATACCAACTATCCCGCCTAAAAGATACACTAAGCTTGTTATATCCAGTTCTGAACCAGTATAGAAAAGATTTGAAAAAAAATGAAATTAAATGCAAAAATTCAAAATATTATCATTATAGAAACGTTCATTTTCGAAGTAGTCTAGCAGAAGCTGACTGAAATGGTCTAATACTCAAACACTAGAAATTAAAAGCGAAAGTTAACAACTTTTAAATTTTGGTGAATGACAATGCAATTTAAGAAGTAAGCGTACCTACCAATAGTGTTTCCCAGTGTTTTTTAATTCTATAGCAAATTGTACACTAAACAAGAAAGAAAAACAATATATTTTTTAATAAGTAACTTTTACAGTAATAGGAATGTGATTACTAAACACGGCTTCTGGATGTACTATATTCTGAGAGGACACATGACATTGTAGGTACATAAATAATCTCTGTAAAGAGGCATTATTTTCTCTTCACAGCTAGTTGGAATATCACGAAATATTATGATTTACTCTATTGCCCACGCTCGTCACTCATTGGTTAAGTAACGCTTTGTAACTAAACCATCACCATTGGCCCTTGAAATCAACATTTACGATGTTTGACGCCATGATGTCAACTATTGTAAAAGTGGACAATTCTTTCAGTGAAATATAAACATCAAAACACAGTGGGCGAGTTTAATTCTTTAAATGGCAAAGTTTCTCTGCAAACACTGAAATTCAAGTTCGAAAAAAGTTCCCTAAAAATCAAAAACCCATAGATGATTTCATCCCAAAAGAACACTCAGTCAAGAATGTCATAAAAGTCTCACAAACCATTCGGAGATCTAATTCATACATTTGCAAGACCGCCTTGGTGCCACTAAAACTGACAGATACTTTATGGACAAACACAAAACCATGCTCAACTTTGCATTGTCGTCCAGTTTAGTAGGGGAGTAAAACAGTTGTCTTATTGTGTTTTTTTTAGACTTTAACAGTATTTTACCAAAAAAGAGAAGCAGCTGGTACATTTTATGTTTTCCTTTTGCTCCCAGACCAGCATGAGAGCAAAATTTATATTTTAAGGTTTCATACAATGTCATTTATAATTTCCACGTTTTTTTGCAAAAATCAAGAACATAACCTATAGAAGCAGTAACCAAAAGCTCATTACTAGCCCACTATGCGACACGTCGAACTATATTTGTTTTGGCTCACTGAAATTCAAAATAGCGCCGCCTATAGTTTTATATTGTACCACTTAGCAGTAGTATTTTAATTTTCAATTTTATTTCATGGTTCGTAACACCTAGCGCCATCTTGTATCTTAGTAGGTACCAAATAGCGAGGTCCGTAATTTTGTTCGGCATTGTAGGTCTATTTACTTTACTAGTCTCTGTTATTACTTAATTTTATATAGAATTGTTGGCAAATATGTAAGCACAATGATGTCACAACTTAAGCCAGGCCGTTTAATTGATGAACAATGCCCCCCGCAAGATAGACCGACGACATGGTCAAAGTCACCGGTAAACGCTGGATGAAGGCGGCGCAGGATCGAGTGACGTGGAGAATCTTGGGGGCGGCCTATGTCCAGCAATGCACGTCTTCTAGCTGTTGATGATGATGATAATTTCCAGGGCGCGTGCTACCACCGGTCCGGCTTCGGTGGTCGTCAAGAGGTCTGCTCCTGCACCACAGATTACTGCAACTCCTCCCATCAAGTCACCAGTTCGATGGCAACGGCGGTCTCCGTACTCCTAGTCAAAGCCTACTTCTGTTAAATATCGACTCTTTTGTAAACCTGTTTGTGCTGAGGCGTGTTAGTGCAGCGTGTGATTAAATAATTTTACTAGAGGTTTTGTTTTATTAGTATCAACTAAAGTAAGGAGTTAAGTTACAGTTATTCCACATCTCCATAATCCCACTCATTCACTGATGTAAAAGTAAACAAAACATATCCCCCCAAACTTGATGTTTAGGTTAAAAGAAAATAATGCATGGTGGTAATGTCCACTAGCAAGCGACCAACCTTCGAATAAAATCTGTGGCCAAATATTATCGCTCCGGTGCGGTGATGTGTTCCGGCAATATTTTATAAAGAGCCAGTTCCTTTCTAAGCCCGTATAGTTTCATCTTCGACCAAATTTTCACTTACCATCAGGTGAGGCTGCTGTCAAACACGGGCTTAGTCTATGGAATAAGGCACCCTGCAACGGTTTTTTTTAATCCTGCGAGGCAAGCATGCGAACATCGACAGCGATAAATGAGGCGGCCCTTATATCGATATTTTCTTAGAATATGGCACTATTTTCTTAGAGTAGGTATGTATTTTTTTAGAATATGGCAGCTTTGGGTCCGTGGGCTTTATCATGCTATCGAATGGTGCGCATGCTATATGGGCAAAACCAGGAGAGATGGACCACGTTTTTTCAAATCTTAATAACTTTTTTATATTTTGAACAACTATTATAAATTCTTATTTTAAACAGACAAGCAATTAATACTGAACATTTCTTACTGTTATATGGCACTATTCGAGCCTCTTTATATGAACAATCACAATATTTTTATAAACTACCCTCGGTCCGTCTCTCCCATACAGTAAGGGAGAGTTGGACCAGTAAGAAAGGAGAGATTGAACTCACAAAAAATGTCATTTAAATGTCGTAAACAATCCAATAAATATTCATAATAGTTGGAAAGTCTCCGCTTAAAAGTTGTTTTGGGTATGCCAAATGTGCTTGCGGCTTGATACCCATTCTATTGGAAATAACCTCAAACACATCGTTCCGTGCCTACTCAAACCACTTTCCTCGGCATACATCGCCTTTGCGTTTGTAAATAAGAGGCATGGTACCTAGAAACAGAGTAAATAAATAAATTTAAAACAAAAAGTAATAATAAAACGCTTAAAATTAACAAACTAAATAGTTAACTATTGGTCCATCTCTCCTAAATTGTGAGGAGAGGCGGACCGCTTCGATGTACTTTAATTACAAAAATAAATCAAATATTTTAAGGTAAGTTTATTGTTTCATGAACATAATAACCACAAAACATCTATTCTTATTGTAAAACCACAATATCTTATACGAACCCTTCTTTTGAAACACCAGCACACAAAAATATCAACCTTCCGGTACCTTTCAATCCGTATTTTACTAATCTTATAAACAAAAATAAAAAGAATGCGTTTTCATCATGGAGGCAACAGGTCAACTAGTGTGTGTCAACTGGCAAAACTCAAATAAATTTAATAGTCAGGTAGAAATTGGAATGGTCCATCTCACCCGCTGGTCTATCTCTCCTATTTTTACCGTACTTATAGCTAACATGATAGGATAAAATATTTCGGTGACTATCTTGGCGATTCGAGTCTTTATCAATGGTCGCATGATAGCCCTGCTGTTCGAGTTCAGAATCAAGAATCTTTGGGTTCATAGCTCTTCATATATGCCTGCTTCTACTATTCTATATCTACATTCCACACTTGCGTCAGCGAATTTCCCAGTATCGACGACTTTCCATCAAATCTCTGTTAGAGGCTACTGCGATGGAATATAAAATTCATTAGACGTGCTATCAATCATAAGTAAACTTGTCTTTTGTTGGAATATCGCCGATCTATGCAGTTTCACCTGACGTAACACAGGATAAAATGGCTAGATTAAAATCAACGAAGAAGAAAATGCTGTAGAAAAAAATCATGAATACTTACTGACATTACTTACTTTGAGAGACACTGGTAATGGTGCTGAAGAAATACTTATCACCCGTGTTTCTTTACGTTTTTATTTTTGGAAACTAGACCAGGACCTTTCAAGACGACGACGTGCGAAGTAGAGGAGGTCATTTTGTCACATTCAACCCCAAAATATGTATACCTATATCGAAAAGAGAACCATTTTGGTAAAAATAAGTACAACTTAATTAGGTATCCGTAAAAAGAGTAAAAATATGGATCAAATGATTTCATATAACATCCGCCATAAAGGTTTCGACCAATTAACATGGATGTAACATGGATCTGCAATATAACCATTATTAGATATTTACAAAAAATATAAAATTTACTGACAATAATTTTTCAGACAAGAATTGTCTAAAATATTGCAAATAAGCCCAATATACAGGGTGAAAGTGAACATAAGTTAAATTTAAACATGTGGACGTGACAACAGGCAAAAGTATGTAAAAGTTAATTTGAAAAATGTTCTAGCCTCAAGGACTGCCTAATTACTACTTATAACTTTCATAGCCCTATAGCATTTGTACTAAGTATAATCAGCTTTAGGGTGATTTAAATTGTTTTGTTCTGTCTGGAGGTAATGCCATGAAATGGCCTTAAAATATTGCTATTAATACGTACAAAAAAAATTCAAAATCAACCAAAAACATATTTGATGCATTTGAGCAATTATTATATTAATTATAATTCAGACTCTTCCATGCTGACTGGGAAAGAAAAACATAGAATGTACCATCTGCTTCTCTTCCTGGACATACTGTAAAAGTCAGTTAAGGGACAGAGGTTTTATTGGCATTTTTGTGGGCGATAGGCTGACCCCCTGTCACTGCAATAGTCTCTATCCATCATTATAATACCTCCAAAGTCAAACATACCGTGACATCAAATGGTCTTATAACCTCTGGTGTTCTGCCTACCCCATAAGGGATACAGGCGTGACTTTATGAATGTACGAGTATGTATGTATAATTCAGACTCATTAAAAATGCGTTAGTTTAAAAAAAATATTACTTATAGAGATAGTAAAGACGATAACCGCCCTCCATGATTTAAGGTTTAATTCAAACAGATATCATGGTGTCCCAGAAACCACACGTTTCCGAGACGCTGGAGGTAGGTGGACCTAAGGACTATTAGATAACATCAAAACAGGTTAAGTAAAATTTCTCTGGTTTTCAATATATTCCCACTTTTGTGATGTTTTAAGAAATTTGAATGAATGAATGAATGAATGAGAATGATTTCCACTTTTTGGTCCTTTTTTGGCTACAGCTGCAATAAATATTTGTTAGCGCACATTTTATTTTTACCTAGCCTATCTTTTTTAGTCATTTGAGATAATCCAGTAACAATTTTGATAGTTTCTAGAGCCCTATGCAAAGAAAAGAGGTAAATATTCTTAATATATTTCATTTCGAAAAACTCGACTAACGTTTAACTATATACTGTGAATAAAAAATGTATGGCATTAAAAGTGCATATAATTTAAAAAATATGCTTAATTAATGTCCTTTTCAAAATAGTACAATAGTAGCCGTTTTTCTAAACCAAATCTTAGAAAAATCTGTTTTTGTAATGCAAGGCGTGCTACCTGGGAATTACCTACAACTGGTCCTGTTTTGGTTAAAATAGAGGTTCCAGATATCTTTCATGGAAAATACTTAAAAAGAAATTTAAAATCCACATAATTAACGCACATAAAGCACCTACCTAGCTACCTGAAAATACTTTAGTTAACAGATAAAGGGTGAATGTATTTTGTAGCGTGAAAGTTTAGATGGATGTGAAGTCGTCGTGGCGCCGTGGTTACTGTGCATATCAAGCGATATCGCAAGTTAAGCGCGCTCGGTGCGGCTGGTATTAGAATGGGTGACCGCCGGCCGACCATTTATTTCTCACGGCGACTTCCGTGCTTCGGAGGGCACGTTAAGCAGTCGGTCCCGGGTGCTGTATACTTGTATACAGTAGTCGTTAGGGTTTGTCAGAAGCCATTTCGGCACCCTGAAATATCTGACCAGCACCGGGCCAACTTGGTGGATTATGGCCTAAACCTCCTCGTCACCCAGAGGAGAGACTGGATGTAAGGATATTCGGCCCTCAATCACGTCATAATGGCTGAACGAATCATGATGAAATTTTGTGGAAGAGTAGTGTCGTCGATACATTTTTTTTACGAAACGATGGGTGAAGGCAAGTAGAAAGTAAAAATCTTTCAACATTTAAGATTTGCATGCATTTTGCGCTCGGTTTTTTAAGTATTTTGGTGGGTAGCAGTACTACTTAGGTTGCGAATACAAAAAATAAACAAAAATATTATGAAAATTGTGGTCAAGGTAATTTAAATTATCATAAAGGGGTCTATCTGACTCGGATCCAGTTTGCGGGTACTATTCCCGCACGGAACAAGAAAAAAAAAATCCGTGTCTGGGTGTTTATCTATATATGTATTTATATTCTAGGTTCACCCCTAGTCCGCTAGGCATGGTATCTCATACCACAAGCTTCGATTACTTTGAGGCCATGTAGTTGGTGTGATTGTCTGGGGTTTTCTTTTAAAACTTTCGAAGAATTTCACAATTTACTTTGTAATTTAGAAAAAAAATGTGATAGATTTATTTTTATTTTTTCGATATAGCCAAACCATCAACAGGTCTACCCTCCGACTTCGACTTATCGTTGAATTTTGAACCTGTGAAATTTTGAACCCTGTGTAACTGGTACAATCAATCTTGTTTTTACTCTTGTTAGCCTCTATATTTACTCTATAATATTATATACTATCTAAAAAAATATCAATTTTTTTAAATTTCGGCAATGTTGCAAAATCCAGTATCACGACGAACTCAAAATAAATATAAAACCTTGATAAATATCCCGTTTCAAAAGTACTTAACTTCATATTTTAACACAGTTCATTTTAGTTAGATCTCTGTTGAGAGTGTGATCTAGGCCTTTAGAGCTATACTGCACAGACGTCTTTGTTTGGAGCTCGGCCATATTTCATCCAAATCTGTTGAGCCGTTCTGTCGTGAAAAATCCATCCAAAATCCATCCAAACTTCCACATTTATAATGTTAGTAAGATAGTGAGATTTTAAGAAGAGATTTTAGGTATTGCGGTTATTATGGCGGTTAAAATAGGGAGGACGGACTTCCGTCGATTCCATTCGTCTCCGCACAGAAAGACAACTACTAACTAATAAACATAATTTTAATAAATAATCTGATTTTCTTTTATTTCTTTTCACTTAAAATATTATACAGGGTGTCCAAAAAAGTATTTTGGAGAAAAATATCCTAAACAGGGCTAGTCTTCCCCATTTGACTACAAAAACCCGTTTTTTATATGGACTTATAGTTTTTTCATAAACAAATACCAAAGCTTTCAAGGAAAGCGCTTGGGGCTTTCACCTATCTGGATAACGTGCGCGCCTTAAGATAAGCTGACGGATTCTTACATTGTTGTGATTTTGAGTGCGTACGTGACAATCGAACTTATTAAAGACTACTTTGTACATAGGTAACTTCAGATTAACATTAGAGGAACATTAGAGAACTATGGAATTGATTTAATTAATTGCTGTTAAAAGTTTGATTCCATTTTTTTACTTTCATTTATTTTATCTATTGTTTATTTTTATCTATTATGTAAGTATGTACCTCTTAGCTGAGTGTAAGGCGCGCGCGCGCGCTTTCCTTGAAATGTTTGGATTTTTTTCATGGATGAACTATACGTCCAAATAATAAAACGGTTTTTTGTAGTCGAATTGGGAAGACTAGCTCTATTCAGGATATTTTTCATCAAAGTAAGTTTTGGACACCCTGTATAAAGGGGGATTCAAAAAAGTACTTTGTAGAAAAATATCCCTGGAATCTCCAGAACGTAAATATTTCTGGATAGCATTATAGCCTTTCTAAAGAATTAGGCAATCAAATGCAAGAAAAATATAGAACCAAACCTACAGAGATTAGCGCGTTCAACCAGCCAAACAAACAAACTCTTCAACTTCTTTATTAAAGCATAAATAATAATAAAAAACAAGAAATTAATAAGCAAGGCAAGGCGCAGCCACGAATGCATGAAGGGGTCCATAAGGGTTCCAAACTAGTCGGACACCTCCGACAATAACGTGTAAGTAAAAAGCCGCACAATGAACATTTCTTAAATTTAAGTGTATAGACGAATGAAGTTACAAAATATTCATCTAAGCTTAATGCTTATTCCCTTTTTAGGTATATAGGACCTTTAGGTTGAAAAAAATAAGGCATACGGTAGATAAAAGCCGTGAATGAACGCAATGCATCCAACCTTCTTGGTGCACAATAGACAAAACTTTACGCATAACTTTGGCAA
The DNA here is from genome assembly GCA_944452665.1 of Stenoptilia bipunctidactyla. NCBI lineage: Eukaryota > Metazoa > Arthropoda > Insecta > Lepidoptera > Pterophoridae > Stenoptilia > Stenoptilia bipunctidactyla. Next base: position 22,497,881 of record OX101740.1, on the reverse strand, counting down.
TCCCTGAAAAGCAAAAATAGAATGACACTCCGTCATGAAACAAATGAACGAAATCATATGGTTGGTTTCAATTATTTGGCAAGTCATACATTATTCAGCACATCGAAGACTGTGAATCATGAAAAAAATAATTCTGTAGTAAGAAATTCAGTAGAAAATAAGAGAGGACCTAAAGTGCCCCAAGATCATCCAAATAGTGTGAAATCATAGCGGTTATTTCGTAAGATTAATATAATTATTGCCTATAGAGGTGCCCAATTTGACAACACTACCAGTTAAGTAGACAATACCTTGACTTTTTTAATTATGTTCTAAAAGCAAAACCCCTGGGAAAGTGCGAGGGAAAAACCATCCAAGGTGTGTATTTATTTTATATTTTTTTCTCGCAGACCTTTTTGAGTGTTTTCTAGATCAATCGCGTTTATCACATTGATTCATAGAATAAAGACGTAAAGTTTCCTAACGATACAATAAAGTTACAAGATTATATTTTTCATACCTCGCTAAAATTTAAGATTAAAAATTTCCTCGCACCGTTGCGCGTCTAAGAAGTATTGTTAATTTTCCGTTGTTAATTTATAAAAAAGACATTTAAAGTAGATATGTATCTAGTTGATTTCTTTATTATGGCAAATGCAATTGCTCTTAAATAGCGAAGGCAAGAAACAACCTACATCTTGATTTTGGCGAATCCAACTAGATTGCTCATGGCCAAACGTCACTTATCAAAAAATCTTTGAACAACCGATGTTAAAGAAAGTTTTAATGGTTTCAATTCCGGTTTATATTATTTCATTAGATCTTTGCAAATAAATTAGAAAATATAATTTTCAGATATAAGTAAGCCAAATGCAAGAATATGCCGGCACTGGGTCAAATAAAAATGAATACCGTGATGGAACCAGTGAGGCAGGACGTGAAAGAATGGCTCAATCAGCTGATGGCTACCAGTCTTCACAGCATCAATACCCCGTGATAACACACAAAAACTATGGTAGTTGGATTGGATTTTACGAAATTCGTTTTTGATAGATAGTACTGACAACTAAACGTTTAATTCTTTTCAAGGATGCTCGAACAAAGATCCCCCTGATTCTAATATAGCAACGTATTGTAGAGTTGCGACTGGCATCTATGAAGCTAGTGCCTCTTCTCAACAATATCAAAACCAAAGGTTAGTTGTTTGATTATTTATGGTTAAAATTGTGTTAGTGCCATGGCGAGCTATTGGTGTCCTCGTATCAGAAGCGCCGATTTAGGCATAAAAAACCTTAAGTATTAAGTTTGAAGGGATGATGTCTACGTTGTCTTCGTAATTTTCTTTTGTCGATATTCATGAAGTGAAGCTGTCTTTGACCCTACTTTCAAATAATAATCATATTTCGTGTTGCCGTACTATCACGCCCTAACCTTTTATTTCCGTTTCAGATACAATAACGCCTCGGCACCGTCATTCAGCTCGCCTCCCCATTCTCCTCTTGTGGGATTAGTATTTGATCCGTCTTCTCCAAATTATAACGGCCCTGGAATGTCTAGCGACAGAAACTCCAATAACGATCGCCGTTCTCAAAATACATGGTCGGTTTCAAATCAAGAACCTATAGGTACTGGTGCAAAGAAAAAAATTGTAAAAAGTCAAGATAAACGCAATATTTACAATCCTGAACCGAGGTACCAAGATAAATACAAAGACTCTAGCACTGAGACAGATCGGCAAAAGAAGCAAGAACGAAACCTGAACTCCGAATCGACTTCTAGCTTGGATTTCTTTGCTGAAGGAGAGAAAATGGTATCTGAACTTTGTAATATTGATTCCAGCTTAAAGTCCGATTCGCTTCAGAAACAAAATTCAAAAAACAATCAAGATGATGACAAAAATAAAGCTTTAGGATCATCTGATTTACTTTTAACAGCTTTAGATAAAATTGTCATACACGATCAAATCCCTAATCAAATTGTCCAATTGGCTGTTGAAGCTTGTACTGACGCGGAAAATATAGCTATAGCTCACCACAACAGACCTTGCTTTAAAAATATACATTCTATTTGCGCAAAAACCAGGTCTAATGTTCAAAAGCCTGACAGCGCTGTAGCTAATTTGCATTCACAGGGTATACCCTGGGTAATTAAAAATTTCATTTTTTCTTTTGTAAGAATCTTAGATGGTTGGAAAGGAGTAAAAGAGTTGTTGAGTGAAAAACATGACACATTTTCTAGAATTGAAAATAAGTACTATAGTCCAAATATTCGAGAATGTTTCGTGCAATGGCAAGCAGTCACTAAAGAAATGTTAACGCATATATATAAGACATTCAAAACTCTTGACCATGGATTTACAATGGAACAGAAAAGTTTTACCCATAACTATTACGCTACTAATTCAGCAGCACCACGGCATCAAAATCAAAATAAGTTTCAACCAGTAAAGCCTCAAGTGAGTACGCCTAAACCAGTTAACTCATCGCCGCAAACTTTTAATGCTATACAGCCCCCTTGGGTACAAAATCAAGGACAAAGTAGTTCTCAAGCATATACTGAACCTCCGTGGCCAGTGAGACCAGGTGTTACTTATAAAAAGTTTCCAGTTGTGCCTCCTCCAAATACTCATAACTTTTATCCTTTAAGTGACCAAAACGACGTAGACAACTATCAAAAGCCTCCTTATAAATGTGATCCGTGTATTGTGCGTGAAACCAAGCCACGTCAGTCATGGACAATCACCAACGTTCCGGACTTTAGAGTTCTTGAAGGTATGTGTCACTCTGATCAGAGAGAACTTTATTCACAATTAAAATACAAGATGGACGCTGAGCTTGGAAAAACACCAGGTCAGCCAATGATGGGTAATATGCCCTTTGATATTTTGTTGCAGCGGAGGGAAATGGAACTAAAAGCAAAAATGATTCCGTTGAGTCATGTGGAAAAAACATTGATACCGAGCATGGCGAGCGGTACTGACATGCGGGGTTGCTACGTACAAAAAAACAACAGCTGCGGAGATAATAAAGAAGAAGCTGATTTTTTTGCGACGTGGGGTCAGATGGTCCAAAAAGAGCCTAACGATTTTATAACTCATCACTCTCACAATATTCCGATTCCATCGAATGTTGTGACGATTTCAAATAATATCTCTGGCCCCGTGCAATTTATAGATCCGGAAAACGATGAGTATCATGAAATTTCAAAAGTATACATGAAACCAGGGAGCTACAAAGTTCCCATTAAACCAGCTGATCCAGTATCAGCGTTCATACCTGGTAGCCCTCAAGATGTATATGACAACAGCGTGATGGATGACATGGCAGTTTTAAAAATGAAAGCACCTTTTTCATCTATAATGCTTGCTCCTCAACCTAAATACAGCATGGAAGCATGGCCCTGCTCGATGTCAAGACGATCTGAAGAAGTTTATGACGAGAAGTTGATAGCTAGAAATCATATGACCGGTTTAGACATAAGAGCACCGGAAACTTTAGAGTTGTTAAGTTCAATGACATCAGATCGCGCCTGGGAAGCCGCCAAACAATCGGCACCAAAGCTAATGGACTTCCTCCACGAGGGATCCAAATCAGACACAGCTCGACTTTATGATGCACTTGGTCTTAATGCCACTGGTGAATATTGTGATGAACTGAAACAGGTTAAGCTTGGCGCTGATCAATCTGATCTGTGGGGCAGTGATCTTTCTTCAAATCACTATTTGGCTAAAAATATGCCCAATGTTTGGAGTCAAACTGTTAATAAACAGGATTATATTCTTCCTTCGAAAAAAGATCAAACGTTTTTAACAGACGATGTTCCGAAGTTGGTGGAAAATGAAATTAAAACCTTTGAGACAGAAGACAAACTATCAGATGTACACGATTCTAAGAATGTTGAAACTAAAGAAAACCCACGCTGTCCAAATTTTGATAAAACTGGAAACTATGTCCGTGATGATTCACAGAAGAAAATGAATGGAAAGACAAAAGTGGCAATGTCTGGATTGTGGTATCACCCTAAGAAAAAGAAGCCACTAGCCTCGTCGACTGTTAAGAAATTCGAAACTATTATTTCTTGTCTTTTACAATTAAAAGAATCTGCATTTATACAACATGATATGGATATAAAAATGGTATGTTTATCTTATAATTATGTGTAATGAAGGTGTTATATAATCATAGCTTAACAGTTTTAACTCATTTCAGGCGCCAAGATTTTACGAAGTGGTGAAATATCCAATGTGTTTGCACGATATATCAACTAAGTTAAAGAATACTTCATATACAGAATTTGATCAAGTTGTTCAAGATTTTAGACGAATTTTTCATAATGTTAGATTATATTTAAAGGTAAGTGATGTCCACTGACTTAGTTCGAAAGACTGTTAAACTTAAGTTGTCATAATTAAAGAGGAAGTGTAGTCAACATCTATCATGAGGATTGTTTTTTCACATTAACGCCCACTTTCCAAAATGTATCTGTCTCCATCACTGACCATCTAGGGCTATTAGGCGTAACTGTAACATCCAGTTTAAACTTCGGTCAACAAATTGTGTCCATGGCTCAAGTAGCTTCGAAAAAGTTGGGAATCATCTCGAAGGTACGGCGGTACTTCGGCCCTGCACAGCTTCTTAACTTATACACAGCTCAAGTGCGATCATGCATGGAGTACTGCAGTCATCTTTGGGATGGTTCAGCCAGGTATCAACTAGAAGCGCTGGACTCCGTTGACCGAAGAGCCCGTAAATTAATTAACGATGTCGACCTTACAACCAAAAAACTGCAGACCTTAGAGCATCGTCGTAAGGTTGTTTGTTTAACCGTGTACTATCGGACACATTTTGGTGAGTGCGCGAGTGCTATGTTTGAACAAATTGAACCTTCTCCATCCACCATACCACCCTTTTACCATCGGACTACCAGACGCAGACAGAACTTCCATCCGTACGTGGTAGATATTCCGAAAAGTCGAACTAAGCGCTTTGACAGTTCCTTTTTGATACGGGTCGCCAAGGTTTTGAATGAAATGCCTGCGTCTATTTTTCCTGACCAGTATAGTCCTAGTGCTTTACACGTCGAGTGAATAGGTCTCTCGTGGATGGTCGTGTACCACCTTAGTCTTCATGTTCATTTAACATCAGGTGTCATAGAAGACAAAAGTCCCATCCATACTTAATAAAAAAAAAGAAATAGGTGCCTTATATAGATGCTGGTTGCATTGGACATACATTTAGTTTAAGACAATTCACTCGCAATCCACCTGGATTCTGGTAGTAAACTAAAATAAGATATGTTCAATGACATTGAATAACCCAAACTGGCACAATAACAACTTACCTAATACTGTATTTGTACTTCAAAACAAGTGTCATGTATATCGTCATCGGATCGCATATTTGTCCACGTCCTTTTTAAAAGATGACTTCTGTTGAGTTTCTTGCCTTTTGAATTTGAATCATAAAACCAATGATAAAAAAATGCTTTTACGCTTTCGTGTCATGCATGAAGGTGCCCAGACCACAGCTATTTTATAAAAGAAATCCACCGGCCTGGAATGGGACTCGTATATAAAGTTAGAACGTTTCATACCGCTGGCAAACCCTCTTAAACATAAGGCAAACGTAAATGCTCTTCATTGGCCTTAAATACTATATTGTCATTTTTTTTCTATATGTATATTAATCTTTTAATTTTATTTCAGAGTTACCCTGATGCAAATATGAAAAAAGAAGTCAACAAAATATCTGCGGAGTTTGAAAAAATGTTATCAAATGAGTTTGAAAATAAATCTGACTCCAAAAAGTCGCATGAGGTCATAGATAATTTTGAAAAGCAATTTGAAAAAGAAAATGACGCTAACAATGACTTAAACAAAGTCCGAAACGACGACCACAAGAAAATAGACGCGAAATATAATGGAGACGATAAGAAGTAACCTGTTTTATTTCCTTGTCTTCGAGAGCGACTAAATCGCAAGTTTATCAAACTAATCCTCCGTTCCTAAAATCAAAGCATTCTTTTGTTTATTTTTACTTTTACTTTAGCAATATCTCAAGAAATAAGTGCTCAATCTGGAGTAGTACATCTAGTCAAGCGTAAGACTTAATATTTTTAAACAAATGTCAGTGAAGTTATCAGAGCTTGTAATGATTAAGATTGTCGATTTAATGTGTAAGAGCTTGCCAATGTTTTAGAATGGACTTTTTCGCCTCCTCGAGAGGCTTTGCTTGTTTTTTCTCTATTGCTTCTATCTTTCCTTGTTCGTTTAGCTTGTAATTGTTTTTGTACGCTTCGAGTTTCTTCATGTTCCTTGTTTCATTGTATATCTTATTTTACGTTATTGTTACCCGTGTTGTTTTCTGCATGTTAACAAATTTATGTTTCCAAGTGGCATGCAGTCACGTTCATCTCATTCCCGTAATGTTTATTTGCACTGACGCTGTAAGGCGCTGTAACAAGTGATGTAGGTGGTAGTTCTTTTTTATATATCTATCTGTGATGTATGTTTAGGTAAAAGTTATGATTTGAATCGATCCACGCTTAATAGTTATAAACTTGATAAATATCTGTAAATAGTGAAGAGTGTGTTGTAATAAATTTAAACATAAACGTTTAATTTGCACTGAACCTGAGCGTAGCCATGCGTGACGTGTTTAATACAGCCAAGGGTCTGTTGATACCATGTAAGGTTGTTGATGATATTAGAGCACGATGGATTGCAATACAAAATTATTGCAATATTTTGATAGCCTATATTGTTTAGTATAGTCGTTTCTCAGTGGTTGCTTTAACTTTGTTACATGCTGCAGGCAAGAGCCTTGCATGGTGTCGACGCGCCTATAGATGCAGAATGTCCGGCGCATGAGAAGTGCAGCGAGCTGCGGGTGTTTCGCGTTGAGTCTGTACCTCATTCTCAGGAGCTTAGCTCTTTACACTTCTGATGCTGCGGGCGCTCTTTATATTTAGTGAATGTCGGACCCTTATTATTTTTACGTGCAACATTGCTTTTTTATCTAATTTGTTCGTATGGTGATCCGCGTTGGTATTTAAATATTTTTTAATGAGGATTTTTGAAACCATTTTACCTGCCATAGAAATAAGAGAATTGCTTTACAACGTCGTTTGTGATGACTTGGCTTTGATTTTGCCTGTGTTTCTGATTTGTGAAATTCAAAATCTGATGACGTTCGTTTAATTTTAAGTATTCATTAAGTTGTGATTATATTGTTTAACTTATTTACTTAAAATTATGGCAAGGAACTCCTATGAGAATAAAGAGTTATTTTGTATACTTTTGTTTCCTTTCATTAATTTGTACATTTATGACTTTTTATAGGTGCACAGTTCTGGTCGCAGGACCCTAGCTGAGTTCAGGGTTCAGATACAAACCTCGCAGGCAAGCAGATTCTATATCCTGATGATCATATGGTTTGTAGGTACCTAGGTAGGTACCTACAAACTTGCGGCTTAGTGGGTAGGTACAGAAGGCAGATCAAGTGTTACAAATCTGCCAAAAATTTGTAATTGAATCTGAACTCTGTGTCCTCGACATAATTGGTTGAGGAAATTAGACAGGCTTTTAACGTTTGATCTGTCGCCTTCTGTACCTACCTAACTTTCAGCCAAATTTTTTAATATTAAAGCAAATGATTGCTATAATGTTATCTTGGCACCTACATATGTGTCGTGCAATCGCAAGGTGAGTATCGAAAGGCTTTTAACCTTGTGAACGCCAAAGTCACGTAGGTAAGTAGGTAGGTACCCACCTACCTACGTGAGACCACTTTGCGGGCTCTGAGCACCATGCCAACATCATTTAGGAGACAACAAATACGAATCCACAAAAAAAATCAGGTATAGGTCGGTACCTACCTAACCTATGTACCTACCTATCCAATTTTAGCCATCAGAATTCCTTGAGCAGTGCCAGTAGGTACCTACCTACAGATATTTAATATTTTTATCAGTAGTTCCATCATGGATCTGTGTATGGTCAAGTAAAAATTTACAATATGTACCTAGTTCCATTATTTCAAGATCCATTTTTAATGGAACTAGTGAGGTAAATTATTATCAGTAGCTCCATCATGGACAGGTTAATGGTACTAGTGTCAACGAACCATCCGAAATTAACAGTCCGTTCAGGACTCTAATGTCCACTTCTGTCTCTAACTGTGGTCAGTTCCCGAAAGGATCACATCTCAGAATGACCTTTCTCAAACGTCCACTTCCTAAAACGACTAAATATTTCGCATTTCCCACGATGACCACTTATTTATCTATAAGCTACCAGCTGTTTCATGCGGCTTTACCTGCATAATTTCGTGATGATGACTTATTAAGTACGTATTTAAAAAAAATATGTTTGAATAAATCAACATCAAACAACTCAAAAATAGTTCCTTGGTATGCCCATTTCCCAAATTACAAGCCTTGTGAGAAATGTTGGCTTTTTTCTTGTGAAAACAGGATAAAAAATATCGAAATACTTTAAAAAAATTATTAACTATCATTACAAATCAAATAATTTTATTGTAAATCGTAAAATCTTTATGTGAAAGCTGTCCTTAATTTATGAAACAGTCCCCTGATAAAAATTTAATCCTGCATTTAAGTGAAATTTTGTATTGGCGCGAAACTTTAAAATCGTGAAACGGAAAGCAGTCAGAGGTAAGTTCGTTCAGCAGGAAACCGCCATTATGTTAGTGCTACTTACTGATGCATCTGCTGGGCCCTATTTCATAAAGCTACAATTCGTGGTAAACTGACAATTGTTAGCGATTTTCACATGACTTTCGTTTCATAAAACTACAATTCTACAGGTGACATACAAGTGTCAGTAAAAAGCGTTTCATAAAAATTGTCACGACCATTGTCAGGGTTTAAAGTGTTACTAGATGTAAAAAACTTAAAATCCATTTATACCGCATTTCACTCACTTTTGTTGATAATGAAACGTAACTAGAAAAGGGTATTTACAATTTTGAAACGCATGTCAATTTAAAGCGACGTCTCTCGTGCATGTAGGTACCTACTCGTCGTCATCCTTCCATCCATCACAATTTGTGAATAATTAAATTCTATATCTCTCTTTCACACATACTTCCTTAATACTTATTTAAATCCAATCAAAATTACACTTCCTCTCAACAAAATGCATAAATGGTTCTGCTACTTAATGTAGTTTTTATTAATATACAAAGTTTGCTTAATGCCCATTCAATTCAATTTCGTGTACAATGGCCACCATTATCATTATTTTGCATCAATTATTATCATTTGTCTTCGTTTTTTGCAATTGTAAGTCGTCGACAGGTCCTCGCTTGCCTGTCGGATTGTCAGGACAATTCTACAATTCTTGGTAATTTTACACATGACAGGCGTTTCATAAACGACAATTCATAGCGATTTGTATGACATTTGTCAGTAGACCGCCTGTCGCTACAATTGTTTTATGAAACGCATTATGTGACAATTTTGGATGAATTGTCATGGTTTTATGAAACGCATTTTTGTAATTTTACAATGAATTGTCGACATACAATTGTCAGTCGGTTTGAGTTTTATGAAATAGGGCCCTGGTGAACCACGTGTCTCGGACGTTAGGCAAAACGGTCTACTGGTAAGCAGTAATTTCTCTTTAAGGGTTTTAATTCCTAATATTTGTTTAAGATATTTGATTATTAAGTATGTAGCCACATTTGTTTAATTAAAACAATAGCGCTTGCAATATGCTTTTATTCATAAAAACGTTCCCCTGTGCATTTACAAACAGTCTCTGTCACGATTTTTGATAAAATCCTCTATAACTCCAAAACCAGGACGAAAAACAATTGACTTTTCAAAAATATATATTGTCCTTCATTTTATAAACAAAAATTCTCATAATTTAATAAAATTTGCTTAGGGACAGTCTTGTATGGGCCATTTTCCAAATAGCAGAGAAACACCTTGTAGTGTATGTCACACCTCTCACTATTTATGTATTCTTTAACTCAATATACTGTTAACTTCCATCATAACAAGTCGTATCTTATTGGCTCCCTCGTCCAACAGTACAACCTATATACTTTGCGGTGGACGCACATGTATGAAAAACTGGCTCAACTATGAGAGCTAAGCTAAACTAACTTTTTTAACTGGCGGTGGACGATCGGCTTTAGACCCGGTGTTAAGTCTCATCTCGGAAGCACGCAGTCGAATTTGAAGAAATATTTTTGAATTTTAGACTTGGGGATAGTAATTAATAGGCTACTTGAACTAGAATGTTATAGAAGTTCAAAAAATACTCAAGTAAATCAGCGCACGGCTGCTAGTAAATAAATAAAATAGAAAACCCTATCTTTATTAAGATAGAAAATCACGCATAAGAGATACCTACACCCACACACAATTAATTTAACAATGCAACTAATATGATATTTAAATTCAATCTACTCAACAGTTAATTGAAGATGTGTATCTAAAATTTGAACTTTTATCTCCGAGCGTCTGAGATAATGCTGTATAGAAATCGCAAGTGAATCGCTACTGGGATCGAGTTAATACATTTTTGAGTGAAAGTAAAACGCGCCGTAGAGAAAGGGCGTATCGGAGCCTCGGTGACAACTCATTCTTTTGGTCTTTTAGTCAGTGACAGAATGACTACGTACAGAGTTCACTGAGAAGTTAAAATTAAAAAAAAACTTATTCAACAAAATTACAAATAAAAAAACATAGTATATGTTGTGAGTAAATAAATTTAACTGTAATAGTGGTTTGATTAACATCTGTGATTATTTTAAATTTTATATTTATTTATGTAATAATATAGTGTGAAAAAAGTACTAAGTGTTAAATTTAAGTGAGATGTAGACAGCCAATTAAGTGGAAGAGAAGGTAAGATAAGAAAATGTGTAAAAGCAGAAAATATAATACATACTGGGTACTAGATATGCTGGTTTTCATCAAACTATCTATAGATTTGAAAAGTTATGTCTAAAACACGTTCAATAACACACAGCTAAGAAAACAAACTACTACGGTTTTCAATATTCAACCAACTGGTAATTGTTTAGCTGTTGATAAGTAGGATTCTTATTTTCGGTTGTCATGTGAACGCTTAGGTATACATGAGGAGTAACAGATCAAAGTGTATCAACTCCGTCAGTGTAAGTTTCGAGATAAAGGCAAAATTCATAATTTCTTAAAGAAAGGACACAAACAATTGTATGGGATTTAATACTGTTTGAAACGATGTCTATTTTTGGTTCTTTTTTATTATAAAAAGTAATACAGTTTGATGCGTCATAATTTGACATGAGGTTAAAGGTTTTTAATAGATAAAAAATCCGTTCTGTACTATTTTTTTTCGGTGGGTGGAGTTGATACACTTTGATCTGTTACTCCTCACATGATAGATGAGTGTTTATGTCTTATGATGATAGCGATCCATGGGTTGAATATAGAATCTAGATCGTCAGAAGTACCGGCTTAGTAAAGAAACTAAGCCGGTTCTAGTTCCAGCATGTAGCTACTTACTAGATTATCTACTACGTATAAATATAAGTTACCTACCACATAGGCTTTCATATAATTTTTATAAACCTAGTTCACATCTTAGTTTGGCAAAATTACCTGCGCTAGTCTTCCGCCAGGGGGCTGTTAAGCAACGTCAATACATACGACTGACTATTAATTTCCCTCACACCGTAACGTGTATTTTACTTAATGAGTAGATAATCAAAAGATTATTAAGCAGTGAGCTGACTGGAACAAAAGGCGGGAAAAGTCAAAATAATTTTGCTACCGACACTAACTATTTCGAACACGGTCAAACAGTTTTCTTAGATATTTTCTTTTCGAAATTGATTGGTATTATAGATAATAATGTTTAATAAATACCTAATGCTGGTAACGATTTCCAATCAGTGCCATCTTGTGTCACCGGCATTTTTTGTTTTGTTCTAATTTGTATTAATTTTAAATCTTATATTAAGTACCATATATCATACAGCGGGTTTCATACATTTCGCGTGTAAGTCGGCTATACCCCCAAAGATGTTTAAGCAAAAAATACGCTTGTGCCTTTACTTAAAAAGTAATTTTGCGGAGTTGCAATGAACTGCATGAAGATAAAATACTTAAGATCTTAGTACTTTAATGTATACCAACGATGTGGCATTTAGTTTTGTTTAAAATGCTCACGTTATACTACTTCAAAGAGTGGATTAAGAGCATTTCATTGAGTAAATTAGTCGTAAGATTAACTACTCCTTGCACTCTCTAAAGACGTTTCAAAGTTTTTTACCATTCAAAAGAAAAATTTCGCTTGCCGAGTCACTAGTTGTGCCCGCTTGATTATTGCTTGTTGTTTGGATGCCACCGAGGAACTTCTTAACAAATTGGAGCGTGTACAAAATCTTTGCATTCGTTTCATGTTTGGCTTGAGGAAATTCGTTCACGTTTCTGAATATCATAGGCAACTTCGATGGCATCCAATACGCAACCCTCGTAATACCAGGATCCTTTGTCTCCTTTTTAATATCCTTAATAACTCACTCACTCCTCTCTATTTGCGAGAAAAGTTTTCATACGCCATGTAGAGCACATATGCGTACTCTTTTACATACACCTTCTCATAAAACCGATTATTATTCCCACTCTTTCTCAGTCCATGCAGTCGGATTGTGGAATTCGTTACCTCATGTAATTCGTGAGTCTGAAACGATATCTATATTTAAAAAGAAAGTTAAAGATCATTACTGCAAATGTTACCCACATTACTATCTAAATGATATTAAGATATATAAAATAATGCATGTATACAAAGTATAGGCATATATATATAAAATTACGTGTATATATATTTATTGCTTTTTAAATAAAACTCTCCAGTCTTGGGTCTGTTGTAAGAAATTTTATAAGAGACCTTTGTACTTATTTTTGTTCATTGTCTCTTTTGTGTAGGTACATAATTGTTAGGTTAATAAATTAATAAATTTTACATGACTCAAATTAAACCCGCGGTTAAAACAATTTAAATAATAGCTTCATACATCTCAGTTAAAATGATTTATTGATACAAAAATATATGCGCTGTTGCATTTATTTATCCAATTTATAAAGATTTTTACCAAGTTCAAGAACTTACAACCGGTTAAGAGAGAAATTCTTTAAGTATGCAAGTAATGTTCATAAAATAATTATTACCGTCTCGTACACCGGACTTACTTAACTTGGCGTAAGATAAATGTGACATAACGTAAACTTGAATTAAGTTTATTACCCACGACGGAACGGAGACGGTATATGCGTTTGGGGTGAGAGGGTGTTTGTGCAAACCAATGTTACATTTATCTCCAGAACCACTGGTCCGATTTTAATACGGTTTTCAGTAATCACTTTGGATTTGCTTGGTGCATGTTCTTAGATAGGTGTAGCGGTAACAACTCACCAGGGGGCGCTGCAGTAAACATTTGTTTGTAAAAGCCAATGTTACCATTTATCTCCAGAACCACTGTTCCGATTTTAATGCGGTTTTCAGTAATCGCTTTGGATTTTATTGGTGCATGTTCTTAGATAGGTGTCGCGGTAACAACTCACCAGGGGGCGCTGCAGTAAACATTTGTTTGTAAAAGCCAATGTTACCGTTTATCTGCAAAACCATTGGCCCGATTTAAATGCTGTTTTCAGTGATCGCTTTGGATTTGATTAGCGCATGTTCTGAGCTAGGTGTTACGGTAACAACTCACCAGGGGGCGCTGCAGTAAATATTTGTTTGCAAACCATTGGTCCGATTTGAATGCCGTTTTCAATTATCGCTTTGGATTTGATTGGTATAATGTTCTTAAATAGGTTTAACGGTAACAACTCATCAGGGGGCGCTGCAGTAAACATTTGTTTGTAATAACAACCATTAATTCTGCAAAACCATTGGTCCGATTTAAATGTGGCTTTCAGTGATCGCTTTGGGTTTGATTGGTGCATATTCTTAGATAGGTGTTACTGTAACAACTCGCCAGGGGGCGCTGCATGTTACCATTAATCTTTAAAACCGCTGGTTCGATTTTAATGCGGGTAACAACTCATCGGGGGGCGCTGCAGTAAACATAAATCCATCTCTGAAAACCGCATTAAAATCGGACCAGTGGTTTTGAAGAATGGTAACATTGGTTTGCACAAACCATTCTACGTAATATGATATCGAGTTACATTACAACAAAGCCCCAGCAAAGTTGAGCCACCAGCAAAGTTTCAGTTGTAAATACTTATTATAATACTTCACTATGTATTTAAATAAACAACATGGGTTTTCCAGCGGTGGTGGGGACATTAGAGGGCTGATGAGGAATGAGGTATTCTGTAATGTAATGTATGGTACCTATATTATGCTCTTTAAAAAGTTTGAAATAAAAAACAAAATAAAAATTTTGAAAAACCCACGACGCGACGGTTAAAAAGTAATTGAAAAAGAATAAAATAATTTAAAATTCCCCGACTGAAATGATTTATGTGACGAGAGATAATTAACGTGAAAAGCTTTTTTAAAAGTTCACACAAAGTCGGTCATATTATGAACAACATACTATTCGTTTTCATAGCACTTCCCTACGCTTACCTATTCGGTTCTCGAAGATGTAGATGTCGCAATAACATAGGTATTCAACTCCCTATGAACTTTATAAGAAGAGCAAAAAAATCCGTCTGGGGCTGCCATTGAATGAATTCGTTTTGTAGTTTTATATTGAAATTTAAAATATTGATGGCAGCCCTCGACGGATTTTCTTGCTCTTCTTATAAAGTTCACAGGGAGTTGAATACCTATGTTATTGCGACATCTACATCTTCGAGAACCGAATAGGTAAGCGTAGGGAAGTGCTATGAAAACGAATAGTATGTTGTTCATAATATGACCGACTTTGTGTGAACTTTTAAAAAAGCTTTTCACGTTAATTATCTCTCGTCACATAAATCATTTCAGTCGGGGAATTTTAAATTATTTTATTCTTTTTCAATTACTTTTTAACCGTCGCGTCGTGGGTTTTTCAAAATTTTTATTTTGTTTTTTTTTTGCTTTCACGTTTGGGGACAGATATTCGCTTACTCATTCATATTGATTAGCGATTTAAATTCAAAAATACGATTTTATAATGTTGTGTTGAAATAGGGAAACTGGAAATCATAGGTAATAATTACAGATACCTAATAGTACTTTTTAATAGTGTTTTAGTTTTAGTAAAATAAAATGTGTTTTTATATTCCATGATGTAGTAGGTAAAGCTGAGAGATCGATGTTTGTAACTATTATAAAACTATTATTTTTAAAGACTTTATTGATATTACTTCCATGCTGGACTGGGAGCAAAGGAAAAACATAGAATGTGCCAGCTGCTTCTCTTCCCGGGCATACCTACTGTAAAAGTCAGTAAAGGGACAAAGGTTTTATTGGAGGTTTTTTGTGGGCGATAGGCTGACCCCTTATCAGTGCAGCAATCTCTCTCCATCATTATACTTAATGCCTCGAAATTTGTCAAACGTCACGTCGTCGGATAGTTTAGTAACCTCTGGTGTTCTGCCTACCCCATATGGGATACCTACAGGCGTGAAGTTATGTATGCATGTATGTATTGATATTGTGTTTTGCCATAACTATTGTAAAAGATGTAAGTAAGTTGTAAGAAGTTAAATACAGAAACAAAGTGTTAAATATGAAAGTGCAAATATTGGTTCAGTTAGATACAAATTAACAAAAGCATTACCAGTTGCATTGGCTCGATGTATTTTTTTACTAACGTGTAAGTTCTGAAGATCCGCAAAACGATTAATAAAAAAGTTTGGTAACATGTTAAATACCATAGTGTGTACATTTGATGTTTTCCGGGACTGGAGGATGGCCAATGCAATGTTTCAAGCTTCTAAATATCGCGACCAGCCAGAAAATGTTTAGGTTCTCAATCATTGCTTACTTGAGCTACTTATGCCTGTCTGCACTAAACTTTGATAGCTCCTAAGTTGATACTTAAGTCTCTAGGACGTGCTTAGGAACAAAAATTGCGTTGCACTAAACTTAGGTCAATGCCTAGACCTAAGACAATGCAGAGTAAGTCAATGATTATGTATGACGTAGTTTAGACATGTCATAACTAAGTTTATGCTAAGTAGAGTTTAGTGCAGACGGGCACAAGTACGATATGAATTTTACTAGTTGTGCGCCTGGCAACTGGCAATACTTACGGGATTACCTATATGAGTACCTGTTTATTCTTCAGTAGGTATGTTTTGCAAGAACCACAAAGTTATTGACTACATTTCAGTCCCGTTAACTGTTATCCGCCTCGTCTCAATTTGATTATAATAATCACAACACTTCCTATTATGGCCCATTTTCATTGTACTTAGGTATCTGTTTATTGATTATTATCAGTGATTATAAAGATAGATATGCTGTAAAGACACATAATCAATGAGGTCAAATTACTTTATTTATTTTGAAATTGAATCATAAAGATTTCCATCTATGATAATATTCTTATCCTAAAGTAATATCGGATGACCGAAATTCCCATTATTTTTTGGTATCGGAACTAAATCTGCGTCTTTACTAATTTTGACACGATCTTTCGTAAGTGTGGAAGCATTTGTATCAGGTGCCTTTAGTCACACAATCCCTGCCCATGGATGCCTACAAGTCCAGAACAACTAAGTCCCTAAACCAGTAATAAGTAGGTACTCTGCTAGTCCTACTCATATATTCGGAACATACTTAGCAAAGGGTGAAGAAATAAGTAAAATGGTGGTGGTACGCTGTTGGGCACGGATCACAAAGCTTTTACACCGTTCCACCATTATTATTCGGCCGAAATAGCATTCGCTTTAAGACACCACAGTCGTCGGGCACTTGGACAGAATTATGTATCCAGATACATACCAATTTGTCCTACCAATTGGCGTCCTTCAGAATGTTCGACAGTTACAAGACGCTAATTCACAGGGGAAAAGGCTTAAGTTAGAGAGTCCATCCAATTTCTACTCAGAGCCTTATCATAATCATCATTATCATATAATATTGTACACATTGAGCTGTAACCTACTTCCTTGCTGAACTGGGAGCAAAGGCAAAACATAGAATGTGCTAGCTGCTTCTCTTCCCGGGTATACTGTAAAAGTCAGTTAAGGAACTGAGGTTTTATTGGAGGTTTTTTGTGGGCGATAGGCTGATATCACTGCAGTAGTCTCTCTCCACTAGTAGAATGCCTCCAAATTTGTCAAACGTGACATTAGATGGTTATGTAACCGCTGGTGTTCTGCCTATTCCATAAGGGATAAAGGCGTGAAGTTAGGTATGTATGAGTTGTCTCCAGAGAGCTGCAAATAAATCACAATGACATCCGGAAAACACTACGGAGTTCTGTCTCGAGCTACAGAATTTAATCTTGTTATTTCAATCCAAAACCCACTTTAGATTAGTGTATTCACAATTAAAAGGTACTTAACATTTCCTTCAATCGGTTTGTCATGTCATGGTTTGTCTAGAATACGGTTAGAAAAAAAATCAGGGTAAACGAATGCGTAGAAAGCGATTTGGTTTATAATACTTGCCTAAAACACACGTAGATTAGGGCATTTATACGGTAGGAAATCTTCAAAGATGGACACAATGAAGGTGCATTCACTAAGTACTGATATTTATTGGACAAAGGCATACCTACCTACTCCAAGTACTCCAACGAATATCACAATTAGCGTTCTAGTAGGTACTTGTCGCGTCCTACAATTTCCTCCGAACTTAACGGGACACTGTGTCTTAAGGCTTACCTGTATCTTATTTCAGAAAAATAACTACTTACCTTAAAAAATCCATGGAAATGGCTTTAAAAACAAAACTCGAGTGTCTGGCATTAATTTTAAATTCTTAAAACTTGGTTTTCTACTTTAATAATTTTCTATTTAAAAAACATTATCAAACATATTTTTCTGTCTGTACTGTGATTTCATAGATTAGTCAGTATATTTTACCCTGATATTAGCTGTTACAGTTAGATAAAATACTAACACAGTGACGAATTTTCGGAAATACATAAATACGCGATGCATCTTGGTAAACCCAACAGTGCTTGCGCTAGTTTGATACCGTTTCACTAAATACCTTAAGATTTCACATTAAAGGTAAGTGAAGAAGTGAAAAATTACTTTCTAACAGTGTTTAACTTGCATTTAATTATTTTTTTATTTTATTTTACTTTATTCAGGAAACAAACAGTCATTATAGGTACTTATAGTTAAAATATATAATTTATACAGAGACCAGTGAAGTTTCCATACCAAAAATTATAAATTTAAACAAAAAACACGGTCACACAATACATTAGTAGGAACAATAATGAAATTAAAATAAATAACTATACATGGAGATGCAAAAAGAGTTCTTTTTTTAATTTTGGGAGAGAGAGATGAAAGATGTCGATATTATTATAAATCTTATTAAATTGGGTACAAGATCTGTTAATGAAAGAGTTAGCGGCATAATTAGTTCGGGAAAGAAAAAAATTAAATAAAAATTAAATAAAAAAAAAATTAGATAATAAGATGGCGTATAGCGGCTTTGTCACCATCTGAGCATGATAGTTAATTGAAGATGTAATTCTTTGTAGAGTCGTCTGAGAATAGCCCTCCTCCTGTACCTGGGTGAGCATGTCGTAATTTACGACATACTTGTCCAGGTCTGACCCGTAAAGTCTTTAGATAGAAGCGGTTAACCCGAGTGAATCCCGCTTTCTTTGAGATCTGTCTGACTAGCGCATTTCTGCCAGCAAATACCCTCATTCTGGTGAGAATATGTTGGTGTAAGGGCGTGGATCCATCTCTAAGTGGTGCCACGGCGACGGTGCCGTGCCGTTTCACGGCATACGGCACGCCTAGGGTTACCAACCATACTGTTTTTAACAGTATTATACTGTTTTTCACTACATTATACTGTTTACTGTTGAACAAAAATTAAGTATACAAAATACTGTTTTCAGCATAAAAAGCTACACACTTTATATGCTAGACTTTAATTAATAATTTCTGCAAGAGGCTCTAAAAATATGTGTTCAAAATATTAAATAAGTTGAATACTGTTTATTTTTCCAAAATACTGTTTGATATTCTTTTCAGACTCAAATATACTTCATCACTTGGAAAAAAAGTTGGCAACCCTACGTAAAGTCTTTAGATAGAAGCGGTTAATCCGAGTGAATCCCGCTTTCTTTGACTTACGCCTGACTAGCGAAAATCTGACGGCAAATACTCTCGTTCTGGTGAAAATATGTTGGTGTAACATATAATGTAGAGCCAACACCATCTCAACTCCATGTGCTTAATCTTTGATCTTACCGTCAAATATGGTCAGTTTGAGGTTGAGTCTACTAATAAAACATTGCCAGACGACAATTTTCGGAGGGATTATATTAGGTCAAAGACAATTTCAATCATTGATCACTGGAATTAAAAGAGTAACTAATAAAGTGGTCAAGTCAACCAATAAGATCTCAATGGAGCAACGTTCATCGTAGGAACACGTATAAAAGCGCCGTAAAATATAGTTTTGATTTGTTGACTAGCCAGTACACAACTATATTCTTCAAACTGCTTAGATTTGCGTGTATAGGTACCTTTAGTATAGTGGTATAGTTTAGCTTACGTTGGATATACATAGTCTTTTATGACCACGGGGTCTGTAAGAAAAGAACATGGAAACGTAAGAAATATCGCACTTCGAGCTTATTTAAACATGTATGATAAAATTAAGTTAAAAAGTATTTTATTTAAAATAATAATAGGTAGGTACTGAAAACTTAAGACAGTAGTTATAATGCATAGTTAGTTGGTGTGTGAGATTTTGCTATTTCTGCAGAAATATAGAAATATCGTTTTGTAAAATATAGATAAGTAGGTAGACTTATTACGTTGAGCTTCTCTCGCATACGTACCTACGTTTATCACTTAAAAACTGATGTCGCTAAAAATCCGCACCCTAGGCACTTTGTGAAATTAGCCAGTCTAAATAAGCTATTTGCGTCATGCCCACATTTGTGTAAGTACATACTTACTAACGGTTTCAATGTCAATCTATTCAGAACCTACTTAGCTCAAAAGGCGTTACAAATAAACGAACAAACACTTATGTAGGATTATCTGTAGAGATATGAAAACAAAAGTTGAAAATAACGAATTTATTATGCGCTCTGAACACCTGAATATATTTACAGAAAAATGCCCCGAAAATTAACTAGGTTATGTACTTAAATATGTTTTAACATTTTGACCTTCTACAAAACTATTTAACACATCGGAGAATGGCAGTTCGTAAGTCTTGTAAGATAAGTGACAACTGATGGATTAATTATTATCGTTATCAGTGATGGTTAAGGTACCTACTTTTAACTTTTGCTTTTCCCGTGTAAATGGCATTATTTTAACTCCACATAATAATGTTGACTTCCGTGCTTTGGACGTTAAGAAATCGGTCTCGATGTTGTAAATTTCTGACATCCTCTAACCAGCACAGGCCATGTTGGTGGATTATGGCCTAAACCTCCTCGTCACCCAGGGGAGAGACTTATTACCCAGCAACCATTTCTTCTTACTTCTTAATTTATGCTGCGGCGGGTGACAAAGAGTGGCGTAGACAATTAATATTCAATACACTCACAAAATAAAAAAATAATTTATCATTACCGAATGCGAAAGGACCTCTGCCTGTCTGTTTAGGTTTCACGCCTTAACTGCTGAATCTATTTGGATAAAATTTGGCAGACACAGACTAGAGCTTGCAAAATGACAAACATAACTTTATATCGCGAAAAATCACGATTGAATGAAAAATATGGGTTGAAATTTCTTTAATGTCGAAGGTAAGATGTATCTATTTTGTTACCTACGTGAGTTTTATTTGAGGCGGTACCGTACTTGAAATAAAATTTTTTAGGTAGGTAGGTATTTACTTCGATATATCCTCATGGAATCAGAACTTACTCGGGTGAAGCCGACGACAACAGTAAGTAAGATAAAAAAACAAGTTGAGGCTGTAATTTTCAAGCAATTATGAAGACAAGTAGATTCGCTGTCATTCCCTGGTAGAGTATTGTCTAATAGTCTATACTAAGGTAGAGTTCAACTCTCATTAATCTTTTATAACACCAGGCTTAAAGTCAATTTTCCCGCAAATGTAGCGCGTTCTGCAGGCTGTACAGGATGAGTTCAATTCTAAGTGTGCTTTCATAATACATGCCTTAAGGTCCATTTTCCCTCAGATGTGGCTGATTCTACTGGCGGTATCAGTAGAGTTCAATTCATAGTATTCTATATTAATATGAGCCTTAAAGTCCATTCCCCGCAGATGTGGCCGGTCTTGCTGGCTGTCTGTATAGTTACAGTTTAATTCTTAGTGTGCTTTTATAATTTGACGGTCCCCGTTGTGCAAGGGTCTAGACGCTACTAAGCCAATCGTGAGATCACGGGTTCACTTCCCGTACGGAACAAGAAAAAAACGTGTTCCAGATCTGGGCGTTTATCTATACGTATATGTTCCCCCATAGTTCGCTACATGGTAACGCCATGTACGAAGTTAGTGTGATTGTCTGGGGTTTTTATCCATCAACCGACTTCCAAAAGGAGGAGGTTCTCAATTCGTGTGTATGTTCTTTTTTTGTGTCTTTGTTGCTCGATATTTTGGACAATTTTGACCCGATTTTTCATATGATAGATAGGGGATACTTCAGAGTCGGTCCCATATAAATTTCATCGAAATATATAAATATACGAGCGTTTGCCCGCGATTTCGTACACGCATAAACTCAAAAGTCCTATTTCCCGTTCCCGTGGGAATTTCGGGAATTCCTTTCTTAAGACAACCAGTCTCTTTTTGAAGAACTTTTATGCCAAGTATCATATCCGTGCACTAACTAAAAATCATACAAACTAAAAAGTCCAATAATTCCCGTTCCCGTGGCAATTTCGAGAAGTCCTTAGTGCACCCCTACATCCTCTAAAGAATGTATGTTCCAAATTTCAGCTCTCTACGCCCAGTAGTTACGGCTGTACGCTGTCTGTCAGTCACTCAGTCAGTAACGGAACAGTTTTATATATATTGATTGATTATCGAAATATAATAATAAATATGTATGAATACGGAAAATATTTACCTTGACGACCTTATACTTCAGCCAAAGTTTTGACTTGAATTCGGTTTTTTTCATGCTCTGCATCCGTTGATTATTTATTTTCCCTCAGATGTGGCTGATCCTGCTGACTACAGCCGCGTCGCTGGCGCTGGTGTCGGGGCACGGGCGTGTGCTGGAGCCGCCCTCACGAGCCTCCGCCTGGCGGTTCGGCTTCCCCACTAGACCAGACTACGATGACGATGGAGTCAATTGCGGGGGGTTCTCGCACCAGTGGACAGTTAATAAGGGCAGGTGAGGGTTACTGTAATAGGACTAAGATCGGAAATCGTTATACGACCATCTAGACGATATCTAGACGACCGGCTGGTGTAGCGGTATCATACATTGCCTTCTATGCCAGAGGTCCTGGGTTCAAACCCGGCGGCGGCGGATATTTGTGTGATGAACACAGATATTAGTCGTCAAGTCATGGATGTTTATATGTTTATTTAAGTTTATTCTAATAAAAAATATGTATTTATTCTTATTTATTTCTTAAGTATATCAGTTATCTAGTATCCATAACACAAGTTCCTTAAGAAACTTAATTTGGGCTAGATAATGTTGTGTAAGTGTCAGAAATATTTATTTATTATTTACGTAGAGTCATCTTAGTATAGCTAATCCGAGCGAGAGAGCCATATTTGGTGGTTCAGAGTTCACCTGGCTAGCAATTATTTTTCAACTAAATCTACCGGAAAATTGATGTGTTTCGGAAATGTTTTATTCAGAGCCAGTCCTTTTTTAAGCTCGTCTGCTGTCATCTTCGAAGTCATTTATTTATTTAATAAGGCAAACGCACAGATTACAATCAAATAAAGAAAGAAGAAAACAAATTAACAGTTTTGAGCAAGATTGCAATCCTAGACGTGCTTACACAGCAGCACAAGCAGTTATAGAACAAAGATGGTAGTGATATACAGCTTAAAGATAGTGTTAGTTAATAAATTAATTAGTCAATTAATTTTACATGAAATAAGACAGTTGGTACAAGTAAAAGCAATTAGATTAGTTCGAAAAATATTTAAAATTTAATTAATTTACATGTATTTACGTCGGTCCATGACATGTGCCCGTGAAGAGATCGAGTTTTTTAATGTTTAAAGCAGTTGTTAAATATATCTAGTGTTGCACTGTTTGCTATAGCCCTCGTAAAGGCGGCATATGCGAAATATATGATGATAGGAAATGTTGTTGAAGTCATCTGTTCACTTCTCATCAGTTGAGATTGAGATAACGGGCGGGGCTTCTCTTCAATAAAAACTACTTATCTAGGTACTGAAAGGTGGATCACAAATGTTATAAAAATCTTTCTGCTTCACGTAAGTGACTAAAGATGGAATCTAATTAAACTTGTAAGATTTAGGTTTAAGTTACGTCTATTACACTAACATACAAACTGAATTAAATACTATGTAGTCTGCTTGTTGCCTAACTACGTCATAAAGATTATGTCAGGACATGTAGGTTACTGCCATTACAGTAAGATACCCCATCAAGGAAATAAAACTCGCGAGGGTTACAGAATCACGATGCATTCAGTACTTTGGGGATGTCATAATTAGAACAATCTCGTCATTTCGAGAGTGTTCCAATTATGACGTTCGTTTACTCGAACCTAGAGGTAGTTTTATGTAACAATAATTTGTTTATGGTTCACGCAAGAGCGCCAAGCCAGAAAATTGCTTCTAAGTGCTCCGACTAAATCTATCTACTACGTCTATAGACTTATTCGAGGCTACCTATAGGTAGCCATGGTCGACATATTGTTAGCCTTCACCACTGGTCGGTTAGATGCCGCATTGACTGGATATCACGAGAAGCGTTTGCTGTATCAGTCGCGTTCATATTGACATGGTAAACCGAGATTGCTATTGCTTTATCTAAAGGAAATTTAAATTATTTTGAATCTTAAAGTGTCTATTGAATTATAATTATACATATATAATATATAAAGCTGAAGAGTTTGTTTTTTTGTTTGTTTGTTTGAACGCGCTAATCTCAGAAACTACAAGTGGGATTTGAAAAATTCTTTGATAGCCCAACTCTTGAGGAAGGTTATAGGCTATATTTTATCCCGAAATTCCCACGGGATCAAAAGTTACGCGGGTAAAACCGCGCGCGGTGGCTAGTTATACATATATTGGAAGTAGCAGTTGCAATTTCTACAATCAATTTGTTCCAAATTCGCAGCGTCAAACTCATAAACGAAACGTTAGGTACAGGTCTCAAACAAAAGATGTAGCGATATTCAGCTTTAAATTCACATATAAAAAGTAGGTTGTAGGTGTAAACCAAATCTATCAACGTTAAGCTCAGCTAATTCCGATTGAGACCCACCGATTAGTAATGTTTACGAACCTTTACGCACTTAAGACAATCATAGAGAATTTTAAGACAATCATAAAAATCTGAATATATGAGTATGTCAACGAATGCTCTAATAAATAAGAAAGGATAGATACTACTAGGTATTTTGTTCTCTGGATGACGAGGAGGTTTAGGCCTTAATCTACCAAATTGGCCTAGTGCTGGCTGGTGGATGTCAGGATTTTCCGAAATGCCGAAATAGCATGACCGTAGCTTCTGACAAAACCTAATGACTACTGTATACAAGTATACAGCACCCGGGACCGACTGCTTAACGTACCCTCTTATAATCTTATAATCAAATTAAATTCATCGATCCTTAACATTTAAATCTGAAACAGATGCGGCGTGTGCGGTGACGCGTACGACGCGGCGACCCCTCGCGCGCATGAACTCGGCGGCATCTACGGGCAAGGCGTCATCGTGGGTCACTACCAGCCCGGAGACATCATTCCCGTCGTCGTGGAGCTCACGGCCTCGCACCGCGGCTACTGGCAGCTTAAACTCTGCCCCGACCCAGAAGACAACACCCAAAAGTGCTTCGACAAACACGTGTTAGAACTCGAAAATGGCGACACCAAATACTACCCTACAAGAGGAAGCACGCGATATAACCTAACCTACAAACTACCATCAAATTTAATCTGTGAACATTGCGTTTTACAATGGCGATACACAGCTGGTAATAATTGGGGTGTTTGCGAAAACGGCACCCAAGGTCTTGGATGTGGTAATCAGGAACAGTTTGGTGCTTGTTCAGACATTATAATCGGCGTCTCCAAGTTCTATGATGTGGTGGAAAAGGTGAAAGGGTTCGAGGATCTGTCTTCTCCTTTGTTCTATTACTTGCGGCATGGGTACTTTGATGTTCAGAAAGGTGAGATCAATGATTTGGACAATCATTTGGATGAGGTGCATGTATCAGACTAACATTAAACGTAGGTCAATTTTACATGATTAATAAGGTTTTGGAAATGTAGTAAGTACATACTTATAACAGATTGTAATATCTTATCGAATATTTGTAAGTTTTAATTCATAAGTTAAAGTAAAAAAATTAGAGCATGTTCTGTATGGTATAGGTAGGTTTATTTTATAATTTATATGTATAGGTTACTAATAATGTGACTAACCAAAGATAATATACTAATCAAAAATATAGAGCTACGAGAATTATCTGTTTTTTTTCTATTCCTAACTCAATTAATAAAACCTAACAAGTATTTTAATAGTTACTGCATGCTGTTTCATAGAGAAAAATCTAGTAAGTATCGAATGTACTGAGAGTGAAATTAACTACAACAATATTTAAAAAAACTTTTTAAAACTCCTCATTGTTTGTTACAGGCCTACTTCACCTGATACGTAAAAATAAAGCGCGCAACAGAAAGAGGATACACGCCGCGGCGAAACCTAGAAAGAAGAAAAAGAAACACAGAAAAAAGTCTAAGCATAGACAGAAAAAGGTCTTTATCATTATTTTATAACTTAAATTTTATATTAGGTATCTACTCCTTGTCCTATGCCCAAAAAATCCGAGTTATAGCATTAAAAAATCGAGTTATAGCTGGATCTGTGAAATCAAAAATATCTTATATGCATACCTAGACCTGCTCAAAAGCCTGGGTGGTTTCATGTTTTCTTTCAAAACGAATGTAAAGTATTTCCATGCACAACTATACAGGGTTGATTTGTAGTCATCGGCCAAATTTTTTTTACACAATAAGTATCATTTGTAGAAGCTATTTTTGCAAAAAAAAAATATTTATTTTTTTTAACAAGGAAATTAATTTTATAATTATTTAATTTAAAATATTAACCAAGGCATGAAAATAAAGATGACTACGCGCTACTACACACATTTTGTAGTACTACGTCGTTGTATTATCAAGGAAATGCCACGTCGTATAGATATTCTATTTCACGAAGTCCGTTCGGCTTTGATTGTAGTAGTGACGTATCCCGACAAGCGCGCTTGTGTGTGTAAATGTAGGTAACGTTAGCAAAGAAATCATAATAATATAATATTTCAAGTCGAGATTTAATAATCGAAATAAAATTTTGGTTTTAAAAGTATATACTTTTTGTTAATAAATTAAATTAGGTTGCAATAAATACAAAAATATTAAGAAGATGTAGACATTTAATTAAGCATTGGTGTTACAGAATGGAAACGAAACAAGTAGTACTATTCAGTATTTTCAATCACTAGGTATCAGATAAATTTTCGATTTCCGATTCCGTTTTGCTGTCGTCAGAATCATCTTGTACATTGATTATAAATTCAAAATCGAGATCAAACAAAATATTGAGATAAAACAAAATTTAATCAAAATAATTAAGAAATATAAACATCTTATAACACAAAAAAATATTCATTTTATAAATACTTCTATTGCTATATTAAATATCTTTGCGTAAAATTTTAATCGAAAACGTATAAATAAATATTGCCTCACTATGGACAACTCTTCTTCGTTTTGTTGCCATGCTGACCTTACTCCGTGAAACAATTTGGCGCGAACTAAATACGCTACTGATCCGGACCGTGTCCCGAATTCCCGATCGACACTGAGCGCTCTCGAGGATACGCACACAAAAACAATGTGCATGTGCACGCTTGACAACATTCATAGCCAAACGGACTTCGTGACATAGAACATCTATAGTAGCTATGTTCATCAACAGCGACTATTTTTGTTAAAGTTTGTGGTTCCATATTTCTACTTTTTTGTACTAAGCGACGTTAAAATAAATATGCAGGTACGTTTATATCGTATCAAAGAACCTAACATTTTTTGGCTGGTGACTACAAATCAACCCTGTATAGTACTCAAGCTCAAAGTTCTAGTTTGAACCTAAACTTTCAATCAAATACCCAACACTGTCCAAACTAACTTTTCTATTCTAATTATACAGAGCTGAAGGTTAAATCTCTTTTGGCACTAGAAGCTCTGAGCTACCTTGGTTACAAGGATATTTAGTTATTTACCCTTCATTGCACATATAAAGGGTTAATTTCAATTCACCTCTTGCAGGCAGCCTCTCCACAACAACAACATTTGTTCTACGACCTTTTACAAATCTGGATAAATAACACAAAAAAAAGCGTTTTCTCCTAACTCTACATTTTGTAAGAAGTGCCTATTATTATTTTGAAGCAATATTTTATTACGCTCAGAGTAAATAAAGCTACGCCACTAAACCGAGGCTATAAATGTTATATGTATGGGAAAACAATTTTTTTTAACTATTCATTTTGTTAAGTCATAAGAACAATTTTTTTTGGGATTGATGTGGAGAGGTTGTCTGCAAGATGTGCTATTTACAATTAACTCTGTATATAAAATAGAAAAAAAAACACAGTGTACGAATAGGCGGCCTTATCGCTAGAGAGCGATGTCTACCAGGTACCTCAAACTACCCCATATGGTTTCCATCTTATTTTAACTTCCTGTTTACTTAATAAGACTACTGCTATTATAAATCCCTCATTGTTTCAGGTATTAAATTGGAGGTGACAAAGAACTGAACAAAATGCTTTATTTAATGTAATTTATTTCTTTTATTTAGACAATAAATATAATATAACCACAATCAAGAACGATTTCACTCCTTACGTCCCCAATACGATCAATAAAATGAGAAAATATTGCAGATGTGATAAATCTAGTCAACTAGTACAAACAGTGATAGAATCTCCTATGAAGCATTTAAACAGCCAAAACAATTTAATATTATTGTAGTAATATACCTAAATTCCGTATTGCCATGTGAATGTGACCGAATATAAGTGCAAATTTTAGCAAGTTCAATTTAATTCAATTCTTGTAGTTTTGGCAACCAGCTGTCGATACTAAGCGACTAGCTATTACTGCCAGTATCATGTGATGGAATAGACACGGTATTAGGAATTAAGGTCCATGTAGTATTGACAGAAGCCCATAGATCAAGTGTTCTAAATCTATCAAAGCCAATTTTTAACTGAATGTCGAGGGCATAGAGTTCATATTCAATTTTTTTTTTTGACAAATTGGAAACGTTGATCTGCCGCCTTCTGTACAATAAGAAAAAGGTCCATAACGAATAATATCATGTTCGGACGAGTAAGAAAATTGGAGCAATAGATTACCGATTGGTCATAGGCAATATGGTATTTTTATTCATTTATTTTATTTTTATTTATTTTACAAACAGATATTTGTAACATTCATATATTTTATGAAACGATGTTAAAGATAAAAACAAATATTTTCTCCTTTTATCTGAATCAACTTCCAAACTAATCATAGAAACATGTTTTCTAAATAAATCAGTAATATCAATGAGTTTATCAATTTCACCACAAAGAAAAAAAATTAAAACTAATAAATGAACTGAAAAATAAAAACAAATGAAATACCAGACATCAAATACACATGAACAACATACATAGGTAGTTAAAACTATGTCCAATTATATGTATTACCTATGCGAGTGATATGAATGTTACTATTCTAAACGAATTTGTGTTGAAGGACTACAAACTAATCCTCATTTTTAAAGGGTTTGAAAGTACTTTGTGCAAATTATACAAAAAATTAACAATCGAAAATGTATTTGTCAAACAAACACGAAATAAACTAGACTAAACAGCTCAATTAAAGTATTTATGGTAACACAGCCCTCTACATCTACTAAGTATAAAAACATCTATTCACTACATATTAGCAAAATGCATACATTCAAGTCACAATCAAATATATTCAAATGTACAGACACAAAAATTTACATCCTTTTGCAATCTCAAGTGCGAGATGATTTGCATTAAATATGTTACATCAATTTAATAAATACCATCATTTAAGTTTCCATACATTAGGTACTTTATTACTGAAAAATTTCATGAAATACTTACACATTAATACCAATAGTATGATTGTATAAAATTTAATGCAGATAATTCAAAGGGCACAGCTAATAATACCATGTTCTATCTGAGTAATATAAATAGCTATAAATACTTTGAAATCCTGTTATACATAAATATTTTGTAAAATAAACTAATCTTCAACTACAAAGCCCAATTATTAACAACTTTAAAGTCAAAAATATGTAAATTATACAAATTTACAATTTGATATTCACCCTTTATATACTCAATCCAAAAAGATAAAAGAAAAATAGTCAATGTATTAACATTGGGGGTGCCTATGTTCTTTTAAAGATTGAACAAGCTTTAAAAATTCCGACAAAATATGCTACATGTTCTAGAATGATTCTTGTAAATATAAACATGAAGATTTATTTATAGAACTACATCTCTTTATACTCTTTATTAATATTGTTTGATATATAGTATTATTTACTTTTGATAAACTCTATAGAAAGTCACAGTAACAACTACTAGGATATAACTATTTGGTTAAAGCCACCATAAGGTCCGTTTCAATACGTTGAACATTGCATATTGAAACCGAGATTATGATATATTATTGCATTAGAATTTTGAGCTTTAAAAAGTATTTTTTGATAATGTATGATAGTTACTTTCTACATACTACTTACAAAACATATTTATAAGAAAACACAGACTTACTTTACGTGCAGTATTATTATATTTTTACATGTATTTGTAACACAGCTTGAATATACATATCACATGATGGTAAGTATTGATTAGGCTGAAGCTAAAGCACTGGCACATAATGTAACAAGATCACTTTATAATAATTTACTATGAATTAGCATGCTGGACTGGGAGCGAAAGAAAAACATAGAATGTGCCAGCTGCTTCTCTTCCCGGGCATACTGTAAAAGTCAGTTAAGGGACAGAGGTTTTATTGGCGTTTTACGCGGGCGATAGGCTGACTCCCTGTCACTGCAATAGTCTCTCTCCATCATTATGATACCTCGAAATTTTTCAAACGTGATATCAAATGGTTTGATGGCCTCTGGTGTTCTGCCTACCCCATAAGGGATACAGGCATGAAGTTATGTATGAATGTATGTATGTAGCAGTCAAATTTAAATTAAGTCAATATTAAAAGTGAAACCTCTGTGTCTAGTAGCATAAATCTGAAATGCTTTTGGCTTTGGTGACATATTGGTCAAGTGCTCCTATGCGGAGTGACAGATTCAATTGATAGCTCAACACAGAAACCTAAAACCAACCTTTTTGAACTGCCTTTTTATTCCTAGTGTCCGTACTTCTAAAAATAATTTTCATTTTATTTGGGGCTACATAGAAAATGAATGCGTATGTCTGAGTATTTATCACTAGTATAATGCATTTTATTAAACTCTTGATTATTATCATTTATTTTAGGAACAATAATTTATCAGATGTTATAATTGAAATATTTAACTGATAGCCTCAAGTATATAATTACAATAACACTACATTCACTTTAAACATTTAAATACTTTTTACTGAACATTGATAGAATATGTTTAACAATTAGGCACTTAAAGTAGGTTCCAGGTACACAAAGTAAGTGTGCGAAATAGTTTATATTAGTTTATATGAATCAGCTGTTACTTATTAGATTAGGAGATGCAAGATAACATAGTAAGATATTTAGGATATGCTATAGAGTGCCACAAATATATTGTAAAACATCTAAATGTATCATCATTTTTTGGTAAATTTTTGGACAGCATCTCATTTACTTAAATTCTTATGCCAAAGTTTGCAAGCGAAGCACTTGAGTATTTATCTCACTATTTCTGAAATAGAATGAATAGTGTTTAACAGTTGTATGTAAGAGTAAGGAAAATTTCACAAGCCAGCGTGAACAACTCATAACAAACATACAAAAAAAAAAAAAAAACTTCTTTGTATGTCTACAGAAGTCCCTAAATTCAAAAACCATAGACAAAATTCAGGAGTTTTACTAATTTATTATTGAACTCCATCCCTAGGCCGAAAAATTTTAAGCATAGCGAATTTAAAAAGAGGTAACAGTGAGGAATGATCCATCGGAAGTAAAATAAATCAAGAAAAAGAACCACATTTATCATAAAGTGAATTAAATGAATGGAACAAAAAAATCCTTGGTCATTCTCCTACCACTACGTTGTTGAGAAGCTTATCAAATGAAAAGTGAAGAATTTACTTCTATATGCATAGGCATAAAAATAAACTGTAAAAGGTCAATACTTTTTTCAGTGTATTTTCGTAAGAAAGCCTCTAAATTGTCAAAAACGAATTGAGGAAACTCTTGCAACAAATATTTAACAGTATCAAGACTCAACTACTAAAAGATTAAGACCCAAATTATAAAAGCCTACTCCAGATTTAAACCCAACTTAAGTATAGAATATTCTTATTTGTTTCATGTACTCCGTTAACACAGATAAATCATATAGTTCCAGTTTGACCGATAACTTTGATCAGTATAGTGAAAATATACAATATAATCAAACCATTTCAATATTTTTGGCTAAAACTAGCAAAAAGTCTATGCTTAAGGAAAGTTCATACCAGAGTAAACTTTCATAATCCGGGCTTCAGACATTCAATATGTAACAGATATATTTATTGGCTTGCCGCTTAAAAATACACACAAACCAATACATAGCAAAAACACCATCAATGTAATAAAGTATCAACAACCACTCAAACATAAATAACAAGCAACTGCAACGTATCGATTAACTCTTAAACGTTAAATAGCACAATGTTCATCCAATTTCGGTACTTACTAACACTTTCTAAGCACTTTTAGCTCTCAGCGTCACTTAAGTAATCACGTTTAAGACCCACAATCAAGCTTTCAATAGATCATTTAATCGTAATGTGGGTTAGTCAAGGTCTATCCGCGAGTTTGGTGGGAGGGTTCCGCACTGTATTTTTGATTCCTTTAACTTGTTCAACGACTGCAGTAAATCTTCCATTGTGATTGGTCTGACGCAGTCTATGTATTCTTCATCCGACTCTTCCGAGGTTTTATTGCTTCCGTTTTCCTGTGAGAAGAGATTAGATTAAGTTCTAAGAGTAATATAAACATAACGAATTTGAAAGACAAAGTACAGTAGATGAATACATAAACAGTACTATGTATGTCACTGAGATGTAAATTTATTGATATTTATTTTATTTATTTATTTATTTACACTTCAGTATACAGTACAGACCGTAAATAAGAGAAAAAAAAACACTGTGTTGAGTAAGTACTACTAGGCGGTCTTATCGCTGACTAGCAATTTCTTACAGACAACCATGCTTGTAGAAACAACAATCAACAATAACGATATTGGTAAATCAATTTATTTCCCACGGAAAGGACGACGCATAACTTTGTATGAGAGCTGGTACCCGCCTCAATAGACATGTGTGATATATCGTTGAAAAGAGTTCATCTTCTAGAACAGGAATTGGTATGGCACCCGTCTTGATTCTGAGTCCAAGCTGATAACCAACCTAATAAAAAAAAAACTCCGAAAACAAAATTTAAAAAAACCTTATTTCAGGTGTGCAACAGATAATCAGAGCGGCAGTGTCGCTTACTATCTATGCTATAGGTGATCCGTCTGCTATTTTGACTCTGAAAGGACTAACGATCGGAACTTGGCGCCATGATAACTTTGATGCAGGCAGGTTTCTAAGACCTATCCAACGGCGTATCCTACACATGGCTATTGGAGGTGGATACCAAAATTATATTCCGACATTTAGGACCTTACAGCTCTGAACGGAGTAAAGATGGCAACATGGCGCCATAGTAACTTTGATTCAGGTTACTAAGAGCTATCCAACGGCGTTTCTTACATGGCTATTGGAGGTGGGTACCGAAATTATGCGTCGTCCTTTAACATTAAAATAAATGCTATAAAATCTTCTTGAAAATAATTTCAATAGCCCAAAGAATTAAATTGAATAGATTTTTTACATTCCTGTTATGTTTGTATTTTTATCAAAAATAAATACATACATTTCTTTTTATTTAAGAATTTGGTGGTAGTGTTCTATTTATACTTACGTCAGTATTCTTAGCCATCTCGACTCTAGCCAGGTCTCGAACCCGGTACACCGCTGCCTGACGACATAGTTCATGCAGGTCTGAGCCAGAGAAGCCTTCCGTGGACCTGGCCAAACTGCGGAAGTCGATCTGTGGGCAGTTAACAAGAATTCATAAGCTTTTAAGCATTCCCAATAAACAGCTTGTCGATAATTTTTAAATAGAACTTGTTGAATATGTAATTGTTTCGAAAATTACGCTAATAATACCAGGAACACATAACATCATAGGAGATTGTAGTGTTTCCAGCAGTGCGATCACAGAACTTTATCGAATCGTTTGTTAACGAATGTTCGTATAGTATGGAGACGGTTTTTAAGAAAAAAATTAAATCTATCCATTGCCGCAAGGCCAGCTTAAATAAATGTGTGCCTCGTAAATTTTGAATGTCAGAACTTTATCGAATCGTATATTAACGAATGTTTACGAATGCTCGTATAGTATGGAGTCGGTTGCAAGTTTTGAGTAACATTGTAATTTTTTATTTTACAGATATTTATGAGTACAACATGTTTACAAACATTCAAAATTAACAAGGCACACATTTATTTAAACTGGCCGTGCGGCAATGGATAGATTTCATTTTTTTCTTAAAAACCGTCTCCATACTATACGAACATTCTTTAACAAACGATTCGATAAAGTTCTGTGATCGCACACCAGTTTCGAAAGGAAGTAAAGGAAATAATTTTGATAGTGTACACAAGAAGGGTAGTGTAGTTTACGAAGTTGCGGGAAAAAACTATTTGTTCTATAAGTATCACTGTGCCGTATTCAACATTACACAACATACTTATCTAATTTTAAGTCTCTCCAATGTCCAATTTGGCTTCAAAAATTATTTTTCGGACGAGTGCTCTTCCAACTGAGCTATCGGGGCCTGGCGCTACGCCTCGAAATTAGTTACCACATTTTTGTTTTTACGTTATATTGCTAACGTAGCTCCATCTAGAATTTCGAGGCGTAGCGCCAGCCCCCGATAGCTCAGTTGGAAGAGCACTCGTCCGGCAAACGAGAGGTCCCAGGTTCGAATCCTGGTCGGGCAATTTTTATTTATCACATTTTTCATTTATTTAAGAATAATTGAGCATTTTAAATGCAAAAAACTTAAAAAACATTATTATTTTTTTTATCAACTTCTGAATTTTAAGTCTCTTAATATGACTTAGAGTGCTACAAACTTACAAACCCCGGTGGGGAAAATTGGAACTAAGATCTATCCTTACACGAACTAGAGTTGTGTGACTCAATAATAAAGACAGTTTCTTGGTCAGATAATTTTGTTATGCTATACAAATATATAATGGGCATTGTTCATTTTTTTTAACTAATTTCATACGAAAAACCGTTTCGAGGAATAAGGTTTCTGATTAATTTAGTCGATTTAAAACATTTAAAAATATTGGGGTTAAAGAGATTTTTAACAAAATACATTTGACCTTTATTTAACCTTGATGACGTCATCAAAGGCATCAAATCGATCAAGTGTTATGCCTTAAAGCTGTTTAAAAAAAGTCAAACTAAACTCTATAGGTCTATGGTGGTTGTTTTGTTTTGTTTATATTTTAACGTAACCTCAACGTAACAAACTCAGCTTCTTTATTTTTCCCTGCGATTGATCTAAGTTTAATTAACAATTAAAATTTTAAGAATAATTGATTTAATTATTTTAATTATAGATTATTTATACAAACTACAAAGAAAAGAAACAGAGGAAATAAAGACGGTTAAGATTTGATTTGAATCAATGTTTTAAATGTTGGTTTGTTGTTTGTTGACAATCCATTGGGTGACAGTGACATAGCATGACTTTAGCACACAGACACAGCTAATGTTTGTTTTTACTGACTGACACATGTTTATAAAGTTAATGCCACTGATGACGTCATCACGTACTAATTTCATAAAATCAATATAAATTAAACGACACAGTTAAAAATAAAACTATTCAAATTGTTCTCTCAAATTAGGCTAAAGATTAATATAACATAATAAAAATAATAGGTTAAAAAAAGTGAACAATGCCCATTATCGAATGTAATGTCGAATCGATCCGAGCGTCATTAAAATGTGTTTGATCAGTCACCTTAGGCGCGACGGGTTCGGCTTGCAGTATGAGCTGCAGTATCCGGTCTCGCTGGGCTTCACTTGGCATAGGCACGTGGAAGGTGGCTGGCATGCGGCGCTGAATGGCCTTGTCCAGGTCCTGCGGCCGGTTCGTGGCGCCTGCCGAGTTAACAACAGGGTTATGTCAGAGGATGTCTGGATCATTGGAGTTCCCTAGACTCTGCCTGCCCGGAAGGCAGACGTGAAGTATACAGTGTGTCCGCGCATGTAGTGATAAAACTTTAGGGGCAGTAACTACATTCTATTTCATCGACGAAAATACCCCACATGTCAGGTCAATTCGAAAAGCCTGTAAATCTGCAGCCATTTTTATGTTTATTCATTTCAGCAAAATTCACCTCAGTTTGTAAAACATCGGCGGCTTAAATTATACGTGTTGTAGAAGCTTATTGTTGGAGTTGTTTTAAAGGCAAAAGAGTAGAGTATATGACAACATAAAAAAAATCTTTAACATAATAGTTTTTTTGTTAATTATCGAAGGGAAAAGTTAATTTTTTACAAAAACTTTAGCGCATCTGGCCACTTTATTCTAAAATTGTGTGAAAACCACACCGTTGACCCATGTTTTATTTTTTATTTCATTGTAATATTTGAGATGCTCAGTTTAAGAGTTATTGTTGATCAAAAATACCCCTTTGCTCGCGGTAGCAAAATTTACCAAAACGACAGCAGTTTAAGCTCTGCGGGTTGTACGAACTCATTGATGGTGTTTTGCCATAGACAAAGGTTCAAAGTAACATAAAACTTAAAAGGCCAAATTAATTTATTACAGAATTTTAGTGCATCCGGGCGCTTTTGACTTGTTGTCTACATTGGCCAGCCCTCAGAAGCCAACTGGGTTGTCCTAACAGAGCAGTGGAGTTATTATCAGCCCATCTACAGCCAAAACCCTCAGCGCTAGCCGAAAGGTATAAGTTTCGGCAACGGCGACAGCTAAATGATGAATCTATTGCCGATTACGTTACGGAGTTGAAAAAAATATCAAAAATTTGTGAATTCAACATGTCACTTGACGAAAATCTCCATGATCAATTTGTATATGGTCTTAAAAGTGAAATAGAACGCGTGCGGTAGAACGTACAGAATTATCGGAGAGAGTACATAACTTATCATTAGGCGAATGTCCAAAATGCGGGGACAAAAGACATAAAGCTATGGATTGCGTGTACAAGGATTATGTGTGCAGCTGGTATCATGAGATCAGCCACTTGATGACAATGTGCTCTAAAAATAATACCCAAACGAAACACGATCAAGCAAAAAGGGCAGAGTCGATGGATTCAGCCGGTAGTTATAAGACAAGAGAACGCGGCGGGCGCATGAGTGGCGCGGGCAAAGGACGCCGATACACCTGTTGAGTGAGCCAAAAGCAAGACGGCGGCATCTGTGACATTGAGGTGTTCGAAGAGGACGCAAACGAACATAATATGTATCAAATGTCATTAAGTAATTATAAACCGGTGCGTATTGCTTACTTGAAATGGAAGTTGACACTGGTTCCGCCTTATCTTGCATTAACAATAGTATATTTTGTAACAAGTGAGACGACCGGCTGGTGTAGCGGTAACATACATTGCCTTCTATGCCAGAGGTCCTGGGTTCGAATCCTGGCGGCGGTGGATATTTGTGTGATGAACACAGATATTAGTCGTCAAGTCATGGATATTTTATGTTTATTTAAGTTTATTCTAATAAAAAATATGCATTTATTCAATATGTATGTTTATTTATTTCTTAAGTATATCAGTTATCTAGTATCCATAACACAAGTTCTTTAAGAAACTTAATTTGGGCTAGATAATGTTGTGTGAGTGTCAGAAATATTTAAAAAATAATAATAAAAAGGTAAGCTAAGTTGCTAATTACAGTCTCGGCTGTAATTAGCAACTTAGCTTACTCACGAGTTACATACGACGTTTTTCAACACACTTGTGAGTAAAAGACAAACATACGCGGTCATAAAATTTATTTGAAGTAGTTGTTGAAGGTACAGTTAACAAACTTATATTATATATTATTATTTGAAGTGCTGCTGGCCAGCTCGTCCTGAGTGTTTTATCAAGAGTTTTATCATTTGTTTTACTAATATAAGGCGCAAACATTTAAAAATATATATGGATTTGAAGTGGTATAAAATCTCTTTGTTGTTTCTGAAAATATTTATATTAAATATAATATAATATAATGAAACCGTATCTTTGTATAGGTAGTTATAAGCGAGCGGGCAGTTGGAATAAACAATTGGCGCTAGCGGTCGTGTTTAATTTCGCAGTTACCACACAATTTTGAAATAAAGTGGCCAGACTGACTTCATCAAGTGTTTTGTGAAATTCCTAAGATGAATAAAACTTTTTGAATTTTGAATTTTGAATTTTTTGAATTTCAGATGCACTAAGTTTTTGTAAAGAACGAACTTTGTCCCTTCGGCAATAAACAAAAAAACAATTATTTTAAAGATCTTTTTATGCTTACAGTAGAATCCGTTTATAATGACATCGCAGGGAAATAAGAAACAAGTCATACTAAACGGACGTCATACAAACGTTTAAGTTAGTATGTGATTTATTTTAATAGAGAAGTATAAAATAGAGATAAATCAAAGTAGATATTAATAAGTAGACTCAATAAGTAAATCTACGCTCTGAGGCTCGAATCAAAAAAGCGCCGAAAGTCTTTGGGTATAACGTGACTCTCCCGAAACACTGCCAAAGATGTTAGAAATCATACGGTCGGTCACTATAAGCGGACAAAATTTGATAAAAAAGGGTCACAATAAGCGACATGTCACTATAGGCGAAGTCATTATATCCGACTTATATATATAATTTATATGAAAACCAAACTTCACTGTGTAAACACGTCCCAATGAGCGGTTGGTCAATATAAGCGGAGTCATAATAAACGGATTCTACTGCATATCTTCTTTCTTATCTTTATATCTTCTTCCTTGTGGACTGGGAGCGAAAGAAAAACATAGAATGTGCCAGCTGCTTCTCTTCCCTGGCAAACTGTAAAAGTCAGTTAAGGGACGGAGGTTTTATTGGCGTTTTTGCGGGCGATAGGCTGACCTCTTGTCATTGCAATAGTCTCTCTCCGTCATAATAATACATCCAAAGACATCCCGCCAATGACGGCTACCATTCTTATCATTCTTTCAAAAGAATTACATGCTTTTTTGTCCAGAATAGGAGGGCCCGGAAACATGAACTAAAATTTATTACTCGTTTTATCAGAACCATTCTGTAAATAAGTTTGTACAAATCTTAATATTGAATAAAAAAGTTATTTAACTGAATTTATTCTATTTGTTTCGTCATGTCGGACAAGCTTTTTTGGCGCTTGACGTTGTCTTTAAAGGTAACCATTTTGTAAAATCACCCAATGGGGAGTTTTCTGACAGCTCATAAAAATTTGTTCAAAAAACCTCTATTGATGGCACTTTTAAAAAGTCGAAGGCGTTAAGTCTGTAAACTATAATGTAGGTAAGTGTTATCTACCATCTATGGTTATTTATACGTTCAATTTCTACAGACGTCAATTAATTTATTTTACTTTTAAAAACGCAGTGTGGAATAAATTCTTCGCCTTCGCCTTTTGTAAAGCGCCATCTATCGAAGCCTTTTGTACCAATTTTGTACAGTTTTGTTTTTTTAATGAGCTGTCAGAAAACTCCCCATTCTCAGGGAAAAATATAAATGCATAAATATAATAATAAATAAATGCATGAACAGAAATTATTTATTTTAAAGAAAAAAGTTAGTAAAAAACACACCATTTGAGAAATTACTAAAGATTAAACATTATTTTTAAAAATAAAAAGCATGAAATAAATGCTACTTTTCTTTTCATGAAAACCCTGATAATTTCGATCATGTTAAGATTACGCTGATAGGTATGACGGTAAACGCAATATCGGCAAAGTTAGCTGAATTAAACTAAGACAAAGATGCAAAACAAAGAACCCGTAGGAAACAACAGAAATAGTGTTTCCTAGCGTTTTTTTAATTCCATAATAAATTGCATATTGGAAACCGTCGGAATATCTATACATATAATAAAATGGTAGGAAAGTCAAAACTTTACATTGAATATTTTTTTAAAAGAATACTTGGGGTATGATCTACAATCGAAACAGAAACAAAAAATATAGTTTTTAGAATTTTTGTCTGTTTGTCTTTCCGGGATAAACTCAAAAAGTACTGCATGATAGTTAAGAAGTCGAGTCAACATATAGGCTACATATTATCACGCTAGCAGTGTTATAATCGTAGGTGCGTTTGGTGCTGCATAGCGTTCACGCAGACGACGTCGCGGGCAGCAGCTAGTTTTACAATAATTTACTACCTACATCAAGTGCCATATCAAAAAAAAAAGGATCTATAATTCTTAATCGTTGTTACCATTTCTTTCTTCGGAATAAAATAATACATCTATAGTGAAAGGTCAATATAAATATCTGCTGAGTTTATTCACTTTTTATAAAGTCCTTACAGCAGTGGCTAATCTCCAGGAATCGTAGTTTCAATTAAAGGAAGTATAACAAAAAAAAATTCATTTAAAAGACATTACTTTCAAACTATGGCAATACGTAAACATTGCAGAGGCAACTTTCTTATTTACTCTTTTTATAGGTTTATTGGGTCTTTAAATAGTTTTTCTTTCTTAAAACCTCTTCTTTACTTTTACCACCACCATAAGTAAGCTGACATTTTAAAATTTTTTTTAAATTGAAAGCACAACAATAAATGAGACAGCAATAATCATGAAGTGACACTTCATAAGATCGCGGTTAGTTAAATTTTTGCCACACGCCAAAAGTTCCTTGTCGCCCTATACATTCACGGATACATACGTCATATTATTAAGGTAAGGTGTGTGTGTGTGTGTGTATAAGGGGTCTTTTCGTCACCTTGAGCGATCTATCGCTTGAATCTTGATCTTATGCATAAAGAACCTATTAATTACCTAGTCTTACATAGGTATTAAGAGAGTACTTTAAGAAAGCTCCAATTCAAAAATGTTCTATTTATAAGGTATTATTTGGTGATTCTTTTTCAGTACCCTTTTAGGTATTTTATTATAACAAAACAACTTATTTTTGTACAAAAGCATGTTACAGGCTGGTTATAACATTATTTCATTATTAAAATAACTTTATTTTCAGTGGAGTAGCTAACTGTACACTTGGTAGCCGGCAGATATATAATATATGGCGGAAAGTCTTTGTCAAACGTGACATCAGATAGTTTTATAGCCTCTGGTGTTCTGCCTACCCCATTAGGGATACAGGCGTAAAGTTATGTATGTATGTATATTTTTATGTTGTCTTAGATTCTACTCTTTTGCCTTTAAAGCCACAACAACAATTTGCTTGTTTCGGAATTCCATCACTTCGATTGAATTCCGAATAGTTACCGATAAAGGCCCGCCATTCTTTTCGGAAGAATTTAAAAATTATTGTATGAAAAATAACATAAGGCGATCCACGTCGGCCCCGTACAGACGCCAAGGCAACGGTGAGGCGGAGAATGCAGTCAAGAGGGCAAAAAAAACCTGTTGATATTTTGGTTGCCTTGTATACATTCTTATTTCAGTAGGGAAACTGTGAACACGCTACGACCGGTGACTCGGTGTCTCGCGCGCTGCTCGAATTTTATTTATTACGTGCCAACGCGCGCGGTTTTACCCGCGTAACTTTTGATCCCGTGGGAATTTCGGGATAAAATATAGCCTCTAACCTTCCTCAAGAGTTGGGCTATCAAACGCAAAAATAATTTTTCAAATCCCACTTGTAGTTTCTGAGATTAGCGCGTTCAAACAAACACAAACAAACAAAAAACCAAACTCTTCAGCTTTATATATTAGTATAGATTACACCCTACGATAGTAACAGTACTCACCCATAATAATGACGGTACAGTCGGGGTCGGTGATGAGGCCGTCCCACAGCGACATGAACTGCGTCTTCATCATGGCCGTCGCCTCGTGGTCGTGCTGCGTGCGCGTGCGCAGGAACGACTCGATCTCGTCTGCAAATGTTGCATAGATTATTATTATTATTGGGGGTTTTGGGACTATATGAGCAGTCTTGTCCGCTAGTCACACTACGACCTAAAAGATCTATTGTGTGAGTCCCAATTTATAACTCGCCGCACACTCCAATGGAGTCCAGGAAATTTAGATAGGTAAACTATTAAATAACCTTTAAAGTTAATAGAATAAAAAAATAAACAAAATTAAAAGCCTCAGAAAGTCGAAGTGTTTTAAATTAAATCAAATCATTTATATTGCACGAATACAGAGGTGTAACAGAGAAATATTGATCTAAGCCATATTCTGCCTTTACACTATCTACAATTTCAAACAAATCAGTTTATACTAAAGAACTTACTTTTCAATTACATTTAAAATCATTATATGAGTTTCACAGGCAATTATTTATCTCCACACAAAATAAAAACAGTTTTCAATGACAAAGACAATCAAATGTAGGCATAAAGTTTAAAATGTTTTGCATTTCATAATAGAATGAACTCTAATATGAACCCTAATATCTATCTCCTTGTCGACTATATTTAGTATTTGCCAACATTGCCTTATTTATTTAGTATTTTATATTTTTAAAATCAAAATCGCTATTTGTGATTTTTCCAGGCTACCAAAGTGTTCATCTATTCAAACCATGTAAAACAACCATTCACTACAATGGTAGTACCATTATTGTAGTGAATGGTTGTACTCACTGTTACTCAATGGTTGTTGTAAAGGTACTCACCAATAAAAACAATACAGGGTTGCAACTTAACAGCCAGGCTGAACACAGCGGAGGCCAGCTTCTGAGTCTCTCCGTACCACTTGTCCGTCAACAGAGACACATCCAAATTGATGAAGCTCATGTTGGCTTCCTTAGCCGTGGCCTTTGCTATCAGGGTCTTGCCGCAACCTGGAATACATTTTTATAAGCACAAGTGGAACATTGAATTGAAAGTTATTAATTAACTTATTTTTTACACAATAATTAATGAGTTTTCTTCCGGCTCATCTCATAGAAAGTAAGTTTGTAATCACGCTATATATCAAGTAAAGAAGACACTCATTTAACTCCTTGGCAGTCTATAACATAATTACCACCCTCATCGCCTGGATAGTAGGCGAGCCTATGGCGGTATAAGACGGTGTTCATAGCACAGGATTATAAAAGATTATAGTGCCCCTAGCTGAGTCTCAGAAACTGCAAAGCTCCTCTCCACATTACTCATTTATTAATTTATTTTCAGTACTTGATATTTTAGCAAAGTTATTAGGTACTGAGTACCGTCGTGATCATGGCGCTTGTAACAGTGCCGAAATATCGAGAACTCAAAATAAATCAAAAACATGGTAAATATCCCGTTTCTAAAGTTAATTTAAATGTTAATGACCATGCCAGTTTAAAAACTTATAATTAAATTGAATTATTTATTTCTGAGGTAACTATCTACATAAATACACTTGAAGCCAGTCAAATTATGAACAAATTGAACTGAATCTACCACCACTTCAGAAAGTCGATCCTTTGAGAGGAATTGGCAAGAAACTCAACATGATCAACTTTATACTGAAAATGAGGGTATATTGTTTTTATTCACTAACAGTTTAGTGACCATAATTATTGTTAAAATTGAATATTTTTGGGTTTATAATTGGAATGTAGGCGAACCTGGAGGTCCATGTAACAGCACTCCCTTGGGTGGCTGTGTGAGGCGGCTGTCGGCGAATAGCTCCCGTTTCTGGATGGGCAGGATCACAGTCTCCCGAAGCTCTTGGATCAGATTATCCAGACCAGCAATATCAGTCCAGCTTACCTGCAGATTATCACAGATTTCATGTCAAGAGCTATCATGCATAAAAAAAATTAATGCAGTATAAATTTAAACACTTTTAAACATCACACTTGTAATGTTTACACATTTTTTGAACCGACTTCCAAATGGAGGAGGTTCTCAATTCATGTGTATGTTTTTTTTTTGTGTCTTTGTTACTCGCTTTTACGGACAACTATGAATTGATTTTAAATATTTTTGTTTCATATGATGGAGGATACTTCAGAGTTAGTCCCATATAAATTTCATTGAAATCGATTGAGTACTTTTTGAAAGAATTTAATCTTTCGAAAATAATATGTATCAGTATGGTGAATAGTACCTTGATGATCTAAAACTTCAGCCAAAGCTCGTTAGTAAAGTCAGTTTTTTTAATGCTCTGCATTATTGATTATGCACCAATTTATTTATTACCCAAAAGTAACAAAGCAATAAAATTTTCATAATTTTGTAAATGGGAAATAAATAAAAATTGAGGCTAATAGTATTTAAAAGAATTATTTAGCAAGTAATGAAATGAAAAGTGCCTCATAAGACTTAACAATACATAGTAGCAATAGCTGTTTCATACTCCACATATTTTTTTATTTTAGTGTTTTTTTATAAATTTTTTTTACATCAATCAAAAGATGGACACAACCAGATTTTATGGCATTTAATTATTGATGGTGTCGTCTGGAATATTTAAGCTGTAAATAAAAATGAATTCGACATTTGTTTTGATATGTGTTGATAATAAAATATTTTAAAGCAAATGCACTATTAGACTAGAAATGTATTTTTAAATGATTTCCCTGAATAAATAAATGCAAAACTTACATTAATTTCATCTGGTACAACCAGTTGACTAGCAATAATCATCTCATGGTCAGATAACTTCTCCACCATAGCATGTCGGCCACTGAGTCCAGCCCTGGAAGACAATCTGTACATACACATTCCAAATCAATAAGCAGTCCTGAGTAACATACATACATAGTTCAACTTTAAATAAAGGCTTTTGAATTGACAAATATAGTATTACATAAATTTAAAGGATATTTAATTGACTGGTAATCTGTTGCATTCAAATACATTTAACAGTATGTCTGAATACCTATATGATACATTACAATATATTAACAAAATTGACAGAGGTATAATAAAGCATAGTGATTGGCACTTAGTAATCAATACTGTATAGTTTTAATAAGAATACAAAGA
Source organism: Stenoptilia bipunctidactyla (assembly GCA_944452665.1). Classification (NCBI taxonomy): domain Eukaryota; kingdom Metazoa; phylum Arthropoda; class Insecta; order Lepidoptera; family Pterophoridae; genus Stenoptilia; species Stenoptilia bipunctidactyla. The sequence continues at coordinate 22,453,151 of OX101740.1, read as the reverse complement.
ATGTTCTTACATTTTGTATTGAAAAACATGCAAAGAAAATGCAATAAGACATCATCTGTAAAATTACGTCATATTCCAAATTAATTGTTAGATACTTGTAAATGATGTCCAGCATTCATAATATTTATGAAAACTAAGCAGATAGTTTTAAAAACCTGACAAATAGGTTACAGATATGGGTATTCCCCAATCGATACTCACTTGCGTAACTGCTCCCTGGCGCGCTCTTCAGCTTTCTTACGACTTTTTGAAGTGGGGTCTATCTGAGTCACGAGCCATTTGATAGAGAAATAAGTCACAGCAGACACAAAGGCGACTCTGATTGCCATTTGGAACACATCGTTCCTGGTAAATGCCGAACCTTCCACCATCATGCCGTTGAGTAGAAACAAACTGTTTGAGTACCTTGAGCCCCAGACTTATATAACAAGCTTTTTTGAAATTTTACAATAACTAATTATTTATTTCTACAATCGCACAAAGAATCCCATGCTGAATTTTGGTATCATAGACAGACAATTGCATTTTCATGTCGAATTGTCGAAAAGTGAAGTCGAATAGTCAATCAACTCATTGAATGACTGAATGTCATGCATCTTTGACAATTTTATAGTAGTCTGTGGTCGGCATAGGTGGTCGGTCATGTAATGCTCATTATTTAAATACCCAATACCCACGCGGAATAGAGAAAACCTATGGAAATGCTAAGTAGGCGCGGCACGCGTGCCATATGGGGCCAATAGTGATCGGTCTTCTGCTCACCATCTCAGTTCTCTCAAAATGATCTCTGATAATTTTCATGGCACACAAAAAATAATAGTAAAATGCAGTGCGAGTTGGAAAATTCAATTCACACACATGCCCCGGCCCCTAGTCCCTTACGGTCCCGCTTGTGGTGACCAAGGTAGCGGTTGCGGAAACGTTCGACCAGCCACCAAAAACTAGCTTTCGCCCTGGTAACATATAACGTTTGGAAACTGTGAACCGACGAGAAGACTGCTGAACTGGAGAAAATGTGGAGCGTATTGCACTGGAATATCCTGGGCACGGTAATATTATCTATTCAGTATTCCAACTTCATACAAACGAACGAAACGCGAGCTATACCTATGCGGCTCGATCTCGGCATGCTGCCAGTCGCCACTGACTGCGTGACAAAACAATTTTTGATTGAGTTTTATATTAGAATGCGGATTTTTAATACTTTAAAAATTAATAATAAAGCATGTCGTACGTCTCAGTCGAGGTGCAAGAATTTTTCGGTTGCTAATTTATAAGACCGATTTGTTATTTAAACATAAACATGTTTTTGACACAAAACTTTACACATTTTTATTGAACACTCCCTATTCACACAAAGTGTTTTATTTGTTCTTATAAAAAAGGATAGGTATTTAATATCACAAAATTAAATGGATATTTAATATAAATAAATTAAAAAATAATACCTTTTTCCTTCCCGTCATTCATAATCCCCTTCCAACTGACCCAATCCTTTCCTATCCGATGAAGTAGGAGAAGCTGATACGATGAGGAGGGGAATAAAAAATAAACTACCCCAGGAGGGTACCAGCCGAGTGTCAGGAAACGAACAAAACGAAAAGAAGCGTTACTCATAAAACACGATAGAATTAGTCACTGGACAGTTACTTAGTACCGAGTCTGTGGGCTTGGGTATAACCCTGGCTTAATTACAAGAAAATCTTAATTTGCGAGTCCGTTCAGTCAGTTACTTTACAGTTACAATGCCAACTCAATTAATACCGAGCTACTATCGACCGTCAGTCCGAGATACGTCCGCGCACCTAGCCGTCCTAACCGTATCTGTGTCACTTGCCATCATCCTACTTCAAGATACAACCTATGGCGCTGCAATCGAATGTCAGTCATTCATTGCATTTAGCGCCCTCTTTAACAGTACTACCAACATACTTCCGCTACCATGAAGTCATACAAACATCTTAATATCGCAAACTCATCGTTATCGCCAACACGGCCATCCTGCGATGACACACGTCCTCGTGTGTTATCTGAAACAATCATACCAAAGTGTTGGCTTGGCCACTCCTGACAATGAAGTCAAGCTAATTCTCAAAAGAAAAAACCACAAGTTTGAATTCTTTACATTATAAATCTTTTAGAATACTCAACAACAAAAATACCGTTTTAGTTAACCAAGTTTCAAGCACCATTGAGACAATTATCTCCAAATCAAACATTGAAATCCATTAATTTCATTATTAACAACAAGGTATATCGTTCGTGGTTAACAGCAATCACAACATTTCCCCACGGGAAACCTGAGTCAACCAATGACTCCTTCAACACACTACCCAGAATCATTCTGACGTAGTCACAAAACCAACGAACGAGAACCTGTATCCACAATACATTAAATCTCTTCCAAACACCAAAAATAACATCTTTCTTTACAACTGCAATGGATACTTGTACTTTTGGCAACTTCAAAACTTTAACCGCTACAGATTTTTTAATTTTACTTCAATTTAATATTTCCATCAAAATTCTAAATCCACGATTTAACAATTTACGTAAAGCTACCACTGGTTCGGAAGATCCATCTACTGAGAAGAACCAGCAAGAAACTCAGTAGGAATCGGCTAACGTCAACGCATTGTACGAACCACAATACTTTCGATAAGAAAACCGCACATTAAACAATGAAATTTACTTTGAATGTAACATCAAACAATCTGACAGCGGTCGAACAATAAACAAAGCAAGCATAAGCTGCTAGAATAACCCAATTAATTAGCAAACAATGCAAAGCTCTTCTGCAGTGACGTCCATCCCGTCAAAAAACGTAATGTAACCTCCACTAGGTTACATCACCTCACACTCATAACCTCTATCCGGTTATGGCGCATATCAAACCAATAAGAGCATTGCATTGTACTTCATAATTCACAACAACAAAGTACTAAAATTGTTCGACAACTGCAAACAGTTCGACAGTAAAATCCAGCTCTTTTGTCAATCGCAACAAGTTCAACGCATTTTCAATCTTTTCAATCTCGACGTTATTACCTATTTCCGTGATTCATTAAACACACATTATCTTAATATAACGTTTCAATTGCCAAAATAATAACAAGTTTACTGTTACTAAAACATAAGAAAACGTGTCTCCTAAGAATCGCAGCAAAATAATCTAAGATTGGCAAGATACAAAGCGATTTCTACCGAGTCACGGATACACGATAATCAGAAAGAAAATCTACAACTTCAACGTTAAATTTACTTTCATCATCATTAAGTACTTAAAACGCAATATCAAAACTTTTGAATATTATCTTTCGCCTTAAATTGAACTTCATCTATATCAACTAAAGTTACGAAAAACCATTTGATACGTCTCGACAAACCGTACGTTATTTCAAAACAATTTTACCTTGTCACATCTGTGCAAGCTATACAAAACTAACAAAAATGATGAACTATCTTAGGCACGTGAATTTACTCTAATCACTGACTCTCTCACTCTAAAACTGTTTCCATAATTAATCACTTCTTTAGACTTAGACTATTATAGTTCTCTCCATAATCACACAACCACAGATCCTTCCGTTAGATAGCTCCTTTAGACTTAGGCAGCATCCGATAAGTTTCAGTTATACACCTTTATTCTTAGGAAATATACTGCCTTATTTCAACAGATCTATGATTGTATGATAATCACACAACCACAGATCCTTCCGTCATATAGCTCCTTTAGACTTAGGCAGCATCCGATAAGTTTCAGTTATACACCTTTATTCTTAGGAAATATACTGCCTTATTTCAACAGATCTATGATTGTATGTCGGAGGTTACCACAACTCACTCTAATCACAAACGAAAGTTAAGCTTGGGCAGATCCGAGAAGACTATTCGCAAAAATAATTCGACACACTAATTAATATTAGGATTTAGGCTTATCCCACTTCTGATGTCAGGAAACGAACAAAACGAAAAGAAGCGTTACTCATAAAACACGATAGAATTAGTCACTGGACAGTTACTTAGTACCGAGTCTGTGGGCTTGGGTATAACCCTGGCTTAATTACAAGAAAATCTTAATTTGCGAGTCCGTTCCGTCAGTTACTTTACAGTTACAATGCCAACTCAATTAATACCGAGCTACTATCGACCGTCAGTCCGAGATACGTCCGCGCACCTAGCCGTCCTAACCGTATCTGTGTCACTTGCCATCATCCTACTTCAAGATACAACCTATGGCGCTGCAATCGAATGTCAGTCATTCATTGCATTTAGCGCCCTCTTTAACAGTACTACCAACATACTTCCGCTACCATGAAGTCATACAAACATCTTAATATCGCAAACTCATCGTTATCGCCAACACGAGCTGGAGAATCCCTCCCTGAGGTCAACTCAGGCTGCCCCATCGTATCTGGGGGGGGGCAATATTCCCGACGGCGACGTGCATTGCAACACGCTGGGGGGACACAGCAGGCAAAAAGAGGGCTGGGGAATGCCTTTTTGCGACGATGAATGTTTGTGGAGGAATAGATGATAAGATAGATGAAGTATGCGAGGTGATGAATGCCAGGAGAATTGATGTGCTAGGCGTAAGTGAGACGAAAAAGAAAGGTTGTGGAATGTCCACGCATGGCCAACTCTCTGCTTACTGGTCTGGAGTGGAAGAGTTTGAGAGGGGAAGCCAAGGTGTGGGCGTTCTTTTGTCAGAAAGAATGAATATGTGTGTGAAAGGTTATGAGTTTGTGAGTCCCAGGCTGCTGTGGCTGAGACTAAAAATAGGCTTGACCAGGATTTTTATCCTTTGTCTTTACGCGCCGGATATGTCTAAGCCACAGTCAGTCAGAGAAGAGTTCTGGAATAATGTCAGAGATGTGCTTGGGAGATGTGAAGACAATGAAAGGATTATTATATTAGGCGATTTTAATGGGTGGATGGGTGTAAAGCGTGATGGGTATGAAAGAGTTTTAGGAAAGTTTGGTGATGAAAGGGTGAATGATAATGGAGCTGGTCTGTTAGATGTGTGCTTGGAGAGAAAGCTCGTGGTGACTAACACAATGTTTAGTCACAAAATGATTCACATGTATACTTGGCAGAGGCAGTCTGAGAGAAGTATGATAGACTTTGTTATTGTGGATGAACGGTTAAGAATGAAAGTGAAGGATACGAGGGTGTACCGTGGAGTGAATGTCGGAAGCGACCATTTTCTTGTAGTGTCACGTATGGCAGGTCTGCTAAAAAAATGGCGACATCGCCCACGGGTACGTATGTCTGGAAAGAAGAGAGTGAAAGTCGAAAAGGGCTGAGTCCAAAGGGTTTGAACGATCGGCTACAGATGTTTCAGTAAAATAAAGAGTAACAATTACTTTTATTAGAATAAGGAGTAAGCGAAATACTACATTTTATTATCAAATGAACCAAAAACTTATTAGTTATTTAAAAAAAAATAAGTTGAATTAGCCCGCAGTAGTGCAACTTAAGAGTTTGTATCTTTATATAACTATGCTTTTTAATACTACTGATCCCTTAGTCTGATACTATCAACTAATATTACTTATTTAACAAGGATATCTGTTATAAATTAACAAAATGAACAAGTGATTACTTATTTTATTTTGTATATTAATAACCCCTTGTTCGAGAACCTTGTCCGTGTCTGTAAAGATGCATGCGGAAAGAGATTTCATGCTTTGATTTAGTGTCTTTAATATTATTTGGTGGTTCCGAATTCGTTTTAAATAATCGCTATAGACTGATATATGAATTAGCGTATAGTTATTTTTTTCCTATAGGGCTGAAATAAAAAGTAGCCTGGGATGGACTCCACTATTTGCAAGAAGAGAATGTCCGTGAGAAGTACAAGTTAGAATTGAAAGAAAGGTTGGGACCGCTATTGAATGACGAAGACTGCGAGTTAGAGGAATATTGGACTAAATTTAAGAATTGTATGGTAGAAACAGCTACACAAATATGTGGGGTAAGTGTGAAGAAGAATGTGAGGAGGGATAAGAACGAATGGTGGGATGATGAAGTGAAAGGTATTGTACTAGAAAAGAAGAAAGCTTGGCTAGACCTACTAGCTATAAGAGGCAGAAACAGATTGCGAGATGACTTGAATGATGATGAAAGAGTAGCAAAAGAAAAGTATGATAGATTAAGAAAGACTGTGAAAGATATGGTGAGCAAAAAGAAAGAAGAATGTAAGAACAAGCTTGATAGGAAATTCTCAGAAAACTTTCGAGCCAATTCCAAACTGTTCTGGCACTTAGTCGAGTTGGAGACTCGAAAGTGGGCGTGATAAGAGATCAGAATGGGAATATTGTTAGTGAGCATGAAGATATAATGAATCAGTGGAAGGAATATTTCAAGGATTTATTTGAGCAAAACGCGAGTGATGTTTTGGAAAGTAGGTCTCCACCTTCGAGTGAGATAAGCATGGAAGAAGTAATGAAAGCAATGACAGGTTTAAAATTGGGTAAAGCGGCAGGGTATGATAGGATAGATGCCGAAATGCTCAAGGCAGGTGAAGGTGTCACAGCAAACCTGCTGTACCAGCTATTTAATAAGTGTTGGCGGTCTGGCCGTGTACCAGATGACTGGTGCAAAGCCGTTATTGTGCCACTTTATAATGGCAAGGGCTCACAGCAGGAATGCAAAAACTTCCGTGGCATTAGTCTTGTGAGTATTGTAGGCAAAATATATGCAAAGATATTAATCGAGAGAGTGATGAATGAAACAGAAAGCAAGATTTGGGATGTGCAAGCGGGATTCCGAAAGGGGATGGGATGTACGGATCAAGTCTTTTCCTTAAGATCAGTGACCGAGAAGGTTCTGGCCAAACACCGAAAGGTTTTCTGCTGCTTCATCGACTTGGAAAAGGCTTATGACAGTGTGGTGAGAAGTGAGCTGTGGTCAACTCTGTCCGAGTATGGGGTGGATAGTGACTTGATACGGGCACTCAAATCCTTATAAGGACTCGAGTGCCTGTGTCAGGTTGAATGATGACTACACGGATTGGTTTAGCATCGAACGCGGTGTTAGACAGGGCTGTGTAGCGTCTCCATGGCTGTTCAACCTATTCATGGATAGCTGTTTGAAAGATCTGAAAGAATCTGAATGGGGCTTAGAAATGAATGAGACAGTGATCAAAACTTTGCTTTACGCTGACGACCAGGTTCTACTTGCATCGTCAGCGTCGGAACTGCAACAAATGGTCAATGTTATGTATGAGTCATTTAAAAGGAAAGGTTTGAGAGTGAACGTTGGAAAGACGAAAGTCATGGTTATGGAGAGGAATGAAGATATGACGGAATGCAATATGATGATAGGAGACGAAAAAGTGGAACAAGTGAAAGAGTTTGTATACTTAGGGTCCTTGTTTACAAGAGATGGGAAGTGTGAAGGTGATATTGAAAGGAGAGTAAAAGCAGGAAATTGTGTTAATGGCGCCTTGTACTCGGTTATGGCAAGCAAAATTATACCGAATAAGGCTCGTCTGGCCATACTTGAAGGAGTTTTGGCGCCAACACTTATGTATGGTAGTGAATCTTGGGTGTGGCAGAAGAGACATGAAAGTAGGATTAATGCTGTGGAGATGAGAGCGTTGAGAAGCATGTGTGGAGTGAAATTGAGTGATAGGGTGCGCAACAGTGAAATAAGAAAGAGATGCGGATTGAAAGAGGATGTAGTGACTAAAATTGAAAAGGGTATGCTACAGTAGTTTGGACATTTGGAAAGGATGAGTGAAAGAAGATTTACGAAAGAGGTGTACAAAACAAGAATGGATGGTGTTGTTGGAAGGGGCCGGCCTAGGCGAACGTATGCCAATCAAATTGGTGACATTTTGAAAAAGGGCCTAGTCAAAAGTACCCGTAACCGGCGATCATGTATGAAAAGATTGATGAACGTGGAAGAAGCGAAAGAGGTATGTTTGGATCGCAGCAATTGGTGTTCCCTTGTCTCTGCCTACCCCAAGGGGAGACAGGCGTGAGGTTATGTAGGTATGTATGTAAAATTAAATGGAAGTAACCACAAAGTAGGCAAATATATTTACAATGCCGGAGGTGGGTAGCCCTATCGCATCTAGGCATTTATTTCAAAGATGCGGCCGAGTTGCAATACTCTATAGATATTACCGTGTCGGTATCTGCAGGGCTATTCTCCTAAACCACAGCGTCGAATTCAACGCTGCGTCAGCGACGAGTGTCATAATTGGTATTCACTTAGGTATATCAAAACACGACTACAGCGCTCGTCGCTGATGAAGTCGTGATTAAGACAGTTATTCGCCGAACTGTTTAACAATTTTCTTTGGGTTTAGGTATTCTGCTAAATGTAAGATCTGTGAGCTCGACGACGAAATCTTTTTCATCTCGTTGACGAGCTCGTCGTCGAGCACAGCGCTGTTATATAAGTTACGCGAATAACCTTGCTGATCTGAGATAGGTATCTAAAGTCCATGGAAAGGGACTCGGATTTACCTGATACCTACTGAGAATTATCAAACGGTTTTCGTTGAAGGTTGCTTATCTATCAGTAACATAGATAGATACTCGTTGAAGGTCAACATACAGATTTATGCTAGGACGAACTCTTCATGATTAACTTTTCTCTATTCAAGAAACCGGAACATTGCAGATGGACTTGAATAAGAGTCTTATTCAAGTCCATCTGCGAAGAATAGATGCGAAGCTGGTTATTAACGATTTTAACCACGCGGTTAAATATGCATTTTTCGTTATTAACGGTTAATTAACCCCATTTTATGCTTGTCACGGATAAATACCACCGCGAGATGTCACTAGCAGATTGAAATTTGAATCGCAAGGTGCGCGATGATGCCAGCTTCAACGAAAAGTCGGTTGAAATTCCCTACCTCAAAAACTATTGAACCGATTTTGATAAAACTTATATTATACTCTAAGTTGAACGATACCTAGTACAACAAAAAAAGAATTAGTCAAATCGGACGTGTAGTTCCGGAGATATGCGAACACATACATAAAAACATACATTCACTATTGAAATTTGGCACATTTGTTCAGACTTTAATATAGACTTTTAATTTAAAATTTTACATACATACGAGTGGAATTGATAACCTCCTTTTTTGATGTCGGTTTACAATAAAAGAAAGAAAAACTTTATCCTTTTTCGTTGTCAGTGTCAGATATTTAACCGTTAAGAACTGCATTTTATTGGTAGTTAACCATAAATTTGGTTAAATAACGGTAGCTAACGGGATTTTTACAACTATATTATGTACAAAAAGGATACAATCACTATACGTTCTGGGTAGGTAGGTCTTCTGTATTTCATGATTTCGCCTAATGGTCGCACCAAAAACTAGATTTTATCGTGTCCTTCAAGCTGTGATGATCACTTTTGAAATCTCAATGGAAAGGAATTTTGACTAAGCCACAAAAAAATGATGAAATAGTCATAAATTGTGACGAATATAAAAAAAATAGTTGGTGAGGATTACAGCTTGTACAATACGTCAAGCTGTAATCCTCACTGTATCGTCTATGATCCTCACCTCTCTTGCCCCTAAACGGTAAGTCCTATCAACTTGGTTTAAGTCTAAAGTCTTTAAGTGGCAAAAATAGTCGTGAAAAAGTGATAACGACATGCCAAATCTCATAATAGTCGGCTAACGACTCCACAGAACTTTAAGTCAAGGCTCTACGGTTTAGTTTCTTACTCGAAAAGGTGACTATAAAAAAAACCTCAATATGTCAAAACAGCATGAAGTTGAAGATAACCTAAAAAGGTTTTAAAAATAACAATAGGGGTAGTCAATAATTCTAACTTAAATATTAAGTAAATTATAACAGTAACGTATAGTACCATAAAATGAAAAAACAAGCGAGACGTCCAGCATATGTTGACACTAGAAAGGCCCTCCGAAAGCAAAAAAGAAACGAGAAAAAACTTCATAGGAAAGAACATTATTTGAAGAAAGTAAATCAAGATTTTTCCGATTTCAGCCCGGGCCGATATGTTAAGCGACCTCTTGACACACCAGACTCAGAAACAGAAGTAATTATTTGTTCTCCTTTATAAAATACTTATGTTGTTACAGTTAAATCTTAAATCTTGGTTCTGGCAGCACTACTTAAAATAACTAGAATTCAAATAAGATTTATCTGACATGAGGATAATAATCACGCCGGAATAGTTTATAGTAGTCATAATTTCTCTCAAGTTACAGGTAAAGAAACCGAAAATTGCAGTCTCCGCACAAAATCTAGTTGAAAGAGAAAGGCTTAAAGAAAAAAAAGAAGCCCAAAAATTAAAATCCCAAATAAACAGTCAGAGAAAAAAGATTCTCCTTGAAGCAAATGAAGAAGAAGATAAAATTATTAAAAAGTTGGAAAAGCAATTAGGCTTGAATAAATCGAAGAACAAGAATAGTTACTTTGCTGATGATGGACTTGATTGTATCCTTTTTATTATATTATTATATTGTCTATGATTTCTTCTCATAAATTAGTTAACCAGTACTCTAATTCTCACTTTGGTGAACATAATTTTATGTTATTAAAGGAGTTCTTGTGAAAAGTATCCAATTGCAGAAGTTTGTAGTTTTTTTAAGGATTAAAAATGCTGAGCTCAATGGCTTTACAAATCTCCACCGTCTTACAGGAAAAATTGGGGTGAATGTGTAGGTAATGGTCCAAAATACTTCTTTTAAAAACTTCTTTTTTTACTGCAGATTTTGTGCCATATAACTTAAATGTTATTTTAGATAGCAATGACAATGACAGATAGCTTAGCAATCTTTATCAAAGTTAATTGTAAGTTTACTTTAATTTATATTTCTCTTTATCTATACAAACATCTTGTCTCATGCATTCCACTAAGTGTTTTAAGTCTCAAAATTGTAAAGTGTTAGGTTTACATTGTAAAGTTTGTTTCCAAAATTAGCATTGATAATGCAGTCAATTTATTGTTTAGTTGTGAGATATAAATTGTAATATTTTATAATGTTCCATAACCATTTCATACAGATTTGCTAGAAATATGTGACAAAAACACCACAGAACAGATTGTTGCAGCAGAAAAGCAAATAGCTAATGCAGAAGATGAATCAGACTTTGAGGATGACCTTGCAGCAGTTACTGGGAAAAAACTTGACAAGATAAAGAAAAAAAATACAAAGCTAAAAGATAAAAATGGTGCAGATGAAAGTGATGATGAGGATTTAAGTGATGACTTTGATGAAGATGAATTAGGTGAAGAAGAAATGGAAAATGAAAGTGAAATGGAAGACCAGGACTATGACGATGATGCAACAGACCAATCTGAATTTGATCAAAGTGATGTTTCTGATGATGATGGACCTACAGGTTAGTATTTTACTCAATTCTAACAATATAAGACTGTAGATAAAATAAATAATAAAATCCCCAGAAAGTCACACCAACTACATGGCCCCAAACTAAGCAGAGCTTGTGTTATGAAATACCATGCAGTGAACTAGGGGGGAACCGAGAATATAAATACATATGTACGAGATGAACTTTTTTAGCCATATTATATCATTTAATTGCAATGATCCAGACATACCTCTTTCGCTTCCTCCACATTCATTAATCTTTTCACCCCTGTGGCTGATGTTGCCATTTTTCAAGCAACCTGCTATTCTTGACAAGACACCTCAAGAAAATGGTTGCTTTCGACTTTTATTCCACGGTACACTGGAGTAACTGCCTCAGCTGAGTATACATGTGAATCATTTTGTGACTAAACATAGTGTTCAACACCACAAGCTTCCTATCCAAACATACATCTAACAGACTAGTGCCATTATCATTTATACTTTCATCACCAAAATTACCTAACACCATTTCATACCCATCACGCTTTACTCCCACCCAGCCATTAAAATCGCCTAACATAACAATCCTTTCAGTATCTTCACACCTTCCAAGCACATCTCTTACATTGTCCCAAAACTCTTCCCTGACTGCCTGTGGCTTGGACATATCTGGTGCATAAAGACAAAGGATAAAAATCCTGGTCAAGCCTACTTTCAGTCTCAACCACAGGAGCCTGGGACTCACATACTCATAACCTTTCACACAATCACTCATTCTTTCTGACAAAAGAACGCCCACACTTTGGCTTCCTCTCTCAAACTCTTCTACTCCCGTCCAGTAAGCAGAGAGTCGGCCATGCTGGACATTCCACAACCTTTTTTTTCGACTCACTCACACCTAACACATCAATTTTCCTGGCATTCACCACCTCGCATATTTCGTCAATCTTATCATCTATTCCTCCACAAACATTCATCGTCGCAAATAAGCATTCCCCTGCCGTCCCTGGTAAAAGATAATCGCAAAGATACAGTAAATAATTTATTAGAAGCAGTAGTTTTATGATTTATTCAATGACCTTGGTCGTTTCAAAAATCTCCCGCATGCGGTTATAAACTACCAATGAACACGGTCCCCGTCGTGCGGGCTCTATTGCATGCGTTTCGGAAATCTATCGACCGCCGCATGCGGTTATAAACGACCAATGAAAATGGGTCCCGTCGTGCGGGTTCTATGGCATGCGTTTCAGAAATCTATCGTCCGCCGCATGCGGGTTTAAACATCCAATGAAAATGCGCCATTAACAGGGCCGTATCATGTTTTTTTTTTAAGAAAAACCTGCAAAAACTACAAAAGCTAAAACGACCACTAAAGAAGCGGTACAAAAACTCGCCAGCACCAATGGTAGATCAGACAAGAAAAACACAACAAAGGAATCTTCAAAAGAAAAAGTTATTTCCGAAGACGATCTAAGCAAGGTGTTTAGTGATGATGAAGTATCTCATTTATCTGATGATGATGATGAAGAATTAGATGGTTTGTCTGGTGAAGATGAAGAGCCGAAGAAAAAAGTTGAAGAAAAGCCTGATGTGTGGGAAGATATTTATGGCAGAAAGAGAGACAAAGAAGGCAATGTTATAAAGGTATATTTTTTGTAAATTATTATTTAGTAAATAGTAATGGAAACAAAATAGAACTCAAGTATAGTGTATTGGCGTCCGCTTTTGTCTGCCAACATTAATTCCGCTGAACCATATAAAAATTAGGTTAAGTTGACAAGTTGCTTCATATAAAATATTCACCAACCAAGTGATACTATTCATTCACCACCAATATGAAAACCATTGCCAAAATTTTGTTGAACTGTTGTACCAAATGGTAAACCCTGTATCAGAAATAAATACTTTTCGTGTTTCAGGAAGAGAAAAGTGTTTATGTTCCGCCACATATGAGGAATAAAGATCCTGTGGCTAGCACGGAGAATATTCTACTGAAAAGACAAATTAAAAGTGAGTAAAGAAAATTTATAAATTAGTAATAAATGATTGTTGAATAAAACACCTTTTAACTGAGACTGAGTCTGACCACGTGGTATGCAAACGTAACGTCGAGTTAGAATTTTAAATGTAATGAAACACGATAAATCCGGTTAAAAGTTGTTTTATTTAACAAAAAATTTATACACATATAAAAACTTAAGACAATATTTATAAATGATTGAGTAGTGAGTACCTTATTATTATTCGTTGACTCCCACCTTGTTCGTCAGCACTGACGGCCTTATTTCACTTATTTTTTTCGAAAGTTTCAAACTTTTCAAAAAGTACTCAATCGATTTCGATGAAATTTATACGGCACTACCTCTTAAATATTCTCTATCGTATGAAACAAAGCGATTTTGTGTTTTTTATTAAATGTAAAAAAAAAAAAAAGTTAAATTGAAAAATTGAACAAAACTTTTATTATTTCATCTTTCAGACGTACTCAACAAGATTACAAGCTCAAACCTTCACTGGGCTTGCACTACAGTGGAAACTCTATACAACCAACACAGTCGGCACTCAGTGAACTCGTGTATAACGAACTGTTGGTTGGAGAACGCGGCGGGAGGGGTTATAGCGGAACAAGCGGCCATGGCGGCGGTCTTGCACGCTAATGTCGGCATGGAGTGCGGTAAGCTATTCTACTGATCCAACTTATATCATAAAACGTTATTTTTTGTTTATAGCAAACCTGGACACATTTTGTTCTGAATCGGCAACAGAATCGATTTGCTTTTTATATCAGGTTATACTTTAACTCAATAATCTCTACATAGATATGTACGCACTCGTGTCAGTCTCAAAACGAGACCGACCACCGTTGCGAGTCCAGCCCTCAAATTTGTTTACGCAGAAATCTTACCTATTGTCAATTTTTCCATAATTTCCTGGAATCTTTTCATTAAAGCATAAACAAATTATATATTTTTGGAAACTAGATAAGATTATTTAACTGATTGTATATGATTTTTCTTAAAAAAAAAATAACTGAATAAAAACAAATAAAAAAAAGTTTAAAATAAATCGTCTTTATTTTTGCATACTTCTCCATTGTTAAATATTAAACTTATATACTATACTATATTGGTTATATAAATAAATCATAAAAATTTGATGCGAAGAGTCAATTTTATGCTGAGAATATCTATTGCTAAACCCACTAAATAGACACTCAGAAATTAGACAGCACTACACGCTTTTCAGTGCGCGAACTCCGTTTTTCTAAATTTTTAAGTATAGCGGCTAGCTAAAACGTCAAGGCAATAAAGCTAGCCTGTTGCTTCCTGGACGATTTCTAATGCATCGAAGAGAGATAGGCTCTGTATTTCGTAGGTTAAACACAGTTTTGTAGCACAACTGACACCTTGCCGTGCTACGGCAAGGGACACTTAACGGTGGTTTTATTTCTTGCCGTGGTTCGGGCACTCAGTGAACTCGTGTAATAACGAACTGTTGGTTAGAGAACGCGGCGGGAGAGGTTATAGCGGAACAAGTGGCTATGGCGGCGGTTCTACACGCCAATGTCGGCGTGGAGTGCGTTCAGTTATTGCAGGGCTTTATACAAAAAGGCGACTAATTACTTATTTTACACTTCATGTTAAAAGGTACAAATAAAAATATAAAGAATAGAATATTCGGTCTTGTCGCTGACGAGCTATTTCTTCCAGACTAATCCGATTGACCGACCAATTGAGAGCCCAAATTAATAGTTTCGTAAGCAGCAGCTATGGGCTGCTTTATAAATACACTCAAAGTCGCTCAGCGAGCAATGGAAAGGGCTAAACTCAAACTCAAATATTCTTTATTTCGTAAGGATTTAAATACATTTGAAATAAGTCAAACAATTTACAAATTGAACTGAATCTACCACCACTTCGGAAAGTCGATCTGTTGAGAAGAAGTGGCAAGGAACTCAACAGCAATCATTTTTAAAATTAAGAAAAAAAAATACACTATTACAATTTACAGCCAGGGAATCCAATCTTCTTGCATCTGGATATCTGATAGTAGACCTTTTCACACAACACTTATCCTTAAATCTATCTTAAATGTTTTTGGAATTTTATTATGAAAGCGTACACATTGACCCATGAACGAGTTAGTGTCTTTCTGGTGTCTACGATTATATTTATACATTATCAAGTTCTCCAACCCCCACTGTCCATTACATCAAGTAGGTTTGAGGAAAAACGCGAGTTTATTCACTTAAAAAAAATATTGCTAGAATTAATAATAATAATAATAATAAATACTCTTTATTGTCAACAGAAATCAAATAGGTACATAACAAAATTTTATAAAACAAATATGGACAATGTAGGCGGCCTTATCGCTCCGAGTGATTTCTTCCAGGCAACCCGTTTACAAAAATAAGAAAATTTCATTACAATTATAAAGGAGAAGAGCTTAAAATATTACAGTATCTTATCCTTATCATAAAAATATAAATACCTACATGCATGAAATAAATATCAAAATAACAGAATTAACGAAATAAAATAATATACACCAAAATACAAATACTTATATAACGTATAACAATATTCATATATTACCTACTTATAACAAGACTTATATGTAACAGACATCACCTTTACAACACAAAATATTTGATCTTTTAATCAGCGAATAAACTTGAATGGATCGGTTATTTACTTCACAGCGACGTATAATGCACTTTCAAATTCCTTTTAAAACAATTTATGCTTTTTGCTGAGTGCAGAAATGCAGGTAGAGAGTTCCACATGCTATTAATTAATTAATTAAATACTTAATAGTTTACATAAACCGTATGTAGTGTATATGTTGATATAGATAAAAAATTTAATGTTTCAGGAGCGTATTTGCTTGAGGAGCTGTGCAAGCGGTTCGACAGCCTAATGCAGAGTCCGCAGCCGATGCAAGACAAGGCACTCGACAACATCGTGGCTTGCTTGTCGCATTTATATAACTTTAAGGTATATTTTTTTCCAATCATCATAATTTTTTTTAGCTCAAATTTTTTGTGATGCAGGGTATAATTGGGGGGTATCCTCCTCATGTTTGAACACATACGTAGGTAAATAACTATACCTAGTTTTTTCTCAATTGACCCATATTTAGTAATCAATTGTGTAATAATAAGTGACAAATAAAATATAAACTATTATGGTTTAAAACATGATTAGATCTCTCTTTAGATTTTTTGTCACTTTTCATCTGATATTATTTTACCCCTATTCGAGGTTTTTATGTGTTCTTTTACTTTATGTCTTTTACATTGATAGATATCCTTACTCAATAGAAAGTTATCAGTAGAAATTACTTCATTTCTATAATGTTTATCACAGGCCAATTTAGGTCTACTAAGCGTTTAAATTTAAGAATGGACATACTCGCTCTTTCTCTAAATAGTTTTTCTTATGTTCTTCAGATTTACCACGCCCAACTCCTGTACGATATCCTCAACAGTCTCCTCCAAGAGCTGACAGAGAAGCACATAGACTGCATCCTGGTGGCTCTGCGAATAGTCGGCGGCGTGCTGAGGAAGGACGACCCGGTCATGCTGAAGGAGTTCATTCAGGACGCTCAGGCCAGGGTGGCCAAGTTGGAGACGAGTGCTAGTACGGGGTGAGCTCTTTTAGATGATATGATAATTAGTACATTACTGCAGCAGCCGGCAAGAGAGGCATTGATGGACGAACGTGTGAATGTGGGCCGAGGCGAAGTTGAACCACACATACGTAAGTCCATCAATGCCTAGTTGCGGCCAAGGCTTGTATAGTACTTTTCTCAAATTCCGAAGCATGTTCGAGAAAAATGTTTTGTAGTAAACGGCTGTGTGACAGTGCAATATAAAAGGAATGACCACTATTACATTACCTACATACCTACTTTGAATACCTTTACACTCATACGTACACTTTCATTTAATTACAAACAGGAACACAGATAAAACTAGCTACCCACGACACAGGTTATCCTAGTGTGGGAGCTAGAGCACATTAATTTTGTTATACATGAAGTTTAATGTTGTACCCATTTCATCATCATCATCATCATCTCAGCCCGCGCTAGTCCACTGCTGGACTACCCATTACCATGTTGTACCCATTTATTAGTACGTAAGTATAAAATGTAACTTGAATGTAAAAATGCAAATAAAGCAATTAAAATTAAACTACTTCGAATTAAAGAATTAGCCTGGCAAAGAATAACATCACATCAGAATGTACCTAGTTATAATAACATTTCTGAAGTTTATTCATTCCATTCTTTCAATACGTTCAAAGAAACAATAATGTATGTCTCTAGAAGTAACTGCACAGTAAAAATAAATTTGCCCGTTTTTTTCTCTGTCAATCTACCTACATGTTCAGATTTTACATCAGTTGATGCTATATCATCATCGAAAAAGGTTATTTTAATTTATTTTGTCTTGAAGCGTTTTTTTAATACATCCAAAACTGGGCATCGACTCGATTGCTCCACGGTTTCTCTAAAACTTACCTACATCCGTAAGCTCTACATTTTAAAATCATTTCCTTACATAACCAATTATTTATTATCAGGTCGCGCATGAAGTTCTTACTGGAAGTGTTGCTAGCTATAAAAAACAACAATCTTACGAAAATCCCGAACTACGACCCGACGCAAACCGAACTACTGAGGAAGCAGATTCGAACAATCATTCGAAAGGGCAACTACATCACAGCCTTGAATATTAGGTTGGAGGATTTGTTGAAAGGTATTATCATTTATATTAGTTAATTTTGTTATAATGAAACAATGAATGACACAAACTCAAACTCAAATATTCTTTATTTCGTAAGTATTTAAATACATTTGAAATAAGTCAAACAATTTACAAATTGAACAGAATCTACCACCACTTCGGAAAATCGATCTGTTGAGAAGAAGTGGCAAGAAACTCAACAGCAATCATCTTTTAAAAAACAGAAAAAAAGATACACAATAACAATTAGCAACCAGGGAATCCCATCTTCTTGCATCCGGATATCTTATAGTAAACCTTTTCACAAAACACTTATCCTTAAATCTATCGAAGGGTTAATCTTAAATATTTTGGAATTTAATTATAAAATAAAGCGTACGCCCATGAACGAGTTGGTGATCTTCTGGAGTCATCATCACCACTGCAGGGCTATGAGTCTCTCCTCTGGGTGTCGAGGAGGTTTTAGGCCGTAATCCACCAAGCTGACCCAGTGCTGGTTGATGGATGTCAGAATTTTCAGGGCGCCGAAATGGCTTCTGACAAACCCTACTTTATAAAATTATAGAACACCAGGGGCCGACTGCTTAGCGTGCCCTCCGAAGCGCGACAGTTGTTGTGAGAAATAAATGATCGGCGGTCACCCATCCTGTTACAGACCGCGCCGTATGATGCTTAACCTGCGATATGTTTTATTGAAATTTGATAATAATGGAAGTATAATCTCCTTAACGAAACCAAAAGTCATCAAAATGGATTCGTGTAAATACCTATACATAAAAAATAGAGTCCAATACCGGACCTCCTCTACTTTGAATTAAAAAGTAGTTTTAACGTTTTACTTTTTTAAATTTTATTTTGTACGTATAAATGATGTCATATAATTGCGTGACGGCTTTTGTATCTTTTGCCTCTTATTTGCAACATGCAACATAATCATCCAATCAAACAAACAATAAAATAATTTCCTTGTCCGTCAATAAGCTCAAGAGCGCGGCAAGTGGTGGGTAGTTGGATCGGCGTGGGAGGGCGAGCGAGTGAAGCCGGAAGCCAAGCCTAGTGCCGCCAGCCAGGACTCCAAGTTACTGGAGCTGGCTCGACAGCAGCGGATCAATACGGAAGTCAGGAGGAATATCTTCTGTGTTATTATGTCTGCTGAGGTAAGAGCAGCTATGTTATTATATTGGTTAATTTACTTGATATTTTATGTATTAATTTATTTGCCTTCCCAAGAGCATAGAGGGCAATGTATGTTACCACTACTCTAGCCAGTCGTTATATTAGTACCTATAGATGGTGAGAGGGCCGCCAGACTGTTGAAAACACGTTGAAAACCAATGCTTCCAACCAAGGTTAAGGAAGGTTAAGTTGTTGTCAACCAATTCCGAGTCATCCACACTGTTACAAACGGTGGTTTCCAACAAGGAGACAAACAAGAACACAAGCCAAGGCCACGCCAGGCCACGCCCCTTAATCGTCAGTGTGCTCTGATCTCTCGCGTTGGCAACATCTTCGCGATGGCAGTTTTGTATGCAATTGAGGATACAAAGAAGGAAAGGTTGAAACGCAGGATAAAAAGCTACAAAACTCGAGTCGTTTCTAGTTATAGTTACATAGTAAAATATACAATAACAAGCGTACACACTGTCCTAAACACAGACATACATCTACATAGATAACGCAAATGCATACCCTTTGCGTGTCCGAACCCCGACCAAGCGTCAAGGTTGGTCGCCTCTAGATTTAATATGCGTGTATGTATGTCTGTTAGAAAATCGAGTCCACAATATCAATATCGTTCTTAATAATCGATTTCATCGGCGGTATCGGTGTCTCTGAATCTTTTTGTATTTTCCAGTAATAAATATCAGCTGTGACGTCACAATAGGTCTTTAAAAGTCGGCACGCTTGGTTCGAATACAAATCTTGGCACTTGCGTTGTCTATGTAGATGTATGTCTGTGATTCTAAATACCGCCGTTTCCAACCCGCCAAGGTCATGTAATTTGGTTGTCAACAGCCGTCTTCACTGTGGGAAACACGTTGTAAACTAGCAAGGTCACCTTGGTTTGATGTTTTGTTTCCAACAGTGTATTTGGGCTTTGACTGGTGGGTCACTTTTGAAATTCAAGGACGTGATAGTTTGAGATCATACGTGAAGGGAAAAAATATAATAACAAGTATATAATAATTATTTACCGAGTAAACTTAACCAGGTCACGTGTCGCCCTAGACTCACATGTATGAAAAGTAAATAGTAACATAGTAGCGTTTATTTAATAGGGAATACTAGTGAAAATTAAGTACCTACTTTTATTACATGATTATGATCTGAATCGAGTACAGAGTGCTCTCCTTCAGTATCTAAAATTTGTCACCAGTCACCCTGTATATTATTTTACTAGCTGCCGCGCGCGGTTTTACCTGCGTAACTTTTGGTGCCTTGGGAATTTCAGGATAAAATATAGCGTAGCCTTCCTCAAGAGTTGGGCTATCAAATACAAAAAGAATTTTTCAAATTCGACTGGTTGTATCTGCGATTAGCGCGTTCAAACAAACAAACCCTTCAGCTTTATTATATTAGTATAGATTGGTTGCTATGCCACAGTTTGACCTCAATTTTTTGGATGGATGGGTGTATGGATGTCTGGATGTTTGTTCCTCAATCACGGAAGAACGGCTCAACGGATTTGGAAGAAATTTGGCACTGTGATAATGTACCGTCTGGAATAGCACATATTTTTTTATCCCGATATTCCCGCGGGATTTGAAATTGCGCGGGAAAAACCGCGAGAAACAGCTAGTTTCACATAATAGGAGGTGATTACGATTTCAAGGATGACAGCATAAAGGTTTATGATGGCTCTTCATAAAGTATCGCCGAACAAATTACCGAGCGGTGGTACTTGACCGGTGGACTTTAATGAAAAGTCGTATACAAGGGTATGTTTGAGAAACCTTAAAATGGTCAAGACATCAAGCGGTCCTCTTAAATTAGTCGCCTTTTACGAAACGGTTACTCAGAAGCAGTAGAACCATTATAATAGATTGTTTAGCTTTTACACTGACTGTTTATTACCTTTGCGTTTATTTATTCCCAGGACTACATGGACGCGTTTGAAAAGCTGCAACACCTGGGTCTAAAGGGGCAACAGGAGAGAGAAGTGGTGCACGTGTTGTTAGCCTGTTGCCTGCAAGAGAAGGCTTACAACCCGTACTACGCCGTGCTGGGGCAGAAGTTGTGCGATGTGGACAGGAAGTATCAGGTGAGGTTATACGATATTAAAATAGAGAAAGAAGATTTTTATTTTTTGTCAAAAAATCAAAGTAAAAAGTTCTTTAGTTCGTAGGTATTTACATAAACATATTTACGTGCACTTGAAATACGTTAAATTATTTACAAATTGAACTGAATCTTCGGAATTCTGTTGAGACGAAATGGCAAGAAACTCAACAGCTATCATCTCTTAAAAAAACACAATAACAGTTCACAGCCAGGGAATCCCATCTTCTTGTATCCGGATATTTTCCAGAACACACACAACACACAACACTTGTTTTACCGTATCCTTAAATCTATCGAAGTGTAAATGTTTTGTAAATGTTTGGAATTTTTTTGAAAAATTAAGAGAATCATAGTATATAGAATTACTCGATTCGATACCATGATAAATCCCACAGAACCAAAGCTGCCATATTCTCAAAAAATACATGCTCTAAGTGCCATATTCTAAGAAAATATCGATTTAAAGGCCCGATTTATCGTTGTTGATGTTCGCATGCTAGCCCCGCAGAAGACTGTTAGTATTTAGTGCTTATTTTTTATTTTATTTATTTATTTATTTATTCGTTGCTTCCATGCTGGGCTGGGAGCGAAAGAAAAACATAGAATGTGCCAGCTGCTTCTCTTCCCGGGCAAACGGTAAAAGTCAGTTAAGGGACGGAGGATTTATTGGCGATTTTGCGGGCGATAGGCTGACCCCCTGTCACTGCTATAGTCTCTTTCCATCATAATAATTCCTCCTTTGTCAAACGTGACATCAGATGGTTTTTATAGCCTCTGGTGTTCTGCCTACCCCATTAGGGATACATGCGTGAAGTTATGTATGTATGTTATTTATTCGTTCACATTCCATTGTACTTAGGTGGGCTTAATGCCTCATGGCATTATCTACCAGCCAACCTTAGGGTTGAAGATTGAGTTGGTGGGCAAAGTATATTTTTAATTAAATAAAATTAAGTTAAATATATAAATAAGTAAGTTTTAATATACATAAATAGAAAGCAAAGGGTCTAATAAGTTTATTAAAAATAAGTTATGTTTTAGAATATGGGAATAGGTACCTATAAATATAATCACAATTTTTCTAGGAAAACCCTCTTAACTCGTTTTTTAAAAGAAATCTTACTAGCTGATTTTTTGATTTCTAGAGGGAGGGAATTCCAAAGATGCACCGCTCTCACAGCAAAGGAATGAGAATAAGCTGTCGTTTTGTGTACAGGAGTGCTGAGGAACAGGGATTGGAATGATTTTTTAATCATGTTTATTAATTGTTACAGCTATCAATACAGTATTCGGTGTGGGACAAGATCAAAGAACTTGACACACTTACGAAAGTCAACGTGACAAACTTGGCTCAGTTCCTCGTACACCTCATTCTGCAGAAGGGCTTGCCGCTCTCCGTTCTAAAAGTAAGCGTAGTTTATTCCAGCTCTTTTCATTCCAGCTGATAGTCACTCCAGCCTGACCCTCCCACGAATTTGTCAAAATTTGTAAAAGTGTCAAATTTTACTACGTGAAACGTGACAGCCTCATACAAAACCTATTTTTTTCTCTTTCTGTCACGGCATTAAGAGACACTTAAAATAAGAGAACTAAATGTCGAATCGGGCCCACTGGCTCTTTGTACAACATTACTGAAACACATCAACGTTAGTGCGGAGATACTTAGGGCAGATTTTGTATGAAAGGTGGTCTCTAGCCAGATGGACCTTTACCAATAGGAGGTCGCTCGGATTCGGGGTCTCCTCTTGGTTATTCATGATTATTTTTATAATACGTATTACGCACTTCAATTTAAAACTAATATTACTTTTCCACCTTAATACTAAAATAATTTCTCAATCATACTGACTACCCCAAAAAAACCCACTTCAAGCAATACTCTTTGTTACAGGTAATACAATTCTCCGACCTAAACAAGCATACAGTAAAGTTTATGCGACAAATACTTCTTGCTATCATCATGAACGCTGATTTCCAAGCGGCCTTAGAATGCTTTAGCCGAGTCGCGAAACCTCCAAAACTTCACATGTTCCGAGAGAGCTTACGGCTCTTCATCCAACACTTCCTGGTGAAAAACGCGGGAAAGAAAAATAACGTTTTAACTGAAGAAGAACTGGCAACATTGAAGGATAGGGCGATGGAAGTTGAGAAGATATTGACCATGTATGAGAATAAAATGCGGTTATAGGATTAAGTGTAAATATATTTTTAACATTTTTATTTTGTTTCATTTTTAAACCAGAACATTAAGAAATAATTAATTTATAGTATATTTATCGTTGACTAACCTGGATCTCACCTGATGGTACTTAAGATGAGGTCGAAGATGTAGCCAATGTACTTAGGAATTAACTTTTTTTTAACTTTACACCTACAAATAATATTTTAGGGATCAGAAGGGGAAATAACTAAAAAAACGTTACTTACTATGCTAACTTTTTAGTTTTAAGAAAATAACACAAAAAATACAATTTCAACGTAACGTGGCATGCGTGTCAATGATCCAAATGAACGTAACTAACGCCGAGAAGCAGAATCGTCTTGGTCTTGGTGTCCTCGAGCGCCCGGTTTTATAGGCATTTGGTGGGGGTAATGGTTGTTCTCAAGAAAGGCTGCTTACAATATAATATACAAATCAAAATTATTAATACATAATGAAATATAAAAATGAAAAGTAAATACTTTTCTACGTAGACAAGTAGACTTTGGTCGATGCATATAGTTTTAACTGCTTAAATAACTCAAGGTTTACGAAGTCTAGCATTGTTCGTTCCACGGAGAAGAAGTAGTAGTAGACATCACCAAGACATTGGTGGATAATGGGCGATCATTATCTTTATAAGCTGAGAGACGCACACTTCTCGACGGAGGCCTTCCCCAGGATTCGTCATGTCGTCCGGACCCGCGCCGCCCTCATCCAGCATTTGACGTTCGTAAAGTGTATAAAATTACCTACTACGAATAAAAAAAAGTTTTCATTTTCATTTTCACGGTGACACAGCTCTTAAATGCGCTAAAAGTCTTTTTTATTTTTAGATCAAGAAAGTAGTTGTGTAAAAAGCAGAAGGTTATGGTTTCTCAACCAAAGAGGGTTCATAGATATTCAGGTACCTAAAGCAGGAGACCCCAACAGACTTTGGAACAGCAAACAAAGAATGTGAGTAGGACAATTTTGAAAACATTAATCTTTGATTCAATTAAAATATTATTTGATAAACACAGTATCAAGTGCGCGGTAGTAGTCGAGAAAAAGTAGTTTTATTTCCTCTAGGTATCCGTTTCAATATTTAGCAGTACTTTGGATGATTTTCACGTTTCACAACCACGTGAGTGAAGGTGTTCATGAAGGCAGGACTAGGAACTCATCCTTGGTTGATGCTCTCAAAGAAGAAGGTCGCTTCAAACCTAATAATAAGTCTTTAAAAACTCCACAAGTCAGGTACGTCTCTGCAAGTGTTTGTCCAACAAGCCAGATTTATAACTATCTTACTAATACACACGCCAAAAAAGTCTAAGCAACAAGCATAAAATTTAAAAAATCTTAACTAATCTCATTTTTTTAGTAAAAGTTAGGCAGGTATAGGTATGCAAACTTTTTGTTTTAATTTACTCACTGGCTGGTTAGAAAAAAAAGACGATATTGTTTTTTACAAAACAAAAACGAATGCATTTAAATAGAATTTCATTAATTAGAATTTCATTTTAATAGAAATCAAAATCAATCCCAAGTATCGCGGCATTTTGGTGTCAACAGGAGCGTTATTTGTCGTCTTTGGCAGCGTTACACCAACACAGGAGATCCTGCTGAACGACATCCAGGCCGCGGAAGGAGTATCACCGCTCGGAACGACCGCTACATACAACTGACTGCAAGACGCCAGCCGCTGATGACTGCCCGCCAGATAGGTTTAAGGCTACGAAACTCAAGTGGTGTTGATGTTAGCCCCCAAACCGTGCGAAATCGACTCCGTGAGTACGGCCTACGAGCACGACGCCCAATTAGGTGTCCACCTTTACGTCACGGCAATCGCGTGCGTCGGAATGAATAGTGTAGGGAACATTTAACATGAAGCCAGGAACAATGGGACAAAATTTTATTTTGTGATGAGTCGCGATTCGGATTTAGGCCTGATTCCAGAAGAGTGAGATTGTATGGATTGTACCGACGTCCCGGAAATAGAGAAATGCTGAGGTGCATTCAAGAAGTGCATCCGTACAGCGGATCAACTGTTATGGTGTGGGATTATGAATAATAGGAGAACTGAGCTCGTTTTTGTAAATGGAAACATGCATGCTGAAAATTACGTTGAGGATGTTCTTAAATCCCATGTCCATCCATTTGCACAAACACTTGGCCCCGACTTCACATTGATGCACGATAATGCACGTTCATATACAGCCTTGTGGAGTAGTCGGTACTTGGCAACAGAAAATAGGTGTTGCCCTGGCCAGCACAGTCTTCGGACCTCAACCCCATAGAGCATGCGTGGAATATGTTTTAGAGGACTTGGACCAGGTAACAACAACCCAGCAGCTGAAGGATTTGCTTAAATTCCACTGGGAGCGATTACCGCAGGACCAGATTAACTCCATGAATAATCGGTGCCGACAAGTTTTAAACAACAGAGGGGGCCAAACTTTGTATTAAATTGTTAAATTATTTTTCAATAAATTAATTTTGATTATAAATTTTGTATTTTTTTTTCGAAAATTTTTATTTGGCTTGTCCTTAGCTCGTTTTGCGTATGATACAAAAGACATTATGTTGTTATTTTTTGTTATTAGGCTACACCTACACCTTTCGACTTCCTTATCTTCCCAATTTGTTTCAAGTGGATTAAAACAGTTTTATCACTAACACCGCAGTCTGCAGCTAACTCGGCCGTAGTTTGCGATGGATCAGCTTCCACAATAGCCTTCAATTCTTCATTGTCGACTTTGGTCTCCGGCCGTCCACGGGGATTGTTCTGAGGTTCTGTAGGTTGAAATTTCCAGAACGAAAACGTTGGAGCCAAAAACGCACTGTGCTTTCTCTAGCGACACCACTGCCATACGCATAATTAATTCTTCGAGCTGTTTCTGCAGCACTGGTGCCACGGCGGAACTCATATTCGCAAATAACGCGAAATTTTCCATTTTGTAAACTCAATGACGCAGAGAAAAAACCAAAAGAAAAAGAAAAACAAAATAAATACGGTTTTCGAGACACAAATTGATGAGTAAATAGCTGTATAAATTTCAATTAAGAATTCTAAACCAAAGAGGAGATAGACAAAACGCCAATTTCATATGTAAGGACCTGATATTATAAATGTGAAAGTTTGGATGTATGGATGTCAATCAAGTGAGAACGGCTGAACAAATTTGGATGAAATTTGACATAGTGATAGTGTTCATACAGTCCGGAAAAGCACATACGTTAGTTTTTATCCTGAAATTCCCGCGGGATTCGAAATTGCGCAGGTAAAACCGCGCGCAACAGCTAGTAAATAATAATAAATAAAATCCCCAGACAATCACACCAACTACTCGGCCCCAAACTCAGCTGAGCTTGTGATATGGGATACCATGTAGCGAACTAGGGGGAAACTTAATACATATACATATAGATAAACGCCATAACCCGGAACTAAAAATAATAAGACATTTTACAATGACAGGTCACGGACTAACATAGGATTTTACGCTCCACTAGCAAGAATGTGTCGGTCGGTACTACAATGAGCTCAGCAAAAATAATAACTTTTGTATTTTTACTTCGAACCTCAACAAAACAAAACAGATCGAAGGAGATCTTATTCAATTCAATTAATACAATCTAATATAATTATTTATATTGTAAGATTGTAATATTTTTGTTTCTCCTTGACAAATAATAATAAGACAATGTATTAAATAACTTGACCGTTAATTTGAAGCCTAATAATACTTGAGAGAGATACCATCGTTCTGTCCTTTTTCGCACGTTCTATCCTTCATATACCTACTCTATTGCCTTCTCTTTCTTTACCCCACCACCACACAGGTAGCAGCTATGCTGAATGCGTTAGGATTTTGACTCATTGACGTCGTTGTTCTTGTCCTGACAACTTGTCTATATCAGAGAAGACACAGTGTTTACTGAAGGTACATATTTATCTTTTCTAAAACTTGTTCCCGATTAAAGCTGACATTGGTGAGTTCATTTTATCTTAATTATTTTACTTGTCTGTGTGTTTTCTTTGATAACTTTCGCACGGCTATTGTTATTTATAATGCAACGTGTTATAATTTATAATTCAATTTTTATAATCATGTTATATCACAGCAATCCCTTTGACTTTGTTTTATAAATCGAGGTTCATACAATAGAATAGTGATGGGAAGCATTCTAGAATAATAATTTTAAAGAGATTTTTCTTTTCACAAAACTAGAGTTATTATTACCTATTATTGTGTTAAACAATATCAAGCTTAGTATACGAAAGAAATTAATTGTTTATAAATAGAGTATTCTACCTGCTTCTAATGCGTCACACAGTTTTTATCACTATCGTGAATTTAAGAATAATGTTTTTATTTTAAAATGTTATACCTGCTCCAAAATAAGTTTAACGTTGTTAACGTTCGTTTTAGAATTGTTTTTTATCTACCTTTTAGTTTCCTTTGGTAAGCGAAATTTATTATTTGCATCGTGTTTTAAAAATAAGTGATCAAAACAATGTAGTACTAGTACTTCATATGTACAAACTATCTCAAGGACGACGAATTTAAGTAGTTCTTCGTCTAGTAGTTCTGGATCAGAAGCTCGAGTAATTCTTCTAATCAAAAACGTTCGCGCCGTTACCGTCAGAATCGAAAGCGGAATCATAATTACGGCATAATAGGATAGTTAATCTAAGATGTAGCTTTTTTAAAGAATCTTATCTTAATCGTGTTCGGTTAGACATCTTTATAATGATGATCTTATAATCGACGAACATAATCTGAACGATCTAGGATTCACAAAACCTACAGCCACATCTGTAGTTTCAAAAACACCTCATAATTATTCTGAAATTCTTAAAGTTATACAAAGCTCTGACAATCCTGATTGGACAAATATTAGGTTATTTTAGCTTCTGTCAAGGATCCTTTAAATAAGGTCATGTTAAGTAAAACTCCTCCCTCATGCCATCACTTATCATAATGTTAGAAAGCCCTTTCGAGGTCGTGGAAGTAAGCAAGCACACGGTCGTAAATTTAACGAATCTTCACAAGGACTTAAAGGCTCTCCCTCATCCCACTGGGATAGGACAGGAAAATCCAGACGATACTGACCGCACGGTCGTAAATCTAACGAATTTGCACAACTACGTAAAGGTTCTTCCTCATCCCACCGGGATAGGAGAGGTAAATCCAGACGATACTGACCAAACGGTCGTAAATCTAACGCCTCTGCACAAGTACGTAAAGGTTCTCCCTCATCCCACCATGATAGGAGAGGTAAATCCAGATGATACTGACCACACGGTCGTAAATCTAACGAATCTGCACAAGTACGTAAAGGTTCTCCCTCATCCCACCAGGATAGGAGAGGTAAATCCAGACGATACTGACCACACGGTCGTAATTATTGTTGAATGAATAAATAAATAAATAAAAATGTAACGAATCTGCACAACTACGTAAAGGTTCTCCCTCATGCCACCAGGATAGGAGAGGTAAATCCAGACGATACTGACCACATGGTCGTAAATCTAACGCATCTTCACAAGGACGTTGAGGCTCTCCCTCATTCCACCTAGATAGGAGAGAAAAATCCAGACAATACTAACTCTTCGAGTATTTTCTATGAAAAACTTTCACAACCGGTGGAAAGAAAGGGGTTCTTGCGACCAACAGCAGAGTAGACAATAAATCGAGCCGAGATTACGTATATATTAATTTATGAACGAAAATAATTGACAGCTCCAGTGGCTGCAATGTATGATTTGTGATTGATGTTATTTTGAATGCTGGCAATTTATGAACATAGTCTTCTTAGTCTGTGGTTAAGTTGATCAATTATCAATCCGTGATTGGTTGTTCTCATAGATTAATCTATGTACTAAAGTAGTTGTTCTATCCAGGTTATGACGAAGTAATACATTTCAAATTTTTATTGGCTTATGAGAATTTAAAGATATTAAGTGAAATTGATAATCAATGTTCCTCTTGCTTGCAAAATGATATCCGCTGCCACAGATTTGTGATGCAATTCGCTGCAGGGTTATGATGTAGTGGATGTGATTCCCTTTATTTACTCAACAAGTTTTCAAATTTTCAGGTCGGTTTTGAACTGTTTTCTAATTGTTTTGTGGAGAGCTTAACGACATGCTGTTTACTATACGATACCGTGGACAAAGGAGTTGGCTGCCCTTCGGGCTCAGCTTTGCACGAGGGGACTTTGCTTGTATGCAATTGGATTGACCAGAAATTTCGAGAGCACGGAATACGCGCTATGGTGTATTTAGCTGCTTCTCAATTGATATTGAAATTAAACTATCAGGGCTGGAGATAAGAAAGAGAATTATTTATTAAATTGATGCAGCTTAATCAATTAGCAGCAGCTAGTTGCTAGGGTAGTTACAGTGCTCCCACTCAAGCGAAGCCTATTGGTGGTTTGACGACTCGTCACTTCGAGTAGTTTGTAGTGTCGTATGCTGCGAGGTAATTAATTGCGGTCGGGGCTAGGACTTCGTCATGCGGCAGTGGTGAGGCGATGATATACGCTGGGTATGTGCCGGTGCGAGTGGTGTCTTGACTGTGTCGCATCTTATGAAAACGTGATCGCACGATGACAAGTCCGAGTGTTCAAAAATACTGCGCTTGGTTGCGTGCGGAGCTTATGTTGGTTTCAGTTCTTTCATGGCGCGTAGCTGGTTAATCTAACCGTATTCCGTTACTCGTAGCGTATTTTCATTATTTTTTTTTTTCGACAGTTCGCCTGATAGTAGTATAGACCCGAATGTCTTGCACAGATGTTGCTTCCGGCCATCGTGTACAGCAGTCTATTATTGTAACACAGTATTTGTAGCCATCACTCAATGTAGGCAACAACGGGCCGATGATATTGATGTGTACATGTGCGAATCTTTCCACTGAATGTTGTGTAAATAGTGCTGGCTCACTCTTTGTATGTCGTTGTATCTTTACACGTTGACAAGGTATCCAGGTTTTCGACCTAGTACCAAAGTCGATATTCATGTGTGGGCAAAAATACCGTGACTTAACTATAAGGCGTGAACTTCTAATACAAGGGTGGCTTACATAAAAAAAAAAAAAAAAAAAGACGTGTGGCACTCGGAGACTGCCGCGGTAAAGCTATTGCAACGAGATAAGGTGTTCTGCTGCGACACGTCATACAGAGCTAGGACGTACTGACCGGGCGGCCGGCCTGAAGCAGCACCGCGCCCTGAGCCACGCTGCTGGCGTCCACCGACACCAGCACCGACTGCGACATGTCATACAGAGCTAGGACGTACTGACCGGGCGGCCGGCCTGCAGCGGGCCCGCGATAGAAGCTATGCAATAGCTTAAAAAAAAAAAAAAAAAAACCGACAAACTGGTCAGAATAACAAAAATGGTTGCTCATGAAGAGTTGGTGAGCTTCTACAATAAATAATTATAAACCAGCGTGGTCAAGTGTGGTTCGTGGTCCAGCAAGTGTCTAAACGAATCAACTGGCTCAGATTAAGCTCAATTATATTAATAAAAACTCTCTTAATAATAAAGCCGTCGTCGTCTCCACGCTTTGTAGCCCGGAACGAACTGAACGGCTGAGAGGACATCCTCTTGTCAAGCGAATCCTATAATCTATTGCACTGGTCGCAACAAAAATGCACCAAATCATCGATCTGGAATATTGATAATGTTATATTTTTATTTTTTGTCCTGCTAAAATCCTAATACAGAAAATCCTTTTGAAATATAAAAAAATAGATGCTTGGACCCAGTCTATTGGGTAAATAATTTCATTTTAATTGGAAAAGATATAACAATCAAAAGTAATTGTAATAATGTATTTATAACTATACGTGGAAAACCTATACTAGCCTCTCACAACCTAGTCGGGTTATATTAGTATATATGTATATAAAAAAAAAAAAGTGCTGGCATCAATGCCTCAGCCGACAGCTTCCGTTCCGCTGTGGCGTCAAAAATTGGGTGGAAAATGGTCCGTTGGATGAAATCCTCACTAGAGATAACTGGCGTTCTGAAAATACATTTGAACGATTTAATTGTAAATAAGTAAGAATGTCAAAAAATCAAAATTCAGTTACAAGTCAATTTAATGCAGTGGATGAAATATATTTTATATTTCTATTTAATTGAAACTAATTATAGTTTTTGTTAGCAACGTTGCTTATTCCTGTGCATTTGAAAGGTAATTGGTAATTGATATTACGTTACTGAAAATGCTATAATAGGTTATTTTTATGTACATCTCCCTGGCATTGTAAAACAATACCACAAGTCAATTTATTTTAGTCTTATTAACTTTTATTCGTATTCACATTGACGTCACCACCACACCAGGCGATATCAAACACGTCTCTCAAGTATTATTAGGCTTCAAATTAACGGTCAAGTTATTTAATACCAACGTTTTACCTAAAATTAAAACGTAAATTAAATCACTTACCTTAATTTGAAGCCTAATATTTTTTAATTCTGCCTGGTTACACAACGACTTCAATGAGTCAAAATCCTAACGCATTCAGCATAGCTGCTACCTGTGTGGTGGTGGGGTAAAGAAAGAGAAGGCAATAGAGTAGGTATATGAAGGATAGAACGTGCGAAAAAGGACAGAACGATGGTATCTCTCTCAAGTATTATTAGGCTTCAAATTAAGGTAAGTGATTTAATTTACGTTTTAATTTTAGGTAAAACGTTGGTATTTAATTTAAGAATGCTGTTTGTCTTTAACTGAGGTGGCACTTATGTAACTATCCTAATAACTGTCTACGTATATTGTGAATGTAAAAGTGTGTGCCTTATTGGCGAACCTTTTTTTAATAAATAAATAAACTTTTTTTTCTTTTTCCGTGCGGGAATCTCCAAAGTGGTCGTCAATATTTTTTATCAGTGATTAAACACACTTTTTTATTGGTGCGTTTCACCTCAATCACAAATTATGGTAAGTGAAGTATTGTCTTAAGTTTTCACGATTCATAATTTAAATAAAACTACTTTTTAACCGACTGTCGCTCGTGACCACGGGGTCTGCAAAGACACCGAAACGTCGAGTTAAAATGTAAAATATAAATTATACGCGATTAATCCGGTTAAAAAGTATTTTTATTTATGGTAAGTGAAGATGACAGCACACGGGTTAAGGAAGACACTGGTTCTTCATAACATATTGCCGGAACTCACCACCGCTGGTGCGGTAACATTTGGCGGCAGATTTTATATGAAGGGTGGTAGCTTGCCAGGCGGTGGTCTCTCGGATTAGTCGCCTTTTACAACACGCTTATTTGACGACCGGCTGGTGTAGCGGTAACATACATTGCCTTCTATGCCAGAGGTCCTGGGTTCGAATCCCGGCGGCGGCGGATATTTGTGTGATGAACACAGATATTAGTCATCAAGTCATGGATGTTTATAATATGTTTATTTAAGTTTATTCTAATAAAAATATGTATTTTATTCAATATGTACCTACCTATGTTTATATATTTCTTAAGTATATCAGTTATCTAGTATCCATAACACAAGTTCTTTAAGAAACTTAATTTGGGCTAGATAATGTTGTGTGAATGTCAGAAATGTTTATTTTTATTTATTTATTTATAGAGGGCTGTAGGGCTATTCTAAGCCGGCCCTACACGGGTTTTCCTCAATCTCACTGGATGATGATGGTATACGGTTTTCGGAAAGATTTTTTAGTTTCAAATAGGTACTTTTAGGATCTTACTCTTGGTGATTTGTTCATTTAGCAACTAGACAGCTGTTCTTTGTAGGTATTTATTTATTTAAATAAATTTAATTGAATAAAGTGACTTCAGAGATCCCAGATTTAGATATTTTCCATGACTCACCATTGCTTTTCCAAAAAAAGATTAGAACACTCCTTTAATTTGAATATTAATTTTATTGTGAATATATCGCTATCTTTGACATGTATTTTGAATAATGAAATCAAATTTTAAATTTTAATTATTTTATTGCTACAAATTATTTTCTCTATGTCGGTACCTAAGTATTTTAATTTAATTTAATCAATTGTCGATTTAATTACTTACTTATTTGTAATGAATTTCATAGTTTCACTGACAATTTATTATTGCCCTTAATTTTTGATTTTAGTTTTAATTTAAATTGTATAATATTTTGATGACTTGTTTATATTTATTGTTTTTTTGGTAATAGCTTTTTTATTTAAATTTATTAACAAAAGTGACATTTCATACTGTATTTATATAAATGTATTTGTAATTTTCTGTACTTAATTTATTCTTTAAGCCGTAACTTGATTAATTAATTCTATAAATAATTTGTTCTTTTTTTAATTTTGTGTGTGCTCGGTTTGTGAATTTTGTGAATGTTGTGTGTGCCTGTAATTGATGCATATACTAGATTTAAGAACTTTGCTAAATGTTTATTGAATTTGTTATGTATGTATGTATGTTGGCATGCCTTTAAGTAAGGAAATAAATAAATAATTATATGAAGTTTTTCTTAGATAAAAATTCGTTTGTCGTTTAAGGTAATCAGAATTGTGTTCCTCTGGATCTGACAATGTAATTATATATTTTCCAATTGTCAGCAAAGCGTTATTAAATGGCACTTTTTTAACTTTTACTTAATCTTTGTTTAATCTCAATGACAGCACGGGGTTCACATCAAAGTCGGAGCGATGATATTTAACTGCACAGTTTATCTAAAGAATGGCCGGTCGATGCCACGTGAAACCTAAAGGGATGCCACGTGAAACCTAAAGGGGTCGTACCACCAAGCGGGTGTCCCTCGGATAGCTTTTTACAAAATTTACGTTTAAAATGAGTAGAAAAAATGTAATTACTTACCTACAAAAAAATCTAACTAATTACCTACAAGAAGCCTTTAGTAAATAAATAAAATTACCCAAAGTATACAAAAGTTCGCTGCCTAAACTGCAGTGCGAGCACAGAACTTTGTGGACTCGTATGTTTACAAATTTATTTTACTGTTATTTAAGGGTACGACATGTTTACAAAGATTCAAAATTAACAAGGCACACATTTATTTAAGCTGCGATGGATAGACTTCAATTATTGCTTACAAACCGTCTCCATACTATGCGAACATTCGTAAACATACGAGTCGATAAAGTTCTGTGCTTGCACTGCTGAGCCGGCTGGTGCTCGAACCCAGGAACTCCCTCGCCGTAGCCGAACACTATTCCAATGCACAACCGAGGTCTTTGCTTTTTCTTTTTTATTAAAGACTAAGCCCGCGTCTGACCTGATGGTAAGTGAAGATGAGGTCGAAGCACACGGGTCTAGGGAAGAACTGGCTGTTCATGAAATAATGCCAGCACACTTCACCGCTGGATCGATACAATTTGGCGGCTGATTTTATATAAAGTGTGGCTAGACAGTCGGATCCTGCCACCAATTGTGAGCCACTCAGGTTAGTCGCCTAATAAGTACGACACGCTTATTTATTATATTTTTATTTATTCATAAGTTTTTACAAAGTTTATAGGAATGGCTTATTACTATCTTAAAATCTATCTTATACAGTATTATCTCGGTAAAATAGTATATTATGTTACAAGTGAGCAATCACAATCACAGCCTCGACTGTAATTAGCAACGCTCACGAGTTACATACGACGCTTTTCAACACACTTGTGAGTAAAAGACAGACATAAGCGCGCTCATATATTTAATGTATAACCCGGATCAATAAAATATGCTCTGTTTACTCGCATGTAATTTGCACTAAGGTACAATTAAACTTTGTAGGATTCATTATATTATGCACTACGGTATAATATATTATGCACGCGTGACTTATAGCCCAGCTTATAGTTCTAAATTCAATAGAATAAGGCTCACTTTACGAGCAAGTGTGTTGAAAATATAATTACAACATGAACAAATTGACAGCAAACATGCCATTATCCAGGGCGGTAGGGCTATTTATTCTATGCCGGCCCTTTACGGTCAATGTCATATCAACCTAAAAAAGCCCATTGCTGAACAAAGGCTTCCAAAATGCAGTTCTTAATGAAGTAATAAATCTTGTTAAAAAATATATATAAAAATTTGATATTATTTGATATGAAATAATCAACGAATGCAGAGCATTAAAAAAACCGACTTCACGTCAAAACTTTGGCTGAGTTATAATGTCATCAACGTAAACATTCCCCGAAATCATACATATTTTTTCAAAACAATTGAAATTTTCAATGAAGTACTCAACCGATTTCGATCAAATTCATATGGGACCAACTATAAAGTATCTTCTATCATATGAATTTTCAAAATCTATTCATAATTGTCTGAAATATCGTGTAACAAAGACACAAAAAAAACGTACAGACGAATTGAGAACCTCCTCCTTTTTTGGAAGTCGGTTGAAAAAATACCATCCTTTTAAAATTACCAAATAAAGTTTGTGTGTGTATTTTGATAATCAGAATAAGGAATGTTACAAAAATCTCCTATTTTCTGAAAACGAGAAGCAAATCCAAACATACATACAGTTGCTACATAGTTACCTACACCAATGTTGACACAACACTGGTTATCTACAAAAGATATAGGACAACCACTGGGTGGCAACAGGCAGTCTCCTATCAACCACATGTCATTGGAAAATATGCCTCGATAGGTAAACTTACCTTGAGTTCCGTACCTGGGGTTTCTGTATTTCAAATAATATACGGTTTTAACCGTTTAGTATATAACCATTATTTAGCTAGCCAGTAAACTTAGTATTTAAATACGGTTAAAAACGTACACTTGGTAAGTAATTATTCGTTTTATGGATATTTTTGCGAAATCTAGCTTTATAGTGTGCCTAACTATAATATAATTTATGGTGCATAGCATTTAATCGAAAAGAAAAAAGGTGATATTTACATAAAACTATTTTTAAGTTCTTAATTATCAGAGTTTTAAATTTTCTTAAATACTTAAATTTTATTTTATTTCCTTCCATACCCTATTCCTTACGTGGAAATCTATGACGCGTATTAAAATATATACGCGTTGAACCCTAATTCGCTTATCCAAACTTGTTCGGCGGGTGTGGTCACTACACAAACACTCAAATATCTTGATTTATTCGTGTACCGATGTATATTTACCTACCACAGGCGTGAAAAAAATATAGCTTAACGTAAGTACGCGTAACTTAGGCAGATATATCAAATAAACCAGGAAAAATATCCTACTAGTTCTGCTCTTGTTATGTAAGTACGTACTTAGTTTCCGGGTACATTATTATTAAACATTTCAACTTCCGTGTCCCTTATAGTATTCCACGTAACTCCATTGCTCCACTCTGCCCTCCGCATGGACGAACTGTATTAGGTGCTAACTCACCTTATGCCAGACTAAGCAATGTTATAAATAGGTGCAGCACTCACATAGACCTAAACTTTGATACAATACCAGTCCTCATAATTTCTCTATGTCTTGTATTAAAATCTCCATGTACTTATTGTATATGTAATTTTTATGTAATCTGTCACTTGAACTTCCCTATATGTATTTCGGTTTTTTTTTATATTTTTTCTGTCTTAAACTTTGTATATTCTGTTCGTTCACTTTTTTTTTTTTTTTGTTAATCCCCAGACAATCACACCAACTACATGGCCCCAAAGTAAGCATAGCTTGTGTTATGGGATACCATATAACGAACTAGGGGGGAACCTAGAATATAAATACATAAATAGATAAACACCCAGACACGGAACATTTTTTTTTTTCTTGTTCCGGGCGGGGTTCGAACCCCAACCACTGGCGTCTGAGGCAGATAGGTTTACCCCATCGCCAAAGTGGTCGTCTTGCTCATGTGGTGTGTACCCTTAAGTGATTGTTGCACTGTAGGTATATGTATACCTACCTTAATGTTATCTGAATATTTTTTTGTAAACAATTGTGGGTGAACCAAATTAAATAAATTAATTAATTAATTAATTGTGGGTTCAGCATGTTTAAGACTTTAAAATTTAAAGGGGGAAATTGATCATCAGCCGCGAGTCACCCACTGCTGGACCAAGGCCTCTCCCAAGGTTCTCCACGCTACTCGGTCTCGCGCCGCCCTCATCCAACGCTTACCTGCGACCTTGACCAGATCTTGGCTGCCAATCGAGAACTTCTCTGCCCCAACGGTTATCTGTTCTGCGAGCTATGTGCCCCGCCTATATTACCACTTCAGCTTTGCAATGCTTCCGGCTATGTTGGTGACTTTAGTGCGCCTGCGCATCTCCTCATATTTGATTCGATCCCGCAGGGAAACTCCCTTTCCATTGCCGGATGAGCGACTTTAATAGCCTGTTTATAAGGTTCATATTTAGCAACCACATCTCAGTACCATAATATGTCGTCACAGACTGCAAACTGCAGACTTTTCCAAGTCCCGCAGGGTCGGCTTAGAATAGCCCTATCGTCCCAGTATAAGCGTGTGATAAAAAGCGACTGATTCCAAGGAGCCCCAATTGTTAGCAGGATTTTATTTTTATTAAAGACTAATGGTGCGTACAGATTGCTGTAATGGAACTTGTAATGTAACATTCTGCGCACTACATGTCCAAATACGCAACGTGCACAGAATGTTACATTACTAGCAATCTGTACGCACCATAAGATCGCGATGGTGAGCTAAAATGAGATCGAAGATGAAAGCACACGGGCTCTGGAAAGACCATAGAGTCCATAGATTCATAGCTCCAGCTGTGATGTTTCAGTTTTGTGAAGAGGCATTTCCTCCCTGAATCCGTGTGCTGTCATGCTCGACCTCATCTTTACTTACTTTACATAAGGGGAAGTTCATATCTGATTAGGTAAAGTACAGAACAATAATGGAAGCCGTATCGATGTTTCACTAAATCTTATCTTAGGAAATACGGAACTGATTTTGATCTAGTTTACCTAATCGGTAGGTACTAACTTTAGGCTATTAAACATCACGATACATACGGGCCAAGTTATTACCTACGGAATTGTGTGAAAGTTGATTTGCAACCGTAAAGACGGCAGCAATTTATAAACCGCCTACATTGTCCAAAATTTGTGTTTTTATTTCCTTTGGTCTTTCATGGATTTTTTTTTGTTGGCAATAAAATGTGAATATATATATAAATCTTCAGACAATCACATTAACTACTTACATGGCCCCAAAGTAAGCAAAGCTTGTGTTATGCGATACCATGTAGCGAACTAGGAGGGAACCTAGAGTATAAATACAACCTATTGATAAACATCCAGAACCGGAACCGTGCGGAAATCAAACCCGTGATTACACGATTAGCATAGTAGCGTCCTTCACCACTGCGCAACCAAGGACACCGTCAATGGAAAGAAAACGAAAAGCTCTAAATAAATGTCGCTTCATACGCTTGACACATAACAAACTATCAAGTTGTAATCGAAATTGCTTGTTCTGTATTCTATTTTGGGGTAAACCTATAAAATAATGTATGCACATGTATCAAAATATGAAAAATGTGGACCGTAATATGTACATTTCCACAAAAGCTTAAATCAAGTAACATCCACAAGTTCCGCATGTGTATATCCTTAGAGAAACTGTGGTATCCATTTTCTATAACACTTATGACTACGCAATGATGCATTTCTAATTTTTTGATCAAAATCACTATAAAATTAACTTTTACTATGGTATTTGACAGTTGTTATGGGTCAAGCGTAATCAGCGCCTCTAGTGGAATAAGAAGGCAGTTTTCTACCCCATTGAAATCTATAATCTGCATAATCTGCCCCTGACAGGAGACAGTTTGGAAATGACATAAAAACAAAATTAATCTTATACTTTTATTAAACACCACACGTAGTGATTGTATGCTTGTTGCACCACACCATCTTTTCCCTTAGTTAAATTAAGTAATTTCATTTTCATATTTATTGCTATAAAACATGACTTCAATGTTTACTTTGCCTTTATTTTGTATTTCCCGCACTGTATGGCTTTGGGCTTTGGCTAGCCTGGAATAAAGCATAGATTCATTCAATTCATTCAGTTGACCTTGGCGTTAACAATCATTTGACATGTCAAGTTAACACTGCCATCTAGTGTTCTCTAAGATAAAAGCATTCGTTTTGTCCTCTATGGCTCTATGGTTCAAAGTGAACAGCGAGAATTCTAAAATTCTATTTATTTTAAAGACTACGTTTTTATAACCTAAACAATTTTAGTGAATACAAATATTTTTTCATTCCTTTCATACGCAACAATATATTTTCTCTATTAAAAAATACCTGCGAGTCTCTAGCGCCACCTGACGACAAAATATTACAACAACTAGGAACAAAGAGAGCCACCTCTAGAAATAAGGTTGTGTTTCATCTCTATCACTCAAAAGCAAAATTACCAAGCACGAAAGGGATGCAATTGTGACTTTCGGCCACCATAACCATCTTTCTTGTGCAACTGTTTCTCCTTCTCGTCTCGCTCGGCCGTGTTCTTGTACGAACGCAGGATGGACGCCACGGGCGCCTGGTAGGATTGCGATCAAAAAACGTGTTAAGTGAAGTGGTCTTGTGTGTGCAGTGGAGCTATGCTCTAGTTGGTGCAGTGGGTTAGGAGTGGACGTGCGGCGCGAGGGCGGCGCGTGCAGGACTGCATGGCGGACGCAAGCTGAAGGCACGAGACAGGTTCAGGGCTCGACTGTACCGGCGACCCGATGTGCACGGCACATGCACCGCGCCTTTCATTTTATGGGTATATGCGTGAGCTGCCGGCGTCGCGAACGAAAAAAAGGGAAGCGGACGGTAGCAGGCGGGCCCACTAAGGGCGCTGCAGCCGCCGAGTTGCTTCCGCGCGACCCTTTGCCAGCCATGGCCAATTCCATCTCTAACATCAAGATGACAAACCCCATCAAGGGCATTGTCAGTAGGCGCAGGAGGCGCTACGTTAAGGACGGCTTCAACCTGGACTTAGCTTGTATCCTTTTTGTGTATTTGTGAAGTGTGCCCAAATAACCCCTCGTTACTTTAGCTATAGTTCGACGTTTTGGTAAGTCAATGTATGCAATACAAACTATAGAAAAGAATAGTTACAATGTGATGATATTATCAGGTAGAGTATCAGCACAATAAATACGACAGTAGTGTGAAATGATAATATTCTTAGCACCTGACATGACCATCCAAGTAAAATCTTCAAGGGCACTTGTCAGTTTATGATTCCTAACCTAAAAACTTATCTCACATAGCATTAACAAAACATTGATTTTGAGGTCATGACTTCAAACTATACAAAACTTGGGTGTTTGTAAATTATGTTTAAAATGCTATTGATTGCCAAAGTTATTTTAATACTATTTCTAGTCATATTAGGGCTACATGTTCTTTACCAAACCTTGTATGAACAAGTGCTTTTCAACAAATAATATACAAATCCTTCTTAGAAACACATGTTTGATTATTTTAAACATATATAATGGATATAAAGATTCTATAGTTGTTTTACAAGGTTGATTTATCTTTCTAATATAACTTTAGTCTGCATAGCAACAACCTCACATAACCTATCATAGGCCTTGTTGTGTTTAGTTATACATTATACAATGCTATATGTGTAATAATAAATATAGTCACCATAAGATAATGACTGAAATGAACTGGCAATAGATAAAAACTTAATTAATGCTTATATTCAAATATCTATATTTATCAGGTATGTATTACATATAGTTATTGAATGCAAAGTTTGACCTAATTACTGGCTGGTGAATCTGTGTGGCCAATCTGTTTTGTTTATAACAGTACTGTTTTCATGTAATACATTATGGAAATTCTGCTTATCATTGAAATAATAGTAGCCTTTGTAGTAGTACAATGTTCATATTTGGAATGTGTTCCAAAAATATAAGGTTAATAGGTAATTTAGTTTGAAATGGAATTTTATATGAAATTTACATATTGGGGTCTATTCGACATGTAATTTCTTAACATTAAGTCTGTTTAACATCAAACTTACAGGTTTTGAAATCAGTTTTTGTTAGCAACTGTTGAGTTTGAATTTCCCTAATTTGACATGAAAGAGATCTAAAATAAGAGAAAGTATCATTAAAAGCTCTATTGATCATGACTCAAGCATGTTTTGGTTAGAATTCTTGCTTATGTGCTGTTCATGCTTGAATGAGCTTTCATAGTATAAGCATAATCTATTTCTAATAATAATCTTATTCTGATCAAAGTGCATTAAGTCTCATAATAGAGATAGAACTAAAAATATAAACATATTTGAATATTATATTTTATAGAAAGGTGAGTTAGATTTCTCTAATATTTGACAAAATTAATAAACTTTCATCAATATCAAATTTCACTGGCAGTGAAAATAAATAAAATTAGTCAAACTTTAATTCCTCATGTATATACTAGTATAGCGATTCAATAAAAAAATAGAATCACTAACTCATCAAAATGCTATCAATAGTGTTATATTTTCCATGTGATGTGCAGTTGTTTAAATAAATGTATGGCTTCATTATTACTCAATTGTTAATAAGAAAAGAAATCACTCCGACTAAAGTGAATCATAATCAGACATAGAGAGAGTAGACATATTCAGAAACAATTTAATAAAATATTGCATTTATGCATTTGATAGCAAAATACTTCATTGGTTTTTTAATAGTGTAAATTTAGTTAAAGTAAATTTTATGTGCAATGTGCCATTCTGAAGTTTCAAAGGAATGTTAAAAGAATTGTATAAACAAAAAATAAAGTTCATAGTATACAACACATAAAATAATATAGTTTCTTGTTGAATAAAATATCTATATCATATATTTTGTTAGTACAGTACAAATACAGTAGTTTTTAGGGTTTTTCAGAAGCCATCCAAGAAATCTAATAATGCTATCACCTACCAACCAGTTCTGTCAAAGCTTGAGAGTTGCGGTAGGGGCTTAAGGCTGTAGGGCCCTGCAGGGGCTTGTGAAAGGTGTGGTGATGATGATATTGACATTTTTTTTAAGTTTACTAACAATTTAAAAATGTCATTACTAATCCCGAAAATGGAACAAATAAAGCTTTTCTAATTTTATAAAAAGTGGAGCCTTTGTTATTGGAGAATGTTACTATTATGACAATTGAAAAAGTTATTTATCTGAATATTTTAAATGAATGAGTTAAGAGATAAGCGAAGATGAAGGTCAATCCAGTTTTA
Source organism: Stenoptilia bipunctidactyla (assembly GCA_944452665.1). Taxonomy (NCBI): domain Eukaryota; kingdom Metazoa; phylum Arthropoda; class Insecta; order Lepidoptera; family Pterophoridae; genus Stenoptilia; species Stenoptilia bipunctidactyla. The sequence continues at coordinate 22,410,426 of OX101740.1, read as the reverse complement.
TCACAATGTATTGAATATCAGCAGATATATCTCAAGTTTAACTATTTATTAAAATTATTTAAAAAAATTTATATACAAATATGATCCTTTAACAAATTGCCATGTCACATGTTGATATACAAACATATGAAAAAACTATATGTATAATGACTTCAAATTTGTGTAAATATCTTTGGGCTGCTTATAATAATATAATATCTAATATATAAAATTCTCGTGTCACAGTTTTCGTTGCCATTCTCCTCCGAAACTTTTTTTTGTGCTTATCCGGTATCTATGAGAATCGGCCTACATCTATTTTTTTTTTTTATTTATTTATATGGCAAAATAACGTTTGCCGAGTCAGCTATTAATAATATATATGTATTGCCAAGATGTGGTACAAACTTCTAAAAAACTACTACTGTAAAACCTGACCGCTCCAGTCCTGGTGCATTTAAAAAGTATCGAGTGGGCCCGATTCAATATTGAATTCTTCTTGTTGTTTCTTTATGCCATGACAGAAACAGAAAAACATAGCTTTTGTTTGAGGCTATCACTTTTCTCATCATAAAATTTGACACTGGAGAAGTCTTCAGTGTCAAATAAAAATAAGAAAATGCAAAATGTTGAGAATACGGCCCAGTGAGAATAGGTTTCTCATGGATGAAAGTGTACTATCTTAGTTACCATGTTCACTTTCCATCACCAGGTGGCATGGAGAACAAACATCCAATCTTCTGATGGAAAAAAGAAGACTTTATAATTAATTTCTTATTTAATACATACATACATAACTTCACGCCTGTATCCCTTATGGGGAAGCAGAACACCAGAGTTTAAACCATCTGAGGTCACATTTGACAAATTTGGAGGCATTACAGTGATGGAGAGAGATTATTGCAGGGACAGGGGTTCAGTCTGTCGCCCACAAAAAACCTCCCATAACACCTCTGCCCTTTAACTGAATTTTACAGTATGCTGGTACATTCTATATTTTTCTGTTGCTTCCAGTCTAGCATGGCTAATCAAATTAGTTATTTAAATAAATGACAATATACATAACTCTGATCCTATCAAATCTGTTCGTTCTTATCCCTGGTCCAAGGTGATCAATCCTACTTTAAAGCTACATAGTCTCAAGGTTTCAGGTATTTTTGGTTAGGATACTCAATACTTTAGTGCAAACATAATTTTACAGGTGTCAGTTTATAATAATAGTTAATTTACAATAATAATCAGTAAAATTTTAACCTAATTTAGGTATTGCAATGCGGGAGAGGCCATTTGTAGTCATTTTAAATTAAATTTATTGTTTAGATACAGAAATTATTTGTCAATTCACTAATACATATTTATGTCTAATTCATTTAAATTTGACAATTAAGTATTCATTGGTAGTGTAATAACATTTTTTTATTAGGAGTTGTTTTAGTAAGAGCGTGAATCTTTTGTCTTTGGTTTCATGTTTGATATATTCCGGTAAATGATTAAATAGTTCTATAGTCATAGATAGAGGACCAGATGAATGTATTTTTAAATGGGACATTGGTTGTAATAATTAATTTTTCCGGGAGGGTCTAAGGACGTATTTACTTTCCGCTTCGTCGCGCTTTTTATACAATTCGGGATGTTTTCGGACGAATTTGCATGCTTCAAGTATGTAAATGCATGGCAGGCTGAGAATTTTGTAATTTTTGAAGAAAGGTTTACAGCTGGCATCGTTCTGAATATTAGCCAAAATTCTTACAAGTCTTTTTTGTGCAGTAAAAACGCAAGAGACTTGTACAGAGTTTCCAAACAAGACAATTCCGTAGTTTAGCCAGGAGTGTGCATAAGCGTAGTAAGTGCTAAGAGCCGTTTTAAAATTAGTTGCTTTTTTAATTTCTCTAAGTGCATATGCGAATTTCGCTAATTTTAATCTTGTTTTATTTACATGATGTTTCCAATTAACGTGAGAATCGATGTCAATTCCTAAAAGTTTAAAATCATTTACTTGTTTAATTTTTATATTATTATATTTAAAGTCAATGTCAATATGTTTTTTATATGGATACAATACAACCCATACTTAACTGCCATTTGAAAAAGATAAATCCTAAAGACAAGCTTTATTTCCGGGCGAATTCGTCGTTTGGGTAAATTGTATATTTGACTGTGTAGCTTTTTTCTCAAGACATCACTCCTTTCCTCAATAATTGTGGGGTTTAAGTCTACCGTAACGATCGTGGCAATGAGCTCAGCGAACCTTTCGATTCCAGTTTTGGAATGAGACCTACATGGTTTTTTAATAATTAACCCATAGCCAAAAATATATAAAGGTTTTACCTAATTTGAATGGAAAAATGTTCAGAGCTTCAAATCAAGCGCTTCTGTAAAGCTACAATTGTTTACTTTAGATTAGGCTTGATAGCTTAACCTATGTCTATGTCAACGGGAAACGACCCTTTCCCGACGACGACCGTTTTGAGTACCTCGCAAACGTCAAAATATCTATGTGGCATAACCGGAGCATAAACGGCAATACCTTTCATTTACACTGCCTTGTTTGGTTTTTTCTCTTGAATACCTACTTGATATTTATTTCAGGTCAGTGTCCCTAGGCAAATGATCTTGACAGACAGGCAGCATGACGATCTCAATTTTCACTGGCTTAATTTTAATGGCCATACACGCAAAAATACTTTTGAATTTGGAACATTAGTAGCATTTTCAATTGATTGGCACTTTGTTTATAATTACCAAAGAAAGATCACGTCTGCAAGTTTATTTTTATTCTAACTACACCTATAGAACCACTCACTATGTTCATAACTCTGCTAGCGTGATTTCAGAAATTATTTTGGTTAAACCAGTCCTAGAAAAAACTGGTGGTTGGTAAAGCGTATCCACCTTCTTAGAGCCACCTTTCCTGTTTATTATCATCGCCAAACAGCTTTGCTGTGCACCGTAGAGAAGAGTAGGATGATCATCACAACTCTTTGTGAGCTCATTGCATGGCATGAGTCTCTTCCCTGGGTGACGAGGAGGTATAGGCCATTATCCACCAAGCTGGCCCAGTGCTGGGTGGTGGTTGTCAGAATTTTCAGGGTGCCGAAATGGCTTCTGACAAACCCTAACGACTACTGTATACAAGTATACAGCGACCGGGACGAGCTCTCCGAAGTACGAAAGTCGTCATGAGAAATGAATTGTCGGCAGTCAAAATAGAGGTAGGATAAGCCAGTGGTATTCTAGCACCGGGACTTATTAATACTGTCCCTGGGATGGCTACGTATCTTCACCACGGGTTATCGTTGTCGTTAGGTAAACAAACCCGCTTTTTTACGCTTATATAGTTTGTTTATTTCTTGATTGTGTTTTCAATTTCACCTGGTTTGGTGTATAGACGAAAGCGCCTAGACAGCACTAACTATATACTACGTCGAGTGCTTGGTTTGCCTCCCACTTCTACTTCTTCTCTTTCAACATGTATTTACACTAAACCAGTACGCTACGTCTCCGACTGCATTATGATTCTACATCAGGGATGATTAATATCAAACGCTGGATTAGTCACCTAAAAAAGCCAGATAGTTATCAATAGTGATATGAGCAAGTATTGATTTTTCGATAAAGATTTCGAACAGAAATCGCATAGCAACAAAAAAAACGGCTTTCGAAATACTTACTCCTTAGAAATTGTCATAGAAGCGAGTGCTTACGTATGATGAATCATCTTCAGCACATTGCAAATGAACTCCTCAAGGTACCAGCTCTCATGGTCAGGGCCATTGACTCCTCCGATAAAACTGTGAAAGAAAGCTTATATTTACCCACGAAATTTTTTGGCAGCGGCTCGCATGTTCATCAATTTCAGGGTTACTATGTTTTTGCGAGTGTACTACATATATTATTTCGTGGCTGCTAAAGCATGTTGGGTAATAGGAAACTGTTATAAGTTGTGATTAGCATTATTTATGCAGGTATAAGTAAATATTTGTGTTATGACTTCGTCTGTAGTACAATAAAAGGAAATGAAATTTTGAATTATATTTGTATGACTCCGGCATTTTTTCCGTTGATTGTGTATGGATTAGAGTTAAGGATGTTATGCAGTTAATGACTTGCCCTGATTTCGCATGATGTAGGCTTATTAATCATTGTAATATAATAAACTGGAATGTTTGTGAATTTTGATGTATTACTTAGTTGTTTTCATGCAGAAATGGGTACTGCAAGGCCTAGACAACGTAAAAAACGCGATAAGTAATTAAGATATTTAGATGTATTTCTTCTCTTCTTAAGATATTTAGACTTTTTATCACGGTAAGTATTAGGTTATCGGGAGAAGGTTTCCAGATTACACTAGGTCAGATTGCAACTAGTATTAACATATTTTAGGTGTTTTTGATTTGACGATATTTTTGAGTCGGGTGGCCCTTGCATATGTGTGTGTGTGTGTGTGTGTGTGAGTGTGTTATGTTTGTAAAATAATTACGAAACAACCTTTAAGAAAAAAAGGTGGCTATATTTATGGAGTGTCTACGCGCACAGACAAACAGAGGCACACAACATCTACGTTCATTGAAAAATACTAAGAAATTTTGATTATAATATTAAAATTTAAGTTGATATGCAATACGCGTACAATACATCTATAAATAAAATATAAATACCGCATGGTTTGAATATCGAATAAACCTCGTTGCAAAACAAAGGTAATGCGATTTTTACTCAACTTTTGGGTAATAGCCTCTTAAATTGCCCCTGCAAAAAACTTTTATCCACCTCAAATGTTTACAAATCACGTAATAAAAGGCCTTATCATTGTTTGAGGAATAGAGGTTTTATTTCTTTGATATCAGTCAAATGGCACGTCGTTAAACGTTAATGCCGCGTTCGGGTGATGCATAGCAATTAAATGCGTTCGTTTTTGGGCTGAAAACATTGTCTTGTGCAATAAAAAGTGACATTGAAGACGCGATGTACGAAATTAGCATTTACTGCCGAGCGATTGGATGCGGGATTTTTTCGGCCGTATTTCGTGATATAATTTATCGCTAGCACTCCGCTGTGACTGCCCGGGTGGCGGCTATTAATGTTATGTAACTTCGATTTCATAATTTTCGGAGTTATTAGCATTGTAATAAAATTTACGTTATAAAAAAGATAAACGTCCCAGATGTATTTTGATTACCCGCGCAATTTCTGATCCGGCTGGAAAATCAGGATAATAGCTATAGCCTATGTGCAATTCCAGACTGTGCACTATCACTATGCCAAATTTCATCCAAGTCCGTTAAGCCGTTGTGATTGAGGAACGAACATCCATACATCCATCCAAACACGTTTCAACAAACAGATTCTTCAACTGTTTTGTATAGTAAACATTACCGCTACATCGCAAAGCTAAGATATCTGGCAGCTGAATTTGTATAGGTATCTAACTACCAAAAAGCAAAGTGCACTAGATCGTCATCTTGGGTTATATCAATATGCATATCCTTTCGCCACTAGGGCACGGAAGGATATTCCTGTTTCAGTTTATATTTAGCTTACAAACTAGTTTTGACCGGCTATTTATAACAAACTCGGAAGTCATTTAATTGCCAATTAGCAAGTAACCACCATTATAATGATATCATTACATGGACATTTAATTAAAATTATAACCAGATTACAAAAGGATGTGCTAGACCATAATTATTGAAGAAAGATGGAAAATAGGAAACTATGTTGGATTTGCTTTTTTCCTTGAGCACTTTGGGCAGTTCTCTGTTTCATACCAGTGGTATGAATCGCCGAATAGCGTTTTTGAATAGTTCGTTTCATACCATGGTATGAACCGCCCATATCGTTTTTATGATTCCGCGATTCATACCAGTGGTATCTTCAATTTCACTTTTAAATAAAACATAAGCACTAAATACCTCTGTTCGCTCAAACGATCCAGAGAAAGGGCTATCTTTCATATAACGTATTTTTTCTGTATTAATTTGAAGCAAATAATAGTTAGTTTCTACTGAACTCAACTATCCGAAAGATTTTTGTATTACTGTTACTTTGTTCACCTGTTGTCTTTAAGGATTAATATTAATAAGCTACCTAAATTAATGCGAGTAAGAAGAATCGAAAGCGTTTTCTACCCGAAAGTCCAAGAAAACGTTTTTTTTTTTTTAATTTTGAAGTGGTATGAATCGACGTAGTCAAAAACGCTATTCGGTGATTCATACCACTGGTATGAAACCCCCCTGGCATGAAACAGCGAATTTCCCATTTACTTTTTAAATATTTTATCAAGCAATATGTTGCATTACACACTTGAAAAAAAATGTGTAAGCACAACCTGGCACTTATCATATTAATTTGTAATTACTAGAACGTTCAAATTTGATGGGGTTAAAATGTGCATCGTTACATTATTGTTGCCAACTGAAGAAAAATAATGGGCGGGCATAGACATTCGCGCGCTATGTGGCTTCCCGCGTTTTCCGAGCTTTTTCACTGGCATATTCATGGCCATCATGGTGGGTTCGTTTGGAATTTCAGTTATTCAAAGTCTATTTTAATCGGTCATTGCAGAGTATGACAACCTCTAAATAGTTTATGTTTGAGGAGCGATGATATCTCTTTTGGGGGCCAAATCTGCTGTATCGCTAAATGTGTGTAGATATAGGTACCTACAACATCTATCCGCTGATCTCCGTGGCGTAGTGTTCTAAGATGCTACTTCGTATATCGTGATAGGTTCGATTCTCGCACGGAACAAAATATAAAAAAACCGGCTCTGTGTGTTTATCTATAATTATGTATTTAATTAGGTTCCCCTCTAGTTCGTTACATGGTATCCCATATCACAAGCTTTGCGTAGTTTGGGCCCATATAGTTGGTGTGATTGGGGATTAGGTATATTATTATAGTACAGACAGTACCAGCCGGGATCGATTTTATTTAGTAGAACTATTTTTATGAAAGTTATGAAACTGTTAATATCTTCTTACTCATATTTTTCAACAGAAATAATTCAATAGAAAAAAAGTTAAGGCCTTGGATTAGTGCGTGCCTTTATTATTATTATGGAGTTAAGTAACTGTTACGTTTCGAGCGCTGGAGTGCGCGACTAGAAGATTCTTGGGATAGGTCTTTGTCCCGCGACAAATACTGATGATGTAATGGCTACGAAGGACACGACACCCAAATTTGTATCACTGAGCTTTGTTAAGCTTATCGCGTAATGGATTGGAATTTTTTTATGTTATTAAGTAGGTATTTAAAATTACTTAGAGTTTATTCCTAGTTCCTTTGTTCGTTAAGTAAGGTTACATAAAGATTATTTTATTATAAGAATGATTATTAAACTTGTATTATAGGTACGATTGAAAATAATATGTACTTATATTATTTATTCACGCTATCACGGGTCGTTGGATTTGATGAAACAATTATGTAGTTTATACAGTGGAAGAAAGTAGGTATAGGTTAAAATATTACCTAGGTTTAAAATTCATTCATAATCTTAGACCTACAACACCGGTAATTGTAGGTTCTTATATTTGTTACTGTTAATCCAATGATAATATAACATTTTTCATAAGATCATGTAATGTCTAATTTTTACAAAAATCCTAGGAATTATATTCAAATAACCCTTAAATTACGAACATTTCAAGTTGTTCCTATTTTATGTCAATCAATCCGGCAGCGGTTTTCAAATCGGTTTATTTTCATACCTTTAATTATTTATCCTACATAACTCCAAGTTGGATTGTAGGCTCTATGTATACGCAATAAGGTTTACATTGGTATGGCGTGGGTTCGATCCTCGAACAGACTAGAGCCGTCAAGGTCATAGTTACTAGATGCCCACTGAAACGACACAACGCGCATAGCAACAGCGCTCCCTTTATATAACCAACCGGCCTTAGTCGGTAAATAATTAAGTTTTCGAGTTGCGCTTTTTGTCTAGCTATCATTGATTGCCGGCGCGATTGTTGGGAGATGTTTTCGATAGTTTGAATTTCGAATTTAGAATACTTCTTTTCGGTTATAAAAATGTATGTTGAACTATCTGTTTTCTGTCATCAACCGTATAAGTTCTGAACGAATTATAAATGTTGTGTCAGATTTTAATTTACCTATTGTATCTCAAAATTTCAGCTCAGTCAATTATTTTAATTTACCTATGAAAAAGCAACATAAACCAATCCATCCTCTTACATACATTTGTGTTATATTTATTATGTTAGCCGCCTCTACAATGTCTTATCTATACCCTGGCAAATAATTCAATGCAGTAAAATGACAGTTCCAGTGTGCCCACTTTAGGGAAGACAAAAAATAGTGATGTGGTTTAGTTAATCGAATGAATGTAAGTACCTATCATTTAATAATAATATCGCAATGTATGGAAAAAGATATTCTGCCTCACAAGACATTTCTTTTTTCATGGTGCTGTTAGCAAAAGGCAACTATTCTTGAATATTTATTTTTAACGACAAAACGAGTTTCAAAATTAAGAACTTATAAAGTCGATTTTACTTCTACTGTCACCTTATTAAAGCACTAGGCATATTTGGTAATTCATTATTTTCATTAAAGTAATTTTGAAGATAAAGTACCTACCTACACACTTTAAATTCAATTATTTATAAATTGCTTCAAAATTTTATGCAAAACTAATGACTAAGTCTCGTTTATTTTTAATCATCCTCATTCAGTACTTACGCTACGAAGTTTTTAACTGATATCTTTATTTTTCTATTTGTCATTTCGAACATTGAATTTTTGCCGGAGTATACACCTACGCTATTGATCTATGAGAAGACTGAAGGCTCTGCTTAAATACGCTAAGAAGCTATATATCTTTTTATATTATAAGAATAGGACGTTTGTCTTCCATGCCACCTGATGGAAAGTGCGCATGAAGACTATGATGGCACACTCACGTGTATGCATACACTTAGCAACCTATTCCGTTGTAATAAGGTTGAAATTCCAATGAAAATGTATACATAGTTTTACACGTGTCTTTGCACGTCTATCCACGTGAAACCTATTCACTCGACACTCAGGCTGCAAATGGACGGCAGCGACAGCGAGAATGAAAGCTGCGCGGGCAGCGATTTCCGCGACACGATAGAAAGTATTGAGTTTGTATGAAACCGCGACAAATCGCTCGAGCGCCCGCTGGCGTCGAGAACGGCCCTGATTCCCCGCGTCGCTGTCGCTGTCGTCCAGTTTGCAGTCTCAAAAGTACAAGGACTATAGTGTATACATAGTATACAGGTCAGGGTTTTGTATTTGACTGCCCATCTCTTGGGAATGAGACTATTTGACCGAAATATTTATGGATTTATTATTATACACATTTTTAAACACTATCATTACCGGCATTTTAACTAATGCGATAATGTTTTATTCTTAATATTAACTTAATAATTACTTAATATTTATTTTAACCTAAGATTTACACAAACTGATTACAAGTTAAAAAAAAATTATGGGTTAAAAAAATACCCGCCTCGGCTAAAACCCACGCGAATTCTGGTACAATCGTGTAAATTTCTATCTCATGGGAAAACACTTAGTGGGATAAAAAGTGTCATCATATGTGTTATTCCAGGTTTAAAGCATGTTATACCAGCTCAATCTGCCACAACGTTTTATTCAATGTAATTCATTAAATAATCCATTTTCACAAAAACTCGTAAGATTGCTCTTAAAGGAGGAATTTCGTGTACTTACTTATATTTTTTACGAAATTTCGTTTTACCTACCCATCGATAATTTCCGGAATGTCGTAATAGGTTTGATTACATCAAGGACGCGCGCGGGTACAGTCAACGACGACCCGGGTACAGTCGCCAACGTGGCTATAAATATCATCGGGCTTGCTAGTCAGACTAGTGACGTGCCTGGTGGCAATATTCCCAATGCTGGAAATATTGTAAATTTTCCCTAAAACAACATCTTTGAATACGTTTTTGAAGTAATGTCAGCAGAAACTGCTGCTGCTTCAGGCAATATTGCTGGCAATGTTGCCACCAATATTCCCACGCTGGGTAATATTCCCGGCAACGGCACATCTATAAGTCAGATACGTGCATGCAGATTATCCTTTAGTTAAAATTTTGGTCAAGCATGAAAAATGTTGGCTTATAGGTTATCCGCTGAGATGAGAAATATCGTGTCTTTCATACATGAAAGAGTGACAAACATCCATCCATCTTACAAACGTAAACGTTGTTAATACAAGTAAACATTGAATATATCGGTGCTTCTAGAAATCAAAGTAGCACTTAAAAGGTACTTATTGCGTGATTGAATCATAAACAAAATCACCCTCATAAACGTATACCATAAGGTATAATTTCCGATATAGTCATAAATAATGGTCCCCAAGTACAAAGGCTGGCTTCCAATATCTCCAGCAACTCCAGCAATAAATCCATAAAACAATGGCATTTGAAAACAGCTATTGATTTGAAAGGTTTCGAACCTCACACTCGCGCCGCCGCCGTGCCGTTGAATGCTGGGGCATTCGGCATTATAGTTTATTACTCATTATTTTATATTTGGGTCATGGGATGTTTACTTAATTGTTGTTTTTTTTTATATATTTTATTTTACTTCTCTTCATTTTGGATTCTAGAGGCAAACATAGAATGTGCTAGCTGCATCTCTTCCCGGGCATACTATCAAAGTTAGTTAAGGGACAGAGGTTTTATTGGCGTTTTTGTGGGCGATAGCCTGTCACTACAATAGCCTCTCTCAACCACTATAATACCTTCTTTGTCAAATGTGACATGAGATTGTCTTAAAACCTCTGGTGTTCTGCCTACCCTATCAGGGATACAGGCGTGAAGTTATGTATGCATGATACGTATTTTGGCATAAACAGTCATTTTTCAAAAAGTACTAAATTAATAATCAACGAAAGCAGAGCATTAAAAAAATCCTACTTCACGTCAAAACTTTGGCTGAGTTGAGAATGTCATCAACGTAAACATTCTCCGAAATCATACATATTTTTCAAAAAGTTTGAAATTTTCAATGAAGTACTCAACCGATTTCGATGAAATTTAAATGAGATTAAATATGAGGTATCCTCTATCATATGAAACAACAATTTTCAAAATCAATTCATAATTGTCCGAAATATCGTGTAACAAAGACACAAAAAAAGAAACATACGGGCGAATTGAGAACCTCCTCCTTTTTGTCGCTTGATAAATTTATATTTTTTTGTTACAGAAAATAATGCCCAAACTTATTGATATTTTAGCTTTGTGGCCATAATCAACATTAAAAAGTCTTAAAATACATTTAAAAAAGGAACTATTACATATCTCAGACTATGTACAAACTTGGCACCTAAGTACATGTTTATGTGAACAAATTTTAAAGAACTGTAATATATATGAAAAACAACAGGTGATATCCCAATCTTAGTTGTTCACTTTATACAAGTGTTTCGGAGATAAGTGGAGAGTTAAAATAGAGATGCTGTGTTACCAGCTACATCTCAAATACATCCACGTATCTGTTGGGAAGATCACTTCCGAATAAGGATAAGAACAAATTTACGAAAATTAGGCCATGCTCTCAAACTCCCACGTTTTCATTATTAGTAGAATTTAAGGATAACACGTTCGAAATATGAAAGCATGCTCGTCAAAATTAAAAAGTTTCCTTTGAGCCCTAAAAATTTTAATGACGACGGCTTAATTTTAATTCAGCAAGTTTTATTTCGTGAAAATAAACGATTTTTTTGACATTCTATGACGAAAATTTCAAGATCACTTCGATAAATAATTTACCCAAACTAACACACCCTCTATGTAGCCTCCGTGCTTCGGAGGGGACGTTAAGTAGTCGTTCGGATTCTTCAGAGGCCGTTTCGGCGCCCTGAAAATTTTGACATCCATCACTCAGCACTGGGTCAGTTTGGTGGATTATGGCATACCTCCTCGTGACCTAGAAAAGAGACTCATAGCCCTGCGGTGTGCTCATCACAAATAGTTGTGATGATGATGTAGCCTCGGAGTAAGCTTGTATTATGGAGACCACACTGTGGAATTATTTAGGCCTAGTATTTCAGACCTGAGCCGGTTTCCAAAGAAGAGTATCCTAAAGTGGCCAGACTGGGACTCTTACCCTGAACCTATAAGGCTGCAAACTGGACGGCAGCGACAGCGGCGTGAGCAGCGATTTCTGCGTCTGCGACACGATCTGCGAATCGTTCCAGCGCCTGGAACGGCCCAGATTCCCCGCGTCGCTTCCCGCGCCGCTGTCGCTGCCGTCCAGTTTGCAGCCTAACACCGCAGGCGGAATGTTCGATAAATAGCTAGGAAAGCGAATGGGTACCTATTGAGAACCTATTTTCAACCAACTTCAAAAAAAAAAGGAGGTACTCAATTCGTCTGTATGTTTTTTTATGTTTGTTTGTTACCTCATAACTTTTGACTGGGTGAACCGATTTTGATGATTCTTGTTTCATATGATAAATGATACTTCCCATTTAGTCCCATATAAATTTCATCGAAATCGCTTAAGTAATTAATGAAATTTCAAGATCGTTTACCTTGACGACGTCCTACTGCAGCCTAAGTTTTGACTCGATTCGGCTTTTTCTAATGCTCTGCATTCGTTGATTGCTTTTTTTTGATATTGTAAGGATAAGACGTTTGTCTTCCATGCCACCTGATGGAAAGTGCGCATGAAGACTATGGTGTTACACGTCCATCCACGAGAAACCTATTCACTCGACACTTATAAGTTACAGGACTGTAGTGGTCAGGAAAAACAGATTGTTCCACACCTTTGCAATACGTACCAAAAAGGAAGTATCGAAGCGTTTTGTTCGACTCCTTGGTAAATCCACTGTATAGGGATGGAAGTTCTGTCTGCGTCTGGTAGTTCGATGGTAAAAAGAAGTGGGTTCAATTTGGTCAAAAATAGCACTCGCACACTCACCAAAATGTAGGCGATAAAATACAGTCGAACAAGCAACCTCGTAAGCTCTAGCGTCTGCAATGTCTTATTTCTAAGGTTGTCGTTATTTATAAGTTTACGGGCTCTTCGGTCAACAGAGTCCGCTTCGAGCTGGTATTTGGCAGAACAGGTGACTATAGTACCCCATGCACGACCTCACTCGGGCTGTGTGTAGGTTGAGTAGTTGTAGTTGTATGTAACTAACGAGAACAGCGAAGTTAATCCATTTCATGCTCGGCGTTGAATGAAATCATTGCAAGTGGGTTATGTACAGTCACGTCTGATAATATGTATACATTTTCATTGGAATCTGAACCTTATAACAACCGAATAAGTTACGAAGTGTGTACAAGTGACTGTATGACGCGGGCGCGGCGTTGAAATCATTGCTAGGGCAGGCTGTTGTGTTTTTCCGTATTTATTTTTCACCTAGTGTTGTTACCTAGTGTTCGTGGGTCTTTGAAAACAAAGCTGTTGACGATAAAAATAATTCCAAAATAGTTTCACAAAAAATCTGAATGTAGTAGTAACCGACTTAGCATCTATACATATAATAAAATGGTAGGAAAGTCAAAACTGTACATTGAATATTTTTTTAAAAGAATACTTGGGGTATGATCTACAATCGAAACAGAAACAAAAAATATAGTTTTTAAAATTTTTGTCTGTTTGTCTGTTTGTCTTTCCGGGATAAACTCAAAAAGTACTGCATGGATTTACTTCAAATTTGGCATGAAGATAGTTAAGAAGTCGGGTCAACATATAGGCTACATATTATCACGCTAGCAGTGTTATAATCGTAGGTGCGTTTGGTGCTGCATAGCGTTCACGCAGACGACGTCGCGGGCAGCAGCTAGTAATCACATATTTTTCCGCGACGCTGATTTTCAGGTGCGATCAATAACCAGAGCCGAAATTTGATAGCATAAAAGTCTTTAGTGCTTATACGCATCAACAGCTTCATTGTGGGTTTATATCACTTCACTTAGGCAATGGGGTAAACCTATCTGCCTCACACGCCAGTGGTTGCGGGTTCAATTCCTTTGACTGAGGATTGGTCTGGAGATTTTATTTTTTATTTATTAGTTCTTAAAAAATGACTTAGTGTGGTACTGATGCAGGTTGGATGACGCTGCGATGTCCCGCGTATTCAGAGCTCGGTGCTTGCATCGCAATGACGTCACGGGCACGTAGTGTATTTGCTCGCTTCCTTCATTGATTTCTGATGAAACCTACCCAACAGGTTTAGTGAGAAAACAGTGCTAAGCGTTCGGCTTTGTTGGCGGAAGTATGGCGGTGTGGTAGTTGCCCTGTTATTTTATATTGGGATATCGGTTTGGAAAAAAAAATTGATGATAGTCACTTTATAGACCTTTTTTGGATGAGGAGCTGTAAATCCACGCGCATAATTGGTAAATTCGAGAGGAGTAAAAATTTGTTACTAATATTTTTAGGCCACCTTGAAACGTGAACTGAAAAACGAAATCATAGTTTTACAAATAGTCTAAAAAACTATTCTAGCCTTTGAATATTAATTAACAGCCTTTATTTCGACGACCTCCGTGGCGTAGTGGTCTAAGACGCTACAGCGTAAACCGTGAGGTCGCGGATTTGATCATGACACTCATATTGCAAGCTTTGCTTGGTTTAGGCCCATGTAGTAGGTGTGATTGTCTGGGAATTTTCAACCGTCTCCCAAAAGGAGGAGGGTCTCAATTCGTCTGTATGTTTTTTTGTGTCTTTGTTACACGATATTTCGGACAATTATAAATCGATTTTGAAAATTCTAGTTTCATGTGATAGAGGGTACTTCATAGTTGGTCCCATATAAATTTCATCGAAATCGATTGAATGCTTAATGGAAAATTACAAAATATTGTCTGAATTCGGAGAATGTTTACCTTGACGATGTTATACTGCAGCCAAAGTTTTGACGTGAAGTCGGTTTTTTAATTCGATAAAATTCTCGTGTCAAAGTTTTCGTTGCCTCCGAAACGGCTTGACCGATTTTGATGAAATTTTTTGTGCTTATCCGGTATCTATGATAATCGGCCAACATCTATTTTTTTTATCTATCTTATGTAGTTTACCTATGCAAGCAATCTTATTTATTTATTAATCTTCATTATTTTATCCAAGCCGACGGCCTCCGTGGCGCAGTAGGCGATTAGTTGACTGATATGCGAGAGTTCGCGGGATTGATCTCCGCATGCATGACTAAACTTTGTAATATCGATAGATGTATGATTTATTGTTTATTTATCAGGTATCACAACGGCTTAGTGTAACAAAAAATACCTAAATTACTTAATTGTTAAGCTAAAATGAGGATTCTTACGTATTAGTTTATTTATCTTCCAGCCGAAAAAAAAACAGAATGTGCCAGCTGCTTCTCTTCCCGGGCATGCTGTAAAAGTCAGTCAAGGGGCAGAGGTTTTATTGGCGTTTTTGCGGGCGATAGGCTGACCCCCTGTCATCATTTTAATACCTCCAAAGTCAAACGTGACAACAGGTGGTTTTATAGCCTCTGGTGTTCTGCCCACCCAATAAGAGATACAGGCTTGAAGTTGTGTATGTGTAATTTATTTAAGTATATTTTTGATACGTATTTATTTACGACGAGAAGTATTTCAAGTATTCTATATATTGTCCAATTAGTTCCTTAGTTTACATTACACAAACTTAGTTAGGACCTAATAACGTTATTTAAAATAACTTCCTTTTCAACCGACTTCCAAAAAAGGAGGAGGTTCTCAATTCGTCTGTATGTTTTTTTTGTGTCTTTGTTACACTATATTTCAGACAATTATGAATAGAGGATACTTCATAGTTGGTCCCATATAAATTTCATCGAAATCGGTTGTGTGCTTCATTGAAAATTTCAAAGTTTTGAAACAATATGATCGATTTCGAAGAATGTTTACGTGGATGACATTATAAGTCGGCCAAAGTTTTGACGTTAAGTCGGTTTTTTTAATGCTCTGCATTCGTTGATTATTATTTAAGTTAAATTCAAAAACGTTCTCACACAAACTTCGTAAGACACATTTTGGCAAACTCCAGTGTGGTTATTTCTGATTCTTTGTTAGCGCAATACCGACTGAATCAACAATAAGAGGTACGTTGCACCACGCGTTGCACGCTATCGGCACAGTACAGATATCTACAGTAATTCAACTTCATACAAACGGACGAAACGCGAGCTATACCTACGCGGCTCGATCTCACCATGCGGCCAGTCGCGAGTGTCTGCATACCGAAACAATTGTTGATTGAGCTTTACGTTAATATGCGGATTGTTTATACTTTAAAATTTAATAATATATCTGTTCGTGCGTCTCAGTCGAGGCGCAAGTATTTTTCGGTTGCTAATTTATAAGACAGATTTGTTATTCAAACGTAAACACGGTTTTTTGACACAAAACGTATTTTCGTTGAACACTTCCTATTCAATTTACAAAGCACTTTATTTGTTTATATAAAGAAAGTATTTATTTATTTATTCGTTGGTATTGGTATATTTGCAGTCACAAAACTAAATGAAAGTAAACACAAAGTAGACAAATTTAATTCAAACGCTGAACCTATCACATATGAACGGACCGCGGCGGCGCTACCGTAGGCATTTATTTTACAGATGCGGCCAAGTTGAATAACTGTAGATATCTGTACTGTGCTATCGGTTAAGATTATCCTTCGTCGTGTTTTTTATAACGATGTGTCAGCTTGCAGCGGCTTTGTGTGCTGATAATTTAATTACTTTAGGTTGTTGCTCTTTGTAAGTTCTTGCTATGTAAAGATACCCCTACTTTACGTGGCTTACACTATGATGTTTTACCGAATTTAAGGTTAATCGGTCTTCCCGTAGAACTGAAAGTAGACTCTAAAGGTTCCGTTGCATTCCTGCCCGCAACCTGTGCCAAATTTTAGGATCGTGGAGATCATTCACGAATCAAACAAAAATAACACATTTAAAGTTGAATCAGTAATTTAGGTGTGAATGAAAAAAACAAATGAAAAAATCAAAATGACGTTATTGCCATAAATCTCCACAGTTATACAAAATGGCCGTTAGCACTTACTGTATGTACGTACTCAATCTATACATATAATAAAATGGTAGGAAAGTCAAAACTGTACATTGAATATTTTTTTAAAAGAATACTTGGGGTATGATCTACAATCGAAACAGAAACAAAAAATATAGTTTTTAGAATTTTTGTCTGTTTGTCTGTTTGTCTTTCCTGGATAAACTCAAAAAGTACTGCATGGATTTACTTCAAATTTGGCATGAAGATAGTTAAGAAGTCGGGTCAACATATAGGCTACATATTATCACGCTAGCAGTGTTATAATCGTAGGTGCGTTTGGTGCTGCATAGCGTTCACGCAGACGACGTCGCGGGCAGCAGCTAGTCTATCAATAAAATGTGTTCCAAACCTATAAAGATTTGTCTTTCGTTCTTAGAATGTATAAAAAAATTACAAAAGCTTCGAAGCAATATATTATTGCTTCGAAGCATACGAGTTTTTAAACAAAAAGTTATAAATGGTCAATGAGAGATGATCCTGAAAGGTCAACATAATGTACAGAAATGACATTTCACCACTACATACTTACAGCCTATTAAAAATATACAATATTTTATGAATTCAGTTTGTTTTTCTAGTTTTGTTTATTAAAAGCATTTTTTACGTCCAGGCAGAAATCAAAAATATAGGAAAATATATTTCAGTGAAAATATGACTTAATTATGGCGTCGTCAGTCACCTGTGGTCATTATCGATTCAAGTAGTTTTTCTTAATGTACACGAAAAGTAACTAACAATTTAATAAACAGCTATTTTAAGTGTGTTCACTAAGGTATTCCACATTATTTTATTTGGCTCAGGTGTTGGCCAGACGTCCATACTAAAATGAAACGTGTTATTTGATCTAAGATGATCTATAATGCATGCATCAAGTTATATGGCAAATCAGTTTCTCAACTTAGCAGGTTTATTGAGCTCTTGAAGTCATAGTAGGTATATAAAAGGATATACGCTCATTTTTATTTAATGAAGGTTGTTGACTTTTACTTTCAGTGAAGCTCTGTGACCACGCTGAACATCTGCAGTATGAATTGTAATTTTTTTTTAAGTTTTCGCGAATTATTATATTAAATTAAATATCTTCTAACCAGTCTTTTTAAATAAACTTATAGATTTATAATCAACGAATGCAGAGCATTAAAAAACCGACTTCACGTCGAAAATTTGGCTGAGTTATAATGTCATCAACATAAACATTCTCCGATATCATACATATTTTTTCAAAAGTTTGAAATTTTCAATGAAGTACCCAACCGATTTCGATGAAATTTAAATGGGACCAACCATGAAGTATCCTCTATCATATGAAACAACAATTTTCAAAATCAATTCATAATTGTCCGAAATATCGTGTAACAAAGACACAAAAAAAAATACAGAAGAATTGAGAACCTCCTCCTTTTTTGGAAGTCGGTTGAAAATATAGAAACGTACTATATTCAATAAAATATTTATTAGAATATATCTTAAATAAAGATGCTAACATCCATGACTTAACGGTTAAAAATCTAAATCTGTGTTTATAGCACCAATAGAATTCGTACAAAGGACCTCTGGCATTTAGAGCGAAGTTTATTTGCCTTCTTTCTTACATTGCCTGCATAATACCAATGTAAGTATTTTTTTAATTTTTATTATTTTAGCTCAAGTAGAACAAGTAGCACGTGCGCCCGCGGCTTTGTAGACAGGATGATTCCAACAATTATAAAGTTTCCTTTACATGTTCTCCTGGGATATGATCTACCTTGCGGTTGCACCTAATTGCGTCCAGATTTTTGTTTTAGTTGTAGAGTATAGGAGTTAAAGTAAAGGATATTTATTAAATATTTATTTATTTCTTCAATCAGGATAGTTAAGGTTTCAACTATCCTGACTGAAGCTGCCTTTAGTATTAAGATTTCCCTTAGTTTCCCCGGTGGCCTTAATAAAATAAGCTTATTTTATGGCAATTATTCTTAATTTGAGTAATTTCTTAATTTTAAATTTGCAAAATTATAATAAAACTGGGCGGCCACAAAGCTTTGATCGCAAAAATTATCTATACTAATATATAAAGCTGAAGAGTTTGTTTGTTTGAACGCGCTAATCTCAGAAACTACAAGTGGGATTTGAAAAATTCTTTTTGCATTTGATAGCCCAACTCTTGAGGAAGGTTATAGGCTATATTTTATCCCAAAATTCCCACGGGATCAAAAAGTTACGCGGGTAAAACCGCGCGCGGTGGCTAGTACGTAATATATTATTACACTGTGAAAATCATAAGCGGAAGTAATAACTACACGAAAGCAAGTCTAATTATCTCAATCCTTAGGGCACGGCAAGTTCGGTAATAACCCGGGGTATCACCGCTCTTGTCCGTGGCTTCGACCCGTGACTCCATTCAGTTTCCGGCCGCGCGATCGTGACTGATACAACTAATCCAGATATTATCAGCCTAGTGGTGCAAGATATGGAGGGCTATTCACTAACTTGCTGCCGATGTGATTGAGTACTTCACGTAACTAGATGTTTTCAAGCGACTTCCAGTTCGTAAAGACCTATTGCGTATGAATTTATTATTCTATACTAATACTAGCTGACCCGGCAAACGTTGTTTTGCCATATAAATAAAAAAAAAATAGATATTGGCCGATTCTCATAGATACCGGATAAGCACAAAAAATTTCATCAAAATCGGTCAAGCCGTTTCGGAGGAGTATGGCAACGAAAACTGTGACACGAGAATTTTATATGTTAGAAGATATGAAGCTGAAGAGTTTGTTTTTTTTGTTTGTTTGTTTGAAGGCGCTAATCTCAGAAACTACCAGTGTGATTTAAAAAAATCTTTTTGCATTTCATAGCCCAACTCTTGAGGATCCCGAAAGGCTATATTTTATCCCGAAATTCCCACGGGATCAAAAGTTACGCGGGTAAAACCGCGCGCGGTGGCTAGTATATGGATAAAAATAGGTTAAGGGTGATTACAGGCTTTCTAAACAGCTGTAGTCATTTTGTACAACATCTTCATTTGTTGACGGTGGCGGAAGGCTGCAAACTGGACGGCAGCGACAGATACGATAGAAAGTATTGAGTTTGTATGAAACGCTGAGCGCCCACTGGTGTTGAAAACGGCCCAGATTCCCCGCGTCGCTACCCGCGCCGCTGTCGCTGCCATCCAGTTTGCAGCCTAAAGCAGGAGTCACCGTCAAAAAAGGCAAAGCCGCTTCAACCTGAAATAGGTACACCGTACTTCCGAAAACTGTTCACGTTTTTAAAATTGATCTACGTAAGGTTTAAAGAACTTTATTTCTCATAAGAACAAGTTACAGTTCACGACTGACGACGACTGGCTGGTGTAGCGGTAACATACATTGCCTTCTATGCCAGAGGTCCTGGGTTCGAATCCCGGCGGCGGCGGATATTTGTGTGATGAACACAGATATTAGTCGTCAAGTCATGGATGTTTATTTAAGTTTATTGTAATAAAAAATATGTATTTATTCAACATGTATGTGTATATATTTCTTAAGTACATATATCAGTTATCTAGTATCCATAACACAAGTTCTTTAAGAAACTTAATTTGGGCTAGATAATGTTGTGTGAGTGTCAGAAATATTTATTATTTATTATATTATTATTATTACTTAAAATGAGATACAATATTTTTTTTTACTTATAATTAAATAAGATGAAAGATTCCGTTGCTTCCTTAAAACAGTGTTTGATAGACAGTCATCATCAACCCTTATTTTTATGAATCTACTGCAGGAATCCCCCCCGAGTGATTTAGGTCGTCAACCCCCAAAGTTAATCGTCAATAATTTCAGCTAGTTGTATTAAAATAACTGTTTGCTTAGTTCTCTAAGCATATCTGTTAGCGACGTTCCTAAGTTTGTAAACATCACGAATTGCCCGTTTCTTTAGTTCAACTGTAGTTTAGATATCAACGGCATTTGAATAAAAGAGAATGCCGTATTTCATTAACCTATGAAACTAGCAAAAATAGACTCGTAGCACAGAAATCTAGTATTTATAAAGGCAATTATAGTATTATATAAAATATTTAAGTATGGCAAATTATTATATTACCTACTTAAAATCAGGGTGCAAAAGTTGAGCCCTGAGGCACGCCCATATAAACTTAAAAACGTATCTTAAAATATAAAATATTATTCAGTGTCCAAATTCTATCACATGCGACATTTAGATTAGGATAGTTAGAAATCATTATATTTATATACCTACAAATCCAAGGTTAACTAAGTTTTACCGCTCTGCTAAGTTCTGAAATATGGAGCTTAGAATTTATTCCATACAAAAATTTAAATATACTTTAAATAATGAAAAAATAAAATCCCCAAACAATCACACCAACTACATGGCCCCAAACTAAGCAGAGCTTGTGATATGGGATACCATGTAGCGAACTAGGGGGGAACCAAGAATATAAATAGATAAACACTCAGACACACGGAGCATTTCTTTTTCTTGTTCCGTGCGGGAATAGAACCCGCAACCACTGGCGTTTGAGACAGATAGGTTTACCCCATCGCCAAAGTGGTCGTCATAATAAGAAATCCTCATAATAGAAACATGAACTTCCGAACCACGCCGATCTGCAGCGAGAGAAGTTAGTGAATCACCCACTAACTCGCCGGCATTCATTGCGGGATTTATCCTAACCGCGGAGGTAACGCGCACGCGCACGATTCGCTCGTGTCAACGGTATTGCGCGCTCGGAGATGACGGCGAATGACATTAGCCTGCCTGCTCGTTGCAAGTAGGCCGAGAGATTTGTGCAATTGTATGGCAACGGGTAATATCACAGACATACATCTACATAGATAACGCAAGTATCGCGATTTTTATTGAAACCAAGTGTGTCAACTTTTTAACACTGTGATGTTACAGCTGATATATAGTGATGGGAAATAAAAAAAAAACGATCTAAAGACACCGATTGATGATATCGATTTACTAACAGACATACATATTATGCGCGGACTGACTTTAGCGGCGACCAACCTTGACGCTCGGGCGGGGTTCGGACACGCGAACATGCATTTGCGTTATCTATGTAGATGTATGTCTGTGCGTAATATCATGGAAAGCGGTGGTTAAATTTCGAATAAGCTCACGACGGTCGTGAACTACGGCTTTTGCTTGCGTCTGTTTTGGTTGGATAGAGCTGTTCGGTTTTGGTGTTTTCAACCGACTTCCAAAAGGAGGAGGGTCTCAATTCGCGTGTATGTTTTTTTTTGTGTCTTTGTTACACGATTTTTTGGACAATTATGAATCGATGTTGAATATTCTTGTTTCATATGATAGAGGATACTTCAGACGTGGTCCCGTATTCATCGAAATCGATTGAGTACTTCACAGAAAAGTTAAATTTTTTGAAAATATGTATACAGGGTCCGCGTAAAATAGACAATTATATTTTAATAGCAGATTAGGTATAGGATGAGTGGGTCCAAATTTCGATTTTTTTTTTTTTTAACTTTTTTCGTAAAGTGAAATTTCAAAATTGTTCTCTGTGAGTAAAATTTAAGATTAATCTAGATTTTATAACTATACACAATTAGATGGACACGTTTTCATTACTTGTTGTGTAGTCATAAACTACAGATCTTGGAACATTAATTTATGAAAAATATTTAAAAAAATATATTTTATTTTTCGTAATTATGACCCACTCATCAGTCTTAATCTGGAATTAAAATATTATTGACTATTATATGGCGACCCTATGTATGAATCGACGCATACATTGACGACCTTATACTTCAGCCAAAGTTTTGAAGAGAAGTCGGTTTTTTTAATGCTCTGCATTCGTTGATTATGGTTACTATCGTAGTAATAGTATGTAGTAGTAGGGATAATGTTTTATGGAATTGTAACTTACGCGTCGTTCGACAACGAGCTTTCAATTTTATATGAATTTTTATATTAAAACTGACGATAATTTATATCATAGAAATTAACAATGGCGAGTAAGTTTGTGCACTGTTCTACCTGAAAAATAAATAATTATTAAATGAACACTTTATTTAAAATATTTAGTAACGATAATTCTAAGTTTTTGCATTATCTGCGGAAGTATGAAAGATATGTAATTTAAGTTTTTTTGTGGGCGAAAGGCTGACCCCTTATCACTGCAATAGTCTCTCAGCATCATTATAATACCTTTGGTGTTCTGCCTACCCCATGAGGGATACAGGCGTGAAGTTATGTATTTTATTTATTTTTTAACAAGCAATAGATTCTTATTCTTAAAAAGTCTTCTTTTACTAGACGAAACCCTTATACCAGCAATTTAAACAATGCCCTAACAACATTGTATTCAGAGTTAGTCAACATTGTCAGACATTTGATGCATTGTAGACCCAAATGTTGAATAAAATATCATTCAAACAGCAACGTCCTTACAAAGAAAGAAATTAACTTTAAAACTCAAAATAACTTTCCTTCGTACCTTTAGCTGTGTCGGTGTTTCATCAAACATGTTAAAATCGATTTAAAATAAAAATGACATGTGGTTGTCATTAATATATTATTAATTTTAATAAGGTAGCAAACATCTGAAGATGTAAATTAAACATATATGTTTCTCGTGAACTAAATATGTAGTTATTTCATGAGTCCTGTGAACCTATCGTAAATAACTATGGATCCGAATGATCCCAGTTTGGTTCTAAGCTTATCAAGCGCCGACGATGTGTTAATGAATATTACCGCGTCAATTACATACTTGACCCTTAAAATTATAATTGCTCTTCATCAGATTTTAGGCAACATCAAAGTAATGTCTATTACATGTTATTAAAATTATAAATTAATGGGTGACACTGATCTAAGCTAAGAGCTAAGAGCAAAGGAAAACATAGAATGTGCCAGCGACTTCTCTTCCCGGGCATAAGTAGGTACTGTAAATGTCAGTTAAGGGAAAGAGTTTTTATTGGAGGCTTTTTGTGGGCGATAGGTATAGAACTTTGTTTTCAGGCTTCATTATTTCATTAAAAATAACTGGACCTTTCGACAGGTTTTCAGAGGTATTGGCTGTGGCTTAGGTAAATATGTAGCGGAAAGTTTAACTTCCGTGGTCAAACTTGCCCACTTGGGTATCGAATTGTATCTTTTTGTAATTGTATCGCATCTTTTTATATGCTTTTATTTGTATTTATCGTAACTCGCTTTTCATTAAGTACTTATTTGCTTATTTTTAAAAGGTGCCCCGACGATTTCTGTCTGTCTGAGCTTTGTCAACTCAAATACTACAGATCGGATGTCATTAGATAGTTTTTTTTTATGTTAGAATACGCTAAAATGTGGTAAAAATTGTTAAAAACTAAAAGAAAACTCAGGTGAAAGATGTGGGAAGCCGGGGTGGCAATTACTGTAATCTAAATCTCAAGCCTGCGGTCTTAGGCCCAACGCTGCTACGCGCGTACAGTAAGGAACGCGCTAGGCACGCGTAGGGCTTTTCTAGCTCCCGTGTGTACCTACTACACGCCCGTACATCGTTTTTCGATTTTAACCGAGTTTAAGTCAAATAGTAAGAGGTTAAGTATTCCATTGACATGACTGTACAAGCACAATAATCAAATTTTTGCGTCCGCGTGCCTTACGCGCGTACGATATGGACGTACGGTACACGCGTGACGCAGCGTTAGCCCTTAGCTCCTCTGTCTGCGTTTGAAGGCGACAAAGACCCGAGTCCACTGCTGCGGCCTGTTGCCACGCCGAACTGTCAAGGCGACCCGCTGACAACGCACTCCAACTGTGTCAAAGTTACGTCAATGTCAAGCGCCTGGTGTCGAGTTGTCGGCTCCATTTACTTAAGTCGGTGATTATGGAAAATTTTGCTGGATCCTTCGGTTTTCAAGTCTGTGAGTGGGCGAAAAAATGGCTGCTTCGTTGTTTATGGGCCTTGGGCGATTTTCCCTGTTCGGTTTCAGTAGTGATATGGTTGTTATTATTTAAGATTATAAACAGCAATGTTTGTCAAGTTTATTATTACTTTTCAACCGATTTCCAAAAAAGGAGGAGGTTCTCAATTCGTCTTTATGTTTTTTTTGTGTCTTACACGATATATAATTATGAATTGATTTTGAAAATTAGTGTTTCATATGATAGAGGATACTTCATAGTTGGTCCCATTTAAATTTCGTCGAAATCGGTTGAGTACTTCATTGAAAATTTCAAGAGAAATTTCGGAGAATGTTTACGTTGATGACATTATCAGCTCAGCCAAAGTTTTGACGTGAAGTCGGTTTTTTTAATGCTCTGCATTCGTTGATTATTTGTTTAATGTTCGAAAGTCATGAAAACTTCAAAAAAACATTTACTTTCAACGAATCTGATTTAACTAACCCTTGCTTGGAATCCCCAATGCTGTGTCTCATCTTCACTACTCATAGATTGAATTCAAACGGGGCACATGAAGAAAAACATATCCTTATAACTAATTGACTTTAATTACAGCAATCAGTTGAATAACGAAAATTCGCACCTTCATTATTCACCCTTTCCACCTTGCACGCACCTAAATTCATTTCATAGAGTGCCTACAATAACCACATGTCTGCAATCTTTCACTCAATTGAAATTCTATGGCTTTGTCACCACTCGGCAATCCCTTATATTACTTTTATTTATATTTTGCTCGTCACTACATAAAACATATTATTTGATAGTTTAGTTTGTGATAAGACTGACGTGGCTTAAGACAAACCTCATTATTCAAACTAATCGATTGTATATTCCGTCTACATTACATGTTGCGAACTTATTTCTTAAAAGATTGATAAAGTAAAAAAGATTCTCATTAAAGTGAGCACACGTAGGCGCTTATCACCAAAATATATCATTTACACAAATATATGTTAAACGACCTGATTATATTAATGTTTTGTTTATAGCACGGACTAATCTCAAAGGTGGTCCCGTACAACGCTTTATTTGGTTTTTTGTATTCTTTACTCATCATCACAACTCTTTCTAATGAGCCCACTGCAGGGCTATGAGTCTCTCCCTTGGATGACGAGGAGGTATAGGCCATAATCCACCAAGCTGGCCCAGTGCTGGGTGGTGGATGTCAGAATTTTCAGGGCGCCGAAAATGGCTTCTGACAAACCCTAACGACTACTGTATAAGTGTATACAGCACCCGGGACCGACTGCTTGACGTGCCCTCCGAAGCACGGAATTCTTTAATCAATATCAAAAAATAATTATGTGAGCCGTGTGATTAAAAACTCAATATGTGCATGGAATTAATTAGTTTTAGGGTCCTATGCGCTCCGTCTTCGGTGCCCCTGAATAGATCTGCTCTGCTCCACATAGAAGGGATTGATAGTATAGGCATTGTAGTCGCTGGCAAAGTAGCGGCACAGTATAGGTATCTATAGTAATTCAACTTCATACAAACGGACGAAACGCTAGCTTTACCTACGCGGCTCGATCTCGGCATGTGCTCGGCATACGGCCAGTCGCGGGTGTCTGCCGAAACAATTGTTGATTGAGCTTTACGTTAATATGTGGATTGTTTATTCTTCAATATTTAATAATAAATTTTTTCGTACGTCTCAGTCGAGGCGCAAGTATTTTTCGGTAGCTATAGCGGTATATAGTATATAGGCGGTCTTATAGCCTTGTTATTCAAACGTAAACATAGTTTTTTGACATAAAACGTATTTTTGTTGAACACTTCCTATTCAATTCACAAAGTATTTTATTTGTTTATATAAAAATATATATTTACAGTCACAAAACTAAATGGAAGTAAACCCAAAGTAGGTAAATGTAATTTAAATACTGAAGGTGGGCAGCCCTACCACATGTGAACGGACCGCGGCGCAGTAGGCATTTATTTCAAAGACGCGGCCGAGTTGAATTACTTGTAGATATTGTTCTGTGGTAGCGGCTAACGGCTTTACATCTAACGTCCTAGGGTCGCCTGCGACACTTTAAATTTAATTTATTTTATTGTTAAGCTATAGTAATTTATAACCTTGTTTTCATTTTAATATGAATATTGTAATTCCTTCTTGATAACCTAGCTTTGTTTTATGTAAAGTTTATAAGTAGATTAAAGTTATTAAGTAATGCTGTGCTCACAATTGTTAGGTAGGTACTGTAGCGACCTTTCCGGGATCGACAGGTAGAGGCGATACTTTCGAATTACTAAATTTATAAAAGAAACAGCTAGAATGCGTGAGACTTAAAAATTTATTGTTATCACTTTTTTCGGACGCTCACTGGGGAATGACAATCAAAATATCAGTCTACTTGACATCCTGAAGGTTCTTAATTTTAAATTAATTATTATGCTATCAAAATATTTCCAGCCAGTGGAATGGTTCGAGTCCGAATTCCACAGTACCGATCTAGCTTTAATAATTAAGTTCCTTATTATAACCTTTACATATTTTTTACTGATCGATACCTGAAGAGATAGGTATCCTTCCTACTCATTTGCCCCATGTCATTTGGGAGGCTGATGAAA
Organism: Stenoptilia bipunctidactyla; assembly: GCA_944452665.1. Classification (NCBI taxonomy): domain Eukaryota; kingdom Metazoa; phylum Arthropoda; class Insecta; order Lepidoptera; family Pterophoridae; genus Stenoptilia; species Stenoptilia bipunctidactyla. The sequence continues at coordinate 22,382,893 of OX101740.1, read as the reverse complement.
GATCGTGAATTTAATTGATTAGGATCAATACTAAACAAATCAAATTATCTACAAAAAACATATTACCTAGTTTATTGCCATATCATATTACGGTTAACCTAAATTTGATTAAAATAAAGCCAATGAAATTGTTTGTACTGTTATGCATAGTTTAATTGTGCACTTTTGAAATTAATTACTTATAGTTTTTTTCGTATGAATTAACTACGTCCATTCATAATGAACATCAACAAGGCGTACACGGTTCCGTGCTGCGCTTGCGCAGTTTTTCTTTATTTTTACTTCAAAAAAAAATCTGATATTCATACATCATTATCAAGCCCAAATTCAGTTTCTTAAAGAACATGTGTTATGGATAGAAAACGTATAATAAACTTGAGAAATATGCAAACATACATATTGAAAATATTAGTATTATTTTTTATAAAATAGACAATAAACCTATAATAAACATCTATGACGTGACTGCTAATATCTGTGTTCATCACACAAATATCCGTCGCGGCCGGGATTCGAACCTGTAGCCTGTAGCAGGTAACATTACCACTACACCAGCCAGTTGTCTCATTTAATATACTTGATTAATAAGTGATTACAATAATATTTTTTTTATGTAGAGTATTGTAATCAACCCTATAAAATAAGCATAGATTTGCTAATTGCGGCAAAGGGCGTGTGCGTTGGATTTGCAAACGATTCGCGTGCGCACGCAACTTGCGCACGCGTTCATCAATTAGACACTGATTTATGCTGCCAGTGTGAACGCTCATTATGAAGTTATCAGGCGATGCTCATGTCAGTTGTGATATATTTCAGGAAATATGGAATATTTCGCCGACTGTACTTCATGGCAAAGTAAGCAGTGTAATGTTTTGCTAGGCTGCATGCGTAGTATTATGATAGTGGCTAAGATTTAAGTTATGCTGATTTTTGTTGATGTTTTTGGTTATTGATAAAATATGCTTTAACAACGAGATCTATTGCCAGGGAATTTCTTATTTCAGAAAATTACTTTATTTGCTAACAGTCATATATCGATGAACTCTATTTACGGTTCGAGGCGCCCAGAAGTTATCTTTGGTGAAAAAAATATAAGTATGTATATATATATATGTATCCGTTGCCAAGCATATAGGGCTTTAGGCATCTTTAGGGCAAGATATCTGTGTTAATAATTTCCTACAATTATTTATTTATATTATTATTGTGTGCCTTTCGTAAATACTTCACTAAATAAGACATGATATTTGCCTAAAACTTTTTAAAAACTTGTACCCAAACTTCTCCAAAAAATTTCCCTAACTCCGTGTACCAGATATAACAGACCGGCTGATCGCCATGGGGTTCCCGGCGGAGCGGCTGGAGGGAGTCTACCGGAACCACATCGACGAGGTTTACAGGTTCCTGGAGCAGATGCATCACGACCACTACAAGATTTACAATCTGTGCTCCGAGCGCTCGTATGACTCGAGCAGGTTTCATGAACGGGTGAGTTGGTTTTTGTTTTATCGATGACGTGACGAATAAGTTTCTCTTTTTATCAACCGACTTCAAAAAAAGAAGGAGGTACAGAAGCCAGTAGATCAAGCGTTATATTACCTGTCGAATTTCCCCAACCAATTTTAACTTAATGTCGAGGGCATAGAGTTCCTTCTGTACCTACTCAATTCGTCGGTATGTTTTTTTTAATGTTTGTTACATCATATCCTTTGACCAGGTAAACCGATCTTTATGATTCTTGATGTGATAGAGTATACTTACGATATGGTCCCATATAAATTTCATCGAAATCGATTGAGTACTTCATGTTTGTTTTAAATATGTATGAATTCGGAGATCGTTTACCTTGACGACCTTCTTCAGCCAGTTTTGACGTGAACTCGGGTGTTTTAATGCTCTGCATTTGTTGATTATTTATCGGTGATTAATCCCGCATTGGACCTCAATCTCACCTGATGGTCTCACAATCTCACCGTGGATGAGGTCGAAAATGAAAACATACGGGTTAAGGAAGGAACTGGAAAATGAAAAATGAAAATGAAAACTTTTTATTCGTAGTAGGTAATTTTATACACTTTACGAACGTCAAACGCTGGATGAGGGCGGCGCGGGTCCGGACGACATGACGAATCCTGGGGGAGGTCTCCGTCGTGAAGTGTGCATCTCTCGGCTCATGAAGATAATGATGGCCCATTATCCACCAATGTCTTGGTGTTTGCTGGCTCTTCATAAAGCATGCCGGAACACATCACCACTCGGTGATATTTGGCGGCAGATTTTTATATGAAGGGTTAACCCTGTAGGGTTCCTATCAACGAGTGGGGTGTCACTCGTTGGTCATTCTATCGGCAGGCTTATCCAGAGGCGGAAGGGCTGTTTTAAGCCGATACAGCTTTGCGGGTAATGGAAATTATTGAAAAAAAATAATTGACGAAATCGGATATTTGTTTTAAACTTATTGAGTTCTCGATATTTCGCCATTGTTATTAGTGCCGTTATTTAGAGTTCCTAACATCGAGAAGTGTAAAATTAAAAGTTATGGTAATTCGAAAAACACGTTTCTCCGGAGCGTATCAGCTTGAAAGAGGAATAAAAAGCCTATCCTTGCAAAGGTTTATAACATAACGAAGGATTTCTAAGAAAAAAAGGATATAATTAACTGTTTCACTCCGAAATTCCATAAAACCGAGGATTCCGTGATACCAGCGCGTCAACTTGTAAAATACCCAGTCTGTATGTCGTCAGTCACTTGAGCTCGTAAAGCCCGAGGCACACCGAGCATTGCAATCACCTCATTGCAACGATCCGCGCGTACGCAGTGCGTCAACTCGTTGCGACTTGAGGAATGGAGTGCGATAAACGGTTGACGTGATTGCGAGTTACTAAATGAAACTTTATATTATCTTTTAGTATTGTGAGTTTTATAAGCGACTTGTATAGGTTTGTCAAATAAAAGGTTTTTTAGAACCGAATTTTATCAAGTTTCATTATTTTTAACATTAGTAGTCGTGCGTTGGCCAGTTTTCTCGTGCCACTTTTGATCCCTTGAGAATCTCATTAAATATCCTTAGTCAAGATCTGAGCTCTCAATACCTATGTAATATTTTCAACCGACTTCCAAAATGAGGAGGTTCTCATTTCGTGTGTATGTTTTTTGTTTCTTTGTTACACGATATTTCGGACAATTATGAATAGATTATAAAAACTCATTGTTTCATAATGATAGTATCCTTTATAGTTAGCTACAAATAAATTTCATCGAAATTGATTGTGTACTTTTCATCATAGAAAATTTTCAAATTATGTCTGAATTCGGAGAATGTTTACCTTGACGACGTTATAATTCAGCCAAAGTTTTTACGTGAAGTCGTTTTTTTAATGCTCTGCATTCGTTTACTATTGTCATAACTTATTTCATATTTTCACATCGGTAATAATTTCTCTATTTCATATTCAAAAGTACGAGATTAGTGCGCTTATAAAAACAAACGTAGAGTATGTCAGGTTTATTATTTACGAGTTGTGGGTAGGTATAGGTACCTAGATGAAAGAACGCAAAATCAAGTGTGAGGACTAGAAGAATTACTATCTAAATTTTAAACATCAACTCATTTAAAGTGCAATAGCGAGCGACGCACGCGCGCGGTGCGCCCCCGTCCTACCCGCACTCGCGCCTCGCACGTGCGCACTCAATGGCAGCGCTCAGTATCACTTCATCGGAAACGCACTCGCTAATCCAAGAACCCATTGAACAGATAGCTAATAAACATATCAATAGACAAACCTCAGGGTCGTGCGACTTTGTATTCTCTGTCAGTATCCTTGAAGTCGAATTTCCTACATATGTTACTAGTGGAAACTATCGAATTTGGAGTCCACTTATTTCGTTGCTTTGGACTTGTAACTCATCAAAAATTCCTGTACTTAGAAGTAGCCTCCTCATAAATAATGCCGGAACACATCATTATCGGCCCGAAAAAAAGCAAAAAAACTTGGAAAATTCATAAGTTAAAAACTTCGGAAAGAAATTCGGGGAAAAAAACCCTTGAAACTTTTATTTCAATATATTTTACTTTTGTTGGTTAGCCAGGAAATATTGAAGAATTTTTTCGTTCTTCTACATTTTTCCATACGCATATGGTTTAATTAAATATATGTGTGCAAAAAATAATATGTGGCATACAAAAATTCGTTACAGGCAAAATCAATTAGGTACCTATATGAGATAATCCACTTCTCCCTCAATTCGTACTCACGGCTTCAGAGTTACCATAGATACCATTGTTCTGATATTTACTAGTCGCCAAATATATGATATTTACTAGTCTAAGTATGGGCAGCAGATCTCTCGAGTCTTGTGGACGCATGGTTTTTGTTCCGCGGTAGTTCTCATTTCGCCGGCGGCCGAAAATGTTTGATTTTCAATCCGATCAGCTTAGAGACCAAACTTTTAAGCTATTGCATAGCTTCTATCGCGGGCCTTGAGCGTGGGGAACGAATCCAGAAATTCCGTAACGAAAAAAACCTAACACCCCCCCCCCACTCCGACCGGCACTTTGCGGTGATACTTTGATTTCATAACTTTACATGCGGGCTTTAATACACAATCAGCGCCATCTACTAGGAACTTGTGGAACTTCATATTAGATCAAACATTACTGCATTAATAAAATAAATAAATAATTATAATTGCATAAGTTGATAAAAAATGCTATGCAATAGCTTTACCGCGGCAGTCTCCGAGTTTTTAAACTGCTGTAGTTTACTAGCACAATACATTTTGGTAAGTGCGCGAATGCACTGTTTGAACAAACAGACGCAGACAGAACTTAATCCGTATGTGGTAGATATTCCGAAAAGTCGAACTAAGCGCTTTGACAGTTCCTATTTGATACAAGTCACCACGGTTTGTAATGAACTGCCTGCGTCTATTTTCCCTGACCAGTATAGTCCCAGTACTTTTAAGGTTTCTCGTTGTGTCATGGAAGACAAACGTCCCATCCATACATTATAAAAAAACAATATCTATCTAGATTCTCTAATTTTGTCGTGTGCTTATAATACAACCTAAAGGTCACACATTGGCGTATTCATATTACGCGTATTTTAATTACAACAATAATTATCATTTATACCCAGTTTATACTTTCGTCTCTGTGGTTTCGTTGTGTTATTTTACCATCTAATAAAGATTGATGATAAAACTCAGTAATTAATAGAACAATCATATGAATGCGTGTTCGATATTTAAAATCATACCTCGTGGCTTTCACACTTAGCATGAAAATGTCCGAGTGAGGTAGGTGTCGTACACGTGTTGGTAGATTACATGCGCGTGGGCATTTGTTTGTATTGATGTTGTCAAACGAGTCCAGAACATTCTGTTTGTTCAGGGATTTTTTGTTGTTGATCCTGATGATTGATGGTAAATAAATACTTCGTAGTTTATACTCCACGTGGCCTAGGTTAAGGTTATAATATCTCCTGTAGTAGAAAATCATTTTACACCGACTTCATTAGAACTTAATTAAGATCCTTAATTCGCTTGAGTTTTTTAACCGGCGTAAAAAAAAGGCGGAGGTAGGTACTCAATTCGTCTGTATGTTTTTTTTTTTGAAATGTTTGTTACTTCATAACTTTTGACTGAGTGAACCGATTTTGATGATATCTCCCATTTGGTCCCATATACATTTCATCGAAATCGATTGAGTGCTTCATGAAAAATTTCAAATATGTATGAATTCGAAGATCGTTTACCTTGACGACCTTATAGACCTTATTCAGCCAAAGTTTTGACGTGAAGTCAGTGCTTTAATGCTATGCATTCGTTGATTATTACGCAATTATTTTGTCAATTATAAATCAGTTTTTGTGATCTGGTTTCCCATATAAATTGCATCAAAATCTATAAAATACTGCTTCAAAAAATAGCAGATAGAAATGTATACGTCGCGTCGATTCCCGTTGTATTCAGCTATAAGATATGTGTAATTCCATGTTATCCCTACATGGTGTGCAATTTCACCATAATTCGACAAGCCAATACCGCGTGAGGTTACATACAACCATCCATCTTCACAAACGTTCACGCTTACGAGTAACATGAGTAAGATTCACGCTCGGACCGGGCCCCTGATTTATTTATAATGCAGTCCAATTAATTTAACGCTTGCATGACATTAATTGATTAATTTATACGTTTCCTCGAGTTATAAATATTAATTGTAAATTATCGAATCGATGAGTCATTTTGTCTGATCGACTGAGGTTTAGTTTACGTATAGTAATGAATAATGATAAAATAGCGTTTCGTACGAGGGAATTAGATATATAATAACTATTTTTGTACATTCAATACAAAGATAAATTTTAACATAGATACCTACGGATGGGATTTGCGGAATTTTTTTGGCGGATGGCGCAGCGGTTCATATTATAATTTGTACCTGTGTCGTATAGTATCACTTAATCAGGTCTTATTAAAACTTCACGTCAAAACTTCGGCTGAATTATACGGTCGTCCGTAAATATGCTCAGATTTATATATAATTATATATTTTTTTCAAAAATGTAATATTTTTCCATAAGTACTTAAACGATTACGACGAAATTCCTATGGGAACACCTCTGAAGTATCCACTTTCATATGAAACAAGAATATTCAACATCGATTCATGATTGTCCAAAAAATCGTCTAACAAAGACACAAAAAAACATACACACGAACTGAGAACCTCCTCCTTTTTTAAGTCGGTTGAAAAAAAATTGTCAATCTACTTTTAAAACGAGATTTTATTTAAAAACAAAACATAAGATATAAAGAGAAATAAAAGGTTTAAGGCGAGGATTTTCGACCACAGTAGGCATCAACGCTATATGGGACTGCGTGGCGGGCAGTCGCGTAAATGAACACGTCAGCGCACAGAAATGTCACAGTATAATTAATAGCAGTAATATAGTAGTACTATACCTATGGTGTGCCTTGTTATACGAAATTCGTTTCTACGATGACTAAAACTTATGTCAAGGATGATATAATAGAATCTATATTTTTTATTTATCTGGATTTAGTATTGCGATACCTATACTTACTATTTTATTTTTTTATAAATATTGTAATTGCCATTTTATAGATGAAATCTTTTAAAATTTATATCCTTACTGAATTCTGTTGTGAAAATCGTGCTATTTTGACTTGAAAGTATATCGTGACGTTAATTTATAACTTTCATAAATTATTTGTTCCAAAATTCATTAAAATTAGATAAGTAGGTAGTTGAGATCTTTTACGTAAGCTTTTATCTCTCATTCCAATCCAATAGGGCTGGTGTTTGAAAAAAAGTAGGGTTTGGGAGCTATTTTCATTACTCATTTTCTACAAATCGGTCGGATGGTTTGGCTGAAATAAAGGAACAGAAAGATAGACTTTCGCATTTATTATTTAGTATGGATCCGTTATTTAGTCACTACAACACGAGTTAATTTGAGCTAAATAATGTAATGTGAATGTTTATTTTATTTTATTTTATTTGGAAAACAAACAGTGATACAATAACATACAAATAACAAGAACAATCACTACACACCATTTAAATGTTTTCGCATGTAAAATCTAAGTGTTAGTTGCATCGAGGTATGGATACATGAAATTAGTAATTAAATCCAAAAGATAGTAACAAGTATAACAAAGGGGAAAAAAATTTAAAAACAAAAAAATATATATATGAAATTAACTTAATTAAACACAATGAAATATTGAAATATTATTATGGAAACGCATTCAGCCACTGATCAGCAAGTTTATTTTTAATCATATTTGAAGATGTAATAAATAAATCGAAATCAGGATAGTCAGCCATCCTATTTATAAACTTAGGAGATCTAATGAAGAAGGAGCGTTGTCTGTAATTACTTGCGCTTCGTGGGATTTGCAAGATATTACCTAACAGGTTACTTCTCACTGACCTAAGCGGAATTTTCAAATTAATTTGTGATAATAAGTAAGGAGAATCGATTTTTGATTGAGCGATTTTTACAAAAAATGTTATATCTGCTATTTGACGCCGTTGCTCGAGAGGTAAAATATGATGCCGCCTGCACCTGCTCTCATAATTTATATCATATTTACCGCACTTAAATTGAAGATATCGCATAAAACGAGTTTGTACTCTTTCCAGTCGATCAATATGCACTGAGTAACGCGGGTTCCAAACCTGAGAACAATATTCAAGAGAACTTCGAACAAATGAACAATAGAGTATTTTTATGACCTTAATGTTAGAAAACTGTGAGGATAGAGTCTTAATAAACCCTAGAGCTCGCTTAGCTGATTTGACGATATGATTAATATGCTTGTCGTAATGTAGCTTGCTGTCATGTATGACTCCAAGATCCCTGATTTCATCAACAAGCTTAAGCTGGAATTCCTTAAGTTTATAATCAAATTTTATAGGTTTAAATTTACGGGTAAAGGTCATTGCATAACATTTAGAAACGTTTAGGTCTAGCTTATTTTTCAAACAATATGATTCGAATCTTACCAAATCATCTTGCAGAAGCCGACAGTCATTGTAACAACTAATTTTATTAAAGATTTTAGTGTCGTCGGCATAGAGAAGGAATTTGGAATGTAAGAAACATGATTTTACGTCGTTGACAAATATATTAAATAATAAAGGCCCCAGCAATGACCCCTGCGGGACTCCCGAGGGAACAATATTCCAGGAAGACATAAAACCCTTAACAACCACTCTTTGGGAGCGATTTTCTAGATATGATGATAACCATCTATATAGATTTCCATGAATTCCTGCAGCTAGGAGCTTTTGCAATAGAATATTATGATCCAATCTGTCGAAGGCTTTACTGAAGTCAGTAAAAATGGCGTCAACTTGACCGCCTGCATCCATGTTGGAAGTTAAATACTCAGTAAATGTAATTAAATTAGAGTTAGTTGATCTTTGTTTAAGAAAGCCGTGCTGTTCAGTTATAAATGTTGATTTTAGGGAATTGTAAAGTTGCTCATGAATTATACGCTCAAAAATTTTTGCAAAAATACAGAGCTTAGATATAGGTCTATAATTTTTTATTTCACTTTTATTTCCACTCTTGTAAACGGGTGTGATAAAAGCTGACTTCCATATTTGAGGAACAATTCCTTCATCTAATGACTTTTGAAAGATAATTGTTAACGGAACTGCTAGATAATGATGACATTTAGCTATCAACAGTGGTGAAATATTATCAGGTCCCGGGCCTTTATTGAGGTCAACTGATTTCAGTAATCTAGATACAACTGCGAAGTTTATCTCGATATTACCGATTGCGTTATTGGATTGAGGATAATCATTAGTAGAGTGGTATGTGTTTTGCTGCTGGTTCTGTGTAAGGTCGAGATAACTAGATTGGAAATATTCAGCAAAACACTCACAAATACTAATGCCACAATCAGCAACACGCCCTTCATATGTAAGGGAGGATGGTAACGAGTTTGAGCCTGACTTATTAGATTTGACATAAGTCCAAAACTTTTTTGGGTTCTCGGTTATCGTCTTTTCCATGTTTTCAATGTATGCCTTGTACAGAGTATCTTCTAAGGTTTTAGCTCTTTTCCTAAGTAATGAAAATGTTTCGTAATCACAGGAATTACCGTATGTATTGTATTTGTGTAAGAATTTAAATTTTTCTTTAAGTAGTTTCTTTAATGGTGAGGAATACCAAGGGGGAAATACTTTCGTATTGCAATGTTTTTTTGGTACGTATTTATTTATAAGATCATAAAGCTGACAATAAAAATAATCAACAGCATCCTCCAATGACTTAGCAGTTAAAATATCTTCCCACATGATGTTTGATAATTCTGCCACATGTTGCCACATCTTGCACACGTGAACATTCTGATAACAGCCCAAGCACCAAGAAAAAAATATATGTTTGAATATCTTTGGAGCAGCTAAGTGTGCCAGAGATAGGCGAGCGTATCAAATAAAGCCAAGCACTGACGTCATATAGCGTAGTCTTAACCAAGCAAAGCATGTAAGACAAAAATGCAGGAAAAAAAAATTTTTTTTTTTAAATCCACTACCATGCAACTCAGCGATAGAAATTACGATATCGCCAAACTGTCGTAAGTTTGCTTCAACATCGGAGTAGGAGGCCGGGGCATAAGAATGCAGTGCCTTATTTCGTAGTCACGCTTCAATGTCTCAATGGTCGAGCGGTCCCAGCGTCGCCTCCCAAGGCAATCGATCCAAGACTTTCGGGTTCGAGACCCACGGAACGTCAATAATTTAATTTTTCAATAGTGATTTTTAAGATCTTCTCACCAAGCACCGATGGTAGGTGTATACTGCACAGACCGCAGACGCAGCTCAGCAAGCAGGACGGAGCTATACAAACTCCAAGATGGCGACGACGGTATATGGGCTTCTTCACAAGATAGTAAGAGAGGCACCGATGTTTTCACAATTTAGAACTCGAACAACAAACTTAAAAATATTTATAATTTCGAATACAAAAAGCACGTCCACTCTCCGCGATGTTGAATGATATGTGTATGTTACAAATAATTAATTTTTTTATGAAATGAAATTCAATCCACCCCTTCGGAATGTGCACCTGTTTACACGAAGTAGTAAATTTGTAGTAGTTAATTATATCAAAAAAATAGTAATGTATGATTATATTCTTAAACTAGCTGTCCCCGCGGCTCCGCTCGCGATAATTTCGGGATAAAAAGTATCGTATGTTACTTCTAGTACCTCTCATGATTCGTCGAGTAGCTTTTGCGTGAAAGCTGAACAAATATACACTCTTTCATATTTATAATATTAGTAAGGATAACGATTGACATTTCATAATATTTGCCAATTAATTGTTTAGATCACTTTCACATGAGGCTTAAGTATCTATGGAACGAAAATCCTTCAGCGCAAAACTTCCGAGTAAACTATATTGAAAGTTGACCCGTCCGGCACGTGAACATGAAGATTTCTAGAACTGCTAGCCCGGGAAAGAGCGACGTATAACTGACCATGCGAGAAACAACTGACACCGAGATCTACTCCAGCAACACGAAAAGTCTGCCCTTGAGCCTTATTAATTGTCATTGCAAAACACACCGATACTGGGAATTGCGTTCTTTTAAATTGGAAATCTAAGTGCCTGTTTAAACTAAAATATCCAAATAGAATTAAACCCAGAAATACGTACAACTTACAACAGTAAAAGAAATGAAAATAAAGCTGAAACGCCTGTGCAATGCTATTTACCTATACCTACTTCACTGGAAAATAAATACCTATAAATACAATAATTAATAAAAAGTACCTACGCTTTTACCTAAAAAATCCAAAAAAAACTGAACATAAATTAGCCAAAATTTGGAATTTGACCGAATATTTAAACACTACCAAAACAACTAATACCTATTTTATAAAATAACAACAAAAGAAATTCAAATACACTATTTAAAGATTAAAAGTCGCGCTGATCAATAAAGTCGAACGCTCTGAACGCATCAACAGCCAAATATTGAAGCTTGAATTATGAAGCTTGCGCTCGCCTCCCACCTTTTTATACCCTACCGCCGCGAGCCGAGCCGCGTCGAGCGCGGCAACCGTTACGCAAAAATAATCCTTATATCATTCAGTATTCACGCGCGATGGGTTATTAGCGTATTTCATGTATAAGTTTGGTGTTTCTATACCGATTTTTATGATTCTTTTTTTGTTGAATAGGTAATAATGTAATTTTTTTTAAATTAAGGATGAGTGAGAGTATTATAAACGTAAGAGTAAACAAATATAATCAGAAAGCTCCGAACTGCTAAGCTATCGGGATTTACACGTGTTATTGTGAGTCAACCATAAAATATAGACATATACTGTTGTGGGATATTTTTTATATAATTTTATGAAGAATATTTCTGTCATACATGCTCTAACCATTAAGGCTGCACACGCGACGGAAGCTTAAAAAATGAAGTAACTTCTCCCGTTTTTCCAACATTTCCCTTCACTGCTCTGCTCCTTTTGATTGTAGCGTGATAATAAGTATACTATAACCTGCCCAGGAGTATGAAAAATAATTTTGTCAAGTTTCGTTAAAATCCGTCGAGTAGTTTTTGTTTCTATAAGGAACATACAGACAGACAGACAAAAATTTTACTGATTGCATTTTTGGCATCAGTATCGATCACTAATCACCCCCTGATAGTTATTTTGAAAAAAATATTACATGTACAGAATTGACCTCTCTACAGATTTATTATAAGTATAGATGTCTATGTATCGTCATAATGTATAAGCCGTCTAATCTATAAAGCCGAAGGGTTTGTCTGTTTGAACTTTGAACTAGATTATTCGTGAAAGAACCGATCAGATATAATTTAATGTTACTAAAGTTGATGCATAAAGGTCCAAAACACTATATTTTTGAAAAACATAGCATATGAAAGTTTAACCACAAAATACATAAAAGGTGACCAATTTAAACTAACTCTTAACACTGTGAAATTATAACTATCTGGAATCATAATTTCAACACACAGGAAAATTGGTGGTAGATGCCATCTACATTCCCTTTCAAGAACGAAGTAAGTACTTTTTATATATTAATAACTAGGTACATCAAAAGAATTGTAGGTGGCAGCATTACTCAAAAACATATTTGTTGAAATTATAAAGATACCAAACTCATTTGATATCTGGAACTTTTGAAATAGAGTCTATTTTACTCGTGACGAAAATAAATACAAGAAGGTATTTTAACGGACAGACATTTTCAATCCATTATTTTATTTGACGTTTAAGTACAGGCAAAGCAATATTATTTGAACGTAACCCATTCAAACAAATTAACTAACAAATTAAATGATATTCTTTTCGATATTAATAACTAATACCCATCTTAATCTCACCATCAGTGCTAATGTCTTATCAGCACTCATCAGTGCCTATAAATTACCATTAGTACCTATCAGTAGTTACCCATCTGCACCGATAAACACCTATGAGAAGCCATCAGCACCTATCAGCACATCTGAGCACCCAACCTATCAGTACTCAACAGCATCTATCAGCAACCATCATTACCCATCAGCACCTGTCAGCATCCATCAGTTACAATCGTCACCTATCAGTAACTATCAGCACCCATCAGCATCTATCAGCACACATCAAAAAGAACACCTCTATAATATACAACTTTGCATAGGTGTTTTTTAATACTTATATAATACTAGCTTTATCCCGCAACTTCGTATGCGCTTAACTACCCTTCTCGTGGAAATTTCAGAAACTATACAACCAGACACCCACTGAAAGAACCTTTATACCAAGTATCACACCCATGCACTCAAGGAATAAGTTTTTTCCATACAAACTAAAAATCATATATTTCCCGTGCCCGTGGGAATTTTGGGAATTTTTTTCGTAGCACAACCAGTCACTCTTTGAAGAACCTTCATGCCAAGTATCACATCCATACGCTCAAGGAATAAGATTTTTCACACAAACTAAAAAGTCCAACCCCTTCCCGTGGGAATTTCGGGAATTCCTTCCATAATACAAACAGACACTTATTGAGGAACCTTTATATCAAATATCACATCCGTGCACTCAAGGGATGGGATTTTTTCGTACAAACTAAAACATCATATATTTCCCGTTCCCGTGGGAATTTCGAGAATTTCTTTCATAACACAACCAGATACACATTAAAAAACCTTTACACCAAGTTTCACATCGGTGCACTTAAGGAATAAGATTTTTCACACATACTAAAAAGTCCAACCCTTTCTCGTGGGAACTTCGGGAATTCCTTCCATAATACAAACAGACACTTATTGAGGAACCTTTATATCAAATATTACATCCGTGCACTCAAGGGATGGGTTTTTTCATACAAACTAAAACATCAAATATTTCCCGTTCCCGTGAGAATTTCGGGAATTCCTTTCATAACACAACCAGACACAGATTGAAAAACCTTTACACCAAATTTCACATCGGTGCACTTAAGGAATAAGATTTTTCATACAAACTAAAAAATCCTATATTTCCCGTTCCCGTGGGAATTTCGGGAATTCCTTCCTTAGTGCACCCCTACATCTCCTAAAGAATGAATTTTCCAAATTTCAGCTCTCTACGCCCAGTAGTTACGGCTGTACGTTGTCTGTCAGTCACTCAGTCACTCAGTACCTCAGTACCTCAGTCAGTAACGGAACAGTTTTATATAGATTATATATCCCATAACTTTGAGGTTTTTTCCCTTACTTAAAAAATAATACTTTTTGCCAAAGAATATGTGGTTCAAAAGTGCATACTTTCCAAGATATCCTCGGTCTTAATATAATGAGTTCTAAAATATCACCCGTGTAACATCTCATCCACTCAATAGACGCGTGTCACTGAAGTCATACAATAAACAACAAAAACATTTTAAACGTTGAGGAAAGTTGCATACAATGTACACCGCAAAACGTCGCAAACTGTACCTACCTGTGCATAGCGATAAAAAAGGAGTAGAAAACGCCACGTTGTCATACTTCGCATAAAGTTATTTTTGACTTAATTGAATTATTTTGCATGAAAAATAAAAACCAAAAGAAAATTGAAAAATTATTCACATGTTATTTGATTCTATTACATGGCCCCATCAAGACCCTAGAGTTATGGGAAATCAAGCAGAACATATTGTACATAATATACATGGCAATTTTTTTTAATGTCATTTGGGGGTAAAGTTTTCTTAATAATAGAGATAGCAAATTCTACTCCATAAAACATTTCTTTATTTTAGGAAAAATTAAAACTGTATTCATAGAGTTTTCAAAAACTCGCTTCTTCACCCAGGAATCGAACCGACTTAAATCTAAAAATGAAGATTTCATGGTTTTCCTTTCAATGAATTAACCTAGTATATGAGAGAGATTTTATTCTTGTGATTGGCTCTAACGAACCACACAATAAAATTACAGGGTGTCATTTTTACAGATTTTAGTCGGTTTGAATCCCAGGTGAAACGAGTGAATTCTTAAAAATCTTTGAATGCGGTTTTATTTCTGTTGAATAATAAAGGACAGTTTCTTTGGAGTAAATTTTGCTATCTCTTCTTTAGAGTACTTTCCCTACAGATGGCATTAAAAATTACACCCTGTATGTTTATCGATGTGCACCTATCAGTATCTACGTTGGAATTGATGTGGAGGGGCAGCCCACAAGAATGCGTTAATATTAACCCTGTATACGTACGTATAGAATAATAATCCTCCTTTTGTTTTCGTCGGGTGATTACGTAAGAAAAGATTTATCGCAAAAAAATTATATGCTTTTTTGCACTTGTTGTCTAATAAACTTAAAAAAAAATATCAGAAACAAGTTTTTAGCTCTATATTCAGAAGTGATAATTGTTTATAATACTCCTTTAATTTATCAATCAAAATATAAAATGTGACTTAACAAAAATTAAATAATTAAATTGTCGTACTGTTATGTGTACGCTATGGTCAAAAAGACGATCAATTACGCGGGAAAATCGGGAGCAAAAGCGACACAGGTCCTACCTCCATGACGCCTCGCGTGGTACTGAATTGTATCGCACCGTCGTCTTTATTATATTATATTATATTAGAAAAAATAGAACGGTTTAAGAAAGAAATTATCCAAATAAATTAATTTTATGCTACATTACCAATATTATGACAAGTTTTTGTAAGTATAAGTTTGATATTCTCTTAGAATATCGGAAAATCACTTAAAATTTTCATCTTTTTCGTAATTTTTTATGATCGAGTAAAGTTTTCAGTATCGTGTTTTGATCCACAGATTTATAAAATATATTAAACAAACTTCAACATATATTTTTATCCGATCCAGACAAACAATATTGGCCGATTGTAATGAGTTTGAAAACGCACAGATTTCGCGAATGGGGCCCTTAATATTTAGTCTACAATGAACGAACGACAAAACCATGACACGGCTAATATGAGATTCAAATATTCAATGGAACGGATTTAATCTGGATCTTGTTTGTCATGGCGGCGCTCATACATTGTAGTATCTTTAATCTAAGATAGAGGATTGAGATGGACCATTGAAGTCCACTTTTCATCAGTATTGAAGACCCTGGGTCGACACTTACTTGGCTTCTAACCATAATGAAAATGGAGTATTTTCTTATTTAATCTAAACGTAACGGAGATACGTTTACAAGTCTGTATTTGTAATATGAAGCTTTGTACGCAGGACCGTTTGGTAGCAGCAAGATCATTACATGACTATATTTTTTACTTTGAAACTAAAAAACTTAAAATAGTGGTATCCGTTTATAATGAAATCGAAGGGAAATAAGAAACCAGTCAAACTAAACGGACGTCATACAAAGCATAGGTACTGCAAGAATAAATAAACTGTTTAAGTTAGTATGTGATTTATTTTAATAGAGAGGAATAAAATAGAGATAAAGCAAAGAAGATATTAATAAGTAGACTCAATAAGTAAATCTACGCTCTGAGACTCAAATCAAAAAAGCCTTTCACGCGCCGAAAGTCTTTGGGTTAGAAATCATACGGTCGGTCACTATAAGAGGACAACATTTGATAAAAAAGGGTCACAATAAGCGATATGTCATTATAGGCGAAGTCATTGAAATGAAAAAAATGAAATGAAAAAATGTTTTATTATTTTCTCTCACATAGAAAGTATTTAAACTTAAAATTAATTAAAAATATTATAACAAATAGCAACTTATAATGATATCGTAACTAAGAGCTAAACAGTTCCAAATTAAATCCAAGTGCAACTCTATGCGAGAGACTGGTGTCTGTACTAGGAGACCTGTATGACAGATTACCAGCCTCTCCAGGCTCCGGACAAGTGGTCAGTAAAAGGAAATGAGTTACAATATTAAACAAAAATAAAAATAAAAAATAAGAGAAATACAATGATAACGGCGGTGCTTGTGTATCAAGGTGTATGTGTAGTTTGTTATAGTGTGACGACTGACGTGTATTACCGATAAAGTGCGTGAGGTTGCGTAAGTGCATGTGTGTGAAGATGTGTGAACTTAGGAATATGTGTACCTACATTAATGAAAATCCCACTACTATTAATATGCTATTGCTTCCTTAAAGCTTACTTTTTACTTAAGAATATGTGTTTGGTTTGATAATAAATAAGTAATAGATTGATAATATAATATCTATGTAATGCTTATAATAAATAGATAAATGATAGTAGAAATTAATAAACTGAGAAATATTGACATAAGTTATTGTAGTATTCGAAGGATGTTTTCGGTTTCCTCGTACGATAGAGATTTAAGCCAATTAGTGATAATTCTTTTACAGGAAAACTTTGTTAAGCTGTAAATTGATTTAATTTTATTAACTTTATTGTATATATAGCCTCCTAAGAATCCAAAAAATTTACTAGAGTAGGCAGTGAGCCATTTTTTATCTGTTGGGCATACTTTGTAGTTCTTTCGTTTTTTATTCATAGGTAAGGCGTCATATTTAAGAAGTGAGTGTTGTTTGAGAACTGTGTTTAATATAAACAACTGTCTTACAGTAAGAACGTCAGACATCTGGTATAAATCTTTCGTTGGGAAGAGAAACGGTAAAGATAGACTGACCTTTAGCACTGCACGTTGGGCTCTTTCTAGTTTGATAAGGTGAGATTTGCAGGTGCCGCCCCATACCGTGATACCGTAGCTCAAGATTGATTGACATACAGCCATGTATACCATTTTTATAATTTTTTTGTCTGCTATGTGGCGCAAGTTTTTAAAAATAAACATAAGCTTTCGGGTACGTGATGATAACAGGTCCAGGTGGTCATTGAAATTTAAGCTGCTGTCCACAATGATACCCAAGTACTTAATGTTGGAAGTCAATTCTATTTTTTCACATGTACAAGGAAGGTCTTGTGAGCAGGAGTGAGGAATGATGGGGAAATTATGTGTCTTAGATGTTTTTTTTATTGAAAACGGTATATACTTAGTTTTTCCAACATTAAGTGTTAGATCGTTTTCATTTAGCCATGAAAACACTGTGTTAAAGCCCACGCGAGCGTCGCTGTAAACATCGTCCCAAGTGTCTCCATGGAAAGTCAGTGCAGTGTCGTCAGCAAAGCTTACAATTTTACAATTACGTAATTTTATGTTACATAGATCGTTAATGTAGATGAGGAAAAGCGTCGGAGCTAGGGCGCTGCCCTGCGGCAAGCCAAAGGACATTGGCAAGTCCTCACTGACGACCTCGCCAACCCTTACTCTTTGACATCTGTCTTTGAGGTAATCGGTGAAAAGTTCGTGTTGAGTGCCTCGTATTCCTATTTTGTTTAGCTTATCTAACAAGCGAGGGACAGAAACTGTGTCAAAAGCTTTTTGTAGGTCCAGAAAAATAGTCACTACCTTTTTCTTTTGATCTAAGTTATTTACTATGTGGTCTATTAATTCATGGATAGCATCGTTTGTTGATAGGCCAGCTCTGAAGCCAAATTGTGATTTTGACAGAATGTTTTTTGTCTCAAGGTACTTTACCAATCTTTTGTTCAAGAGCTTTTCTATTATTTTTGATAGAGTTGATAGTATAGAGATCGGCCTATAATTGTTAACACAGCTTCTGTCTCCTCCTTTATGAATCGGGATTACTTCAGCATACTTAAAGTCCTTAGGGAACACACCTGTACTGAAAATTAAGTTATATATATGTGTCAGTGGTGGTACCAGAATCTGATGGTAGCGTTTCAGGAAAGCTCCTGAAATACAGTCTCGTCCGACACTACTTTCATTTTTTAGCTGCCTGATTGTTGTAAGCACCTCTTCTTCGTCAGTGGGAAACAGCACGAAAGAACAAGGCCATGGCTCTACATCCGTTATGTATTTGTTTGTATTCGTTTTATTAATTTTGTCAGCTAGGTTTTTGCCGACCGATGCAAAAAAGTTATTTATTTTGTTGATGGAAGTGCAAGGGTTTAGTGGAGAAATTAACTCTATTGCCGGGTTTGTTATTTTATTTGAATGCGTCACTTTTTTTATTGTATTCCATAACACTTTGTTATTAGTAGTAGCTGCGTTACTTAGAAGATTTTTCTCGTAGTTATTTTTTAGTTTTTTCAATAAAGAGTTACAAAAGTTTCTGTATTTTAAATAAATTTCTTTAATAATATGGTTGTTTGGGTCTTTTTTAGATTTTTTGTGAAGATTGTCACGGTTTTTCATACATTTAAGTAAGCCGACAGATATCCAGGGTTTCTTTATCCTTTGGCGATTGGAAACTCTATAGGTTATTGTGTTAGAATTAATTTTATTTTGAAGGTCAGAGATAAGTAATGATGTCGCGGCGTTGGCATCATTTGATTCTAATACGGGTTTGAAGCTTCCATTTTTCATGTCATTGTCTAGTCCTGTATAGTCGATTTTTTTTTCATTATTTTATGGCTATTACTAAGTTGGGTGCGTAGTTCTATTGTAAGGATCACACAATCATGGTCGGTCACGGAGGTTTCCGCAACATAACATGAAGCCGGCAGTTTGCTTTTGAGCATGACGTGGTCTAAGCATGTTTTATTGTGTGTTGGTAGTAAGTGTGCTGGCAGTAAGCCATGGGAGGCCAGAAGGTTTAGGTAGATATCTGAGGTGGCATCTCTGTTATTTGCCATAATGTTTATATTAATGTCACCTGTAAGTATAATGTTTGGAGATTTTAAATTGACCAGAAGATTATTGAGAGACTCTATGAAAAGATTAGGATTTTTATAGCCAGGGGGTCTGTAAATTGAAATAACAGTTATATTGTTACCAATTTGTGTCATGAGGCAATTAGCCTCTTGTAAGTTTGGCTCAGTTATTTTTACTTGCATATTGTTTTTATAGTATATAATGACACCTTCATTTTGTGTAAGATTTTTATTCGTTTTAACATGTAACCATCTATTGCTGGAACACAGTGATATCCGACTTAGTTATATAATTTATATGAACACCAAACTTCACTGTGTAAACTCGTCATATAATCGGATTCTACTGTAATAGGTCTTTATTGTTGCGTTCATTGAGCTCTTCAGCTATGAAAAATTAGTCTTCAATTTATTATTAAGAACAGGGGAAATTTATCTTGAGCCAGTTTAGTTTTGCTTAGTTTTCCTTGGCATTACGGCTTAGCTATAATGTAATTCATACCACATAATTAAATAAATAAATAAATTTATGTAATACTAGCTGACCCGGCAAACGTTGTTTTGCCATATAAATAAAAAAAAATAGATGTTGGCGGATTCTCATAGATACCGGATAAGCACAAAAAATTTCATCAAAATCGGTCAAGCCGTTTCGGAGGAGTATGGCAACGAAAACTGTGACACGAGAATTTTATATATTAGATTAGTAAGAAAAAACGTCTTTGTAATGTACTATTTAATATTTAATTACAAAGATGTGTGATGCACAGCTGTGTCTTTCTTTTTATCAGCGTGTTGGTGTGTTCGCACTCCAGCTCTTGTAATAATTATTAATTTTTTGGTCACTGAATAAATTTGCTTTCCTTCTTTCTGTCAATCTGGAAAGCTCGGATAGCAATGGATAGTTTGTTCTAATTTGAATTCCTTTTGTTGTATTTGTTCAGAGATAAAACTAAGATTTCAGATAGAAATGAATCTCGCAACCCGTAATATGACTATGACATTAGCATACATATGTTAGAATTAAGCATTAGTTAGGTATTTAGGTATTCCGGTTGAGTAAGTCGTCCTCAGTGTCGGATTTTACGAGCTTCTGACGCCTCGACGACGAACTGTGAAACTGTTGATTTTTCTCTGGAGGTCAAAGACAATCGCGGCCGTGCAGTTGGGACATTTATTTGCAAATTATACTCAATTATGTCATAATAGAAATGGTTTCTATATTTCTATATTTAGGTACGTTTCATTTATTCTAGATCTTTTTGAATTTCTACTTTTACACTAGCTTTCTGACTGCCATGATTATGGGTGTATTGATGAGTTGTTTGGATGAAAATTGCTATCGCGTAAACTTTTTTCAGAAAACTTTCAAAAAAGTTTTAAAAATTTTGGAGTTAATTTTTTGAAAAATTGGACGAAATTACTCATTCATTGCGTCCAGAAAGTTTTGGATTTTTTAATATAATTCAACAATTTTTTCATACATTCTTATCGGCAGTGGATTAAAAAGAAAGCAAAGACTACGTTAATTCGTTCGGCATTTCCTCAAGCCTATGATTTCAAAAAGGTAATTAAATTTTAAAAGAATCTAGATATATTGAAAAGAGCCATAAATACCCACGAGTAACCCAAAGGGTATATTTGAATGTGAATCTCGACATTTTTATCAATAGGTACAACACGCCGGCTCTCACGGCCATTTAGGGGTTACCCTAACAAAAGACATAAAACTCAAAAGCCTGATTTATGCAAAAAACTCCTGACGTTTAATTAAAATTGTGTACGGGCGTAATGCGGTGCGAAACCTACGTGTTAAAATAATTTAGAAGTAATGTATGAGGGATAACACAGTTTGAGTGGAAATGTTCCCATTTAACTTCATTAAATGGTTTTATGTTACCTTTTCTCTTACATATTTTTATGTAACGACCACTTTGGCGATGGGGTAAAAACCTATCTGCCTCAGACGCTAGTGGTTGCGGGATCGACTCACGCACGGAACTAGAAAAAAAAAAATTCAGGTCTGGGCGTATGTATTCTATATTCTAGATTCCCCGTAGTTCGCTACATGGTATCTCATAAGTCAAGCTTTGCTTACTTTGAGGCCATACAGTTGGTGTGATTGTCTGGGGATTTTATGTATTATTTATTATTATTTAATATAGAATGGACACCAAAATATTTTTAATTACTCAACACTCAAACTGCAAGGATATTATAGCACTATACATACACACGTGAAAATTGCATTGATCGAGTTTTTGGCTCCAGCGTAAGGAGTACCGGGTTCGAGTCCCAGCCAAGCCATTTTAGGAAAAAGAACCTTAATAAAACGGCTCGGGTCTGGGTGTATACGAGTATACCTATAAGTTCAGCTGTGTGTTTTACATAACACAAGCTTAAACAGGGATACTTATTATTGGACCTCAAAACCTGTAGGTACACAATTCTTTGTAATGAGCCCACTGCAGGGCGGGCATGAGTCTCTCTGTTTGACGAGGTGGTCCCAGTGCTGGGTGGTCGGTGTCAGAATTTTCAGGGCGCCGAAATGGCTTCTAACAAACCCTAACGACTACTGTATACAAGCATACAGCACCTGTGACTGACTGCTTAACATGCCCTCCGAAGCACGGAAGACGCCGTGAGAAATGAATGGTCGGCGGTCACCCATCCAAGTACCGACCGGGGCGAACGTTGCTTAACCTGAGATACCGTATGATACATACAGTAACCACGGCGCCACGACCACGAGTGAAATTGGTTTATTTTGACTTACTCTTCTCTCAGCGGATGCCGGTATAAAAGCTTACTTGATAACATACCTAGATATTGTGTAAGTTAAGGTACTTCCCCTTATCTCCCCTCGACTAACCACCCAACGTGTTCTTACAGGTGGTCCGCTACGCGTTCGAAGACCACGCGCCTCCCAACATGGAGCTGATCATGCCGTTCTGCGAGGACGTGCACAGCTGGCTCAGCGCCGACCCCAGGAACGTGGCCGCCGTGCACTGTAAGGCGGGGAAGGGACGGACTGGTACGTACTTAAGTATAATACAATCATTAACATCTGAAATAACTTAGCGACTGTAAGTAAACCGACTGTAGCGAGACAAGACTTGTATAAATGAACACGGAGGCGCGGCAGTCGCGCCATAGCGAGGCTAATTTGAAGGCGTCTTCGCCGTGTATTATAAATAAATAAATATTTATTTGCGACAAAATAAAATGGATTTCAATCACAAGCTTAAATTATACATGAAAATGTTGCCACAAAGAGCTTTTAGAGCTAGCGCTGGTCTTCCATTGCAACCACTGGTCACGGTCGGAACACAAATAAAAAAAACCGTAATTAAAGAATGATAAAAGTAGCTTAAATATAGCATAAAACAAGGCTTAAACATAAAAAGAAAATTAAATAAAAAACATTTAAAACAAAAGTGAAAGAAATGCAACAAAAATCTTTGCAATATTTTACAAATTGAAAGAAGACTTCAAAATAAAAAATAAAGTAAAAGGGATACAAAAAAAAAGTAAAACGAGTTCAACAAAATCTCTGCAAAGTAAACGCTGTTACTTTTTTTTTTTTTGAGCTTTCGAATTTTTCAGCGCCGTTGTTGTTGTGCTCGGTGGTAGACTCTTCTATTAAAGCGGACGCTGAAGGGTGCTACCGTCCTTGCTATTTTAACCGCCGCCAGTTTAAACGTAGTTGTGTTCGGGATAAGGTGAAGGTTTTGTACATAAGTGCAGTCACAAAAATGGTCTTTTCTCCCTTTCAGTTCGTTATCGCAACATTATTCCTGCCATCAATAGTTAGTGATATCCATGTGCGTGAATGATACTTATCATTAGGCGGAGAGATCGTTTGACGGCGAGTTCTAGCACCAAGTTAGATCGCTCCATACGAAGGAGTCAGTGTTTTATCGACTGTGCTGCTAACTAGACTCAGGCAAATAATTCAATGCAGTAAACTGACAGTTCGCAACGTCAAATAGAAAAATAATGATACCAGTTAAAAACTTCGTAGTGTAAGTACTGAATGAGAATGTTTGGAAACTAACGAGTCTTTGTCATTCGTTTTGCATAAAATTTTACAGAATTTTTTTAATAATTGAATTTGAGACGTCTTTAAAATAACTTTAGGGAAAATAATTAATTACCAAACATACCAAGTGCTTTAAAACGGTTACAGTAGATGTAAAATCGACTTGATAACTTCTTTATTTTTAAACTTGTTTTGTCGTTAAAAATTAAATTTCAAGAATAGTTACCCTTTGATAACAGCACCAAAAAAAAAAGAAAAAGAAATATCTAATGAGCCAAAATATTTTTTTCCATATATTACAATATTATTATTTAAAAAATAGTAACATTAATTCACTTAAGCACATCACTATTTTTTTCTTCCTTAAAATGGGCACACGGAAACTGTCATTTTACTGCACCAAATCATTTGCCTGGTTGTAACACTTCAATACATTTATTAGCATTTTTGTACTTTATCGACTATCATAATATGTCATCATGGGTCGCTTACCTACTTATTCAAATATAAATTAATCCTAGATGAACGTTTTACCTAATTATCACCTAATTATCATTTGTTAAATGATAGCGTCTCCCCCCGCCCCCTGCCCCTTGCTGACCTAAATATCAAGATTGATTAAAAACATTGTACGATTAGGGTTTAGAAACATCACTCATAGATTTATTCATCAATTTTAATTTTAAGTAATCTATGACAATTGTGAGTTTTCTTGAATTATGAACTCAACACGGGGCTCTACGTTAAGTTTGTTGATGTCTCTAAAGTTTGTGTTTACACTGTATAGTGTATTGTATACCTACGTGAAATTTAAAAGGCCCGCAGGCCATACAAATTTTCCGAGGCTTGGTTAAGGGCAGAGGGCGGCAAATGTTGTAATTTTCCGATCCCGAAGCTTCAGAGATCGAAAACATTTATGACGGCTACAGTAAAAAAAATCGTTGTACGATATGAATCCGATCAAAAATGTTTTATTTCTAAATTCTTCGAGTAAAAATCCGAATGGTTGTTGTTTAAGGTTTCTTTGAAAGCAAAAAATGTTGTTTGTCAATTGTTTTCTTATTAAAAGGTTGAGGGCTGTTGAGTTTGTTGACTCCCCATTTCAACAGGAGAGATAGAGATAGAGAGATTCCGAGGTAGTGGTGGCTTTTGTAATGATATGTGTGCGATTCATAAAAATGAAAAAAATATATAAGTTCCCTTGTCTATTTATAATATACTAATATTTCGATGACTCTTTGGAGATGGTAAAATGTAAATTCTACCTCCAACTTAGTCGCAGGTGCCTGTACGTACGAAATTAAGATAGATTGACTTTAACAATGACACTTTGAATAATAAGGAAATACACTATCATAAAAGCGACTATATTTATTGGCTATCTTTACGTGTTTTTAGCTAAGTGAACCCTGAGGGAGTCCTTCCACTAATAAAGGTTGGTTCTTATCAGTCGCTACTAAAGAAGACGATTTTGTAAGTTTTTTTTTTTTTTTTATAAGTGACTAAACCCGCGTTTGACCTCAATCTCACCTGATGGTAAGTGACGATGAGGTCGAAGATGAAAGCACACGGGTTTAGGAAGGAACTGGCTCTTTATACAATATTGCCGGAACACATTACCGCCGGAGCGGTAACATTTGGCGGCAGACTTTATATAAAGGGTGGTCGCTAGCCAGGCGGACCCAGAAGGGATCCTACCACCAAGCAAAAAGTTTTTCTAATCCTCAACGGAACTCACACGGACTACGTGAAAGTTAATAAATTCTACTACTATTGAGCCAACTGAATCATGTGACCCACCATAAGCTCATTTTGACAAACCGTCTAAATGCTAGTAGGTTGAAATTCGCATGAAGATAGGCTTCCTTGGTGACGAACTTGTTATCATTTCATTCGTCACTGACATTTAATGAGTACAGAATTCGTTGCTTCTATGCTGTACTGGGAGCGAAAGAAAAACTTAGAATGTGCCAGCTGCTTCTCTTCCCAGGCATACTGTAAAAGTCAGTTAAGAGACAGAGGTTTTAAAGGCGTTTTTGTGGGCGATAGGCTGACGTCACTACAATAGTCTCTCTCCATCTTTATAATACCTCCAAAATTTTTCAAACGTGACATCAGATGGTCTTGTAACCTCTGGTGTTCGGCCTACCTAAGGGATACAGGCGTGACGTTATGTATGTAGAATTCGTACATACATACACATACATACATAACTTCACGCCTGTATCCCTTATGGGGTAGGCAGAACATCAGAGGTTATAAGACCAACTGATGTCACGTTTGACTAATGAGGTATTATAATGATTGCGAGAGGCTATTGCAGTGACAGGGGGTCAGCCTATCGCCCACAAAAATGCCAATAAAACCTCTGTCCCTTAATCGACTTTTACAGTATGCCCGGGAAGAGAAGCAGCTGGCACATTCTATGTTTTTCTTTCGCTCCCAGTCCAGCATGGAAGTTCTCATAGAATTCGTACAGTATCTAAAATTTCCTAAGTACATTATGCGCGATAGATCTTACAAGTTTGACAGTTTCAAAAGAATAATCAGCAAAGTTTATCATTATTCAGTTGGTTCTATAGTACATAAATACATAGTAAACATAATAAACGGGTCGATCTGTTGGGAAGAAGTGGCATGAACCTCTAGATGTTGAACTATAAGTACCTATAATGACTGTTTGTTTCCTGAATAAAGTTAAATAAATAAAATAAATAAATAAAAAGTCCTAACTCAGACTCAAATCCGAGTAAACGCCACAGTTGCGGCAACTTGTAGACTAGTTTTGTGACGCCACCGTTCATAAGGTTCATAAGTTGACTAGAAGTGGTTTTCGTAAAAAAATAATCCTCGAACTTAGATTTAAAACTAACGTCTTTTTCGTATGAAAGTATCTTGGATTAAAAATATAGATTAAATATTGAAAGTCAGTAAACAGCATACAATTCGATTAAAGATCTAAGTTTAGTGAAGGAGTAGAGTATGCGCTCATGCCTCAATAGCGGTTAGCCGCCTAGGTAGTTCGTGAGCGGTCCACCCGCGGTTGCCTCGATATTAAACTAGAAAAGCGGTGAATCGGTTAAGCAGCCCCTGCCGTCAACTGCTAGTGCGTATGGGCGCTAAGTGGAATCATTAGGATCTTGGTTAAATTCCTTACGTTGTAAAAAGACGTGTTACTAATTATTACTTATTTTACTTTAATATTACTTTAATTTAAAACATGAAGATCATGGAATCCAAGACCAGGAACCAAGCTGATTCATGAATTAAACTAACTAAAGGAAGACATACAGGGATGGTTTTGGTCATCAGCCAAATTTAAATGTTAGTTTCCTTGATTCAATATAAACGTACCTGTATATTTATTTTAGCGTCGCTCAGTACAAAAAATTAGAAATATGGAACCACAAACTTTTTTTAAAATAGTCACTGTTTATGATCATAGCTACTACGACGCGGCATTTCATTGATAAGACTACGATGTAGTACTATGAGATGTTTTAGTAGTGGCGCGTAGTCGACTTTATTTTAATGGTAATTTAGAGTTACCATGCTTTGATTAATTTGTTAGTAGATATTTTAATTTCCTTGTTTGTATAAATGATACTTATTGTGTAAAAAAAATTTGGCCGGTGACTACAAATAGCTACGTTTCGTCTGTTACTTAAACTTTTCGGCCAGTGAAATAGAGTTATAAAATATAGAAATTTTAATCAAGGTCTTTATTGCCTAACGTTTTATCCAAGCTTTACTATCTAGGTATTATGTAGAGAGTTTAATGTGAGATCTTGCAGAGGAAAGCCTTCTGTAGATAGCTGCAATATTAAATATTAACAGTTTACAACTTGCCTATTGTTTGAAATATTTTTTTCAATAAATTACTTTCAGTATTCAAGCTGTTTAGATCCCTTCCTTATAAAACTCGATTAGCTAATATGTATGTATAGTTTTGAAATAGCTCCCCTTTAAACAACGAAACATAATTCACTTCCCGGTCTATTCAGACCGATAATAGTGATTGCATTTACATGAACGAGTCTCCCCCAGGGGTAGTGCCATTCACATTTCCGCATGAAAAGAATGTTATACTAAATTGTTCCCTACAAATTGTCAGCAATACACTTCGTTTGCATAATGACATAATGGGCTAGGTCGTAGCCATGACGACGGCGACCCCGATCATAAAAAACTTAAAAGTTACAAATTATACGTTTCATCTGACCGCACCTTTACCGCACAAACAAAAAGGACCTTACCTCACCTCGCTTTAGGGCGTGCGCACATCTGCCGGCGAGTTACGATGCTAATAAATTGAATTAATTCACCCAGTTACTGCTGATAAGATAGTTTAATACACTAAAACCGCTTAGAGATAAGAATCTTATTGTTTTTAATTTGGGTTTAATAATAGATTTCTCAACAATGACTACTTTAGTGGAACCACTAAAAATACTTATTTCCGTTCCCCGTGTTAACGGTCTGCGCACACGTGCACGCTTGAATAGGACGAATTTTCTACGAAATTACCTTGAGGAGGCTTTCTCCGACAAAAAAAGGGCCTTTCGCCTACATTTCATCCTGAATGTGGTCGCAGCGTAATTGGCAAATTCTTAACGACATCTAATGCTACATATTGCGGCATGCAAACTCTCGCACCCGGCTCGTAAATTTGGGGAAAGGTCCTTTTTGTGCCCTGAGGAGCACAATAAACACAGCGGCCGCCTGGCGGCGTTGACTCCTGGACCACAAAGAATTTAGGCAATAATTTCCGAAATGCAATATTCACAATGCCCGCGCGTTAAATAATGTAAATTTCAAGTATAAGAAAGATTTGCTTTGTAATTCCTGCGACTAACGACTGTAATAAAGCATTCAAAGGATTTTAGGGTCGTAAAACGTTGCACAATGTGTAAGAGTTTTGTTTATTTTAGCTCCTTATGTCTTTTCGCAAGCAAAGGATTGTTATGGCCCGTGGGTTCCAATAATCCAACCCTAATAAATCTTTTGAAGAATAGCGTAAAAGGAAAGTAATTGTAGGTTTCGAGACAATAGTTTGTGAATTTATGTATTGCGTTACTTTGTATTATATACTATGTGTGTATGTAGCTTAGTATCGTGTATTTTTGTACATACTGGTTTTTACACACATTGTGTTAATGTTATGTGGTTCCAAAGTCCACCCGTTGATTTATTATTTGAAAACCACGCAGTGGAAACTGTACTATTCTGGTAAAATACCTTAATACATCTAATAGATATTATGCTAAATATTCAGGAAGTATGTAGGTAGGATAGCCGATAGTGAAAACAATAAGATAACCAAAACATTTTAAAGGACACATTTATCAAATTTTATTAATAAGTAATAATAAAATAAATGATTAAATATATTATAGTTTATTATTAATGATGAACCTAATAAAATTTGTTGGATTAGTATTGTGAATTAATATACAAATTCAACAAATTGTATAGGCATGTAGATTTATTTGTACGTCTACGTGAATATTATGACATTGATCGATATGCTTCTCCCTTTAGGATGTACATAGCTGAAAATCAGAATTTTGCTCTTCTACAGCACTCATATTTATCACTTTTCAGGAAGCTGTAAATAACCGATAATTGATAAGTTCTTATTACAATTGCCATTTTAACCTCAAAATAGTCTCTATTACGAAACAATTTTTCTTATTTGAAGTGAATGTATAGAATCCTATCTACGAAATAAGGAATATTTTGACTATTTAAAAAAAAGAGGTAAAATCAATATTGATTATAATTTATAACTAGGTCTGTGCCACTTGCCGGCTTTATGTTTAAAGACTATACGAAGTCTTCATTATTTTGTCTTCCATGCCACCTGATGGAAAGTGCGCATGAAGACTTTGTACCAGGGACTGCATATAATTTTTTTTAAATAGTACTAGTAAAATTTCAGTACCCTTATATATAAGTGTACTGCTTCATCAAACACAATAACTGTACAAGTTATTAAAATCTAAATTAATTATATCAGTACCCAAATAATGTATACCGGATTAATTTCTATAGATGTTTTAAGAACAGAAATATTTTAACTTATTTAATTTCTGTACCGAAATGTATAGGTCAGCATATGTACCTACGCTTCATATCATAGGCTTCAACTAAACTATCGAACATTCTACAGTTATTTAAATTAAAAATTTTAATATCAATATTAATATTAATACCGGAAAATTTCAGTTAACTGAATAAAAATCAGATATGCTACAATAATAAAAAAGGTACAAGAATTATTTCAGTACGAATTCCTGTACTGTTATTTTTAAATACACCTAATTTAACGGTATGACGTCATACAGAAAAAAATTGTACAGAAATTCATACCGGTATACAGTCCTTGTACAGATATTGTATTTCACGAAGTCCGTTCGGCTTTCATTGTAGTAGTGACGTATCCCGGCAAGCGCGCTTGTGTGTGTAAAAGTAATTCCATTAATTAAGCGCGCTTGTGTGTGTAACACTGAGCGCTCTTGAGGTTACGCACACAAAAACAATGTGCTTGTGCACGCTTGACAACATTCATAGCCAAACGGACTTCGTGACGTAGAACATCTATACACGGATATCCAAGAGATTCCTATTCACTCGACACCTAACAGTACCAGGACTGTAGTGTTCAGGGAAAACAGTTACGTCTTGATCTTAAATTTTTCTAAGGTGATTATTTCTTTAATTCCAGGTACAATGGTGTGCTGTTATTTGCTGTATAGCGGGCAGAAGGCGACGGCGGACGAGGCGCTCAAATTCTATGGGACTAAAAGAGCACATGACGAAAAAGGTAATTTGACTTGTCGTAATTTTAATAATGGTAAAGAAAATTACAAGAAATTCTAGATAATCTAACTAGTAGATGTATGACCACTAAATATTAAAAAGATCGCTTCCATTATAACGCCCCTGTCTTAATTCAAGATAAGTTTGTCGTTTTTGTCCTACCCACATATATGTTGAGAATCACGCACAATCAGTTTCCCAAGAGGTTCTTTACATATAAGCGCTTGTTTAGAGGTTTGGAAGTAAGTAATTAAGTAAGTAAAACGTTTATTTGGTACAAAAATCTATTGTTTACAAAAGAAAAAAATAATAATTCTACTTATATCTATAGACAACAAATATTAAATTTAAATTAATACAAAGTAGGTACTGTTCATTCGAAATAGGAATTATTATTGAAGTATAGTAGATAATGAATCTATATTTTTATTAAGGACTGGTTTTTGATAAGGTCTGTTAATGTAGTGTTAATTCATTGAGTTAATTTTGATTATCGGGTGTGTAGTGCATCCTTGTAAATAGCTGACCTCGAAGGAGTCGTGAAAGTTGACGAAGGGACAAACTGGCTGACGGATCAGTCTGTGATCGCCAACCAACGATTATGGCCACAGTTCATGGCGTTATCCAAAGTCGTAACTATAGCACCGGTCAAGGAAAGGTGGAATAGGCTGTTCGACAAGGAAACCACAAAAACTTTGGTGCTGGAAACCTGGTTATTTATAGCATTCGAATACCGCAGGCTGACTCAGGTGGAGTAGTTTAGTTCAGTCCACTAAGCCCTCGTGAAGAACGTGTCGATTATGACAGGAGACTAATGCTCGGAATCATAAAACGGTTATTGAGGTCATGTTCTGACATGGATACAAGCTTTGAAGAAGTGGAGGCTATTTATAAGGACATTTCTGGAGGGTGAAACGGTAGGATAATCTGGAGTTAGACATGGGAAAGTTGCGAATAAAGACTGTTCTCTTTCGACTAATTGAACCAAGAACTTTAGTCTAAAGGCCCATTTAGACGACGCCATTTTCTTGCCTGTGGTATACCATAAAAGTGAAGAAATGTCTTGTATCGTCTAAACAACACGTTACATTATTGCACTATAGGAGCAAGTTCCATTCAAAACTTTTCGTGGTGGTAAACAGCACGAACCAATTCTTGCATGCAATTATTGTATGTACTATCATTTGCAAATATGAGTGCAATTGAGGAGGGTGTGTTATTAGTTGCTGCTATTCTCAGACAAGAAACATTGAAAAAAAAGCGTGAAAAAAGGTGTTGGGTCAAAAAATGGATAACGCTTTTGGTTGCGATAAATTTCGACAAACTTGATTAAATCAGCAGAACCAAACTTAAATACTTGTTGAGTCATACCTAACTACTGCTTTTTTTTCTAATATGAAAGAAACAGTCGGGACGAAATGTGGGTTTTTTCTGAGAACGTTCAACATTGAATGAAAATTTTGTCTGCTCAAATTCGTGCAATACTTGAAGCAACGCCTCAGAAAGAGGTACAATGACATAAAAGTTGGTGTTTAGACAGGTTACAACTTGAACGCAAATATTGCCTGTCCATATTCTCCTTAGTGTAAACAAAAGACACTGGCAATTATTTGCTGTCCAGACTTGCATTCAATTTTGGAATTACTGGCCGCATGTAAACAGTTGCTTACAATTATTGAAGAGCAATTATTGCTCCCACTAGTTTGCATGCAATAATTGCTCTTGAATGTTCAAGAAAATGGCGTCGTCTAAATAGGCCTTAAATAAAAGTTGGTTTCCTGTTGCTCGCATTAAAAATTGCGTTCAAATTTATTATTTAGCCGAAAATATCGATTTTCGATAATGAGTCTTCAAGGATTCAAGTATTGAGTTTGGATCTAAAATAACTTCAAGAGAGTTCCACTTGTCATAATTCCATAAGTCGCCGTCCTCGTGGTCTGTTCCAGGCGTGACGATCCCCTCGCAGCGGCGCTACGTGGAGTACTTCAGCGCGCTGCTCCGCGGCGGGCTGGGCTACCGCGCCGTGAGCGTACATGTGCGGGAGCTGCGCATGTCGCCGCCGCCGCCCGACGCGCCGCTCGAGATGGCGCTGCACCAGGCCGCGCCCGAGCTGCAGGTACTCTTCGTAAATAAATAATAAACATTTTCATCCCATCTATTCGAAAAGGACGACTTGGTTCGCCTTTAAGTGCACCCAAAGGTGATGTTTTCTTTAAGAAACATTTAGCGGGCAGTAATGAGTTTTTAATCCTCTTTATAAGTGCGCCGCAATTATCTTTTCCGCGCACTTTTTGAATTTGGAACATCTGATCTTAGTGTTCAGCGCCAAAGAAATCGAACGCAAATATTGTTTGAATAAAGACTGGCTGGTAGGTCCGACGGCCCATAGTCGGGCCGCCGCCGCCGGCTGAATAAAAAAAAAACAAATTAAAAACGCGCGAACTACAGCCCGCGTTTTCGTCAATTTTCACGGATTGTTAGAAATTCATAGTTTTGTTTTGAAAAATGAGTTCTTCAAGTGACAGTGAAAGTATAGAATTAACTCCTGAAAGTATTAGAACTGACGCAAGAACTGTGATGGATAATCTATTACTCGCAAAATCCCGGGAGAAATACATGAAAGCCTATGGAAATTGTCTCAAATATAAATATAAGTTTTTAGTTGTTTTATTATTAGATACTATTTCATTTCAGTTTAGTTGTTACTCTATGTTTTATGAAATAATAATATTACAATAAAATATGAGGCGCCTTTTATTTTCTCATAGTGGGTGATGAAAAGTAGAGTGTATCACTCGGGCTCAAAATATATTTTTAGCTCGGGCGACGTACTTAGAATCCCTCGCTACGTTCAGGATTCTACTAAAGAATCCCTCACTTCGCTCTGGATTCAAAAAAGCGCCCTCGCCGTAAAAATATTATTTTGCTCCCTTATGATACAATCTACTATTCTGACACTCACACAACATTATCTAGCCCAAATTAAGTTTCTTAAAGAACTTGTGTTATGGATACTAGACAACTGATATACTTGAGAAATATATACACATACATCATACTAATATTCTAAAGAGGAAACCTTTGTATTTTTGTATTGAATAGGCTCAAAAACTACTGGACCGATTTCAAAATTTCTTTTACCATTACTTAGAGGAATTCTTCCGAATTCGTATAGGCTACTTTTTATCCCGAAAATCCCGCGGGAATCGAAATTGCGCGGGTACAACCGCGTGCAACATCTAGTATTTATTAAATACATATTTTTTATTAGAATGAACTTTAATAAACATCCATGACTTGACGACTAATATCTGTGTTCCATCACACAAATATCCGCCGCCGCCGGGATTCGAACCCAGGACCTCTGGCATAAAAGGCAATGTAAGTTACCGTTACACCAGCCGGTCGTCAAAACCTGTTGTGTACCTTATGTACTGAGTAAGGCCGTATACAGAAAGGAAGCTGGAAACTTATAAGCGCTTACCAGCGCTTGACAGCGCTCGTGACCCGCGCAGGAAAATATACGAACGCGCGCCGATAAGCACTGAACGGTGCCGACAAGTTCCGACAAGCTTCAACACGCGCTGGTCCGCGCTGGGAAATCATCGTCCGATGAGTCCGACATTTTGCTTGGTCTGCCTCAACCTGCTTCCTTTGTGTGGAACGGACCAGCGCTCTCAAGCGCCGGTAAGCGCTTATAAGTTTCCAGCTTTCTTTCTGTATACGGCCTTACTAATGTCATTTCGGCTCGGCAACAACTAGCCCGCGTTCTATATGACTTAAAGAGCTATTCTATACCTTATTGCTTTACTAACAAAGCTATTTTCAGCTGGCAGGTTCGCGCGTGATGACAACTAGCGTGGGTTCTGTTTCACTTGTAGCACTAATCTATATCTTATTAGTTAAGATCAACAACGTGTAATTTCCAATGCAAGTTCACAGTGTTAGTTCTCCTGACAGAGGTTACTTCGCCTTGTACGTTCACGCGTGCTGGCAGGCAACAACTAGCCTGCGTTCTATTTCTTGTTATGTCTTATATCGCTATTTAACACCTTATCGCCCTACTAACAAGGTCTACTTTCCATTACAGGTCTAAAATTTAATTTCATAATTTATATCCCTTCTAACAATTTTTCAACTTGCAGGTCCGCGTGAACTGACAACAATTAGCCAACATTGTACTTGAGTTGCTTTTGAATTCTGAATTTCATTCTTTATTGCCTTAATAACTAAGGTTGAATGTAACGCTATTCTATATCGTATTACTCTACCAACAAAGTTCTTTTTCCATTACGAATCCGCGCGAATAAGCAACAATTACTCAAAGTTCAATAATCATTGTAGGTTCCTAATTTGTACCTTATGTATATCCGTGCGGGCTAGTGTCAGCTGTCTCGCGTTTTATTTGTCTTCCACCATTAATCTATACCTTATTGACCTACTAATAAAGGTTACTTCGCCTTGCACATTCGCGCAGGCTGGCAGGCAACAACTAACTCGCCTTCTATTTGACTTCCATCACTATTTTATACCTTACTAGCTTTATCCCGCAACTTCGTATGCGCTTAACTACCCTTCTCGTGGAAATTTCAGAAACTATACAACCAGACACCCACTGAAAGAACCTTTATACCAAGTGCCACGCCCATGCACTCAAGGAATAAGTTTTTTTCATACGAACTAAAAATCATATATTTCCCGTGCCCGTGGGAATTTTGGGAATTTTTTTCGTAGCACAACCAGTCACTCTTTGAAGAACCTTCATGCCAAGTATCACATCCGTACACTCAAGGAATAAGATTTTTCAAACCCCTTCCCGTGGGAATTTCGGGAATTCCTTCCATAATACAAACAGACACTTATTGAGGTACCTTTATATCAAGTATCACATCCGTGCACTCAAGGGATGGGATTTTTTCACACAAACTAAAACATCATATTTTTCACGTTCCCGTGGGAATTTCGGGAATTCCTTTCATAACACAACCAGACACACATTGAAAAACCTTTACACCAAGTTTCACATCGGTGCACTCAAGGAATAAGATTTTTCATACAAACTAAAAAGTCCTATATTTCCCGTTCCCGTGGGAATTTCGGGAATTCCTTCCTTAGTGCACCCCTACATCCTCTAAAGAATGTATGTTCCAAATTTCAGCTCTCTACGCCCAGTAGTTACGGCTGTACGTTGTCTGTCAGTCACTCAGTCACTCAGTACCTCAGTCACTAAGTCAGTAACGGAACAGTTTTATATATATTGATTGATTGCGCGTTCCATTTCCCTTGTAGCACTTTTCCATATATTCCTATCATCAACTACCTCATGTTCTACGTGACTTAATCGCTATTTTGTACCTTATAAACTTACTAATAAAGCCTATTTCCTATTCCACGCCCACGCAAGGAGCAAAAATGGAGAAGAAAACGAAAATCTCAAAATAGATGTCATTTCATACGCTTGACACATAACAAACTATCAAATGAACAAGTTGTAATCGAAATTGCTTGTTCTGTGTTCAATTTGGGGTAAACCTGTAAAATAATGTAAGCACATGTATCAAAATATGAAAAATGTAGACTGTAATATGTACATTTCCACAAAAGTTTAAATCAAGTAACATCCACAAGTTTCGCATGTGTATATCCTTGGAGAAACTGTGGTATCCATTTTCTATAAAACTTATGACTACGCAATGATGCATTTCTAATGTTTTGATCAAAATCACTATAAAATTAACTTTTACTATGGTATTTCACTATTCACAACGACCACTTTGGCGTTGGGGTAAACCTATCTGCCTCAGACGCCAGTGGTTGCGGGTTCGATCCTCGCACGGAAAAAGGAAAAAAAAAAATGTTTCGTATCTGGGTGTTTATCTATTTATGTATTTATATTCTAGGTTCCCCCCTAGTTCGCTATATGGTATCCAATAACACAAGCTATGCTTACTTTGGGGCCATGTAGTTGGTGTGATTGTCTGGGGATTTTATTATTTTTATTATTATTATTATTTGACAGTTGTTATGGGTCAAGCGTAATCAGCGCCTCTAGTGGAATAAGAAGGCAGTTTTCTACCCCATTAGCCCGCCTTCTATTTATCCCACAGTGTTGTACACCTTATCAGGCAGCATATAAAGGTCATTTCGCTCTGCAGGTGCGCGCGGGCTGGCAGCAGCTGGCGCGCGGCGTGAACTGCACGCGCATCGTGCTCGCGCACTGCACGCCGCTGCGGGGCGACGTGAGAGTCGACGTCTTCCACAAACCCAAGATGCTGCGGAAGGTAGCGACCTACATTATATTCTATATTTAACTATACTTGAATTGTTTTCAAATGATTTTCCTGACAGTTCTCATTTTCCATTACGCGCAAACTATTTACAACTATTTAGACATTAAAAACTTGCCTTTATTAAAAAAAACTGTCTAAATTACTTATAAGCAATCATTTTTTTTACATGAAAAATTATAAATTAATTAAATATGACGTTTTATCATATTTAATTATTTACTCTTTATTGCATACAATTACAAAATGGATTACAAACAAGAAGAATTATAAGTATATTATTGTATAACAATTGGCGGTCTTATCGCTACCAAGCGATTTCTTCCAGACAACCCTGAATCATAATAGAATCTTAATTTAATTATTCAAATTTTATATGATCTGACCAATTTTTGCACATTGACACATGTGAGTAGGATGTTGTCGACCTTACTTTTGCTTTTTAAGACCTATAACGTAACCAGCCATGGTGTAAAAAGCCATGGTATTATGCTGAGCTTTGTACATTTCGGCTTAATACCTACTTGTTATTTTTTTTAAACTTTAATGTTTCCTTTTTTTATTTTTGCTGAATAAACTTTTTTTCTTTCTTCTTTCTTTCTTTCTGTAATGTACCGACTTGCTTGCGAATAAAGATGTTTCATTTGATTTAATTTGCAGGAGAAGCTGTTCCACTTCTGGTTCAACACGTTCTTTGTGACGGCGGGCGTCGGCGCCGGGCCCGTGGCGCCGCCTAGTGACAGTGAGTATATACATGTTTTTAACATTATTTAACCCAAATTAGATTCAGAGAACTTCGATTTTTTTTTTAATATTCTATAATTTACATAAAAACGTTCAAATTAGCAATTATTTATGGGTTAAATAAAGAAATATAAATATTGTTGGATATTTATTCACAGCACCTAATAAAGTAAGCTCATATGCTTGTTTTATATGTCCAAAGTACATACACTTGTAAATATATTTATTTTCGTAAATACTTACATATCATGCAAACAAACATTGTCATACACACAAATATTTGCATCGTGCATCGAATCCGTGACCATTATAATTCTGAGGCAGACAATGTTACCCCATCGCCACAGCAGCAGTCTTCAAAGCGCAAGTTAATATTTATAACAGAAAAATTTCCAGTGTCATATTACCCAAATTGTTCAGCCGCTTCAGCCATCCCCGTTGTATAGGAAATTGACCAAAAAAAAAATGATCTAATTGTTTAATATCTATCTCTTTCCAACATGTATGTTAAAATATGTTCCAGTTGAAGACATTCTTTCTTTCACAAAATATAAGAATAAAACGTTGCAGGCACGAACTTGGAGACGTTCAAGCTGACGCTGAACAAGTGGCAGCTGGACGACGCGCACAAAGACAAGCAGCACAAGATATACAGCCCCGACTTCAAGGTATGCTCATTTTGTGATTTCTGTATTGGCCGTTAACTTGAAATACTGACTTAAATGGACTTGCCTTGAATCGAAATATGGCATATGAAACAATTTATTTAATTACCAGAAGTCTGACTAAATAACTAAATGTAGCTATTTTATTTTATATTATGAGTATATGAGACATTCAAAGTGGTGAACGATTTTTGGTGGACACAAATTTAAATAAAAAAAAAAAAAAAATCTTTTTTTCATTTCTTTTCTGTAACCCTTATGGGTAATAGAATACCTCCGAGAAGGTATTATATAGGGTAAGCGGGACACCCTGTACAAACAATAAATATGTTGTATGTGGAGTGAAGTTTTATCTACGATACAGCCCGTTCACACATGATACGTTTTACTGGATACCTTTTTTGTATTGTAAATACATATACTGAATACTGTGCCATATGTGAAGTCACTCATACAATTAAATAAAACACTTTTTAACCGGATTTATCGCGTATATTTACATTTTAAATTTTGACTCGACGTTCGGTGTCTTTGCAGACCCCGTGGTCACGAGCGTGGTCGCTCTATACACGCGATAAATCCGGTTAAAAAGTGTTTTATTTAATAGTATGAATCGCGAAAACTTAAGACAATATTATCGCTCATTCAACTCCATGCACCATCAATGAAAAAAAAAAATGTATCCGAGTAAAACGTATCCAGTAAAACGGAGCATGTGTGAACGGGCTGATAGGTTGTAAAAAGGAGTAAGTTTAACTAATGCAAGTTGTACCAGGCCTGGCTCACTCCGCGCGGTACATCCGTTATTTACCTACAGCGAAGCGCTCCGCCGCCGGCGGATTTCTAATGGGTCGTGTGTCACACGCGCGCTCGTCGGGACGTTGTAGATACCTACCTACCTAATAGCACTCACAGTAATTCTATGATCGAGGTCGCAAATAGTATTTAAAAATGGACATAAAAAGAAACAAATATTCAATTAGATTATGTTTAGATTTGATTATGTTCAATTTAGCAAACAAAACATAGGTAGTATTACTAATTATTCGTCGTAACTTTTTTTTCATTTTGTACTTTAGGTAAGTTGAAACAATATTTTTCACAAAGGTAGAATAACAGTAATACCTACATCGGTAGATACCTAATTACAAATAAGGAGATTAATTATTCTTCACTAGGCAGCAACCCTAACAGCGTAAGAAAAGATAAGAGGCATGCGATAGAAAGAGACAAAACTTCTAGGTATATAAATTTGCAGGTACGTAATGCTGTGCGAGCTGAATTCCACCGTATCGCGTCGTAGCAAGACTCGAATTTATTTAGATCTTCTTGCGGAGTAATTCTTCTGTACCAACTATTACTTATTCTGTGGTTGTACATGGGTGGCTTGGTGTGTTGCAGGTGGAGCTCATCGTGCAGAAGCAGCCGTCCACGTCCGTGTTCGCGCCGCACCCGCGCGCGTCGCCGCCGCGCAGCCACGCCTCGTCCTCGCCCGACACCGAGCCCGACGTCACCTGGGACTCGGGTAAACACTGCGCTTAGCTTTAAACACATTCTCAAAAAGAATTACAAATCAATTCACTTAAATGAGAACTTATAAACTAAATTGCTTCCATGCTGGACTGGGAGCGAAAGAAAAACATAGAATGTGCCAGCTGCTTCTCTTCCCGGGCATACTGTAAAAGTCAGTTAAGGGACAGAGGTTTAAAAGGCGTTTTTGTGGGCGATAGGCTGACCCCCTGTCACTACAATAGTCTCTCTCCATCTTTATAATACCTCCAAATTTGTCAAACGTGACATCAGATGGTCTTGTAACCTCTGATGTTCTGCCTACCCCATAAGGGATACAGGCGTGACGTTATGTATGTATGTATTATAAACTAAATCTAATGGTGCGTACAGATTGCTGTAATGTAACTTGTAATGTAACATTCTGCGCACTACACGTCGAAATACGCAACGTGCGCAGAATGTTACATTACTAGTTCTATTACAGCAATCTGTACGCACCATAAAATACACAAGAACGTAACATTTAACAAATAATAGTTTTAAATGTGGGCGCTTCTTCTATTACATCTTCTACAAATTTAGAGAATGTAATATTGTGAAAGTTTTCTTAGGACTGAACTAGATCAACCGTAAATACGATTGAGACATGCTTGGTGGTAGGATCCCTTCTGGGTCCGCCTGGCTAGCGACCACCCTTTATATAAAGTCTGCCGCCAAATGTTACCGCTCCGGCGGTAATGTGTTTCGGCAATATTGTATAAAGAGCCAGTTCCTTCCTAAACCCGTGTGCTTTCATCTTCGACCTCATCGTCACTTACCATCAGGTGAGATTGAGGTCAAACGCGGGTTTAGTCACTTATAAAAAAAAAAAGAATACAAATCAATTCACTTACATGAGAACTTATAAACTAAATCTAAAATACACAAGAACGTAACATTTAACAAATAATAGTTTCAAATGTGGGCGCTTCTTCTATTACATCTTCTACAAATTTAGAGAATGTAATATTGTGAAAGTTTTCTTAGGACTGAAGTAGACTTTTCAGCCGTAAATACGATTGAGATAAAGCTGGCCTTTTACCTTCAGAGCTGTAGACGCAGAATGTTCCAAAATTGTTATTTTTGTATTGTGAAAGCTTTCTTTCTATCGCGCCTGTTGGAAAGTGAAGATGAATCGAATAGCAATCGGGCTGGGGAAGGAAGTGGCTCTTCATAAAACATCAACGCCCGTATTATAAAAGGTTTCTTGGGCATTGAATAAATGAAAACTCAATTCTAAGAAGCACGAAAAATAAGGTCAATATCGGGGTTTAATCTACAGTAAAACGTGTCTACGAGACTGTCGTTACATACAGGGTTGATTTGTACTCACCAGCCAAATTTAAATGTTAGTTTCTTTGATACGATATAAACGTACCTGCATATTTATTTTAGCGTAGCTCAGTACAAAAAATAAAGATATGGCACCACAAACTTTTATGCAAATAGTCGCTGTTGATGAACATAGCTACTACGACGCCGCATTTCATTTATAATACTACGACGTAATACTACAAGATGTTTTGTAGTAGCGCGTAGTTGTCTTTATTTTAATGGTAATTTAGAGTGGCCAAGGTTTGCTTAATATGTTAGCGGATATTTTTATTTCTTTGTAAAAAAAATACTTTTTTTGCAAAAATCTTTTCTACAAATGATACTTATTGTGTAAAAAATGTTGGCCGGTGACTACAAATCAACCCTGTATAAATGACAAATGGTATCCAAATAAATTACTATCAGTATTAGAAAAGTTAAGTAA
This sequence comes from Stenoptilia bipunctidactyla, assembly GCA_944452665.1. Classification (NCBI taxonomy): domain Eukaryota; kingdom Metazoa; phylum Arthropoda; class Insecta; order Lepidoptera; family Pterophoridae; genus Stenoptilia; species Stenoptilia bipunctidactyla. Next base: position 22,341,338 of record OX101740.1, on the reverse strand, counting down.
TTAAATACATGTTTGTTAAGAATTTTTCTTAAAGGTTTTATGTCGCGACGTACCACTTTGATGTGCTTATAAAAATCTTTAGAGTTGAATCAATATGTACACCAAAAAGTGTAATAAATATGCAATACACCAAGATATAAATGAAAACATCTAAATTAAAAGTGTGCATGGATCCATTACTGCAATTATTGCAACAACTACAACTTATTTTATAGTATTTTTCAACGACAGCACGCATCGCTAGTGTTACATGTACTTCACAGCTACATTTGTCATGAACACTTAGGTATTTGTAGATATCAAAATTTGAAAAAAAACCGCACATGTGTGAGCTAAAATTCAAATATATCATCATCAGAATCTTTATCACGACCCACTGAAGGACTATGGGTCTTTACTCAATAAAAGCTAGCCCATCGTTTATTGCTGAGTGTGAGAATGGGCTTCAGTAGTTTTAAAGCGTTCATTATTGGTTTAGGTAATATTTAAAAAAAAACGTGAGTTGATACTAATAGACTAATAAGTTATTTATTCAAAAATTGTTAAATTCAACTGTATTTTATATAATTTTTGTTAAAGCCACAAAACGAAGTTGACATTACATGTTTTGTAAAAATTCGTTCGGCTTGTTCTATATATTAAAAGTATTTACAAGCAAATGACGTCATCATCCACATTACGGTTACATGTTGTCAAAGTAGCATTTTATCGCACTATTTTAGCAATGAAATTTTAATATGATAACTTTTACTGGGATCAATAACCACTAATTGTATAAAATAGATAAAAAATATGTACTAGCCCAGGAGCCAAAAAGGCTTCTCACGAACCCTATGACCTCTGTATACAAGTATACAGTATTGAAGTGTATACTGTATTCAGGATCAACAGAATAACGAGCCCTCCGAAGCACCGTAGTCGTCGCGGTGAATTTTTGGCGGTCACCCATCCCCGTGGCGACTCTTAACTACTATAGAGGTGGGCGTTAAAAGTTAACTAAACAACTCCATTGATTATAACTTTCTAATTGAGAATCATTTTAACACACATTATTTTTGGTCATAAAGCTGCAGTCTACCTATGGTTTTTTTAAAGAAATTTTCAAATGCTTAATTATTTATTTGCTATCTCGCATCGCTCCAAAAAAATTTAGGGTTCGACAACCATAACATTTTGATGTTTGTGTTTCCGACGATTTAACACATTTTTAAATTTGAACATAGAAATCAACGAGTTGCTGATTTTAATAATTATACCACATTTTAACATTTCATTTCTATTTTTTTAACATTTACGTTTTAGTTAACATGTTATTTATTTACTTTGGCATAAAATTTCTAAAAAATACTAGCTTTTAATCCCACCTCTACTTGCTATATTGAACTCTATACACAAAAACGTCACAATAAATCTATCTATACTAATAAATGAAGCTGAAGAGTTTATTTCAATGCTAATAAAAATGTTTATTTTTTCTATTAATAGCATTTTTACGTAAAGTTAAAGGTTATTGTTTATTGGGCGGCTTTAGTCACTCGTTATTGTCCGAATATAGGGAACCATTTACAAACGTGCAAAGTCATTAATCATTTTCTTTTATCTCTTTTCACTATTACACATAACACAAGGGCAGCGCCATAAGGCCTGTAAGTGCGAGCGAGAGATCCGGTCATAGGTTTTATGACTCAGTTCGCAGTGGCCCAGCTATACAGGGTGACTGGTGGAAATTCGAGGACTGGTGGAAGTTTGAGATCATACATGAAGAGAAAAAATATAATAAAGAATAAATAATAATTATTTACTGAGTAAACTTAACCGAAAGTTAACGAATTGATGACGCAGCGCATGGTTTCACTAGCGTTGGTATCGACCCGCGTGCCAGGTCACGTGCCGCAATTGACTCAGGTGAAAGTTAAGTCAATAGTAACAAAAAAATATTTATTTATAAGGAACCCTATTGAAAAAATTAAGTTTCTTAAAGAACTTGCGTTATGGATAGGTACTACTTAACTAATATACTTAAGAAATATATAAACATACACATTGAATAAATACATATTATTTATTAGAAAATAAACTTAAATAAACATATATAAACATCCATGACTTGACGACTAATATCTGTATTCATCACACAAATATCCGTCGCCGCCGGGATTCGAACCCAGGACCTCTGGCATAGAAGGCAATATACGTTACCCCTACACCAGCCGGTCGTCAAATCGAGTACTGCGATAAGAATCGAGTACTCCGTGCTCTCCTTCAGTATCTAAAATTTGTCACCAGTCACCCTGTAGTTTCCGGCTCTTACGGAGTCCTTCATCAGGTCACGTCGCGGCTGCGTTTAATGGTCATTAGTGAAGTTATTAGTGAAGAACAGTTCTCTGTTTATTCTGGTCGGCTGGAAAAAGCTCCCAGGACTTTTCGTGACTCAGGCGAACACTCTTACTCTTAGTAATGTGTCAGGTGGTCTCTCTAGCAAGAAGATATCTCTCTGATCGTCATTGTTTATTTCAATAAGAGATTATCTCTCGCCTAGCGAATCCGTCAATCAAAAATAATTTCGTTATTATATAATTTTAATAAAACGTTGGTTTCAATAAATTTATAATGTCTATAATAATAATGAATGTATGTCTTCAAAAAAATCTGATTTGTTTATGTTATGTAAATGCCCAGGACAAGAATGCGAGCGGGTCGGGCGTTACCGGCCGTTGTCACCGGACCGCACGTAATTATGGCACTGAGACATGTACACGATTCATACTACGACCTATTATACTGACGAGCCTGTGTGTTTATTAGATGTTCCGGGTTCTGAGAGGAACATTCAGAAACTTCTGGATCCTTCTAACGGGTAATTTCTTTGAATAAATCATCTCGAAATTCATTAGTGTATCTGTCATCTTTTTATTTTTGCTTTTTGCTGACCTATTTTCAATAAAATGCTAAAAGATTTGTTTTTAATAAATATGTTTTTGAATTTGATACAGTTTGATTATTTTCTATGATAGCTCGTAATGAAGTCTGTAAAGGCGTTGAAACTTCGAGTTAAAATGAATAATTCTATCAAAAGCTATTATGTTTAAAAATTAATTTTTAAAATTCAAGATATCATGAAAATTTATTGATACTAGACAAAAAAATACTGAAAGTTTACATTTTCAATAAATACAATTACAAATGTGCGTCTAATGAACACATGGGTCTTGTTACTTAAAACATTTTGCACGGCACATCTTAAGTTTATAACCTCATTGCTTTGCTATTAAATGTCCATACTTACCACCATATATTATTAAAAAATAAATAGTTTGACAGCAACTCGTTGTTTTAACTACTTTTGTGATGTGTTTCGCACGGGTTTTCATGTTTTGTACAGTTTTGGTGCGATGCCTTTCTTTTTTTTATTGTGATACTTTTTCTGTACTTATAGATAGAATAAGCACTGTTTTCGATATTTTTTTCTGAAACTGTAGCTTTTGTTTTTATTTAATTTAAAGGTTTTATTCATACTTGCAACCTTATTTCTCAATATTTTTCCAACAGGTTCCTTGCGTGACCAGTTTAACTTTTGTTCTTTTATTTTGTTGATATTTTAAATTATAAATATGTTTTCTAATAGAAGACCATGGTAGTAAAAGCTTAAATGTCTTGTTGCTTAATGAGTCTATCTAGGCGAAATAGTGCCATACTAAATAAAGAAAATACATAATGATGTAACTACATTTAAGTACTTTTTCGAGTGCTGTAATCACGAGCATACATATGAACCATAAAGATTTAGCGACCATATGTCAACGTTATTAAGTCTAAAATATGATGGCAATAAGTTACTCTAACAGCTAAAAGGATTTTCATATTATCATGGTCTTCTTTTAGACAATTTAAGTTCTTAAGTTTACAAGTAACCAGTCACACGCACTTACTAATCATTAACTTATGGGTTGTGTTCTGTGTATATAATATAATCCATTGTATCCATGTTTTGTGTGTTCTTATAGAGGAATCTATTTACTTAATCCTGATTTCATTAATCTTCTTTTACTCCATTGGCTTGCTGCACGGTTTTTTTGCCTCACATTACACATACCATGAGTTCAACTCGAAGCCACAGTGAGAAAATACCTACTGCTTAAAAGATATGCCATCTTCTCTTTTTTATAATTGGAACTAGGATTTGAAATTCTTGTACCTTTTTGAATCACACAGATGGTCTATAAAAGCTATAGCACCAAAACTGGTTATAAAGGGTGTTCCAACCAAAACGCACGATGTTAATTGTAAATAAAACAAATTGTTTTCAGAGAATTATTTTAATTTTTTTATTATTATGATGGAAAGGATCTATGAGAATTATGTGTGAAACAAAATTTCGGCCAAATGCTCGCCCCGGCTTCCTTGGCATAGTTCTACGCGATGGTCCATATTTTCAATGACCCTGAGACATAATTGTGGTTCAATGTCGTTAATGTGCCGAATTATCTCATGCTCGGCTTATTGACGTACACTTTTTCTCTTAACATCGCCACGACGTGAAAACACAGCAAATTTCTCTCGTAAAAGAGCCATTGTTTCGTTGGCTGTGTGGCAAGTGGCACTCTGTTGGATCCACATATCGTCCTGCTCCATATCTTAAATTTCTGATCACAAGATGCCCGTTATCATCTCGCGATAGCGAACGCCAGTCACGGTAACTTCTTGTCCGACCTCAGCCGTGGCGAGCATTATGCCGGTATTTTGTTTCACGCATACTTGTAATTGTATCCTTCTATCATAATTTATCTGACGACCACTTTGGCAGATGGATGGCAGATTCCCGCACGGAACAAGAAAAAAAAAATGTTCCGTGTCTGGGTGTTTATCTATTTATGTATTTATATTCTAGGTTCCCCCTAGTTTGTTATATGGTATCCCATAATACAAGCTATGCTTACTTTGGGGTCATGTAGTTGGAGTGATTGTCTGGGGTTTTTTTTATTTTTATTTATTTATTTTGGTCTATCAACAGATGCTAAGAAAACATATTAAGATAATTCTCTGAAAACTTTTTGTTTTATTTACAATTAACATCGTGCATTATAGTTGGACCACCCTTTATTATCTTCTGTTTGAAAGCTGAGCAGGTATGACCCTGTATAAGCCTGGCTGTGTTACCAATAAAGGGGACTACCAGCCAGTGTATTTGAAGACTTCGGTTGTGAATTCTTCCATCTATAAAAAAAATTATGCCCAGATGTCACTTACTGTTAGATGGGTTTTAGTTGTTGTATTTGAATTACATAACACTTAAAAATACCTCCGACGGTGTAACAAAATTTAAGTTGTGCTTCTAATTAATTTTTCATGCCTAGATAAGCTGCCATGGCTTATCAGACATGATGTCAGTACGGTTTGCGGAAGGTGCAAGATTTGAATCTCACTTCCATGTTCTAAAGTGAACATACTTAAAATGTATTTATTCTTGTGGAGTATATTTTACTCTTTGTGGCTTTGAGTATTAATAGTTTGCATTTCTATTCAATAAGAGTTCTTTAATGATATAAATTGAATACTCAATTTATTAATTTGTAAAAAATTGTAAGTAGAAAAGCAAACTTTCATTGAAAGTTTTTGTTTAATTTAGGCTTAACAAAAGCTTGTTAATGTTTCAGGTGAATCAACTTACCTGTGAAAACGCGAATGGTCCAATCGAAATATAATCCATGAGTTCAGCGAACCTGGTGGCAGGTTCCTGCGAGGACTTGGGATATGGTGCCACAAGGACTTTCTAAAGCCTTCTCTAGTTTCCAACTGTAGTGTTCTATGTGTTTCTATTAAAATGTGTAGATATTTAATAAATATTTAAAAAAACACAAGCGGGTTGTGCCATTTGAACTATTAAAAGTGATGATGTGATGACGGTGACTTAAAAATGTGATAATGTGTGCTGTTATGATCATGGACGATAACAAATGTGGTACTATTCTTAATTTAAATATTGCTTTAAAGTTTTTTCTTTGTTCTTAGGTCCTTTTTTGTAAAAGTGTAAAATTGTGTAAACTATAGGGCAATATTTAAATGTCCATTATTTTGTTAGTGGGTCGCATATTGACGAAATATGTTTGCACAGTGATTTCGTACAGAAATGTTCGGTTTTCCTTATTTAATTTAATTTTGCAATAAATTAGGTGAACTTTTGTATTTTAAAACAGACTAAATCTAAAAAAAACTGTTTTGGATTTGCAGTGGGATAAGTTGTGTAGGAAATTATTGAGCTTGTATTGTACTAATGTCTTAGGACTGCTAGGAAGCGGCAGAAGGTAATGAGTGGTAAATCCTGTTTTGTATGAAGACTTAGGTCCTGTATGGAAAAGCTGAATTGTCTGAAGTTTAAGTTACCTTTCATGTCTGTATGCTATGGTTTCATTAATTTGATTGCATTGAATATTTCCTTGTTGCATTTTTCATAATATTGAGTAGAGAGAATCTCTGAATCACCAATGGATGCAATTTGATTAATGCTTTAATAAAATAAACCTTTATTATACTGTTTAACAGTATTTATATGACGAAAAATATAATTTCCATTCTATATGAAACTATTTTGTTTGTCGTATTGCCCTGTTAGACATGAGAATTTTTGCATCTTCGAATAGCATGTTTTATATTTATTTCAAGATATTCTATCTTAATAAGTAAATATTCAATGCAATTGTTTATAAACTCCAAGGAACCAATTTTACTATGGTGGTGCTCTTGATTTTACTAACTTTTACAGTCTCCATCGATTTATAAACTTTTTATATCTTTTACACAATCCAAAAGTATAATAATTAGATATACCTTAATTGCCCAAAGCAATTACTTGGTTTGTGTTTTTGTTAGGTGAATATATTTAAATTGTAACGTTAATCTCGTCATCTTAAAGTCCAGAATCATTTATCCATGTTGTCTTGAAGATATTAAACAAATAAGACTACCTCTTGTACATTTATCGTAAGTCCTTCTCAAATTTTGGATATGTACATACAGTAAAAAAACAATTTTGAAAACTAATTTTTCCCTATAGAAAATAGCTTTAATTTTTATTCTCTATCTACATTGACATAGAAAATACTGTCTGTTTCTAGTAGTAAAGTTAAATAATCGATTGTAGTCACCTTTGAAATTCAAACTATAAAATATATTCACCTGCTTCAACGTTTTCAGTATTGGCACTCATCTTTAATTAAAAGTACAAAACATTGTTAAACTCGATACAATCACCGACACTGCAGTTTATTCCTTTCGTTATACAAATGTATATGATTTTATTATTTATTACTAGTTCGATTTAAACAAATATCTCATAGCACCATCTCCTGTAGCGATCATTTTTATGTTTGTTGTTTTTTTTTTGATAATAATTAAATGTTAAAGAACTACATTGCCGTGAGTTGAGGCAGTATACCCACCTGCATAATGGCTAAGTAAGACGGTCAGTACGTTTCAGATATATTGTCAAAGATCTCATACCGTCGTCAGATTTAATACATATTTCATTTGATTTAGGGCTCCTCTGTATGTGTTTGAATATTGGATTTATAAGTTGTGTTTTGTAATAACTATTGAATCATTCAATAATATGCTTCTTTCATATTCGGGCAGAACTGTTTTGTATGAAGCTATCTTATGCAGCTAACAACAAGATATCAATTATAAGAGTCTACAGGTTTCTCTGTATTAGTATGTCTTCAATTGAACTCTCATCTATCAGAGTAAGAAGCCACAGGCATTAGAACTAAAGCCTACACTTTAACGCTTTCCACAGTTTAGTTGCATAAGAACATTACATTTATATGTCCAATTGTTCAACACTCGTGCTAAGAAAAAGGTTTAAAAATGTTTAAATAATCAAATTTAACAATATATGAATTAAATGCGCAATGGAACATGGTATGCTTTGTAAAGTATTAACTTTCCTTTCCATAGCAAAGATTGAAATGAATTGCATTTGATGAGACAAAATCTAGGTTTCATTTTTGTAAAATAATGAGAATTATTGAATAAAAACATTCTAATGGCCTATTTAGATTTATAATGTAGTATTGTTTTTCTAAATGTATTACTTTAATGTGTTCAAAATTAATTATATTAAATTCAAAATTATATGTTAAACCTTTGTTCCTAGCATGAATAAAATATTCCGATTCTGGCGTTAATTATCAATTAATTGATTTCTTTTTTTTTTATATAATTGTAAATATTATTGTTTTTTATAAATTAGTGTTAATTGAGATCTGTTTTCTGTAATAGATAAGTGGATGGGGTCACAGGCCACAGCGCTGTGGTGTGACCGATGGGAAATTTTATCGATTTGACAACAGTATGGTTGATTGCCAGGTTGGAGATGGCGGGCCCATGCGGCAACATGTTTCTTTATTGGTTTCTATGACGTTTGAGTTGGATAGGGTACGGAATAATAGGTAGCGTTATGAGGCTTCACAGATATTGTCTTTATGGGAAAGTGGACTTAACAACATTGGTATTAAGGTTTGAATAGCTACTCTAAATTTAAAATGAAAATTATTGGCATTCTAAATTAATATCACTTTTAATAGTCGAATTTGAAAATACCAATGTGTCATTCGAGTTCCTATAGGAGAGGTGGTTTGGGTTGAAGCTAATATAAGTTTAAGCAAGTTGGATTTAGGTAAGAATAGTAGGCGGAGCATGTAGGTTAGGTATTGTGAAACGCTTAGCTCGGAAACGTCATGGAAGCCAAGCGTTATTTACATTGATTGGCAATGTGTCTAAAGTAACAATAATATAATATGGTTCGGTACGTTAAGTTAGTTTTTTTATAACTATGTTTGTAGAACTAATGAATGCTTCCAGTTTTGAAAGAAAACATTATATATTGTCATGTAATATTTTCTTCATTACATTAGTTTGTAATTTAATTTTTTTTTATTTGTATCGCTTTACATTGAATTTTGTTATGTATTAAGGTTCGGCGTAGACATTTTTGGGGGAAAGCGTACATTTTATTTTACAATCTGTAAATTAGTCTAAATTCAAAATCGAGTTTGCTGAATTTTTATATGTTGTAAAATGTTTATGCTAAGCAGCAAATTACAATCTATTTGGCGTCCGGAGTTTAGAAATTATATATGCATATATATATCAAGTACAAATTTAGAGGTTACTTATTAGTTTGATTAATATTTCACGGAATTACTTAAACAAGAATGCTATTCGTGTTTTAAGTAATGGCTATATTTCTTAGGTTAATACAAAATGAGAGCCGATACATGCAAGCTTAGCGTTGAAGAATTATGTCTTAACACAAAAATGTATTTGAATAACGATTCCTAATTTATTCGTTAATCAATTGACAGCTACAAATATCACAACTTGCATTCAACAGATGCAAAAATAGACATGTAACGAAACTTTTCTTAAATGTGCAGTTTTTTGTACTGTCAAGCATAAATGTAACATCTATTCATTATTTTGTTCTATTAGTTATAAACATCCATTCTATGGACTATATTATTTTGCGCTCTTACAACGCTTAGCTCAAAAGTTTTGAAAATGGAATGTATCTTCTCTTGTTTGTTTTAAACTAAGATCAATACTGCATATAATTTATAAAGGCACCCAATATTTCTGATAGCTTTGTTTTCGGGGTTTGTACTCGGTTTTACCACACCTCTATGTTGACCCAGCTCAGCAGTGGTTTAGCTTTAAAATATTGTTGTTTGCCTTATAAAAAAATGTGATCTTATGACGATTATAATACTTAAAGGATGATGTTGCGCGTGGGAATAACAGATTTATTAACTATCCGCAATTTTTATATCTAGGAATTGAAAATTTAATCTGTACTTTGATATAGCCAATTTAATTTATGCTAGTCCTTGCTAGTGAATTACACTGTTTCTCTCTACTGACAAAAATATAATAAAAAGAGAAAAGAAATATGTACCTACATTATGTTTTGCCACTAAAAAACATAGGTATGCTCTTTCCAGTAATCAATTCTGAGATTACTGGCTAATGAATTTTGTGAGATAATGTTTACCAAAATTGGATTAATTTTCGTCTCCATAATTCTATTGCCGTAACAAAGAGGTTTAGTTCAACTTTTTATTTTCAAACATTGATTTGATATAATAAAAAGTGTACAATTTTCAATGTTCGACTAATGAATACTTTTGGTGGTAAAACTAATGATACATGATTTTTTACTAATAAGATAATCTCCTTCTTCACTGGAAACTGTGATTCCAACGCGCAACAAACTGATTGCCTTGAAAAATAATGATAAACAAAATTAAAATTATGTAATTATAGTAAGAATTTGACAAAAATGTAATGTTAGGCTCAGTAATGGATGGTGTCAATTGGGTAAACCGATAGCGAGGGCTTTATCTCCGAGTTTTATATATTCACTGTAAATTGGAAATATTAGCGTGTCTGGCTGTGTGCATTCTAAAATCACGCAGTCCGCAACTTGCTTGAAACAGTAACTTAATTTGAATCCACGTGTATAATGCGGTTTAAAGCCCTCAACGTAAAAAATAACTTTTCTATAAATCATAAGTACTAAGTTCCACTATAACTAAAATAAAAATGTAAATTTTTCTTATCTTGTTAAGTAAAAGATCTCATATGTCATATTTTTGTTTGGTCTTTTTTATATTTTGAGGAACTTCGGAATAGGCGCGTTGATTTAAAGACAACCTATGTAAAATAAAATATATTGATGTATATAACTTTCTTGTTTTATTTACTCACTGCCTCGTTGCAACATTCATAATCCTTAATATTTTTTCAAGAAAATATATGCTTGTTTAACTCGATGGATTTTAATCTTGCGTGAAAATATTATTCAAAGGCGATAGAATCCGGATCATGCTAAGTACTTATAAGGAATATTCCTATAGTAATGATCTAAATCTATTCACCCAAAACATCGCTGTAGAAGCGGAAGCTGGAAGCGTTTGGGTGAATAGATTTAGATCATTTAATTCACGATGCGCAGGAGATCGACTGGGGTGCTGTAGTAAATGCTGAAAACCAACTGCAATAAATCTGGAAAAGTATCTTATATTGCGCAATCGAAGTAATACCAGGCCTGGCTCACTCCGCGCGGTACATCCGTTATTTACCTACAGCGAAGCGCTCCGCCGCCGGCGCAACTCGAATGGGTCGTGTATCACGCGCGCGCCCATCGGGACGTTGTAGATACCTACCTACCTAATAGCACTCACAGTAATTCTATGATCGAGGTCGCAAATAGTATTTAAAAATGGACATAAAAAGAAACAAATATCCAATTAGATTATGTTTGGATTTGATTATGTTCAATTTAGCAAACAAAACATATGTAGTATTACTAATTATTCGTCGTCACTTTTTTTTCATTTTGTACTGTAGGTAAGTTTAAACAATATTTTTTACAAAGGTAGAATAACAGTAATACCTACATCGGTAGATACTTAATTACAAATAAGGAGATTAAATTATTCTTCACTAGGCAGCAACCCTAACAGCGTAAGAAAAGATAAGAGGCATGCGATAGAAAGAGACAAAACTTCTAGGTATATAAATTTGCAGGTACGTAATGCTGTGCGAGCTGAATTCCACCGTATCGCGTCGTAGCAAGACTCGAATTTATTTAGATCTTCTTGCGGAGTAATTCTTCTGTACCAACTATTACTTATTCTGTGGTAATACTATGTGTAGAGACGCACAAAGACGCCATATCCATGACTCCGTTTCGAAGGGAAATCCGTCAAAAGTGGAAAAATATAAAAACATCTTCCTCATCATCATCATTCAGCCAGGAGACGTCTACTGCTGAACATAGGCCTCCCGCTGAACATAGGCCTCCCGCAAAGTTCTCCACACAGATCGGTCCTGCGCTGCACTCATCCTGCGCTTAACGGCCACTTTGACCAGATCGTCGGTCCACCTTGCGGGGGCCTACGTACGCTGCGTCTCCCAGTATGTGGCCGCCACTCGAGAACCTGACCACAATAGCCCCAACGACCATCCGTTCTACGAGCTATGTGCCATTGCCCGTTGCCATTTCAGCTTTGCAACTCTTCCGGCTATTTCGGCAACTTTGGTTCGCCTGCGAATCTCCTCATTTCTGATTCGATCCCGCAAGAAAACTCCAAGCATCGCCCTTTCCATTGCTCGGTAAGCGATTTTGAGCTTGTTTACAAGACCCACAGTTAGCGCCAATAGATCTTCGTCATTACTTCGATATTAATGAAGTTTACAAGCATTTCACATCTCCCGGCATCATTGAAACCGAAACAAAACACCAAAAGTTAAATCGACTTTAAGCTATAAACAACTTCTCTTTAATAAATTTAATGACTGATGTTAAGAAAGTAATTAATTCCAGTTCTAACATAGTATTGTCTTAAGTTTTCACGATTCATAATTTAAATAAAACTACTTTTTAACCGGATTAATGACACAGTCGCTCGTGACCACTGGGTCTGCAAAGACACCGAAACGTCGAGTTAAAATGTAAAATATAAATTAGTATACGCGATTAATCCGGTTAAAAAGTAGTTTTATTCAGTTCTAACATTATTAGGTAGACTTCAGCAACGCATTCAACACAGCTGATTTTGACAATTTGTTAGAGTTGCTGCACTCATTTAACATATCTCCATCGGTAATTGAATAGTTTCGTAACTACCTACTCGTGTGGACGCCGGAAGCGTAGGTATAGTTGCATCGTTGCACGAGATTTTTTCTCCTCTTGGGCAGAAGTACAGGCAGGAGTCCCACAAGGTGGCGTGTTGTGTCCTCTCCTTTTCTCTATTTTTATAAATAGTATTTCTCAAAAACTTTCTTCGTCCTACCATATGTATGCAGACGATGTTCAAATATACTAACAGTGTACCTTAGATAACTTATCTCAAACAGTTAATGCTAATAATTTAGACCTCTCAAAAAAATGATGTGGATCACCTACTGAGCATGGTCTAATGTTAAAGACGCAGGCTACACAATAATTAGTAGTCCAAATCTAGTAAAGTAGAGCTCGCGAGATAATCGAATAGAGCTGGAGTGTCAGAAACCTAGGTAGGTCTGATATTTGACAATGTAAGTCGTGGAATACCCAGATGAATGAGGTGAGCAGGCAGATGTTTTCAGATGTTAACTCGCTCAAGCGCTTGCGTAGTCTTTTGCCTATTCCCACCAAAATATCAATCGCACATTCTCTTTCTCCATATACTTGTGTTGAATACGCAGATGTTTGTTATCTAGATATCACTGAAGACAGTGCCGTCTTAAGCCTATTCCGCCGGGGTGCGGGGTTCAGTCTGCGCCCTCGTTTTCTTTTACACTACGGCGTGGCACGCGACCGATGACACATTGTACTAATCGATTGACGTTTTTGGCCTAGTAAGAACTAGGTATCTGTCATCGATCAATGCCGTCGATCGATTAGTGTGGTTAGTTACACCCTATGAAAAGGGTCCTAGACACGTAATTTTGATAATCCATTTATTTATTAATCTAAAATACAAAACTTAAATTATACAAATTAAACTGAATCATTAAAAAAAATCGACCCCCTTCAAAAATAATCTTCAAACAAAAATCAACAAACACTAAAAACCGAAAAAAATAAATAGAATTTTCAATTGAAAGGACGAAAAGGCGGGACTTTTTTTCTAACTTATCTTGGTACTTACCAACTGAACTGTTTGATCGGTGCCAAGCCAAAAGTAAGTAATGGCGAAAAACACCAGTAATACAACTCTCTTTTATATTATTATTTAATTGCTAAATATCTATTTATTGTATGTACAGTCTGCAACAGAATTATGTATACTACCCAGTCTCCCGCACAATCCAAAAAAAAAAAAAAACATTTAAAAAAACCTTGAGTCCTAGGAAAAATCTTTTGTGCTGGTTAGTTAACTGACCACCCCACTTCGTCCCATTTTCGTATGTTCAACGTTGTGCCGTAGGGGAAACTGAGGACACTTGATACTCCTGGGAGACTTGGCACATCGAAATATTTAAAGTACCGGATGTTATTGAACTATTTTGACTGGCAGCACTGACGCTAGTAGTCGAGCCCAAATCAATAGGAAAAAAATACAGCTATCAAACCGCCATTTTTGACGTGACGAGCATTTTTTAGTTTTTAACCGGTACAAGATCTTTTTTTGAATTAGGAATTGACTTGTTTTGCGTAAATTAAAGTGAAATTTATTTGTTTTTCTTAGTTAATAAGTTTAATTACTTAGTTGGCTGTATTGTTTGTTGATTATCGGCTCAAGATTGTAATGAGGTAAGATACTTTCAGATACTTTTTTGATTTGTGTGGTAGTGAGGACACTTGGTACACAACAACTTGTTACATTTGATCCCCGGATCAAGTCTCCCATATAATATAATTTGTTCAAGTTCTAAATAATATTTCTTTTTGCAGATTTTTTCAAAAATGCCTCGGATTTACAAAACTACATGAAAACTACATGAGTATCAATATATTGCGGCGAAGCCAAAATTCAATTAGATTGGCAGTTGATATAAATGTTTAACTTTTTAAAACTTTGTATTTGTTACAATTTGATTTCATTTTACAATTTGTGTTCCTTATATTTTTGTTCCTTAAAAGTTCTTTAGTGTTAAATATCAAAACTTTAAGACTTCGTATAATTTTGAGACTGATTAAATAAGTTAAGCTTATTACAAATATCAAATTTTTAATAAATGATTACTTAAGCGGATACTGTTTGAGTCTAATTTTCTTCGGAAGTTTAACCAAAACCTAAACTACCTGCATAGTTTTGCGCAGGAATATTGATTTTCCAGTTTAGATCATGTTGTCTGTCTGTAGGTATTTATGAACATGTAATTTTATTGTGACGAATCAACTGTCCCATGGCATAAGGGATACTTGATCCGCCCTGATCAAGTCTCCTGACAGGCCGAATCAAGTCTCCCATATAGTGGGGACACATGGTACTAACCCCTTTTTTTGAATAAAATTAAATATTGACGTATTTTATAACCTATATGTTTTGACTCCCACGTATATTATACCTAAATAAATTCTTAATACTTTAGTTAAAAAACATCTGAAATTCTTTAAACATTTAAGATTTTAGGAGGCAAAATGAAAAGGGGGGATCAACTGTCCTCAGTTTCCCCTACACCTTGTATAGGTATAGCTTAAAATATCATTGAGAGTACTTGTTAATTGGGTAACATTGGGAAAAAATATTGGCAACAATTCTAATTCATTAAAAATAAAAATCCTCCCCGTCAATATCAAATCTATTTTAAGTGTTAGTTTTTCTTGTTTTCTTGGAGCCTTTTCGGAGATTTTTTTCATGCATCTTTAATTTCCTCCAAATGAATTGAATTTGGTCAGAAGCAACTATTACCCTATTTGAACAGATTTTCAAGATATGCACAAAAACCTGAAAATAAATACACCGACAGCATCCCCCCACCCTTAAGGACTTTTAATTTTATGTCAATCTGGACTGCCCAAGGTATACGTGTGCCAATTTTCAAAACTACACGAATTGTTTCTCCTGTTTGCCTATTTTCGACTTAATTTGACTGGGCTAATACATGAAGTAAGTAGGTATAGGTGAGCCCTATATCAATAAAAACATACATACTTATACAAACATTAAATTATTACGCGATCAGAATTCAAGCAAGAAAAACTAGTTACCTATAAAGATCAGAAATAAAACACAAAATTGATTTCATAGTCAGATTTAATAAAAAAAAAACGCTACTTTTAAATAGCCCCCCTGCCCCTTCCCCGGCCTCTAAACCCGCCCCTGCCCCTCGGCCTAGCCCCCTTGTTCGTGTTAGGGGGGCTTTTAGGCCTCAAGGCTTCAATACGTTCCGTGCAACCTGTGCTTTCCCGGCCCTCAGCGAAGTTAGCTGCATATAGCTCGGCGTTGAAGTTGGAGTTTGTGAGTTCGTGGCCGATCGTCACCCAGCCGGGGCGTATCGTTGAGTCCCGGCCGAAAAGGTGAACTCTGCGAATAGAATGTTTAGTTAAATAACAGGCTTACGAATTGAGCTTTAAAATAATAGATATAATCAACCGACTTCCAATGAGGTTCTCAATTCGGTGTATAATATTTAAAAAACCCCAGACAATCACACCAACTACATGGCCCCAAACTAAGCAGAGCTTGTAATATGGGATACCATGTAGCGAACTAGGTAGTATGACCTGGAATAATATTTTTTTTTTTAGTGTCTTTGTTACACGATTTTTTGGACAATTATAAATCGATTTTGAAGTTGCATATTATAGAGAATACTTCACCGGTGGTCCCATATAATTTCATCGAAATTGGTTGAGAACTTCATAAAAAAAATTAATTTTTGAAAAACCTGCATACCTCGACGGCCTTATATTGCAGCCAAAGTTTTGACATGTAGTCTGTTTTCCTAATGCTCTGCATTCGTTGATTATTAAAACAATAATAGCCGCTAACATTGAAGTAGGCTAACTGAAGCAAGGCATTTAAGTACTTTCTTTGGTTTTTTAATACTTAGAGCTCTTAATTTCAAACGTTCAACAGTTGCGCCTCCATATTCATAATAATGGCAAAGCTCAGCTTTATAATTTCTAAAGTTAATTACCTCACTAACAATGCGTCTCTCAATATGATGTGGTCTAGTAAAATATTTCAAAATCCTGTGCTCATCATCTTACTACCGGGTGAGATTTTGTTTTTTTTTTTGTAGTAAGCATTTGATTGCAAGCCATCTTAGGCTTGGCCACTGGCTGAGTTATCCTAATGTTATATGTCAGGAGTAGATTGGGCGACTTGTCAGTTACCGAGAATAGACATTAATTAAAAAAATCATGTTGAACAAGGTGTAATGCAATATAGTTTACGCTATAAACTTTAAATACTTGGGAATTTTTCATTTTTTCACTACAACTTTTGTTTTTTGGCTATGAATTCTTGGCTTCATGTGAAAAGTTATGTTTTAAATGAAGAAATAAAGATTTTTATCTATTATGTTATATAATTTTATTTACCAGACCTAGTTTATAGGACCAACACTGACCTTCGTCTACCTAAACAAAAGTGTTCCATAATATGAAAGATTTCAATTGGTTTCTCTGCGCTGCCAAACTCCGGATCCTCTGATATAATCAAATCTATATCCACATTTGCATGTATAAAGTCTCCGTCAACTGATCTCCGCACTGTCCCCTTGATTCCCATCAAACAGTGTTCCTTTGTTCGTTGGAATACAGCATTTTGTTCAAGATTTTTAGAATGCCCTGGATTCTTTATGTTAGTCTTAATCCAGCAGATGTCTTCACACCTTCGGAAACCCCATTTTTTTAAACATTCTCGACCCATGTCCAGACCTGGAAAAGGGATACAAAGGGCTGTTAAATCTCAATTCAAGAAAAGGAACTTGATAAAGGACATAAACACAGGGATACCTTTTAAGTTGCATGTGTCTATAGTGGCAGAGGTCATTACTTACATTGGGAATCTCACATACTTGTTTGGTCTATACAATATGCAAAAATTTTTTAAATGATAATTATATGCACACTTCATTAACCAACACGCACCTCAATAGGGACTCTAACTGAAAATATCCTATCCTATGAAAATTAAACCTTCCCACTTTTTAAAATTTGTTCCAAAATTCTATAAAACTAAAAATGGTTGATTCACAATAGGTATATAAAACAGTAAATGTTTTTTATTATCATACTTAGTGTAAGAAAAACAGTATACCCATTCACTGAACTGTTTTATTACATGAAATACATTGCTATTTGTAATTAATACAAAATAATAATTGAAATACCATCTGAACTTCCGCACCACAAGAATACAAAGGCTCTGGGCTGTGCCAATTGCTGCACATCTAGAGCGAGCACATCTTGCCAGCGCCAACCAGCACCGAGTGGAGGCTCCACTAGGATTACATCAAATTTGTTGTTCAGGTCCTTCAGGTCAAATGTCTAGAAGGTAAAATTATATTGTTGTTATTGTACCTTAAATACATTATTTTTATATTCTATGATAGTACTTTTGTAAAATTAACCTATTGCCTCATTTTTGTTACCATAATATTTTGAAATAAAATAACATAAAATGTTAATATTGTTTGTGTTTGGAGATAAAATATTAAAATATGTAATTATCTGCTATAAGCCTACAAATTTCAAATTTTTACTTGTTTTTAATATCAATTACGTTACAATTTTTTTTTTAATAATCATTTTTAACCTACTCATACAAATATTTCTTATAATTGAATAGTTTCTTTATGATAACATTGTGATTCCGGGAGGCTGCATCAACATAAGCTAACAACAGGATGGTTAATTATTTTGAAGACCACTTCAATCAATAAAAAACTGTATAAGTACTATAATAAGATCTCATTTAGACATATAATTATTAGAATTGTTACCTTTAGATCACACTGTAAATACATAGGTGGAGTAGCTGTCTGCGCAATCAAGTCATCCTTCAATTTGATGAGTTCCCGAAGTTTAGGATATTCTTCAAACCGATCTGCCAAACCCACATCACGGATAAAGTTCTGTGGTCTCTGTCCAGTATCCACAAAGTGTTGACAATAGTCATTGTGAGGATTGGAGGATTGTGTGCCCTAGGAAGAAAAAATCTTATTAAGAAATTTGAGATACATTGATTGATAGGGCAAGTGGTAACTAGGAAACAGTAAGCAATATGGTATTTATAAAATGGTTTGATAATGACGATGAATGGTCGAAGTTGATTCAAAATTTGAATCATTGAGACAAAAAGAGATTTATATGGGTATTCATTAAGATCGGTACACAAACCTTAAGAAAAGTAGAAGAATCGGTGTACACTAAACCGTCGTGTTGTTCTTTGGACGAGGCTTTTTCAGAGCCATCACTTCCTCCACTTGAACTGGCTTGTTTCTTTGCTGGAACATCCAGTGAGGAACCTAACGCATGTCTCAATTCACTTACACTTGAAACTCCAAGCTGAAATGTGTTTATAAATAGTAATTATGAGATAGAAACATGGGCATGGAAGGTTTTTTAAGTTAAGAAAAGTTACTCACAGCTTGCGCAAGCAATTTCTTTCTTTTTTGAGATCTTTCTCGAAGTTCTTTAAGTTTTTCACTCATCACTGTATCTAAAAGCCCAAGGCGAATTTGGTTTTATGTCCTTTTTCTTGGGTTTGTTTATTCGCTCATATGAGTGATCATTTTAATGAAGCTGTATTGATTGACATTGACAGCGCACGTAATAGTACTTTTTTCATTTCGTTGAAAAACACGACCTCTCCTCCTCCAAGAGTAGTGTCTTCGTCTTTACTAGGAGAAGACAATACACCCCTCCCTCCATATCCTTCCTTGGCCAACCAATTCCAATTGTCCATGAAACCAAGTTCCTTGGTGTTGTTCTTGGCTCTAAGCTATCAGGATCAGGCCACCTAAACTATATCGCCAGGAAATGCGAGGCCAACATCAACTTGCTTCGTTGCCTGTCGGATGTTTGGTGGGGTTCCCACCCTTGCACACAGAAACTCCTTTACAATACCCTAGTGAAAAGCTTCATTGACTAGTTCTTTTATGCTGGAACCCTGCAACAAAGCGGGACTCGATTTAATTAATAAAATCCAGAACAAGTCAATGCGCTTGTTCCTCGGTGCAATCAAGTCATCCTCTACAAATGCCATGAGAGTGGAATGTCGTCAGGCCCCCCTACATCTTCGCGGGGCGGCGCCAGTAGCGCGGGGCGACGCCAGTAGCGCGGCACCTACCTGTCGCCAGCAGCTGCAGCGCGCGGGCGTGCATACGCTGCGCGGGCTCGCGGCGCCAGTAGCGCGGGGCGGCGCCAGTAGCGCGGGGCGGCGCCAGTAGCGCGGGGCGGCGCCAGTAGCGCGGCACCTACCTGTCGCCAGCAGCTGCAGCGCGCGGGCGTGCATGCGCAGCGCGGGGAAGGCGCCAGTAGCGCGGGGCGGCGCCAGTAGCGCGGCACCTACCTGTCGCCAGCAGCTGCAGCGCGCGGGCGTGCATGCGCAGCGCGGGGGCGGCGCCAGTAGCGCGGGGCGGCGCCAGTAGCGCGGGGCGGCGCCAGTAGCGCGGGGCGGCGCTGTAGGGGGAATTCCTTGCTCCTACCCTCTTCATTCCAAACTTAGCTCCCTGCAGAGATCCCTTCCAAACTCTACATACTTCCGCAACATAATCACTCCCCGCCTATTATCCAGCCACTCCTCCCTAGTCCCATCCAATAGTCTAATCTCACAGTGTGAATCCCAATTCCTGTTTACCTTCCCGTATGAATCCTTAGTGTTCTCCACCCCAATCTTGACTGCCTTTGGCGTGACCAAAAATGATCCTAATTGCAGCCTCATATTTGACAGGATCATAAATAGTGAGTGGAAAGATTGGACCGTGATCTTCACAGATGCCTCAAAACTCTCTAGTCAAGGTTGTGTTGGGGCAGCTGTGTGGATCCTCAATTTCTCGGTCCTCCTTTCGTATAAGTGCCCTCCCCAAACTACAGTTTTCACTGGGAAATCTATTGCTCTCCTAGAGGCGGTCAAGTATGTTCTCGAGAACAGACTTAACCACTCCTTCATCCTTTCCGACTCCCTGAGCTGTCTGGTGACAATCAAAAGTAACCCCTTCCTACTAGAATCCAAATTCCCATCCATTCTTCAAATTAAATACCTCCTTTTCCTATGTTCCCTTGAAGGCATTAACATAGTTGTAGCACGGATCCCTGGCCACTCAGGAATCAACGGTAATTCAACAGTTGACTGGATTCAATTGTGACCGGTTCATTAGAGCACTACAGGTGCTTCTCTCGGGATCTTAGCTTTCTGGCTAAGACAAGATTATTTGTAGCCTGGAACAATGAATGGGAGAAGACCCGTACTTTAGTGGGCAAGTACTACGGTGACATCGAGCCAACAATACCAATTCAACCATGGTTTTGCAAGCAGAAAAAGCTCAGCAAAAAGGCTACCTCCATAATAAGTATAACTAACTGTGTTGTCTTATTGTTTAGGTAACTCAATGTCCGGTCTACGTCGCGCATCACTTGTAGTGTTATTCTATTTTGACCTAAACTCTTAATACCGTGTCTATTCCATGTATCTGCTTTGTGATTCCATCACATAATACCTACTGTCAGTAATAGCTTTTTGCCTCATATCGACGGCTGGTTGCCAATTTGTCAAGAATTTGAATTGAATTGAAAAACACGAAAATTAACCATAATGATATGCGAGAAGTTTGTCTTTGAGATTTCTAAAGAAAGCAGAATACAACGAATAATGTGACAAGTAGTTATAATTTATCTGTTTTTAAAAACTTGAACATCAGATAATATAGACGACATTCAGTCGGAATCATAGAAAAACATTACTTTAACAAGGAATCCTTCAGACAGACTGAGTAGACTTGTTTTAGGTAGGGATTTTTTATACAGAGTATTACAAGAGGATTTATTGGACTACTCGTCAGAAGATTATTATAATTTTGAGTTAGATGTACAGTCTGCAACAGAATTATGTATACATCCAATACATAATTCTGTTGCACACATGGGAGCACACATAAAATACCTACGAATACATATTGTATGTGTGGAGACTGGCTGGTACACATAACTCTGTTGCAGTCTGTACATACATGTTGCTTCACGTAGGTACTAAAGTGCGAAGAATCTGGATAGAAAAGCTTAAAACCTTGGCGAGTTGAACATTCTTCCAGGGTCTATCTATCCAATACCAAATTCTTAAACTATTTCTGAAATTCAAGAGCAACTTTTATCAAAATGAAAATGAAAACTTTTTATTCGTAGTAGGTAATTTTATACACTTTACGAACGTAAAACTGGATGAGGGCGGCGCGGATCCAGACGACATGACGAATCCTGGGGGAGGCCTCCGTCGAGAAGTGTTCATCTCTCGGCTCATAAAGATAATGATCGCCCATTAGGTATCCACCAATGTCTTGGTGTTGTCTACTACTACTTCTTCTTCGGCTTCAAAAAACGAAATGAAAGTAGAACCCTTGGTAGACCGAGAGGAAAAAAGCCGACGGAAAAAAACTCTCGGCACTCTTTTGTAAAAAGTGCTTATTATAGGTACAATTTGGCTGAAATACAGCTCTGCAATGACATGAACAAACAAACAGAAGACAGCTATTCGTGCTTGCCAATATCATGTCGCATCCAAGCTGCTTACATAGTGATTAATGCTATGAGGCAAACGGAAATGCCCTTATAATAGCAAAGCACTGGGCTAAAATACTATAAATATTCGGATTACCATTGACTCGAGAAGAAGAAGAAGAAGTATCTATGATCACGGAATTCATGTATGTTAAAGTGAAATGGCAGTAGGTATTTATTCCGAATCTGCAGTGCGAGTACAGAACTTTATCGACTCGTATATTTACGAATGTTCGTATAATAATATTGAGACGTTTTGTTAGCAATAATTGAAATCTATCCATTGACGCACGGCTGGCTTTAATAAATGTGTGCCTTGCTAATTTTGAATGTTTGTAAACATGTTGTACTCTTAAATTACTAAGTATAATCAACGAATGCAGAACATTAAAAAAACCGACTTCACGTCAAATCTGTGGCTGAGTTGAGAGCTGAGTCATCAACGTAAACATTCTCCGAAATCATACATATATGTTCAAAAGATTGAAATTTTCAATGAAGTACTCAACCGATTTCGATGAAATTGAAATGAGACTAACTATGAAGTATCCTCTTTCATATGAAACAATAATTTTCAAAATCAATTCATAATTGATTTTGAAAATTGAGACGAATTGAGAAACTCCTTCTTTTTTGGATGTCGGTTGAAAATAAAAAATTACAATGTTACTAAAAAGTTGCAACCGACTCCATACTATACGAACATTTGTAAACATACGAAATGACAAAGTTCTGAGCTCGCACCGCTGTTCAAAGTCTGTAATGTCTATTGTGATCAGTAATATGAGGTTAAGCTATTTCAATTTGGAAAGGAAATACAATGATGTAAATAAATTAAAATGCGTGAAATAATCATCAACTTTTTAATTTGCACTGTTTGTGAGACTTCATTTTCTTTTTGTTTAGGCGTTTCTTATTAGATAAAATATCCAATAAAGTTACACTACATTATACTTATTACATACAATACATCCGGAAAAGCACTTACATCTACCAACAATATTACGTTATACATACCTACATTATGAATTGTCATTTCAATTTCAACAAGCTTAACTTGAAACTTGAAAAAGAGGTTATAATATAAAAATACATTATGTTTGAGTTTCCTTAATATTGTACATATTCTATCGAACACAAAAATATTTTCACAAATTGATAGGTAGTTCCTGAGATGAGCGCGCTCAACCAAGACTTGAGGGTATTTTAATAAAGAATGGTTATACAGGGTGACTGGTGACAAATTTTAGATATTGAATAAAAGTAGGTACCTACTTAATTTTGCACCAGAGTTTCCTATACAAAAATTAAGTGTTTTTCGCGGCACTTACAAGTCTGTAAGCCGCTGCCGCCGCCGCATCAAAAGTAGCATATACGCTAGTGTAACCATGCGTTGCGTTATGAATTCTTTAATTTTCGGTTAATTTTACTCAGTATTTATTATATTTTTTTTCTTCATGTATGATCTCAAACTATCACGTCCTTGAATTTTGAAAGTGACCCACCAGTCACCCTGTTGTAAATGCAGGATGTGCTAAATATATTCAATTCGAGCTAGGAAGGGGGGCTGCTATTTTTCAAATATTTGTATTTATTACCCGACTACGGCGAAACAAAAAGGAAGATAATGATTTTGACCTGTATGTATGTATGTGGGTATGGCTGTTCATCTGTTTCCTCATAACTTCTAAACTAGTTATCATAATTGGACAAATGAGGTGTTGTTTGATTAGAAGCCTCTTGATAGTCTGCTGGTTATAGGTTGACGTCACGTTCAATTGGCAACAACGCCAACCAGAGGACTTAAAGAATTAAAAAGAAATTCTATACGTTTCCGTATAAGGTATCAAATGAAAGAGTACTATGTTAGTGTACTATGTGTACTACTATGTTAGTACAGTTCAAATATGTAAACACTATTACTCCAAAAATTAGTGAAATAAAAAAAGTCACTAAAACACCCGACTACTAAACAGACGCTCTAAAAAGTATGAAATAAGAAAATGGTTTCCGCTGAAATATTGAAGTACTTATTTTGTACGTCATTCTGTTATAAATACATAAATATTTAAGCGGAAACTATTTTCTTGTTTCGTACTTTTTTGAGAGTGTTTTTAGTAGTCAGGTTTTGGATTTTAATATTTTTTTAATAAGATAGCTTAGTAAGCTTCACGGTGACAGGGGCATTCGCATTCGCAAATATTTGTATGTAAGTAGGTAGATATGGGTTTTGTTTTAACCAATATTCGATCGAAACAATTCAAAAAACCATTTTGCTTCTAAAGACAGATACGGGTTATTTCATACTATAATGCGACCGGTGGGAGCTATCAAAATCATAGCTTTTTTACCCCTTCGAATCGGAAATAAACTTTATACAGTGGACATAAGGAGCTGTCAGGAACGCATTCCCGCAACGGCCGCACTCTTAAGTAATTTAAAAGGAAATTTTTTTGGCATAGCCAGACCAGAACGCATCACCAATGTTAATTAAATTACTTTGGTACTTAAAAATGGGTTTTTAATCGTCTTAAACTTATTTATTTAAAACTTCAAAATCAAAAATTTCCCGTATCTTATTTATTTTAAACTTCAAAATCTTACGAATACAGAGTCACGAGTGACATATTGTTCATAATGATTGGAATTGTGATTCGAGTTAGCCGTGACAGAACATTGGGCGGGAATGACGCATCTTCCAGTGACATCTCGGAGCAGTCCCAGTCGACAGTGACAGCCGGATTGACAGCGCCGCGGCCGGAACCGACAGGTGACTTTGTCGCAGCGGCCTTCACACCCGTAGCGGCATACGTATTCCTCGTTTGGATCTACGCATTTTTCTGGAAAACATTTCAGGTTTATCAATAAAAAGTCAACTTTTCTGTAACGTTTATGTTAAATACATTAAGAACCAGGCAATCTGTAACACAGGAATTATCATAATGTAACAACCATTATTCAAAATCAATTCATAATTGTCCGTAATATCGTGTAAAAAAGACACAAAAAAAAACATACAGACGAATTGAGACCTCCTCCTTTTTTGGAAGTCGGTTAAAATACGTCAATTATATTGCAATAGTGTAAATTGACTATGATGTTTATCCAGTTGGGAGAAAAGACTACCGGCACGTCCACAAAACAAATTGGTTGCTAGGGGCGGAATCGGGTATGCCAATTTTGGCTTGGTATCAATTAGCACATGTCTCGAGTTTTTAAGACTTTCAAATGGTGGAGTTATTTAAGACATTTCCATGACCTCTATTAAAATCTATCTATCTATCTATCTATATCTATCTTCTATCTATCTATACTTATAATAAATCTGTAGAGAGGTCAATTCTGTACATGAAATATATTTTCAAAATAACTATCAGGGGGTGATTAGTGATCGATACTGATGCCAAAAATGCAATCAGTAAAATTTTTGTCTGTCTGTCTGTCTGTATGTTCCTTATAGAAACAAAAACTACTCGACGGATTTTCACGACTTGGTAAAATTATTTTTCATACTCCTGGGCAGGTTATAGTATACTTATTATCACACTACAATCAATAGGAGCAGAGCAGTGAAGGGAAATGTTGGGAAAACGGGAGAAATTACTTCATTTTTTAAGCTTCCGTCGCGTGTGCAGCCTTAATGGTTAAAGCTACATAGAAATCATGTAAGTATGACAGAAATATTCTTTATAAAATTATATAAAACAGGAGGCCTATTTTGTAAATCGAAAGAAGGACGAAAGACGTACGACGTATACGATACGTGAGTAGTGCAAAAGTGCTATTCTGTGCGGCTTTCGTATCGTTCAACGTTTTTCGGATCCATAGACAAATTATAGACCCATTGGCGGACTGAATTAAATAACTTAGGGTATTACAGACGAGGTAAGTTATCAATCAAAAAACCATCAGTTCATAATTTATGTGTTTTTACATAGTAATTTCACATAATACAGTTAGGAGGGCGTTAAATATTTGAACGACATGTTTTTTACCCACGACGGAACGGAGACGGTATATGCGTTTGGGGTGAGAAGGTGTTTGTGCAAACCAATTTACCATTTATCTCCAGAACCACTGGTCCGATTTTAATGCGGTTTTCAGTAATCGCTTTGGATTTGCTTGGTGCATGTTCTTAGATAGGTATAGCGGTAACAACTCACCAGGGGGCGCTGCAGTAAACATTTGTTTGTAAAAGCCAATGTTACCATTTATCTCCAGAACCACTGGTCCGATTTTAATGCGGTTTTCAGTAATCGCTTTGGATTTGATTGGTGCATGTTCTTAGATAGGTGTCGCGGTAACAACTCACCAGGGGGCGCTGCAGTAAACATTTATTTGTAAAAGCCAATGTTACCGTTTATCTGTAAAACCATTGGTCCGATTTAAATGCTGTTTTCAGTGATCGATTTGGATTTGATTAGCGCATGTTCTGAGATAGGTGTTACGGTAACAACTCACCAGGGGGCGCTGCAGTAAATATTTGTTTGCAAGCCATTGGTCCGATTTGAATGCCGTTTTCAATTATCGCTTTGGATTTGATTGGTATAATGTTCTTAAATAGGTTTAACGGTAACAACTCATCAGGGGGCGTTGCAGTAAACATTTGTTTGTAATAACAACCATTAATTCTGCAAAACCATTGGTCCGATTTAAATGTGGCTTTCAGTGATCGCTTTGGGTTTGATTGGTGCATGTTCTTAGATAGGTGTTACTGTAACAACTCGCCAGGGGGCGCTGCATGTTACCATTAATCTTTAAAACCGCTGGTCCGATTTTAATGCGGGTAACAACTCATCAGGGGGCGCTGCAGTAAACATAAAGCCATCACTGAAAACCGCATTAAAATCGGACCAGTGGTTTTGAAGAATGGTAACATTGGTTTGCACAAACCATTCTACGTAATATGATATCGAGTTACATTACAACAAAGCCCCAGCAAAGTTGAGTTGTAAATACTTATTATAATACTTCACTATGTATTTAAATAAACAACATGGGTTTTCCAGCGGTGGTGGGGACATTAGAGGGCTGATGAGGAACGAGATATTGTGTAATGTAATGTATGGTACCTATATTATGCTCTTTAAAAAGTTTGAAATAAAAAACAAAATAAAAATTTTGAAAAACCCACGACGCGACGGTTAAAAAGTAATTGAAAAAGAATAAAATAATTTAAAATTCCCCGACTGAAATGATTTATGTGACGAGAGATAATTAACGTGAAAAGCTTTTTTAAAAGTTCACTTAATCTCACACAAAGTCGGTCATATTATGAACAACATACTATTCGTTTTCATAGCACTTCCCTACGCTTACCTATTCGGTTCTCGAAGATGTAGATGTCGCAATAACATAGGTATTCAACTCCCTATGAACTTTATAAGAAGAGCAAGAAAATCCGTCTGGGGCTGCCATTGAATGAATTCGTTTTGTAGTTTTATATTGAAATTTAAAATATTGATGGCAGCCCTCGACGGATTTTCTTGCTCTTCTTATAAAGTTCATAGGGAGTTGAATACCTATGTTATTGCGACATCTACATCTTCGAGAACCGAATAGGTAAGCGTAGGGAAGTTATATGAAAACGAATAGTATGTTGTTCATAATATGACCGACTTTGTGTGAGATTAAGTGAACTTTTAAAAAAGCTTTTCACGTTAATTATCTCTCGTCACCTAAATAATTTCATTCGGGGAATTTTAAATTATTTTACTCTTTTTCAATTACTTTTTAACCGTCGCGTCGTGGGTTTTTCAAAATTTTTATTTTGTTTTTTCTTCAGTGGATTTTATTGTTTTATGAATTAAAAGTTAAAAAATATGTAAAATCGTAGGATGAATTTTGCCTTTGCCTCTTAATAAAAAACCACATTTGTCAATATTTTCTTTCAAATTATTTACTTACCTATTAAGTAAATAAGAATCTAGTAGATAACACTGTTTTTCTTGGAATTAACTTAGATTCTAAATTGCAATGGGGCGCCCAAATCTCACAGCTAGCGAGTAGACTTAGTTCTGCAGCGACGCGGTAAAGAAAATTCGCTCATTGACTGATGTTAATACGGCAAAGCTCGTATATTATAGTTTTTTCATAGTATAATGTCCTACGGCATCCTACTTTGGGGCAGTGCCGCAGATGATATTTACACTGCAGAAAAGGGCTATTCGTGGAATGTATAAACTTGGAAATAGAGAATCTCTAAGAGAAAAGTGAAAAGCACATGAAAAGTTCAAAGAGATTGGTACAACAATATATATATGAAGAAGTAGTAGTTGACAACACCAAGACATTGGTGGATAATGGGCGATCATTATCTTCATAAGCCGAAAGACGCACACTTCTCGACGGAGGCCTCCCCAGGGGGAGTTTACTAATTTATTAGCCAATGCTGTCGATGGCAGCCGGAGCCAAAGTGGGACAAATCTATACGTATGAATGAGGAAGCTTTAAAGTACTTTGCTTTGACGTAAGTCTATATGTCAATCTTCTCAAAAGTGACAATCAAAGACAAACAATCATCCATCGCCAACGACTGACTGACGCCATTTGTAAAAACGGTTCATTTCGTTAACTGCGTAATTTCAGAAACCCATTTTTAATTTGAAAACCTGTAAAAATTTTGATTTGAAAATCTGTAAGCTGTGTGTTTTTACGGAAGTGCTATTTGTTCAGTGCGAAATTGACACTTTATATTGTGATAGTGACACTAAATACTTTGTAATTGTTTGTTTGTTTATTTGCGAAATTGACGCTTTTGTGCAGTAGTTTTAAGATAATGGTTGGAAAAGTGACTGATTAAGGGGATTAAGTAAATGATTATATGATATCTGTAATAAAAATATGTAAAACTGATATAAGTGCATACAAGTAAAAATTGAGACTGTTATGTGCCATACTAAGTGAATTATTCTATGTATACTATGGACCACAACGGTACAAGTGATTTTCTTTTTCCATTTTTTAATGAAGACTTTATATTATTGTTATAATTTTGTACCCAATACATTGCATTTTGACACTAAAAACATAACGTGTTTTATTGTAACTCTTCTACCAAAGAGTTTTGAACTATTTACAAAATTCAGTTTTTCTTCATTTTGTACAGGTGCCACTTATACCCCAATGGTTTTCAACCCGTCAATGGGGAGTTTTCTGACAGCTCATTAAAAAAACAAAACTGTACAAAATTGGTACAGAAGGCTTCGATAGATGGCGCTTTACAAAAGGCGAAGAATTTATTCCACACTGCGTTTTTAAAAGTAAAATAAATTAATTGACGTCTGTATCAGAAATTGAACGTATAAATAACCATAGATGGTAGATACCACTTACTTACATTATAGTTTACAGACTTAACGCCTTCGGCTTTTTAAAAGTGCCATCTATAGAGGTTTTTTGAACTAATTTTTATGAGCTGTCAGAAAACTCCCCATTATACATTAAGTTCCTATCTTAGAGTAATAGACTGCATAGATTACTACTGTGTAAAGTGGATCTATTAATACACTGAAAAGTTGCGGATGGCATTAACTGAAGCGCTAGTGAGCTGTTTGTATGCATTTACGAAGTATGAAGTAATCGTTCTTCTCTCGTAAGAGAGTATATTGTTCCATGGGCCTCCCCCAGGATTCGTCATGTCGTCCGGACCCGCGCCGCCCTCATTTGACGTTCGTAAAGTGTATAAAATTACCTACTGCGAATAAAAAAGTTTTCATTTCATTTTCATTTAATTACCTCCTTAATATTTACAATGAGCTCTGCCACGAGGGAGCAATTGCAAATGCTCTTGCAGTTTATGCAGGAGCACAGTGATTTCCTGCGAGGGCGGCTGATTAAAAGTGTGGAGGGTAGGGTCCGTGCCAAAGCAGTTTGGGCGGATCTTGCATCCGCACGAAATTCCACTGATGGGGCCATAAAAACGGTGACCCGGTGACAAAAAGTAAGTTTTGTTGCCTAAATTAATGAAATGCTTGCTAACGCATATTGCATGATAGCATGAAGCTAACAAATTTCTTTTGGTGACAAGGTATGGGCTGACCGCAAAAAAGCGGCTGCAGCATGCAGGCGCTCAGCCTCGGCCACTAGTGGTGCACCAGCTCCAAGATTTACTGGAGTCAGAAAGACAAAAGAATGCTGAGCTTGCAGGCATCCGTAGGGAGCTAGAGGATATTACAAGCGCCCTACGGGAATTAGTGTTGGTGCTACGGCAAATAAGGGAGTGAACGTGGTTTAATTGGTTTCTCTATACCTACCTCTATAAGTACTAATATTTTTTTTATTAATTTTAACACTTAATTCTGTGGTGTAGTGAAGATTTATCAGTCGTAATATTGTTTAGTACTTTGAGTAGCTATTATGTACCCAAATACCTTAAACACTGAAAATTATAACTGATTTTTGTATTTTATAGCTATTAAGTGTGTGATGTATGACCCGGGCAACACCGGGCTTCGCTGCTAGTAGTTGAATAAATAAACTGAAGAAATTTATAATTTTGTTTTAATATTGAGTTCCCACATAAATACGGCCTGCAATTTGTGTGACTGCAGAATGGATGGTATTCACTCGTATTTAACATTGGAATGGCTCCTATAAATTGCTGCCTATCATCATCAGATAGACCATTCTGACAGTAACCAATTTGTGGGGTTTCTTGAACCTCATCATCTTTCCATCTCATCATAGATAGTATTTACTCGTAGTATTGTTTCTGGACTAAAATATAATTATAAAATAAAATTTCATTGTCAAATATAATAAACATTTTAATAAAAGATAATATAAAAATCAACTAACATATCTTCTTGATCATTTCTCCTGTGGCATACCAAATATAATATTGTTACGAGCTAGGGTTCGGGGATAAATTAAATACACCGTTTACCGTTAGACGATTTTTAATCGCGAAGAACACACAGTCACAGACAGTCAAAACTCTAAATTATCACAGATCACTTATTACGCACTTAAACAATTCACTCGTTAACTTAGAGATCACTTTAGCTTCCTCAGTTGTATTTCTTCTCAAGTCAAAACTTAGAATCCCTCCGGCGGCCTAATCCTCGCCTTATATATCCCCGAGAAGACCTCTCCAAAGTTCTAGAAATAACGCGACTAAAAATAAACAATGTCAACATGTCGTAAACAAGTCGCGGTCCCAGAGAAACATGAACCTTAGGCGCGCGGTATAAGGTACAAATTCGTCTGCGCGCGCCTTGAAGTTATGACCTTGGGTTTTTTTCCCGAACAAACAAGCGCGTGCGTGCATAGAAATATGAACTCTATACTACGGCGCTATACTGCCCGGATTTGCTTGCGCGCGCCGTAACACTGCCCCCTCCTTAAGAGATGCTCGTCCCGAGCATCGTTCGTCCCGTAGTACCGTGCCAAACGATCCACATGTACAACCTTAGGTGCACCTCGTGGCTCCTTCCGAATCCGATAGGTGACGTCATTGATCTTGGTCACCACGCGGTATGGTCCATCCCATTTTGGCTGTAGTTTGGGTGACTTTCCTTTGCTGCGCGTTGGATTATGTAGCCACACTAGCGAACCTTCAGCAAATCCAGGATCGTTGATCCTCCGGTCGTAGCGTGTCTTCATCTTCTCAGACATTTGCTGTCCCGACTGCCTGACATGGTCGTGTATGTCGTTCATCTTCTGACGTAGGTCATTCGCGTAATCTGTTATGCTGCTCGGTGCATCCGGTGGAATTCCCGTGATCAAATCAGCAGGCAATTTCAACTCCCGTCCAAAGTTTGCGAAGGCAGGAGTGACGGAGGTGCTTTCATGAACTGCACTTCGGTAAGACAGCAGAAAAGGCTGGATGTGCTTGTCCCAATCTCTTTGCCTGTTTTCTACTACTTTTGCCAGGTATCTCTCCAATGTCTGGTTGAATCGCTCTACCATCCCGTCAGACTGGGGGGGGTGGTAAGAGGTGGTTCTGGTCTTATGGATACCCAATACCCGACACGTCTCCTGAAATACCTGTGACTCAAAATTCCTTCCTTGATCACTGTGAATTTCCAAGGGCACCCCAAAACGACAGAAGACTTCATGGACTAATTTATCCGCTACCGTGACTGTCTCTTGATTTGGAATAGCGAAGACTTCCGGCCACTTCGTAAAGTAATCCATGACAACCATGAAGTACTTGTTTCCACTTTCAGTCTCGGGAAATGGCCCAGCCACATCTAACGCTATACGTTCCCAAGGCGCTCCAACATTGTACAGCTTTAATGCACCTCGGCTACGCGTTTGCGGCCCTTTTACAGCTGCGCAGCTTGTGCATTTACGGCACCAATCTTCCACGTCGTCGCGACAGTGCAGCCAATAAAATCTTTCACGGATCTTCAAAAGGGTCCTCTTTACTCCTAAATGTCCCCCTGAAGTTCCATTATGATAAAGTTGCAGAACTTCTGAAATCTTGACCTTCGGAACAACCATTTGAAGATGACATTGGTCTCCTCGTGCGTTCTCCCATTTCCTGCACAGTACTCCATCTTTGACAATAAAGCTGTCCCACTGTGCCCAATAGCTCTTCGTAACTGCGCTTCTCCCGGCTATATCACTCCATCCGGGCTTAGGGGCACCCAATTGAATCCACTCAAGTATTGGCCTTATATCATGGTCTTCCTGCTGCGCACGAAGTAATGTCTCCTTCCATTCATTGTCAACTTCCATCCTCAGCGTCCGAACTTGTACAATCTCCTTGGACTCTTGTCTCACACAATGTTTGCAAGTCTCGGAGCACGGTCTTCTGGAAAGTGCATCTGCATTCCCATGAGATTTCCCGCTGCGATGTTCTATCTTGAAGTCGAATTCTTGTAGCTGCTCAATCCATCTTGCCACTTGTCCTTCTGGATTCTTGAACTGCAATAGCCATTTCAATGCAGCATGATCTGTCCGCAGGTGAAATTTGCGTCCCAACAGATATTTATTAAAATGCTGCAGTGTTTTGATTATTGCCAATAGTTCACGCCTCGTGACGCAATAGTTCCTCTCTGGTTTGGACAACGATTTGCTGAAGTAAGCTATCGCGACTTCTCGATCTCCCCTCCGCTGGGATAACACGCCGCCAATACCCGTGTTACTTGCGTCTGTATCCACAATGAACTCGTTCTCGGCGTCAGGAAAACCAAGAACAGGCGTGTTGCAAAGACGCTTTTTCAGTTCCTGGAACGCGACGTCACAGTCCTCATCCCAGCAGAATACTCGCTTTTCTTCCGTGAGCTTATGCAAAGGTTTGGCAATGTCTGCAAAGTTCAAAACAAATCGCCGGTAATAAGAGCATAATCCCAAAAATGCTCTGACCTGTGTTTTGTCTTTTGGAACCGGCCAATCCTTGACAGCTTCAATTTTCTCGGGATCAGTTTGTACTCCCTCTTGTGAAACAATGTGTCCCAAAAACTTCACTTGTCGTCTGAAGAACGAGCACTTCTTTGGACTCAGCTTCAAGTTGGCCGCACGAATCTTCATCAATACTCGTTCCAGGTTCTGAAGATGGTCTTCAAACGTGCGTCCCACGATTATTATGTCATCCAAGTAGACAAGACAGGCATCCCCAATCAGTCCGGAGAGAACCAGTTCCATCAGCCTTTCGAAAGTCGCAGGGGCATTACACAATCCAAATGGCATCACATTGAATTGCCACAATCCTTTCCCAGTCGAAAAGGCTGTTTTCTCCTTGTCCTTAGGGTCTAATTCCACCTGCCAGTAGCCACTCTTCAGATCTAAGGTGGTAAACCATTTCATCCCCGTCAGTGTATCCAATGTGTCGTCAATCCGTGGCAGTGGATAGCTGTCCTTCTTTGTCACGTCGTTCAGCCGACGGTAATCAACGCAGAAACGCATACTGCCATCCTTCTTCTTAACTAACACTACAGGAGAACACCATGGACTCGATGAGGGTTCTATAATCCCGTCCCTCATCATCCCTTCGATTGCAGCTTCCACCTCTTTTTCTCTTGCGACCGGCACCCGTCTTGGTCGCTGACGAATAGGTAGTTCATTCCCAGTGTTTATCGAATGCTTTACTAGTCCAGTTTTCCCAATATCGGCGTCATTCTTGGAGAAAACATCACCGTACCGGAGCAACATCTTCTTGGCTTTTACAATTTCTTCTCCAGATAGATCCTTGTGGCAATCGTCGAGAAGTGAACCGACATCGTATTTGCCAACTTGGTTGCACTTGGTCAATGTTTGACATTCCCGCATCCAATCCACTTCTTCGCAGGTTCCAATTAAAGTCCCCTTTTTAAGGACATACTCCTCATTACTAAGATTGAGTAAGCGCACGGCTGAAGCGTTCGTAGTACTCACCAAGGTTCTTGCCATCACCCACGGTTGATCCTTGTTGCCTCCTTCCAGTAACACGCATCGATGATGTTGGCCAGCATTCCGTGATAGTAGAACAGGTACCATGGTTTCTGATCTGGGTGGTAGTACCGTTCTCTTTAAACAGTACACCTTTCCTGATGAACCACCCTCCATGAAGATTTCTTCAGTACCACATTTCAAAATGCCTTGCTTGACGTCAATCTCACATCGATGTTTACGCAAGAAGTCTAAGCCCAGGATGCAATCATCCACTATATCTGCGATGATGACTCGATGGCAAAATGTCCTTTCCGCAAGCTTCATCTCCACCAGCTTCTCGCCCCGGACGGGTATGTGCTGACCGGTCGCTGTTAAAAGTTGTATTCCCTCTTTGTCCCGGTAGATGTCCCCAAGGAAGCGTTGAGCAATTTGGGAACTGACCACGGTACGAGAAGCTCCCGTATCTAACGTCAGCCTGCACGGTGTTCCGTTAATCTCGCCTCGGATGATCAGGCTGTTCCCGTCGTGCGCTTGTGAGATGTTGATTCTTGGGGCCTTCCTTAGACCAGCCAGCACCCGCCCCGCAGTCCTGGCGTTTACTCGTTTCCCTGCTGCGGCTGGT
Source organism: Stenoptilia bipunctidactyla (assembly GCA_944452665.1). Taxonomy (NCBI): domain Eukaryota; kingdom Metazoa; phylum Arthropoda; class Insecta; order Lepidoptera; family Pterophoridae; genus Stenoptilia; species Stenoptilia bipunctidactyla. The sequence continues at coordinate 22,306,179 of OX101740.1, read as the reverse complement.
GAGTGGTAACATTATCCACTCGTACATCCTTTTGCTTCGGGCAGTTGGGCTTGATATGGCCCCTTCCACCACAGCCATAACATCTTGGGCTGAATCTAGGACGTCGTTCTTGTGGAGTTTTAATCACCTCCCTAATGCGAGGGGACCGCGGATCCTGTCGAACGGCTTCCACCTCCAAGGCGTGGGCTAACGCGTCCTTAAGTGATGCATGGTGTCCTAGTCCCACGGCTGCTCTAACTTCCAGGTTCCGAATGCCGTCGACGAAGTGCTGCACCAGAACTTCCCCAATAATTGTAGGGCTCGATTGGTATGCCTTCCGTACCCATTTCTCTACTTCTAGGGCCCACTGTTGCAGGTTCTCTGTGCTTCGCTGAATCCGGTCCTTCAACTGAGCCCGAAACACACGTTCTAGGTGTGCGTCTCCGTAGCGGGCCTCTAACGCCTCTAGGAGCTGCTCGTAAGAGGCGTCTGTTCCGAGGGCCTCCAAAATTGTAAGGGCCTGATCACGAAGGCCCAAAGTCAGCGCCGTCATTGCCTGCTCCTTGGTCCACCCGTTTGCCTTAACTACGGCCTCAAATTGGATCCTGTAGGCCGACCATGATGAGCTTCCGTCGAAAGGTGGCACTTTAAAGCCTCGACCCAATGTTGTGCTTACTGCAGGTGCCACTACTCCTTCCGCCATCTTCAAAACACCGAGAGCCTTTTTCACATCGGCGAGCTCATTTTCCGTTGCCGAAATGCGACTATGGTGACACTCAATCTGAGCCTCCGCCTTCGAGACACGACTCTCGTGGCATTGGAGCTGTTCCTGGACCTCAGTGATTTTTCCACCGATAGCACTGAGTAGTTTCTTCTGTTCTTCTTTAACACTCCGGACTTCATCCTTGAGGTCTTTCATAAACGCTAATAATGCTGTCATATCCAGGGCGGCAGCGATAAGTTGTTCCACGGGAAGCGGCAGAACCTCCGCAGATCCGTCCGTGACCTCCATAGCCAGTCGACGTTGGTCCGTTTCCTGTTGGCGTTGTTGACTCCTCGTGCGGACCCTTTCTTCTCTTGGAGAAAGTCCGTCGCCTTTTGGTAGCACTGGCATAATTTATCCCACTTCTGACACCAAATGTTACGAGCTAGGGTTCGGGGATAAATTAAATACACCGTTTACCGTTAGACGATTTTTAATCGCGAAGAACACACAGTCACAGACAGTCAAAACTCTAAATTATCACAGATCACTTATTACGCACTTAAACAATTCACTCGTTAACTTAGAGATCACTTTAGCTTCCTCAGTTGTATTTCTTCTCAAGTCAAAACTTAGAATCCCTCCGGCGGCCTAATCCTCGCCTTATATATCCCCGAGAAGACCTCTCCAAAGTTCTAGAAATAACGCGACTAAAAATAAACAATGTCAACATGTCGTAAACAAGTCGCGGTCCCAGAGAAACATGAACCTTAGGCGCGCGGTATAAGGTACAAATTCGTCTGCGCGCGCCTTGAAGTTATGACCTTGGGTTTTTTTCCCGAACAAACAAGCGCGTGCGTGCATAGAAATATGAACTCTATACTCCGGCGCTATACTGCCCGGATTTGCTTGCGCGCGCCGTAACAATATCTTTTCATCCACATACATACATCCACAGCCTGTAGACGTCCACTGCTGGACATAGGCCTCCCCCAAGGTGGCGTGTGGCTTCGCCTTAAGAATAGCGCTACCCCATCCCTTCCCGTGGGTGTCGTAAGAGTCGACTAAGGGTCAAACCAGAGGACGGGCAGCAGCGTCCTTTTGTGTATATTAACATCACACTGCGATCGCCAACCCGCCTGCCAAGCGTGGCGATTACGGCATTTCCCCCCCAAATATCTTTTCATTTTCATACAACGTTCTCGAATAAAAGTTGCAAACATTTAGTCATAAAGAAAATGAAATAAATTAAGGTAAAAACGCCAACCGCATTCGCTGTCTGAGACGCCGGCGTTCTCGGTGCTCTTCAGCTTCAATTAGGTCAGCCAGAATGAAATTAGCCATTATGATGTTCCTATAATTCACCAAAATCAATAACTATACTAAATTCAAAAGAACACATGGATAAAAAAAATATATTGTTTACTCACGAAGCAAAAACGACAACCACTTTGATATCGTAATAATTGAGATTAAATTACGAATAGACACATGTCAAACCGAAGAAAGACGTGCTGTCAATTGGTTCACAGAATAGCACAATACGTCAAAAATTGAATGATTTCGTGTTTCGTTTCGTATTTCGTATCCGCAAACGATACGCAAGCCTCACGGAATAGCATTTCGTAAAAACGAAGGGCGATGTCCGTCTTTCGTCTATCGTTTCGATTTACAAAATAGACCTCCAGATTCCACAACAGTATATGGAACGCTAATATAAAAACTAATATAAAATATTTTATGGTTGGCTCACAATAACACGTGTAAATCCCGATAGCTTAGCAGTTCGGAGCTTTCTGATTATATTTTTACTCTTATGTTTACTCTTACGTTTATAATACTCTCACTCATCCCTAATTTAAAAAAATTAACATTATTACCTATTCAATAAAAAATGAATCATAGAAATCGGTATAGAAACACCAAACTTATACATGAAATACGCTAATAACCCATCGCGCGTGAATACTGAATGACATAAGGATTATTTTTGCGTAACGGTTGCCGCGCTCGACGCGGCTCGCGGCGTCGGCGCCGGCGGTAGGGTAAAAAAAGGCGGGAGGCGAGCGCAAGCTTTATAATTCATTCAATAGGTATTTGGCTGTTGATTAGGGATGCGCCGATCCGTTCCGATCTTTTGGAAACGATTTTTGGATCGGATCGAGACCATGCGATTTTTTGGCGTATCGATACAAAAGTTCGAAAATCGAATCGCTTGGATCGTGTATGAATTGAAAGGCGGTTTATACCTACCTACATATACCACTCACGATTTTGTTAGGAGCGAACGTCTTTTGTTTACGTTTCGTTCCAAATTTGGCGGCGGCGCGGCGGTGGCGTCTTTTGCAGATATACGAGCATCTTATTACATTTTATTATAATCTGACTGTGTAGGTCAGAAAACATAAGTACGAGTTGATTAGTTTCTATTTCATTGTCTCCGATAATCTCAGATGTGCGGATGTTTTGTTAATGAAAACTGATAGGATTGGTTAAGATACTTAACCGATAATTATCAATGGATTTTTTCCTTGATAATTATCATGATTTATTCGATTATTATAAAAATTCGATTTTTTCGAACCCTGGTTGTTAGTATTTACAAGTGCATGCTTAGTTTATTTTTAAATAATAAATTAGTAAAAATGTAATGGTGTCTTGCTTTTTTGCATCCGATTTTTTTTGATATCGGATCGTTGGCATGCGATCCAATCAGCGGATCGGATCGACGTATTACGATCCGATCCGATCTTTAAAATCGGATCGAAGATCTAGATCGCGCATCGCTACTGTTGATGCGTTCAGAGCGTTCGACTTTATTGACAGACAATAATTGATATTATAAACCGTGCTTATCAGCGCGACTTTTAGTCTTTAAATAGTTTGTTTGAATTTCTTTCGTTGTTATTTTATAAAATAGGTATTACTTAGTTGTTTTGGTAGTGTTTAAATATTCGGTGAAATTCCAAATTTTGGCTAATTTATTTTCAGTTTTTTTTTGTATTTTTTGAGGTAAAAGCGTAGGTACTTTTATTAATTATTGTGGTTATAGGTATTTATTTTTAAGTGAAGTAGGTATAGGTAGATAGCATTGCACAGGCGTTTCAGCTTTATTTTCATTTTTTTTTTGTGTTGTAAGTTGTACATATTTCTGGATATTATTCTATTTGGATATCTCAAATTTTAACAGGTTGCGGTGCAGGAGAAACCGTCTTTATTCCCAGAATTCCCATAATACCAAATAATTTTCCATTACAATTTAAAAGAACGCAATTCCCAGTATCGGTGTGTTTTGCAATGACAATTAATAAGGCTCAAGGACAGACTTTTCGTGTTGCTGGAGTAGATCTCGGTGTCAGTTGTTTCTCGCATGGTCAGTTATACGTCGCTATTTCCCAGGTTAGCAGTTCTAGAAATCTTCATGTTCACGTGCCAGACGGGTCAACTTTCAATATAGTTTACTCGGAAGCTTTGCGCTGAAGTATTTTCGTTCCATAGATACTTAAGCCTCATGTGAAAGTGATCTAAACAATTAATTGTCAAATATTATAAAATGTCAATCCTTATCCTTACTAATATTATAAATATGAAAGCGTGGATATTTGTTCAGCTTTCACGCAAAAACTACTCGACGAATCATGAGAGGTACTAGAAGTAACATAGGATACTTTTATCCCGAAATTATCGCGAGCGGAGCCGCGGGCACAGCTAGTCAGGAATAAAGCTCTCCTAATAAGTCCTTAGTATATCATTGCCATATTGATTACCTAGGCTTATTGATGCGCCAATATAAATAAAACATATACTAAGAAAATAGACGATTCTAAGATAAATAAATAAAAAGTAAATTTTGGTCTAATGACGGCCAGAATGCCTCAAGGATAAACTTTTGTCAACAACAGATTCTATATTACACTAATATCGACAAAGGACGGGTTCATAGGGTTGATGTAATCAGAAGAAAGTACCCGTTTGGGACATCAATTTATTCAAACTTAACCCGGCCAAAACACAGCCCTGTATTTACGCACACTTTTCAAATTATGGCTGCACCTAATTGAGCACTAATTTTAGCGATTGAGGTCAAAGTTTAGTGAACAAATTGCGAAATCGCTTCAAACAAGTTAGCAACAATCTTGATGGCGTAGTTCTGCTTCGGTCCATTTATAAATTTCTGAACGGTTGGTCAATTTATAAAGTTCGTTACAGCATCGTCTACTGCAACCATTTTTGGAACTGTACTGAACTGTGAAAAAACGATTTTTTTTAAGTAATTTATTTCAAAAATATTATAATACAGGTTTACATTTACTAGGCCTGAAGCCCAAAGTAGCCGTGTTGGTCTTCAGTTTTCACTTCCCAAATCTTTACAGAAATAAAAAAAATATAAACAAGGCAAATACAATTAGACAATAATTTAAATTTAGATATACATAGTATTCAATTGAAAGCAATATATTATTAAAAATATAATTTAATAAATTAGTAACATGCGTGAATGTGCAAATGTGATTGTATGTCAGTGTGTGTTTGTATGTGAGGATGCATGCTATATAGTATGTATTAATCAAGTAGAATATGTAATAGCTATTATGGCCTTGAAATAGTCAGGTAGGCAGGTACGTAAAGAAAATGAAATATCTCACGTTTCAAACTAACACAAATCGCAAAACATGCAAATACAACTAAATATGTGTAAGCTTATAATTAGCTTTTAAGATACAACTATTGCTAAATAAGTTTTCCAAGAACAGCTGTCAGCTTTCCAAATAAATACATCATTTTGTTAATCATACAACTTAGTTTTAATATGAGAATGAATTTAGGCACCTAGGTAGGTAAGCATGATGTTGTGATTTTTTTCTGAAAACCATAGTAAAGATCCAGCGAAACAAAGGTAGGTACTTTCTAATTTCTTTTCAGGACTCAGTCACTTAGCGCTGTTTTAATAAGCGATTGCGTTAAGATAAAAGTTTAATTTACTTCAAGCACTTTACTTTGGAACATCTACTACCTAATTATTTGAAAAAAATTATACAGTGGCTATGGTGGTAAGGTATCTCGTAAACCCCTTATGTAACGAAAAACCTTAACCTTACCTACCGTTAATAAAGCGTTTAACAATTAAAAATGTGTTGTGTCTAGTCTACCTTTAAAGTTTTACAGCAATTATTTCGGGAAAGACTAACAAATATCCCAAGTTCCATCCAAATTAATTTAAGTCATTTAATCAAATAATAAAATCGAAATCAATAAATACATTTTATTCACTGTGGCATACTTATACTAAATGAACGTCAGAAATTACCACATTCACAACCTCAGTAGGCCACTAAAAATGAATATTCTGAAATAAGAGCTAGGTTAGCCTCGGATGTGCCACAGTCTTATTATGACTAAGATGTGCTTTGAACTTGCGAACTCTCGTTCACTCGACTAGTGCTCCTCCAACTCCAACGAATGTTACCTATGCTACTTGGGCTACAACGATACTTCAACTTCGAACCAACCTAAACTGTTAAAAAATACTTTTTATTTTTAATTCTTTAAATGTACTTGTTAACCTACCTTATTTTCGTAGTCAATTCATCGCACAAAACATTCTCTCACACTAGTAGAACACAACACACACTAAAACAATTTATCACTACACGATAACACTCACTTCGAACGCATGCACTACCCCGCCGCGCCACCACCTCCATTAAAAATCAGCAGTAAACTAAAATCTATTTTCAATATTTAAAACAATAATATACCTAATGCCTATCATTTCGTTCGCTCGCCGTCGCCGCGTCGTCGTCGTCGTCGACGCGAAAGTCCACAATTCGGCGGATGCCTTGTCGGCGTGTTTAGCGGAGTTGTTTGATGTTAACGTACTAATACTACTTTGCTCGACTTTCGGCTCTTTAACCCTTAATTTGACGTTGTACGGTGGAGCGGACACAATCTTCAAAAAACCTGTGTGTGCTATAAATGTTTTTATTTTTTATTTTTCACGATTACTTTTTATGAAAATCTCTCAAAATATGGGTAGGAAATAAAATTTTATGTTGACAACACTTACCCTCTTACTCATAATCGCACGATAAACCTATTTTAGTTTAAACATTGTTTAAATATGCTAGCTCTAAACTAAACACTTTATGTTTCTAACCTTTAACTTTACATTTCATTATGCATAAGGGGGTATATCTACAAATAATTATCTGCAATTGTTTCGATTCCATCTTCACCCACCCATCTTACTGCTAGTTCTAACTAGATCCATACCAAATAATTTTTTATGTTACTTTTTGGTAAATATTAATTTTATACTAACTTTATTTTTTTACCAAAAGAAAACAATTTGTCGGCCAATTTGTTCTGAATTTTGTGATTTTTAATATTAAAATAAATCTCAAATTAAGTTTGATGTATTATCAGGACACGACTTTTCCCAACTATGGAAAAAGATTAAATTTTTTAGGAGTTTTTAGCATACCCTTGATGATTAAAAGGTATCAAAATAATGCTTGCTTGAAAAAATGTCGTTGTCAAATTAAGGGTTAAAGTAAATTTTTAAAAATCTGCAAAATGTAGGCCTCGGTCAGTCAGTCAGTTCCTTGTTTGCCGCGCTGTCATACAAGTGACGCTATCGCCGCGCCGTGTAATTCGTGTTAATTCTTTTGTTTCTTGTTTAATTTCTATTATTTAAGTGTTTGTAAATTAGTGTTAATTTTTGTTAATAATCTAGTGTAAGTTTTTACTTTTATAATTGTTTATACCTGTTTTGTGTTTAATCAAAAATGCCTTCTTCATATGTGTACAGCCCACGGGAATATGGCATGATGTTGATGTGCTTAGGAGAAGCATGTGGGAATGCCGCTAATGCTTTAAGGTATCTACCTATTCTAATAATTTAATGTGAAAACATAAATGTCATGTATTACACACCTCTCGTCTCAATGCCCAAGTAGGTAGGTATAAGTAGCAAAAAAGATATTTCTTCTATTTACTCAACAACAAACTACATACCTACTTAATAAACGGAAAACGATAGAAAAACGCAGTACATAGGTACACTTTACTTTAATCACAGCGGCCAACAAGGGACTGGCTGACCAGGCTGACTGACTGATCAAGCAGATTCGCGCGCGGTTATGGATGCATAGTTCACACAGACAGAACCTTCGAATAAGTATGAAGTTATCGATGATTTGATTATGCTTTGATTCACGTCATCATCATCAGCTGAAAGCAGCCCACTCTGGACAACCACTTCCACTAAAGAAAATCTTCACGTTGTCACTCGTTCTAGCATTTGTAAATATCTAAAACGCATGTAAAGATAATAGTTTAAAGTTCTAAGTTGTATGAACGCATTTCGTTGACTATTGCACGAAAACAAACCTCGGCAAGACATCCGCCGAGCGGCTGAGCGGCTCCGGACTTTTGAGTCGACGATTCTTGTTGAGAATTGATAGGTACCTACTAGATAATCGATAGAATAGTTGTTTTGTTATATTACAATTATTTTTGAAAATAGATTTTAGCTTTCCGCTGTTTTAAAAGGAGGTGGCGAAGCGGCTAAGTGTTTTGCGTTCAGATTGAGAGTGTTATCGTTAGAATGAAAATGTAGGTCCTTTTGGATTATTGTGTGGTTTTGTGACTATGTTTTGTGTTCAACTAGTGTGAGTGAGCGCCATTGAGTTACTATGTACTAACGTAAGTTTTTTGCGAGGCACGGGCTACCAAAATAAGATTAACAAGTAAATTTAATATTCTGAGAAAGGATTAAGTTCTCCGTTTCCTATTCTTTTTAAAGACGGTTAGAGCTATTTTAACAGTATTTTATTTTGTGGAGCAGTGATGATCACGGTGATTGGAGGTTAATGTGTGATTAATAGAATGTTATACCTGTATGAGTGCATTATTGCGATAAACAAACTACGATAGCCAGGTAGGTATCTAATACGAGACACATGTTATGTTATGTACAACTAATTGATACTAGTTTGGTGTAGGTAGCTAGTTTACCCTTTGAACTATGTTGCAATTAAGTTTTATGTATTCAACCGCCGCCGACTATTCGCGAGGTGATAGGTAGGTACCTAAGTAGGTATGTCATGGAACGTACTTTTTAAGGACGTAAAGACAGTCATGCTGGATCTTTAGTTAGATAACTGATTCAGTTCTTTCACAACATAGGTAAGTTCCTTACTTCATACGTAATTCTTTAAAAAATAATGCAAAGCGTTAAAAAACCGACTTTGTATTAAATTATTTTATAACTTACACACTATGATTTGAGCCTTGTGATTAAGAAACACTTTAATCTCAATTTAAAAACTGCTGTACATAATAAGATGAATTTAAACCAAAACTAATCAACTAAAAATATGTTAGGTATACACTCAAACTTATAATTTTCGAGATATGCATGGACAAACATACCTACATAGGTACACTTATGTTTGGCATAAGTATCTATGTGTTTGGAAGCTGTTCGAGGCTAAGAAATTTTAATACAAAAACTGATAAAACAACTCACTTACGGGATAGATTTCTTTTTTGAAGTCGGTTAATAAAGATGTGTTTTCATTGGCTCATTCATTTGTCGTTTTAGTGTCAAGTGAGTGTTTTTTTTAATAATGTACAAACTACGGATGTTAGTTATCAGGTTATACTTACGGGGTTTTTGAACTATACATGTACTATAATACCTAACTAATACCGTTTTGTACTTTAAAATACCATCTTATTTCACTATAAAAAACGATAAACTTTGTGACGATGGATTTTTATTATTCTTTTACGTTGAAGTGGCTAAAAGGATGCAGCTTAAATTTTAAGGATTACACATATGAATATGATATGTACCTAGGTAGATACTTTTAATCTGATCTTATCTCGGCATTGGGATCGGCTTTAGAACCCGTACGGGGGAAACGGCTATAGTTAAATGTTTGTGTTTTTGAAAGTTTAAGTGTTTGGGTTGCGTACAGAAAGTAGGAAGGTACTTTGAGGTTACGTGGATAGAATACGCATGGCTTTTTGGCTAAGTTACCTTACTGGGCGAAAAAGCAAGAGGTTAATGTCATTATTTTCTCAGATAGGTAGGTACCTACTTCACAGTCGTCGTTTTGAATGAGTTAAAATTCTTTTACAACATTACCTATGTTTACCTAACTTTGGGACGACAATTTCGAGATAAAAAGTAGCCTATGTCCATCCTTAGGGTCAGGTCTATCTCTGTATCAAATTTTATTCAAACCGGATCAGTACTTTAAGCGTGTCAGTACTTAAGGTAGATAATAAATAATAATAAATAAATAAATCCTCAGACAATCACACCGACTGCACGGTCCCAAAGTAAGCTAAAAATAATCTATCTAAAAATAACTTCGTTTTAAGCTGCTTTGATCAGCTGCTGTTGTCCGTAGCTTTTCCGTAGTCATACGTTGATGAAATTAATGTAAACTACGGCTTTGACACATGATGAGGCATAACAAAATGCTAATTTTGAAAACATACGAGCTACCCTGCTGAGTGCCATGGATGATCGTGGTTGATGCTCAGTGTTCACTACGTTTCGTTCGTTGAACTTTGAGACGGCGGCGCGGCGGCACAGCTGGGCGCGCGCGCTGGCCGGGCGGGGCGCGGGAAGGGCGCGGGGTGCCATGCATACTACGGTTGTGGAGGGGCGCTCAGCCCGCAGGATTCAATGGTATGCGGAGCGCGCGTGGTTCGACAAAAATACTTGTACGCGATACATTGCCGGTAGTTTTGAAAAAATAAAATTGCGAATTTCATTAAAATTCTTCGATAATACCTTTATTTATTCGTGTCCAAGCATGAAAAATGTAAAAAAAATATTTAAAAAATGTCCAAAAAAAAGGTCTCAGATTTGAAAAAAAACTACTTTTCCGTAATCAGTATACGTAGTATAATCATACCCTAAAGTTAAAGGTCGTGGTCTTTTTACACCCTGTATATGTGTAGTGGTAGAAGTAGTATGTTATTGGGCATTCTAACTCACTTCATTCGGTCGCGGACACGCGACCTCACTCGTAAGTTAGCATGCCCAATAACATAAAACAAATATATTAAAGTAACAAGAAACATTAACCAGCAGCGCATGATTTCACGTCAGTAATTTATTAAAATACGAATGACACAAATACATCCGAAATTATTTTCCGATCAGACCTATTATTAATTTACGCATGATACATTACGTTAAACAAGAATAAATAAAATATAACACTCACCGAAACCGCGCAGTTCGCCGAGCTCCTTACATAACTAATTAACTTTACAATCACTTCAATTAGCTTCATGGTAACTTGTCAGCAGTCCGTAATCATGGGCCAGTTTGACGAATGCCCTTAGACAGCGTTAGCACTATAGGTAAACCTTAAAACCGTGCGGGTGAGCAGTGTGCCTTGAGAAAACGCTCAGATTTAAGTGGAATATTGCAAACAATGTTGGCTGATGACCGTCCATCGAACACAGTTCATTTCATTAGAACTTGTAGGTGAGCAGCTTGCCTCGAGAGATCACACAGAACTAACTCAGTGGAATATTCTGTACCAGCTTGGCTCATGACCCTCCATCCGATATAGTTCACTCGCCAGAACTTAATGGATGAGCAGCTTGCCTCGAGATGTCACACAGAAAATCCACTTCGTAATGTCTGTACCTTTGTACGGCTAATGATCCTCCACCCATCATAGTTCACGAGATAGAATAATGTATGCGCACAGCTCGCCTTGATTGTTATACAAAATTCTACCTACTATCTGAACCATCTTGACTCGTGCCTTTCCACATAGTTAAAATGTAAAACCGATAGCACATACTGTTAGGTTACAACCACAATTACGAACACCGAAAGTAATTATCATGAATTACTTGAACTAGGCTCAACAACTACTGTGATCGACAATGACTGAACAAATAATACGAGTAATTAGGTGGATTAAATTAACAGCCTAAACACATGACTAGGGATGTACCGCTACTGGGAATATTGCCCAAGATTTATATGTATATTTAAGTACTAGCTGTTGCGCGCGGTTTTACCCGCGCAATTTCGATTCCCGCGGGATTTTCGGGATAAAAAGTAGCCTATACGGATTCGGAAGAATCCCTCTAAGTAATGGTAAAAGAAATTTTGAAATCAGTCCAGTAGTTTTTGAGCCTATTCAATACAAACATACAAAAATACAAAGGCTTCCTCTTTATAATATTAGTATAGATATATTCGTAAATCGTATTCGTTAAATTTTGATTACCTATTCAGAAAGGGCTATGAATTCTAAACAATTTAAGGTATATCATCAATATACCTTAAATTCATTGTAGGGAAAATTCTCGCGGCACATCACTACGCATAACGTTCGTACATCGTCATCGGTTTTCGCCGCGTCGCTTGGCCGTATTGTTTTAGGTACTTATAAGCATTTTTTATGTTGCAATCACGGGTTGCAATGAACTAAAGGTTGAGCACTAAGACTGCTATAACAAACATAACATAGCATTACTTATTATGTGAAGATCGATAGTTTAATATGATTTAGTAAATATGAATAAAAACATCTATTAATTCAAAGCTAAAGACTGAATACATTTCATTGTAGGTTAAAAAAATTAAAGTACTCTAAAGCTGAAATCTAGTTTTTATTTTTTCTTGTTTATTAATCAAATGTTTCTTGTTTGTGCTATCAATAAATAGGTACCTACATAATAATATGTAATTTAAAAATGAGAATGCGATTAATATTTAGTTTTATAATTATTATTATAGCTTGCACTGTGCATATGGATTTGTCAATGTTGTCAAGTGTGCAGAATACATGAACAAAACATCGTCAAACTAGGTCACCGACGCATCCGGTAATGAAATATAATATTTTAGCAAGTAAATACTTATACCATGGGTTTACTTTTTAAAATAAAATAACCGTACAATGTGAACAAACATTTGCGAAGAAAATTAAATAACCTGTAAATAGAAACTTATTTGGAAAATTAAATGACGTCTGAGGAAAGTCAACTTTGAAGCTAAGATGCATTTTTACCCACGACGGAACGGAGACGGTATATGCGTTTGGGGTGAGAGGGTGTTTGTGCAAACCAATGTTACCATTTATCTCCAGAACCCCTGGTCTGATTTTAATGCGGTTTTCAGTAATCGCTTTGGATTTAATTGTTGCATGTTCTTAGATAGGTGTAGCGGTAACAACTCACCAGGGGGCGCTGCAGTAAACATTTGTTTGTAAAAGCCAATGTTACCGTTTATCTGCAAAACCATTGATCCGATTTAAATGCTGTTTTCAGTGATCGCTTTGGATTTGATTGGTTCATGTTCTTAGATAGGTGTAGCGGTAACAACTCACCAGGGGGCGCTGCAGTAAACATTTGTTTGTAAAAGCCAATGTTACCGTTTATCTACAAAACCATTGATCCGATTTAAATGCTGTTTTCAGTGATCGCTTTGGAATTTATTAGCGCATGTTCTGAGATAGGTGTTACGGTAAGAACTCACCAGGAGGCGCTGCAGTAAATATTTGTTTGCAAACGATTGGTCTGATTTGAATGCCGTTTTCAATTATCGCTTTGGATTTGATTGGTATAATGTTCTTAAATAGGTTTAACGGTAACAACTCATCAACGCATCTTGATTTCTCACTCATTATAATACTTCACTATGTATTTAAATAAACTACATGAGTTTTACAGCGGTGGTGGGGACATTAGAGGGCGGATGAGGAACGAGGTGTTGTGTAATGTAATGTAATTATGCTCTTTAAAAAGTTTGAAATAAAAAACAAAATAAAAATTTTGAAAAACCCACGACGCGACGATTAAAAAGTAATTGAAAAAGAATAAAATAATTTAAAATCCCCCGACTGAAATGATTTATGTGACGAGAGATAATTAACGTGAAAAGCTTTTTTAAAAGTTCACTTGATCTCACACAGAGTCGGTCATATTATGAAAAACATACTATTCGTTTTCATAGCACTTCCCTATGCTTAACTATTCGGTTCTCGAAGATGTAGATGTCGCAATAACATAGGTATTCAACTCCCTATGAACTTTATAAGAAGAGCAAGAAAATCCGTCGAGGGCTGCCATCAATATTTTAAATTTCAATATAAAACTACAAAACGAATTCATTCAATGGCAGCCCCAGACGGATTTTCTTGCTCTTCTTATAAAGTTCATAGGGAGTTGAATACCTATGTTATTGCGACATCTACATCTTCGAGAACCGAATAGTTAAGCATAGGGAAGTGCTATGAAAACGAATAGTATGTTGTTCATAATATGACCGACTCTCTGTGAGATCAAGTGAACTTTTAAAAAAGCTTTTCACGTTAATTATCTCTCGTCACATAAATCATTTCAGTCGGGGGATTTTAAATTATTTTATTCTTTTTCAATTACTTTTTAATCGTCGCGTCGTGGGTTTTTCAAAATTTTTATTTTGTTTTTTATTACCCACGACGGAACGGAGACGGTATATGCGTTTGGGGTGAGAGGGTGTTTGTGCAAACAATGTTACCATTTATCTCCAGAACCACTGGTCCGATTTTGATGCAGTTTTCAGTAATCGCTTTGGATTTGCTTGGTGCATGTTCTTAGATAGGTGTAGCGGTAACAACTCACCAGGGGGCGCTGCAGTTAACATTTGTTTGTAAAAGCCAATGTTACCATTTATCTCCAGAACCACTGGTCCGATTTTAATGCGGTTTTCAGTAATCGCTTTGGACTTGATTGGTGCATGTTCTTAGATAGGTGTCGCGGTAACAACTCACCAGGGGGCGTTGCAGTAAACATTTGTTTGTAAAAGCCAATGTTACCGTTTATCTGCAAAACCATTGGTCCGATTTAAATGCTGTTTTCAGTGATCGCTTTGGATTTGATTAGCGCATGTTCTGAGATAGGTGTTACGGTAACAACTCACCAGGGGGCGCTGCAGTAAATATTTGTTTGCAAACCATTGGTCCGACTTGAATGCCGTTTTCAATTATCGCTTTGGATTTGATTGGTATAATGTTCTTAAATAGGTTTAACGGTAACAACTCATCAGGGGGCGCTGCAGTAAACATTTGTTTGTAATAACAACCATTAATTCTTCAAAACCATTGGTCCGATTTAAATGTGGCTTTCAGTGATCGCTTTGGGTTTGATTGGTGCATGTTCTTAGATAGGTGTTACTGTAACAACTCGCCAAGGGGCGCTGCATGTTACCATTAATCTTTAAAACCGCTGGTCCGATTTTAATGCGGGTAACAACTCATCAGGGGGCGCTGCAGTAAACATAAAGCCATCACTGAAAACCGCATTAAAATCGGACCAGTGGTTTTGAAGAATGGTAACATTGGTTTGCACAAACCATTCTACGTAATATGATATCGAGTTACATTACAACAAAGCCCCAGCAAAGTTGAGCCACCAGCAAAGTTGAGTTGTAAATACTTATTATAATACTTCACTATGTATTTAAATAAACAGCATGGGTTTTCCAGCGGTGGTGGGCACATTAGAGGGCTGATGAGGAACGAGGTATTGTGTAATGTAATGTATGGTACCTATATTATGCTCTTTAAAAAGTTTGAAATAAAAAACAAAATAAAAATTTTGAAAAACCCACGACGCGACGGTTAAAAAGTAATTGAAAAAGAATAAAATAATTTAAAATTCCCCGACTGAAATGATTCATGTGATGAGAGATAATTAACGTGAAAAGCTTTTTTAAAAGTTCACTTAATCTCACACAAAGTCGGTCATATTATGAACAACATACTATTCGTTTTCATAGCACTTCCCTACGCTTACCTATTCGGTTCTCGAAGATGTAGATGTCGCAATAACATAGGTATTCAACTCCCTATGAACTTTATAAGAAGAGCAAGAAAATCCGTCTGGGGCTGCCATTGAATGAATTCGTTTTGTAGTTTTATATTGAAATTTAAAAAATTGATGGCAGCCCTCGACGGATTTTCTTGCTCTTCTTATAAGGTTCATAGGCAGTTGAATACCTATGTTATTGCGACAAGTCGGGGGATTTTAAATTATTTTTTCTGTTATTCATTTAACACGAAATATTGAGAAGTTATTTTAGCTTACCTATTTTCAGCGAGGAATTCAATAATTTTAATAATGCGTGGTGAAATGAGTTATTATGTAATTATTTAATTACATAAAACACGTTACCTATTAAATAAATAATAATAATAAATAATTCTAACAATCACACATTTCTAACATTTATTATTATTATTTATAAAAATCACAGATTTTTATTAAAAGATAAGAAATTGACGTTAAAAACTTAAAGAAAATATAATTGTTTGAGATTTAAAAAATGATATTTAAAATATTGAAATACATCATAGATATATTTACATTTCAACATAACTTAGTAATATTCTATAAAATAATAAAATTAGAATCAACTGGACCACTTATGAAAATTCTTTCACCATTGTAATGCTATATATATATTTTTTTGCTATATATTTTTTCTTGATATTAATATGGGATCGAAACTTGCACTGAAGGAACCGCATCCAAAAGCAAATACAAAATATAAACTTTAATTTTAAAATTAGTAGTTTTAAGCATATACGATTTTGAAAAAAGTAATTAGGACCCTATAATAAAAAATAAAAAAAAAATGTCCTACTAAGATTCGAACCCGGGTCCCTGGTATGACACCCGAGTACAATTACCATTGAGCTAATTCCATTTTTCTATACATGACTAAATTGTGATATGTATTGTGTATGAGCTATTCAATTGACGTCATGACTATGCCTATAAAACGCAATTTTAGGGTAAAGGCGAAAATTCATAGGGCTGCCTCAAGCTGATATCGCCTAGGCTCGTAAATATCCCTAACATAATTTTAGTAGTATTATTTTATTTAACAAGTTTTTTATTTATAATTTTTTAAGAGTAAGGTAACACAATTATTGAATAAGTGTCAATGTTTCATATGGCACTACTTTTTTAGGATAACTTAATATTATATCAAAAAGAGGTATTTTTACCATTAATAAAATTACAAATTATATTTATATTATATATAAAAAATATGCCTACATTTTAACCGAATTTATATGTAATGCAGCTTTTTATTTATGTAAATATTCATTTTGTAATAAATAAATTATTTATTTAAAATTGTCTGGAAATTCAGGTATCGCTTCTGTAGGTGGTTCATAAAGTATTATTAAAATAATTTTTAACAGCATATCATATTCGTATTGTTAAAATTTAGAATTCCTAAACGTTTGTGCCAACCCTGACACAAATTACAGAATCAACAATAATTTTACCTTAAATTCGGTAACTGGTCAGTTAGAGCATCATTGTTTCCAAGTGATTAGAGCTGAGGAAGTAGCTCCAGCCAGTGACATCAAGAAGTGAGCCGAAGCACATTTAGCAGCAAATCCAAATTTAGTGAGTTACTTCATTTGTCTCTTGTAATCATGTGAGTATGTGAAGTTAATTTATTCGATATTTAGTTTCCAAACAGCACACTTATCAGTTTTATTAATCAAACGATGCACTTAGCCAACGAAAGTACCTAATACTAAAATTAAGTAACAATTTTATTTTACAGGTCTGACTCTGAGTACGAGGTACCCCGGGCTGCCAGCAGCAAAGTCAAATCTAAACAGCGGCAGTCTGTTATGTTAGTTAATTTCTTTAACAATTACTTAACGTATTATTTTAATATTGACATTATTACTTTTTATTCAGCTGAAAGTTTAAAGATAATTAAAATTTGTTATTTAAATAATTAATTTAATTCACTTTAAAGTTATTGGATGAATTAAGTTGTTTTTTTATTCGTTTTGCTAATGATTTTTATTTCAACTTTACAGATATGATTCTGAATTTGAGGCTCTAGCCAAGGCGGACTCAAAACAAAAGAGGAAAGCTCCAATAAGGTAAGTTTTTAAACTCTTAATCTTCAAACATGAGTCTCTTATCCATCTGATAGCAATGCTTTCCATGTCCCTGGATATCATGGATGGTGTTAGTGATTTGATGTGACCAGCCAGTGATTGTTGTGATCTGTTTTTTATTCATTTCTTTAGTTAGTGTATACCTGTATATGTGTTAATCATTTTTTATCTTTACAGATCTGATTCCGACACTGAGTCCACTGTTCAAGCGAAGCTTAATGTTTCGGATACAAAACGAAAAAGGAAAGCTTCATTAGGGTAAGGGTTTTTTTGTTAACTTAAGTTTTATAAGTGACGACTGCTGTAGTCTAGGAGTAAAGCAAAGTGGTCTCGGATTCACAGATCCCGGGTTCGAGTCCTGGTAGGGACGAATATTTGTGCGATGAACGTGTTTAGTCGTTCTCATGTCATGGATGTTATAATGTTTATTTAAGTATATTTCTCATATTAACATACATAATAAGTAATATATTTCTTAAGTATATTTATCCATTATTTAGTATCCATGAGACAAGTTCTCAATCAAACTTAATTAAGGCTAGATAGTGTGGTGTGAGTGTTGAAAACATTTATTTTATTTTTTTATAAGTTAGGTTAAAAAAATATTTTCCAGCGAGAAAAACATATTATTAATTATTCAAGTTCATTGTTTAAAGTAGTAATTTCGATTTCAGATCTAATACGGCGAAAAAGAGAAACGGCAAAAAGGATTTTGATGTGTTCGGGCTGCTCTCAAACGAGGAAGCGGTGTTAGCGAGCGAGAGCGCATCGCGACAGAGCGGCGGCTCCCAGCGCCTCACGAGCTCCATCAGCAGCAGGGTCGCGAACGGGTCGGTGGTGCGCAGCACGAGCTTGGACGGCGACAGCTACGTCGAAGTCCGCGTGTACTCGGCGCGAGAGGCCATCGACACTCGTCCAGAGCTGCGCTACACGAAGGCCCTCGTCACCCTGAAGCTGCAACTCGACAGTGAGCAGCCCGAGTGGGAGCAACTACAGCGCTTTCTCAGAACAGCCAAGACGAGATACTTCGCGGAGAAAAAACCCATATTTTACGCAGAAAAAAAATAATATTTCATAAAAATAATTATTAATTAAACTTGACATGTTTTACTGTGTAATTTTTTTTATTCTTAGTTGTTCATAGTAGTTTAATATTAGATTACGAGTGCATACTTTTTTATTTACCTTGGTATTCAATATTGTGTTTAAAGTTTAGTTTAGCCGCAATAATTAAATCATACTTTAAATTTTTTTAACAATACCCAAGGTATTCAAAAAAGTATAACGACTTAGATACATACATACCTACCAATATTTTATTTGAGAGTTTTAGGTTCGATTCCCAGTTACCTGGTAGGATCGATCTTTACTAAACTTGATTGGGTCTGATCGTTATAAAGAACTTTTAATTTCTGTATAGCGGTCATAGCACAAACTATATTATAGGATTACATTGAGTAGTTTATTTGTAGGATTTTAAATTAATATTAGCATATACCTAAATACATACATAGCATACCGGTTCACAAGTAATTAATAAACATAATAGGCATTTGAATTATACTTGCAGGTACAGTAATTATCTTAGGATGCCTTTCTGTGATACTTGTTCCACTCAAGTGGACAATAGACGATGGATAGGTCACTTGCGAAGCACAGCGCATAAGGACAGGTGCGCGGCGTCGTGCGCGCTAGATGGCGTCGTTGAGGTTTCGTCAGCGTTTCGCGGTCGCTTTGCCTCTTACCGTATTCCTGCTGACGAGCAATTTGAGCACTCTTTGCCTGATTCATTTTTAACTTATATTCACCCGAAAGTTTTTAAACTTTTCGAACTTTCTTTAAAGAAACATATAAGTGTAAAAGTCAATTTAGAATATTTTGCTCGCTTCCTCTTATACAAAAACGATATGCAAGATACCAAATCATTTGCTACAAAAAACATCGTAATACATCAAAATACTAATTTTGATAATGTATTCCAATCTCTTTTGAATAGCATAAAAAAGAAAATTGAAGAGTTTCAGGAACGAGACAGCGGCTGGACATTCTTGAGTAATATGTACTTGGAAGTAAATATTAATAAATATGATCCATTGAATGGATCTGGCTCGTCTTTTATTGACTTGCCGTCAGTAATAAAAAGGAAAAAAGCATGTCTCAACATAAAAAATAAAGACAATTATTGTTTTTTGTGGAGTATCGTTGCTGCTATACATCCCGCTAGCAGAAACGGTGAGCGAACTACATCTTATCCACACTTCACATCCATATTGAACATCGAAGGCATATCGTTCCCTATTACTTTTGATAACATCTCTAAATTTGAGATTAACAATCCCAATATAAGCGTTAATGTATACACGTTAAAAAACAGTACGGTAGTTGGTCCCATATATAGATCTGAATTTAAATCCAAATCTAGGACCAGAGTCAATTTACTATGGCTTGAAAATAATACTAAATCTCATTTCGTGTTAATAAAAAATTTGTCGCGTCTTGTGAGATCTCAAATCACAAAACACCACGGTAAATTATATTTTTGTGACGATTGTTTACTTTTTTTCTCGAGTCAAAATTCTATAGACAACCATATTTGTAGTGGCGTTTGCACTATTTTGCCCGACAAAGGATCAATTCTTCAGTTCAAGAACTTTGATCGAAAACAAGATGTTCCGTTTGTAGTATACGCAGACTTTGAAACAATACTGGCTCCTTTTCATAAATGCGAACCTGATCCAAGTTCTAGCTACACAGTATCTCGCCAACAACATATTCCAGCAGCATTTGCTTATCACGTTGTTTGCTCATTCGATTCAAATTTAAACCGTTTTGTACAATATAGAGGCGTGGATTGCGTAGATGTGTTTCTTAAACAGTTATACGAGGATGTCAAAAACATTTACCTAGTGCTGAATAGTGAAGTAAAAATGATTTTTACTGAAAATGATGCCGAGACCTATGCACAAGCATCCGTTTGTCATATATGCGATCGAGTAATATTGTTTGACAAAGTTAGAGATCACTGTCACCTAACAGGTCGATATCGTGGAGCAGCCCATCAATATTGTAACCTACGATATAGTGTACCTAAGCTCGTTCCTGTCTTCTTCCACAACTTGGCGGGATATGATTGCCATTTGTTTATAAAACAGCTGGCAGAGACCGATGGACCCATTAAAGTGATACCAAAAAATAAAGAAAATTATATATCGTTCACTAAGTTTTTAAAGCTTTCAGATGGAAAATTTGCTCAAATAAGATTTGTAGACTCTTTTAAATTTTTAGGAACGAGCTTAGAAAAACTAGCGAACGGACTTGGTACAACGGATTTTGTTCATTTAAAAAAATACTTTCCAATTAAAAACGAATTCGATTTACTTACTCGGAAAGGCGTATATCCATATGACTATATCAAAAGTTTTAATTCATTTTCAGAGAAACATCTTCCCTATAAAAATAGCTTTTATAACTCTTTAACAGATGAAGAAATCAGTGATTCAGATTATGCTCATGCTAAAATTGTTTGGAATACGTTTAATATAAAAAATATGGGAGAATACACCGACCTGTATCTTAAAACAGACGTGTTACTTCTGACTGATGTATTTGAAAACTTCCGAATGGTTTGTAAATTAAACTATAGCCTAGATCCTGCATTCTATTTAACAGCACCAAGTCTATCGTTTGATGCTATGTTACTAAAAACTGGTATTCAATTAGAACTATTAACGGACTTAGAAATAATACGAATGATTCAAAAAGGTATTCGTGGTGGTATATGCTTATGTCCCACAAGACATGCGCAAGCAAACAATAAATACTTGCATAATTATGACCGAAATAAGCCGGAGTCATTTTTAGTTTACATCGATTGTAATAACTTATACGGTTATAGCATGTGTCAGTCATTGCCAGTATCCGATTTTAAACTATTAGAAAGAGACGAATTTGATTTGTTAGATGTAATGAGTATTCCTGATGATGCGGATTTTGGATACATTCTTGAAGTGGATTTGTTATATCCAGAGTATTTACACGATTTACACAATGATTATCCGTTTTGTGCTGAAAAGTTCATACCTCCTGGAGGTAAAACTACTAAACTTATTCCAAATTTATATCCAAAATATAATTATGTTATTCATTATGTACATTTAAAAACTTGTATAAGTAATGGACTGATATTATCTCATATACATCGAGTTTTATCATTCAAACAGAGCTCGTTTTTAGGAGAGTATATAAAATTAAATACAGAGTTAAGAAAAAGAGCCACAACTGCTTTCCAGCAAGATTTATTTAAATTATTAAATAATTCAGTATTTGGAAAAACTTTAGAGGATAATGAACGTAGAGTAGATGTTAAATTAGTCAATAAATGGCACGATGAAACCAATAAGACAAAAAAGTTTATTTGTGCAAACAATTTAATCGCTAGGCCAAATTTTCATAGTGCCACGGTATATTCAGAAAACTTAGTAGCAATCCAGATGAAACCAGAGAAGATAATTTTAGACAAACCGATATACATTGGATTCGCTGTCTTAGAATTATCTAAAACCCATATGTATAAATTTCACTATAATGTTATGAAACCCTTTTATCAAAGAAATATTCAGTTGTGCTATACTGATACAGATAGTTTTGTTTATAAAATTAACACTAAAGACTTTTACAACGATTTGAGAAATCATTTTCTTGATTACTTTGATACTAGTAACTATAATATAAGTAATTCATTTGGTTTACCCTTGATAAACAAAAAAGTCCCCGGCTTATTTAAAGATGAGATGAGTGGACAAATCATGACAGAGTTTGTAGGTCTTCGTTCTAAATTATATTGTGTTGAAACTGAGTCTCAGACCATAAAAAAGGCTAAAGGAATAAAAAAAAGTGTGATCAAAGATTTGACTTCATCAGATTACAAAAATGTATTGACGAACGATGAAGTAATTCGTAAGAAGAATATTCTGTTTCGATGTATCAAACATGAAATTTTCACACAAACTGTGAACAAAATTGCTCTTTCAAATAATGATGATAAACGTTTTATACATTCAAACAAAATATTTACAAAAGCATGGGGTCACTATAAGATTAATATAATTTAAGAAATTTTATTATAAAACTATATTGTCATTATTAAAGTATATTTTATGTAAAACATTTTGTTATTTTCCGTAACCTAACTTTTTTAGAAATTTAAAAACATGTCAAGTTTAACATTCATAATTTAATTTTAAATATTGTAGAATAGTCTTTATTTGTTAAAGTAACTTTCTAAGATTTTATTGTTATTATTAGATAATAAATAAAAACATGATTGATTTACTAATTCATTTGTTCGTTTTATTTATTATCTAGCCATACCTCTATATCACCTAAACCTAACCAAAAGATTCAACAACCACGTTTTCAAAACGTGTTGTAGGTATTCAGGTTATTTTCTTTGCATGACTACATGAAAATTAAATATCGAAACTATAATATAAACATAGTGTTGATGTTAGTTATTTTTCATTTGCGCAAATTGTAACATGATCACTTTAAACCAGCATATATAATATTCTTAATAGGCAGATATTTAATGCGCGTGCTGCGGAATATGCTGACTTATACTTGATATTTTTGAGGTCTAATCAATTTCGTAATAATAAGTAACGTATTGCGCTGTCTAGCATTTGCAAGCTTTGCAAATTGCATTTTATGTTTTTATCCCTAAAATTGTTCATTAATTTATTACCATTGCATACGTGAAGACCGGTGGATAAAAAATTGTAAGTATAACAAGCATAGCAAACTTATAGAATTTTTTAAATTCAATTTCTTCATAAACATTATCACTTTTTCAGACAATGCAAGACATCGAAGATACAAGCCTCACATTGTCCCAACTGACCTATGATCCCTGGGAGGGGTTGACTCAAGCCTTAGAAAGGAACCAGCCGGAAGAGCCTCAATTGTCAAGGGAAAAGAAGGCGAAGCGAAAGGTTGAGCTTGCAAAAAAGAAGCCTCGTAAAGTTGCCCGTGTAAAATCCTACGTTATTAACAGAGAACAAGCAAAGGGATTACGTCTTATACAAATAAGAGTGTGTGATCTGTCAAGTGAACTTCCATGTTCAACCCTGGTATCAGACGAGTGCAGTGAAGACAACGTGATGCTTAGTGCGCAGTATGTAGTGACTGACCCGGTAGATGAAATAATGGACTTGACCGAGACTATAGTAAGAAAAATTTCAAAAAAACTGTGCGGTGATAGTTTTTAGTTAAGTTTAAGTTTGATAAGTTATCTACTAAAAATTGTAAAATATAAATAAAGTTTTTATTGTAAAAAGATAGCTTTGTTTTATTTTAAATCCTATGGGGCTTAAAGTTAAGTGACATTGTAATTAAAAATACTTCATAGTTATTTTAAAATAGTTTATTCAATTTTTATCTATAGTACAAACAGCATT
This sequence comes from Stenoptilia bipunctidactyla, assembly GCA_944452665.1. Lineage (NCBI taxonomy): Eukaryota > Metazoa > Arthropoda > Insecta > Lepidoptera > Pterophoridae > Stenoptilia > Stenoptilia bipunctidactyla. The sequence goes on along the minus strand of OX101740.1, from coordinate 22,282,069 downwards.
TCTTAAACACCATTTTTTAATACATATAGTATTTTTTAAAGCACAATATTTTGAATGACTTATACAATTAAAATCAAGGCTATTTTCATTACAATATTGATTATGTAGAGTTACGAAATTAGGACAACCTTGTTCCTCTACATTTGTAACCAGACAATTTTCACATAATTCTTTAATCCATTTTACCTTTTCATTCCCTTTAACAAATATTTTTTTCTCTTCTAAAAATGGCTTAATTATCCGTTTAAATTCTCGATAGTCAATGTGACCCTCACTCCAGTAAATGCCTCTATGCTTTTCAATCCAGGCTATTTGTTGCTTTTCTTGGTAAGTTAACTTTGTATATGAATATGGAGGTTTTACTAAGAATACTTGAGTGCATTCTCCAACAGCCAAAGCCAATTCTTCGACAATAAAGTTGTTTTTATAATCTTTAAAACCTTGAAGGTCAATAAATAATTTATTCATGTTATCTTTTTAACAATATTACTGAGAGGCTTGTATTCAACAACACAGTCGTTGAGTATGAGACAGTATGCTGACGTTTGGTCTGGTATATCGCTATTACTTTCGATTTCTACACGTATATTGACTACTGGTCCTGTCTTTAAATTATCATTCTGTCTAGAACAATCAATCACAAATAAAGGTGCCTTTTCTTTGAATTCTAACGGGCTTAATAGAGGTTCTGTTCGACGTCCGTAATACGACTGTTGAAATTTTGCATATTGCTCGTATAATAAAGCGTAACGATGATCTAAGAAATTTACGTCAAGACTTTCATAAGGATAGTATGTTGAATTAAGATAGACTTTTACATCTCGCAAATTACAATGATCGAATTGTGACATATCACTGGAAGAACTATTTTTCCTATTCGTTTGCAATCCTATAATAACAAATCTTGGTTTCTCAATTTGAGAAGATGTCTTAACACACCATGTATGCTTCGTAGTCATCGGTAATAATGGATACTCGTACAAATCCCAATTTCTAAATGCTAATTGAATGGATCGATCTTTTTCCAAAAGTTTAATTAGATTGAGTCTTTCTCTATCCGATACTTTAACATGAGGAACCCGCCATACAATTTTACGGATCTCTATGTCGTCCACGATTTCGCCAGTGCTTAATTTAATAGCGTTTAAGTTCGTATTACTTCGAAGGAGAATTAATTCATGTTTACAATTTATTATCACTCTATTATAATCTTCAGCAAAACCGAGAATATTTTTAAGTGGTATGGATGCTGAGAATTGACCACCTTGGATATTTTTTGTACCGTGAATGTCCCAACCCCAAGCTTTTGACATTTTGGATTCACTCTCATTCATTGACACCAAAGACTTCATTGTAGTTGATATACCAGCATTTTTAACTTTATCTATTTCCACTCCATTAAGTTCGTACCGAATATCTTGAAAAAGGTAAAGTAATGGGTTGTTAGTAAATTGAACAGAAGTAATTTTTGCTTTAGTTTCTCGGTTTAAGACATTCACAGTACCCTCCAAGTACAGTGTACTTGCTGATGGTAAAATATATAAATCTTGTTGATTGATTGGTATGCGGATTTCATCATTTCTATTGAAACTTATTACATATGGTTTATACGAATGATATTCGATAGCGTCGATGGAGTCATCATGTCCAGGCGGACTTGTTATATCCAATATACTCATTTTAATAATCCAATTAATTTAAGAAACTTTTTATTTTCACTTGTTAATTTTTTGGTCCTTTTAGGTGTGCTTTTGCTTACTCCAAGATGAGTACTAACTTTTGGGGTAGACGAAGTAATGTATTTATTGAAAACTAACATTTTTTTCGAAGGTGTAAATACATTTGCACTTCTTCACTGCGTAAGTTAACCAACTGATTATTAATGTCTAAAATTCTAATATTTATACAACTTATGTTCTTATTATTCACAGGAAAATAAATAACGTTTCTAGGTATTTCTATTATTCTGTATCCTGGCGGCACATTCGGTGCAAATTCATGTATAATATGGCCCGATGTCCCATTAATATATGATCCACTCACTAAGTCACATTCAATTCTTATTACAGTCGTTGATAAAATATTAACGGGTAGCAATGATTCATGAACTTTATTTGCTGCTAAGGTCTGCTTACCAAATCCTAATAAATCTCCTAGAGAATTTTTTTTATCGAAATGAATATCTTTAGTGCACATTATAGAAGTTTTTAAAGTATTATTATTGCAATTTAATAGAAGAGTTGCATTTTTTATTTTCATGTTTAAATAGTCATATATATCTTGCAGTTCATATGCACCTTCAGGTATGTCTATTACATCGTTATTGCCATAGTAAAATTTATTGTTTCGACTGTCAATATTGGGTATAGAATTAAATGTGGAAAGGTACAAAAGCGCGCACTCATATTCACCCTCTAGTTGTAAAGTAGGAGAATAAAACGTTGACAGTGAAGACGTGTTCCCAGTTATAGACAGTGTGAATGTCATTTTTATAATGATTGAAATAAAAGTATTTGTGTTATTTTATATTTTTATTCCAAAAATTTCTTAAAAAATTTATACATAATTGACCACAATTTACAGTATTAAAGTCTTGATACTTAGTATAATTGTAAAAAATATTACTATTATTTAAATACCTCACCACCTCAAACGGAGGTTTTAGATCACCATAACTATCAAAATATTCACAGTAAGAGTTTAGTTTTACATAAGCCACCCAATGAGTTCCTTTATTACAGGAGTTATCTAAATTAACAATACCACACTCGATACGTTTTACTCTCTTAGGCATTTTGTCTTTCATGTATACACCACGAAAATATGGTATATCGTTAGTAAACTTAATAATATCATAATTAGTAAGAGCGTGATTGGGTAGCCTTTTATTCAGTTTTTTGATTTATTTATAAATATCCCAGTACCTTTTTTATAAGGCTTAATATATAGACCTTTACCCAGCGCAATAGATTCCATAGTTTTGTTATGTCTTTCAACCTCATTTAAATTCTGTTTCGCATTTTTGTATTCATTAACCGTTTTTGCGATACCAGCCGCTCCGCCTGCTAATGCTCCTAGCGCTGACAGTCCTGCAAAAATTGGTATCAGAGGCAAGACACCGCCAGTTTTTGGAAGTGGTATGACACGTGGTAGGTGTATTGATTGTTTGTTTGCTAACAGCCTTTTCGCTGCTAAATACGCAACTTTTATTGCATTCTTCGTATCATTAGGCTTCAACTTTTTTAATTGGGTTTTGATTTTTGATGTTAATGTTTTAAACTTTTTAACTCCAGCACCAGTCTTAACTTTGGCCTTCATAATTTTACTTACAAGCCATGAAGCTATTTTTTCACTGTTTCTAGCATCTTTAGAGCGAAGTCTTTGTTTAGCCATATCTATTAACTGTAAATCTGCTTTATTTCGATTATCAAAATCACTATGTTTCGAATATTCTATGTCGTGTTTCATACAAGCTTCGTCTAACTTATTGACTCCTTTGTCACCTCTCAAAAGTCGCTTTTGCAATTTGGTTCCAGGTCCACAATAGTTATATCCAGGTAAATGTAGTTCAATCGGCAAATGATCGATTAACTTGTTTACAAGACCTTCTCCTTGCATTGCTTATATTGAAATGGATTCGAGGGCTTACACTATTTTCTTTTTATCAATCCATGAATTTTCTTGTTCACTAAGCCCTAACCACTTAACAAAAAGATTACTTCCCTTCTTCTTTAAAATTTTTTCAATAAGATAGATACTAGGACAGTTTGTTTTTTGTAATTCTTGTTCATAAAATGTGCCCAAAACTGGCTGCTTTCGTAAATCCTCTATGTAGTATGTCACAGGTGTAGTGGCATTTACTTTAATTACTTTAAATAGTTCAGTTGACCAATTAGGTGTGTAGCCCTTGTCAAAAGAACTTTTATATTTACTTATTCGAACAAAATCACCCACATTTATTTTTTGTTTTCTTGATTTGATTGCCTTTTTTTGAATTTTTTCAATATAACTCAAGATTATCATTTCGTTTGCATGGTTTACATCCACAGGTTTATGTTGCGTAGTTCTATGTTTTTTGTTATTGTAAGAGTTTAATATACTTTCTATAGGATTACCAACCCACTTATAGCTGCCTTTTAAATTAAAATGTTTGTACAAGTTTGTTTTAAGAGTTCTTATTAATCTTTCAACTATAGATGCTTTTTTTGTAGAGTATGTAGAGTAGTGATTTATTTTAAATTTATTCATCAATTTTTTGAATTCTTCGTTATAGAACTCTGTTCCCATGTCTGTTTGTAAATTAATAGGGCGTCTTTTAGAGGTAATAATCATTTTATGGAATGCTTCTGCTATTTCAGACTTGGTTTTCGTTTTGACTGGAACGGCCCAAGCGAATTTTGAAAAACAATCCATTATGATTAGTATAAATTTGTATCCTTTATTATATTTTTTCAATGCCTTGATATCAATAAGATCAGCTTGCCATAAATCATCAATTCCTCTTAAAATAACACTTCTGCGAATGAAGTTTTTCCTCGCAGGTTTGTGTATTTCGTTTACTACTTGTTCTTTACTCATTTAAGCTGATTATGCAGTGCTTTGATGTTATCAATTTGTTCTTTATTATAATAGTTTGTATGTAAATGGTTTAAAGAGTTAATAATATCCCTTTTTATACTAGCAATTTGATTCTGTAATTCATTTTTACTGCAACAAGTAAGCAAAATTTTATCTACATATTCCTTATTAACTGCTTCATCTGGATTCGATGGAGTTTTGACACCTTTTAAAACTGTTGACTTCAGATCAAATTCGCCGCTGTTTGTCTTTTTCAAGGTATTTTCAGAAAAAAATAAAAACTCCGATAAACGCATTCGTTTATGTACATGATGACCGAATTTATCAATATTCATTTTAAATACAAACGTATCAAATTTATTTCGATAACAACCTTTATTTTTTTCACAGTCTTTGTTTATTACCACGTAGCTGTATGGGTCTTTCCATATTTTAGAGCACATTTCACGAAACTCGTGCCAGGTCATATCGGTATTAACATGTTCAACGTACACGTGTTTCATATTTATGTCATCTTGTTTAAACAGAACTATCAAATTTGCATTATCTCTTACAAGTTGTTTAGGGATTTTTGTATAAGTCTGATTTATATAAAAACAATCAATATTTTTATGTCTGCCCATAGCAAAGTAGTCACGCATGTTGTTTTGATTCTCACAAGCTACATCATCAAATATTATTATAGAATCAGTTTCTGCCTCTTGCGGACTAAGTACTTCTTCATTACCATGATATTTTCGATAACTTATATCGGGTACATGTTCATAAACATTTTCGAGGAAAATATACTTAGGTTGTTCAAGTGTTTTTGAATATACATATACATTTTTATAACATAACGCGTCTTCGTGTAGAAGTAACCCAACAACTAAATTTGTTTTTCCACAATTAGAGGGACCGCATACCAAACAGCGGATTGTATTTGGAAACAAAAGGCCATGGCGGGAAATAATGGGTTTGGAATCAACACAATTTTTTTCAAGCTGTAGTGATGTTGGTTGTTTCACGAATTTCATTTTATTACAGTTTACCCATACGAAAGTCACAAACAAAATGAAATTATTCTAGTGTATCTGACGTTTTATTACATTTCTAACGAATAAGGTTTCTGAATTACGAATGAAGTTGCCAGTCTGCAACCGAATGAAATTAATAAGACATTTTATTCCTTTCATGTTATTGGGCATTCTAACTTACGAGTGAGGTCGCGTGTCCGCGACCGAATGAAGTGAGTTAGAATGCCCAATAACATACTACTGGTAGAGGTTTTCTTTACAAATAATATAAAAGGCATAAGTTTTTCTAAATAATACGAGCAACAACAATACAAATACAAAGACTAAAATCTTGAGCATCGACTAAATATCTTGTTTAGCAATGTATTAGATTCAGAATTTATTTATCACCGTTAACCTACTCTACTATTACCGGACTAATAGGTTGTGTAGCTTTTTATTTTGTTTCAATGACGGTTAACACTTTATTCTATTGACATTGACTTTATTCTTTATTTTAGACTATCTCGTTCACTTTCAAGGACCAAATTAACGTCCGTTCTTCATAAAATAAGTACGTCAAATCTTCGTCGCTTGTTACTTTTCATAACACCTCACAGTAACTTTTAAAGATGCAAAGATTTAACAATTTAGAAGGAAATACATGTTTGCACCAGGAGACAACAACAAATTGATTCTTAATTCGAGTTACGGAAGGTTTAAGTTTCCCTTTAAGGTTCTTCGGTATCTGTTAATGAAATAGTTTTAGCAATGCGTAATTATATATATTTTTTTCAGTTATTGAAGAGTAATTAAGCATGTTTAAATGCAAACATTTTAAAAATACTATTAAGACACTGCAATGCTTCACTTTAACGGAGATTTACAATTTCTGAAAAGAAATTGATCTCGGGTGGTTTAGCTGCAAAGCTATCCATAAGATGAAGCTACGTTAGCAATATAATGTAAAAACAAAAAGTATGCGAAGTAATTCCGTGGCTTGTCGCCAGACCCCGGTAGCTCAGTGGAAGAGCACTCGTCCTGCAAACGAGAGGTTACAGGTTCGAGTCCTGGTGGGGTGATGATTTTATTTCGCATATTTTTTCAGTTATTCAAGTGTCATTAAGCATTGTTAAATGCAATAATTTTAAAATATTATTATACAAATCCCAAACTGATACCAACTATGTGACCCCGAAATATTATAAATAATCTCGTGTTATGAAGAATACAGCGTAACTAGTATCCTAGTATAATTGACTGAATCAGGCGTTACTTTGCGGAAATCCATGGCAACTACTATAACTAAGTTAACTTGCTAATTCCGCGACTTGTACTTGCGTTGGTTCACCGCCTTCCCTTCCTCAAGAAGCAAGGAAAGCAACGAATACACACTTGGAACACTATAACCCACACCACGAGCTGCCACCGACACGTATTTCGCTTCAACCAGAAGCATTCTCAGGGTGTAACGACCCCCACCGAACTAACCGAAGTAATTTCGGCAGTGGCATCACTAGTGCATTGGAATCGCGGAATCAGCAAGTTTACTTAGCTATGGTAGTTCACCTAGTATACACCCAGGCCCAGCTGAGACTCGAACCCAGGCAGGACCTTTCACGCCCCAGCTGAACTTCCGACCAGTGCACCACATAGGCCGTCCTGTAATGTCTCAACAATAACACCAATGTGTAGAAACTATCACTAAGATAGTTTTCTAAATAACAATAACATGGTAATTGAATTCATAATTTTCCACTCACGGGATATAATAGTGCAACTAATAATACAACCCACATAAAATGATAACAAAGCGCGAATGGCTTGTCGAGTTATCGTAAAATATTGCGATGAATTGAAGGGCCTTGGCCAGGATTATCATTCATTGTCCAAAGGACCTTCGGATATTAATAACATGGCATTGAAATATATTATGTACCTACTTAGGTAAATAGATCTAATAACGTAAAACAACATGAGATTCGTTACAGAGAAATTATACATATAATAGTCAATAATATTTTAATAGCAGATTAAGACTGATGAGTGGGTCACAATTACGAATTTTTTTTTTAAATATTTTTCGTAAGTTAAAATTTCAAAATTGTTCTAAGTAATCAAAATTTAAGTCTGATCTGTAGTTAATACACGCTTTTATAACTACACGGCAAGTAATAAAAACGTTTCCATCTAATTTTATGTAGTCATAAAATGTACATTAATGTTCAATTTTACTCATAGAGAAGACTTTTGAAATTCTCATCATCATCATCATCACAACTCTTTGTAATGAGCCCACTGCAGGGCATGAGTCTCTCCCCTGGGTGACGAGGAGGTATAGGCCATAATCCACCAAGCTGGCCCAGTGCTGGGTGGTGGATGTCAGAATTTTCAGGGCGCCAAATTGGCTTCTGACAATCCCTAACGACTACTGTATACAAGTATACAGCACCCGGGACCGACTGCTTAACGTGCCCTCCGAAGCACGGAAGTCGCCGTGAGAAATTAATGATCAGCGGTCACCCATTCAAGCACCGACCGCACCAAACGTTGCTTAATCTGTGATATCGTATGATACACACAGTAACCACGGCACCACGACGACATCTAATTTAAGGATTTTTTGAAATTCTAATTTATGAAAAATATTTAAAAAAAAAAATTGAAATTCAGACCCACTCATCATTCTTAATCTACTATTAAAATATAATTGACTATTATATGCGGACCCGTATAACTAAGTATGAATTTTGTTAAAGCGCCTGTTTTTCCTAATTCCTAAGGGGGACTATTCTCGGGCGAAACTGAGCCCGGTCCATGTATCTATATATGTGCAGGATGTAAAAGTGATGTGAGAATGAAACCTGATGTTAGCTCAGTATTTCTTAATAAAGCTTCCAGTGGAACACACATAGAAGTTCACAGTCTAGTCACAGAAGCAGACTCAAATTCAACATTGTGGTGTTGGCTCCGAACAAAATATATGACTGCTGTTGATATTAAAACAGCCTTTCAAATCTATTAATACTTACGAGGCGCGCAATCCTTCGCCGCCACACACCTTCCCGAGTGATGCCGCAGCAGCGGCGGGCGGCACAGGCAGCCGCGCGTGCACACGGCGATGGGGCAGCGCGGCGTGGGCTCCGAGCAGCTCGGCTCGCACCACCCGCAAGACAGGTACACCTCGTCCGTGCCGCAGTCTTCCACGGACAGCTCGTGCGCTACGTTTACGTTCATTTCTGCTGCTTGGGGATATGAGTGAGTTAGTATATTATTCCCAAGAGTTTTTTTCCGATTTTTTGTCTCTTGGTCAACTATAATATCTTATTCAATAACCATCAACACCTTGTTAAAGCCGAAATACAAAATTGTGACGTCATTAAACGGCCATTCAGTGATCTTATGATAAATAAAAATTTTCATTTCATTTCAGTATTGTTGATGATCGGTGATTGTACTATAGAACCAACTCAAAAAAAAAAACAAAAAAGATCTTGTAAAAAAAAGGTCTATCGCGTATAAATGCACTTAAGATATTTAGATACTCTACGAACTCAGTACGCAGTAAATTTTAGTGTCGAATGAAATGATAACAAGTTCGTCACAAAGGAAACCTATCCTCAAGCTATTTCGACATAATAGCATTTAGTCGGTGCCAAAAGGAGCTTATGGTGGGTCATGATTCAATTGGTTCGATAGTATTATAATAATAATAATAAAAGGCTTTATTTCCAGTAATCTTATAACTAATAATTAACAGAGACTTCCCAGTGAGTAGTCGAATGACACTCGTAGTGGGAATGACTCGCTACTTCCTTTGAGGACAGCGGTGAGATTACAATTTACAGATAAATGTACTTATTTACTAACGAAAAGGTATACAGGATTATCTGTTTTTATTTTAGTTTGAAATCAATAATAGAGGAAGAACAATATTTGGTAGGGTTAATTTTTATATTTATGAAGTTACTGTTTGCCTCAAGTGTGTGTTTGTGTGTGTTTGTGTGTGGGGTGTGTGTGTTTGTGAACAGTTATCCTAGCAGCCTCTCAACCTCATCATATGTGAGTGAGCACAACCATTTAACTAAAGTCAATTTACAGGACTGAAGAGTCATTGGATATAGTTTTAGAATTTTATTTAATTTATTATATATGGAGGCTGACTGACAAAAGTTTTGTCTTCTAGCAAATGATGTGCGCACTGAAGGTGTGGGGGCCACTAGATCGCTTCTCCTCTTATTTTGTAGGAGTGCGTTAAATGGTAAACTTTTGTGGCAAAGAAGGGTAAGATTTAAAATATAAAGTTTTCTAACTGATAGGAGTTTTAACTTATGATTGTCTTCTTTGCGTAGAGCAGCTTTCACTACAGTCTGATACTGACAATCGAATACTTATTTAGACGGGATTCATTTAGTTTTTACCCTTTGTGTTTGTTAAGGTCAGTAAACCCGATCAAGTCTCGACGGTTAGACTAAATATGAGATTGTCATCGAAATGAATGATATACGTTTCTTAATAAGGAATGGTTGTTATTACGGACAGTTAGAACTACTCGTAGTTTTAACGCTGGAAGCGATCTCTGGTACGAGGTAAGAGTTATAAAATTTACCAAATAAAAAGTGGTGGTACAACAGACACCAGGCTCCAGTTCAAAGTGGATAATGCATTCGATTTGCTGGAATTTGTTTGATATTTCCAACCTTAGTACAACACTAAATTAAAGGCGAAAAGAAGAAAAGGAGTTTGAATGAAATGAGGTAAAGTAGTGCAAATGTCAATAATCCCATCTCATGGAAATTTCATCTTTAAACCAAAAGCTCATAGAACCAAAGTTAATAAAATAGCGTAGTATCCATCGAGCAAAAACTTAGGTGATGATGCCATCGAGAGCTATCAGGGCCCGAACGATGTTACACAATCTTACAGCATTTTTTTTATATATGGGAAGGGTGATTGTTCTGCAAGTCGACTTATAGTAAGTAGGTAATTTGTCAGTTTCTTTTAACTCTATTTCTCTTTGATACATTATTGTTTAAATATATCAAATAAAAGGGCCTTAATTAAATAATAAATAAATACCATCCCCAGACAATCACACCGAATACATGGCCCCAAACGAAGCAGAGCTTGTGATAAGGGATATCATGAGCGAACTAGGGTATAAATAGATACGGAATTTTTTTTTCTTGTTCCGTACGGGAATCGAACCCGCGATCATTGGCACTTGTCATTTGTGGAATAAGGTGAACTAACATTTACAAGCTACTTAGGTACATGTTACGTGTTCTTAGGTCAGACCAAACTCATAAAAACTATAAAAATGCAATTGAAATGAAGGATTCTTGAGTAAACCCATTTGTTTTATCAACTTCCCTACTTAATGCGGTAAAATATCCTAAATGACTTTTTTAAACCCATTATCTATACCGATGACAGTTATTAGGTAGGTACACTGTCAAATAGCCTAATCTAGTGGTCTTTGGCTTAAAGAAACTAATTGATATTTAGAAATATTTTTAAGTTTATGCATTTAATAATGCTCAATTATTGTTAAATATATGAAAATTTTTTTACAAAATATGCCAAACTCGAACCTGGGACCTCTCGCTTGACGGACGATTGCTCTTCCAACTGAGAAAGTTTAGAAAGTAAAGACTAATAGGCCCAGCACTATAACACACTAAATAAAGAACCGAAATACAAACAAACACACTACAATAAACACATTAAGTTAATCAGTTGCCCAAGGTGAAGAAGGAGGAGAGGTGATGGAAAAAATAAAAGAAACACATCTTATATCTCTCTTTTAATTTATATTTTTACATAATTATCTTACAAAATAAAATTAATCACAGTTCAAGTTTCACAGCAAAGAAATAGTTGACAGTCAACACGTATCAGAAGACAGATAACTTGGAATATCTAAAGGACCCAACTACAGGAAGTACAAAAAGCTGAGATTGTTGACTAGATTTTTCGCAGCAGTTTTTGGTATTAGTACTCTGTACCTTTTGGGCATTGGTCTAGGGAAACGCAGGCTCCGGTTGGAGACTTGTAGTAGCCTTCGCGGCAAAGACAGCCCTTTCTGCAGCCTGAGGAGCACTGCGGGTTGGGATTACTGCAAGTCTTTTCGCAGGTAATGCATTTGTTGAAGTCAGCGTACGGCCCGCAGTTGATTCTGTAAGGGACGGGGTCTTTGTTTTTGTCTGGAAAGGAAAATGGATTACGTTATTTAGGGCTTTAAAAAATATTAATTTTAAAGTAAATTTTGTTGATGGATACCATGATGGGATACCATGTAGCGAACTAGGGGGGAATAACAAGAATATAAATACACATATAAATAAATACCCACACCCACAATAAAATGTTCAAGATGTTGCTGAAGTCTCAAAACGGTTTGGAAGCACATCTTATTAAATCTTAAAATAATATTAAAAGTACCGCGAGCGTCACAAAAGCCAACATCAGATGCGGTCACAGCAGACATGATCCCCCCAAAACCATAAAAAGATGAACCCCGTAAAGCAGTAGAATAAAATAGAGAGAGAGATATAAAAAAAACTTGATGATTAAAAATTAAGTTGTGATCCCCAAATTTCAGTCTACCACCGCGCCTGGCCAAAGTGAATTTGTTTCCAAAAAATTCCTCATATTGTGTTAAGTAGCTACATAAACAAACATAAACAAATAATAATAATAAAATCCCAGACAATCACACCAACTACATGGCCCCAAAGAAAGCATAGCTTGTGTTATGGGATGCCATGTAGCGAACTAGGGGAGAACCTAGAATATAAATACATAAATATATAAACACCCCGATACGGAACATTTTTTTTCACGTTCCGTGCGGGAATCAGACCCGCAACCACTGATGTCTAAGGCAGACAGGTTTACCCCATCGCCAAAGTGGTCGTCATACATTAAAATTTAATAAAATAACTGAACTTACTCATCTCAAATTTGAGAAACTTGGAGCAATGGTGGTACTCCACGCATTTTCCGTCGGCGTCTCTGAGCAGCTCGCCCTTGCAGAAACACCCTCTGGCACACTGCGCGGGGCACACGTTGTTCGGGTTGTCGCAGGTTCGGTTGCAGGGCTCGCAGAACCTGTACTCCTCGTCTTCAGGACAAATGATGGGAGCTGGACGTGGTTCAGTTGTCTTCAGCTTGTAGGCAGCTGGCGCTGGAAACACAGGTTAACTCTTTAGAAAATATAATATAAAGCAAAGCAAGAGAGAAAAAACTTAAGAGTATTATTTGTATTGGCTAAATAGGAAAATTTAAAAATTTAGTCTATAATAACTTTTGGAGATGTCAAAGTCAGAAATTAAGAGTTAGATCTCTTTTTGGTGCTAAACTAAATCAGCCTTTGATCTCAATCTCACTTGCAGATAAGTCAAATGAGTCGCAGACACTTGGGCTTAGGAAGATACCGACTCTACATAAAAATGTCGGAACATATCACAGTCGCGTCAAAGCGGTGATATTTAGAGTAGGGGTACCATATCTCAGGATTTATCCTGAGATCTCAGGATTTTTGAACTCTGCTCAGGATTGCGGCCGGATTTTGCAAATCTCATAAAATCTCAGGATTTTTAGGTTATCCAATAAAATAAAATTTTCAGTTAAAATACTTAAACTAAAAAAATTCAGAATTTTTCATTGGAAATCAGGACTTTTCTCCGGACTTTTGATTTTTTCATCTGGTAGCCCTGATCGGGATGCACATGGATTGGTCGGCATATACGATACCTATGCTTACCCTTTAATCTGACTTTATTTACGAAACAAAACTCACAGTCTCTCTCCCCTATTATAATGCCTCCAAATTTGTCAAACGTGACATCAGATGGTTTTTATAACCTCTGGTGTTCTGCCTACCCCATACGGGATACAGTCGTGAAGTTATGTATGTACAAAACTCACAATCAGGCGGACAATCCGCCAACTTGACACAGTGTCCCGTTGCGTTGCGGACCTCATCATCATCGCTGCAGTAGCACCCAGTGCGGCAGACTGCCGAGCAGCTCGGCGCCGGGTCGTCGCAGGTCTTCTGACAGCCTCCGCAGGACAGGAGGCGCTCCCGGGGACGGCATATCACGGAGAGGTGGCCTGGAAGATCGGTTTGAATGTTTAATAACATGTTCAAAGATTAAATAGAAAGATGGATATTTTTTGTTGTTTCAAGCTGTTGCATAGCTTCTATCGATCGCGGGCCTTGAGCGTGGGCACCGAATCCAGAAATTCCGTAACGAAAAAAACCTAAAACCCCCCACTCCGACCGGCACAGCGGTGATACTTTGATTTCATAACTTTACATGCGGGCTTTAATAAACAATCAGCGCCATCTACTAGGAACTTGTGGAACTTCATATTAGATCAAACATTACTGCATTAATAAAATAAATAAATAATTATAATTGCATAAGTTGATAAAAAATGCTATGCAATACGTTTACCGCGGCAGTCTCCGAGTGCCACACGTTCTTTTATTTTATTGGATTTGCGATGACTATTTAATCTTAATATAAACGTGAATGTTGATGAGGTTGTATTGAATTTGAAGGAACGATACATAGTAACAGGATAACTGCCATGTTTATGTTGAGTGCTCGATATTTTGGACACGTACACACTCTTCACGGTTACATCTTCTTACTATAGTAGGTACTATCGAATTAACTAAATCATGACCCACAAACAAGCTCATTTTGGCAAATCGTCTAAATAATATTAGGTCGAAAATCGCTTGAAGATAGGTTTCCTTGGTGACGAACTAAACTAAACTAAATCATTACATTCGACACTGAAATTCAATGAGTTCTTACAGTATCTAAAAAGTCATAAGCGCATTATACGCCATTATAGAAGCCAGCAGATCAAGCGTTACATTACCTGTCAAATTTCCCCAACCAACTTAAACTTAATGTCGAGGGCATAGAGTTCAGATTCAACTAAAATTTTAAGACAAATTTGTAACGCTACAACCTTCTGTATCTCATCATCATCATCATCACAACTCTTTGTAATGAGCCCACTGCAGGGCATGAGTCTCTCCCCTGAGTGAAGAGGAGGTATAGGCCATAATCCACCAAGCTGGCCCAGTGCTGGGTGGTGGATGCCAGAATTTTCAGGGCGCCAAGATGGCTTCTGACAAACCCTAACGACTACTGTATATAATTATACAGCACCCGGGACGGCTGCTTAACGTGCCCTCCGAAGCACGGAAGTTGCCGTGAGAAATGAATGAATCGGAGGTCAATCATCCATATACCGACCGCGCCGAACGTTGCTTAACCTGTGATATCGTATGATACCCACAGTAACCACGGCGCGCGCCACGACGACTTCGTGGCGACTTCTGTACCTACGCAAAATAAATTAAAACATGGCAAACGTTTCGTTTGTTATGATAGAGGTCTGTTTTGTTACCCTATATTCTCACGGATTCAGAATTTACGCAGTTAGGGCTACGGGAAACGGTTTCATAAGCTTTTGAATTAAACGGCTGTTCCAAAACAAAAGTTACAGTTGCAACGACTATTTCAATTAGAGTAGGTAGGTACTCCGTTGCAAACATGTATGTTGCAGATAAAGTAACATCATTAGTAACAGTAGCAGAGCGAGCACAGAATTTTATAGATTTGTATGTTTACGAATGTTCGTATAGTATGAAGTCGGTTGCAAGTTCTTAGTAACATTGTATTTGTTTATTTTAAAGTTATTTAAGAGTACATGTTTACAAAAATTCAAAATTAACAAGGCGCAGATTTATTTAAACTGGCAGTGTGGCAATGGATAGATTTCAATTATTGCTTACAAACCGAATCCATACTAAACGAACATTCGTAAACATACGAGTCGAGAAAGTTCTGTGCTCGCACTGTAGCTTCGATTATATGTCGTCATATGTCCTAATGAAGGAAGAATAGTATGTCAGAAGAATAGTCTTTCAACACACAAAATATCATACACTAATCTCTCTACGAAACAAAAATTTTCAATATTTTGCTGGGGTTCAACATATCTACGGAAAAATACACTGCTTTCATAGCACACTTTATAGCTATTAATGTTCATTGTACTAATGTTTGTAACGCGGTTTTTACTCACATTTACTGTCGGAAGTGTCCGACTAGTTTCGAACTCTTATGGAGTCCTCCTCGCCTCGCCTCGTTATTAACATTAGGGGAGAGTTGGATATTACCGCGTGGCTGATAATTCCACGCATCGGTATATTTCAAAATCTATCACTTAAATGTACGATACAGTGGGTAAACATTGAAGTCTGAGATGCCTGCATGCTACCTCGCACAGCACTAGTTTGGCCTGCGCAACGATTTGGTAGCTATGGACCTTAGAAGTTTTTTTCGTCACTCCTTCTAATTTTGTGTGTGCTTTGGACAAGAGGTAAATTATCCTGTACTTGTATTGTAAGAAATGGAAACGATCCCATTTAAATGCTTCTATATTGTAGAATTGAAAATGAAATTATGAAGTTTGATAATTTCGCACCAGGGCAGGGGCGCGGTATTGTAAACTATGAAAATATATTTTAATGACATGTTATTGAACACATGTTATTGTTATTGAACCCCGACCAAAAAATAATGTTTTATTTGTCTATCTATGTGTCTGTTTGTGACATTGTAGATCCTAGACGAATGTACCAAATATTAGATTTCCATTTTTGTCCTTTTTTGACTATACCTACGATAAATCAATATGTATTACTATTTTTGTTAACTTACTTAGCGCTTTCTATGCAATTTATGTGGGGGCGAATTTATCCGACCAATTTGACTATACCGCGTTTTCCCTATTTTTTGAAATGTTACAATAAGAAATTTTGGTTTAAACTTTGGGCTTTTTGCCATACGGTATGATTTAATTTTATGGTTTCGGTACGTACTTTAGGAGTAACCATGCCAGCCTCATCAAATAATTCTAGATAAAATCGTTTACATACCGCAAGTCGTTTCAAACACATCTAAACATACTTAAACATGTCTTCTACTATGAATTGCATCAAATCACGAATACTTTAAATCGACGCCAACGACGACGTTTAAAACCTTTTCAGGCGCCCAAGTCTCTGTAATGATGTGTCTACGAATATAAAAACAATATTTTTACGTGTCTAATAAAAGTCAATTAAAGGACAATGTATAGTCACTACCTAGTTACCACTTTGGGTTAAAATGTAAAATACGCGATTAATCCGATACAAAGGTATTTTATTAGATAATGAAGCTTAAGACAATAGGTGCTAGGTTAATAATTTCTTTGTGATTTTATAAGGATAGTAACCGTTATTGTTTCGTTTTGTCCTATGCTTTTGCATCATATCTCGCGCATTTTTGACCATATTTATGGAACTGGTTTACTGCTGGTTTCCTAATAACTCCTTTTACTGGAGATAATAAAAACGTAACAAGAGCTTACTCAGTACAACCACAGACTAACTGAGGCAATCAGAAATATCCAAAAGCAATATAACTTACACAGTGGTCCTACTTGAATTGAAATGATATCCTAATCATCCTACGATTAATTTAACTTATTTAGATAGCTTTATATTCAATATCATTGCTTTCTGGGTAACATTGATGAAAATGTCGATTTGTCAAAGACACTTTGATAATATGTCAATCTTAGCTGATCATATTTCGCTTGTTTTCTGATGCTTTCGATGTGTTTTCTGCAAACAGTATGCAAGAAATGAATCATTATGTCTACCTTAGTATAGATTTTAGATATGGATTTTATAGCAGTAGTAGTCAAAAGTAGGTAGAAAGTAGTATACATTTACATGAGAACCTGCAATTCTATCAAATACCTTGAAACATTACCCACAATATCTACGTTCAATTGAATGCCACATGCATGTATGAAACGACAAGTGTTTTGAAAAACTACTCCTTGCTTACCAAACATTTGTTGTGTTGACGCAAATTGGGAAAGAACTGCCGTGTTGTCAAATAAATAAGTTAATGGTGCGGTTATGTCGATCTCCCATAACAGTAGGTAACCTATATCTCTAACAGCTCTGTTTATCGCAATTAACTTATTTATATAATGTATTTTTTTGGTTAATAAAGTGTAAATAAATAATAAATAACGCCGGAAATCACAGACACATAAGTGCGATATTTTATAATGTGTGAGTGGATAATCATCACACATATCTTTGAATTGGATGAGGTCTATTATAATAAGTAATACATTATTATTATAAATGTTAATAGCGTAATCTATTCACAAAGTAAGCACATAGCTTGTGTTATGAGCGCTTGAAGGTATTACTTTACTAATTACCTTCATGCTATTTTTTGGAATAGTTCAACGATGCAAACGAGAAAATTTATGAGCATATATATATACTTAGATGAGAATGGGCTCTTGTTGTTATATGCTTAATGTTTTTTTTATGTTTAACAGGCATAACACAAATTGGTAAATCATACAGTAAGAATAACATACAAGTTACATTTTATCCTGATCTTACTACGGAATCTGATTTTACTCGGACGTAGGGGAAAAGCTGGTAATACATAAATCGATGTTCTTATGATTGCATTGTATGAATATCTAAATTGCTTGCAACTAGTTTCGGCTTAGCAACAACCTCTGGGCCAAAACAGTCGTTATTATTAACTATGGTTGTTCCATATCAATCCCAAAACATTTTGAAATAAGTATTATAAATCGTTATATTTATTTCCACTTACAGCCCAAGACTGAGAAGTAGAGCCAACAAAATAAATAAATCGATAAAACAATTACAAAAATAATGCATAAATCTGAGAAAGATGAACCAGAGGTTTAACTGTGACACAGCCCGCGTATGATGCCAACCTCATCTGATGCTTAGTCAATATGAGATCAAAACTGACAGAACACTGTCCTCCGACCAAGCGAATTAGTCGCCTTTTGTGACACGCTTATCCAGGGAGAGTCGTTTTTAGAAAATAGTTTACATTGCTAATCTGAAGCAGTGATTTTATACTTTTTACAAATAGCTTATAGTAAATGCTCTCAAATGTTGTTCAGTGGTTCAATATAAATAATCTAGCTTTCAATGATAAAAAAACTAAATGTATAAAATTCTCTGCACCAAATGTAAAACAAGTTGAGTCTGATCTGAGTCTTAATGGGAACAGGTTGAATCTAGTAGATAACTCTGTTTTTCTTGGAATTACCTTAGATTCTAAATTGCAATGGAGTGCCTATATCTCACAACTAGCGAGTGGACTTAACTCTGCAGAGTTCGTGGTTAAGAAAATTCGCTCATTGACTGGTTTATAATATTTTATTCAATAACTATCAACAACTAGTTAAAGCCAAAGTATGTGATGACTTCATCAAGTGTTTTGTGAAATTGTTACGATGAATAAAACTTTTTGAATTTTGAATTTTGTTTATATACAGGGTTGATTTGTGGTCATCGGCCAAATTTTTTTTACACAATAAGTATAGTTTATAGAAACGATTTTTGCAAAAAAAAGTATTTGCTCTTTTTACAAGGAAATTAATATATCCGCTCATATGTTAAGCTAAGCATGGTCACTCTAAATTACCATTAAAATAAAGGCAACTACGAGCTACTACAAAACATCTTGTAGTACTATGTCAAATGAAATGCCTATTTTCAAAAACGTTTGTGGTTCCATATTTCTACTTTTTGTACTTAGCGACGCTAAAATAAATATGCAGGTACGTTTATATTGTATCAAAGAAACTAACATTTAAATTTGGCTGGTGACCAAAAAACAACCCTGTATAGTTTATAATCATTTATTTATATTATATTATAAATATCTGTACTGTAACTATAGGATAAATAATAAATACTCATGTGTTTTATGTATTTATCCTACAATTTTGCTGTTAACTCTACCAAAATTGTTGTGGGGTTTAAATGGAATTTTAGTATGTAAATATTAGTTTATTTAGTTTTGGCACCTAAAAATTTTTTGGGTTTGAAATGGAATGAATGGAATGGAATAAGCCGTTAGGTTGTTAGGGCCGTTATCAATATAAAAAAAAATTGGAGGCACAGGAATATTGTGGAACGATTGAAATGGTTAGGTATCAAATTAGGGCCACTAAAATTAACTATTACACTTGTTACACTATTATCTTTGTGTTATGCTCATGCAAGCATAGTAGGCATTCTACAAGTATTAGCGCTTCGTATACAAGTTTCATTACACCTTATGCGCCAATTTCCTTTCGCATATCTGGGTTAGGTATTTGCGCGCAAATTTCTGTAAACATCGATGCGATATGTTTTTAATAGTATCGCAGCACAGCTTCGCAGCTTATAACCATAAACCCGCGTAATTTTTGATCCCTTTATATTTTTGGTAAACGCTGGATGAGGGCAGCGCGCGACCGATTTGTGTGGAGAACCTTGGGTGGGGGAAGCCTAAGTTCAGCAGTGGACGTCTCTTGACGGAATTATGATGATGAAATTTTTTAGATAAGCTTATCACCAGTGGACCTTTAAAACCGTAAAGAAGCCTCTTAAGGGAACCTTATTGTACGCTACATAATGCGTAAAATTATAAGTATTTTTGAAAATAACAACCTTCTATTGATCAGTAAACAACTATAAAATAATTTAATGAACCTACGACAACGTAATGTATGTCAGTATGTGCGAAAAGTGAAAGTATCAATAGATTTGATTCAATGAACTGCCTTCAATATATGTTTCAGTAGAACTAGTTTATCATACCGAATGTAACGTGTCTAGTTGAACCGGTCTTTGAGTGCTGTCGCGGAATTATGCACTTTGATATTGAGAGGCGGTGGCATACGAAACTTACTACGGAATACATACATACATAACTTCACGCCTGTATCCCTTATGAGGCAGGCAGAACAACAGAGGCTATATACTAATTTTGTTGTCACGTTTGACAAATGAGGAGGTAATACCTCCGAGGTATTAAAATGATGGAGAGAATGATGGGTTCAGTCCATCGCCCACAAAAACGCAAATAACACCTCTGTCCCGTAATTGACTTTTACAGGATTCCCGGGAAGAGAAGCAGCTGGTATTCCATGTTTTATTTTGCGCACAATCCAGCATGAAAGACCGTAATTTTTATATTAAAAGACGTAGGTATATTTAATCAAATTAATTTGTATGTTAATAACAACCCTCTCTATAGAACGTTTCAATGAAAAGTAAATGTTTTAGCTCAGGTTTCTGCAGACACTGATTTCCTATTGTCTTAAATTTTCTTTCAGTATGATGAGTTAGATAGGTGGCAGATATTGATTTCATATTGTTCATAAAATGTGTTTCATACTTAAGATTTCATCGAGTTTAATTAAGTAAGTATGTACGAAGTTTCCACGTTTCTTAGATACCTATTGTGTTTTGTTTACAATATTACAAAACAGTAAAATGATTTGATTGAGGGTTAAGATTTTTAGTAGGCTAAATTTCAGTCTGCATTTACTTATTTAAAAGTTCACAGGTCTTTACAAGAATTATTTATCATGAAATTTCCCACAGTCCACTAATTTTTCCGCAGATGAAACCTAAAATGACTGGACTTTATCAGAAATAAACCTTTGTTTCTGATAAAACACCAGATGTTTCTTCTCCATGACTGGAAGACAACACATGTGCACCCCTGACTAATATGGCTGAAAAACCTAATACTCTTAACAATAGATTGCTAAAATTACAAAAAGTAAACCACAAATCGTGAACTAGATGAACCGGTGAGCCGTACAGAGTACGCGCGTAATTTAGGTGTGATTTTCGATTCTGCACTGCGATATTTAAAATAAGAATGCAGTGTGTAGGTATACTTTACATTCTTTAAATTTTTAGCTAAGTAACTACAATGTATTTTTATAATCTATCTTAATGTACTCCGTACCCCTCACTCTCAAAGGTTGCGGCTGAAAATCAGCGCCACAGTCAAGGCTGATGGCACTATGCTGAGCTGCGCCCATTTCGGCATTTTTAATATTGTATTTATTTCTTTGTATTTCCATGCTAGACTGGAAAGAAAAACAAAGAATGTGCCAGCTGCTTCTTTTCCCGGGCATACTGTAAAAGTCAGTTAAGGGACGGAGGTTTTATTGACGTTTTCGTGGGCTATAGGCTGACCCCCTATCACTGCAAGTCTCTCTCCATCATCACAATACCTCCAAATTTGTCAAACGTGACATCAGATGGTTTTATAGCGTCTGGTGTTCTGCCTACCCCATTAGGGATACAGGCGTGACGTTATGTATGTATGTATGTATTTATTTCTTTGTTGATTTTTATTTTGTTAGTTTTTCTTTGTTATGCCGAATAAATGTGTTTCTTTCTTTCTTTATTGGTAACTAAACCCGCATTTAACCTCAATCTCAGCTGATGGTAAGTGAAAATGAGGTCGAAAATGAAAACACACGAGCCTAGGAAGGACCTGGCTCTTTGTTAAATATTGCCGGAATGCGGACTTAAACTCACTGTTGTGGTTATAAAAAAGAAATTGCTTTTAGCAGGTGCTTAATTAATTAACATGTGAATATTTGCACGTACGTTTATTTACAACCTATAGTGATGGCGGGATTATAATAAGTAGAAACGCTAAGAAAAAACCCAGCGCTGTAACAGTTGACATAATACTTATTGGTATTTTTATTGATAAAATACTAGGTAAGTAGTAACTATTAGTTATATGTTAGTATTTTAATTTATTATATTGCAATTATGTTACCAGGATATAGTAACATAATAAACGTAACGGAAGAAGTACCTAGGTATAATGAATTACTGGTAAAGTCACGATTATGATATCATGGTATGAACGCAGTTATGCCTCAGTGAACGTATGTTTAGTTATTTATTAGATTATTTTTACAAAAGTAAACAAAAGGTTGTAGTTAAAGGAACATTTTATTTAATCGGAAAACCGGAAGTACCTAGAATAGTAAACAAAAACCGGACTGTTCACAATATGGGTACCATTACCGACCGTATCCATACGAAACACTATTCGTACATAGATAAGACTGTAAGTAGTGCAAATAGAACGAACTTTACGTATTTTAAGTTAGCACTTTTTTAACTTTTAAAAATGTTTACGTAACCTTGTTTTGACACTAATTACATGAAATTCCGAATCTAGTCAGAGCGGCAGGAATCTGCAACATCATAGCAGTCGTTTGGGAAGTCGCTATAAATATTAATTTTTTTACTGTTTCTTTAGTATTTGCTATTATAGCGGACATAATCTGTGAACAATTTAACTATCTAACTATCATAGTGACAGATGTGCAGCGGAGGCTTGATTATATAGGATTATATTATAATTCCCCTTTGGGTACGGAACCTTATATTGAGAAAATTAAATAGAATATTTTCATATTGTAAACCCACAATTGAATACTGTTACATATGATGGTGAGTGATGGTTATATTTCATAGAACTACATAGCTATTGTGCATCCTTCCTTGGGCATTGGGCGATTTATGTAGGTACGTACCTATGTATATATATTTATTTATTTATTGGCTAGCGGCAATAGATGCAAGCCCTTAAGCGTTACCTTATCATACCTGTCTTGGTGTTGCTATACAGACTGTAAAAATGTAAAATATAAAGAAATCCGCTTAAAAAGTGTTTTATTTTAGATACTGAATTGTGTTGTGGAAATTAAAGTCATTTTTTTTAAAGACAGATAAAGAGACAGACAGACAGAGAAAGAGCAAGCGTTTTCCTTTCCTCTTCTCCTATCATCACGTACCAGCAGATGGAAATAAGATCATTCGCAGGATTAATTATCAAAATACTATTTTATAAGAGACGATACACTCGTAAATTAATAGAAAGATGTAGGATTCCATAAAAGTAATATCGTTATGCTGGGAATTAATCTTTGAACTTGAAATTTCAAGGTGATTTTAAATTTGAATGTTTTGAAAGGAAGAAAGAGGAAAAGAAATTTATTCGGCGCTAAAAAGAATTATTAAAGCTATGATATTGTTCATCATCATCATCATCAATAGATTGTAGACGTCCACTACAAGACGTAAGCCTCCCCCAAAGTTCTCCACGTCGCCCGGTCCCGCGCCGACCAGATCGTCGGTCCGCCTGCCTACGCTGCGTCTCCCAGTACGTGGCCGCCACTCGAGAACTTTTCCGCCCCAACAGCCATCTGAGCTAAGAGATATTATGCCCCGCTCATTACCACTTCAGCGGTGCAGTCCTTATGGCTATGTCGGTGACTTTGGTTCGCCCGAGAATCTCCTCATTCCTGATTAGATCCCGCAGGGTAACTCCGAGCATAGTCCTTTTCATTGCTCACTGAGCGTCTTTAAGCTTGTTTATAAATTGTTTTTTTTTAAATAATAAGTAATAATAATTACCATTGTATTGACGTAATAATAATTATGCCTATTGACGTCATGAATGATGAATGCATTTATGATAATGCGATGCTGAAAAAAATAATCACACAAGGACATGTTGCTCAAAATAACCAAGTGACTGTTGTGTGTGTACGATACATCAGAATAAACAACGTTCAACAATATCAAAACAACTTCAGTACTGCCACATTAAGCAGCTGTATACAGTAGACGTTAGGGTTTGTAATCAGCCATTTCGGCGCCCATAAAATTGTTGTCATCAACCAATAACTAGCATTAAACCAACTTGGTGGATTAATGCCTTAATCTTCTCATCACCCAAGGAAGAGCTTCATGAACTCGCAGTGGGATCAACCAAAAGGGCTGTGCTGATGATGATACTTATAATAATTAGGTAAACAAACACTCAGATCCATGGAATAAATCTGAGGGTTTTATAAATATTTGTCCTGAAACGAGAATCGAATGCATTCGAATGCCTTTCAACAAGTATTAGTTAAATTCATTAAATTAAGAGAAGATTTCACAAACTGTACTGTAAACCATTGTTCCAAGATATTTGTCAGTTTCATCACTTTACTATTTCATTTGCTTTGGAATCAAAACAAAAAACAAGTTTGAGGGGGAAAATTATGAGTTAGGACGACGAGGTAGGGATAACAGCAAATTGCATATTCCGCAACAAAAAATAACAATGTACTTACATGGTTATATTATATTGCATAATTACCGCACAAAAAACAAAGAATTGCTTATTGCTCATAATTGGGAACTCTTTTGTATTTTTCATTGAGTAAAATGCATAAAGACATTCATATCGACATATCTTAAATTATTTTTGTCGGTGCTATTATTTCTTGTTCATTCACGATATTATTGATACATTTTTGTGTTTGTGCTCCATCGCATGGTAAATTATTATAATTAAATTACTTTTGACCACGTGAATTCTTGATGAGACTTGTTCTTTTCAAAATATTGTACCTACAGCACCCGTACAGGGATAAAAGGGAAACAAAGCGAAGTTCACTTGGATTTGTTGAATAATAAATAAATAATAATAAATAAAATCCCCAGACAATCACACCAACTACATGGCCCCAAAGTAAGCATAGCTTGTGTTATGGGATACCATATAGCGAACTAGGGGGGAACCTAGAATATAAATACTTAAATAGATAAACACCCAGACAGAACATTTTTTTTTTCTTGTTCCGTGCGGGGATCGAACCCGCAACCACTGGCGTCTGAGGCAGATAGGCCGACGCCAAAGTGGTCGTATACCCCTTAGTGAATACTGAATAAGTGAATACCCCTTACTTGTGGTTTCCATAACACAATCTGTTATAAGAGCTTACTTTGGGGCCCAAAAATTGGTGTGTTAGTTTGAGTAACTAATTTATTATCTTTACTCGCCTCTTAAAAGGCTCTAATCCAGAGTCAGTATGGAGCTATGATTCTTATTAGACTCTATTTAGATCCATAAAACTATAAATCAAACAATTATGTATGGGAGAATGCCAGTAATAGAGCATGAAATAATAGTGTGTGCTGCTAGAAGTGCCGCAGCGCCTTTTGGATTTTACTCCCCCTCATTAAATCAAAATATTAGCCTATAGTATGTTTAGGTATAGTAATTCAGGGTGATATGGCCAGTCGTTTACGATGGTCAGTCAAAAAAATTCCAACTTTTGCCTATTGTAATGGGGCGCTATGTGCCGGCAATACGCGCTCGACGTTCGTAAGAGATCACACATGACGCAGTTTGTTGTGCCGAAAAAAATTTAAAAAGGCTATATAATTGGTTTTATGTTAAACCTAACTCAAAAAAATTTAGAATATGTTAGTTCCTACGCTGTGAACGGGATTTTATAATAGGTTTTGTATTAATTTTACTTTAATCGTGTAGTTTGATGTTTAGTTGTTATTATAACATCTAAATCGTAATAATTATTTTAA
Source organism: Stenoptilia bipunctidactyla (assembly GCA_944452665.1). Lineage (NCBI taxonomy): Eukaryota > Metazoa > Arthropoda > Insecta > Lepidoptera > Pterophoridae > Stenoptilia > Stenoptilia bipunctidactyla. The sequence continues at coordinate 22,256,140 of OX101740.1, read as the reverse complement.
TGTGTCAGAGCTTTTGTTTGCATGGTAAGGTATATATTTACTTAGGATTATATAGCCATACTATTATTTTTGTATAACAAGAACGCAGAATCAACTTCTGAAGAAGAATGTGATATACATTTGGATAGTGACTATATTTGATTCAGTGTATTTATTGTTTTGAATAAATGCATGAAAATTGTATTCCGTTTGAAAATACTTGTGATGCATGTGGAAAAAAGATAAAAGAAAAGACTGCAGACAAAGAAAATCAAGGCAAGGGGAAAGGAAAAGAAAAAGGGCGAAGAAATAATGTGGCCATGTTATACGCTTTACTTTTCTTTTTATCTTTACACGGACGGGTCTGATGAGATGACCACTTGCTTAATTTTTCTTTTTAAATAATTTCTAAAATGTCGGTCAATAAATCGTCACCATTGTCTGCGAAATCAAAGTTGATTAATAAAAGTTTAATAATAAAGTAGAGATTTTCATTTCTTTTTGTAATGACTATTTAAAGTTCTACCTTAAAAAAATACGGCCATATCACCCTGAATTACTATATTTTTATTTTCTGTTTTCGAAAAGTTCGTTAATTTAAAAAAAGCCTAGATTATGCGGGAGCTCCTCTTAAGGACATACTTTACATACTTTATCAAAGGAAATAAGTATAATCAAATCGATTTATAAATGAAAAAACACTCGCGTAACAAAGATAAAAACATTTAAATAGAGTCGAATTGAACCTCCTTCTGTTTGAAGTTAGTTGAAAACACTAAAACTAAACGAACGAATTAAGTTAAAAGAAATTGTAAAAACAGCTATTTAGGTCAATATTTAAAATGTAAGTTAAAACTTGTAGTAGTTGTTGCAGTTTTATATCGAGTTTCACGAAATCAAAAACTAAGCAGTAAACGAAAATTTTCATAAAAGTTGTATTTGAGTTTTCCTTCCGCGGATTTTTAATATTTCAGATGAACAACCAAATATAATCGAATGTAACTTAAAACTACGACTTCAATTATTAAAATTAAGTACATTTATAAATCCTTAATAGTTTTGTTTTAATAATATACATTGAAATGAAAAATTCTTAAACCTATTTTCTTTATTTTTCATATGTTTTGTTAGCAAAATTTCGGCTTTAAAAAAATCGACTGTTTCATTGTTGTTCTTATTTTAAACACTTAATTTAAAAAACTTACCACAGACTACGTAGCACATTGCCATCACAAAAACTACACACACGTTTAACCGCGCCATGATCTCTGAACGTACTGGCTGAATTAATTCAATGTATCAAGCTTTCGACGCTTTTATATGACGCAATAACTCCTTGCAATCGATGACGGCCTGGTCATTTAGATTGCATTCGAGTTAAAAATTACCTTTCTTACGGCAAATGGTGATAAATGGTAACTTATGATGGTAGGATGTGTGGGAGGAAGTGATAAGACTTGAATTTGAAGGATTATGTTCAAAGTTTGGTGAAATTAAAGTGACATGATTTTTATGATGCATACTGTTGCATTTAATGGGCAAAACAGTATATCACCGTTACTCAAAAGTTTAAAACTAAATTATAATATTCTTAATGACCGAGGATTAATCATAGTAGATATCAAATCCAAGTACGCCAATATTGATATTTATTTACCTGTCTGAAATCGTAATTACAGACAAATTTCGTATAAAATACATTTCTAAGATAGAAGAACTTTAAAAGAATACAGTTTCGGTGGTCTGTTGCACATTTTTGTTTTGCTAAACGGCTGGGCTAAACTGCAAAATACAGAAGAACTGTCTAACCTTGCCGAAAGTGTTATTACCATCAGCCGGTAAACACCCACATCAGGACAAGGCCTTCTCGTACGATCTCCAAGTCGCGCGTCGCATATCACGCTTTGTCTCCGAGTATGTGGTCGCACCCTAAAAATATGTACCTACCCTAAGGGTTGTCCAGAATCCCTTTTTATCGGATAAAATATGCAGACTGAGAGCTTTAGTCAGATAATCGTACAAAGCCGGCGTCTGTCGCAAGTAAGTTCCGTAGATATAATGTCTCGGGTATATGTCATCATGTCACTCCCGGATACCTCTGAAGAGTGACGTGAGGTACTTGGGGCTGGTTTCATTCAAGGTGCTGGCTGACCGGCACATCAAGGTGGTGGCCGCCCTTTGAGGGTCCTAATGTGGCAGGGCCAGGTTTCAATCCATATACTTTTAAAAATAAAACAAAAATACTCAGACCTGCGAAGAAAATTATTAATATCAGGTACTAGCGAGTGCCCGCGACTTCGTCTCCAGAGGATTAGTATTTCAAATAGATTATTTTTTTTCTCCTATTTCCATCATTATACAAAAATTCATCAACCTAAGGCTGAGAGCACCGCTCGTTGGCATGACTCGAGTTCAATCTCCGGTCAGGACTAAATTTATGTAGATTTTTTTTATTTGAATGAAATTTCTCGGAAAAACCTTAATTTTACATATTATGTATGTGCTGATGCAGGCTCCATATTTTAATTTTTTTTACGTCTACCAATTTTAAACTCCGCGAATTTTGTTTGAGTATGACTTTTTCTATCTTCTATGCTGGACTGGGAGCGGAAGAAAAACATAGAATGTGCCAGCTGCTTCTCTTCCCTGGCATACTGTAAAAGTCAGTTGAGGGATGGAGGTTTTATTGACATTTTTCTGGGCGATAGGCTGACCCCCTATCACTGCAATAGTCTCCATCTCCTCCATCGCCTCCATCTCCATCATTATAGTGCCTCCGAATTTGTCAAACGTGACATCAGATGGTTTTACAGCCTCTGGTGTTCTGCCTACCCCATAAGGGACACATGCGTGAAGTTATGTATGTATGTATTTTTTTGTCGGAATGTTAGATGGAAATCGAAACTTATCATAACCTAAGACACTTAAGTATAGATTTGGCTTGAGCTATGGTCCTTCCTAAACCCGTGTGCTTTCATCTTCGACCTCATCGTCACTTACCATCAGGTGAGATTGAGGTCAAACGCGGGTTTAGTCACTTATAAAAAAAAAAAAGCTTTGTCATACTAGGCTTAAATCAACCTGAAACCATGCGTATCAAATAAAAAATAAGGTCAACATTCCTCAACAATCTAAATGTTGGCAATCAAATAAAAGCATCAAACAAAACGACGATCACCAAAATACGAGCTCGGAGGTCTTTAATTAATTGCTTCAAATTCAACGTTATCGTCCCCCGCCATAAAGTAAACCTGAAATATTTGTTTTATTGTGTAACGGAAACTAAAATGACGGCTACAAATTAGTCGGTTAATGATAACAGTTACGTCGGATACAACCTTGCACAGAGCTTGCTGATCAATTTGAAATACTTTGAATTTCTCTGATATCGTTTTGACTAATGATTGTGGATAGTTTCATTTGTCCTTTCATCAAGCAGGATCGATGCACATTTGATTAGAAGCTATAAAAAAACGCTACGCTATTTGCCTCCAAACGGGGAGGTTCCAATATGGAAGTACTTAATGCATGGTGACCTCGACATGCTTCCTCGGTTTTGGATTATCGTCAATTAACGCCAAGCATCTGAATGTGCCACTAATTGTTTCAAATTTTATCTACCGCCACTTCAGATCCAACAAATCGAACTTTGTGAAAAAGTGATAGTTAATCTATTTAAATCAGTTCATAACCGAGGATTTTAATCGTTCATGTATTCAGATACTTTAAAATATGTTTCAGGTATAGGACCCACAAATCCCGAACTATCAACTCATATTAAGTTCAGTTTAAACATTTTTTATTGTGTATCTACTTATTTTTCTTATTATTTTTTCTTGTCTAGTATTCATAATACAAATATCTGTGTCAAATAGACACCACAAAAGGCCAAAAGCTAGATTAAAAATTACCATTTCAGAAAAATCTAACGAGCGACGCTTAAAGTCACTTAAAGGGACAAATAAAAACAGGATTCTGAACCATGCTGTCATAAGTCAATGAAGTGTAGATAAATCGATACTTTCTCTAGTCAGCATCTTATCTTCTCATCGATAAATGGCAGCAGACTGTAAATATCAGATCGATTAAATAATGCTATTAAAACATGTAATATAGTTGATAGACAGCTGATGCAGTTGATATGGTCAAACGAGAAACTAAATTGTTAGCTCTCAAAATTATTGCGGCGATACTTTCATGTAAGTGATGAGAAATGTATATACGTAAGAATATACATTGGGCCACGTCAAATTTTTAAGATCTGATCTCCCCATTATTTAGCCGCACCAAAATATAATCTAAATACGCGTATATCACATATTAATGCAAAAGTTCTTCCAAAAAACATCTGAATTGAGGAGTCACCTGGAACTCGGTAATAAACGAATATTTTCGTAAATTTTCATCGTTTATCAGCAATCCTTAATGACACAGAAGTATTGTAATAATCAGTTAAAGAGATGTCATGTGTGTCAACTGTTTTATTTTATTAGGGGCCAACGATGTGAATTTTAGATGATATGTAATTACCACCGCTCACGGGCAAAATTCAGTCACTGTAACGATAGATGATAAATCTATATGCCACTTTTGACACGTAAAATTGTTTAGTGATAATAAGCAGATCTACGTAGACGGGGACGCTTCGTAAAGCACATTTACGAGTATTACATAATCACAATAACTTCCATTTCTTCTATTTTAAGTTTGGGTAAGTTTAAGTTTTGTATCTCAGCTGACTTGTTATTAACACAACTTAGAGGAAGCAAACAAGGTGCATGAACATGAAACGAATAAAGTCATATATTTCATATTTACTTCCATATTGGAATCTCTAGTTAATTATGGAACATCTTTTTGTAGGGGGCGATTTATTTAACGATAATCGTGATGGTAAATGACCTTGACAAAAAACGTCAGCAAACTTAAAAAAAAAACAAGTCATAAATAAATATTTCTGACACTCACACAACATTATCTAGCCTAGTTTCTTAAAGAACTTGTGTTATGGATACTAGTTAACTGATATACTTAAGAAATATATAAACATACATATTGAATAAATACATATTTTTTATTAGAAAATAAACTCAAATAAACATATAAACGTCCATGACTTGACGACTAATATCTGTGTTCATCACACAAATAACCGTCGCCGCCGGGATTCGAACCCAGGCCTCTGGCATAGAAGGCAATGTACACCAGTCGGTCGTCGAATCATAGGATGCTTGTTAAATTAAAGAACAGGGAGCAAGCAGAATATTTAAATTATCCGTTTTATTCATTTTATAAGTACTTTTCTTTAAGTATGTGTGTACTTTCCAAAAGTGTTGACACCAAACAAAACCAAAAGCAGTGGGTAGTTAAGAACTAATGATTTTTAGCCCCTATTACCGGAACACAAAGTAAGGATATACATAACTAGTCGCGTAACTAGTCTAGTAACTTTTTATCCCGTGAGAATTTGTGGATAAAATATAACCTTCAAAACGAAGAAAAACACAGGATTTCTCACACCGCAGGCAAATACTGTACACAAAGTCCATCACTCTCACTATACATAGATATTGAATGAAGCCCTTTTAATATAAAAAAAAAATCTGATCTCAATTTCACATACGTAGGTAAGTGATACCTAATAAAGTCAAAAAAGCACTCGGGCTAAAGAAAGAATTTGTTCTATATAAAGCATTTTCGGAACCTCTACAATTATTTCACAACCATTTATAGTCATAAACATTGCGTGTTATTCCTAAAACCTTTCAAATTTTTAAGAAACCTTGTCTCCCGTAGGATAATGTACTCACACAGATAAAGTACTACTAATCCCATAGATAAAATACTCCCACAGGATAATACGAAGGTTGGGCTCTCCCTTTATTTACACCTTTTTGGCACAACTTTGCTCAAGACAGTTCTATAGCTGATTATTTCAAGTGTAGAGTATAGAAGTTATAAAGGGATTATGTGTCAGTAATACAACAATCTATTTTACAGTTACAATGTCCTTCTAGCTAAATACTTAGTATAAATAATGTTTGTGTGAGTGGACAAATGAACGTTTGTAACGCTTTTAACCCGAAATCGCTCAACACATTGTAATGAAATTCATCATTATCATCATCACAGCTCCGTGTAATGGGCCCACTGCAGGGCATGAGTCTCTCCTCTGGGTGACGAGGAGGTTTAGGCCATAATCCACTGAGCTGGCCTAGTGCTGGGTGGTGGATGTCAGAATTTTCAGGGTGCCGATATGGCTTCTGACAAACCCTAACGACTACTGTATACAAATATACAGCACCCGGGACCGACAGCTTAACGTGCCCTCTTAAGCACGGAAGTCGCCGTGAGAAACGAATGGTCGGCGGTCACCCATCCAAGTACTGACCGCGCCGAACGTTGCTTAACCTGTGATATCGTAAGATACACACAGTAACCACGGCGCCACGACGACGTAATGAAATTATCGTGGAAATATTAGAATAGGTTGTATTTAAAACGTTAAGATATTGCCTACCGTTGTGCGCCAGTGAAATCTTTTCGAAGAGCAGTCTTTTTTGCGTCAAAGGGCCTCTGACACAATAAAACTGTAACCGGATAGGAATCAAACTCATAATATTTATAGAACAAATGTAAAACAAAGATTGAAATGTATTACCTAGGTAATAGCAGAAAATATGACTTACATTGATTACCTATTTTCGATTTCTAAGTTATGCAATGACATATTATCACAGTAATAAATATACTTGCATTTCTGAAATTTATTTGTTTTTAATTTGTTATTTCCCAAATATAAAAATGTATCCTTTTACGCTGTAGTTGAAAATATCAGTACCTATTGGAAATATCAGGATAATAAGTATCTTGTGCGCAAAAACTCCGCAATGAGTGGCAGATTTTTGTGTATTTAAATTTTGAAAGCCCCTAAATAACACAATTTGTTTAAATTATTACTGGCCCTAGGTGACCCAAAATTGGATAAAGGCCTCCTTTGTTTCTTTCCATTTTACGCGATCTGATTTTTCTGTGGGCCAGTTTGGGCAAAATGCAACCACGTCATATCTACTTCCACCGATGATGGCGTGGTTGTCCGCGTTGTCGTTTGGTTTGGAGATGCCACGCGGTTGTTCTTTTAGCCCTTAAAGCTTCTGACATACGACATACCTACATGGCCTGCCCAATACCATTTACTGGCAGCTTTCAGAATTAATAAAAATATAAATTAATAAATATTTCTAACATCACAATGCATTATCGAGCCCCTTCATGTTTGGCTGTTCTAGCGACCACCTTTCAAATGGAATCTACCGCCAAATATCGCCGCTCTAGAGCTGGTGTGTTCCGTCAAACTCAAACTCAAAATATTCTTTATTTTGTAGGTATTTAAATACACTTGAAATAAGTCAAACAATTTACAAATTGAACTGAATCTACCACCACTTCGGAAAGTCGATCTGTTGAGAAGAAGTGGCAAGAAACTCAAAAACAATCATCTTTTAAAATTACACTATAACAATTTACAGTCAGGGAATCTCATCTTCTTGCATCCGGATAACTTTTAGTAAACCTTTTCACCTAACACTTATCCTTAAATGTATCGAAGGGTTAATCTTAAATATTTTGGAATTTTATTATAAAAGCGTACACATTGACCCACGAACGAGTTAATGCAGAGCCGTAAATACTTAATGCAGAACCATTTCTTTTTTTAGCCCTTGTGCTCGTCTTTGACTCTATGTTCACTTACCATCAAGTGAGATTTAAGTCAAACGCTGGCTTAGTTGCCGATAAAAATACAGCTACACTACTTACTCAAATTGGTTCATCTGCCAGTAAGCGACATTGTCACAGAGAGACAAAAATATCAAACTTCTAACACACTTCTTTTGCGATGAGGGTAAACAAAATATCTTTCGATTTGAAAAATTCTAATTCTAGACCTTTCTTATTGTAAAATAATCTTTGACGTAACAATAAAAGCTAGTTTTCAATCTAAACTCAGTGTTAACAACACTGACAACAATACTTTCAACTTGATTACATCTCCTAATCTTAACTTATCTCAATCCCTACTATTATCACAGTTTAACCCCTAACTGAGGAAAAACACAATTTCCTAATGGTCTCTTTCACGGTTATCTGTTTAGTGGGCATCTGGGGGTTGCTCCTGCCCAAGGCTTATCACATCCACCCCTTGAGACCTCAAGAGGGTTGGCTAATGGTCGATTATCTTTGGTTTTATATTTAATTGCGTCCTTTAGTTTGTTTTAAGACTTTTATAGGGTGTGTAGGGTCTTGTAAGAAGGGTGGGATATATTTGTTGATTAAGAGCTTAATGGATTGTTAAGGGATTTGAGAAATGTGAAGGAGTTTTGAGGATATTGATTTACAATTTTTTATTTCATTAAACAATCTTGTAACTAAAAAATATGGTTACATTTGATTTAATAAATATTTCGTTACATGGATTGCAGTATCGTAGGTTTGAGTTTCGATATAATCCGCTATTCTTTTACCGGTCGATAAACTAGAAACTATATTTATTTATTATTTCTTGTGTATAATACTTATTAATGTAGAATTTTACTGAGCAAAAATTGACATCTTAGAAATATCCCAAACAATTGGTTTGTAACCTAACTAACTATGTGTATTGCTAGGTAACTCCTAAGTGTACCATCTTACTCCCATCTTAAGTGTACCATCTTACCTAAGTGTAACAGGTAACTCCTAGATAACTAGTAAATTTGATGCAATCTAAAATATGCAGCCTAACCCTAGAATCAAATGACTTCTACGTATCTATCTTATTTTAAATATCCAACAAAGTTTTGTTAATAAATCTAGATTTACCCCAGACCCGATCCTGAATTTGAGATTCGAGAAACCTCCAGAATCCAGATTGGGTGAAGTGAAGCTAAACGGCCAAAACAATCGCTCACTTAGTTTACGAAATCCGCCGTGGAGTACCAACTAACAATAGTTTGAAGATTTCTGGTTGTTGCTAATACAATTGAAATGTCCGAAATTAAACACTTTAATTTATTTATTATTTGTAACCCCCGAAAAATATCTTCATGAAATTAATGATAGTAGAAAATATAAATTTCAAGAAAAAGAAGAACTTACGGAAATCTTGGTGGAGTAGCAAAGAGATAATGTATCGCTGATGTTTATGCATGAGGTCCGGGTTCGAACCCTGGTAAGGGATGCTTATATGACGATAAGAGCATTAGCTCTAACTAATTGTACCGAGTTAAGTTATTAACATAACAGATAGAAATATTTCTTGTGTTTTATTTGTACAATTAATACGAGTATCTACGAGATCAGCAGTCGAGTAGCAATTTGTTTCATTGAACTTGAAACGTATTGAAACAACCATCATCGATTGAGCAATCATTCGGAAAGGCCAATCATTCACATCTACTCGATTTCCTTGAAGACATCGAGATGTTGTTACGAAACGATTTCTCGCGATTTTTGTATCATTTTCCCAAAGGACAATTAGTAATGTCTTATTCGAGTGAAGTCAGCGATCGATTCTTTGAATGTAGTCTTCTGGTGAAGTCCGTAACATAAATTTAAGACTTGATTATTTATCCTGTCTCTAAATTGGATCCTGATAAAGGTGTGACAAAGTAACTTTTTCATATTACAAATTTCATGAAAATTGTTTTCATTGGACCGGCTGGTGTAGTAGTAACATACATTGCCTTCCATGCCAGAGGTCCTGGGTTCGAATCCCGGCGGCGGCGGATATTTGTGTGATGAACACAGATATTAGTCGCCAAGTCATGGATGTTTATATGTTTATATCGTAATAAAAAATATGTATTTATTCAATATGTATGTTTATATATATCTTAAGTATATCTGTTATCTAGTATCCACAACACAAGTTCTTTAAGAAACTTAATTTGGGCTAGATAATGTTGTGTGAGTGGCAGAAATATTTATTTATTTATTATTATTATTGAGGGCAATAAATTTTAAAATATCGACTTTTAAACCAAAACCTTGAAGAAAAAAGAAGATCATCGTTCCATTGAGATATTATTACTAAGTATTGTTCCAAAAAATTGCAAAAACATAACTCGACTATGACATCAACGTAACATGTAAAAAAACAAAACACAGTTAAGTTTTAAATAAATACCTTAGAATCTGATATATTTTGGGCTAAATATCTGCAAATCTTAGAAACATTTTTCTTACTGGCAAGGATCCGAAAACAGGCACATCACAGCCGGCATTTCACCTACTATCGCCAGAATCTTACAGTTGTCTAAAATATATCTCACTAAAATGTAAAATCGTGTTATTATTATAAACTAGCTGTGACCCGCGACTTCGTCCGCGTGGATACCGTTTATTAGAGTTGGATAAATACTATTATTATATCCTCCTTGAAGTTAAAACTTACCTTATTCTAAACTTCGTAAAATCGACTCAGTAGTTTAGATGTGAAAGCGTTACTGATAGATAAACAGACAGAATTACTTCAAAAACTGTTACACCAAAACAGTGATCCGCAGTTTCACCTAGGTTTTGTGAAAAAGTATAGGTAGGTAGGTATATTACATAGATGATGCCCGCGACTTCGTCTGTATTGAATTAGTATTTCGAGTAGGTTATTTTCTTCTCCAAGGTCCTAACTATCTTTAATAACAAAAATAAAAATGAAGAATCTTCGCCCATATAATATGTATAACTCCTTACCACAAACATAGGTAGGTAACTATCTATTAGGTACATTACAAAGGCACATAGCATTATAAACAAATCGGGTGCCAAACTGCCTTAAATTTTAATTTTGTCTTAAGTTTTCGCGATAACTATTATGTATGACTATTAAATAAAACACTTTTTAACCGGATTTATCGCGTATATTTACATTTTAAATTTTAACAGTCGCTCGTGACCACGGGGTCTGCAAAGACACCGAAACGTCGAGTTAAAATGTAAAATATAAATTATACGCCATTAATCCGGTTAAAAAGTGTTTTATTTAATGCCTTCAATTTTACTTAATTCATGCAATATCTTCATTAATTATACTTAGCTTATTGTTATTCTAGGTAAAGCTAAGTAGTTTTTGCGTGAAAGAATAGCAAAAATCCATCCATCCAGCCATTATCAGTGTACATACAATACTACCTATAGATAGTTATGTATGGCTGCTTTTCACTGCCAAACGGCTAAGCCAATATTAATGTAATTTGGTATAGTAGTTAACACATACGTTACTTTTTATTCCGAAGAAATCTACGGTTTCTGACTTCCAAGAGGCAGAAACGATCATGAAATAAACAAAACCTTGATTGCCATTTTATCTCGGTATGTACAGAAGGCAGTACATCAAGCGTTACAAATCTGTCAAATTTTTTTACTTGAATTTGAACTATGCCCTCGATAATAAGTTAAAATTGGTTGGGGAAATTTGACAGGTAATGTAACGCTTGTTCCTTCTGTACCTACCTATATTAAATCGCGCAAAAGCTTGCGCTCGCCTCCCGCCTTTTTATACCCTACAGCCGCGAGCCGCGTCGAGCGCGGCAACCGTTACGCAAAAATAATCCCTATATCATTCAGTATTCACGCGCGATGTGTTATTAGCGTATTTTATGTATAAGTTTGGTGTTTCTATACAGATTTCTATGATTCTTTTTTTATTGAATAGGTAATAATGTTATTTTTTTTTAATTAGGGATGAGTGAGAGTATTATAAACGTAAGAGTAAACAAATATAATCAGAAAGCTCCGAACTACTAAGCTATCGGGATTTACACGTGTTATTGTGAGTCAACCATAAAATATAGATATATACTGTTGTGAGATATTTTTTATTTATTTTTATGAATAATATTTCTGTCATACATGATTCCTATGTAGCTTTAACCATTAAGGTTGCACACGCGACGGAAGCTTAAAAAATGAAGTAACTTCTCCCGTTTTTTCAACATTTCCCTTCACTGCTCTGCTCTTATTGATTGTAGCGTGATAATAAGTATACTATAACCTGCCCAGGAGTATGAAGAATAATTTTACCAAGTTTCGTTAAAATCCGTCGAGTAGTTTTTGTTTCTATAAGGAACATACAGACAGACAGACAGACAGACAAAAATTTTACTGATTGCATTTTTGGCATCAGTATCGATCACTAATCACCCCCTGATAGTTATTTTGAAAAAATATTTCATGTACAGAATTGACCTCTCTACAGATTTATTATAAGTATAGAAGATTAGAGAGGATAGATGCATGTTCCTCTATTACGGCAGAATGGCTCAACGGATTCATAAATAACCTCACGCCTGTATCCCTTACGGGGTAGGCAGGACACCAGACGTTACAAAACTACCTGATGTCACGTTTGAAAAATTTGGATTCGTTATAATGATGGAGAGAGACTTTTGCAGTGACAGGGGGTCAGCCCATCGCCAAAACAAATCTCCAATAAAACCTCTGTCCCTTTACTGACTTTTACAGTATGCCCGGGAGCGTATTTACAAAGTCTATACCATTAGACTGAAAGTGCGAACTGAACTGGATTAGCTTTTGTATGACAAAAACTTGCCGAAACCCTAATCTATTCTAGTACAGAAATTGACCGAAGTCGTATAGACTTTGTGAGATTACTTCAATGTAACATTGCAGCAACAAATGCTATACCATTTGATACCGATATTTACCGATCGTTAACTTCAATTTGATACTTAAATGGCAATTGTTCTGATTTTCAAAGATAGGAATAAAATGTGCATGCATTATGACCATCGTTATTTTGATGACTTAATGTTTGACTTTTGATCATGTCGGGATTGTCCAGGGTTGACTATAATAGCTGACCAGGTTTATGGCGCTTCGCCGGCCGCTGCCGCGGCACCGCTCGCTTCGCTCGCTCGGCTCGCGCACGTGTGTAACTATATGCAACGCTCGTCGTCGCACCTAACCGTACCGACTCCGCCTTCCGGTGCGGGAGCCCTTCTCGTAGCTTATCTCTTTCATCGCAATGTATATCAAACAACGATATACCCGCTTTTCTTCTTGACAAAAGCTTATCTATTTGAGTGAATATGTATTATACAGTACTAGGTTTTGTCTTTGCATTTCTTTGAAAATTACAAGAGCAAAAGCTAATCCATTTCAGTAAATTTTTTTACTGAGTTCGATTAGGTATTGTCGAGTAATATGCATAAACAAAAGCTCCTCTATTAGAGTCTGACTCGTGACTCAAATAGTATAGCCTTTGTATATTCGCTGCCCGGGAAGAGAAGCTGCTGGCACATTCTATGTTTTTCTTTCGCTCCCAGTACAGCATGGAAGTAAATGCTCAACGGATTTGGATGAAATTTGGCATAGTGATAGTGTACAGCCTGGAATAGCACATAAGTCTAGTTTTTATCCCGATGTAACCGCGGGATCAGAAATAGCTAGTCCATAAGAAAGCGGAAGCGTTTATGTAGGCGCTAATACCTGAAACGGTCAGATTTGGAAAATTTTCTATAGATTTAATAGCCCACCTCTCAGAATATGAAGAAATCCACATGGCATCAAAATTTTTGTAAGCAAAACCGAGCAAAGCTGCTAGTTTCCTGGCTAATGCGAGATAGAAACAAACATGCGAACAATCTTACATGTGATCACGTTTATGATATTAGTAGAGCTCTTTTAAGTCCTAAGTAACGAACTACAAAAAAGAACCAACTGCACTAAAAAGACCATTTTGTCTATAAATTAAAAGGCTTATCCAGGAAGATGTACCTAGCAAGCCGTTGGTTAATACAAATAGCATTGAAATAAATCCGCCTCGGCACACGGCGCAGGATTAAACTGTCCGAGAAGGGTGTCCTGCCGTCCTGTGAGACAGAGGGACTGGGGGGCTATCCTGGGAAGTTCGATAGTGGTTTCACATGATAGATAATAATCTTACTGATATTATAAATATGAAAGTTTGCATGGATGTATGGATGTTCTTCAATCAAGGCAGAACGGCTCAGCGGATTTGGATGAAATTCGGCATAGTGATAGTGTAGGCAAAACAGCACATAGGCTGAATTTTAATTCCGATATTTCTGCTAGATTCAAAATAGCGCGGGTAAAACCACGCGACATTAATAAATAAAAAACATCCCCAAACAATCACACTAACTGCCTACATGGCCCCAAAGTAAGCATAGCTTGTGATATGGGATACTATGTATCGACTAGGTGGGAACCTAGAATATAATATAAATATAAATACACGTATACATATGTATACACCCAGACACGATATTTTTTTTGTTCCGTGTGAGAATCGAACCCGTGACCTTGCGATTGGCGCAGTAGCGCTACTGCACAACATTACGATTGGTTTTGCGTTGGGCTATCAAGCCTTGTGGAATATAAAAGACGTCAATTACGTTTAGCTTACGTATATGTGAAAGAATGTCATTGTAGTCCTCTGAATTGTTTGATTTTATAAAATTACAAGAAAGTATTCTTGTACTTACATTTTTGCGTTCTTAAATTATCTATTAGATGGTTAAAAGAAAATTTGCAGAGCTTATGACATAGGCATTTCCAGCATGACAACTTGTAAAAAATAGGAGAAAAAAATTACTGTCCACGATTATTTATTTTTGTAATACTTAGGTATGTTTGTACCTCCGTTCTTAAGTTATGATTTGAATAATTAAAAAAACTACCTTCACCACATTTTAGGCAGCTATACCTTTTCCCCTTATACACAGACTCCTTAACCTTCTTATTATACGTTAAATTTACTGCAATATAATCCACTTAGGTAATTATAATTAAAATTAGATGATAAATCAAAATTATATTACTTATGAAAAAGCATAATAATACAGTTTGAGCGGAGAAAGAAGTCTTGGCTCATGAACATTCGAGAACACTCCATTCTCGCATGTTGGAGTCGCGAGTGATGCAACAGGACTATTCGCGTAACTATAATAACAGCGCTGTGCTCGAAGACGAGCTCGTCGACAAGATGGCATAGATTTAGCTGTCGAGCTCACAGATCTTACATTTAGCACAACACTAAAACCTTAAGAAAATTGTGAAACAGTTCGACGAATAACATTTCTTTTTTACACACGCCGTTATCAGCGACGAGCGCTGGTGTCGTTTTATGATATAAGTGAACACACACATGTTGTTTAAGAGTTGTACGCTATTGTTTAGGAGAACAGCCTGCAGAGCTGTTTCGCCTCGCAAGACACAGTTATGTTACGCCAACCTTCGCTAGTCGGAGAGGCACTTTATAAATATGAAAAATACCCTTAGAGATGTAGGTACCTAACCAGAATAGCCCCTTTTGGTTTCCCGGTCGGGTTGGCCCGCATGAAGCCTCTCGCGTGACTAAATGGAAGGGAGTGACGACGACGAATGAAATTGCAGCCACACATTCACAGCCACTTAGCATGGCATGTAATGCTACATTACATGATGAGAAAATAAAGACTAGGTAAATGAATAAATCTACTTACTATTCAATTGTTTTCAATTTTATGGGATCTGGATTGGCTATAAAGTAAGTACAATAATGTTAGTGCTTCAACAGTATTAATTTTTTTCTTTTTCAGTGTGTAAGGATGAACTTATTTAGGTATGATGATATAACAGAGGTAGAAAATCTTTCAGAATTTGCACAAAAGTAAATTATATTAATTTATTTATGTTTAGAATTAATTTTATGTTAATGAATTAATTGTTAGAATTATGTTTAGAAATTAGAATAATATCCCCAAAATATTTGATTCGTCGACCTAGTAAACCTCTTTATTTATTTATTGGGAATGTTGCTCAAAAATTAAGTTTAAATTAAGTACCTACTTTTATTACATTATGATCAGCAGTGCTAGCACGGATCTTTTGTCGATCGTAAGTTTACGAATGCTCGTATAGTATGGAGTCGGTTGCAAGTTTTTAGTAACAATGTAATTTTTTATTTTACAGTTATTTAAGAGTAGAACCTGTTAACAAACATTCAAAATTAACAAGGAACACATTTATTTAAGCTGACCGTGCGGCAATGGATAGATTTCAATTATTGCTTGCAAAACCGTCTCCATACTATACGAGCATTCGTAAACTTACGATCGACAAAAGATCCGTGCTAGCACTGCAGAATCGAGAACAGAGTGCTCTACTTCAATATCTAAAATTTGTCACCAGTCACCCTGCATATCCCTATAGAATTATAGACATGCACCAATTTGCACTGAACTGTTTTTATGTCATGTATTCGCCCTTGGACACCCCTAATATAGTGTTATTTATTGTGAAAACCTCTCTAGCTGATCCTTCCATTTATCCGGAACATAATTACGTAGGTACATAGTTTTACAGATTTAGTTGGACAAGCCGAATTTACTTTATAATTATTTAAACCTACATGTATTGGCTGTTTCTTTCGAAATCCCATTTTTCGTCTTGTTTTATAATTATAAAGAAAATATATTCCTTAGGGTAACTCAGTAACTTTGAGTTTGTATGTCGCACCTTTGGAAGTCGTCGTGGTTACTGTGTGTATCATACGATATCACAGGTAACGCAACGTTCGGCGCGGTCGGTGCTTGGATGGGTGACCGCCGACCGTTCATTTCTCACGGCGACTTTCGTGCTTCGGAGGGCACGTTAAGCAGTCGGTCCCGGGTGCTGTATACTTGTATACAGTAGTCGTTAGGTTTGTTAGAAACCAATACGGCGCCCTGAAAATTCTGACATCCACCACCCAGCATTGGGCCAGCTTGGTGGATTATGTCCTATACCTCTTCATCACCCAGGGGAGAGACTCATTCCCTGCAGTGGGTGAGTTACAAAGAGTTGTGGTGATGATGTGATGACCTTTAGAAGTGAAGAGACATAATCCAAAATATCCTTTTTTGGCACACATAGAAAATGTAATCCGATTTTAGGTCACTCTTTAGTATAAAGATTATAAAATTTATAAGCCTAAAAAAACTAGTTTTTATTTTATTTTATTTGGGAGGTTGACAGCTTTCATTTTAATAATAGATTTTACAATAAATATACACTGAGCCATTTAAAGACCACCGCAACTTTGACCTTTCTGTACAAAAAAGTTGATTTTACTGAATCTTTATTTGTGTCACTTCAATTGTACAGGTGCGGTGCGACGTATCTCCTACATAAAAGGGGGATAATAAAGTTTAAAGAAACTCAACAACTTTTACTAATAGTTTATTTTATCGTTCAAATTGCAATAAGTAGGTAGAGCTTAACAATAAAACCTTAAAATAAAATACACTGTAAAAGCACTGATCGCAATAAACAAAATATCTGAAAAAGTGCCAAAAACAAATTCCGTGCGATAACCCAAAACCATTGGAATTTCTTGTGACCACAAAAAAATAATATTTTGCTACAATTTTTAGTTAAATAGGTCTGTATACATATCAAGTGAGCCTACAGTTACATATGAAAAATGTAATTGTATTACTATAATAGGGTTGATTTGTAGTCACCGGCCAATTTTTTTTTACACGATAAGTAACATTGATAGAAACGATTTTTGCAAACAAAAAGTATAAATTTTTTTAACAAGGAAACCAATATATCCGCTAGCATATAAGCAAAGCTTGGTCACTCTAAATTACCATTAAACTAAAGATGACTATGTGTTACTACAAGACTTCTTGTAGTACTACGTCGTAGTATTATCAAAGAAATGCTGCATCGTAGTAGCTATGTTCATCAACAGCAACTAGTTTTTTAAAAGTTTGTGGTTCCATATTTCTACTTTTTGTACTGAGCGACGCTAAAATAAATAGGTATGCAGGTATGTTTATATCGTATCAAAGAAACTAACATTGAAATTTGGCTGATGACTAAAAATCAACCCTGTATTTTCAGAATGAAAAATAAATAAATTGATTTTAATCATAAGTTCTTGTGGCCACAACATCCGTTGACTAGACCAAACATTTCCTCTTTAACTCAAAGTATTAAGATATATATCTAAAATTAACATAGTTATTAAGTGTACAGTTTTACCTGACTACAGTGTAGATTGTGTAACGTTTTATAAATGGAGCTTAAGCCGCGAGAAATTTAGACAAAGATTTTAAACGAAGTGTTCTTGGCTCTTATAAATAAACGCAATTATTTAAGTACTATCTCACTTGAAAATCAAATGGTCCTGTGTTCCTTAATAAACTTTTTGTTTCTTAATAGGTAACACAAGTTTAGTTCTAGTTCAGGTAATTAACTGTGTTTAATATTTATGTAGGATACAAATTTAAATTGTAAATAACATTTGTTTAAACTTGGGTTGAAGTATTTAACTTAGGTATTGTCTCTTTTATGTTTTCATCTTTGTGTTAAAAACGTTGCACATGTTAAATTTTCAATATTGCAAATTCAAATAGCAAACTTTATGGATGGATAGAACATAGTATTAAGAACCTGATAATATTAAGAAGTCTTTGCGTATAAAATGTAATTTACTAAAATATTTTGGCAGGAGTAACTGTAACTTAATTTTATTTTGTATAATATCGATTATATAGTATAAACGTCGTGTTAATATAATTTAAATAAAATAAGTACTCATTTATAGTATAAAAAATGGAAGTAGCTATTGCTTTACTTTACATTCAGGCATTATTTTAAAGTCACTAAGTAAAATGTTACAAACTCTGTACATTTGTTAGACAAAATATTTCTTTCATATTACACTTCAGAAAATATTACAATAACTAAGACTTACAGATGGTTCTCACGTCTATGTTAACACAATGTGATATTTATACAAAAAGGCACAAATAATTTAAGTACCTAAAAAACTAGTAGAAAATCTTAAATAATAAACTTACAAGGCTAGACAACAAAAGATAAATATAGATATTTTAATAAATTGATTGACTCAAAATTCTTTTATTATTTAAAGTCACTCAATTTAGTATGGACACTATCGAAAACGAAGTAAGATATTTTTTATCTTCGCACTAAGATTGTATCTGAATTATACTTAATTCTACTTAAAAAGAAATAGTTTTAATTTACCAAATCCTCGAATAGCCAGCTACAGTACATTTGGCACTCTACAAACATCTAAATTAATACCCTTACTTAGTTTAAGTTTCCTGTTAATATTTACAATAGGAACTAATATTTAGCGTACCGCTAGGTTTTATATACAAAATGTATAAATTACGGACTGGTGTGAATATATTTTTTGAACTCAATGTAGTTAAGGATCAGATGTCGTATTTTTTTTAAATGACGACTATCTATTTACATCTATGACCCAGCATAGGGCCAAACCTATACATTATATAGTTTAGGGGCCCATGGCCGCACACATAGTTAATGTTTTCTTTGTAATGGATGGAATTTCAAAATATTAACAAGTAATTTAGAATTACTTAATTATTTTGGCAATAATTAAAAAATTGTGCGCGTTTATTAGGTATAGTACCTATACAGCAGTGCTAGCACGGATCTTTTGTCGATCGTAAGTTTACGAATGCTCGTATAGTATGGAGTCGGTTGCAAGTTTTTAGTAACAATGTAATTTTTTATTTTACAGTTATTTAAGAGTAGAACCTGTTAACAAACATTCAAAATTAACAAGGAACACATTAATTTAAGCTGACCGTGCGGCAATGGATAGATTTCAATTATTGCTTGCAAAACCGTCTCCATACTATACGAGCATTCGTAAACTTACGATCGACAAAAGATCCGTGCTAGCACTGCAGGATTTTCACTGTCAATTTAATTTACCCATTCATGAATACGAAACTTTAATTTAATTTAGATATTTACTTGCACATGATAAGTACAGATAAGAATAGAACATAATAAAAAAATAAAATCCGTACGTAAGACGTACAAAAGTTTACTCTACAACTTTGAAATTTAATCTACAACTTGCCATACAATTTAATAATCACGTCCTTAAATGACTGGTAAAACAATTATAAAGTCAATCAACATGAAGTTAAATGTCCTAGACAGGTAATTTTTTTCAGTGATCAGCATTAGGAGTTAGCGAGCGCGGTCCTGTCAATGCTGGCGTATTCCTTGCCGGAGCGCGGGCGCGCGGCGTGGCGGTCGGCGGCGGCGTCGCACGACGAGTACGACGACACCGACAGCGACTCCATGTAGTCGGACGTGTCCGACGCGCCGCTCGACGAACTCTTCGTCGTCATCTGGCTGTGGCGGGCGGTGGAGTCGGGGTCTAGAAGGAATATAAAAGAATGTTTGAGATAAATAAAAACAAAAAGTTAGTTATCGAATTTACATTTTTAACGGGCTGAAAAATATTTTTTGTAAAGTTTACAAATAAATATGAGTAGGTAGGTTCTTCAAAAAATTATTCCAGCAACAACATGTTTTATTTAATGCAAAATACATTGCATTCCACTTGACTTCAATGTATGTTTTTAAAGTCAAAGTTTTTCTTTCAAGAGACTTAAAATTTGTGCAAAAATAGTGCGACTTATCTACGTACAATCGCGAACAAGTAAGGTATATTTTCTAAGAAGAGTTTGTGTTTTCTTCTCAGGTCCTATTTCTGTTTTTATTTAATGCCTGACTTTCAAGTATTTGGATAAAAATCAACAGCTAAAAATCTACAATGCATTGATAAAGAGATTTAACAGCTAAAACATAACATCCTTTTAATAGCAAACTAGTGGCGCAAAATGGCCTGTAGTCAATAAATATATGGATTCTATTTGCAGCTCCATTGTTTATTTTTGCCTAAAACACATTAAACCGGAACTAGACGTGCGGTCGATTCTATAACTAACGGCGCGTATTTTAGTGTATTGCAATTTCGTGACTTTGTATAAAATCGCAAACGGTTGCAAATATTTGCGTTGTGATATCCGAAAAAATTCGGACTAGGGAATTTCTAAATCCGGATAAATATGAAACGAAGACAGTAGACTAAAAAGTGTGTCGCAAATATTGTGATATATGTATGTAAAAAAATATAAAATAAAGTGGCTCATCCTTACCACTTCGTTTCTTCTTTCTCGTCAAGGTGTCCGCATCACAAGAGTTCGACTTGGTGAGCGTGGCGACCTCCTCGAACTGAAACGTCAAGTTCTTGAGCGGGTCGGACGAATTCGACTTCAGGAAAGCGGCGTGCGCCGGGGTCATCGACATCCTCGCCTCCTTGCTCTTCTTCGCATGTTTCTTACATGACTTAGAACTCGTTATCGGCATTTCGAAATCGGTAAAATCACCCTTATGGTGCTTCAACGACCCGGTCGATACTCCAGAATCATTTGAACTGGACGAGTCTCTGTTCTTTTCAGATTTGCTCGGCACACTCGACGAACGCCTGATTTTGACGGCGTCTTTGAACCGAGCAACTAGAGCGTTTTCGGTCTTTATCTCCGGAACCTTAAATATACTCTCTTTTTCGACATGTGTAGTAATAGGTTTGGTTTCTTTGTTAATGAATTCGGTTTTACACGCTTTGCGTAGAACAGTCGGTGTGAAACAAATCTGGCTATTGATGCCGAACTCATCGTCAAGTCGCCGCGTGAAGTCGGCGGAGCTTGACCTTCTAGTGCTTATTGTGTTATCCGTGTCTGAATGTTGAGTAGGATCAGAAATGTGACTGATTCTACTGACATTGTCAGAGTAGTTCTTATTGCTATTACTCGAACTGCTATTTTCTAATGGCTCCATGTGCATGTAGTTTATGTGATCGTTGCAGCATTCTGTCAATGGGTGTACTGTGTTTGTGGTCGTAACAGAAATGTCGTCGTTTTCTGTAATTTCTAATGCGTCTAATTCTTCTTGGCTGAATCCTGCGCTTTGGAGGATTAGTCTAGAATTTTCGTACTCTTGCAGTGATGCCATACCGAGGTTGGCGTAGTTGTCATATTGACTGGGAGGGTTTTTGGTATTTGGACTGACATTTACATAATTGGAATGTGACTCTAAGGTATGGTCGTCGTTATTTACACTACTGTCACATGTGATGCTCTCGTCGAGGGGTTCATTCTTACTCTCGTTTGAATGTTTACATTTACAGTTCAATAGACATTTTAATCTCTTTGGTGTGTCGTAGAGGCTCGCGCTATCGTTTGCGTCTACGGGATGTTCCTGGAACAAAGAAGAATTATAAGCTTGACAATTTCACTAGCTTTCCTGGTAACTAGGTAAGTTAGGTACCATTAGTAAAGTGAGAGATATTTTGTAAGCTTCTTTAAAATTTTGGAGTGTTATTTGAGGTTTGACTTCTGGTTTTCGTAATTAGTAATGCTAAGTAAAATTTGTGACCAGGTTCGGTGTTTTGAATTTAGGTCTAGTTTACTGGTGAAAAATATTTCTAAGAGAAGGAAATCAATCGAATCAACTACGTTTTCGACCATACAGAGATTTATCTAATAATGTTCATAGGAAACTAACCTGTATTAACGGCATAGGTGTCTTTGGTACGTCATAATTCTCGTAAGGTCCACTAAAGGTCTTCTTCCTACAATTGCAAGGTTTCTGCTGCCAACATTGACATCCGTTCCCCATTTTGATAGGTACAGTAGGTACGCAGCACACTGGGCTGGCTCTCTTGGATTCAAAGCTCTTGTCCAGATGACAGGACCCTCGTGGTACGGAGTACTCGGAGGCACTTCCACTGGACCTGGAGTAGATGGAGGCTCGGTCGGAGTCTGAGCGCTTTTCGCTGATCTGGTCCATGGCCCAGACTGGAGATATGATGGAACCTGGCGTGTGGCACATTGTTGATGACCTGGAATCGGGAGAAAGTTTTAGTTTTTGATAATTCGTTGGTGCCATTAGTAGCTTCTTGTTTGGGTAGGTAAGGACGATATCTTTCCATTATTTATAATACCTAGTTATTATTATTGCTAAATAAATAAATTGAGTGCAATGGATATAATAAAGTATCAGCCAGTGACATTACAGGAACAATAGCCTTTTCCAACTAAAGCCTTGGCTTTTTCCACCTTTTATAATGTGATGCTACTCAATACCAGGTAGTTGCAGTGCTCGTTTGCCGATTACTTGACATGAAAAGGTCGATGCATACCGAGGCATAGCTCATTAATATTATCGACAGCGAAATGCCCACTGCTGGAAAAATGCCTTCTTACTAGCTTAAATTATGAATTTTTCGAGATAATGATGTATTTTATTGATAACTACGAATATCTTATTTTACAACATAAAGTAATATTATAGTAATTTGTAGTATTTCATACCAAATAGTAGAGATACATAGGTTCTACATAAGCTCGGATAAATAAACAGATTACAAACTTAAAGACGAACTGACCTAGTCAAATGGCTCATCTTGCCCATGCAGCTGGTGCAGCGCGGCAGCAGCGACGCGGGCCGCCTGAACTTGTCCTCTCCAGCGCTGTCCAGGCTGGCGTCCAGGTCGGTCAGGCAGTGCATGGTCTGGCTGGACGGGCCCGCCCAGGACGGTGACGACGAGCGCAGGAAGCAGTCGTCCAGGCAGGAGCTGATGTCGGAGAAACGTTTTTCTAGGACTGTGGACAAATGACAATGTATTTTTAGTATTTGTGACTAAATGCTCAGTCTCACCTGATGGTAGGTGAAGATGAGGTCGTCGATGACAGTGCATGGGTTTGGGAAGTACTGAAGGGAAGTGTGATATATACATATTTCTGAAACACATCATCATCGCCAACTTTATACTTTAAGCAGATCCATTTACGGCTGATATACGGGGTCCACTCAAATTAGACGCCTTGAAATTTAAACAAAAAAATTACTGAAGACCACAGAGGGTCGCCTAGGTTACTATTATAAAATATAACTCGGAAAAATATTGAAATTAATAATATTTTTAAGTTTTGCATTTCATAATGCTCTATTATTCTTAAATAATTGTAATATACGAGTAAGTATTCTAAATAAAATCACTCGACCAGGTGTCGAAACTGGTACCCGCTTGAGTCCGGCAAGCGGGCGTCCCAGGTTCGAGTCCTGGCTTTTATGTAGCATATTTTTTTCAGTTAATATTGAAATTATTAATTTTTGAAATATCCAATCAATATGAATACTAGGTATTTGCAAGTGGTGTTCGAAATAATGTTACCTATTAATATAAACGTATGTAATTTATTTTTTAATCTAGCTCGGACGGAACACTCATGACATTAACGAATCTCTCTCGGAAAGCTCATTATTGAATTAATGCAAAATTTAGTACAAAGGTAGACGTTATCCTTAATCTGACCGTACACTTTTAATGCCATTAATATAGTCCCGTGAGACAAGTATTGAAATTTACAGGAGCGTGGGCTCCCGTAATATCAGCTTATATAGTCTATGATCCGAACTTGAAAAGATCTGCAACGAGCTTATAATAGAATGAAACCTATTTTATAACAAAATTAGTATATTAGAAAATATGTTAAGAATGGTAAGAAAGTTGACTGAAAAAATCCTGGACAGACTATTTTTAATTATTAAAAAAAAAATCATTTTTCATTAAATATTTGCAACATGAATATAATAAGAAAATTTTATACTAGACTTAAAGTATAAGACATATAGCATGTGCAGACATAGGGTTGACTATTATTTACCTGGACGAACTACTGGGTTGACAGGTATAAACAGGTATGTCGATACCAGTTACTTTCACTTGATGTGATAATAGAAAAAAATATATATCAGCATAGGCGCTGTTTTATTGTGAACACGATGATATAGGGTTGACTGCAAAAAATTTGGTCCTAATAGGGGTAGACAAATTTTAAAGATTCAAATTTCAACGCGAGTGGAACCGTGTGACAGAGAGATCCGAGGTAAGTATACGTGTAATAATAAAGGACCGAACATTGCAGCTGCGTCTGATGGAACCCTGAAAATAAGAAAGTGCGCATGCTCGGTACGTAAACCATAGAGAGTAGAGGTACCCCTACTATCCTCCATTTAAGTAAAAAATATTTTTTAAAAAATAATTAAAAATAGTCTGTCCAGGATTTTATCAGTCAACCCATTCTTAACATATTTTCTAATATACTAACTTTTTTATAAAATAGGTTTCATTCTATTATCAGCTCGTTGCAGATCTTTTCAAGTTCGGGTCTCCTACTATGTATCCCTACTGTAAAAAGATAAGCTTTTCGAAAGACGCAACTTACTGTAGTGATACCTGCTTCATGTTAAACCGCATACACGATTACATTTCATATAAAGCTTGCCGTAAAATATCTCTCTTACGATTATGTATTCCGGCTGTTAAATGAAAAGTTTCTTCTCAACCTTCAACCTCATTGTCACTTTTTTTTTTATATTGTAGGGATAGGACGTTTGTCTTCCATGCCACCTGATGGAAAGTGCGCATGAAGACTATGGTGTTACACGTCCATCCACCAGAAACCTATTCACTCGACACTTAAAAGTTCCAGGACTGTAGTGGTCAGGAAAAACAGACGCAGGCAGATTGTTCCACACCTTGGCAATCCGTACCAAAAAGGAACTATTGCAGCGTTTTGTTCGACTTCTTGGTAAATCCACTATATAGGGATGGAAGTTCTGTCTGCGTCTGGTAGTCCGGTGGTAAAAAGGGGTGGGCTCGATTTGGTGAAATGAAATGAGATACTTAAATAAAATGAGGTGAGATTGATGTTAAGTGCAGGTAAAAACCTGATAGAAATTAATCTCACAAAAAGACACAACTTCAACTTTAAAGACTTATCACGCAATCAGTCAATCACCTGCAGGCCTATTACGGTTCTTTCATTACATGACATAATAAACAAGATTTCTATGATACAATGATCAACAATTGTGACATAAAGAATAAACGAAGTCCCTTTACATTTGCATGCAAGAGGCGTTGCATTACCTTTTAAAATTCAATCATCAATCAAGTTTCAATCATCGTCTATGACTTAAAAACGTCAATTGAAAAAGGTGAGATCGCACCCACCTCTATGATATGTTGGTTTCTTGATTTCATTTGTGTTCTTCCATTTCGTTTGCTTTCATAAATAAATACTTAATTATTATATATGGGGGTTATTGTATTTAATTTACATGGTATACCAAATAATGATCGTATGATAAGTTTTAAGGCCGCTCCACATTCTCGCGAGAATCTCGCGAGTCGTTAATATAATTATCTTCATACTTAGAATATAAAGCCTTGAGATCAATATGTTTTATCACAATTTATCTTTATTTGTTAGTAAATAAAACATATTAAATATTAATTTTTATCTTCCTGGACCATTTTCAATAAAAAAAAATTAACAAAAACTCTTAAAATCTATTACGAGTTACTTCAAAACTCTCTCTCTCTAAAGGGAGTTATGCGGGTGAAACAGCGGACACAAGTTGCCTGTCAATGCATTCAGTCATTCAACTAACCATTCTAATGCTTTCTTTCAAGGTCAGTCGGCCATATTGAGGTTAACCATCGTTAGTAATTACGAATATTAGAAGTATCATTCGACTCAGGACGTTTGTATATTACTATCGTTCAAGTCAAATATTCAAGTCAGTATTAGTAGTTTATTCGACTGATATGATAATTCGCAGAGGCGCATCGCTGAGATATACTCTGCGATGTAACCGTTTAAATCGGCGGCTCGCTTGTTACTGAGAAACATGCGATCGTGAGTCCTACACAAAACTCCAAACTCCCCACAAACCCCAAAACCCACAAAAAGTAGAGAAAAATGAGAAAAATTGAGTAGAATACGAGTATGGCTTTCTCGGGAGATTCTCGCGAGAATGTTGAGCGGCCTTAACGTCAAAACTATTTCATATCATCGCATGGTTTTGAGATCCATAATAAGCCTGCTGATCCCTAACTAAGCAAGTCATATTTCTTTACTATTAACCCTCCTCCCAGTACTTACTTCCTAGTACTCCGAGGATTGCACAATTTTTATCTGACCCCATATCAGGAGGATTTCCTTATTCCCTGTCAGCGGACAGGATAAACCTGGCTTAGTTGGGATAAGGCAAGTCGTCTTTCATATCTCGTAGGTCAATACCAAACTCCTTAATTGATATTATGATAATATCTAGATATGATGAAAAAAGTTGTAAAAAAAAATTCTAAATTTAGTAGTTTTCTATTATTATTAGATTTACATTAATTAGTTAATTATTACACAGTACCAAAAAAATCAATTTATTTGCTGTAACCTACTTTATTAATGCATCTAAAAATATTTGAAAGAGCAAGTACCAGTATCCTATCCTACTAATATTGTAATTGTGAAAGTGAGGATGAATAAAAATCTTTAGTTTATTGGAAGACAAACGTCCTATCCTTACAATATAAAAAAAAAAAGTTTCATACCATTCTTCCCGCCTAGCTCCTACCTGATTCCGAAGTTAGTCTTTATTTATAGAATATAACCCTCTTATTACTGTGAAATAATGTGGCTGGCTATCTTATTGTAAAGGAATAATTAATAATAAAGTTTTTCTACAAGTGAACGTTTGCCCCCAATCTCGCTTAATCCTACTAATATAATAATTGTGAAAGTGAGGACGAATAAAAGTAGTATACAAAGTAAATATGGCTAAGTCATTTATAACTCTTCTTGCGCGATTAAATCGACGTACAGCGACATCTATCGAATAAAAGCAAACTAAATTTTTGTATATTATAAATGTGAAAGTTTGGATGGATGGATGTATGCATGTCTGGATGTTTGTTCCTCTATCACGGTAAAACGGCTAAATGGATTTAGATGAAATTTGGTATAGTGATAGTTTATACTCTGGAATAGCAAATAGGCTACTTTTTATCCCGATATTCCCGTAGGATTTAAAATAGCGCGGGTAAAACCGCGCGAATCAGTTAGTTTTAAAAATAAGTGTGTAAGTATATTTTAATCAGCTTCGTCACTGTTTTGACTAATTTTATTCGGTAACTATATACAATTGTAAGTGAAAGGCTAAGTTATAGGTATATTTTACAGATGATTTTTTTAAGAACTTTTTAAGTGCGTAACCAAATCCACCTTGAATTAATTTCAAGATCCTCGTGGAGATGTTTGGAATAAATAATTATATTTTTACGACATCCAGGTGTTGTTTCTATTAAAAAGTCATAAATCAAAAAGGTTTTACAACTTTGTAACTTTTGTGAAGATTTTTAAGTATATGTAGTTAAATATTCTGTTGACGTGTTCTTTAAAAACTTCTTTGTGGCCATAACCTGCTTTGGTCCTAAAATGGGGTTTTGTCCTAGTTGGTGAAAGAAGCAGAATCTAAATAGAAAAGAGAAGCATTTATTTTATAATTGGCCATAAACTTCACATTAATGGTGGTAGCTTGCCAGATTACCTACCACCAAATGCAGAGCCGCGTAGGTATAGCTCGCGTTTTGTCCGTTTGTATGAAGTTGAATTACTGTAGATATCTGTACTGTGCCTGAACCATACTAAGTTCATTTTTGGTTGCACTGAAAACTGCAGCAATGTTTATGCGAGATTTTTTTAAGTGATCAAGCGGCAATGGCCGCGATGGTACTTATGGCACAAAACACGTGTACATTATAAATGTTCTTCATTTCATACGAAACTATCTTAACTTATTCTGAAACTGCACTTACCGGATCCACATCGACTGGCGATGCTCAGCCTGGACTGCGCATCATGGCTGTGGTAGTTCATCAGCTCCGTCAGCTCGCGCCCGCCTTCCATGGCGAAGATGAAGAGGCCCTCGCCCTTGCCGCAGCGGGAGCCGCCCTCCACGCAGAACCGCTTGTCCACCATGCCGAATCGTCTAGAAAGATGGAAAGGGACTTGTTAAAATCTTGTTTAGTTCGTGAAATGAAATAAATTTTTTTTTTTAGACTGGATATACAGTGTGACTGGCTGTCTTGTGTTTTGTGTTTTTTCATGTCACAGTCAATTTGTACTGTACCTATTTGTATTAATTTGATAATTCTGACTGAAAAAGAGTGCCAAGAGTTTTTTTCCGCCGGCTTTTTTTTGTCTCTTGGTCTACTGTAATATCTTATTCAACAACTATCAACAACTAGTTAAAGCCGAAGTATGTGATGACTGACTTCATCAAGTGTTTTATGAAATTCCTAAGATGAATAAAACTTTTTTGTTTTTTTTTAATCATTATAATTACCTAAGTTTTTTTTTTAAATAGGGTACTTGTGTTGATTCTTGTTTAATGATAAGTTATTGAATAGAGAAACGTGATTTTTGTTTGGTTTTCCGGATTAATTAATAAAGGGTTTTTTGCGTTAAATTTAATGAATTCACGTTCACAACTGTTAATTATCAAATCTATTTTTGTATATTCATAAATTTCGTTTATTGATCCATTATCTATTCCTAAATAGTAGATTATTATATCGAGCACAAAGTAATTTATTAACGCACCGAGTGCCTGATTATAAATTACTTAAGGCGAGGTGCATAATCTGGTTTTCTTTCAACTATTACGTAAAGGAATAGTATAGTAGATAAAATTAACAAAATTCCCGCCAAATCACTTTTTTAAATTTCTTTCATTTTTAAATCAAAGTTAGCAGCAATCATTTTTTAAATTTGGAACAAGTAGGATAGAAACGAATGATACGTACGTAAAAAAAAAGTATTGGTATCGGCTGGCTGAATAGAGCTAATCCATTGAGATTGGCACCTTTTGGTGCGATTAAAAAAAAAAACTGTGCAATAATGAAATTTCATACATTTTTATTGCTCTAGCTAGAGCATCGAAGACTCGCTTTGTACTGAGTTTTTAGTGTGATTGTGATGAAATTAAAGCATAGTTGGAACAAAATAAACTTAATTTGGGCTAGACAATGTGCTGTGAATGTTTAACATACATACATACATAAATAACTTCACGCCTGTATCCCTAATGGGGTAGGTAGAACACCAGAGGCTATAAAAACCATCTGATGTCACGTTTGACAAATTCGGAGGTATTATTATGATGGAGAGAGACTATAGCAGTGACAGGGGGTCAGCCTGCCGCCCGCAAAATCGGCAATAATTCCTCCGTCCTTAACTGACTAATGTTTAAATATGTTATTATTCACTTTTGCTAGGTACAACAAAAGTCAAGTAACTTTCGCTGTCGACTATACATTAAGGTTTTTTTATTAGCAGCTAGTGGTAATAAAGGCTACCACGAAACGGTAGTTCCGAAAACTACCTCTTTGTTTTACGAGCGGCCGTCGTCGCAGCCTCGATCCAAACGAAGATTGTAATGTTTATAGAGAACTATAAAAACGAAAGAATGAGTTTTATTAGCTACAGTGTTATTAAAAAGATATTCAGAGTTTTATTCCTTTAACAGAGTTTTATTAATTGTCTGTGTTTGTAATAAAATCGAGAGATTTTATGTAAATTTTTCTTTCATAGTCTTTCCTGCATCTTAAAGGGGATTGGGGAATGTCTGTCTATAGCGAGACAGATCAATTTTAAAAACAAATAAAAAATACCAACTTCATCTGCAAATATATAAACAATTGAAGCCAATTTACACCTTATTCCTAATGCAGCTAGTGTCAAATAAAAGTAGGTAGGTAATTGGTAACGATCTCTTTGCATTAAAATATACTAACTGAAAAAAAGAGTACAATTTCTTCACTTCTAACACCATTAACCAGCCTTTGCTTCGCCTTGATTAAATTAAATCATGAATATTCAACTCAATAATTTACATTTTAAAAACCTTTTAGTTTTTTACTTCGAGGATCCTAATAAAACCATATCGACGCGTTTGCTAAATTTAAATATCCACGAAGATCAATTTAAAAACCGCTACCTCTCAAATAAAATAACCAAGTTTATATTCGCTTTCAGGAAGAAAATTCAATTTACATTCGTAGAGGGATGAAAATAACTGACGCCCGATCTGTCTAACGCAGCCCCTGTGCAATTCCATAGAGCAAATACGCTTCCATATCTATTGCTCTGTTTGCAGCCGCAGGCGTTGTTGATAAGCTGAGGAAGAACGTAAAACTGTGAAGTATCGACTTTAAATTTATTGAAGGTTTTGTATGCGAAGGGTATACGAAAGTTATAGCTTTCAGAAACATTGACTTAATATTTTCTGTTAGATACAGGAGCATATTTGTTTCGAGAATATAAATAAGTTACATTTTATTTACTTATTTGCGCCATTCTGCAAAAGTGATGTTAAATGTTTTTGCTTGTATAAAATTAACAGGTTTTATCTACTTAGTATTATGAGACTGAGATTCGTTAAGAAAATAGATAAACCCAGAACAAAGCCTGAAATTTACAAGAAGGTAACGGCGAAGTTTCATAAAAACAGCTTTTCGCCTTGGCAAATTTGGTTTAATTTAACATAATTTCCAATGAAGTCCCTTTCGGGTATGTTCACACGAATATAAAAATCTTGATAAGATTTTCATCGAAAAATTTAAGGGATCAAGTTGAGATTTTCTTTTGAAATGAAGTTGGACCCGGGAGTGTTTTTTGGGAACAAAGATGCCATTTTCCACTTACATAATACATACAACTCTGGCTTGATATTGTTTTAAGTTTTCACAGACTTGAATAAAACAGTTTTAACTGAATTTTAATCTTTATAGACCCCGTGGTCACGACTGATGAGAGATGAGATGGAAAATAAATAAAATCAAATAATAAAAATAAATAAAATCCCCAGACAATCAGATCAACTACATGGCACCAAACTAAGCAGAGCTTGTGTTATGGGATACCATATAGCGAACTAGGGGGGAACCTAGAACATAAATACATATATATATATATATATATATATATATATATATATATATAAACGCCCAGACCCGGAACATTGTTTTTCTTGTTCCGTGCCGGAATCGAACCCAAGAACCCATCGAATCGAAGAAGTGTTACCCCATCGCCAAAGTGGTCGTCTATAAGTTCTATTTAATAAATTTGACTTGTTTTAAATGAAATTTGAACACAATTTTAACGGTAAGTAAATCTTTACAATCTACTCAAAACGACTAGTGTCATAACTTGGATTAGTTATGACACATCAATAGACAATAGTCAGACGGGCAGGGCATTTCATTTGCGGACAAAGTTAGAATACCATTTACTACCGTGAACGCAGCTGCTAAGAAACTGGACCTACCCTTGAAATAAGAATACATTTCTTTAAATAAGCTCGTAATATGCAGATTTTAGATAATTCTGTAAACAAAGCCAGATTAGTCTGAAGTTTAGCCATGAAATGGGCTTACTACCCGTGCGCGATAAGTTGAGACCTGAGCGCGGTGACGTCACTGACAAGTACAGTTCAAACAAAAAATGTAACTAGCTTCCGCATGCGGCGGTATCTGCGAATTTTAGGTAGTCATCTTCCATAGTGAAATTATAAATTAACTGCTGGTTTCGCTTTTCGTTTTCGAAAAACTCGAACACTTTCAGCACGAGATTTCTTTCTCCACTACGCAAAGCTTTACCCCTCATTACAATGCTTGTTATTAAAAAAATAATAACAATAAAACAGTCAAAAAACGTAACAGAAACTTTAACAATAAAAAAACGTAACAGGAGCAATAACAAATAAACTTAACACGGACTATTATAACAAAACTAACAACTTATTCGGAGCGCGTCGATACGTGACGTAAGCCAGTACGAAACTAATAGATAAAAAATGTGGCTTCAACTGTACACCGCGGGCGGCCGCGGGTAGGTGCGCGGGGATGGGGGAGGAGTGTCGCATTCCACGCGGGTCTCAACTTATCGCGCACGGATAGTAAGTTCCAAACACAAAAGGTAACGTCAACAAAAAAAAAACAGGCTAAATACCTAAACTTAAGCAAAGTTGACACCCTAAAACAAACTCCTCAACCTTAAACACAAACAATCAAACAGATCTCCAGCAGTACATTTCTGGGTGACCTACATCCATCGCAAGTCGCCGCAGCATCCGAGCTATGCGCGTCTTCCGGAGATGAAATTCCGACGTGCTCAGGTCGTTTGCAATATGCCTTGCGCGACTAGCCGAGGTTTGGTTATTACTATTACTACAATCAGTTTTGGGACTTTATTAATCTGACAGACAAATTAATTGAAGGATAGATGAGGCTATCTTAAAAGTCATTAAATCTTTATAATTGTTTTAAGTTATCGCGGTTATTTTCACCTTGATTCAATGAATTTACGGGATTCTTACCACGATTTTTGATTTTATTTTCGCACGTCCGATATTTCGATGCTGTTACAAGCACCATGATCGCGGACTCAGTCGGTGGTAAGAATCCCGTAAATTCATTAAATCATCATTAAATGTTGTTATTTGGTGTTGTTTTCTTCGTGTTTTAAAAGGGTACTTAGGTGAAACGATGAAATCAGTCGTTAATAAATATAGTTAATAATACATACAAAAATAACTTCACGCCTGCATCCCTTGCGGGGTAGGCAGAATACCAGAGGTTATAAAACCATTTGATGTCACTTTTGACAAATTTGGAAGTATTGTTAAATAACCCAAGTGGCATGTGGAGATTTTAATTTGGAATTAACTTAAGGTCCAATATCGCCGAGCAAGCCGCTACTTGTAAGCTACTATATAAAGCAGTATTTTGTTATTGACAGCGTTACGGACACTTTTTAGGGGCAGTTACTATGAAACGAAATTTCAACCTTATTACATTCTAAGGGTTCAAACAACATTTCAACAAAATGGATCCGAAATTACCGATCGCCACCGTACAAAGCTACTAAATTGATAATAAGTCAATTGGCTATGAAATATCGCCCCGCATGATACAAAATACAGGGTGCTCCTTATCACGCGGCAGCTTTCCACCCTGTATACACGAATGCTAAGTCCCGCCTAAGTAATTGAGAAATTGGGGTGTTTCGTAAAATTAATGTTATTTGCAATAAGGCTGTATAAACGTAGGGCTGTTAAGTTTATGTTAAGTCGTTACTTATGTTTGTTTACTTAGTACAGCTTGATTTTAAAGTATTTAATTAATTGGTTCTTAGAATTTAGTAAATTGCTTCCATGCTGGACTGGGAGCAAAAGAAAAACATAGAAAGTGCCAGCTGCTTCTCTTCCCGGGCATACTGTAAAAGTCATTTAAGGGACAGAGTTTTAAAGGCGTTTTTGTGGGCGATAGGCTGATCCCATGTCACTACAATAGTCTCTCTCCATCTTTATAATACCTCTAAATTTGTCAAACGTGACATCAGATGGTCTTGTAACCTCTGGTGTTCTGCCTACCCCATAAGGGATACAGGCGTGACGTTATGTATGTATGTGTGTAATTTAGTAAATCTACGGAAAAGTCAAAAGTTAACATTCGTAGACTGAGAAATAGAGTGATGAATTAGAACTATTGTAACTTTCATATTGACCTGCCACCTAAGTCACTCGTAACCACGGGCTCTGAAAAGACACCGAAACGTCGAGTTGAAAAATAAAAGTATTTTTACATCATCATCACAACTCTTTGTAATGAGCCCACTGCAGGGTATGAGGCTGTCCCCTGGGTGTAAATAGAATTAAACGCTATTAATTCTAGTAAAACGTCTACATACATACATAACGTCACGCCTGTATCCCTTATGGGGTAGGCAGAACACCAGAGGTTACAAGACCATCTGATGTCACTTTTGACAAATTTGGAAGTATTGTAATGATGGAGAGAGACTATTGTAGTGACAGGGGGTCAGCCTATCGCCCACAAAAACGCCTTTAAAACCTCTGTCCCTTAACTGACTTTTACAGTATGCCCGGGAAGAGAAGCAGCTGGCACATTCTATGTTTTTCTTTCGCTCCCAGTCCAGCATGGAAGCATAAAACGTCTTTTATCTAAAAAAATAACAAGTACGATTTATCCGTGTAAGGGCACGTTTAAGGACAGGGGGGCGTTTAGACCCCTAGCCCTTTGGATAAGGTCTTAAATCGCGAAGCAAATTAACGAATTACTCACGCCCTGTACTCAGACTTATTTCTGGTCGCCTAATCTATATTAATCTTCTAAATTCCTTCTGAGCTTGACGTTAAGCAGTCGGTCCCTGGTACTATATATTTTTACGGTTTGCCAAATATCCTTTAAGTACATGCTTTGTTTAGTATGGAACAATAATTGCTATGAAAATGGAAAAATTTATAAAGCTTCTTAAAAGAGATTTAATTTGAATAAATAACAATATGGGTGCTTCAAATGCCCATTAATATTTAATTACGTTTTACAGTTCGCTTTAGTTTTTTAATTTTCTGGCTCAACGTTGAGATACTTTATGACACGGTTGATAGTGTCAAAATGCCAAGTTAACATGTAAACGCAGTACATTAAGATTTAAAAAAAAAAATTATTTATTTGTTCGCCTGAAATAAAGGCTGTTATAAATTTAGTGAGTCTGAGAAACGCATTTGAAGTTTAATTTCAATAAACATTATTATATTTATGTTTTTGATTGTCACATTATTAAGGGTTTAGTTTAATACCGTGCCACCCACGTATTTAAAGCACTTTACGAGCGCAATCTTTCTAGTAAAAGTCTCCAAATATTAGCAAATACCTCAAAAATAAATCCGTGACTCTTCCAAACACGGCCCCTGAGGTATTCCTCATAAATTAATCCGCCAGAATTGCTCCAAGACCGCTTATTTAACTTCTTTGTAGGTTTTTCTAGAAAAATTGCCAGGATAATTCAAATAATTCCGCCAAAATGTCAAGACTCAAACTTGGACGATTACGGGGACCATTTTTTTGAAAACTTTGAAAATTTTCTTAAGTCATGAAAGTTAAGGTGATAAATATAACGAAGAGCGTTTGTGGTGAAAGTTGAGATACTAAAAATTATCTTCTTATTTCAAGGCTTTTCCTTTGAATAAGTGTGAATTAATTGTGGAGATTCCACATTTAAATATCTACTAACGATTATTTTAGGTTTATTGATTATCTTATTTACTTATTATTATATTTATAGAAGTTTTTCTTTTCCCACTACTTTCTTGCTCAACCTACTTCTTATCGCGGGTCGTAAGATGATCTCCAGAAGATCACCAACTCGTTCATCGGTCAATGTGTATGCTTTTATAATAAAATTCTTAGATTAACCCTTCGATAGATTTAAGGATAAGTGTTATATAAAGTTTTACTATAAGATATCTGGATGTAAGAAGATGGGATTCCCTGGTTGTAAATTGTTACCTATTGTGTATTTTTAAAAGATGATTGCTGTTAAGTTTCTTACCACTTCTTCTCAACAGATCGACTTTCCGAAGTGGTGGTAGATTCAGTTCAATTTGTAAATTGTTCGACTTATTTCAAATGTATTTAAATACTTACGAAATAAAGATTCTTTTGACTTTGACTTTTGACGACATAGAGTTTTAGTCCAGAGCAAAAGAATCGAGTGTTACCGCTAGGGTTTTATTTTATGAGAGTTTATGTTAGAGAAACGATTCAGTTATTTTCGGTAAGTGGTTTAATACATAATAACTAACAATTGATTAAATACAACATTTCAGGCAAGTCACACTTATTTTATATAATTATATTTCATCATATCTAATACCTAATCAACGAACGCATTTAAAAAACCGACTTCACGTCCAAAAGTTTGGTTGAATTATAAGTTGGTCGTCAAGGTACATATTCTCCGTATTCGTATATTTATATTTTTTTTTAAATTTGTAAATATTTTATGAAATTATCAATCGATTTCGATGAAATTGATATGGGACCACCTCTGAAGTATGATGAAGAATATTTAAAATTGATTCATAACTGTCCAAAATATCATGTAACAAAGACACGAAAAAAGGAACATACAGACGAATTGAGAACCTCCTCATTTTGGTAGTCGGTTGTAAAAACAAAATCAACGAAGCTGTACCGTTTCATAGCTTCTTTCTATCGCGGGCCTTGAGCGTGGGGACCGAATCCGGAAATTCCGTAACGAAAAAAACCTAACACCCCCCACTCCGACCGGCACAGCGGTGCTACTTTGATTTCATAACTTTACATGCGGGCTTTAATAAACAATCAGCGCCTTCTACTAGGAATTTGTGGAACTTTATATTAGATCAAACATTACTGCATTAATAAAATAAATAAATAATCATAATTGCATAAGTTGATAAAAAATGCTATGCAATAGCTTTACCGCGGCAGCCTCCGAGTGCCACACGTCTTTTTTATTAGTTGTTTTACTTTTTAACAAAAAATTTACTTTCAGCATCTTCGTTACTTAATTAAGTAATTAGTGAGCTAAATACCTACCCCCTAACAAATCTTTCAATACTAAATACTATTGTATCTTATAATTAAAACCACAAATCATTTTATTATACTAATAACAACAAAATGAGCAAGAAAATACAAGAAAGTCTGAGCTTGAAAGAAAATAACCCTTAATTACTTTCAGCATAAGGACCAGAATCTGTTGATCAATAAAACAAAAATGAAATGAACTATTACTGCAAACGATAATAGTTCTTGTTTAGTAATAGACAAGGTAGAATATGTGTATTATTATGACTAGGTCAAATAAATTTTCCCGCGTTATTTGATACTATGAGAGGGTAGTTTTAAAGATTAATTAGTTCAGGAACGATTATTGGAAAGAAATAAGTGGTAGCACGAAGTTAATTGTTGCTGAAACTAATATTAACTTCATAACTACAGGAAAATACATTTAAAGAAACTGTTAGTTAAAGCAAGCTTAAACGAAATATGAAACTAACACATAATAATTATGAAAAAATATACATCATTATAAAATAACATATTCATAAAAGAATAAACTTTTAATTCTTGTCTCTGTGTTGCATACCTATTAATAAGCGGTTCGATTCCTGGGAAATAATATAGTATTTTATAGTCCGCAACATTTGCGATGTATTTTTTTGTATTTACAAAGAGTTTTGTAAGTTTTTATACACGGATTTTCAGGAATCTATGATTTCGTCATGATAAACGCGGGATAAGAAAACGGGATACAGCCTCAAGAGCGTTTACTTATTTTTAAACAAAGTTATAGATTTCGCTCAGTGTATTAAGTATTAAGTCTAAAAGTTATCTAGCAACAAAAGTAAATCTTTTCAAACCTATATCGACAATATATTTAGAAAAAATATACCTAATTTCTCCATGTTTTTATAACATTAGAAGTAGTTACAACTGCGCTAGGCGATCAATCTTGTGCAATCGTTTACGTCTCACTTGAACGTGACAGTTACGTCAGTTTGACGTTGACGTAACGTTAATTGACGTTTTCGAGTAAGAAGGTAGTTTAAGAGTTTCATTTATATTTTTTTATTGAGATGGAAGAGTAAGTAATAAGATTTAGTATGTGCTTAAAAAGCTGTAAGGGCTTTAATTTTTAAGGCGCAGAAGCTCCTGTGCATAGGTCCAGCTCGTTGGTTTATCGCGTTAACCTCCTCGTCACCCAGGGAAGAGGTTCATAGTCCTGCAGTAGGCTCCGTACATAGAGTGCTGATGAAGATGATGATGATAAACACTCATACTTTTTGCATGCTATTATGACATCATGAAAAGAGGCACCATTAAATATAGGCAAATTGATCTACAGCAGGTAAGTTAAGGTTCTTCAGGAACGTTTAACTTTGCAATTTAAATGATTTGTTGTAACATCAAAAACATGAAACTCGTCTTTCCAATTAAGGCGTATTTCAGAAATTTTAATTATAAACGCGTAAACCAATACTGCAGGTCTCTTTCACACTGCGCGTTCTGTGAACGTTTGTTGCTGTCAGGCATCGTTTTAATTAGATTTAAAGAGTCAGACCTGAAGTGTGGAATAAATACTTTTTTGCTTTTACTGAGAAATGACGGCGCAGAAAAAAAAAGGAGAAAATTTATTCGAATATGATTTTAAAATTCTAATAACCTCTTTGTACCAAACTTTGCTTAGTGGTAGGTTTTCTTTAGGATTCTTATTTTGCCGCCAAATATCATATCACCCACCGCTTTGGCTATTTGCCCATATCGTATCCATTTACATTGTTTTGAAATTTCTTAAAATAAAAATAACTTATTGCTTTCGATTTAAAAGCGTCACTAAAGTTAAGCGTTACTAATTAAACACCTTACACGCACTTATAAGCGCAATAAAAGCATTATTAAAGGGAATTGGTCATTGTTTTGTTCACGAGTTGACCCTCCCAACTAATGTGCTGTTACCCCGGGGGTCCCCGAGAAACCTATCTCAATAGTCACGTCTGCGACTGCCCCTAACTTTCATTAAACTGATGGACAGGACATAAACATTGTATTTACCTGTTTAAGCTGGTAGGTTAAACTTATAAAACACTTGTTGTTTATGCGGAATAAAAAAAATGTGGATGACCATTTGTATGGCACTCATTTGCTTATAAAATAAAATATAGTAGGGTATATGTAATAAACTAAGTATTTTAGGATTTTTCAAAACTGAAACTCTGGAGCGTTAAATAAAAAAGGCCGTTAAATAAAAAATGTAATTTAAAATATTTCTATATTAAAAAAAAAAAATGTTTTATAACTAAAAAAGAGCTGCCCTATTTATTGAGTAATATCTACTACTGCATTAAACATTTATTAACACAGATCACACATTCCTTTCAACAAACTCCAATATTAGCTTTGCTTAAGATTAAATTATAAATAAGAACCTAGTTAAACAATCCCCTAGACATTACATAGGTCAGCAGTGAGCGGTCTCCGTGACCTAACCTGTGTGGTAACCACCTTGCCTAGAGCCATCTGTTTGACCTCTGACATTGTGTTAAGTGAAGGATCGTTAAGGTTGTATGGGTGGTCCTAAGTAGATATCAACTTATAAAAGAACCTACAGAGGGTAAATCAGCTTCAAAGAAATTGGACGCAGCCTTCGTATAAGAATGAAGTTTTTATGCCTATAATTCATTGTTTTGAAATTGAACGACTTGATTAAAATGATGAATAAAGGTAAACAGAGCATCTTGCCATAGTAGAAAGAGGGAGGAAGTAGGTTATCTTCATACAAACGCACCGCGCGCGGCGAGTATGTGCGCGCCATAGTATCTATGCACCGCCGCACGCACACATACACAAAATCTCGCGGTGATATCGAAGCGCCGCGCCAGTCGGGGCTAACTCCGCACTAGGTTCACGCGCGCGTCACGGCTTTTCGACACCGCGATGACTGATAATCGCAATTACACATTGAAGTTTAATAACAAAGCGTTTCGCAATAGTCGAAACCGAAGAAAGTATTTTTCTGTAGCTAATTTGTAATTTTGTTATGATAATGAATAAATGTGTGATTTGATTCAATAGATATGTTTGTATTATTTATGTTTGTAATTATTAAAAATAAAAACAAATACTTATTGTCTTTTATGTGTACAAACACTCATAAAAAAACTGACTAGTATATAACTAATCAAATAATTTAAACACAAGCTCTTAGTCTATAAATATTTATTAGCCGTTTGGATTGGACGACAACCGAAGCCGACGAAACATCGGTTTATTTTATCCCTTTTTTATAAATAATACTGCTCTGAATCTTTACAAAAATTCTGTAGGAAAACTATTGTTGAACTTGATTGACTAATGATCACTGAATCAGTTATACAGACATGAGTTGTTGTATTTGGCAAGGGCCGGGCTTTAAACTAATGATCGTGCTCATCACCGCCCCGCGCCGCCGCCATCCGTCTGTTGGCCCGTCGCACACTGGGGCAAGGTATATGAAGACAATGCGCAAAAGTCATTAGTAATAAATAATTACAAAATTGGCTTTTATTCTTCTTCTAACATGTCAATAACCTCGGGATCAAAGGGTTTTCAATTTAATTTTGGTAATTGACGCATCGGGCTTATGATGTTATGGCTTATGGGTCTGATGATATAAACAAACGATTCATAATACCTATCTGTTAAATTTTCAGTTCTGGAGGTTTTTCTACTAACACTCATGCTGTCCTGGGCTTCTTCGCTTAGTTGACCAATCGGTAATATTGCCTGGTTAATGATTTCAGGCCCATATATCAATATTTTATGGACAGTTGGAGTCATAGGCATCCATGGATATATATTTACGTA
Organism: Stenoptilia bipunctidactyla; assembly: GCA_944452665.1. Lineage (NCBI taxonomy): Eukaryota > Metazoa > Arthropoda > Insecta > Lepidoptera > Pterophoridae > Stenoptilia > Stenoptilia bipunctidactyla. The sequence continues at coordinate 22,215,141 of OX101740.1, read as the reverse complement.
AATAGAAGCCGTGTCTTGACAAAATGACTGGAACTTATTGGAATTTATTTTAAATCCACTAGATATACCCTGAAGTATTAAATAAAATCGTTTAATTAGCTGTAAGTCAATATTTGTAATTTCTGCTGACTTCTCAAAGTTTTGGAAAAAAACACGTGCTGTATTACCTTCATTACTATTGCCAAAACCCGGTTTGGGCCTATCTACAATAAGAGCAAGTTGGTTTTTAAATTCTGTTTGCATACGTTTTTTATTTTGTTCAACTATTTCTTTATTTTCTTTGTTTATTCGCCAATTCTGAATTGGTTCTCTTTCACTTTGGTTTCACTTCTGAAATGTTTCTTTTAATATTAATTTTGGGTGACAAATCAAAAAACAATCAAAAAAAATATTATTCCATCTTACAAAGTAGTTACAGATTTTTTTAAATATTTTTAATTTGCGGAAAGCTCTTTCACTTCTGATGACTGTTTCACCTTAAGGGAGGTGTTGTGTATATAAAACAGTAAATTATTTCAAAAGAACTTTTTGCAAATTTGTGAAATACTCTTATTAAGGCAAAATAAAAAAAAATTACGTAGGTACTTTAATCAACCTATTATGCTTATGAAAATTCTATTATATATTGTACTGACCTTGATCTTCACTTGCCATCATTTAATTTTAATATAATTGACACCTATTTTAAACACGAACACTTTAATTGCGTTAAGTAAATTATTCCAAATGCATAAGACGAACTTTGAATCCCTATGATAGCAAAACAATAACCTTATTATACATACGATCGATGCTAACCGACGTGAAATATGTTAGAATTTGATTACTTGTTAAAATTTTTGATAATTAACCACATTTTAAAAATATGATTTTATGCATTATCTTCATATACCTTGCCCCAGTGTGCGTCGCCCTATTTTTGATCGTAAAAAGTTTCATCATCGTTTAGATAAAACTGACCTTACAAACCCAATACCCAGATAATCCAAGTAAAAAACACAACTTCCCGACCCTTGCCAATTTATAGACATTGATTGAATTAAAATTTAGCTAAAAGTGACAACCCTGAGACAGTAGGCAATTATATCGCGGATTGGGCCGGAGTTAACCTACTTCCTCCCTCTTTCTACTATGATCTTGCTTTATACTAAATAAAGCACGTTATTTAAAACCAGCTATCTAATATAATAATCATTTATAAATTCATATCCCCTACACATCAAATCATTAAACCACATAAGCCGTCCAATAAAAAGATCCAGTTATGAAACGCAACTAGTCGTCAAGATTCACGCCGACTGCGCCAGTTGTCGTAATAACTGCACCAGATATGGCCGACTGATATCTCCAGTGATAGACAAGTTAAGTAGACATTTATTACTTACTTCTTAGAATTAAGGATGCTGCGGAAACACGTTTGAAAAAGAAACTAAGAAGATCTGTCGTCAGAAAAGTTAATGCATTGTGCTTTGCGGTTTCACTTACGGATTATTTTGTAACGTGTAGCTTTTTGTCTGTAGCTTTAGTATTTTCAAATTACATAGACTATACTAGACTAAAAAATTCAAAGTCAAATAAAAAGAAATGTAATTTAAGTCATAAGTTTGGTTGCTTTTCAAGAAATACGGGATAATAGAAATTATAATATTAATTTTATAAAGCTGTAGAGTTTGTTTGTTTGAATGTTCTAAAGTTGAAAACTAAAATCGGATTCGTCAAAATATTTTTCTATCTAAAAGACAAGCTATCAAATAAAGAGTTGCCAACGAGTAAAGAGAGTAGGGTTACCTACATACATAACTTCACGCCTGTATCCCTAATGGGGTAGGTAGGACACCACAGACTATAAAACCATCTGATGACACGTTTGACAAATTTTGTGGTATTATAAAGCTGGAGAGAGACTATTGCAGTATTGCAGGTCAGCCTGTCGCCCACAAAACCGCCAATAAAATCTTCGTCCCTGAACTGGCTTTTACAGTATGCCCGGGAAGAAAAGCAGCTGGCACATTTTACGTTTTTCTTTCGCTCCCAGTCCAACATGGAATTAAGTTAGTTACCTACACACACGCGTACCTATATTAGTCTATTATTATTATTTCTAAGTAATCAGAAGCTACAAATATCAATCAACATTACTTTCATCACTAGACAATATTATCTCTCCCTCTGATGCAGTAATACAATATTATACCCATGTTTACGCCGATATTACGCTTTGATAACATTTTGGTGATTAATTTCATTCAATAGAATCGAAATGTACATTAATAAAAATATTTTCTTATTTTTTTATCAAAAATTCACACTTGAACACTGTTGCTTTGATTTGTTATTGTATATCAACCTGCTTGATTTGTTTAAAATATATTAAGAACTTTATTCAACGAAACAAAATCAACGAAACCTTACACACCAGATAAATCATAGATTTTTTTATGTATTATAAATTGTTTATTTTTTACTTCAATAAATAAAAAAAAAACTGTCAGTAACACTAAAATCCAATACCAATCTGAGTGTTGAGCAGTTTAAAATATGAGGTTGTTAAATTCATGAAATATGCATACATATATAAGTAATATGAACTTTATTATTTTAATCAGTTCATAATACCCAAATATTGCCCAAACTTATCACAGTAATAACGAACTAATCGAAACGACTATCAGTATTAACAACGCTTCGTTTGAAACATCTTAATAAACCCGCATTGTTTGTATCCGGCCTTATGAATCGCTAACTTGTATGCTTTCTGTTATTGTACCATCACCAATTAGTGTTCGCAAATATTGTAGTTGAGTTTAATATCACTCAGTCAACATGGCGGACTGAGTTAGTTATTCATTGTGATGGCTAATTAAATCTTGTCTCGAAGAATGGTTTTAATTGTCTGTTTTTCTTATAGAAGAGAACGTCTGGTTGGAAATACTTAACATATTTTGTTCTGGTTTGTACCAGTTTTCGGGGCTAAATAGGCTTTTGTGTTTTTTGTCAATAAAGTCGGTAAAAAAATCGATTTATAGAGACTTAAGTAGATTGAAAACCACTTAAGTCCGAGCAGAGCCGGGAACTGTTGCTAGTATTTATTATATATGTCACTGCGATATAACTTTAAAAAAGTCAAAATGCTGGTTTAAGACATAGCCGTTTCTTTAGTAATGAGACCGATGTGGTTCTAAAACAACCGTTGTTCTTTAAAATTTTGGTTAAACTTCTGATCGAATGTTATTTTTATTTATAACTAGCTGTTGCGCGCGGTTTTGCCCGCGCAATTTCGATTCCCGCAGGATTTTCGGGATAAAAAGTAGCCTATACGGATTCGGAGGAATCCCTCTAAGTAATGGTAAAAGAAATTTTGAAATCGGTCCAGTAGTTTTTGAGCCTATTCAATACAAACATACAAAAATACAAAGGTTTCCTCTTTATAATATTAGCATAGACGTATTTGGAACTAATACAACAATTATTGAATTCAGTGCAGCTTATATAATTTAAAGAAAAATTAAGTAAAGCATCGCACACAATAACGAACTTGAGAATAGTAGCTTCCAAAAAGAAATAAATACACCCAAACTTCTCTCGAAGCAAAAAAGCGGAAATCACGAAAATCCAAATTCGCATTCGGAACAACAAACATTAATTTTTAGAATTACCATCCCTCACATTTTGCCTCCCATTTCTTCCATGCCTCGGAAACAAGGGCACTTATAAAAGAAAAATGATAAAAAATGGGTATCTTCAGCTCAGAACGCCCTTGGAAAATCCCTTTGAACTTCGCTAAGGGAAATCCAAATTAACCTAAGGACGAAGAGATTATAAAGATTATGTTTCTTTTTAATATTCATTCCCGTTTCACGAGTAATTACTTAGTTACTGAAAAGTTTAGAGAAATGGAGTTGTAATGAATCAGTTTTCTCTTGTGTAACTTTTTGTGAGAAAAAGGGAATAATTTACTCAAGTTACTTTCAAGAACTTCATTGTTCGAGATTTTTAATGTTTCTCTTTGTCTGAAATCACTGCTTTGCTGGAACTATTGTATTATTACTTTTAGTGGTTATTTTTTTATCGATGCCTAAAACGTGTTTGAGGTCCATCTTACCTTTCCTGGCAAGTGAAGATTAACCCGAAAATAGCAGGACATCACTTGGGTTCAGGGTTCAAATCTTAGTAATAATATTTGTGTACACACTATTTACTGTTTGCTCTCAAGTCATGAATGCATGTTTGCTTACCTATGTATATTTGTAATATGTCTATATGTATTGAACATTTAAATATGTATGATTATGCATCCGTTTTTATTCCAAAACATAACTTAAACATTAAGAACCACAGAAATGTGGCCAAATTACTGTGGGCTGTGGAATATATTAAATTTCTTTTGAAATTTCATTCGAATTTAATTTTAAAATAACATTACGAAACAAAAAGCAATTTCTAGTTCCTTTCTAAAAAAAAAACCTCTCAATTTACATAAATTCTACCTAAATTCAAACGGATTTTTCTTTCTTCATTAATTCACGCTTTTTATAAACATTCAATTACAGTTGTGACGCCTTTAAGGCGTGCTTCAAAGAATCTTTAGCAAAAATAATGTTAACAATTTTAATTACTGTCTCTCCTCCATCAAGGATGAAGGACCTTCGTCCTCGTTAATTAAAAATAATTAGGGTCCTCTCGAGATTCGGGGCATCTTTAAATATGGAAGATACTTTATAATTGACCTTTAGGATCGTTTAAGTTAAGCTCTGCAAGTAAGTTACGACGGGCAAGATGGGCTGGAATTACTGGATAAGCGTTACTTAAACGGGGACTAATATGAGTGGGTGAAGCAGTAACTTATCTTCATTATAAATGAGCAATGGTGGACATTAATTGCGTTCAGCGCCATCTAGCGTCGTCGCCAGACACACGATCAGATACAGTATGCCATATTTTAATACTTTTTTTTTGAAAGCTGTTTTATAAAGATAGTCGTTGTGGGCAGGTTGTGTGTCGGTACCCTACATGCTGCTGTCTACATGCTCGATACAGCAGGGAAACATAATGAACCTGCTTGCGAGTGAGAAACCCGAACCTCCTCGTCACCTAGGAGAGAGATACATGGCCTTCTGAGAAAGCATCGTAAATATAAGTAAGAAACGTAAAACAAAGAAAAAAACCCATAACAAAGAATTGCAAATATAGTATTTTATTAAACAAATCTTAATTATATAACTTAAGACTTTACCTATCTAGGGATACATGATTCAACAGTCGCGACGTCTGTATTAACTCAAAGTTTTTACTTAACTGGCCAGTTTAACTAAACTGTAGCATTGTATTTCAAAACAAAGAACGCAAGTAATTGTTTGACAAAATAAAACTGTGACCAGTTCCACACAATTAAACTAGAAAAATACTTTATTCTATTCAATTTTCCACTTAAACGAATAAAAGTTTTCTAGGTAAGGTAGTTAGTTTTTCGCTAGCGGCGTTTCACAAACAGGACTGAATGAGCTAAGCAAGTAACGTAACAAAAGAACGAATGAATGAACTGTAAATAGTAGAACTAGAATGTTATTCTGTAACGAGTAAAGAATTTTTATTAGTTTTCAAACGTTTTTTCAGTTTTTAGCTGTTACAATTAGGTAGTTGTTTCAATTTTTCTTGTAAGTGCTCTTTTGAATATATTTTAAGCGGAGTTTTATATTTTGTATAAGACTACTGTCTGTCAGATATTATTTAATTAATTAATTAATTAAATCCCCAGACAATCACACCAACTACATGGCCCCAAAGTAAGCATAGCTTGTGTTATGGGATACCATATAGCGAACTAGGGGGGAACCTAGAATATAAATACACAAATAGATAGATAAACACCCAGACACGGAACATTTTTTTTTCTAGTTCCGTGCGGGGATCGAACCCGCAACCACCGGCGTCTGAGGCAGATAGGTTTACCCCAACGCCATAGTGGTCGTCATCATTATTATGATAATAAACTTCCAATTCCATAAGTAATTTTATTGGAAGCTTCATCAATGCTCTCTAAGTAAATCAGTGAAAAACACGACGAATCTAAAACGACTAGCAATGAAATACGAATGATGCAAACGTACGTATTCATAAAAGGTTCTTACGCAAAACCTTCGGGGCCCTTTTCGTAGATTGTATATTAAAATCCACTAATCGATTTGTACGTGAGATTAGCTTTACTTTACGCTCAGCGCCGAAACTGCCTCGAGGTACTAAAGCCAAAGATATAAGATTAGCCAGCGTGGAATTGCTCTTACAAGAGCCCTACTATCCCTGGACAAGCGTTTAGTAAAAGGCGACTAATCTGAGTGGCCTCCACTTCAGAGACCACCTGGCTAACCACCGCCCTTCATATAAAATCTGCCGCCAATAACACGGCTCTAATAAGTTCCGGCAATATTTTATGAAGAGCCAGGTCTTTCCTAAGCCCGTGTGCTTTCATCTTCGACCTCATCTTCACTTACCATCAGGTGAGATTGAGGTCAAACGCGGGTGTCACCAATAAGAGAAAAAAGATATTGAAAGGACTGGACATAAAAATCGATCATATAAAATCAATTCAATCATTTGCTCACAAAAAAAGGACTTAGAACTAATCTATACTATATAAAGCTGGAGAGTTTGTTTGTTTGCTAATCTCAGAAACTACAAGTGGGATTTGAAAAATTCTTTTTGCATTTGATAGCCCAACTCTTGAGGAAGGTTATAGGCTATATTTTATCCCGAAATTCCAACGGGATCAAAAGTTACGCGTGTAAAACCGCGCGCGGTGTCTAGTACAAGATAAAATAATAAATTTAATGATAGTGCGAGGCTTTGGCTCAGCTTGATGTTGATGCTGGAACAAGTTCAGCAACAACGCTGTTTATTCTGCCAAATCCTATGCGTTGAGTAGCTACGCTTCGCGTCTATTTATTATAAAACAAATATATACAGACCCATTTTTTTTATTGAGGATACATTAATAATAAAATAATGAAAATCTTAAACATTACTACATAAATAAGGTTTATTTTTAAATTAATAAATGTGTTCTTATATGGATTACATTCTTCAGATATTACGCAACTTTGGGAGGTAATGCTTTTTTGCTGAGACAATAAATGGTGCTTAATTTTACTTTTAAATATGTTGACACTATTGACATCTCGCAGTGGAGGAGGAATATTGTTCCAGCACTTGGTTGCATGATATCTGAAGCTACCACGGAACGCCATTGTTTTATGCTTTGGAACCAGTAACTCGCTGACACACTTTCTTATTCCATAGCGTCTATTATATGATCTCCAAGACAACTTGTCGAACAAATAAGGAAGCATTTTATATTTTACAATTCCGAAAAGCATTGAGGCATAGAAAACACTAAAAGTATAAAAATATACCTACAGTAAAAGATCATAAGTATATTTCTGAAGCCCGGTAAAATACATTTACCGAATGAAGCCACGCTCGCTAACTAGAAGCCCTAAGGCTGTACAGCTACCCTTATACTAATTTTATTTCAGTTATCTCGATATTTTTGGTAAACAATGTTGAATGAGTGTGTATGGAAGGGCCAGCGATTGGATTGGCTGTTTACTTTGATGGATATTGGCTAGCAGACTTGAATATTAATTTTGTTTATATGTGAGCTGGGGAACGATTAGGTAAAAAGAAATTGTCAGTTACGTGATAGAGAACGTGAGGATGTTTGTTATATGAAATATGGAATTATATTCAGTGCCCTTAGTGTTAGCAGACAGTAACAATTTTATGGAAAACTAGCTGTTGCGCGCGGTTTTACCCGCGCAATTTCGAATCCCGCCGGAATTTTGGGATAAAAAGTAGCCCATGTGCTATTCTAGACTGTACACTATCACTATGCCAAATTTCATCTAAATCTGTTGAGCCGTTCTCCCGTGATTGAGGAACAAACATGTAGGTACTGTGTAAGTATGCTTTGAACTTCAAACCGCAACAAAATGATATCGAGTACCTAAATGCTTATTAACTAAGCTAGTCATAAAATGCTTATCAATGTAGCGTCTGATAAGTAAAATCTCTGCAATCTATGAAAAAAGCGTTATAAGTTGCACAATCTACGTGTGTGGTTTCCAAGCTCCTACATAATAGAAGGCTAGTTTACGATAACACATATTAGATTAACAATCTATACGTGTTTATAAGGAAAAACACTTAAAATAAAATCCTATCAACACACTTTTCATGCCGACTGTACCAATAAAATCTAAGTTATTTTCATTCTAACTCAAACTTAAAATCCTATCAGAGATTTCAACTGTTGAACAAAACAGCTCCGTCAATGGAACTGGTACTCAATCACCGTGATGTGAAATAAAAAGAGGATGTTTTTCGCGTCCGCAATCCACACCAACTCTAGTGAGATATATGGCGGTAGTATTTCAAAGCGGAGGCTGGATGGTATATCTGTGAAGATAAACCTGCGTTTTATAGTCCAATGTTGATGGTTGAATGGGTAAACAAGTTTAGGGGATTAATAGAAAAAAATATTGCATAGAATATTCTATGCATTCTGCTAGTGAGTTGTTTGTGACATTTTTTCAGAATGCTTATTTATGGCTACTTCTGCTTTGGACGTAAATTGTACTTAAAGCACCGCTACATAAATATCGTTTGTAGTAGGCTCATAAAATGGGTTGTGAGGATGGTCAAGAATGTGCTGCCAGTATGATTATCAGCGGTTCCGTTATTTATATGAACACTAACAGCGGTTTCGCACTACATCGAGAAAATACGGTCCGGGGCGGCGGCGTAGCGTAGAGCTGGTGTAGAGTTAACATACATTGCCTTCTATACCAGAGGTCCTGGGTTCGAATCCCGGCGGCGGCGGATATTTGTGTGATGAACGGTTTTGCGTAAGAATTAGTCGTCAAGTCATGGATGTTTATACGTTTACTAGCCACCGCGCGCGGTTTTACCGGCGTAACTTTTGATCCCGATGGAATTTCGGGATAAAATATAGCCTATAACCTTCCTCAAGAGTTGGGCTATCAAATGCAAATCCCACTTGTAGTTTCTGAGATTAGCGCGTTCAAACAAACAAACAAACAAATTCTTCAGCTTTATATATTAGTATAGATTTCATTTATTTCTATGGTAGCTTCTATCATCCGTAATTTCATGCAAGATTTATGGATATGTATTTTCTCGACTCGGGTGCAGTGCGTAACCGACATATAGAGGTATCTAATATATAAAATTCTCGTGTCACAGTTTTCGTTGCCATACTCCTCCGAAACGGCTTGACCGATTTTGATGAAATTTTTTGTGCTTATCCGGTATCTATGAGAACCGGCCAACATCTATTTTTTTTTTATTTATATGGCAAAACAACGTTTGCCGTGTCAGCTAGTTCTCAAATAAAAACAGACTTACCTCAGTAAATTAAGTTCCCACAAGGCCAGCAGCTGCGGCGGCCTATTGCTGGTGAGCGCCAGCCGCGCGCCGCACGCGTGCAGCCGCGCGGGGCCCGCGCGTGCGCCGCTGCCCTGCGGCGCCGACATCAACACTGCTGCGAACTCTTTACTGCTGCCTAGGTTGTGTTGCACCTGGGGAGTTTGAATTTGGAATAAGGTGTTGTTTTTTTTTGTTTGGATTCGCTTGAGTAATTAGAAGACACGCAAATGTAATAGTATTGCTTTTTAGACGTAAAATATGTGCGTTTTAATGTACGATGTTTGACTTCAAAATTGAGTGACTTGAAATACAATATAAGTATTTAGCTTATTTAGTCTATCTCAATGAACAAATTACATACATACATACATAACGTCACGCCTTGAAAAAATGCATTGACTATGAGGATATGGCAAGACGAGCGGATCTGAAATTTTGATATGTGTAAATTCATATCTTTATCTAAACTTTGTTTGCTCAAAAACATGATTTAATGATTTTGACTCAATAGTTTTTTTTTGCGAAAACACGTCTAATAAAATACTTTTTCTTAAATTACTAAGTAGTTATGAAATCCATATGCCTAGAAATAATTAAATACAATGTCCACATTATTGTTCGAACGTTGGTTGCTCAAAATTTACATAGCATTAACAATTATTTTTTTATCGATTTTTGAAACGATTTCAGTGTCTGAGCAGTGGCGATAGTGGCGATTTCTATGCAAAACGCGACCTTATATCGGCGTGTTTAGGTGCTAACATTTCAAGAAAAGACATTTCGATGTGCCGCCTTAACAAAGAATATAACTACAAAATATGAACTCACCTTAACCCGCCACTGTATCAGAATCTCCCTGGTATCAAAAGCCAGCACCGGTACGACGTCCTCACACAAAATGGCAAGCGTGTTCGATTCCTTGTCCAGCGTAAACCCGGACTCGAACCCTAGATACTGCTGTAATGACAACGAAGCCTTCGTCTGTCCATGTTTCTGACGCTCTTTGAGGTCCTTGTAGAGTTGCAGGTGAACGCAGTCTGTGGATGAAAAGAAGATTGTTAAAAAAGTTTTAGACATAGATTACTAGATGTCGCTGATTGCAATATGGGGGTGGGTCAGTTTTCTAGGACACTTTACCTATCATAGATCCTAGTAGCGATAGATTCGGATGTCCACTACTTAACTAAGAATTTTGTATTTATGTCAATGAGTATTAGTCGGTTCGCATAATTTATTCAATGACTAGGCACGCGGTTATACTTTATTAATTAAAAAAGTATAAATATAATTAACTAATTAATTATTAATTTAAAAAAGTGTTCAAATGAAATTGGTTTTACTCTTTCTATAATCGTTTTTATGTAATATATATATTATAAACTTCATTTTACAAATAAGTACTAGGCCACAATAAGAGCAAAGCGACGATATATTGACTTTACTCCCAGTGTGGCCTGCGCTTATACCAGGGTAAGTACGTAGGTAATGAAAGTACAAGTTTCTTCTCTCAAACGAATCCCTCTGCTTTGTGTCTCATTGTGGACCCTTCGGTCTTCGCAACTAATGAACACTCGAATTGAAGGAAAATGAACCTTAAATACGCTTTCGTATCATATTTATAAGAAAATATGCCTTTGAACAATTTGAGGAAGATTCTTTTGGAAAAGTATTTTTGTAGACAGTATGATGCTTTGTTTCAAAATTTAAATTTGGAACGCTTTTTTCATTTTGAATTTAGAAAAAGGTTCGGGAAGTATTTTGTGATATCAAAGTCAAAGAAAAGTAAAGTTCCATTGGAAAACTGCTTTGACTTTGGTATTAGGTAAGTCAATGAATCATTAAAAAGAAAATTAACTTAATTCCTTTTCATTGCGATAATTCTTTGAATTTACATATTTTTCTATTAATAATCAGTTTAATTACCTGTTCATATAATTTATTGAGAAAACACAACAGCTTCTTATTATATAAAATTGTTTGATTTACTCACATTTAGTTTAATACCCAAACGTTAATTTCATAAAAAAGATTTTCAAATGCTGATGAAAAGCGATGATATAATTCATAATTAACCGTTCAACTAGCTTTTACGTATTCAACGGAAAACACTTCCGTAATTACCTTATTACAGCGACAAACCGTTTTAAACCTTAACGTCACAGTGCAAAGTCAGCTTTTAAACGTCAAAATCTCTAACGTTAGTGTCTCCCATTATTTCACGGTTTGCAAAACCTAACACACACCATTTTAAACCTTTGGTCTATAACCTTAAGACTCAAGTTCCACTTAGACATGATAACAAAGGAAAGGAAAGGACATATGACATGACAGGTTCCACTATATCAAAATCGAGTGTTCCATTTTCAAATTAATTTGAAATGGTTTTCTAATTGGTGGGACGTGACTTGGTGTGCTTGATTCCAATGAGCTGGAGTTAGGGTTGCCAGAATTGATTAAAGCTCTCCCAGGTGTCTTAAGTTTAACTTAAAGTAGGTACCTCAACTGGTCAAACTTCGCAACGGTTGAATTTATCATAAGTTTAGTAGTAGCTAAGTTATTGAACATGTAACAAAGTCCGTAGGTAAGAGTACTCGAAATTCTGAAGAGCTTTAGTACATACCTATATTATGAAGACTTTGTTCTAGAATTTGTAGTTATTCAGATAATGAAACGTGTAAAAATATTATCTCGTAATCGCAACAGAGAATAACTTACATTAATTTATTTACCATGAAAAGCTCAAAGTAAAAAATGTATGAGAAATATTGTTTTGGGCAACCCTACTTTAAATATTTCATTCAATCTAATTTGTGATACATACAAACTGTTTGTTAATTTCACTGAAAATTGGTGGTTTTGAGTGACATTGATAGAGCTATAAAACCACAAATTGTAAACTAAGTAGGTACTCGTGATTTATGTAGTATGTTTATAAACTTTTATTTACAAACTTATTTACTTTACACGTTTTAATAATTGACGACCACTGCCTCAGACGCCAGTGGTTGCGGATTCGATTCCCGCACGGAACAAGAAAATTGTTCCGTGTCTGGGTGCTTATATATTTATGTATTAATATTCTACGTTCTCCCCTAGTTCGCTACATGGTATCCCATAATCAACGAATGCAGAGCATTAAAAAAACCGACTTCACGCCAAAACTTTGGCTGAGTTGAGAATGTCATCAACGTAAACATTCTCCGAAATCATACATATTTTTCAAAAGTTTGAAATTTTCAAGGAAGTATCTAACCGATTTCGATGGAATTTATATAGGACCAACTATGAAGTCTCCTCTATCATATGAAACAACAATTTTGAAAATCAATTCATAATTGTCCGAAATATCGTGTAACAGAGACACACAAAAAAAAACATACAGCCGAATTGAGAACCTCCTCCTTTTTTGGAAGTCGGTTGATATCACAAGCTATGCTTACTTTGGGGCCAAGTAGTTGGTGTGAGTGTCTGGGGATTTTTTTTCTTTTTTTTTAAATCATTAATTAATATAAATGGCACAAACGCACAACAGACGAATAAAGTTCTAGACAGCACCTCTCTTTCAGTATTCTTAAGTTCGCAGGTGCTAAATTGAAATGGCTTACTTTAAATTTTAAATTTCTTTACTCAGTTACGAAAATCCGCATTTAACCTCGCTTTCACTTGTAACAAAACATGTAGCATGCGGTTTGAAAGAGAAATACACAAAGTCACTTCCAACCGCAATAATCCAAAACGTAAATATTGATGAAATCATGGCAGTTGGCCAGGGTTTTACTGGAGACCAAACTCACGGCTGGCTTAAGTTTCACCTGATGGTGTGTGTGTGTGTACAACATTAAATAATACCGAAACATATTATATAATAGTAACATATTTAGCGGCAAATATATCATAGGTGACTGCTAAACAGGCAGATCCTTATGTGACCGTAAAAGGAGTTATTAAAAAAAAGAAAAGTCCTTAAAGAAATCCGATTCTAAACAAAGAAAACCCTGAGAAATATACATTCCTATATTACCTATGCGAACCGAACAAATCGACAGCCACTTATCATATGAATCCCATAGATTATACATTTACAAATAGAACGCTATTTCAAAAATTTCGTCTTCTGCGGTTCGATGCGGTAAATATGTTTTGAAAATTTTGATGCTATCAGGCGGTGGTATAAACCACAGAGTATAAACTCAAGATTTATAGCGAGAGCTAGTAGCTTAATGTCTATTCCATCTTTTGCGCAAATAAGACAACAGAGGTCAACAAATACGAGTATGTTCTAGCCTAGCGACATATTCCGGCTTTGGACAGGATATTCACAAGCTATCTTAATATTTTAGTCAATTTGCACACAATCTTAATGAAATAAAACACTTTTTAACCGGATTTATCGTGTATATTTACATTTTAAATTTTAACTCGACGTTTCGGTGTCATTGCAGACCCCGTAGTCACGTGCGACTGACTACGGGGTCCGGTTAAAAAGTGTTGTGAAAACTTAAGATAATCTTAATTACTCATACAGCTTAACCTTCGTTTTGAATTACTCCATCTCTCGGTTAAAACCATATAAAGTCGTATTTGAGTTTATCGCGTTCAGATAGACAGACACAGTAAGATAAATAAGCATATCTATTATACCTCATGTCACGTATTACTTTATTATCTAACAACAAGCAATGTGTTACCTATATAATATTCGTGACTGGTCGATAATGGTCCTATCTGAACTGTTTTATCAATGTCTGCCTATTGTCACGAACTATTCTGACATTGGCCAAGTTACTTTCTAAAAGTATGGTAGGATTTCCCTTGGTGTTAAAATATCTGTAATACCGCATCGATATTATCGTTTGCTTACAATTTAATATTATGAAATACTTGCAAAAAGATAAAAGATCATGGCCAGTGCAATATGGGCCCTAGTCCTTGCCATGTAACGTCTTCAGATCAGCAATACGCTAGTCCTTTCTCGAGTTTCAGGAAATATTACAGAACATAGAGAACATGCGTACTTGTTTGTCCCTTATTTCAATCTTACTAATATTATAAATGTGAAAGTTTGGATGTATGGATGTTTGTTCCGCAATCACGGGAGAACGGCTGAACGGATTTGCATGAAATTTCGCATAGTGATAGTGTACATTCTGGAATAGCACATGGGCTTTTTATCCCGAAATTCTTGCGGGATTCAAAATAACGCGGGTAAAACCGCACGCAACAGCTAGTAGATACATAAACATACTTGATACCCAAAAAATAATACTCCTTCTGAGGGTTACCCAGGAGGGTAAAAATTGATACACAAATGTCACTATCTAAAGGGTGAATTTCGTTTATTCCCGCGTCTGCTGGATTTAATGCCATACCTACATTTAAAAAGGGTTCGAAGGTAAAGCATCGTAATATACGTTGTTTTCTTTATTCAGAAAATTTCGTAATTTCGTGAAAATGTTTATTAAAACCTTTTTTAAATGTTGTAGAATTATATTTCAAATGTATTTTTTAAAACTCATTTACATCATCCGTGATGAATTTACGAAATTTGATGCCGTCATGATGAGTCATTTGGGAGATGAAATTTATCTTACATGACATTCACAGTAATGATGAAGACTTTAGTATCGAAACGCTCATAGCTTGAATAGCTTTTGTAACGAAACATAAAAAAAACTTATCTATCTATACTAAAAGCTGAAGAGTTTGTTTTTTTGTTTGTTTGTTTGTTTGAACGCGCTAATCTCAGAAACTACAAGTGGGATTTGAAAATTCTTTTTGCATTTGATAGCCCAACTCTTGAGGAAGGTTATAGGCTAATTTTATCCCGAAATTCCCACGGGATCAAAAGTTACGCGGGTAAAACCGCGCGCGGTGTCTCGTACTAATATATGAAGCTGAAGAGTTTGTTTGAACGCGCTAATCTCAGAATCTACAAGTGGGATTTGAAAAGTTCTTTTTGCATTTAATAGCCCAACTCTTGAGGAAGGCTATATTTATCCCGAAATTCCCACGGGATCAAAAGTTACGCGGGTAAAACAGCGCGCGGTGGCTAGTAATACATAAGTTGGAACAAAATTGTGTTATCACGGCTCATTTTATCACATAAAAGACATGTTTAGCCAACTTTAATCCCATATAATTAAGATATACAGGGTGACCGGTGACAAATTTTAGATACAGAAGGAGAGCACTCTGTACTCGATTCTGATCATAAATATGTAAGAAAAGTATTTACTCAATTTTTCATTAGAATTCCCTAGAAATAAATACTACTATGTTGCTGTTTACTTTATATACAACTAAGTCAATCCCGGCACGTGACCTGGCACACGGATCGCTGCCAACGCTAGCGTGACCATGCGTTGCGTAATCAATTCTTAAACTTTCGGTTAAGTTTACTCAGTAAATAATTAATATTTATTTTTAATAATATTTTCTCTTCATGTATGATCTCAAACGATCACGTCCTTGAATTTAAATAGTGACCCAGCAGTCACGCTGTATATTTCATGTCGCGTCGCTCGTGACCACGATACTGAAAAGGCATTGAAACGTCCAGTTGATTAGAAAGAAGACAGAACATTTACTAAAAGCTGCCTTACTACATGTTCCAACGAACTAAAAGACTATTTTAAATTGGATTGGTAGTTTAGTAATTTAATAAGAATTAACTTTTTTATGTCTTTGAGTTTGCTGAAATAAATTATGTTTAGAAATTATGCCCAAATTGCAATTTTGTATGCAGAGCTCAAAACTCTTCAGATTTACTGTATGAGTATAGATAACTAAGTATGCATATGCAAGAACTTATGTTTATCATATTTATATAACACAAGTAACTTTGCTTTTGGTTTAACCGAAGCAACATTTATCGTAATTTTAAAAAAAATATCTTCACATGATTGAGGTTATATCATACTAAAATAGGTATTTATTCAAATCCACCAAGTTTTTTCAGTGTTTAAATAAAAGAGCTAACTCTTCCAGCTTTATTATATGAGCTAGTAAAAGTAAGACTTAACATAAACAGAAAATGATTTAAAGTGAAATAGTCAGCCATTATGGTTCAGTTTGGCACACCCTGAAATTCAGCTGTAACGCAAGAATCTGAAAACTCTGCAACAGTTGACCAAGAAAGTATTCGTAAATAGAATTTCTATCTACCCGCATTTTTGCTTACGAAGCGTTTCTCGTTCAGCCCTCGCAGGAAAAATACGATTCCTATGAGACATTTCACAACGTACTCAAAACATGAAACAATTTATCTGTTTCTGAAACTGAAGGGAAGAAATTTGAGAAGGTTGACTTCATTAAATATTGAGGGTTGTGTTCTGCCATTGAAGGAAATACATTCTAATTCGACAGCGACCTTTTGAGATTGAAGGGATAAAGATTAGGTACCTACCTACCTTATTTTTAATTTTGCACTACATTGTAGACATCTATAATTACTAGTTTTATCTACTTATTTTACATGGATTTTCAGTCTACATACCTATATAACCGTGTTGTGAAACTTCGTTGCGGGGTATATTGTATGTTTGTTGAAAGCGCTTATCTTCAAATTAGTCGAATTTGTAAGACAAAAAAGTTTACAGGATCTTTTCAAATAAAATAGGGTCATAAATATCGTAGGTATCTGTAGATTATTTCGAGATTATGACGCGATCGTCTGGGGTAGTGGTAACATACATTGCCTTCTGTGCCAGAGGTCCTGGGTTCGAATCCCGGCGGCGACGGCGGATATTTTTGTGATGAACACAGATATTAGTCGTCAAGTCATGAACGTTTATATGTTTATTTAAGTTTATTCAAATAAAAAATATGCATTTATTCAATATGTATGTTTATATATTTCTTATGTATATCAGTTATCTAGTATCCATAACACAAGTTCTTTAAGAAACTTAATTTGGGCTAGATAATGTTGTGTGAGTGTCAGAAATATTTATTTATTTCGAAGCTCTCATGTGAGTCCTACCGAAATTACAGTGAAAAACTTTTCATTTTGTTGTATTCTACTTTAAAAGGCGTATCTGCTTCTGAGCAATAAATACATAAGTTTGGAAAATCTGAAGTCGTGTAACAGTTAATTAAAATATTAAATCTCCTTCCTTAATTTATGATTTCAAAAACTAAAATGAAGATCATTCAAACCGAAGTTCAGATTTATATTTACCTACTATGAATAATTTTTGATTGATAAATCCACTACTAGCTTACTTCCATGCTGGACTGGGAGTGAAAGAAAAACATAGAATGTGCCAGCTGCTTCTCTTCCCGGGCATACTGTAAAAGTCGGTTAAGGGACAGAGGTTTTATTGGCATTTTTGTGGGCGATAGGCTGACCCCCTGTCACTGCAATAGCCTCTCGCAATCATTATAATACCTCATTAGTCAAACGTGACATCAGTTGGTCTTATAACCTCTGATGTTCTGCCTACCCCATAAGGGATACAGGCGTGAAGTTATGTATGTATGTAAATCCACTATAAGGCGATTATAAGGGTGAAGAATGTTGAGCGCTGTGAAAATTGATTTTTCCTCAAAATCTCCTAGATAGAAGCTCAGAACGCATTTCTCATCCTGTATCGTTTATCCCTTTGTTTTTACCTTCTAAGTAACTTTGCATGGTTTACGACGCCCCCTATCGGAAAGCGCTCGATTTAACCCATTTCCCCCAAACGTTTGATATATTCCCTTGTTATCACCCTATTTACCTTTCGGAATGTAGTTTTGGGTCTTGAGAGCTCATAAATTGAGTTATACGTGGTCTTTTATATAAAAATGTTTTGGGATAACTCGAAACTCAGATTTCTGTTGTTGTTTTTATTATCTACATTTTAGACGCCATCTTGTTTTTGAAGGAAATGTCAAACATACAAATAGAAAGCATTTGAGGTTATCCATTCTTGTCACAAAATTTAAAATGAAATTTTATCAGAAGACAGACGTTTACAGCAAGAATTCCTACGATTCCCGGTCACTTAAATCTTTCACATACAGATCGTCTACCAAATGACAAAAATTTAATTAAAAGTCCACAGCTCGCCAGCCATTTTTAGGGAGGAAAGATTGGCTCCCACTTCCAAACTTTGAACAATGAGCCACACATTACGAGACTTGATAAAGGCGTAATTGTTTTTCACAATTGGATTAAATGGCACATTTTATCTATCAGTTTTAAGCCTGTATCAATATCATCAAAATATCACAAAACTTTTTTTGTTTTATGGGTCACTCACTACCTATACAACAAGCTAAATACACATCTGAATATGTACCCCCTTCCAAGAACGAGGTGCAAAACTTTGGTCACTAGGTATCTAAAGGGATTGGACTACCACTTTACTGAAAATCTCCTTCTTGTACAAAAGTAAAATAAATTAATAACTAAAAAAATATAAATATATAAATTCTTACCTAACTGTCCATCAGGGTGAAATTCGGTACGTAGGTATCATCATATCACAAATAAATACACTCACAAATACACATGCACACAACACAACACCACACTTTCCATCTGTCAACAAGTCTTTTTGTTATAATTTTATTTAATTTTCTTTTTTCATCTCTATTTTTATTTTTTGTTTTCTAATTTATTTATCCGCATACATGTAACCAGACCATCCGGAGGAGGGTCCTGGTGACCTGTAACACAGGTTTTACAAACCTATCATAGGCACCAGACTCTCACACATAGGGAAAATATTGTAAGTACTGTGTTTAGCCATAAGTTTAAATTGTTTCCTATTGTGAAGAAATAAAAAAAATGCTTTGACTTTGACTTTGTATTGTAGTCATTGTTGAGTTTTCGGTAGATACCTATATGAGTTTTGGAAGCTGTATCAGTGGAATTGAGAAGAGTAAAGTTATACTCACCATTGAATTTCAAGAAATTGATTCCGAGGTAGTTTCAGATAATAACGCGTTAAAAAAAGCTTTTATCTTTATACTGTTATATTGTAACGTTTATGTTATTTCACAGATACCGTGGTCTTAGGTGAAAGTCATTTATTCAAAAAGACAAATTAAATTTAATGAATCCTATATTTTTTATTTACCTATTTAATTTAATTTAGCGTTATTGTTAGTTATGCCACTTATTATAACGAATGGATAGATTTGCACCTAAGGATCTTGACAGAACTTAACAAATGTAAAATTACGGGATCAGTGGAAAGTTGGCCAATTCTATCTAGTCGACGTGCCGAATGTCGCACAAACGAGAAGTTAACGCGCAAAGTTTCGGATTTATAGCGCATCCACGAGTGTCTGATACCGATCTGTGGTCCATTGAATATTACAGGGCGCTTATTGGAGACTGGCAACCCAGAAAAAGTGAAAAAGAAAAAAAACCAATGAAAGGAGTATTTTATTGACGCCAGCCAATAAATAATCAATTAATAATTAATCAAAAACAAATAATCCTTTTCATTAAAATGTTTTGTTTTTTATTCATTAAAACTCATAGCAATTTTGGTGAGGCCGGAAATAGAGTAGGCGGATTGGGAATTAAATAAAAAAAATCGAATTATTACGTTATGGGTGGTGCCTAAATGGAGAGTGGTGGCAGTTTGAATAAATTTTCAATTTAAGATAGGCAAAAATGCATGAAATAGCAGCGTTTTTGTAGGCTATACAATCAATCCTAAGTGTGGATTAATTTTCCAGAATTCTCATATATTGGAAAAATTTAGAGAACTGCCAAAATCAATTCTAGAACTATTTAACACCCGTCTTTACCCTGCAATTCATTCCTTGTATTGCAACGTCATTATTTTTGATACCGCCCCATTATCGCGGACGAGTGGCGTTCCTACAAAAGTGACGGCTGTCACCCGCTGTCAGATTTGACAGGCCGCGCGTAATGGCGCGAACCGTTAACGAGGTTCATAATGTGCGCGTGCCAGGTGTTTGTATTCCGATCAGATTTGTTTTGTTTTGGGATTTGGTGGGAACAATAGAAAGTACCTTTTCCTGGGACTGGGACATTTCATGGTTTTTATTAGAAAATAAACTTAAATAAACATCAATGATTTGACGACTAATATCTGTGTTCATCACACAAATATCCGTCGCCGCCGGGATTCGAATCCAGGACCTCAAGCATAGAAAGCAACGTCCTTTACCTCTTTTCTTAACGACGACCGGCTGTTGTATAAGCGCGTTAAGTACCTATGAATATGTTAAAATGGTAAAGTATTTTTTAAATATACCTACTTCAACCAGTTAGGTACCTACAGGGACAGATACGACAAATTTTCCAAGTCAAAGTCACTTAAGTAATGGGTTGTTAAGTTAAACAAGCTATTCTTGACCTGAACGTAGACGATAGGCGATTACCGCTCAATTTCCTTCTCAGTTAAAGCACTTTGTGAATCTTGTTTCAGACTTAACATCTAAATTCAAGGTTCGTTCCCACTTGGGTAATGCCATTTGTACTTGCGCTTAGGGTATAATTACCAAATGAAGCTCGCATGAAGAACACATGATCGTTTGATAATCAACGAATGCAGAGCATAAAAAAACCGACTTCACGTCAAAACTTTGGCTGTGTTGAGAATGTCATCAACGTAAACATTCTTCGAAATCATACATATTTTTTCAAAAGTTTAAAATTTTCAATGAAGTACTCAACCGATTATGATGAAATTTTCAAACAATTTTCAAAATCAATTCATAATTGTCCGAAATATCGTGTAACTAAATCACAAAAAAACATACAGACGAATTGAGAACCTCCTCCTTTTTTGGAAGTCGGTTGAAAAGAAAACAAAACCTGATAACCTTATACGGGTGCACCGTGGCAATACATAGAGTTGAAGGCATAATTTAAAACTACTATAAAAACTACTATAAAAAGTTATTTTGTTAATTCCGCGACTTGCACTTGCGGAATTATAAATAACTTTTTATAGTAGTTGTCATGGATTTCCGCAAAGTAACGCCTGATTCAATCAATTGCATAATTTAAATTTTACCACCACTGCACCACCACCGGAGTGGTATTGACGCCTGCATAACTGACAAAAACAAACAAGGCAGGTACTTCTATATAGTTTTCTAAGTACTGAAACGACTGGGGTCTTTAAAATTATATAATTTATTGTGATTATAAGAAGGCACTTTTACATTACTTCACTTTTATTAAATATTACTGGGAGGCTGATACGTTTCGCGTTATTTTCCGAAGATTATTTTCTTCGAACAAAACAATGAACTTCCCTTCCTGAAGGAAGGGACAAGAATGTTCTAACAAAATTAAAGCGTCTCTGTCAGAAAGATAATACTCAAATTTCAAATAAATCAATGACATACTGTTTGTTCGCACCATAGCCGACTTTATTTATCAATATAAGGCGCGCTCAAGCAGTATGTTACGGTACCAACTTACAAGCAATTCCACAATAACTCTAGCATAAATTAATAACCGTTTCAACAATATCTCCTCTATACCATCTATACCACAGTATAGCTGAAGATGACAAGTTGAAAGCAAATTTTATCTCTTGCAGGCGGAAATTAAACCACCATAAGTCTAGACGCTGGTATTAAATAAATTTAATCATATCATGTGGCAAGATGGCGATATGTCCGCAGGGCGTGAAAAGGGATTAGATATTGAAAATTAATTAAATCTCAGCACAAGACATCCTGAACGCTCGGTTAACGGAATAGGGTTTTAATTGAATTTAGCAAAAACGATGGATTTTTTTTAATAAACATCGGAGTAAAGTAAATGTTTAGCCATAGTGGTTACCTTGATGAGATTTTTTTTATAAAGCAAGGATGGCACGTTTGTCTTCCATGACACCTAATGTTTAGTGAACATGAAGAGTAAGGTGAATGAAAAATGTAAAAATGTAGGTAATTGACGACCACTTTGGCGATGGGGTAAACCTATCTGCCTCAGACGCCAGTGGTTGCGAGTTCGATTCCCGCACGGAACAAGAAAAAAAAATCTTCCGCTTCTGGGTTTTCGCATTTCTATATATTTATATTCTAGGTTCCCCCTAGTTCGCTACATGGTATCTCATAACACAAGCTTTGCTTACTTTGAGGCCATGTAGTTGGTGTGATTGTCTTGGGATTTTATTTATTATTTATTTATTTAAGGTGATTCACGTCAGTCACACCTATTCACACGACTCAAAAAAAAAATTTAAAGCTTTGGTCGTTGCTATGATCTGAACGAGGTGAGATTAAAATATTTAACGAATTACCCATCGTGGCGCCATGGAAGTCATCGTGGCGCCATGGTTACTGTGTGTATCATACGATATCACATGTTAAGCAACGTTCGGCGCGGTCGGTACTTGGATGGGTGACCGCTGACCATTCATATCTCACGACGACTTCCGTGCTTCGGAGGGCACGTTAAGCAGTCGGTCCCGGGTGCTGTATACTTGTATACAGTAGTCGTTAGGGTTTGTCAGAAGCCATTACGGCGCCCTGAAAATTCTGGCATCCACCAACCAGCACTGGGCCAGCTTGGTGGATTATGGCCTATACCTCCTCGTCACGCAGAGGAGAGACTCATGCCCTGCAGTGGGCTCATTACACAGAGTTGTGATGAACGAATTACCCATCTACAAGTAAAGAAAACCCCCACAGAAAACTTTGTGGCCCCAGATTAAGCTTTAACAAGCTTAAGTCATATACACCACACAGAAGAACTAGCTATCCCAGAAGCAATCCTAGTAGGTGTATACCCAGACCCAGATTTAATGCGAGACGATTCATTGCTAAATTCAATTCGAGTTAAATTTAATTCAAATACTCTCAGACAAAGGCTAGTCTAAATGAATGAACGACTTAACTTAAAGATTGTTTAGAGTTAGCTCATGATGCCGTCATGTTGGCAGGCTTGCTTACTCAACCTGAATGCAATCTACAACACAGGTACCTAAATCTAATCTGATTTTAGAGTCTCTTTGACATGACGTGTGTTCCTACGATTCTAAGGGTCCAATTAGCTTACTCCAATTTGTGCTCTACAGAAGAATACATTTTTTGTGAGTTGTTTATGAAGATTTAATAGTAAATCTATGCTGCAGATTCGGGGCTTGCAGTACTAAAATTTTAAGGAATGTTTTGAAAAGTAAAAAGTGGAAATTATAAATAAGAATGGATGATTGCTGAGGCATTGGGATAACACCATTTTGTAATGTAATCATTCTTTGTAATCACAACATAAATAATGGGTATGGTTATGT
Source organism: Stenoptilia bipunctidactyla (assembly GCA_944452665.1). Classification (NCBI taxonomy): domain Eukaryota; kingdom Metazoa; phylum Arthropoda; class Insecta; order Lepidoptera; family Pterophoridae; genus Stenoptilia; species Stenoptilia bipunctidactyla. The sequence goes on along the minus strand of OX101740.1, from coordinate 22,191,478 downwards.
TGGTATATCTGTTTTTTAGAAAGATCTATAAGTCCAGCAGTAATGCTACTTTAGAGCAAGTCGGAGTTCAACAAATCTCAATGAGACATAAAATGAGAGAGTTTTGTTGAATTGAGCTTTTAAACATAATGTCTGACAGTGAAGTAATTTCGAAAGAATTATTTCATTGTTGGAATTCGTCCGTGTGTATAGGCCGAATTTTGGTATAAAGGTAGACCATCATTTGGATTACGACATGGGATATGAAATATAGGGCATTTTAGGGAGATTTTATAGCGTTTAGTTATACCAGAGTGGTAAATTACGTGACTTATGAGCTCATTTCTGAAAATGTCTGCGAGTTAATAAAAATGATGTAAACTGAAAACTTTTTATATACTTGTGATGAATTAAAAAGTTAATAAATAAATAATAAATACTTCTGACACTCACACAACATTATCTAGCCCAAATTAAGTTTCTTAAAGAACTTGTGTTATGGATACTAGATAACTGATATACTTAAGAAATATATAAATATACATATATATATATATATATATGTGGGATTAGTAGGCTAATTTTGTTATTTACCTTTGCCTTAGTATTAAGAAAAAAGAAATGTCAGTTGGAGAGAGTCTGCCAACGGCGATGTGATTGTGAAACTGCTTTATTTTGTAATATAGTTTTAAAAGATTAATTCGTTTGTTTTTCGGCTGCCATCCCCACAGAATTATGTTGGCTCGTCCGGGATGGTGAAAAACATCGAGTTCAAGACGAAAGACTTCATGATGTAAGCAGATTGTTGTTGTAAAATTTAACAAGAAAATCGGCATAGTCATTTCCAACCAAGCTGTCAGTGACATAATTATTGCGTTTCGGTACTGCAAGTTCTCTATGACGTTTGACGTACGACTTGAATGAAATAATTGCGTTTCGTTACTGCAATATCTTTGAGAAATCACAATTGTCAGAATTGCGTTTTGTTAATGCTGAAGAATAAAAACGTTGGTGAACGCTATTAAAAATTGGAAAAAATATCAAAAGGATAAACAATTAATCTAGAAAAAATAAGACGATTTTCTATGATTATTACGACGTGAAAGACTTACTATCCAGAGATATTTTAAGAAGAAAACATGCCACCTAAGAAGATTATAGAAGAAGAGAAGAAGGAGTTTGACGACGAATCTTTTGCTACACCGGCTCCTCGCATCTCAATCACTGATTTAGAGAAATCTATGACATCTTTTAATGGAGACGACGCCTATGGGATTCCAACTTTTATTAAAGAGTTTGAAGATATCGCAAAATTGATGCAATGGAGTGACTTGGAGAAACTTATTTACTCAAAACGACTTCTGAAAGGAACTGCTCAGTTGTTCCTGCGCTCACTACAGGGTGTTACAACATGGGAAAACTTAAAAGACGAACTCAAAGAAGAATTTGGTTGCAGCTTGAATAGTGCTGCTATACATAAACGACTTGCTTCAAGGAAGATGAAGAATAATGAAACATACCAACAGTACTTTTTACACATGAAAGAGTTAGCATTGCATGGCTTTATAGAAGACGAAGCACTGATGGAATATGTTATAGACGGTATACGCGACACAGAATACAATAAATCTATTTTATATGGAGCCAGCGATATGAAAGATTTTAGGAAGAAACTTGGATTGTATAGTGAAATAAGAAAGAAGATATCCTCGCAGACGCACCACCACGTTCCCAATACTAAATCATCTCCGTCAGGTAGTTCTGATACTTCCAAAGTTAACCGGCAAAAACCGAAGATACGCTGTTATAACTGCGGTGGTACTGACCATTATTCTAAAGACTGTACAAAAGGAATAAAATGTTTCAAATGTAACAATTCTGGACATAAATCTACTGAATGTGGCAAAGAAAGTGAGAAAAGCAAAGAGAAGCAGCAACTGAAGATACAAGAAAAGGATAAAGATTGCCTTACACCGTATAAAGATGTACACATCAACAATGTCTTAGTGAAAGCATTAATTGACACAGGGAGTGATGTCAATCTTATCAAGGAATCATATGCTAGCAAAGTCGACTGCAAAGACTATAATCATGGCTCGAAGCTGTGTCTGAGAGGCATTGCTGATCATGAAATTCACACAAAAGGATCATTGTTGGCAAACATTCAAATCGATGATTGTTATTTCGAAGCTACAATCTACGTTGTGGAAGACGAGGCGATACCGGTCGACATTATACTTGGCAACCCGATATTGAATGATGTTGAAGTTAATTTCTCAGGTGAAGGTATTTCTGCCAAGAGGGTGATGCTCTTGACAACATTAGAAGACGATGAAGAGCATGTGTTCGACATTGCTGAGAAAGAATGTACAGAAGAAATTAAGACGCTAATTCAGAACTATAACCCTGAAAAATCTATAAAGGAATCGAATGTTGAACTAAAGATTATTCTGAGTGACGAAACTCCGATTCACCAAAATCCAAGACGACTTTCACCGCTAGAGATTAAAGTGGTAAATAAACAAATTACAGAATGGATTGATGATGGAATAATAACACCAAGCAAATCGGACTTTGCAAGCCCTGTTGCCTTGGTAAAGAAGAAAAACGGTCTCTATCGTTTGTGTATTTACTATAGAAGATTAAACAAGCAGATAATTAAAAAAAGATTCTCATTACCACTTATTGAAGACCAGATCGACCGCCTGAAACTGGTTATACCATCTAAGACTGAGGAAGAAAGACTGATTAAACTGAGAAAAGTATTCAAAAGAGCTGAAGAATATGGACTACAATTTAATTGGGACAAATGTCAATTCATGAAGAAGGAAATTACTTACCTCGGGTACATAGTTAGTGAGAGAGAAGTAAGACCGTCGAAGGAAAAGATAGCAGCTGTCGCTAAGTTTCCTATACCATATGATGTTAAGACTCTGCAATCATTCTTGGGACTCACGGGGTATTTTAGAAAATTTATAAGAAACTATTCTCTAATCGCCAAGCCACTCACGGACCTTTTAAAGAAGGGAGTAGTTTATGACTTCAATCTCAACTGTGAGCGACCATTTGTAGAATTGAAGAGAATCCTGTGTGAGTCTCCGGTCCTGAAGATTTATGACCCTAACCTGGAGACAGAATTACAAACCGATGCAAGTGTAGAAGAATATAGGGCTGTTTTGCTCCAACGAAACCCTAAAGATAATGCAATGCATCCGGTTTACTATATGAGCAAGAAAACTACTCCTGCTGAAAGAAAGTATCATAGCTATGACTTGGAGATTCTGGCAATTGTTGAAGCAATACGAAAGTTCAGAGTATACTTACTTGGGATACGCTTCAAAATCGTAACTGGCTATTTTGCATTAACGATGACTCTGATAAAGAAGGACTTATCTGGAATAAAGATGAAACACGCTGACGCTCTTAGTAGGTATCCTGTAAAGAATGTTAACTTACTTACCGATACTGCATCACACCTCCAAAGAGCACAAGACGATGACCTGAAAATCAAACTGATAAAGAAATTATTATACACTGAACCTTATGAAGACTTTGTAATTGAAAACGGAATTGTATGTAAAGTTAAGGATGGAAATAAACTAATTGTTGTGCCTAAAAAGGTACAAAATGAGATCATACGAAAGAATCATGAGAAAGGGAATTTCGGTGTAATAAAAACAGAAGAACTTATAGTCAGAGAGTACTACTATATCGATCACTTGAAAGAGAAGATTAAAGCAGTAATAGATAACTGCGTTGAGTATATTTTGCTGTCACATAAGAGAAGGAAAAAAGAAGGTTTCTTACAACCTATCGACAAAGGAGTTACCCGTCTTGCCACGTACCATAAAGATCATCTTGGCCCTTATGAAGTTGTAAAGGTGAAAAGAAACCATAGATACGATTTGAAAAAGTCGGCACTGGAGAGGGACCTATTAACACCTCCAGCTGTGCCGATATGATGAAACCTGGGCTGTCTCTGAGGATTCATCAAATTCATCTGAGTCAGATGAATAACCAGGATGGCCGTGTGGGATTAGTAGGCTAATTTTGTTATTTACCTTTGCCTTAGTATTAAGAAAAAAGAAATGTCAGTTGGAGAGAGTCTGCCAACGGCGATGTGATTGTGAAACTGCTTTATTTTGTAATATAGTTTTAAAAGATTAATTCGTTTGTTTTTCGGCTGCCATCCCCACATATACATATTGAATAAATACATATATTTTTTTAAAGAATAAGCTTAAATAAACATATAAACGTCCATGACTTGACGACTAATATCTGTGTTCATCACACAAATATCCGCCGCCCCGCCGGGATTCGAACCCAGGCCCTCTGGCATAGAAGGCAATGTATGTTACCGCTACACCAGCCGGTCGTCGAATAATGTAAAAGTTAAATTAAACTGTGTTTATTACGGCAAAGACATTGATGATTATTACTATAACACAGACCTACTCAGGGTACCTACCACACTGATCAATAAACAGTCGACGATAGTTCTGACTGGGCCAAAAAAATCCGACGTCGATCCATTGATGTGGTGACAGGCTGTTACCACAATAGTTGTAATAAAAGACGTGTGGCACTCGGAGAGTGCCGCAGTAAAGCTATTGCATTGCATTTTTTATCAACTTATGCAAATTTTAATTATTTATTTATTTTATTAATGCAGTAATGTTTGATCTAATATGTATGAAGTTCCACAAGTTCCTAGTAGATGGCGCTGATTGTTTATTAAATTATGAAATGCCCGCATGTAAAGTTATGAAATCAAAGTATCACCGCTGTGCCGGTCGGAGTGGGGGGTATTAGGTTTTTTTCGTTACGGAATTTCTGGATTCGGTCCCCACGCTCATAGATAGATAGCCCGCGATAGAAGCTATGCAATAGCTTAAAAACTCGTTAGTTACCGTTAATAAACCAAATTTATGGTTAGCTACCGATAAAATGCGGTTATTAACGGTTAAATATCTGACAGCGACAATGAAAAAGGATAAATTTTTTCTTTCTTTTCTTGTTAACCGACTTCAAAAAAGGAGTTTATCAATTCTACCCGTATGTATGTAATATTTCCAGAACTGCCCAGTTTTCGTATATGTTAGTCTATCTATCTATATCAACGTCTGAACAAATGTGCCAAATTTCAATAGTGTATGTATGTATTTATGTTTGTAAAAAAAATGATCTATATTTTTAATCTCATCAAAATCGGTTCAGTAGTTTTTGAGATAAGGATTTTCAGCCGACTTTTTTTGGCAGTCGAAGCTGGCATCATCGCGCAACTTGCGATACACATTTCAATCCGTTAGCGACATCTCGCGGTGGTATTTAACCATAACAAACATAAAATGTGGTTAATTAACCGTTAATAACGAAAAATGCATATTTAACCGCGTGGTTAAAATCGTTAATCACCTGCTTCGCATCTACCATCACTGACGATTTGAAAACATCTGGCCATGGTAACAGTAAGACTACATTTTTTTCCATTTGCCGAAATGCAGAAGGCAGAATTGTATTTCCACCTGAAAACTGTTTAAAAATGCAATGCTTTTGACTGTGTTGTTGGCACTGCGCTTATTCGAAAATGTAGCTCATTTTAGGAAGTGCTCTTTTACGTGATTCTGAGAATTTTACTCAAGTCGGTCCAAAATGTCATTAGATTTTTTGATTGAGTTCTAATTACAAAAACGACCCTTTTTAAACTTACCTAATCTATGTCGATATATTTGACGGTAAAGCTAGTTTTTGAAATGAGGTCGCAAAATAATAGCAGAACTCATTGTCTATGATAATATGTTGCGGCAAATTTTATATTAAGGGTGGTCGCAGGCAGGGCTTCCTAGGGCAGTTTCTATTTGAGCTCTGTTGCATAAGTCACCCTTTCCGAATTACTTTTCTATTCCAAACTGAAAACTCTACAAGAAAAAGTATCTTCAGCCAATATGGAAGCATTCGTAGGTATTAATATTTTACTAAGAGTACTATACTAATAACCAAAAAAGACTAGTCATTCTCCAAAACCAAAAATCCTAATGAAACCTCACCTTGACCATAAAAGCCCAAACATTAACATACAATGGAAAAAGAGGTATCATTTCATTAAAACTCTTTTGTATGTACCCTTAATATAATTCTGTTAGCAGCTTCTTTTTTTTCTTGCCAGTGACAAAAGGTTTGGTGATGACAAATGAGTATTGTCAACAGCAGGCGAGATCGAGCTATGGAGAGAGGGCTTGAGAAATTTCTAATACAGGAAGGAGAATTTTGACGAATGTTTTTTTTCTAAATTTGAAAAAAGAATCTAGATTTTTTTATCTTTGTATTTTGAAATTAAGAAATATATCGCCAAATAATATAATAAATAAATAAATAATAAATATTTCTGACACTCACACAACATTATCTAGCCCAAATTAAGTTTCTTAAAGAACTTGTGTTATGGATACTAGATAACTGATATACTTAAGAAATATATAAACATACATATTGAATAAATACATATTTTTTATTAGAATAAACTTAAATAAACATATAAACATCCATGACTTGACGACTAATATTTATGTTCATCACACAAATATCCGCCGCCGCCGGGATTCGAACCCAGGACCTCTGGCATAGAAGGCAATGTACGTTACCGCTACACCAGCCGGTCGTCAAATAAAAACAATAAAGTTTTGAATTATCAAATTTAGTTTTTAAATGGGTTTCATTCATAGCAATGCCTTGTTAGAGACCGTTGTCAAGAGAGTTAAAATTTGGTAAAATCCCTAATCAAACTCAAAGAGGAATAAGCAGATTTTTTAAATAGTGGGTTTCGTTTATTTCTTGTAAAGGTAATAATGATCATACATTTTATTTTCGAGGGTTGCAAACTCTATTGAAATCTACAGTAAATTCATCTTCTATGTTTTGAATGTGTTAACCATAAAATTTAACAAAATGGCTGCCATACCAAAGGCAAGTTGGATGAAAAGAATTGCGCAGTTGTTTACAAAAATAGTACCAAGCAATCGCTAGTCCGTGACCGTGTATATGTTTTGTGGTTAACAGATACGATGTCAAAGTCGCAGAAATAACTTGATTTAAGTATTGAATTAAGAGTAATTTAAGTATGTGTAGGGAACGTTCATGGTTCTATCACCTCTAAGAGGTATCGCATTACACATTGGTTGTCAAAAATGATCGATTTGATGATGTAGTGTTTCTACTACCTTTCCAATCAGAATCCGTTCAAAATTCAAAAAAAAAAATTCAAAAAGTTTTATTCATCTTAGAAATTTCACAAAACACGTGATGAAGTCAGTCATCACATACTTCGGCTTTAACTAGTTGTTGATAGTTGTTAAATAAGATATTACAGTAGACCAAGAGACAAAAAAAGCCGGCGGAAAAAAACTCTTGGCACTCTTTTTCAGTCAGAATTATCAAATTAATACAAATAGGTATAGTACAAATTGACCGTGACATGAAAAAAAAACAAACACAAGACAGCTAATTGTGAGAGCCAATGTCATGCCACAACCAAATTGCTTACATAGCAGGTGCAATGAGCTATGTATGCACAATCCATTAATCCATCCATAATCAACCAGAGTATTTGAACAAGAATGGAATAAAATAGTCATAGTATCATTAGCAAAACGACCTGGCACCGCTGTAGCACCCGTTCACGAGTATAACGCAAGCACCGGCCATCAGTTCGCTCTACCTTCGAATTTATCGTCACTTACCATCCAACGGAATTGAGGTCAAACTTAGCTATCAATAAGAATAAGAATAACGGAAATATAAACGAAAAACAATCAATTTTGAGCTTTAACGTCTATCATATAGGTCTATAAAGAAGCGGGAAATATAAAATTCCGTAACATCATTCCTAAATTTTGCCAAATAATGAGAAATGTGCGAACATAGGGTTCTGCTGAGTCACTGCCTAATATTACGTGAAAATGAGGGCTAATGATACACGTTCGAGAGTTATGGGAAACCTTGCGAACTCTCTGAACGACATGATATTATGTCGAGTGATGTTTACGCAAAGTTAGGTTATGTGTAATTATTCTAATACAGGTTGTAAGGGCGTTGTAAGTTTTAAGGGCAAAACAATGTTGTTGAAATCAAGGTTTTTGGTTTGAGGAAAATAATGTTAACTAACTACATAATGTACAGGCAATGCGCTATTCAGGACCAAACTAAGTAAGGTAATACTAGAACACTTTTATTTTATAAAAATAAACTTACACCAGTTGGAAAATACAACTATGTATTTCTAGATTTGGAAAAAATTAAAAACCCACGACCGCAGTAGTCGATTAAATCGACCATATCTACCCACATTTGTTATAAACAGTTTAGTTTTACGTGGGACTCCTAAATTATGCATCACTTGATGTCATTACCTGATAATTAAAACTTAACCCAAATTACACTATTGAAAAAATACAATTTGATAGTTAAATGAGCTCTTTACGCCCTGTGGTTACTACACATAAACATAATGCATAATATCATTTGGTACAATATCGTTTCGAACAAAAGTTCCATTTGTTATTCCTAGTAGGCAGGCCGATTAGTAAGCATTATTCTTTATGGTTCAATTATTATGTGATTTTGAAACGGTAAAGAGATTTGAATGGAATAAATTAGCCGGTGTTTTATTGTAGTAGGTACATTAAACTTGCGTCGATTTATCAACATCAGGCTTTACCTGATGTTACAAGTGAAACAATTACGCTGTGAAAATGTGGTAGATAATTGTGGTAACAATGTTATTTTAAATTATTTGCGAATGAAATATTTAAGAGCTATAAAATATTATATGCAAAGTATAAAATATTATTTTGACTATTATAAGGAGATAAATTTATTATTTTATTGCTATATAAAACAGTAAATTAGCACTTTATTTGAGGAATACCGAAATGATATAACTTTAAAAAGCCTGGCCTGCTGTTAAACATTTTATAACCTCAGAGGTGCAGTGTAAGTGTAGTGTAAGTGTGTAAGAATATATATTTAGTTACACTTCTATTTAGAGGTTTTAAAGGCGTTTTTGTGGGCGATAGGCTGACCCGCTGTCACTACAATAGTCTCTCTCTATCTTTATAATACCTCCAAATTTGTCAAACGTGACATCAGATGGTCTTGTAACCTCTGGTGTTCTGGCTACCCCATAAGGGATACAGGCGTGACGTTATGTATGTATGTATGTACTTCTATCTCAGCCAAGTGTTTTTTTTACTATTTAAAGTCGGCGTTAGTTAGTCTACCCATTGTGGAAAAGCGTATTGTAGAAGGCGACTGATCAAAGCGGTCCAAGTAGGGTGGCACAAGAGTTCTACCGATTTGATGTATAATTTACCGCCAAGTTTATATTTAGCCTCATCGTTACTTACCATCAGGTGAGGTGAAGGTGTAAATATGCAGCTTTAAACAAATTTGCGAAATTAAGATCTAATGAAATTCTGTCTAATTATACAAATAACATTAAATGTGTAAGTGCTTCACGTAACACAACCTATACTTTTATTATCTACTTCAATTAAAAACATATTAAAATAAAACCGATAAGTAAAAGTCTTTCTTCAATACTTAGGTAATTAAGATAAGGAAATTTTTTAAAACTCGTTTTCGATGTTTTACATATTAAGCGTAATGATAACTTTGTCAACTGATTAAATGAATGAAAATTCGCGATGTTAGCACCTGAAAGGGCAGTGACCTCTCTCAAATGTCAGGTGTTGCTTTGCATTCGTTAACAATGACTCATAAGGTCTCCAGTATCGACAAGGAATTTTAAAGAAATTTAAGCTTTATTACGTCTACATAGAGTTGGATGAAAGTTGAGATAATAGTAATGGACGTTGCATGTTTTATCGCATGGTTTATGGCTTTTACTTGCGTATTTAGTATAAAAAATAAATGTTTTTTTGTGTAGGTGTGTTCCTATATCTGTCACGCGTTTATCATATTTCGATGATTTTGTATTTGGAAGTGGTTTTCAACTGTTTTTATTAACATTTGGGTAACATTTAAATGTCCTATATGCTAATAGAAAAACTTTTAGCATCACAAGCTTTTTTAAAATATTCGTTGGTTCTGTACAAATCAAAGTTATGAATAAATAAACTTTTTGATAGGTTATTTGAATATTTTTGAATGCATAAGTATAAAAGCGAGTAGGAGTATTTAGATATGGTCATTTACGGACGTATTCTTCATAATTTTTACAAATGGACTTCATTCTTAGGTAATATAAAATTTTAAAGTCAGAGTAGAGTGGGTAGGTATATTGATTTAGCTGGGGATCATATACAGGTGATCTCGTGGGTGAGTATAGAAAGGGTTCTATCATAAAATAATAATATTTTCGGACCTTTTACAAAACGAGTAAATCTGCTGTTCTAAGCTACGCATAAACCTACATAAGCATAAAGTTTTCTTAACTAGCTTGGGACTGGGAGTTAACTAGGATATATCCTGCTGCTAAGCTAAGTGTTCTCTACATAATTTAACTTAGAACAACTTACCAATTCTGTACCTACTTCCTTTTGTACCTACTACTTTACGAAATCATAACAAAATTTATAATCTTGGAAACTCAAGCTTATTGTTTCCTACAAGTTTATTTTCCATCAAATAAATCAATACTTACATAAAAATGACATATATCTTCAGATATTACAGATGCTGTCGTAATTGAAGATGCAATTATGTATGAACCCGTTATTCAACTACTACGCCAGAGGGCGCCACGCTGCGCCTAAAACATTTTTGATAATCCCTTTTCATTTTAACATGTTAAACAAAACCAAAATAACGCGGCTGCCTCAATATTTCTCCAACAGTCTGCCCGAAACCATAAAATTGATCTATAGATCCACTTCCATATGAGTTACTGCTTCTAAGTTATTAATAATACCGCCGCACATCCCAAATGACCTATTTATTACTTATTAATATAATTATTACATTATTTATTGTGTTCTGTAATGGGTTTACGTTTGTATTCTCGTCAACATCTTTTGAAGAAGAAGAACATTTTCATTTTATAGACAAAATGTGTAATATCTGACAAGGTTATTATAATCTGTGGGGCTTGTGAACAATACTGGCAGTATTTTATGTGCAAAAAAAGAAAATAAAGAAAAATAATTTTCTTTTGCGCTTAGAACTTAGAACTTTTGTGCCAGTCTGTAGTTCAGCGATTAAAATGGGAACTCTTTTTTTTAAATATGTAATGATTCTTGAAATGTTTTGTTTTTTTTATTGTGTACTAGCTGCTGCCCGCGACTTCGTCTGCGTGAACGCTATGCAGCACCAAACGCACCTACGATTATAACACTGCTAGCGTGATAATATGTAGCCTATATGTTGACCCGACTTCTTAACTATCTTCATGCCAAATTTGAAGTAAATCCATGCAGTACTTTTTGAGTTTATCCCGGAAAGACAAACAGACAAACAGACAAAAATTCTAAAAACTATATTTTTTGTTTCTGTTTCGATTGTAGATCATACCCCAAGTATTCTTTTAAAAAAATATTCAATGTACAGTTTTGACTTTCCTACCATTTTATTATATGTATAGATTCATTGAGCAGTGCATAATTGGTATAATAAGTTCCTAGACAATAATTTAGTACTTAGCAATGTTTTCTTGCAATTTCTTAATTTTTTTTTTATTTAAACCGGATTCCGTCTCCAATGAAGCTTACTCTACATAAAATGTTCGAAAATGTATTGTAAAATAAATGCAAAAATGTTATTTCTTTGAACTTATCTCTAAGTGCTCTTAAACCGAGGTTTAAGTTAGGAATTTGCTTTAGTAGTTTCTAACTCGTAGTAAGCTAGTGAATATCTTACTTACAAGAATGTCGAGAACTGCACATTTACTATAGATATTGGAAGTTCGTTCGGTGAACTAGTTGTGTAGTATGTAGATTTAATCAAGACGTTCCTGTAGATAGAATAATGAACTACACATATGGAATACAGAGCCATCTAGCGGCATGTGCACGTAGCTTGTGTATCAAAGGAATAACAGATAATTATAATCAAGCAGCAAATAGCAGTATTATAAACGTGAAATGTTGTGAAGATGATCCATGTGGATGAGCAATTTCGCAGGTTATAACTTATTGTTATAGCGTTTTTGTAATTGAAAGATCAGCGCTGGTAGAATATACCTGCAGCATATTTCTGCAGTCAAAAATTTCTTGCATAGAATTATTTAGAATTAATTATTTGTTCACATTAGTTTTAAGTCAATTATTTCTTTCTGTTGATACTCAATGCAGTAAAAATTAAAAAGCATTGTAAAGCTCGACTCGCACAGACCGGGCTTAAACAGTTTTTACTATGCCTACAACCTCCTTCCAATAAGGAAAAAAAATCCTGGCTGAAAATAACTCTACGCACGTCCATTTAAAAAAATGTATTCCAACCTCCGCGCCACTCAATCGGTTGCGAAATAGCGATTGCCTCGTAAAACCAAAAAAAAAAAGTATTAAAACAACATTTTTTTTCGTGCATCTACCGCGTATTTCGATGCTCCGACAGAATGCGTGGCATAGCTTTTCGTTTTGCTTCGTGTACCGAGTTGTATTGGTTTCGAAATTTAAAACAAAGCTGTCAAGAGCGAGACTTTTACTGGCACTTCGCTGGTTTTTCTTTATTTTGGTTTAGCTTAAATTGTGACTACATAGAGGTAGGGTATTTACACCTGTAAGTTAAGAAAAAAGTTGAGTAACTAAGTAGGTAGTGATGTATCGACGACATAAGCATTTATTCTGATACATTTATTCCGATACTAACTAAACCTTCGTGTTACTTTTTTAACATGAACACGTATTTTTGATCTGCGATAACGTCCTCTATTGGACGAAAATCTTAAACAGAAGGCATGTTTTCTATCACAGTTACCTACTATCCAAGATAAAGAAAATTTGAGAAAGTTTTCCTAAGCGTATAACAAGCACATTGCTCATGGATAAGTCCGTTTTTCCGTACTGATAATCGATTAGCAGAACCCTAAAAACCAATTTCGGAATTCACATAACGTTTTGCCAATACGACCGTTGGCAAGTCTGAAAATTCCTTTCAGAAGTCATATTCGCTCATCAATCTTTACGAATTTGCTTTTTTAAATGTGTGTAAACAAAAAAATAAATATTTTATTCCATTTTCAAAATTGGAAACAATATTTTAATTGTTATATTTGTCAAACTGCGGACTTACCAAACTTACAAAAAGAACATTCGAAATTTGAGCGTGTTCTTTTTGAATTGGGAATACAAACAGACGAAGGTATAATAAATAAGTTGGTATAGAAAATGTAATGAAAACTTTCTTACTTTATGTGAAACTATAGTTTTAACTTTAGGTAAACTTAAAATTATACCTACATTCAATAAAAAATTTAAACAAGGCTACTGCATACAAATATAAAAGCATTAAGTATACATCTGGATTTTGGTTGTCATGGCAACGCTTATATATTGTGTTTTCAAGCTAAGGTTGAGAAGTAACATTTAATATTGAAATGACCTACGGTAACGTATTTCTATCCTATTTTAGAAAATCATAAACAAATTTAATACTGATGTTTATAAAATATGATGTATATTTGCCGACATTTACATGCCTACGGACCAGATCCCAATAACAATAAAATGCCTCCACGCAACCGCCCGAAGCGACCGCAGTCGCAAACTACGATTATTCCATTCCTTGTATATTCGCGAACATGTTGAGTTCGTAGACTGGATGTGGATTTGAATGTTTCAATTTTGAAAATAGAACAGTTGGGACGAAGCTCTAATTCTAAAGTTTAAAAAGTTGTGTTAACTTTTTAATTTCTATATTTAAAATTTTGGTTCGAAAATAAAGTTTCGATGCTACCTTTTTTAAAAGTTAAATTACAAACTTTATCCGAAAAGGTACGTAGTGAAGAAATGACAATAATATATTTTGTTTTAATTAGTAAATCACATAAATAAATATCATAAAGTCTTTGCTTGTTTCTCCCATCAGAGGCGCCTTTACTTCAAAGATTGAAACGAACGCTTTTTAAGCTGCAAACTTTTAATAAAACAAGTTTTTACTTCAGTCGCTTACAGTATTTTTAAGAAAGTAAAAAGAACTCTTTCGAAATTATTCTAAAAAGTTTCGTTAAGTTCCGTACGGCCAGTACTGTTTTTGAAAATACATTAACTACTATTTTTTTTTCTAAATGCCACGGAAATAAATCCCGTTTTATGAAAGCTTACTGAAAATTGTCAGTTCTCTATTATGAAAAACAACATATCATGCCCAAGTCATGATCAAAGCTTAATTAACTATTCCTAATACCACTTTATAGTAGGTATGTTTCAGAAAAATAAACGGAACCTTTTAAAATTGCTCTTAAAAAGTATTTTCATGCGGCCAGTTCTTCATTTGAAAAAGGATTTTTTTTTTTATGACACAGATACTAAATGCCAATTGCTCCAAACGCCCTCGCGCTGCAAATCTGCCATCCTTGACACATCACGTACGATGCACTATTTCGTACACGTCCGCGATTCAGTATTCAGAAGCTGTCGCTCCAATTTACTTATCTCCGAAAGCAGGACTTACAGTCATGTTCCCGAGCAAGTAACTTGGTAGATGGCTGGTCCATTAGAAGCAATAATTGGCCTGCAAGTTTACTTTGGACGGCTGCATGTCGTAAAGCACTAGGCGTTAATTTGTGTAAGACAGTGACAGTGACACGAATCGTAGGTTAGGAAGGAAAGGTAATTGCGTATGCGTACTAGATGATTAACTGTTGGCTAGCTATCAATCTTAAAGCAGTGAAATTGTTGATTAAGAATTGTTTTATTGGAAAAAGCGATTTTAGAACGTAGATTTTAGGCCCGAGATTTTATAAAGAAGTGTGACGAAATTCCCTTCCAACGAAGCTATGGCATTATTAAAGATTAAAATAGATAATGGGGTATTATGTGCTCACAAAGGATTATAGTCAAGCTGATAAAACAAAGTTCTACGCTACACTTAACGGTGGACTCCCCGCCTTAAATCAAATAAAACAAAGTGCTCATGAAATTTGCACTTTACAGCTTTATAACAGAGTCCAAATCAAATTTTCCAATGTATTTGCATTGTACATTTCGGATGATTTAAATTTTTTGCATGATCAGTGATGGCATTTCAGAACGTACAGATGCACTTATGCTATTTTTGGGATACATTCGATTGCATGCGTGTATTGTGTTGTATACCTACAAGCTATCGTATTGGGTATACATCCTACAATGTTCAGAGACAAGTACTTTCGACATGGAAGTCCCGGAGCTGTGATTACTAAGGTTATCCGGTTTTTCTATCTGGACCACAGCAAAGCCTTTGACGATGCAAATAGGTAAGTTAACAAGTGTTTATATCCTAACGCCAGAAGGTATAGACAAGGTAAATAATTGTAACCTAGGCACATAACTTACTTTCGTCATGAAGAAAATCAATCACATCAAAATACGACATGCAAAATGATTTTTAAACATAAGATTACGAGAAATGTGTTCACATTGAATAATTTTCGATTAAAGTAAAAATCACATTAAGATAGAATAAATAGCTTTACTTCTAACTATTCATAAAACGCTAAGCGTTCCTTAACTGCTTTGAGGTTAGGTACTTCGACGGCACTTAGCAAGATCAATTTGACAGTCTCGTATAACGCCGTCCATCGACTGATCAAAGCGGTAGCAAATAAACACATTGTCCCGTGAGGCTGCTCGGTATGAACAGGAGTAAGTTGAACCATAAATTGATATAATGGTTGAGATATTAGTTACCTATTGATAGTTAAGGATTCGAGAAAATATAACAAAATATTGTCTTGAGTAGTAAAAAAAAGTCAGTACCAAAACCAAGCACCAAAACTTTTATTTAAAATGCATTATTTAGTTGAATGCGATAAAATTAGAGATAAATCAGGGACCCATGATAAAACCAATATTTAGAAACATTAAGGTTAATTTTGACTGTTAAATTAAAAAAAGAGAGGTATTGGAGATACCACAATACTACAATAATTCTAGTAAAATCAAGAGTGAACCCATCGAGGCTTTTTAGTTGAATTCAATGTACTAAATCATCATGTCGTCTCTAGCAAATAAGAAAATAGCACAATTTTTATTATCTGATCACAATTCTAGTCGTTTTTTTATGGAATCGAATAATGTGTTTATTATTCAAACACTAAAACAATAGCTGGATGAAAATATTGTGCTTGGAGTGTTGCCAGCTCCCTCGCCCTCGCTTAATAAATGATTTGCTTTTATGCTGAAGTTTCATATAAAACACGTCGTATTATCATACATTCATTATCACGGAAAAGCTCGTTCTTAGGAAAAATATAACTCGTACATCTAGTATATGAATATAACTAGTATATAATATAAATAGTCTGGGGATATCTTGATAAGATATAGCCTGTGTCATTCCTATATAATTTAGCCATAAAATGTTCAAAGTTATTTTTTAATCGGTATTTTTTTTTTTAGGTGTATGCAATATGTGTATGTGTATGTATTATTAGAATGTTTATGTATTTTTGATATATAGGTATGTCTGTGTAATTATTTGTATGAAGTCTATTTTATAGCCCGTGTACCAACCAACGTCCATCCTAATTCTCCACTACCTAATCCTGTCAAGACTCGGTTGCCTGGAAGATATCGCTCTACAGCGATAAGGCCGCCTCTGTGCCAATATGAAATTAAAATGAACCTTTTTCTTTACTTTATTTGTATGCTGTTGGTGCACAATAAAGAGTTTATTATTATTATTATGAGTAAAGACAACAATCAGATACTTAGAAATATCTTATTACAAGCACCAAGTGAAGAGGTACTTCATGGGGTGAAACGTCATGGATTTCCATCAGATCTAAGACAAACTACAGCCTAGGGTTTATAGGTCATTTGAGCTCATATGCAAACTGAGAACCAGCCCTACAGATCTACCTGCAATTGTCGATGTACAGTCCGACAAGGCTTTTTTGGCCCTTGGATGATGACGTCAGAGGGCCCGAGGGGCGTGAAGGTGAAATAAGGGTTACCATTACTGTATAATTTCCCTCGTCTCAGGCAAAATGTGAATGCATAAACTTTAAGTTTTTTCATGATTAAAAACAGAAATTTGTTCATTTTGTGTACTACAAAAAGGCAAGTCACGTAAACTTTGAGAAAAACGTTAGGTAGTGTTACAAAAACACAGGGTTGAAGATATAAATAGAAGATTAAGCAAGAAATATAAAAATAGAGTAACACGAAAATAATATCATGTTTGAATGATAAATTGTCTTCCTCTTCATCCTCGTCACCACTACTTTCTTTATTATGTACCTACCCGTATCTAGAAATGCTCGTATTTTGAAAAATTAATCTGTTTTTTCTTTCTTCACTTTTCATACAGTGCTTCTAAAGAGACATTCTCCTGAAATCATAATTTTTATTGAAATTTAAAAAATTAAATAAATTATATTTGTAAGAGTATTTTTCAAAGTATGACAACATTATGACGTCACAAGTATGTAAACATTGCAGAGGCAACTTGCTTCTTTACTCTTAAAATGGGATTTATTGAGACGTTAAATTGTTTTTCTTTCTGAAAACTACTTCTTTAATTTTATAACTACAATATGTAAGCCCACATTTTGTAAATTTTGGTGTACCTATTTCATATCTTATTATTGAATATAACAGTATATTAACAAATATGAGCGGTAAAAGTCATGAAGTGACATTTTATTCCAATTTTTGCCACGCGCCAAAAGATCCTTGTCGGACTATACCTTAAATATTTTAATTTAACAAATTAAGATAATGAAGAAAATAAAAAAAAACATACCTGGCTTTAGTACAGTATCTATGATACCACAAGTCCGTGACGCCTATTTTCAGGTGGAGCCATACTAAACTGTGAGAGGTTGATGTTATACAAATATTCACAATAAATAAAGCCTTATTTATTAAATACTTTTTCAACACACTTGCTCATAAAGTGAGCGTTATTCTATTGAATTTAGAACTATAAACTGGGCTATAAGTCACGCGTGCATAATATATTATACCCTAGTGCATAATATAATGAATCCTACAAAGTTGAATTGTACCTTTGTGCAAATTACATGCGAGTAAACAGAGCATATTTTATTGGTCCGGGTTATACATTAAATACTTTCAGAAACAACAAAGAGGTTTTATACCACATCAAAACCATATACATTTTTAAATGTTTGCGCCTTATATTAGTAAAACAAATTTGTATATCAAACAAATTATTCACAATTTACAATAATTTGTTATAAAATATTAAAATATTTGCATTTACCACTCCAAATTAAACATTTTCACTTAAAATAGGCTGTATATGCTATACAGACATTGACACATTTGGCGGAAAAAAAAACGTACGCGCATGCGCGAGGTTCGGCGCCATTTTTCAATCACAATTCACAGCTTTGTTATCAAATGTGTTTGTTATTTTATGACCACGTATGTCTATCTTTTACTCACAAGTGTGTTGAAAAACGTCGTATGTAACTCGTGACCGTTGCTAATTACAGTCTCGGCTCATTATTAAGCCCTCGCCTGCGGCTCGGGCTCAAATCACAGCCTCGACTGTAATT
The DNA here is from genome assembly GCA_944452665.1 of Stenoptilia bipunctidactyla. Classification (NCBI taxonomy): domain Eukaryota; kingdom Metazoa; phylum Arthropoda; class Insecta; order Lepidoptera; family Pterophoridae; genus Stenoptilia; species Stenoptilia bipunctidactyla. The sequence goes on along the minus strand of OX101740.1, from coordinate 22,172,814 downwards.
AGCAACTTCGCTCACTTGTTAGGTACATAATATACTATTCTAATTCAATAGGTTCTATTTTTTGTTATCTATTTCTTATGATATGAGTTTCGTAATATTATATGTCAAATTGATTAATGCAATGAGTATAAACCACTGGAATGACAAATTTCGACTATAAATATTAAGAGTAGATACCTATAAAACTTTAAAACCGTTCCCGAGAAACCGTTTTAATTTATTTTTAAAAAAGTTTCATAATTAGAACGCAGTCTACATCTGTTTTGAAACGAGCACGCGCTCCTAATTCCTATAGAAATATGTCATGGTTATAAAAATATGTTGTACTAATAACTCTTGCATAGAAAAATTATTGACTCGAATTATATATTACACTGTGATGTATGCCTAGATAATGATAGTCTTTTATTACTCTCCTGTAGGTGTGCTTGTTCTGGTATACGATTATGACATTTGTTGATATGCAGATAAGGGTTAATTTTATTTATGATTATGAGGATAGGGAGGAATGATAAATGGACAGACAGCTCGTTAGAAGATAAAAATGAGTGTAATAAAGTTTAAGGCTGATTTGAGTTAGGATTACTTACCTAATCGTTTTTTTTTATTGTGGAAGGGTTGAATTTAAATTTTGAAACCTATTTATACATTTTGTTGACTAATAATAGGTTAAAGTAAAAATTCTCAATCGACTAAATATTTAAAATTTTAAATATTTACATTAGATAAATATTTAAAATTTTAAAACTCCGCCGATGCCGCGCCGCGCCGGTCCCAAGCTCGGATGAAAAAGGAGGAGGGTTGGTCTAGATGTGACCTACCCAGCCGTAAAACGGTTAGCGCCGAACAACGAAAAGGAACTAAATCTCTTTAAAAAGAGTGGTGCAGAAGGCAACGGGAAACCACTGCACTGTACTTCACTAGTCTGTCAGCATTGACATAACAAACATGAAAAGTCCAATAGAAATGGCCCCGAGTCCCCGGCGTCCCTTTGATGGGACAGCGGTGCGAAGAATCTCCGGGAGGAACACACGTAAAACTTTAAAAATAGGAACTTGGAATGTCCGGAGCCTCAAGAGCCCTGAAAAAGCCCTTAATGTTGCATTATGTATGGAAATGACGCGCCTAAACATAGATGTAATGGGTCTTAGTGAAGTGAAATAGAGAAATAATGGATTTGAAAAGTGGATACGGATCACACATTATACTACTCTGGATCCAGTGAATCTTTCAGCAAATATCGTGTAGAGGTCATGATTAACAGCAGCAACATAAAAGACCCTGTCATCTTTATAACTTTATCAAAGCGTGCTATGATGCTGCAGATACACACAAAACCGTGGAAAATTAATATTATTGCAACTTTATGCTCTAACTACTGACGGTTCTGATCAGGAAGTGGAGGAATTCTATCACGAAGCAGAACAACTTTTAAGCTATACAAAGTGACATGGAGTCACAATAGTAATGGGGGATATGAATGCAAAATTGGGCCACGGAGAAGTTGATGGCGTGGTCGGAAAATACGGTCTATAAGAAAGAAATGAGAGAGGGGATGTAGAGGGGGAGAAAATTAACCTGTACTCATAAACGCAACGTTCCAACTACCAGCTCGAAAACTCTATACCTGGACACATCTTCGGCACACTCCAGAACGTATAATCCGGTCGACTAATCAGATCGACTATCTCATGATCAACAGCCGTTTCAAAAATTGCATCAAGTCCACTTAAACATACCATGGAGCTTATTTAAGAACTGACCATAATACTGTAGTTGCTTGTCTCTCAATAACCCTAAAGAAGATCCAGAAAAAATACGCCAAGCGTGTAGATACACAAAAACTTAACAGACTACACGGGGGAACCAGGTGTATACCTAATCTAGAAGGTATAAAAAATAAACGATAACATCGCCTCAGCGTTTCTCCACAGATGTTTTATGCTATAGTTACCTACGGTGATGATATACAGTTAAGACTTCAGAATACAATAAAAATCCAAAACTACTAATAAAAACATAAAACTTTATTAACCCTCCACTGCCCGCTGTCAACGTCGTGTCAACTCGACAACTTATGAAGTGTCAGTTCGTTCCGAAATTGATAGTCTGTGGGCGGAAGCTCGCGTTGGGCCCAATCTTCGACAATGTTGATTTATTAGACCGTGCCAGACTTTAGCCTGTTTTATTGACGCGCCTGCGATGAGTGGCGTCCGGGGCTCGAAGTGAGGAATTGCGGGATCATAGGGATAAAGATATTTGCACGATTTACATTGTAAGTTAAACGAGCGAGTTTTGCATTTACTAGTATGGAAGTTGTATGGATTTTTTATAAATATAAGATTTTTGTAGTATAAGCTTGGTTAACTCAATTCATAATGATTTTTTTTATAAGAAAATTTGGACCAGACATGATGAGTTAATAAATATTCTAATATGATGGCGTCATTTCATGCTAGTATGTACTATGTTTAAGGCTGCAAACTGGACGGCAGCGGGCAGCGGCGCGGGCTGCGATATCCGCGATACGATAGAAAGTATTGTTTGTATGAAACCGCGACAAATCGCTTGAGCGCCCGCTGGCGCTGCTATCCAGTTCGGAGCCTGATGTTTAATTTAAAACGTACTAGCTGGGACTCGAACTCTCATCGAACCAATACTCTGTGTAGCTTATCACATTATAATGTGAAGAAATCGAAACCGCAACCAGCACTGGCGACCAAAGACAGATAGTATTACCCCGGTGGCGCCATACAAGTTGTTTATCAACTATATTAACTATATTACCTTAGAAAAAATAGCACAGTGTAAAACGACATCTAAATAAAAAATTAGTTTGTAAAGTTTGTTGATCTGGCTTAGTAGTATTATGAATTATGTGTGAAATTTATTTTTTCATGTGTCTGCTTCGTTTTTAGATTTCTAAATGAATATTGATTTTTTAACATCTCATAATATTTTGCACACTTTAATGTTATTTAGAAAGTCATACTTGACATTCTATTATATTAACTTTGTATATTATATTTTTTGCACGCCGACCTTGCAGCAACAAGCCAGACATTAAAATACCACTAAGTTCTATCGTAAAGCTTATACTACAAGCAATTTAAAATAACTCCATATATGTAGTATTGTCTCTCCATATATGTTTCAAAGACTACATTCAATCCAGTACCTCTTTAATGAGTAAAACTAAGCCTAAGTTGCAATACTCAAATGACCGTTACTTCACTTTCCAAAACCAACTGCTTTTTTCGAGTATTTTTTTCCCACAATCGTTACCTCATTGACAGATAGCATATATACCTACAGGTCAATGGAACGTCAAATATTGACAGTTGGTGTTACACGCACACAAGTACATGTCAATATTGGACCAGCGAATGAGATTGCAGTGTTTCAATGTTGTATTATACCGTCCAATTACTGGGACGTTATTTCAGTATTTTTATTGGATAGTATTTGTTCTTACTTGGGTTGATTTTAATGATAATAATAACTTTTTAATGTATTATATTTATATCTTGATATATGTGGCTTGAACAGTTTGGTAGGTTTAAGAAGTTACGGTGCATTTTGATATGTAAGACAGTTAAAAGCTATTTGTTGTTTTATTTAGAAACTATGTATCTTATAGTCTATCTAAAGTTATAAGCAGTCTAGTAAAAGACATGGCAGTTAAAAAACTACTTTAATAAATAAATATAATAATTAATACTGGTAAATTTAATATTATTTATGTTATAACTGTAATAATGTAAATATTCGACTTCTTATTTTAAAAATATATAACACACAAACTTACGATACTTGATCGCTTTTTCCTCGAACAGTAACTTTATGTATAAACTGCGTGGGTCTTCCCCCTTATTTTAAATCTAAGTGACTTTCTCATATATTCCTCTCATTATGATAATTTCAAATAAAATCAACTATAACAATACATTTCTTCAAACAATGTATAAAGTAACTATTTAATCAGGTTTAAATTAAAAGCAGCCCTTCTCAATACAGAGCAATTAAGACACTCATATGTCACGTATTACTGAAAATACACCACTCCTTGTTTGTTCTAAGCAATGAACAAACTTTTTTGGCTGACCAAACGATAGTAAGTTCAATAACCGTTGAGTAAATATGTAAATATTGGGGACTCCGAGACCCGCGCGGTCGGGATCGGGAGGGTTAAGGTGGAGTAATATGAAGTATTGCGTTTTGCAGTCGTATCTTTTATGTAATTAGACATCTATCTATACTAATATAATACTGGTCATAAGATTGTTAGTTTTTTTTTGTAGGAGTATGTGGTAGGAGCATAAAAAGTACCTACCTAGATTAAAAAAAGAAATAAAGAAAAGTTTTTACTGTTTATCGTATGAAATGAATTACATTTTCTACAAGTATCGTAAAATAAAGATATATTTCGTAATAAAATCCGTTTAAAAGTCATGAATTAAAAATATACTTCCATTTGATATCCTCACTCTTTAAAAAAGTGTTCATTTTTACGGGAAGTTAAACAGTTTACTTATCTTTTTTATACTTACAAAACTGATTGAATTAAAAAAAGAACTTTCAAATAATTGATACCATTTTTCTTTCAAATATTGTTTTCTAAATTATTATTTTGAGAATAGTAATATTACGTTTGAAAGTTTCCGTAACCTTACCCCTATAGGGGGTAATGGGAGCGGACAAGGGCGCTAAACATTTTCCGAAGGGGTCACCCCTCATATTTGGGGAATTAGATTAGAAGCGGAAGCGAATTTGCGGGTTAAATGTTTCAAACAACTTGTTTCAAACAGATTGCTTCGTAATATCACTGTTGGAGCTGTATATTTCGTAATTATGCTTGCAGCGGGTGAACAAATGTTTTTAAAGGTGAGAAGCGATCGTTCATAAATAAATCTATATCTAGGTACTAATAAAAGCTTAAGAGTTTGTTTTTTTAAAAGTACTAATTTCGGAAACATTTCGGATTTTCTTTTTGCATTTTGAATTGGAATAGTAATTTTCAAATGGAATCTTTTTAATTTCTGGAAAACATTCAACTGGAAATAAGATCGATCGATGCAAAAATATTTAACATATCCGAACTTCACGGACAAACAAATATAACGTAGATATTACTGGCAATAGAAAAAAAAAGTTTCAAAACCTAACGTCAAAATGCTTTTCACTTGACCACAAAAGGAATCCATTGGTTGTAAATAAAACACTACAGCGCATTAAACTTCAATATTGCTGCACACCTGTTTTGGGGCGAACTTTTCTCATTTCTGCCCTGTCAACGGTTTTTTTTTTTTTTTTTTTATTCATTTATTAATTAGGGAGTTATTTCACGTAGGAAACGTCACCCCCATTATTGTATACCATAAATTAAACCTAGTTTACAAATATTCTTATAACTAATTAGCGCGAAGTTTGATACAAAAAATAAATAATTTATATAGTGACCTGGCCTTATCCGATAAAGGATGGGCCAAGACACTGGTATAAAAACCCAAATTACAATTCCTCTCACCAAAGATGTGGCGTCTCTGAGACTCAACGCGACTACACTCCACCAAAATGTGATAAACGTCCTCAACAGACCCACATACTGCACAATTGGGGGAATCAACTTTGCGCATCATGAAACCAAAGCTGTTTAGCGGTACATGTCCAGATCGGAGTCTCAGAAACGTCACAACCTCCTGTCTACTAGTTTGACCCACGCTGAACCAAGGTGCAAGGGGCAGAGAAGGCTGAATGGTTTTATACCAAATACCTTTTGTTAAGGATCTTTCGTCAAAATAGTTTGACCATGCTTTTAAACATAAATTCCTTACTGTAGGAAGGAGCTCTGAATAAAATGGTAAGGTTTGATAATATGATCCATCAGATCCTGCCTCGTTAGCCAGTTGATCTGCTGCCTCATTGCCGTCAAGTCCAACGTGAGATGGAACCCATTGGAGTACAATTTGCTTATTAGAGAGAACTAAACTATTGATAAATCTAATTATACTATATGCCAACGGAAGCCCCCTAAATGTCGGAGAAGTACACTGCAACAAGTGAAGGAGAGCGCTTTTGGAGTCTGAGAAAATAACAAACCTATCACTGTTGATGCATTCTATATAAGACAGAGCTTCTGATATGGCAATTAACTCTAAATGCATGATGGAAATTTTGTTACAATCAACTAGGAATTTTAATGAAGCTCCCGCTTGAGGATCTATGAATGCAGCTCCAGAACCATTGCTTTGACGGGAACCATCAGTATATATTGAGTAAAAGTCAGAGTAAAGATTATTAATTGCATTACAACAAAGAGTTTTTAAATTGTATGGGTGATAACATCTTTTAGGTTTATTAATAACGTCTAAAGAAGTCCTAATAATGCAGGTTAAATCCATACTGCTGACCCAAGTGTTCATATCGAAGATATGTAATTTGTCACTGCAATAAATTTTCTCTTGCTTCAGTGTATCATGTGTAAGAACGAGCAGTGGTATTTTCTTACGGCGCCAATAATTTCTTTTACATAACTCTGATAATGTTTCTAGATTATTAATTATAGGGAATTTGTGGCCTCGGGATTTCAAATAAAATTTACTGGCTAAAAATTTACGTCGCACAAATAAAGGTGGCAAAAGAAGTTCTGTTTCCATAGCGTGAATTGGCGTGCTTTTGATGAATCCACCAATTATTCGTAAAAAAACATTTTGAAGTCTATCGAGTTTACTCAAGTGACTATTGGCGCTACTATCGTATAGAAAACTGGCATAGTCTATCCGGCTGCGTACAAGAGATATATATAGCCTCCTAAGATGTATAGGGTGGACACCCCAGCCAGATCCAACTAACACTTTAAAAATATTCACAAATTTTACAGTTCTATCATAGACCTCATTGACGTGTTTCTTCCATCTGAGACCTTTATCAAACCATAGCCCCAGGTACCGCACTGTATCTACTAGTTGCAAAGGTGCTCCGTTTAATTTTACTTCAACGGATTCGCTACGATAGTTCCTTGTAAATAAACAAACTTTACTTTTAGCCACGGATATGTCCAACCCAATTTCAGATAACATGTAATTAATTACATCGAGAGCCGACTGTATTTTGATTTGTGCCTCTCTCACATCTTTACATTGCACGTATATGGCAAAGTCGTCTGCGTACTGCGATATAAAAATATCGTTTTGAAGGCGTTTGCAAATGTGTGCTGTAACAATATTAAAGAGAAGAGGTGATAGAGGATCGCCCTGTGCTAGGCCACGACATGTCATCCTACTTTCAATGTTGTCATGTATTTTTATTTTAAGGACTCTTTCATGAAGGAAGTTCCACAAGTAATTACAAATTTGTGGCCCTACCTGTAATTTATCCAAAACCTGGATTAAGGAGACATTATTAATGTTGTTGTACGCACCATTGATATCTAGAAAGCAACCCAACGTATAATAACCTTTAGTAAACCCTGTTTGAATCAAAGATGTTAGGCAACTTAAACTATCAAAACATGATCTTCTTTTACGGAACCCTACCATATGATCAGAAAAAACGTTATTTTTTTCAACAAACCATTCCAAGCGCTTGTAAATAATATAATGGAAGATTTTACATAAACAAGAAATTAGTGAGATCGGTCTTAGAGAGGAAATATCATTCACGTCACGTCCAGGCTTAGGGATTGGCACAATAACAATGACGCGCCATTGAGAGGGAGCAAAACCATGATTATAAAACTTATTGAAAAGGCTCAAGAGTACCCGTTTGCCAACCTCTGGCAGTTTCTTAATCATTGAGTAGGAAATATCATCATATCCAGGAGATGTATCCTTTGATTTAATACATTTTTCTAGCTCCTGGATAGAGATTTCGCGTTCTAAAGTGGAGTTTGTGTGGCGAATAGTCGGACCAGAGGGTGTAACATAGTCTGGCGTGAGTGATCGTAACAGCTGTTGTGTTACCTGTGGGTCTGCGTAACTCGGTGTATTATTATAACCCTTCAACCATTTCATTTTACGCCAAAGATCAGCAGAAGTTGTTGATTCATCTACAGAAGAACAGTAGTTGTGCCAATAGCTATCCTTAGCCTGACGGATTAGATTCTGGGCTGATTTAACTGTAATCCCATCGAAAATATTTTATCGATCTATTGTCCATCTAGAGTTAATACCACGCAACGAGATTGGGATAGCCTTTTTTCTCTTTTTTCCACCAAAACATTAATTTTAGGCGATTTTAACGCTCATCATGTCAGCTGGTCGTACAAAACTGATCATAGAGGTAGTCTTTTACATAACTCTGCTATAAACAGTAATTATATATTTTTAAATGACGGTTCTCCCACCCGAGTTCGTTTAGTAAATAACCATTTACAACAGTCTTCCCCCGACGTTTCCTTTGTATCGGCAGATATTAATTTAACCTTTAATTGGACCGTTTTGAATGAAAATCTAGGCAGCGATCACTTAATTATTAAAATATCAAATTCATTCTCAGCGCAAACCCCTCCCGTTATTAAAAGGAACTTCTGTAATGCGGATTGGCATTCATATTCTAATTATATAGACCAAAAACTAAGTAGCACTACCTTACCAAATGACCTACAGCTAGCTTACGATATATTTATGGACATTCTTAACGAGGCCGCCAATAAGTACATACCTTTGTTTAAAATTAATCAGAACCCTACATCAACATTTACTCCCAAACCTTATTGGTCGCCAAGTCTTTCACAGGCCGTGGCACAGAGACGGCTAGCGTTAAAAACATTCAGACGTAACCCAACCCCTCAAAACCTTGTAACTCTAAAGGACCTGTCAACGGTGACAGCTCGATATTTTGACGAAACGATACTTTAGTATTCATAAATTCGTGAAATAAACATTATGTGTTTTCATTGTTAAATGGATTTATGTTATGCTAATGAAATACTTATGTAAATACTTAACTTTGCCCTTTATGTAAATGAACTTTATACTTAAGTTAACAGTAAGTTCTACATTAGTTTTGGGTCTTATTTAATATAAATTAACCTTTTTCAAAGAGTTAAGGTGTATAATTTATTATTCAAACAAAAATCACGCCCTAAATATTCAAAATCCAACTTGAATATGATCAAAGTAAATAGAACAGCGGCCATTTTGTAGAACATTAAAATTTAATATTGCGAAGATAAATTTCAAATCAAAAGAGGGTTCTTTTACGATCATTCCTATTTCTCCGGTGAAATATTAAATTAAGATCGTCATCATATTGTGCATAATACAGTTTAAGAACCAAAGATTTGGTAGGGGAGCTATTTAAAATTGATATCTAATTTTAAACATGAGTAACCCTAATGCTCATAAAGATAGGGCTTAAAATCCCTTGCTTTCTATCTTGTTTCGCTGTAATAGCTGTTTTGATTTAGTAAGATCTCTAGTAATTATTATTCGGAGCTTTATTTGTTTGTGTTACTAGGTATTTAGGGAAAAGACGGTATTAATAATGGAGGATCTAGTAGTAAAGTATTTAAGCCAAAAGATACCTTACTTTGAAGGGATTTGTAGAGATTTTTAACATTGTAGATTGGTTGTTACTTGTGAACTTGTTATTACCTGAAACAAAATAAAAATAAAAATAAAAATTAGTAATATTGAATAAAATGTAAGTTTTTTATAGACTTAGTATAAATACGACTTTCTTTTAATGGATCACCTATTAATTGTAAAGAAAATGTTATCATGATTTTGGTTGCCATGGCGTTGCTCATACATTTAAGTGTTTTTTGCATTATAATATCTACCACAATGAAATAAAAATGTGTAAAAATAATCCTGATTACCACTGATAGGGACAGACACGGGAAAAACATAATAAGTTCAATAAAATATAGATACCTGTTTGCAGTCATCCTAACCACACTAAATACTGGCCAGAAACAATCTGTCAAATACAGCGTGCGAAATTCCGCACCCACCTCTGTCACTGTCAGTTTTGACAGGTCGTTCAAGGCGTAGATAAATCATAGCTCGCGAACTAAACGCAACAAACTGAGCGAGAAAAATGGGCATTTGGCAACATTTGACAGATTAAACAAAAAGCTTTGATGGTTGCGAATGCCGATCGAGTTTCGTGCTGCTGCGGTAGAAAATTGAACTGATGTTTTTGGCTTTTTATCTAGTAGATCTAGTCTAGTAAGTTCATGGTACATCGTTTTATTATGGGAATCAAATAGCAAGGAAAAGTGTACTTTCGGTATTTATTTTTGCCGACATTTTTATTTCTTTTTATCTTGTAAGGATATGACATTTGTCTTCCATGCCACCTGATCGAAAGTGCGCATGAAGACTATGGTGTGCGCATGAAGACACGTCCATCCAAGAAAAAGCTATGCACTCGACATTTAAAAGTTCCAGGATTCCAACAGTCATCGTCATATTTTGACCAATTTACACAAAAGGCTATTAAAATATTAACCCAATTTTAATAATTGAAGTGATAACAATAAACCTAACGTTTTGATAAATAAGTAATCATGAACTCACAAATCTTGATGTGTCACTGAAACAGACATGCATTTATTTTCCGCAATTTGATACAAACTTATTTAATTTATGCAATCAAAACTTTCTTAATGCTGAAATTTTTCACATCAAAATAAATTTCAAGCAAGCTTAAAAAATAAAAAGTCTCACAAGTCTAATTCTTGCCTACCAACAGTATTCAAACATAAACGTTGTTATAAACCTAAATTTCCTCGCAAAGATCGCCGTATCTTCATAAAGAACCCAGAGAACAGCTTTAACATAATAATTCATGTCTACTCAAATAGGAATATAGATTTCAAACGTTTACTGCCCCAAGGCGTTACACCGCAAATGATCCGCCATTTTCCTATCGCACCGAAGCTCCCCTCATTCCAAATATCTGGTTAGATCCGGCACGGGGATGTCAATCAAGACTTTCCCGCCATTTCTCACTGACAGCTCACCGGAAGGAGAAAACTTTTTAAACATAAAGTGCAGAGGCAAAAAACAAATCAGGGTGTGCACCTTTGTTTCGAATTTCGAATGTGGGCATTTGAAAAGTGCTTTATCAATGTTTTTTAAATGGTGTTCCTTTTTCAAATAAAGCTTTTGTTTTGTTTTACTTTTACCTACGTTGTTAGATTTTGAATAGGTATATTGCAAATTAATTGAGTATAATAGTTTGATATTAAGGTGTTCATATAGACTTTACTGTTAATAGTAAAAAAAAAAAATGGGCTATATGCGAGGAGGCGGTACAACCAAGCTAGCCTAGTGCTCGTTGTTGGTGGATGTTATTTAGTTTTCATATGAAAGTAATTCGATCAATTATAAACGCAACTAATAAAAAAACACATAATTCACTTTGAAGTTTCCATCACTGTAACTTCATAGGAAACGGAAATGCATGTAGTTCGATATTTAAATGAGGCCGCTAATTCGTGCGCGGTAGGATCAAAGCAAGAAATACACCAATTACGATGCGGTGCATGCGCCACTCGCCGTGTTAACTAGTTTAATTTGGTGTGTAAATCGTGTTCTTTGTGGTGTTGAGTCTAGAGTGATTGAGGATCTAAGCTATATTATTTAACGTGCCTTACGAAGCACATAGAATGGCCGTTGAGGCAGTAAGGTTCTCGAGTTGCACCCACGTACTAGGAGACGTAGCGTAAGTACAGATGAAAGGACTTGAGGTTTTTAAGCTCTTTAACAGGAACTCGACTCAATTCATACGGTTAACAACTCAATGAGTCTTTAAACCCTGAACCTTAACCCTTATTTGAGTCCAAGACTGGGGCCTCTAAGTCTACTTTATGACTTGAGTCATTTTGAAATGACTCCAAATTTTAAACGACTCGAGTCTTAACGAAAAGGTTCGAACCTTTTTAAAACGACTCGGTTCGCGGGAGTCTTAAGTCGTGAGGCGCGCTCATACATTTTATTACTAGAATAAATGTGGATATGGGATATCGTATTCCTACGCTAATTATTACGGGTAAAAGAGGTATTATACGCAGATTTAGTTTCTTTTTTATTTATAGATTTGAAATAAGTTATTTAGATTTGGAATAAGTTAATACAAGTTTGATTCAATTAATAATAAAACAAAAAAAATATTTAAAGTTATTTTTGTCATTTTTAGTTATTTATTGATTCATTGCAATTATACTATGTTTTATATTTATAGAAAGGAAAAATATATAGTGGTGCAAAATTAGAAAACTTAATTAAAATACAATGATCAAGCACTGAAGTTTATTATTTTACAATCCCACGTTAAACAGCTCATCTTATGTTAAACGACTCGAGTCCTTTACTAAAAGGTTCGCGACTAAGTCGTTATAACTGTTATTAAAAGACTCGAGTCGTTTTATTTCAGAGTTCAACTCTAAATTGAATGAAGTCTCCTACATTAGTAAAAAGCCTCAAGTCGTATTTTTGAGTCGAGTCGTAAAAATTGAGGCGAGTTTCGATTGAAAAGGTTTAAAAACCTCGAGTCCTTTCATCACTATGCGTAAGTAGGCTCCCGCAGCATAAGATGGACGGACTTTAATCGACGATTAAAGTAGCCGGTAAACGCTGGATGTAGGCAGCGCAGGACTGATCGATGTGGGGTAGGCTTTTGGCCAGTCTCCCAAATGAATTACACTCAGAAGCCATTACACCACAACGACTTCTAAGAAGAATATATAATAGAATATATAAGAGTTCGTTTATGGTAGATGGTGTTAAAAGGTCACTTGAGTTTAAACTTTGAACTTTTGACGATGCAGAGAACGTCGAAGTCATCATTAGTCCCCAAGGCACTTAAAACTAAAATAATCTTTACCTCCCCTTAAACTTCACAATGAGGTTTAAAAATAATATTTTATTAACTTGCACCCTCAAAGCGGCGCACGCGCGTCATTTCTAATAAACGTTAGTAATTAAAGACGAAGGGTACTTTTTAATATTTATCGTTTCTGAGAACATTTCTATAAATAAAATAATAGTAAATCTGTTTTGAAGTTAAATAGACTTTCGTATTATATAGCCTTTTTGATTGAGTTATTAATTAATAATCGAGACAAAAGTTTGGTGGTGCAAAATTTTAAAGATAATCAATGTCACAGTTCAAAACGGTCTATTTTATGTTTCTTTGTAATATGATTTAATTACAAGTTTTCGCCTGAATAAATCTGATTATAAAACACTTTAGGTAGGTATTCAATATGGCGGACGTCATGGCAGCATTCATACATTGTAGTATTTTAAATCGATCGGGGATTGAGTTAATATTGATATTAGGGTTACATAAGACAGAGCTATATCGTAGTTTATCGCTGTACTAGTTAAGTCAGATCTGGAGGCAAATGTAAAGGTTTTTACTTCCACATCACTTTATTAAAGTTAAAATTAAACTACCAGGCAATCATAACTCAATGACTAATTATTTCTGGCCGTAATTTATGCATCCTGTGATATGATTTACTATCTTCTAACATCCGACACAGAACGGTGGTGATAACGATGGCCCTAGTTTGTCAGACAATTAAATATGTGATTAATTGTGCTGCTATATAAATTTGCTAGTTGTTTCGCACGATCCAGCCCGCTTAATTTATGTTCTTGTAAGAATTTCTTGACGAAATATTGTCGACAATCTTCCTCAAGAGTGAGGCTGCTAACTAGACGGCAGCGATAGCGATAGCGGCGCAGGCAGCGATTTCCGCGATAAAATAGACATAAAAATTTTCGAGGCGTACCGCCAGGCCCCGGTAGCTCAGTGGAAGAGCACTCGTCCGGCAAACGAGAGGTCCCAGGTTCGAATCCTGGTCGGGTAATTTTTTTTTATCACATTTTTCATTTCTTTAAGAATAATTGAGCATTTTAAATGCAAAAACTTAAAAACATTATAGAAAGTAATAAGTTTGTATGAAACCGCGACAAATCGCCCGAGCGCCCGCTGGCGGCCAGATAACGGCCCAGATTCCCCGCGTCGCTGCCTGCGCCCATGTCACTCTGGCTGTTGCTGCTGTCCAGTTTGCAGCCTTAAGGTGCCGATACACGGTGACACCGACACCGACACTAGTGTCGACACAAGTGTCAGACGCGTCCACACGGTGAGCAATTTTTAGTGTCGACACTAGTTCTGAGATCGAGTGTCGCGGTCGAAGTGTATTGGCCGTCTACACGGAGCGATGCGCAATTCAGTGTCAGACATTCCATCGCCATGAATCGATATTTACGGACTTAGTTAAAATTAAGAAATTAATATCTACTATTAATTTTACATAACCGGGAATCGAACCTGGTCAAAATATTGTTTGCATTTATGAAAAGGCACATTTTATTTAAAATATAACATCAGTTGCAAAAAATGAATTCCATTTTTAAATTTCAAATGAAATGACACGCCCGCTGAATAAATGCGTTCTAATTAACCGACTTTTAAAAAGGAGGTTATCAATTGGACCCGTAGGTATCTGTCCCTATGTATGCTTAGATCTTTAAAATTACGCAACGGATTTTGATGCGGTTTTTTTTAATGGATAGACTGATTCTTAAGGAAGGTTATTATGTATAATATATGAATAATATAGTAGAGAAACACTGATATTAGATGTTTCTAATGTGATGTCGTAAATAAGCACGTTCTTTAGCGCTTATATTGCAAACGCTGGCTGAACCCTACGAGATAGACCAAAATGATGTACTACAGTATTGTCCACCTTAAAAAGTTCAACAAAAAAGTTCGCGATGGTATATGTCTATCTCTTAGGGATAACCCACCATAACCATTTTTATCCTTTACTAAAAAATGGTTATTTACGAAGTGATTTTAAACAATACAGCATTAATTCTTATCTAATTAAGTACCTTTAACAAATTGTGCATTTATTATAGATCAATATGCTTTTTACAGCATGTAATTTAAGTGAATATTTCCGAAGATATTACAAATTTAAAAAGCACGCGCATGCCGCCGCCATGTTGCTCTAGCTAAAAGTTTCGCGCACGACCGAAAACCGCGACACTGGTCTCAGACACTGCGCTCGTCGCGTCTACACGGCAGCTAGAGCGACACCAAGCTAGAGCGCCCCTAGAGCTGCAACCGAGTGTCGCGGCACATGACACACACGGACACTCGGTGTATACACTGAGTGTCAAGTGTCAGGTGTCGTCGTGTATCCGCAGCTTTAGGGTGGTTTCATTAAGAAACAGGTTACCAGTAAAGGCAAATCTGTGCGGGTCTGTATAGATCAGTACAGGTATAATATTTTTATGTTATGAACACAAGAGATTTATGTTTTAGTTTGATCAAACAACTGATTTCTTTATATTAAAACAACAGTTATTTTAATTTTTAGGAACAGTAGTAATGACACGTTGATTATATCTATTCCTTGATCTTGTATCAAAATACCTATCTGTAGCTTTGACTCTTCTATGATATTGGTAACTAAATTTGCGTTGGCCTCCATATCATCTGATGATAAGTTGAGATGAGGTTGAAGCTAACCATCACACAGGTTAAGGGAGGATAACATCCAAAAACTCTGAAAGCTATTGGACTGGGAGCGAAAGAAAAACATTGAATGTACCAGCTGCTTCTCTTCCCGGGCAAACTATAAAAGTCAGTTAAGGGACGGAGGATTTATTGGCGGTTTTGCGGGCAACAGGCTGACCCCCTTTAACTGCTATAGTCTCTCCCCATCATAATAATACCTCCAAATTTGTCAAACGTGACATCAGATGGTTTTTTATAGCCTTTGGTGTTCTGCCTACCCCATTAGGGATACAGGCGTGAAGTTATGTATGTATGTATAAATAAATCGAAAGTTGAGTACCCTAATAAGGGTACCTAGTTAAACCTAGTTTAAGTTTGTGATATCTTTTTTATTTGTTTCGGGTTGCCTGAAAGAAATCGCTAAAAGCGATAAAGCCACCGAAATTGTGGTTTATTTTTGATATTTTGTACATAATTATTTTTTAGATTAACGGTAATAAAGAGTATTTATTATTAATATTATACCTACCTACTGAGATTTTTGGTTAGGTAATATCTAGGATCATCTGGCCGCAGCATCCGGCAGATCAAGTATTTTCCGTTACATGCAAATTACTTACATTTAAATCTGGAAGTACCCCCGTCTGCTAAGTTGGGACGCATCCGTTTTGGCTCTATTCGGAGACGTGTAAAGGAGTGTTTACAATGGATGGAGTTGAATGAACTCGTAATTATCGAGGTAAGTATATCGGGGATTTTTTAAATATTATATTATTAATATAATATACATATACTATAATATTTCACACTGTCAGGGGTAGGTAAAATAATGCTCTCTATATAAATAACTGTTATAAAAGTTAAAGTAATAGCGTAAAAGTAAAAGTTGTGACCTAGCTAAAAATCAAGCAATCACTGAAAGAAACTTTTTTAAATTTAAGCATACACACATAGCTGCACGCCTGTCTAGCTTTGTGGTAGGTAGAGACTAGGGACCGCTAATGCCTACGATCCAGACATACCGACCTCTTTCGCTTACTACACGTCCATTTATATTTTCGTACACGACCGTCGGTTAGGAGTACCTACTAGTCCCTATTTAAGTAGCATTAAATTTATGAATTTTTCGTAATTTACATTAATCAGTAAAAGTAGATTATTCCCTTTATAAGTGTAAAAGCTCCTTGTTATAAAACAAGACAAACGCATTTGCTGGCCAAGATCAGACTGTGTCGCGGATAGCTGCCATTTTGTTAAACAATTGAGGGTAGACACAAGAAACGTCTGAGTTGGAGTGCTGCTTGTTCGAATTTTAAATTATTTAGGCCGGGTTGTTTTAGCTGTAGTTTACGCTGAATAATAGTTGATTTAAAATGGTTTTATTCTATCAAGATAACAAAGATTTACGGGCGTATGTAATACCGTGGGATTCTGCAAGTATGAATGAAATAAAAGTTCGAAATATTTATAAGATCGTTTTAACCGGTCGTGTTCAGAAGCAATATTGTCAATGAATAGGATTATTATGATTTTAAAGTCAGTAAAGGAGCTCTTAGTCAACCTGATAGATTAACAGATATCAGGATTAATTATACGTTGACTTCTCAAATAAATAATAAATAAATAAATATTTCTGACACTCACACAACATTATCTAGCCCAAATTAAGTTTCTTAAAGAACTTGTGTGATGGATACTAGAAAACTGATATACTTAAGAAATATATAAACATACATAGGTAGTGCATAAATACATATTTTATTATTAGAATAAACTTAAATAAACATATGAACATCCATGACTTGACGACTAGTATCTGTGTTTATCACACAAATATCCGCCGCCGCCGGGATTCGAACCCAGGACCTCTGGCATAGAAGGCAATTTATGTTACCGCTACACCAGCCGGTCAACTAGTAGGTAATACTATTTTAAAGTAAGCTTTGTCTTTCTAAGACCCGTTTAAGCACAGGCGGCGCGTCGAGCGGGGCTTCGCTCGTTTCGTTACATCCCCGGCTTTGCTCTAAACCAGCGGATAGTTCCATAGTAGAGCCGGCGCAGTAAAAACGCACGACGCCCCGCGCAACGCCCCGCCTGTCCTTAAGCGTGCCCATAAGTCCGTGTGCATCTTCGACCTCATCGCCACAAGACTTACCTACAAGTGAGAGGTGAGATTGAGCTCACACGCAGGCTAATTCTTTAATAAAAAAGACGTGTGGCACTCAGAGACTGCCGCGGTAAAGCTATTGCATAGCATTTTTTATCAACTTATGCAATTATAATTATTTATTTATTTTATTAATGCAGTAATGTTTGATCTAATATGAAGTTCCACAAGTTCCTAGTAGATGGCGCTGATTGTTTATTAAAGCCCGCATGTAAAGTTATGAAATCAAAGTATCACCGCTGTGCCGGTCGGAGTTGGGGGTGTTAGGTTTTTTTCGTTATGGAATTTCTGGATTCGGTACCCACGCTCAAGGCCCGCGATAGAAGCTATGCAATAGCTTAAAAAATGTAAATCGATTTCAATATGAAGTATCGATCTTCAATGCATGTGAAGGAAATGGAAGGACAGAAAATAATGAAAAACTGGAGTAAGGTTATCGGGTAGCTATGCGGGTGAGACTCATTTGCGCTGCCGATTGCTAAACTAACCAATGATTGATGTAGGGAGCCGTTTTTGGTGGGAAAGTTAATTGCAATTTCCTCTAGTTTTTGAGTTACTGTTATGAAAACTGTAATGTACATTTGGGTGTTCAATTAGTATCTATTTGGTTTTTTTCACACACGAATATGTTTATTTTACAACCATAATGTTATCAACATTTCTAAATAATTTAGTCTTCAATCGTTATTAGTGAAAAATGTTTGAAAAAGCAGCCTATTTTAAACCCATTCGTTTAAGTAAATACTCCTTAATCATAACCTGTATTAAACAGTTAATAATTTAAAATATCAAGATCATAACATAGCGTCTCGATTTTCTTTTCCAATTTCGAAAACACGATCATATCGAAGCCAAAACAAAAGATATATTTCGAATTTCGAACAACATATTTCCGCCGAACAAAGCAAGCTTTCTTTTAACTTTAACGTCTGAAATCCTGGCAGGAAGAAATTCAATTAATTTAAATCCGACGTAAGACCGCCTTTATCCCGATTACACGGTGTTGCAAGTCGGAAAAATGTTTAATTTGTTGATAGGTTTACTTTAGTTAAACTTTATAGTGAAACTTTTGTTAGTTGACATTTTTATTTAGTTTGTTCTATTTTTAAATGGAAATGGAAGATTTGCACTATCGTTTTTGCTAAAATTGGGCCCGTTCCTAAATTTCTGATTAAAATTATGAATTTAGTTTTTATACAGCGCCATCTAGCTTATAACTAGTAGAACTTGTACCTACTATGCCTCCGAGATATAGAAAAACGTTCTTATTGTTATACCTACATAAAACTTATAAAGGTTTTTTAAATTAAAATGCAAAACGATATTATAATCTGTCCTTAAGTGAGGCAACCTACTTATATTTCATAACACAAGCAGTCTATAATAAAATCACCAAAATTGTAATAATCAACAATTATATTACCAAAACATTACCTCCAGTCCCTGCTTAGTCTAAAATTTTCTAAGTGTCTTATCCAATAAGTTTATTTTCGTCTAAAGACATTAACTTGAGTTAGCGACGGTGCAATGCGAAACACACCTTATTTTTTGTTTGTCGACCGAAATAGCAGCAAATACTGACGCGGTAAAGTCATTGAACGGACAGATATTGTATCTGTGGTAGAAATAAGTAGATATCTGTCAGAGATATGTCAAAAAAATAACAATTTTATTTTAAACAGTTACAGATTATAAAAAGACTTGCCATAGCACCCGGCTCCGCTTGGGTGCAGGTCGACTTTTATTTTGTTGTTATTAGAAAAGTGTATTGCAATATTTAATAGTCTATCTATAGTGAGCCGAGAACTAGTAGACTTGTGCAAAAGAGATCGAAAGCTGTTTCAACGGTTTCAAAGATTACGCTGAACAAACAGACAGATGATTTTCCCTTTTGTGAGATGTAGGTAGACATCGATACCCATATTTGTTTACATAGATAGGTATTACTTAAGTTTATAGGTAGGATATCCAATTTCTACTATCCGTAAAACGATAAAATTAAAGCTATGTGGAATGATAATGTAGAGTGATGTTGGCAACATTTATTTATTTATTGAAACAGCAATTAGTGAACTCCGAAATTTTATGACATTTATGTGCCAGTTTGTATTTTCTTTTCATGTTGACGTTAACTTACTTAAAGACTAAGCTTAAAGATCATTTCTTTCATTTACGTTCATAATTAAATTGAATAATATCAGACCATAGAACTAAATAAGGCGTACGATGGGTGTGTGTAGCGAACCAAAACCAGCATGCGTTATTACTTATATTTTATTTCTCTATAGGTACGTGGATATTGCAAGACGTGATTTTATGTATTATTTTGAATTTTAGAGAAACTATAGGAATAGGGTCAATAAGATGGATGGGGTCAAAGATGGATAAGCTGAATGGATTTTAGAGTATAAACATGCAAAACTGGTCAAATATAAACTCTTTGTAATGATATAATTGATTGAATCAGGAGTTACTTTGCGGAAATCCATGACAACTACTTTAACGTGTTTTGCTTCAACCAGAAGCAACTGTGTAGTGTCGGTGGTAGTTGTGGTGTGGGTTACAGTTTTCCAAGTATGAGTTCATTGCATTTCTTGCTTCTTGCTTGAGGGAGGGAGGGCGGTGAACCAACAAGCAAGCTAACATTGTTAAAGTAGTTCTTTGTAATGAGCCCATTGCATTACTATGAGCCTCGCCCCTGGGTGACGAGGAGGTATATGCCATAATCCACCAAGCTTGCCCAGTGCGGGGTGGTGGATGTCAGAATTTTCAGGGCGTCGAAATGGCTTCTGACAAACCCTCACGACTACTGTACACAAATATACAGCACCCGGGACCGACTGCTTAACGTGCCTTCGAAGCACGGAAGTCGCCGTGAGAAATGAATGGCCGGCGGTCACCCATCCAAGTACCGACCGCACTAAACGTTGCTTAACCTGTGATATTGTTTGATATGCACAGTAACCACGGCGCCACGACGACTTGAAATGTAAACTTGATAAATTGCTTAGAACAATCATAGACAAAGCATGAACAAAAAATGAACGGATTACTGCTGAAGGACTAATTAGTTGTCAAAAACGTATGTTTAGAGTTTCGACCACGTTCGAACAGACGGTTCAAGTTACAACGGGGTCACATTTGCTGAACTACTCATTGTTTCATTGTTTAATGTTTACACTGGGGCGTATTCAATCAAGCGTAGTAAGATATTGATTTAATAAGCCAGTTGTTAAATTTTTTAGACAGACGATCACTGAATTCAATCTATTGGTGTACCGAATTCCTTATTCAATTAATTTAATAAATAAGTAAATATTTCTGACACTCACACAACATAATCTAGCCCAAATTAAGTTTCTTAAAGAACTTGTGTTATGGATACTAGATAACTGATATACTTAAGAAATATATAAACATGCATATTGAATAAATACATATTTTTATTAGAATAAACATATAAACATCCATGACTTTACGACTAACACAATGAACACAGATATCATCACACAAATATCCGCCGCCGCCGGGATTCGAACCCAGGACCTCTGGCGTAGAAGGCAATATATGTTACCACTACACCAGCCGGTCGTCACCATTATATTTAACTAACCCATTGAAGTTGAGTATTAAACTACTTTGGCACAATTTTGTTTTTTGAATAAATGTTACGAAAGTGTAAGGTAAATTCATACGAAATTTAAATACAAACGAACGACAGTCCTGTATAAAGCATGTTGGTTCGCTTACTTACTTCAAAGCTAGGTGTTTTTAAAGCTATATAAGAATCCGAAATCACATGTTACTTAACATTATTTTATAAAAAGGCCGATCTTTCATCTACCAGCTACTTCAGCTTCAAATTTATTATAGGTATATCAGTTAAATAAATAACTCTCCACGTCAATCCGAATAACATTTGTTCTACGACTTTTTGCAAATCATGATAAATAACACAAAAAATAAAAACAAAAAAATGTTTGCTCCTTACTCTATATTTTGTACGAAGTACCTACCTATTGTTATTATGAAGCGATATTTTACTGCGCAAGGTGCGTGGCATACCTACGCTCAGAGTAAATAGAGTTTCGCCTTTAAACAGAAGCTATAAATATTTTTAAAAGTTGTAGAACAAATGTTGTAAGGCATTGGCTGCTTGCAACAAGTGATGCGCTAATTAAAATTAACCCTGTATATGCCTCCAAAGTTAACTTATATTAAGCTTATGCTATGAAGACCTGAAAATGGAAAGGGGTATTTAGCTACCTACACTAGGGCTAGACTAGTTTAAAAACTTTCGTTTTCTTAACTTACCCGGCTAAGGCCGTATACAGAAAGAAAGCTGGAAACTTATAAGCGCTTACCAGCACTTGACAGCGCTGGTGACCCGCGCAGGAAAATATATGAACGCGCGCCGATAAGCACTGAACGGTGCCGACAAGTTCCGACAAGCTTCAACACGCGCTGGTGAGCGCTGGGAAATCATCGTCCATCGTCCGACATTTTACTTGGTCTGCCTCAACCTGCTTCCTTTGTGTAGAACGGACCAGCGCTGTCAAGCGCCGGTAAGCGCTTATAAGTTTCCAGATTTCTTTCTGTATACGGCCTAAGACTTGACCCCTCACAAACACACACGAACACTCCACCAAGGAGGTCGTAATCCCCAATTATTTAGCCTTTTTACACACATATAAACTCTACTCTATAAACAATAGTTACTTCCTCAAGCCGACTTTACTCTCCATTTAACCTCAAAACCACAGTCGTTATCAATAAAAACGGACAGTTAAACACGGGTACTAATTTATTTAAAAAACTTTAACTACCAGATTACGCAGTTACGCAAAGAAAACATTCGCAATCAATTATTTTCATACGATTTGAACCAAATAATACAATCGATTAAAGATTAAACAAGCATAGATGAAGTAAAACGTTTGAAAGATTTTGAGAAGCTTCAAAAGTACCTATTGTTGTGAAAAGTTTGCGTAAGCTCCTCTATTCAGTATGGTGCGGTAGCTTTTTAAGTAAAAGGCTCACATAAAAGGATTTTTCTCTAGATATATGAGATTTATCTTGAATTTCTTGAGACTCCTTCTAAAGCATAACAAAGTTTAAACTTTTGTTAGGGAAACGAAATTCTGACGAAAGTTTTTCATGTTGTAACTATTCTGCAAGCTCCTTTGAAGATTGTTCATACGATTGTTAGTAAAAATGTTTCCCTTTGCAGATGTTTATATAATAAAGAAAGAAGAATACCTTTATTTGCAAAGATTATCAGCATTTATCCCTAAGCCCCGATTTCACCGATTTCCTTCTGATCCTAGATTAACAAATCTTGGATTTGGCTAAAGAAAAAATGAAGGCGGAACTCGTTTTAAAGCTTAAACCGAGTTCAACTCAAATTGATCGCGTTTTATTACACGGTGAAATTGGGGCTTAATATCTTACAAAATTACTTTGAATTTAAATAGATATAAAATGATATGGTTTTTTTTTATTTAATTAATTAGCATATGAAATAAATGCTTTTAAAAAAAGAAAATTTTCTGCAAACGCCACTAAGTTCTTATTATGTTTTTTATTACATTTAGGCACACGAAAAAGTTACCTGAAAATACATTTTACATAATGACTGATTTCCTTATGCACATTTCTGCCGTTTTTCCAAACAACTTGGCTTGAATAAGATTGATTCTGGGGTCCCTACGGAACCCGTACAAAGGATATTGACCATTACGTGATTGAATTTAGCCGTTGGTTCTTTATTTCTTCTTATTTTATATTTGCTTGCTATGCCAGAGGGGAAAACCAAAGGGATAAATAAATACAAGCATTTTGTACACGTAACGCGTGTTTTTAGGAAAGGCTAGAAAAGAAATATTTCTTGCTGATTAATTGAATTGGGCAGGTTAAATTGACCCTTATTAAGAGGGAATACGAAAATAACGATGGAAATAATTTTGTACAGATGAACCAGAAATTGGTAAAATATAATTAATTAAATCAATCGATGTTGCACGTTAAGCAACGCTCGGCGCGGTCGGTACTTGGATGGGTGACCGCCGACCATTCATTTCTCACGGCGACTTCCGTGCTTCGGAGTGCACGTTAAGCAGTCAGTCCCGCGTGCTGGGTACTTGTATACAGTAGTCGTTGGGTTCATTAGAAGCCATTTCTGCGCCCTGAAAATTCTGACATCCACCATCCAGCACTTTGCCAAGTTAGTGGTTTACGGTTTGGCCCTCCTCGTCTCTCACGGGAGACCTCATAGCCGTGGGCTCATTACAAAGAGTTGTGACGATGATGATACTAAGAAAATAATTTGTGTAAATAAAACACTTTAAACCGTAATTTTCGCGTAGAACTTATATTTTACATTTTAACTCAACGTTTCGGTGTATTTGCAGACCCCGTGGTCACGAGCGACTGAATTTAGTCGTTGTTGTGTTGACAGTTGAGTAGCTCAACGTTTGGTAATTGTTAATAGAGTCGCTCGTCTGTTGTCGTTGTATTGTATTGTATTGTCGTTTGTCGTTGTAGTCCTCGTTAATCTCTTGAACAATTTTAATATAACCTCGTAAGCGATATTTAAAACACTTCACTTCAAGGTCTCTTAAAAAAATAACTCCGTAGTTAAAGTCCTCATATTCTCAGCTAAGTACTTAGCTAAAACTATAGTACTCTATTTATACGTATGTACGTCTGTTGCCGTAAAGCTCGTAAACTGCTAACTCCACGATGTCCGTGTTTTATGCCCCGTTTCCGTAGTTCGCAGAAACACTGGTAAATATGTAAACAGGGATGTAAAATTACTGCTGTTTTAGAAATTCATCCGTTGGTTTTAACCGACTGCGTAAAAGGCGGATTTTGTCTAGACTTGTTTAATTATTTATGTGGGGGTATATTGTGGTAGGTATATGTACCACAAGGGTATCAAATAAGATGTTTAATTTACTTGAGAATCCAGCTCTATTTGATTAACAGTTAAATAAAATACTTTGTACCGAATTTTTAAATTGTGCTGCCTATCCAAAATGAAAGCGTAGCAAAAAAAATATATGTATCCCGAAAATCTTAATATTTAATACTATCTGACTGAACGGCAGCGATAGCGACAGCGGCGCGGGCACCGATAGAAAGTATTGAGATTGTATGAAACCGCGACAAATCGCTCGAGCGCCCGCTGTCGTCGAGAACGGCCCAGATTCCCTGCGTCGCTGCCCGCGCCGCTGTCGCTCACGCTGTCGCTGCCGTCCAGTTTCCAGCTTTAATCCCTGTGCAAATAAATGCGGCTCAATCCCACACTCCGGTTCAGTGTAAAAAAAATACAAAACACTCATACATTCCAACAAACTTTAACTTTGGTAGTTAAACTTTAAAAGATACACAAAGCCACAATTTTGACCTCTCAGTTAAAAACAAAGAAATATTTTCACCGTTTTCATAAAGCTCTTTTCCGCTTTTGAGTTCAATTCTTTGTAAATACGCCTTTGTCTGCCTTTCATTGATGCCGTGGTTTGAATACTTCTGTCCTGCACGTATTTATTTATTTTATTTATTAAAAAGAGCAGTTTATTGTTTTAATTTATCTATTTCCATGCTGGACTGGGAGCGAAAGAAAAACGTAGAATGTACCAGCTGCTTCTCATCCCGGGTATACTGTAAAAGTCAGTTAAGGGACAGAGGTGTTATTGATGTTTTTGTGGGCGATAGGCTGACCTCCTGTCACTGCAATAGCCTCTCTCCATCATTATAATACCTCCTTTGTCAAAGGCGACATCAGATGGTCTGGACCTCTGGTGTTCTGCCTACTCTATAAGGGATACAGGCGTATGTATGTATTTTGTATGTATGTATTTATCTATTTATTATTATTTATGTATGTATTTATCTATTTATCTGATTATACCTAACACTTTATAGTGGAAATTCGGGACATAAGGAAAGTTTGTATTTAATATTTTTACACGGGTTGTGTTTTCTGTTCCGAGGCCTACTTAACGTGCCCTCCGAAGCACGGAAGTCGCAGTAATAAATAAATAATCGGCGCCATCTTTGTGTAACCAGCTTACCAGCTCATATCCTATTTGATTGTTTATATATTTTCTAATTTTATTTATCGGACAACAAAGAGACATACAGTTAACTCAATTCCAGAAATTAATTCAGTTTGAATTACTGTCTACAGCCGTAAGCGATAAAAACATTGATGTCGCGATGCAGAGAATTAGATGACATCATCACCATTGCTACGTAGCTCGGATAGATGGCGCTACTGGTATTTTGACAGGTCTATGTCAACTCAAATCAAAGGAGTTTTAAAAGTGCACTTAACTAATTAATAAACTTTCTTCTGCGGAATCCCTTTGAACCATGTTTTCGTTTGGAGATGCAGTTCTATGGAAATATAGTTATTCAACCATAAAAAACTAGTTTATCTTCGTCAAAGAAATCGTTAAACTAATGGTGGATGGTTGAGGATGGAGATATTGTATATCAAAGTTGGGAGGCTAACCCCCCATTCTCTTTGGAGTAAAGGATGGCTTACACTGTGTTTTTGGGGGACTATGAAAAAATATTGAAGTAAAGGTTACGCACGCACTTTTGTGAATCAGTTTTCTATCTTTTAGCTGTATAACTATCAACACCTTGTTAAAGCCGAAGTACAAAATTGTGACGTCATTAAGCGGCCATTCGATGGTCTTATGATAAATAAAAAAAAAACATTTCATTTATTTTTTTTGTTAGACAAGATTGTTTCACAAAGATTCAACTTAAGTGCTAAGTGCTTAGCAACTTAAGTGCTTAGTAACTATTAGTGAATGGATAAATGATGAATAATTTAGATCCATAAAGCATCTTTATTTGTTTAGGTACCAAAAAATTTTCAGGCTATATTTCCTGGCAAAACCGCCGCCGTCAGCAAAATGATGACACCGTGTAAACTCCCCTTAAGAAATCTCCAAAAATAGTAACATCTCTACAAAGTACCATTAAACTAAACATCCGAGGTGATCACGTGTTCTTTTGATGAAGTGTTTATACTCCTTTCCCGTCGTCGGTTAAGTGCGGTGTCTGTGATCTAGCGCTAACAGATTACATATCGTGTAAACTTACTTAAATATGCGGCAGTAAGTGTTTTGTTTGAGAACAAAGTGTAGGGGTATGTCTTCTGTCTCAGCTATTTATAACTGAATGGTAGAGATAGAGTCTTTATTTGAAATAATCAGCGTTCGTTATAGCTTCACTTATGAGGGCTATGTAAATTTTGTTTAAATCTTGATATTTTGTATTCTAAGTGTTATTTTTTCGATAGAAACAATCGATTCAAAATTTATTTATTTACAGAATGATATTATCAAATTTGTCATCCAAATTGATGGTTTTGCAAGAGCTGTAAGTGAACTCGAGGTAGAAGATTTGTCTTTTTCAATAGCTAGCATTCTTTTAACACAGTGTCGTATCTTAATAAAGTAGGTACCTACAAGTCGTAAGTAAATTGAAATCAATTTTTTTTTTATTTTCACAACTTTAGGAATCATTTATTTTTTTGGACTTATAATTAGCGGTATTTTCTTCTTGTACCTACAACCTACATCGTAATAATCAACGAATGCAGAGTATTAAAAAAAAACGACTTCGTGTCAAAACTTTTGCTGAAGTATAAGGTCGTCAAGGTAAACGATCTCCGAATTCATACATATTTGAAAAAAAACATGAAGTTAGTGCTCAATCAATTTCTATGAAAATTATATGGAACCAAAGTATCTTCTATCATGTGCTGAAAAATTCATCAAAATCGGTTTACCCAGTCAAAAGTTATGTGGTAACAAACATAAAAAAAAACATACAGACGAATTGAGTAAGTATCTCCTTCTTTTTTTGATTTGAGTTGAAAATAGATAAGCTATTTAAGGCGAGGATTTTCGACCGCAGTAGGCATTAACGCTATATGGGACTGCGTGGCGGGCAGTCGCGTAAATGAACACGTCAGCGCACAGAAATGTCACAGTATAATTAATAGCAGTAATATAGTAGCCTATACCTATGGTGTGCCTTGTTATACGAAATTCGTTTCTACGATGACTAAAACTTATGTCAAGGATGATATAATAGAATCTATATTTTTTATTTATCTGGATTTAGTATTGCGATACCTATACTTACTATTTTATTTTTTATAAATATTGTAATTGCCATTTTATAGATGAAATCTTTTTAAATTTATATCCTTACTGAATTCTGTTGTGAAAATCGTGCTATTTTGACTTGAAAGTATATCGTGACGTTAATTTATAACTTTCATAAATTATTTGTTCCAAAATTCATTAAAATCAGATAAGTAGGTAGTTGAGATATTTTACGTAAGCTTTTATCTCTCTCTCATTCCAATCCAATAGGGCTGGTGTTTGAAAAAAGTAGGGTTTGGGAGCTATTTTCATTACTAATTTTCTACAAATTGGTCGGATGGTTTGGCTGAAATAAAGGAACAGAAAGATAGACTTTCGCATTTATTATTTAGTATGGATCCGTTATTTAGTCACTATAACACGAGTTAATTTGAGCTAAATAATGTAGTGTTAATGTTACAAATTTTTTTTTTTTTATGAAATGAAATTCAATCCACCCCTTCGGAATGTGCACCTGTTTACACGAAGTAGTAAATTTGTAATAGTTAATTATATCAAAAAAATAGTAATGTTTGATTATATTCTTAAATGTCTGTGTATCGTCATAATGTATTAGCCGTCTAATCTATAAAGCCGAAGGGTTTGTCAGTTTGAACTTTGAACTAGATTATTCGTGAAAGAACCGATCAGATATAAATTATATCTGATCGGTTCTTTCAAGATGTTACTAAGTTGATGTATAAAGGTCCAAAACACTATATTTTTAAAAAACATATGAACATGAAACATATGAAAGTTTAACCACAAAATACATAAAAGGTGACCAATTTAAACTAACTTTTAACACTGTGAAATTATAACTATCTGGAATCATAATTTCAACACACAGGAAAATTGGTGGTAGATGCCATCTACATTCCCTTTCAAGAACGAAGTAAGTACTTTTTATATATTAATAACTAGGTACATCAAAAGAATTGTAGGTGGCAGCATTACTCAAAAACATATTTGTTGAAATTCTAAAGATACCAAACTAATTTGATATCTGGAACTTTTGAAATAGAGTCTATTTTACTCGTGACGAAAATAAATACAAGAAGGTATTTTAACGGACAGACATTTTCAATCCATTATTTTATTTGACGTTTAAGTACAGGCAAAGCAATATTATTTGAACGTAACCCATTCAAACAAATTAACTAACAAATTAACTGATATTCTTTTCGATATTAATAACTAATACCCATCTTAATCTCACCATCAGTGCTAATGTCTTATCAGCACTCATCAGTACCTATAAATTACCATTAGTACCTATCAGTAGTTACCCATCTGCACCGATAAACACCTATGAGAAGCCATCAGCACCTATCAGTACCCATCGGAACCCAATAGCATCTCTCAGCATCCTTCATTACCCATCAGCACCTATCAGCACATCTGAGCACCCAACCTATCAGTACTCAACAGCATCTATCAGCAACCATCATTACCCATCAGCACCTGTCAGCATCCATCAGTTACAATCGTCACCTATCAGTAACTATCAGCACCCATCAGCATCTATCAGCACACATCAAAAAGAACACCTCTATAATATACAACTTTGCATAGGTGTTCTTTAATACTTATATAATATTATATATCCCATAACTTTGAGGTTTTGTTCCTTACTTAAAAAATAATACTTTTTGCCAAAGAATATGTGGTTCAAAAGTGCATACTTTCCAAGATATCCTCGGTCTTTAATATAATGAGTTCTAAAATATCACCCGTGTAACATCTCATCCACTCAATAGACGCGTGTCACTGAAGTCGTACAATAAACAACAAAAACATTTTAAACGTTGAGGAAAGTTGCATACAATGTACACCGCAAAACGTCGCAAACTGTACCTACCTGTGCATAGCGATAAAAAAGGAGTAGAAAACGCCACGTTGTCATACTTCGCATAAAGTTATTTTTGACTTAATTGAATTATTTTGCATGAAAAATAAAAACCAAAAGAAAATTGAAAAATTATTCACATGTTATTTGATTCTATTACATGGCCCCATCAAGACCCTAGAGTTATGGGAAATCAAGCAGAACATATTGTACATAATATACATGGCAATTTTTTTTAATGTCATTTGGGGGTAAAGTTTTCTTAATAATAGAGATAGCAAATTCTACTCCATAAAACATTCCTTTATTTTAGGAAAAATTAAAACTGTATTCAAAGAGTTTTCAAAAACTCTCTTCTTCACCCAGGAATCGAACCGACTTAAATCTAAAAATGAAGATTTCATGGTTTTCCTTTCAATGAATTAACCTAGTATGTGAGAGAGATTTTATTCTTGTGATTGGCTCTAACGAACCACACAATAAAATTACAGGGTGTCATTTTTACAGATTTTAGTCGGTTTGAATCCCAGGTGAAACGAGTGAATTCTTAAAAATCTTTGAATGCGGTTTTATTTCTGTTCAATAATAAAGGACAGTTTCTTTGGAGTAAATTTTGCTTTCTCTTCTTTAGAGTACTTTCCCTCCAGATGGCATTAAAAATTACACCCTGTATATTTATCGATGTGCACCTATCAGTATCTATGTTGGAATTGATGTGGAGGGGCAACCCACAAGAGGTGATGCGTTAATATTAACCCTGTATACGTACGTATAGAATAATAATCCTCCTTTTGTTTTCGTCGGGTGATTAGGATTACGTAAGAAAAGATTTATCGCAAAAAAAATTATATGCTTTTTTGCACTTGTTGTCTAATAAACTTAAAAAAAAATATCAGAAACAAGTTTTTAGCTCTATATTCAGAAGTAATGTTTGTTTATAATACTCCTTTAATTTATCAATCAAAATATAAAATGTGACTTAACAAAAATTAAATGATTAAATTGTCGTACTGTTATGTGTACGCTATGGTCAAAAAGACGATCAATTACGCGGGAAAATCGGGAGCAAAAGCGACACAGGTCCTACCTCCATGACGCCTCGCGTGGTACTGAATTGTATCGCACCGTCGTCTTTATTATATTATATTATATTAGAAAAAATAGAACGGTTTAAGAAAGAAATTATCCAAATAAATTAATTTTATGCTACATTACCAATATTATGACAAGTTTTTGTAAGTATAAGTTTGATATTCTCATAGAATATCGGAAAATCACTTAAAATTTTCATCTTTTTCGTAATTTTTTATGATCGAGTAAAGTTTTCAGTATCGTGTTTTGATCCATAGATTTATAAAATATATTAAACAAACTTCAACATATATTTTTATCCGATCCAGACAAACAATATTGGCCGGTTGTAATGAGTTTGAAAACGCATAGATTTCGCGAATGGGGCCCTTAAAAAAGCGCGGCGACATTAAACCGATGTTCGGCCGAATTTTTAATTTTTGCCGATTGTTCGGTCGAAGTTCGTATTCGGTTCAAACCACATTCGGCCCATCAGTACTTTGTATAATAAGCTGATGGCGCGTATTCGCGTCGTCACCTACCACGCGAAAAGGTATTTAATAATACTCATTCGTTTTCCCATGATATTTGGCCATCATTTTCGCCCCTTTTTTAATTTATTCCAGGATACATTATAATATAACTGATAACGTTTAATTACTTCAATTGTGTCACGTTTAGCTTGTTATATGCAAATAAGTAGACAGCCTTGCATTTAATAAAATTTATCGTATTATTCAAATGCAGTCAAGGTATGAAATATCACGGTGACCTTTCGAACTGCTATAATGCCTGAATGATTAAATACCATTAAGTCTTTAAATCTCCAGTTTGAGTGCGATCTTAAGTGGAGGAATTGCTGGCGTCCTAAGTATTTGAGTCCTCTCTCGGATTATTATAATATAATAGATCATTTATTTCAGGTAACACAAAGTTTACAAGATGGTAAATATAAACAAAGGGCCCATAGATATATCTACCTTAATCTAACATATATAAAATATACTTAAAACTACACTAAATTTGACACTATTTCACACGGCGACGTGTGACGCGAGTCATGAGACAGTCGCCCTCGAAATTTCCGGAAGACGACTCCCTGCGGCCAGAACTCCTCCTTCATGAAGGTCGGTAGATGTTGGGTCGGTACTCTCACCACAAAGGAGCTGAAACTAACTTTATGGCGAGTTTCCAACCGCTCAACCCTCAGAGTAAAGATGGTTTTCTTTCGAATGTACTATACGACTTCCTCGACCTTCGTAGACCAGTGTACTCAAACCTATACATATACAATCAAGAAATTCCCATAGAATCAATAGGAACTATAATAATAGGAACAATAATACCTTCTAATACGGGTAAAACACTGATTGTGAGCACAACTGCTATTATCACCCACGCAGACAATTAATTTTACCTCCCGGCGTAAGAAAGTAGCAGCATGTCAAACATAGGTGCGACCAGAAAGCATACAATCACTACGTGGACGACTATAACTGCCACCGAACTACGTCATCAATCTACGGTCTACCTCATGTTACTCATTTAACGATCGAAAACATACGATAACAATTCGATATAACCGCCGTCATAGAGATAACATAAACGAGTTAGAAGTAATAAAAAAAGTTGGATTCGAATGTCGAACATTATAAGATAAACAAAAATAAACTGTATCACGCAACTTTGTGGCTTGATTTTGCAAAAGTTGTTACTATAATTTATCAAAAATAATATTATCAATATCTTAGTGAAGAAATAAAATTGTAACTTTTTTTTAAACGTCTCAACAAACTTCACTTCAACTTCACTAGAATAATCAAAGAAGCAATTGAAATTAAAAAACACCCTAATTTCAATAGAGAAGATGGTTGGAAAATATCACCGACATGGGACCCTATCCTGAGAAACATTAAATCTAACATCCAGCAAGCTGCACTACCTAAAACTCAAGATACTGTCAGCTCGTTTTGTGTCAATCCAGAACACTACGCTCGAAGACTGAGAAACAGATGGAGATGATGATGTATAACTTTTTCCATCTATAAATCCGACGCTTGACACCTCAGTCGCTCGTGACCACGGTGTCTGCAAAGACACCGAAACGTCGAGTCAAAATTTAAAATGTAAATATACGCGAAAAATCCGGTTAAAAAGTGTTTTATTTAAACTTCGCTTTAATGAGTTTGAAGACAGTAGAGGTTGTCAAAGATAAACATGACATAAAACTAATTCAAATGATACAATATAGGTACCTGAATATTGTAAATAAAGATACATTTACGTACTTATGAAGTATTTACATTGAAAAAAAAAACAGAAAAGCAAAATTCTTGTTAACCTACAAACCTAAATCTTTAATACTCCAGTCCTCAGAAGTCTTAATCCAGTGGTTACTTTTCATTTATTAGTCTCGTCATAATTTGATACGTAACGTTCGCAGTGACCTTGTAACAACGTGCTAACGATCGTAAGCAAGGCTGCGCGCGAGTCGAAAAAGGTAATTTCGTCGTTTGAAGTCCATTATGGCGGTTGAATTTAGTATTTTATGTTATTAAAGGTGGCATTTTGTCAGGTTGTAGGGAAGATTGCAGTTGAGATATGAGACGAGTAATTATCTGTTTCTGTACTACGTGTGTTTTAAAAAATTGTTATCTAAATTCCAAATTATAATTTTTGTTGTATGATTTCATCTTTGATTAAGTAAGTGATTGCTGTTTTCAAATCAAATTATGCACAAATAGCTAGATTGGTGTAGATTATCCAGAGGGCAAGAATAAGCCAGCATGTCCATCTAAAACCAAATCGCTTTTGAACTGTTTATTCGATTGAATAATAATGCTTTATAGTAATTGCAACATAAATAACGAGCCCAGTTCGACGTAAAGTCTTCTCCGAAATTTAGCAGCAACTTTTGAGCCGTTGAGTTTGACGTTAGAGCGATTTAAAATATACTTTAACGAAATTAAGGCCAATATTATATTTAACTTTAGATCAATCCATCAATAAACTTAACAAACAGGTAACCACGATGATGACATAACTTATCACCAGCGTCGCGGCAATTGCCACAAAAACTGTAAACCTCATTAATCGACAGCTTCATACTTGACAAAAAACACACCAGTCCACTTGTCAAATTAAGTCTGCAATCTAAAGCTGCGGATACACGACGACACCTGACACCTGACACTCAGTGTCTAGACCGAGTGTCCGTGTGTGTCATGTGCCGCGACACTCGGTTGCAGCTCTAGGGGCGCTCTAGCTTGGTGTCGCTCTAGCTGCCGTGTAGACGCGACGTGCGCAGTGTCTGAGACCAGTGTCGCGGTTTTCGGTCGTGCGCGAAACTTTTAGCTAGAGCAACATGACGGCGGCACGCGCGTGCATTTTAAATTTGTAATATCTTCGGAAATATTCACTTAAATTACATGTTGTAAAAAGCATATTGATCTATAATAAATGCACAATTTATTAAAGGTACTTAATTGGATAAGAATGAATGCTGTATTGTTTAAAATCACTTCGTAAATAACCATTTTTTAGTAAAGGATAAATATGGTTATGGTGGGTTATCCCTAAGAGATAGACATATACCATCGCGAACTTTTTGGTTGAACTTTTTAAGGTGGACAATACTGTAGTACATCATTTTGGTCTATCTCGTAGGGTTCAGCCAGCGTTTGCAATATAAGCGCAAAAGAACGTGCTTATTTACGCCATCACATTAGAAACATCTAATATCAGTGTTTCTCTACTATATTATGCATGTATTATACATAATAACCTTCCTTAAGAATCAGTCTATCTATTAAAAAAAACCGCATCAAAATCCGTTGCATAATTTTAAAGATCTAAGCATACATAGGTACAGATACCTACGGGTGCAATTGATAACCTCCTTTTTAAAAGTCGGTTAATAAGAACGCATTTATTCAGCGGGCGTGCCATTTCATTTGAAATTTGAAAATGGAATAATTTTTTTGCAACTGATGTCATATTTTAAATAAAATGTGCCTTTTCATAAATGCAAACGATATTTTGACCAGGTTCGATTCCCGGTTATGTAAAATTAATAGTATATATTCATTTCTTAATTTTAACTAAGTCCGTAAATATCGATTCATGGCGATGGAGTGTCTGACACTGAATTGCGCATCGCTCCGTGTAGACGGCCAATACACTTCGACCGCGACACTCGATCTCAGAACTAGTGTCGACACTAAAAATTGCTCACCGTGTGGACGCGTCTGACACTTGTGTCGACACAAGTGTCGGTGTCGATGTCACCGTGTATCGGTACCTTTAGCGTTCAAGTGGACGGGCGAGCTGTATACAGGTGCGAAATCACCGGTTGGTGTGGAAAACATCTCCTTACAGGCTCATGTACGGAAAAGAATATAAATTTATATGATTTATATTGTATGATGTTACAGATGCTCATTTATGTTCAACTTGCAATTGCTTTTGAATCTTGAAGGCTAAATGAACATTCGAATTCACTTTGTACAATCGTTGTTGTACAATAAACAATAAATTAAAACTAGTATTAACTTAGCTGTAATAACATTGTCTGTTTTCGGAATAAAATAGAACACATCTAAAATTTATTAAGTAAATCAACTACCTACTCAAATTAACAAGTTCTTTTACAACATTAGGTAAACTTTTAATGCTAGTAATCCAAAAGCGAAGCTCATAGCTATACCTAAGCCATGAGACCTAAGTGAGAATATGTAAACCACATATATTTCTTGGTTTACACTTTTTAATAGGACAAGGGGCTAATGAAGATGTAATTTTGTCTGATGTTGAGTATTGACCACCATGCCCACCTACCATGTTTGTCTCTAAAACCGCTACCAGCAAAATACAAAATAATTATAGTACTTACATATCTATAAAATCTTGTTATTGCATCTCAAAAGAATGCATGACATCAGAATTACAGGATTGGTCCATTAATAATCCATATCCATTCTAAGAATTTATCAAAGGCCGACTTTGTTATTTCAAACTATAAAATCTTTGATTTAAAACATTTCAAAGTTGTAATACAGCGATCATAATGTTTATAAGAAGAAACGCACTTTGTGATATGTAAATGAATATGTAAGGACAACTAGTAGGTATGACATTTAGAATTTCACGAATAGCCAGTATAATATAAAATTAAGAATATTATCATCTATTTACTATATTCACTATTCATTTTAGTAATAACAAATCTGCAACTTAAGAACGTGTGCTAAGGTATAAAGTTAATTTACCTTTTACAACAATATTACGTCACTGCAAGGTCACAGCGGTGGTCCATTCCTATCATCTAAAGTTAAGAACAATATGACGTAATACAAGTCTGATCACGTGGCTTTTATTGCCATCATTGTAATAAAATAGATCGTATAAATGCAACTTTGTAACCAATCGATTTAATGTTTACTTAGAATTGCAACTATTGTATTCGATTAAACTTATTTTCCCTTATTACAAATGCTGAAGGCTTTCCTGATGAAAAGGCAACCTTACTTTCCTTACAAGATATTCTGGATTCAAATCCTGTAAGGGTCAGATATTTGAGTGTTGAACGCAACATCATCATCATCATCATCACAACTCTTTGTAATGAGCCCACTGCAGGGCATGAGTCTCCCCCTGGGAGACGAGGAGGTATAGGCCATAATCCACCAAGCTGGCCCAGTGCTGGGTGGTGGATGCCAGAATGTTCAGGGCGCCAAAATGGCTTCTGACAAACCCTTACGACTACTGTATACAAGTATACAGCACCCGGGACCGACTGCTTAACGTGCACTCCGTAGCACGGAAGTCGTCGTGAGAAATGAATGGTCGGCGGTCACCCATCCAAGTACCGGCCGCGCCGAACTTTGCTTAACCTGTGACATCGTATGATACACACAGTAACCACGGCGCCACGACGACTTCACACACAGTAACCACGGTTGAACGCAACAATTGATCAAAATATGTTAAGTTAATTTCAAATATTATCAACTAACAGCTTCTCGCGGTTTTAGCCGTAATATAGCTAATAACTTCTTGAACAAGTAGGCTATCAAATTCAACAATATTATTTACAGAGATTAGCACGTTCAACCAAACAAACAAACAAACAAACCGTTCAGCTTTAGATTTACGAGTAATATGCATTTATACTTCTTAAGTTCATTTATTTAAAATGTATTTTTAAAAGCTCATAATGAAACTTGATTTGCACTTAACAAAATGACTTGATAATAGAAATATTTATTTACTGATGACATTTTAAGGTGTTTTTATAATTGAAAATATCTTATCGACACGTATATTTATCTTATCTGTACATGTATCTCCCAATAAGGATTTATGTAAATAAAATGACATCGCATCGTAGGAGTTGTGTGTAGAGAGAGACATCGGCTAGGTGTTCTAAAGATTAAAATGCAGGAATCGCAAAGAGGTAAGGACTTAGAATTTGAAATAATTCAAATAAATGGATGTAACAGGTTTTTATAGCTATCTCTGTCAGGTACGATAGGAATAATTCATTTCTTAAAAGTTCAGATATCCTATGCAAGGAGTTACAAAAACGAGATACCTATCTCGATCGATTGAGTTTTGAATAGGTATTCGAATATTCGACGAAACCTTATTCTTTTTTTAAATATTTTTTCCAATTTCAATATTTTATTTAACATAAAGCTAGTATTAAAAAAATAATATTGGTAATTTCTTCTTTTCGACTGAATTTGCGGTATGCATAACGTGACCATATATTTTTTGTGCCAGAGCGCGACATCTATGGACTTTTTTGTGTTTTCAAGTTTTTACTACAGAAGATTTTTTTTTAAATCTTTATTTACAGAAGATTGAATAATTGAAAATAATCAAAGCACTTTACACAAAATAGTTATGAAGGCACGAATTACTTAGACCCAGTAGTAACGTATTATTTTGTCGACTGAACAAATTTGTTTTAAAATATTGGATCTTCCTTCAAACCTGCTTTTATTAATTATTAAAATACATTTTGAATTATCGTTTGGTCTGTTCGCAAAAGAGGGACAAAGTCAGCCTTGCTGGGGTCACCGGGACAGACTCCATGAAAGTGGGACGTATGGTCTCGTTCCCCGTCTCACCTGACTTTAAGTTTTGACAAGGGTCCTTAAAGAGCACAAGAGTTCGATACCGAACTGGCTCTTTAAAAAACATATTCCGAAACAACACATCCCCGATACGATCATATTTAGTGAAGGACAGCTTAGACCACGAACAGACGGTAACAGCCAACAGTATACATATAACTGATCCTGACATTATAATTATAACAATGACCGCATAGGGCTGCCGCAACTCGCGTGGATGTTCGCCAGGGTTGCTACACGCCAGTCGTTGCGTTTGAAACGTAAACAAACTCTAATTTACTGCAACCTGTTTATTGTAGGTTAGTTAAGTGTTTTTTTTTAACTGAAATTACTGAAGGTTGATGAAATATTTTTGGTACAATCTAAGTTATTTAGGTCGTGAAAACTAATTTGAGTGAGTGATACGTGGAACTAGCACCCCTTCAGAATCCGCCATGTTAGCGAAACGACTCATCCTCCTAATTTATTTATCTTAATTTACATACATACATACATAACATCACGCCTGTCTCCCTTTGGGGTAGGCAGAGACTAAGGAACGTCAACTGCTCCGATCTAGACATACCTCTTTCGCTTCCTCCACGTTCATTAATCGTTTCATACATGATCGCCTGTTACGGGTACTTTTAACTAGACCCTTTTTAATTTATTATATACTAGCTGTGACCCGCGACTTCGTCCGCGTGGATACCGTTTATTAGAGTTGGATAAATACTATGATTAAGTTAATATAATTAAGTTAAAACTTACCTTATTCTAAATTTCGTCAAAATCGACTCAGTAGTTTAGCTGTGAAAGCGTTACTGATAGATAAACAGACAGAATTACTTCAAAAACTGTTACAACAAAGCAGTGATCCGCAGTTTCACCTATGTTTTGTGAAAAAGTATAAGAAGGTATATTACATAGATGATGCCCGCGACTTCGTCTGTATTGAATTAGTATTTCGAGTAGGTTATTTTCTTCTTCAAGGTCCTAACTATCTTTAATAACAAAAATAAAAATGAAGAATCTTCGCCCATATAATATGTATAACTCCTACCTAACCACAAACATAGGTAGGTAACTATCTATTAGGTACATTACAAAGGCACATAGCGTTATAAACAAACCGGTGCCAAAGTGCCTTAAATTTTAATATTGTCTTAAGTCTTCGCGATAACTATTATGTATGACTATTAAATAAAACACTTTTAACCGATTTTATCGCGTATATTTACATTTTAAATTTTAACAGTCGCTCGTGACCACGGGGTCTGTAAAGACACCGAAACGTCGAGTTAAAATGTAAAATATAAATTATACGCCATTAATCCGGTTAAATAGTGTTTTATTTAATGCCTTCAATTTTACTTAATTCATGCAATATCTTCATTAATTATACTTAGCTTATTGTTATTCTAGGTAAAGCTAAGTAGTTTTTACGTGAAAGAATAGCAAAAATCCATCCATCCAGCCATTATCAGTGTACATACAATACTACCTATAGTTATGTATGGCTGCTTTTCACTGCCAAACGGCTAAGCCAATATTAATGTAATTTGGTATAGTAGTTAACACATACGTTACTTTTTATTCCGAAGAAATCTACGGTTTCTGACTTCCAAGAGGCAGAAACGATCATGAAATAAACAAAACCTTGATTTCCATTTTATCTCTGTATGTACAGAAGGCAGTACATCAAGCGTTACAAATCTGTCAAAATTTTTTACTTGAATTTGAACTCTATGCCCTCGATAATAAGTTAAAATTGGTTGGTGAAATTTGACAGGTAATGTAACGCTTGTTCCTTCTGTACCTACCTATATTAAATCGCGCAAAAGCTTGCGCTCGCCTCCCGCCTTTTTATACCCTACCGCCGCGAGCCGCGTCGAGCGCGGCAACCGTTACGCAAAAATAATCCCTATATCGTTCAGTATTCACGCGCGATGGGTTATTAGCGTATTTCATGTATAAGTTTGGTGTTTCTATACCGATTTCTATGATTCTTTTTTTATTGAATAGGTAATAATGTTAATTTTTTTTAATTTTTTAAATTAATTTTAATGAGTGAGAGTATTATAAACGTAAGAGGAAACAAATATAATCAGAAAGCTCCGAACTGCTAAGCTATCGGGATTTACACGTGTTATTGTGAGTCAACCATAAAATATAGACATATACTGTTGTGGGATATTTTTTATATAATTTTAGGAAGAATAT
The DNA here is from genome assembly GCA_944452665.1 of Stenoptilia bipunctidactyla. Taxonomy (NCBI): domain Eukaryota; kingdom Metazoa; phylum Arthropoda; class Insecta; order Lepidoptera; family Pterophoridae; genus Stenoptilia; species Stenoptilia bipunctidactyla. The sequence goes on along the minus strand of OX101740.1, from coordinate 22,132,716 downwards.
TTCTGTCATACATGATTTCTATGTAGCTTTAACCATTAAGGCTGCACATGCGACGGAAGCTTAAAAATGTAGTAACTTCTCCCGTTTTTCCAACATTTCCCTTCACTGCTCTGCTCTTATTGATTGTAGCGTGATAATAAGTATACTATAACCTGCCCAGAAGTATGAAGAATAATTTTACCAAGTTTCGTTAAAATCCGTCTAGTAGTTTTTGTTTCTATAAGGAACATACAGACAGACAGACAGACAGACAAAAATTTTACTGATTGCATTTTTGTCATATTCATTTTTGCCTGATAGTTATTTTGAAAAAATATTTCATGTACAGAATTGACCTCTCTACAGATTTATTATAAGTATAGATATAGAAGATATAGATTTTACGTATCATATCATAAAATACGCAATAAAATCTGGTTAGATTTACCCAAACCAAATTTTTATTTAAAAGGTCTTAACTAGAAAATAACCTCGGTATTGTTTTTTATTGACCATAACATATGGCTTTATGGTTCAATAAGATTCACTAACCCGAACCAAGATTACCTTTCGAATCACCTAAGAACCACCCAAGCGGGTGACATTTCATAAATCTGTCTCAAATATTAACCCATCCGCAGTCACCTACCTCAAACTCCCACTTAACAAACTCAACGCTGCCTAAGGCCTGCCTAAACTTTCTGATTCCATTATCATCCCCTTTAGTAACGTCGGCAAGACTAGTTCCAACTTAGCTAAGTGAACGGAACAGGCTGTCCATTTTCGAAACTGTATTTTCAGTTATTTTAGCATGCAACTTCAACATCCTTTACATTTAAAGCCTTACTACCCAAGGAATTGAAGCGGAATTTGCATGGTTCAAAGTTTGGTTAGCATACATCAAAGAAAATTAAGGAAAGGAATGTTTGAATTGAAGGAAATAGAAAGACGGACATTAGAGAGGTGATTTTCTTTAAGTATGTATTATTCTTTGCCTGATGGAGCGTTTTATCTGTTTAAGGGATTTCAGAGAAAGTTAAAAGGAAAGGTTTTATTAAGATGCATGAATTCACTTCTTATAAGAACTTTAATTAACACATATCACGTAAGCAGCGACTGAAGAAGTTATCATTCGCTTGAGGAGAAATAATATTTTTATTTATTACATGATTGTCTTTTTCATATATACATATAGGTACATAACGTCAGGCCTGTATCCCTTATGGGGTAGGCAGAACACCAGAGGTTACAAGACAATCTGATGTCACGTTGACTTTGGAGGTATTACAATGATGGGGAGAGACTATTGCAGTGACAGGAAGTCAGCCTAATGCCAACAAAAACGCCAAAAACTCTGTCCCTTATCTGACTTTTACAGTTTGCCCGAAAAGTGAAGCAGATTGTACATTCTATGTTTTTCTTTCGCTCCCAGTCCAGCATTGTCTTTTTTACAATTTATTAGATTATATAAAATAAATTTAAAGCAAAATTTTCAATGTCGTCTGAAATTTTCAAGCAAATAGATACCTACTTGCTTAGAAAGTTTACATAGAGTGCGTTATTATAACAACCTAAAAGACCAAATCGGAAGTATGTGCTATTGTATTTATACAGCAGAAACCATTTGTAACTATTAATTATTTGTACATAATCACCTCGTCATTTAAGCTTGTTACTGACAGATTAATTCGAAATTAATCTCAGCCGTAATGCTGTATACAGCTCAAGCATGTATGTAAATGAGAAATAATTCAAGGAGGAATGTGTGTAATTAAACATTGTTAACAGTTCATTGAAAAAATTAAGAAAAAAGTTTGAAAGTAAATTGTCAATTTCATTTAAAAAAAGAAGTTTTCGAATTTTGAAATGTAAAATAAGAAATATTTTCGTTCGCATTTGCTTTTGCATAGCATTCATTAATTGTTTTTTTTTAATGAATAATTAACAGCTAAAGCAAACAGAACCTAATCAGCATATTTTAATGAGCTCTAACTAAACACGCGGTGCGTAAATTCGCTGAAAAACATAATAACAGGGTCACCTAATTTAAAAATCCCAATTTCTCCAACATCTGCCTTTCACAGGTGTTTCAAAGCTGGCTTTTTTCTTTAAAAGGAAAAATAAACAAAGTTGCAACAGGTGCTTCTATGGCATGATTTTGCAAAGGACTTCATCGAAAAATCGACTAAAAATTTTCGATCAAGATTTTAAAATGGCGGCTGTTGGCCGGTTGGGGACAGGTGGACGCTGGACGGGTTGAAACAGACTCTTAATAGACTCTCAACGTTATGTTTAAAATAAACTCTTCTTTTTGGTTTTGTACAGTAGCAGTTGGTGAGTTTAAATTATAGTGTGTTGATCATTTTCGTTTACAGCAAGGCCCGTATTTCGAAAGTTTTTTCAAGCGTTTACTACGACTCAACCAAGAGTCGCTGTCTATTCTGGTGATTCGTGGAAAAGGATTAAGTTTTGTATAAATTTACTAATTAATTTTTAAGTAGCTTCCATGCTGGACTGGGAGCGAAAGAAAAACGTAAAATGTGCCAGCTGCTTCTCTTCCCGGGCATACTGTAAAAGTCAGTTAAGGGACAGAGGTTTTAAAGGCGTTTTTGTGGGCGATAGGCTGAAACTACAATAGTCTACAATAGTCTCTCTCCATCTTTATTATACCTCCAAATTTGTCAAACGTGACATCAGATGGTATTGTAACCTTTGGTGTTCTGCCTACCCCATAAGGAATACAGGCGTGACGTTATGTATGTAATTTTTAAGTACGTCCGCGGTGTGACCGGCGAATTTGACCAGGTTCGTCAGTCCACCCGCCTATCTACGCTGCGTCGTCGTGTGTATCATGTGCATGGTCGCCACTCGAGAATCTTCAGCTGCAAACTGGACGACAGCGACAGCGACAGCACGACACGACACGATAGAAAGTATTAAGTTTGCATGAAACCGCGACAAATCGCTCGATCGCCCGCTGGCGTCGCGAACAGCCCAGAATCGCCGCTGTCGCTGCCGTCCAGTTTGCAGGCTTACTGCCCTAACTGCCCGGCTGGCCGTAGGTATCGACGAACAATTATGAAAAAGTTTTTGATAAATAAATAAATGAAACCAACACCATTTAAAACGTAGATAGGTACGTTCTCAACTATTTCAATAAGAGACACAACTTCTGGGTAGAGCTTTGTTGTAATTCCTAACAAGAACACTTTTCCATGAATATATTCTGTTGTATGCGGGATACTAAAATAATAATGCACAATCTATTATCCATTTACATGTAGGTAAACCTCTCTTATAGGGCTAACCCTAAGTATAGATTTATTTTACAACACATTTTATTGTTTTGTGGACAGGTGCTTGAAAGAGAACATTTAGGTTAATTTTGATATAATTTCGTTTTAGTAGCAAAATAAGGAAGGATTCATTAAATCCATAAAATTACATTGGTCGACTAAATATCGGTCGCCTCTCAATCCTACGACTATTTCAGTTGTCTTTAAGTAAATCTATTCCAGTGACCTGAATTACAAATGAGAGTAAAACGGTCTCGAGTTAAACGTACCGTTATAACTTCAGACGATTTCACGCTGAATGTTTCCAAAGATTTACTGTAAGTAAATGTTGGACATGGCCACAATATGGCGATTCACAGATTAAGCACATTCAAATATTTATTGGAAGCAGTTTTTTTTTTGAATTTAGAACACATCTTTGTCAGAGCTGGAATTAATTTGTGAAAGATTAACAAATTCGAAATTTAATGAGAGACATTTTTAATAGGAGAAGCTGCGATTCTAAAAGACAAAAAACTGCTTTAACATAGATTTAATTTTCATTGGATGTTACACGTACAGTTAGCAACAACAAACAGATGACATACAGGTATTTGAATGCAGGTAAAGTCGTTTACATAAAAGAAGTTCCGTGCATTGCTCTTATATCAAACACATAGGGTGTATTATCGCTCAAATCGCGAAACTTCTTTCATAAAAAGGACTCTAATGGACATTCAACATTACAATCTCGATTCAATCTTAGAAGATTCGAAATCAGTTTTTGATAGCATCTTTTGAATTTCAAGTTTACAAAGACGTTAGAGATACTTGAAATCAGCGAATCTAATTTCGAATCGAACCCAATAACATATAGAATCTACAAACTACTCAGTGTTGCCATTACACTGTCATTGTCTACAACTATTATTTCGAAGAATGTAACAAGCGCTAGTAAAGTTATACAAAACTAAGATGATTTATTCACATATCACTTCTTAAATTACTACGCTTGAAATATAACATATATCACTAACATAGACATCAGAATTTTGACAACACGACTGATGATTCCATTTTGAAACTTCCCATGAAAATGATACTCTATTAATGTAAATATTCATTTGTAACCCGACCCACAGCCGCAGAAACAACCACGTTCAGTGTTTAAGCAAAAAAATACTTCCTGACGACAATGCTTGAGAAATTAAAAAAGTTATACTCTCGCTACTGCAACAGACTTTGTTTACTATCCCCATTTAAATAAGACTAAAATTCCTCTGCTAATAATATTCGAAATGAGAAATAAAGCGGTTCGTGAACGAAATAAAAGTAGAAAGCACAGAGATATTTGTAAAGGTGTTTTTATCGGAGCATTTTGTTAGGAGGTAATTGTTCCAGCTGACTCGGTCGAAAGGTGGCTTTACAAGAGTTACGTAGCGATCGAAATAATGTTCCAATTTTAAACGCGAGAGCCCGGTTTCTTATCTGTGAGCATTTACTTTTTTTTCGTTTTCAATGAGAAGAAAAAAGTTGTAAACGAAGGCTTTATAGATTGACATACTTTGTCTTTGTTTGTGAATAAAATAGCTGTTGATACAGAAAATGATTTGTTTATTTTCGACCAGTGTCACACAGATTATTAACTGTAGCACAATAATTGAATAACAATTGTTGTTTGAGGGTTACTCTGTGCTACTTGGTGTTATGAATACTATTTGTGTCTATGTATAGGTTTGACGACCACTATGGCGTTGGGGTAAACCTATCTGCCTCAGACGCCAGTGGTTGCGGGTTCGATCCCGCACGGTACCAGAAAAAAAAAAATGTTCCGTGTCTGGGTGTTTATCTATTTATGTAAGTATTTATATTCTAGGTTCCCCCCTAGTTCGCTATATGGAATCCCATAACACAAGCTATGCTTACTTTGGGGCCATGTAGTTGGTGTGATTGTCTGGGGATTTTATTTATTTATTATTTATAGGTAAATATCGCTTTGTTCCGCTGCGCGTGTCTGTTCCGATTTCTATTTTATTGACTACCTGTTCCTCTATTTACTTTACGCAACAGCAAACCTACTGCGACCCTCAACTAAAACAGACTAAAAAAAACAATCTCTTATTTAAACACCTTCCTCTACAAACATTCAAGTCCATTCCATTTCAAATAAAAAAAAAACATTTCAAAACAGGATTTAGCGTTGTTGGCGGGAAAAACTGGTGTTAATCTGTGACAACATGCAGAATCTGCACCTGTCGCCATTTGACAAAGAAGACATTTTGTTCAATGTTTATTTATATCGACTTCATAAGGAATATTGAGTTTCTTTGTGGTTTTTAAGTAGGTGAAAGTGAGAAGGCCATTGTGGTGTGCTATTTCAATATCTATCTCAGAATATTACATTGTCGAGTTAAGAAATTGTAGTCGTAATATTATTTAAGTAATTTGATCAATTATTTTAATTAGTATAGAAAAAGCCTGCGTATTTTTTTTAAACCCTATTGTTCCTGTAATTTGACTTAGCTAACGTCATTAAGTAATCAAAAACTTTTGTAACTGTCAACCTGACATCTTTCGGCTCAGTCACTCGTAGGTAGGTACCTAACCAATGGAGTAACTAAAATATTATTTATTTTATTTTGATTTTTTACTATCCATGGAATAAAGGCGTGTGGCGTCGCCTTAAGAATAGCGCTACCCCATCTCTTCCCGTGGGTGTCGTAAGAGTCGACTAAGGGACAAACCAGAGGACGGGCAGCAGCGTCCTTTTGTGTATATCAACATCACACTGCGATCGCCAACCCGCCTGCCAAGCGTGGCGATTACGGCATTTCCCCCCCTTGGGGGAGGCCTATGTCCAGCAGTGGACGTCTACAGGCTGTGGATGATGATGATGATGATGATCCATGGAATCCGATTAAAAAGCTTATTTTTATATCATATTATGAATCGTTATTTAATACTTGAGGATCAAACGAACTTCTAAAGTGAAGTTCGATCCTAATTATGTGAACAGCTTCTTTCGAAGCGATTGAGGTTTACTTTATGTAGTAGCGCCACCTACTGCTAGCCTTTGCACGGATTTTAGAGTCTATGATAAGGGTTCTTTTCTTTTTTTTTTTTTTTTTTAACAACTGTCACATTTCGCTCCCTATGTCAGCATCCAGTCTACAGAACTCATTTTGTTTAAAGTCAATCTGTCTTATTCCTGTTTGTTCATTTCACTATATTGGGGTTGGGTAAAATACAAATATAAATTGAAATTACTCCATGTTGAAACATATTCATATTATGCTCATTTCAAAGCATATAAACGGGTGGGTTTATATTAAATCGCTTCGAAAGAAGCTGTTCACATAATTAGGATCGAACTTCACTTTAGAAGTTCGTTTGATCCTCAATTATATTTCACAGCTTCTTTCTTCGCGATTGAGGTTTACTTTATGTAGGATGTTTAAAGATTAGTTATAGTGAAATGAATTGGCAGAGTAGTAAGGTAAAACTCTTCAATAGTAAATAAACATACTTATTGAAAACAATTCAACAATGATTAGGCAAATTATTTTTCGTTACAAAGTTTGTTATAATTTCTAGCAAGGACTGAGGAAGAATCCGACCATCCTGCAGTCCTTTTGATAGGTCAATAGAAACTCCTAAATAAATAGCTCTTGATGTAGCAGCATGTCATGTACTATGTGCACTAAAAATATTTTCATCAATACCACTGAGAGTTAAAGTGTTTTTAACCCAGTGACTTAAAGTTTGGAAACCTATATGTTTCTTAAAACTAATAAACAAATTATCAGGTTTCCTTAAATTTTCGTTTTATTTATATACTTACTTCTGTAAGGTTTTTGCTGGACAAATTTCTGGACGAATATTAAAAAACGGAAACTTTACCAAGGTCTGTTTACTATTAAATTTAGAGGTTTTTATAAACCCTTTTATGAGTACTTTTTTAGTTATTAAAATATTTTTAATCTTTGTCACGGATAAAATTTGAACACGATGTTCCGTTACAAGAGCTATTAGTGTAACAGTTTTCTTGGAAAAGAGTCTTTAAGTCAAGGTCTTCATTAGGAAATTTTGTAGGTAAGTAGCTCAATACAACTGCTGGATCCCAGTAAGATCATACTTGATGTGGTTGGTCTTCACATAACGACTCCTTTCATGAAACTTTTTAACCTGTTATATTGGGAATTTATGTTTAATATTAATGATAATGCAGATCTATAGCTATTAATAGTACCGTACTTAGCACCTTTTTCGAAAATTTCAGTTAGAAAATGAACAATTATTGGTTTAGAAGTTTGAGTAAAACTAAAATTATTATTTTTGCAATATTCAATCCACGCCTTGATACCTCCTTCACACTGTCTCGGTAAGAATTGTCCAACAAAGATGCCAACATAATTTCAACGGACTTTGAAGACAGTGATCTTTTTACTAACGCTTGCTGAACAATTTCGCGGCAACCAAGGTTAACGTTTAATGAAGGTTGTGCGCAGATTTGGTAGATAGTGATGATATCACGGTTGAGCGGGTGAAATTTTGTGGTTAAGCGGCATTCATAATGCCTTATTAAATAGATAGTCTGAATATTGAATTTGTAGATTTTCTTTCTGATTATCGTGTATCCGTGACTCGGTAGAAATCGCTTTGTATCTGGCCAATCTTCGATTATTTTGCTGCGATTCTTAGGAAACACGTTTTCTTATGTTTTAGTAACATTAAACTTGTTATTATTTTGGCAATTGGAAACGTAGTATTACGATAGTGTGTGTTTAATGAACCACGGAGATAGGCAATAACGTCGAGATTGAAAAGATTGAAAATTGAAAATGCGTTGAACTTGTTGCAATTGACAAAAGAGCTGGATTTTACTGTCGAACTGTTTGACATCCCATTCAGTGTCATTAAACTGTTTTCGTGACAAACTCTCAGCTTCTATATTATCTTTTGAAGTAATATAAGATGTAAAGATATTGATCTTACGCATTTCACGCTATTTCCATTGGTCTCGGGTAATATGATCCATATGTGAAAACTGAACAATACCCATTCTATTTATACAGGTAATGGTAATATCTATTCGTAACAATATATCACAATCGTAACTACCATAATTATGCGAATGTTTTAAGTCCGAAAAAACTGCTTTTAATTCCAGAGTATTAGTGTGTAGCGACGACTCGCTTTCCTTCCAATGACCCGCTGCCTCTTTTCCATCACAAAACCCGCCCTAGCCAGTATTATGATGCGTCAGGATAGATAGTTTTAGTGTATTGGCCTGTTCTAAGAGGAGAAAAGCCCTCTTCTAGATAATTTAACCACCAAGTAAATTCATATTTATTATATCTGGGTAAATTCACTACCTGATCATAAGTAGGATTTTTATTTGGTGACAATATTTTAAATTGCTCGAATAACTTTGTGTATTATTTTTTCTATTTTAAGAACTTATTTTTTTTTTTTTTTTTTTTTTTTTTTTTTTTTTGGGGGTAGTTTTTAAAATAATTTTCTCTGAATCAAAAATAAACCCAAGGAATTTACATTGTGTTCTAGGAACAAAGCAACTTTTTTCGTATGCATTATGAAACCTAAATTTATTAAAATATGTTTTGTAATCCAAACATTCTCATTACAATCAACACAATCTTTGCCAATGTAAAATATATTATCTAGATATATTATGGATGAAAAAATTATCCCGACGTAAAAATTCCATGACTGGTTTTAATATTTTAGTAAATACTTATATAAAGAGCGGTGCATAAGTCAAACGTTTAATATTTGAATTCATATAAAACGTTGTTATATTCAAATCGAAGGTACTTTCGGAAAGACTTATCAACATTGATGAAAAAATAACTATCTTTTGCATCTATTGAGGCCATGTAGCATTGTTTTGTTAACTTATCAGCGGTTCTGTAATCTTCCATTTTGAAGTGTTTTGTAGTAAATTAATTCAAAGATTTTAAATTATGTATGAAGCGATTTTCACCGTATAGCTTGAGCACAAGAAAAAATTTGTGATAAAATTTACCTGGCTCATGAGAACATACGAATATAGCATTTATTTTTAATAGTTTATCCAACACTAAAATATAATCTTTATGGCCATGTATTGGCCTTGGGTAAACACAAGAGCTACTTTGTTTAGCGGGCAGATATTTAAAAGGTTTTTAGTAAGCAGCTATTCACGATAATATTAATGGATCACTCGTTATCTAAGCCCATTTTTGATGAAAATATCGTAAACGTCCATCGCACTGCACCTGGTGGTTTATTTCCGCTGGTTGCTAGTGTTCCACGACCGTTCGTGGTAGGTCCCACGTGGCGGGTACGTGTAGCTCTGCTGTGGAGCTCGAGCCGGCAGCTGTGGCTGCGGAGATGACGTCGTCGTTTTTTGCAATTTGCAGCGTTTCAGCAACATCAACATCTCCTCCCAATAAATAATCATCGCAACTTGTATTGGTCAGCGTGTCACGCAGGCATACGTTTATGGAACTCATTATTATGTTACGATGAGTTTTAGTTTCCCTATTCTGGCTATCGCGACAAGCGTAACTCAGCAGTTTTAAAAGTTTTTGCTTCAAAGTTTCATTGAAAATGATGACCATCGCTTGTGATAAAGCTGCCAAGGCGATTCCAATTTGCCCTTTTTTTTTTTTTTTTGTTGTTGAAGTATAGAATCTCGTTTGGTGAGAGTTTCAGCCAATGCTGCTTTTGCTTCTAAATTTAATAAAGGGAGCAAGTAAATATTTGCAAATTGCGGGTACAAGATAGTCCTCAACAGGCTTATCTTTAGATTCTTTAGATCTTCAGCCGACAACTGCTGGTTTTTAGACCTCTTCCGGGACATCAATCGTAACAAAAAAAGGCTGATAATGACGGAGGTAGCTCGGGCACTTCAAATCTTGGATTCGGCGTGCAAGACCGCAAATCAGATTAATCGCCAACGGCGATATTATCTGGTAACTGACTAATCAAAAAAAATTAATTATATGCATCGAAACTCGATGACTACACGCACATACCATGTGGGTAATTTTGTGTCAACGACATTTTTTCTAATATTTATTAAAATTATATTAGAGATTCTCCACCGTACATCAGATTATATCGCCACCGGCGATTTTATCGAGTAACGGACTAAATAGGAGACTTAATTATATGCATCGAAACTCGATGACTACACGCACATACCATGTGGGTAGTTTTTGTGTCAACGACATTTTTTCTAATATTTATTAAAATTATATTAGAGATTCTCCACCGTACATCAGATTATATCGCCACCGGCGATTTTATCGAGTAACGGACTAAATAGGAGACTTAATTATATGCATCGAACCTCGATGACTACACGCACATACCATGTGGGTAGTTTTTGTGTCAACGACATTTTTTCTAATATTTATTAAAATTATATTAGAGATTCTCCACCGTACATCAGATTATATCGCCACCGGCGATTTTATCGAGTAACGGACTAAATAGGAGAATTAATTATATGCATCGAACCTCCCAACACAGTTGGGTTCTTCGGAATTTGTAATTTGATGTCTCAACCCCCTCGAATTATTTTCTTGAGAATTTTCTCCTCCTTCGATGCACAATTTTTACCATTTAAACTTTTAAAATTTAACTAGCTAATTAATATATTTTAGTCGACGTGCGCAGGCTACAGCACGGAAACGCAGAATGAGTTCTGTAGACTGGATGCTGACATAGGGAGCGAAATGTGACAGTTGTTAAAAAAAAAAAAAAAAAGAAAAGAACCCTTATCATAGACTCTAAAATCCGTGCAAAGGCTAGCAGTAGGTGGCGCTACTACATAAAGTAAACCTCAATCGCGAAGAAAGAAGCTGTGAAATATAATTGAAACATGCAAAAGCATTTTTGGGCATTTTACTAGCAGTCTGGCAGAGCTAGTTTTTTTATAAGGGCCTTTTCAGATGGTATAAAAATGATATACCTACATTATATTAATTGAGAATACATTTTACAACTCTTTGTTTATGATATGTTAATAATAGGTACTAACAAATATTATTCATTCTTTCTGTTCGGTACTTACCCGTACATTACTTTCAAGTCCGTAAGCCAAATGCGTCATTAAGAACAAGTAACCTTTACAACACAAGAATGTGCAAAAAACTATCTTGTTGACTTATAAATTGGATTCAATTTTCATTGTCGCTGAAAATTGTTTTGTTTAAGGTAGGTAAATGAAAGATCCGGTATCAAATAATGAGGCTAGCTAGATTATTGTCTTCATTAGCAAAGCGTACGAGTTTGTATGTTAAAACGGGCACGTCGTAGAAACTATACCGATTACAAAAATAGTTTTGACTAGCTGTTTCTCGCGGTTTTACCCGCACAATTAGTAATGCCGCGGGAATATGGGGATAAAAAGTACCCTAAGTGTTATTCCAGACTGTACACTATCACTATGCCAAATTTCATCCAAATCCGTTTAGCCATTCTGCCGTAATTGAGGAGCATTTGTCAAGCAGCGAATTCCGATCATTTTGGTGTTGGATGATTAGTAAAAGATTTAGACAGAAAATAAAATCAATGGACTCGATAAAAATGAAAATGAAATTTTTTTATTCATCATAAGACCATCGAATTGCCGCTTAATGACGTCACAATTTAATACTTCGGCTTTAACAAGGTGTTATAGTTATTGAATAAGATATTACAGTAGACCAAGAGACAAAAAAGCCGGCGGAAAATAACTCTTGGCACGCTTTTTCAGTCAGAATTTACGAATTAATACAAATAGGTACATACAATACAAATTGATCAAACGTAGCTTCTTATAAAGCACTGCGTGTGTACGGCCCTTACGACTTTATTCTCAGGCGGACCCTTAAGGAGTCATTTGGATCCTTATCCATACTAACATATCTGGGAATCAAACCAAAGACTACAGGTGGCACTGCACACCCATTGCATCATAGCGACTGTCGTAATTTCAGAAGTTTTTTTATGTCTCAAAAAAAAATTAACTATGACTTAATTTTATGCTTCTGGCAGTTGTGTTTAATGACATCTATTGTTCAAAGGAAGCAAGTTATTCGTGGCAAGACAAAGCTGGTCTGTTAGCAGCAGTCTTTCCAGAGGTTTATATTCTTAGAACTGTTTATACTCATATCATTACATTACATTATCAAATTCTACTAACTTCTATAACTTTAGCACGGTAACTTAATAATATCTTTAAGTGTTTTGCATTTAAAATGGTCAATTATTCTTAAATTACTGAAAACATGTGCTAAATAAAAATCACCCGATCCGGACTTGAACCTGGGACCTCTCGTTTTGCCGTGAGATACCGGAGCCTGGCGGTACGCCTCGAAATTACTTAGCACCTTTTTGTTTTTACGTTATATTGCTAACTCCATCTAATGGTATAGCTTTGCAACTTAATTAAATAAATATTTTTGACACTCACATTATCTAGCCCAAATGAAGTTTCTTAAAGAACTTGTGTTATGGATACTAGATAACTGATACCTATACTTAAGAAATATATGAATATACATATTGAATGAATACATATATTTTATTAGAATTAACTTAAATAAACATATACTTAAACATCCATGACTTGACGACTAATATCTGTGTTCATCACACAAAACTTAGCTTTTATTTAGCACATTTTTCAGTTATTTAAGGTAACTTAGTTACTTAGATAACTTAAATTTATAGTTGTCATGGATTTCCGCAAAGCAATGCCTGATTCAATGAATTATACAAATTCTACTAATTTTCAGGTCTTCGAAAAATATTCAAAGATTTGAAAAAAATCATAAAATAACAATCAATCTACGAGTTTGTATAACCAACCTCACCTCGTTTTTATCTTATTCAAAGAGCCAATCTTAATGGGTATTCCAACTTATTAAGAAGTAGAAAAAGACAAGACAAACAAAACTTAAAAAGCCCAAAACAAACTAACAATACACCGCATACTTATCACAGAATGCTAATTACCCTAATTTCCCTCCCATTCAAATCTCAAATACAAGCTACCACACAATGAGCTACCTAGCTACTAGCTATATCTAAATCGGTGCAGTAACTCCGTTGCTATCAATCAAACTCACAAAGACTGCTTCTTCCGAGGTCGACGACCCGGCAGCTCAAGTGGTATTGCCAGCAACTAATATCATACATATCTAATTACATGTCCATTTGCTTATGGGAAAAGTCTTGTGGACCATTTGAGATTAGAGGCAATATGTTATAAAATGTAGATGTTGTAGGTATTGTATGTTTAATTAGTCTTACGTTCTCATGACTTAGTCATAATTAAGAGGACTTAATATTGTTTTGAGTGTTGCCGATTCGTTAGCGTATTGTCCTGCTAATGTTATAAGTCTGAAAGTTTATGAATTTTTGTTACTCTTTCAGGCTGAAAGGATAAGAGGTTGGAGCTGAATTATTATCAGCTGAGTTAAAGTCACTTTAAAATATGGTCCCTGCTTATCCCTGCTTGGTAGTTGGATTCCTTTAGGGTCACATAAAATGTGCCACAATATGTCATTAGGATAATATAAATAAAACATTTATCTATTCACACACAAGCGACACACATGTTAGCCAAAAGCAACTTAGTTTTTGCTGCCATTAATTCCTGGTTACAACAACGGATCCACTATTGCAATTTGCAGTACCTATCAAAAACGTTTTAGTGTAAAATAGTTACATCATCTATCTTTTGTCCTCACATACTTTACAAGCTAGGATTATAAAACGAGAAGTATTAAATAAATTGGAAATAGTGAAATTGTATGGATCTCTCCCATTCAGCGGTTTTAGTACTATTGTTGTGCAGACTCATATTTGAAAGTAAGATTGGATGGATTTCATGAAACTCATTATTTAGTCATCCTGTTTAACGAAATCGAAATGCGCCACACACTCCGTCTGAGTACCGGGAGTGTTACGATATTGTTATACAGGTAAGTACTTCATACGTTGCACCCTGCGTCTCTTGGCAATTTCGATATTGTTTTAGATATTTGTAGGAAAATCCAAACATTTAATTCATGTTTTTTTTTTCTCCTAAAGTACCTATCAAAGAGGGTCGAACACTCGGTGCAAATAGTGTTCATATTTTTGGAAGCATTTGTAAAGTGTGGTATCATGATTACGGCCTATGGCATGGCGGTCCACAGAAACATTTCGTTCTCTAAATAAAATATAATTTGACATTTTAAAAGAAAAATCATACTACGCACTCAAATGCTTTCCTTACACAACTTAAAGTTAGTCAAATATAGAGTATATGAGTATAATTAGTTAACAGAATGATAGAAAGGCAAAAAAAACCGGTAAAATTGCAAAAAATACCGTATCAAACTGAAAAAATACCTCGTTACGGCCGAAACTACTTTTTTTGCGAAAATATGTTTAAATTAGTGCAAATATTATAATCTCCCAATTATATCTTAATTATCTTGTTGTACTTCATCTCCATAGTACATCTAATTAGGCGGGTAACTGTTCGCTTAATTAAAGTTTAATGCAGATTTTGAATTAACTTTCAAAAAGCAAACAGAAGTTAATTTCTTTTGCAAAAAAAGGTCTTTATTATCCTACGTGTAACGAATAGGAAGCGGCGGACAATGTAATTTAAATGGAAGCCACTTGTGTCATTATAACCTGGGGTTTTTTGAATATGAAAAATTTAAGGATGGAACACAGAAAATAGAAAGAAAGAAACATATTTATTCGGCATAACAAAGAAAAACTAACAAAACAAAAATCAACATAGAAATAAATACAATACTACAAATGCCGAAACAGCCATCAGCATTGACTGTGGCGCTGATTTTCAGCCTTTTTTTTTTTTTTTTTATAAGTGACTAAACCCGCGTTTGAGCTCAATCTCACCTGATGGTAAGTGACGATGAGGTCGAAGATGAAAGCACACGGGTTTAGGAAGGAACTGGCTCTTTATACAATATTGCCGGAACACATTACCGCCGGAGCGGTAACATTTGGCGGCAGACTTTATATAAAGGGTGGTCGCTAGCCAGGCGGACCCAGAAGGGATCCTACCACCAAGCAAAACTCAACCTTTGGGAGTGAGGAGTACAGAATACATTAAGATAGATTATAAAAATACATTGTAGTTACTTAGCCAAAAATTTAAAGATTCTAAAGTAATAAATAAATATTTCTGACACTCACACAACATTATCTAGCCCAAATTAAGTTTCTTAAAGAACTTTTGTTATGGATACTAGATAAGTGATATACTTAAGAAATATATACACATACATATTGAATAAATACATATTTTTTATTAGAATAAACTTAAATACATGACTTGACGACTAATATCTGTGTTCATCACACAAATATCCGCCGCCGCCGGGATTCGAACCCAGGACCTCTGGCATAGAAGGCAATGTAAGTTACCGCTACACCAGCCGGTCGTCACCTACATACTGTATATATACCTACATAGGTACTGCGTTCTTATTTTAAATATTCAAATAGCAAAAAGCAAACATTAAATTACAATACATTTAATACTGGCCAGGCTAAACTACCAATTCTTTAAGGGAGGAGTGTTTACTGCGAGGTAAGAAGCTTAGATTTAAGTTTCCGAACATTTAGTTTGGGAACTTTTAGCAATGACAAATTTAAATGAATTAGACATAAATATGTATAAGTGAATTAACGTATAATTTTTGTATCTAAAAAATAAATCTAATTTAAAATGACTACAAATGTCCTCTCCCGCATTGCAATACCTAAATTAGGTGCATAATTTTACTGATTATTATTGTAAATTAACTATTATTATAAACTGTCACCTGTAAAATTATGTTTGCAATAAAGTATTGAGTATCTCTATCTATAACACTAGCCACCGCGCGCGGTTTTACCCGCGTAACTTTTGATCCCGTGGGAATTTCGGGATAAAATATAGCCTATAACCTTCCTCAAGAGTTGGGCTATAAAATGCAGAAAGAATTTTTCAAATCCCACTTGTAGTTTCTGAGATTAGCGCGTTCAAACAAACAAAACAAACTCTTCAGCTTTATAAATTAGTATAGATTCATAGACTGACGTTGAAGCCAACACGTGACAGTTCTTTTTGGAGGTTATTTTTGATTTTACAGACCATTTCAATCCTGAATTTTCGCGTAGTATTAAATGAAGAGGTATGAGTAACATATCGGTATTTATCGACACCTTGCTTCACGGAAGACAAACGTCTCATCAATTAAAATTAAAAAAATAAAGAAAACCAGTTACATTCCGGGTCTTCTCAGTCAGACCAATTAAGAAACGTGTAAGTAACCTTTTAAGGTTTCTACGCATGTATTATCCTAGACAGACTTCACACTAGAAATTCAAAACCTGCCGTAAAACAGTCTGCCTAGTTTAGTAGTTTGCCTTGGATCAGACAAACACACCTGCGACAGCGCAGTTACTTTGAAATTGTATATTTTTAGAGTTTAATCAATTCGCACGCGGTCTTAGTACTTAAATATGCAAGGAACGCGCATAATTTCGTAAAAGTTTTAAAGCAATGTAAATTTTATTCCGTTTCGGGAGTTTAAAGCAACATAAACTTGGTTACGGATTAGGTGTTTATTTTACAGTATTTTAAAGATGACAATTTCAAATATTACCTATATCTACGTCGTGTATTACTTTAGGGAAAAAAACATAAATAAAGCTAGTAATTTTTTCACACATGGCCATCTAGAAGGTACCGAAATAACTAGTGCTTGGGGCATCAGAAACAGATGACGCAAAGGATACTTATATAGCTATTAATCACAGTACAGATTTCTACCAGGAATTCAACTCGGCTGCATCTTTGAAATAAATGCCTACTGCGCCGCGGTCCGTTCACATGTGATAGGGCTGCCCGTCTTCAGCATTTAAATTACATTTGCCTACTTTGTGTTTACTTCCATTTCATTTTGTAACTGCAAATAATTTTTTTTTATATAAAAAAAGAAAATACTTTGAGAATTGAATAGGAAGAGTTCAACAAAAATACGTTTTATGTCAAAAAACTATATTACGTTTGAATAACATATCGGTATTATAAATTAGCGACCAAAATCTCTCTTGACTGAGACGTACGAAAAGATGTATTATTAAATTTTAAAGTAAGTATAAACAATCCACATATTAACGTAAATCTCAGTCAGCAATATCTATGACACTCGCGACTGGCCGCATGCCGAGACCGAGCCACGTAGGTATAGCTCGCGTTTCGTCGGTTTGTATGAAGTTGAATTACTGTACATATCTGTACTGTGTATTTATATTTCATAGAAAAGCATCCAAACATATGACAAACGTGGCGGCGCCGGCTTTTTACCCGCTAATCCACGTAGGCCTTAAATAATAACTTACTAATTTCGAATAGGTAATAAAACAAAAATAATTACTTAGAGTATTTTATCTATTTTCTGTAGGTATCACATGCTCTGTTTAGTTTCAAAGCAAGCTGACGCCGTTTGAAAATTATGTTCATCATTATTTATTATTGTCCGACATAACAATGTAAAGGAGCTAAGTGGGTTGTTAAAATTATGCGGTCTAACGTCTCTCTCAGTTCTGTTTTTAAATCTCATACTCTTTGTGTTGTTTTTATTTTATTTGGGTTTTTCCTCATTGAGAAAGGCGAAGGTTTAATGCTATGCAGCTTGTTCAGTCTCAATGTTAGCACTCATATATGACTGTCTGGGAAAGACGAATTATTTTAATCTTTAATAACGGTTTTATTAATAATTTATAGAAATCTATATCATGAAGGATTTTGGAAGACCTAACCTATACTGTCTTATTTAATATAGCTGAAGAATTTGTTTGTTTGAGCACATTTATATCTTCGAATTACCACTCTTTACCACGGACTTGATATTTTTTTTACATTTGACAGCCATCTTGATTAAGCTTATAATAACGAAGCATGAAATTTGTAAGGGTTCAAGAGTTTTTGAGGAGAAACCGCGTGAAGTTGCTTGTTTAAATATAAATTATGCAATATCTATGATACTAACCGGCGGAAGAGTTTACATAAAGATGTTAACCAGTGGGCTCTATAAAGGACGGTCATAAACACCTTTTCGACACACTTATACAAGATTCTCCGGATTTTCTTACCCGTGCTACTCCATTTATAGTATGTTTTTAAGGCGGAAAATCGAATAAGTATTATGTTGACGACGAAAGAAAACGATAAGTATCGCTGTCCATACATAATACGGAACACTATCGCAACGCATCTTAACGTGTCCGATAGTAAGGAATGGGATAGGGATTTTTAGGGATAACAATAATGTAAAAAGTCTAAAAAGGTCTGTGCACGCTTTTGAGTTTGCCTTGAGAACACACTATATTTCCACTATATAGGGAGTCTTCTTGGGATGTATTAAAAATAGTTCTTCAATCGAGAACGATAATTCTCACTAAACACAAATCACAATTAAGAAACTAAATCAAATCGTTCTTTTTCTGGTCCTTAAGATCATACTAAAAGTAATCCTTTCATACAGCCCTTAGAGACGTTAAATCCCTACGGCATCGCTCAATCTCCCCTTGAAAAAGTTAAAATCCCTATGCCCCAGGGAACGTTACACTGAAAATCTACAAAAGTTAAACTCAAGCGCTGCTTAAATTTTCATGACCTCTAGTTAGGGTTGGACGCGAGTTTTAAGTTCCAACTTTTTGATGACATTTCCGTTGAAACTAAATTAGGCTGTATAGCTGAATACTGTGACTTTTAGAAAAAGTTTCGGGTAAAAGTAGAGTTTGTAGTTTATTTGGTTCCATTTGCGAAAAAAACTTAGTTTGTTGCGGCCTAACTTTAACGATTTACAGAAAGATTTGTTCCGTGGATAGAATAAAGAAATAAGAAGCCTTACAGTTATTTTTAACCGAGTACCGACATAATTTGTAAAAGTATATGGTAGATTTATTTGTCATATGCTGAAAAACGTTATGGAAAAAAAGGATTGATACTATCTATACTTATATATAACGCTGAAGAGTTTGTTTGTTTGATCGCGCTAATCTGAGAAACTACAAGTGGGTTTTGAAAAATTCTTTTTGCATTTGATAGCCCAACTCTTGAGGAAGGTTATAGACTATATTTTATCCCGAAATTCCCACGGAATCAAAAGTTACGCGTGTAAAACCGCGCGCGGTGGCTAGTTGATACATATTCTTTTATAGAAAATATATATCTAGTAGTATCGAGAGCTTCGTAATAATTTGTCTGCAAATAGCTTTCATAAATCCCTAGAGAAAGCTTTCCTTTACGTTTTATAAAAGACTATCTATGAAAACTAAAAATAGAAGCTAAATTGAAGTTGCTTAGATGTTATGTAAATAAGAACGAAGTAAACAAAACAAGAAACTTTAAAATCTCCGTCTCATTTGGAGGCCAAAATTAGGAAATAAAATGTAGACAAATAAATCAATTTATAATGTAAGTAATTAAGAAGCTTTTTATATCAACTTATTTATTGGTTGGATCTGGTCTTAGGATAAATAGGCAGTTTGGCCTTTAATACTAACGAAAATATCGCTAGATAATTAATCGGTTCCACCCTGTAAACGAGATTTTTTAAAGATATAACATTTTTAAAGGTATAAAGATATAAACTAGTTTCGCGTGGATTTATCCGCGCAATTCCAAATAAATAAATAGTATTAATAATACATATTTTTATTAGAATAAACTTAAATAAATGGGCGATAGGCTGACCCCCTGTCACTACAATAGTCTGTCTCCATCTATATAATACCTCCAAATTTGTCAAACGTGACATCAGATGGTCTTATAACCTCTGGTGTTCTGCCTACCCCATAAGGGATACAGGCGTGACGTTATGTATGTATGTATGTTAAATAAACATATAAACATTCATGACTTGACGACTAATTCACACAAATTGTTCATCACACAAATATCCGCCGCCGCCGGGATTCGAACCCAGGACCTCTGGCATAGTAGGCAATGTATGTTACCGCTACACAAGCCGGTCGTCTGAAATCCCGCGGGATTATAGGGATAAAAGTAACTACCTTATGTGCTATTCCAGACTGTACACTATTACTTTACAATATTTCATACAAATCCATTGAGCCGTTCTGCCGTGATTAAGGAACAAATATCCAATCTTTCACATTTATAATATTCGTAAAATAAAATAAGAATTTTGTATTTCCGTATTTGTATACCAAATCTTGCAGGCAGCTTTAAACATATTCCCTTCAGGGCTTAAAAGTAGCTACCCTACAGACAGTAACTGAGTATTTTACGATAACGCAACCAAAATGCTTTTTATGAATAAATAAAAGGGATAGGGATTTGATATTTTAGTGGAATCCCTCAGGGGGGAGATAGCGATGTTTTGATATCAGTTCCTATGCTATTGTAGTTGTATCAACATTGACGGCATTGTTAGATTTTGGGCATTGTGGACATTCACCGGGATCGACGTAATTCATGGCGGTGTCATGAAGTTTTGTTAGGTACGAATCTATGATATGATTGTCATAGATTAGCATAGATTACCTAGTGATGACAATGCTGTATGTCATACATACGTAAGGACCTATATCATAGCTATTCATTGCAATATGCATTGTAGGTAGTCAAAATCGGCACGTTTTAAAAGCAATTGTGTTCACTGTGTTATCATCACGCAGACAATTACAAATTATATTTTAAAGTTTCAGTACATTTTCTATTATTGACCTCATTAATTAACTGTCTTCAACGTTTTTTAGGCATTTAGGTACAAAAATTACGGGATAGTGTTTTTAAAATGCTACTTATTAAAATAACCACAAAGAAAAATATTAATATAGCTAGCTTCCTTTAAATATGATTCATATTTATTTTCCCTATCACGTTACTAGAAGCAAATTCCAAAGATACAATCCTAAAAATAAGGCGTTTTATTTAACTTCTTGGAAAGTCTAAGGTCATTGGAAGGCCTATTGCAGGTCTACCTGTATTCATTGTTATGCATTTTGAGCTCTATTTAAATGATGTTGAGTTTATTTTCGTAAATTTTATTGAAGATCCGCTAACGAATTGCAAGAAAAATGAGTCAGAGTGACAAGTACAATTTTAGTCAACTTCCTTTTACTTCTAATCTGGCTTTTTGGTTTGTTTGAGTTGGTTATAGCTAAAAAAGGGAATGTTTTGTAATGTGTCCCAGTATGCCTCAATTATATTAAGAGAGGTGGAGCACAGAGTTGAAATTGTTCATATACAAACATATTCAGAGGGCCTCCGTGGTATAATGGATGAACATCGGGCGTGAGAGGTTACTAGGTTGCAGTCCCAGTTGGGCCCATTTGAAATTCGAACTCTTATTTTCTTTTTTTCTTAATTATCTCCTCTAATTCCGCGGTCTGGTCTCAACAATACAGGCTTATCAGAACTGTTTTTGGGCAAAATATTTCGTGTTCTATTTTGAGTAATTCACAATTCGGAAGAGATTTACTATAAAAATATCAGCTGATTCAACACTAATGGAAACTGAAAGTAAGAGTGAGGTATTGGAGTTTAATTACCGTAATAACTTACTGCTTCGTGACTACCAGCAGGTGAACATGAAATTATTGATATAATAGCCGATCGATCGTCTTCTACCACTCACTGGCTATGTCATTATATTACTATTATCTATACGTCACTTCTATTAACTGGGAGCAAAGAAAAAACAAAGAATGTGCCAGCTAAATCTCTTCCCGAGCTTACAGTAAAAGTCAGCTGAGGTACAGAGGTTTTATCGAAGGTTTTTTTGTGGGCGATAGCCTGGCCCCCTGTCACTGCAATAGTCTCTCTTTAATCATTCTGATCCCTCCAAAATTAAAGGTGAGACCAGATGGTTTTATAACCTCTGGTGTTCTGCCTAACCCGTAAGGGATACAGGCGTAAGGGATGCAGGATACAGAGTTACGTATGTATTTTATTTATTTTATTTTATTTATTTATTTTTAGGAAGACCATCAGCCATTATAACAATAATTTTGCTTGGTGGTAGGATCCCTTCTGGGTCCGCCTGGCTAGCGACCACCCTTTATATAAAGTCTGCCGCCAAATGTTACCGCTCCGGCGGTAATGTGTTCCGGCAATATTGTATAAAGAGCCAGTTCCTTCCTAAACCCGTGTGCTTTCATCTTCGACCTCATCGTCACTTACCATTAGGTGAGATTGAGGTCAAACGCGGGTTTAGTCACTTATAAAAAAAAATACAGTAGTAATAGTAGGCCAATTATGTATGTAATGTTATTAATCCTATTATCAGAATTAAAAATGTTTGTGAGAGCGAATGGATGTTTGTTCTGTACAATTTTACGCTGAAAAGGCTGGACAGAATGAGCTACAATTTCAGTCATAGACTAGGATATAACAAAAGGATACTTTGTGTCCCGTTTTTTCAAGAATTTACCCGAGTGAAGCCTTGAGATTAATTAGTAACATTTAAATAAGTTTTCAATATAGGTAGTTTCATGTTCATATTTAAATAAGTTTACAATATAGTTTCATTATATCGATACAAAGAAATGCTGTCGATATGACGACAAAACGATAAAACAATGTAAAAAGCTACTTATAAGCGGATAAAAGTTTATTCTTTATTACTGTCTGATCACTATAAAATATGATAAATTCTCGAATACGGTATACTTCGAGATATTTATTTTAATTTATTCTAAAAGTTAGTGTAATTTATTCTAAATCCCAACTGCAGTCTTAATCTATTTTTGGTGTTTTCCGAGGGTTGAAGTGGGGTGGTCCGGTAAATAGGAAATGAGCAGTCAAGGTTATTTGCTAGAGGGTACGTTTTGGTAAGGGACTACCTTACGAATCCTTAGCAGAGATTTAGAGGTTTCATTTTCAGAGGAGAGATTTCGGTTTCAGCTGATTGTATTGTAGTTTAAACTTAGATAACTGTAATCATAGTCTTGTTGTTATTCATAGGTAGGTAAGTTTAAATATAAATTAATGAAGGAATGAGGATGTGGTTACTATAACGGTACGTTATAATAATACTT
Source organism: Stenoptilia bipunctidactyla (assembly GCA_944452665.1). Lineage (NCBI taxonomy): Eukaryota > Metazoa > Arthropoda > Insecta > Lepidoptera > Pterophoridae > Stenoptilia > Stenoptilia bipunctidactyla. The sequence goes on along the minus strand of OX101740.1, from coordinate 22,109,380 downwards.
CTAATTCACAAATTATCAGATTAGTTAATTCTTGTAAGTGTGCCGATAAAGTTTACATAATAATGTACTACCTACTGTACTAAAAATTTTTTGGTAGTATATTTAAGCATAGTATAATAGTTATCTATAATAAAATTAAAACAGAAAATTTTTATTAATTAGGTACTAACCACACCCATTATAGATACAGACAATCGCATATTATGAAACTCATTGTATGGATATTTTTTTTAACAAGAAAAATGAACTAATATGGGAAGACACTGGTCGCTACATCACAGGGAATCCTAGGGTGGAGTCCAGAGTTACTGCTAAATAATTTGCATTGTATAGCATCATATAATTACTTAAGTATAAGATCATTGTGAAAAAAATTGTGTTTGTACTGAAATAAATATTTCATTTCATTTCAAAGTACCTACCTTCCTAAAATCGTGCGGTGTGATACAATACAATGTATTTTTTTCCAAAGTGTAAGTGAAACTTTTATTTGTAAGGAACTTGAATTACCTGCTACAGGAGACAGCTTTCTCATGACACACCATCGTGATTTCCACTGGAACAAGAAAAAAATATTTAATATAAATAAATAAAATAAAAGCCCACTACTTATAATGTTACAGATTTTATATTTTACAGGGATTGTAGTATTTTGTTTGTAGAGTCAATTCAATATTTACATAAATGTGAAATTAAAATCCTAGTAATAAAACTTGTCTATTGAAATAAAAATCAGCAGTAACCAAATTCTTAAAAAATATTAAGTAGGTATCCAGTTCTTGAATTTTTTTTATATCATCAAACCGGATGAAATAAATCTTAGAAATAAGTAATGTAATTAAATATATGTTTAGCATTCTAAATATCTTGACATTTGTTCTTTTTAAAAAATATTCTTGTTTTTATAATCATTTATCACAGAGTGGCGATTGCGGAAACAAATAACATGATTTAATTAATCGATTTTTATTGACATTTGCAATCTAAACTTGTTTTGTATTGTAGGCCTATAATCCTATCCAATTTGAATCCCTGAAAAGTGTAAGTTCAGGTCACGATATCACAACACGATATTAATACTTAGTAGGTATCAGCCCTGGTAAAAATATCAGGTTCCAGACAAGTCTAGCTTACCAATTCTAAAATTCACATGAAAAAGATATCAACATTCCTAACCTCCTATCGAAACCTACGAGTTGCCACATTCAACTGCCAACTTATTTGCTCCGCAAAAATACACCTTACCACAACGAGACTTGTACCAAATTGCGCTCTCACAAAATTCGAAAAGTCGCCAGACGATCATTACTCCACAGTTCACACAAATTTACAACGTATTTCTAAGGGTATAAGAACCATTATCGAATAAAAACCTAGAGTTGCCTTTATCGGAGTGAATATAGCCAGTAATTGCTGAGCGAGTTGCGCGACAGTCGCCCGTCGCCATTTTGTTAGTACAGTTGCGATGACTTCTTAGGCGGGATAACATTTTAAAAATGGAACGTAAATTCAACACGAAGACTTTGATAGAAGCAGTTAAATCACGACCGAGGCTGTATAGTAAAAATGACGCTCGTCATTCCGGTAGTGGCGATTTAAAAAAACAAAAACTTGGTGAATGGAAGGCGGTGTGTCGAGAAGTTTACAGCGATTATGATCAGCTTGATTCACAAACAAAGGCTGAGAGACGTACGTATTCTGTTTCTTACTGTTATTGTTATAGAAGTGTTTTTAGGATGTATTTATTATATTTCTAATTTGAATACAGACTCGGTATATAGTAGGTTTATTTGTATAAGTATGAATTGAAATGAAACAACTTTATCGGTATTAGTGGTATTTTCTCATAAGAGTATATATACTTGTATTGCTTTTGTTTAAAATTTCACTTGATGTTTTGAAATAACTAATTCACCAACTTTTAGTATGGTTAGTAGGATTTATTGAAATGATAGTAAACCTTGAGTCGTTTTACATGTCCTAGGTATTTATTTACCTATAATAAAATCTCAAAAAAAAACATAAGCTCTTAATTTAGATAACAGTAAATTGAAACCTGAAATAATTTGTTAGTACCTAGTTAAGTAATTTTTAATTGTATTTCGAAGTAATTGTTTTTAATCTTTATCACCATAAGTACCAAAAAGACATGTGAATATTAGGACTTGTTTTTCAAAACCACGTTTCAACTTTGTTTGTAAGTACGCAGGGTGTTTGTTTATTAGAACATAGTACTTATAGAACAGGTCATTTAGAACCTTTTTTGTATGGACCTTAATATGCGCACCTTAACTAATTATGGAGACTTTTTAGTTTAAGTGTTCATTAAAAAATCAAAAGAAGGTTCTAACTCAAAATGTAAAGGAAAATTTAGGTTCAAAAGATATTGAATTAATTTCTTGATTTTACTTACCAATGAAACTCAAGTTACATATCAAGTTAAAAAAAATTACAATATCAACGTTTATTGAACACAGTTTTTCCAAATTCAAACTCATTTGAATTGTTTATTGTTATTGCCGCCGTTACAAAAGGTTACTATGACACTAGTTGTGTGACCTGTATCAGCCTTAAAGGATTATGCCCTAATAAATAAACACCCTGTATAATCTATACTAATATATAAAGCTGAAGAGTTTGTTTTTTGTTTGTTTGTTTGAACGCGCTAATCTCAGAAACTACAAGTGGGATTTGAAAAATTATTTTTGCATTTGATAGCCCAACTCTTGAGGAAGGTTATAGGCTATATTTTATCCCGAAAAGTTAAGTTAAAAAGTTACGCGGGTAAAACCGCGCGCGGTGGCTATTACATTACATTTGTCAACTTTTTGTGTTGCCGTTTTTATCACACTAAGGAGGTAATAAGTTAGATATTCAATAGGTTATTGCCGTGGGATCTTCTATTGTTTTTCCGTTTGTTATATTAATGTCAGTGTCAATGTCAACTAGTTGTTCTAAATTTAAAATAAACGAGAAACAAAAAAATTTAGATACTTTTGATTGATCTAGGTAGATTAGAGTGGAGCAGTGGTGAGACGCTACTATGCAAATCGTGAGGTGGCGGGTTCGATTCCTGCACGGAACAAGAAAAACTAATGTTCCGGGTCTGGGTATATTTATCCATATATGTATTTATTATTAAGGTAGGGGATATTTCACTACATGGTATCCCATATCACAAGCTTTGCTTGGTATTGGGGACATGTAGTTGGTGTGATTGGGTTTTTTTTATATTAAGAACTTTTTCCAGTTTTCGAGGTTCGGAGACGATGGAAGAATGTCAGGACTTGCTATACCAGGGAATTGGCTCACCAGAGACAGTCTGACCTGATTGGTAAACCGAGGAAGTAAGTTTTTTTTATTGGTAACTTTTTTTTTATATTGTAAGGATAGGACGTTTGTCTTCCATGCCACCTGATGGAAAGTGCACATGAAGACTATTTTTTTTTTTTTTTTATATATGACTAAACCCGCGTTTGACCTCAATCTCACCTGATGGTAAGTGACGATGAGGTCGAAGATGAAAGCACACGGGTTTAGGAAGGAACTGGCTCTTTAAACAATATTGCCGGAACACATTACCGCCGGAGCGGTAACATTTGGCGGCAGACTTTATATAAAGGGTGGTCGCTAGCCAGGCGGACCCAGAAGGGATCCTACCACCAAGCAAAAACTATGGTGTTACACGTCCATCCACGAGAAACCTATTCACTCGACACTTAAAAGTTCCAGGACTGTAGTGGTCAGGAAAAACAGACGCAGGCAGATTGTTCAACTTAACCCTCAATCTCATCTGGTAAGTGAAGATGAGGTCGAAGAGCACAGCTCAAGGGCTTAGGAAGGACCTGGCTCTTCATAAAACATCGCAGGAACACATCACCACCGGAGCGGTGATGTTTGGCGGCAGATTCTATATAAAGGGTGGTCGCAAACCGGGCGGCGTATTTACAAAGGCTATACCATCAGAGTGAAAGTGCAAACTGAACTGGCTTAGCTTTTCTATGACAAAACCTTGCCGAGACCCTAATCGATTCTAGTACAGAAATTTACCGAAGTCGCGTAGACTTTGTGAGATAACTTCAATTTAACTTTGCAGCAACTAAAGCTGTCCCATTTGATATCGATATTTACCGATCGTTAGCTTAAATTTGATACTTAAATGGCATTTGTTTTGATTTTCAAAGATAGGAATAAAATGTGCATGCATTATGACCATCTTTATTTTGATGTTAAGTCATGTTTGACTTTTGACCATGTCGGGATTGTCCAGGGTGGACTGTAATAGCTTCCTTAAGTCCGTGTGCTTTTAGTTTTTACTTCATCGACTCTAATATCAGATGATATTTATGCAAACGCGATGATAAAACATAAATGTCAAGTGAGATCACACTCGCGCACCGATGGTTTACAGATTTTGTTTTCATTTGGTTCAGAACACTTTTTTAAAAAGGCAGCGCAAGAAAAATACCAACTTCTTAAGTTTTGAACTTAAGCACTCAAAATTTATGCTTTAAGAGATTCACCGTTAAAAGTATGTTTAAGACTGTAAGATTAAATTTAATTACAACTTAATCTTCATGCAGCTTTTAACTCTTGAAGAAGGCTTTACTTTAACATGAAATTCCCAAAGGGTCTTTAAATAGTATTTAATGTCGTGAAAACTCAAGAGAAAATAGCTTTAAAATAAAATAAAATCTCCAGACAATCTCAACAACTACATGGCCAGAAACTAAGCAAAGCTACTATAGGAAGCTATATAGGATACGTAGCGAACAAAAGGGGAAAACCTAGAATATAGATAAAGAAACATCCACAACAGAAACATTTTTTTCTTGTTCCGTGTGGGAATCGAACCCGCTACCTCTAAATTTGCGTATAAGCAACTTAAGATAACTGCGCCACGCAGGTCGTCACTTAACGAAAACAGCCACTAATCCAAAAAAATTGACATTTATTGATAACCAGCCACCGCGCGCGGTTTTACCCGCGTAACTTTTGATCCCGTGGGAATTTCGGGATAAAATATAGCCTATAACCTTTATCAAGAGTTGGGCTATCAAATGCAAAAAGAATTTTTCAAATCCCACAATGTAGTTTCTGAGATTAGCGCGTTTTTTTTTTTTTTATAAGTGACTAAACCCGCGTTTGACCTCAATCTCACCTGATGGTAAGTGACGATGAGGTCGAAGATGAAAGCACACGGGTTTAGGAAGGAACTGGCTCTTTATACAATATTGCCGGAACACATTACCGCCGGAGCGGTAACATTTGGCGGCAGACTTTATATAAAAGGTGGTCGCTAGCCAGGCGGACCCAGAAGGGATCCTACCACCAAGTAAAACAAACAAACAAAAAAAACAAACTCTTCAGCTTTATATATTAATATATAGATTTGACATCTTTAATATTGAACTCCAAAACACTAAAAACATCCTCTTTACAGACGTTACGAATACTTCGACCACCTGACATTTCTACAAGACCAGTACGAAGGCCAATCATATCCTGACATGGGCGTCTCTCAGAACTCCGATGACGCATCATCAGACACAGCCATAGAAGATTCCAATTTCAAACAAGAAAAACTAGAGTATATCAACCTTAATGTTGACCCTGTCAAATCAATATCCATAGACAATGACATCCAAAATGACTTTCTGCCAAGACCAACTGAGGAACAGCTGATAGAAATCATCAAGGATATGAAGAGGGGAGAGGATGATGCAGATAAGCAATTCATCATGTCTCTCTTACCAAGTTTTAAGAGGTTGAATGATGAAAAGAAGTTTGAAGCAAAAATTGAAATTTTGAAGGTCTTGCAGAAATTAACGTATAATTAATTAAGGTTATTATTTTTGAAAGAAATTATTGTGCTATTTGTGTTGTTATTGTTAAATTTTAAAATACTTAGGTAATTTAAGTGAAAAAATAAAGTTTTATAAGATGAACAAACAGATTTTTAAATACTGCGATTAACCTTACTATGACATACATACATAACGTCACGCCTGTATCCTTTATGGGGTAGGCAGAACACTAGAGGTTACAAGACCATCTGGTGTCACGTTTGACAAATTTGGAGGTATTATAAAGATGGAGAGAGACTATTGCAGTGACAGGGGGTCAGCTTATCGCCCGCAAAAACGCCTTTAAAACCTCTGTCCCTTAACTGACTTTTACAGTATGCCCGGGAAGAGAAGCAGCTGCATGGAAGAAAACCTTACTATGAAAGTAGGGAAATCTTAAACGCCATTATAAAAAAGAATAAAACAGCATTTCAGTTATTTCCATAAATTACACGACGAAAATTGTATCATAAAAATCAGGTAAATTTTTCGGAACACAATTATAGGTAGGTAAGTATTAGAATGAAAATGGTTTTGAGCTTTTACTCGAATACTATTGCTAATAACTTGATTAAATAAAATTTCCCAATTCAAAGAAATTAAACAAAAATTTGCGACCAAGACATTTGAAGTTAGCAGAATCGAAAACGTAACTTTTTAATTAACTCCACGACAATATGGCACGGCACACGGGGTTCATTCAGCCGGTGTTAACCGGAAATTAACTGTCAAAATTGAATTTGGAACGATTGAGAGGTTCTCTGAATAGATTTTGTGTTTAGAAACCCTATTTGACCACCCCAAAGATTAGCCAATTAAAACTTGATAAGTTGTATTGATCAACCTGTTTTCTAAAATCGATTTAAATATATTTGACTAATAAGCATTTTTTTACTTATAAAATAGTATTCTTCAGAAAAGACCGATTACCTTTCTTTACAAGTTGCCTGAGGTAACGAAAGCGAGAAATCTCTTTTGGTTGCGAACTCTTTCTATTGGTACAGGTTTAAATTTCGAATCCTAAAATAAAAAAGCTACAAGTACATAGGTTCAAACAAACAAAGTCATGTTTAAAACCAAACGGAAGCTATTGTGATTCACATTAGCATAGATTATAATCTATGTGACTAACTCGATTGCTAGGAATCGATTGTTTACGGATAGCGGCGCCGCTGTTGATAATGGTGTACCATAATAATGAGTCGTTAGGTGTTCTATTTATTTATGTTATGTTATTGAAAACGTGACATGATTTACGCCGTCAATTAGGCAAGTTTAGACGACCTGCGACATCAACAGAGCAAAGTTAGAACGAAGTGTAATTTTGAACATTGAAGATGCGGCTTAGTATCGCCCTTTGATAAGCTTGCTCCGTACTAACCATTTAGCACGGTAATATTATCTATACAGTATTGTAACTCGGCCGAATCTTTGAAGTAATGCCTACCTACGCGCGGTACGTAAACATGCCATAGGGCTACCCGCCTCCAGCATTTTAATTACATTTGCCTACTTTATTTTCTTTTTTATTTTACTTTATTTAGAAAATCAACAGCGTTACATAATACAAAGTTTGATAAATACTAAAAACAAGGCTAATTATAGGTTTCCCTTAAATACAAATTGGACGTTACATACTTACGTTAATACATACTTATACTATTCTAAACAATCTTTCTTTTACTACATCATTTTTCATATACTAAAACTCGTAATGACAAGTAATAAAATAAGAATACAAAAACAGAATTAATTAGCTCAATATCTACAGCATCCATCATCCAAACTATTATAAAATAAACCTACCCTGCACAACTTACATTTCTTACTTTGTGTTTACTTCCATTTAGTTTTTTGATTGTAAATATACTTACTTTTTTATATATACTTAAACAAACTTTGTGAATTGAATAGGAAGGGTTCAAGGAAAAATCAAAAAAACATGTTTATGTTTGAATAACAAATCCGTCTTTGCGATCTTATAAATTATTATTAAATTTTAAAGTTTAAAAAATCCTATTTCATATATCTAAAGCTCTATCAAAAATTGTTTGGACATGCAGCCAGTCGCGATTGTCTGAGATCGAACCCCGTAGGTATAGCTCGCGCTTTGTCCGTTTATATCTATACTAATATATAAAGCTGAAGAGTTTGTTTTTTTGTTTGTTTGAACGCGCTTATCTCAGAAACCACAAGTGGGATTTGAAAAATTCTTTGTGCATTTGATAGCCCAACTCTGGAGGAAGGTTATAGGTTTATCCCGAAATTCCCACGGGATCGAAAGTTACGCGGGTAAAACCGCGCGCGGTGTCTAGTAATAAATATTTCTGACACTCACACAACATTATCTATCCCAAATTAAGTTTCTTAAAGAACTTGTGTTATGATTACTAGATAACTGATATACTAACTTAAGAAGTATATAAACATATATTGAATAAATAGGTACACATTTTTTTATTAAAATACTTAAATAAACATATAAACGTCCATGACTTGACGGCTAATATCTGAGTTCACCACACAAATATCCGCCGTCGCTGGGATTCGACCCCAGGACCTCTGGCATAGAAGGCAATGTATGTTACCGCTACACCAGCCGGTCGTTAAATGGTTAAAACAGTCGGCGATGTGTGTCATACTGCATACTATCTTCCTATTTCAAATTGATTGATTGACTGACTAAATTATCAGTAGCATAGCATAGCATAATAAACAGAAGCAGTACTTACCTAGCATTACTAACTGTTATAACTTTCTTAGAAGCCTCTCCCAGATGTTTATCAATAAACAATAATTGATAAGAAATGCCAGTAACAACTTGCTTGAAAAAAACGTGCGTCGATTACAAATCACTATCATAGGTGAGTGTTGCCCGGTACAAAAATAAAACACTTGACATTTGGTGGAAATTTTTGGAACTAAATTATTTAACTTGGAACTAAGTTTTGTTTACGCCAGTGCTGAAGTTTACGTTTTTCTCATCGATACTTCGTTCGTGTAGGTTATAAAGCTGAAGAGATTGTTTAAGTACTTAAAAGCGTTCATGTCAAAAAAATTTTTTTTTTCGCTTAGTTACAAAATTTTTCAAAATTTACGCGGCTAAAATTGCGCGCATCTTCTTCTTCGTGGCATTTTATATCTTTTTATACTTGTTATCAAATTGATAAAAAGATGTATTATCAATTTTAGAGATAGGCATTGGTCGTTTGAGGGCGGTCCGTGTTCATAAAATTTAATAGGGCCACTATAAAATTGCTACTTTACATGAATGTATAGTAAGTACTCAAAACTCAACCTAGGCTCTTTCTTATAAGCAGCAATAGCTGTTGCCCGCGACTTTGTACGGGTGACTATAGGTTATCGGAGTTGCATAAATAATATTATAATATCTTCCTTGAAGTTCAAACTTATCCTACTCTAAATTTCTTCAAAATAGTTTCAGTAGTTTAGCTGTGTTACTGATAGATAGAGATCTATCGAAAACTGTTACAACAAAGCTGTGATCCAGTTTCTCATAGGTTTTATGAATAAACCTACAAAAAGTACTTAGATATCAAATGATTAAAAAACATAGAATGTCCCAGCTGCTTCTCTTCCCGGGTATACTGTAGTCAGTTGAGGGACTGAGGTTTAATTATTGTCGATAGGCTGACCCCCAGTCTCGTCAATAGTCTCTCCCCACCAATATAATGCCTCCAAGTTTGTCAGATGATTTTATAACCTCTGGTGTTCTCCCTACCCCATAAGGGATACAGGCGTGAAGTTATGTATGTATCTATCTACGAGTATATTAAAGTATTCTAATAAAGTCTTTTTTGTGTGTATAATGATAAACGATACCCTGCACTCCGTATATCTAAGAAGCTCTAAGAAAGCTGCAACTCAATACTATAGCGAGAATTGACGGTTGCCTACGTCACACTGTGGTTGCTAGGCAACAGATTCGAGTACGCCGAATTCAGCCTTTTTACTATTTACTATAAAACTCTCTCACAAGCTGATGAAAGTTGAGTGATTTATAAATTAAGTTTACCTTCTTTCCATCACGAAACTTGACAGTTCCCTCGATGATCGAGGTGGCGGGGCTGTCCGCCATCTTGCGATTGTGACGTCACGTGATGCTACCGTAACGCCACAGCGGACGCATAATGAACTAACACATTTTCAAACTTCCTCACAACACTGGTTTATCTGTAAAAAAAGAAAAGTTTTGTTAGTTATTGTGTAATAGTATATTTTTTATTTATGCTATAAATGATGGTATAGGCTTTTGTGTACCTACCTACCTATACATGTATATTTGTCAATACAATCTTATATGTAGATATAGCTGATAATAAGATGCATAAAGTGTTGTGCAATAAAATGTGTAGATATGTCATACAAAGTATAATTATTTATTTAATATTGCAATTTTTCTTCGTTTAATATTCCATAGGTTTTCATATTATAAACAAAAGAAAGAGTTTTCTTTGGTAAAAACCGCAAGTAGAGTCTGTTTGTAAACAATGCACTAAGCCTTTGCTTAGTTTAAAGATTCCGTTTTTTACAGCTTTTTGTAGCCTTTGTAACGTTTTCGTGACTTTATATCTCCAGTAACATCTAAGAAATTGTGTTTGAAATAATCAACGAATGCAGAGCATTAAAAAAACCGACTTCACGTCAAAACTTTGGCTGAGTTAGAATGTCATCCACGTAAACATTCTCCGAAACCACATATATTTAAAAAAAAATTGATGAAGTACTTAACCGATTTCGATGAAATTTATATGGGACCAACTATGAAGTATCCTCTATCATATGAAACAAGAATTTTCAAAATCGATTCATAATTGTCCGAAATATCGTGTAACAAAGACACATAAAAAAACATACAGACGAATTGAGAACCTCCTCCTTTTTTGGAAGTCGGTTGAAAAGAAATTTAAAGAACAATGGAGTGTCAATTACTTTTTTTATTGATTATTAAGAAGAAATCAAATGTTACATACGTTGATGTGAGTTTCGCAATATTTTAACCAAGTAGGCACTTTTCTTAGTATGCTTTTTTTATTTGCCCCTGAATTGTACCTACACTTGAATTTAATTTACCTTTCTTCAAATAGATACTGAACAATATCTTGGCGAAGAGAAAAGTTAAACGATTCATGACTTTTCTTATTAAATTTTTGCCAATAAATACTTATTCAACTACGGTATCCACTAACTACTAAGATTTTTCTTATGAAAACTTTCGAGACAAACACCTGTAGGTACTTACAGAACATAAAGCGAAAAATTAAAAAAAAAATCACTCAAAAACTTGCCAGTAAGAAACTTTTTAATATAACTTTCGAAAACTCCAATAACTGCAACCACTGTAAGAATTCAAGTTTTTTGCTGGCAACACCGAACGAAACGAAAGTTCGAAATCGTTAATAGCTAGTTACAATAGAGTTCTTGTTCCTCAGGAAATAACATTTTAATTTTATTGCGAGTGATACCAGTTATTATAATATTTAAACGGTTTTTGTTATAAAGTTGAAGAATTTATAAATGTATTATTATCGTATACATTTATACGGGATTTTATTGAACATCCCTTACCCTCTGCAGGTATTTCGAAGTCAAATTAAAATATTAACTTAATGGAAGTAGCACCGTAATTAGCTACACATAAGGTTTTATTTTATTTATTAGGACACATTTAGTAATTTTCAATGTTTTAAATGTTTTACCGGTATAAATTAGTGCGCTTTGTGTCAATTCACCTTTAATTTTTCACTAATAAAATTAAATTTACATATAAATAACCAAAAAGAAAATGCCAAACTATCGAGTTTAATTCGAGTTACTTACACCATTCTTAAATACTTATAATAAGACCTCACTAAAGTTATGTTTAAAAAACAAAACAACAAAAAACCATGAATACTCAAATTCAACATTTAATTGGAAAATATCCGCATAAAGGGTGTCCCCCGCCTATTCACTTAATCGAACGCCCTGTATACACAAAGCCCAGTTTCGTGCCACGTGCAAGCCGCATGTGGTCCGCTTCAATAACAGTGGGCAAAAAACATTCAATAAAAATTTATTACGAAATAGCCCCAGAGAGAAACACAAAACTTCTTACGATGTGAAGGTGAGTAGAATAGTAGATAGCAATAGTCTGTTGTCTCTTCTGTTGTTGGCGATCGGCTGGTGTAGCGGTAACATACATTGCCTTCTATGCCAGAGGTCCTGGGTTCGAATCCCGGCGGCAGCGGATATTTGTGTGATGAACACAGATATTAGTCGTCAAGTCATGGATGTTTATATGTTTATTTAAGTTTATTCTAATAAAAATATGTATTTATTCAATATGTATGTGTATATATATATTTCTTAAGTACTTATATCAGTTATCTAGTATCCATAACACAAGTTCTTTAAGAAACTTAATTTGGGCTAGATAATGTTGTGTGAGTGTCTGAAATATTTATTTATTTATTTATTCACTTTTCAAGTTACAATAGCATAATCTATAATCATTGAATGCAGAGCATTAAAAAAGCCACGTCCAAAACTTTGGCTGTATAAGGTCGTCTAGGTAAATACACACCGTACATTCATACATTCCGCACCTTTTCAATTCAATTCAATTCAACACTTTATTGCCATTTGCATAGAATGGGATAGTTTTAAAAGTACAGTAGGTATTAACATTAAATGTACAATTTGGGCGGCCTTATCACTTCAAAGTGATCTCTTCCAGGCAACCCTATCTCAGAATAAATTAAAAAGATACGTAAACATGGCATTATTATTTTATAAATGGTACTAATTAAAGTATATTAAAGTATAGGTGTAATAATATAATATGAAATACATATAGGTATATAAATAATATAAGTAGAAAGAACAAAGTATACTTTGTATTAACATAGATTCTATATAAAATGAGACAAGTTTGAGAGATAGAAGTTTTTTAAAAGACATTGAAAAGAAGCTATTGTTTTAGCGTGGTGGAGAGAAGATGGTAATTTTTTTCAAAAATTTAAAATTTTGCCGGTACTTAATACTCAACCGATTTCGATGAAATATATACGGGACCACGTCTGAAGTATCCTCTATCATATGAAACAAGAATATTCAACATCGAATTATAATTGTCCAAAAAATCGTGTAACAAAGACAAAAAATAACATACATACGAATTGGGAACCTCCTCCTTTTGGCAGTCGGTTGATAACTGCCACGGGCTCTCAAACTTTAGCCTTTAGCAGTCTGTAACTTCAGATACCAGTGGAATTGCACTCCGTGGACGTATCTTTACTTAAGCTATGTTTTGTTGGTAAAGCAATGCAAGAATGTCTTAATTTAAGCACTGTTAAGCACAGTGCTAATAAGGTTGTATTGCAGCTTTTCTTGTTAAGAGCAGCTACTGTGTGACTATTTAAACTGTATACAGCGGATTGCACAGCTGAGTCAGCGATTCTGATGGAGTTACTTTTTTGCTGTGTGAACCCTTAAAGAATTGTATTTAAGTAATTGAATATATAACGACCACTTTGGCGATGGCGTAAACCTGTCTGCCTCAGACAGGCATTAAAAAAACCAACTTCACGTCAAAACTTTGGTTGAGTTATAATGTCATCCACGTAAACATTCCCCGAATTCATAGGTACCTACATATTTTTTCAAAATTTAATATTTTCAATTAAGTGCTCAACCAATTTCGTATGAAGTATATTCTATCATATGAAACAAGAATTTTCAAAATCAATCCATAATAGTCCGAAATATCGTGTAACAAAGACACAAAAAAAAAACATACTACGAATTGAGAACCTCCTCCTTTTTTGGAAGTCGGTTGCAAACAGTATGGTAGGCAACCCTATATGTAGGTGACGGAGCAACGCTGTGATGCGGATATCGATGTTTTATTTGATCGATACGATGATACTAATCTTTAATCTTTGATTTACTTATCTAATAATGTCACAGTCATTCGCATGAAACATAAGTGTAGTATTATTGGGAAAAAAATGAGGTTAAAATGAAATGTTGTAGGTTTTGGTTGAAGATATGAGTTTCTATAAATACACGGTCACACCTGTTGACAAAAAGATAAAACTTTGTCTACGTATTGCCTTAAATATATTTTCTTGAAACTTTGTCACGTATATGTAGGTAATGAAATGAAAAAAAAACCTCTCAATCTTGACATTATCATACATCTACCAGACAACTGAATTTTGTACACCGCTAAAGTAATAGACAGTAAAGTCACCAAAACTTCGAGTCAAAACCAAATTATATAATTTAAACTCGATAACTCTTTGATATTGTGTATAAGGTAACCGCAAACTTAACCTAACATATCTCAAGAACTCACCATTGCACATACACCTACAAAATGAAAAATAACAGAAGCACTGAGATATCAAATTCGATATGAGATTGTTCGAGTTCGGTTGAAAAGTATGACACTTTGATAACTTTAGGACGCATTACGTCGAACGCTGTTGAATTTACGAACTCAAATATTGCAAAGGGGCAAAAGTAAATTACATACATACATAACTTCGCGCCTGTATCCCTAATGGGGTAGGCAGAACAACAGATGTATAAAACCTGATGTCACGTTTGACACTATATGATATGAGCGATAGTCAGATAGATAGACCTCCTGTCAGCCTATCGCTCACAAAAACGCCAATAAAACCTCTGTCCCTTAACTCACTTTTACAGTATGCCCGGGAAGAGAAGCAGCTAACACATTCTATGTTTTTCTTTCGCTCCCAGTCCAAAATATGACAAGCTCCTGTTTTGTGGTAATAACTTTGCATTCTATGCCTGTGTTTGAATCCCGGTTAGGGTTATTTGTGTGATGAAGATAAATATTAGTCGCCACGTTATACTTTGATTACATCCCAGAAGTTATTAATAGTACAATTAATACTTAGTAAAAATTGTATAAAACTATATTTTAAAAATGTTTCGAGTTCTGGTTATAAAAAATCCTATAATCTTTGCAACGGTTTTTCAATATTATATTACAAAAACTCAAATATCGCCGCTTGCGCAACAGTACCGTCACCTAGTTGATACCTACTAGAAATTTATTGATCTCTTGTGTACAATAAACAGAATTATTAGGGTCTGCTAATACATTCGGTTTTAGAATATTGCCCTACAGGGTATTGAAACTATATCGATTATAAAGGGTGGCCCACGTATTACAACTTCCTTTAAAATAGTAGGTATAAATACATATTTATTTATTGATATTTCGATTAAATAACTTTTGAGCCACAAACATAATTACAAAATGTTTTTATAAAAGTAAGTGAAAGTTTTACTTGAGGTCGTTTCAAGATACCGTTTGATTTCACTATTGATTTGCATTAGATATAGCCCGCAAATGTTATATTAGTTACTTGCATTAGATATAATTTATTAATAAAATTCTCGTATTCATTTTAATAATAAATTAACAAAACAGTACTTTATAATCTCAAAAAAGAGTTATTTCTTTCAAAACATCAAAATTCTTGACATAACACTTCAAAAAATCTATTTTACTAAAAGAAAACAGGCTAGACCAATCTAATGAATAACGCGCGCGTGTCATGAACTGCTGTCGATACTTCAACAAACAGGGGCACCCTTTATATAAATTAAACAAGGCCATAATGAGAAAGGGGCTATAAGTAATATGCCATTTGTAAAATAGTAATATTTTCAGAAAATCCCCCTGGACATATGACACAGGAAATAAATGATCGGCCATTTTTGATTAATAATGGATTTTATTATTAGGATAGCTTATATTTATGTGCTAATGAAAACGCTCCGCAATACAAAATTAGGGCTAATAGGGACGTTAATGTATAAAAATTAATATTAAACGAATCGCAGAGTGATTAAGTATGTTTTTTTTAGGCTGTATTTCGTTTAAAATGAACACTCTGTATACAGATCTGCACTTATAGTTCCTAATCTCACGAGCTAATTTTAGTTCCTAGTGAGTTTGAATGAAAGTTACATATTACTAGCCGTGGGCCTTTTGGGATTTCTTAACGATCCCGATTCCGGAAGAGTTAGGCTATCGAATACAGATTTTTATTTAAAAAACCACCGCAATTTTCCAAAAGATTATTGCGTTCAAAGAAACACATAAGAGTAAGTGCTTACAGAGGAAAATCGCCAAAAGAACTAAGTAAGAAGATAAATTGCATCTAATCCCAGGGGTCTACGATAATTTTTAAATCTAGGATTTTGGGAACCAAAGACTTTGCTTAAACACCCTATAGTTAAATAAATGAAAAATGTGATAAATAAAAATTACCCGACCAGGATTCGAACCTGGGACCTCTCGTTTGCTCAATTTTTATTTATCACATTTTTCATTTATTCAAGAATAATTGAGCATTTTAAATGCAAAAACTTAAAAACATTATCACCCTTTAGTTAGGTACTGTTATTTCACCACCGAAAGTTTCTCACATGTGATTCTAAATGCGGTTAAAAAAAGGTAGAAAACAGTAGTTACCGCTCGAGGCAAATTTGATCGGAAGAGGCGTTACCAGTCTACACTTTAAAAAAAGATTTATATTGGTAAGTGTCCTAACATATAGCTATCAATTCATATCAATAACGCTTCAATAATTTTCAATCTAGAGAAAAAACGATAGTATCAAATTCGTTTCTTCAGCTGCGTTACTATCAAAGAAACATCTGCCATACGCTTTTATTTACTATTACAAGAACGCGCAAAACTGTCAATTTTGCACCACTTTGGGTAAACGTAAAAGAATAATAAGTTACAACTTTACTACGCTGGACATAAAGTTGAGAATCAATTATGATTAATGACAAGTCTGTTTACGCCACAGATACTGTATAACAATGGGTTCGACACAGTTAGACAGATGGTCAGGGTTGCCACTTGGAAATAATGTTGTTTTTTTTTCTTTAATTTAAAGGTTCGTGTAAATTCATGTTTAAGATTTAGTGGTCACGCTTAAATGAGGACGAGATAATATACGTGACTTAACTGTTGACAAAGTGAATATACGTAGTAATGTCCATGTAACATAGCATGGTTTGAAATACTCATTTGCAACATTAGTTAGATCGAAGTAATGGTATATTCGTGAGATTTTAAAGCCTCGCAACCATGTTAAGAAACATGCACAAATAAGAAGGAGAGTAGACACATGATGTGTATGTTGAGTTCAAAAACAGACGCTATTTACCTTAAAATTTTGACACACCCCTAAGTATTTATCATAGCTTAAAAATATTTATGAATAACCACTATTTTATTTTGATTCTAAACTCGCCTAACAGTAAATATAGGTAAATTGCCCTAGATCTAAAAAATGAGCATACGAAAACAATATTAGAAAACGTCGCTCTCGTATTAAAACTATAGGACTATATTAGCAGTAGGATTTCACCTATGCTGGTGACATGAAGTCATGACAATTATGACATCCAATATCCAGTGACGCACCCTGTCTTCTTGTGATTTGTATGCGTTGATGTAATATGCTTTCAAAGGTTATTCTTAGTACTGATACAGTTTGTTTAAGGCTATCTTACCGCAAACCTTTTATAGTATAGACAAGATAGACTATAAGACTAATTAGTAACTAAATGTATTTCTTTATCTACATTTCCAAAACAAAATGGCTACTGAACAAATGTGTTTCTGCTAGCGATAACTTGCATTTATCGCGCTAGGGGAGATAACGTGCTGATTTACTAATAAATAGTTATATTGCTTGCAGATAAGGCTAGTCGGTAGTGAAATAGTCACATAAGTAATAAATAACTTTTCTAAGGTAAATACTTGTAGTGTAATGTTTTAATCAAGCAATTTCGGCTGGGAGGGCATCCAATGGTTTTTGCAAACTAGTAATTTAGTATATAAGTACGTAAGTATGTATGTTACTGTAGTGACCTTTCCGGGATCGATAGGTAGAGGCGATACTTTCGAATTACTAAATTTTAAAAAGAAACAGCTAGAATGCTTGAGACTTAAACATTTATTGTGATCACTTTTTTCGGACGCTCACTGGGGAATGACAATCAAAATATAAAAGCCTACTTGACATCCTGAAGGTTCTTAATTTTAAATTAATTATTATGCTATCAAAATATTTCCAGCCAGTGGAATTCAACGAGTTCGAGTTCGAATTCCCCAGTATCTATCTGTCCAAACTACATCTAGGGACGATGATGTAACTGAAGTTCCTACATCGCGCTATCATAGTATAAATAGCTAATAAAGAATTTAAAAAATATCATTAGCAACAACAGTTATAAAAAAAGCTTGTACCTTAAGAAGTTTCACAGTACCCTTTCGACCAAAAGGTTATTTAAGGCACCATATAAAATAGCCAATAAACATCTAAAATACTGTTTTCTGACATTATAAAGTCTTAAAAAAAAATATATATATATAAATACATATAGTTTTACAGCCTTTGGTGTTCTGCCTTCCCCAAAAGGAATACAGACGTGAAGTTATGTAGGTATGTATGTAGTATTAATAACCTTTCTCAATACTTAAGTTACCAAATACCAATAAAAAAAACCAACTTGCCGTTTAACAAAATACCTCTATTGATCAATTATTATTTGTTTTATTTAATTCCATTTTCATTATTTTGTGAACTTATCATGACTTTTTAATGGTATCTTTATGTTTATAATGTATTATTGTTTTTCTCTCATTAGAATATATTTAAAATTTCAATTCTCTAATTATTGTCATTGTTCTTTTACATGTGTTTTCGAAAGTGTTATTTTGTGTATTTCTTTTTTTGGCCTTATCTTAAAAAGATTTTAAGTTGTTTCTAATACTGTATATAAACGCTGTAGAAATGCCTTTAAATAAATAAACTGATAAGATTTTACCTATTGATTTACCCATTGAGCTTTTCCCATGAAATCGCAAATTATCGATGATCAATAGCAACTTCGCGTCTGCGTGATAAACGAGGTATAATACTAAACCAGAAGATCGTCAGGTATGGTAATCTCAACCGGTTATTAATTTACATGGGAAACTAGAAAAACTAAGCAGATACTGTAATTATGTAAAAAACTATGTCCTGTTTAAAAAAGTTTTGGAATGTTGAGACAAATAGCTTTGTGTAGTATAGCGGTTTCACCTGTGTGGTTCTTGAACCCGTTTTGTAACAAAATATGTAATAGCCTGTTAAGTCCTTGAAAATGTAGTTTTCTAATGGTGCGTACAGATTGCTAGTAAATAAATAAATAAATAAATATCATCCCCAGACAATCACACCAACTACATGGCCCCAAAGTAAGCATAGCTTGTGTTATGGGATACCATATAGCGAACTAGGAGGGAACGTAGAATATAAATGTATTTATCTATTTATGTATATATATACATAAATAGATAAACACCCAGACACGGAACATTTTTTTTTACCCTTGTTCCGTGCGGGGAACGAACCCGCAACCACTGGCGTCTGAGGCAGATAGGTTTACCCCAACGCCAAAGTGGTCGTCGCAGTAATGTAACATTCTGCGCTCGTTGCGTATTTGTACGTGTGGTGCGCAGAATGTTACATTACAAGTTCCATTACTAGCAATCGGTATGCACCATAATGGTGGAAGAATTTTTGAGTCCGTTCCAGTAGTTTTGACATTATCGACGACCACTTTGGCGTTGGGGTAAACCTATCTGCCTCAGACGCCAGTGGTTGCGGGTTCGATCCCCGCACGGAACAAGAAAAAAAAAAAATGTTCCGTGTCTGGGTGTTTATCTATTTATGTATTTATATTCTAGGTTCCCCCCTAGTTCGCTACATGGTATCCCATAACACAAGCTATGCTTACTTTGGGGCCATGTAGTTGGTGTGATTGTCTGGGGATTTTATTTTTTTATTTTTATTATTTTTATCCATATTAAGAAACAAACTCAAAATAACAATCTTCCACTTTATATTATTTTGTTGTTTTTTAACAGGTTTTTAGTTTCAGTTACATAGTGAGATGTGCGACTAGTTTCGGCTTCCTATGACTATATTCATTTTGCCGTCAGAATTTCTATAAAGTACTGTCCCTAGCCACGCGGTCCTTTAGCCAAGATTTAAATTGTCTCCACGATCTACCGGGTAAAGGAAAAAGTCAACCAGTGCTACTCCATCATCAATCCTACAATCTTTGCTCAAATGATACAGTCGGAGCTCACTGGTCAGTTAACATAAAAAAAAAAACAATTTTATACTGTCCATAAAAATGAAATCGTGCGAGTTGCCCATAAATTATCTGTGTACCCGTAAACCGTGTGCGTGATTGGTTATGGCAGTTTTACTATCTATCCTAACCTAATATTTTATGTGTGTAATTTATTTAAAAGTTCGTTTATAGCATATTTTTATTATAATAATGGAGGACATTCATAGAATCCTACTGAGATAATAACCTGAAAATGGATGTTATTGAAACGACTTTTCAAACAAGTAGGTTGTATTGTATCATTATAGTAACACGTAAGAAAGGATAGGATACATTTTATATCACCACGGGATATTTTGATATGTGTTGAAGTCGCAGCGGACAATTACATTAAAAAAAATAAAAAAAACACTTTTTGATCGAATTTTATCGGTAACCGAAATGTCGAGTTCGTGCAGCTGCAAAAAAATCATAATGTGACAAAAATGTGTGAAATTTTTTATTATATCTACCTCGAGGCTACTACAATTTCAATTTCATTTTAATTCATCTATACTAATATATATCCCGAAATCTATACTAATATATAAAACTGAAGAGTTTGTTTTTTGTTTGTTTGTTTGAACGCGCTAATCACAGAAACTACAAGTGGGATTTGAAAAAATCTTTTTCCATTTGATAGCCCAACTCTTGAGGAAGGGTATAGGCTATATTTTATCCCGAAATTCCCACGGGATCAAAGTTACGCGGGTAAAACCGCGCGCGGTGGCTAGTGTCGGATATTTACAGAACGGAAGTCAGTTCAATCAATAAGCTGTTTTTAGAGAACCTTAAAAAGCATTTATTTAAAAACAAACCATAAACAAAATATCATCTATACCAAACTAGAAGTTAAGCTCACTAGTTAATTCACAAGGCAAGCTCAAAGCGTCCTTCTGTAAGCCCACTTAATTGTTACAAGTCCCTGAGGTATCTCTCAGGGGTCCTTTAGAGGGAACAGCTAAATTTCGGTCTTGTTTAAGACCCACCTCAAACCGCACGATTTAATTTGACCCCTTTAGGCTATCTCCACATGTGTCACGTGAAATGTTGCACAGACTAATAAAGGTAGTTTATGCATTGAGACGGTAACAAAATGGCTGTATTAATTTTGCCGCTTATTTAGTTACACTGTGATAGCAATATAGTATTTTTATAATACAACTAAGAATCTATTTCTTGTTTGGAACTGCTATCTCATTTTAAATAAGCCAAAGCAATGGATTTTTCGTAAATTGGTAAAGAACGTTATTTTCTCATAAATTCGGAAAATTACTGTCATTTCTTTCTTTTCAACCGACTTTCAAAAAAAGTGGAGGTTCTATAGACAAAAAGTCGTCAAAAAGGTCGTGCGTCTTTGTTACACGATATTTCGGACAATTATGAATAGATTTTGAAAACTAGTTCATTGTAGGCACTTCATTGAAAATTTCAAACTTTTGAAAAAATATGTATGATTTCGGAGAATGTTTACGTTGATGACATTCTCGTCCAAAATTTTGACGTGAAGTCGGTTTTTTTATTGCTCTGCATTCGTTGATTATCTTTAAATAAATTGTACTTATGTTTTATGAAGCATTTATAAAGCAGTATACGAACCTATGTGCCTTTGCATCACTTACACTGTCCATCAGTGTGCAACTATTGAACATTTTATTTCATTTAAGTCTTAATTTAAGAAAGGTTGTCTGGAAGATATTTGAAGTATTAACGCCCTAGACGACGCATTCGATAACCTAGCTTTTGAACTTATATTTTATCAAGAAAAGTTAAAAACGCGAAACTGCAAGTGTTATAACAAGGTCAGTCCCTTTCTATATAATATACATAAGCCCTTACCACGTACCCTTATGTTATAGACGACAATGTCAAATATCGAGGTTAATAGGTACTATGTAGTACATTACATATTAGATTTTATGTGTCGGAGCCGCTATAAGGTGGTAGTTACCCATGGACGTATGGATAGTATGTTTCTCTATGCGACGTAAAAAAAAACCGCAATAAAGTACTGAAACAAACTTGTGACCTCGCAAACCTTGTAATTCAAAGTTTCATTGATACGAACCGTAGCAAAAACGAATCGTTGTGATGAAACTATTAAGACGAAATTACATTATAAAATTGCGACTCACGCTATGCCTCATTAAAGGCAGACAGACATTGCAAAAACTGATCTACAATGAAGAGCCGCTTAAGTTACAAGTTTCAGCGATTTCCACGGGATTTTGCTAAATGTTCAGTCAGACAACAATTACTATCACACTAGATTTCTATACCTAGCTTCTATGCTGGACTGGGATCGAAAGAAAAACATAGAATGTGACAGCTGCTTCTCTTCCCGGGCATACTGTAAAAGTCAGTTGGGACCGAGGTGTTATGGGAGGCTTTTTGTGGGCGATAGGCTGACCCCCTGTCACTGCAATAGTCTCTCTCCACTATTATAATGCCTCCAAATTTGTCAAACGTGATATCAGATGGTTTTATTACCTCTGGTGTTCTGCCTACCCCATACGGGATACAGGCGTGAAGTTATGTATGTATGTATTTTAATGCCCGCTGCTAGGACGTTACTAGCACGCCCAGTTATTGAGTGATTATTAATTGTTTAATGCATTTTGAGCAAAGCATCTCTGAATAATAAAAAATGTTAAACACCCAGAGTTTCCAGACATTCGTCTCCGCTAGTTTGACGAGGAGGTAACTTATTATGAGTATACAATATTTTATACCCTGTAATTGTGTCTTGGTGAAAGGCCCTATAACCAACATTATTTTGACATTTTCATCGCTCCACGCTTATAACTTCAGCTACCCATTTCCAGAGTCGATTTGGCAAGCCGACCAAACCGCGGGAAATTAGACTAGCGACCGGCTGATACCCCATTATTGACAGACTGGCGTACTCACAGTCACAGCGCGGTTTACTAACTGCATCAAATACACTGTGGTAGCAGAGTTTAGAAACTTTAAACCAGGGACTGTATATCGGTATAATTTTTTTAAATAGTACTAGTAAAATTTCAGTAGGTACCCTTATTAGTGTACTGCTTCATCAAACACAATAACTGTACAAGTTATTAAAATCTTAATTAATTATATCAGTACCCAAATAATGTATACCGGATTCATTTCTGTAGATGTTTTAAGTACAGAAATATTTTAACTTATTTAATTTCTGTACCGAAATGTATAGGTCAGCATATGTAGGTACCTACGCTTTATAGGCTTCAACTAAACTATCGAACATTCTACAGTTATTTAAAAATAAAATTTTAATAAGTATCAATATTAATATTAATACCGGAAAATTTCAGTTAACTAAAAAAAATCAGTTATTCTACAATAATAAAAAAGGTACAAGAATTATTTCAGTATGAATTCCTGTAGGTACTGTTATTTTTAAATACACCTAATTTAACGGTATAACGTCATACAGAAAAAAATTGTACAGAAATTCATACCGATATACAGTCCTTGCTTTAAACCATTTTTAAACTATGTTAAGGATGATGTGAAACTACCCAAAAAATGTATGAAAGTTAAGTATGAGGCTATAATGGAACAATTTTCTATTTTGGAACTCACGTTAGGTGAGTTGCCTAATACCTGCTAAGAAGCCGAGAGACGAACAAACTTAGGAGGGACCCAAAGCCGATCAAGAATCATAGTTGAGGTATGTGAGGTTGGATCTACCGTAAATTGGGTGAGGTTTATGCAATGTCACTTGGATTTGTGTAGGTACCGGTTAAGATATTCACATATGATCAAAAATACGAGCTAAAAGCGGTTTCGGCAGCTTTCGTTGACGTCAAAAACAAAAGTTGTCGCTTAGGGCGCATTAAAAAACCTAGTTAAGGCTTGAGGTAAAGCATAAAGAGTATAAATAAAAAAATATAAAATTAAATAAAAAAAAAAAATATAAAAGAATAATAACCTATTGTTTTGTTACTTATACAATCCAGACATCAAGAAGACGTCAATACAACAGCATAATATCAAAATCAATCACTTTATCATGGTTAAAAATAATTGGTTTTACGTAATATTGTCTTAAGTTTTCGCGATTCATACTATTAAATAAAACACTTTTTAACCGGATTTATCGCGTATATTTACATTTTAAATTTTGACTCTACGTTTCGGTGTCTTTGCAGACCCCGTGGTCACGAGCGACACGCAAATATACGCGATGAATCCGGTTAAAAAGTGTTTTATTTTATTGGTTTTACGCTTTAGTCGCTTAGTCTATCGGAGTAGTCGCTACTTACACCAAGCTTATCTAGAGGAAGTTGGCAATTTGGAATATTCTAAGCCGGACCCTGCACGTGCCGTACCGAACACGTACTATCATCAACTTTGGCCAAGGGTTTTACTACACCTGCATATGAATTACATGATTATAATTAAATGATTGATGTTTTACATAGCGCCAATTCAGTGGGTTATATTGTATTGTTAAGTTTTCTTAGTAGGAACTAAATATGATTATGAAATATAAGTTAGGAGTAGATTTATATTGGATTAAAATTTTTAACTCAAGGTTTTTCATACTATTAAATAATATACTTTTTAACCGGATTTATCGCGTATGGTTCAGTCTGTTCAGTCGCTCGTGACCACGGAGCCTGCAAAGACACCGAAACGTCGAATTAAAATCTAATATATAAAATTCTCGTGTCACAGTTTTCGTTGCCATACTCCTCCGAAACGGCTAGACCGATTTTGATATCCGGTATCTATGAGAATCGGCCAACATCTATTTTTTTTTATTTATATGGCAAAACAACGTTTGCCGGGTCAGCTAGTGTAAATATACGCGATAAATCCGGTTAACAAGTGTTTCATTTCATAGTATGAATCGCGAAAACTTAAGACAATATTTTTCATACTAAATAGCTATCGGGATTTTGGTCGTCAAATCTTAGTGTGTAGTCTGTTCGAACTATGTTCGAGGGTTGAGTATTAAATTAATTACGTTACATAAATCTATATGATCTGAATATCGCTTTTCAAAAGTCACTATGGAGGCATTTTCCACTTTTTTTTAACTAACACCCAAACTATACGTAGCCCCGAAGTAAGCTTTCAAAGAGACCACACGATGCAACTAGGGAGTACCTATACAGTATTTTTTAATACTTTTCTCTTAAAAATATTAGCATTCCTATCCAATACCTCCCCAAATTAACAAATAATTGTCATATCGAAATCCAATCAATATTTGACTGCAATTCCACGTTCTGGCCTGGCACAGTGGTTCACAATGTAACCAAACTTCGCCGGTCGAACGTTTATTACCGCTATAGAAGGCCGATTAAAGTTTTAAGCGATAAATTGGAATATTTCGCTGCACGTTTAATTGCGAAGATAAATATTATATTTTTAGTATAATTTATTGTTTCACAGTCTTTTATTTATAACCTGAAAATAATTTGGCAATCGCTGTTACTGTGAAGATATTAACAAATACAAATTTTATTATTTTAGGACGATATATTGTATCTACGAGTCTTAGATAAACTGATTGCTGGTTAAAAACCCTTCTAGTTAAGAACACCCGAAGCCTACTTAGCAACTTGAACCAAAACCACTAAAATACATTTAGAGCTAAATATAATTTAAAACATTGTATCCCTTTCAACTTCAAACAAATGACAGAAACGCCTTGATAATAACGCAAAATGTATAGTGGCTTAGGTGCAAGACGGCCTTAGCACAGTACCGCATCTTTAAAATAAATGCCTATAGCGCCGCGGCCCGTTCACATGTGATAAGGGCTGCCCGCCTTCAACGTTTAAATTACATTTGCCTACTTTGTGTTTAATTCCATTTAGTTTTGTGACTGCAAATATACTTTTTTATATAAACAAATAAAATACTTTGTAAATCAAATAGGAATTGTTCAACAAAAATACGTTTTGTGTTAAAAAACCATGTTTACGTTTGAATAACAAATCGGTCTCATAAATTAGCGCCTCAACTGAGACACAAGAAAAGATGTAAGTATTATTAAATTTTAAGGTATAAAAATCCGCATATTAACGTAAAGCTCAATCAACAATTGTTTCGATATGCAGACACTCGCGACTAGCCACATGCCGAGATCGAGCCGCGTAGGTATAGCTCGCGTTTCGTCCGTTTGTATAAAGTTGAATTACTGTAGATATCTGCACTGTGGCCTTAGTATTTCTATTATTTACTTTTAAACCATTCATCACGTGTTACATTTAATTGTTGATTTCAAAGGTAAGTATGATTATAGTAGCGTACATATCTGACTTCGAGCAAGAATGGATTCTAAAACGAATGAAAAACCTATTGTTGTGAGTGAACTTAATCTGGCGAAGAATATTTAAATACTCGTTCTTAACTATATGATACAGTTGATAGGCAAGTAAAGTAGGTAACTAGTAGTGAATTTTGAAAATGTGATAAAAAAAAAGAGTGCTCTTCCACTCGTTTGCCGGACGAGTGGAAGAGCACTCGTCCGGCAAACGAGAGGTCCCAGGTTCGAATCCTGGTCGGGTAATTTTTATTTATCACATTTTTCATGTATTAAAGAATAATTGAGCATTTTAAATGCAAAAAACTTAAAAACATTATTAAAAACATTGCAATGCTTCACTTTAACTGGGAATCACAATTTCTGTAAAGAAATTGATCTCGGGTGGTCTTAGCTGCAAAGCTTATACATACCATAAGATGGAGCTACGTTAGCCATATAACGTAGAAACAAAAATGTGGTAAGTAATTTCGAGGCGTAGCGCCAGGCCCCGGTAGCTCAGTTGGAAGAGCACTCGTCCGGCAAACGAGAGGTCCCGGGTTCGAATCCTGGTCGGGTAATTTTTATTTATCACATTTTTCATGTATTATAGTAGTGAATTTGTTGAGAGTTTTTCACATAAAAGGTAATAATGAAAAGTTTATTTGTTTAAAACCCAAAAAGAATGCTCTTTGCATTTGCATATAAAGATGTTTAAAAAGGTTTCCGTTCCAAAGTGAAAACTCTGGCCCTAATTGTTAAGCCTAATATAGTAAACATCCCTTCAAAATTCAGCCCTTTTAAATCTTATTTGCTAAGTGCGATATCACCATGATTGTACTAGGATAACTTGCACACAATCGCCTGAGCAGACCCAATATGGTAGATTAGAGGTCTGGATTAAAAAGCTCCTAACTTGGTTTTCAACTGCTTCGTTTCGGGAAGCTCCATGACCATCTAAGCGTTCATTTATAAGTTAAAAGAGGATTATTAAAGCCTTTAGGGCCTCAAAACTCTATGTGGTCAAGATAATTTTGGTAGGTAAGTTTTCTATCCGCCCTGCAGCGGGTATATCAAACATATGGATGACTAGGCTGTTGCGCGCGGTTTTACCTGCGCAATTTCGATTCCCGCTGGAATTTCGGGATAAAAAGTAGCCTATGTGCTATTCCAGATTGTACTCTATTACTATGCCAAATTTCATTAAAATCCGTTGAGCAGTTTTGCCGTGATTGAGGAACCATAGATCAAGATGACACGAAAATACGATTCGATTATCCACATTTGCAGTAAACTGCCATTATGAAAAGGCCCTGATTCTTTCTTTCTTTCTTTACGAAAAGAAGAGTGAATAAGCACCTAGAAGATTATTAGATGATTGATTTTATTTCATCCAAGCCGTCTCTTTTATTCATTATATGACGGAAAAGACGAAACTCTCGTGCAATTAAAAAAAAACGATCATTGAAATAGAACTTATTCAAACCTCCTTTCACCATGTTTTTCGTCTTTCGAACAGAACTTTCAAAAAAGGAATCTCAAAACTAGAACCATTTAAAGTGGCACATCTTCCTTAAATAATACGAGAGCAGTTTTAAATGTTATAGCCAAGTGTTATTATTATTGTTATGTTGGCCATCGCAGCAATTTGTGCCGAC
The DNA here is from genome assembly GCA_944452665.1 of Stenoptilia bipunctidactyla. Lineage (NCBI taxonomy): Eukaryota > Metazoa > Arthropoda > Insecta > Lepidoptera > Pterophoridae > Stenoptilia > Stenoptilia bipunctidactyla. Next base: position 22,081,379 of record OX101740.1, on the reverse strand, counting down.
TATTTGGCATGCCGTGGCGCGAACTGAATAACATTTTGTATTTGGAATTTTTGTACGGATTATGATAGAAAATGTTATGTTTGGGTTCATATTGTTTACTTTTAGAAAAGGGTGATAGTAAAATTTTACTACATGCAAGATGTTGTGTCAAGCTATGTTACATTTCACCATCGATTGCATTTATGTTTTAAGAAATTTGTTTTTTTTGCTATGATAGACTAATTTTTGACCCCGCTTTTAACCTGGGTCTGACGATCACTTTGGCGATGGGGTTAATCTGTCTGCCACATACGCCAGTGGTTGCGGGTTCGATTCAGGCACAATAAAAAAATGTTCCGTGTCTGGGTGTTTATCTACTTATGTTTTTATATTCTAGGTTTCTCCCCCCCGTTCGCTACATGGTATCCCATAACACAAGCTACGCTTACTATGGGGCCGTGTAATTGGTGTGATTGTCTGGGGATTTTATTATATTTATCACCTCAATCTCAGTCTTGCCGAAAAAGTCGAAGATGAAAGCAGCGAGTATCTTAAAGAGCCAAGTTCAGGAAGAAATTGGCTCGCACATTGTCCAAAAATATCACCGCGATTTGAACGCAGCTTGCGAATGGTAATTCCTTTTTCAAATTGGTGCAGAGTTACAAACTAACATTATAATCTTTCCTCTTTATTATATTTGTATAGATAATTAACTAGAACATTATAATATCAACAAGTACCAAAGTATTTTACCAGTTACGAAGCCGAAAGTTCCCCAGATTATGCAATATTTCTTATATGAACAGGAAATATGATTGGTTTCAATGGTGAATACAAAATGGCCGCTACTTACTTAAGTACTTTCTTGAATTAATATCGTATTTACTATTACCGGAACATGTCAGTTAAATCGGATGTCTGTTTGTTTATTTCTTGTATTATGTATGCGATTTTATTATTAAACATCCTCCTTCCTACTAATATTGTTAATATGAGAGTTTGTTAGTGTTTTTACACTAGAAGGATTGTAGACCTAGATATTTTTTATACTTAAATTTAACAGAAGTAGTAGGTATTTCTTTTTTTGATGCATGAGAAAGAACCATCGACCATGGATAAACAAGACGCAATATGCTTTAAAGATATTTATTTACATCGACAAATCAATTTTAAGAAAATTCGAATAAATTTGCACTAGCTAAAACATAGGTGACTAGCAGTAGCTACGATGAAGGTTATGGGTAAGCATGGTTAGGTAGCTAAATAGGGTCTTTTTTATGAAAATCAAAAAATTTTAGAAGAAGGTTAAGAATGATGGGTGAATTCAATTTATGAAAACAAAAAAAAATTTGTTCGATAAATTGATAATTTTTTAATTCTCATAAATTAACAACATTTTAAGTTAATCTGCTATTTAAGCCTAAATAGCACGAAATAAAAGCGTTTCCAACTATTTCTATTAGAAAATACGTTAAGCCCCGATTTCTCAATAGTCAGAAAAATCTGATCACTTAAGTAAGTAAAAGAATTGTAAAATTTCAATTAAAAAAAAATACAATTTTTGTTGTCATAAATTGAATCCGCACATCATTCTTAAACTTCTCCTAAAATATTTTGATCTTCAAAAAAATTACCCTCAGAAATATTCTGTGGTCATAATATTTAGGACGCGTAGTTGATGCGTGATTACATATAATAATTATAATTTTCAGTGGTGACAACACCTAACAGAAATAAACCTAATTCATCAACATATTTGGATCAAAGAAAAGTAAATTTTACTCCAAAATGAACATCAAACTACATATTTATTGCGCAAATTCAGTAATATTTTGTCACTCAATGATTGCGCCATCTTGTTAACACGGCGCGGCGGCGACTCACGCGCAGCTAACTACTAAGTATTGTGAAAAACTGTTGTAACTCGTTATACAAGTTATACGGAAAAACAGAGGGTTTTCAAGAAAACTCTGATAAAAGTTGGTTATACATAAATAGTGTTTTAAGTGTGTTTTGGTATTTTGATGAAATAAATAAATAAAATCCCCAGACAATGACACCAGCTACATGGCCCAAAGTAAGCATAGCTTGTGTTATGGAATACCATGTACCGAACTAGAGGTGAACGTAGAATATAAATATGTACAAGATAGATTAACACCCAGATGCGGAACATTTTTTTTTCTTGTTCCGTGCGGGATTTGAACCTGCAACCACTGGCGTCTGACTTAGACAGGTTTATTACCCCATCGCTAAAGTGGTCGTCGATTAAATTGTAATAGTTTTTATATCGACCACCTACTTAATTAATATAAAAAATATATTTAAATACGAGTTCGTTTTTATTTAACTTTTACAAGCCAGTTTGATGAACGGGTGGGTATATTGAAATAAACTTATTTGAAAAATCTAAAATCCTGTATATTTCGTTTTAAATCTATGTCTATGAAGACTGAAAAAAAGCATTTTACAATTAGTAAAAGTACCTATATTGGTATTTTTAAACGTAACATCAATAATCTATATTATGGTGCGTACAAATTACTAGTAATGTAACATTCTGCACACGTTGCGTATTTGGACGTGTGGTTGTAGTTCCATTACAGCAATCTGTACGCACCATTAGTGTCTCAATAACAAAGCATGACGTTCATGTTCAAAGTTTTTCCTGCTTCTGCAGTTATTGATGGATTTCCCACTTTAGACTTCATCTGATGGTAGGTAAGTAAAGATAAAACACAAAAACTGAATAGATTGAGTGATGAGCTCCACGAAAAACATTTGCCGATGATATTTGCCTAACTAAAGACTCAATTAATAAAGGGTGTTCGCAAAACAGGCTCTGCTTGGTCAGTTAAAGTTACGTAAACTCGACTTCTACTAATTAATACGCACTGATAGCTTTCTTACCACAAATAACTAATAAGTATTTATTTGTTTATTAAAATTGAGAAACGACCACCCAGATTACTATTAATTATAAGCAACTTCAGTAGTGTTAGTAAGTTAATTATAGAGTCCACACCAATATTACATAAATTAGAATTAATACACATTGATTTACAAATTTGCAATTCAGATTTAGTTACCATTTAAATCTACGCCTTAATTTAGTATTTAAAATTAGAACTATAAATAAGCCTTGTCTGCCATTGACCTCACCCAAAAATCGGCAATATTTAGTGTCTTCGCAGTTGCCGATAAAAGAGGCCCCTTTAAAGAGGCCTTCAAGCAAAAACTAAAAAACAAAAACAGCAAAACAAAAGCATTGTAAAAAGAGAGTCCGCAAAAAAGGTCCGCACTTCATCTTCACAACCGTAAACCTGTTTCACACTTAGTACATGCCAAATTACACCTTAAAGAACATATTCGTATAATTATAATAAAATTCTTGCATAGTAATAACTAAGTACCTACTATAAAGTTTGCTGCCACGCTATTCTAAACTTTATCGATCAACTTTTAACTTTTAGATCAGTGTCGATGACTTTAAAATGGAATAGCAACGTATATTTTTGAACAAGTATTGCAAGTATAAAAAATGTGAATGGAAAAAATGTTAACTTGAAATAATTCACCAAGAGAATGTCAATTAAGACAAATTTCTCTAAAAAAGATTCATCATATTTCAATAACTAGACGCATTTACAAACTGTTACGTGTACGTACGTATGTGAAAGTACATCTTCTAGCGATTATCAACAATTATAACTGTAAAAAAACACAACAGATTAAGTACATGTCTTTCTTTTGAATGGGGTTCCGTATAAGATATTTTGATTCTTTTTCAACCGACTTCCAAAAAGGCTTACTCCCGAAACTGATTCGATTTCGATTCACGATTCTGATTTACGTTCGATCCTGGTCGTTACTACCGAACCAAATCGAATCGAGATCGCGATCGAGTGTTATCAGCGCCGAAAGCTGGATCCGGTTGATGACGTCTAGTCCACAGAATAAAAGTGTTACAGATAAGTATGATTTACCATAGATTTCATGTTTTTTTACAAGCTATAAACAGTTACATTTGATCCTGATTAGTTACAATTTGAGCCACCGCTCGATTCGGCGCTAGTATCGGTTTCGGGAGTGCGAGTCGAGAGTAAGGTCCCTGTTATTTTGTATCGAATTCCGTTATTTTCTTTTTGTTCATATAAATCTTGTAATTAGCTTATCATAAATATCATGTTTGCCTCTATTTCAAAGATACAATGGTGATGCCAAACATGTAAACTCAAAGGCGAATACATATAAAGGATGTTAGACGATGGTCGTTTGGCAGGCACATACAAGTACGGTTTTATCACTGACCTTGATCATTATAAACTTAGGTACGTAGGTACAGTACCGCAGAGTTACGGTTTTATATTGTTGTAGTGAACTTTATAGGGCGAATCTATAAGTGACTACCAAATTGTTAATATTTTGGGAACAGAAATAAACCTACGTATAGCAAAAATACAAAAAAAGCCAAGAACATAAATAATCAATGAATGCAGAGCATTGAAAAACCGACTTCGAGTCAAAACTTTGGGTCAATTATATTTTTTCAAAAATTTGAAATTATCAATGAAAGTGTTAATTTATTCTTCATTGTACACATGGAGTTAGACATAATTTTATTAACAATATAATAGGTACAGTGCATAAAAGGCGGCCTTATCATCTGCAGACAATCTCTTCCAGACAACCCTGAAAAAGTACTCAATCGATTTCGATGAAATGTATATGGGACCAACTCTGAAGTATATCGTATGAAACAAGAATTTTCAAAATCGATTCATCATTGTCCGAAATATCGTGTAACAAAGACACAAAAAAAAAACATTCATGCGAATTGAGAACCTCCTCCTTTTTTGAAAGTCGGTTGAAAATATTACTGATATTATAGAGATTCCTAATTGACTCAATGTTGTCTGAATACTTTTGATAATGTTTACCGACTCTGCATCACATTCCCGACTTCAGCCACTAATATTATCGTTAGTAGTCTTAACTTTATACTTAAATATAGAAAATCGATATTATTTCCATCTACATATTGATAGGCCATTAAATAAGGATCGATAGTTATGGAACTGCGGTCCAAATTCGATTCCAGCACTGATTGGACAGTCAAAAACATACTATGTTTGTAAATCTGTAGTAGTTTTACGATCCAGACAGAACCATATAATATTTTCCGTCTGAAAAACGTCTGCCTTGCAATCAGTTTCAGGACACATGTATTTTTTAATATTTATAATAAATAACTACAATATATAATGTCTTAAGTTTTCACGATTCATAATTTAAATAAAACTACTTTTTAACCGGATAACTTTTTAAAGTCGCTCGTGACCACGGGGTCTGCAAAGACGCCGAAACGTCGAGTTAAAATGTAAAATAAAAAATTATACGCGATTAATCCGGTCAAAAATTAGTTTTATTTAACTACAATTAAACGAGTAATTAAGAAAGTTTGGTTCCTAAAAGCTTGCTTATTTATTTACTAGGACCACTAATAGATAAACCTAAAACGAAACAATATAACTTATCTATTGACGACCGGCTGGTGAGGCGGTTACATACATTGCCTTCTATGCCAGAGGTCCTGGGTTCGAATCCCGGCGGCGGCGGATATTTGTGTGATGAACACAGATATTAGTCGTCAAGTCATGGATGTTTATATGTTTATTTAAGTTTATTCTAATAAAAAATATGTATTTATTCAAAATGTATGTTTATATATATATTTCTTAAGTATATCAGTTATCTAGTATCCATAACAGAAGTTCTTTAAGAAACTTAATTTGGGCTAGATAATGTTGTGTGAGTGTCAGAAATATTTATTTATTATTATTATATTATTATTATTATTTATCTCGAATTAAAATGAACTAGAAGCTTCCCCTGCGGGATTTTCTGGATAAAATATAGCTAGGCTATCAAAGCAGATCGTTTGTTTGTTACAGAGATTTTCACGTTCTACCAAACAAACTCTTCTTCTTTATTATGTTAGAATAGATATATTTATAACGAATCCCTAAAATTGATTTATAAGGTTATTTAGTCAACAACGCATCAATTTCATTTAAACGTGCCATATTACTATCACATTCTAGTTTTTTAAACATTCTCGATTCATAATTGACTTTATCGATAGCAGTCGTTGATCTTGAAATTTGGATTGCGTTGCGTCCATTGAAATTAATTTCACTATGCGCCGGAGTGGAATTTATTTGAGTATGACATAAGAGTAAATTACGAATAGTGTTAAAAATAAGAGTTGATATGAATGTAAAGTTTGTTTTTTATGTAACCAAAAAAGACTAGTTTTATATCATACTAGCTGACCCGGCAAACGTTGTTTTGCCATATAAATATAAAAAAAAAATAGATGTTGGCCGATTCTCATAGAATACCGGATAAGCACAAAAAATTTCATCAAAATCGGTCAAGCCGTTTCGGAGGAGTATGGCAACGAAAACTGTGACACGAGAATTTTATATATTAGATTAAACAAGAATATTGAAAATGGATTCATAATTGGCCTTAAAATCGTGTAACAAAGACACAAAAAAAACATACACACGAATTTAGAACCTCCTGCTTTTGGAAGTCGGTTGATTATTCGGCAATTGTACTTACTTTCATTAATAACCAGTAGCTATAGCTTTTTAAAGTAATACAAAATTTAAATCTGCGCAAAACATTATTTAGAGCCTCAAAATGTCAAGAACGTGTTTTCTACTCGAAGCACGGTACCCTAAAAACTACAACACCAAACCGCCATCCCATAATTAGGCGGACTGAAGAACAATAAATAGATATTTGAAACCGAAATACACCCCACACGCCTCGTCTTAATGGATCACCACAAAAAACTACCCACATTTATTTCTTTCGTGAAAAAAGCAGTTTCTAAACCAGTAGTTAATTTGATAAAGATTTTGTGATGCTTTTTTTAAAGAAATATTTGATTTATCTATAGGGATTAATAGATTAACAGTCGTCGTGGCGCCGTGGTTACTGTGTGTATCATACGATATCACAGGTTAAGTAACGTTCGGCGCGGTCGGTACCTGGATTGGTGACCGCCGACCATTCATATCTCACGACGACTTCCGTGCTTCGGAGGGCACGTTAAGCAGTCGGTCCCGGGTGCTGTTTACTTGTATACAGTAGTCGTTAAGGTTTGTCAGAAGCCATCTAGGCGCCCTGAAAATTCTGGCATCCACCACCCAGCACTGGGCCAGCTTGGTGGATTATGGCCTATACCTCCTCTTCACCCAGGGGAGAGACTCATGCCCTGCAGTGGTCTCATTACAAAGAGTTGTGATGATGATGATGATGATAGGGATACTTTTAATAAAGATGAAGAGTTTTTTTTGATTGATCACACGTACAGTCACGAGCATTAATATGTACACACTTCGCAGCTGATTCGTTTGTGATAAGGTACATATTCCAATGAAAATGTATATGTAACGGTAAGAGTAAATAATGATGATTATTAATAATTTATCTATTAGTATTAATTATGAGCGAAAGTCGAGGTTAAAGTCATATAGCCAGAGGCTATTAAACCATGGACCAAATATTGAAAATGTGATATACTCTGTTTTGTACGATTATAAAAAAAATAACTACGGGTTCCGCTTTGCTTCGCTCCATGCATTAACCTCCTAACCCTTTTTTTTACTTGAGGAAAACTCGCTATCACGTCCCCGACCGCCCAAGAGGGAGCGACGGGGTATGCGGGGATGATCCGGCAGAAGGCCAGACCTACCCACTAAAAACCTTAAGGCGTACCAACCCGTCCGTGTCGGTTCTGTGCAACCAGCCACAGCCGCTAAAGTTCGCATGGTGCCCTCCAATTGATAAAAGTCCTATGGGATGTATGTGTTACGGTAAATCCCCCTGTCACTTAAATATTATCTCCATCATTATAATAGATTTAAATTTTTCAAATGTGACATCCAATGGTTTAATAGCCTCTGGCTATATGACTATAACCTCGACTTTCGGTAATTATTTGCTCTCACACAATAATTTACACTTCTTACTCTGTGTAAATTTTTTAAAAGAAGAATTTCAACGAGTACAAAAGATATGAAGGGAATACCGCGTGAAGATGCTAGTGTTGATCTCGGTCTAAAGTTTCCCGTTTCGCTTATTTAATTTCAAAATTGTAAGCGGTCGAATTTGACCGTAATAACACACAGATACTTTACAAAATATTCATCATTGCATACTCCTTCTCTTAACTGTAAATATTAACACACAGAAAATCATCAGTTTAAAAGCTAACGTTTCTTCTTTTGGCAGCTCTATCCACCATCCTAAAAAGGTTTAATTCATTTCTAAATCAAACCATAATCTAATTAAACCGCATCAGTATCCCAATTTGCAAAGCGCTTGCTTCTAATTGAAAAATCCGCTAGTAACTTAAGCGGCCATTGTCTAAGTCCACAAACCGGAAATATCTGGTTAAAACTGGCTAAATCCGAATTAATCCGGATCGCTTCCCGCACAGACAGAACATACGAAATGTTTAATATTAATGATTCAATGTTTCCTAGTGAATGATTTCTATGATAGTCCTATGTCAATATCTAGCTCTATGCTTTGTCATGGCTAGCATGTACAAGACTTTGGATCAAAAATATCCTTACAATTAAGAAGGTTTAAGGTTCATTATATGTCGCAATAAATGAAACTTAATATTTTCTACTAAGTATAAATTCGTTTTGTTATTTTAAGTATTTCAGTTCAGTTCTCTAAAAATGCACAAGTTTTTCATAATATTTTATTCCGCGTTCTCCATCACCCATGTGATAGATATGCGTAAGTTATAAAACGTCATAAATGAGTATGTAGATATTGATTGATCAACTTGTTACCTCGTCGAATGATACTAATATAAGTTTTATGAAATTTAAAAATATACATCTTAAAGCAATCAAGTTGTCAAAATCAATTTCAATAACATCTTCAGATTAATTACGCTTTCTCAAATCTGATAATACATTTATCAAGATGGAAGAGATGCTAATATTAACATTTATAGACGTAGCAACGTATCGAATATACATTTGTAATTTATTAATGGTATTAGGTTATTTATTATCATTTTAAAATAAAGTCCTCTCGTAAATGTTAACAGACTCAAATGACATTTTTATACTTTAGTCTTTTACGACAAGCATAGACCACACATTCCTATTCAACGCCTCAAAACGTGCTTTATTTCGTAACCAAGGTTAAATTTAAATTAAAAGAACATCACCTATTATAACAATAAAATACTTCTCACATAAACTACAATGTTACTGAGGAAATATTATTCCAAGTTACACAGTTACTTGACAAGTGGTCAGGTCTTGGAATGTCTATAGCGTCCAGACACGCAAGTACGTCTTTGTTGGTTAGGTTCACATGGAGTTATAGTCCTAGATGGACAAGTTATTGCGTAGATCTGGACTTATAGCTCCATTTACATCCATTGCTGGCATAAGTAAATGTGGTTCTATGTGTCTATACAGTACCGCTTGTTTGTATGGACATTGGGCATGCTTTTTGTAAATAGAGCTGAACGAAATCTAATAGTGTTTGCATTACTTTAATAAAATCATTCTCAGTGTTATGCCATTCTATAAACATATTAAGAAAGTATGCCGGAAAGTAAATGAAAGATTGCCTAAAGTCTACCATAAAAATAAATCAAGTTAGACTTAATATTAATGAAAAAAAAAGCACTACAATATTGATTTTTATCAAAGTTAATACGAATATATTTTTTGTATGGAAAAATATAAATGAAGCATACGTTTCAAGTCACAATTACATAAGTAACATATATAAAAAGAATCGCATGCAACAATTTTAATACGGAACAAAACACGAGTATGATTTATAATTGTTGGCTATTTGCGTGCGGTTGACAGTGAACTAGATCATTATGTTCAAGAACTGAATGTTGCCGGATGTATTCTAGTGTTAAATTGTTTAATAATTAGATAATAAGCTTACTTTTACTGCCTTGTAATGAATGTTATGTAAGAATCAACTTTTGTTACTTTTACTTATCGATTACAATTGATACGTCACCATTAAAGCGAAACACGCAATATTTCAGGTTCATTGAAGTACATTACCGTTTCTTTTTACCAAATTCATGTAAATGCATTAGAACGAGAATGCTTATAAATTGTACATATTGTCAATAAACTTAACCAATTTAATTTTAGAAGAATAAATTGACTAGCTTAGTTGAGAGTATAGTTGTTAGATAGAAACTTTGTTGGATGCTCACCTGGGAATACTCCACAGTTCTATATTTAAACAGTAGTGCATCCCCAGATGAGTTGTAAAATCCCGTCATAACAAATTTGGTATTCCAATATTTAACTATCATGGTTTCTGGTGACTTCCCCCTTTTAAACGATATCTTGACAATTAGTTATTTCAGATATTCAGGTTTTTAGGTAAATGTTATATCAAAGTGGATAACTCTATTGGAAGAAACTTTTGAATGATTTTTCAACATTTTGCGATGTTAGTTAAATGCAATCAATTGCTTTATTTAATTATATAATTAAGTGATAACTTAATTACATAATTTATTCTCTTTTAGGTCAAAAAATCTTAGAAATATCATAGACAGGTATGCAACGTTTTTGCCGCAAGCTTAGAATTTGAGCATGGCAGCTCTACATTAATTTCAACAAAATAAGTCATAAACATGTCTGAATTCAACCGGCAATACACATTGTTGTTTATCGCTAATAGTGATATCTATATTACTCTTTATGTCAGTCATCGAAATGCATGGTGATGGTAACTACGGATTGCGTTAATATTTCATTTTGGCAGCTGTAACAATATGATTGATGAAAATATCAATGCAGTGTAATGGTTGCAACTATGACATTCTTGGTGGTAGGTACTGTTTGATCACAATTATGAAATTAGAATTACTATTACGTTTAGAATGTATAACTGTAAAATATGTGTTTAACTTAATGGTTCTGATGTCCCTGCTTTTTCTTCCAAATAACATGAATAGAATAATGGTAGGTTTCCCTGTAAAAACTTTAAAAAAATCCTTAATCTAACCATCTGAACTGCGCAAAATTATTTTGCTTTTTTACAGTCAAATTGATGTTTTAAGTATGAAATATACTAATAAGCAAAAGAACTTGTCGAGACAAGTCTGAACACGATAACACTTAGCTACCTATCTCATATTCATTATGATTCTTAAGCAACTATCTAGGTTAAACGTTTATATCAAAATGCAGAACCCTAGACATGCAGCAAGATACTTCATTATTATGAATCGTTAGAAACCATAAAACTAACATAATAAGCCTGTGATAACATAATTATTTCACTACCTACTCTAAGTGGAACCTGTAGAAACGTGTTAAGCATAACGTTTTTTGCATCTTCCTGTGATGAAACCGGTTCTTAATTTTTTTATTGAAAGCTTCACTTGAGTTTTTTATTTCTTAGAGCGGCTTCACGGTCCGAAGAGTAAATCTCCGGTTGATCACGATTAAGAAGTTTCATAATCTAGTGAATAAACTCAAATTTGAACTTTATAGGATTGAGTTTAAAATGTATTTGAAACTATAAAAGTGTTTCTTGATTGAAAGATTAACAGCTTCTTGCTTCGATAGGTCTGAAGAATCTGTCAATTACCAACTATCATCGATGTCCAATCTGAGTATTATGTTGATACTTAATAAACATAGATTCATGACACACTCAAAAGTTTTTTTGTACATTTTATTTAAGGTAAACATTTGCATACCTAGTTCACAAAGACATGTGTAACAAAAACGAAACACCGATTCAAATACAAATGATTGAAAATGGCTTGTAACTTTACACCTAGGTAAGAAATATAAACACGATAAAAAATATGTAAGTAGATACCGCTCACAATGGAATAGTAACCTCGAAGATTTCATCACGAACGTACAGAAAACTACTTAGGTAGGTACAAAAGGTATTTTTTTCTTTAATCTTAATCGAGTTTTTAAATCATTTTAACTTATAAATGCTTATACTTGCTTAGAATAAGTAATCTACAGATATTACAAAACGTGCGAAACTGGGGTTATGACATTTTACCAGTAATACTCCCGGAACATAAAAAGCGTTTATGAAACAGGAGTAAACTCCATTTTTACGCAAAAACAGGTTTTATTAAAAAGTGTTGGCAGAGCGCCTTTCCTTACAGGAAAATCACATTTTTACCATAAGGCGACATTCGAAAAATGTATAAAAGCCGGGTTAAATGTAAATTTTGTCGTGTGAAATTTACGAGTTTATGTTATGATGATGTATGGACGGTAACTTAGAATTCTAATGCTAATCTAGAGACGGGCCTTGTTTCTCGGAATATGTCTTTGTAATTCTAAAACCGCTGACCGGTGCGGTGGACACAATGGTATGCGAAACAAAGGTAGGTAGGTAGGTACCACTTCTGACTATTTAGGTATTATCGGAAAGGTCGCAGTTAATTGTTTTGCCAACGGTTTTCTTGAATAGTTTACATTTAGAAATTACTATTGCAACCTCCTTCGTTATTTTTATGTATGTAGAATTAAAACCTTTTTTGTTATTACTTACTTTTGTAATGTTTAAAAAAGGAATTAAGTTTGCATTAGAACAATTAGTTACAAAAACCATTGACTAAGCAAATGTTGGATTGACGACTTAGTAAGAAATATAAAATATTGAGACATAATAACTATATTGATACAGTTGAAGAATTCTTTGAAGTGACATTGGCCGAGATAACATAGGTATTTGCTATATGTTGCAGTAATTGTAAACATCGAGTTACTTTGTTTTAAGAGGTATCAACTTAATGTCAAGGTTTTTCAATCAATAAAATGTTCAAATGTAGCTAAACTTACAGATTACTAGATACAAATTTCTTTAATACAGTGAAACTGTAATTCCAAAAGAAGCTAAATTCCAGTAAAATATAAGTTTTTAAATCTCTAACAAAGTGCTGGAAAAATAATACCTACGTAGTTTAACAAAACATTGACCAGTGTGACTTAGTAGGTAAGTAGTTTATAAAAACCATCTGTTTATACAATAACATCGGAATAAAGAACTAAATGATTTATAAGGTGCGTGTATAATTTGTCAACTACATTATGCGGGTATGATAAAAACATAAATGTTTATGCCGAGTTAAAGAAACTAAGCATCTCGAATTGTTTTAATACGCTAGGCAAAAAACCTAATAAACAGTCATAGAACTAAGATAACTTATCGCGGGAGTAATACACATTGATAATTCACATCGATACCTACCTAAATCACAAAAGCTGATAAGAAAAAAAGGTACAAACCATTAAAAAATCCGCTCACTTGAGATATTTGCAACATTCCTTTCTATGCACTTCAACAAATCCACGTCATACAACAGAAACAATAATCATAAAATGTGTTATGTTCACAACGTCACACTTTCGCAAAAACTCGATTTTTTTTGCTTACTACAAAATCACTTTTGACGAAAGTAGTCGCAAGAACTTACGACACCGCGCACACGTCCGATCTCCACGGATAATCGCGGCTAACTGACTGCCTGCTATTTCCTTGGCATGTAAGAGTGAGGGAGAGCGAAGATAGATAGTGAACCTTTTACGCTTGGAGTGACAGAGACAGTTGGTAACTTGGCGTGAAGTTAGCGGAATAGAAGTGGCGCGATTTAAATGACCACATGGTAAGTTGCTAGTTTGAGAGTACAAAGATTGCACATTTTGAGGGATGCATAGTTTTTCTATACCGCCACGTGTTCGTCTTTATTGAATGGAGACTTAACGGTATTTTAAGTACAGGTAAGAATATAGCATTTTATTATAGGTGTCATTCTGTTGTAGTGGACAAACAACCTGATATACACGGAGACATAGGGCCTGTACATCTTTACTTATATTTTTACTGACCAACATTTATTTAAAAAAAATACTTAAGTATCAATAAGTCTAAAAAAGCTGAAGAGTTTGTTTGAAGTCGTATTATAAAATACTAGTTGTTTCACGCGGTTCTACTCGCGCAATGTTTTAATTCCGGGGAAATATCGGGATAATAAGTAACCTTATAAAATAATGTTCTATTCCAGACCAGGGACTGCATATCGGTATAAAATTTTTAAGTAGTACCAGTAAAATTTCAGTACCCTTATTAGTGTACTGCCTCATAAACACCTGTACAAGTTATTAAAATCCACCTTAATTATAACAATACCCAAATAATATACCGGATTAATTTCTGTAGATGTTTTTAGTAAAGAAATATTTTAACCTATTTAATTTCTGAACCGAAATGTATACGTCAGCATGTGTCCCTACGCTTCATAGGCTTCAACTAAACTATCTAAAATTCTAAAGTATCCGCTACATTGTTTAAAAATAAATACTTAAATCAATATTAGTAATATTTATACCGGAAAATTTCAGGTAACTGAAAAAAAAATCAGTTATGCTACAATAATGAAAAAGGTAGGTAGATACACGAATTATTTCAGTATGAATTCCTGTACTTTTATTTTTTAATACACCCAATTTAACGGTACGTCATACAGAAAAAAATGTACAGAAATTCATACCGGTATGCAGTCCCTGTTCCAGACTGTAGGTACACTATTCAAAATTCCATTCAAACTTTCACATTTATCATGTAGGTATTAGTAAGAAGAAGATTTTTCACATCCCTTGTCTCTGCCTACCCCAAGGGAAGACAGGCGTGAAGTTATGTATGTATGTATGTAATCTTCATGTACCCATCTCTTTATTACCTAGAAATTCTAACGATATTAAAATTTACGCGTGTAAAACCCAGCACAGTTGCTAGTTACATAATTAATTAGTAAATCACTAGCAGGGACCTGCGGTCGCACCTGCATTTAATTTAAGCTTATTTGAGGTCAACGGAACATGCTCTTTACCAAACTAACAGAGACAAGCCGGAATGATTATTGAAAGAAGAATGCGGGATGATGTATCGCCTGTTTAAGTCAACGTTTTGGCACCAAACTTACACTATTGAATAAGAAGATTCTTATCTTCATTTTTCAGCAATTAGATCATTTTTAAAAGTCCGTAGTAAAGAAAAATCGCAATTTGAATAGTTTGTGTTTTTCATACACAAATTCAATAGGTAACGAAACGTAAATGTAGACAATAAACTAAACGAAAACTTTTACTGTGTCAAATCTGACAACTCAAATGACATACTACGTCACCCACCTTCATCTTCATTCAATCAAAATCAATCAATAGCGTTTTGGAGTTCGTCTGTGTAAAAGCTTGTCGTACGTTTTTTTATAAACTTCGTCGAAGCATTTTACAGTAGTACCTACAACCATTTTACAGTAGGTAGTACAATTTAGAAGTCGTCGTGGCGCCGTGGTTACTGTGTGTATCTTACGATATCACAGGTTAAGCAACGTTCGGCGCGTTCGGTACTTGGATGGGTGACCGCCGACCATTCGTTTCTCACGGCGACTTCCGTGCTTCGGAGGGCACGTTAAGCTGTCGGTCTCGGGTGCTGTATACTTGTATACAGTAGTCGTTAGGGTTTGTCAGAAGCCATATCGGCACCCTGAAAATTCTGACATCCACCACCCAGTACTGGGCCAGCTCGGTGGATTATGGCCTAAACCTCCTCGTCACCCAGAGGAGAGACTCATGCCCTGCAGTGGGCTCATTACACGGAGTTGTGATGATGATGATGATGATGAGTACAATTTAGTTTCATTTCAACAAAAACAGTAACAGCCATTTTAGTAATAGATACTATTGTGACATCTAGCTATGACATTGACAAACGATTTTTATCACAAGCTCATGTTTACGTTCAAAAGTTGTGTTCAGGATTTCTAACAATACGATGCCAATATTTGAAATGCAAATAACTTTTAAATCCCAACTTCGAAAAATCTGAAAACTTTTGTCATAATTAACCATAATATGTAATATTTATAAAATATACATGTTTGAAATAAAATTGTTAAGTTCCAGAAAGCGATACAGAATTTTCACACACGCCTGCCATACTTCTTTCGGAAATCGTTATTAGCCCTACCACCCCAGGATAAGCGTTTACGACAATTATTAATGTTATGTAAAAAAAAACCCGATTAATAATTAAACCCGAAAAAAAATCCGATTAAGAAAATAAGATTAATAAATTTCTAATTTAATAAGTTTATTAAAAGAGCATAAAACAACGTACCTTTTCTTTAAAAATCTCCGGCTAAATAATGTTTCACCATCAGGGGAGATTGATTGAACTCAAAGATTTGGTCAGCGATATAATCAACAGAGCATTAAAAAAACCGACTTCACGTCAACACTTTGCCCGACTAATCATGTCATTCACGTAAATATTCTCCAAAATCATACATATTGTTTCAAAAATTTGAAATTTTAAATTAAGTACCTACTCAACCGATTTCGATGAAATTTTTATGGGACCAACTATGAAGTACATATCCTTTTAAAATCGATTCATAACTGTCCGAATAATACTGTAACAAAGACACAAAAAAAAACACACAGACGAATTAAAAACCTCTTCCTTTTTTGGAAGTCGGTTGAAAAAGGATTCTAAACTTATGAGTCAGTCAGTGCAACTGGACTTTAATCAGTTTGGTAAGTATCGCCTTGGAAATACTATTATTAATGAAATAAGACGGTAGAATTCCAAATTTTACTAACAAATATTTTCTTAATACGTCGTTTTACTGGTTCTGTAGTTTCTGATTAAGACAAAAAGTGACATCTTCGTTATGTAGGAATTTCTTTATTATTTGGCTGTAGATGTAAATGGTAGTTTCTTAAAGCTCATTATTAGTGTGTAGTTTTCAATTAATTTCAATAGGATGAGGTTATCATTTTCTCAGTGTTTTTGTTTCGCGATCTTTTTTTATTTTTATAATTCTATAAACTGTAGTTCAGTCAGAGGTTACTCCATTAGTTGCCCCATATTCATGGTGACCGATTGTGAGCTTTTATTATTAAAAAAAAGACGTGTGGCACTCGGAGACTGCCGCGGTAAAGCTATTGCATAGCATTTTTTTACCAACTTATGCAATTATAATTATTTATTTATTTTATTAATGCAGTAATGTTTGATCTAATATGAAGTTCCACAAGTTCCTAGTAGATGCCGCTGATTGTTTATTAATTGTTTTATTAAAGCCCGCATGTAAAGTTATGAAATCAAAGTATCACCGCTGTGCCGGTCGGAGTGGGGGGTGTTAGGTTTTTTTCGTAACGGAATTTCTGGATTCGGTCCCCACGCTCAAGGCCCGCGATAGAAGCTATGCAATAGCTTAAAAATTAAATACGTAGAAAAGGTTTTAGATTGTGGCTCCATTGAGCCAAAGTTGTGGTATTGCATTCGTTGATTATCTTTATTTTTTAATTACTTTATCATTATCATGTCACAAGGTGCCTTACATATGGGCTACTGGGCCAGGTTGTATGTTAGGAAAAAAAAACTATGTCTATTCATTAATCAATCCTAAAATCATTAATATAAACCTGAAGTTTGTGGGCTGGTTGATTCCTTCTGGCTTTTTTACACTAAAACTGTTGATCGAATTGTACTGAAATCGTGCACGGATAAGGCAAAGACCGAAAAAACTCTTTTTATTTTGACGAACTTATTGATATTCATAAATACATAAATACATATTTCTGACACTCACACAACATTATCTAACCCAAATTAAGTTTCTTAAATAACTTGCGTTATGGATACTAGATAACTGATATACTTAAGAAATATATAAACATACATATTGAATAAATACATATTTTTATTAGAATAAACATATAAACATCCATGACTTGACGACTAATATCTGTGTTCATCACACAAATATCCGCCGCCGCGGCGCCGCCGGGATTCGAACCCAGGACCTCTGGCATAGAAGGCAATGTATGTACCACTACACCAGCCGGCAGATGAAGTGGAAATAGCTAGTAAACGATAAACCGAAATATCACGACAAATATCGAACTACACTCACGCTTCAAAACTTTTACATGCAAACTATTAAAAAGCATTGTTAAACTTTTAATACAAAGGCTTAACTGTTTTCACCCCTATCGCTTAAGCCCTAAAGTCGACAATGGGTATATTAGATTTCTAGGTAGATCACACGTAGTTAATTCCTTTGCCTAGTGCCTAGGCTCAAAGAACAATGTCCAAGTGACGTGAAAGCTACGCAAAGACCGTTCTACTGAATCGGGTGCGGACTTACGAGTAAGCGAGGCGGCTAGTTAAAGGACACCTTTATCAGACTTTATTTATAATGGTAATAAGTCTGTGTTTGACCCTAAAGTCATTTGGTAGTAATTGAATTTGAGTTCGAAGATGAATTTGTATGCTGTTAATATATTTGTTATGTTTTCTGCTAGCCAGGCGGATCCTTAAGGCCTTAGATGACTTTCGTTTCTATGCGGCCATGTTATATGCAAGTAAATGAGATTCAAGAACTTCATATTAAGCTAGCTAAGTACACCTTTACAATAAAAGTCTAGGTAGGTCACATAGGATTAGGCATAAAATATGAATCTAGTAGATAACGAGAAAGAAAAAAAAGAGTGCCAAGAGTTTTTTTCCACCGCCTTTTTTTGTCTCTTGGTCTACTGTAAAATCTTATTCAATAACTATCAACACCTTGTTAAAGCCGATGTACAAAATTGTGACGTCATTAATCGGCCATTCGATGGTCTTATGATGAATAAAAAATTTTCATTTCATTTCCTAAGCTCAATATCAACTCTTTCTGTTTTCTATCCATTGTTATTTGGTTGAATCTCGAAAGACTCAACATGTTTCCTATGTTACGTAGTACAACATCTCAGTGAATCTAGTAACGGCTTTTAATAGCTCTAAAAGTTTAATACCCCAAAACTTATGGCACCGATACTTGTAGATATTATATTGAATCTTAAAAAAATCGGCCTGTCGTTCTGCTGTCATCTCTGTATTAGTATTACTCTAAATACCCTCCAAGTAAGCTCTCAAGGTCATTTTGAATTTTGCCAATATTATGTTAGCTAAGGCATTTGGTACAAACGGTTTACAATAAAATAAAAGGTTTTTTTCCAATATCAGTTTTACGTTCGTGCTTACTGACTATGAGTCAACATTTAAAAATATAAGTAATTAATATTAAATCAAAATTCTTGAGTTCTACTCTTACATACTATCGCTGAGATAGCGATAATCAAAAATAGATAAGATTTATTTGTCTACTCAGATTTTAGGGAATAATCGTAAAGTTAAAATATTAATTAAAAAGGCATAGTTTTCAAAATTCCTTAAGGGGTATTGTTCAAATATTAATACACAAAGATAAGCAACATTCTGCTTGCGTGGGACTTCTTCAAACTAATTAATAACAAAAGGTTGACTATGGCAGTTTTTTAATGAATACATACCTCTTTTTACAACCGGCTTAAAAGTAGGTGTAATCCTATATTAAAGACTAGCTGTTTCACGTGGTTTTACCTGCGCAATTTCTAATCCCCCGGAAACATCGGGATTTAATTAGCCTACAGGCTACTCCAGACTGTTTACTATCACTGCTGAATTTCATCAAAATGCGTAGAGCCGTTCTACCGTGATTGAGCAACAAACATCCATCCATCTAAACTTTCATATTTATAATATTAATAAGATACTTAATCATTAATTTCTAAGTAGGTATTTGTTATTTTTTTTCTTTAAATAAGAAATCAAGCCTATGTCTTTTTTTTTGTTTTCCTCCAAGGCAAGGTTTGGCACCTACTAAAGCAAGCTCTAGTGGGAGGAGGATGAATCCTGTTACGGACGAAAGGCAATTCTATAGAGCTGCTAACTCCAGCGGGTAGTAGGTATAGAGTACCCAGACAGTGTGGGGATCGCAAGAGCGGCCACGAGACTCCTCAGGATGCCTGAGTATACCCACTAAACATCCCCCTTTATTGATCGGCCTTGGTGTGGGCCCTTGATTATTATCGGAGCGACAGCCAATCGGTAGCTAGAAGCTGCGCAGCGAGCGGCATCCTGACGGCTGCCACCATAGATGAACCGTAAGCTAACCCTATGTCTCCTTTTTAGTTCTCTTAAATACTAATATTAATCTCTAGTTTAATATTTGGACATTTTTCACCCATCTCAAAAAAAACCCAACCGCTCTCTCTCCCACTAAAACCGCACCCTAGCTCCTGAGTGCAGCTTTTTCCCTGCCTTCTGAATGTAACTTGACTTTCAGCTGAAGCACCGAAAGCTCCTGAAATTCAGACACAGTTTCCCCTGAACAGTACCGACAGAAAACTTAAAATAACTTTCCTCTTAGAATTATACGCATGTAAGTCTGGTTGTAAGATCTAGAATTTTCTTTGGAGTCTAGACTTTTGCGGTTTTCTTGAGAAATATTTGTGAGATACCTACAATTTTCGTCTCAATAGTCTTGAATGGAATAAACGAATTTTTCTTTGTTGGAAACTCGATTTTATGATTTGTGTAGTTTTTATTTGTTAAAAATTTGTGAAATATGTGTTTAAGTATAAGTACTTTTATAATTATTTGAAGTAGGCAAAAGGTTGAAAAGAATAAAGTTTAATACGAATGCTGGCAATAGCAATAGGTACCTATATTTTTTATGTAATCTTAATGTATGACAATCATAAAATATAGATGTGACAAGCTTGAAGCTAATATGTACTTTCTTCATTAGATAACTTTGATCTGACCATTAAAAAATCAGGCCTTAATCACACATGTTAACTAGTTTGAATACAATTTATATTCATGAAAAAAAAAAGAGTTGGGCATTTCCGACATAAACCTTCAAATGCCTGCTAAAACACAAACACGTTTTTCGTCTAAAACAAAAAAAACTAATAGATACCTAATTAATTTATGAACCCCTATTTATTAATTAAAGCTTTAATAGCTCCTAACAGTCAATAAAGGTTCAACTAATATCCCCAAAAAGCTAAGATCTTCTGATAAGAGTGTATGATGGTATTATCTGTGGTGTGAAATTTATTACACCACTTATCTTGTTTGACGCCACCCAAAGAGATGTGAGTTTGGAAAGTTTGGAACAATGGTTACAGTAGTATTTTTTAATGAGTTTCTAGGTCTTGTTCATAGCCTCTTCAAATGAAAATTATTTACTTATTTAACAATTTATGGACACACAAGTAAAAAATAACATTACATAAAATTTTAAAAGAAAACAAAAGGACAGGTACAGCTTATTAAATAAAACACTTTTTTATTTAATAAGCGACAGTCGCTCGTGACAACGGGGTCTGCAAAGACACCGAAACGTCGAGTCAAAATTTAAAATGTAAATATACGCGATAAATCCGGTTAAAAAGTGTATTATTTAATAGTATGAATCGCAAAAACTTAAGACAATATTAGGTACAGCTTATTTCAACAGAAATCTCTTCCAGCAGATCTAACGATTGGAGAGTTGGATAAAAATACAAGTATGTACACTAACAATAAAAGAAATATAATATAATATACTACTAAATATTTATATAAATATATACAAATAAATATATTATACATATACATACCTACACATATAATACTAAAATGTAATATTACTATAAAAGTTGAGAAAAGAAGTGTTCTCGGTCTCTTTTTCTAAAAACAGGCAATGATTCAGACTCGCTGATATCGTGGGGAAGCGCATTCCACAATCTGACTGCATGGACGGAAAAGGAGTATGACAAGTAATTAGTCTTATGCGTAGGCATCTTCAGGAAAGTACGCTTATGTGCTCTGCATAGCGCATTCGGAGGATGAACGAAAGAAAATCTTTCACGCAAATAGGGAGGGGCCGATGGATTGTACAGGATGTTATAATATAAAGGAGACATAAAATTCTAGTATCACGACGACGTTGCCGTATTGGAAGCCAACGCAGAAGAATTATTTGAGTTTGAACTTGAATCTAAGTTGATGGTAAGTAATGATTAAAGAATGTCGGCCATGTTTTACCGGACTACGGCGAAGAAAAAGGCAAGGTTATGATTTTGACGTGTATGTGTGTATGTATTGGTTATGGATGTCCATTTGTTTCTTCCCACACAACATCAGGTGAGATTGAGTACAAACGCGGGCTTAGTCTTAAAAAAAAATTAAACTAGTTATCATAATTTAACACATGATCATGATATGTGCTTAAGCGACACATGAAGCAGTGTGACATCAATCCTTCGCTGTGGGAGCAGCAGGCTGCCAGACGGCCGGAGTGGAGAGCGCTTGTTAAATCTAGCGTCCGAGCCTCTGAAAACAGACGGCTCCTTCATCATGATCATGGCTATCCTTTCAACATATCTCTCTCAGTATGATATATAAAAAAATACATAAATATTTCAGCGTAGAGTATTTTCTTGTTTCGTACTTTTTAGAGAGTGTTTTGAGTAGTCGGGTTTTAGTAATAAAACTTTTTTTTTTCTAATAAAATATAGCCTATGCCCTCTCGAAGGCTCTCTTAGCTTTAGTTCATTTCTGTATTAAATTGAATTGAAATTGTTTCAGTGGTTTACGCGCGAAAGCGTTAATATAGACAAAGTTACATTTAGGGAATTAGTAGGAATAAAACCTTCATTAAGAGATGGACTGTCGAATGCAAAAAAAAAAATACAAATTAGACATTCAGTTTCTAAAGTTGGCGTGTTCCAAGAAACAATCTCTTCAGCTTTATTATATTGTGACTGACTGAGGTACTGAGTGACTGAGGTACTGAGTGACTGAGTGACTGACAGACAACGTACAGCCGTAACTACTAGGCGTAGAGAGCTGAAATTTGGAACATACATTCTTTAGGGGATGTAGGGGTGCACTAAGGAAGGAATTTCCGAAATTCCCACGGTAACGGGAAATATAGGACTTTTTAGTTTGTATGAAAAATCTTATTCCTTGAGTGCACCGATGTGAAACTTGGTGTAAAGGTTTTACAATGTGTGTCTGGTTGTGTTATGAAAGGAATTCCCGAAATTCCCACGGGAACGGGAAATAAATGATGTTTTAGTTTGTATGAAAAAATCCCATCCCTTGAGTGCACGGATGTGATACTTGATATAAAGGTTCCTCAATAAGTGTCTGTTTGTATAATGGAAGGAATTCCCGAAATTCCCACGGAAAGGGGTTGGACTTTTTAGTTTGTATGAAAAATCTTATTCCTTGAGTGTACGGATGTGATACTTGGCATGAAGGTTCTTCAAAGAGTGACTGGTTGTGTTACGAAAAAAATTCCCAAAATTCCCACGGGCACGGGAATTACATGATTTTTAGTTTTTATGAAAAAAACTTATTCCTCGAGTGCATGGGTGTGATACTTGGTATAAAGGTTTTTTCAGTAGGTGTCTGGTTGTATAGTTTCTGAAATTTCCACGAGAAGGGTAGCTAAGCGCATACGAAGTTGCGGGATCAAGCTAGTTATATCATAAACCAGCTACTACACCTGACTTTATGCCCGAAATTATGAAACAAAAGTAGTCCTTTTACAGAACTAAAAAGGAGGCCAGTTTATGTTTTATACCAGGTTTCGCCGTGTCAGAAGGCGAAATTTTATAGCAGCTATTTAAGCGTGAAAGGACAACAAATTGCTTCAACCCCACAAACTTTTACGTAAGGTTCTTTGTTTACCTGTATAGTACAGGGTTCATTTTGTAAAGTGCGCAAATGCTCTTTTTGAACGAGTTGAAGCCACACTTTTATCATCAGACTTCTACAAGACACAGCAACTTGTGGATGAAAAAAAACATTTGATCATTACAGTTTTAATTTACGTTTAAGAAACTTATGGCCTGTGTCTTAAAAAAAAGTGGAACGAAAAGCTTTAATAGATTCCTCAGGTATACATAAACAGTGTACCTAAGTATACTACACAAAACAAATTTTACTTGATTTGTTTATGTCTTTCCACTTGAGGGTAAAGATTAAAAATCTTTGTTCAGAATAATGTTAGGAATACATAAACATTCCAATTTGATGCAAAGACACTAAAACTAGCTTAAAATTAAGTTTAAAGTGTCATACAATCGTTTTTTTTTTGTGAAAAAAACGAGGTGACCCCTATTTTGTTTTGAGTAGTATATATGGGGTACGAAATGCCTGTTTTTTTCTAGGGAAGGCGAGTCACCACTTCTCTCTACATGATCACTTTACAGCAGATGAAATGGAACAGAAATGTCTCTTACATATAATACAAAAACTTTAAAAATTGGTTTACCGTATGACTAAACTCGCGTATTATTTCAATCTTATTCGATGACAGATCAGCTTCGATAATCAATTTTAATAAGTAAATAAACGCAGGCTACAAGACACAGCTCGTTCGAATTTCAAACAAAAGGTCATTATCCTATAGAGTTAAAGCTCTACTATGCCTTATACGTCTTGTCCGAATCGCGTCGGCTTAAATCCCTGAGGCAAACGGTTTACGTGAGACGATAGGATTTACAATTTATAATTTAGGTTCCAACAATGTTTGATTAGGAGACACTTATCTCCTAAAATTATGCTCTACATCTTCAACCTCACTGTCACTTAAAATCAGTCGAGATTGAGCTCCAAACCGGATTCGGTCACAAATAGACATAAATTTGCAGGTTGACATTTCAGCAATATGTGACCGGTCAATCACCTTGTATGACATCAAATTGTATCGTACATACTAGCAAATATTGGAATTATTTGGTATATATTGTCTTTAGAATAACTAATATAATCAAAATTCATAGTATAAAGCGATAGAGTTCAAATTCAAAATTCAAATTATTTATTGCATAAAATATGGTACATATATGTTGTTAGGTGTTTCGCTATTGACCGCATATTTTACTGTCAAACAGCTTGCATATTGTGACATATTCGAGGTTTTAATAACATGATTTAATTTTTAAAATATTTGTTAAGTAAGTCTATATTAAGATATCGTTTTACATTTCAAAAATTCATTTACTGTATTTGTCTATTTCGGTTTCGATCAGTAAATTAAATTTAAGAGATTTGCTTCCATGCTGGACTAGGAGTGAAAGAAAGTAGAATGTGCCAGCTGCTTCTCTTCCCGGGCATACTGTGAAAGTCAGTTAAGGGACAGAGGTTTTAAAGGCGTTTTTGTGGGCGATAGGCTGACCCCCTGTCACTACAATAGTCTCTTTCCATCTTTATAATACCTGCAAATTTGTCAAACGTGATATCAGATGGTCATGTAACCTCTGGTCTTCTGCCTACCCCATAAGGTATACCCCATAGGCGTGACGACTATGGGGTTTATTTATGTATGTAGATTTGAAAAAGTATCCACCAACCAGCAGCTTGGTGGCTTACAGCCTAAACCTCCTTGTCTCTTGGGCTCATAACTTAAACCCACATACATAATATTGTGATGATGAAAAACATTCGAGAGCCTATCTTTTGATCAACGTTATACTCATCTAGGTTTTACTTTATCAGGAATTTCGTACTGGATCTAAAGTCACAAAGCCAAGACCTTGCAAAGCTCATCATATCAAAAAAGAAACGTTTACTAAATGATGTTTAACCAAAATATATTTTGGTAAGTAAGCGTCTGTACGTCATGTGTGATGTGAAATCCATTAAGCCTTGGCGAAGGGTTACGCTCAATAAATTTTGACGAGTATTTTTTAAACTGATGACTTGTCTACGGTACGTGACTTTGAGTTCGCATTAAAAGTTACGAACTGTTTTTTCGATTTTTTTAGGTTATATCAAAATATTTTTCTGCGCATATTTGAATTATAAAACAGATACATTTCAAAGAAACTCCTTTATCCTTTTTGAGACATTTTGGTGTGAGATTTGTACAGAATTCCAAATAATTGATTAAATCATAGTTAATTAAAAAGCTTAAATAACATCCAAAAAATAATAACATGGTGGCTTCATATCACCATTATTTGCTCTCAACTCCAAAACTTTAGTTAATCATTAATGCTAATTATAGTTGGACAATCTATCAAATTGACCCCAGGTGCGCCGGTTTCCAACAGTAATAAATGGTTTTGTACAATATATAACCCTAATTATGGGGGTTGATTATTGGGGCACTCACCCCACACGTGTTAAGGTATCGTTTTGACGCGTGCTGGTTGTATGGTCAACATATGGTTAAAATTAACCCTGAAATTATGTTAACTTTGTGTTATAGTAATAGGGTTTATTTTTTTATTTAAATTTCATTGAATAAAAGTGAATCCTTTACGATTTGGTGAGTGAAAATTTGTATTGAAATTCAAAATATTCAAAATTCAAAAAAAATTATTCATCTTAGGTATTTCACAAAACACTTGATGAAGTCAGTCATCACATACTTCGGCTTTAACTAGTTGTTGATAAATGTTGAATAAGATATTACAGTAGACCAAGAGACAAAAAAAGCCGGCGGAAAAAAACTCTTGGCACTCTTTTTCAGTCAGAATTATCAAATTAATACAAATAGGTACAGTACAAATTGACCGTGACATGAAAAAATAAAACAAACACAATACTTACAGCTAGTTGTGAGAGCCAATGTCATGCCACAACCAAATTGCTTACATAGTACCTAGGTGCAATGAGCTATGGATGCACAATACGAACATGACAAACTGGGACCAGAGTATTTAAACAAGAATAAAAAGTATTGGAATAAAATAGTCTTAGTATCATTAGTTCATTAGTATCATATAATCAACGAATGCAAAGCATTAAAAAACCGACTTCACGTCCAAACTTTGACTGAGTTGTGAGTGTCATCAACATAAACATTCTCCGAAATCTACATATTTTTTCAAAAATTTTCAATGAAGTATTCAACCGATTTCGATGAAATTTAAAAGGGACCAACTATGAAGTATTCTCTATCATATGAAACAACAATTTTTAAAATCAATTCATAAATATCCGAAATATCGTGTAACAAAGACACAAAAAAAAACAAAAAGAAATATACAGACGAATTGAGAACCTCCTCCTTTTTTGGAAGTCGGTTGGAAATATAGGTCATATAGTGTATTGATGCTTTATTTTCGAAGGTAACTTTAGAGTTTTATAAGAAAACCATGCATATAGCAACGAGAGATGTCATGTTTTTCAAAGAATCATTTATCCGGTAATATATTATGATACCCTCTACTTCGTACGCATGGAATATAGATACGAGTGTATCCAACTCCCATTTTACACTAGTTGCCAATCAGTCGCGTTAGTTTGGAAAACTAACTCTTGACGACCACTGTGGCGATGGGGTAAACCTGTCTGCCTCAGACGCCAGTGGTTGCCGGTTCGAAAAAAATATGTTCCGGGTCTGGGTGTTTATCTATAATAGTACATTACTGCAGCGGCCGGCAAGAGAGGCATTGATGGACGAACGTGTGAATGTGGGCCGAGGCGAAGCCGAGCCACACATACGTATGTCGTTGTGTATTTGTATTTTGTCAAGTCAGGGATGTTTATTTTTTATTATCGTTTATTTTCTCATTAAAAACTAACCTAAAATTTTCAGTTAACCATGAGTTCCATGACACAAGATCTTTAAAGAACTTTATGTGGGCTTGATAATTTTGTGTGAATGACAGGAATGTACATATTTTTTATTTTTACTTCAACTGTTTTATCACACAACCAAAAGAGCCTCCTAACTCCCACAAATTTCACGTACCAGATTAGGTTAGGTATGTGGAATTTTTTATATAACTTACTAACTCCGACAACCCAAAAATATTTTCAAAACCTTTTGCAACATATCACACTTTCTAATTCGTAAAGAATTAGCATAAATATTAACCCCGTGCGCCATTTTGGAAACACCCCCTACTGTATTATAATGTGCGCCCTGGACACGATTTATGCAAGTTTTTTTATACAAAAGCGAGGAGAGTTTCCTGTTTTGGGGTTGACTTATAGTTTTATTTTCGTGTCTAGTACAGTCAGCGCTTTTTACTGAAAACTCTTTCGATATTACATTATCTAATTTTTCGTTGCTCTCATCAATATATATAAAACTGTTCCGTTACTGACTGAGTGACTGAGTGACTGAGTGACTGAGGTACTGAGGTACTGAGGTACTGAGGTACTGAGTGACTGACAGACAACGTACAGCCGTAACTACTGGGCGTAGAGAGCTGAAATTTGGAACATACATTCTTTAGGGTATGCAGGGGTGCAATAAGGAAGGAATTCCCGAAATTCCCACGGGAACGGGAAATAGAGGACTTTTTAGTTTGTATGAAAAATCTTATTCCTTGAGTGCACGGATATGATACTTGGCATAAAAGTTCTTTAAAAAGAAGCTGGTTGTGTTATGAAAGGAATTCCCGAAATTCCTACGGGAACGGGAAATATATGATGCTTTGGTTTGTATGATAAAATCTTATTATTTGAGTGCACGGATGTGATACTTGGTATAAAGGTTCCTCAATAAGTGTCTGTTTGTATAATGGAAGGAATTCCCGGAATTCCCACGGGAACGGAAAATAGGACTTTTGAGTTTATGCGTGTACGAAGTCGCGGGCAAACGCTCGTGTTAAATAAAATGATTTCAAATTCACACACGCATACATAGCTTCATGCCTTTTTCCGTCATGCATGAGGTAGGCAGAACACAACCTGATGTCACGTTTGACAAATTTAGAGGCATTATAATGGTGGAGAGAGACTATGGCAGTGACAGGGGTCAGCCTATTACCCGCAAAAAATCTCCAATTAAACCTCTGTCCTTCTTTCAAACTCAACAGTTGCTACTAACAGCTGATTTTAAAGCCTTTAAGGTTGTCGTTAAGGGTCTTCAAAATTTTGTTTGAGATTTTACTTTAACTATAACATTAGGTTCATTAGTTCATTTACATGAACGTAAACAAACAAGCTGTAACGCTTGCTTACCATGGGTATGTGGCATCTATTCTTCGCTACGGTATTATTTTATGGGGTAATTCTGTTGAAATCCACCATGTATTTCGGTGTCAAAAGAAATGTATTAGAGCCCTCTGTGGAGCTAGTCTTAGAGACTTATGCAGGCCTCTATTTGCTGAGCTCAAATTACTCACTGTTCCGTGCATTTACTTGTTTGAAATGTTATTATTTGTCATCTATATCTATCTATCTATATCTATCTATCTATATCTATCTATCTATATCTATCTATCTATCTATACTTATAATAAATCTGTAGAGAGGTCAATTCTGTACATGAAATATTTTTTTAAAATAACTATCAGGAGGTGATTAGTGATCGATACCGATGCCAAAAATGCAATCAGTAAAAATTTTGTCTGTCTGTCTGTATGTTCCTTATAGAAACAAAAACTACTGGACGGATTTTAACGAAACTTGGTAAAATTATTCTTCATACTCCTGGGCAGGTTATAGTATACTTATTATCACGCTACAATCAATAAAAGCAGAGCAGTGAAGGGAAATGTTGGAAAAACGGGAGAAGTTACTTCATTTTTTAAGCTTCGGTCGCGTGTGCAGCCTTAATTGTTAAAGCTACATAGAAATCATGTATGACAGAAATATTCTTCATAAAATTATATGAAAAATATCCCTCAACAGTATATGTCTATATTTTATAGTTGACTCACAATAACACGTGTAAATCCCGATAGCTTAGCAGTTCGGAGCTTTCTGATTATATTTGTTTACTCTTACGTTATAATGCTCTCACTCATCCCTAATTAAAAAAAATAACATTATTACCTCTTCAATAAAAAAAGAATCATAGAAATCGGTATAGAAACACCAAACTTATCATGAAATACGCTAATAACCCATCGCGCGTGAATACTGAATGATATAGGGATTATTTTTGCGTAACGGTTGCCGCGCTCGACGCGGCTCGCGGCGGTAGGGTATAAAAAGGCGGGAGGCGAGCGCAAGCTTTTGCGCGATTTAATATAGGTAGGTAAAGAAGGAAGAAGCGTTACATTACCTGTCAAACCCCAACGAATTTTAACTTATTATCGAGGGCATAGAGTTCAAATTCAAGTAAAAAATTTTGACAGATTTGTAACGCTTGATGTACTGCCTTCTGTACATACAGAGATAAAATGGAAATCAACGTTTTGTTTATTTCATGATCGTTTCTGCCTCTTGGAAGTCAGAAACCGTAGATTTCTTCGGAATAAAGAGTAACGTATGTGTTAACTACTATACCAAATTAGATTAATATTGGCTTAGCCGTTTGGCAGTGAAAAGCAGCCATACATAACTATAGGTAGTATTGTATGTACACTGATAATGGCTGGATGAATGGATTTTTGCTATTCTTTCACGCAAAAACTACTTAGCTTTACCTAGAATAACAATAAGCTAAGTATAATTAATGAAGATATTGCATGAATTAAGTAATATTGAAGGCATTGAATAAAACACTTTTTAACCGGATTAATGGCGTATAATTTATATTTTACATTTTAACTCGACGTTTCGGTGTCTTTGCAGACCCCGTGGTCACGAGCGACTGTTAAAATTTAAAATGTAACTATACGCGATAAATCCGGTTAAAAACTGTTTTATTTAATAGTCATACATAATAGTCATCGCGAAAACTTAAGACAATATTAAAATTTAAGGCACTTTGGCACCCGATTTGTTTATAACGCTATGTGCCTTTGTAATGTACCTAATAGATAGTTACCTACCTATGTTTGTTACATATTATATGGGCGAAGATTCTTCATTTTTATTTTTGTTATTAAAGATAGTTAGGACCTTGGAGAAGAAAATAACCTACTCGAAATACTAATTCAATACAGATGAAGTCGCGGGCATCATCTATGTAATATACCTACCTACCTATACTTTTTCACAAAACCTAGGTGAAACTGCGGATCACTGCTTTGTTGTAACAGTTTTTGAAATAATTCTGTCTGTTTATCTATCAGTAACGCTTTCACAGCTAAACTACTGAGTCGATTTTGACGAAATTTAGAATAAGGTAAGTTTTAACTTCAAGGAGGATACCTATAATAATAGTATTTATCCAACTCTAATAAACGGTATTCACGCGGACGAAGTCGCGGGTCACAGCTAGTATAGAAATAAAGCATATAGAAATAAAGACAGTCTTGGCAAGAAACTGTACATGCCACCCAGAAAATTGAGAGTTTTTAGTAAAAATCTACACTGTATGTTAATTGACATTTTTAATCCCTTAAAGCAAATCCCGTAAAGCAACGTTCGGCGCGGTCGGTACTTGGATGGGTGACCGCCGCGCCGACCGTTCATTTCTCACGACGACTTCCGTGCTTCGGAGGGCACGTTAAGCAGTCGGTCCCGGGTGCTGTATACTTGTATACAGTAGTCGTTAGGGTTTGTTAGAAGCCATTACGGCGCCCTGAAAATTCTGACATCCACCACCCAGCACTGGGCCAGCTTGATGGATTATGGCCTATACCTCCCCGTCACCCAGGGGAGAGACTCATAGCCCTGCAGTGGGCTCATTACAAAAAGTTGTGGTGATTGTGGTGGTATGAATGAAAAACTGGCTCGCTAAGCTAAACTAACTAAGTTTAGTTGGCAGTGGACGATTGGCGGAAAAAATGATTACAATTCTACCAATTGTTTTATTTAGTATATATTTCAGATCTTTCAAAATACCCCTTATGAGAAAATTTATTATAAGTAAATTATACTTGCAGTAGCGACCGACTGTACATTGTTGTCCTCTTTTGTTTTTCTCGGGCGTTTCACAAGTTGAATGGGTTACAACTTTTACGAGATAAACTAGAATTTCGGCATTAGTTTTTGCTCTTGTTAAAGTATGAGGGGTTATGCATACTTATGAGAGCGCAAATGAGTTGTCTGTGTATGTTTCGTGGGATGTTTTTTGAGCTGGAAGAATGTTGGAGGAATCCTTTTTAATATGATATAATAGCTACGTTAGGTAAGCTTCTTACTTTGGTATTTGCATCCTATTACTTAATATTTTAAAAGGTGTTTTTGCCCAATATCGTGAAAGCACGCAAGCAGAAAAAGCCCGTAACAGACTCAATCCTCTTGGGTCCATAACCTAAGAAAACATTGAAATCGTTCGAAATTCAAAAGTTTAAAATATTTATTATCGTCATTACTAACAAACACCCCAAATTCAATTAACTGGAGTTCCTCACAACTAATGGACGCTCTAAATTTAAACTCCGATAATGTGCGCGTGCGACTCAATTGTGTTCTATTTTAGAATTATTGTCTTGCGCTTGCACATTTCCGGCCATTTGTTGACTACAATGCGGAGGGCTGAAGTAATGTTTTGAATATTAGATTTATTACTTTGAATCTTATATCTCTTACCATAAAGGTCATGTCGGCATCAGGTTAAATGAAGCGATAAATTTTGCAGATAAGAAATTCAGTTCAGTACGAGAGTGACGATAAATTATATCAGTGTAACTTAACTACATATCTGGCAATAGGTATGTGACGTGAGAAAAAACTCCTATTCTGTTTTCTTGTTTTAAATGTAGCGGAGGCACTTAGGAATACATTCGATTTTCATCTTTATTGCACAAACTAAGGCGAATCATCATCAGCAACAGACAGTACACGTCCACTGCTGAACATAGGCCTCCCCCTAAGGCAAATAGTAGGTACACTATAATCAGTATCTTGGAAGATTAAACACCTGTATAAATATAATTTATAATTTTATATGTGTCTGTGAATGATCATGAGATCCTGTAGGATATGAGCTCATTTATTTATTTATTGGAAACTCAACAGCTGTTTTACAAAGTATATAATAATAAAGGGGGATGCACATATTTGTATGGGCACTGTCCCCCCCCCTCGTCCAGGTATGGCAATAGCATAAATATGTCGAAGAAGTCTTATGAAGAGGCCTACAATATTTTTCAGCTCCAAAATCCATGGGGAATTTTTTTTACATTACTTCATAGAAAAATGCGAGAAACTTCATTTTATTGCACAGTCTGATTGGGTTAAGCCAGGTAGCTGTCGGGGATAGCAGGAGAACAATAACTACCTATTCAATATATTTTTTTAATGGACATGTCACGACTCCATTTTCAAAATAATTTTTATCTAAGATATTTTTTTCACCAAAAATCACTTAAAGATCCTTCTCTACAGAAGAAACCCAATGTCTGCGAAGAATCTCGCCATAGTAAAAAATAATCATAGAGCTAAGGTCTATCGATTAAGATAAATTTCAGTTCTGGACGCGGGGGGGGGGGACGCTGTCGTGCATCCCCCTTTTTTCTTACAACATTAAACTTAAGCCATTAACAGAGTTTCACAGCATGATAAGCTTATACCTTATACACATCTTATATTATCCCAAGTAATTTAAGTGGTTAACACATGAACAACAAAGAATAAGTACTTAAAGTTAAACAATATTTACTCAAACATTATTTTTTATTTAGGCACATTTTGTTTTTTATTTTCTTTTGAGGTTTATGTAAAATATAAGGTTAATTACAAAATACATAGCTTCTTTCAAATTTCAATTATTATTTTTGTACATATAAATCTTAGGTGTATAAAAATAAATGTAATATTATAAGAAATAAATATAAAAAATAATATGTTAATTATATGTAGGTATATGAATAAATATCATTGTATATTCTTAATATAGGTATTGTTTAATATTCATCGAGGTCCTTCTAGCAATTTTTCTACTCTATGAAGTCTGTCGCTAATATAATTGGTCCAACGAAGATGTCATTTGGCAACCCATTTCTTTGTCCTGGAATTTAAAGCGAATGGTATGTTACATTGAGAACCACTTTGACGATGGTGTTACTCTGTCTGCCTCAGACGCCAGTGGTCGCGGGTGCTATTCCCGCACGGAACAAGAAAAAAAAATGTTGCGGGTCTGGGCATTTATCTTTATCTATACTATTATATAAAGCTGAAGAGTTTGGTTTTTTGTTTGTTTGTTTGTTTGAACGTGCTAAGCTCAGAAACTACAAGTGGGATTTGAAAAATTCTTTTTGCATTTGATAGCCCAACTCTTGAGGAAGGTTTTAGGCTATATTTTATTCCGAAATTCCCACGGGGTCAAAAGTTACGCGGGTAAAACCGCGCGTGGTGTCTAGTCTATCTAAATATATACTCTAGGTTCCCATCAGTTCAAAACATGGTATGCCATATCACAAGCTCTGCTTAGTTTGGGGCCATGTAGTTGGTGTGATTGTGACTGAGTATTTTATTTTCTACCGACTTCCAAAAAAGGAGGAGGTTCTCTATTCGTCTGTATGTTTTGTTTTTGTGTCTGTGTTACACGATATTTCGGACAATTATGAATCGATTTTGAAAATTCTTATTTTATATGATAGAAGATAC
Organism: Stenoptilia bipunctidactyla; assembly: GCA_944452665.1. Lineage (NCBI taxonomy): Eukaryota > Metazoa > Arthropoda > Insecta > Lepidoptera > Pterophoridae > Stenoptilia > Stenoptilia bipunctidactyla. The sequence continues at coordinate 22,047,041 of OX101740.1, read as the reverse complement.
TTCACAGTTGCTGCCATATAAGTTTCATCGAAAGCGGTTGAGTAGTACTTCATTGAAAATTTGAAATTTTTGAAAAAATGTGTATGATTTCGGAGAATGTTTACGTTGATGACATTATAACTCAGCCAAAGTTTCTACGTGAAGTCGGTTTTGTTAATGCTCTGCATTTGTGGATTATATTTATATGTTTATGAAAAACCAGTTACTTCTTACGCCTTTAACGTTAAAGTTACACCTCATCATCATCATTACATCATCACCACAACTCTTTGTAATTAGCCCACTGCAGGGCATGAGTCTCTCCCCTGGGTGACGAGGAGGTATAGGCCATAATCCACCAAGCTGGCCCAGTGCTGGTTGGTGGATGTCAGAATTTTCAGGGCGCCGTAATAGCTTCTAACAAACCCTAACGACGTATACAAGTATACAGCACCCGGGACCGACTGCTAACGTGCCCTCCGAAGCACGGAAGTCGCCGTGAGAAATGAATGGTCGGCGGTCACCCATCCAAGTACCGACCGCGCCGAACGTTGCTTTACCTGTGATATCGTTTGATACACACAGTAACCGCGGCGCCACGACGACTTCAACTTACACCTCAACCATCAAATAAATATGGAAAAGTTGGTCATGTTCGAGACTAACTCACGCACCTTACGAGTACTATGTTGTTAGTAGTTGGTATTGTGTTATTGTTGGTACTAGGGTTTTAGGGCTATATGTATTTATTTATGTATCTATGGGTTCCCGCAGAATATCAGCGCTAAAGTGCATTGCTAAATGGACTTCAACTTTATGCTGAGAGGGATGCCCTTTTTCTACACCGCAACCAGGACAATATGTTTGTTTTTTAGATTTAAGTGTTAATAATATTGATGTGGAAAATAAATGTTATTCTATTCTATTCATTCTTTTTTATTATTCATTCTTTTTTATTATAACTATATTTCGAATCCCGTAATTTCGGGATAAGAAGTAGCCTATGTGCTATTCCAGACTCTAAACTATCACTATGTCAAATTTCATACATTCCGTTCGGCCGTTCTCCCGCGATTGAGGAACATCCAAACTTTCACATTTATAATATTAGTAAGACTAAGCCCGCGTTTGACCTCAATCTCACCTGATGGTAATTGAAGATTAGGTCGAAGATGAGAGCACACGGGCCTAGGCAAGAACTGGCTCTTCATAAAATATTGCCGGAACACATCACCGCCGGAGCGGTTATATTTGGCGGCAGATTTTATATGTTATGGGGTGGTCGCTAGCCAGTCGCTAGCCAGTCGGATCCTGACGGAATCGTGCTACCAAGCAGGGGTCACTTGTATAGTGACATGCTTATCCAGGGGCGGTAGGGCTCTTCTAATTCTATTCTATTCATTTGTTGCTAAGTTTAAATCTATACTTAATATATAAAGCTGAAGACTTTGTTTTTTTGTTTTTTTGTTTGTTTGTTTGAACGCGCTAATCTCAGAAACTACAAGTGGGATTTGAAAAATTCTTTTTGCATTCGATAGCCCAACTCTTGAGGAAGGTTATAGGCCATATTATATCCCGAAATTCCCACGGGATCAAAAGTTACGCGGGCAAAACCGCGCGCGGTGGCTAGTACTTACTACATAAAATTGATTGCATCCCACTACTTCATTTTTCTTTAATGTTCACCGTCCTTGTTTGAAGTCTAAAATCCATTTTATATTCCTCGCTTTCGTAAGAATTACACGAAAAATTTGTGTAAGGCGTTGAGAAAATTTACCAATATTGACGTAATTTGCTGTAACTTCATAAAATACAGCCGGCTAGTAACGAAGTGAACCAAGTTATTTTTTGTTAATTATAAAAAAATTACAAACAAAAATGGTAGTGAATATTGGGTGTAGCAGAAGAGACATGAAAGCAAGATTAATGCTGTGGAGATGAGAACTTTGAGGAGTATGCGTGGACTAAAATTGAGTGATATAGTGCGCAATAGTAAAATAAGAAAGAAATGCGGATTGAAAGAAGATGTGGTGACTAAGGTTGAAAAGGGTATGCTACGGTGGTTTGGACATTTGGAAAGGATGAGTGAAAGTAGATTTACGAAAGAGGTGTACAGAGCAAGAATGGATGGTGCTGTCGGAAGGGGCCGCCCTAGGCGAACGTACGCCGATCAAATTGGCGACGTTTTTAAGGGCCTAGTTAAAAGTACTCGTAACCGGCGATCATGTATGAAAAGATTAATGAACGTGGAGGAAGCGAAAGAGGTATGTCTGGATCGAAGCAATTGGTGTTCCCTTGTCTCTGCCTACCCCAAAGGGAGACAGGCGTGAGGTTATGTATGTATGTATGTAAAAAATGTCATTGTGTTTTGAAGAACTTTCTGTAGGATAGGAAACTATTTTCAGAGTGTACTCAATGCTAAGTTATGGTAATATTCTAATACCTACCTATAATGGTACTATAGGCATATGTGTGCGTTTAATTGTAGGTTAATATCTTATACCTAAATAAATAATAAAAAATTGGGTAGCAAGAATTTTGAAGCAAATGCATTAACTCTAAGTATGTGGAATGAACTGCAAATACAAAAATAAAATAAAAAACATAGAATTGCAAGAAATGTGGTCACCTATACAATAAGTATGGAATTGATTTTTCTGCGATGTAACTTAAGATACAGTATCTTTTTTCAGATTTTGTCCATTTTTTTTTATATTGTATTGGCAGGTACTGTAGTTTTCATTTCTTGCCTAATTTATGATTCTAAGTCAACGGGAAATAAGATTATTTTATAATTTGCTCCTTAATATTTGTAACAAATTATTTTTTCTCTGCTCTACGCGATTGCTGACCTGAGAATTTGGTATTCATTTCAACTTGATAACTCCACGCAATCTTTATAAAAGGGGTCGTGACGACGTGACATACGTTCATACGGACAACAAAGAATCCCTTATTCCCTTTTTTGGGGTACGATACCATAAACACAAATAAAAAATATCAATACAAGAGATTATAGCCAAGCGCCGGTTAAGTCACCGATAAAAAATCCTCCATGCATTTTCAGCAAAATTTATACGATCTCCATTTCCGTAGCCAACCGCACGCGACTACTATTTCTATTGTGTTGGTACGTCACTCGTAACTCACGAGCGCGCGGCCCATTCAAAGAGAATTAATAAAAATGGCCGCCGCTTGTCGCACGACTGTCAGAATTGACAAGCTAATTTTGCTGGACTTACAATAATTGTATTCGGATCAATTGTTGCGCTAACTTTTTGGTGTGTGAACTACTTGGGGTTAATTTCCTGTTTAGAAGAGATTATAATGACGCAAAAGGATCAGGGGATGTTTGATTTTCGTATTGGAACTTTTTTCCGTTTTAGCTTTTGTCCGCTAGAGGTCCCGAGTTTCGTGCTCAGTTGGAATGGATAGATAAACAAACAAGCTTATTTATTAGCTTTGTGGGAAAAACTAGATTAACTTAAATCTATATAATCTTTATACCCCTAACATAGATCTATCGTTTGTGAGTATTTTATATGACTATGTAGGATACCAAACCGTTGTTTTAGCCCGTGTAGGTGTATTAATAGTGAAGGCGTCTCCGGATAAAGTCGTACTCCGTATTTGATGTCAAAGTAATTAAGCATCAGGAGACCCTTAGGTGAGGATAAGCAGATTTACTTAAAAAAATAAAAACTATGAAAAGTTTAGTCATTTCTTATTTATCTGAACCACCACCGGTGGTATTGGCATCGGATAGCTTGGATATACGGCCGAATGACAGGTATCCTTGGCCATCAAAAATGGCCAAGGATACCTGCCAGTCCAGTATTAGTACCGTTGCATTACCGGTACTGGGGCATAAGATGGTAATACCTCGTGTCAATTGTTATACTGATTCTTCTATCCAGCAGGGCTATTCTTCTAAACAACAGCGTCGAGTTCATTGATGCATCAGTGATGAGTGCCACAATTGGTATTCACTTATATCATAACAAGACACCAGCTGAAGACGGCGTGAGTAAGAACTGTTATTTATATGTCAATTTTCTTTAGGTTTTGATATTCTGTTAAATGTAACATTTATTTTATTTATATAAATGTAACAGGCTTTAAAAACCATCTGATGTCACGTTTGACAAATTTGGAGGTGTCATTATGATGGAGAGAGACTATAGCAGTGACAGGGGGTCAGCCTGTCAGCCCACAAAAAAAAACTCCAATAAAACCTGTGTCCCTTAACTGACTTTTAAAGTATGCCCGGGAGAGAAGCAGCTGGCACATTCTATATTTTTCCTTCTCTCCTAGTCCAGCATGGAAGAAGGCAGATTTTATTTGGGGGATGATCGCTAGCCAAGGATCGTTCCACCAAGTGGACGTCACTGATTGAAGGGAGGTAGGGCTATTCTTAGTCCCTAATAGGTAGGTAGCTTATCATAGCATTTACATTATTCAAAACTTCAGTCAGCCATTGTCACTTAAAGGAGCTGTACAAATATCCTCATAAGTCCATATAGTGTAGGCTATTTTAGAGTTAATCAATTTTAATTACTTCTTCAAGTATCGTCCATTTTAATTTAGTTTTGACAATAATAGAGTGATGGAGTGGTTGTTTGTAACTTAAACAGAGTGGTTTCCATTTGTTAAGGTCGTTTGTATAGTAAGTACGATTTCTATGTAGGTGATTGTTTAACGACAACCCCTATGTTTGAATGTCTTTCACTAGATTTGTTGAAAGGAATATTGTTTTGAAACATTCAGATTTCAATTGTTATTGCGAGGTTTCCATTTGTTTTTTTTTTTGTTGAGTCTTGCTTGTTACGAGTTTATAAAATAAGGACGCTAATAGCTCTGAATTCTGAACATACAATTTTGGGTCAACTGTTTGTGGAATTTGTGTTTGTTTGGGAAAGAAATATTTGAAATTTGGTTTGTTTGTATAGAATAAACTCAAGGAATACTTAGGTCAGCAGTCACACACAAGTATGTAACATTATGAAGAAACATATTACAGCTGGTATCTGAACCAGGGACCGGAAACCCCTTTATTTGATTAAGCCTATTGATAGGGTGACCCTATCAAAATCTTACCATATGGAAGTGTAACCCTATTGATATGGTAAGCCTATCGACGTGGTAACACTTTGAATAAAGTTAACTACTTTCGGATGCGCTTACCCTGTGATAGGGTTAGCCTATTTCTATCTCTTTTCCGCGCATGCTGTTGAATTCGGAAGTATAATTCGAAGTGCGAGATTGAATAGATGGTGATATTTTTGATAATTTGATATTCTTAGAGATTAAATTTGCCTGCAGGTTTTAAAACCCTATTGAATCGGTAACCTTCAATAGGGTTTTCGATAGGCTTACTGCTTACATGAAGCTAACTCTATTGATATGGTAAGCCTTAAATTAGGGTAAGTCTTCGATACGGTTACCAAATTGATAAGGTTTTTTAAAACAAGTCTATGAAAAACCCAATCAAAAACCTCTTTAAGGGTAAGCGGTTCCGGTCCCTGATCTGAACGGTTTTATTTTAGCTTAGACTAAACCTATGTTTGACTTCATCGAGATTGAATTACTCAAGTGACTAATAATGTTTTTAAGTTTTTGCATTTAAAATGCTCAATAATTCTTAAATAAATGAAAAATGTGATAAATAAAAATTACCCGACCAGGGTTCGAACCTGGGACGAGTGCTCTTCCACTGAGCTACCGGGGCCTGGCGGTACGCCTCGAAATTACTTAGCACATTTTTTGTTTTTATGTTATATTGCTAACGTAGCTCCATCTTATGGTAGGCTTTGCAGCTAAGACCACCTGAGACCAATTTCTTTACAGAAATTGAGAAACCCAGTTAAAGTGAAGCATTGCAATGTTTTAATAATGTTTTTAAGTTTTTGCATCTAAAATGCTCAATTCTTCTTAAATGAATGAAAAATGTGATACTTAAATAAAAATTACTCGACCAGGATTCGAACCTGGGACCTCTCGTTCGCCGTACGAGTGCTCTTCCACTAAGCTACTGGGGCCTGGCGGTACGCCTCGAAATTACTTACCTCATTTTTTGTTTTTATGTTATATTGCTAATCGAATCCTGGTCGGTTAATTTTTATTTATCACATTTTTCATTTACACAAGTGACTGATGGTAAGTGCAGATAATATCAAAAATGGCAGCACAAGGATATAGGAAGTAACTGTCTTTTCATAGATCTTTACCGGAATACATCACCGCCAGAGCAGTGATATTTGGAGCCAAGCGAAGTCGCTAGGATCAGTTGCCTTGCTGGGGCTTTTTTTTACTTGAGAAAAACGTGCTATCTCGTCCCCGACTGCCCAAGAGGGAGCGACGATCCGCGATGATCGATGATCCGGCAGAAGGCCGGACTTACCCACTATAAACCTCAAGGTGTACCTCATCCGCCATAGATGGAGCTCACGGTACCGCCATTAGCATTACCCGCGAGCCCCGGCAGATTGCGCTCAGCCTTAGCCGAGCGCCCCCCACGTAGGAAATGGTCCAGCACACGAGACCATTTCCCCACACATAGCCCTAATAGCCGCAGCAGGTAGGATCAGTAGCCTTTCACGACAAGCTTATCCATGATTGGTGGGGCTATTGTATCCCAATCCTACACGGACCAGAGGCTTGCTTGTTCAAACGCGCTTAGGGTCCTTAGTCCGGAGAAAAGTCCAGATTTCCAAAGAAAAATCCTGAGATTTTTTAGTTTTGGAATTTTCTGTCTAACGTACTATCTAACGTACTGTCTAACGTTATTAAATCGTATAACTACCGTTTGTATTGTATACGTAAACACCTTACTTAAAAAGGTATCTTCAAAAATAAAGTATAATGAAACTAATTAAGCCTACTTATTTGGATAAACAAGTACTGATTTAAACTGAAATATTTATTTTATTGGACATCCTAAAAATCCTGAGATCTCAGGAGAAATCCTGAGATATGGTAACCCTAAATGCGCTGATCTCGGAACCTAGGTACCCAACGAATTAGAAACGTATTTTCTATTCGATAGCCCAGTTCTTGGGAAAGGTTATATTTTATTTAGAATCTCTAATTCATAAGCAGTATTGCAAGTAAAACCACTCTCGGTTTCTGGTAAAAAATAACATCCTCTTAAAAACCATACCGTTCGTTCAGGTAGCTATGAAAAAAATCGAGGACCAATAAATTGTCCGTGTCAATATTAGCTCTGAACAATTTGCGGCATGTGCGTTATTTATAGGCCCTAAATACCCGCTCCTTGTGAGCTGGGCATTTTTGGAGGTTTCCGTGATAGATTGAGGTCTGATGAGTAGTCGGGTGATATTTATAGATGTTTAGAGTATCTGCTACCGATATTTTGATTTGGTTTTGAGAAGCCTTTGTTTATTTATTTATTTACTAGCTGCTGCCCGCGACGTCGTCTGCGTGAACGCTATGCAGCACCAAACGCACCTACGATTATAACACTGCTAGCGTGATAATATGTAGCCTATATGTTGACCCGACTTTTAAACTATCTTCATGCCAAATTTGAAGTAAATCCATGCAGTACTTTTTGAGTTTATCCCGGAAAGACAAACAGACAAACAGACAAACAGACAAAAATTCTAAAAACTATATTTTTTGTTTCTGTTTCGATTGTAGATCATACCCCAAGTATTCTTTTAAAAAAATATTCAATGTACAGTTTTGACTTTCCTACCATTTTATTATATGTATAGATAATTGGCTCTTTAACAATAGGAACAATGGTACACTTACAAAGAAAGCTGTTTTAACTTAATCTAAATGCCCCCATTACTTGCAAAAGAGCACAGAATGCACTAATTAACTAATAAAAAAAAGGCTACAACAGTCTTTGGGTTAATTGGCTAACTTAGTTATTTTACAATTAAAAATATATAATCTACATTAAAATAAAAAGTATAAAGATATAAATTAAATTTATATATATAAAATAATAATGACTACAAATAAAAATTAATTAAAAGCATTAAATAATTAAAGTGGTAAATTATTCTTAAAAATATTACCTAACTTCATTTAAATTAATACAATTATAACTTAATTGAATTAAAACACTAAATCAAATAAATTAAAAATAGAATAATATTAATATTAATTTGTAATAATATTCAAGTCTTAAGTTTTCACGATTCATAATTAAAAAAAAAACACCTTATCATTAAAACCCTAATTTTGCGTTTTTTCAAAAGTTTTGCCCGTTATGAAGACTAGACCTGCTTATAGAGTTACCATATCTCAGGATTTTTGAACTCTGCTCAGGAATGCGGCCGGATTTTGCAAATCTCAGGATTTTTAGGATTTCTAATAAAATAAGTTTTTCAGTTTAAATAATAATCTCTTTAGTAAAAGGATGAAATACAAAATAGAATCTTCCTTTGGTGATAATTTCACAGTTAAAATCAGTACTTGTTTATCCAAATAAGTAGGCTTCATTAGTTTTATTATACTTTGTTTTTGAAGATACCTTTTTAAATAACGTGTTTACGTATTCAATACAAGCGGTAGCTTTACGATTTTATAATGTAGAATAGAGCGTTTGACAGAAAGTTCTTATACTAAAAAATCTCAGGATTTAATATAGTCCATTGAAATGTTACATTTTTTAGGCCTAACCTTGCGTTTTTCAGAGGACGCAATTTTATTTTTTTGATGTGTAGGTCAGTGTAAAGCTAAAACCAAGTTTGTGGGGTCACCACCCTTGTCCGACGGCCGCCATCTTGAAAATAGGGGTTGAAATGGTTTTTACGATATATCTCTTAAACTATTTATCTGATAAAAAAAATTATTAATATTTTTTGTTGCAAATTAAATCCTCTACAACGTTGGTCAAGTAACTTTTTGTCGTAGAACTATAAATAAAAAAGTTATAAGCGAAAATGTTAAGAAATTCGAGAAAACAATTTATATTTTTTGATATAACTTTTTTTTATCCTTTTACGAAAAAATGATATCAGACCATTTTTGTAGATTGTTTTTTGAGGAACAACTTTTATAAGCAAAATTTTTTCATTAAGTCAATAGTTAAGGTTTTACAGCGATCCGAAATGAGTCCGAAACTATTTTTCAGTACTCTTAACGAGACATACATTATACGTGTGTACTAATAATGTGTCATCAGTAATTGCTTTTTTTTGTTTTTATTTAGTATTATATTTTTTTTAATTATTAATACTTAATTAATTATTGACCCTTGTCCACTCCATTACAGAATTTGACAATTATTGATTTTTAAATAATTGTAATCCGATGGCCGTTACCGAGAATACTGTCCAGGTAGAAAATACCCAAGCGACTATTAGGGAACAAAAGAACATCTGCCTGCCATTATTATTATTATTATTTCTAGCCTTTCTTATTGTAAAAATAGCTGATGATATTGTGTTGAAGTTGTCGTTCAACTTATAATAATAATAATAATAAAAACTCTTTATTGTACACAAACATGGTTATACAGTTGAAAAAATAAAAATAATGATCACAATTAACATACAAAGGGCGGCCTTATCGCCCAAGCGCGATTTCTACCAGGCAACCCAGGCATTGGTGGAAATTAATGTGGGCGAGGTGTACGGCTCGTAAAATAAACTACATACGAATAATTACATATACATACATAAACGTTTACATAAATAGGTACTTATGTACTATATAAATAAATACTATATCAATACACTTATAAATAAATATGGATAGTTAAGATGGACAGTGTTTCACCTGGTAATGCCGTTTAAGCATTCGTTTAAAAATGCGCGGTGTGCGCGCCAAGCGAATTTCAATCGGGAGCTCGTTCCATAACGACACCGATCGTATAAAAAAAGATTTTCCTACAAATGTGGTTGTGTGCGATGGTGTCGCCAGGAGTAAATTCGATGAAGAACGCAAGTTTCGGTCGTTATTGGTATACCGATAATTCAAGCGGTCTTTTAGGTACGCAGGTATCGCTTTATCGTACAGAATACGGTAGACTAGAGAAAGAATGTGAGTATTCCGGCGAAGGCGAATAGGAAGCCACTTGAGTTTAGTGCGGAATTCAGATATGTGGTCGTATTTGCGTAATCCAAATACAAACCTTATGCAGAGATTTTGTAGCCGCTCAAGTCTATTTAGCAGTTCTTCAGATAAGTCTAGATAGCTGGCATCAGCATAGTCGAGAATAGGAAGTAAGAGAGATTGTGCAAGCGTAATTTTAGTGGCAGTAGGGAGGAAATTGCGAAGACGCTTGAGCGAATTCGCCGCGGCAAACATTTTCCTGCTTAGCTCAGTGACTTGTGGTTTCCATGAAAGCGTGCGGTCAAAGATAATGCCCAAGTTTTTCACAGTCTCGCTGTATGGTATAGAGACGCCGTTAAATACAACTTGAGGTACTGAGCTCCAGTTAACCCGAGAAATCATTTTGTGACTACCAATGATAATTGATTGAGTCTTAAGAGGGTTGACTGTGAGACCATGGTTATAACTCCAGTCCGATATTCGTTTTAAGTCAGCGTTGTGTTGCAGAATAGTGTTTGGTAGATTCTCCAGACTGTTTTGTGTATAAATTTGAAGATCGTCCGCATACAGATGGTAAGAAGAAGATATATTGAGAGTAATCGAATTGATGAATAGAGCAAACAGGAGAGGAGATAACACGCCACCTTGCGGCACACCGGTTTTGATATCACACCAATCAGAGAATTCCGTCTCAGTAGATATACGTTGCCGGCGCCCATGCAGGTAAGAATGAAACCAGTCAATAGTCGATGGAGATATGTTAAAAGAACGAAGCATTTGCAAAAGTATGTCAAAATCTACTGTATTGAAGGCATACCTTTTAGATACGATTTTAACTTCAGCGAAAACTATTTTTTTTTTCGACTAGCATTTAGACTTTTTAAGCGTGCTTTTTCTATTATTTCATAATGAGTGATTGCTTCATTTGTAAAAAAACTTTTAGGTGAAAATAAAATAAGAACTGTGAAGGCAAAAGGTGTAAAAACTTTACTAGACCGAGCTGTAGCAAAAAATGATGAGGCTAATGAACAATTTTTACTAACTGTTTCGGAAGTTACTGTACATATTGCGTGTTATTGTTATTACGTGGACAATCGAACCGATAATGTTATTCGTCGTCGCAGCAGTAGCTCCAGTAGTTTATCGTCATTTTCAGAAGCTCCAGAGCCAGACTTCGATTTTGCGAACAATTGGTTCATCTGTGCCAAAGCGGTTCAGGATCCAAGTAATTCGCGTACAAGCCGACAAGCGCGGGTTTGTGTTGTACGTAATGAGAGTACAAAAACAAGTATTACGGACCTTATAAACAGACTTGCAGCAGCGTAATGGAGCTCTCAGAATTAATAAATGAAAATTTTGATGATGAACCGCCGACATTAACACCCTTTCCTTCTCCAGTTATCCCACTGATATTTAATTTAGAAAGCCGATCAGATGCTGAGCCGCAGCCTGGTCCATCGAAAAGACTGAGGACGGAGTAGTTCGAATTTAGAAAATCACCGTGGGTTATGCCTATTGGGGATACCACGTAAAAAAAACGCGCCTCTAGACTACTACTTCGTGGGTGGTGGGGAAAAGAGTCAATAATTAATTATTAATAATTTAAAAAATTATAATAATAACATACCTAAAAACAAAAAAAAAATTACCGATGACACATGATTAGTACACACGTATAATATAAGTCTAGTTAAGAGTACTGAAAACTAGTTTCGGACTCATTTCGGAGCGCTGTAAAACCTTAACTATTGACTTAATGAAAAAATGTTACTTATAAAAGTTGTTCCTCAAAAAACGATCTACAAAAATGGTCTGATATCATTTTTTCGTAAAATGATAAAAAAAAATTATATAAAAAAATATAAATTATTTTCTCGAATTTCTAAACATTTTCACTTATTACTTTTTTATTTATAGTTCTACGACAAAAAGTTACTTGACAAAAGTTGTAGAGGATTTAATTTGCAACAAAAAATGTTAATATATTTTTTTATCAGATAAATAGTTTAAGAGATATATAGTAAAAACCATTTCAACCCCTATTTTCAAGATGGCGGCCGTAGGACAAGGGCGGCGACCCCACAAACTTGGTTTTAGCTTTATACTGACCCCCCCTACACATCAAAAAAATAAAATTGCGTCCTCTGAAAAACGCAACCCCAAATGTAACTTTTCAATGGACTAATAATATTTTAAAGTTTTTGCATTTAAAATGCTTAATTACTCTTAAATAAATGAAAAATCGTTAGCAATATAACGTAAAAACAAAAAAATATGTTAAGTAATTCGAGGCGTAACGCCAGGCCCCGGTAGCTCAGTGGGAGAGCACTCGTCCCGAAAACGAGAGGTCCCAGGTTCGAGTCCTGATCGGGTGATTTTTATTTAACACATTTTTTCATTTATTTAATCTCAGGATTTTTCATTGGAAATCAAGACTTTTCTCCGGACTTTTGATTTCTACATCTGGTAACCCTACCTGCTCGTAACCAAATATCGGACACTCGAATCAATCAAAAATGGCCTTAAGAATACCGTTCATTACAGTTCAATTTACCGCAAAAAATAAGTAATTTCTCAACCTATTCCTATTCCAATAAATAAAGTAAATTACCTACTAGCTACAATATTATTCGCGGCGCAGCTCCGACTTTTCTCAATTATCCTTGCCATAGCATTAATTCATATTTATTCATTCCGGTCACTTTCGACCCTAGGCATGAATATCTTAGCATAATACTGTCGGTACGTTTTATATGTAAATGTTAAATTCTTCTAATGGGCTGCAATGAAAGCTTTTAAAATTACGTAGATTAAGACTGTTTATACATTGTTTATAGTGATTGTGTAATTGCACTAATTGCACATGTGAATATCATTTGATATAGGAGGTTAAGAGCAACGTTCAGCGCGGTCAATATGATTGCTTCCTTGAGTTGATTTACACGCTAAGCGGTACCGGTCCTGTATCCTTGTGCATGCAGTACTGGTTAGGGTTAAGAGCCAGCGTTAAGCCACCTTGGGTTTGGGCGGGCATGAGTAGTAACGATGGTGATGGTGGTATTCTACAACGTGTAACAAAATGGAGAGATAAACTTAAGGGTTAGCTTCTATACCATACGTAGAATGTATAGTAAAAGAATTAGCATGATCAGTGCTGGTAAAGACTTTCATACTTTATTTAATTATTTTACAACAAAATATTTTGAAAACCGTAGACAATCTAATAAGCTAAAACAAGACTTGTGCCACAGTCAGTGACCTTATGACCTTTCCCGCACCGGCTGAACTTTGTAGTATCTGTCTTCATCAAAAGCTAACAGCTGTTTTTAGGGTTGACACTAATTAGATATTTTGATCTAAACTTTGAACTTGTTTTTAGGCCGAACCGTAAGGATAGAAAATTTATATTACTGTTACTTATAAACTACATCACCAAACATACAATTCCCTTAAGTATTATTTATTCATTATGTTACATGTTGTATAGTCGATTGTTTTATAAAAAATCTGGTCAAAAGTGTTAAAGTAGCTAATAGCATCCTATCCGTCTATGTTAAGGTTTTTCATCATGATAAGACTTGACTACAGAATCTGGAAGAATGAGCTGATTGTAGGTATATAAGGTGACTGCTGGTACTTCCAGTCGAGCAGAGTTAGGATTTCAAGTTCACTTTTATTTCTTATAAAATGATATTCCTTTTACACCTAGTAGAGTGGATGGTGATATACCTCAAAGCTTGCTACTGGTCTTCTAACCCAGCATTGATTCAGAATTTATTCACAAAAGCAAAGGAAGATGGAGGACATAGTTCAGCTGAACCTATTGATATTATTTTCACGAATAAATAGCAGTGTGTCAATGATAAAAGCGACCCTTAACTGATCCCCAAAACGAAAGTGTCCAGTGCATGGACATATTCAAAACATCACATGTATATCCAAATTGAAAACTTGAATGATCATGTGTGGTCCCCAATCCCATTCATTTCAGAATGCCGCTCCATTAATTAATGAAAAAGTTAAATTGAAGGCTGTCATTCAAATGTAAGGGAACACTGTGATGAGGGCCATGGATGACATAATGTTGTTTGGAATTTGATAACATGTGTGTGTTACGAATCATTTTATAAAATAACAATACAAAAGTTGAAACGAATCAAAGGTGAACAGAGGGTCCCTAAAAAGCAGCAGGCAGACACTCTTTTGTCAAAAGTGCTTTATATAAATTAGCAAAAGTACTACTCTAAAGAAGACGTGAAAGAAACACATATGAGACAGCTATTCGTGGTTCCTAATGTCATCTCACAGCCAAGCTGCCTACAGGATGATTTTAACATAGCACACCACGATATTTTATTATCCAGATAATTAAAATCCAGATGAAGACCGGCTGGTGTGGCGATAACATACATTGCCTTCTATGCCAGAGGTCCTGGGTTCGAATCCCGGCGGCGGCGGATATTTGTGTGATGAACACAGATATTAGTCGTCAAGTCATGGATGTTAATATGTTTATTTAAGTTTATTCTAATAAAAAATATGTATTTATTCAATATGTATGTTTATATATTTCTTAAGAATATCAGTTATCTAGTATTCATAACACAAGTTCTTTAAGAAACTTAATTCGGGCTAGATAATGTTGTGTGAGTGTCAAAAATATTTATTTATTTATAATTTAAGAGTTTTAGATAATGTTTCCTTACTTTTCGATATCGATCGTATGATTCTCTTCTCCGTAATGATATAACAACACTTCACTGGCACTTTAGCGATTTGCGGAACGTTAATAATATAGTGGATATCGTTAATTCATTAGTGGTCCAATATTTGATCTACATGCGCCAATTAAACAAGTGTCGGTTAACTTTTGAAGTGTATAATTAATGGAATGCAATGACAAATTGCGTTAATTTACAATATCAAAACTTTATATTTCTCTACAAGTTTTATAATAATATTGTCTTAAGTTTTCGCGATTCATACTATTAAATAAAACAGTTTTTAACCGGATTTATCGCGTATATTTACATTTTAAATTTTGACTCGACGTTTCGGTGTCTTTGCAGACCCCGTGGTCACGAGCGACTGACCATACGCGATAAATCCGGTTAAAAAAGTGTTTTATTTAAGTTTTATAATTACAAAGAAGTCTTTATTATCTATCGGGTATATTCGGCCTCGCTACATCAATTTCAACAACATTTATTCTACGACTTTGAACAAATCTTGATAAATAACACGAAAATTAAAAAAAAGAAAAGCTTTTTTTTTTAAGTGACTAAACCCGCGTTTGACCTCAATCTCAGCTGATGGTAAGTGACGATGAGGTCGAAGATAAAAGCACACGGGTTTAGGAAGGAACTGGCTCTTTATACAATATTGCCGGAACACATTACCGCCGGAGCGGTAACATTTGGCGGCAGATTTTATATAAAGGGTGGTCGCTCGCTACCCAGAAGGGAAACCACTCGGAATAGTGACCCCCGCTTGGTGGTAGGAATAGGCTATTCTAAGCCGACCCTACACGGCAAGCTCCTGACTATACATTTTGTAAGTGCCTGCTATTATTTTGAAGCGATATTTTACTACGCAAGCAGCGTGGCATACCTACGCTCAGAATAAATAGAGTTACAACACTAAAACGAGGCTATAAATATTTTTTGTAGAATTTCTGTGTTTTTGAGAAGTCAATTTTTTTATATACATACATACATACATAACCTCTCGCCTGTATCCCTTATGGGGTAGGCAGAACACCAGAGGTTACAAGACCATCTGATGTCACGTTTGACAAATTTGGAGGTATGACAAAGATGGAGAGAGACTATTGTAGTGACAGGGGGTCAGGGTACCTTAACTGACTTTTACAGTATGCCCGGGAAGAGAAGCAGCTGGCACGTTCTACGTTTTTCTTTCGCTCCCACTCCAGCATGGAAGCAATTTTTTAAATTTTTAATTCAAACTTTTTTTTAAACTATTAATTTTAATAAGTTGTAGAACAAATGTTGTTGGGATTTATGTGGAGAGGCTGCCTTCTAGACGTGATGCGCTAATTAAAATTAACCCTATATTTCTAATGTTTTTTATGTCTTTATCCTATATTATGTTTCACTAGTTATGCTCGTGACGCAGAAAGGCCGTGAGATGCTGCTGCTGGTGACCAGCTGTTGAGTTGGTTCAGACAGTTAAGCCAGCACTGGGTAGGCGATTCGTTTCTCTTCTACGTCGTCTGGTGGAAAGTATCATGACAAGCAAGCTGACAACATCCATCTACGAGAAACCTATTCACTCGATGCTTGAATATAAGACTATAAACAATAGACGTGGTCAGTTCATTCCACAACTTAGCGTCCCAAATCAAAAAGAATCTATCTCGAAGCGTTTCGGTATATCCACTTTTACAGGATGACTTGTGACAAATTTTACATACTGAAGGGGAGCACTCTGTACTCGATTCTGATCATAATTATGTAATAAAAGTAGGTACTCAATTTTTTACTAGAATTCCCTATAAATAAATACTACTATGTTACTATTTACTTTACTTACACGTGAGTAAATCGCGGCACGTGACCTGGCACAAGAATCGCCGCCAACGCTAGTGTAACCATGCGTTGCGTAATCAATTCTTTTACTTTCGGTTTAGTTTACTCAGTAAATATGTAATTAATATTTATTTTTTATTATATTTTATCTCTTTATGTATGATCTCACACTTGAATTTCAAAAGTGACCCACCAGTCACCCTGCATAGGTATGGAAGTTTTGTCTGCGGATATATTATATTCCTAATATTTTTACAAAGCCTTATACGTCCTCTGTATACAAATATACACCAATCAGGTATGACGGCTTAATGAAACCTACTTTCAAACGAACTTCCATATTTGAACCAACCGCGACAAACGTTGCTAACTTCCTATAATCATCGATATAGACAGAAGCCACTACCACTCCCACCACTACCACTTCATCAAACTGGGCATAATCAGAGCAAATAGGCACTCGATTAGAAAACTATTAATAGCAATACATCCTTCTCACGGTTGGCGCCAACTTAGAAATTCTCATTCACCACGGTATTTACTTAGCACATTTAATTCCGTAATAGTACTTAAGAATCCAGCCTAATGCCGTGGATTGAAGTTGATAAATAGAGATGGAGTTATTTGCGTTATGGTTTTAGTAGAGCTCTGTCTTGCTCTTTGAATGGCGAGTGAAATTGTTTGGATGGTTGTGTTTATACGGGTGGAATTCCTAGGCTATCTTTGAGACGATCGAGGAATACTAATTTGATTGTTGATATCCTAGATTGATAAGCCAAGTATAGACTATTGTGTTCTTCTGTTTTATTGTCTGTTTTTTTAGTCTAGCAGCTAAATCTGCCATCTGTGCTTGAAAATGTTACTAAAGTTAGATCAAGTACAAAATATGCTGGAAAAAAAGTCTCGACACTCTGTCAAATAAAACAATATAGTTATTAATTTTGACATTAATTCACTGTGAGAACTATTTCATCAAACGCTTTTTAAGCGATTTTATCGCCCGAAAATAAATATTAAATTTTAACTCGCCGTTTCTCCTGAGAAACTAAAAATACTATTGATCATGGTGTCTTTAAAAAAAACGTCAAAATGTAAAATATAATATACCCAACAATTTGAGTGCTTTATATCGAGAAGAATATCATGTTAAAACTAAAGACAATACCGAAAACTATAAAATTATAATAACCACAAATTTAAACTACCCTGGTACTTCACTTGAACAGCCATTGAGACATTAATTTGGCACAAATGTTATTGAAATGAAACAAGGCATTTAGTATATAGGCGAATAGTTCCGTAGATACACTATAACAGACAGATAGAAACGCTTTGATGTAACAAATGTGCTTTATTAAGCTAATAATGTTTAATGTAGTCTATTGATCGAGCTAACTTGTGTGTATGTAAGTGAAATCAAGAGCAGATGGTCTTGGGTACTTGGTATTAGGAAGAAGGAATTGTATTTTCACTTATGTTAATTAATATTTTATGTTGTTGCGTAAACATTTAGTGAGGATTGATGGGGACTGTAATTTCGCATTACTTTATATGAGGTGAACTGTGTGTCTATTGTTGCTATACATCTATTTTACTTAAAGAATTTACCTCTTCCGCATTTTAATATTTCGCACCTCCGATATTTCGATGCTGTTACAGGCACCATGATCGCGGACTAATGATTTGCTTGTAACAGCATCGAAATATCGGACGCGCGAAATTAAATTCGGAAATCGTGTTAAGAATCCCGTGAGTTCATTAAATCATAGTGAAAATAACCGCGATAGTTTAAAACAATTATCTATTTTACTGTCAGTGAATACATCTATCTATGGCTGCTAACCTTCGGGCTAACAGTCTTTTAGATGCCCTTCCGTGGGTATTGCATTTATCCTCCTCCTAAGAAGCCTTCTGTATTAGGTGACAAAGCTTTCCTTGGCGGAAAAAAATACTTTTCAAATCTGACATGACATTTATGTAGTTATTGGTGGGTTTCAATATTTTATCTTTATTCAAAATCCTTTTAAAGGATAAAGATATAATATTAAAAGATATAACACGCTGGACTGGGAGCGAAAGTAAAACATAGAATGTACTAGCTGCTTCTCTTTCCGGGCATACTGTAAAAGTCAGTTAAGGGACAGAGGTTTTAAAGGCGTTTTTGTGGGCGATAGGCTGACCCCCTGTCACTACAATAGTCTCTCTCCATCTTTATAATACCTCCAAATTTATCAAACGTGACATCACATGGTCTTCTGCCTACCCCATAAGGGATACGGGCGTGACATTATGTATGTATGTATGTAAAATCCTTCTTTGTAACTCTTAAAAGTATGGGCGTTGCCATGACAACTAGAATCCACGTTTGTTTTTGTATGAAAAAATTGGTATTTTAGATTGAGATTCAATATTGAAATCCACCGAGTTTAGCACGTTCAAACTATCTTTAATTCAAGCCCAGTTACGTGTTGAGTCATCTCATGCTACCACAACACGCGCTGATGATCACGTGCCATCATCGGCTGAGTATCAGCCAAGTATCGTGTGTCTTGGCTGGTGATCGAGAGGGTAAATTATGTATAATTATATTAAATGATAAAGTTCACACCACGTTATATAGCCTAAATTAAGTTTCTTAAAGAAGTTGTGAAAGGGATATCAGAAAAGAGATACATAAATTTAATTCAAATTAAAAATTTGGCAAGAAGTTTTAAAGTCCATTACAAAAAAATAGGGAACAGTCGAAAATGGGTAAAAGTAACGTTGGAAACACTATCGAGTCACTAATGTGGCGAGTCCGGCTAATACTTCAATTTTTAACCCCAAAACATGCAATGTAAATGATAAAAAGATAAATTTATTTATTTGTTTATTACGAAAACCAACAGCGTTTACAAATAATAATTAACATAAAGCAGTTTACTTAAAATAAAGCTAATAACAGGTTTTCCTTTCAAACAATTATAAGTAAGTAGATACAAAATGTTGACCGCCGAACGTTAGAATAAAAAAAAATGAGTTAGGGTGTAACTAAGAAAAATAAGGTAGTCATTTATGATATTTCAGTAAAATAAGCAACTTTTTACAATGGATACGCTACAATCCGCTACATATGTCATTAAAATATTATTGATAAGTAAGTGCCTGAGGTATAAGGATAGTTAGTAACTTAAATAAAATAAGTAGGTACTATTCATATAATGTTGTTTTAATCTTTATAATTTATTATAATCTAATTATAAACATAGTGGTATGCTACATTAATATATACATATAATGTTGAAGTGCTATTTTTGAACTAAAACCTTTAATAATTTAGATTTAAATCTGTTTTTGCTGCATGAAAATAAGTCTACGTGGTCAAATTTTGGTCAATTATATGTGTTAGCTATGCGAGAGATAACTGTGTTTTTTAGAGTAGTTTGTTGTATGTGTTTGCCATCTAAATATACTATTACTATCTAATTTATAGTTCTATATCTATTTGCATATACCTACCTACTTAAAGTAATTCTTAGTTAAATCCACGTTATTGTAATTCTCAAAACATAACTGCCTCAAAGACTACGAAATCTTCAGACCTTTTCTCTGTTATCAAAGGGCCTTATTTAAACCTTAAACCTTCACTTCAAATCCAAGGGTTCTCGACCTATTTGGTGAGGAGAGGACTTAAGGGATCTGATTGAAGGGCATTTTGCTTACCCTTTTGGTAGCGATTAGCTAAGTGAGGTTAAGTCGGGTTAATTTTTTTGTTGTCAAATTAGGATGGATGTAAATGGTTAAATAGGGTACATTAGGGTCTATTTTAGTATGAAAATATGTTTTGCAGTTAGTTTAGAGAGCAGATGTTGGTATTATTACTCATTTTTGGACAAAAAATACAAAAATTGTGGTTTTGTGTTAAATTAACTATGTAGCTACCTACCTAATCAATAATGTTTCGAAAAAACGGACACCTGCATAAATTTATATTTCTCATACAAAAATTACAAACTAAATTAGGTCGACAAGTTTAGTTAAGTTTATCTTTACTTAGAAAACATCTGAAGTGATCAAGACTCGTTGTATTCAATTAAGTTTTTGACCGGATTTATCCAGATTAAACCAGTTTAACCAGATTATATATTATGTTTTTAATAAAGATGTTTGTAAATGCATCCCATTGAAAACCCCATTTTTCCAAAAGGTGACAAACATATCTACTATTCGTTTAAAAAAATACACTCCTCGGTTTGTCGTTTGGGAGTCAAGTTGCTACAGCAGATACCTACAATAATAATAATAATAAAAACTCTTTATTGTACACAAACATGGTTATACCTACAGTAAAAAAATAAAAATAATGATCACAATTAACATACAAAGGGCGGCCTTATCGCCGAAGCGCGATTTCTACCAGGCAACCCAGGCATTGGTGGAAATTAATGTGGGCGAGGTGTACGGCTCGTAAAATAAACTACATACGAATAATTACATATACATACATAAACGTTTACATAAATAGGTACTTATGTACTATATAAATAAATACTATATCAATACACATATAAATAAATATGGATAGTTAAGATGGACAGTGTTTCACCTGGTAATGCCGTTTAAGCATTTGTTTAAAAATGCACGGTGTGCGCGCCAAGCGAATTTCAATCGGGAGCTCGTTCCATAACGACACCGATCGTATAAAAAAAGATTTTCCTACAAATGTGGTTGTGTGCGATGGTGTCGCCAGTGTGATGTGTGCTAATATATTACTTTGAAACCTTATTAATAAACAGTATTAAAACCGCTCTCGTAGTTATTACTTGTCTCCTACTAGCATCCTTACATGGCGACCCTGCCTACTTAAATTACCGTCACGCGAATTTGAAACCGCACTCTAATAATGTTGCGTTGTTAAAACAATAAATTTAAAATGCAGTTGCTACTTGCTTTTAATCGCGGCGGAACGATTTTCTTAATTTTATTAAGAGATATATTCAAATTATTGCAAGATGGGAAAACAGCAGTCTAAGGAGGTGATTATCGCCCAAAATGCAGCCGGAGGAAACAATTCTGCGAGCACCGAGGATCTCATGTTTCATATTTCAACGACGAATATAATTCTATCAATTATATGCCTTTTCATTGGTTTGGGCTTGATGTACATAATTTTTCAAATGTATAGAAAATGTCATTTGAGATGGATTAGTCAGCAGTTCGAGGACCACGCAACCAGGAGGTTATTTATTCGTCGGAATCGTCGACGTGCCGTGCCAGAAGACTTTGCAGATTCTAAAGTGTAAAGTGCAGTGAATAACTAAGGTTGCGTAAGTGCATCGATTTATAAGTGATTACGCGCAATTGTGTGATAACGATAGACTCAAACTTAAGCTCCGCAGTATAGAGACTTTAAGGTTTTGCTTTAATAAAAATATGACATATAATTAAGGTTATACTCAAAATATACATAAAAAAGGTGACATTACAGGTATGTTACTTAATTTAAGAATTAATGGCAGATTTTATAAAGCAATTATACGAGGAATTTTTGTCTGTTCGAAGATACCTTATTAAAATAGGTCCTACTCGGAGAGAAGGAAATATAATATATAAAAAAATTGAGGAAGCCCAGTTATTGCAAGAAAAGTATAAGTATTATTTAAATTCCTTAGTTAATTTAAGAACTTTTAACAAATTAGAGAGCCTAGAGATAGAAAAATATTGCGAATATTTTGATTGCCTATACACTGAAATTTTAACCTTGCGTACGGAAGGATCAGATTACATAAACATGGAGAAATTTGATTTAAAAGTAGCTTTAAATTTGTTGCCTGTTATGAATGATGAGTTATCTAATACCAAACAATTAATTGACGGTATGGAATATTATGATTCGATAATAGACGATAATTCTAAGAAAAATTTGATTAATTTTGTTTTAAAAAGCCGACTATCACAAAGTGCTAAATTAAGATTATTGCCAGAGTATAAAAGTGTGAAAGAGTTATTAGATGATATGAAATCCAAATTATTGCCCAAAAAATCATCTGTTGCTTTACAAAATAAAATGCACGTTATAAGGCAAAATGAAAAGTCGATTACAGAATTCGGCGATGAGCTATCGGAATTATTGACTATCTTAACCATTTCACAGTCCGACGGAAACGCTAACAGTTTTCGTGTGTTAAAAGAATTAAACGAAAAATTAGCAATAAAGCGTTTTGCCGACGGCCTGAGAAATAAAAGATTGAGTACGATTATTGCCGCCCGAAATTTTGATTCCTTAAATAATGCTATTCAAGCGGCAGTTGATGAGGAAACTTCATCCCATTCTAATTTAAACGACTTATTTACCTACTCTTCTAATTATAGACATAGCAGAGGCAGATTTTGGCACCCACGAGGTACGTACTATCGAGGTTGGGGACACTCCCAGCAGTTTCCCAAACAGCAGTACAGTCATCATGGCCAACAGAGAGGTCAGCGTCCCTCCCACAGGGGAGAGGCTCGTGGATACAACAGGGGTTCACGAGGGCGTCGCTTTAGAGGTAAGAGTTTTTACAACTCCAATAGAAATACGCAACGTAATCATACTGTACAGACCATAACTCACCCTGATAATATTGATAACTTGGAATTAGATAAGTTTTTTCGTGCCTAAAAATGAGTTTATTTTTTCATATAACAACTGTTTACATGTTCCATTTTACGTAAATGGAAGCAAGCTGAACTGGTTAATTGATACAGGCGCTTCGATTTCAGCTGTAAAGTACCAAGATGTTTTCAATCTAAATATTCCAATTAATAAATGTAGCATGACCATAAATGGAATCGGTGGAAAGGTACAGGCTATTGGGTTTGTTTGGTTACAGTTGGAGTCGAAAGGAAACTTTTTTGATCATAAATTTTATGTTTTTCGAACTTTACCTAGCAAGACTAATGGAATTTTAGGTTACGATTTTTTAATTAAATATAAATCAAATATTAATTTTATCGAAATGTCAATGTCTCTACGTAACTTGACACACACTGAAATTACTCTACCTTTAACTAATAATGATAGTCTTAATTGTATTACCGTCCCCTCGAGATCAGAGTCTATACATTTTATCGAAACTTTAATTGACGAGGAATGTGTAGTTTGTTCTTTACAACTAAGCGATGGAATTTTCATGGCTAGTGCCTTAGTGTAACCGCATAATGGCATGATACCTACTCGTATATTAAACACTACTGAGAATGACGTAAGTTTGTCCAAAGTTACGCCAATTTTACATAAAGCGAGCGATTACAACGTTTGTAACTTTGAAAAAAGCTTTTCCAACGCTGTCAGAGTCAAATCTTTATTTACAAAATTAAACTTAAAACATTTAAATTCTGAAGAACAAGGTTCAATAAAAAGTATTTGTGCGAAATACTCGGATATATTTTTTCTACCCGGAGATAAATTAGAAACAACTAATATTTATAAACACAGTATAACCTTGAAACCAAATATTGAACCTATTTTTACGAAACAATACAGGTTACCTCATTCTCAGAAACAGGAAATCTCTAAACAAATTCAAGAAATGCTTGACCAAGGGATTATAGAACCCAGTACCAGTGAATGGTCTAGCCCAATATTATTAGTACCAAAAAAGATAGATAATCAAGGTAAAAAACAGTTTAGATTAGTGATTGACTATAGGAAAATTAATAACTCAATAGAAAATGATAAGTTTCCCCTGCCTAATATAACCGAGATACTAGACTCTCTTTCTGAATGCATTTATTTTACACATTTAGACCTCCAACAAGGTTATTATAACGTAGAATTGGAAGAAAATAGTACAAAATATACGGCGTTCTGTTCGGGTCAGTACCAAATGACCAGAATGCCTATGGGGCTAAAAACCAGTCCCAATTCATTTTCTAGAATGATGACTATGGCTATGGCCGGGTTATCATATGAAAAATGCTTTATTTATTAAGATGATGTGATAGTATTTGGACGTAGTTTATCGGATCACAATAAGAACTTACAAGATGTATTTAATAGATTGAGAAAAGTAAATTTAAAATTAAAACCAGAAAAGTGCGACTTCCTAAAGAAAGAGATTTTATACTTAGGTCATGTAGTTACCAACGAGGGTGTCTTACCAGATCCTGAAAAAGGTCGCATCATGAAAGATTATCCGGTCCCTAAAAGTGTAGACGAGGTAAAAAGATTTGTAGCTTTTTCAAATTATTATAGGAAATTTATTAAAAATTTTGCAGCTATCGCAAATCCTTTGAATAAATTATGTAAAAAAAATGCACAGTTTATTTGGAATTCTAAATGTCAACATTCATTTGAAACATTGAAGGAAAGTCTTATTAGTCCCACTATCCTACAATACCCTAAATTCGACAGAGAATTTATATTGCAGACGGATGCTTCGGGATATGCTATTGGATCAGTCTTAGAAAATCATGATGGTAAACCAGTAGCGTATGCCAGCAGATGCCTTAATAAAGCTGAAGTCAACTATCCGACGATAGAAAAAGAGCTTTTATCCATAGTATGGTCCGTAAAACACTTTAGACCTTACTTATATGGTCGACAGTTTAAAATTAAAACCGATCATAAACCATTAATTTATTTGTTTAACATGAAAGACCCGTCAAGTAGGTTGTTGAAATTTCGTTTAGCATTAGAGGAGTACGATTTCACCGTGGAGTATGTTAAAGGTTCCGACAATGTAGCTGCAGACGCATTGTCTAGAATTAGTTTAACATCTCAAGAATTGAAAAACATGAATGAAAACATCATTAATGTGTTAACGAGAGCTCAAAGTAAAGCGTTACAACAACAAAATATTCCGCCTACTTTGACCGATACACTTACTTCAAGTCCCAGCAATGATCGGCCTGATCAACTGAGAATTGTGGGAACTCAAAGTAAACCAAATTATTCAGTAGAAATGAGATATGTTTCACAAAGTGAAATTAATAAATTACGTAGGTTAAATAAAATTAGTGAGGAAAATACCCTATTTTTGTTTTCTAAACCTAACTTAACTATTTATATTAATCCGAAATCTCAATCACAACTGACACCCTGTGCTTTTGTGAGAGAATTGGAGTTTTTTTGTAAAAAGTTAAATATCGATGAGATATATTTAGCGAGAAAAAGTAACAGTCAAGTTTTCATTAAAAAGATATTGAATAAGATAAAAAAGATGCGAAAATGGTCCGGACCACGAATTCGTATTTTAAATGACATTGAGAGAATAAACGATTTAGATGAAAGAAAAATTATTCTGAATGATTTTCATCTGTTACCTTCAAGTGGCCACGCAGGTATCAGACGAATGTTATGTAACATTAAGAAGTATTTTTACTGGCCAGGCTTAGAAAAAGATATTAAAAAATTTATAAAGTGTTGCGATAAATGTCAAAAACAAAAGTATTCTATTACTGTAAAAGAGCCAATGACTATAACGTCCACAGCCAGCTCTGCTTTTGAGAAAATTTACTTGGACTTAGTTGGTCCTTTAGATACAGATAATCACAATTTTTCTTATATTCTGACTATATAGTGTGAATTGACAAAATACGTGGAAGCATTTCCATTAATCACGAAAAGTACTAATGAAGTAGCTAGAACTTTTGTTAATAATTTTATCCTTCGTTATGGTATCCCGCGAGCTATCGCCACAGATCGCGGAACGGAGTTTTGCTCAGCTGTATTCAAAGAGGTATGTGAATTATTACGTATAGATAAATAGTACCGCTTATCATCACGAAAGTATAGGTGCTTTGGAAAATACGCATAAAAACTTAGGTGCATTTTTGCGTATACAAACAGACAACAACCCCGAAACGTGGAGTGATTGGTTACCATACTGGACATTTTCATTTAATACTAGTGTTCATACTGAAACGAATTATACACCCTTTGAATTAATATACGGTAAAAGGTGTATTTTACCAAGTAATTTAACAAAACAAATCGAGCCAATCTATAATCACGATAGCTATCCCTTAGAGTTAAAATTCAGGTTGCAAAAATCGCAATTTGATGCTCGAAATAACTTAATTCAAAGAAAAATGCTACGTAAAGAAAAACGCGACAAATCCATGAAGCCAATCAAGTATAAAGTAAATGATTTAATCTTAATTAAAAACGAAACAGGAAACAAATTTTCTCCTTTGTATAATGGCCCTTATGTAGTATTAGAAGATTTGTCACCGAATGTAAAAGTGTTAAAAGACGGAAAAGTAGATATAATTCATAAAAACAGAACTAAAAAATATTCTAAATAAAATTATACAGTAAACTATTGTTAGTAAGTACGAAGTCTCTTAGATTATTCTACTCCTTATAAAGTTGTACTATTGATACATGTGTAACCTATATTAATCATTAGATGTTTAAAATTAAACTATGTAATCGAAACCTTTTAACTATGTTAAATCACTCATATTAATCGAAACATTGTATTAGTTTCATATTATATACTTACCTAATGTTATGTTATACTAATCTTGTTATATTAAAAAAAAATGTATTTTAGTTAGTAAGTATTTTAAAATAAAATAAATATTGTAATTTTATTTTATTTTTTTCCGCCATGGGAGATGTGATGTGTGCTAATATATTACTTTGAAACCTTATTAATAAACAGTATTAAAACCGCTCTCGTAGTTATTACTTGTCTCCTACTAGCATCCTTACACCAGGAGTAAAATCGATGAAGAACGCAAGTTTCGGTCGTTATTGGTATACCGATAATTCAAGCGGTCTTTTAGGTACGCAGGTATCGCTTTATCGTACAGAATACGGTAGACTAGAGAAAGAATGTGAGTATTCCGGCGAAGGCGAATAGGAAGCCACTTGAGTTTAGTGCGGAATTCAGATATGTGGTCGTATTTCCGTAATCCAAATACAAACCTTATGCAGAGATTTTGTAGCCGCTCAAGTCTATTTAGCAGTTCTTCAGATAAGTCTAGATAGCTGGCATTAGCATAGTCGAGAATAGGAAGTAAGAGAGATTGTGCAAGCGTAATTTTAGTGGCAGTAGGGAGGAAATTGCGAAGACGCTTGAGCGAATTCGCCGCGGCAAACATTTTCCTGCTCAGCTCAGTGACTTGTGGTTTCCATGAAAGCGTGCGGTCAAAGATAATGCCCAAGTTTTTCACAGTCTCGCTGTATGGTATAGAGACGCCGTTAAATACAACTTGAGGTACTGAGCTCCAGTTAACCCGAGAAATCATTTTGTGACTACCAATGATAATTGATTGAGTCTTAAGAGGGTTGACTGTGAGACCATGGTTATAACTCCAGTCCGATATTCGTTTTAAGTCAGCGTTGTGTTGCAGAATAGTGTTTGGTAGATTCTCCAGACTGTTTTGTGTATAAATTTGAAGATCGTCCGCATACAGATGGTAAGAAGAAGATATATTGAGAGTAATCGAATTGATGAATAGAGCAAACAGGAGAGGAGACAACACGCCACCTTGCGGCACACCGGTTTTGATATCACACCAATCAGAGAATTCCGTCTCAGTAGATATACGTTGCCGGCGCCCATGCAGGTAAGAATGAAACCAGTCAATAGTCGATGGAGATATGTTAAAAGAACGAAGCATTTGCAAAAGTATGTCAAAATCTACTGTATTGAAGGCATTACTGAAATCCAACAGTGTTAGAACAGTAAGCTTCTTCTCCTCCATGCCCATACGGATATCTTCTGTGATATTAAGCAGTGCAGTAGTCGTACTATGCCCAGGACGGAAGCCAGATTGTAGGGAATTCAGTAACTTGTTTTCATGCAAAAAAGTGCTGAGCTGCTGATGAACGAGTCCCTCAAGTACTTTGGAGAGGAAAGGTAGGATGGAAATAGGGCGATAATCAGAAAAGGAAGAAGGATTGGTTTTTTTAGGGAGAGGTGTGACGATTGCGTCCTTCCATGCATCAGGAAAGACACCATCAACAATACAGTTGTTCAGGATACAAGTTATTACAGGAAGGATAATGTCGAGGATAGGTATGAGCATCTTACGACTAATGCAGTCTGAGCCAATGGCATTGGAGGCAATAGAGAGCATGGTCCTTTTGACACCACATTCCGAAAATTGACTTATTGAAAATGATGGAATATTTGGATTCGGTAAACTAGATATGTGATTCAGAGTACGGATTTTTGTGGCAGCGTCTAAAGAGCTAGAAGAAGTAAAATGACTATTTAATAAGTTGGGATTAACATTTTTAAGAGAACTTTCACTCTTAGATTTACCGATACCCAATGTTCTAAGAAATTTCCAAACTTTAGCTGAATCGCCGTTTGAGACTGATTTGTGGATATGGCGTCGTTGTGCATCCCTACACATCGTGTTGCAACGATTCCTCAAATTTTTATACAGCAGTGAGTTTTCGTCAGATGGATTCCTTTACAACTTCACACCCAAACAGTTTCCACTTTGAAAATGCTCCTTAAAAATACAAAAAGGCTTTTACTGGAAAATTTTCGCCCGAGAAGTCAATATATTTATAATGAAATGTCAATATTTTTTTCAAATTATAACTTCTCACCAATAAAAAGTCAGCCTACTCATAGTCTTCCTGGACAGACATACGGACTCTTTAAGTGGGTATTCGTAGTTAGTTATAGACAGAGAGGAAGGCAGACATGGGGCGGCGAGGTTCATTTCTTTACTATGTGCGGATGTTTGCAAAATTAACAAAATTATTCATTAAACGTAATCAGGGTTAAATAACACAAAACTGACATTAAAAACAGAAGAAAATCTCTTTGCTTTGTGAGTATTCGGGCAGACATATTAAACTATTATTTTAAGTTAGACTCTATAAAATCCTATGACAGTAAAAAAGACACCCCAATGTGTCAGTGAAGAAAGAGTTAGAAATTTTCTTCGTCATTCTTCAACATCAAAAAATGTTAATTTCAAGGACACGATCTCCAAATTTAATTTAAAATTAAAAATAAATCATAATATCACCACATGCCAATTATAATAACTGGTCAATTCACCACAATCTGGATCCAACCCTGTAAAAAGAAACAAAGCACAAGAAACACCCTGCAGATACGCCTGAAAACAGAAAATATTGTCTGTGCGCGGCAAATGAAATCAAATCTTGTGCCAAGTCGCTTCTTGAATATTTATTATTAAATTGTAGCTCTAGACATATTGTGTTACAAGAGCAAAACTGACAAGATATCCACTCCAAGTGTTAAAATAACCTTTATATCTAGCGCGATAAGGATGAGTTCAAATGTGATTTGTCTGTTTTATGTTCTGTTTAGGGTTGCCTGTGAAAAATGAACGGAAGTGAAGGGTTAAGCTTTTGGAGTATTTTGCTCAAATTGTAGCTGTAATACCTACGGTATCCGGTTCATCATGCATGCGTGCTGAGTTTCTCATTAAGTCTAACAGTAGCTCTTTAAGAGATTTCATAAATTATTAATATCCCCATTCATCTCAGATGGAGGTGCTGCCTAAAAATCAATCAAAGTCATAGCTCAACTGCGACATATTGCTGACGCGATTTGATGAGAAGGAAATATAAAGTTCATGGCTGTTCATATCATATATTTGAAGATGAAATCGAAGATAAGAGCACACCGGCTTAGTAAAGAATCACTAATGCCCGTCTGCACTAAACTCTACTAAGCATAGGCTTAGTTATGACATGCCTAAACTTTTTGATACTAAGTTGATACGTATTATGACGTGCAACGAGAAATGATTGACTTCTATTGTCATTTGGGCTGTCTGACGTTTAATTTCACATGATCGAAAAGTAATGAGAACACTATAAATAATGTATTGTGGGAACTTGTGTAGCTCAGGTTTCGTCAATATACCAACTAGTGAAGGGGAAAGGAATTTTCGTTTTTGAGACGATGTTTTATGTTCTATTTTTTTTTAAATAGACTTGGTAAAATATTAATAAAATAAACATCACTTTTTTAAACTAGCGTATTGGCGTAACTTTTCGAACGCCGTCGTAAGTGTCTTGCCTAAAGTTATGACCCCGATTTCCCATGTTTAAGCAAGAACTTACGCGAATCATGTCAAATCAACCGTCAGACAGGACAAATTACAATAAAAATCGGAGTACAGTGCGTTCACAGTTGGTTTAACTCCAGCTGTTTGATTGGCTGCCATGAATCTTGGGTTGCCGTATTGAATTTCGATAACAAAATACCGTTTGTATTACTAATAATGAAAGCACCTATATTTTTGAACGTCTAGTCTACTATAATTATTTCATATTTGAGCGTAATATTTCGTTCTTTTTTACAATATTTGGAAAATTTACAGCCATTTAGTTTACCTTGTTGTAATAGAATAAAGAAGGCTATTTAAAATTTTAATGCAAACTTTCAGGGAAACTGAACGGTAGGGCCAATATAGAGAAAATATACGTCAGAGGTAAACCAACTGCGAACTGACTGTACAGACTTAAGCATCGAATTAGGATCGGGATTAGAACGAAGTTTAGTGCAGACGGGCAGTGTCTTAGTTTGCCAAAATGGTTATGTTGAGACTGTTTACAGAGTTTATTCGATGGCGCCGTGGTTACCATGCAAATCGAAGGATATCGCAAATTAAGCGTTATTAGCCATCTCTCTCTTATGCAGAAACACAATGGGGATACTCTTGTTTATGCAAATATTACGCTTTTTATAATATTTTGGTTTGGTAAAATATTGGATATAATTGTAACTTTATTTATTAATGTAACTTCTATTGTGTTTAATTTTTGTTTGTTTGTAATGTGTTTTAAATGAAATTTTAATGTTCTAAAAACCCTTCATAAACTAAACCAACATACCAGACAAATCACCGAGATTTAAGGTATGTTTCTAAATATTGTAAACTGTTTTTCTTTTTAAATAAATAATAATAAAAAAAAGCGACGTTCGGCGCGGTCAGTAAAAGAATAGGTGGCAGCCAATCATTTATTGCTCACAACCACTTCCGTGCTTCGGAGGATACATAAAGCAGTCAGCCCCGGATGCTGAATACATGTATACAGTAGTCGTTAGGCTTTGTCAGAAGTAATTTCGGCTCCCTGAAAATTCTGACATCCACCAAACAACACTGGGCCAGCTTGGCGGATTACGGGTTATACCTCCTCGTCAACCAGAGGAGAGACTCATAGCCTTGCAGTGGGCTCTTTACTAAGTCGCCTTCGCCGCAGCACCAACGCCATCCTGAGCACGTTGGCTGAATGATGGGACTAGCCGTTCCTAAAAACTTGGATGAGGTATCATACACTTCAAAATAAGAATCCAAGAGATTTCTCGTTTTTCCTCTTTTTTCATTTCGTTTTCTGTCTTTTTCATGTGACTACTAACATTAGTTTGTAAGAAATTGTGTCTACTAACAAATGGAACCTTTTTTATTTATTTATTACGAAAACCAACAGCGTGTACAAATAATAATTTACATAAAGCAGTTTACTTAAAATAAAGCTAATCACAGGTTTTCCTTTCAAACAATTATAAGTAAGTAGATACAAAATGTTGACCGCCGAACATTAGAATTGAAAAAAAAATGAGTTAGGTTGTAACTAAGAAAAAGAAGCTAGTCATTTATGATATTTCAGTAAAATAAGCAACTTTTTATTATGGATACGCTACATAAATATAGCTTAAAATAGATGTCATTAAAATATTAAATTGTTAAATTAAAAAAAAAAAATTTAAATTTTGTATTATATGTGTTAGTTATGCGAGAGATAACTGTGTTTTTAGAGTAGTTTGTTGTATGTGTTTCCTCTTGTAATAGTGATGTGTGTCGAGTGCGGTAGTTCGGTGTACGGTAAACATTTTTTTTGAGAAATAAATGATTATTATTATTACACGGAGTTATGAGTGCTTATGAGTGAGTATTTATGCTTGGTGGTAGGATCCCTTCTGGGTCCGCCTGGCTAGCGACCACCCTTTATATAAAGTCTGCCGCCAAATTTTACCGCTCCGGCGGTAATGTGTTCCGGCAATATTGTATAAAGAGCCAGTTTCTTCCTAAGCCCGTGTGCTTTCATCTTCGACCTCATCGTCACTTACCATCAGGTGAGATTGAGGTCAAACGCGGGTTTAGTCACTTATAAAAAAAAAAAAAAAGAGTTCTTAGCTGAGAGCAGCCCTAGCGGCCCTTGATAGGTGTGTTGTACTAAGCCGAGTGATCCCCGTGTTCTGGCAGGACCCTTTCAGGTTTACCTTGGATAGAGACCTTCATATAAAGTCGTCCGTCTAATATTACAACCGCTCCAACAGTAATGAGTTCCGGTAATTTGTTATGAAGAGCCCCTCCCTTCCTACACCGGTGAGCTGTCATCTTCGACTTCATCTTCCCTTATCATGAGGTGAGATAGAAGTCAAAAGCGGTGTGGAAACCGATAAAGTAAAAAGTTCCAAAATTATTGGCGTTGTTCTATATAGAATATATCTATTCTATATATCGGTATTGGTGAGGTGATGAATTTTAGATACTGAAGGAGATTACTCTGTAGGTGCTCGATTCTGGCCATAATAATGTAATAACTATTACTTACTTAATTTTTCACTACAATCAATATACAGGGTGACTGGTACCAAACCCGCCATAGCAAATTAGCATATAGAGGAGGTCATTTGCTAATTATTGGACCTTACTTTCCCTAACTAAAGTTTTATACTTTAGGAGATATGTCAATTTTTATACATTATTGAGATTTTTCCAAAATTTGACCTTAAAGCATTCGTAACTTTATTTTTCGTCATTAGTTTAGAGTTTTTTTATTATTTCTTGGTAGTCATTAACATTTGTGAATAAAATACGTCGGAACTTCCCTCAAACTAGGGTTAAAAAATAAGACGCTTATGCTTTTAAAAAAAATCAATAAAGAAAAATTACTTTGCGATCAAATTCAACCGGAAATAATAAAAAAACTACGGCGTTTTAATAATTTATTCTACTCTAAATTAGTTCTCTAGTTTGTCACCTTACCAACGGTACTAAATTTGCAACGGAAAGTTTGATTCGCTAAACATCGGTAGGATTTTCAGGTCAACCAGTCATTTTGATCAAAAATAGTGAAGGTCTATTTGGATATCGCTCCTGGTAAATTCGCCGCGCTTTGCGGGCGTTACTGTGTGCAGCACCATACGCCAGCAGCATGTCGGCGTATTCTTCCCTTGTGTATCCCGGCATTTTAAAACGAAATGTCTTATTTATTTATACCTGTGTCTACTCAACTATTTGTGAAAGCACACGAAACGGAAAGGAAAAGCATATATGACAACAACTTAAATGTCATAGAGATGGGTCCGACCTCATCTTTTTCATTTGACGTCTAAAAGTCATTGAAACTGTCATTGCAAATGAAAAGAGTTGGTCTACAATGAAGAAGTAACTACAAAAGATGAGTTAATTCAAAAAATTAATAATGCGTTTTCTGTTATGAAAGAAGAAATTAGGCTCAGTCTTACCACCACAGAAATTAGGAAAAGATATCGGGCATGTATCAGAAATTGCGGGCAGCAATTCGAGCAGAATTTTTAGTTTCAACTCTATTTAAATTTTTCTTTTGATGCTCGATATCTTTTCCTGATTTCTTGCTTTACATGGTAAAAGTAAAAAAAAAATTAAGTACACTAAGCACTCAATTTCTATTATCTAATACCTACTCATAAATTTGCAAAAACTACTTTGCTAAATTAGCTTTATCCTGTCGTTGGGACCTTCACTATTTTTGATCAAAATGACTGGTTGACCTGAAAATCCTACCGATGTTTAGCGAATCAAACTTTCCGTTGCAAATTTAGTACCGTTGGTAAGGTGACGAACTAGAGAACTAATTTAGAGTAGAATAAATTATTAAAACGCCGTAGTTTTTTTATTATTTCCGGTTGAATTTGATCGCAAAGTAATTTTTCTTTATTGATTTTTTTTAAAAGCATAAGCGTCTTATTTTTTAACCCTAGTTTGAGGGAAGTTCCGACGTATTTTATTCACAAATGTTAATGACTACCAAGAAATAATAAAAAAACTCTAAACTAATGACGAAAAATAAAGTTACGAATGCTTTAAGGTCAAATTTTGGAAAAATCTCAATAATGTATAAAAATTGACATATCTCCTAAAGTATAAAACTTTAGTTAGGGAAAGTAAGGTCCAATAATTAGCAAATGACCTCCTCTATATGCTAATTTGCTATGGCGGGTTTGGTACCAGTCACCCTGTATATAAAACTGTTCCGTTACTGACTAAGTGACTGAGGTACTGAGTGACTGACAGACAACGTACAGCCGTAACTACTGGGCGTAGAGAGCTGAAATTTGGAACATACATTCTTTAGGGGATGTAGAGGTGCACTAAGGAAGAAATTCCCGAAATTCTCACGGGAACGGGAATTATTGGACTTTTTAGTTTGTATGAAAAATCTTATTCCTTGAATGCACGGATATGATACTTGGCATAAAAATTTTTCAAAAAGAGACTGGTTGCTTTATGTAAGGAATTCCTGAAATTCCCACGGGAACGGGAAATGTATGATGTTTTAGTTTGTATGATAAAATCTTATTCTTTGCACGGATGTGATACTTGGTATAAAGGTTACTCAAAAAGTGTCTGTTTGTATAATGGAAGGAATTCCCGGAATTCCCACGGGAACGGAAAATAGGACTTTTGAGTTTATGCGTGTACGAAGTCGCGGGCAAACGCTCGTTTCCTATAAATTAAAACGTTTTGTTACTATTTACTTTATTTAAGCCTGAGTCATCGCTAATCGCGGTCACCGCGGATCGCTGCCAACGCTAGTGTAACCATGCGTTGCGTAATCAATTCTATACCTTTCGGTTAAGTTTACTCAGTAAATAATTAATATTTATTTTTTATTATATTTTTTCTCTTCATGTATGATCTTAAACTATCACGTCCTCGAATTTCAAAAGTGACCCGCCAGTCACCCTTTATATGAGAAGAAACTGAAAAGAGACTTCTGCCGTGGTAGTATAAACATTGTTTTCTACGAGAGAGGTTGGCTGAAGTGGATATTTTCTGCGATGAACATAGATGCACGATGGATGGATATTTGTGTTTATTTATGTCTATTATTAATATTTTTTGTATCTAGCACGGAAGTTGATCCTCATCATCATCATCAGGCTTTAGGCGTCCACTGCTGGATATAGTTCTTCCCCAATGTTTTCGCTTAGTCCCGGGACGCTCTCATCCAGCGTTGGAAGTTGATATACTTCTTTTATTGATTTATTCGTTAACTAGTATCAAATACGAAAGTATTGTATAAAGATGCTTCCATGCTGGACTGGGAGCGAAAGAAAAACATAGAATGTGCCAGCTGCTTCTCTTCCCGGGCATACTGTAAAACTCAGTTAAGGGACCGAGGTGTTATGGGAGGCTTCTTTGTGGGCTATAGGCTGATCCCCTGTCACTGCAATAGTCTCTCTTCACTATTATAATGCCTCCAAATTTGTCAAACGTGACATCAGATGGTTTTATTACCTCTGGTGTTCTGCCTACCCCATACGGGATACAGGCGTGAAGTTATGTATGTATGTATAAAGATTTCATGTGTAGATATAGATTGTTTGACTTTAATGTTTGAATAAAGAAAATAAGACCTTCATACTTTTTATAATCAACAAAAATTTAAATACGGAACCCTCACTATGACGTTTAACACGTGGCTTACCTCCTCGTACATTACATCGCAGAATATGTGTAGTTGATTGAGACCTTTAAAACGGTGAGTGCGAAATTTTACAAAGTTTGAAGTTGATATTGACTTTCAAATTAGTACTTTTTTAAATATTTATTTTACAATTTATGGAGACACTTAACAGAACAAGATGAAATACATATAATAAGAAGGTAATCTATAGAGGTACTGATTATCTCTTTAATGTTTAGATTTCTAACAAGCAGAATTTAAAATCATGAGTTGCAATCAATCAGTGGCATAGTACTTATTTATAAGATAATTCAATCACATACACGGAACTACAAATAATATTTTTGCAAATTAGTTTCTTTTTATATAAATACTATGCATTAAATAATGTTTTTAAGTTTTTGCATTTAAAATGCTCAATTATTCTTAAATAAATGAAAAATGTGATAAATAAAAAAATCCTATATAAATAATCCTGGTCGGGTAATATTTATTAATCCCATTTTTAATTTATTTACTATGCATTACCTTAGGGTATCTGGGATCGTCCATATGAGTACGATAAAAAGTATTCAAGATACGATCTACATACATACATATAAACATAACTTCACGCCTGTACCCCTTGTGGAGTAGGCAGAACACCAGAGTTTATAAGACCATCTGATGTCACGTTTGACAAATGAGGTATTATAATGATGGAGGGAGGCTATTGCAGTGACAGGAGGTCAGCCTATCGCCCACAATAATGCCAATAAAACCTAGACTGTCTCTTAACTGACTTTTACAGTATGCCCGGGAAGAGAAGCAGCTGGTACATTCTATGTTTTTCTGTCGCTCTCAGGCCAGCATAGAAGCTCGAGATTATTAGTGTGTTAAAAAAGACTGAAACTATGTACAACAAGTTGCAAAGCCCGTGCCGTGCGCTGGGCGAGCACCGGGCGGGCTTTGGTCTGGCGCTGATCGGACGCATGTCGTCCGAATGCTCTCGAAAGACATCGTCCTAATAGAGTCCAGCAATGCTATCCTCGCGAGCTTGCGCGATTTTCATCGTACAAATCTGCTATCAAACGTACTGACATGGTAACTCACCTGTAAATTTTCAGTATCCTTATAAGTGTATTGCCTCATCAAACACAATACCTGTACAAGTTATTAAAATCTAACTTAATTATATCAGTACCCAAATAATATACCGGATTAATTTCTGTAGATGTTTTTAGTACAGAAATATTTTAACCTGTTTAATTTCTGATCAATTTGCTCGGAGCTAGTTAAAACTGTTTTTTATAAATAGGTACCTAACTAAATGACACGGGTAAAGGAAAGCAGTGACTATTGAGCGGCACACGTCGAACAAAGTCTATGTAGATAAACTAAACTATCGAACATTCTAAAGAATTCGTTTCATTGTTTAAAAATAAATACTTAATATCAATATCAGTAATATTTATACCGGAAAACTTCAGTTAACTGAAAAAAAATCAGCTATGCAACAAAAATAAAAAAAGTGCACTAAATATTTCAGTATGAATTCCTGTACTATTATTTTTAAATACAATTAACGGTAATGACGTCATACAGAAAAAAATGTACAGATTTTCATACCGGTGGTATGAAGTCCCTTATTCACGCGATAATCGCGTAGTCGCATTCTATTAAGTCGATGCCTGAGGCATTTTACATCTACGTTATATCACTGTAGCCATTCTGAAGCAAAATTGTACACAAAATGATTCTAAACATAGTAATGTACCTAGGGAGTCTACAGAAAGTAGGTAAAATGAAAAATAAAATAAAATTCCCAGACAATCACACGAACTACATGGCCACAAAGTAAGCATAGCTTGTGTTATGGGATACCATGCAGCGAACTAGGGGGGAACCTAGAATATAAATACATGAATAGATAAACACCCAGACACGGAACATTTTTTTTCTTGTTACGTGCGGAATCGAACTCGCAAACACTGGCGTCTGAGGCAGACAGGTTTACCCCATCGCCAAAGTAGTCGTCAAAGTGGTAATCGTACCATACAGGTGACGATTACCCTTCTAAGCCAACGTCAAAAAAGCTAAGCTAAGGTATAAAGGAATGTACACTG
This sequence comes from Stenoptilia bipunctidactyla, assembly GCA_944452665.1. NCBI lineage: Eukaryota > Metazoa > Arthropoda > Insecta > Lepidoptera > Pterophoridae > Stenoptilia > Stenoptilia bipunctidactyla. The sequence goes on along the minus strand of OX101740.1, from coordinate 22,008,723 downwards.
AGTAGTACCTTCAGAATGGAATGTTGTGCTGACATCATTAATTCCTGAGAAAGAACACACGGACATCGAAGTGTGTATAAGGTTCTTAAGCTGCTTTTTTTAACCCAACTCCAAAAGTTGACTAATTTCAATAGCTTTTTTTCCCCCAACAAACAACTTAATTCTTAATCCTAAATTGAATTAAAAAGTTTATCCACAATTATTAAAAAACCCAAACAAGCTTAGGAATTAAAATACAATTAAAATATAAAATACACTCCCCACAAAATCTATTGACGTCCTTAAATCATCCTTTCAAAGGGAAAACTTTCTCTGTATTAGTAAATATCATCTGTAGCCTATAGGGCTGAAGGGCATTGAGTGGTCGTACAAAGGGATTACCAGGATTGGAATAGGGTTAGTAAAGGCTCGTAATCCGACACCAGCTATTGCCATTCAAATGAGGTCTTTTTTATAAATCATTTGGAGCTTCGAAAGCGGTATACCTAAATTGAGTAGGGTCAGCATAGTAAAATGTTTTAACTTTCGGAGTTTATATACTTATCCTTTTTTGCTCCTCATTTCGTTTTTGTGATGACAATGAAAGTAATTAACCAACCATATGTGTTAGAAATTCCTAAAAAATTAACTAACCGCTTTGATAGTTCCTTTTTAATACGGGTCGCCAAGGTTTGGAATGAGTTGCCTGTGTCTATTTTTCATGACTAGTATAGTCCTGGTACTTTTAAGCGTCGAGTGAATAGCTTTCTTGTGGATAGAGGTCAACTGTTATAGTCTTCATGATCAAGTCTTCCAACAGGTGACATGAAAGACAAACGGTCCATTCCTAATTTATATAGAAAAATGGTATCATCGGTATTGGACAGTCACGCGTGACCACGGTGCCTGTAAAGATGCAGAAATTCAAAATGTTAAAATAAAATGTGCAGTATAATTCATTGCCCTGAGATCCGGCTAAAATGTCTTTCATTTAATGCACATGCAATTATTTTTCAAATAACATACCTTTTATATCACTACGCCAATTAATTTTATTTTTAAATGTTTTATCGCTTTGCTAAAACAAGTCTCACTCACGACTAATTATCGACCAATGTAAATATTAGTCAATGCATATTAATTAAAAATAATGCGAACTAACTATAAAGATTTTATATTCTTTACAATCCAAGTATCGAAATTTTCAAATATATTTCTTTAATCTTCACTTTCAAGTATAAATAACCCAACTGTTTTGCTATCCATACCGCTTCCATACACAACCATCATTCATACACAACCAATGCGTTCTACGAACAATGCGTTCAGTAACTCTACACCAGTTCCGTTTTTAACCACGATCCAACACAACGCGCTGTATTAGTTAATAAACTACAAACTTTATTTGTGTTTAGTTCCTGTTAGAAAGGATGCTTTCGTCCACGGCTGGGCCAATTTGACAGCTTAGTGGGCGGACGAGAGTGGGCTATGTTGTACCAATTTGGGATTATTGAAGTCCGTAAATGTAGACTCACGATTTTGGTCTTAAAAGAATGACCCGAAACTGTTTTAGTTTTCTGAGTTTGGCTTTTGTTTATTTGGGTTTATTATGTAAACTTATATATAACTTTTAAGCACTTATTGAACAATTGAGTCTTGGCTTTTACCAGGTTATTAAATAGTGTCAACGTAGTTCATAATTATAACCTATTCAAGTACCTATGCTTTTTACCTATATTTGTGTATTTTTAATAGATCGTAAACGTAGTTCTTTATTGTGTTTAAGTTTTTCCATTTATAATGCTCAATTATTCTTAAATAACTGAAAAAATGTGATTAATAAAAATTACCCGACCAGCACTCGAACTTGGGACCTCTCGTTTGCCGGACGAGTGCTCTACCACTGAGCTACCAGGGCCTGGCGCTACGCCTTGAAATTACTTACCAATTTTTTTGTTTTTACGTTATATTGCTAACGTAGCTCCATCTAATGGTATAGCTTTGCAGCTAAGACCACCCGAGACCAATTTCTTTTCAGAAATTGTGAATCTCAGTTAAAGTGAAGCATTGCAATGTTTAATAATGTTTTTAAGTTTTTGCACTTATAATGCTCAATTATTCTTAAATAACTGAAAAAATGTGATAAATAAAAATTACCTCAAGTCCTGGTCGGGTAATTTTTATTTATCACATTTTTTCAGTTATTTAAACGTAGTTCTTCACTCGTAGGTTTGCTACTATAAATCTTTAAAACAAGGGCTGCTAATTTGAAGGCCTTTGTGGAAAATAAAATTAACGCAATAGTAAAACTAAGGTGGGTCTTCAAGCAAGCTTAATAAAAATAGAAACATTTTTTATTCGTATACAAAGAGAAATCGGGTTTTTCTTTAAAAAATCACCCGAGCTTAGTTTTTTTAACAACTGTTCTAAAATAAAAGCAACGGAGTACCAGGCTGGGGCAATTAAAAACATTTAATGTCATCATTTAACTATGCCATCTGTGTTTCACCCCGCATCGGTTTCATTTACCCCACGAACGGTGGGGAAAAAAATGACCCGTCATTTATTAGTTAAAAATGTTAAATGTGAATAAAATGGGTACTTTTTTTGTGTCGTTTTCGTGTTTATATTTAAAGGCATTTTGTAGAAGTAGAGTGAAACCTGACCCCTTTATTCGTAAAAATAAAGTTTTTTAGAGGAAATTTACAATTTCATTGGATTAAATTTGATGCTAAAATTTCCATGCTGGACTGGGAGTAATAGAAAAACATAGAATGTGCCAGCTGCTTCTCTTCCCGGGCATACTGTAAAAGTCAGTTAAGGGACGGAGGTTTTATTGACGTTTTTGTGGGCGATAGCCTGACTCCCTATCACTATAAGTCTCTCTCCATCATTATAACACCTTCAAATTTGTCAAATGTGGCATCAGATGGTTTATAGCTTCTGGTGTTCTACCTACCCCATAAGGGATACAGGCGTGACGTTATGTATGTATGTATGTAAATTTGACTTATTTATTGTAAAACACAACTACGTTTGATTTCGATTTAAAATAATATATTACGATGTAGATGAACTGGAAAATGGAAGAACAAAGGCATAGTCTTCATAGTCACAAAAACTACCGCCAAATATCATCGCTACTGAGGTGATGTGTTCCTGCAATATTTTATGAAAAGCCAGTACCTTCATGTGTAACCTACCCGTGTAATGTCATCTTCGACCTCATCTTAATTCACTTACCATCAGGTGAGATTGAGGCCAGACGCGGGCTTAGTTCCCGATAAAAAATAAACTACGGAGGCCATCTTTATCCTTGCTGAAATATCTCATTATAACGATATTTGGTTGCTAACTTTCTATGACAGGTGGTAGTTCCTACATACATACATAACTTAAGGCCTGTATCTCTTATGGGGTGGTTAGGCAGAACAGCATTATAATGATGGAGAGAGACTATTGCAGGGAGAGAAGTAGCTGGTACACTGTTAAAAATTATGTGATTTTACATGCAAAAAAAGTACATAAACCTGTAGAATGTACCGAAAACAGCTGTAAATTTCAATAAATTGTGGAAAATAAAGTAATTTTCGGTAATTTTACAGATTTTTAATATCTTTATGTAATTATACCTACCTAAAACGTGTATAATGACAGAACAATTTGTATTTTTACACATGATTATTACAGAAGCAATACATAAAAAATGTGTAAATATACTTTAAAAAGTTATAAAATTGCCGAAATATACGTGTATTTCCATAAATTATAGAAAAAATACACAATTATATAATGTAAAATTACATCTCTCATGTAAAACTACATCAACATTTAATATGACATAAATATGTCATAAGCTGTCTTAAGTTTTCGCGATTCATACACTTTTTAACCGGATTTATCGCGTATATTTACATTTTAAATTTTGACTCGATGTTTCGGTGTCTTTGCAGACCCCGTGGTCACGAGCGACTGACAAATGTAAATATAATAAAATGTAAATATACGCGATAAATCCGGTTAAAAAGTGTTTTATTTAATGTCATAAGCTTTTATGTAATTTTCACAAAAAAATTTTAACAGTGTACATTCTATGTTTTTCTTTTGCAGCAGTGGTGGTAGTTCTTAGCAAAATTAATCCTGAATGTGTCTTTCCAACAAACGGGAATCAACAAAGTTCGACCTATAACTAGTATCTCAGTGAAAGTATAAATATTAAAGATTTATATAAGATCGCGTGATTTCTTACGCAAATTAAATCCAACGAAAGTAAAACCAACTTGCTATAGCTGTCACTTGGGTTGTATATCTTCCTATATTGATTTTATCTGTAGTTAAGTTATGCGTGTCGGTAATTGATTCTACAGTTAACTTCTGATTGGTTTGCTGCGTTAGCGATTCGTTAACTTATTTTTTATGACTTACACTTATGGATATATTAAAATGTTCTTCAATGAAATGAACAGATTATTTATTTTTGAGTTATGAAAAACACTTTATTAATAGGATGTAGATGACAGGAATCAATCGAAATCGACTTAAGCATCCCGAGTAAGCGCTGTTACCGTTCGGAAATAAAATCCAGTTAAAGAGGTTTTTTTTTAATTTTTTTAGTGCTATGTCGCTCTAAAAAATGTACCATGCTTATTTTTTTAATTTTTTTATGTTACTATACCTATCACTGCCAGGTTTTATTATAACTTGAGTAGTGGAATTTGAAGGACCAGCAGCCACACGCGGTTTTAGCCTTTTATTGCTTTTCCCGTTGGAATATCTTGACAAAATACCATGAGCACATAATAGAATTCCTTAGGAGCTTTCGATTGCAAAAGTATTTAGTTCAAATCGGTAGTTTTAATGGAAAATTATCTATTTTAACTATATAGGGTGTTTTTTTTGAAGATCAAAATATTTAAGGAGAAGGTTAAGAACGATGGGTGGATTCAATTTATGAAAACAAAAAATTTTTTTGTTAGGTAAATTAATATTTTTTAATTCTCATAAGTAAACAACATTTTAGTTTAAATAATTTACGTGGCTGGTGACTGGCTGGTGACTAATTTACGACTAAATAGCAAGAAATAAAAGCGTTTTTCCAAATATTTCTATTAATAAATACGTTAAGCATCGATTTTTTAATAGTCAGAAAAATTTGATCACTTAAAAGAATTGTAAAATTTTAATGAAAAAAAAATATACACATTTTTTTTTGTCATAAATTGAATTCACGCATCATTCTTAACCTTTTTCTAAAATATTTTGATTTAAAAAAAAGACCCTGTATAATCGCTGGAATCTTACTTCACAAGTTAAAAATATTGGAATCATTAACGACCACACCGACAGACGTGGGTGCTGCGACTTGACACTTCATTTTGGCGCCATAAAGATAACCTCTTTTTGTGAACATTCTAAGTTGTAGGTACGCGAAGAGGTGATAAGTGAGTCTTAAACTGTTTAGCGATTGATAACTCAAAGAGGTAATGAATTTAGAGATACATAAAAATCTGATTGTTTTCGTATGTCTTACTTTTTTATTTTTTGTCTCGTAACATTTAGCCCCGTAAGAATGTTTTGATACAAACTATAGTTGAATTCTTTTCAAGTGGTTTTTGTGACAGTTCAAAATTGACAATCTTTGTGACGTTGCCATAATGAAATTGTTCGATCTTCCCATGATCTTCCATTGGCTTTGACGTATCGAATCAGTTGGTGAAAAAAATGTATACAAACTTCCGATTACAAGATGGCCGCTCATATTCATCGATTCAATGTCGATTCAGTAGTGTCAATCACTATCAACTAAACGTTCCTTTTCTTTGAATCTGTCTATTTAAGATGAATATTTTTATGACATTTACATAATTTATTTACAGTTAATAGTAACAATTATACTTTATTAATAGTTCAATTTATAATTTTAAAATAAACAATTTTATTGACATAGTTTTTATTTTCTTAACGCGCCATTTTATATTTTATTAGTTGTAAATAGTTGCGCGTAATGGAAAATGAGAACGGTCACGAAAATCATTCGAAAACAATTCAACTATAGTAGGCTATTCATGGCAAATATATTTTCAACACACTTGCTCGTAAAATGAGCCTAATTCTATTGAATTTAGAACTATAAACTGGGCTATAAGTCACGCGTGCATAATATATTATACCCTTTTTTTTTTTTTATAAGTGACTAATCCCGCGTTTGACCTCAATCTCACCTGATGGTAAGTGACGATGAGGTCGAAGATGAAAGCACACGGGTTTAGGAAGGAACTGGCTCTTTATACAATATTGCCGGAACACATTACCGCCGGAGCGGTAACATTTGGCGGCAGACTTTATATAATGGGTGGTCGCTAGCCAGGCGGACCCAGAAGGGATCCTACCACCAACCAAATGTACTTACCCTAACTTACCCTAGTGCATAATATAATGAATCCTACAAAGTTGAATTGTACATTTGTGCAAATTAAATGCGAGTAAACAGAGCATATTTTATTGATCCGGGTTATACATTAAATTTTTTCAGAAACAACAAAGAGGTTTTATACCACTTCAAATTCATATACATTTTTAAAAGTTTACGCCTTATATTAGTTAAACAAAATTGTATATCAAACAAATTATTCACAATTTACAATAATTTGTTACAAAACATTAAAATATTTGGATTTACCACTCCAAATTAAATATTTTCATGTAAAATAGGCTGTAATGCTATACAGCCATTGACACATTTGGCGAAAAAAAAAACCTACGCGCATGCGCGAAGTTCGGCGCCATTTTTCAATCACAATTCACAGCTTTGTTATCAAGTGTGTTTGTTATTTTATGACCACGTATGTCTGTCTTTTACTCACAAGTGTGTTGAAAAACGTCGTATATAACTCGTGAGCGTTGCTAATTACAGTCTCGGCTCATTATTAAGCCCTCGCCTGCGGCTCGGGCTCAAATCACAGCCTCAACTGTAATTAGCAATTTCGCTCACTTGCTACATAATATACTATTGTTGTTCCAAGGATGAGTGCGTTCAAAAAATAAACTCTTCAGCAATTTTATAATCGTACATAATACATACGTTGATGCAAACGAGAGGCATTAAATGAAACCACGTATTTTGTGTACCATTACGAGGCTACACACCATAAATCAGATCAATGTAAGCAATCGTTTATTATACACCCTGTATCTTCCCGATCACCTGATAGCAAGTTCTATAGGCATAGTTCTAAGGGTGATTCACCGTAAAACGTCAAAATGTAGGCTAAAATCTTTACAAAGGATGTTAACATTTTAACTTAATTATTAAGCTGTTTAAGTTCTTTGAAACAAGTTTTTTCGTATACTTCTAATATAGGTATGTGATTTCATTTGATGCTTCTCGCTTGTATTAACGTTGTATAAGAAGAGAAACTATATCGCTTCATCAATATTAAACTCCATACCATTTTTTTATCAGTGACTAAACCAGCGTGTGACGTCAATCTCACCTGATGTTAAATGAAGATGACGTCGAAGGTGATAGGGCTTAGAAACGACCTGGATCTTCATTAGACATTGCCAGAATACATCAATACATCAGTGATATTTGGCAGTAGATTGATTATGAAGGTTAGACGCTAGCCAGGCGCACTCTAAAGGACTACCACAAAGCGACCGGCTGGTGTAGTGGTAACATACATTGCCTTCTATGCCAGAGGTCCTGGGTTAGAATCCCGGCGGCGGCGGATATTTGTGTGATGAACATTGATATTAGTCGTCAAGTCATGGATGTTTATATATTTCTTAAGTATATCAGTTATCTAGTCTCCATAACACAAGAGCTTTAAGATACTTAATAAGATAAGATAATGTAGTGCGAGTGTCAGAAATATATTTATTTATTTATTATTATAAAGCGGGGGCTACAGCGGGCTATTCAAAGGCTATTCAAAGCAAAATACACGGCGTAGACAATAAACTATTTTCAACTAGCTGTTGCGCGCGGTTTTACCCGCGCAAATTTGATTTTCGCGGGAATTTCGTGATAAAAAGTAGCCTATGTGCTATTCCAGATTGTACTCTATTACTATGCCAAATTTCATTAAAATCGTTTAAGCAGTTTTGCCATGATTGAGGAACAAACATCTAAACATTCACATTTGTCTTTGTAGGCCAACCCTGCTAAGTTAATTCAGATGAGAGCACAGTACTACTTAATTCTTAAAGGATAGAACATCCACATGCCAATGTTGAAACTAATATAATGAATCTGAAGGGTTAGTCAGTTTGTTTGAACTCAATAATCTCGGACCCTGGCAGTCTAATTTATGTTTTTCTTTGCATTGAGCACTTGGGGAAGGTCAAGTAGTTTGTCATATTGCTTCTATGCTGGACTGGGAGCGAAAGAAAAACAAAGAATGTGCCAGCTGCTTCTCTTCCCGGGCATACTGTAAAAGTCAGTTAAGGGAACGTTGTGTTATGGGAGGCTTTTTTGTGGGCGATAGGCTGACCCCCTGTCACTGCAATAGTCTCTCTCCATTATTATAATGCCTCCAAATTTGTCAAACGTGACATCAGATGGTTTTATTACCTCTGGTGTACTGCCTACCCCATACGGGATACCGGCGTGAAGTTATGTATGTATGTATCAAATGTTACGTATTAAATTTTATGAATGTTGTACGTGCCTTTAATTGATGTATATACTAGATTTAAGAACTTTTTGAATTGTTCATGTACTTTATTTTGTATGTGTGTTGTTGGAATGTCGTTTAGTTAATAAATAAATAAAATAAATACGTAAAATCGCATGAAGCTACTTGTAAAATATACTCTTACAATCTTAGTTCAGCAAGTATTTTCTCTGACAGTGTTTTTCAAGCTCCTTAAAAGTAAAGTGCTCTCTGTACCATAAAATAAAAGCTATAATTCTTAACTTTAAACATGTCTTAGTCTAGTACACAGACAGAATTATCGTATACATCATAAAACCAAATTACTTCGGAGCTAAGATAACCGAAGTGTTAGTGACTTGACTGAGATGAGCTCTGATAAGGGATGGAATTAGGAACACTCAATTCAAAGGGCTCTTAAAATTTCGCTATCATGTTTAAAACGAGGATAGAGTGGATGAGGCCATTTTAGTTTTACGATAAGTTTATTTAGCCGGATAATTGGACACTTGGAAATGTCTGTAGTTTTCGTGGTTAAACCTCAAGGTGGAAATTAATGAGTCTGGATTTTATGACAAAGGTTCAGGGTTCGAGTAACAGTTTTATCGCGAATGTTTGTGCGGACATAAACAATATACAAGTTCACAAAAAAGCTGTGATAAAATATGTTGATAAAATATGTATAATTCTTGCATTGTATATTGTATTAGTGTTTAGATTTGAAATCATATGGTGTGCTATTATTTCTAGCATAAATTATATCTTTTTACACTTCTTCAAAATTCCTTTTCTTGTGAAATCTGTTTTTTAAGGGGCACTTCCTTTCCCTAACTTCACTTAGATACTTACTCAAACCACTGGTTACACGATTCAACAACATACATACACAAAATTCTTTCTCACAATCCATGCTTCCTTTTTTGGGTAGACCTCAGACAACACATCTTTGAAACAATTTTTATGACACCCTATAAAATATTATCTCCATCATTGGGGCAGGTTGTGGTAGCAAATGTTTGCCAAGGGTAATGACAACGTGTTGAATCATGTTTGAACAAAAATTTGGGTAGGGGGATAAGAAGCTCTCGTCAATAACGAAAAATGTTGTTCTAGGGAGATTGGAGATTTGACTGTGTTGGTTATTATGTGATATGGAGACTATTTGAACTTAAGACGCCACATTGAAATGTATTTTCTTAAAATGTTATAACCTTAACACGTCGACATAAAGTCGCGTATTGCATAGAAATCGCGACCATCGACGCCGCTCAGATATTAAAATCGTTTAAAAAAACGTTGAAAAAATGGTAAATGCTATGTAAATTTTGATCAACCAAAGTTGGAACAATAATGTGATGATTGTATTTAAGATATTTCTAGCCTTATGGATTTCATAACCACGTGGTAATTTAAGAAAAAGTAAAAAATGTCTAGTCAAAATCATTAAATTATGTTTTTGAGCAATCAAAGTATAGATGAAGCTACGAATTTACACATATTAAAATTTCAGATCCGCCGTTTTGTCATATTCTCATAGTATGCGATGAAAGTCAATGCATTTTTTTAATTTGTCGCCTTAACTTACATTTAAACCATGGCATAAAACTGTAGGGAAATTGCACAGAGGTTGCTTTCTTTTTATTGATTAGAAAAGTTAATCAGGAGTTCTAGCTAATACCTATTAGAGAAATTTGTCACCCTACAATTAAGAAAATTTATTCGAAAGTTTCAGGATGATTGGAAAATAAAAGTATCATTGGGTAATGAAGAGGCATCCACTAAGGTGCCCATTGTTGGGTGGTGGATGTCAGAATTTTCAGGGCGCTGAAATGGCTTCTGACAAACCCTAACGACTACTGTATACAGCACCCGGGACCGACTGCTTAACGTGAGCTCCGAAGCACGGAAGTCGTCGTGAGAAATGAATGGTCGGCGGTCACCCATCCAAGTACCGGCCGCGCCGAACGTTGCATAACCTGCGTTATCGTTTGATACACACGGTAACCACGGCCAGTACGACCACGACAAATGTTTTATCGTTAGAATAAATAATCAACCAATGCAGAGCATTAAAAAAACCGACTTCACGTCAAAACTTTGGCCGACTTAAAGTGTCATATACGTAAACATATTTCCGAAATCATACATATTGTTTCAAAAATTTGAAATTTTCAATGAAATACTTAAGGCGCCTAGTGTCGTCAACGGCCTTGGGCATTCAGGCGTGGCGTAATGCTTACCGCTCCGCAACCCGCGCTTCCCCCGTACCAAAACATCGCGAGCGCTTGCCTGACAGGCCCGTGTTCGCGGCGCGTTAGTAACCGTTTGGTGGAGGTATAACAGTACTCGCGAATGGTGCCAGAGTTCGAGGGTTCGATCCCCAGACAATGCTATCATTTGTGTACGTGAACATGTTTGTTTGTATTGGTCTGGTGTACTATAAATAATAATGAATAAATATTTCTAACAATCATACCACATTATCTCGCCCAAATGTATCTTTAAGAACTTATGCTATGGATACTAAATAACCGATAAATGAATTTAAGAAATATAGATATAAGCACACATATTTTTATTTTATGTATAGAAACGCATAACATAACATGTAAATATTTGTCATGGAGCGGGGATCTCGCACCTCTTGCGTCTCAGCCGGCTTTTACGTAGGTATGCAGATATGTATTTACAAAAAAGGACTTATAACTAAGTATGTATATCCCTTGTCTTGTACTATAACAAAAGGTATACGTTCACTTTAGTGCTAGATGACACTGTGAAACATAAAGAATGTCGGGATGCCGGGTGGATGTCTCAGATTGGCATAAATATATTGTAGTTATTTGGTATCTTTGGTGTACTTTTACGTGCCTCTCCTGAAAATCTGTGTACCTACGTCCGTACAGTGATATTTAAAATATTAGGTACAACCGCCATCCTGACGCCAGAACCGCGGATGTACTGTTAAACAGTGTACCAATTTACGCATATTGGTTAAATATATTTTGTACCTCTTCTGTACCTAATTAAACAAGAATGAAACAAAACAAAATACGGTATATAAGAGAAATTAAAAAATGACATTTTTAACCCATTCACTACCGAGGCCACCCATGGGCGGCTAAAAGATTTTTACTCACTTGCCGAGACCGTGTGACAAATATAATAACCTTATATTCGAAACATCATTGTACGACATAGGTTCACAGATTTTCAGGAGAAGTACGTAAAAGTACACATAAGGTACCAGATATTTGGAATACAGGGTGACTGGTGAGTCACTTTTGAATTTCGAGGACGTGATACTTTGGAATATTATTTATTTACTGAGTAAACTTAACCGAAAGTTACAGAATTTATTACGCAACGAATGTTTACACTGGTTCGAACGTATGCAAGGTACTAACAACACAGAATATCAAGGCGTACAGACTGCTTCAGGAAAGGTCGTCAACTTAGTAAAACTTTTTATTTAGCACCTACTTTTATTACATAAATATGATCAGAATCGAAAACACAGTGCTATGACTCAATATCTAAAATTTGTCACCAGTCAATAATTTTTCGACAGCAAACTTACAGTTTTACGTAACTAAATTTACTATGAAAGCGCAGCGCAAAGCGACACAACCTCCCCGTCTGAATGTCAGCAAAGCACTGCCTCCCGTCGCCCGCGCACGAACCCGCTGATTCCAATTCGAAGTGAATTTGATATTAAATACTTTGTGCCAAAACTATTTATTATTCTAAAATAAAAAACGCACAGTTTAAAGATAACTAAATAAGCATTATTTTTCAGTTCGAAAAGTTAAAATATCTCTTTTGGTTTAGAAGAAATAACGCATTTATGATTGAAAACGGCTTCATTTCATAATTTTTTTTCTTACTGTATTTAAAGTTTTGCAATATTTTTAAACGCTCAGATTGAAGAATATGTATCGATGCTCATGATATATTTTTTCTGGTATTTTCTATTACACAGTTTATGAGTTATAGGCCTTCAAAAACTACCATTTGACGACTATAAGCGCCTTAACCGATTTTAATGAAATTTATATGGGACCAACTATAAATATCATAATGTAACAAGAATTTTCAAAATCGATTCATCGATCAATCGAAATATCGTATAACAAAGACACAAAAAAGAATACATATAGAAGAATTGAGAACCTCCTCCTTTTTTGGAAGTCAGTTGACAATGTTTGTCGTTTGTTTAGGAAGCGGGTTTCATTGCTACGATTAGTGTGAGGCAGACTTCATTTGAGCCCAAAACTAGTCGGACACTAATCGGGTGAGTAAAAAATTGCTAATAAATGTTTAATTTAATTCAATTGAAATTAATTTTCATTTTGTACAATTTAATTTGAGGTTTGACTATAGAATTTGATTTAATTTTGTTTCGTATAATTTTGGTTATGTAGAATTGAACTTGAATTGAATTTAATATATTTTTGGTTTGTAAATATATCTTAAATTAATGTTATTATTGTTATGCCTACTAACACACGTCTTTAAGTTTCTATAATCCTTTACTAACTAACTATGGATCACTGATCTGAAAATTAACGTTTATTTTTATTATTAAATTCGAGTTTCAAGAGGTCACCTTAGTAAAATTAAATTCAAGTGGTGATATTTAAAAATTAACATACCTTGTTTCTCCAGTTTGTTTCTCCAAACTGTAAAATTGCTTCACATTAATAAACCAATTGACACTCTTCGCATTAATCTTTCAGTATAGTGGTATGTCGTGTAAAAGAATTAAAAGAGACATTAAATATTCAATTTTAACCTGCCCTGACATTGCCGTTGGCAAAGAATTGATTTTGCAAAATTTATTACGTATTTTTTAAGTGGAAGCCGATAGCCATTGCTGCTGACATAGCCATTGTAACTAACACTTCCTATTTCTATTAATTGCAATGACGCACATGACGCTAAATAAATCAACACTGCAGTTCTGAAAAAAAAAATGAAATTTCCATATGGGACAAATAAATATTACACCTCGGTAACTGTTCTGTGTTGTCAAATAACAAAATAATATATTTCTATTTTGAAGAATGATAATTATCTGTAGAGGAACCACTATGCTACTTATATTAAGTAACAATTTATATCTCTCAACATTTTAAATCATACGACAAATGGAAATAATTGTAACGTTTTAGGCCAAAAAGATCTACAGTAAATAACACTTACACATATAAGGATTTTCTTTTGGTTATTCGAAATTTAATGGTATTTAATATTTTAGACGGCCACTCGATCACTGTTATATCACTCTGAGCTTAGATCGCTACAAGTAGGTACGGTACATAGAATCTTGAAAAGAAACCGCATGCACCCGTATCATGTCCAACGGGTGCAAGCATTGCTGCCAGCAGATTATCAACGTCGTCGCTTAGATTTCTGTAGGGAGATGTTGCGCCGGTGCAAACAAGATCCACAGTTTTTTTATTCAATTTTGTGGAGAGATGAATGGGCCGTTGAAAACGTTTGGGCTTAATTTATGGGCTGGGATACTAAACAGACAAATCATCGGTCCATTTGAACTCCCACCACGAATAATTGGAGCTTATTATTTAATTTTTTTAAGAGAACAGCTTGGTTGTTTGTTAAACGATGAACCAGAAGAAGTTCGCAATAGGATGTGGCTACAGTACGATGGTGCACCCGCTCACTATTCACGGCAACTAAGAAATCACTTAAACGAGTCGTACCCGAACCGATGGATAGGACGCGCTGGTACAATCGCATTGCCATCACGTTTGCCAGATTTAAATCCACTTGATTATTTTCTGTGGGGCTATTTTAAAGAAGCCGTGTATGAAACAGTAAACGACAATGAGAGAGCGTTACGTGAAAAATTGAACCATGTAGCTGAATTGGTGAAAAATAACGGAGTGGCTCTTAGAAGACAGAAAAGAAATTTCTTACGGAGATACTGGCTATGTGTACGAGCAAGAGGTAGACACTTCCAGCATTTAATGTAATAAAATAAAAGTAAAATTAAAAATTTTAAAAACCCCCCGACTCAAAAAAAGACCTTAAAAACTAACAAATAATATTTTAAACCTATTCTAATTATTATCGTCCCATATTGTATAATTGACTGTAAGACTTGTACTTTAAAATATTTTTTTTTCCGAGCGTCGTCGCCGCGTCGGGGGACCGCTAAGTGAGAAAAACTGTTGTCAGTTGCAGATTGCATCCAAAGAATTCCCTCCGAAAAATTCGTAAAATCGACACAACCGTCAACGTCACGTGTCTGCCCGTTCGGATCGCCGCACTTGGTGTCGCCCACCCCCGCGCCGCAAGCCGCACACCGAGCTCGCCGCGCGCGGCATTACGTAGAGCGTAGACTATGCATGAAACTTAAGATCGCTCATACCTTTAGCTGTTGTTGGCTTAATACTTTATATACTTGAGCGGTCCCCGACGCGGCGACGAAGCTCGGAAAATAAAAATATTTTAAAGTACTACAATATGTAAAGTAAAGTAATACAATATGGGACGATAATAATTAGAATAGGTTTAAAATATTATTTGTTAGTTTTTAAGGTCTTTTTTTGAGTCGGGGGGTTTTTAAAATTTTTAATTTTACTTTTATTTTGTACTTTTTAAAGTAGGTTTTAATATTAGGAATGTATTAAAAGTAATTAGTTAGTTGAGTTAGTAACTTAGTTAGGTATTAGATATCATATTAGTTTTAATTTACTAGATTAAGTTTTAACTAGTAGGTAGGTAGTCTTAGGTCAATTTCACTGCAGTAACACGGTACGAAATTTCGAATCGATATGGAAGGTAGTCAGATCCCCTCATCAACAATAAGAGAGCTGATGAGCTTCAAACGGCTGATCAGGTCATTGTAACCTTACCATACACTTTCAATTTCATTGAAGTAATACGGTACCAAATTTCGAATCGATAGGATATATGGAAGGTAGTCAGATCCTCTCATCAACTATTAAAGAGCTGATGATCTTCAAACGGCTGATCAGGTCATGGTTCCCTTACCATATACTTTCAATGTAATTGTAGTAATACGGCACCAAATTTCGAATCAATACGACATATGGAAGCTATTCAGATCCCCTCATCAACTATTAGAGAGCTGATGATCTTCAATTGGCTGATCAGGTCATGGTTACCTTACCATATACTTTTAATATCATTGTTGTAATACGGCACCAAATTTTGAATCGATACGACATATGGAAGTTAGTTAGATCCCCTCATCAACTATTAGAGAGCTGATGACCTTCAAACGGCCGATCAGGTCATGGTTACCTTACCATATACTATCAATATCATTGTTGTAGTAATACGGCACCAAATTTCAAATCGGTACGACATATGGAATTTAGTCAGATCCCCTCATCAACTGTTAGAGAGCTGATGACCTTCAAACAGCTGATCAGGTCATGGTTACCTTACCATATACTTTCAATATAATTGAAGCAATGCGGTACCAAATTTCACATCGATAGTCAGATCCCCTCATCGACTAGAAAAGAGCTGATGATCTTCAAACGGCTGAACAGATTTTCATGAAACATGGCTAAGAACACTCGGGATAAAATTATCTATAACACAAAAAAAAACTAAACGAAAATCGGTTCATCCGTTTGGGAGCTACGATACCACAGACAGATACACAGATACACAGATACACAGACACACAGACACGTTAAACTTATAACACCCCTCTCGTTTTGCGTCGGGGGTTAATAAGGCTTACTAAATGTTAAAAGCTCGATTACTTTACTACTTTTATTTTACCTCGACAATTAAGTCTCTGATCCATACCTGAGTAATGATAAAAATACATTTTAAATATTTTTTGTAATTTTTAATACCTTTTTGAAATCTGCATGAATTGCAGATGTTTTGAAAGTAAAGTTCCGTTAAATTGTCGTACATTTTTTTACACTAGCTTAGTTTAAGAATCAAGTTTGAAATTCTTGAATAAAAAAATCTACACGTTTTCACTGTTATTTTATTTTCTGATAAATAATTGTACATTGTACAAATAAATACATTGAATAAAAATGATCTTTTCTTAATCATCTTATGAAATAAAAAGTTGGGAAAAATGCATGAAAAAAAATTGTGACACATTTTGAATACGTAGTAGGTGAAAATTTACAAAATATTTAAAATCGGTATATCTCAAAAACTACTTAGCCTAGGAAAAAAAAATTTGGTGTTTCGGATTCCCCCCCCCTTGTATCTCTGGTTTTCCATTGGTCCACTATTTACGGGACACCCTGTATACTAATATTATAAAGCTGTAGTTTGTTTGATTGAACGCGCTCATCTCTAGGAACTACGCATCTGATTTGAAAAGTTCTTTTTGTGTTGAATAGCTTATTTATCCAGGAAAGCTATAATCTGTAGAACATCCCGCAATTTCCACGGGAATGGGAACTACGCGGTCAAAATTGCAAGGTACGGGTTGTTTAAAATATACGGGATAAATGTGTTTTATTTAATTTGTAGCATATTTGAAGCTACCAAAATTACAGTTATTTTTGCTTACACGTATACTCTAGGAGCCTAATTTAAGTATAATTCTCTCAATTTTTATTAACAAGACAATGTGAAAATATTTATTTCAATAAATTGCTGTAACAATCTTCATCTATGACTTTATAGTTAGTTTGCTGATTTTTATATCTAAGAATAAAAATAAATAATAAAATAAAAATTTTCAGAAAGCATAAATTACAAATATTGGCTTAAATATACAAGGAAGGATAGAACATTGGTGCCTGAACTAGAATTATCCTGTTTTTCAGGCTGGAGCGTGCTAAAATTACATTTAAAAATCATTCAAATAAAATATAACTTCTATAAAATAAAATATGGATCTTAAACACAAACATAGTAGAATCTATTTAACTATTCTTAAGAAATAAAAATAAAATTGGAAATTGTGACAATTTCAAACTTAAGAGATTTATTTTATTTATTAAATCTAATTACACTTTTATGCAAACATTATCAAAAATTAACTTATAGCAGTCAGAATATAAGCCTTGCAACCATAGAAACCTTGAGCATTTCGGCAACTAAACCGTGTGACACGTGCTTGGTTTCGGGATCTTAGTGGCGATTGCCATTCATATTTAAAAAGTCGATCAAGGGTGTGATATTTGTGTCTATATTTGATTAACAATGTAACAGTTCTAGGTTCTGCGAGTATTTTACTATCATTTTTAAACTACACTGCAACTATTCGTACACTATTGTCGATAACGAAAAACGTACGTAATAACGGAGTTCTATATCACAAGGGGAATTGACAAGCCAACTGGCGGTTTTAATATCTGTAATTGATGCATTCATTGTTTTTACGGACTATCGTAAAATTTATAGATAGTTCGGTCGACATACAATATTCATGGTGGCTGTTCCGCGAGTTTCAATTTGTGAAAAATAAAGTGATTGTGCTTTTGAAAACTTCAATAAAGGCTTTGTGTCGTCTGGACTGAGCTTTTTAGCTAGGTTTGTTCGATTTTTAGCTAGGTTTGTTCGATTTTTAGCTAGAGTGCGTTTCAATGTCACTCCGTAAAGATATTTTTATTTACTAGAACTCTAGATTTTTATGGGCATTTTGGGATTTGTTATGAAGAGACAGATTTTTTAGAACTGATAAGTTTCTTGATCGGCAAAGATCAGAAAGAGAAGATTAATTTAAGGTTTATCTGCAGTCCATCTCACCTGATAAAAACTGATTATGATGATTATAAATAACACTAATAATAATTTTCCTTTTGAATGAACCAGGACCGCAGTAGTGAAAAATAATATTTGAGCTTTAGATTATTCTACATACCTACATACATACATAACTTCACGCCTATATCCCTTAGGGGTAGGCAGAACACCAGAGGCCATCAAACCATCTGATGTCACATTTGACAAATTTTGAGGTATCATAATGATGGAGAGAGACTATTGCAGTGACAGGGAGTCAGCCTATCGCCCGCAAAAAACGCCAATAAAACCTCTGTCCCTTAACTGACTTTTACAGTATGCCCGGGAAGACAAGCAGCTGGCACAATCTATGTTTTTCTTTCGCTCCCAGTCCAGCATGAAAGTAATTATGTATTATTCTACATAATGGCAATAAATATCAAGAAGGAACTCTGAACATTTGGTACAACGTTTTAGTACAATAACTTTAAACTTGTGGAATCCCTGATTTAGATCACACACACACCTCATCGTCCCTTATCAAATGTATTATATAAAGCAAGGCATTAGTCAACACAAAATTATTATTTATTATTATATATTTCATACACGACCAGCTCTTAGCCTAAAGCCAAAACCCAGGTGCAAAACCAGCAATAAGCATTTCCTAATGCATTTGACGCGCAGTCGAACTTACGCGAACTGAGTTATTGGTAAAGTTTAAAACTTCAGTTTGTTGTGGCCGTATTGGTTTCTAATATACGCTGTTTGATTTATTAGTTATCGAAGTTAACCTCCGTTTTGTATGCTACGTGAACTTTGCTTTACATTCAACGATTTGAGTGCTTTACGGTTAAATAACGTTGGTTTCTGGTTTTCTCCACTTGCTTAATACTAAACTTTGAAATAAGTCTGAACGTTTGTAAGCTTAACTTTGATTGAATCGGTCGTTACTTTGCGGTATTCCATGACAAGTACTAAAGATATCTTCCAAATTTTGCGACCCCAAAACTCTAGTGATGCGGGATTTTCGTGCGTTGATGTATTTTTTTTTTTCCAGCCACAGAAGACTACTCCTCAGAACACCCGTAGGCCTATTGACCGTACGAGTGCTCAAAGAGGAGAGGAGGAGAATACTCAGAAGTACGAAGGGGCACTTGCCAGAGGGGTTAGACCCCGGCCAGATGACACCCAACAGTGTGAGACTTTTACTCACTAAACTCCCCCTGTATGGTCTTTTGTCTTTCTACCGACAATCGACCGAAGAACTGAGCGACAGCCAGTTGGGAAAAAGGCTGCGCGTGTAGATATAGGAAGCACTTCGTGCTGAATCGACTACAGTAACCAGCTAGGGGCTGGCAGATAGGAGGTTATCCAGATCTCGAGAGAGCTGGTTAGGAGGATCAGAAAGAACATCCTTAGGTCTGCGGATAGAGCGCTTAAATGACTTGGGATTGAGTTTGTAGGAGACAATGTTTCGCACCAGCCCGTTCGGGTGGTTTTCGCAGCGTTTGTGGTGAGCTAGGGACAGGGCCTTAAGGGTCTGTTGGATGGTGGGAAGTTTGAGATCCCTGTGTAAATCCGCGTTGCGAACGTAGTACGGCGCGTTAGTGGCTCTACGACAGAAGTTGTTTTGAATTATTTGAAGTTTATCGATTAACCGAGGTTTGGCGTGGGCGAATACGGGCGCAGCGTATGTCATGACTGGCCTGATGCAGACCTTATATAACGTGCATTTGTTCCGCAGTGACATTTTACTTAGGCGACCTATCATGCTGTTGAGTCGGCCGAGATAGAATTTGGCTAGTTTGGTTACCCTGTTGATGTGGGGTTCGAAAGAGAGCGTTTTGTCAAGAGTGACAACGAGATATTTGACCGTGTTTTGCCACGGTATAGGGACTCCACGCATGCGGACGTACGGGACGTGGTCGTCGAAGCGTTTGCATTTGCGTATGAAGCAAATCGCCGAGCTTTTGTCGGGATTTACTTCAATGCGCCACTTAGTGAACCAGGCGCTGAGGTTATTGACAGCCGACTGTAACTTAGCTGTTATTGACGAGTATTTCCGGCCGCTGCAGTGAGTGCAGTGTCATCGGCGAAAAGTGCTAATTGAACCCCCTTGGGTGGTTTGGGGATGTCGTTGGTGTATACCGAGTATAGTAACGGGGCGAGGACGGAGCCTTGCGGGACTCCGGCTTTTATCGGACGAGGGGAGGATAGCGTTCCTTCGAACCTAAATCGGAAGGTACGATTCTTTAAAAATGACGCGATTATACGGACTATTCTATCTGGGAGACCTAAAACGTATAATTTGTGAACGAGTCCGACGTGCCAGACCTTGTCGAAGGCTTTGGCGACATCGAAGAAAACGGCGGCTGTTTTGAGTCGCTGAGGGTAGAACCCGGAGAGTACGTGTTCAACGATACGGTGAACTTGCTGAAGGCAGGAGTGCTAGGCGTGGAAGCCGAATTGCTCGGGGATGATGAGGGGATCACCGTCTATAGGAAACAAATGATCTTTCATTCGAGAGAGAATGATACGTTCGAAGTTTTTACCCAGGGCCTTGAGGAGGCTGATGGGTCTGTGGTTCGCAGGGATATGATGGGGCTTGCCGGGCTTGGGGATACCTATAACGATTGCTTCTTTCCAGGCTTTTGGAAAGTGACTAAGATCAAGGCAAGCGTTATAGATGATTGCCAAGATGACTAGGATTTGATTGGGCAGGTGCTTGAGCGCCTGATTGGAGATACCATCCGCCCCCGGAGCCTTTTTAGCTTGAAGACGTTTGATATGAGAACGAATCTCGTCTACGGAGACCTTGACGAGTTCGCTGGTTGGGGGTAGGGAGTCCTTGAGGAGGACGTCTTCCTCAACCGCCTTGAGGTGGACGGGGTCGACTGGCTGGGAACTAGGAGAGCATTGTGAAGCAATGCTGTCGGCGAAAGTTTCGGCCTTTTCGTCGTCCTCGAAGGCTAAGGTGCCATCAGGACGGGCCAGAGGGGGGACGTGAGAGATTGTGTCTACGCGGAGACTGCGTGCTATTTTGTAGTAGGCCGTGTGTGAGGGAGTAATATTCTCCATAAGCTCGTTGGCTTGAAGTTCTCTATATTCCGCGAGGGACTTTTTAACTTTACGTTGGAGTTGGTTTGCCGTTAACCTATACTCGGGAGTTGGGTAGCGCCTGGCTCGACGAAGTGCCACATTTTTCTGTTTAATGAGGAAGAGGATATGAGATGGGAGTTTGGGTTTTGGGACCGGGACTGTTTTGACGTTCTCACTGATGGCATTGGTGATGGCGTCAGTGACAGCGTCAACCGCACTGTCGATTCTATCCGGACTATTGAGGTAGTCCGTCGGAAAGGCCAGTGGAAAGACAGGATCGATTGAAAGGAGGGCAAGGGAATGCTTAAAACCTTTCCAGTTGGTAAAGGTTTTAGTTGAGGGAGCAGGATCGGGTTGACTACCAAGGATAAGTCTAACGGGACGGTGATCGGAGCCTAGGTCGTCGAGCGAGTCTATAGAGTAAGTCTAAAGAGACGTCCTTGACCAAGGCGAAGTCTAAGATGTCTGGGGAAAGGTTGACGTTAGCTGGATAGTAAGTGGGAGAGTTTGGACATAAGATATTTATATCTATTTTCATTGACTCAAGAATTTCATTGAGTTTGACTCCGTTACTGTTGGTTGTGTAGCACGACCAGTCAGTATGTTTGCAGTTGAAGTCTCCAAACATAATGACTGACTGGCCCAACCCCAGTATGGCTTCAAAGTCGCTGAGAATGGGAGGTTTACCGCTGGGAAGGTAGATGGAGGCGACAATGATGG
The DNA here is from genome assembly GCA_944452665.1 of Stenoptilia bipunctidactyla. Lineage (NCBI taxonomy): Eukaryota > Metazoa > Arthropoda > Insecta > Lepidoptera > Pterophoridae > Stenoptilia > Stenoptilia bipunctidactyla. The sequence goes on along the minus strand of OX101740.1, from coordinate 21,986,557 downwards.
TTGGGTGGCCTGTCATGGCCACCTTACATACCGTCGCTTCCAGGTTGATAAGGGGAGGTGTAGGTATTGGGATACAGTGAAGACTTCTCTTGTAATAGATGGCAGTGCCGCCACCTACGGCGGTTGGCCTGTCATCTCTTACCAGAGTGTATTTGGGGATGGAAAAACCTCTGCGATTCTTGGGGCTGAGCCAAGTTTCTTGGAGGAGGAAGAGGTCAAAGTCGTTATTTTGGAGGAAGTGTTTTACTTCTAGGTGGTTGGGACGGAGCGAACGCGCGTTAAATGAGCCGAGGGTTAAGCCCTTTGGTTTGGTCTTTGAGCGACCGTCTGGTGGCTGTGGGAGCACGAGGGATACTATTATTTACCGCCATTGAAAGGTGTTGAACACGTTTGAGGATGGGCGCGTATTTCGCAATGATTGCAGCTGCCCCGAAAGCGTTTCCGGAGGACGCAAGTTCTAAATTGATATTATGGATGATTAAGTAGTCATCGATGCTGCCGATTTTTAGTAGGTTTGCGTTGATGTACCATCTCCCTTCCTATATCAAGCAGTCACATACATACATAACTTCACGTCTGTATCCCTTATGAGGTAGGCAGAACACATAGGTTATAAGACCATCTGATGTCAAGTTTGACTTTGGAAGTACTATAATGTTTGTCTTTACATTGTTTTTTTTTCTCCTTTTGTTATGTGTACAATAAAGTGTTAATAAATAAATAAATAAATGTTGGAGAGACTATTGCAGTGACAGGATGTCAACCTATCCACCCACAAAAACGCCAATAAAACCTCTGTACCTTTACTGAATTTCACAGTAAGCTCGGGCAAAGAAGCAGCTGGTACATTCTAAGTTTTTCTTTCGCTCCCAGTCCAGCATGGAAGCAAGCGATTTAAAATGAAAAATTACGAACATGCTCTCTTAGTTGCCAGAGACGATGCACAAACATGTGCTTTGACTAATTCACATGAGACGAGCACAGCAGAATATCCCTTTCATCTCTACATGAGAGTAAGTATATTAGATATATTGGTTTTGAGATTACCAGAAAAACTTCCAGATTAAAGGGCGGACAATCGTATTGGCTTCTTGAATTTTTTGAAGTATTGGGATATGGGTAAAAGATTGAAAATTTAAATAAAATTCAAAAGAAAAAGGTATTTTTAAATAGATCTTCTTAAGCAGGTATTCTTTTAACTACTATAAAAAGTTAGTTTGCTGATTCCGCGACTTGTACTTGCACTAGTGATGCAGGATTTTATACCTACGCATGAAAATAATAAAATTTATAGTAGTTGTCATGGATTTCTGCAAAGTAACGCCTGATTCAATCAATTATATCAGGTATTCTTTTAGGTTTATGTAACCTAATTGCCCATATCAAGCAAACTTACACAACAAAATTTACCTTCTTTTAAATACTCCACTTATACGAATTTTATTGTAACTGTTTATTAGAAAATTCTGTCAAGCTACTATCGATGCTGACTGTATCTACTATAGTTTTTAGAGAATTACTCAATTGTTTGTTATCTAAGAAGTTCTTTGATTGATTGTATTTGATAACAATCATTTGAATAATGAGATATTGATTATCTATACAGGTGTGCCTAAATTAATAATCTCACGAAGCTTCTACATGATTAGTTAAAGTATAATGAAAGTATTCAGAAGTGCGATAAGGCGATAATTCATTTTGTCAGTTAAGTTTCGATCATTCTTCTATTAATGAAACTAAAGACACAACTTCAAGAATTTCGATTTGCACCATCTTTGAATGAGATACGGTACTGCATACAATCAGTTAGGTAGGACTTCTTTTACAAATTTACGAAATTTTACTCAGATCTGTTATGATGTAACTAGTTAAATACAATTAAGTTATTGAGCGTTCTGTAAAGCGACTATTGAGATAAGTTCCACTTGGTATTGCGATCCTTTATCTCTACTGATTGTTGCCTCTACGCGGCAGTATTTAGCCAAGTTTTACGAAAAAAGATCTAGCGTTGCAGTGTCCCGTGCCGCGCCGGGCGCCGATATAGTGATATTGCACGCATCATTTCGGCCTACATTTAACCCTCTCACAATTCAAAACCTATTTAACCTACATACATGAACATTTATTGATGATAATATGAAAAAAAAATTAATAATACCTATAGCTGAAAAAGTTGTCGATATTTTAATATGGGCATTAACCTTATCACTTGAACATTTATGTCGTAATCAAAACCTAAAACACAGCAAATGAGAAAGCGAATGATTTCACTCATATCCATACTTGGGGTCCGACGTTAGGTAGCCGTGCGATTGTATTTAAATACTCAAAAGGTTGTTCCTATATTAAGATACACGATTTGCAACGGAATGGTTTTTTGACCTTAAGTTAGAAACTTTGAATCATTCAGGCCAAGTTATATGAACTTCTCTTGGACTTATGTAATACCTGTTGTGACAAAAGTGTCCTATATTCAACTCATAACCCCCCGTTCACACACGGTACGTTTTACCGGATACGTTTTTTTTTCATCGATGGCGTATGGATGGAGTTATATGTGCGACTTCACATGTGGCACAGTATACGTATTTTCGATATAACAAAGGTATCCAGTAAAACGTATCATGTGTGAACGGGCTGTAAGGATGTCATTGCTGCATAAATAGCATAATGTTTTTTTATGTCAAATGTCAAAATTTTCAGGTTGTCAAAATTGCTCCTGAAACATTGTAATGACTACCTAAGCAAGGAAGTTATTGTCATAAATTAATGGTGGGCGGTCACCCATCTTTGCTCCTTGCTATATTGAATGACTAGCTGTTGCGCGCGGTTTTACCCGCGCAATTTCGATTCCCGCGGGATTTTCGGGATAAAAAGTAGCCTATACGGATTCGGAAGAATCCCTCTAAGTAATGGTAAAATAAATTTTGAAATCGGTCCAGTAGTTTTTGAGCCTATTCAATACAAACATACAAAAATACAAAGGTTTCCTCTTTATAATATTAGTATAGAATACGATCTGAGAGCTACTACTTCTCCACGACTTCATACAGTCACGTGTACCTAATAATATTTATACATTTCGAAACTTATTCAGTTGTTATAAGGTTCAAATTACAATGAAAATGTGTACATATTATTGCACATGACTGTATGAACATATGTTGAAAGAGCTCTGTCTTGACTTTGACTTTTGGATATCTGCTATGGTAACTACGCAGACTACGTTATGGCTAAGAGATTTGGAGTGCATCTAGATGTTTACGAGTATTTTATGGAGAAATATATTGAACTAGCTTTTGCCCGCGACTTCGACTTTAATACAACCAGTCACTCATTCAAGTACCTTTATGCCAAGTATCCTATTATCCGTGCACTCGAAAAAGATTTTTCATAAAAACTAAAAAGTCCAACCCCTTCCCGTGGGAATTTCGGGAATTCCTTCCATAATACAAACAGAAACTTATTGAAGAACCTTTATACCAAGTATCACATCCATGCACTCAAGGAATAAGATTTTTTCATACAAAATAAAACATCATATAATTCCCGTTCCCGTGGGAATTTCGGGAATTCCTTCCATAAGACAGTCACTTTTTGAAGAACCTTTATGCCGAGTATCATATCCGTGCACTCAAGGAATAAAAATTTTCATAAAAACTAAAAAGTCTAACCTCTTATTAAATAAAATATTTCTTCCTTAGTGCTCATCCACAACCTCTAAGGATTGTATGGTCCAAATTTCAGCTCCCTACGGCCAGTAGTTTTGGCTGTGCGTTGCTTGTCAGTCACTCAGTCAGTAACGGAAGAGTTTTATTTATTAAGATTAACTTAGAGAAACTCCTGTTAAAACAAAACAGTTCCAAGGAAAGCGGCTTTCTTTGCAGGACTTGTTGTGTAATAAAGCACCTTTTTCCAAACTAAGTCAATTAATGAATGTCAACAAAGCGTTTTAATTAATCAGCTATTCCAACTAATAATTACATTCAACGGCACTCGCTTCCTAATTAATCTTTGATGTCGATAAATTTCGCGCCAAATTACGATGGTCGCCATTTTGTATCGTGCAGTGTAGAGTAACTACAACTAATTGATATCGTAAATCGACTGTGGGTTTTGTTTGTTGTTTTGAAATAAACGTTAATACGATTATTGTTTAATAGTTGAATATGACTTATAATATGAATATGATAAGTCAGTATCGGCGTAAGTGTCCCCCTGTAATATGCTGAAAATCCATAAATATAATTGATCTATTGAGATAACAGTTTTTGAATATTAAATTTTAGAAAATGTTATTTACAAGATTAAAGATTTCAAATTTGGAAATCGTTACTCTAATATTGGAAATATGGTAATAGATGTAAAGCAGGGTCACCGACTCTAATAAAAACTTGGTGAATAAATAAAAAAAAACATATTTTGAAGATTATGAATTCTAGGTGGCCACTCGGTACGCCTGGCTGACCTGCGAATCCATGAGATAGGCTGGCTGCACTTTATTTGGTCGGGTATATAATTATTATGAAGATGACCACTTTAGCGATGAGGTAAACCTATCTGCCTCAGACGCCAGTGGTTGCGGGTTCGGTTCGGGGCGTTAAGTATATATGTATTTACGAGCTTTATCCCGCAACTTCGTATGCGCTTAACTACCCTTCTCGTGGAAATTTCAGAAACTATACAACCAGACACCCACTGAAAGAACCTTTATACCAAGTATCACACCCATGCACTCAAGGAGTAAGTTTTTTTCATACAAACTAAAAATCATATATTTCCCGTGCCCGTGGGAATTTTGGGAATTTTTTTCGTAGCACAACCAGTCGCTCTTTGAAGAACCTTCATGCCAAGTATCACATCCGTACACTCGATTTTTCATACAAACTAAAAAGTCCAACCCCTTCCCGTGGGAATTTCGGGAATTCCTTCCATAATACAAACAGACACTTATTGAGGAACCTTTATATCAAGTATCACATCCGTGCACTCAAGGGATGGGATTTTTTCATACAAACTAAAACATCATATATTTCCCGTTCCCGTGGGAATTTCGGAAATTCCTTTCATAACACAACCAGACACACATTGAAAAACCTTTACACCAAGTTTCACATCAGTGCACTCAAGGAATAAGATTCTTCATGCAAACTAAACAGTCCTATATTTCCTGTTCCCGTGGGAATTTCGGGAATTCCTTCCTTAGTGCACCCCTACATCCCCTAAAGAATGTATGTTTCAAATTTCAGCTCTCTACGCCTAGTAGTTACGGCTGTACGTTGTCTGTCAGTCACTCAGTCACTCAGTACCTCAGTACCTCAGTCACTCAGTACCTCAGTCACTCAGTCAGTAACGGAACAGTTTTATATATATTGATATTCTAGCCTCCCCCCTAGTTCGCTACATGGTATCTCATAACACAAGCTTTGCTTACTTTGAGGCCATGTAGTCTGGGGATTATACAACAGAAGCATATCAGTTAAAGTTAGGGCTAGATGGCGCTGTATGCTATAATATGTCAAACATTTCATTTGACGTATACACTTTTTTAATCAAATCGCCGTTGCACCTAGTCATAGTATGATCTGTCGTTAAGCCTATTCCAATCTGGAATGATGCAACTCTGCGCACACGGGTAATCTGCAGTTGACAGGTTTGCGTCATAAATTATCTATTTCGTACGAAAACAATACACCACGCAGGGTTGTGAAATGCTTTTTAATATTAACGTTAAGCAATATAAATTAAAAAGTAGGAGGTATAAATAATGCTACTGATACTAAACATAAATATAGGTACCCAAAGATTTGGTATTTAAAGTATAAATATTGGAGTAACGAATATGCTCTAGTTTCAATAAGAATCGCTTATCTTGGAGGCAACTGCTTTTTTATTAATATTTTTTATTTTATTGACATCTACGAATCGCTTCGATGTATCTATAATCAAAATCTAAAAGTTTTATTCATAATAGGTTTACAAAAAAAAAAACACTTAATGAAAGTCAAACGGTAGATGAGGGCTGCGCGACTTGAAGAGTCTTGTTGGGGGAGGCCTCTGTAAGCAGTGTGTGTCTCTCGCCTCACGAAGATGATGATAGATGTTAAGACGCCTTAGATAATCGTACACATGTTAAATTTATAACACCGCTCGTATATAGCGATATACGTATTTTATCATCTTAAGGCTTAATATTATCTTAAGTTTTCGCGATTCATACTATTAAATAAAAAACTTTTTAACCGGATTTATCGCGTTATCGCGGATTTATCGCTTTGCAGACCCCATCTAGTGAGTCCTTCGTGATCACGGGGTCTCCAAGGAAACGAAACGTTGAGTTAAAATTTAAAATATATTTATACGCGATAAATCCGGTTGAAAAGTGCTTTATTTAATCTAAAGGCTTTGTAAGAAGAAATGAGGTTTAATTGAGACTAAAAGTTGACTATTTAGTTAAAATAGAATAAATCCATATATCTACCAACTGTCAAACAGATTCCTACTTAGTCAGATCCGTAAATAAAAATGTCAGGTTAAAATGCACGATAAAAATCTTATTTTATTTAAAATTTTTATGAATTGTAAAAACGTAAGGCAATACTAAACATTTTAAAGTAATAAAATCTAAGTTCCAACTTTTGGCAGCCCTAATGAACATTATTGCAGTACGTTGTCAGTTTATCTTACTTTGGATTATCTAGAGAGGACAACAGTTTCACAGCACTCGCCCACACCTGTGAACTATGAGTACAACTGAATGGTCGAAGGCCACACAAGTCGCCAATCCTTTATAGCCCTAGCTAGTATAAACTTTATTAAAGTCTGGATATTTGTAACTCTGTGTTGTCCTCGTGGTGAAGTCGTCGATTAAAAAAGTTCGTTTTCAAAACTAACCCGGCTAGAATTCGAACTTGGAACGCTTAGGCACACTTTTTGTGAAGGGTGATCGCTGGTTAGGTGATACGCCCTGAGGTGGTCTTCGTAAGAATTCGTTGCTTTTTACAAAACGTTTATCCAAGGAAAGTCTATTTCTAAGTCGAAATATGACATAATTCTTTCATATCTTAAGTTCTGCAAAAGAAAGAAGCTAACTATTTTTATTATTTGAGCTTGTGTCAACAAACCTATAATCTAATGGAATTAAAATTTTAATAAATAAATAAAGAGTCAACAGTGGCATCCAGCCCTTCACTAAAAACAACTAGCAATGTTCATGTAAGTATTATACAAAAAGATGTATGCAAGGATTTTTTCATACACTTTTGTGGTTACATACATACATAACGCTCGAACTAAATACAGAAAGAATCCTACTGAAATTAACTCCGAGAGATATCGTACACTTCGCAATCGCTGCAATACTATGTGTAGGGATGCACAACGACGCCATATCCACAACTCAGTTTCAAACGGGAATCCCGCTAAAGTGTGGAACTTCCTTAAAACATTAGGTATTGGCAAAAACAAAAATAATTTTCCATCTGATAGTTTCGACATTCATAAGATGAATCTTCATTTCTCTACATCAAGCTTAGTAGAAGCTTCCGTTAAAGCAAAGACGATTAAACAACTTTCTTCGTTGCCTTTACCTATGTATGAATCATTCATTTTTAGTCCATTCACTGAATGTGGTGTTAAGAAAGCTATTGAATCCATTGCCTCAAATGCTATCGGGACGGATTACATAAGTCGGAAAATGATCTTGATTCTCCTAGATTTCCTTCTCCCTATAATCACTCACATTCTGAATAATTCAATAAGTTCCAAAAAGTTTCCAACTTTATGGAAAGACGCCGAGGTCATTCCGTTGCCTAAAACAAAAACCCCTGCTTCTTTCAAAGATATCCGACCCATCTCTGTTCTCCCATTCTTGTCAAAAATTCTCGAGCGTCTTGTCCATCAACAACTTAGCGAATTTCTTCACAAGAATAATATACTCAACCCTTTCCAATCAGGATTCCGACCTGGGCATAGTACCGTCACTGCGTTAGTCAACATAACTGACACTATTAGAATGGGCATGGAAAATAAGCAGCTTACCATCCTGACCTTACTTGATTTTAGCAACGCCTTCAATACCGTAGATTTTGATATCCCTCCTTCTACAACTGCTCAGCTCTCTTAACATATCTCCATCAGTGATTGACTGGTTTCAAAGTTACTTGTACGGTCGCCGGCAGCGCATAGTCTTAGATGGTTCAACCTCGACCTGGACTGATATCAAAGCTGGCGTCCCACAAGGTGGCGTGTTGTCACCTCTCTTGTTTTCGATTTTTATCAATACTATATCTCGTAATTTAACTTCTTCTTACCATGTGTATGCAGACGACTTGCAAATATACTCTCAATCTAGACTGGAAGACTTAGCACAGACTATTAATGTAGTTAACAGTGATTTGGCCCATATACTTGACTGGAGCAAAAGTCACGGCCTACTTGTTAACCCAGCTAAAACACAAGCTATTGTTATTGGTAGCCCAAATATGATAAACAGAATTAACTGGTCTACTATTCCTAATATAATTTTTGACGGTGCCAATATACAAATCAAGGAGTCAGTTAAAAACCTTGGTGTTATTTTCGATCGCACTCTAAGCTGGAAGCCCCAAATTGACGAAGTGAGCAGGAAGATGTTTGCCGCAACTAACTCCTTAAAACGTGTGCGCAATCTTTTGCCTGTGCCTACCAAAATTTCCATTGCCCAATCTCTTTTTCTCCCACTACTTGATAGTGCGGATGCCTGCTATCTGGATATCACAATAGAACAACTTAATAAACTTGAGCGCATTCAAAATCTCTGCATACGATTCATATTTGGATTGCGGAAATATGACCATGTCTCCGAATTTCGCACTAAGCTCAAGTGGCTACCTATTCGCTTTCGCCGGAATATTCACGTTCTATGTCTACTGTACCGAATTCTGTTCAATCCCATAGTACCTAACTATTTTCAAAACTATTTTAGGTATCGTCATGATCAACATAATCGTCATTTACGATCATCTGAAAATTTAATGCTAAGCACACCACCACATTCTACCGATCTTTATGGTGATGCGTTTAAAATCCGCGCGGTTTCCTTATGGAATGAGTTGCCTCTTAGTATTAAGTCAGCTAAAACCATCAATACTTTCAAAAAACTTTTAAAATCTTATTACTTATCCTTAACTGAAGAAGACAATGTGTAGTTTATGTATGTATATTTGTATTTGTATGTAATATAAGTTTATTACTATTATGATGTAAATTATATTTAGATGTATGTTCATTGCTATTTATGTTGTAAATTATGTTTGTAAATTTTGTTATTCATAGTTTTGTTTTTCTAAGAACTTACCTTTGTTAAAGCTCCATCTACAAATAACATTTTCTTGTACTGGGGTTGCCTGGTAGAAATCGCTTCCTGGCGATAAGGCCGCCCTTTATACATTGTTTTCTTTTTATTTGATCTTTGTTCTGTATTTTTTATTATGTATAATAAAGGGTAAATAAATAAATACATAACTTCACGCCTGTATCCCATATGGGGTAGGCAGAACACCAGAGGTAATGAAACCATCTGATGTCACGTTTGAGAAATTTGGAGGCATTATAATAGTGGAGAGAGACTATTGCAGTGACAGGGGGTCAGCCTATCGCCCACAAAAAAGCCTCCCATAACACCTCGGTCCCTTAACTGACTTTTACAGTATGCCCGGGAAGAGAAGCAGCTGGCACATTCTATGTTTTTCTTTTCCCAGTCCAGCTTCTATGCTGGACTGGGAGCGAACTTTTGTGGTTGTGTGCAAGAAACAGCTTTACAAGTTGTCTGTTGTGCCTTTCTTGGTTGCTTTTGTGATATTTTATATTATTATTGTGTGCTATACAGTTGGTACATAAACCAAAATAAATCCCACCATCGACTATATTTGAGGCCCAGTACTCTATAATTATATTTTAACGACCACAGGCAAATTGCTCCACATCTATATCTACCAAATAACCTCGGTTTCTTCACTATAATCTAAATAGATTTATTTGATTAGTGTAACGCATTACATCATTACCGAATCTCGGTTAAACATACTAACGATGTATTATTACCAGGTTTATAGTCTTGGAACATGATATAGTTACGTTTACGCAATTTGTTTCATTTTTTTGTATTTCTGTGGAAATCTGTTTTCAACCAACTTCCAAAAGGAGGAGGTTCTCAATTCAAATTCAAACATTTATTCAACATACAAACAAACAAACAAGACAACACATAAAAATCAACAAAACCTCCACCAAATCCGCTGCGTCTAAACGCAAGGCTTCGCCCGTCAGTGCGTCCCACTCGGATGACACTGTTACGGATGATACTCCATTCACCCCAGTCCGAGGTAAAAAGTCCTCTAATAGGAAAAAGAAGAATACCGCTCCTCTGCTCCTCCCACGCCCTCTCCAGCGGCGGTTTCCGAGGCGGTAGCGGCCCCTAAGGCGGCAATGCGCCCCAAGGTTGCCCCGCGTTCTAAGCCCGCGGGTCCTCCCCCGAGCTCTAAGCCCCCTCCCCCTGTCTTCCTTCGGGATAAACATCTTTGGGGACAGGTGTCGACCCTCTGTTCGGGGGGTCTGACTGCCCCCAAGATCAATTACAAGAAGGCAACCAACACCGGTGCCTTCATTAAGATCGAGCCATGTACTCTGATCGACTTCAGGAATCTGACTTCCCTACTAACTCAAAGGCAATTCGCCTATCACACTTACGCTCTCCCGGAAGAGCGTAAAGCCCGCGTTATCCTTAGGGGCGTGCCGTTCGAGCTATCGAACGATCTTATCGCCGAGGATCTTAAATCTCAAGGTTTCCCCGTTGAGTCCGTGCACAAGTTGCACAGCAAACGAGGCAAACAGTTTCCCCTTGCGCTTGTTATTCTCACGAATAACACAGCTGGGAACTCCCTAATCCGCAATGGGGCCCGCACTGTATGCGGCCTCTCGCAAATTCGAGTGGAAAAACCTCACAACAGAGGTCACCCCGGTCAATGTCACCGCTGCCAACTCTATGGTCATGCGGCACATAACTGCTTCGCCAAACCTAGGTGCGTTAAGTGCCTAGAGGATCATTCCACCAAGGAGTGCTCCCGCATCCTTGAGTCCCCGACAGATCCGTCTTGCGTCCTGTGCGGCCAGTCCGGCCACACGGCGAACTATCGCGGGTGCCCTAAGGTGCCGCGCTCGGTCCGTTCCAAAGCGGCGGCCGATCCCCTTAATTGGAGACACCGCCCCCAGCCCCCTAAGGGCTCCTCGAAACCCGTTTCGAACGTCACTCCTACCGCTTGGGCTGTCGCGGCCGCCCGCCCAACCCGCGGTACAGAACGCGAAGGTCAGTTTTGATCGCTTGGCGTTCTGGGTCACCGTCGCTCCTATCGACGAGATTCTTGAGCTCGGCATTGCACTCAACGCCGGCCAGGACTCTCTCGCCGATGCTCTCCCCATCCTATCCAAGCACGCCTCCCTCGTGAGGAAGCTTCAACAAGCCAACCGGTTCTAGGTTGTTCTTAACAATTAATTCACACAACATGTGTTTATAAGTCTTACGACGTCGTTTTCAATTTTTTATTGTTACAGATTCGGTCCTGCGATAAGCTTTCGTGACGGGTTGTCTCTTGGGACGCCCGGTACGCAGCCTCTGACTCCAATTGGCTGTCGTTCAGATGATGAGATTAACCCAACTCGGGACAACTCAGCAAAGGGGGTGTTTAGCGGGTAACGCTGGGTTCGGTGAGTCCCGCACTGTTAGGGATTGGCTGGCGGGGTAGTCCCCCAAAGGTCCCCTCTTCGTGCATCAAGCATTCACCTCCTCTCCTTCTGTGGCTCCCTTAGGGGCGTCAAGTCGGTAGTAAAGCTTTCTGTGGCGGAAAAAAAAAAAAAAATCATAATGCTGCAGCAGAATCCGCAGCGCTGGTTTTCAGATGTACCCTCGTGATGCGTGTGCCCGCGTACGCAGCATGTCACTCACAGCTTAAATATTAAATTCATGGGTATGATTTTTTTGTGTCTTTGTTACACGAATTTACATGACAATTATGAATCGATTTTGAATATTCTTGTTGCACACCATAGTGGATACTTCAGAGATGGTCTCGTACAAAAAAAATGTCCCAACCTCGGCTAGGAACCTGTAGGTACAGCATCTCAAAAAATCGAGAGAATATTACTCTTTCAACGAAAAATACTTAGAATGCGATATACCAATTACTTCTGTGGTTTAAAATTAAAAACAAACACATATTACTTACGTTATTTTCCATATTATTATCCGTCATGTTTTTTTATGTTGCAATAATACTGTATATTTTTTTTATTTAAACAAAATACAAAGAAATTCTGTAGTAATTTGTGTGTTAAAAACTGTTCAGAAAAGCTGGTTTTCTGAAGCTACCAGTCGGATTTTTAAATACTTGATTGCTTAAATCTTGAGGAATATCTCTATAGAGGTGATATTTGGCAGATTTCATATAAAAAATGGTTGCCAGGCAGCTAAACTCAGTGATTCTAACCCCAAATGGAGGACTCAAGACGCGACCAGAGGCGATAGGGCTGTAATTCAAAAGAAAACGGGTTTTACAACAAGCTCCGTCCAACCAAAGTCAAGCGAAATTGCGTTGCAAACACCCTAGCCATCTTCATTGCTGTAAACTAGCAAAGTCTGTTTTAAGCAGCGTAGCCAGAATTTTCGCAGCTATCTTCAGGTTTCATATCACTACAATACAATAGCACTTCAATTCAATATCGATACCTAATCTGTGTGCTTAGCGTGTTGGAGAACAAACATTCGACACGACATCACATCACATTGGCCGCACCCTGGTTATCAATCACACAGGACAATTGGCCTTCAAATAGACGCTCGTATTCTTAACAGTAGGTACATGGTTGTTGTTAGGGTCTATTAAACTTATGATTTATCAATTTATGTGATGGGCTCTTTTTATATTATAAGGATAGGACGTTTGTCTTCCATGCCACCTGATAAAAAGTGCGCATGAAGATTATGGTGGGACACGTCTATCCACGAGATACCAATTCACTCCAGACTTAAAAGTATCAGGGCTGTAGTGGTCAGGGAAAACAGACGCAGGCAGATTGTTCCACACCTTGGCAATCCGTACCAAAAAGGAACTATCGAAGCGTTTTGTTCGACTTTTTGGTAAATCTACTATACATATAGGAATGGAAGTTCTGTCTGCTTCTGGTGTTAGTTTTGCATTAGATTGCCAATTTCTTAAAATATTCCAAGGTATTTTTCCAAGACCAAAAGTTACACGTATGACAGTGCGAAATGGTGCGAAGACATAATTATTATTAAATATACTTGCTGTACATACATACACACATAACTTCGCGCCTGTATCCCTTATGGGGTACGCAGAACACCAGAGGTTAGAAGACCATCTGATGTCACGTTTGACTTTGGAGGTATTATAATGATGGATAGTGTTATTAGACTATTGCAGTGATAGGGGTTCCGCCCTTAAACTGTCCTTTAACTGACTTTTGCAGTATGCTTTCGCTCCCAATCCAGCATGGAAGTAGCTGTATCCCGCGGTTTTACCCACGCAATTTGAACCCAGTGGGAATATCGGGATAAAAGTCCCTTGTGTGCTATTCCAGAATGTACACTATCACCATGCCAAATTTTGTCCAAATCCATGGAGCCGTTGTGCCACGATTGAGGAGCAAATATCCATATATTCATACATACATTCAAAATTTCACATTTAAAATTATAGTAAGATTAGTAAGATGATTGCTTATTGCAACAGACAACTGCCTATATAACACAAATTGTGACTCAGGACTTTAAGAATAATAGTATAAGGGCTAACAATACCTGCAACACTTGCCATAAGATGAATTTAAGGTTCAAAGAATGCAGTTTATATTCAGAGCCCAAAAAAACATAGAACTCGCCTAACTTTTTGTACTTTAATAAATTAACTCTTAAGCAAAAGGCTAAACAACTCAAAGTTTATCAACAACGTACATTTACACATAGCAAGTAATTAATCAACTCGAACTCAAAGCTCTGGTGCTCAATTCTAATGTCCAGTGACATTAAGCAATTTCAAGAGATGTCGAGTATCTTATATCTACTGTGAAAGTGTGAGTATTAGTCGGTTTAATCAGGAACAGTCAAATGAGAGTTTTGTTCAATATCTAGCTAAAGTAAAAGTCTAGCTACCTATAAAAAGATGGTGCCAGTTTTAAGGTTTTGGTAATACTTAGCACCTATTTAAGAGCCTAAAAATAGTCGTAGGCCTAGATTGGCAAATATGGCTTTTATCTCCTCCCCCACAATAAACTCAAACATAGGCTGCACTTTCCAGTCCATGACGATCACGATACTCCGCCAGATTCTTTGACAGTTCTAAAGGGAGAATTGAAGGCGAATAAATCCTAAACCATCAAGACAATTTATTTAGAATACGAGCCTGAGATTTCTTGGGTGGCTCGCACAAAAAATATGTTAGGACCAGCAGTATCTATAAACCAAGTTATTTGACCAATGCATATAGCTAGGGCTGAGAAATGACATTAGGATGTGGTCGCTTGATCAACGGTACTTTGTTGATATCTCGTGATTCGTGCAGGATCTTATTAAACTAGAAATTATTAGAAATAGAGCTTCAAAGATAAAACATAATAAGTGCCTTTAAAAAAATAATGTGCCTAACTTCTTACCTACAAATGCACATAAATAATATAACAGGAATCTCCCATTTATATTATTGTAATCCGAACTAATATTCGCTTCTATGAAATATAACATTATGAACTTCTCCCTTCAAGATACTATTGAATGTTGTATGACCTTTTTAAACACATGGAATAAGGAGCTAAAAGAAATCAGACTAAAACAACAAGGATTACATGCATTAAAACATAGTACCTACATAAAGATAATTATTATCTTATTATGTATTTCTCTCTTAACCGCTCATAATCTTATAATACTTACATATATAATCTTATAATACTTTAAATTACAGAAAATAAAATTTTAGACAACCCAGTTTTAGAGCGCATTAAAATATTTATTAAATCGTATCATATATGAGAATACAACCCTGAAAGAAGGATCTGAAGCTCACGGTGACAAATAATATTAAACCATTTCAATTATAACTCTGAACTTTGATATTTACCTTGGGAGAGGGAAGTAGATATCATTTATATGACGAAGTGATTACTAGTTTGATAAAGTTTGATGTACCTTGACTGCGGTTTGGAGATATCTCGGAAATTGGGATATCTATTCCGTTTCCGCCATTAAGGACCACGAGATGAGATTAAGTTGTATTGATAAATTGTTTCTTTATTTTTTATGTGACTGCCATATTGAAAATGGCTAGAATTACTTTACGTTATAATATAATTTAAGTAAAATGTTATTTCGATATGCTATGTAGTTATAAGTAAAATGGCGTTTCATTTAATGTTTGTATTTTTGTACTTACGTAATTTCTCTATAAATCTAATAATACCTAATTTATTTTAGTTGATTAATAATTTAAATGTATTTAGTTAATTATTTCAATTCTTATTATTGCTTGCTAATGTTTAATGTCTATTGTTAAATAATTGTGTGTATTATTGTGATCTATGGTTGCTTTTTCTTTTATGTTATGTAGTTGTCTATTGATGTGTATGTGCTTCATATATGTTAGGTGTTGAATTATTTTGTACTATTAGATTTTAATTATCTGAATAAATGAATATAATTATTATTATTTAAATAATATGCTTAGAATAAACCGCCTCTGGATAAGCATATTGACTAAACCGAGAATTTAATTAATAATAATGATTCCGGAAAAGTGAAAATGATTTCGACATCTTCGTCAATTTTCATCATTTGAGATGGAGCTCGAACGCGGGTTTCGTAATCGATAAAAAAAAAACTATAACTCAAGTCACTGTCAGCTCATCATCATTATCACAACTCTTTGTAATGAGCCCACTGCAGGGCATGAGTCTCTCGCCTGGGTGACGAGGAGGTATAAGCCATTATTCACCGAGCTGGCCCAGTGCTGTGTAGTCGATGCCAGAATTTTCAGGGCTCCGAAATGGCTTCGGACAAACCCTAACGACTACTGTACATAATTAAACAGTACCCAGGACCGACTGCTTAACGTGCCTTCAGAAGCACGGATGTCGTCGTGAGGAATGAATCGTGATCGTCGTGAGTCACCCATCCAAGTATCGACCGCGCCGAACGTTGCTTAATCTGTGATATCGTATGATACACACAGTAACTACAGCGCCACGACAACTTCAGCTCGCTTTTTGGTAATTCAGAACACTAGCCTCGTAAGCCGAGAAACATTCATAACTTAGTAAATGTCAAACTAACGCCTAACACCTCAGTCACTCATAAAAATACCGAAATATTAAGTTAAAACATACGCGATAAGGTTTTAAAAATGCTTTCTTTCTCTATCATGTAACATTCAGAATGTACTAGCTCTCCATGAAATTATTTGTTTCTAAAAACTAGATATTTATGTAAATTAGCAGACATTACAAAAGCGTTTACTGAGGTCATTAAAACACAGTTTGTTGTTATTTAATGCAAAACACGCTTCGTTGGAAATGGAAAAATGAAACTGTAGAATCGTTAGTGGACACTAATTGTGATAAAATTTTGGGTTTGGAAATTATACAATTCAATAGTCCGATTTACAGCATTATGTTTTTTATTTCTTCTCAATGGTGAAAAAAGTGTGGTTCGCGTAAAGTCATCTACAAAAAGCTCTAAAAAAGACGATTGTTGAATTGATTATTGAAGGCTTGCGATCTGACATTCGTTTTGGTTACTAAGTTAATTTGTATGGTTAACGCTGAAGGTATTGACGTATGGATTGATGTTTGTTTGTTACCTCTTCATGCTCAAACAATCTACTTCACGAATTGAGCTGAAATTATAGGGCACTAGTATTCGCAGCAGTAACACAATATCGCGAATATATTTATAAAAAGTCTCAAGATTTTGGTCGAGTGATCATAAAAAAGACAGTTTTTGAATCACGCTTCCTCTACTACGAACCACGCAAAAACAACTTTTTGTCACCAGGAACTGTTTTTACAATATTCCTTCTTATTTGATTAAATTGTCTATGTTCCTATTGTGTATCCATTTTGTTTAATCAACTATCTGTGAAAAGAGGCATTGTGCACCGTCACGCCATCTAGTTGGAAGCCGACCGTGAAGGTACTGCATTGTTTGTGAACTGTTACATAAACATTTTTCATTATGTGTCAAAATGTTTGGCTGTATTTGCAATGAAAGGAGATTTGATTTTAATGCGGTGCTTTGAAATTGTATATTTTATGTTTCTATTGGTTTAATATAAAGGGCAGAGTAGAGTGGGTTGCATTTTTTTATTTAATGTATGCCTTTGTTAGAAAATCATATTGATGAGATAAGAAATAAATCTATTATTTTCTAATTCTATGTTGGATAAAGCTACAGTTGAAAAAAATATTATCACAAAACTGAATGAATTACCATAAACTGAAGACACTGACTGCTTATTTTGAGGTCTCAAAGCTACGTCGATCGTAGAAACACTTTACAGAACCGAATAGGCCAAAACGTTAACATCAAATTTATTCATATCAAATCATTTATTTTCAAAAACTTTAGAACGGAGAATTTAATATACCTATTGCTTTTAATAGGATAATGATCGTTTTCGAATTGGGTAATTTCCTATCAGTATTATTTTTCAGTATTATTTTTTCAGCCTTTCAAACTCGGTTGTTAGTTTATAGTAGATTGCTTCTTTCTCTAGATAAAGAACATTGAATGGACAGGAGTATGAATAATTGTAATTACAGTAAGCATTTACCATCATCTCTGGCAATGTCGAAAACACCTTGGATTTGCAAAAGTGTGGAACGTACTTCCTGCAACACTGATACTATAAAGTTTCGTGTGGTACATGGATCAACAATGAACATGTACCATCTCAGACCTCATATTCACTTTAAACCAGTTGGCATGCAACACAAAAGTTCCATTCCTGTTATGGAAAAAAACCTTAATTTTTAATCTCAAACCACAAAGAGAATAAATATAAAATCTCCAAAGGAAGATTTCCGTAAAATTCCTCGATTCCGTTATAAAGATTTACGGGAGACAATACAGCGAGCATATTTGAGGTGGCATGCCAACGGCGCTGAAGTATTTTCTTATTCAAATTACTCGCTGCAGCCTCAAATATGTGACAAATGCATATTATTGAATTTGAAGTCTGTCTGAAAACATGGAAAATATAAATTAAAGGGTACTTTCACATGGGTTGAAGTAGGTAAGTAGAAGTTAAGCGTATACATGCTCACTACTATCAAGATAAATGGTTTAAATGATAAATAAATATTCCAAACTTTGAAGCAATGACATATGTCCAGTTGTATATCCAGTTAAATAATACAGCAGAGGTTTTGTCTGCGTTTTTGCGGGCGATAGGCTGACCCCCTGTCACTGCAATAGTCTCTCTCGACCATTATAATGCCTCTAAATTTGTCAAACGTGACATCAGATGTCTTTATAACCTCTGGAGCTCTGCCTACCCCATAAGGCATAGAGGCGTGAAGTTATGTATGTATGTATATTTAACCCTCCAATATGAAAGGATTAAGTCGCTAACCCCTTTTTATTTGACAGGAGGAAAACGTGCAATCACGTCCCCGACCGCCCAAGGTAGAGCGGCGGGGTATGTGGGAATGATCCGGCAGAAGGCCGGACCCACCCACTAAAAACCTCCAGGTGTACCTCATCCACCATAAGTGGAGCTCACGGTACCGCCATTGGCATTACCCGTGACAAGTCGCTAACCCTGGTAATGTCAAAATATTAGGGTTACCTACTTTGAAGTAAAGACATATGTCCAGTTGTATACATAGGTTTGATTCTGTTCTGAACAATGTTGAATTGATTTATTTATTTATTTATAATTGATTTATATTTTTGATGATGTTTTTTTTAAGATACTAAGCTAGCGTTTGACCTGAATCTCACCTGTTGGTAATTGAAGAGGAGTTCGAAGATGACAGTGCACGGGTTGAGGAAAGAATTGGTTATTCCTAAAATTTTACCAGAATACATGGTCGCCGGAACGGTAATATTTGGCAGCATATTCTATAGGAAGCCTGGCGGATACTGAAGGGGTCCTACCACTCGGATAAGTCACCTTTTACGACACGCTTCTCCAGGAGCGGTTAGGCTATTCGAATTTTGAAGCAGACTCAACGCTGGTTGGGTAAAGATAGTTTTTGCATTTAAAATGCTTAATTACTCTTAAATAAATGAAAAAACCTCTAGTTTGCCGGACTACTGCTCTTCCACTGAGTTCTCGGGGCCTGGCGGTACGCCTCGAAATTACTTAGCACATTTTTGTTTTTACGTTGTATTGCTAACGTAGCTCCATCTAATGGTGGAGCTAAGACCTCCCGAGACCAATTTCTTTACAGAAATTGTGAATCCCAGTTAAAGTGAAGCATTGCAATATTTAATAATGTTTTAAAGTTTTTGCATTTAAAATGCTTATATACTCTTAAATAAATGAAAAAATGTGTTAAATAAAAATCAGCCGTCGGCTGACAGCCGACCAGGACTCGAACCTGGGACCTCTCGTTTGCTGGACGAGTGCTCTCCCACTGAGCTATCGGGGCCTGGCGGTACGCGAGTCCTGGTCGGGTGATTTTTATTTACCACATCTTTTCATTTATTTATGGGCTAACTGACGTTTTGAGAGAGAGACGGAAATGAAACGTTTCAAAATTCGCCCCTTAATTTTTCTATATAGCAAATCATTAAGATATCATCATTGCTAAAAATAAAAGTCAAGACGAAAGATTTTCTTGCTTTATGTAGGTACAAAGTTGAGCCTGTAGAGCTTTACAATATTGATGTTTATTGTAATAACAAAACAAAACTTGGAATTTCGCACAAATCAAACAGAACTAACATCGAGTTTCTGTAAATTCAGTCACGCCCGAACCATGTCTCTCTAATTGAACTAGCTCAGGAATCGTTGTGGGAATTTCAACTTTAATTATGTAACAGAATAGTTTTATTTGCAAGGGAAATAACGATGGTAGTCTATGAGTAATCTTTAGGAGAACAAATGTTTGGTAACTTAAGCTTTATGCGTGCATTACTGAGTTATTACATTAACTAAGGTACGAGTAACTTGGTATAGTACAGTATAGTATAAAGTATACCTGTCTAAATGTTTGATGTAATATGCAGTTCCGCAAGTTTCTAGTAGATGACGCTGATTGTTTATTAAAGCCCGCATGCAAAGTTATGAAATCATTGGCGGGTTTCAATATAATGAAAACTGTTCGTTTTGCCTACGAACAATAGAAATCACTACCAAAATGCCTTTCTATATTCAATATCTTGACATCTCAACCACTGCTTACGAACTGTTTGACTGTGATGGGTTGCTAGGTTACATTTGACCACTTACAAAATAAGTCATTTTATCTAGCCAACGATGACTTAACAGGTTACTAATTTAAACCAATGAGGTAAAGATGGCATGGCGGTCTGCTGCGGCCAATACCGAGTTAAGTTATCATTTACATGTGACCAATTACAGGATAAGTAATTTTATCTAGCCAACGATGACTTAACAGGTTACTAATTTAAACCAATGAGGTAAAGATGGCATGGCGGTCTGCTGCGGCCAATACCGAGTTAAGTTATCATTTACATGTGACCAATTACAGGATAAGTAATTTTATCTAGCCAACGACGTAACAATTTATTATTTTAAATAAATATCCTATCAAATATCTGTCAACATATCAATAATCCAGTTTTCTCTTTCTAACTTATCTATAACAGTTTTTGAAAAAAGGTCGAGTATTATTGAATGAGATAATTTATCTTTTAAATACTTACTTTGACGTCATAAAAATGTGATTTAACCAATGGCAACATAAGTCAAAGGATTGGCGTTTCGTTTTACGTACGGAATTAAACGCAATTATTAACAAAAGCTCTAAAAATAAACTATAATGTATTTATCGAATACCAAAACATATCAAGAATAAATTGATTAAGTTTATACATTTATTTAATTCAAATATCATACAAATAATTTGCGAATGCTTGATATTTTATAAATCACGTATCGCCTAGTTTCTTTGAAGAACGTCATGTAAAGAGGGTCTGTGCGAATTTTTAGAACTTACAGCTCGTAGCCAGTAGATATTGTGAAACGCTATTTTGACCAGTTTTGTACCTGTATCGTTTACTCATACCAGTCAGTTGAATATTGAAACCCGCCAAAGGAATGAATATGTAAATTTTGATATTGGTGTTGTGAAGTAATTCAATAAATACTTAGTTAGGATTTCTCTCTCCCCTACTACGTAGTGAAAATTGTACAATACCTAAAGTCAACTATTCTACCTATAGCAAACTTTACACAGACTTTTTAGCCCCAAAATAAGAAAAGCTATGAAATTTGTTTTATATTTTCACAATAATATTAAGTGTTTTTTTTGTAGTGAGTGAAAAAGCAATAAGCATCCTAATAAAAAACGATTTTAAGCTAAATAAGCTCGTTTTTAACCTCACAAAAATATATTTGAGCTTACTTAAAAAACTTTATCGTACATTGATCCATACTTAACTCCACACTTGTTAATGAAACTTGTATTGAAAACTTTATTTAAAAACTCCATAGCATGAAAGCTCTAATTATTTCCAGCGACGACGTATTCGAACATTAATCAAATTAATTTCTGAATTCATTTATAGTTTCCTGGCGACACTTCTTGCCATTGTATTTTAAGCCTTATCCTTAATTGCCAAAAGAGTTGCTTTCGGTTTATGAAACAACGATGAAAGATGAAAATGATTTAAAAGGAAAATGGCAATTTTTCTTCGAAAACAAAAGCGTTGCGACGCTGTAGTTGAAATGGCCATTTTGACTGGAAAATTCATATTTTATTAATTGTTGTATTCGTTGAACAATTAAATATTATATAAGAAAAAATATAACTGCTTTAATTTCACTGATATTTTCCGCCATTTAAGCGAATAAAGGAATTGAAATCCTTTTAAGTTTTCATTTGTTTCTCGAAGAAAATAAGTTCACAATTTGTTTTTTACTCAAGAATAAGCCCGTGTTTGACCTCAACCTCACCTGATGGTAAGTGAAGATGAGGTCGAAGATGACAGCACACATTTTTTTTTTGACTGGAGGAAAACGTGCATTCACGTCCCCGACCGCCCAAGGGGGAGCGGCGGGGTATGTGGGGATGATCCGGCAGAAGGCCGGACCCACCCACTAAAAACCTCCAGGTGTACCTCATCCGCCATAAGTGGAGCTCACAGTACCGCAATTGGCATTACCCTCAGCCGGGTTGCGCTCAGCCTCAGCCGAGCGACAGACGGGCCTAGGAAACAATATACTAGCTAAGATGAATACAACCTACTTCTGCTGAATGGTCTCCATCACACAAACTTATTATAAAATACTTACTTGTTGTGTAAGTTATTACTAGCTGTTTCCGCAATTTCGTATCCCGTAGGAATATCGGGATAAAAAGTAGCCTATGTGCTATTTCAAACTTTTCACTATCACTGTGCCAAATTTCATCGAAATCCGTCAAGCCGTTCTGCCGTGATTGAGGAACATGTAAATCCATACATCTAAAGTTTCACATTTATAATATTAGTAAGAGTTACAGCTCGTTCACACATGATCCGTTTTACTGGATACCTTTTTTGTATCGTAAATACGTATACTGAATACTGTGCCATATGTGAAGTCGATCATACAACTCCATGCGCCATCGATGAAAAAAAAAACGTATCCAGTAAAATGTACCATTTGTGAACGAGGGGTAAGATAAAACTGACAATACTTCTGATTCGTAAAGCATGGCCGTTAGCTACGTGTTGTTAAAATTAGCTTCCTGCTTATTTTCGGTATATTAAACAAGGCTGTCGCGAAGCGCCAATTCCCTGAAGGGGGTCCGTCGCTCGCAGTTCAATAGGGTGCTGAAGTGGAAGAAAACTATTAACTAACACTTAAAAAACTTTAATTTTAATTTACAAAACGAGAAAGGCACTTAAAGTCACTATAGCACTGTAGGGAAAATGTTAAATTTTAGACGTTTGGAGCTAGCGGCCCTCGGCCGCAGTTGACGCCGTAGGAGACCGCGGCTCACAGCCGCGGTAGTGGTGGAGGCAGCCACCAACAACCGCTAAGTTAGCGGCAGGGAGGCCGCTCACAGCGGTAGGAACCACCGCGAGGGTTGTAGCGCACGGCCGCAGCCGTGAAGAGCCAGGTAGAGCCAGGACGTCGTCGCCGGGGAGGGCCGGCGGCTTTTCCCGGATCGGTCAGCCGTCCTCCAGCGTTCTCTCGATCTTTTTTTTTTCTCTTCAGAATCCTCACATCTCTCCTCAGCGGACCTTTTTTTCTCCTTCTCTCTGACGTTGTCAAAATCCTTGACAGGTCATTTCTTTTTTTTATGACACATCGGCCAGTATTGAGTAAATTGAGTATTGCAGTAAGGAGTTCCAATATATTATATATTCTATTATATTATTATATATATTTCTATATTTACAAACTAAATATATAACTTAAGGAAAAATATAAAACGAATCTGCTAAAAAGTAATTACAGTAAGTAAGTATAACATTATAAGGCTTTGAGAAATAGGCAGAAATAGAGTAGGTATAAGGCAACGAGATTGAAAAAAAGATCTATGCTAGTCAGATGAATAAAAGCATCTCATAAATGGAATCAAAGGAATATAAAATCGGATATTGTCTTGTGTTTCACGATTGTTGATGCATAATAATTAACAAATCATAAACTGACTGCTTACACATTTTTAAGTCCTTGCCCTTGCCAAAATTTTAAAATTAAACATCATCTAGGTCCCTCCATAATTTTTGTTTTCATAGATTTTCGAATTTTTTCAACTTAATGAAACAAGAATCATAAAGACCTACGCATAGTTGACTAAATAATCAAGTAACAAACTTGAAAAGAAATATAGAGTCGAATAGAAAAACTCCTCCTTTTCAAGTAAGCTTAAAATTTAATATCTTTTAAGTTATACCTTATACTTGTTACTTGGGCTACTTTTTATCCCAAAATTCCCGTGGGATTCGAAATTGCGCGGGTTCATCATCATCATCATCACAACTCTTTGTAATAAGCCCACTGCAGGGCTATGAGTCTCTCCCCTGGGTGACGACGAGGTATAGGCCATAATCCACCAAGCTGAACCAGTGCTGGGTGGTGGATGTCAGAATTTTCAGGGCGCCAAAGTGGCTTCTAACAAACCCTAACGACTACTGTATACAAGTATACAGCACCCGGGACCGACTGCTTAACGTGCCCTCCGAAGCACGGAAGTCGTCTTGAGAAATGAATGGTCGGCGGTCACCCATCCAAGTACCGACCGCGCCAAACGTTGCTTAACCTGTGATATACACACAATAACCACGGCGCCACGACGACGGGTTAAAGCGCGATAAACAGTTATCAACAAAGTTCATTCAGATTCAAAGAACAGCGCAATAATATTCTTTCATTTAGTGAGTCAGGATAGTAAATCCAGGTCAAAACAATTAACAAAAAAAAGTAAACGAAAAAATAACCAAATTCAATCAAACTCAAGGATGACACATTTTTTTTTACAAAAAAATATGTTTGTTCACTGAACTGTGACAAAAGGTTACCCGAGAAACAACCCTGAACCGCCATTGTGAATCAATCAGAAGTGGTTACAAGCAGTACTGTGACGGTCGCCATTGTAGTAAATAAATTAAATTCTGTTGATACAAAATGAAAACAGAAACTGGAAAATATTTGCTGATTTTCGTCTGCGTGACAACCCTGGTTGGTGGAGTTTTTATTACCAAAGGTACTTATTTATTTATCTAAATTTAGTTGATAATAATTAAACATAAATTTAGATTTAAAATAAAGGTGTAAAATTTTAAATATTGATGATTTTTATGACTGTTCTTTTTATTTTGTCTCACTACTCATTCATTAAAATAATTTTGATTTAACTGTCAAAGATTTCCTAAATTAATTATAAATTCTTTATGATTAACACTGTTGTTTTGATTATATTTAGCTAAATATATTGATTTTCTTAAACAAAGTATACTCGGCATTCAAACCGAGTTATTCGGCCGAGTACGAGTATCAAGAAACCCGCCGAGTACGCCGAGTACCGAGTATCAACCGAGTACTTGGCCCATCTCTAGTATAATGTACAGTCTGGAATAGCGCATAGGCTTCGATAGGCGGGATTCAAAATTACTAGTGTATAAAAAACAAAATAAAAATTTTGAAAAACCCACGACGTGACGGTTAAAAAGTAATTGAAAAAGAATAAAATAATTTAAAATCCCCGACTGAAATGATTTATGTGACGAGAGATAATTAACGTGAAAAGCTTTTTTAAAAGTTCACTTGATCTCACACAGAGTCGGTCATATTATGAACAACATACTATTCGTTTTCATAGCACTTCCCTACGCTTACCTATTCGGTTCTCAAAGATATAGATGTCGCAATAACATAGGTATTCAACTCCCTATGAACTTTATAAGAATAGCAAGAAAATCCGTCTGGGGCTGCCATTGAATGAATTCATTTTGTAGTTTTATATTGAAATTTAAAATATTGATGGCAGCCCTCGACGGATTTTCTTGCTCTTCTTATAAAGTTCATAGGGAGTTGAATACCTATGTTATTGCGACATCTACATCTTCGAGAACCGAATAGGTAAGCGTAGGAAGTGCTATGAAAACGAATAGTATGTTGTTCATAATATGACCGACTCTGTGTGAGATCAAGTGAACTTTTAAAAAAGCTTTTCACGTTAATTATCTCTCGTCACATAAATCATTTCAGTCGGGGATTTTAAATTATTTTATTCTTTTTCAATTACTTTTTAACCGTCACGTCGTGGGTTTTTCAAAATTTTTATTTTGTTTTTTATTTCAAACTTTTTAAAGAGCATAATATAGGTACCATACATTGCATTACACAACACCTCGTTCCTCATCAGCCCTCTAATATCCCCACCACCCCGCTGGAAAACCCATGTAGTTTATTTAAATACATGGTGAAGTATTAAAATAAGTATTTACAACTCAACTTTGCTGAGGCTTTGTTGTAACGTAACTCGATATCATATTACGTAGAATGGTTTGTGCAAACCAATGTTACCATTCTTCAAAACCATTGGTCCGATTTTAATGCGGTTATCTGTGGCTTTGGATTGTAACACCTATCTAAGAACATGCACCAATCAAACCCAAAGCGATCACTGAAAGCCAAATTTAAATCGGACCAATGGTTTTGCAGAACTAATGGTTGTTATTACAAACAAATGTTTACTGCAGTGCCCCCTGATGAGTTGTTACTGTTAAACCTATTTAAGAGCATTATACCAATCAAATCCAAAGCGATTATTGAAAACGGCATTCAAATCGGACCAATTTGGTTTGCAAACAAATATTTACTGCAGTGCCCCCTGGTGAGTTGTTACCGTAACACCTATCTCAGAACATGCGCTAATCAAATCCAAAGCGATCACTGAAAACAGCATTTAAATCGGACCAATGGTTTTGCAGATAAACGGTAACATTGGCTTTTACAAACAAATGTTTACTGCAGCGCCCCCTGGGGAGTTGTTACCGCTACACCTATCTAAGAACATGCACCAATCAAATCCAAAGCGATTACTGAAAACCGCATTAAAATCGGACCAGTGGTTCTGGAGATAAATGGTAACATTGGTTTGCACAAACACCCTCTCACCCCAAACGCATATACCGTCTCCGTTCCGTCGTGGGTAAAAACCGCGCAAAACAGCTAGTATTTCTAAACTACAGAAATATTTCCTACTTAGTTAAAGATTCACGATTTAATTCTGCACGAAACTCAACAATAAAGTTGAATCAATAAATAAATTACATTCACAAATCTTAAATTTTATTATTTTAATTAGTCCTGAAGATTAAACTTGTTAAATCGTATATTATCTCCATATTCGTTGGGTATCTTCTTAATGACTTGCATCAAGCTTTGGTCGCGACATCTCATCGCTGGGATGCAGCGCCCATGAGGAAACTCACGGACGTAGCCTTTTCTAAAATGTAAAAAGAAAGAAAGGTTTTATTGCATGTGTTTTTTTTTGAGGGCGACAGGCTGATTCCATACATCTACACAGATAACGCAAATGCATGTACATTGCGTGTCCGAACCCCGACCAAGCGTCAAGGTTGGTCGCTGCTAGCTTCAGTTCGCGCGTATGTATGTCTGTTAGAACATCGATATCACAAAATCAATATCATTCTTAATAATCGATTTCATCGGAAGCTTCGGTATCTATGAATCGGCTTGTATATGCCATCACAAAATATCAGCTGTGACGTCACAGTAGGTGTTAAAAATTTGGTACGTTTGGTTTCAATACAAGCCGTGATACTTGCGTTATCTATGTAGATGTATGTCTGTGGCTGACCTATGTCACTGCAATAGTCTCTCTCCACCATTAAAATGCCTATCATCATCACAACTCTTTGTAATGAGCCCACTGCAGGGCATGAGTCTCTCCCCTGGGTGAAGAGGAGGTATAGGCCATAATCCACCAAGCTGGCCCAGTGCTGGGTGGTGCCCTATAAGGGATACTCCAAAAGGGATTACTTCACGCCTGTATCGCATAAGGGATACACGCGTGAAGTTATGTATGTTTGTATGAAATCACCAAACCAGGACTTGAAGCTGGGTCTTTCGCTTGCAC
This sequence comes from Stenoptilia bipunctidactyla, assembly GCA_944452665.1. NCBI lineage: Eukaryota > Metazoa > Arthropoda > Insecta > Lepidoptera > Pterophoridae > Stenoptilia > Stenoptilia bipunctidactyla. Next base: position 21,958,720 of record OX101740.1, on the reverse strand, counting down.
GGCGAGTACTGACAGATGCCATCGAAATTACTTAGTTACATAACGTTATATTGCTAACGTACCGCCATCTAGTGGTATTGCTTATCAGCTAAGTCAATTGCGAGTCCTGGGCTCCGATTCTGTAAGTACCACATGTTAACAAAATGCACTTTTTATTCACATTATGTTAATATGTGACATTTTGTATTCTCCCGATACAATACCACTAGGAGAACCACCGATGCACGTCATCATACATACATGATATTAAAAGTTACTGAATCGGGCCCCAGGTCGGATGATTTTCTAGTCTTTCAGATCTTTAAGGATCATTGAGTAGTATTAAACGCAAAACTTAGAAAAATGGTGATAGAGTTTGTTTAAAAAATAGTAAAAAACGAATTTGCTTCCAACAAAAGTCACCAAGTCATTTTAGTAGTCGGAATCAAACAGTCATTGCCCTCACTTTCATGTGTTGACTTTGCACGTTTTTATCCACGTCACCTACTTTTTCCGTTCTCGTGGGAATTTCGGGGATCCTTTCCTTAGTGCACCCCTACAACCCCAAAGGAATGTATGTTCCAAACTGCTCTCTAGGCCCAGTCTTTATATATACGCTATACGTTGTCTGTTAGGGCACGTTTAAGCACAGGCGGCGCGTCGCGCGAGATTTCGCTCGTTTTCGTTACATCGCGGCTGTACCTATTCAGACTAAACGGCGAATAGCGGATAGTTCCATAGTAAAGCCACTGCCTTATCACGTAAATATTAGCGATCAGCTATAATGACGCTATATGTAAGCGATAGCTGTTCAATCGTTCGTTGATCGCAGAATGCATTTATTGCTACGATACTAGCGCCAAAAACAATTTGGTAGCTAAAAAAGAAACTAATAAAATGTGAAACAGATGTTTGCTTTTAAAATTTCGCAGAAAAGTACACACGAAAAGTATGAAAGTCAAAGGGATTATATGCACTTTTAGTACATCGATTGTACGATAGAGGCAGCACAGTCGTCGGATTGCTATGGCTTTGTTTTTGCTGTAACGTAATACGAATTAGTTCTTTTTTAGCAAATCTTGCGCAATTCATGCCATCGCTTTGCTCTTGCAAGTTACGTGATAGATAAGGCAGCCGGCTCTGTAGTACAAAACGCGCGAAGCCCCGCGCGACACACTGCCTCTCCTTAAACGTGCCCTTCACCCGGTCATTAACGGGACAGTTGTTTTTTATATTTATATGTCACACAGTTTACCTGCAAAAACAGCCTTGCATGCAATGTGGCAGTCGCTTTGGCAACACCTTGATGCGTCGGAGTTTGTTTTTCGCATCCCAGCACATGTGCTCGTCAGTGAAGGAACAGGACTTGTGTACCTCGTCATGTCCACATTCTTGTTCTGAATGTTGAAATTATCTTATTGAGCGAGTCTTTTTTTTAAGCAAGTGTCGAAATTCAGAAAACTGTCCTTGTAGGATCAACTTAGGGAGTTACTACACCAGTTGATTGACGGTCGACCGACTTCGATCGGATTTTTTGGCCCAGTAAAAGGCCGTATACAGAAAGAAAGCTGGAAACTTATAAGCGAAAATATATGAACCTGCGCCGATAAGCAATGATGCATATTAAATGTTGATGTAGTTTTACATGAGAGATGTAATTTTACATTACATAATTGTGTATTTTTTCTATAATTTATGGAAATTCACGTATATTTCGGCAATTTTATACCTTTTTAAAGTATATTTACACAAAATTTATGTATTGCTTCTGTAATAATCCCAGCTCATGTGTAAAAAGATAAAATGTTCTGTCATTATACACGTTTTAGTTATAATTACATAAAAATAATTAAAAATCTGTAAAATTACCGAAAATTATTGTCTTTTTCACTATTTACTGAAATTTACAGCTGTTTTCGGTACATTCTACAGGTTTATGTACTTTTTTTGCATGTAAAATCACATATTTTCTAACAGTGTAAGCGCTTATAAGTTTCCAGCTTTCTTACTGTATACGGCCAAAGTCACGACATGCTTATCTAGTTGGCCTACAAGCATGTCGTATAAGGCGACTAATCCGAGTGACTTCTGCTTGGTGGTAAGATCCTGTCAGGCTCAGACTGGCTAGCTACCACCCTTCGTAGAAAATCTGCCACTGAATATAACCGCTCCGGCGGTGATGTGTTCCGGCAATCTATACTAATATATAAAGCTGAAGAGTTTGTTTTTTTGTTTGTTTTAACGCGCTAATCTCAGAAACTACTAGTAGGATTTGAAAAATTCTTTTTGCATTTGATAGCCCAACTCTTGAGGAAGGTTATAGGCTATATTTTATCCTAAAACTCCCACGGAATCAAAAGTTACGCGGGTAAAACCGCGCGCGGTGTCTAGTATTTTATGAAGAGCCAGTTCGTTTCTAGGCCCGAGTGCTTTCTTCTTCGACCTCATCTTCACTTACCATCAGGTGAGGTTGAGGTCTACCGCGGGCTTAGTCTTTAATAAAAAAAGAGATACCTTTAAAGAGCAATTTTACATTTCTACCAATAACTGGCGTTCTTTCATACAGGGTGTACCTGAAACGACACGTTTCCGTGATACTGGAGGTAGATGGACCTAAGGCCTATCAGATAACATAAAAATAGGTTTTGTAAAAGTTCTCTGGTTTTCGAGATATTACCACTTTTGTAATTTTTTAAGAAATTTCTACTTTTGGGTTGGTTTTTAAGTGGTATATCTTTATTAGTCACTTGAGATAATCTAGTATGTAATCATTTTGATAGTTACTAGAACCCTATGCTGATAAAAAGAGTGAAATATTCTTATTTTATTCCATTTCGAAATACTAGACTAAAGTTTAACTGTATAATTTTATTTTAATTTTATTTTAATTTTCTTTATTATAATTTTTCTTTATTAAATTAATATATATAATTATTAGAACAATATACAGGTTATTATACAATAACAGTTAATTATTAATTATAATTATATATATATTTAAAACCGAAGTGTTTTATAAAATTATATCTGTGTTTATGTTGTTTATTAGAAAAGCTATTATGGGAACATTGTATGAAAAAGCTTGTGTTATCAAAAAATATTCAGATGTTTACATGGGATTGATGCCATCAAATCTCCAAGCTAAGTTGGTACATGATATTATTACGAATGTGCATTCATTGTTTGTTTTTTGATCCTCCTTGAAAGTTGGTGAAAAAATTAGACAACGAATTTACTAAACTAAATTTTACAACTAAAATAATTCGTATTTTATTTAATATACTCACTTATCATGACATTATAAACTTCTTTCACAAAAACAGCTGCGATTACTATCAATACAATATGTTTCATTACGTCATCTCTTCACAGTATTTGATGCAGAAAAACCAAGAAACCGATCGTTAATGATCTAAAACATTTTTTCCTACGATTGTTTGTGATTGACACGGTCATAGAACCATGGCCTTCTAGATCAAGATCATTTAGGTTCTTAATTGAATTGGAATTTAATGAAATGTCGTAACAGGAAGTTTAAAGGAAGTTTAATTAATTATAAAAGTGAGGTTATGTTTCAGGAACTGACAAATATCAGGGTTGATAAATGTAGAGAATTTTCTTTTTCAAGCAAAAAGGAGTAGTATTCATTTGTTATTTATTCACATCGGAATATTATTATATCCGTACATTGATAAGCAGTTTTCATCCCTTTGTTTTAATTTAAATGCTCGCTGCTTTAATGCTAGAGTCAAATTATTTTCAAAAACTTAATTTCTAGTTTATTTATTTATTTATGCGAAAATACCTTTAGGTAATAATAACTATAATACACTATTTCGTGTCGCAGAAATACTCAATTTTATCTAAATCTCGTTTCAAGAGCGTCACTCAGGGATTGTTATGTATAGGTACTCGTTAGGTATAGGTATCTATTATTTATTTGGAAAATCTTATGCCTGCAAAGAAGAAGATAATTTTAAATGTCTAAATAAATTTAAAAATTGCCAAACTTCCCATAAACAAATAAATGTCCCATTAAAATGACAAAATATACAGAGTGACTGGTGGGTCACTTTCGAAATTTGAGGACGTGATAGTTTGAGATCATACATGAAGAGAAAAAAATATATGAGTTATTTACTGAGTAAACTTAACCGAAAATTTATTACGCAACGCATGGTTACACTGGTACGGACGTACACATGGCGCTATCAACACAGAATAGGTAGGTAGGTAAAGACGGCTTCACGGACGGTCGTCGACCTAGTAATTTTTTTTATTTAACTACAGAGAATTCTGCTGAAAACATCGAGTACAGAGTGCTCTCCTTCTAAAATTTGTCACCAGTCCCCTGTAATAAGTACTTAAAAATACTCTGAATTAATTTATATAATTTTTTTCACATTCCGTTCTGCCTCCCCAGATGAATGTCCTCCAAACGAGGAGTACCTGCTCTGCGGGTCCGCCTGTCCCTTTAACTGCTCGAGCCCTGAAGGGCCGGTGTCCTGCACTGACGATTGCGCGGAGGGCTGCTTCTGCAAGAGTGGCTACTTGAGGAATGAAAACGGAACCTGCGTTAATGCTGATGAGTGTGGCAGTAAGTTTTTAGTTTATATTTTCTGTTAATTTTTTTATTGTCAGCTAACTGTAGTACCCAGCTCCGCCTAGGTGTAGTTGGCTTTAAGTTTTTGTATTTAAAATCGAAATTATCTTTATACTGTTACCGTGAAAATACAGCTTATAGGTTAACTAGCCACCGCGCGCGGTTTTACACGCGTATGTTTTAATCCCGTGGGAATTTCGGGATAAAATATAGCCTATAACCTTCCTCAAGAGTTGGGCTATCAAATGCAAAAAGAATTTTTCAAATCCCACTTGTAGTTTATGAGATTAGCGCGTTCAAACAAACAAACTCTTCGGCTATATGTATTAGTATAGATTATCACGATGTTTGATTAATACAAACTTTCATAACCTATTCCCCTGGAAATTAATGTGCTAGAAAAAAATTCAAGCTCTGGGCAGAATGCAGCACTTTAGAATCCCAAAATTTCATCCCCCATGTTAACGCTTTTGGGGGTTGATGTTAAAAACATTACAAGTTCGATAACGTCGCTGTGGTAGTGGTACTGGGCTGGATGATCGCCGATCATCATTATAATTATATACTTATTCATTTATTTATTTTATGTATATATGTGTGTGTGTGGTATGTATGTAAGTAAATAGGTTTACTGTATGTATTGTTTTTAAATTTCTGGTTGTAATATGAGTTGTTTTTTTTTTTATTTCGTTTCTTTGTGATGACTATTAATGTGACGTGTTCTTTATTATATATTTTTTTTACTTTTAAGGTTTAAACTGTAAACTAAAGAGATGCTTGTCGCTCTCAATAGCAATATGTTGAGGTTACACCTACCTCCACAAATGTACCTACTTACTGTTTTTAATTGATACGTGTTTAAATTGTAAACTACGTTTGTGATAATAAATATTTTTTCTTTCTTCATATATTAAGACTTTTGTTCTGCAACTGCCTTAAGACACTGTACACTTGTATACAGTAGGGAAGAACGAGTATGGTTGTCACACGGGTTGGTTGTCACAACTGTCATGAAACAAGCGCCGGAGAAGCGCAGGAGCGACACCTCCCTCTCCGCTTCGCCTTGAGTATCTGAGGTGAAGCGCTCTTCGGCTTCTTCGGAGCATGTTATTTAAACATTCATTCGTTCAGTTTTATTATAAGATACTTGTGACAACCATTCCGTGAGACATTCATACCCATTCTCCCCTAGTCGTGAGTAGCAAATCTAAGTACTTAAAAATATAATGACCTTTGCTACTGGTCCTTCTATAAGGTACCAGAAGCCCTACCGCTTCTATGAGATTTTCATAACAGGAGATTAAACCACATTGGAGGCTGGTCATTTTTAGACAACTGGCTGAAAATACTCATGTAAAATTAGAATCGTGAAAAGTATTACCTACATTATATTGTATTCGGAATAAAAAAATAGTGAGATATTCATTGTTCACCGGCCTAGCCAGCCATGCCCTATCCGAGCCCCCAAGCCAGTTAGAGTAGGTACTAAAAATTCATAAATGAGTCACCTGTAAGTAAACTAGAGTTAATTATTTCTAGCATTCGTCGTGGCGCCATGGTTACTGTGTGTATCAAACGATCTCACAGGTTAAGCAACGTTCGGCGCTGTCGGTACTTGGATGGGTGACCGCCGACCATTAATTTCTCACGACGACTTCCGTGCTTCGGAGGGCACGTTAAGCAGTCGGTCCCGGGTGCTGTATAATTGTATACAGTAGTCTTTAGGGTTTGTCAGAAGCCATCTTGGCGCCCTGAAAATGCTGGCTTCCACCACCCAGCACTGGGCCAGCTTGGTGGATTATAGCCTATACCTCCTCTTCACCCAGGGGAGAGACTCATGCTCTGCAGTGGGCTCATTAAAAAGAGTTGTGATGATGATGATTACAATTAACTGGGGGACGTAACTAGGCCAGTGGAAAACGATTACCTTACTATCTTAGCACGAATGCACTACAGTTATTGATGCTCATCTGGTTCTCATATACCAAAAGCTTCACACTTAATCGATAGATGGCGCTGTACACAATCTCAAAAGTTTTCTTTTTTTCAGAAAACAAATCAATATGCGAGGTGAACGAGGAGTTCCTCTCCTGCGGTACCGCCTGCCCTGCCACGTGCGCGAACCCTGAACCCCTGGTTTGTGGGGTCACCTGCAGCATGGGCTGCTTCTGTAAGGCGGGCTACGTGCGGGATGAGGTCACGGGACAATGTGTCACGGCTGACAATTGCACTGTTGGTAAGATCTATGTTGGCAAATCTCCCGCCAAAGTTTTCTGGCAATCATCTATGAAGAGCCAGATCCCTCTTAAACCCATTCTTCAACCTCATCTTCACTTAAGTACCATTAAGTCACGAAGAAGGTCACACGAGGGTTTAGTCACTAATAAGAAAAAGAGGCTTTGGAAGACTTTTGTGAGAAGTATTGCAGAAGACGTGTTAAAAGTGTATACTGTCCATCAAGTTTTCGCCGCCCAAAAAGATAAATTATGGAGTGCGGTTTAAATGGAAAGCTATCGACATATTTCCTGTTTTACTTCAGTGATGTAGATCTACGATAATCAGCTTTTTTTCTCAGCAAATATCTAATTTATTATTTTTTTAGATTTAGCTTCATTTCTAAATAATTCATTAAAAAATAAACAAACAAATGAGGGTCTAATGATGATCGGCTATTTCTACAAGGATCTTTACCTATTTGGAAGCAAGGAAATCTATACACTTTTTTTGTAACCTGCTTTATTTCAACAGCTTATTAATTTTTTTTATAATTCGGGGATATTATAGGCTGTTTCATAAATCAACTAACACTGGATTCATGTTATTGTAATTACCGTCTAGTCCAATTGACATAACTGTAGGGCTAATGTCAGGAGACGAGTCAAACCACCTAATGTAGATATAAGACTGGCCTTATTATACTAAGAAATTGGGTAAATAAAGTTAGCGTTTTACTTTGTAAGTAAACTTATATATATTTTCTTACCGACCTGATTTCGCCAACCTTCTTATAAAGTCTGCCTTCGAATCCACACCATCAGTGATGTGATTCGGCAATGTTTTGGGAAGAGTCAGTCGTTCAGCCTTATCATTAAGTGAGATTGAGCTCAAATGTATATTTGACGATAGTGAAAAAACCATTCAGGGTCAGATAGTTGACTATACACAGTACACTCAAGAAAACAAGTCATCAACTGGAATCTAAAAAAAACTTTCTTTCACAGAACCTTGCCCAAACGAAAATGAAATATACAACGTATGTAGCGCAGACTGCGAGCCGTCCTGCGCAGACCCTGAACCTCTTTGTACGAAAGTGTGTTCAGGCGGCTGCGTCTGCGCAACTGGCCTACTGCGCGACGAGACCGGGCAATGTGTCAGTGTGGAAAAGTGCCCCAGAAGAAACGGGACTGAAGTCGTGCTTGGACGCTATTTGGACATGATTAATAAGATTATGCATATGTCCAGTGATTAGGGAAAATCGACTGTATTTTAATATATAATAGATGTACTTCTTCTATCTTCGATATGTTTTCCTTAAGACCTTGTATTTTTCTGTAAGTCTATTAAAATAAAGAGTGATTTATAGTATATTATTATTATAGTGTTACGTGGTAAATTGTGTAAGTCATGAGAAATAAAAAAAATCTGATCAAAACATAATTTTTTTATTTACTTACTTGAAATGAAATGGAAATTTTTATTCATCATAAGACCATCGAATGGTCGCTTAATGACGTCACATTTTTGTACTTCGGCTTTAACAAGGTGTTGTTAGTTATTGAATAAGATATTACAGTAGACCAAGATACAAAAAAAGCCAGCGCAAAAAAACTCTTGGCACTCTTTTTCAGTCAGGATTATACGAATTAATACAAAAAGTTACATACAGTACAAATTGATCATGACATGAAAAAAAATAAACTGGGACGCAAGCACCAGCCATCACCCTCCTCAACCATATTTTAGGGAAGAGGGTGACCCGATACCCGACGCTACCACTAGCCATGCCGCCTGAGGGAGCATGAAGTTCTTGCTGTTGTCTTGACAAGAAAATAAGTGAGTGGAACAGTCACCAGTATGCCATATGTCTTACTGCACAGCCATGCCGTAAACAAAATTAATAATTAAATATAAACTTTTTGAAATATCCTGTAGTATGCTCAGCCCTATTTATCGTCTTAATAATCATTAGTTTTATAATAAGCTTTACAAGGTAGAGTGTCATTAATTATTGATTTAAATTTATTGAATGGCAGGGATTGAATTGACTTCGGATTTTTTTTATATAAATCAGCCTTAATTTGGGTAACACTAACTCGTTCCTAGTCTTTACAGAATCATTTTTATCATCATTATCTTTCCTAGTTTTAAATTTATTACCATTCTTGTAAATATACATAATGTTTACATAAATATATTGTCAAGGGTCAAGATACCAATCTCTATAAATTTTTCTCGAAGAAATTCATTTTTAAGTTATACTTATGGTTTAGGTATTTTTCAAGCCGTTTTACTACTAACATCGATGTTCATTGAATCATTTAGTTTGCTAAATAATAAAGTCAATACAAAATTCAATTATAAAAATATTTTATTTTCAATGCAAAATGTTACATTACATTTGACTAAAGTTCTTTCAAAACAAAGTTTTACAATAAATGTTATAAGCATTCAAATACAAATTAGACGTAACAATTAAATAATGCTAAATTTTAATTAAAAATATATACAAATTACCATTTTTTTCTCAGGAGTTCTTTACAATTAATAACACAGCCAGTATGACAGTATATAATGCTGGTAAGCTATACAGACCCCCAACCTTGTTCATCGGCAAAGAAATTGTGTTTGTAATCTGAAAAAAAAACTCATTTTAACTGAGCACAACCTCTTAAAAAAATCAAAATCAAAAAATCAAAAATCAATTTATTGCTTCAAATATGTTGGTATATACATTTGGTGGTAAATATTAGTTTTTGAGCTCATATTTTATTGTCTTACAGCATGCAATATCAGTGTATAAACAATTAATAACTACATAATTCAATTAAAATTCATGAAATAAAAAAATTCATACATGCATACAATTTAATTAAATATTTAATATTATGTCTTCTTAGGTGAGAAAAAAATCAGATACTTTTATTTATTACGTGTCAAATTTGCTATTAAAAAAATCATTAATTGTATAAAAACATTGGTCTATTAACCACTGGCGTAGGATAAATTTATATTTTGTCAGTGGCAAGTTTTTTAACTTTGTTGGTAATTTATTAAATATTTCAATACACATGACATAACTATTTCTAATACATATCTCAGTTTTGACATTGTATTATCTTGTATTAAATTTCAAGATTTCTTTTTTTTCCACAAAACATTCCGGGTGTATCTGATATAAAAAAAGGTGTTCTCTGATATTAAAGAAAACTACTAGGATAACATTTGTTAGTAAATGTTTATAACGCCATCTGTTAATTTGATCCAAAACTAATAGAAAGAAAGAATATTATAGAATAGAAAGTGGACAAGGCATCAAGTGAGTTTGGTGCAACGTTTAAAGTTCACAGAAAATGTATTAGATGGCGTAATAAACAAAATTTTACTTTTATCAAGAAGTTTTTAGTTATTGCTGAAAAACTGTAGGCAGGACACAATACATCAGCGTAGTAATTTTGTCAAATACATTCCTTACATTTTCTGTGATAAAAATCGTACTATGTTATTACAGTTTTCTATACTTTTTGTAAAAAAGAGGTTTTTAATACCCTCATACCTAGTATAAAAATAAATATAATTTATTATCTAACTAATTGTATGGTAAATATTCGTATTTATGGTATGATTGTGCCATACATATTATTGTGTATACATGTCACGGCAATTTTCAGATCGCTGTAAAAATTCTTATCTATTTGTATATTATTAAGAGGATAAAATAAGGATAAATCGTTTAGCTCTATTAGAATAAAATTTAAATTTATTGTTAATCCACAAAATCATTCTTCACTAGAAAACTTTATTTTACAGTAGTTACAAAAATGGTATTTTTATACACCAAGTTTCAATCGAATGTATTCAGTAAGCTGTTAAATAGGTAATTTCATCCAACATAGTTGTCCTGGTCTCAATACCTCAAAAATGTGTACAGAATAAGAGTCTATGTGCTGTTTTAAATTCTCTGTTTGAACAAATTGAACCCTCACCCTTTTACCATCGGACTAATAGACGCAGACAGAACTTCCATCCGTATGTGGTAGATTTCCGAAAAGTCGAACTAAGCGCTTTGACAGTTCCTTTTTGATACGGGTCGCCAAGGTTTGGAATGAACTGCCTGCGTCTATTTTCCCTGACCAGTATAGTCCTAGTTCTTTTAAGCGTCGAGTGAACAGGATTCTCTCGTGGATGGACGTGTACCACCTTAGCCTTCATGTTCACTTAACATCAGGTGTCATGGAAGAAAAACGTCCCATCCATATTTTATAAAAAAAAAATCTATCCTATTTGCAAGCAGACTATTGCTCATGACGTCTTTCACCCTCATATCTTCTTAAAGTTTCTCTTAACTATTAGTAGAACAAAATTCCCATTTGATAAAAAGACATTCAATGAACCAACCTAGCCCTTCACCTTTTGATACTCCTCCACCCGGATTCCATACGCCATGTATGAGTAGGACAGGAAGTCTGTGTTATTGGAGACCAGCTGGAAGACCATGGTGGTGGCTCCAGCGTTTCCTCGGACCATTGTGAAGTCCACCTCCCCAATTATGTCAACTGTTGCCGTCACTTCCATGTAAGATAACACGTAGCCTCTCTGGAAACAAAAAGTAATTTTAAACCATCTTCCATGCTGGACTGAAAGAAGTTCCCAGGCATACTGTAAGTTAGTTAAGGAACAGAGGTTTTACTTGAGGTTTTTATTGTGGGCGATAGACTGACCCCCTCTCACTGCAAAAGTCTTTCTACATCATTATAATGCCTCCAAATTTGTCAAACTCGACATCTGATGGCCCTCGGTGTTCTGCCTACCACATAAGGGATACAGGTGTATGTTTCTATGTATGTATTTTAAAGCCTATTTTGAAGGGTTTTTAGGCTTGAAAATTGTAGTTGCAGCTAAAAGCATGTAGGACAAACTTTGCCCTTCTGGAAATTCTGGAATTAAATTTGTAGTTATATAATAGCAAGATCGATATTAATAAGTCTATTCTAATCGTCTGTAGGATGATCAAATATCTATTAAAATTTACGTAAGTAGTTGACTGTGGTCAACATCGATTTGTAGTCAATAAGTAGTGACTCTTGAACTTAAAGTTGATAACAAGTTCTAGTAGACGAAGGAGTACTCGAACTGCTATGCCGATCCAGCCAGTTCCTTACTACACCCATGTGCTGTGATCTTCGGCCACGCCTTCACTTACCATGAGGTCAGATTGAGGTCAAAGGCGGATTTTAGTCACCGATAAAAAAACTGCGAGCCAAAATGGAGGTTTCCTTTTGTATTTTTTTTTTATATTTCGCCTAAAAGTTTAAAGAACGCGAAGGCTTGATGGCCAGACACAGATTCGAGGTGAACTTTTACAAAAAATTATAGGCAAGTTCACTCTATCTATAATAGGCCGATAATACTAAATTTCAGTCTCGTAGCCAATGTCGGTTTGACATTTTACTCTACGCTTCCTGCCAACTTTGTATTAAATGCACTTTATTTTGCTGTCCTATTTAAAATCTTAACGTAAAACTCACCCTTTTAACTAAGTGGCAAAAGCCCACTTTCCACTGATTCAACTGAAAGAATTTGTCACATACTACGAGTTGAATCCTATTTGCGAGATTTTGTTGGATCGGCTTTGAAACATTTTTTCTCCGAAGAAATACAGACAAATGTATGTGATAGAGTTCTAAGAAAGGTGCTTAGATGAACTGTGTGTACGTTCATCAAAGTATTTAGCCTTTTGAACGAAAGATCTATTTTCTTGGTAAGTGAGAATCAAGGTGTATAAAATATAAGTATACTACTGGATGGAGAAAAGAATTATACTTGTTGGACTTGCGCTATAGTATAAGCTCATATGCTTGAGTTATAGTGTGGTTATCTTAATTAAATACATACATAAGATACCTCATTGTATAGGTATGCTGCTCCCTTTTGGATGTAACGAAAAATCTGCCAACGCTGAGCTGCCTTCTATTGCGCTGCTACAGCACACTTATTACACTAAGCTGCCATTGTTTATATAAATATGTACATAAGTGTGATATGTCTGTGAATTTGTAACATCAATAAAGTTTTTTTTATCTACATCCAGAATAATGCAAGCAAACATGTATGGGAGACCGGGTCAAAGCCGTATAGCTAAGGCTCTGGGCATTTAGTTCATCCGTTTCAAAGCGCAAAGGTATTAAATCAACATATATATTCAGTCAGACTCATTAGGTACCCATCACAATTAACCAGAGATGTACAAAATGGTTTTAAAACCATTTAAATACAAAATCCAAAATACTTTTCAGATTTACTATTTCAAATGCAAAATACCAAATAGTATTGTGTTTTGTATTTCAAATGCTAAATGCAAAATAGCTATTTTCAAAATACTGTTTAAAAATAAAATACGTCGACACCAAATCTCAGATATTTTTATTTTCATTTATATTAGTACTTATTTATCTTGAGAAATAGAGACACAATACCGAGCCGAACAAAAATTTCTAATAATATGGCACTTGATGCATGACATTTTGGTCATATTTATCAGTACGCGTATCAAAAATTCTGGCTGTTAATAATAAGAGTACTCACTTTGAACAGGGAAATAACTATACCTACAATACGTTTTTATGATGGTGATTACAATGCTACTTTTTGATGTAGGTTCATATAACGCTATCTTATTATTTTTGCTTATTTTCATAGCTGACTTTTAATAAAGATCAGTGTTAGATCGACTATCTTTGGGTTTGTTTCTTACCATCCCGCATATCTCACTCATCGTGTAACTTCGTGTAACTGAACCCAGTACATAAGATACAAATACACGCATGGCTAGCAGGCGCCATTATCGGTCAAATTCGGAAATACAAGTGTCATTAGTTCATTTCATTTTGTTTGACTGGAAATGTTGACTAAACTTAATCACAAAGTATTTTGCATTTTGAAATGAATGTAATACAAAATACACCTCGAAAGGTATTTTAAATAAAATACAAAATGCTTTTTACTAAAAGGCATTTAAATGCAAAATACAAAATAGGTATTTGCAAAAAAAAATTAAATTAGACAACAATTTCAATGAAAAAGCAAATAAATACTTTTTTCGGTTTGCCACGACCCATGGATAAAACCGTATACTATATACAGTATTGCCCCGGAATTTACAGTGTGACATTGCATCTTGTGCAAAATAAGTCATCCAACTCCTCTGTATCACAGCTGGCTCAGCCTTCATGGGCCCTACCTTGAACATTTCACGCGTTCGAGTTGTGTAGTAGATTTGGATGAGATCGGGTCTCGACCAATTCTTTGCGCAGTGGAAGTTATCTTGAATAACACATTGAAAGATTAAGATGTTTGGTTAACGAGCAGCGCTGATGAAAAAATTATAATAATTACACTTATCTACCTGGATCAAAATCGTATATAACCGGTTTTAATCCATACAGTTGTGTCCCTACAGTGTTTGTTTACAAATAGTACTGCTTGGTAGGCACCATAGAGAAAGATAAATATACCAAAAGGAATAGAGAGCCTACTCTACGCCTCAACTTTTCACCCCAAATGACGCGCCGTCATTTTGCTAAGCTCCCGTGCTGCCATCTGAATGTCGGTCCAATAATACTATAACGTGGCTGGTATTATAAATATTTTCTAATATTATAAACACCACATTATCTCGCCCAGATAAAGTTACATTACTGGGATTCGAACCCGGAACCTCAGCTCAGCTCGCAGCTCACAAGATAACAAGGAGATCCTAAAATACTACATCAACATATGCACGGAGAGAGCAGCCATTTTGTGACTGGCTGGCTGGTCGGACCTATTGCAAGTCCCAACTGACAGCAGACCTTTTGTTTGATTGTTGTATTACAACTACAGACATCTATCGTGGTCAAATGACAACATGACCGGTCCATTTTGTTGCATGTGATAAAAATTTGCTGTCACATTGAAGTACTTTAAGAGTGACACCCCTGGTAGGCACCTCTGAGCGGCTTGTGCGCACGAAATTTGGATTATTAGCGAAAACATCAATGCTATACGGTTTTACCTAGGTATACGGTTTTGAACAAGTTTCCCCTAGATGCATAAATGTTTGCATTAAACGGGGATCGAACCCGCGACTACTGGAGTTTTGAGGCAGTCAGTGTAATCCGATCACCACAGAGCGATCGCAGTACAAAATGTGTACGCTAATAAAAAAGAGCTTCAGATAGGCTTTTGTAAACCTACAAAGGTTAATTACCTTGGCCGTCACGGTAACAGTGACAAAGAAAGGATCGTAGTTGTTTCGATGTCGGTATCGATCGGAGCCTCCAGCCATTGCCATAGAATCTGGAATTAATTGAAAATGCTTAAAGAGTAATTGAAAATCCATGCTGGACTGGGAGCGAAAGAAAAACTTAGAATGCGCCAGCTGCTTCTCTTCCCGAGCATACTGTAAAAGTCAGTTAAGGGACAGAGGTTTACTTGGCATTTTTGTGGGCGATAGGTTGACACCCTGTCACTACAATAGCCTCTCTCTATCTTTATAATACCTCCAAATTTGTCAAACGCGACAACAGATGGTCTCATAACCTCTGGTGTTCTGCTTACCCCATAAGGGATACAGGCGTGACGTTATGTGTGTATGTTTGTATGTATGCTTAAAGAAATAGACGTCCAACATTTAGAAACAATTAGGGTGTTACAGGTTATTTTGTAATTTTAGAAATACTTTGGTTTGAAACACCCCCTTCCGCTGTGTTCATTCCTATCAAAACCTTCTTGAAAATTTGATCTAGGCTTGAATTTTCAATAAACAAAATACGTGATTTACCGCATTTTATTGCTTTTAATTATATTTCTAGTTTTAATACGACGTTTTGGTGTCATTAGCGTTACAGACCTCGTGGCCATGCCTGACTATATACGAGTATATGCAATCAGACGCGGTAAAACACGGTGTTTTATTGCTACAGTTATTGTATACTAGCCACCGCGCGCGGTTTTACCCGCGTAACTTTTGATCCCGTGGGATTTCGGGATAAAATATAGCCTATAACTTTCCTCAAGAGTTGGGCTATCAAATGCAAAAATAAATTTTTAAAAACCCACTTGTAGTTTCTGAGATTAGCGTGTTCAAACAAACAAACGAACGAACAAACAAAAAAACAAGCTCTTCAGCTATATATTAGTATAGATTTTTTTCTAAATGCATTTGCCTACTCGTACAGGATTTTCCTAAAGTGAACGAGTATTTTAGTCACTATACGTATGGTTGGTGCAACTCTAAAATAAATTTCTAGCCTAAAGGTACATAATAATATTACATACATATCTGTATACCTTATATGGTAGACAGAACACCAGAGGTTATAAAAGCATCTGATGTCACGTTTGACAAATTTGGAGACATTATAACGGTGGAGAGAGGCTATTGCAGTAACAGTGAGTCAGCCTATTGCCCACAAAAAACCCTTGTCCCTTAAATGACTTTAACAGTATGCCCGGTAAGAGAAGCAGCTGGCACTGTCTATGTTTTTCATTTGCGCCCAGTCCAGCATGGAAGAAACAAAAGTGTATTTAGGTAAATATATATAAAAGATATATAATATATTAAAAAAAAATATCTACCATAAGAATCTTTTAACAATATATCGAAAGGCCGCCGGAAATTGGAAAATATTCAGGCAGACTTATATTTTCGCATCGGTAAGCATCTAGATACCCATTTTGGAGTTTTTCAACTCAGTGAATTCGATAAATTAAAAAGCGTAATGGATTGAAAATATATTTTTTTTCACTGGCAGAATATGGGATATTTTTTTCGAGTGTATGTAGGTAAATAAAATAAAGTCCCCAGACAATCACACCAGCTACATGGCCTCAAAGTAAGCAAAGCTTGTGTTATGAGATACCATGTAGCGAACTAGGGGAAACCTAGAATATAAAAATTAGCTTTTAAATACATTGATAGATTCTTCCATGCTGGACTCGGAGCAAAAGAAAAACATAGAATGTGTCAGCTGCTTCTCTTCCCGGGTATACTGTAAAAGTCAGTTAAGGGACAGAGGTTTTGTTGGAGATTTTTTGTGGGTCATAGGCTGAACGCCCGTCACTGCAGTAGTCTCTCTCCACCATCTCAGACATCAGAAAATTTTATAACCTCTGACTGGTGTTCTGCTTACCCCATAAGAGATACAGGCGTGAGGTTATGTGTGTCTGTATATATAGATAAACGCCCAGATCCGGAACATTTTCTTTTTGTTCCGTGAGGGAATCGAAACCCGCAACCTCAGGATTAGCGTAGTAGCGTCTAGACCAATGCACTACGGAGAGATATGTAGCGTATATGTGGCTATGAATTAATGAGCGAATACAGAATCTGAACAGCTGACAGAGTGTCGCCGGCGACGGATATATCAGGATATATCAACATTATTGTCAACATCATCATTATTATCATGTGGCGATACCTATCTACACTAGAAAGCATGGACGATTATGTTTATCATCAACATACGACAAGTTATCATACTAAGTTACGGCATTTCCTGACAACAAGAAAACTCTATACTCCGCGTTCTCGATTCACAAGATATGAGCAGACAGTGTCTTGCATTTTAGATTGCAAACCTTGTTGGAAATTGGATTTAATGTTAGAATAGGGGAATATCTGTGATAGTTTCCAAACTCTATTGAAACGATGGAAGTGCTGATGTATAACTTTTTACAATATAAATCTGACACCTCTGACAACTCAGTCGCTCGTGACCTCGGAGTCTGCATAGACACCGAAATGTAAGATATAATTTTATGGGATAAATCTAGTTAATTCCGATCATAAATCGCAAACTTAAACGACGACCGGCTGGTGTAGTGGTAACATACATTGCCTATGTCAGAGGTCCTGGGTTCGAATCCCGGCCTCGGCGGATATTTGTGTGATGAACACAGATATTAGCCGTCAAGTCATGGATGTTTATATGTTAATTTAAGTTAATGCTAATAAAAAATATGTATTTATTCAATATGTATGTTTATATATTTCTTAAGTATATCAGTTATCTAGTATCCATAACACAAGTTCTATATGAAACTTAATTTGGGCTAGATAATGTTGTGTGACTGTCAGAAATATTTATTTATCTGTACTAATATAATAAAGAGGAAACCTTTGTATTTTTGTATGTTTGTATTGAATAGGCTCAAAAACTACTGGACCGATTTCAATTTTTTTTTTACCATTACTTAGAGGGATTCTTCGGAATCCGTATAGGCCGTATATAAAATCCCGCGGGAATCGAAATTGCGCGGGTAAAACCGCACGCAACAGCTAGATATTTAATATTGTCTTAAGTTTTCGCGATTCATACTATTAAATAAAACACTTTTTAACCGGATTTATCGCGTATATTTGCATTTTAAATTTTGACTCGACGTTTCGGTGTCTTTGCAGACCCCGTGGTCACGAGCGTGGTCTGTCGCTCGTGACCACGGTAAAAACCGATAAATCCGGTTAAAAAGTGTTTTATTTAATAGCTAGATATTTATATTAATTATATTATTATTTAATCAAAAGCATCTTACATCTTACATCCTACATCTTCATCATTGTAACAATGAAATTACTTCCCGGACCCATCTTACAATCCTAAGTGGATCTTGTCGGAATGGGATTTCAGATCTCGTATTCGGGTAAATTATTAACCGTCTTGAGGACAGCTTACAACTATTATCAATTCTCGCAAACAAGTATTATACTATTACGGATAAATTGCAAATGTCTTTGTTGATTGATGCTGGACTGGGAGTAGAGGAAAAACATAGAATGTGCCAGCTGCTTCTCTTCCCGGGTGTACGGGTCGTTTCGTACACTCAGATGATAGATGATAAAGTCAATGATAACTCGGGGGTGAGATTTAACTGATATATTAAAAACTGATAAACTTAGATTAATTGATAAATGATATATAAAATGAAATGAAATGAATTGATTGATGAGCTCGCCGCGAATGCTTTACGTGAACTGAAATATTTTTGGTGCTACATTTGGCAGCGTCGCGGAAAATGCTGACGCCGAGCGAATTGTACGCGCTGCAAGCCCATACACCGGGCATACTGTAAAAATCAGTTAAGGGACAGAGGTGAGATTGGAGATTTTTCGTGGGCAATTGGCTGAACCCCTGTCACTGCAATAGTCTCTGTCCACCAATAAAATACCTCCAATTTCGTCAAACGTGACATCAGATGATTTTATAACCTCTGATGTTCTGCCTACCCCATGAGGGATACAGGCGTGAAATTATGTATGCATGATTGACAAATTTTTTGGTTATTATTATTTGACATAAGGCGAAGAGAGGGATTACGTTAAGAGATTATCAACCGACTTCCAAAAAAGGAGGAGGTTCTCAATTCGTCTGTATATTAATTTATCTTTGTTACACGATATTTCAGACAATTATGAATCGATTTTAAAAATTCTTGTTTCATATGATAGAAAATACTTCAAAGTTGGTCCCATATAAATTTCATCGAAATCGGTTGAGTACTTCATTGCAAATTTCAATTTTTTGAAACAATATACGAACAATGTATGATTTTGGAGAATGTTTACGTGGATGACATTATAAGTCGGCCAAAGATTTGACGTGAAGTCGATTTTTTTAATGCTCTGCATTCGTTGATTAGAAATCAGATTGTATTAAATCTTATGTTACAATTGTATGTTTTTTGTTTGTATATTTTTCTCGGCACCGCGTACGTTTCTTTTCTTTCTTTCTTTCTTTATTCAGATGATCATCAAAAGCGTATGTTAATGATGGTTATAGAAAAGTGTCAGTTCTTCCATTCCTGAGATGGTATTTACTTAAGTAGTTCAAAAAAGTTGTTAGATAATTAGTGAACGTTATTTCAATATTTATTTGAACAAAAGTTACGTGGATGAAAACTGAAACCACGCGAAGCTCCAGTGTGGTTTAATTTTAACATAGTGTTTCGAGGGCTACAATCAACCAACTATTTAGAATCCTCGCACCTAGTCTATTGCAGAGGAAGGATTACTTCTTTCGATATTGACACAGATGGTCGAATATATCTATGAAATTAAATTCTCATAGTTGATTTGATTCTATAAAAATTTACGTAGATTCTTATGTGGTAAAGACGACTTTTCATTACTCCTACGTTCAACGGCAGGTTATACAGGGTTGATTTGTAGTCACCGGCCAAATTTTTCTTACTCAATAAATATCATTTATAGAAACAATTTTTGCAAAAAAGGTTTTTTTTACAAACAAATAAATATATCCGCTAACATATTAAGCAAGCCATGGTCACTCCAAATTACCATTAAAATAAAGGCAACTACGCGCTACTACCAAACATCTTGTAGTACTACATCGTAGTATTATCAATGGAATGCCGCTTCTTAGTAGGTATGTTCATCAACAGCGACTATTTTTTGAAAAGTTTGTGGTTCCATATTTCTATTTTTTTGTACTGAGCGACGATAAAATAATATGCAGATATGTTTATATCGTATCAAAAAAACTAACAATTAAATTTGCCTGGTGACTACAAATCAACCCTGTATATGGACGGTCTTCAGTACTTTTGATGAAAGAAATTTGCTATTTATTTGATATCTATGTGCGTTAAAACTTTCAAAGAGTCCGCAGACACAAGTGTCTGATAATAACTGAAAATTTTATACGAGATATGATCCGCGTAAATATACATAACATACATACATAACTTCACGCTGTATCTCTTATGGGGTAGGCAGAACAACAGAGGCTATAAAACCATCTGATGTCACTTTTGACAAATTTTGAGGTATTATAATGATGGATAGAGACTATTGCAGTGACAGGGGGTCAGCCTATCGCCCACAAAGAGCCTCCAATAAAACCTCAGTCCCTTAACTGACTTTTATAGTATGCCCGGGAAGAGAAGCAGCTGGCACATTCTAAGTTTTTTTTTCACTCCCAGTCCAGCAAGGATATAATTTTTTTATATTGTACATATAAAAAAATTGCAATGCTCAAAAACAACAGTAGAAGATAATAATTCTATCAAAAAAACTTTTTTAAAATTGAAATTTCCAGTTGTAATAAGACGTCAGACGCTACAGTAACAACAATCTATATTCATGTCAAAAACTAAGAAAAAAAGAAATTGCAGTTTTGTTAAACGTACATAACACTTATAGTAAACTGAGCAAAGCTTTATTAAGATAATTGCAAGTGGAAAACTTTCTGAAGCTATAAATGTTATGCTTGGTTTACGAGCTTTTACAGAAAATTTGGAATAGTGTTTAAGATGGGGCAGACTGTTATGACCTCTGCAAAGTGCTGACCAATTGGATTTTTACTGATCGTCGGAGCAAGACTAGTATAAAAAGGTAAAATAAAATAGTGCTTTCAAGTTTAAATAAAAAAGATTTTTCTTTCGATTATATAAAGTTAGGGCTTTTTGTTAAAACTGTTTTAGAGTGCAGTATGAAATAAAGAATTTTCTTTACGGCGTCGTATATAGCAACTATGACTAAAACCAATGATGCATATATTTGATGGTTTCTCGTTAAATTATAAAAACAAGATTTTTTTCTATACTGTACCTACTGGGCTTAGAAACCATCTAAGTAATATGCCTCGAGAAAACAGTCACGTGATACCACAAAGCAGATATATAGTAGAGCTGCTGTAAGCAAAGATGCACAATTTGGGTTGTCGTGACGTCACAGCACTAGAGGCACTAGTGTCCAATTATTTATGTCCGAAATTCCCGATTGTTGCCTAGGTAATTTTTATGCCGCGAAAATATGTTGCGCTATCCAGCGTCAAGTAGAAATACTTTTATTTCGCGGTTTTTTTCTGACAGATTTGGAACGTATGAAATTGCTTTAAAAAACTAGAGCCATCTAGTAAAGTATAGCTGAACTTTTTTGATGATTGTTTTAATATTTTAACCTTATGTTTCAACCGGTTTTTACTACTCGCTACTAGGTGACTAATGTCATCGCCTGTTTGACTATGATTGGCCATAACCAACCGCTTACCCCTCCCGCACCCCACCCGTAGGCTTCACTTGAGTCCCTATACAATGCAAGCTATTTAGCAGTAACTCTGGACTCCACCCTAGGATTCCCTGTGATGTGGAGACCAGTGTCTTCACATATTAGTTCATTTTTCTTGTTGATCCATACAATGACTTTCATAATATGCGATTGTCTGTATCTATAATGTGTGTGTGTGTGTGTGTGTGTATGTGTGTGTGGTTAGTAATTAATATAATTTTCAAATTTAGACTGTTTTAATTTTACTATAGATAACTATTATACTAGAGAAATAATAAATGTTATGTTTAGAAATTCATTTATAAAACATCCTCAGTTTCACTGTAATTTTTATTTTGCAACCATTCTTGAACCATTTGCCTACATTGTACTCTGGTTTCTTTTAGTATACCATTATTAAGTTTGTACACCTGTTTGTATAGAAAAGGTTCCATGTAATGACTAAATATTTTAATATATTTCCTCCGTGCGTGGTACCGTGGCGTTCGACACTGAAAACCCAAATTTTAGAATCAGCGCTGCCGCACATAATAAACTCGCGTACATATTTTTTAAATTTTAATCGAAGTTTAGCCAAATAGGAAGAGATTAAGTATTCCATTGACATGACTGTACGCTGAAATTTTACTACCGAAACAGCGAGCCACGCGCGTGGCGCAGAGTTGGTCTTAAACTGTACGTATCCTCGTAATCCTCTCCCTTTCGTGTACGATAAAACTGATATAACCCACCTAGTAGTTTCATATTATAATATTCAAAATATCTTTTCCTGTAATGTTTGTCTACTTTTTTAATGCACTGAGTTACTCAGAAATGAATTCTGAATAGTCTAATATGTTTCTGTTTGTTAAACGCCACAAAATAAAGTCAACTAAAATCATGTATGGCCCGCTGCCACTGTTCTTTAACTTCAAAACGATTGGAAATAGGAGTAAGTAGAACTAAGATAATATTCAATGAATGCAGAGCATTAAAAAGTCGACTTCACGTCCAAAATTTGGGCTGAAGTATAAGGTCGAGTTTGTCTCCAAAAACATAATTTAAAAAAAAAAAAAATATTTTTTTTTGAGATACTTAAATAATTTCTTTGAAATTTATATTGGAACTTCTCTGAAGTAGACTGTACAAGTATGATAATGACACGTGCTACGCGCGTGACGCAGAGTTGGTCCTAAACAGTATGTAAAATCCTCTCACTTTCGTATACGATAAAATTGATACAACCCACCCAGTAGTTTCAGAGCTTATCACAGTAAGACAGACAGACTTACTGCCGGGATAAAGGGTACTTTGTTTTACAAATTATAGCAATATCCTACTTACGATCATATTCAACCCCAACTTTGAAATTCTGCGTATCATATAACTGCGGTGGTAAACTTAACACTCCACAAAACTGCACTGTAGCTAGAAGTAAAAATAAACTTCGAATCATTGTTTTAATAGAAAAAGTAGTTCACACAGAAGTAAGATATAAACTATTGAGAAAAATATTTTTTGTTTTCTTTATCTGTGATATCTACGAAAACTGAAGAGATAAGTTCTTTAACGGGTTCACTAACTTAAAGATAAGATTTGGGCAGAATTTTAAATGATGTAGTATCGACTTTATAGTAAAAAAAAGAAAACCCATATTTCACATAGAATTTTTACCCATTTATTTCCATGGTGTAATTATGTTATAATTCAGCGCTATTTAACTTTAGGATATAGCTTATACTAACCTAATCACATACTTTACGATTTTTGTTAATTTCTTCTTAAATAATTATGATTTGTTTGTTTGAATTTCGAACCTGATATAATCGCTTAAATTTTAAAACTATAATTTAAAATAACTGATTTTGTTTAACAGTGCAAATATCCCGGCTTCATCCCATTCAAGAGAAGTATACAGGGTGTCCCATCAACCCTATATAATACCTTCGCGGAGGTATTCTATTACCCATAAGAATGAGAAGTTTTCTTACAGCTCATTAAAAAAAACAAAACGGTACAAAAATGGTACAAAAGGCTTCGATAGATGGCGCTTTACAGAAGGCGAGGTCTTGTCTGTCATATAGCCATTTATTCCACACCGCGTTTTTAAAAGTAAAATAAATAATTGACGTCTGTATCAGAAATTGAACTTCTAAATAACCATAGATTATAGATACCACTTACCCAAATATCTCCATATAATAGTCTCCATAATACAAGCTTATATAAAGCTTATTTTGGGTCCACAGGGTTGTTGAAATAGTTTTTGTAATTTATTTACTATTATTTTTTATATATCGAGAACCCTGCCATCAAACTAATACTATCTTGTCGATAATCTTGAAACGCGCGTATTGAGTCACATATCGATTTTATCAGATTGCTAAATATTTTCAGAAACTGATAACGTTTATCTAACATTGCATTTCAGAAGATCATACCTTAACCTAGTTAAATTCCTAAGATAAATAAAAAATAAAGTAAAGTTCCTTGATTGCTTTAAATCCAAATTTCGTTTAATAGTTTTAGCCACGAATCAGATTAGCCTTATCGACCGTAAAGGCGATACTAAATCAAGTGAATCCCGCTTGTAAGTAGAAACGTTGTAGGGTTCGCTGGGGTAGCGACAACTCTACATATACAATACATACATAACTTCACGCCTGTACCCCTTTTTTTTTGTAGTGACTGGAGGAAAACATGCAATCACGTTCCCACGTCGACCGACCAAGGGGGAACGGCAGAAGGCCGGACCCACCCACTAAAAACCTCCACGTGTACCTCATCCGCCATAAGTGGAGCTCAAGGTACCACCATTGGCATTACCCGTGAGCCCTGGCGGGTTGCGCTCAGCCTCAGCCGAGCGCCCTCCGACAACGGAAATGGTCCAGTATATAAGACCATTTCCCCACCATAGCCCTAATAGCCGCATCAGGTAATCACGCATTTACCCCTTATGGGGTAGGCAGAACACCAAAGGCTTTTAAACCATCAGATGTCAAGTTTAACTTTGGAGGTGTAATAATGATGGACAGAGACTATTGCAGTGACACGGGGTCAGTCTATCGCCCGCAAAAACGCTAATAAAACCTCTGTCTCTGAACTGGCCTTTACAGTATGCCCGGGAAGAGTACTTCTGGCATGTTCTATGTTTTTCTTTCGCTCCCAGTCCAGCATGCAAGAAGACCACATCTGCTGCCACATATCACCGCCACGACGGTGATGGTTCCAGCAATGCTTTATGAAGAGACAGATACTTCCAAAGCCCGTGTGGTGTCATCTTTGACTTCATCTTACCTTACCATCAGGTAAAATGGAGATCAAAAGCGTGTACAGTCAAAGATAAAAAAAGAAATTCCTGTGTCTGTTGTATGCCTAAAGGAATAAAGAACAAAGGCGGATCCTTAGTCACTTGTTATAATGAGCGTTTAGAAATCTAATCATCACTTATCTTAATAACTTGTTCTTCTACAAATTTTCAACACAATGGTTTAAAGTATGTAGCGAAGTTTATTTAAAAAAATAAAATTCGTCCAAAAATTTAATTGTAAAGACATACAAAACATATTATAACATTCAAAATGCAATATCTTTTCGTGTAATGTTTATCTACTTTTTTTTTGCACTGAGTTACTCAGAAATGAATTCTTATGGTCTTGAATACTTGTATGGCCCGCTGCCACTGTTCTTTAACTTCACAACGATTGGTAATAGAAGTAAGTAGAACTAAGATAATCAACGAGTGCAGAGCATTCAAAAATCGACTTCACGTCCAAAATTTTGGCTGAAGTATAAGGTCGTCATTCGTCAAGGTAAATAGTCTCCGTAAACATACATATTTTTTCATAAATTTAAAAATTTTCATGTAGTATTCAATCAATTTCGTTGAAATGGGATCCTCTGAAGGAGCTTCTATCGTATGAAACAAGAATATTCAAAATCGATTCATAATTGTCCGAAAAATTCGTGTAACAAAGACACAAAAAAAAACATACACACTAATTGAGACCCTCCTCCTTTTGAAAGTCGGTTGAAAATATATAGAACCTTCGCAGATAGGCACGCTTCCTAAATGAATGTTTCTAACTGTTACACATACCTAATTATCTAGTCCATATTAAGTTTCTTAAAAGACTTGTGTTACCGAAAGTGTTGCAGGAACAATGCTGTGCGCAATTCAAAAATGTAAGCGGCTTAAAAATATACGGGCTCACATGGTCGGTCTTTCATCAGGAATGTAGATTACTGCTTCGCAAAGATATTATAAGCTAGTACTCCTTTTTTTTACATGTGGAAATCTTCCATGGATATCCTCAGGGGAGCGACAAAGTTATTTCTGGACTTTAACTGACTAAAACCCCAAGGTGTTCCTCCTCCGCACCTAGTGGCGGGATCATAGGCAAGCCGAAGCATTCAACCGCGAACCCGCCGGCGCCATACAACCCTCGACATGCAGCGTGTCGAGAACACCAGGCACGCCGCACCACAGTGAACACAGCAAACCCCCTTGAGCAGGGCGGCAGATACCCCCGTATCCATAGCCCAGAGACTTCACTATGGCCGGAAAGGGTTAGGAACCGGTGAAATCGCGTCGCGTTAGATCACCAGAATCTAACCCCCCCTGCCGCGCCTCAATCTGGTGGAATCACGTCGCGTTAGACCACCAGCATCCGGCTATCTGGCCTGCCTTCATTCGGGAAAATCGCTCACGCGTTAGATCCCCAAAATTCGCATGTCAGCAAAGGGGATTCGAAAAGGTGGACGGCTCTTTCGATTCCCCTCGGCAGACAGACAGACCCCCACAGCCATCCATCCTACGGATGAGGCACCTCGGGCACCCGGGGATTGGGGTAATTTACAAAAGGTTGTCTTCCTCGCAGCCCCCGGTCCGGTTTCTGCCCAGGCTTACGGGTTGGTCGACAGCTCGGAAGCCGAAGCAATCCAAGCCTGCCGTCCCTCTGAGCAGCTGGTGACTCAAACCAGCGCTCCCCTCCCACATGCCCTCATCGGTTCCCCAAAGCGTACCGCTGATACTCCTTTGGGAAACCGACGAGGGCCCCACAGCTGATTTTGTTCCGCGCCGTCGAAACGGTACCCCCTATTTCTGGGGGGTATTCCTCTATCCAACATCTGGGGACACGTCCGATGGGAGACCAGCAACTCCACACGGGAAGCTGGTTCTCCTAACGTATCCTAACCTGACATTTTTCCAAACTAAAGTTGTTGTTACCTATAGTTGTACTGTTGACGTTCATTGATTGTTTGATGCAATTAATGGTCCTAAAGTGTTTATATATCTTCTTGATATTGTTTCAAAAATGGAATTAGTTATTTTGAAATTAAGTTATTATGTCGATATTTACCAAACAATAGATTAAACATTCGTCAAAAATTCTATTGAAACGAAAAAAGGAAAATAATTTTTCATGAACAGCTTTTCTTCTAAAAGTTAGCAACAACTCGATTCGAAGATTACACAATTTTCAATTTTCTTATCAAAATATTGTAAAAAGCTAAAATAAATATTAAATAACATGCAAAGAAACACAGAAGCTTATTTCAACAAGCGTGTAACGTAAATTTTCCTTCTTGTTAATCTTTGAATTTGCGGCATCCATGTCATCTCTACGTTACGGCGCGGTATGCCGTGCCGTTCCACGGCGCCGTCGCCGTGAAAGGGCACGACATACGGCATGCCGTGTTCACGGTGCACAACTCAGCGCTCCATTTTAGCTCTTAAAAACATCTCCATCATGGTTCATTATACAAAAGTATGTAGTATAATTTCACGGCGCTATCGCCGTAAGACGGCGCGGCGCAGTGCCGTACGGTGCAAAGCAATGCTTTTCTATAATGAATCATGGATGGAGATAATTTTAAGAGCTATTTTTGTCTTTTTTTAAGAGCTATTTTGTATACTTTGTCATGATAATAATATGAAGCGCTTAGTGCTGCGCCGTGCACGACGCCGTGGACAGTTGTGGCAGCGCGCCGTGCGCCCTGCACGGCGCGGCGTGCCGTACGCTGTGAAACGGCTCGGCGCCTGAATCCACGCCCTAACAAGGTACTTTCGCGAAGTAAATCGTTATAAGTAATCTTTATTTTTTCTTGTTGTTTTTCTAAATTGTAGGTACCTACATAAGTTAAAAAAAGATTTAGTACGGCATTTTTCATAGTTAAGCTGGTTTTCTTAATTATAACTCTTTATTGATAATTGTACCCACACTACAATAGGATTAAGATTAGATTACGCATTATAGGAAATTGGGTGGTCTTATTGCTAGAAAGTAATTTCTTCCAGAAAAACATTATGGTGAAAAAATCAGTATGATTTAGATTATTGATTGATTTATGTTCATAACTACGAAATAACAGTAAAACACATAATAACGAAATGTTTATTACTCAGTCTATTGGTCCAAAATCACAGGAAAGTCCAGGTAGCTTTAGAGATTATTACAAACGGAAAGATACACAGGCGTTATGTTATTTAGTAATATGTAATGAAAAACCGTATTGTTAGCCCAAGGCATAGGATACATAAATGGCATCAGGCTCGAAATATAGCCCTTATGTATTATTAAATACCTTTAAGTTCTTGCGTGAGACTTAAATATTCTTATATCCGCACAAGGTTTCACGCTTATAATAGGCATAACTAATATATTATTTTAAAACCATATTTTGTCATGATTATATTTCGTTGCTTCATTCTTCAGATATATTCATTTACCAAGTAGTCCCTTTGACTCACACGGTAGCACGCACGAATTTAAGAGTTGTGAAATGACTAAGGGGGGATTTCACCGATTTCCTTTCGATCCGAGATTGCGAAATCTCAGATCTGATCAGAACAAGATCAGAAGCTAGTTTTGATCGCGATTTACGTGTCACGGATTTCATGGGCTTCGTTGTATTCTCGTTTCATAAAACTTAGTTTAGCTGTAACACCTATGACTAGGAATAAACGAAAGAATGATGCGTTCAAAGTGTTGCAATAAAAAAAAATCCTTCTCAAATGACGAAATAAGAAAATCAGATCATGATATTTTTTAATTATTAGTTCTAGATGTACAAAATTTATATATACAAATGTTTCGCTTATAACGATAATTATTTAAAAAAAAAAAACTGAATTTTACATTAATTTAAATTTATTAATTTAACACGAAATCTGGTTACAAAATCTTTATCATCAAGAGTGTCGAAGTGTTCTTCTCTCTCGCGTATCCATCTGGAGCGACGAACAACAAAATCATCCTCATCAAAATCTTCGCCAAAAGCTAGTGCCAAGGCTCTTTTCATTTTAGTTCTAACAAACTTTAACTTTATAAATAAATCACAAAAATATAAACAATTCTCCCTTTCCTTTTAACCCATAAACAAATACGGAGAAATATAAATTTAATATAACTTCGAAAAAATGGATTTTTATAAACAAATAGTTTCATATGACACATTGACAATGACAGCAGGCAGCTCCTAAACGCGTTTTAACACGCTAAACGGCGAAAATCGGACGTTTAGGCACTAATCCAGATTTAAGCTAATCTAAGATTTTTTTATGTCGATGAAAACGAAACTTGAAGGCGGAACTCGTTTTAATATGTAATCGGAGTTCAACTCGAATTGATCGCGTTTTATTACATCGGTAAAATTGGGGCTAAAAAGGTCAAAAAAGGTTTTCGATCGTTTTAGTTAAAATTTTTCACACCAGTCTGGATCCATAGGATGCGCCTCCGTCGAGCTCATTCCTTTTTCGTGCGCGGTAGCAAGTACACCTGTCATAAAAATGCCGAAGAAGACGGCCGAAGAAAAGAAGAATATTATAAACGCAAGCTTAGAAGGTTGGAGCGGAAAAAATCATAGACGAGTGATTTCATACAGACAATATTCAAGAAAAGCATCTAATGTCTCCAGGATCTTAACCTAGCGTTAACGCGAAGGATATAATACCCAGGATGTTGATTTTTTTAATCGACACGGAGGTAGTACCCAGGATGTTGATTTTATAAATCGACACGGAGGTCAAATAAAAACTAATAAGCATGCATGCATGCATAACGTCACGCCTGTATCCCTTATGGGGTAGGCGGTACACCAGAGGTTACAAGACCATCTGATGTCACTTTTGACAAATTTGGAGGTATTATAAAGATGGAGAGACTATTGTAGTGATAGGTGGTCCGCCTATCGCCCACAAAAACGCCTTTAAAAACCTCTGTCCCTTAACTGACTTTTACAGTATGCCCGGGAAGAGAACCAGCTGGCGCATTCTATGTTTTTCTTTCGCTCCCAGTCCAGCATGGAAGCAAAAACTAAACTAGATTTCGGAGATAGAACGTCAACTGTAACCGAAAGTTCCATCTGAAACAGCAATAATTCAAGCGGAAATACAAACGCTTCCAATTTAAATCTTAACGGTTCTGGTAGTTCCCGTTAACAAAGGCCCTAAACATGGCGAATGTATTCACCAAGATTTAGCTCAAAGATGGCTGCCGTTATTGCGCAAAGGGCTACCCAGAGAGGTTTGAGATCAACCAGATTATTGAAAACCCTTAGTCTGAAACCAAAAATTGGAAGGTAAGCACTTGGGCTCGGAACAACAAGCCATAAGCCAAGCTATGACTATTCTTTGGTTGGATATTAAAGTAAACACAATAAAATTCCTAGTGGAGAATTGCAGAGTTCTGTCTGATTTACATATTTTTTTTTGAAACTGAAACTAGAACGAAACTGCCATGAAGGTCTAGATTTGTTAACATATTGGAAAATGAAGAAAGGGATAAAAAAGCATGTTGACATGCCTAAAATATCCACATATCAAGCGAACCCACGCCCGCGGTTTCAAGGTAACTGGACCGAATATCGGCTCGCAACTACGCAACAGTATTATTGTCAGCGCTACGCCCCCGAACTCTGTGGACAATATCAACGAGACAATGATCCCTAGCCCATCGTTAACGCAGGTACATGGCTTTATAGCGATAAGGCCGCCTATTGTACCTTTCAAAACTGTTTTTGTTCTAATGTATTCTTTTCCTTTTATTATTTTGTAAGTGTGCAATGAAGTATAAATAAATAAATCAATAAAATGTCATATTTTTATAATTCTGGTACAGCTATTACCAATGACTGTTGGTTTAAAGTGGATCTCCAAAGGCGTCTCATTACCAAAAATCTGTCAAGTTATACAAATCGTAACTCCTATAAACAATTTTGCTTCTAAATAAAATCAGGCTTTCGAGATAGGCTCTCTCCATACATAAATCAATTAATCTAGGAGCAATAGTCTCCTGCTCTTCTCAGTCTGATCAGTTTGTTCCGAATATATTTTTTGCACCAAAATCAAATGGAGACAAAAGATTTATTTTAAATCTTATACAAATTTTATAAATTCCTTAATAACATTAAGATAACACATTTTAAGAGAACATTTTAGAACCTCCCTGAGCATGGTGACAAAAAAGTCCTTTTTAGCTTGCATTAATTTCAGAGAATCTTATCTTTTAGTTCCTATATTAAAGGAACATCGTAAATAATTACGATTTCAGTTTTTACCACAAACTTATGAATTCGAGGACTTCAACTCGGATCTGTCAAATGAATACAGTGTTTACGAGGTCTCTTAAAGATTTTTGGAAAAGTTATAACAAAGTCGCATATCAACATATTAAAATTAACTCAAAGTGAATTGCAAATATTAGTTAAGATAATTAATACTGCTCCGTGGAAATATAACCAAGATTTTGCAAGAAAAAAGTGAAATACGAAGTAAACAATTTGTCATAAATAACAACACGTATAAAAACATATATCGAATCAACCAGTTTCAATCAGTGTTCACTATCTCAAATCTGTGTTGCCATCCTAAATTCAGTTTTAAAAAGTAAGGAACAAATTTTAAAAAGTAAGGTGTTGCACCATCAGAAAATTAGCACAATTCACAACTAACTAACCATTAACTTCAGCCTGTCCAACGGTTAAATATTAGTGATTATACTACCACTCAAACTTTCGAAAGGATAGATACAAAGCTCTCAAAAATAGCAATAATAACGATACAAAAATACAAATACATAGTAAGATTTTAGAAGATTTACAGTGGTGGAAAAACATGTGAAAGACATCTTGTCATAGAAATATTTAGCGAATATTTGCGTCACAGCCTGATGGGGGGGGGGGGTAATTTGTAAAGATAATCATGCAAATGGAAACTGGAAAAATAGTGAGACATGTTTTCAGCTTTTAATGGGTTACAGTGTTTTGCAAAGGATAAACACGTTTGCGCTGTATGTAGGTACTATCTATATTAATTTAATGGGAGGAATTCGATTTCCTCATTTAAATGCATTAGCTAAAAGTATTTGGTAATAGTTTGAGAAAATGAATATTTGACTATTAGCTCCGTATATCAACTCGGGAAAAAATACAGCACTACCCAATTATGCGCATCAAAGTTTTCAGTCAACCTCAAGTAAATCTGTTTGCTTCTCGCACCAATGTTAAATGCTCACAATAGGTTTCTTGGTAACGAGATCTTGAAGCTACGGTTATAGACGCGTTTACTCTCGCGTTTACTACTCATTGCTTTAAATTAAAACATTCAAGCCGTTTTTAATTTTTTTCATTTAATAATGCTCAATTATTCTTAAATAGGTAACGGGAAAAATAAATTAAAAAAAAAAAAAAAGAACCGATCAGTACACGAACCTGGGACCTCTCGCTTGCCGAACGAGTGCTCTTTTACTGAGCTAACGATTTTGAAAAGAAATTATTTATCTTTCCAGAACGAACCAGTGAAGCTTCCCGGCTCGGTTTCATTAAGAGAAGACGTGTAGGCGGTCACCACAGTACCTAGTCGTGGTCTCGTCGCTTTCTAACAAAACTTAAGCTCAGTACAACGTAGCATGGTACAACGTATCGGTACTAGAATAACATATTGTCACAATAACAGTGGAGATATCTTTAATCGTTCGATTTCACTGAATTTTATCATTTTTTAAGGAACAATTAAAGTAAAACTAATAAAAACAGTTAATAGATATAGTAAATAGTCATAGGTTGGCCTTATTATTAGGAAACAATATAGGATCACATGAACTAATTAATCCATTACCTTGGGTTAAGGCCATTACCAACATAACACAATTACACTTGGTTTAAGATTAAGATCTTCAAGTCGTTTTAAGATTATATTTCAAAATGGTATCCCAATAGTTATTTAACTCTTAAGCAAAGTACACACACAGTAACTGGTATTTTTACTGGCTTTTAGGCCACTAGCACACCGTGTGCAATTTCTCTTATAATTTTTGCAAATGAAATCAAAATAGGGAATTTGGATTTGATTATAATTTCAGCTACTGCTAGTAACCAACTCTAGTTTTGCCATATTTCCATGAACATGCCATTCCTGTATATGCCCTGCATTAGCTTTAGAAAATTAGTTATTTGTAACGAGTTAACTTAGGCCAGAGCGTGTAGATTGCCTTATAGTCAAACCAAAGCGACCTTACAAAACAACGATCTCACCGTCTATCAGTCGCTGGATAAAGCATGTCATGGGGTCTAGCGGCGCGGGCGTGGCGGCGGCGCGCGGCGTTCAGCGCTCACAGCACGCGGCACGCGCAGCAACGTCCGCGGCCAGAGCGCGTGGCGGCCTATCGCTGCTAGCCATTTGCAGCACGGCCTGCAGGACCGCTCAGTCTCAAACATTCGCTAAGTTTTATAACCGCCCCATGGTCGATCAATAAAAGTAATTTTGGAAGGGCAGTTTTTCAATCAAATGTAGAAGTAAACTCCTTTGTTGATCCTTAATTATTAATTTACTTTAAGTAATTTTATTCAGTATGCATATAAACAAAATGTTTCAAAGTTATACTGAAGAAGCAACTCATATAATATCGATCCAACTTCACTTAAGAAGTTCGTTTGATCTTCTATAATATGTTAACTAGCACATGAACTATAATAATTGGTCCTAAAGACGCGTTGAACCTTGATAACCCTGAAACTATTCTTCATTGATTTATAAAATATTTTATTATGCTGTTACTTACGACTCTAAGGTTTCGGGAAAAATCATGAAAAAATTCTCAGTTGCCTGGGAAAGCCGGAAAATGTGCGGTGTTATAACACCTGGTGGGTATGTGCTATCAAGTACTTAGGGGTAAGGTCAACGTTGATATAAAGGTAGGTTTATTTATTTTATCTGCAATAAAAACTTAAACATCAACTCCAGCCGCTTGTGCTTCTTCAGCAGGTTCTGTACCCCCGTCAGGTCGCGCCCGTAGTCATCTGAAGCCACCAGGAGCTTCTTCTCCCTGTTGTTCATGAAAAATGATGAATTAGTGGTTTTTATTAGAAATTTGTATCTGAGTACTTTTCCCAATAAATTGTCATATGGGGCACAACACAATACTTAACACCAGAGTACCTACTTACTAAGAAAACATTTTCTTTTTTGCCTTAGTCATATTCGGTGTACATGTCTTACACATTTGGTGTACATATATATATATTCTTGTAATGCTACGACAAATCAATGATTTAATTGTTTCCACATGATAATTCACAGTTGAATTATCACAATGTGAATTAGGGGTCTGATTATTACACCACTGAAGATATTCTTTCGGAGTTTGCCGATGTGGCAAAAGATTCTTTTGGGTTTTCTGAACCATGATGTTCAAGCTACAAGAGAATTGATTTCTTGAGTGACCGACTAGCTACATGTTCTTTTAGCTAAATTTGTCAATAGCATATAGTCTTCATCACCCGGAGATGATTGAGTATAAACAATCTCAACTTCAGCTCTCAGCTGCAAGCCTAAAAGAAATAGACATACTGTTTAAGGAGAATTTTGACAATGATCAAAGGAAAATCTATTTGGTTTTAGTGGATAAGGAAAAGTAGAAATGAGTAACAAGATAATAATCTAAGTATTTTTTTACCTGGAAGATTGTGCAAATTCACGATTTTGTCACCCGAATCCTCGTCAGTAACATTCCAGTTAGTGAAATAGTGATAATACTTGACATTGTAGGGTCAACATTCGCTACCTTTAATTCTTTCATAATTTCAGTAAGCTGTAACGCTTTTCTTGATCGTAAAAAATCATATGATCGTACTGTCGTAATGTTTTAGATGTTGACAATACTACCACGTATTACCTATAACACCTCTGAAAAATCAATGGCCGATAAATTATACAATATGTCATGACCATCGTATTTCTTTTTTTTCTATTTCAAGTCACTAACAGTTATTTTATAAATAATCAGTCATAAAAACAGGTAAAAATTATTATTTCTATTACTTACAGCTATCTTTTCAACAGCCTTAAAATCAAAAACTACTCAGCTGTCAAAATACATAATATGTGCTTAAAATTTACTTTTTTTGTTTATTTCGACTGCACGTAATCCAACCGATGGACTCTTAAGGGCCCCATTCGCGAAATCTATGCGTTTTCAAACTCATTACAACCGGCCAATATTGTTTGTCTGGATCGGATAAAAATATATGTTGAAGTTTGTTTAATATATTTTATAAATCTGTGGATCAAAACACGATACTGAAAACTTTACTCGATCATAAAAAATTACGAAAAAGATGAAAATTTTAAGTGATTTTCCGATATTCTAAGAGAATATCAAACTTATACTTACAAAAACTTGTCATAATATTGGTATTGTAGCGTAAAATTAATTTATGTGGATAATTTCTTTCTTA
This sequence comes from Stenoptilia bipunctidactyla, assembly GCA_944452665.1. Classification (NCBI taxonomy): domain Eukaryota; kingdom Metazoa; phylum Arthropoda; class Insecta; order Lepidoptera; family Pterophoridae; genus Stenoptilia; species Stenoptilia bipunctidactyla. Next base: position 21,923,138 of record OX101740.1, on the reverse strand, counting down.
AACCGTTCTATTTTTTCTAATATAATATAATATAATAAAGACGACGGTGCGATACAATTCAGTACCACCACAGAATAAGTAATAGTACCGGTACAGAAGAATTACTCCGCAAGAAGTTCTAAATAAATTCGAGTCTTGCTACGACGCGATACGGTGGAATTCAGCTCGCACAGCATTACATACCTGCAAATTTATATACATAGAAGTTTTGTCTCTTTCTATCGCATGCCTCTTATCTTTTCTTATGCTGTTAGGGTTGCTGCCTAGTGAAGAATAATTAATCTCCTTATTTGTAATTAAGTATCTACCGATGTAGGTATTACTGTTTTTCTACCTTTGTAAAAAATATTATTTCAACTTACCTAAAGTACAAAATGAAAAAAAAGTTACGACGAATAATTAGTAATACTACCTATGTTTTGTTCACTAAATTTAACATAATCAAATCTAAACATAATCTAATTGAATTTGTTACTTTTTATGTCAATTTTCAAATACTATTTGCGACCTCGATCATAGAATTACTGTGAGTGCTATTAGGTAGGTAGGTATCTACAACGTCCCGACGACGGGCGCGCGCGTGACACACGATCCATTCGAAATACGCCGGCGGAGCGCTTCACTGTAGGTAAATAACGAATGTACCACGAGGAGTGAGTCAGGCCTGGTACCACGCGAGGCGTCATGGAGGTAGGACCTGTGTCGCTTTTGCTCCCAATTTTCCCGCGTAATTGATCGTCTTTTTGACCATAGCGTACACATAACAGTACGACAATTTAATTATTTAATTGTTATTAAGTCACATTTTATATTTTGATTGATAAATTAAAGGAGTATTATAAACGATTATCACTTCTGAATATAGAGCTAAAAACTTGTTTCTGATATATTTTTTTAAGTTTATTAGACAACAAGTGCAAAAAAGCATATAATTTTTTTTGCGATAAATCTTTTCTTACGTAATCACCCGACGAAAACAAAAGGAGGATTATTATTCTATACGTACGTATACAGGGTTAATATTAACGCATCACCTCTTGTGGGCTGCCCCTCCACATCAATTCCAACGTAGATACTAATAGGTGCACATCGAAAAATATACAGGGTGTAATTTTTAATGCCATCTGGAGGGAAAGTACTCTAAATAATAGAGATAGCAAAATTTACTCCAAAGAAACTGTCCTTTATTACTGAAGAGAAATAAAACCGCATTCAAAGATTTTCAAGAATTCACTCGTTTCACCTGGGATTCAAACCGACTAAAATCTGTAAAAATGACACCCTGTAATTTTATTGTGTGGTTCGTTAGAGCCAATCACAAGAATAAAATCTCTCTCACATACTAGGTTAATTCATTGAAAGGAAAACCATGAAATCTTCATTTTTAGATTTAAGTCGGTTCGATTCCTGGGTGAAAAAGCGAGTTTTTGAAAACTCTTTGAATACAGTTTTAATTTTTCCTAAAATAAAGGAATGTTTTATGGAGTAGAATTTGCTATCTCTATTATTAAGAGAACTTTACCCCCAAGTGACATTTAAAAAAATTGCCATGTATATTAAGTACAATATGTTCTGCTTGATTTCCCACAACTCTAGGGTCTTGATGGGGCCATGTAATAGAATCAAATAACATGTGAATAATTTTTCAATTTTCTTTTGGTTTTTATTTTTCATGCAAAATAATTCAATTAAGTCAAAAATAACTTTATGCGAAGTATGACAACGTGGCTTTTTCTACTCCTTTTTATCGCTATGCACAGGTAGGTACAGTTTGCGACGTTTTGCGGTGTACATTGTATGCAACTTTCCTCAACGTTTAAAATGTTTTTGTTGTTTATTGTATGACTTCAGTGACACGCGTCTATTGAGTGGATGAGATGTTACACGGGTGATATTTTATGAACTCATTATATTAAGACCGAGGATATCTTGGAAAGTATGCACTTTTGAACCATTTATTCTTTGGCAAAAAGTATAATTTTTTAAGTAAGGAACAAAACCTCAAAGTTATGGGATATATATTATATAAGTATTAAAGAACACCTATGCAAAGTTGTATATTATAGAGGTGTTCTTTTTGATGTGTGCTGATAGATGCTGATGGGTGCTGATAGTTACTGATAGGTGACGATTGTAACTGATGGATGCTGACAGGTGCTGATGGGTAATGATGGTTGCTGATAGATGCTGTTGAGTACTGATAGGTTGGGTGCTCAGATGTGCTGATAGGTGCTGATGGGTAATGAAGGATGCTGAGAGATGCTATTGGGTTCCGATGGGTACTGATAGGTGCTGATGGCTTCTCATAGGTGTTTATCGGTGCAGATGGGTAACTACTGATAGGTAGGTACTAATGGTAATTTATAGGTACTGATGAGTGCTGATAAAACATTAGCACTGATAGTGAGATTAAGATGGGTATTAGTTATTAATATCGAAAAGAATATCAGTTAGTTTGTTAGTTAATTTGTTTGAATGGGTTACGTTCACATAATATTGCTTTGCCTGTACTTAAACGTCAAATAAAATAATGGATTGAAAATGTCTGTCCGTCAAAATACCTTCTTGTATTTATTTTCGTCACGATTAAAATAGACTCTATTTCAAAAGTTCCAGATATCAAATTAGTTTGGTATCTTTATAATTTCAACAAATATTTTTTTGAGTAATAATAATAATAATAATAATAATCGTTTATTTCAGGCAACACAGAGTTTATAAAGATGGTATATACAAAACAAAGGGCCCATAGATAAATACCTTAAACTAACATATATAAAATATACTTCAAACTACACTTAAGCTGTGGTAATGCTGCCACCTACAATTCTTTTGATGTACCTATTTATTAATATATAAAAAGTACTTAATTCGATCTTGAAAGGGAATGTAGATGGCATCTACCACCAATTTTCCTGTGTGTTGAAATTATGATTTCAGATAGTTATAATTTCACAGTGTTAAAAGTTAGTTTAAATTGGTCACCTTTTATGTATTTTGTGGTTAAACTTTCATATTATGCTATGTTTTTTTAAAATATAGTGTTTTGGACCTTTATACATCAACTTTAGTAACATTAAATTATATCTGATCGGTTCTTTCACGAATAATCTAGTTCAAAGTTCAAACAGACAAACCCTTCGGCTTTATAGATTTTAAAAATTAAGTACCTACTTTTATTACATAATTATGACCAGAATCGAGTACAGAGTGCTCTTTCAGTATCTAAAATTTGTCACTAGTCACCCTGTATAGTGGATAGTTACCTACTAGACAGGCAAAACCTACTACTGACAAACTTTGATTCACTGACTTCATCGACGACTGTAAAAAAAAGCTTAAATGTTCAATGGTTCATTTATCTTAATGTAAAACTTTACGAACAGTAAAATTTTCTTTACTATAGATATACATTTAGTAACTGTATTATAAAACAATTTAAACCACCCATTACTAAGTCAGTAACTCTATTAAGTTAACTGTAGGGCCGGGCTTGCTAATACGAACTTCCTGTATGCTAGTCTGGGAGCGAAAGAAAAACATAGAATGTGCCAGTCTCGGGCCGGGCATGCTGTAAAAATCAGTCAAGGAACAGAGATTTTACTGGCGATAGGCTGACCCCCTATCGCTGCAATAGTCTCTCTCCATCATTATAATACCTCCAAATTTGTCAAATGTGACATCAGGTGGCTTTATTACCTCTGGTGTTCTGCCTACTCCATAAGGGATACAGGCGTGATGTTATGTATGTAAGAGAATAAAAACTTTTTGATTTGAACAGAGGTCAAGATCTCTAAATCGACAGATACACGTAGCAATTGCACTACAAAAGACAATTCAGATTAAAAGTGAAATGATGGCACGTTCTTTTAAATAGCCAGTTAAATCTGTTGGATGCGATTTGGTCTGGTTACAACAATACGTGATTCTGAAGCTAATGGAGGAATTATGTGAAAACGTTGCAAAGAATAAAGCGCTTTATATTCAATAACGTTAACGAGGGTAGGATTTTGAATTTTGAACGTTGTTTTGTTTTTCTAATCCAAAACATAGGTACAAGTTTAGTTAAGTTAGCAAAAAAGCGCTTTATATGTAAATCTAATTCACGTAATAAGACTTTGGTGCATATACTAACTACACATTTTCCGTCTTTTTTCTGGCCAAGTTTCATTTAAACAAGATTCTAAGTTAACGGGAAGTAGCCTATAGGTTTTGATTACTATAAGAGTGCCAATAATAAACTACCGATATTTTGACAGCCTCAATTTTATTTTTCTGCTTCAAGGGATTATAGACTTGAATTTTGTATATTAATTTCAGTTTCATGCTTCTATGAAAAGAAAAAAAAAAAAGGAAAAAACTCAGAAAAAGGATCATGGCAGACGGACAGACAAACGGCCAATAAGGTGGTCCTAATAAGGGTTCTGGGCCCCGATTCTGTAACATTAAAGAACCATCGGTGAACAACATGCACTACACTATAAATAATTTTAAAAACTCAATTGTTTTTAGGATTGTCTTTTTCCTTCATTTAAAAGTTCGAGCAGAACTTCGTATTGTTGACTTAAGCACCTTTCGTTTGACGTGGTAAAGTGATAATTACGTCGAAATGATGACGGGATGAAACTGGCGCATTGCAATAATCAATACAAAAATATTTGAAAATCATTATGCCTATTCTTTCTCTACAAATTTCAAGAAAATAAAAAAGACGTTTAGCGTTTTTTCATCCCAAATTTTATATTACGAAGGCCCTTTTATACATAAATGAAGTCGAACTGTGCTATTTGAACCAGATGTCACTGATAACTGGAATACCCATTTGCATGGTGTATTCCACTGAGCTCCAACGGTATTGTTCTCAAAACTTTAACTTTCATATTTATTCAAATAGATTATGGAAACTTTGATCACTTCCCGTTTGCGTTCGCTCCCGAACGGTCGTGTCTACGGCCGCTCCCGAGTGTTCGTATTGCGCTGCCCTTGTTCCCTCCCCCGCACTCGTGCGGGTCAGGTGCCAAGTTAAGCTCTTTCGGAAAGTTTTCTCTTGTGGAAGCTGTGTGGTGTCGGGGCTAATTCATCTGCCCTTTTCAGGGCGGACCCGACTGCTGCCGGCCGAAGCATCGCTAGTCAGGTGGATACGTAACCGTGCCAACGAAGCCTGATCGTCCGCCGTTCATCGGCAATAGGTCCGTTCTAGGTCGTTTTCTTTTTCAGCGCAGTTTGTCTTCGATAGACTTTCTTTCAGCCCAGCATTATGCCTCGACCTGAGTGTGCCGAGCATCAATGCGAAATCAACCGTCGTCGTATCAAAAATCTCAAACTTGACAAACAAGCCCTTGAGGGATGGTCGCAAGACTACCAAAGGGAGATCACCAATTTGAAGGAGGAATTATCATCTCGTCCCTCGTCTTCAGATTTCAGTCAGTTGTCTTCAGACTTCAGTCAGTTGTCTTCTGATTTCAGTCAGTTGTCCAGCGAAAAACAATCAGTGGAAGCCCAACATGCCGCCGAGAAGGATGCCCTTCTCGCTCAAATCGAGTCCTTGCGAGAGCAATGGTCCGCTCGTCCTCAGGTTGCCTCCTCTTCACAGGGGTTCCAAACCGATTCTCCGGCGTCTCCAGATCCAACTGAGTTCGTCGATCCTTTTTCAGATCGCATGTTGGTAGATTCCACCGCATGCAAACGGAAAACTACCCCGCCAGGTAGCGATTCCGACTCAGCTCCTTTAGTTCCAGAATCTCCTGCTCCGTTCACAGAGGTTCGCAAAAAGTCCAAGTCTAAGAAGAAGAAGCAAGATGCTTCTTCGACTTTATCTCCATCCGTTTCAGCTGCTCCAGCCGCTGTTCCTGCTCCGCAAAATGTCGCACCGGCGTCTGCTCCTGCGCCTTTTGCCTGCGTCGCAATCAGATTCGGCTCCGCCGAAAGTCAAGTCTCCGCCCCCCGTCTTTCTACGGGACAAGAGCCGCTGGACCGAGGTCTCAGCACTCTGCGGTAGGCACAATCCCAAGATCCAGTATAGTAAGGCATCCAACGTGGGTGACTCTATTAAGGTCGTTGTCAGTTCCATTTCCGATTTCAGGAATCTTACTCGGCTTCTTGCTGATCAAAAGCTCGAGTACCACACTTACGCTCTCCCTGAGGAGCGTAAGATTCGTGCCGTCCTCAGGAACGTGCCGTTCGAGCTCTCGAACGAGCAAATCCAAGAGGACTTGTCTTCTCAAGGCTTCCCCGTCGAATCTGTGCACAAAATGCACAGCCGCCGAGGCAAGCAGTTCCCACTAGCGCTAGTGATCCTAGCGAAGAACCCGCAAGGGCAGTCCATTTTCAGAGGCAAGCCCACCGTGTGCGGTCTGTCCAACATCCGCGTCGAAGTTCCACACAAGCGTGGTTTCCCAGGTCAATGCCACCGCTGCCAACTGTATGGTCATGCGGCGGCAAATTGTTTTGCTTCCCCTAGGTGCGTCAAGTGCCTAGATCCGCATGGGACTAAGGAGTGCTCTCGCACTCCCGAATCGCCCACCGCTCCGTCCTGCGTCTTGTGCGGTCAGTCAGGCCACACAGCAAACTTTCGCGGCTGCCCCAAGGCACCGCGTGCTGCCAGGGCTACCGTGAAGCCCACCGAGAACTGGAGAGAGCGACCGCAGCCTAGCTCGGACGCTCCTCCAGTCAGTTCAAAGGCCCCCAAAGCCTTAACTTCTATCGTTCCAGGTCAGCGCAGCCGGGTCGCGACTCAATCGCAACCGGCCGCCAAATCGGCTTCCCAGTGCCAGAATGCAAATGGTTCTCAAGACCGCATGGCGTTCTGGATCCAGCTCGCTCCCATCGACGAGATCCTGGCTTTCGGCGCCGCTCTCGACGCCAGCCCAGAGGGTTTCAACGGTGCTCTTCCGGTCCTAACCAAGTTCGCTCCCCTTATCAGGAAACTCCAGCAAGCTCAACGTTTCTAAACGTAGTCCTTCTTTCCAGCATTCCTATCTCAGAGTGAGTCTGATCACTCTAGATAATATCTTAGTTTCAGCTTTGTCATTTCTGCTAATCTTAGCTTTGTTTTTCTCACTTTCAGTTCCTTTTGGTGGCAGCCGTCTGGATGCCGCTCACTACGCATCCTCTCGCTCCAATTGGCTGTTGTTCCGACGATGACTAAGGACCTTAATCAAGGTGAGTCAAAAGGGGGATGTTTAGTGGGTATGCTCAGCCTATCTGAGAGAGTCTCCACACTGTCTGGGCATTCTATTTGCTATTAGCCACTTATAGATAACAGCTTATAGAATGCCCATTCGTCCGTAATAGGATTCATCCTCCTCCCGCTAAAGCTAGCTTTACTGGTTAAAGCTGGTTTTAGTGGGTGCCAAACGACTTTCCTTGGCGGAAAAAAAAAAAAAAAAAAAGAAACTTTGAAGCGGCGGAAATTTAAGCTGCGTCAATTTCACTCTAGTTGAAATTAAATTAAGTAATGTATTTATTCATTAGGTATGCACATTTCATAAAATTTATATCGAAAATATTTATGGTAAGTAATAGTACCACTTCAAGATGGTATGCCTGGCTAGGGACACCGCTTCATATAATACGGATGGTGTAGCGGTAACATACATTGCCTTCTATGCCAGAGGTCCTGGGTTTGAGTCCCGGCGGCGGCGGATATTTGTGTGATGAACACAGATATTAGTCGTCACGTCATGGATGTTTATATATTTAAGTTTATTCTAATAAAAAATATCTATTTTTTCAATATGTATGTTTATATATTTCTTAAGTATATCAGTTAACTAGTATCCATAACACAAGTTCTTTAAGAAACTTAATTTGGGATAGATAATGTTGTGTGAGTGTCAGAAAAAAAAAAAAAATCCCGCCAATTGCTCTCGCAGTGATGTGTTCGCGCGTGGATCCATCTCTTCAGTATGGCGCCGCACGGTTCCACGGCGTCGTGCACGGCGCACCGCTAGTTAGAAAATTTAGTTTCCTATACTAAATTATAAAGGAATTACATTGACAATCCAATAAAAGTAACTAACTACGAAGATAATTTCATTCATAATATTTTTTTACAAATTGTTTGTTTTCCAATTACTTATGTTCAAAATTCCAGATTGTTATTTGTTGCTTAGGTGATTTTTATGCCGCGAAAAAATATTGCGCTATCTAGCGTCAAGTAGAAATATTTTTATTTCGCGGTTTTTTTCTCATAGATTTGGAAAGTATGAAATTTCGTTAAAAAACTAGAGCCACCTAGTAAAGTATAGCTGAACTTTTTTGATGATCATTTGTATATTTTAACTTTATGTTTCAACCGGTTTTTGATAAATGCCATCGCCTTTGGCTATGATTGGCCATAACTCACCGCTTACCCCTCCCGCACCCCACGCGTAGGCTTCACTTGAGTGCCTAGAGAAAACTGGATAGGGCAGCTCCTCTTTATATTTCCTCCGTGGTTCCAACAACATTTTATAAAGAGACTGTTTCATCTCAAGCACGAGTGCAAACATTTTCGACCTCATCTTCACTTACCATCAGGTGAGGTTGAGGTTAAATGCAGGCACTAATAAAAATGGTACAAAAAAGGTACAAATCTTAGTAATCATTTTTTTTCAAGGTTTCGATGTGGCTTCTGAGAATAATAATGACAGCCAGAATGAGCGGTCATATTCTTGTTCAAAATCAGCGTATGATATACACAAAACACATGATCCCAATTAGTTTTGTCCCAGAAGGAAGTTCAATAGAACAATACACGTAGTCTGTTTTCAGATATTAATTCCTGAATTTTGTCGTTATTATTATGTTTAAGCCTCAACCTCGAAACAAATAAACAATCTTCGCTTTATCTTCGAAGAAAATTTAGAAAATTCTGCGAATTTTAAAAGTTATTATTGGGTACAAATATTTTCTTAGGTGTAAAGTGGAAGGATTTTTGGAATTTAAGGGGATAACGCGTTCCATTGGTTGTTTTGTTACCGTAAAGATTATCTTCAAGGACATCGAGAAATGCTATTCTCTTCCCTGATAGCTTTTACCTGCGAACACGATTTTGTTTAATTATATTCATGTTGTTTTTCATTCAGAAGAATGGCTTTAAAATCTTACATACTCAATAGATGAATGACGTTACTTAGCTTAATATGATACTTAACTTAATGATGAATATACAACCTAAGGGCGGGTTGTATTACAACTACTTTACGTGTCTGTTAACGTTAAAAATGGCGTTAACCACTGTCAAGCTAGAAAACGGGTTGTTTCAACTATAACGGACGTCAAAAATTAACGATTACGTTGACCGCCCATCCACCCACTGGTTAACGTAACTTTCTAGTGAAAACTGAGTTGACAGGCAGGACATCTTTGGTTGAAAGCTTTTAACATTATGGATTCTGTTTTATTTTCATATATTTTAAATGATAGTGATGATGATTCAATTGTGGAAATAACTCGAATAACATTGACGAACAGTTTTTTTTGTGATGAAACAACGCTTTGTATTTGACGTACGTTAAACATCTGATGTAATCGTCAAAAAGTTACGTACGTATGATACGATAACCAACCGTTTGATACAACCCGCCCTAAGTCTTACAAAACTAATTAAAAGTAAAATAAAAAGTAGACCGAAAGGCAAAAAATCGGCTCAGTACTAATTGCAAGAAATACACCGCTGCTACGAGGTGAAAGAACAAACACAAGATGATGATGATGATGTACTCTCAGATGTATTCGTCGAGTGCGACACCCTGTAAGTTGCTCGGATTCTGTCTTCGCTCATGCGCCCGAACTTGATTTGCGAAGCCAAAGGATATGTTTCCGTTTCTTTGTATCTGGGGCTAGAATGCTAGCACAAGGATATATTGAAGAGAATAAGTATACAAACAAATAGTAATCACTCAATTTCAGATAATAATAATAATAATTCTTTATTGTACACCAACAGCATTAATAACATTTTACAATAAATTTTAAAACATTTGCACAAAGGCGGCCTTATCGCTCAAAGCGATCTCTACCAGGCAACCCAGTAAGGACAGGACATGAATAGAGGAAATTAGGGTGGGCGGTGGTACTGATTTCATACAATAGACTACATACAAATAATTACATATGAATATACATAAATATTATTATATAATATAGACTTACATATTAATAATACATACACATACTTATTAATAAGTTACGATGAGCAGTGTTTCACGAGGTAATAACGTTTAAGCATCCTTTTGAAGGTGTAAGATAGACATCGTATTAAAAAAACAAGAATTAAAAACAAGATTTATTAAAAATCGCTTCTCCGTACATAGATATTTCATCCCTCTTTACTTCAAGTGACAGATTTGTACCAAATGACAAGACAGATGACATGACAATGACAGTTTGACAATAAAAAGAGTATCAAAAATGACGAAACGTAAAGACTACCTAGCAGGTCAAGTTAGCGTTGTTGCGTCATACACGTGTTTTGATTGTTTCGCATATTTATAGTGTTTTCCTCAAAGTATTTTGAGTTATCTAGTGCTTTTGTGTTGTCTTTTGTGCTGTATTGTCTGTGTTTTTAGTTAGTCCTGGCGTGGTAAGTGTTTTTTAACATTATTACACAGGATGGAGGTGGACAAGATTCCGCCTGATCCTCCTGACCCGGTGATAGCGCGAAATTCTGCTGACACAGTAGATGTTTCATCGATAAGCAGTTCTCAAAATAGAAAGCGTAACACTGATGTCTCTGAATCTCCATCGAACCCCAAAAAAACAATCCTGGACCCCGCCTCTTTCGCACCTTCTATCCAATCTCTCTTTGTTCATCCTAGCCTTCTTGAAAACAAAACCTACTCTAATGTGGATAAGGGCCCATTCGTCGTACACGTTTCCCGTTCCGAATCACATCCCTCAGCCGGTACTTCACTTAACTCCCTAAACTTTGGTCGCTTTCTAACCACTTCCAATTTCAAGTCTATTAAATGCGATGGAGTAAAAAGCATTTGCCGCAACCGTGTTTCGGTTGAATTTACAACAGCTGCTGCAGCCAATGATTTTATGAAAAATCCTCATCTGCTATCCTCCCAATATTTTCCCTCTATTCCCACCTATAATGTGACGAGAATGGGCCTTATCCGTAGTGTCTCTACCACATGGTCTATGGAGGAGTTGGTTGATGGTATTTCTTCCTCTTCTCTTAACTCAAGCATTATTTTGAAGGCTCGTCGACTAAACCGCAAAGTTGTCAGTCCTAATGGCCCATCTTGGGTCCCAACGGGCTCAGTGGTTTTAACCTTTTCGGGTCAAACTCTACCAGAGAGAGTCCTTATCTATAACACTTCTTTGCCTGTAGAACAGTACATCCTCCCTACAATCCAATGCCTAAATTGTTGCAGATTTGGGCATGTCAAAACTCAATGCCGCTCCTCACCCAAGTGCTTCCGCTGCTCTCAACCCCACCCAGGTGATTCCTGCTCAGCTCCAACGGATACCCCTTCCTGTCCCCAGTGTTCAGGCCCACACCTGGCCACTGATAAATCCTGTCCCGAACATTCCCGACAGAAAGTTATCAAAATTGCTATGTCCCAAGATAACATTTCCTACCTGGAGGCATCAGCTCGATTCCCTCCCTCCCGCAAATCCTACGCCGACGTCTCTAAAAGTTCTTCATCCATCTCATACAAAAAAACTACCTTTTCCTACCCTAAACCACGATCCCCACTGTCCCCTGGCTATGACAGGGCAGCTCATCAGGAATTAATTTCTATTCCATCATCTTCCTCCAGGGGTAGTGCATTAGATAACCCAAATGCCTCCCCAAGCAGTAATCTTTTAGATGTACTTGTATCCACAATCATGAGTCTTATTTCCCGACTTGATGACTGCCCACTACCGTCCAACGTTGCTACCAAACTTTACCCTCTCCTTAAACTCATTCAAAATGGCGAATCTGCTCCAGTGGAACAGTAGGAGCCTCCGTCCCAAATCGCACGAGCTAACAGACTTGGTACGTCAATATGATCCTCTGGCTATTGCGGTTTCTGAGACATGGTTTGTTCCGGGTAGTCGGTTCCGGCTGTCTGGATTTGCATGCCTCAGAGACGACAGGCCGGACGGTCATGGTGGCGCAGCTTTGTTTGTGAAACGCTCACTCTCCTATTCCCTTATCCAACTCCCATCCCACTCCTTTAACATCAACATAGTAGCAGTTACTTTCCTTAACTTTTCCCTAGTTTCTGCTTACATATCCGATCCTTCAGTCACCCTCCTCAATGAGTTCTACTCCCTCATTTCCTTAATTCCCCATCCAATCATTATCCTAGGAGACCTTAATTGCCACCACAGTTTATGGGGTCTTCACTGCGCCACCCCGGATGATGTTCCTGGTAGGTGTTTGGCGGACATCATTGATGACATGAGTTTATGTGTCTTGAATGATGGACGCCCTACACGTATAGCGGGCCCAAATCGACGGGATGGTGCGGTGGATGTCTCTATCTGTTCCCCTGCTCTTAGCATTTCCACTTCCTGGTACCGAGCCGATTCCCTCCATGGCAGCGATCACTTTCCTATTATCCTCTCTATTCCCATCTCTGTTCCTATTCCCAAAAAACTACCTCCCTTACTCCGCCATAAGACTGATAAGGCTGACTGGGTCAGCTATGCTGAATCCACGAACGCCATATCTTCATCCATCCCCTCCCCTACTCCAGACAATATCCAATCTTGTTACGACTCCTTATTATCCTGCATCCTTACAGCGGCAAATTCAAATATCCCCTCCAAAAATCCTGATCCCAAATGTCGTAGCTCCCCACCTTGGTGGGACTCGGAGTGTACTGACATGGTTTGTGTTAGGAAAGTAGCAGAAAGAACTTACTGTGCGTCAATGACCCTCGCTAACTTCTAACATTACAAGCAAGTCCGTGCTAAAGCCAGAAGGCTGTTTAAAAAAAGAAGCGAGCATCATGGCGCTCTTTCTGTGAAAGCCTGGGTCCACGTTCCCCTTCCTCAATTGTCTGGAGATCCCTTAAGCGCTTCCGTGGTTCCTCTGACATCCCTCCTTCTCCCTCGTCATCCAATCCTTCCCTATGGCTTTATCCCTTCTTTGACAGAATTGCTCCACCTCATGTTCCTCAGCATGAGCAGTTCCCATGCCCCTATCCATCCCTTTCCTCATCCAATCCCTTAGACAGTCCTTTTACTATCCAGGAATTCAACCTCATACTCTCAAACCTCAAGGACTCTAGTCCTGGCCTGGATGGTATCCCTTACTCCTTCATTGCTAAAGCTGGTTCCCATTTCCGGGAGGTTCTCCTTAATATCATAAATATTATTTTCATAACTGGTGATATCCCCCCCTCCTGGAAACAGCATTTAGTTATTCCCATTCTCAAACCTGGAAAAGACCCCTCCGACCCAAACTCATTCCGCCCAATTGCAATGGCCTCTACTCTCCTTAAAATTACCGAACATCTGATTAAGCTCCGTCTCGAATGGTTTGTTGAAAACCATTCACTTCTTAGCCCCACCCAATTTGGTTTTAGGAAAGGTTATAGTACGATGGACAGCCTGAGCATTTTCATCGCCGGTTTAAGGTCAGCTTTGTCTGATGATGAATCGGTGGTGGGGGTGTTTTTGGATGTCTCATCTGCCTATGATAATGTCCATCTTCCCCTACTCAGGCAGAAAATGCTACAGCTGAGTGTCCCGGAAAGACTGACATACTTTACCTATAACCTCCTCACTGGTCGTCATGTCCAGGTCCGTCATGAACATGCTCATTTTCCAGCACGTACAGTCTGGCAGGGCCTCCCTCAGGGCTCTGTTCTTAGCCCTTTACTGTACAGCATTTACACCTCGGACCTGGACAGGTCGGTGACTCCTTTCTGTAAAATCCTTCAATATGCAGATGATATTGCTCTATACCTACGGGTAAGAGTAATTGAGGCTGCTTCCAACCCCCTCACTATTGCTCTATCCTACCTTGGCAACTGGCTCCACTCCCATAATCTTTCCCTCTCCTCCTCCAAGAGTAGTGTCTTAGTCTTTACTAGGAAAAGACAATACTCCTCTCCTTCTATTTCATTCCTTGGTCATCCAATCCCAATTGTCCAGGAGACCAAGTTCCTTGGAGTTATTCTTGACACAAGGCTATCAGGTTCTGGCCACCTCAACCATGTTGCGAAAAAATGTGAGGCAAACATCAATCTTTTAAGATGTCTCTCTGGCGTTTGGTGGGGTTCCCACCCGTACACCCAAAAACTCTTGTACAATGCCCTGGTGAGAAGCGTCATCGACTATGGGTCTTTTCTTTTGGAACCCTGCAATAAGTCTGGACTTGACACCATTACCAAAATACAAAACAAGTCGATGCGCATCATCATCGGGGCAATGGAATCATCACCTGCCAACGCTATGAGAGTTGAATGTGTTGAGCCCCCTTTCCACCTTCGCAGACAATTCCTAGCTGATAGATTTGTGGCAAGAACTCTCCAGCTCTCCTCCCATCCACTCCATGATATCCTTCCCTCCCTCCAGAATTCCCTTCCCAACTCCCCATATTTTCTCCATAGAATACCCCCCCGTCTACTATCCAGCCGCTCGTCTTAACTCCTCTCCAATACTCCAATTTTCCAGTGTGAATCCCAATTCCTGTATACCTTTCCTTACGAATCCCTTGTTTTCTCTCCTCCGGTACTGATTGACTTTGGTGTTGCTAAGAATGACCCTAATGCAAATGTCATATTTCAAAGCATCATCAATAGTCAGTGGTGTGACTGGACCCTCCTCTATACAGATGCCTCCAAGCTCTCCTTTCGGGGTTGTGGATTCCTAAATTCTTTGTCCTCCTCTCATTTAAGTGTCCTCCCCATACCACGGTTTTTACTGGCGAGTCTATAGCTCTCCTGGAGGCAGTTAGATATGTTCTAGACCACAGATTGAACAACTCGCTGGTACTAACTGACTCCCTTAGCTGTCTTCAGGCACTTAGAAGTAATTCCTTCCGTCTTGGCTCCAAGTTCCCTCCCATCCTACAAATCAAACATCTCCTACGCCTTTGTAACCTTCAGGGCATCAGTGTTACTCTGGCTTGGATACCCGGTCATTCGGGTATAGAGGGAAACTCTACTGTTGACCGCTTCGCTAAGGACTCCATTGTATCCGGCTCCCTTGAACACTACAGATGCTTTTCCCAAGATCTCTGCCTGTTGGCAAAACCACGAATGTTTGAAGAATGGAGTAAAGAATGGGAGAAGTCTCGCAGTGCTGTCGGCATATATTACGGGGACATCCAGCCCACAATTACAACTAAGCCGTGGTTTTGCATTCTCAAAAAGATGCCTAAAAAAGTCACTTCCATCATCAGCAGACTTCGGTTGGGTCACTGTTGCACTCCAGTACATTTGTACAGGATTGCAATCCGTGATTCCCCATTGTGTAATTGTGGCCTGGAGCCTGGTTCAGTCGACCACATATTTTTTAATTGTCCCCTCCTCCCTATGTCCCTCTACGATATCCTGCCCCCTCAGCTTCCCAGACCGACCTGCATGAAGACCCTACTCTCCTATAACGACCCATTAATCCTTAAGATCCTTTGTAAATATATCCTTCAGTGTAAAATATCCCTGTAAATAAGTAGTTAGTTAAATGTTCTATTTCATCTGTATGTTACTAATATCCATGGGTTTAATCATTTTGTCTGTTGGTTGTGGTACTAACTGTGTTGTCTTTTTTGTCGTAGGTAATTCAACGTCCTGCCCTCGTCGCGCCTCACATTTTTGCCATGCAAACTGGACCTTACTTGTAATACCGTGTATTTCTCATCACGTGATACTGGCAGTAATAGTACGTCGCTTAGTAACGACGGCTGGTTGCCATTATAACCAAAGAATTGAATTGAATTGAATTGAATTGACGACCTAGCATGATGGTTGTCATTTACATTAAACTTTAACATTTTTGTGCGCTATTAATTAAACTTATTGTAGTTTTTCGATATTTTATCGATGCCAGCATAATTTTATCTACGTTGTGGTCTAGTGTTTATTAAATATTCCAATTTGGAATATTACCAATCTGGAATTTAAAAAAAAATACCTTTGATTATAAAAACGATCGTGCAGTGAAGTTTCCCGAGTGTGTTGTAAGTGTAGTGGCAGGAAGGCTTAGGACGGGTTTTTCGGCGGTGACGTTTCTTGTCAAGGTCATGGAGACTCCTACGTTTGAACTCTTGTACGCCTTCATGAACAGTTTTACGATATTCTTGCCGTTGAGAACCCAAGGGGAGGCATCGGCGTGTCTTCAAATAGAAGATAGCTATATAATGACCACAGATCACCTGTAATATTGGTGTATAAATCTATAGTTTATTTAATAACTTTGTTCTTATTTAAAAAAGAACATTGCCCGCAACATGCTAATTCGATCTCTTCGTTGGGCTCAGAAAACAATATCTTGCTATTTCAATCAGCTTTTCACGCAAGTTGACATGTTTAGTGAGACGCACGATATTGGGACTGGTATTCGTGTACATGGGGCGTGCTAAAAGTTTTTGAATGTTATATTTTTAAATAAAACTACTTTTTAACCGGATTAATTATATTTTATATTTTAAGTTAAAATGTAAAATATAAATTATACGCGATTAATCCGGTTAAAAAGTAGTTTTATTTAAATTATGAATCGTGAAAACTTAAGACAATATTATGTTATATTTTTTGAAACCACTTGCAATTTGCTTAGTAATTAAAACAAAATTGGCAGAAATCATTTGTCAATTATTTTTTATCATACATCAAAATTCTAAGTACGCAACGAAAATGGAACTAACTGCCACGCTACGTGACGCGTTCGATCGCGCGTTTCATACAAAAGTGAAACGTCCGTACCATACGCACGTTCGATACGGACGTTTGGAATGCGCCAAACGCCGCCCAAATCAGTCGGCTCCGTGGAACGTGTCACACGCGCGTATGAAAATGAGTTTTGATACAGAGCGACTGAATTTTAAAACAAATTCCCTTCACAGCAACCTCGATTCCAGAAACGGACTAACTGGATCTCTTTTTATAATTTCTAAACGACGACGTTTAGCCAAATAGTAAGAAATTATATTAAATTGACACGACTGTATAAGCACATTTATGAAATTTTACTAGCAACGCTTGATACGGACGTACGGTATGCGCGTTCAAACAGGTAACTCAGCGTTGGCACTAAGTCGAAGATATTTAAGGGCGATGATTTTAGGATTTTAAAAGTTCTCTCTCTCCGCAAGACTGTGCCGCTCGCCTTCAAAATGCTTTTTTGGTTGGGAAGCACCTTGTTGAGCACCGTGAGGCGACAGTTGAATTTGAGAGAGGTCGAGTTTTTTTACATGACGAATTTCGTGAAGGGCACCTGTCAACTGTCATCAACGAAATAATGTGGCTACTGTTAAGCGTCTCATTGAAGAAAACCTGCAGATTACGTATGAGACGATTCAAGGACTATTGGGAATTGGTATGAGCCAAATACAGGAAATTTAACACGAAGAATTAAAAGTTAGGCAAATTTGTCGTCGTTGGATCCTCATGAACAGAGCGGAGCAGAAGCGTGCTCGCGTGGAATGGCGCAGATGCTACTGAAGTACGACCACGGACATTGCTTAGCACAGGAGACGAAACGTGAATTTATTGTTTTGAACCCGAAAAGGAACAGCAATCTTGTTAATGGGTGTTTAAAAATGAGAATAGGCCCACAAAAGCGAGGTAGGCAAAAAACGTTGGTAAAAAAAGATCGCGATTTTTTCCATGTGCATAATTCTACTTGAAAAGAGAGTATTTTGAAAAGCAATGAACATTATTATACGTTGTTGGTTATAGCATGTTGTTTTTTTTAAGTTAAGCTAAATTTTTATTGTGACCTATGTATATTTCTTTTATCGCTTTTCTAATCTCACTTTTTGAAGTTAACACAAAATAAAGACGCTATGAGGCTGTAAAAATGCACAAAATAATAAATAAAATAATAAAATAAAATCCCCAGACAGTCACACCAACTAGGTACATGGTCTCAACTTAGCAGAGCTTGTGATATGAGATACCATGTAGCGAAGTATGGGGGGAATCTAGAATATAAAATACATATATAGATAAACGCCCACACCCGGAACATTTTTTTTCTTGTTTCGTGCGGGAATCGAACCCGTGACCCCTGGCGTCTGAGGCAGACGGTGTTACCCCATCGCTAAAGTGGTCGTTGAATGAGTAACTTTAAGAGTTTGCGGGGTCGCCCATATTGAACCACCATGGCAGGATTGACCGTGTTGTTATTAGTGACAAGTTTTTACGAAAACCTATCTAAAGTAACATAGAGCTGAATAGTTTGTTTGTTTAAATTAAACACGTAAGTTTAATTTAAATGAACAAATTCTCCATTATTATAATACCTCCGAATTTTTCAAACGTGACATCAGGTGATTTTATAGCCTCTCTTGTTCTGACTACCCCATAAGGGATGCAGGCGTGAAGTTATGTATGTAAGTACGCAAGTCTCTACAACTGCTAAGTTTGAAAAAATCTCTTATAAATTAAAAACCTATCTCCGGAAGGTCTGATAGCTGTTTTATGCTGAGACATACCTATCTCTGATGCCCAAGAATAGAAAGTGTCAAGGATTTTTATACTTTTTCCGTTATTTATAGATTTTTCTTTATTTTCTACCGTCTCATCTATACTAACTTCAGGAAGTAAAAATTGTGTAGTTTTCAGCGATAAATAATGCTATCTTAGCGCTTCCAGATATGTCTCAATTAAAACTAGCTATATCCCTCATACATCACCTCGCAAATTATCAAGATTCCAGAAAAATTAAATTTAGTATTCTTTTGCAATATAATATGTATTCAAAGTTATAAAGTAATTTTTAATGCCATGGATCCACATTATTGAAGGCAATATTATTTAATTATTGAACTCATTTATGATTTTATTTTCTGATGGTATGATTGACAAAACCTTACCAAATTATTATTTAAACTATAAAACTCCATATTCCTGTTTTTTTCACAACCTTATTTTTCTTTTTCCAGAACAAAGAGAGAAGAGGCTACATTTAATAACATATGGTTAGATTTTCTAACCGGCTGGTTGCAACTTGCAGCGCAAGTTCATGCAAAGTTTAACGAGACGTTATCTCTCATGAGGCTTTAAAACAAGATTTGGCAGTTCACTGGTTACAAAGAATTATTATGCATATTTGTAGCATGGGTCTGATTCTTATGTACAAGTTCTGAGTAAAAATCATGTCTCATGTCTATATAATAATAATAATAATACACTACATAATCCAATTAGCGTAATCGAAACCCTACAAAAATACACTATTATAAATACTTGTCCCATCACTAGAAAATTTCTTACATCAGTAGTAATCACAAGCAATCCGCAGTAAAAAATAATCCTTATCTTTATCTTGCTTGGTTTAAACCCGCATGATAAAGTAAAGCCCTTGAAAAAGGAGAAAATCAAAAAACATGTATAAATAATAATAATAAAACTCTTTATTGTACACCAACACGGTTACATAGTTTAAATGAAATAACAATTACAATTAACATACAAAGGGCGGCCTTATCGCCGAAGCGCGATTTCTGCCAGGCAACCCAGGTATATTTATAAACAGAGTTCCATTTTTTAATGTTGTCTAAGCTCAAATTTTAATATATCGATTTCAATCATTATTGCACAAAAAAAGGATGTTTATAAACATTCCTAAGATATCGGGAATTATGCGGCTGAAACCGCGTTAAACAGTGACTATTTAATAAACTCCTTCATTCAATCGTATCAAAGTAAAAAACATGATTAAAAAATTGAATATCTCTCTATTCAAGGTCCAAATAACCATAAACAAAACGCTCTATTTTCAATAGCAGCTTCACTGCAGTGCGTGCAGCCTAACAGGTGGGGTAGAGCGACCCTGTCGCATCCCATCTCCATTCTAACAAAACATCATCTCTTCTCAGTACAGTCCCGGTTTTCATCCCGAGCGCACGTGCTCCTGTTTAAACTGGATTACTCACGAAAACGTCAACAAACAGAATTGTGTTCCGAATTCAATTAGTGCATTCGAAATTGTGTGCATATTTAAAAACAAAATTCTGCGTTCGATTTTTAAGTGATTGGTGTGGTGTTGTGTTGAGATTGTTTTTTTTAATGTTTTTTTTTTGTGTAATGGTTTAGATTAAAGTGCAGTGATGGATGGAGAAAATCGGATTATTTTAAACGTTGGTGGTATCAGGTGAGAAAAAGGTTCACAGGGGTTATAAGTCCCAAAGGGGTTTAACCTCATTTGTGTTCTTTGAATTAAAAAATATTTATGCTTCATCAAACTTTACCTAATTTAATTAGTAAAACAGCTGTTATATTGGTTTTAGAATGAGTACATATTTGAACGTTGATATCTTTAAGTTTTTTTAATTTTCATTGACTGCGGCTACTCTTTCCACGCAATTACTCGTAGCGTGAAATAACTGTCCTAAAATTCTTTGAATATTAAAATTCTACTTATATCACTAAGTGAAAATTTAACAAATTTAACATTTAATTTAAAGTCTAGGTATAAACCCGTTTCTGGTCACTAAATGTGTAAATGTAACTTATAAAACTTCTTACCGGATTGCGTTGTAATTTCGAAAATTATAAGGGCATAATCTAGACCTACAAATATGATACTTTATGTATTAATAATTCCCCAGTATCGAGACTAGATCAGGTGAAGTCACGGGAAGCAGTAAGTAACTTACATCTCACAAAAGTGTGGCGATGGCGTAACACTTTCTTCCTCGGACGGACACCAGTGGTCGCGGGTACAATTCCTGCACAATTCACATATATTTGTGTATGAATATGTTTGTTTGGGTCGGTCTGGGTGTGTTATGTTTGTAATTGTATTTACTTGAAAAATAGTTTAAATATGTTTATCTGTTTGTATACCTACAAAACAAGTTACGTGCATAAGTTGTATATAATTAAATACAAGTTGTATATGTGTGTATATTACGTATAATATTTATTCAATTTCTCCAATTAAGTTTATGTGGAAAACAGTATTTACCTTATAACAAGTTACAACAAAATAAGTATTGTTTTTTAATTATTTGAGCACACTAGCCCCCACAATATGATTCCCTGTGTTGTGGGTGGATTATTATATGTGGGATATTAATTACAAAATACACATAGATAGAAGGTAACAAGCACAAGTACAACTTTAACTTTGTACAGCTTAAGATTTTTCCAGAAAATTTAATTATTAAATCTATTTGTACATGAGATCTCATTTAGCTAAGCGCTACGAAACCATCTCTAAAATATATCATAATGTTGCGGTAAAAATTAACTTGAAGGTAAAAATACTAAGTCTTAAATGGAATGACTTTCCTTATAATTATTTTAGGGAGAAGTAATTAATATTTTTTAATGCCTCAGACATTCACACTAAATTCATGGCGCCGAATTAAGCGCAACTTGTGATATGGGATACCACGTAGCGACTGGAATATAAAAAGAAACATATATAGATACAATACAATAAAATACAAATATACTTTATTGCCAGAATCAAAAAGTTATTAACATATTACACACAAAAAGAAAACTGGATTCAAGACAATATATGCGGCCTTGTTACTCATGAGCGATCTGTTCCAGGCAACCTTTATTTTACAAATAGAACATACAAAAATTAACAGTTTTAGTAGGGTTTGCATTGCTTTTATAAAAATAAAATAAATTGATTAACATAATCGCATAGAAAAGATAGAATCTAAAGCGCATAGAAAAGATACAACGAAAGTTTGTAAATAGAATCTCTTTTATTAATGGTAGTTACCGCAGCGTTAGGAGTTACTCTGATAGGTTAGGCCAATTCAACATGTTATCTCTAAGGCAACGTAAGGAACAGCTGTCCATGATTTTTTGCATAAATTATTGAACCGTGAAGTGGATTGTCCGTCTCTCCTAGAACAGATTAATATATTAGCCTCTAGGGTCGCTGCTCGTCTGCATGATTATAAGCCCTTCTCAGTGGCTTTGAGAAAAACAAAATATGGCAGTTCCTCTCCTATTTTAACAATGTTGAAAATTTACAATAATATATTTAAAAATAGTAATTTAGATATTTTTTGTGATAGTTTAGCTTCCTTTAAAAAATGTATTTATGTATGTTGCAAAAATTGTCTTTGATTTAAATTTTAGTATTGTTGTTTATTTTGTAACAAATTTATTTAACTTCTTTTTTATAAATCATCCTAGTTTCTGTTAACAACAATTATTAACAATTTTGTTAATACATAATTTGTATACATTATATTTAAGTCAATATATATAGTCCTTACACAAAATGTAAATCAAAATATGTATGATCCTCGCGATACAGGCCAAGCCTAGTGCGGAGAGTAAACTATTTATTTTAAAAATACATTTTAAAAATTTTAGTTATGTGTATGATTGTTCCAAAGTCAATCATTAAAGAAGTATTTCACTTTTAATATATTTTTTTAAAATGACTAAAAGTCATATGAGTCTTCTTTAGGCTTGAATAAAAATAAAACCATTTTTTTTTCCAATTTTCTTAGTGAATCTTTATTTGCTACATGCCAGTATTAATATGACGCAATACATAAATATTTCAGCGGAGACTATTACTTTTTTCCTACTTTTTAGACCGTGTTTTTAGTATGTAGTCGGGTTTTAATTCTGAACTCATTTTTTGAAATTCGAGGACGTGATAGTTTGAGATCATACATGAAGATTTCCTCTATATACTGAAAAAAAAATATTAATTCTTTACTGGGTAAACTTAAGCGAAAGTTAAAGAATTTATTACGCAACGCATGGTTACACAAGCGTAGACAGCGACCCGGCGTAAGTTGTAAATAGTTACAGAACTTTTTTTTATTTATAGGGGATTTTAGTGAAAATTAAATTAACTTACTTTTATAACATAATTATGACCAGAATCGAGTACAGAGTGCTTTCTTTCAATATCTAAAATTTGTCACCAGTCACCCTGTAAAATAGTTAAGTGAACTATTGTTGTCAATTAGATTTTCAAAATTGTTTCATTATTTTTTTAAGCTATAGCATAGCATAGCTTCTATCGCGGGCCTTGAGCGTGGGGACCGAATCCATAAATTCCGTAACGAAAAAACACCCTCCACTCCGACCGGCACAGCGGTGATACTTTGATTTCATAACTTTACATGCGGGCTTTAATAAACAATCAGCGCCATCTACTAGGAACTTGTGGAACTTCATATTAGATCAAACATTACTGCATTAATAAAATAAATAAATAATTATAATTGCATAAGTTGATAAAAAATGCTATGCAATAGATTTACCGCGGCAGTCTCCGAGTGCCACTCGTCTTTTTTTTTATTTTGAGCATTGATTTCATACTCATTTATTGTTGGCTGAAATAATGACAAAGTTGCCAGAAGATTCAAATTTAAAAAAGCATTGTATTAAAAAACCCGTCGGAGTTCCAACTAAAGTCACAAAAACGTGCTGAGTTTATTTTTAATTACTTTTGTTAGGATTCTTTTGCTTTTTGTATAAAAAAAAAAACTTTTCCAGAATCGGCAACATTTATTTTTGTAACAGCGCAAAACTTTGCTTCTTTTTATACTTTTATGAATATGTACGAGTTCTTTTGAATTGTTCTGGGTAGAGAAATAAAGTCGCTTGGAAATTTACAAAATTAAGTTATGTAAGTAATTTATATTTGAGTAAATAATAAGTGAAATCGTCCTTAGCTATATCTTTCAAACAACCGTTGGTTTATAGAATAATAAAATTAAAGACATATCAACGCGGTATAACTATAAATATTATATACATATTATACGCGTTTATTGTCTAAATAAATATTTCTGACACTCACACAACATTATCTAGCCCAAATTAAGTTTCTTAAAGAACCTGTGTTATGGATACTAGATAACTGATATAGTTAAGAAATATATAAACATACATATTGAATAAATACATATTGTTTATTAGAATAAACTTAAATAAACATACAAACATCCATGACTTGACGACTAATATCTGTGTTCATCACACAAATATCCGCCGCCGGGATTCGAACATGTTTCGATATATGTATGTTTGTTTTGTTACCCTCTCTCGCTCAGCATATCGCCTTAAGCTAATTTATCACAAATACACAAATAGGGTGCCTGAAACAACAATATTCTTTTCATTCTGGTATTTCCACGTAATCCGGATTTACGCGGATGAAGCCGCGGGTGACAGCTTGTTCTAATATAAACAAACATATTTTTATTTGTTTGAATTTTCTTGTCACAAGTCAAATAATTTTTTTGTTTCAATTTCGATTATTTTAATAATTAATTAAATTAAATAACAAAATAGTATCATTTAATTACATTAAATAACAAAATAGTAATGTATAAAAGTATTCAGAGCTTTGCGGAAGTGGCTGTTAAAAAAAAAAGATGAAACATTTTGAAAAAATTGTGTAGTACCGTGATTTTTTTGTGGTTGATGTATATGACTTATCGAATTACTTGGCAACATTTAAAATACATTTGACTTATTAAATTATGCAAATTCATTTATTAATATGCCAAAATTAAAACTCATAAAACAATTAAATTTGTACAAAATCTAGCACAGCCGCGCGGGCTGCCCGTGTAAACGTGAAATTTAACTGACTATGGTTTTTTGCAAAAGTTAGGTTATTTATTGCAAAATATTTTTGTAAATCTAAGTAGTATCTTAAGCAATAGCAATAACACGTGCAAACAAATACATAACTTATATTCTATTTCATTATCATACTTCGATAATAATAAATCTTTGTAAATCTCGAGTATCAACGAAAGCCCTACAGGCCAACCAAATTAACCAGGCAGGAAACTCAAGTTATATTAATCAAGAGAACAACTTAATTTTGGTATATTAATTAACAAAGACTGATCATTGTTTGCCTTTAATACAGCGCCACCTGGTGCTTAATGCTTGAACTGCAAAATATAAGTTTACAATCACCTTTATCATTTGAAGGAACGATTTACGAGCTTTGATTGAATGACAAAACGGAAACATGCAAATGAAAATTTGATTTTCAAAGACGCATAACCTTGTTAGAAGCATTTTACGCTTTAAGTTATTGGGCTGAAGATTGGTAGAAAATTTTATTACAACGATTTCATACCGTTAAAATGTTTTCATAAAAAGTCAACCTTTTGTGTAGAATTTTAAGAATGATTGTTTATAAGAGAAGATAGGAATATCTTCAGAGAGGAAAAATCAGGAATGCATTCTCACATATCGCAGTGTTTTTATTTTTTACTTACAAAATAAAATAAGTTTGGAATATACAGGTCACTGGGTCACTTTCAAAATTCAAGGACTAGATAGTTTGAGATCATACAAGAAGAGAAAAATCAAAATAAAAAATAAATATTAATTATTTACAAAGTAAACTGAACTGAAAGTTAAAGAATTTATTACGCAACGCATGGTTACATTAGCGTAATACAATAGATATTGAACGGGTGGTTGTGTGCGTGTGGCGGGAACACTGCTGTTTTCGTGTTGACTGAGGCGGCGCGTCGGGAAAAGTGTAGTAATTTCTCTTTATTTACTTATAGGGAGTTTTGTTTAAAAATCAAGTACCTACTTTTATAACATAATTATGATCAGCATCGAGTAAAGAGTGCTCTCCTTCATTATCTAAAATATGTCACCAGTCACTCTGTATAATATAGTTAACCATAAATTATTTCATCGCATTAAACTAATTTTCACCATTTTCTCGATATTTCCATGTCTCAATAGACTTGATGACTAGTCGCTCTTGACCTCGTGTGGATTTTAATCTACATTCTAATTCAACTCATTTGTTTCTTTATGTCGTCGAGTTTAAGTGTATAGTTAAATTAAATGTGATATCCGGTAAGAACTCATTTCTTAAATAAATGAAAAATGTGATAAATAAAAATTACCCGACCAGGATTCGAACCTGGCACCTCTCGTTTGCCGGACGAGTGCTCTTCCAACTGAGCTACCGGGGCCTGGCGCTACGCCTCGAAATTACTTACCACATTTTTGTTTTTACGTTGTATTGCTAACGTAGCTCATCTTATGGTATAGCTTTGCAGCTAAGACCACCCGAGATCAATTTCTTTACAGAAATTGTGAATCCCAGTTAAAGTGAAGCATTGCAATGTTTTAATAATGTTATTAAGTTTTTTGCATTTAAAATGCTCAATTATTCTTAAATAAATGAAAAATGTGATAAACAAATAAAAAAAAAAAAACAATTGGAAGAGCACTCGTCCGGCGAACGAGAGGTCCCAGGTTCGAATCCTGGTCGGGTAATTTTTATTTATCACATTTTTCATTTATTTAAGAATAATTGAGCATTTTAAATGCAAAAAACTTAATAACATTATTAAGAACTCATTTCATTTAACGTAATATCTGTTAATTCAAAACCAATTTTAATTGTTATTAAAAAAAATACCTAAGAGAGTGGATTTTGAAGGAAAAGAAACAAATGAGTTGAATTAGAATGTAGACTATCAAGGAGAGATATTCCAAAGAACAGCATGCTTGTCATCAAAAAATGGAGAGTAAAATTTCGTACAAAATATTCTTCCATTCCGAACCTATTTCTTCTGTATTATATCGAAGTGTACGATGGTCAATTGGCAATGTACATAAAAGTGTGCCGAGAGTTTTTCCTCCGGCTTTTTTAGCTCAGTCTACTTTGATACTGTTTCAAAACTTTTTCAAAACATATTTTGACGTTCAGTGAGTGTATTCCATATAATTAAAAAACCTACTTCATATCAAAACTTTGCCTGAAGTATAAGGTCGTCAAGGTAAACGATCTCCGAATTTTTCATGAAGTAGTTAATCAATTTTGATGAAATGTATATGGGACAAAATAAAAAGTATTTTCTATCATATGAAACAAGAATCATCAAAATCGGTTCACCCAGTCAAAAGTTATGAGGTAACAAACGTAAAAAAACATACATATGTACCTCCTTCTTTTTTTGAAGTCGATTGATAAGAGAAAAAATAGTTTAAACTTGATTATAAAACAGGACAAGGCTTTACAAGGAATATTTAGATAATTTATTCAGCGGCAAACAGAATTTGTGTTCATCTTATCCTATCAATTGTATTACATTTTTAAAATTCCTAAGCAGGTTAGATAGGATAATTCAAAAGGTTTGACTTACTTTGGGTACACAGGCTTAGAAAGAAGTTGGCTCATCAAAAAACATTACCACATCACTTGCGTTACCGCGGTTATGTTGGGCAGAAGTTTTATTAACATTCAAAAGTTTTTAGTTAATTTTAAAAGATCTATACCAGATCTATATATGTTCCTTTTGATTTCCTATAAGTCTAGGGTATTATTGAGACCATGTAATAGAATCTAATATATATTTTTTGTTTTTTCTTGTTTATACAAAATAATTCTATAAAGTCGAAACATCTTATGTAAAACACCTTAATGCGAAGTATGACAACGTGGCATTTTCTATCCCTTTTTTATCGCTATGCACAGGTACAGTTCGCAACGTTTAGCGTTGTACATTGTATGCAACGTTGTTCAACGTTTTAAATGTTTTTGTGGTTTATTGTATGGCTTCAGTGACACGCGTCTATTGAATGAATGTGAAAGAGATTTTACAAGGGTGATAAGTTATGAACTAATTATATTAAGATTAATGATATCTTGGAAAGTATGCACTTTTGAACCACATATTCTGTGGCAAAAAGTATTATTTTTTAGTAAGGAACAAAACCTCAAAGTTATGGGATATCAAAAAGAACACCTTGTATAATACTAAGCTTTGTGCAGATAAATAATACAGCCTCTCTACATCAAATCTGACAACATTTGTTCTATGAATTTTTACAAATCTTACAAATACTTAACACAATAATCAACGAATGCAGAGCATTAAAATACCGACTTCACGTCAAAACTTTGGCCGATTAGAGTGTCATCCACGTAAACATTCTCCGAAATCATACATATTGTTTCAAAAATTTGAAGTTTTTAATGAAGTACTAAACCGATTTCGATGAAATTTAAATGGGACCAACTATGAAGTATCCTCTATCATATGAAACAATAATTTTCAAAATCGATTCATAATTGTCTTAAATATCGTGTAACAAAGACAAAAAAAAATATACAGACGAATTGAGAACCTCCTCCTTTTTTGGAAGTCGGTTGAAAAAAGAAAAACTTTTTTTGCTGCAAACTCTGTATTTTGTAAGAAGTACATTTTATTATTATGAAGGTGCGTGGCATAATTATGCATATATTAATAGATTTACGCCAGTTTAGAGGCAAAAAATAAAGTTCAGGTATGAGAAAAGTTAAATTTTAAAAAAGTCGTAGAAATAATGTTATTGGTATTGATGTAGAGAGAGACTGCCTGCAACAGGTGATGCGCTTTTTTAAATTAACCCTGTATAGAGAGTTCTATTTGACTTTGCACTTTCTAATTTTAGATTTTCTTATGACAAATAAGAGGACTTTAAACCAATGCCTAAAGAAACAAAGGACTCGGCATTAAAGTCCTTACTTTTAAACATATGGGCGTCTCTTTTTAACTCAAGAGTGGAATCGTACGTAAAAAAAGACAACAGTAGTTTTATCATTGCCTTAAATGACAAAAAAGCGCCCAGTCGCCATGTTAAGACACAATCAACAGCAACTACTTCTGTTGTCCTTTTGCAATTATTTAAGAAAATTTAAGTGTTTTTAGGTATGTGAAATTGTTGTTGTTTATAGTGGAGAAATTAATAATATAATTTTTTTTTTAAATAAATAAAATAAAATCCCCAGACAATCACACCAACTATATGGCCCCAAAGTAAGCATAGCTTGTATTATGGGATACCATATAGCGAACTAGGGGGGAACCTAGAATATAAATACATAAATAGATAAAAACCCAGACACGGAACAATTTTTTTCTTGTTTTTGCATAATACTACCATTATGCCATTATCATGGTTAGATGCAGTGTGTTAGGCTGCCCCACGTAAAACTATGAGGACTACGACAAGCCGCCATCTTTGATTCTGACTAAACAGGCACGTTTTTTCGTAGTAACGTCACGTCCTCCTGTTTCTTTATTCATTGCTTTAAGCTCAACAAACTAAAATTGATTTTAAGCTTCTAACTTTGACATTAGAGAGTCGTAAAATAAGAGTGTTACCTATCATATACGGCCCAGTATGATCACTGCTTACTCCGTAATAAAGCAACATGAACCGCGGATAATTTAAGGTTAGAAATATTTGGTTACCTTATCATCTTCCATGCTGGACTGGGAGCGAAAGAAAAACATAGAATATACCATCTGCTTCTCTTCCCAGTAAAAGTCAGTTAAGGGACAGAGGTTTTATTGGCATTTTTGTGGGCGATAGGCTGACCCCCTGTCACTGCAATAGCCTCTTTTCATCATTATAATACCTCATTTGTCAAACGTGACATCAGATGGTCTTATACCCTCTGGTGTTCTGCCTACCCCATAAGGGATACAGGCGTGAAGTTATGTATGTATGTACTTATCATACTAATATTATAAATGTGAAAGTTTGGACGGATGTATGGATATTTGTTCCTCAATCACGGCAGAATGGCTCAACGGATTTGGATGAACTTTGACAGAGTGATAGTGTCTGGAACTTTTTATCCCGATGTTCCTGCGAAATTGGAAATTGTCCGGGTAAAACCTCATTTATACAAGGTGTTCTTTTTGATATCCCATAACTTACAGGTTTTGTTCCTTACTAAAAAATAATATATGCTTCAAAAGTGCATACTTTGAAAGATATCATTAATTTTAATATAATGAGTTCATAAATAATCACGCTTGTAAAATCTCTTTTTCAATTTATTCAATGGACGCGTGTCACTGAAGCCATACAATAAACAACAAAAACATTTTAAACGTTGAATAACGTTGCATACAATGTACAACGCAAATCGTACCTGTGTGCAAAGCGATAAAAAAAGGGATAGAAAATGCCACGTTGTCAAACTTCACATAAAGGTGTTTTACATAAGATGTTTTGACTTAATTGAATTAAAATTGAAAAATTATTCTCATGTTATTTGTTTCTATTAAATGGTCCCATTAATACCATAGAGTTATAGAAAATCAAAAGGAACACCTTGTATACAGGGTCCGCATATAATAGTCAATTATATTTTAATAGCAGATTAGGCACGATGAGTGGGTCTGAATTGCGAAAAAGATTATTTTTTTCAAATTTATTCATAAATTAAAATTTTGAAATTGTTCTCTGTGAGTAAAATTTAAGATTAGTCTAGATTTTATAACTATACACAATAAGATGGACACGTTTTTATTACTTGTTGTGTAGTCATAAACTACAGATCAAACTTAAATTTTGATCATTTAGAAGAATTTTGAAACTTTAATTTATGAAAAATATTTAAAAAATATATTTTATTTTTCGTAATTATGAACCACTCATTAGTCTTACTTTGCTATTAAAATATTATTGACTATTATATGGCAACCCTATATATGAGCACTGAATTATTCAAGAACATATTTAATGTTATAAATAGAAAACCAATTCTTATACAGGGTTTATTTTTCATCACCAGCCTTTAAATGTTAGTTTCTTTGATACGATATACACGTACCTGCATATTTATTTTAGTGTCGCTCAGTACAAAAAAGTAGAAATATGGAACCACAAACTTTAAAAAAAATAGTCGCTGTTGATGAACATAGCTACTACGACGCGGCATTTCTTTTATAATACTACGACGTAGTACTACAAAATGTGTGTAGTGGCGCGTAGTCATCTGTATTTTAATGGAAATTTAGAGTGACAATGCCTTGGTTAATATGTAAGTTGATAAATACAAAAAAAAAATACTTATTTCTTGCAAAAATCGTTCCTATAAATGATACTTATTGTGTAAAAAAAATTTGGCTGGTGTCTACAAATCAACCCTGTATATGACTTAACCTGCATATGCCCTTAAGGCTAAGGAAGGGACTGCCTTTAAATTAGCCTCAGCCGGAACATATTACTTCAGTCATGCATATTTCCACCACCGAACAGCCTTTCTGAGTTCCGTTGAAAAGAGCGGAAAAGGCTTTGTTGTTGCCGGGACTCACCATCTTATGTAACGCATCTTGTCTTTGGTTGGTCGTATTACAACTTCAGAAGTCGCCTTCATGCTTATAGGTATAGGGAGTAAAGTTAAAAAAAGGAAAAGATTGGAAATAAAAATTTCGACTTTTCATCGATGAATTCACACACGATAATTAGATTAGAGTTAATAGTTAAGAGTTTTAACGTAAGTACAAATATGCGCCAGAAGTCGTCGTGGCGCCATGGTTACTGTGTGTATCAAACGATATCACAGGTCAAGCAACGTTCGGCGCCGTCGGTACTCGGATGGGTGACCATTCATTTCTCACGGCGACTTCCGTGTTTCGGAAGGTACGTTAAGCAGTCGGTCCCGGGTGCTGTATACTTGTACCAGTAGTCGTTAGGGTTTGTCAGAAGCCATTTTCGGCGCCCTGAAAATTATGACATCCACCACCCAGCCCTGGGCCAGCTTGGTGGATTATGGCCTATACCTCCTCTTCACCTAGGGGAGAGACTCATAGCCCTGTAGTGGGCTCTTTACAAAGAATCGTGATGATGATGATGACAAAGATGCTATTTTCTTTGCCTTAAAATTAAGTAAAAAGTTTTAAGTTTGTATCCAATTTTTTTATCCTAATAACTTTCATGTCGTGTATTTATCTGTCAGAGGATTAAAAGAAGTAAAACAAAAGTGAAACAAAGGGCGCTTGTCCCAAGTTTGTTTTTTTTATGGGTCCATCATAATCAACAAAATTTGCAGCCACAGGTGGCCCCGAAAGGTGGTTATTACTTAGCATCAGGGGTACTAAATGTTTGTTTACGTTAACATAACCCTTCTAACATATAAAAAAATCTTAAGTCTGTGAAAATGACGCGGAAAAAACAGATTGTAAGGTTATTTCTTTTCCCAGTTTAATTTCCCATTTTAAACTTATAAACACACTAGCTTTATCCCGCAACTTCGTGTGCGCTCAACTACCCTTCTCGTGGAAATTTCAGAAACTATACAACCAGACACCCACTGAAAGAACCTTTATACCAAGTATCACACCCATGCACTCAAGGAATAAGTTTTTTTCATACAAACTAAAAATCATATATTTCCCGTGCCCGTGGGAATTTTGGGAATTTTTTTCGTAGCACAACCAGTCACTCTTTGAAGAACCTTCATGCCAAGTATCACATCCGTACGCTCAAGGAATAAGAATTTTCACACAAACTAAAAAGTCCAACCCCTTCCCGTGGGAATTTCGGGAATTCCTTCCATAATACAAACAGACACTTATTGAGGAACCTTTACATCAAATATCACTTGCGTGCACTCAAGGGATGGGATTTTTTCATACAAACTAAAACATCATATATTTCCCGTTCCCGTGGGAATTTCGGGAATTTCTTTCATAACACAGCCAGACACACATTGAAAAACCTTCACACCAAGTTTCACATCGGTGCACTTAAGGAATAAGATTTTTCACACATACTAAAAAGTCCAACCCTTTCCCGTGGGAATTTCGGGAATTCCTTCCATAATACAAACAGACACTTATTGAGGAACCTTTATATCAAATATCACATCCGTGCACTCAAGGGATGGGTTTTTTCATACAAAATAAAACATCAAATATTTCCCGTTCCCGTGGGAATTTCGAGAATTCCTTTCATAACACAACCAGACACACATTGAAAAACCTTTACACCAAATTTCACATCGGTGCACTTAAGGAATAAGATTTTTCATACAAACTAAAAAGTCCTATATTTCCCGTTCCCGTGGGAATTTCGGGAATTCCTTCCTTAGTGCACCCCTACATCTCCTAAAAAATGCATGTTCCAAATTTCAGCTCTCTACGCCCAGTAGTTACGGCTGTACGTTGTCTGTCAGTCACTCAGTCACTCAGTACCTCAGTACCTCAGTACCTCAGTACCTCAGTCACTCAGTCAGTAACGGAACTGTTTTATATATATTGATTGATTGATGATTGAAAGTATATCAAGTAAAAACAGTTTCATCCGAATAGTTATTAACTAACATCTAAATGTTGTTTAAGTTAACATAACCCGTCTAAAACAAAATAAAAAAACTCTTACGTGTATAAAAATAACGTTGAAAAAACAGATGGTACGATTCTTTATTTTTATTTAATTTATTCCAAGTTTTATTCCCCATTTTGAACTTATGAAAACATTGAAAGTATATCAAGTAAAAACAGTTTCACCCGATTTTTCAATTAGTTGTATTTTATTCAGGTGTTTTCTGAGACTTTGTCCTACTCAAACAGTATATTTATGAAACTGAACACAATGTGTAGTGTAATCTGTAGTGTAATCTACAGCACAGAATTATAAGTAAGATAATACTGAAATATACAAAATGAAATGCGATCCACTGGAAAAGGAAAAAATATTTTTGATTTTTCCAGGGAAAACGGAGACAACACTGCAGAAAGGAGTTTTCCTCGTACAAACCACATCTTTTTCAACTAGTTTTTCAGAAACCAGGCATTTCCTGCAGTTTGGATGTTGCAAAGCAACTTTCTCTGCTGACTGTATTGTTTGTACAGTCTTGAAATGCAAATCTGGATCGAAACTGCTAAAGTTACAGACAGAACTTTCTGGGCTTTATTTGTTTTGATCCGTTAATATTTACTACAAGTACATAGGATGTATTAATTTAGACCGGTAAATAGAACTTGATGTAACAAGAAGTAAACAGCCTCAAAGATAAGTATATCTCATTCATAAATTGTATATTATTCTTGTTAGATTTCAGCGAGTTCTTACAAATATCTGTAAACGTTTTACGCTATTTAAAAGCTTTGAATTTTGGGGTGAATGAGAAGCAATTTCTACGAGAGCTTTTAAAATACATACATACATAACTTCACGTCTGTATCCCTTATGAGGTAGGCAAGGTTAAAAAAAAAATTTAAGATTTACCCTTCGGTAGATTTAAGGATACGATAAAACAAGAGTTGTGTGAAAAATCCCATTTGCGTGTATCGGATATCTAATAGATATCAAGATGCAAGAAAATGGGATTCCTTAGCTAAATAAAAAATAATAAAAAAAAATAAAATCCCCGGACAATCACACCCAATATACGGCCCCAAAGTAAGCATAGCTTGTGTTATGGGATACCATGTAGTGAACTAGGGGGGAACCTAGAATATAAATACATAAATAGATAAACACCCAGACACGGAACATTTTTTTTCTTGTTCCGTGCGGGAATCGAACCCGCAACCACTGGCGTCTGAGGCAGATAGATTTACCCCATCGCCAAAGTGGTCGTTAGCTGTAGACTGTTATTGAGTTTCTGGCCACTTCTTCTCAGCAGATCGACTTTCCGAAGTGCTGGTAGATTCAGTTCAATTTGCAACTAATTTAACTTATTTTAAGCTACTTTATGTAGGTAGTTACGAAATAAAGAATTTAATGCTTTTTGACGTTTTGAATTTCATATTATGGTGTTTAACTAAATCTGAGCGGTTGGAATATATTTTTTCCCGTGCAAATGTGCGATTGATCCAAATTCGGTGGGGTCTGCAATCAAAAAGCCTACTTTCTATAACTATTTTCTACCCTATTTCTTCCGGCTATAGTCACAAAAATCGACGACGGTAATTCCAAACAGAAGATAGTTATTTAGGTACTATCTACTTACAAAATCGATGGCCTCTACTGCAAGCGTTTTGTTATCTTGCATGCCAAGCGCAGCGTGGAGCTCTTATAGTTGTGTGATTGGGACTGTCTTTTAGTCAAGACTTTTCAACCGGCTTCCAAAAAAGGAGGAGGTTCTCAATTCGTCTGTATGTTTTTTTGTGTCTTTGCTTATTCAACTGTTTGGTATATATTAATTATAGTGTTTATTCAAAAAACTTCTAGGTGGCAATTTATTTATAAAATGCATTACAATGAGTTTTTATGCTTCGAATGAAATCTAAATTCATGATAGTTTTAAACTTAAAGTGAGTTATAGTTTCAAAAATTATACGCGGTAAAAAGAGAAACCGTTCAGCTTTATTTAATACTAAGATTTGGATTTCATGTGTTATGATATGACATGTTTCTGTAACAGACTGTACGGGATGACGGTTAAAGTTTTCTTTCTGCAAAATTACCAATTTCATGTGTAGATATGTATCTGACTGTACGGGATGACGGTTAAAGTTTTCGTTTTGCAAAATAACCAGTTTAATGTGTAGATATGTTTCTGTAACTGACTGTACGGGATGACGGTTAAAGTTTTCTTTTTGCAAAATAACCAGTTTAATATGTAGATATGTTTCTGTAACTGACTGTACGGGATGACGGTTAAAGTTTTCTTTCTGCAAAATTACCATTTTCATGTGTAGATATGTATCTTACTGTACGGGATGACGGTTAAAGTTTTCTTTTTGCAAAATAACCAGTTTAATATGTAGATATGTTTCTGTAACTGACTGTACGGGATGACGGTTAAAGTTTTCTTTTTGCAAAATAACCAGTTTAATGTGTAGATATGTTTCTGTAACTGACTGTACGGGATGACGGTTAAAGTTTTCTTTTTGCAAAATAACCAGTTTAATATGTAGATATGTTTCTGTAACTGACTGTACGGGATGACGGTTAAAGTTTTCTTTCTGCAAAATTACCAATTTCATGTGTAGATATGTTTCTGTAACTAACCGTACGGGATGACGGTTAAAGTTTTCTTTCTGCAAAATTACCAATTCGATTTAGCTATTTAGACAACGAAATGTCTTGTAATTGAATATAACTCGACATATTTGAAATTCTCACCAAATATCTATAGTTTTATTTAGGAACTATGCTTGGTTATCAGTAAAATAAAAGTTTTTTTAAACTATTTTTATTCAAACGCAAAACTTACTAGTTATATTTAAAAAATACTTTTTGTACTAACTAAAATGGTGGTGGAGGGTGGTTTTTATAAAGAAAATCTGCGGAAAATCGAAAATGGAATTAAATTTAATACATGAAGTTACAGAAACAAAGAAACAGAGATTGAGATTTACATTTTGGGATATTGGATACTTAGCATTTCAGCGTTGGAAACATATTATAATGTATTTATTTAAAAACTTATATCAACAGTAACTATACAGTCTTAGTAGTACCTACTTACATTACTATATGCCACTAAGCACCGCGCGCGGTTTTACCCGCGTAACTTTTGATCCTGTGAGAATTTCGGGATAAAATATAGCCTATAACCTTTCTCAAGAGTTGGGCTATCAAATGCAAAAAGAATTTTTCAAATCCCACTTGTAGTTTCAGAGATTAGCACGTTCAAACAAACAAACAAAAAAATAAACTCTTCAGCTTTCTATATTAGTATAGATTAAAATTAATTATAAAATTTCCTTTACCTCCACCAATGCCAGATATACACAAGTTTTAAACAAATGACGACTAAGTTATTGGTCAGTATAAGATAAAAAGAAAAATAAGAAATTTAAGTAATTTAACAAGTTATACATATGAACAATATTGAAGCGATCTTAATTTAATTCAAAATTGAATTCCAGAAACTCTAGTTTTTTTAAGTATTTGGAATGTTTCTCTTCATTTTCATATTCAATATTCAGCACCATTTATGCAGCAGGTGTCCTGAATTCGATTCCGTGCAAGGCCAATTTATAAAACTAATATTATCAAACGAATTGGGTCTAGCCTTGGTTAGAATACATAGTTTATATATTAGTTGGGAATAAAATAATCAACGAATGCAGAACATTAAAATACCGACTTCAAAAAAAAAACATGCAGACGAATTGAGAACCTCCACCTTTTTTGGAAGTCGGTTGATAAAATAAAAAGATTTTTAGAGAGAAAAATTAAATCAATGTGTGCCTTGTTAATTTCTACTATTTATGAAAAGAATTTGTTGTTTTTGACAAATAATTGAAATAATTTCAGAACTTTTGACAAATAATTGTAAAATACATAAATTACAATATTGCTCACAACTTTCAACGGACACAACACTATACGAATATTCGAAAAGTGGCAAGACAAGACGTAACCGCTCGTGGTTTTATTCGATTTTATTTTGATTTAGTAGGAACTCTAACAAAATATAGCCTTGTCCGAGAGTTGAGTATTAAAGACAAGTATTTTTTTATTCAAAGCCTCGTAGTTTTCGCGACATACATGCTACAGAGGCTACAGAATTTTAGCATTAGATTGGTTAATAATCTTTTGTTTTATGTATTTACCATCTCTTAGGATGATGAAATAAGTGACAAAAATTTATAAAAATAAATTAGTTTACACACTAAAACCCGATTACTAAAAAGTAGAAGTATGAAAAGAAAATAGTCTCAGTTGAAATATTTATGTATTTTTATGCGTCATGCTGAAAGAGATATGTTGAAGGAAAAAAAGAGGCTACTAGCGACATCTTATTTGTCCAATGAGGGGTTTTCTGACAGCTCATTAAGAAAACAAAATGGTACAAAAGGCTTCGATAGATGGCGCTTTACAAAAGTCGAAGTCATGGCTGTCATATAGCCATTTATTTCACACTGATTTTTTTAAAGTAAAATAAATTAATTGACGTCTGTATCAGAAATTGAACTTATAAATAACCATAGATGATAGATACCACTAACCTAATTTATAGTATACTGACTTAACTCCTTCGGCTTTTTAAAAGTGCCATCTATAGAGATTTTTTGAACTAATCTTCATGAGCTGTCATAAAACTCCTTATTATGATAACTAGTTTAGGATTTATGAGGGAACAGATGAACATCCATTCCCACATACCTACTTATTTTATACTTATTATTTATGTATGTCGAAATCATAATTCTCCTTTTTACTTTGCCATAGTCGAGTCATAAGTAGAAATGTCCAGCATTATGTAGATGTATGACGTATCTATATTTATGTTGACAAATCGTTTCAGTGAGACAGTGCGTTAATGCAGTGCTTCGACAATGATCTAAAATTGCATCCGATTTTAGCGAAAATCACAGGAAGTATAGGCACTTTGTTAAATAATGTAACTAATGTGCTAGGGTAATGTGTTTTGTTATTAAATATTAATAAATAAATTGAACTTACTGTTAAAATAAGAATAGGAAGGAAACTGTACCCAACTGCAAACGGTATAGTTAGGTATAGTATCATACTTGTGTTGTGCGCAAAACGTGCCTTCATAAAAATTTGTGAAGATATTTTGGGAATCCTAAAATACTAAGGATTAAACTTTGATCATAAGTTGATACTTAAATCTGTGCAGTCCGTTCACAGTTGGTTTACCTCTGAAGTATGTTTTCTCTATGTTGGCTCTACTGTCCAGCTTCCCTAAAAATTCATAACATTTTTAAATAGCCTTCCTTATTCTATTACAACAAGCTATACTTATTTGCTGTAAACATTCCAAATATTGTAAAAAAGAACGAAGTATTACGCTCAAATATGAAATAATATAGAGTACTAGACGGTCAAAAATATAGGTGCATACATTATTAGTAATACAAACGGTATTTCGTTATCGAAATTTAATACGGCAACCCAATACTCATGGCAGCCAACCAAACAGCTGGAGGTAAAAAAACTGTGGACGGTTTGTAGTCTGATTTTTATTGTAATTTGTCCTGTCTGACGGTTGATTTGACATGATACGCTTTATTTGTTGCTTAAATGACATGGGAAATTGGTGTCATAACTATAAGCAAGTAACTTACGACGACGTTCGAAAAGTTATGCTAAGTCTATTTAAAAATAAAACATAAAACATCGTCTCAAAAACGAAAATTCCTTTCCCCTTCACTAGATGGTATATTGACGAAACCTGAGCTACACAAGTTCCCACAATACATTATTTAAAGTGTTCTCATTACTTTTCGATCATGTCAATTGAACCGTCAGACGAACAAATGACAATAAAAGTCAATCAATTCTCGTTGCACGTCATAATACAGACTCAAGTATCAACTTAGGATCAAAGTTTTGTGCAGTCGCCGAAGCATTATTTGAAAATATGATAAACCTAAATATTGTGTTCCCAGATATTAATTTGCAGCTAAAATTATTTTAAAATCAGAATAATAACAATGTTATATTATGTCAGTTCATACATGATTCAAAAAACTTTGATATTATATTGAGACTGGTCACTCTGATTTAAGAATATCCTTTTTATTTATAAAAAAATAAAATACTTTTTAAGCGCCCATAATAAATTATATTTTAAGTCTCGTGACCACGGGCAAGAATCTGAATTTAATCTGCAGGCCTATTACGGTTCTTTCATGACATGACATAATAAACAAGATTTCTATGATACAATGATCAACAATTGTGACATAAAGAATAAACGAAGTCCCTTTACATTTGCATGCAAGAGGCGTTGCATTACCTTTTAAAATTCAATCATCAATCAAGTTTCAATCATCGTCTATGACTTAAAAACGTCAATTGAAAAAGGTGAGATCGCGCCCACCTCTATGATATGTTTGTTTCTTGATTTCATTTGTGTTCTTCCATTTCGTTTGCTTTCATAAATAAATACTTAATTATTATATATGGGGGTTATTGTATTCAATTTACATGGTATACCAAATAATGATCGTATGATAAGTTTTAAGGCCGCTCCACATTCTCGCGAGAATCTC
The DNA here is from genome assembly GCA_944452665.1 of Stenoptilia bipunctidactyla. NCBI lineage: Eukaryota > Metazoa > Arthropoda > Insecta > Lepidoptera > Pterophoridae > Stenoptilia > Stenoptilia bipunctidactyla. The sequence goes on along the minus strand of OX101740.1, from coordinate 21,883,333 downwards.
GCGAGTCGTTAATATAATTATCTTCATACATAGAATATAAAGCCTTGAGATCAATATGATTTTATCACAATTTATCTTTATTTGTTAGTAAATTAAACATATTAAATATTAATTTTTATCTTCCTGGCCCATTTTCAATACTAACACTATAAAAAAATTAACAAAAACTCTTAAAATCTATCTCTCTCTCTAAAGGGAGTTATGCGGGTGAAACAGTGGACACAAGCTGCCTGTCAATGCATTCAGTCATTCAACTAACCATTCGAATGCTTTCTTTCAAGGTCAGTCGGCCATATTGAGGTTAACCATCGTTAGTAATTACGAATATTAGAAGTATCATTCGACTCAGGAGGTTTGTATATTACTATCGTTCAAGTCGAATATTCAAGTCAGTATTAGTAGTTTATTCGACTGATATGATAATTTGCAGACGCGCATCGCTGAGATATACTCTGCGATGTAACCGTTTAAATCGGCGGCTCGCTTGTTACTGAGAAACATGCGATCGTGACTCCTACACAAAACTCCAAACTCCCAACAAACCCCAAAACCCACAAAAAGTAGAGAAAAATGAGAGAAATTGAGTAGAATACGAGTATGGCTTTCTCGGGAGATTCTCGCGAGAATGTTGAGCGGCCTTAATGTCAAAACTATTTTATATCATCGCATGGTTTTGAGATCCATAATAGGCCTGCAGAATCAAATCGAAATTTTTGAAAAAGTTGAGCCCAAAATAACTTCGAAATTCATTCATGAAATACAATATAGCATTTAAAAGTTTGTGGTTCACCCTGAAGTGTTTGTGTCTGAATTGTGTAAGGCAAAGAACATAGAACTTTTATAGAACAATTTACTCACGTTTAGTAAATAATATCGATTTGATTTTTTGCACACGACATAAAAAGACTTTACCGGACATAAATATGGAGTATCGCACGGCACCCTAACCCGTCAATTCCCCAACGCGTGTGAATATTTTACTGCGAGCCACTTAGCTGCGCTAAACAATTTATCAGATTCGAGCATAACACTTGCAGTGTTTATGTATTTTTTTATGTAAAAGCAAGGACTGTATACCGGTATGAATTTCTGTACAATTTTTTTCTTTATGACGTCATACCGGTAAATTAGGTGTATTTAAAAATAACAGTACAGGAATTCATACTGAAATAATTCTTGTACCTGTTTTATTTTTAGCATAACTGATTTTTTTTTCAGTTAACAGAAATTTTCCTGTATTAATATTAATATTGATATTAAAATTTTATTTTTAAATAACTGTAGAATGTTCGATAGTTTAGTTGAAGCCTATGAAGCGTAGGTACATATGCTGACCTATTCATTTCGGTACAGAAATTAAATAAGTTAAAATATTTCTGTACTTAAAACATCTACAGAAATTAATCCGGTATACATTATTTGGGTACTTGGTAATTTGGGGTTTAAATAACTTGTACAGGTATTGTGTTTGATGAAGCGTACACTAATAAGGGTACTGAAATTTTACTAGTACTATTTAAAATTTTATACCGATATGCAGTCCCTGTGTAAAAGAGTAAGTTGGATAACGGTGAAAAACGGGATATTATTAATTTAAACTTTTTCAAATGCAATTGACCTCATTTAAAACAAATTGACGAGTTTTGACCTCAATCTCACCTGATGGTCAGTGAAGATGAGGTTAAAGATGAAAGCACACGGGCCTAGGAAAGTTTAGGCCTTCATCTATAAAGTTACATTTTATTTTTGGTATACAGCATCTGACCTTAATTGCACACAGGTTGAAATTGAAAATGGATCTTCAAAATATCATCACCGTGGAGGAGGTGACATTTGATGGTAGGCTATATGTAAAGGGTATTTGTTCCTTAGCCAGGCGAACTAAAAAAGGGCTCTATATCCAATTATGTCTCTTAGATGTATCCAATCTAAATATACACATATCCAATGGCCGTTGGCCTATTCTTAGCCCTACACAGACATAAATAAATAAAATAAATAAAGAAGAATCGTTTTTAAAGGCATATGCTGTGATAGCTACCTCTTGATATTAAATCTGCCGAATATCTTCTCATATTTAAAAAACGTTTAAAACTACACTATCTCTCAGTATGTGCTGTCAATTAATGTAATTATATTATCTATTATATACTTATGAATACTTATGTTAATATCTTTTTATATATTATACTTACGAATTTATTTATGGGTATATATTATTTATGTATGTCATTTTACATTATATATGTATATTCTTATTTAGTTTATTTATATTTAAAATTAGGTATGCCTTAATCCCAACTCTCTTTTCACAAGTTCTTGAACCCTGGTTGTCTGGCAGAAATCGCTTGCCAGCGATAAGACCGCCAATTGTGTTACTGTAGAATAATTTTACTTCTTGTTGCACATATATGTATTTTGTAAATATGCAATAAAGTGTAAATAAATAGTGATAGCATATGCTGTGATAGCATACTCTGTGATAGTGTGAGTAGATCTAACCTTTTTCACTAATCTATCTATCTATATGCGGTGTTCATTGGAGTCTTGCGTCCATTGTCATGCAAATAAATATCGGAGAATTAACAAGTATAACTTTGTCTAGCTGTATTGATGTGCTGAACATTCGCTTACTGAGAACATTTTGTTTCATTCATAGTCAATAGATGAAATATTAAATCATGAATGTGTACTACAACTATAAAAAAATAACCCCATGTTTGAGCTCTAGAGTTTGCTTACTCATATAAATAGCTGATCTGATATCTATTACATATGATATTTAATGCCAACTTACACATATTTGCATATAAGTATACGATTTATTAGAGCAAGTACGCGCTCATTACTGCTTTTAATAAGGCTTCAAGAAGAGCGTATTATTTTAAATATACAAAAAATACCATGATCAAATCACTGAAAATGCTAAAGGAATGGCTTATCAAATATGATATGATTAATAAACACAACAGCAACAATACTTGTCGAGAGATTCTAAGTGAAACCAATGTGCTAGAAAAGTCACACAATGATTGTATTATTTCAGACTGTTCTCAGTAATGGCAACTGGCTCTTCTTTTCCATAAAACATATTCACAATACATGTATAAACGCTTCTTTTTATTTTATGAGTCAAGATAAAATAAATACGAGCGTAGTTCTGCCCCAGGCGTGCCTTGAAGCTTTACCACTTGAATCAGACCAACAAACTATCACTAAAGTTATGTGAAAACTAAGAATATATTTGAAATAAATAATGGCGACCGTGTCTTTTATTAGGAATCCAAAGTAACTGAGTTGGAAACGATTTAGCTTATATTTAAAGGTTTATTGAAAAAAGGCTATCTGGGGCTCTGTTTATTAGATTCCAGCCATGATTACCTATAAAAATGGGGTTTATTTTGAAATTGGTTGTGCATATTATGAAATTTCTTTAATAGATAATAATTTTAATTCAGATCCAGAAGATCACCAACTCGTTCGTGGGTCAATGTGTACGCTTTTATAATAAAATTTCAAAATATTTAAGGTTAACCCTTCGATAGATTTAAGGATAAGTGTTGTATTTAAGGATCCGGATATCTTAAAGTTTTACTTTAAGATATCCGGATGCAAGAAGATGGGATTCCCTGGTTGTTAATTGTTATTGTGTATTTTTAAAAGGTAATTGCTGTTGAGTTTCTTGCCACTTCTTCTCAACAGATCGACTTTCCGAAGTGATGGAAGATTCAGTCCAATTTGTAAATTGTTTGACTTATTTCAAATGTATTTACATACTTACGAAATAAAGATTCTTTTGACTTTGACTTTTTATTATCGAATCATCTTCATCATTCTTACAATGCTTCTATTAAAAAATTGTTCGAGTATTAAAATGCAAAGAACATAAACAAACTTAATAGCTGGCTCATCCAGTATCAGTATTAAATTCCGATCATAACATTAACCATCATTTATACATGAAGCCGTTCCGAATACGAGTTATTTAAGGCACAAAGATCATCCTCATCGGATGGGCCGTCCGCCAATTTAAACATTAAATAGGTCTCGAAATTCAGAAAACAAATCTATTTCTTGTTCTCAATGGAAAGCTTTTGTTTTTATTTGATCTTTTACCGAACTTACTACATTTTATGTTGGGAACCGGCAAACTAGAATTGTCTGCATAAGGACATCAGTTTTTGTAAAAAGTTGATTTATGATGCGTTGCCGGTCCAAGGCTTAAACCTTTCTTCTCTTCCGGATCTAGCTATACCTACACAAATTTGAATATGGCAGCGATTGAAATAGAAAGGACCTACAAATTGCACACTTTGAAAATTTGTAAAGCACATGGTGAGCTTTTCAAATTTGTGTAAGGAACATAAGTTACAACATTTTTCTACCTTAAGTTGTGTCTTAAGTTTTCGCGATTCACAGTGAAACAATAATAATTACTTAATAGATTTGATATCAACTCAACTGGCCTTTGAACTAAAGTAAGTTACTGCTGTCATTGTTTAATTAAATTTTTAGGTGCCTTTTCACACACCATTGTCATTTGTCACGTATTTTTGATGATTAATAAATAATACAATTTGAAGATGCTTAAATGCTTCCATGCTGGACTGGGAGCGAAAGAAAAACATAGAATGTACCAGCTGCTTCTCTTCCCGGGCATACTGTAAAAGCCAGTTAGGTGACTAAATTTCCTTATAACTATTTTACGCAAAACAGTTTTAACGGGTCTGACTGAAATTACTACGCAAGCGTTGTTATTTGAATGCATCATATTCCCATAGGTTCAATCAATTGAGTCGTATGGAGCCAAGGGAATTAATTCACAATAGGGTAATGTTTTTCCAGAGCAAAGAACATAATAACAGCCTTATTTCTTTGCCTATACAAGGTTGTGTAAAAGTTTCCCTTAAATAATGTTACTTTATTTGCCTGGAAAGTTGCACTATTGGAAACCTCGCATTAGTCACTTTTCTGGTTGGGCTAAATATTACTTCTTTAAATTAATAAAAATAAAACAAAATTCGGTTTTTTCAGACAATTATAACCCATACAGAACATAGAAATTATAGCCTTGAAATTATAATAAACACATTTTAAAAAATCAGACTAATAAACAAAATGAGTTTTTTTTTTATATGTGACTAAACCCGCGTTTGACCTCAATCTCACCTGATGGTAAGTGACGATGAGGTCGAAGATGAAAGCACACGGGTTTAGGAAGGAACTGGCTCTTTACACAATATTGCCGGAACACATTACCGCCGGAGCGGTAACATTTGGCGGCAGACTTTATATAAAGGGTGGTCGCTAGCCAGGCGGACCCAGAAGGGATCCTACCACCAAGCAAGTTTAATATCAAATTAAAATTTTCTTACAAAAACAGCACAATAATTATAAAATTATACATCATCATCATCCACAGGCTGTAGGCGTCCACTGTGTGACTATATTTTATTTTATTATTACAAAATTTGAATTTAGATAAAATAGATGCGAAGCTGGTTATTAACGATTTTAACCACGCGGTTAAATATGCATTTTTCGTTATTAACGGTTAATTAACCGCATTATATGCTTATTACGGTTAAATACCACCACTTGATGAGATTATGATATACCCTAAGTTGAACAATACCTATTACAACAAAAAAAGAATTACTTAAATCGAACGTGTATGTAGTTCCGGAGGTATGCGAAAACATACACAAAAACATACATACACTATTGAAATTTGGCACATTTATTCATTCAGATGTTTATATAGACTAACATATACGAAAACTGGGCAATTCTGGAAATATTACATAAATATGGGTTTCGCTTGGTGGTAGGATCCCTTCTGGGTCCGCCTGGCTAGCGACCACCCTTGTCTGCCGCCAAATGTTACCGCTCCGACGGAAATGTGTTCCGGCAATATTGTATAAAGAGCCAGTTCCTTCCTAAACCCGTGTGCTTTCATCTTCGACCTCATCGTCACTTACCATCAGGTGAGATTGAGGTCAAACGCGGGTTTAGTCACTTATAAAAAAAAAAAAGGGTGGAATCAATAACTTCTTTTTTTGAAGTCGGTTAACAAGAAAAGAAAGAAAAACTTTATCTATTTTCGTTGTCGCTGTCAGCGTGGCATATTTAGTTTATCAATTCGAGCTCCGCAACAAGAATTATAATACGTTTGACTGTAACTGCCACACTAAATATCTGACACATCGGCATATGACATCGGTCGCCATTTACAGCTTTTTTCTATATATGCGCGGCTTATATCTAAATGGCGACGATGCCACTCTGTTCAAACGAAGCGACAATGTCAAGTCAATAACTAGATACCTATTTACGTAAATTATTTAGGTGTAAATTAAATTACTCATACATAATTAAAGAATTGGGCTATGTATATATGTCGCTTTAAAAATTATTAAATCACCTACAAATTAAATGAATTTTAAAACCTGTTTTGGGTATCGATCTTTTTTTTCAGCAAGGAGGAATAAAAGAAAACAAGATACAAGAAAAGAAAGAAAAACGTTACCCTCTTTCGCAGTCGGATATTTAACCGTTAATAACGGCTTTTTATTGGTAGCTAACCATAATTTTGGTTAAGTAACGGTAGTTAACGGGTTTTTTACAACTCATTAATAAATTAATGGTGAAATACTTAAATTAAGAAAATTATGTAAGTATACGAAAATGGGTATTTATTGGGGGTTTATATTATTATTAAATTTTTTTTATCTTAAAGCATAAAAATATCCTATTTTTATGAAAAAGTACTCGTAAACGCATACATACTGGTAAAAAACGTGAACAAAATCTGTCTCTGTCTTAGTTACTCATCACTTTATTTTTACGTCATCTGCTATCGAATAGATTTCATCAAAAGCTAACAGCTGTTTTTAGGGTTGACACTTAGATATTTTGATCTAAACTTTGAACTTGTGTTTCGGCCGAACTGTAAGGATAACAAATTTATATTACTGTTACTTATAGACTACATCACCAAACATACCATTCCCTTTAGTATATCTCTATCTCTTCATTATGTTACACGTTGTATACAAACACTCACATAATATATTAAGTCATTATTCACTACCCAAAGCTATTAAAAATAAGTATACATATTTATTTTCATTAAAAATACAGGGAAATTTTTGCCATCAAACTCCCATAAAAATCAATTAATACATACTCGTGGAAGAAGGCAATTTTATTGAATTTTCAGCGAGCAGCGAAATAAGAAGAAAAGTAACAAGGGTCTGCATTCTTGTCATGTGGGGGCAGCCCTATGTAATGATTTAAGGGGCAGGTTTGTATTGTCCCGACCTTTACAAATTTGGACCCTACTTCTTAAAATTAAGTAAATCTCATGGCTTATCTCATGTATAAATGCAATAACCGTGTACTACAGGATACATTTTGGTGAGTGCGCCAGTGCTCTGTTTGAACAAATTGAACCCTCACCCTTTTACCATCGGACTACTAGACGCAGACAGAACTTCCATCCGTATGTGGTAGATATTCCGAAAAGTCGAACTAAGCGCTTTGACAGTTCCTTTTTGATACGGGTCGCCAAGGTTTGGAATGAACTGCCTGCGTCTATTTTCCCTGACCAGTATAGTCCTAGTACTTTTAAGCGTCGAGTGAATAGGTTTCTCGTGGATGGACGTATACCACCTTAGTCTTCATGTTCACTTAACATCAGGTGGCATGGAAGACAAACGTCCCATCCATAATTTATAAAAAAAAAAAATATTACAAACATTGTAAAATAAAATGAAGTAATAGTATATTATGTAACAAGTGAGCGAAGTTGCTAATTACAGTCGAGGCTTAATAATGAGCCGAGACTGTAATAAGCAACGCTCACGAGTTATATACGACGTTTTTCAACACACTTGTGAGTAAAAGACAGAACGTGGTCATAAAATAACAAACACACTTGATAACAAAGCTGTGAATTGTGATTGAAAAAAAGCGCCGAACTTCGCGCATGCGCGTAGGTTTTTTTTTCCGCCAAATGTGTCAATGGCTGTATAGTATATACAGCCTATTTTACATGAAAATATTTAATTTGGAGTGGTAAATCCAAATATTTTAATATTTTGTTACAAATTATTGTAAATTGTGAATAATTTGTTTGATATACAATTTTGTTTAACTAATATAAGGCGTAAACATTTAAAAATGTATATGGATTTGAAGTGGTGTAAAACCTCTTTGTTGTTTCTGAAAAAATGTAATGTATAACCCGGATCAATAAAATATTCTCTGTTTACTCGCATTTAATTTGCACAAAGGTACAATTCAACTTTGTAGGATTCATTTTATTATGCACTAGGGTATAATATATTATGCACGCGTGACTTATAGCCCAGTTTATAGTTCTAAATTCAATAGAATAACGCTCACTTTACGAGCAAGTGTGTTGAAAATTATATTACAGTTTGAACTTACAATATTCACTGCAGATATTTAAATAAAATACATGACATTTTTTTTTCATTTAAGATATACATTTCGAGCTGGTTCAAAATTATTTCATAGTGGCACGTTTTAAATGAAAAACTTTTTTGCTGTTTTGGTACAATTTTCTGAACAGAAAATGAACAGTGCAGAGGAATGAACTTTGAATCATTTTTTTACGCTCAGTTATTAGATGTTTTGTAAGGTGCAATTACGATAATTTTTTTTATCCCAATCATCTTAATCATTTCAAGTCTAAAACTGTTACTGTTGTCGAAAACTCATCACTCTATCATCACCCTTATATAAACTTTTCGTGAGAGACGACAAATTTGACAAACCCTACTTTTAACTCTAAAAGATCCACATGACTCGCGGCTACGTATAATCGCTTTCGTTTATTATATAATTTATTTATTCTATACTGGACTGGGAGCGAAAGAAAGACATGAATGTGCCAGCTGCTTCTCTTCCAGGGCATACTGTAAAAGTCAGTTATGAGACGGAGGTTTTTTTGGCGTTTTGCGGGCGACAGGCTGACCCCCTGTCACTGCTATAGTCTCTCTCCATAATATTACCTCCAAATTGTCAAACGTGACACACGCACTTCCCGTTTGCGTTCGCTCCCGAACGGTCGTTTCTGCGGCCGCTCCCGAGTGTTCGTATTGCGCTGCCCTTGTTCCCTCCCCCGCACTCGTGCGGGTCAGGTGCCAAGTTAAGCTCTTTCGGAAAGTTTTCTCTTGTGGAGGCTGTGTGGTGTCGGGGCTAATTCATCTGCCCTTTTCAGGGCGGACCCGACTGCTGCCGGCCGAAGCATCGCTGGTCAGGTGGATACGTAACCGTGCCAACGAAGCCTGATCGTCCGCCGTTCACCGGCAATAGGTCCGTACTAGGTCGTTTCTTTTCCAGCGCAGTTTGTCTTCGATAGACTTTCTTTCAGCCCAGCATTATGCCTCGTCACCCTGAGTGTACCGAGCATCAATGCGAAACTAATCGCCGTCGTATCCGTGAACTTAACCGAGAGGTTCAACTCTATTATCGTGAGAACATAAATATTACTAAAAAGTATAACGACGAGACCAAAAAGCTGTCTTCAGATTTCAGCCAGTTGTCCAGCGAAAAACAATCACTGGAAGCCCAATATGCAGCCGAGAAGGAAGCTCTTCTCGCTCAAATCGAGTCCATGCGAGAGCAATTGTCAGCTCGTTCCCAGGTCGCCTCTATTTCTCAGGGGTTCCAAACCGATTCTCCGGCGTCTCCAGACCCATCTGAGATCGTCGATCCTTTTTCAGATTTCATGTCGGTAGATTCCACCGCATGCAAACGGAAAACTACCCCGCCAGGTAGTGATTCCGACTCCGCTCCGTTAGTTTCAGAATCTCCTGCTCAGTTCACAGAGGTTCGCAAAAAGTCAAAGTCAAAGAAGAAGAAGCAAGATGCCTCTTCAGTCTTACTTCCATCCGTTTCAGCTGTTCCAGCCGCTGTTCCTGCTCCGCAAAATGTCGCACCGGCGTCTGCTCCTGCGCCTTTTGTTTCAGCGATCCCGGCGTCACAGCCTGCGTCGCAGCAATCAGATTCGGCTCCGCCGAAAGTCAAGTCTCCGCCCCCCGTCTTTCTACGGGACAAGAGCCGCTGGACCGAGGTCTCAGCTCTCTGCGGAACGCATACCCCGAAGATCCAGTATAGTAAGGCATCCAATGTGGGTGACTCTATTAAGGTCGTTGTCTGCTCAATTTCTGATTTCAGGAATTTCACTCGGCTTCTTTCTGACAAGAAGCTCGAGTACCACACTTACGCCCTCCCTGAGGAGCGTAAGATTCGTGCCGTCCTCAGGAACGTGCCGTTCGAGCTCTCGAACGAGCAAATCCAAGAGGACTTGTCTTCTCAAGGCTTCCCCGTCGAATCTGTGCACAAAATGCACAGCCGCTGAGGCAAGCAGTTCCCACTTGCGCTAGTGATCCTAGCGAAAAGCCCGCAAGGGCAGTCCATTTTCAGAGGCAAGCCCACCGTGTGCGGTCTCTCCAACATCCGCGTCGAAGTTCCACACAAGCGTGGTTTTCCAGGTCAGTCCCACCGCTGCCAACTGTATGGTCATGCGGCGGCAAATTGTTTTGCTTCCCCTAGGTGCGTCAAGTGCCTAGATCCGCATGGGACTAAGGAGTGCTCTCGCACTCCCGAATCGGCCACCGCTCCGTCCTGCGTCTTGTGCGGCCAGTCAGGCCACACAGCAAACTTTCGCGGCTGCCCCAAGGCACCGCGTGCTGCCAGGGCTACCGTGAAGCCCATCGAGAACTGGAGAGAGCGACCGCAGCCTAGCTCGGACGCTCCTGCAGTCAGTTCAAAGGGCCCTAAGGCCTTTACTTCTATCGTTCCAGGTCAGCGCAGCCGGGTCGCGACTCAATCGCAACCGGCTGCCAAACCGACTTCCCAGTGCCAGAACGCAAAAGGTTCTCAAGACCGCATGGCGTTCTGGATCCAGCTCGCTCCCATCGAAGAGATCCTGGCTTTCGGCGCCGGTCTCGACGCCAGCCCAGAGGGTTTCAACGGTGCTCTTCCGGTCTTAACCAAGTTCGCTCCTCTTATTAGGAAACTCCAGCAAGCTCAACGTTTCTAAACGTAGTCCTTCTTTCCAGCATTCCTATCTCAGAGTGAGTCTGATCACTCTAGGTAATCTCTTTGTTTCAGCTTTGTCATTTCTGCTAGTCTTAGCTTCTGAATTTCTCGCTTTCAGTTCCTTTTGGTGGCAGCCGTCCGGATGCCGCTCACTGCGCAGCCTCTCTCTCCAATTGGCTGTCGCTCCGATAAATGATCAAGAACCTGAATTAAGGTAGGTCGTAAAGGGGGATGTTTAGTGGGTATGCTCGGCTTCACTGAGTGAGTCTCCACACTGTCTGGGCATTCTATTTTCCGTTAGCCACTGGGGTTAACAGCTTATAGAATGCCCATTCGTCCGTAATAGGATTCATCCTCCTCCCGCTAAAGCTTGCTTTACTGGTTAAAGCTTGTTTTAGGGGGTGCCAAAACTTTCTGTGGCGGAAAAACAAAAAAAAAATAATAATCAAACGTGACATCAGCTGGTTTTTATAGCCTCTGGTGTTCTGCCTACCCCATTAGGGATACAGGCGTGAAGTTATGTGTATTTATTAATGATACATATAAATTATAATAATGTTAATATTTTATGCAGAGCCAGATCTATCTTAAATCTTTGTACTTTTTTGTAACATATTCAACCTCATCATACACTATAACTAGCAATGGGATGCACTTAAGTTTGTACTTATAATTATAATTATCTTATAATTTGTTTTTATTGAGTATATTTTTTATCTTATGTATGTATTATATGGGATTTATATATTTATGTATTTAAATAGTATATGTATTTATATATCCGTGTAAGGTCGGGTGAGAGTAGCCCTACCGCACCTGTATAAGCGTCTCGTATTATACATATAGGTAGTTATATCTATGTAGTTATAAGTTAACTTCTTTTTGTCATCATTAAAGTAATTGTCCTTATCTTGTGAAAAGGTTGCCTGTAAGCGATCATCTTTTGATGATAAGGCCGCCAATTGTACTCTATCGTATTGTTACAAACTTAGTCTGTAAATATTTATGTACAATAAAGAATAAATAAATAATAAGTATTGCACTTCGTGAACCGAACAATGCGCTTCAATGTTTCCTTTATTGTAAGGTGGGGAATGAATGTACTGTGTTTAGTTTTCCTGATAAGTCTTAGTATTTTAAAGCGTCAAATGATTAGGTTTCTGGTGGATGGACGTGTGACACTTTCTACCAATTGACATGGAAGAAAAACAACTTTTTTATATGCATATAAAAAAAAAAACAAATAAAACATGTCCCATATGAAAAGAATCCTTTTCGCCTAGCTTTACTGCGAGATACGAGCCCAAGGGTCCACAAGACCTTTGTTTCACCGGTAATCCCATATAATGGTTACATGTTTTTAGTCTTGACGTGCCTTATAGTCTTTGCAAACATTAAATATGAATTCTAGGAGAAATATTCACTTTTCTGCTCTACTATTTGGTATTGTGAAGAATCAAAAGCCTTTCTATTTATATAAAAAATTATCATGGTCCCCGGGTTCTAGACTAGCACGTCTTAAGGTTCCCAAACATAAGACTTCCGCGTTTCAGGGCAGTTTTAACTACACCGCTGCGAAAATTTGGAACACAATTCCTCCACCGCTTCGAAACCTCTCCTTTTCTGTACCTATGTTTAAAAATAAAATAAGAGAATTTTACCTAGAGAGCCAGTTGAAGGGTGTAGTAAAGTAATATGGTGTTTAGTTTTTAAGTTCAATTTGTTTGGGATTTACTATTAATAATAATATAATTTTGTATATACATGTCAAATGTCTTCGTTTTTTGTATATGTACTTATTATGTGTATTTAATTATAAGTTCTGTAATTTAATGTTTTCTTTTTGCTTACTGAATATTTAAAATAAGAATGCAGTATGTAGTTGTACTCCTCACTCCCAATGGTTGCAGCTGAAAATCAGCGCCACAGTCAAGGCTGATGGCAAAATGCTGAGCTGCGCCCATTTCGGCATTTTCAATATTGTATTTATTTCTTTTTTGATTGTTGTTTTGTTAGTTTTTCTTTTTTATGCCGAATAAATGTGTTTCTTTCTTCTTTCTTTCTTTCTTTCTAATAGCGTCTGGTGTTCTGCCTACCCCATAAGGGATACAGGCGTGACGTTATGTATGTATGTATGTAAGTCGTCATGGCGCCATTACTGTGAGTGAATTATACACATAGGAGTCACTATTCTAACCCTAATTTCCTCTGATAATATCCTGTCCTAACTAGGTTGCATGGCAAATATCGCTTCATAACGAGCCGCCTGTATATAAATGATCTAATAAAAATGTAAAATATTGATGTTACTTACAATTTTAGTGTACAATAAAGAACTATTTTTCTCGTCCCATTACAAGGGATCCTATAAGTCTTGTCACGGGCTTTTGGCCAAACGACAAGATAGTTTTCTACATGGCTTAGTTTAGAACTAGTTAGTCCTACTAGTAAGTAAAAAAAATCTAACAAATAGGGCTTTTTTATTATTATTATGCCACGAAAGCATCAACATGATCTAAGAAAAATGCAAAAGAAATATCACAGAAACTTTACAATATCATGAGCTCCAACACATATGAAAACCAAACCTTGCTTAATTATTCATGCAGATGTTTACATATTTTAGTATGTTAATTAAAAGTTGCAAATTTTTGAGGAGTAACACCGACTCCAGTGTTTTTTTAATTACTGGGTGCTGTTGTTTCATGCGCGAATGTACGTATGTTAATCCAGGGTATGCTCTACTTAGCTGGTTTTTCTGTTTACCTTTGCTCTACTAGTTCTATACCCCTTTTGGTGCCTTTTCAGACACTTTCAGATAGACGGAATCTGAAATGAAAGGGAGCACAGACTAAAAATTTATTATTGAAACTAGCTTTTCCCAGCGGATTTATCATCATAAAGAATCATCTTGAGAATGTTATTATTTGAAAATCAAATTAGATATTTTTTTAAAAATAAAATATCCATCCTTCCATGCTGGACTGGGAGCAAATATAGAATGTGCCAGCTGCTTCTCTTTCCGGACATACTGTAAAAATCACTTAAGGGAAGACAGATGTTTTATTGGATTTTTTTTTTGTGGGCGATAGGCTGACTCCTGGTAACTGCAATAATATCTCTCCATCATTCACACATCAGATGGTTTTGACTTATGATGTTCTGCCTAACCCATAAGGGATACAGGCGTGAAGCTATGTATCTATTTTAAATAAAACACTTTTTATCTGCATTTATCTCGTACTTATACTATTTACATATTTCGACGTTTCCTTGTCTTTATAGACCCCGCGGTCACGAGTTCGCTCGTAATACGCGATAAAACAGGTAAAAAGTGTATTGTTTAATGAAAACTTAAGATAATACAACCGATATTCTTTTTTTGAAAAGATTGTTTATTTTAAACTTCATTTGGCTTGGCGAATGGGCACGAGGGCGCTGAATCTATCCATACAGGACTGTTCGCAGAATCATTTTCCTCACTTCTTCTAATAACCGTATTAAAAACTTATGCATTAGCAAATCAAAGCGAATAATGCCCGTCTGCACTAAACTTTGATAGCTCCTAAGTTGATACTTACGTCTCTAGGACGTGCTTGGGAACATAAATTGCGTTGCACTAAACTTAGGTCGATGCATAAATGCTTAAGACATTCGTCAATGATTATGTGTGACTTAGTTTTGGCATGTCATAACTAAGTTTATGCTAAGTAGAGTTTAGTGCAGACAGGCTTAAGACTTTATCTGTAAAGTTTTCGTCAATAGCACAGACTTATTTGATGTTCTTCTGTACAAAGTGAAAAGAAACAATTACCATAAATGTGATTTGTTTTATTGTTACACTCGGGTCTCTGCATAATTTTCATTCCGTGGGTGTATCAGGATAAAAGTATTTGTTATTTCAGGTTTTGCTTACCTTTGTTTTTAAGCTGTATCTGTCCTCGAACAATGTAAATATTATTACAAATTTCTCGCTTTTAATACAACTAGGAAATATATTTAACACAATGTTAAAAGCTGACCGATGTTGATTATACACATATATCTTACATACATACATACATGCATAACTTCACGCCTGTATCCCAAATGAGGTAGGCAGAACACCAGTGGTTACAAGAACATCTGATGTCACGTTTGACTGAGGTATTATAATGATGGAGAGAGACTATTGAAGTGACAGGGGGTCAGCCTATCGCCCACAAAAATGCCAATAAAACCTCTGTCCCTTAACTGACTTTTATAGTATGTCCGGGAAGAGAAGCAGCTGGTACATTCTATGTTTTTCTTTCGCTCCCAGTCCAGCATGGAAGCTTTCATACATATATCTTATTGTTCTCAAAATGTATCGATAAACTTATAAATTAATTCCAACCTTGACGCAGTGGTTGTACGGGTAAATGTGAATTACCCCTCCGCCCTTTGGTGGGTGAAAGCGGTGGGTGGACGGGTCACGGCCCATACATTTTTGTCTAAGCTGTTTTGCGGTCTTCTGCTATGTTATAAAAAAAGCAACATTGTTCTTATATTTTCATTCCTTTTAGCCTTTTTTTTTTAAATCTTAGCCTAGAAGCAAACTTTGTTATGCGGCTGAGGCCGGGTGCGGGACTAAAGAGTTTTCATGAACACTTCAGAAAGCCCTTATTTCTTAGTTATTCGTGCCTCTAGCCGTCTTTGTCTCCACTTGTTTTAAGCTCTAGTTAAGGTAAAGATGCAGACTAAAATTATGTTTGTATATTTTAATAAGTGTTATATTCTGTACAAAAAATTCATAGATTCTTAGCAACTACAATAAAAATATTTACGATCGGCTACTTCAGTAGTATAACCTGTTCTGAGGCACACCTGGTTAGCTATCACCCTTCATAAAAAAATCTGCCAAAGCTGAAGCTGTGAAACGTTCTGGTTAAGTAATTTTAAGTACTAGTTCACTTTTTCCCTTTTTGAGATTGATATAATAGCCAATCATTTATTTCTCATGACGACTTCCTTGCTTCGTCACTTTAAGCTGTCGGTCCCTTGTATACAGCAGTCGTTAGGGTTTGTCAAAAGTCATTTCGACACCCCGAAAATTCTGACATCCACCAACCAGCACTGGGCGAGCTTGGTGGATTACGGCCTCAACCTCGTCGTCATAGCCCTGCAGTGGGCTCATTACACGGAGTTGTAATAAAAATAATAATAATAAGAAATAAAAACCCCAGACAATCACACCAACTACATACATAGCCTCAAAGCTAGTGTTATGAGATACCATGTAGCGAACTAGGGTGGAACCTAGAATAGAAAATACATATACAGGGTTAATTTTAATTAACGCATCACCTCTTTCGGGCAGCTTCTCCACATCAATCCCAACAACATTTGTTCTGCGACTTTTTCCAAATCTTGATAAATAACTGCTTTAAATAGATAAAATGTTTGCTCCTTACGCTACATTTTGTATGAAGTACCTATTATTATTATGAAGTGATATTTTACTGCGCAAGGTGCGTGGCATAACTACGCTCTGACTAAATAGAGTTACGCCTCTAAGTAGAGGCTATAAATATATTTACAAAAATTTTAAAAACTATTAATTTTCAAAAGTTGTAGAACAAATTTTGTTGGGATTGATGCGCTAATTAAAATTAACCCTGTATAGATAAATGCCCAGAACCGGAACATTTTTTGAATCACAACCACTGGCGTCTGAGGCAGATAGGTTTACCCATCAAAGTTGTAATGATGTATCTTATAAAGGTAACGTCTGTCTATTTGTATCAACTATACTATTAAATATTTCATCATAGGTGTAGGTTCAATCAAAGGACACAATCGGGACAATCAAAAGTGGCTTTCCAAAATGGAGTCTAGATAATTGGTTATTGCCAATATCAATCATCGGAGCTACAGCAGTCTCTGGGTCAACTCTGAAAATTGGATCGATTAAATATTCTGGAGTATTATATAATTTACTAAATTAATAGAAGTTGGTTTTGGTGACTAGTATGAGTGCATAGTATTAGTGCTACGTTGTACGCCTTCGCCCTTCCGTGTGCTAAGATGGGTTAGTACCTTTTTTTTTTTTTTTTTTTTGAATTTCGGAAATCCTCCATGGATACGATGACTCTCGGGGGAGCGTCAAAGTTATGCCTGGACTTTAACCAGCAATGTGTTCCTCCTCCGCGCCTAGTGGCGGGATCACGGGCAAGCCGAAGCATTCAACCGCGAAACCCCCGGCGCCATCCGCTTGCGCGGAACCCTCAACATACAGCGTGCCGAGAACACCAGGCACGTCGCACCTCAGCGAACTCCCTTGAGCAGGGTGGCAGATACCCCCGTATCCACCGCCCAGGGACTTCACTATGGCCGGAAAGGGTTAGGGACCGGTGAAATCGCGTCGCGTTAGATCACCAGAATCTAACCCCCCCCCCCAGCCGCGCCTCAATCTGGTGGAGTCGCATCGCGTTAGACCACCAGCATCCGGCTATCTGGCCTGCCATCATCCGGGGAAATCGCTCACGCGTTAGATCCCCGAAATCCGGATATCTGCAAAGGGGATTCGAAAAGGTGGACGGCCCTTTTGCTTCCCCTTGGCAGACGGATTGACCCCCACAGCCATCCATCCCACGGATGAGGCACCTCGGGCACCCGGGGATTAGGGTAATTTTTTAGAGAGATTGTCTTCCTCGCAGCCGTTAGGCCCCCGGTCCTGTTTCTGCCCAGGATTACGGGTTGGTCGACAGCTCGGAAGCCGAAGCTATCCAAGCCTGCCGTCCCTCCGAGCAGCTGGTGGCTCAAACCAGCGCTCCCCTCCTCATGCCCTCATCGATTCCCCAAAGTGAGCTGCTGATACTCCTTTGGGGAACCGACAAGGGCCCCGAAGCTGATTTTGGTTCGCGCCGTCGAAACGGTAATCCCCATTTCAAGATGGGTTAGTACCTATGTTAAGGCGCCATCCATCACTCATAAATTAAATAACCTTAACCAACCATTGTATGAAGAAGAAATTAATGGATAAAAATATTCAAGCTTATAGTGTAACATGGTATAACAGTTAATTTAAAATAGAATAATGATGTAGACAATTATAAAAATGTAATCTTATTATTATTTGTAGAAAAAATAATAGCTTCTATGCTGGACTGGGAGCGAAAGAAAAACATAGAATGTGCCAGCTGCTTCTCTTCCCGGGCATACTGTAAAAGTCAGTTAAGGGACCGAGGTGTTAAGGAAGGCTTTTTTGTGGGCGATAGGCTGACCCCCTGTCACTGCAATAGTCTCTCTCCACTATTATAATTCCTCCAAATTTGTCAAATGTGACATCAGATGGTTTTATTACCTCTGGTGTTCTGCCTACCCCATACGGGATACAGGCGTGTAGTTATGTTTGTATGTATGTAATAATAGGTACTTTCAACCAACTTTCAACAGAATAATTTTAGGTGAAACATTCGGCCGTATTCGACATTGCATTTTCTTATTTTTAAGTCTCTCCAGTGTCAAAATATACGACGTGAAACGTGACAGCCTCATACAATAACTATTTTTTTCTCTTTCTGTCACGGCATTAAGAAACACTTAAAATAAGAGAATTCAATGTCAAATCGGACCCATTATGTACCTAAAAGTTCCGGATGAACTGTTTAAATTGAAAAAGCGATAAAGCATAAAAACTAAACTTTAATTCATTGCCTACCTACATGTTAACCGAGAATTTCGCTTTTATAAATTAAAAGCAAATTTAAAACAGTTTACATTTTTTTTCCTGTTATTAAATGTATTTCAGGATGAAATTTACCCCATCAAGAAGATTACCGGAAAAACTGAATAGAAATTATTATACACATTAGAAATAATTGCAAAGATGACGATATTTTGTTTTTGTTTCTACATATTTATGTTCTAGATATAAGATTAAAAATAATCATAAAAAAATCTATTAAGAATATAGTTCCCAGCAGATATTTAATCTTATGTGTTTGAAACAAGGGATTAAACCAATTGAACTGGGTATGCTTTGCCCAATTAAGGATTAAAAAGCCTCATTATCCGTTAACAGATAACCAAAATGGTGCAGCCCATTTTCACAGATACTGATTTGTTTGTTAAAATTTAATTACGATACAGCATTTATTAGTAAGGCTGCAAACTGGACGGCAGCGACAGCGAGAGCGACAGCGGCGCGGGGAATCTGGGCCGTACTCGACGCCAGCGGGCAGCGGAGCGATTTGTCGCGCTTTCATATAAACTCAATACTTTCTATCATAATCATCTACTCTATCACATAAGCATGTTTTGAAACATTTGGGTAACTTTGAAACTGGACTTTTTGTGATGTTTTAATTTGTAGTTACTATTAAACGTATCTCCATTAGTGTGATATTAGCTTTGTTGTAGCAAGCATTGGATAATTTATTATAATGTAGGCATATTTAAGCATATTTTTGTACAATGTAATTATAAACTTGTTTAATAGTTAAAATAGCTAATTTTCATACTGTTTGAAAACATGTTCCTTGCTTCTGTATTATGTTTTGTTCTACCATTTACGGTCTAACTTACCTACTTACCTTAAGTTTTCTTGTTTATTGTTAAGTTATATTTACTTACGAGTGTTTGCCCGCGACTTTGTACACGCATAAACTCAAAAGTCTTTTTTTCCGTTCCCGTGGGAATTCCGGGAATTCCTTCCATTATACAAACAGACACTTATTGAGGAACCTTTATACCAAGTATCACATCCGTGCACTCAAAGAATAAGATTTTATCATACAAACTAAAACATCATATATTTCCCGTTCCCGTGGGAATTTCGGGAATTCCTTTCATAACACAACCAGTCTCTTTTTGAAGAAATTTTATGCCAAGTATCATATCCGTGCACTCAAGGAATAAGATTTTTCATACAAACTAAAAAGTCCAATAATTCCCGTTCCCGTAAGAATTTCGGGAATTCTTTCCTTAGTGCACCTCTACATCCCCTAAAGAATGTACCTATGTTCCAAATTTCAGCTCTCAACGCCCAGTAGTTACGGCTGTACGTTGTCTGTCAGTCACTCAGTCAGTAACGGAACAGTTTTATATATATTGATGATGATTGTATTGTATATTTGAGAGATACAAATAAAGACTATTATTATTATTATCATGTCATGGAAATCGCTACCCGTGCCGCTTTCGCTCTCGTTGTCGCTGTTGCTGCCGTCTAGTTGGCGGCCTTAGTAATACACAGGGTTGTTTTTTAGTATCCAGCCAAATTTAAATGTTATTTTCTTTGATACGATATAAACCTACACGCATACGTATTTTAGTATTGCTCAGTACAAAAAGAAACTTACCGCACCAAAAACTTTATAATAAATTGTCGCTGTTGATCAAGATACGAGCAAGATACATGATCGAGCTACTACGACTAGGCATTTAATTGAAAATAACATACTACGACGTAGTACTACAAGATGTTGTATATTAGCTTTATTTAACGGTATTCATTTATAATATAGAGTGACCATGCTTTGCTTAATATGTTAGCGAATATATTAATGTATTTTTAAAAACATACAATCCTTTTTTTGCAATCATCGTTCAAATTTTTATTAAACTTATTGTGTAATAAAAAATTGGCCGGTGACTAAAAAACCAATCCTGTATATGTAGAGTTAGTATCGTACAATTACTTTACGTATCTCCTGCTCTGTAAGTAGTCACTTACTTCCCTGAATGCCGGGGTGTATGGATATCATTACAGCATAAGTTTTGGAATTTGAAAAAAGAACTGTCATACTCATACTGCAAGAAGTATACTTTTAAAAAGTTAATTTTTTTTCTCGGTATCGATTATTTATTCAAATCGGAATCGAGACAATTTATATTAGAAATTATGAAGATTTTATTTTAAATATCGAACAATTTATTTCGCAGTCACATCGTATGTTAGTTGAAATCGATTTAAAATTGAAATTGGCCAGCACAATTTGACACGCTTGTAAAAAAGTAAAAAAGCAGTCGACTAGCTAGGCGCGAAAGTAAATTTTTTCGTGTTTTGGAGTTCTTTCTCAAAAGTTTTGAAAATGTCAAGTGAAGGTAAATATTCCTAAAAAGAGTTTGACCATATCTTTTACAAATTGTTCTAATTTCACTATTAATTTTAATTAAATACACATATTTCTCTTTAATAAATGTTCATAGAAACCTGCTATCTTGTTTTTTTACTTACCTCACAGTCGATATGTAAAGCAGAGTGTTTACCTCGGATGTAAGAATCAATTGCATACTCGGCCTAATTAGCCAAAGACTTCGTATGCAATTGATGTCATACAGCCCTTGGTTAACAATCTACTATACTTAACTGCTATATGGTAATGCTTTTCAAATGATTTGCCTTTAAATCCTTGACGACCGGCTGGTGTAGTTGTAACATACATTGCCTTCTTACTCCTAAGCCAAAGGTCGAATCCGCTGGCGGAGGATTTTTATGTGATAAACGCAGGTTTTAGCCATAAAGTCATGGATGTTTAGGAATATGTTTATTTAAGTTCATTTTCTAATAAATATCCATAACACAAATTCTTTTTTTGACGACCACTTTGACGATGGGGTAACACTGTCTGCCTCAGACGCCAATGGTCGCGGGTTCGATTCCCACACAGAAAAAAAAATGTTCCGGGTCTAGGAGTTTATCTATATATTTATTTAAAATCTAGGTTCCCCCCTAGTTCCCTACATGGTATCCCATATCACAAGCTCTGCTTAGTTTGGGGCCATGTAGTTGGTGTGATTGTCTGGGGATTTTATTTACTATTATTATTATTTATTATTATTTTAGAAACTTAATTTGGGTTAAATGATGCTGTGTGAATGACAGAAATATTTATTTATTAAATTATTAATAGTGTAAAATATTACAAATCAAAACTTAAGAAGTAGTAAGTCAATAAAAGATTTATAAAAAAACAGTTCAGTTCAGACCAAAAACTTAAAAATAAAACACAATTCAGCTTTACGTTGCGATGAAGAAAAAACCGGGAAGTGAGATTCTCAATTCAAAATATTAACTTTTTCTAGCCGAAGGCAAATGGTGCACTTGGTTTCATTCTATACCGCCAGTCAGTACTAAACCTTGACCGAGTGCAATGCTGTCTCTCTGTAATTAAAAAGTTTTCAGCGAACTTTTCCTTTTGAAATTCGAAACTGCTTTCGAACCTTTTTTTAAATCTTTGTGAAGTACGTAAATGAGATTGGTTTTTTGCGGCCTGAGCACAGCTTGTTTTTTGGAGTTGTTAATTGGCATGGTTTTGCTGACTACTGATGTGCTAGAAAGAATTTATTGTCCAGCAAGTCCTACAATTTTACCGCCGTCGATAACCTCACACATATAAAGATTCGGAATTTTGCGTAGGTATCGTCACGAATGTGCATTTTTTATCTGTGACTAAACCCGCCTTTGACATAAATCTCACGTAAGAGCAAGTGATGATGAGATATACAATGATGTATGGGATAAAGATGGCGTTTTATAAATGTTTGAGGGAACAGACGAGAGACTTTATGATATGAAGGGTTGTAGTTAAACTTATATTTATTATAATTGTACATATAAAAGAGATGCGGATTGAAAGAAGTCGTATTGAGTAAAATTGAAAAGGGTATGTTAAGGTGGTTTGGACATTTAGAGAGGATGAGTGAAAGTAGATTTACGAAAGCGGTGTACAGAGCACGATCGGATGGTCATGTCGGAAGGGGCCGCCCTAGGCGAACGTATGCCGACCAAATTGGCGACATACTTAAAAAGGGCCTAGTTAAAAGTACCCGTAACCGGCGCTCATGTATGAAACGATCAATGAACGTGGAGGAAGCGAAAGAGGTATGTCTAGATCGGAGCAGTTGGCGTTCCTTAGTCTATGCCTACCCCAAAGGGAGACAAGCGTGATGTTATATATGTATGTATGTATAAACTTTATTATTTCCAATAAAAACTACATAGGAATTACTGAAGTTAATGTCTTCTTACAGTATAACCTCCAATTTGAATTTCCATATATCATATTCTATCTGAATTTATAGTAATACGCTAAGACAGACTTTGTGTATTTGTTTGTTTTTTCGAAAGCGCTAAACTCTGTTTATTTATTTATTCATAAATTCCTACAGGATCCAAAGTTTGGCGGATAAAACTGCTGCTAGCCTAAACAATTCGTCAGCCATTCTTAAAACCCAATTAGTATAATCCAAGACAAATAAAAGCATTCGTCAATTCAACTTTTCAGATTAATTTCTTCTCTAAATAAAATAAATGAAGCAAGAAATATTACCCAACTTTCCCATAAGTAAGTTGCCCACAAAATTTCCGACAAATTAATATCAAGCAAAAACTTTAACGAGCTCAGAGACTTAATATCGTTTCTAGGGTTCCGTAGAAAATAATGAAAACGAGTACCTAATTGGATATATTTTATAACCCGTCTCATTTATTTCGTTTTCAATTACAATAAATGTTAGATGTTGAAAATATATGCGCGGTTATTTACTTTTATTCTCTACAAAAAAAGAGTGACGAAAGAGGTTCATGATTTATATTGACGACCACTTTGGCAGTGGGGTACATGTATCTGCCTCAGACGCCAGTGGTTGCGGGTTCGATCGCCGCACGGAACCAGAAAAAAAATGTTCCGTGTCTGGGTGTTTATCTATAATATAATAAAATTATTTATTTCAGGCAACTTAAGAATAGTACAGGATGTTAAATACTAAATCTAAGGCCCATAGAAAATATATACCTTAACCTAATATACATACAATATACTTAAAACTACACTTCACTAATTCCCACGTATGGGCTGCGACGTGGGACGCGACATCCTAGTGTCAAGTATCCGTCCTCGGAAGCGACGAAATACCACACCCTGCGGCCAAAAATCTTCCTTCATGTAGGTCGACAGATGTTCGGTCGGCATTCTCACCACAAAGGAGTTGAAGCTCACTCTGTGGCAGGACTCCAACCGCTCGACCCTCATGTTGAGTCCTGTCTTCGCGTGCAGATATTCCACTACATACTTCGCCGTGAAGGCGTGGTGCACGCGAGACACGTACAGCTGCGTCGTTGGCACCTCGGCACGCAGCAGAAGATTGTCTCTATTCGGTGCGGTACCACACTTGTTCTTACAGGAGGGCTTCTTCTTCTTCCGCTCCACCTTAGTGAAGCCCTCGCCGTCTTCCTGGTTCTTCATAGAATGGCCCTTCAATGTGAGGCTGGGCTGGGCAGGCTGAACTGCGGCTACTTCGGCGTAACCTCGTCCAGGAGCAGGACAAGTGTCCCGAGGCAGCTTCCCTGCGCGGGGAGCGGCAGCGGCAGTGGTGCGGGGCGCCGCAGCTGGGGGCGCGGGACGCGGTGCGGGCGGTGCGGATGGCACGGGGCGCGGGGCGGGGGGCACGGGGCGCGGGGCGGGTGGAGCGGGGCGCGGTGACGCACTCGCTGCAGCGCCTACGTCGGCGGCCGGTGACGCGATCATGTCAGCAAAAACCGCCGATTCGAAACTGCAGACCGATGTCTTATGTGCGCCACGACGTGTATTAATATTATGGAGCGTACACATTGCTTGTAATGGAACCTGTAATGTAATCTGCAAAAAAAGTTCCCATGATTTGTACGCCTCTCGAGCGCGAACTGAGCCGCAGTAGAGCGCGCTCGTGGCCTGCTCTAAGCTATCCGTACATTTTCTGTTTTTTGAATAACATCAAAAAATGCTCGATGCTCAATGTGGACGGGCGTTCGCGCACCCGTTCACATTGCGCGAGCACCGGTCGCGAACAGGAATTGCGCCTGTGTGCGTGAGACTTGCACCTGTGTAGTGACGCTCGAAGCGCGCTCTACGCTATCCGTGAATTGTCGGTTTTTTGGACAACATCAAAGGGACGCGGATTGCAATTCATATTGAATAATTTTTTATTGTTTTGCATTTCATAAATATTGGATAATTACGAGAGCAACTTCAAAGTGTGATATTTTGTTTGTTAAGTTATCTTAATGATTATGATGTCAAATGAAAGCTCTAGGCATAAAACCAATTTATCCATTTGAATGATGTTAATCAGTCTAATCGTTTAGGAGATAAATTAGAATTAATTTTTATGGTAAAGATGTAAACAAACCAGAACTTGTAAAGTTTTTGTTTTATCAACTGTAAGCAATTCTCTGCCTTTTCTCCTTTTATAAAATGTGGTGCGCCGCAACCAACGTCTAGGTCTTCAGCATTTTTTTTATGAATTGATGATTTATCATTATATCTTGATGTATTTAAAAAACCGACTTCAATAACATTTTTAAATCCTCGTGTAAACTTTAGCTGTGGTGAAACTTCATATATGTAGGGTAACTAGTAGATCACTTTCCAAATGCGAGGACGTGATAGTTCAATATCATACTTACACCACAGTACAGATATATACAGTAATTCAACTCGGCCGCATCATTGAAATAAATGCCTACATTAGCGCCGCGGTCCGTTCACATGTGACAGGGCTGCCCGCCTTCAGCGTTTAAATTACATTTGCCTACTTTGTGTTAACTTCCATTTAATTTTATGACTGCAAATATACTTTTTTTATATAAACAAATAAAAAACTTTGTAAATTGAATAGGAAGTGTTCAACAAAAATACGTTTTGTGTCAAAAATCATGTTTAAGTTTGAATACCTAACAAATTGGTCTTATAAATTAGCGACCGAAAAATACTTGCGCCTCGACTGAGACGCACGAAAAGATGTATTGTTACATTTTAAAGTATAAAAAATCCGCATATTAATGTAAAGCTCAATCAACAATTGTTTCGGAAATTTGAGATACCTAGTAGAAATTTCGAGAAGCCAATGTTGTATGAACCTATATTTTTAGTTATAATGTGGTAGCTGTAAAGCTGTAAACTGAGTTCTTTTTAATATTGTTTGATATATCTAGAATATTCTTGTTAAATCTTATGGCCGACGCGGTAAAATCTTATTACCTACGTTGTTCTTGGAACAATTACCGATGTAGATAGATGGTTATATGTCTTATTTTGATTGAAGGTATGTAGGTACCTACTTGATATTGTTTTATCGTGTCGAGTTGTTATGCAGGTTATTACGATAGAAAGGTATTGTGATTATTTCATATTTATAATATTCCAATAGTGTATCTCTAAATAAATGTGAGAGTTAACCTTTATACCTACCTATTGAGAGAAAATGAATAAGTAGGTATCTTGTTTTACGTTTGCATTTAAATCGATTGAATTGTTTCATTTGACAAGAATTATGATTTGTTATAAATCTGTATTTCGAATATGTTTGTTATTAAGTAATAGAAATTCATCTATTAGCGCAAACTTTAGGTGTTAAGTACTTAGAAGTTTATGTTCTTTGTGTTTTTTTTTTAGAAATTTGCGTATATTTGGTCTAGGTACTTACTACAACTTATAAAAGGTTTTTTGTAAGTAAAACACCCGCGCGAAAATCCCCGCAACAACTTCAGAGGGCAATGTTTGGCGCGATCTCTACCTACTAACTGGTCTTCGCAATCCATGTCTCGTGTGATCTATTAATTTTCTGAAGTCTGGCGGACAGAAAAAAACGCGTGTCGACGGACCGTGCTCGCGACGAAATACGGAAACATTTTGTCTCAGGATGCTCGCAGTGTATGTTCAGTTCGTGCGAAATACACGTACAAATACACCGAGCGCAGCATCGAGCGCTGGTTATTACATTACAGGTTCGATTACAAGCAATGTGTACGCTCCATTAGAGGCCACGGGTGACCTACTTAGCGGAACACTACGCAGTAATGTTACTTCATTACGCAGCTCGCCAATCGTACTTTCCGAAGCCTCTAACTTTAATAAAACTTCTGCGAGGCTTGCTTTTAGGAAGTTTATATCTTTCAGCAGCCTCGTGACGTCGACGTGGTCGAATCCCACCGGTGGAAGCCTATGCAGCTCCTTTGCGACGAAATCCGGGACTACGTCAGGGTCGGTCTCCTTGAACAGAGTGATAATGTCCTGGAGACTCTTCTCACCTCCATCTCTTCGTCGGGATGGCATCTGGGCAGTTTTGTCGAGCAGCTGGTATAATAGCGCCTTGCCTCGACAAACTTCCTCCTCCTTGAAGTTAGTCTTGCAGATCTGCAAGATGCTAACCTCGTCCATGGTGTCGATGGCATTCTGGATGAATGCCAACAACTCACTGACAACAAGTTGCTTACTCATGGTAACAGCGCGCAGCGGCATTGGCCGCGCGGTTCGCGAATTGAATTTATTTATTACATTAAATTGATTCGCCACAGTGCAAGAG
Organism: Stenoptilia bipunctidactyla; assembly: GCA_944452665.1. Taxonomy (NCBI): domain Eukaryota; kingdom Metazoa; phylum Arthropoda; class Insecta; order Lepidoptera; family Pterophoridae; genus Stenoptilia; species Stenoptilia bipunctidactyla. The sequence goes on along the minus strand of OX101740.1, from coordinate 21,855,949 downwards.
CGATACACGTCCGTACCCGAGCGAGTGTCGAATTGACTGATACCTAACACGCTTTAGTTGGTGTGATTGTCAGGGGATTTTATTTATTATTCATTAACTCATGCTGGACTGGGAGCGAAAGAAAAACGTAGAATGTACCAGCTTCTTCTCTTCCCGGACATACTGTAAAAGTCAGTTAAGGGACAGACGTTTTAAAGTCGGTTTTGTGGGCGATAGGCTGACCCCCTGTCACTACAATAGTCTCTCTCCATCTTTATACTACCTCCAAATTTGTCAAACGTGACATCAGATGGTCTTGTAACCTCTGGTGTTCTGCCTACCCCATAAAGGATTCAGGCGTAACGTTGTGTATGTGTATGTGTTATTAACTCATCATCATTATCACAACTCTTTGTAATGAGCCCACTGCAGGGTATGCGTCTCTCCCCTGGGTGAAGAGGAGGTATAGGCCATAATCCACCAAGCTGGCCCAGTGCTGGGTGGTAGATGTCAGAATTTTCAGGGCGCCAAAGTGGCTTCTGACAAACCCTAACGACTACTGTATATAAGTATACAGCACCCGGGACCGACTGCTTAACGTACCCTCCGAAGCACGGAAGTCGTCGTGAGAAATGAATGGTCGGCGTTTACCCATCCAAGCACCGACCGCGCCAAACGTTGGTTAATCTGTGATATCGTATAATACACACAGTAACCGCGGCGCCACGATGACTTATTTACTCAAATAACATAGATTTTAAAGCTTTTAGTCAAAAAATATGGCAGTAAAAAGGTATTTTTTTATATAGACTAAGACCGCGTTTGACTTAGATTTTATTTGATGTTAAGTTAAGATGAGGTCGAAGATGAAAGCACATGGGCTTAAAAAACTTATTTAGTGACCATCTGCAAACGTGGCGCTAAGTTAATAATCAACGAATGCAGACCATTAAATAACCGACGTCACTTCAGAACTAGACTGAAATGGGACCACATGGGAAGCGATAGCTTTCTAATAAAAAAAGAATCATCAAAATCCGTTCACCCAGTCAAAAGCTATGAGGTAACAAACATAAAAAAAACATACAGGTGAATTGAGAACCTCCTACTTATTTTAAAGTCGGTTAAAACATACGAAGATATTATATCCCGTTAAAACATCTTTTTTTATTTTGAAACTTACTTCAATTAATTAATTTTTTCATTCGCAAGGTTAGATAAGGTAGAGTTGTTTACAAAAAGATGGACGCTATTCTTTAAAGCGTAGATAAAAATATCAAATTGCTAACAAGGACATGTTACTAACAGCAGAAATAATCGCTTCACTCTTCTTTTTAAAAATGCTTTTTTATTGCAATGAGTTTGTCGTGATATTAAAGTATTCCAAAACTTTTTTAACAGTTGAAACTTAAAACACCATAAACAAACAAAAAAAAACAACTGAAAGATTGAATCTCAGTGTCATGGCGGCGCATAAATCCACAAGGTTATAAACGGATTAAGTATTATTGTAAGTTCATTTATATTAATTCTTATTTTAAAATATGTAATAGGTAGCATGTTTTTGTATTCCAAAACTTTATTTTACCCTTACCTAGTTGGCTTACCACATTTCTATTTTTTATTATTGTGTGTGAATATATGAAATATGTATTTATTCTTCTCTAAAATATAGAATTAGAAACCTATGATCAAATAGTAAATACAGCTTGCATCAACTCTCAAGTTTACTCTCAAGTCTCAAAACAAAACAAAATTATAGTTATATATAACTAATGAAGAATAAATAAACTCGTCTCGGAGTTTTTATTCCTGGCTTAAATTCTAACAAAAATATTTTGTTTTATATTAAAAGAAGTCGTCGTGGCGCCGTAGTTACTGTGCATATCAAACGATATCGCAGGTTAAGCGCGCTCGGCGCGGCCGGTATTAGGATGGGTGACCGCCGACCATTCATTTCTCACGTCGACTTCCGTGCTTCGGAGGGCACGTTAAGCAGTCGGTCCCGGGTGCTGTATACTTGTATACAGTAGTCGTTAGGGTTTGCCAGAAGCCATTTCGGCACCCTGAAATATCTGACATCCACCAACCAGCACTGGGCCAGCTCGGTGGATTACGGCCTAAACCTCCTCGTCACCCAGAGGAGAGACTCATAGCCCTGCAGTGGGCTCATTACACGGAGTTGTGATGATGATGATAATGAAGCATTTTAAATGCAAAAACTTTAAAATATTACCCTTCAAATGGATTGAGATTGAACATAAGGTTCGAAATAAATCACCTTCGAAATGTACGATAGTCGAACTGTTTTGAAAGCAAACCAATCGAATATGGTTTTTTGTATTTTTTTGATGTTGTAAGGAGCCAACAAGTATGTTGGTTAGCTCATGTTAAGTTGTCTCAGTCACTCATAGATAACATGCTTTGCAATGCCTAAAACATAAGATGGTAAGTCCTCGTAACAGTGGTTGCACGACCTATCCGGAACATAGTGTAGCTGTTTATTTTTATTTTTATTTATTCGGAAAACAAACAGTGATTTATAACTAAATATAAACAAAATATACATTTCTATGCACCAATTCCAAGTTTTCGCATATAAATTACAATCATAATAATTAAGTATCGGTTTATAGGTAAATGTTTACAAGTTTTCTTTAAATATTATATCTTTCTATAGTAACATTTAGGATTCCTTAAGTATAAAACAAAAACAACTTTTAGAAAACATATAAAATCCTCATATAAAATACATAAGAACAAAACAGCCAAAGAAAATATAAACGATAATTGTTTTTCAATTAGTTTCGTTTACATATTAAAGTGTAATCTAATGCAATAAGAACAATTAGCTTATTAAATAATAAGGACATCATTTAAGACTGCTTAAACAACAATAAAAAATCATAATGAAAAAATAAAATTTTTTTTTTTTTTTCACCTCTATGTAAACAGTATGAAAAAATCATACACATAATAAACAAACTAAACAAAGCCACGGATATATCAACGCATTACGCATAACGCAAGTATACCTAATAAAAATAGTTATAATTAAATTAAGCGATTGAATCAAACCAACTCTTGGACATAGCTTTTCTAACTTGAGCTGTGGAAGAATTGAAAAGGTCGAAGTCTGTCAAGTTTAGTTTGTTAATTTGCTTTGGGGATCTCATAAAAAAATAATTTTGTCTTTAATTTGTAGAACTGTAAGTTAAGTGTATAAATTCTGCAGGTTTAGCGGTGGAAATAAAAAGACTTTCTTAACCCCTCTTGACCTTGACAGCAAGCCTACAAAAAACACACGATTTATCCCCTTTTCACATATGACAGGGACAAACTTCTCTGATTGTTAAAGCCTTCCCGTGGAGATAATGTGTGTAAATTAGGAAGCACATGCTCAAAGGGGATTACTTTAAATGGGTGGTATAAAATGTGGTTTTCTGCCCGGGATGATTTATTCTCGGTACGTGATTGCCATGCAGGTTAGATTAGGATAAAAATCGGAATTAATAAGATATAAAAGACCTTTTCCATTTTTTGCGTTTATTACTTTACCATTACCTGTAAAGACCCTAAAAGGTTAAAGGAAAGGTAAGCCTTTCACAGGTAGGTATAACCAATTCAGCATCTGTATTATGTACCAAAAACATGCGTGTCTATTCTCCGCACAGAGCACTCTCAATGTAATACCCACATCCCAAAATGTATATTTTTCTATAACGTGAGGCCAATAAAATAGGTTTACGAAGTCTAGTATATCTTTTCTATATATTTTTTCTGTTTGCACGTAATCCTACTGAATACTACGCATGTTAATGTTAGTAAAATAATTCAAGGTACCTTATAAGATTTCTGATGTACTTACGTATGAGACCTACTTTAGTAACTACTAGAATACGAAAATTAGGAAACTGTGTTCTGATTTAAAAGTACGTGCATTAAGTACTAAATTAAGTTTCTTAAAGAACTTGTGTTATGGATACTAGATAACTGATATACTTAAGAAATATATAAACATACATATTGAATAAATAAATATTTTTATTAGAATAAACTTAATTAAGCATTTAAACATCCATGACTTGACGACTAATACCTGTGTTCATCACACAAATATCCGCCGCCGCCGGGATTCGAACCCAGAACCTCTGGCATAGAAGGCAATGTATGTTATCGCTACACAAGCCGGTCGTCAAAATAATAAGTTATTAAATGTCTAGTGACAGCGCTTAAGAAGAGATTTACTTAAAGGCTACACAACTTGAGCAGCTCGAACAAGCTACGAAATCTCTTCCCATGGGTGTCGTTACTGTTAACTTAGGAATTTCTAAGAGCGGGTACACATTGGGCGTTCGAAGCTGCGTTGAGCGCGCGTTAATATCATACACACACTTTGGGCGGCGTTCGGCTAGCGTTAGTAGGGTGTGCATTGGCTCAGTTTGAAAATGGAAATCGAAGAGATTACTTGTGTGTGGCTTCTCTATCGGCACTATAAAAGACGACGACAGACACAAAGAAATTGTTGTTAAAAAATAATTAACAATTACTTTTCCAATATTTTTTTTCTAAACTATTTTCAGATTTACCGAAAAGATCAGATCAGATTCAGATCTACCGTTTTGGAAATTTCCATGTTTGGGATATGTATAGCTGATCGCTATTGTATTTCGTCAATAAATAAATCAGTATTGAAATGTTTGATCTCCAATTTCAGTTGAAGTGTGTCTACAATGCATGAAAGCGAGCGTTCGAGCATGCTCTTGAATCGACAGGCTAGCGATTTTCGAGCATGCTGCTAGGCGTGGGTGGAAGGGGGTGTGCTTTAAGCGCGACTAAACAGGTTTGCTTATTGAGCATGCTAGTATCGATCAGTTGTTCATACTTAAATATATAAGCATACTCAAAACTAGCATGCTTATTGCTAGCAAGTGTAATCTGCTCCTAAGCTTGAGCATACTAAATAGCAAGCTTTTAAGCATGCTTTTTTCGAGCATGTGTAACATTAGCTTTCGATATAGCACTCTCCAATTTTAAGTCTCTATTAAGTTACTTAGGGTGTTCAAACTCAAGAGCTGGTGACAGAAATAGATCTAAAAGCGTCTATGTTTGATATAAGAAAGTACAAGTATGTTGCATACGTCCCATTTATTTTATTTATTTATTAATAATACAAAGATACAATAACATTTTTTCAAAACAAGTGTAACAAAATCCAGGTTCGGTTTGTACGTACACTTGCATTCATCATCGTGTGCAAATTTACAATAAAAAACTTAATTTAACAAGATACAAGTACAAGTAAATAACAATAAAAAATAAATTACAAATTAAAGCAAATACATATCTAAACGTTAAATAAAAATTTCAGACTAGAATCACTTATTCGACTATCGCGGCTAGTACCTATGCGCTTCTCGGAAGGATTCCATAACCCTTTATGCGAATCATTGCGTTGACACACGGGGTACTACTTTTACTTTACTACTTTAGGAAGCTCTCTGTTTAGCAGCTGACATTTTAAAATTGGATTTTGCAATTAATAAATAGACGGTTGAAAATCCCATTGACTCTTAAATCTGTAAGACTGATATAAAACAGCCATATTTAATAAATTTCCCCCAAATCACGTAGGAACCGTTGAATACTCCTAAATTCAAACATACGAGCTGCGATATCGAAATTATATTTGAACTCCAGGGAAATCACGGGAATAAATATAATGTTGGATTCAAACGCAATCAAAAATTATACCTACATAAGAATAGCTTATTAGGTACTTCTGCAGTTGGTTGTGTAACATAGATTTTCTCTTTGTGGGTAATAACAACTATTGTGAAGCAGGTATTAATAATAGTTAAGAAATCCTCACAATCTCGTCAAAACAAAGTTTTAGTAAGAAAAGCGCATCAGTTGGAGCAAATATAGTTCATTCCTGATTAGAGAACTCTCAAAATATATAAATTTAAATAGAGATGAAATGCTTATGATACTATGACTATTTTCTTCCATTTTTGTTCAAATACTCTGGTCCCAGTATGTCATGTTCGTATTGTGCATAATTGCATCTGGTATGTAAGCAATTTGGTTGTGGCATGACATTGGCTCTCACAATTAGCTGTCTTGTGTTTGTTTTTTTTTTCATGTCACGGTCAATTTGTACTGTACCTATTTGTATTAATTTGATAATTCTGACTGAAAAAGAGTGCCAAGAGTTTTTTTTCACCGGCTTATTTTGTCTCTTGGTCTACTGTACTATCTTATTTAACAACTATCAACAACTAGTTAAAGCCGAAGTATGTGATGACTGACTTCATCAAGTGTTTCGTGAAATTCCTAAGATGAATAAAACTTTTTGAATTTTTTTTCTGAATGCTTGCAAAATTCTAGTATAATATTTTTTTAAGTGCTGGTATTAAACCACCAGTTAAGTAACACCATTTTCTATATCACACACCATCGTGGATGCTATTTAACTAACTAAACCCTTACATTAACTACACGTAAACAGAAATTGCACTGTTTCATGGACGAAGCGTAGAATGAGATCTCTGAGTCTGATTTTCTGCGCGGTCCGTTCTTGCGTACGGAGACATGGTATCATAGAGTCATGGAATAAGTCTTTACATTCTAGCTACTATCTGGTTAAGTTGGGAAACATATGATGTCCATTATCTAATTTAATGTAACAAACAAAAACATAAACAAATGCTGAACAGTTTGTCTATTTGATAAGGCCTCCCTTTTTTTACATTTCTTTTTCTTTGTTTACTTATATTTTTATGTTCGTTATTGTGTACTCGTACAAAAAGAGTAAATAAATGAATCATCATCATCATCACAACTTGTAATGAGCCCACTGCAGGGCATGGGTCTCTCCCCTGGGCGACGAAGAGGTATAGGCCATAATCCACCAAGCTGGCCCAGTGCTGGGTGATGGATATCAGAATTTTCAGGGCTCTGAAATAGCCGTACTGACTGATTACACTTTTTTTTACATTGATACACAAGTACTATATCCTATACTATACCTATACTATATATACCCTTCGATAGATTTAAGGATAAGTGTTATGTGAAAAGGTTTACTATAAGATATCCGGATGCAATAAGATGGGATTCCCTAGCTGTAAATTGTTATTGTGTATCTTTTTTTCTTATTTTTAAAAGATGATTGCTGTAGAGTTTCTTGCCACTTCTTCTCAACAGATCGACTTTCCGAAGTGGTGGTAGATTCAGTTCAATTTGTAAATTGTTTGACTTATTTCAAATGTATTTAAATACTTACGAAATCAATAATATTTGAGTTTGGGTTGAGTATACAGCACCCGGGACCAACTGCTTAACGTGCCCTCCGAAGCACGGAAGTCGTCGTGAGAAATGAATGGCCGGCGGTCACCTTTCCAAGTACCGATCACCCCGAAGTTCGGGGGGGAACTTAAGCAACGTTCGGGGCCCGAACGTTGCTTAAATTGTGATATCGTATGATACACACGGCGGCGGCGCCACGATGACAATTCAGTAAACCACGGCGCGGCGCCGCGTCGACCTATTTAAAAGTGGATTTGAAATGTATATTCGCGTTTAAAAAATGTGCCAAGTTCCGAAAGTATAATAGTTTTTTGAAAAACAGGTACTACTGCTTTGTTATAAAAACAAACCATAATTAGGAAATCAGCGCTTCAGGCCATTAGGGACCGTGATAATCTAGCATGGCCTATGATAACAAAGCATTAATTTCATTGCTGAATAATTTACAGATCAAATGGTATAATCATACAATTAAATTGGATAATAAATAATATTGGGTTATTCGGCAATGGTATTAAGCATTGAGGCAATGTTATGATATTATTTATTATTATTTTTATTAATCTAATTATTGAATAATTTTATCTAGTCCGTTCTTTCGTTCCCGTGAGAACGATATCGTATTCATCCCAAGAAAGCGTATTCCGGGATAGAAAGTTAGATAAAATAAAATAAAATCCCCAGACAATCACACCAACTACATGGCCCCAAAGTAAGCATAGCTTGTGTTATGGGATACCATATAGCGAACTAGGGGGGAATCTAGAATATAAATAGATAAACACCCAGACACGGAACATTTTTTTTCTTGTTCCGTGCGGGGATCGAATCCGCAACCACTGGCGTCTGAGGCACATAGGTTTACCCCAACGCCAAAGTGATCGTTAAAATAACTTACATCCTATTCTATCGTCTTCATCCGTTCAGTGCACTATTTATCCTAAAACTATTTCATTACGATACTTGAGTGTATGTCATCATCATCACCAGACAGCCACTGCTTGATAAAGGCAACCAAGGACCGAGATTCTCCACGTCACTCGGTCTCTCACCACTTTGATCCAGCGTTTGCCGGCGACCTTGATCACGACTTCGGTCCACCTTGCAGGTTGCCTACCAAAGCTGCGTCTCCCAGTACGTGGCCGCTACTCGAGATCTTTACTGTCCTAACGGCGATCTGTTCTGCGAGCTACGTGCCCTGCCCATAGCCACTTCAGCTTTAAAAACCTTCTGGCTATGTCAGTGGCTTTGGTAAGCCTGCGAATCTGCTCATTACTGATTCGAGGCCGCAGGAAAACTCTGAGTATAGCCCTTTCCATTATCCGCTGAATGACCATAAGCCTGTTTATAAGGCCCATAATTAGCGACCACATGAGTTATGTAATTTTCTTCTTAATAACATTTCCAACTTCATTCGCGCTAACGTGATAAAAAAATTGTATAAACTTCAGGGCTTTACATCAGTTAATGACGTTGACGTCATATAGAATCCTAACCTAGTTATATTGAGAGTGGATGAATATTTATAATTATTGAATGCTGAAGTAGTTGTAGAATGATACATACATCTGATGTGAGTTTGTTTTTTTATACAAAAACCTTATCCTGTAAGATGACTCTTAGTTTATGTAGAAATCGAAGTTTTGTTGTATGGCGTCAGTAGCATTGTCCGAAACACGCATCTACAAAATTGATGAATGAATGGGTGGAACTTTGTTACTCTTCAACTAAGTAGAAACAGATAGAATTTTATACACAGGTAGAATAACTTTTGGAATAATAAAGAGTACCTTATATCCAAGTATTTCTCCACATGAGTTACTAACTTGGAAAACCAAGTTTCCCAAAAAAATATTGTAGTAATTGTTTCCTTTCCCGTTACTCGGAAAAATGTCTCACAAGTTCGTTCTATGTACGGAAACTTTATAGATATAATCCTGTTCTTTTTAATTTGCTAATGTAAAAGTCGCTAGAATATAAGTTTATTGGAAATAGAGAAAAAGAAACTGTAGGTAGCTACTATGAACTGTCTATGGTATAACTTGATTTCCGTGTTGTTATTCTTGCTTCAGAAGGTTTTTCTGTATGGTAATAATAAATATTTGTGACATACAGCATTTCATCCGGCCCTGAAGTAGGCATGTAGCTTGTGTTGTCGTACTAGACAAATGGATTTAATACAATGCATTTTTGATAGTATGGGAGACCGGGGCAAGGCCGTAAAGCTAAGAATCTGGTCATGTAGTTCTTCTGTTTCAAAACTCGATGTATTAAATCAACATATATATTCAGTCAGACTCATTAGGTACCCGTTACAATTAACATATTTTAGAAAAAATGAAGTTAGAAAACAATTTCAATGAAAAAGCAAATGATTATGTTTTCCAGTTTTGCCCTGACCCATGGTTAAAACCGTATACTATATGAGACTTTGCCCCCTAATTTACCGTGTGACATTGCATCTTGTTCAAAATAAGTCATCCAACTTCTCTGTATCACAACTAGTTCAGCCTTTACAGTCTATACATGTCACGAGGTCGAGTTGTGTAGTGGATGTTGATGAGATCGGGTCTCGATCAAATCTTTGCGAAGTGGAAGTTGTCTTGAATGACACATTGAAAGTTGGTGGTGTTTGGTCAACGAGCAGCGGTGATGAAAAAAATATAATAATAAGACTTTGCCATCTGGATCAAAATCGTATATAATCGGTTATACCTCATATGGTTGCGCTCCAACACGTGTGTAAAACAAAAACATCATTCACTCACACATAGTCAATATAAACTTGGCAGTGAAAACTTTTCATTTAAGAACAAATACATCACCTACAACATAGTTGATTAGTGACTTACCTGTAGAGTATGTACACTTCACAATCACTACTTGTATGTTCACGAAAATAAGATCAAGACTATCAAAAAACAATAAATAAAAAAATCAAATAACTCCAAATTGCGCTAGCCTACAGCGACCTTGTATATTACAACTTGTACTGCTTGGTAGGCACCTCTGAGCAGCTTGTGTACACGAAATTTGTATTATTGGCAAAAATTGCTACGCTATACGGTTTTGCCCAGGTTTCCTCTACCTAGATACATATCAAACATAATGCAATTAAACATGTTATACACACGATGCATTGTGTGAAGGTCGAACCCGCTACCACCATCGTCTGAGATGAATAGGTAGTGTTACCCGTTCGCCAAAGCGATTGTTATTTAAAACTTTCAAAATATTTTATAAAGTAATTTTGTGCTTCAATTTTACTTGGCGCGGTTAGAGTACTGAACAAAGGCCCGTGAATACAACTGTCAGTCGGGATAGTGAAATAAAGTTGTAGCCCGGGTATACTTGTTTAATCCTTGTTTCACTTTATCCACAAACAGAAACTCATATTAGCTTACTTTACGACTACACAGCTTATGGCGCTTTGTTCTAGGAAAGTTATTTAAAATTCATTCAAAATGAAATACCATTTTAGATACTTTTATTATTGTTGTTCTGTGACTGTTTTAAAATACCGCGGTTCATTATAATTTAATTAATTAATTGAATGAACATAAATTAATTGTTATTCAGGGTGACTGGTGACAAATTTTAGATATTGAGGGAGAACACTCTGTACTCGATTCTGGTAATAACTCTGTAATAAAAGTAGGTGCTTAATTTTTCACCTAAATTACCCTATACATAAATAAAGATTTCCCGAATGCTTCGCGGCCCGACGACCGTTCATGATGTCGTCTATACCTATTTGGGAACAAGGTGTTCGTTCCCAATCCCCAGAAAAGGGATGTCAGGCCGCGGCCCACGGCCCGACGGTTGATGTCGGGATGTCGTATATATGCTAGTCGCTATATAAACTTTAATAGCGCGATGTAGGAATTTCGTCCTGTCATCGTCGTTCTAAGGCGCGTCGCTAGATGTCGCTACACCTACCTACCTATTCTCTGTTAATATCGCCGTGCTTACGTCCGTGTTGAGTAGTTACCAGTTTTTCTGTCTTCCGAGATGCGTTGTACGCAACTTTAATTTTCGGTTAAGTTAACTAAGAAAATAACTAATATTTATTTTTCATCTTCGGTATGATCTCAAACTATTGCGACCTCGAATCGATACATCGATTCGATATATCGATAGTACCAGTCTCCCTGTATACTAGAAGGCGTGCGTAGGTTGAGGAATTGGCTGCGGCCGTGAGAGGTCCTGCCTGGGCTGTAGTACCTACCAGCCGCGCGGGTCAGTTAGGAAATGTTTTTTTTCTTAAACTGACCTGTTTCTGATACCTTTAGTTTTGTTGTGTCGTCTCTCCATAATACACACTTTATAAATGCTAAATTTGAGGCCATTGGTCTTTTTTTCATTTGTCATGACTTCGTGGTTTCTCAACAGTTTTTAGATTTTAATACCTCATTCGAAAGTAAATAAACCTTAAGAGGTTTTAAGTGTGTAGATTTAAGGAAAAAAATTTAAATCTTATATATTGAATAAAGAAACTGAAAGAAAAGGTAATGAAATGTAGATATTTTTAAATTATTAGGTACGGAATAATTGTAGGTGAATTTTTTTGAGTAAATCGACGTTTTTGAGGCTGTCACCCTAACTTGTTTTTAATTTTATGTTTTTCTTTAACGATTCTCGCAAAAGATAACAACAATTATGAAGATTTGACTATCAATTTTATTTATATAGAATATCTTTGTAATCAAACAAAAGCAAAATTGATATTAAATACCAATCTTTAAGATTTATTAATATTTCAAGATTTTGAGTAGGATTTTTTTTAAATATACATACATACATACATACATAACTTCACGCCTGTATCCCTAATGGGGTAGGCAGAACACCAGAGGCTATAAAAACCATCTGATGTCACGTTTGACAAATATGGAGGTATTATTATGATGGAGAGAGACTATAGCAGTGACAGGGTGTCAGCCTGTCGCCCGCAAAATCGCCAATAAATCCTCCGTCCCTTAACTGACTTTTACAGTTTGCCCGGGAAGAGAAGCAGCTGGCACATTCTATGTTTTTCTTTCGCTCCCAGTCCAGCATGGAAGCAAATATATATATAATATATATAATAATATTTTTTTAAATATTTAAGTAGGTATATCTTGGAAAGGATTAACTGTAGGAAAGTAGGTCCTATGATAAGTAAGTAATATGTAAGTTTTCCTTAAAATTAAATAAATAAATAATCATTTCAACTGGAATTACCCTATACTATCAACCCTTAACTAATCACCGTGTATACCGTTGAATTTCCGAGAAACGTGCTATCAGCGAATGACTAGCGGGGATACATATTACGAGAACATTCTAAAGTAGGTGACATTTTCGCACCTGTCGATATAGTTCGTCGTACGATGATGGACTATATATTCTTCTGACGATTATTTAACAAAGTGATTCATTTTTATTATCTCTCGCCGCGACCAACCCTAGCAGCGCAACGTAAAACAGTCCTACAACCTATCACAATCCTATATTAATCGCACTACCTTTGTATCTATGCAACATTTTATATTTTACCTACTTTTGGTTATTTTTTCTAAGAAGCTTTTTAACATATACAAAACGACAAAAGTACTCAAAAATAAAAAGAATTTCGGTTGAGTTTCTTATCATTAATTTTTAACAAATTGCCCTCTGAAGTGATGGCAGCCTCTTTTCAATTGGTGAATAATGTGGCTTATTTTAGAATGTTTTTATTTTGACTTTATTTATTTCAAAGGCATACAAACAGGTCACGATTGTAGTATATGAGTGAACTTTTACAATATTGGTCTAAAACTAGAATGTAAACATAAAAAGTACACACAGCACATGAGAAGTAAATAACAAAAGTAGAGAAACATAATTGTGTAAGTAAAATTACAATAATAGAGAGGATAATAAAGAGAGGCTTTTAAGTTTTCGCTCACTCATGGCCTCTCTCAGCTTGTTGACGAGCCTACGCGCATCCCAGACATTGCTGGCCACACTGCTTACTGCCTGGACCTTCTGCTGACAACCAATCCCGACAGATATTCGGTGTCCGTCACTGCACCCTTAGGGACATCCGATCACTGTCTGGTGAAATCTGTATCGCAGTACTCGCCACCTGACACCCGACCAAGTGGTTCTAGGCGAGTATGGCGTTACAAGTCGGCAGATTGGGATGAAATGCGACATTTCTTCGCATCTTATCCGTGGCGGCAAGCTTGTTTTACATCAACCGATCCATCGTGCTGCGCTGATGCAGTCTCAAGTGTGATAGGTCAAGCAATGGAGTTCTTCATTCCCTACGATGATCTATCCTTTGAAACCAAAGGTCGCCCATGGTTTAGTGCTGAATGCTCTTTCGCTGAAAAGCGTAAGCGAGAAGCGTACAAAGCCTGGGCAACCGCTCGCAGAAGCAAAGCCGTGGATTCGCATGAACACAAGAAGAGGTACAATGCTGCCGCCAAGTCCTGCAAGAAGGTGATCAAAAGAGCTCGTTTCGCCCACATAGGCTGTATTGGAGACAGAATAGCGTCATACCCCTCGGGAAGCAAAGCTTTCTGGTCCCTTGCCAAGTCGGTCGAAATGAACTTTTGTCGCCCATCGCTGCCGCCACTGCGGAAACCTGACGGTTCTCTGGCCCACACCGCTAAGGAAAAGGCGGATTTATTTGCCAGTATCTTTGCGGAAAATTCTCGTCTAGATAGCCAAGGAAAAATCCCACCCCAATTACCTCAGTTCGGTCCTACAATGGGTATCGTTCATATTCGCCAAAAGGAGGTTCTTAAATGCTTGCTGCACCTAGACGAGAATAAGGCTAGCGGTCCAGATGGTATTCCTGCAGTGGTGTTGAAACGCTGCGCAGCTGAGTTGTCTAGCGTTTTGACGCGTCTCTATAGACTTTCTTTGGAATCTGGTAAAGTCCCCAAATCCTGGAAGCTGGCTAACGTACAACCAGTACCGAAGAAGGGAAGCCGTGCTGATCCTGTCAACTATCGACCAATCTCAATCACTTCCATACTTTGCAAAGTCATGGAACGTGTATTGAACAATCGACTCCTGGCATACCTCGAGACCAACGAGCTCCTAAGCGATAGCCAATATGGTTTCCGCAGTGGACGCTCGACCGGCGATCTTCTCGTGTATGCCACACACTTATGGAGTGAGGCCTTGGAGGGTCATGGTGAAGCAATAGCTGTTTCCTTAGACATATCCAAGGCTTTTGACAGGGTCTGGCATGATGGTCTCTTAAGCAAGCTTCCAGCATATGGCATACTGACCGGGCTCTGCGACTGGATATCTGATTTTCTGAGGGAACGGTCGATTCGAGTAGTCTTAGACGGCTACTCCTCTGACCTAATGGCGATTAATGCCAGGGTACCTCAGGGATCTATTCTCTCTGCAACTTTATTCTCGCTGCACATTAATGACCTCCTAACACCAGGCATTATTGGATATGCTGATGACAGCACTGTTGTTGAGAGATATATATCCAATGCGCGAACGAGCGCCCATGAAATCCAGGTTTTGAGAAAGTCTATGATTGAGCGCGTTGATTCGACCTTGCGGAATGTGTCCGATTGGGGCGAATCTAACCTGGTCAAATTCAACGCCTCCAAAACACAAGCGTGTCTATTCTCCGCAAAAAAGAGCACCTTTACTTTTACGCCCACTTTCCAGAATGTATCTGTTCCCATCACCGACCAACTAGGGCTTTTGGGCGTCACCATAACGTCCAAATTAAACTTCGGTCAACAAATTGAGTCTATGGCAAAAACGGCTTCAAAAAAATTGAGTATCATCTCGAAGGTCCGGCGGTACTTCAGCCCTGAACGGCTGCTCAACTTATACACAGCCCAAATGAGGTCGTGCATGGAGTACTGTAGTCACCTTTGGGATGGTTCTGCCAAATACCAGCTCGAAGCGCTAGACTCTGTTGACCGAAGAGCCCGTAAAATCATAAATAACAACAACCTTACAAATAAAAAATTGCAGACGCTGGAGCATCGTCGTAAGGTTGCTTGTTTGACAGTATTTTATCGGCTACATTTTGGTGAGTGTGCGAGTGCTCTTTTTGACCAAATTGAACCCACCCCTTTTTACCACCGGACTACCAGACGCAGACAGAACTTCCATCCATATATAGTGGATTTACCAAGAAGTCGAACAAAACGCTTCGATAGTTCCTTTTTGGTACGAATTGCCAAGGAGTGGAACAATCTGCCTGCGTCTGTTTTTCCTAACCACTACAGTCCTGGAACTTTTAAGGGTCGAGTGAATAGGTTTCTCGTGGATGGACGTGTAACACCATAGTCTTCATGCGCACTTTCCATCAGGTGGCATGGTAGACAAACGTCCTATCCTTACAATATAAAAAAAAAATTTAGTTATTGTAATTTTTTTGCTAACATTCCGACGAAAGAAGAGATAGAAGAAGATGATTAAGCAGAATGACACCAATCCTCTGTATGGGACAAAAATATATAGGTAAATTAATATAAAATGAATAAATAAAAATCCCCAGACACTCACACTTAACTACATGGTCCCAAAGTAAGCATAGCTTATCTATGTTGCGAATAAGGGGGGGAACCTAGAAAATAAATACATAGGTATTGATATAAATACACTCAGACCGTTTGGGAATCGAACCCACAACCTCATGATTGGCGTAGTAGCGTCGAGCTAGACCTCTGCGCCACGGAGGCCGTATTGTAAAAGGGCATATAGAATAATAAAAAGGGCCTTGTTAAAAGTACTCGTAACTGACGATCGTGTATGAAATGATTAATGAACGTGGAGGAAGCGAAAGAGGTATGCTTGGATCGTAGCAAGTGGTGTGCCCTTGTCTCTGCCTACCCCGAAGGGAGACATACATACATAAACTCACGCCTGTCTCCCTTTGGGGTAGGCATACATATATAAGACATACATATGTATATAGGATTGAGGATTGAAAATTATTCATCATCTCCATCTGTTTCTCAGTCTTCGACTGTAGCGTTCAGGGATAAGGCAAAATGAGCTGACAGTATCTTTGGGTACGGAACTCAAAAAGCTGTATTGTTGAGTTGTACTCGTACATCTGCTAATTTGTAAAATGAGCGCCTTTGACAAAAGAGTGCTGAGAGTTCTTTTTCGTTCTCAAGTAATCCATGAGAAACAAATGCACCCACAACGAGTAACTGTCTGGTGTGGATTGTGGTCAGGCGGCGTGATTGGACCTTACTTTTTTGAAAGTGAGGCCGAAATTGCAGTGACTGTGAACGGCATTCATTACAGAAATATGATAACAGGCTTTTTGTGGCCTCAACTGGACGACATGACAACAACTGGACAACATGTGGTATCAGTAGGCCGGCGCAACCTGCCACACCGCTCATGAGACAATCGACCTATTGCAGCAACGATTTCCAGAACACATTATCTCACGTAATTCTGATTTCAACTGGCCACCAAGATCGTGCGATTTAACGCCGCGCAATTTTTTTTTTGGGGTCTTGTGAAATCTCGGGCTTATGCGAATAAACCCGAAACAATTCCTGAGCTCAAATCGGAAATCCATCGCGTCATCGGTGAGATACAGCCACATCTCTGTGCAAAAGGAATGGAAAATTTCATGACAACAGTAATGGCTTGTCATCGGAACCATGGGGGTCATTTGCTGGATATTTTATTTCATACTTAATCGGAACATTTCTTCTTTACAATACAATAAACATATCACAACTCTATCATAAAATACTTGTTTTTATTTTAAAATGAAAAAGTGCACTCTTACTGAGACACCCTATACTTATGTAACATTTTATCTTACTGATGTTATGAATGTGAAAGTTTGGATGGATGTCTGGATGTATGGATATTTGTCCCTTAATCTCGGCAGAGTGGCTTAGCGGATTTGGATTAAATTTGTCATAGTGAAAGTGCCTTTATATGCCAATATTTCCGGGATTAGAAATTTCACGGGTAAAACTACGCAAAACATCTAGTGATTTATAAAGCAACAGAGAACTTTAGATTAAAATTTATTTGTGTATATTTTTAAACAGATTGAGTTCAAAATGGCCCCCTATTAATCTTTGGCCACTGAATTTTCAAGGGAGTTATCCAAAAGAATTACATCTCAGATAACCATTACAAATATGATTTTTAGTCAATTCTACATCAAAATATTCCCAAAATCATAGTTCCTTGTTTGTCTATAGAATCACGTATCAGTATTCAGTTCAGTTGAAACATTTTAAACGACTAAGTTTTAAAAAATGTGTCTTCTTTCTCAAAAAAATAAGTTATAATTTACGGTAGCAATTAGGAAAAAGTCACTTGGATCCGTGCCATGCAAAATTAAAGTCCCAAAAACTTTATACTTTTTAAGGAATTTCCTTTGTTCTTTAAAATTAAAAATTCATGCCTCGTATAATCGTTACAAAAGTTATTCAAACGTACAACCGTAGATACTTCTAATTACTGGATACTGTGTTTTATAAATTCCATGAATTTAATATCATCTCTGGCAGTGTATATTATGAATGTGAACTTAGGAATAAAATCATTATCATCATCACAAATCTGTGTAATGAGCCCACTGCAGGGCTATGAGTCTCTCCTCTGGGTGCTGGTTGGTCGAAGAAAATGGCTCGACACAAAACAAACAATCATCAATTTTTTTTAAGACCACCATATACAGTTTTATGATTTAATTAGCAAAACGGCACTTAAAAATTTTCTGTTATTTTCCCGCTTCTTTAAAATACACAATTGTAAAGGTAATTCAAGATTTAGTATTACTTAACAATTTCATCACATGCCTGGCTGTAAGCTTCCTCATTTTATATTAATATCTGTTTATCGACATCTGAAATTGTAAATTCAGCCAGCACCTTTACTTTGGAACCACGTCCTTACGCGTGTGTCGCTTGGCTATTAATAGCCATATCGTCCTTGGCGTAAACGTGTCGTATAAAATGTGTATAGAACCTTACTCCACTTTGTGGTAGAATTGGTAGATTTCCTTAAGGAGCTGGCTTTCTTCTCTTGAGGCATAGGGATAACTTAGAAAAGACTCAAGATAAGCGTGTTGAAAATGTCGCTTTCATATTCAGAATTACCCTTCAATGAGATGTAGATCCTACGCTCGATAAGTTACTGATAAAATCTTATCTAAGGACTATTTTACAGATTCCTCAAAACCGTCCCAAAAATAAGAAAAAAGACGTGTGGCACTCGGAGACTGCCGCGGAAAAGCTATTGCATAGCATTTTTTATCAACTTATGCAATTATAAGTATTTATTTTATTAATGCAGTAATATTTGTTCCTAGTAGATGGCGCTGATTGTTTATTAAAGCCCGCATGTAAAGTTATGAAATCAAAGTAGGTATCACCGCTGTGCCGGTCGGAGTGGGGGGTGTTAGGTTTTTTCGTTACGGAATTTCTGGATTTGGTCCCCACGCTCAAGGTCTGCGATAGAAGCTATGCAATAGCTTAACATACTTCAGTTTCAAAACTTTGAGTGTTTTCCCCAATCTTTTGTGCGCATTATTTTTCACTATTGCGCACTGCTGTACAGAATCCTTTTATAATCGTTTTGTATTAGCAATTTTTTGCAAGAAACTGATTTTGAATTACGATTTTTACCAGGCAGACGGTTTATTGTAGGATGAGTTTATATGTTTTTCGCGGTAAAGGGAATTACTTTTCGCAATTACTGATAAAATAACCGTTACCGTTACAAATATATGTGGAAGAATTCGAAGAACTACTCGTTTGAATTGAATGCTACTAAAGTTTGAAAGTCCCTGACCAGTATAGGTAGTCCTAGTACTTTTAAGCGTCGAGTGAATAGGTTTCTCGTGGATGGACGTGTACCACCTTAGTCTTCATGTTCACTTAACATCAGGTGTCATGGAAGACAAACGTCCCATCCATATTTTATAAAAAAAAAAAAAAAATTTTTGTGAAAAAAATTTCTAATACGAGAGTCATTTAGCCTTTCGTTAAAGTATTTTCTTCCGGACTCGGATTTTATCATTCTTACTAGCTGAATTTAGCATCAAGAAGATTTGCGAAGAAATAACAAAGATTTACACTAACGGCATGAAAACTAAACATTTCATTAAAAACATTGTTATTTTTCAAATTATTGACTGAAAATAATAAATCATAAGAAAAAATGCATATTGCAGATTGTAAAAATCTTTATTTTACCTTGGTAGGTCTCAAGTTTCGATAAGTACATACATAACTTCACACCTGTATCCCGTATGGGGTAGGCAGAACACCAGAGGTAATAAAACCATCTGATGTCACGTTTGACAAATTTGAAGGCATTATAATAGTAGAGAGAGACTATTGCAGTGACAGGGGGTCAGCATTCGCCCACAAAAAAGCCTCCCCTAACACTTCGGTCCCTTAACTGACTTTTACAGTATGCCCGGGAAGAGAAGCAGCTGGCACATTCTATGTTTTTCTTTCGCTCCTAGTCCAGCATAGAAGCAGTATTAATTAAAAATGTTAATTTTGTCCGGTATAAGTATTTTATCAAATTTATTCACAGTCTCTCTAAATGCACCGACACAGTGATATAAAAGTATTATATAATAAAACGCTACAAAGTATTAAAAAAAGCTTCAACTTATACATCTCAATGAGTTCCATAAAAGTCAAAGGTCATAAATGCCGCGTTTCAATATCAAGAACACTGTTCGAAATTTGAAAATTTTCAATAATAATCAAAGTACTACCAACTATTATTTTACCTACTGTTCGTTGGTCGTAACGGTTCTTACTCATAACAGTGCATTGAAGATTAAAACCCGCTATAAAAGAATTATAGTTTACATTTTAAATCAATCTATCTGACTCCACAAGCTCCGTGATCACACGTACGTGAATATTTATTTACCCAAAAACACCCCTTATCTTAAGTTAATTCAAACGACAGTGACCATAGTTTTAATTCAAAGGTTCCGTTGCATTCCTGGCCGCAACCTGTGCCAAATTTTAGAATCGTGGAAATTATTCACAAACCAAACAAAAATACGTTATTGCCATATAAATCTCCAACAACAAAAACTTCAAAAATATATTATTACTTCGAAGCATACGACTTTTTAAACAAAACGTTATAAACGGTTAATGAGGGATGATCCTGAAAGGTCAACATAATGTACGGAAGTGATATTTCACCACTACAAACTACATCTATCAAAAATATACAATATTTTATGAATTCAGTGTGTTTTTATTGAAATCATCTTTTACGTCCAGGCAGAAATCAAAACTATACGAATGTCAGTGAATAATATGGCTTAGATATGGCGTCGTCAGTCACCTGTGGTCTTTGTCGATTCAAGTATCTTTTCTTAATGTACACGAAAAGAAACAAACAATTCAATTAACAGTTATTTTAAGTGTTTTCATAAATGGTATTCCACAACTATTTTATTTGGCACTGGACAGACATCCATACGAAAATGAAACGTGTTATTTTGTCGTTCATCATTATAGGTAGCTGATACATGCACACTGCTGGACAAAGGCCTCCTCCAAAGTTCTCCTCGTCACCGATCCCGTGCCGCCCTCATCTACCGTTTGACCTTCATACAGTGAAGTCTTTTTTCTTTTTCTTTATTTTTCCCCAGACTATCACACCAACTACATGGCCTTAAAGTAAGCTCATCTTGTGCTATGAGATACCATGTAGAGAACTAGGGATTAGATAAACGCCCAGACCCGGAACATTTTTGTTTTTTCTTGTTCCGTGCGGAAATGGAACCCACAACCACTGGCGTTTGGGGTGGATAGGTTTACCCCATCGCCAAAGTGGTCGTTAACTTTAATAAATAAAAAAAAAAATTTTAAATTTTCATGGTAGTTTAAAAACTTATTTTTCTTTTCTTTTCAGATACGAAACTTACAAGGCAACTCTAAAAAAGATTCCAGCGACTCGGCTCTCCCGTCTTACGGAGGCCCTCGCTAACTATGACCCGGTGCTCAATGAGTACTTCTTTGACAGACATCCTGGGGTCTTCGCGCAGATACTCAACTACTACAGGTACAGTTTTATGATTATTAAGTTTTTATGATTCATTATAAATGATCTAAAAATTTTTGTGCATCGTACAAACATTTTGTAATATCAAATATTATAAAGGGTTTTTTTTTGTCATTTAAATATTATTTTCTTCGATAAGATATAAATGTACCTGCATATTTATTTTAGTAACGCTCAGTACACAAAACAAAGATATGGCACCACAAACTTTTTTACAAAGTGTCGCTGTTGATGAACACAGCTACTACGACGCGGCATTTTATTGTTAATACTACAGCGTAGTACTACAAGATGTTTTGTAGTAGTGCGTAGTCGTCTTTATTTTAATGGTATTCATTCATAATTTAGAGTGACCATGCTTTGCCAAATATGTTAGCAAATATATTAATTTCTTTATAAAAAAAATACATACCTTATTTTTTGCAAGAATCGTTTCTATAAATTATACGTATTGTATTTTTATTTATTTATTTCACAAAAACTTTTTGACTTACGAACTAGATTAACTAATTTACAAAATTTACAAATTGTGCTGGTTGTTCTAGCATAGCAGCACTGGCATCTGAACTAGGCCGAGCCTGTATCTCAGACACCAGTTTTTTCCTTCCCTATGACAAGATACAATAGTTTAAGTTTCTTTACAAAATCATTCTGACACGGTACAAAAAACAAAATAAAACAAAAAAGAAAGCATCTTGCATCAAGCAATTACAATTTAACAATTTACCGTACCTTATTTCATACATAACACGAAATCCATTCAACTATATTTAAGTATGTAATAAATTTTTCATATATTTTTTTGGCAGTGCATTTAAAAACTAATGCCACACGTCAGGCAAGCAGCTCATCCATCGAAACAAAAGAGAAGAGGTATCTGGCAATCTTCGACCTCATCTTTACTTACCATCAGGTGAGGTTGAGGTCAAACGCGGGCTTAGTCTTTAATAAAAAAGATTAATATAATAAATTACCGAAGCTAACCACCTATTATGTTTTAACTCGATATTTCTTTATGGATACCGTGGTCGCGAGTGAAAACTTTTATTTAATAATGTTTTTAAGTTTTTGCATTTAAAATTCTCAATTATTCTTAAATAAATGAAAAATGTGATAAATAAAACTTAAAAACATTATAAAAAAAAAATTGCAATGCTTTACTATAACTGGGATTCACAATTTCTGTAAAGAAATTGGTCTCGGGTGGTCTTAGCTGCAAAGCTATATACCATAAGATGGAGCTACGTTAGCAATATAACGTAAAAACAAAAATGTGGTAAGTAATTTCGAGGCGTACCGCCAGGCCGGAAAACGAGAAGTCCCAGGTTCGAATCCTGGTCGGGTAATTTTTATTTATCATATTTTTCATTTATTTAACTTTTATTTACATTTACATCTCTCATGTTCGGTAAGTAGGTTCTTAATACCTCCGAATGGGGCTAGTAGGTGACTAATTAGCGCTCTAGGGTTATAATTTATTTTATTTATTATTATTTATTTATTATAATCTAGCTAGAAAAGCCCTAAAGCGGTAAGTAATTAAAAAAACACTTCTTTCTTTCAAAAAGTTCGTGTACATCTAACCATCATACTGCCAATAGACATCATGCATTCAGCCCAATGACCAAAGACGTCGCTTTGCTATTCAGGCTTGTCTTCGTGTGAGTATAATAGTCATCAATTTAAATATCAAACGGCGAAGCTCAATTTCGATCTTGAAAAAAAAATTAAAAAGTTCTTTACTTGATTCTTTTTAATGAAAAAAGGCGGGAATAGAAAACACCTGTCCCTAAAATTTTAAAATTGTTCTCATTTCATTGTAAATTTCAACAAATTAAATGTTTATTCTTGTAATGCCGGTTTTTTTCTACTTACCGAGATGTAAAGCAGAATAGTTAGCTCGGGTGTAAGCATCAATTGCACCCTCGAACTATAGAAATCTATAAATATCTCGGGCTGCAATTTATGCCTTACAGTTCTGGCTACTAATCTACTATTACGAACTTCAAATAGTGACACAATATGCTAACTACATACTAACATTATCTTATCAAGTCGGTTCCAATTATAAAACAAAACACATTTTAATTGCAGCATCGCAAATACATTGTTTAAACACAGATTTACGTATTCTATAATTGTAACCAATAAATCAAAAGAATGTGGGAGGATGTATCAATATAGTTTTATAGCATTCCTATATTTTTAACTCTCGGTTAACGGTCTAACGTCAGGAAAATACCATGTAACAGTTAGGTTTTATTGCGAAACTAATAAAACCCAAATTAATAGGAATGATGTCACTCCTGACAAAAAGTAATCAATACTGGTAGTTAATCTTGTTACATATGATCTTGTTTCTGTATACAAAATTATACTTTTCTAATAGCCTTTTTAACTACTTTTTAACAACAGAGTTAATTGCCTGTGGATAGTATGAGTATGGGATTGATAAAGTTAAAAATTTGTTTAATTATCACCTTTAATTGGCATATTTGAGGGAAATAGGCTGACCCCCTGTCACTGCAATAGTCTCTCTCCATCATTATAATACCTCCAAATTTGTCAAATGTAACATCATATGGTTTTATAGCCTCTGGTGTTCTGCCTACCCCATAAGGGATATAAGGCGTGAAGTAATGTATGTATGTTCTTATCTTGATGTAATATTTCCACTGTATTAAAATGATCATGGTCGCGTGAAGACTATACTATCAACGTGATAAGTAG
The DNA here is from genome assembly GCA_944452665.1 of Stenoptilia bipunctidactyla. NCBI lineage: Eukaryota > Metazoa > Arthropoda > Insecta > Lepidoptera > Pterophoridae > Stenoptilia > Stenoptilia bipunctidactyla. Next base: position 21,831,883 of record OX101740.1, on the reverse strand, counting down.
GTTTAAAGAACTTTATTCTCATAAGAAATATACAATTTCCTTATAATGAGATATGATAAAAAACAATAATAATAAAATTTTAATTAAACTGCTGGTGCTCTGCATGATGTATCGTTTTAGTTTACTTGTGAAGGTTTTAATATTTCTATAACACTTTATCTTATTTGGCAATTGTTGTACAGCCGTGCTCCCTCAAACAATATAGTTGTTTTCCCATATTTTGTTCTTGGTAATATAACTTCAAGGTTGTGTTTGTTTCTTAATCGTTGTGTTCCTAAATTTTTTTGCAATTTTATATTGGTCTTTATTAGTTTCAGGAGATTTTTTTAATAAGCATGCTTAAAGAAAACTGGTACAGTTGTGATAAATTAAATAAATTAGTCTTATTACACAGTTGCTTTGTTGGGGTTAAAAATGGATAGTTAAACAGAATTTTAATAATTTTATTTTGTGTTTTTTGCAACGGGTTTATATGAGTTTTTGCTGCTGGCCCCCAAATTTCTATTAAATATTCTAAATGAGACTTAACTAAAGAATTATATATAAGTATTTCCACTTTTTTAGGAATACAGTAAGCTACTTACCGATGTGCACCCAATATATATACAAGTTTACATTTCACGTGTTCAATGTGTGGCTTCCACACATAAGTGGGTTAATAATTATTCCACGACTTGTTCAGATTGTTGATTTCGTTGCAATGCTGAGCGAAGGAGAGTGGTGCACCAATGCAAGAAATCCTGTACCACTTGTGATTTGATGTCGCGGAATTAAGCCCCAGCCAGATTGTTTAAATCCAAAGCTTCCAACTTATTTATAAAAGTACTTATGATGTATTTCGGCAAAGTTACGCCAGATTCAATCAACTGTTTACATAATTTTCTCTTCTATCGTTTGCTTCGAAACGATAAGTTAGGTAAATCATACACAGACAGTATGTGTTAGTTAGGCACACAATTAACTGATCCACTTAACAATCAACTCACTCCCTTTGAACCCTTTTCTAATAACACAACTTTTTGACATACGGAAACCGAGCCGAATCATGAAACTCATATTTGCTGAAGTTGGAAAGTTAACAGATTTATGTGTATTTTCATATTAAGGGAAATATTTACCACAGACGATTCATTCCTTTAAACTGGTCGAAGATTTTGTTATTGGTTAAAATCTATTATTACTGATATTGTAATTTGAGAGTGAGTGACGTTGACATGTGATGATTGCCGGCAAAGGCTGGATAAGGGCGGCGCGGGACTGAGCGACGTGGAGAACTCTGGGGGAGGCCTATGTCTAGCTGTGGACGTCTACAGGCTGTTGTTGATGATGACATTGATACTTACAATTACAGTCATGTGGCGCATAGAGCTTAGAATAGTCCAACTGCCCATCGATGCGAGAGTCGTAAATTACGACTATTTTATACCTACTGGCTGCGTGAAGTTAAGTTTCTGCTTGAATATGTTGTTATGAATAATCTCGGTATGATCCGGTTAAGAACGTTATTAATTTAACTGACTTAATTTGCCAAATTGACTATCGATAGATCGAAGCGTTGAAGTTTTTGTACAAAAACTCCACATGTCAGTCCGTCTTCAGGATCAGAATTCGAAGCCTATCCAACTGCAGCGGGGCGTCAGGCAAGGCGACGTTATATCGCCTAAGCTGTTCACTGCAGCGTTGGAAGGTATCTTCAAGCTTCTGGACTGGGATGGGCTCGGCATCAACATCAACGGAGAGTACATCATTCACCTTCGATTCGCGGATCACATCGTAGTCATGGCTGAGACCCTGCAGGATCTGAGTAAAATGCTCGATGACCTCAGTGGAGCCTGGCAGCGAGTGGGCCTTAAAATGAACATGGATAAGACGAAGATCATGTCGAACGTCCATGTTGCACATGCTCCTGTGGTAGTTGGAGGCACCACGCGCGAAGTTGTTGACGATTATCTATACCTAGGGCATAAAATCCAGTTAGGTAGGTCCTGCTTTGAGAAAGAGGTCAATCGGCGAATCCAACTCGGCTGGGCAGCGTTCGGGGAGCGACGTGGAAGACCTTGGGGGATTCTTATGTCCAGCAGTGGACGTCTACAGGCTGTGGATGATGATAATGAATTTCAGGAAAATCTTATTCACGGATGGACATTTTAAAACGGTCGAATTTTCCTCTGCCAAATTTATACAAATATCAGCTACAAAACATAAGCAAATTATATAACTTTAAATACGAGTTTATAGAAAAAGCATTTAAGAATCAAGTTATATGGTTCAAAATCGAAACTCTTTAGCATTAAATATTATATAATCATTTTAATCTTACGGGGTTACTGAATTTATGAACTCTCTTGAAACGTTCTACAGACACGATTCAGTCGGCACCTTAACTGACTGCCTTAACGAACTCAAACTATACAGTTCAGAGCTTACGCTCAGTAATTAATAAAGGAAATTGTGAATCATTTTGAACTGCAAGTTAAGTAGAACTTGACTGGCTTAAGTTCGTAAACCTAGAAAGATATGAAGTTTAATGAAATATATTTGTTGAAGGATTTTAAGCTGTACAAACATCTTTTGAATGAACTTTTATTAAGTTTTATTATTTGCGTTTTTAATTGACATTTCGATGCATTTGCTCGTCGTCATTCTTTTGTAAGTTGGAGCCTTACGCAATGTACGCTGGCATGTTATAAAACTTATAGGCAGATCCTATATACAGGGTTGATTTGTGGTCATCGGCTATTTATAGAAACGATTTTTGCAAAAAAAGTATATATCTTCTAACATGTTAAGCAAAGCATGGTCACTCTAAATTACCACTAAAATAAAGTCGACTACGCACTACTACAAAACATCTCGTAGTACTACGTTGTAGTATTGTCAATGAAATTCCGCGTCGTAGTAGCTATGTTCATCAACACCGACTATTATTAAAAACGTTTGTGGTTCTATATTTCTACTTTTTTATACTGAGCGACGCTAAAATAAATATGCAGGTACGTTTATATTGTATCAAAGAAACTAACATTTAAATTTGACTAGTGACCAAAAAACAACCCTGTATAAACCAACTATAGAATATTTTATCGAAGAAATTAGGTATTGGTGGTCTATTTAAAAACAATACCAATCTGCGGCAACTTTTATTTCCACTTTAGGAAAAATCTCCATTTAAGTTGGAGAACAACACGGTTAAGTTCTACTTATTAATAAATAAATAATAAATAAAATAAAATCAACTACGTGGCCTCAAAGTAAGCGAAGCTTGTGTTATGAGATACCATGTAGCGACCTAGAATATATATACATATATAGATAAACACCCAGACCCGGAACATTTTTTTTTCTTGTTCCGGGCGGGAGTCGAACCCGCAACCATTGGCGTTTGAGGCAGATAGGTTTACCCCTTCGCCAAAGTGGTCGTCAGACAGAACGATTTTTGACGCCGTTTATTATATAGGGTTGCCATATAATAATAATATTTTAATAGCAGATTTAATAGATTTAATAGTCAATAATATTTTAATAGCAGATTAAGACTGATGAGTGGGTCATAATTACGAAAAATATATGTATTTTTTAATATTTTTCATAAATTAAACTTTCAAAAACATCTAATTGTGTATAGTTATAAAATCTAGATTAATCTTAAATTTTACTCACAGAGCTGTCTTGAAATTTTAATTTATGAAAAATATTGAAAAAAAATTTTTTTTTTTGAAATTCAGACCCACTCATCATACCTTATCTGCTATTAAAATATAATTGACTATTATAATATGCGGACCCTGTATTTTCATAGCTAAAAATTCATTCAGGCTATTCTATGAAACAAGTTTCAAAAATCCGAGTACAGAACATAGGCGGGTGGCTGTCTGTCGCTTCATTCGATAACTAACAGCCACAGTGTATGTGTGATCAGCAGGAATGTGGTTGAATTCACAGCAGTTGAACACGAATCTAATAGCTGTTCAATAGAGCTAAAGTTATTTAACTGATCTTCTTTGTTTTCAGACAGAATTATTGATATTAGGGATTAGTAGTGTAAGCAATGAGAATGAAGAAACATACATACATAACTTCACGCCTGCATCCCTTTTGGGGTAGGCAGAACACCAAAGGCTGTAAAACCATCTGATGACAAATTTGGAGGTATTATAATGATGGTGAGAGACTATTGCAGTGACAGAGAGTCAGGCTATCGCCCGCAAAAACGCCAACAAAACCTTTGTCCCTTAACTGGCTTTTACAATATGCCCGGGAAGAGAAGCAGCTGGCACATTCTTTGTTTTTCTTTCGCTCCCAGTCCAGCATGGAAGGTAACACGATAGTATAATCAATAGGCAGTTACTTAGTACTGAAAGTGTAGGCTTGGTTAAAATCCCGTCTTATTCACAACACTATGCTAAATCCAATGCTAAATCCAATTAATACCGAGCTAATTTTAACCGTCACTTTAGGATGTGTGAGCGCCTAGCCTTCCTAACCGACTATCTGTCACTTGTCATTCTCAATATACATTGTTACTGGTTAAACCGACCTAGATCCGTTAAAAGCGTATAGTTCTCGTCTTTTCTGACTTATTTAATTATGAAACACCCGGCTCCAAACCTAACCATTTTCAAAATAATCGACTTAAATTTATTTTTTTTACAAAAATTTCCGATTTTTTGCTTATAAATGTCATATTTTGAAATGGGTGCGCTTCTTTATTATTTTCATTTATTTCTTTTATGCGGATTAAGATGTTCTATGATCTTAGTGACCAAAATTCTACGTAAGATTACTAAATCCATAGTTCTGAGGGATTGATAGTTTAAATAAATGTCGCAATCATTATAATACCTCATTTGTCAAACGTGACATCAGTTGGTCTTATAACCTCTGATGTTCTGCCTACCCCATAAGGGATACAGGCGTGAAGTTATGTATGATAGATAGTTTAAATAATCAAAATTATTTTTTACAGTTTACTTTTTATGTAAGAATATATAAAAAAGTTATGGCAGACGTTCGGCAGATGTGCTTAAAAACATCTATGTTTTGTTAGCTACCCAAAAAAGGATAACAATCTAGGCTTTTATTGAAATTCTTAGAAAAAATCATAGTTTCATTGGCAAAAGTGGATTTAAAAATAACTACGCTTATTGAGCTTAATTTTATTTTGATCCTGGAAAGTAAAATTAAACACAAGGTAAGTTTCTACAAAATTTAATTTATTATTTTTGCACACTACATTTCACGTTCAAAAGTTGCCTCTGCAATGTTTAAATATTGCCATACTTTCAAAGTTATATTTTTGAAATGGTTTTTTTTTTTTGTTATTCTATATTTTGTGTTACTACGATTCCAGGAGATTAGCCACTGCTGCAAGGACTTACTATGAAATGTGAAGTAAACTCAGCAGATATTTATATAGACCTTTCACCATAGGTGTATTATTTTATTATGAAGAAGTGGTAACGATGATTAAGAATAATAGATTTTTTTTTTTGATACGGCACTTGATAATGTAAATTATTGTAAAATATTCTGACGGTTTCTAAGTACAATTAATTATGGAGTTAAAAAATATTAGGAAATCCTATTTTTGTTGTTTCTTACGGAATCTTTGTTTTGCATCTTAGTTTAATTCATCTAACTTTACAGATATTGCGTTTACGGCCATATCATTGTGATCTTAGCCCGATCGAAATTATCTGGGTTTCCATAAAACGAAAAGTAGCAGAAGTCAAAGTTGGAAAGCAACCGATGGTATTTAATGCTCTAGACTTTCAATTCTTAAAGAACGTTTATTACGCTTTGGCACAATCTACCATATCATATTGCATTACTTCGTGGGGTGGTTGTGCCAAATCTCACATGATCCGACTTGAAAGAGCACAAAGGGCAGTCCTTAAGGTCCTTTTAAATAAACCTCGTCGCTTTCCTACAACTGAAGTGTTCTCGCTTACTCATGTCCTTTCTGTTAGACAAATTTTTATTCTTCAAACCATTTTAAGAAAACACACTGAATTAATATTTGATCCAGAATTCGTAGAAACCAAGAGGAGATCTGACAAAGTATGTCCAATAATCCGCGGCCGCACTACAATAGCTCACCAACATTATTATTTTGTTAGTCCAAAATTATATAACAGGCTTAATAAATACTTAAATATTTACCCACTGTCCAAATACAGCTGCAAATTGAAATGCACGGAATGGCTTCGGTCTCTTACTTATCAAAACACTGAAGACTTAATTAAAGATCATCTGTAATTTTCATGCAACATTTAAAACACAACCATCACCATACACAATTACACTCAACAACTACACTCTGCAATCACACTTTCATACTTTTATTATATTTTTTATATAAAAAAAAAAAAAAAATGTTTATTAATTTCAGAAAAGCATGAATTACAAATATTGGCTTAAATATACAAGGAAGGATAGAACATTGGTGCCTGAACTAGGATAATCCTGTTTTTCAGGCTGGAGCGTGCTAAAATAACATTTAAAAATCATTCAAATTAAATATAACTTCAATAAAATAAAATATGGATCTTATACAAACATAGTAGAATCTATTTAACTATTCTTAAGAAATAAAAATAAAATAGGAAATTGTCACAATTTTAAATTTAAGAGATTTACCTACATAATTATTTAATTTATTAAACCTAATTACACATTTATGCAAACATTATCAAAAATTAACTTATAACAGCCAGTAGCATCTCGGTTTCATCGTACGACAATTCCTGGAGAACTGTTTTTAAAGCCTTTTTACAATTTCTTACGTTTAAGGGATATATATACACTTTGGCGTTTATTTTGTTATACAATAATGGCCCTAGGAATTTATAAAATCGTGTAGTCAAAGTGTATTTTACCCGCGTGCGATTGGAGCATACAATATCCTTGCGTCTTTTGTTAGTAGAACTGGTGCTGTATTGAAGTGCTGTGTGCTGTTTAAGTACTGTATTAGTTATAAATAATTGTCGGACTGTTAGTACATTGCATGATTTATATAAAAGGTTAGTAGGGTAGAGGTATGGCCTAAAAGTAGCTACCTTAAGAATTGCTCTTTGAGCTCTTTCTACAATAAGTAGAGAGGTTTTAGGAGCTCCGCCCCAGATCGTAATACAATATGTTATCACAGATTGACACAGGGCGCTGTATAATAGCATGATAAGTTTTGAATCCGCAATTGACCTGATTTTCTTAAAAACGAAAATCAGTTTACGGATTCTATTACTAAGAGCTTCAATGTGATATCTGAAGGAAAGAGTTTCATCAATAATCACACCGAGATATTTTATTTTATCTGTTACTGTGATTCTAGGACACTCACATGCAGTGTCAGCAACGTTATTGCAGCAATGTGCATACAGGGGTCTATTAGTTCGTGCTGCGTGAGATTTCCGCATTGTGAACATAATATATTTTGTTTTGTCTGCATTTAATGTCAGTAGGTGAAGTTCAAGCCAGTTATTCACAATATTGAGGCCATTCTGAGTAAGTTTAAAAATGTCTTGTTCAGAGTCAGCTGAAAAAAGTAAAACAGTGTCGTCGGCGTATGAAATTATTTTACCTTGTACTAGTTGTAGATTACAAAGGTCATTTACGTATATTAAAAATAATGTGGGGCCTAAAATACTACCCTGGGGGATACCGAAGGGGGTGGTTTTTTGTTCAGAACTAACTATATTGCCTAGTTTAACGCATTGACTTCGATTACTAAGGTAACTAGTTAAAATATTTAGCTGATTTCCTCTTATACCTACATTTTCTAATTTATTTAACAGGATGGGAATAGAGACGGAGTCAAAAGCCTTGGCTAGATCAAGAAACACCCCTATAGTCTGGTTTCCCTTATCTAGTTCCTGTGCAATATAATCTACTAAGCCGTGCATAGCATCAGAAGTCGATAAGTTTGGTCTAAAGCCAAATTGTGACTTAGAGATGATAGACTTATTTTCCAAATATCGTACTAGCTGGTTGTTTATTATTTTCTCTAATATTTTAGATATTGAGGGTAGTATGGAAATAGGTCTATAGTTCGTTATTAGGTCTTTATTACCAGATTTAAAGACAGGAACTACGAGGGCTTTTTTAAGACAAGAAGGAAAAATTCCTTCTGAGAGACATTTTTGAAATATAAAAGTTAAAGGAGGGATGAAGAAATGCTTGAACTTTTTCAATAATTTGCTAGGTATGTTATCACAGCCGACAGCACAGTCATCCCTTAACCCCATTATTAGTTTTTCGACCTCTGCTGCGTCTGTATTTAATAATACAAAAGAATTCAAAGATGAGTTATTGTAGGTATTAATAGTTTCATGTGTGATGGAGAATTGTCGAATCTTTTCTGTTAAAGTCTTTCCGATATTATTGAAAAAGTCGTTAGCACTGTTTGCCGCCGATAGTGGGGAGGAATGGGATAGCAATAAACTCGAGGACGATTCAGTGTGTTTGGACGTATACGTGACTTTTTTTATGTATTTCCAAACTTTTTTACTGTCTTTTCCAGCTTTTGCTAGTTGATTTTTGTCATAGTCAGCTTTAACTTTTCTTAAAATACTATTACAAAAATTACGATAGCGCTTATAAGTTATTTGTAAAACTAAATTTCCCGGACAAGATTTGGCCCTCATGTGGAGTTTGTCCCTATTTTTCATGCAACGAATAAGCCCCGGCGTAATCCATGGTTTGATATTTAAATTTCTACTACTAACTTTTACTTTTGATGTGTTATTAATAATTGCTTGTTGAACAATATTTACTAAGTATGTCATGCTCGAGTCAGCGTCAGCAGAATTATAAACTGGACTAAGGTCAGTGTTACATAAATCGTCCTCAAGTTTATGCATGTTTAATTTAGAAGTAAACCTTGCGTTTTTTTTTTTAGTTACTTTTAGTCTAAGGGTTAGTAAAACAGCTTTGTGGTCCGTTACGGTGGAATTAGTAACTAGTACAGATGATAGCAACTGGGTTTTGACAAAGATATGATCCAGACAAGAGCCGCTATGATGTGTAGGCAGTGTGTGTGCAGGGTATAGCCCGTGAAATGCACATCGATTTAGGTACTCCTGTATCGACCCACTGTTATTCTCTGGTCGAATATCAATATTAATATCTCCAGCAAGCACAATATTTTTATAAGACGATAAATTTTGAAGTTGACTATCTAAAGATTCGAGAAAGTCATCCAGCTTCTTAAAAGAAGGGGATCTATACATCGCTAATATTGCAACTTTATTTTTGTTTTCATCGATTTTTATTACCAAACCGCTGCATTCCCTAACAATAGAGTCCTCGACTGTGATATTCAGGGTGTTTCGAGCGTAAACTACCACACCATCATTTTGGTTGTTAACTGTTTTACTGCTATACACATCGTAACCTGTTATCTGTGGAAGTTCATAATTATTGGAAAGCCAACATTCAGTTAGTACAATTAGATCGCAGTTAACATTTAGCCTATGAAGAAAAATATTAAAATTATCAAAGTTTTTATAGATACTCCTAATATTTTGTGTTAGTATGGTTATCGAGTTGTCGCACATAGGTAGATACTGTTTGCAATCTTCAACATTACAAGGCGTTGCTTCCGAAACAGAGATACTATCTAACTCGTTAATGATATGATGAGTCATGTATTATTAAAATATGAACAATTAAGAATTAAAATATAATAAAGATATAAAAATTTAAAACGAGTATAAAAAGAGAAATAAAAAATAAGGCAAAAATTAATTTACTAAAAACGGCGCTCTTAGGCGCCTTCATAATTAATTGAGTTTATGTACCTTTGTTCGGCAATTTTCTTGGCGGGGCAATCAGTTTCACCTGTTTTGTGATTATTAGGTTTATTGAAACGGGAACATGTTGCACACTTAGGTTCCTCTGCCTTTTTCTGGCATTCGTTTGATGAGTGGCCTAGAACTCCACAGTGTCCACAGGTACAAGTTTCTGCTCGGCATGACTTCGCTGCATGTCCATACTGCTGGCATTTAAAACACCTAGTAACTAAAGTAAAGTCCCTCACCGGACAGGACGACCAGTTAACAAAGACTCTTTCTTGAGAAATAAGGGCTTTTCTTATTAGGGCAGGAACTTCGATTACATAGTTACAGGTCTCTGCTTCTTTCTTTCCAGACTTATGGCTAAGTTTAATGGAGGACAGGATTTTTTCACGGCTATCACTAAGTTTGTTCGAAAGATTTTGCTCGTATATGCACTTAAAAACTTCTTGTTCCTGCATTGATGTGGGCACCCCAATTACGACAATTCTAGGGTTTCGCTTGCTTGGTTCATCTACGGTAAGGCCACAGGATGACAGCTGGACTGACTGCTTCAGTTTTTCGACATCGCCTTTCGAGTCAGTGCTAATAATAACCCCACCATTTTTTGTTTTGCGGAGTCCTCTAACCTGCAGCTTCATTTCACCAGGGCTAATAATCTGCTGTACAAGTGATTTAGTGGCCTCGCTAGTCTTTAATTTGTCCTTGGGGTAAATTGCTACCGAGCTTACATTTGCAGTTTTAATGAAACTATTATTGGTCTTAATCATATCTGCGTAAGTAACTTTTGCCAAACTTGGTTTAGCGGACTCCAGGATTTCTTCTTTAAGGTCTTGAAATTGGTTAGACAGCTCTTGTTTTTCTTTAAGCGCTTGTATTAACGTGCGGCCTTGAAGTGCTTTCTGCTTGAGGGATTGGTATGTGATAGCCAGTTGGGATGCACCATGGCCAATCTTTCGACAGAGAGAGCTGATCCGAAGTTTTTGCTCGGTATTCATTTTTCCTTCACCAGAAATTGCGCAAACTTCATTGAGGCAAGCTTCAATGGATGACATCCAATTTTGAATTTCGGGCGTTGAAATTACTTCCATGTCGTCTTCATCTGGTACTGGAGGTGGTTTTGAAGAGGGCGTTGGAGGTGGGCTGCGGCAAGTTTTACCACTTCGATTGAAGGGGCTGCTATCCATTTTTTTTGTATTTAATTAAAACGTATCATTTCAAAAACACAAATATTTGCATTAATTATTATCACAAAAGTTAATTTGCGCTGATTCAAATCTAGGTCGTGTACTGCTTTAATTTAAAATTGTATAAAATAAACTAAAAACACGTCCGATCCATTTGGCGATTGAATACATAAATGTACATTATATAATATACATTATTTGATTAAGTACATAACTTTGGGACATTTATGTATAAAATTGTATTAACGGAGGAGGGCGTTGTTACCCGCGACACAGTAATTATTTACTAATGCGGTAACATCGACATAATAATTGCATGTACTCAATGTTTATGTTCCAATAAAGATTTTTTCATTTTCATTTTCATTTTTCAATGTTTGAAAATGCATTAAATACCATCGGAGCTATTGAAGGCGCAGTAATTGTTTATTTCATCATTGAACTACTTTCTAAGATCTAAAAAAGTGGTGATGACGAAGATGACCGCAAAATGGATATTTTTATGTCGTCATCTATTAATATGATATTTCTCGAACCCAATGACAGAAAATATTTTCACACTTTTATTTGATGCGTTTCATTTTTATTTAATATTTTTATTATATAATCTTCAGTTATGCCGTGTTTTTTACTTAACTTTTTTCTTTAAAATAAATAATTTCTGTTTTCAAAAATGTTCATGCATTTATACTTTTCCCTGAGAATAGGGTCATTTTACAGAATGGTAACCATTATTTCACCCTCATGCTCCTCTGACAACGTCAAGCGCCAAAACCGCCTAGTCAGACATGACGAAACAAATAGAATAAATTCAGTTAAATATCGTTTCCATTTAATACTAAGATTTGTACAAGCTTATTTACTCAATGGTTTTGATAGAACAAATAATAAATTTTAGTTTATGTTCTTGGGCCCTCCTATTCTGGACAGAAAAGCATGTGAGTCTTTTAAACTGACGTGGTCATTAACATTTAAATTAACTTTAGAAACGGGATATTAACCATGTTTTTAATTTATTTTGAGTTCTCTATATTTCGGCGATGTTGCAAGTGCTTCTATGCTGGACTGGGAGCGAAAGAAAAACATAGAATGTGCCAGCTGCTTCTCTTCCCGGGCATACTGTAAAAGTCAGTTAAGGGACCGAGGTGTTATGGGAGGTTTTTTTGTTTGCGATAGGCTGACCCCTGTCACTGCAATAGTCTCTCTCCACTATTATAATGTCTCCAAATTTGTCAAACGTGGCATCAGATGATTTTATTACCTCTGGTGTTCTGCCTTTCCCATACGGGATACAAGCGTGAAGTTATGTATGTATGCAAGTGCCCTGATCACGACGGTACTGAAGATGCGAATAAGCGTTTTTATTCACGGGCAAACAAATCTGTCTACCCGCTTTATTATGCGTTCCGATCTTCATGTACATCTTCAAAATACATTTGATAATTTGATACAGGATGTTTGAACGTTAGGAATATATAAATCTACATAAGAATTAAATCGAATTTTGACCAGGATTAAAAACTAGGACCTCTGTTTAATGCAAGCTCTACACCAAAAAAGCTCCCATAAAATATTTTGTTAGAACCTTCAAAGCTGTATTGATTTTCTAACAACAAACCAAGTTATACAAAACTCGCTGCCAATAATCTGATACCAGATTAAAACGAATCGAAACAATTTATGATCGAGACATTGAATAATCGTGTTTTGTATTGTATCGAATAGCATATAAATTTTCGCGGGAAACATGTGCCGATGATCGGAACTGGCATCGGTTTGAATTTAGAATTGGAAAGGTCTTTTATCGGATTTTGTATTGATTAATGTTACTGTTGTTTAGAACTTTTAGCTAGGTATTCTGATTTTTAAACCTGTAATCCTTGATATACATTACACAGGTAGTATTTCAAGGATAAAGCGTTTTTTCAAATACCGATGCGTAAGTATGTGTTTGAAATTCTGAATACACCATCTAGAAAACTGGAGACATACCAAATACTCTCTTCTTAACATGATACTACTCGTAGATCCAATTTTATTAAACCAGAGCTAAGTAAAAAGAAAATACTTAAAACAACAAAGCGGCATGCCAGAAGAAAACTTATTAAATCGGAGAATCTAGAAAATATAAGGTTGCGTTGCAGCAACGCAAAAGAATTACTTTACAATTTATTTTAGAATGACTAGAAAATTAAGTCATTCAATTTTAATTTTTGAACGTTTCTTAAGTTTTTCCACAGTACAGATATCTACAGTACATCAACTTCATACAAACGGACGAAACGCGAGCTATACCTACGCGGCTCGATCTCTGCATGCGCTCGGCATGCGGCCAGTCGCGAGTGTCTGCATGCCGAAACAATTGTTGGTTCAGCTTTACGTTAATAAGCAGACTGTTTATACTTTTAAATTTAATAATTTATCTTATCGTGCGTCTCAGTCGAGGCGGAAGTATTTTTCGGTCGCTAATTTATAAGACCGATTTGTTATTCAAACGTAAACAAAGTTTTCTGACACAAAACGTATTTCTGTTGAAATTTATAAAGTATTTTATTTGTCTGTTTGCAGTCACAAAACTAAATGGAAGTAAACACAACGTAGGCAAATGTAATTTAAACGCTGAAGACGGGCAGCCCTACCACATGTGAACGGATCGCGGTGCTGTAGGCATTTATTTCAAAGTTTGGCCGAGTTGAATTACTGCAGATATCTGTACTGTGGTTTAACAAATAATAAAATAACCAATAACAAACAAAAACTTCGAATGAAAATGTAAAATATAGTTACATCACTTACACACTTTGTATGCCACTGTTTTTGTCCCTACTCGCAAATATTTCATACATGAAATATACATTTTGATGGAGGTAACATAAAATAAATATTAACTAGGTTTTATATCTTTACAACAGAGGACGTTTTGAAGCTCTTAGTAATAAATACCTAAATTTTTGGAATTATTTTACAAAGGAACTAATTATTTTAAATTATTTGGAAAGTAATAAGCTAGCGTAGGCTGCAGGTTAAATAATAGACTGATTTTCTAAAAGCTTAATCCGAGATGAAATTTACTTATCTGTAGCTTTTTGACATTTTACATAATATAGAGCGCCTAAGTAAATTTACAAAGTACGAGCATACTTTTGTGAATTCTCTTGTTAACTACACAAGATTTCTTTAAGAAAGATTTGTTCCTGCTAACTGATTCCTGTGCCTTCAGGTCTTTTAAATTTCGCCTCGGTCTTAGTACCTATCCAGAATGAAGATACCTACAGTAATCAATTTACATTAGGTATTTGGGTGTCGTTTAAGAAAGCGTCACCACTTCGAGAAAGAAATTCAGCAGGCATCGCTTTCGTCTATATTTAATTCAGCTTACTGGCCTAAATAATGAGGTGGTTCAATGTGCCGGTGCTTCATATAAAACTTAAATTATAGTTTAATCTTATTGTGAAAAGTGTTTGCAATTTGTTATTATGCCTTGAAATAAATAAATAATTTTATTATTATTATTTATATTTTTAGAGACTTTTTCAGTCTTTTTTAAAATTTATCAAAATTTTTAATAGTGAATAAAAACGGGTAAATTAGAGGGAAGGGTAATGTAGGAATTTAAATTGTGCACTTTTGACCAAAATATGCTCTACCCTTCAGGATAAGAGAATAAGATATATCTTGTTCAATAACTATCAACACCTAGTTAAGGCCGAAGTACAAAATTGTGACGTTATTAAGCGGCAATTCAATAATAAAATAATAAAATTTTTCATTTTTATTTTCATTTTGAAGCTTTAACTTTATTCTACGACATCAGTATTATTTTACATCTGGTAAAATAAAATCAACTGTAGTCTTAGTTCATTATGACTTGATATTGTATAGAGCTATACTTAAAGCCATTTGAAATATACAAATTTTAGTACTTTATAGAAAAATATCATTAATAAAAAAAAACATTAAACTTAAGACAGTAAGGGATTTGATATTCTCTCATAAAAAGATTAAGTAAATAAATACGAAATCATTATTCTAATTGCTTTAAGAAAAACAACTAACAACCAAATCGGCTCAAAATGTTCAATAACAAAATTATACGAAACAATATTATATGAAATAACAAGTCGCTAAGTTGTTACTAATCTGCTAATACTTTCCAATAACAAGCTTTCCTCGAACACTTTTATCAAATCTTTTGGAAGCGATGTAAGATTGCGGGTTGGCATGCGAAATTCTCGGGAAAGGGAAACATTTTCATTGAACTTTGAACTTTATTACAACGGAATACGTTGCATGGTGTATATATTTTAGTAGATTAGACGGCAGTTATGAAACTATTGAGGTTTAAATAAAATAAGTTTTATCGTATTTAATTTCCTCATAATGTACATGTGACGACCACTATGGCGTTGGGGTAAACCTATCTGCCTCAGACGCCAGTGGTTGCGGGTTCGAACGGGTTCGAACGGCACGGAACGAGAAAAAAAAAAATGTTCCGTGTCTGGGTATTTATCTATTTATGTATTTATATTCTAGGTTCCCCCCTAGTTCGCTATATGGTATCCCATAACACAAGCTATGCTTACTTTGGGGCCATGTAGTTGGTGTGATTGTCTGGGGATTTTATTTATTATTATTTATTTATTTATTCTTCTCTGTACATTATATGCATAGATACCTTTCTTGTTTGTCGCCTAACTAGCGAATCTGTCGAATTTATTGAGTGACTGCGTGATTTTGACGGCGGGATGTGACTTTTTTTTTGTATCTAACGTAATTGTTTTAAAAGTGGAAACTTGTAAATAGCCATAAAAAAATATTTTTTCTTCACTTCTGTACTATACTAGCTGTAAGTTTTCCTTAAAGTGTAAAATAAAGAGTATTATGATATTTTTTAGGGGATTGACTAGAGTTATGTAGTGTACTCCTAACATATAAAACTGTTCCTTTACTGACTGAGTGATTGTTACTACAGCTGTAACTACTGGGCGTAGAGAGCTGATATTTGGAACCTTTTGGAACATATATTTCTTAGGGGGTATAGGGAAGCACTAAGGAAGGAATTCCCAAAATTACCTCGGGAACTGGAAATTTTGGACTTTTTAATTTGTACGGAAAATCTTATTCCTTGAATGCACGGATCTGATATTTAGTATGTATAAAGGTTTTTCAATGGAATTCTGGTTGTATAAAAGAAGGAATTCCCAAAATTCAGGACAGGACAGGTTTTAAAAAAATACAAAGTAGATTGTGAAAAGAGCCCGAAAAACGTACGTATACAAAAACTTATTTACACAAAAAAAAACACAAGTTACATTTTAAAATCGTCACCAAACAAATTAAAAAATTCCCTAGATGGCGTTTTATAGAAGATCAAACGAACTTCTTAAGTGAAGTTCGATCGATATTATATGAGTTGCTTCATTCGAAGATATATTCATTTACCAAGTAGTCCCTTTGACTCACACGGTAGCACGCACGAATTTAAGAGTTATGAAATGACTAAAAAGGTCAAAACACGTGTTTTCGATCGTTTTAGTTAAAATTTTTCACACCAGTCTGGATCCATAGGATGCGCCTCTGTCGAGCTCATTATTTTAGAGTTCTTCATTTTATAGTTATGGCAAAACTTTAAGGGCAATAGTTTACTACATTGACAGGGCGGGTGGGACCTTAATATATCTTCGAATGAAGCAACTCATATAATATCGATCGAACTTCACTTAAGAAGTTCGTTTGATCTTCTATTATATTTCGTTGCTTCATTCTTCAGATATATTCATTTACCAAGTAGATGTTCAGAGCATAAGGTAAAGTTTTGCTTTATAAAAATTCATTAACTAATATTCAACAGTTATTTAATCAACTCAATGTAAATGTATAACTTTGAAACATTTTATTTACATGCATACTGAATAAAATTACTTAAAGTAAATTAATAATTATGGATCAACAAAGGAGTTTACTTCTACATTTGATTGAAAAACTGCCCTTCCAAAAGTACTTTTATTGATCGACCATGGGGCGGTTATAAAACTTAGCGAATGTTTGAGACTGAGCGGTCCTGCAGGCCGTGCTGCGAATGGCTAGCAGCGATAGGCCGCCACGCGCTCTGGCCGCGGACGTTGCTGCGCGTGCCGCGTGCTGTGAGCGCTGAACGCCGCGCGCCGCTGCCACGCCCGCGCCGCTAGACCCCATGACATGCTTTATCCAGCGACTGATAGACGGTGAGATCGTTGTTTTGTAAGGTCGCTTTGGTTTGACTATAAGGCAATCTACACGTTCTGGCCTAAGTTAACTCGTTACAAATAACTAATTTTCTAAAGCTAATGGAGGGCATATACAGGAATGGCATGTTCATGGAAATATGGCAAAACTAGAGTTGGTTACTAGCAGTACCTGAAATTATAATCAAATCCAAATTCCCTATTTTGATTTCATTTGCAAAAATTATAAGAGAAATTGCACACGGTGTGCTAGTGGCCTAAAAGCCAGTAAAAATACCAGTTACTGTGTGTGTACTTTGCTCAAGAGTTAAATAACTATTGGGATACCATTTTGAAATATAATCTTAAAACGACTTGAAGATCTTAATCTTAAACCAAGTGTAATTGTGTTATGTTGGTAATGGCCTTAACCTAAGGTAATGGATTAATTAGTTCATGTGATCCTATATTGTTTCCTAATAATAAGGCCAACCTATGACTATTTACTATATCTATTAACTGTTTTTATTAGTTTTACTTTAATTGTTCCTTAAAAAATGATAAAATTCAGTGAAATCGAACGATTAAAAATATCTCCACTGTTATTGTGACAATAATTCTAGTACAGATACGTTGTACCATGCTACGTTGTACTGAGCTTAAGTTTTGTTAGAAAGCGACGAGACCACGACTAGGTACTGTGGTGACCGCCTACACGTCTTCTCTTAATGAGACCGAGCCGGGAAGCCTCGCTGGTTCGTTCTGGAAAGATAAATAATTTCTTTTCAAAATCGTTAGCTCAGTAAAAGAGCACTCGTTCGGCAAGCGAGAGGTCCCAGGTTCGTGTACTGATCGGGTCTTTTTTTTTTTTTTTTTAATTTATTTTTCCCGTTACCTATTTAAGAATAATTGAGCATTATTAAATGCAAAAATTTCAAAACGGCTTGAATGTTTTAATTTAAAGCAATTTGGAGAGAGAGTAAACGCGTCTATAACCGTAGCTTTAAGATCTCGTTACCAAGAAACCTATTGTGAGCATTTAACATTGGTGCGAGAAGCAAACAGATTTACTTGAGGTTGACTGAAAACTTTGATACGCATAATTGGGTAGTGCTGTATTTTTTCCCGAGTTGATATACGGAGCAAGTAGTCAAATATTCATTTTCTCAAACTATTACCAAATAATTTTAGCTAATGCATTTAAATGAGGAAATCGAATTCCTCCCATTAAATTAATATAGATAGTACCTACATACAGCGCAAACGTGTTAATCCTTTGCAAAACACTGTAACCCATTAAAAGCTGAAAACATGTCTCACTATTTTTCCAGTTTCCATTTGCATGATTATCTTTACAAATTACCCCCCCGCATCAGGCTGTGACGCAAATATTCGCTAAATATTTCTATGACAAGATGTCTTTCACATGTTTTTCCACCACTGTAAATCTTCTAAAATCTTACTATGTATTTGTATTTTTGTATCGTTATTATTGCTATTTTTGAGAGCTTTGTATCTATCCTTTCGAAAGTTTGAGTGGTAGTATAATCACTAATATTTAACCGATGGACAAGCTGAAGTTAATGGTTAGTTAGTTGTGAATTGTGCTAATTCTCTGATGGTGCAACACCTTACTTTTTAAAATTTGTTCCTTACTTTTTAAAACTGAATTTAGGATGGCAACACAGATTTGAGATAGTGAACACTGATTGAAACTGGTTGATTCGATATATGTTTTTATACGTGTTGTTATTTATGACAAATTGTTTACTTCGTATTTCACTTTTTTCTTGCAAAATCACTGGTTATATTTCCACGGAGCAGTATTAATTATCTCTACTAATATTTGCAATTCACTTTGAGTTAATTTTTATATGTTGATATGCGACTTTGTTATAACTTTTACCCAAAAATCTTTAAGAGACCTCGTAAACACTGTATTCATTTGACAGATCCAAGTTGAAGTCCTCGAATTCATAAGTTTGTGGTAAAAACTGAAATCGTAATTATTTACGATGTTCCTTTAATATAGGAACTAAAAGATAAGATTCTCTGAAATTAATGCAAACCAAAAAGGACTTTTTTGTCACTATGCTCAGGGAGGTTCTAAAATGTTCTTTTAAAATGTGATTTGTTATTAAGGAATTTATAAAATTTGTATAAGATTTAAAATAAATCTTTTGTCTCCATTTGATTTTGGTGCAAAAAATATATTCGGACCAAACTGATCAGACTGAGGAGAGCAGGAGACTATTGCTCCTAGATTAATTGATTTATCTATGGAGAGAGCCTATCTCAAAAGCCTGATTTTATTTAGGAGCAAAATTGTTTATAGGAGTTACGATTTGTATAACTTGACAGATTTTTGGTAATGAGACTCCTTTGGAGATCCACTTTAAACCAACAGAGTCATTGGTAATAGCTGTACCAGAATTATAAAAATATGCCATTTTATTGATTTATTTATTTATACTTCATTGCACACTTACAAAATAATAAAAGGAAAAGAATACATTAGAACAAAAACAGTTTTGAAAGGTACAATAGGCGGCCTTATCGCTATAAAGCCATGTACCTGCGTTAACGATGGGCTAGGGATCATTGTCTCGTTGATATCGTCCACCGAGTTCGGGGGCGTAGCGCTGACAATAATACTGTTGCGTAGTTGCGAGCCGATATTCGGTCCAGTTACCTTGAAACCGCGGGCGTGGGTTCGCTTGACATGTGGATATTTTAAGCATGTCAACATGCTTTTTTATCCTTTTCTTCATTTTCCAATATGTTAACAAATCTAGACCTTCATGGCAGTTTCGTTCTTGTTTCAGTTTCAAAAAAAAAAATGTAAATCAGACAGAACTCTGCAATTCTCCACTAGGAATTCTATTGTGTTTACTTTAATATCCAACCAAAGAATAGTCATAGCTTGGCTTATGGCTTGTTGTTCCGAGCCCAAGTGCTTACCTTCAAATTTTTGGTTTCAGACTAATGGTTTTCAATAATCTGGTTGATCTTAAACCTCTCTGGGTAGCCATCTTTGAGCTAAATCTTGGTGAATACATTCGCCATGTTTAGGGCCTTTGTTAACGGGAACTACCAGAACCGTTAAGATTTAAATTGGAAGCGTTTGTATTTCCGCTTGAATTATTGGGTTTTAAAGGCGTTTTTGTGGGCGATAGGCGGACCACCTATCACTAAAATAGTCTCTCCATCTTTATAATACCTCCAAATTTGTCAAAAGTGACATCAGATGGTCTTGTAAACTCTGGTGTTCTGCCTACCCCATAAGGGATACAGGCGTGACATTATGCATGCATGCATGCGTATTAGTTTTTATTTGACCTCCGTGTCGATTTATAAAATCAACATCCTGGGTACTACCTCCGTGTCGATTTAAAAAATCAACACCCTGGGTATTTTATCCTTCGTGTTAACGCTAGTTAAAGTTCCTGAAGATATTAAACAGTTTCCTTGAATATCGTTGTATTTGAATACCTCCGTGTCGATTTATAAAATCAACATCCGGGTACCACCTCCGTGTCGATTTAAAAAATCAACACCCGGGTGTTTTATTCTTCGCGTTAACGCTAGGTTAAGATCCTGGAGACATTAGATGCTTTTCTTGAATATTGTCTGTATGAAATCACTCGTCCATGATTTTTTCCGCTCCAACCTTCTAAGCTTGCGTTTATAATATTCTTCTTTTCTTCGGCCGTCTTCTTCGGCATTTTTATGACAGGTGTACTTGCTACCGCGCACGAAAAAGGAATGAGCTCGACAGAGGCGCATCCTATGGATCCAGACTGGTGTGAAAAATTTTAACTAAAACGATCGAAAACACGTGTTTTGACCTTTTTAGTCATTTCATAACTCTTAAATTCGTGCGTGCTACCGTGTGAGTCAAAGGGACTACTTGGTAAATGAATATATCTGAAGAATGAAGCAACGAAATATAATAAAAGGTTAACAATAAAAAAAGCAAATGTCGACGCGTCGCCTAACCTTTGTAATTAAAAAAGTTAATTACACATTTTATGGTTTTTACCTCGATTTTTTAAATGTTGCATTCATTGGCGTTTAATCTCACCTGACGGTAAGTGAATATGAAAACTTAATAAAGCACATGGGCTCGGAAACTGGCTCTACGTAAAACCAAAACCACTGTACAACACTATGATGCTGATTTTGAAGAAATATTGTTTGCTAAAAAGGTTTAATCAACTAGCGAGTGTTTCTTGTTGTATACGGACTTTTAAGAAACGATTATCCGGGGCCAAATCTACGCCAAATCTATTCATTACATACATACATAACTTCACGTCTGTATCCCTTATGGGTAGGCAGAACACTAGAGGCTATAAAACCATATTCTTGAGTCACATTTGACAAATTTGTAGGTATTATAATGATGAAGACAGACTATGGAAGTGGTCAGCCTATCGCCCACAAAAGCACCAAAAAAACCTCTGTCCCTTAATTGACTTTTACAGTAAGTATGCCCGGAAAGAGAAGCAATTGGTATATTCTACGTTTTTTTTTGCTATCAGTCCATGGAGCAATTTATTCAATCGTTTTCAAAATTTGAGGTTAAATACTACACTAGTAGACTTAGGTACTACTAATTTGCTCCCAAATAACTGCTTTTATGCGTAATGGTGATCCTGATTAAACAGAGAGATACATACATACACGCCTGTATCCCTAATGGGGTAGGCAGAACACCAGAGGTTTTAGGACCATCTGATGTCACGTTTGACAAATTTTGAGGTATTATAAAGATGGAGAAAGACTATTGTAGTGACAAGGGGTCAGCCTATTGCCCACAAAAACGCCTTCAAAACCTCCGTCCCTTAACTGACTTTTACAGTATGCCCGGGAAGAGAAGCATCTGGCACATTCTACGTTTTTCTTTCGCTCCCAGTCCAGCATAGAAGCTAAAGGAGAGATCTTCCAGTAAAATAAACACTAAATTTTATACCCACTCAAGGAAACGTCTAATGATTCCACCAGTTTTGTTTAATTATAGAGGGTTGTTTTTTTACACAATCAGTATCATTTATAAAAACGATTTTCTCTAAAGTAAATTAAAATATTCGTTAATATATTAGGCAAAACATGGTCACTCTAAAATATATAAATACTATTAAAATAAAGACGACTACGCGCTACTACAATACATCTCGTAGTATGTTTCTACTATTATCAGCGAAATGCGGCGTCTGTTTGAGACTATTTGTTAAAAAGTTTTTGGTGTCATATCTTTATTTTTTGTACTGAGCGATACCAAAATAAATATGCAGGTACGTTTATATCGTATCAAAGAAAATAATATTTAAATTTGGCTGGTGACAAAAATGAACCCCGTATTTAAAGGCTTGACACGTAGAAGGCGTAGCACCATCGCATCGGGTCAAACCAGTATTTGTAAGATAGCTTTGATAAATACAAAAAAAAACAGTTTACAAAATGTTAAAACTTCTTTTTGAAAAAAAAAATGTGGATTGACATTGATTTTGAGTTTTAGATCAAGGTACGATACGACGGAATATAAATATCAGGGATGTCGAAATCAGTTATGTTTTTAATTACTGCAACAATTTTATTTATTTATTTATTTATAACCAAGCAGTAACAATTTTATTTATTACTACTTGGTGGTAGGATCCCTTCTGGGTCCGCCTGGCTAACGACCACCCTTTATATAAAGTCTGCCGCCAAATGTTACCGCTCCGGCGGTAATGTGTTCCGGCAATATTGTATAAAGAGCCAGTTCCTTCCTAAACCCGTGTGCTGTCATCTTCGACCTCATCGTCACTTACCATCAGGTGAGATTGAGGTCAAACGCGGGTTTAGTCACAAATAAAAAAAAAAAAAAATTAACAATTTATGTACACATAAGTTTAGATACAATAAAGAAACACATTGAACAAAAATAAGTACAAAGGTACTGCTTATCTCTTATGAAACTTCTTCCAGCAGACCCAAGACTGGAGAGTTTGGTTAAGGTGCAATAATAGTGTGTACTAATCGATAATATCGTATAAACTACTTAAATACTTATGAATATACATGCAAATACATAAAAATAATATAACATCTAATTTAAATATACTTATATAAAATACATAGACTTTTTAAGACTGTCTCAGTGTTGCAAAAGGTTCTCTGATGGGGTGTCGGGTTTTATTTCGTACAATTACTTACCGGGATAGGCCTGGATGTTTAGCTAAATATTTTTTCCACTATGTTCCTTCAAAACATTATTTAAAAACGTATATTTATTTATTATGTACACTAATAATCACCCACACTGTCACATGTCACACCAATAATGTAGTCTCAAAGTAGGTAAGCTGTTGAAAAATAGCCTGTAAGAATGATATGATACAAAATGTATGTATGTAGTCGCAAGGACATGAAGTGTTAAATAAATTTAAGTCTTAATATTCAAAACCTAATGTATATTTTTATGTGTGTGCCAACCCTGAAAAACTGTGATATATTACTGAGACTAAACGTAATTTATGTTTCGACTTTGTTTATATGGAACCGTCAAATGCAAAATCAGACAACTATTTATGATGCTTGTTTCTGTCTAACTCACATATAAACTATTTTAATAAGCTGCACTAGATTTGATCCAATGTATCAGATGTATTTATAACACTCTGTATAAACAAAAATGTTGTGGACCTCTTGCTTTGATATACCGGGTGTATAATCTAAATGGGTCAGTATGGAGAATTCAAAAACTATGAGAGATACCGAAATCTGTTCTTAGGAACCATGGCGTCGTTTTTAGATTTAATAATAATTACATTCAAACTTTTTTCTTAACTCTCATAAATAACCGGGAATCAAACCTGGTCAAAATCTCTGTAAACAATGTGTTATAAATTCTGACTTAAGATTCATATGACATTCATTCCAAAAGTAATATTCCATTTTCAAATTTTAAATGGTTTCGCACGCGCGCTGTACAAATGCGTTCTAATTTTAAATAAATGCTATTTGTAATGCATAATATAGATTTATATTATTCACGTCATTTTGCAATTTAAATATAATTTGGATATTTAAGTCTAATTTACTGTCAGTCTTGTTTACACAATATTTCATAGCCAAATTTGGTCCTTATACAAACGGACCAATACTTGACGCGATTACAAGAGTATTTATCAGTTTCGATTCCCGGTTATGTATGAAATTTAAGAAAAAAAATTGATTATTATTGAATCTCAAATCGACACGATGGTTTCTAAGAACAGATTTCACTACATCTCATAGTTTCTGACTTCTCCATACTGACCTATTTGGATTGTGCACCCTGTATAAATACTTGAAATAATGAACCATAACCCATTAAAATAAATGACAGAACTTTTCAAAGTTTATCTTATTTAAGTGGTGTTAAATTCAACAGAATGTGTATTTTTTGTTTCAAAAATGTGCCCCGTTAATCAGGATTTTTAATGTTATTATAAAATAAAATTCTTACAACACCTTTTTTTTAAATGTTTTGTTTACTTTTATAGTACCAAAAATGGTTAATTTTAAAGGTGACGACTCAGCCTAATAATTTTCTACGTACTAGCAAAGCGTTAATTTTGAGTCGTTGCCTGTGAGTCTGACACAAAAGAAAATCACACACGCAATCAAATTAAAAATAGAGAGAGAACGCTTAGTGTTTAAAGTTATTAATAAAACTGTTTCTAAGCCACAAAGCTCTTTTTTTAATTAAAAGGCAGTCTTCTTGTTCAAACACTGAACTAATTGCAAGTAATTTTGCAAACAACTGACGGTCATAACTAGAACTGCTAAGACTGCCACGCATGCCTTGGGCGGTTATAAATTAGTTTTCTTTCATAGACTGAGTTGAACTTTTGCAATGGTGTATAAATGGAAATAGAATACTAAAGCTGGTAGAGAAAATACTTGGGTTTCGAAAACGTTTCTTTTATTATAACTTAAGTTAAAGTAAAGTCAGGAACTCCAGAATGAATTATTATAGAAGCAACCAATTAAAAATGAATTTACCGATATAAAGAAGTGTTTAAATATTTCATGGCACAGATTTTAAGGACGTATTTGAAATTCTTCTATGCTGGATTGGGAGTGAAAGAAAAACTTAGAATATGCCAGCTGCTTCTTTTCCCGGGCAAACTGCAAAAGTCAGTTAAGGCATAGAGGTTTTATTGGCATGTTTGTGGGCGATAGGCTGACCACTTGTCACTGCAATAGTCTCTCTCCATTATTATAATACTTCCAACTTATCAAACGTGATATCAGATTTATAATCTCTGATGTTCTGCCTACCCCATATGGGATACAGGCGTGAAGTTATGTATGTATTTAAAATTCGACGCGACCCCCACTAGGTGTTAGATTAATTTCAACATCTGCTTAGCTAGTGACACCCTCTCAAACGAAGTCTGCTAACAAAGGATGTGATCCGAAAATCATCATCATCATCACCACAACTCTTTGCAATGAGCCCACTGCAGGGCATGAGTCCCTCCCCTGGGTGAAGAGGAGGTATAGGCCATAATCCACCAAGCTGGCCCAGTGCTGGGTGGTGGATGCCAGAATTTTCAGGGCGTCTAGATGGCTTCTGACAAACCCTAATGACTACTGTATAGAATTATACAGCACCCGGGACCGACTGTTTAACGTGCCCTCCGAAGCACGGAAGTCGTCGTGACAAATAAATGGTCGGCGGTCACCCATCGAGGTACTGACCGCGCTGAACGTTGCTTAACCTGTGATATCGTATGATACACAGTAACCACGACGACCTCGGCGCCACGACCCAGAAATATTTTTTTTTAAAACCCACGTTCTGTCTTCTTTTACCTCATTAACCCCCGACGCAAAACGAGAGGGGTGTTATAAGTTTAACGTGTCTGTGTATCTGTCTGTGGTATCGTAGCGCCCAAACGGATGAACCGATTTTCGTTTAGTTTTTTTTTGTGTTATAGATAATTTTATCCCGAGTGTTCTTAGCCATGTTTCATGAAAATCTGTTCAGCCGTTTGAAGATGCGAAATTTGGTACCGTATTACTTCAATTATATTGAAAGTATATGGTAAGGTAACCATGACCTGATCAGCCGTTTGAAGGTCATCAGCTCTCTAACAGTTGATGAGGGGATCTGACTAAATTCCATATGTCGTATCGATTCGAAATTTGGTGCCGTATTACAACAATGATATTGATAGTATATGGTAAGGTAACCATGACCTGATCAGCCGTTTGAAGGTCATCAGCTCACTAATAGTTGATGAGGGGATCTGAATAGCTTCCATATGTCGTATTGATTCGAAATTTGGTGCCATATTACTACAATTATATTGAAAGTATATGGTAAGGGAACCATGACCTGATGAGCCGTTTGAAGGTCATCAGCTCTCTAATAGTTGATGAGGGGATCTGACTAATTTCCATATGTCGTATTGATTCGAAATTTGGTGCCGTATTACAACAATGATATTAAAAGTATATGGTAAGGTAACCATGACCTGATCAGCCAATTGAAGATCATCAGCTCTCTAATAGTTGATGAGGGGATCTGAATAGCTTCCATATGTCGTATTGATTCGAAATTTGGTGCCGTATTACTACAATTACATTGAAAGTATATGGTAAGGGAACCATGATCTGATCAGCCGTTTGAAGATCATCAGCTCTTTAATAGTTGATGAGAGGATCTGACTACCTTCCATATATCCTATCGATTCGAAATTTGGTACCGTATTACTTCAATGAAATTGAAAGTGTATGGTAAGGTTACAATGACCTGATCAGCCGTTTGAAGATCATCAGCTCTCTTATTGTAGATGAGGGGATCTGACTACCATCTTCCTAATATTAAAACCTACTTTAAAAAGTACAAAATAAACGTAAAATTTAAAATTTAAAAAACCCCCCCCAACACAAAAAAAGACCTAAAACAAACAAATAATATTTTAAACCTATTCTAATTATTATCGTCCCATATATAATTGACTGTAAGACTTGTACTTTAAAATATTTTTATTTTCCGAGCGTCGTCGCCGCGTCGTTGTGAATTTCGAAGCGAGAAAACCAAATTAATACTGGTACACAACTTTCTTCACCCACTATACATCTTGCAATGTATTTTACAAACTCAAACACAGTTAGCACATGTTGTATTAGCACCGCATTCGCTCATAGCAGATAGAGATGATTGATTGTGTTCATAGCTGTCAACTTGATGTATGTCAACACGTAACCACGCCGCGGCACCGAAAAGGCGCCAAATATGTAAATTAAACTGTAAATATACGCGGTGCTGTAAGAAATTTGAGATAGACATAGTGATATCACTTTGCGGGGTGTGCGAAATGTTGAGCATTAATCGTGATACGAATAGCTTAATATATTGTTCTAAGTACTTAGCATTAACATGCAGTGTTGTATAGAGCTGTATTCAATAGATAAGGGCGGGAAAAAAACTAGGATCAACGAGAAGTTCCGAGCATAGTTAATTACTATAGAATAACTAATTGCTTCCTTAATTTTTCCACCTTTGTCTAGCAAATTTTGAAGCTATTCTTACATGGTCTTCTTTATAATAGGTAAGTACTAGAAGCAAAAAAAAACCTATTCTTCTTAATGTTCTACAAAATCATCACTAAAACCCCTGTATCAATCTACGTTTTAAATAGTACAAAAAAGAGCATAAAAAGCGAAATAAAACGCATATCTAATTGTATTTATAATAAAATCCGTCGAATGGAAAAGATATTAACGCAAATAAACCGTTAAAACCGCGGTAAAACAAAACGTTAGGGGAAATAAACATGGCCGCCGGTCCGCCATTTTGATGACTATTATATTTCGGATACGTTATTTGTATTTAAACATTGGCAATATCAACACAATTAATGACAACAGTGATGTGATTACGAAAACTTCGAATAATTGCTTCTGTTTGATTAAACTTCTATTTCTTACTACCTATAATATTTACACGGAATATAACTTTTAATCTTCTTCTTTGTGAAAAAAAAAATGATATGATTTCATAGCTAGCTATCAAGAAAATACAAAATTATATAATGACAAGAAATGAATAAGATAAAAAATCATCATCATCTTCATGCACAGCCTGTAGACGTCCACAGCTGGACATAGGCCTCCCCCAAGGTCTTCCACGTCACTCGGTCCCGCGCCGCCCTCAACCAGCGTTTACCGACGACTTAGAAATAGTGACACTAAAATTATATGTTAAAGTATTCCACAGCGAATAATTGACTAGAAGAATCTTTTCACCTACATCTACTATACCCGGCGCGGCGAACCTTGATCCCTATGACACTGACAGTAATTTCCACAACACAACCTTGTAGTGCCGTCACCACTACAGTAGAATCGTATTGGAGGCGTCTAAAAATGGCATTTATTTATTTTACGTAGCTACATTCCAATAAAATGATATTCCGTTGGAATTACAACAATTAATAACATTTGCAAGAAATTATCTCAATCACACTTTACGTTTACGTTCTGCAAAAGTTACTTCGTAAGGTATGATTTAATAAATACCCTACGAAGTAACTTTTGCAGAACGTAAACGTAAAATGTAATTGAGCTAATTTTTTGACGGTAACGCCGATAACGGTGACGGCGCTACAAGGTTATGTAGTGGAAATTACTGTCAGTGTCATAGGAATCATTTGAAAACAATTCAACTATAATAGATTACTGATTTTTAGTCAGTCTGATAGACAGTTAATTCGTCACGCACTTCAGTCGTAACTTTTACATTATTTATCTTATTTGTTGAAGATGAGTGTCTATCTCTTTCATTGCAACATGCAAAAAGACGAACCGATTTGCGTTTTCTTTAAATCTATATTCTTGTCTGTCGTTTTATATAGTCTTGTCATTCAAAATGGTTTTTATGTCTACTCAGTTAAAATTGTAGTGCACGTCTTTAAAATATTTCGCTTCGATTATGACTAATGACTAAAATTTTTGGTGATATTTTTAGATTTGTTAGCATATTCTTTATGTCAGAGCTAACGATAAGTTAGCGATATTTCAATGTTTGTTTGACTTGATGGTAAAGGAAGTAACAATGTTATAGAGGGCCCTAAATGCAATGAATGACTGATTGTTTTCCGGTTGCAGCGCCGCGCCGCCGCCGCCGCGCTTATACTTATGTTGAGGTAACGATCTAAAGTGTTATATCTTTAATCTCGCGGACGTACTTTGAACTAACAGTTTATTGTTAATAGGTATAATTGTTTCTTGATATTTTTTAGCTATAAAATAATAAACGGAACGCACTTGCGAATAAAAATTTTGCTGCAATTAATTCAGGGTCACATCCAATCCCACAGACTCGGTACTAAGTTGCTGCCTAGTGATTAATTCCGTCGTGATTTCTGGATTCCACTTCATCTCGTGTTTCAAAATAAAAAAATAATATACTGTTGATTTCCCATAACTCTAGTGTATTAATGGGACTATGTAATAGAATTAGATAATATGTGAATAACATTTCAATTTGTTTCATACAAAAGTACAATACAATACAATACAATACAAATACACTTTATTGCCAGAATCAACAGGATACAAACATATTAAAATATTTTATACAGAAGGAAAACTGGATTCAACACAATTTAGGCGGCCTTATCACTCATGAGCGATCTCTTCCAGGCAACCTTTATTTACAAAAAAAGAAAATACAAAAAATAATAATTTGGTAGGGTTTGCATTGCCATTATAATAATAAAATAATATATATACAATATTTATTATACATAATAATAATAAACTTACATATAAATAAATACCTACATATTTCTTAATACAATATATAAATAAATGACATAAGTACACAAATGTATTTGGAGCGTAGTTAAATTTATGGAGAAGTAGTCTGAATGTAATAATTCTTAACATTTTTCTTAAAGGAGTCTACAGATTTTGCATTGTGAAGTGACAAAGGCAATGAGTTCCATAAGGATATGGCTTTTACCGTGAACGATTGCTGATAAAAATGGGTTTTATGACGTGGGGTTACTAACAAATAGTTGCTAGATGATCGCAAGTTACGTTCATGGTCTTGATGCCGAAATATAAATCTTTCCTTTAAATATGAAGGCAGGATAGGGTTGAACAGTATACCAAATAAAAGGGAGAGAGTGTGAGTATTCCTTCGAAGACGAATTGGGAGCCACTTGAGCATAGCGCGGTATTCGGACACGTGATCATATTTGCGCAAACCAAATATAAATCTTATGCAAAGGTTTTGAAGGCGCTCAAGCTTATTTAATTGCTCCTCAGTTAAATTTAGATAGCTGATGTCTGCGTAATCCAGTATAGGGATAATAAGAGATTGTGCGAGTGCAATTCTGGTTGATATGGGTAAGAAATTTCTTAATCTCCTAAGGGAGCCAGCTGCTGCAAACACCTTCCTGCTAATTGAGTCGATTTGTGGTTTCCACGACAAATTAACATCCATTAGCACTCCCAGATTTTTTACTACCGAACTGTAACAGAGGTGTACTCCATCAAAAACAACCGGAGGAAGATGATGTTTATCGATTTTGTCCAAGTGCTTTGCAGATCCTATAATAATCACTTGAGTTTTATTGGGATTTACTCTCAGTCCGTGATTTGAACTCCAGTTTAATATAGATGCTAAATCTTTGTTTATATTGCCTATGGCTTGTTTGACATCTTCAGGCTTAGTGTGAGTGTAAATCTGTAAGTCATCTGCGTACAAGTGGTAGGAAGAAGATAGTGAGTGGGTTATGGTATTTATAAAAATCGTAAATAATAAAGGAGAAAGCACACCACCTTGTGGTACACCAGCATTAGTAGAACACCATGAGGACACATTGTCTTCTACGGATATCCGCTGCCGGCGACCATGCAGATAACTGCGAAACCAATCAACAACTATTGGAGATATGTTAAGTGATTTCAAAATACAGAGCAGTATATCGAAGTTAACGGTATTGAAGGCATTACTAAAGTCTAAGAGTGTTAAGACAGTTACCAGTGAGTTATCCATGCCTTGTCGAATATCATCCGTTATCTTTACGAGAGCAGTCACCGTACTATGGCCAGGACGGAAACCGGATTGTAGTGGGTTTAAAAGATTATTTGAGTTAAGGAAAACAAAAAGTTGATGATGGACTAAACGTTCAAGGACTTTTGATAGGAATGGTAGGATAGAGATGGGTCGAAAATCTGTTAAAGTTTTAGGATTAGAGGTTTTAGGCAACGGGATCAGATTTGCGTCTTTCCAGGATTCAGGAAATTTGGCTGTGGATACAGATTTATTAAGGATTTTTGTGATAACTGGTAGGAGAATATCTAGGATAGGAGTAACCATACTACGGCTAACGCTATCGGAGCCAACTGCATCAGAAGTAATTTTGTATTCAAGTAAGTCAAAACATCTTATGTAAAACACCTTTATGCGAAGTATGACAACCTAGCATTCTATTCCTTTTTTACTGTGTGTATGATAGCAGGACCCCCATTTCTAGGCAAAAATGAATGCGAAGAAAAATTAGCTCTGAATTTGATATATCGATATACAATGAACCATAATTTGTTCCGTCGTTTTTTTCGAGATATAGGTTTTTTAATTCAACCTTCGCCTAGCGGAATACTTTTTATTTAATTAAAAGAGGAACTTCTAATTAGTCTAGATAATTAACAGGAAGTTAATGGGAGTTCAGATTTGAGTAAAATTTTTTAATAGATTCAACTCAAAACTCAAATATTCTTTATTTCGTAAGTATTTAAATAGGTACATTTGAAATAAGTCAAACAATTTACAAATTGAAATGAGTCACTACTTCGGAAAGTCGATCTGTTGAGAAGAAGTGGCAAGAAACTCAACAGCAATCATCTTTTAAAAATAAGAAAAAAAAATACACAATAACAAATTTATGGCTAGAGAATCCCATCTTCTTGCATCCGGATATCTTAAACCTTTTCACATAACACTTATCCTTAAATCTATCAAAGGGTTAATCTTAAATATTTTGGAATTATATTAAAAAAAAAAGCGTACACATTGACCCATGAACGAGTTGGTGATCTTCTGGAGTCTACTACTATATTTATATATTAGGCAATCAAGTACTAGACAGAAACGTAGACATAGATATATGTATAGAGTA
This sequence comes from Stenoptilia bipunctidactyla, assembly GCA_944452665.1. Classification (NCBI taxonomy): domain Eukaryota; kingdom Metazoa; phylum Arthropoda; class Insecta; order Lepidoptera; family Pterophoridae; genus Stenoptilia; species Stenoptilia bipunctidactyla. Next base: position 21,799,526 of record OX101740.1, on the reverse strand, counting down.
AAGATAGGTAAAGGTAAAGATAGAAGCAGAGATAGACGTAGCGATAGAGGTGAGAGAGAATACAGATAATGTGGATGGAGATGAGGATAGTCGTGGATAAAGAAAGGACGTGGACATGGAGATGGGGAAGTCAGAGTCAAATTCAAAAAAGTAACATAGTCATAAATAAAGTCATCAGCAAAACGATTTGTAACGCTTCTCGTGCTGGCTTCTGTACATTGCATACAACGTTCCTCAACGTTTAAAATAGTTTTGTTGTTTATTGTATGACTTCAGTGATACGCGTCTATTGAATGAATGTTAAAGAGATTTTACAAGGGCGATAATTTATGAACTCATTATAATAAGATTGATGATATCTTGGAAAGTATGCCCTTTTGAACCACATATTCTTTGGAAAAAAGTATTATTTTTTAGTAAGGAACAAAACCTCAAAGTAATGGGATATCAAAAACAACACCTTGTATAGGTATCGATTCTATCAAAAATCGCATATCTTAGAAATTGAAAAGTTCACAGTTTTAGTTGTCGCAATAACCCCAGACAAAAGGCCGATGTATTCAAGTAGTTTCTGTTTAACATTAGCTATAAATTACATGCTAACTCCAGAGTTTATTATGTAGCGAAATAATAAAACTGTAATCAAATTTATTTACATACATTTTCAGTTTATAAACTGTCACTTTAGATTTACTATTGGAATAAGGGAAATAATAAAACGAGCGACTAAAAAACAAATTTGGACTGGAAATAATAAAACGAGCGACTACAAAACAAATTTGGACTGTCTTGAAAAATATATGAAAATGAACGGTTTTAAATATTAATATTGCGACTGAATTACTAAGTGAGCGACTAAAACACATATACATTGCGATGAAAGAGATAAGTTACGAGAAGGGCTCCCGCACCGGAAGGCGGAATCAGTACGGTTAGGTGCGACGACGAGCGCAGCGAGGAGGAGCATGTTAGGTTGCATATAGTTATACACGTGCGCGAGCCGAGCGAGCGAAGCGAGCGGTGCCGCGGCAGCGGCCGGCGAAGCGCCATAAACCTGGTCAGCTATTATAGTCAACCCTGGACAATCCCGACATGGTCAAAAGTGTTTTTAAGTCGCTGTTTCATTGATTCTTCGTCACTCGCTCTCAGTCGCTCACTTAATTAAAACAGTAAGCCAAATTCATTATTTTTGTCACCTAAAATTTTTATTTACAGTTACTCGATTAAATACTACCCTTGGAATAACAGTGAACATGGAAATTTCGTTGTTTTGTTGGTACTTCTGGAATTTGAGTTTGATGTAGTGTTTCTGTAATTGCGATTATGTTGGCACTTATAATTTAATTAAATTATGATGGATTATTTGAATAGAACCATCAAATGGATAGAATTTTAGAACATTTATTTAGTAAACAGAATACTTATATTTAGCTACATATTATATATAATAATCAACGAATGCAGACATTAAAAAAACCGACTTGACGTCAAAAAACTTTGGCTGAGTTAAGTATAATGTCATCAACGTAAACATTCTCCGAAATCATACATATTTAAAAAAAAAAAAAAATTTCAATGAAGTTCTCAACCGATTTCTAAGAAATTCATATGTGACTAACTATGAAGTTTTCTCTATCATATGAAACAAGAATTTTCAAAATCGAATCATAATTGTCCGAAATATCGTGTAACAAAGACACAAAAAAACATACAGACGAATTGAGAACCTCCTCCTTTTTTGGAAGTCGGTTGAAAACAACACCGAAACAAAACAAACTGTATGTTTGTGTGGCTTCACTTAAATTTGAAAAGTTATATTTTATAAACTTGTAGCTTTTGTGTAAACTATTTGGTTGCAGCCGCGTCATGCTGATATGAGCTAACTCTGAGGCTGCATGCATATCTAATATGTATCTCAAATATATAAAGATCGTAACAATAGACTAAACACAATTGAATGAGAAATTATGATTTTTTATTTTTATTTTTAACAAGTTATTTTAACTTGATTTATTTATGTCTTTCCACTTGAGGGTAAAGATTAAAAAAACTTTGTTTAGAATAATGTTAGGAGTACATAAACATATAAATTTTAAGCAAAGACACTAAAACTAGCTTAAAATTAAGTTTATAGTGTCATACAATCGTGTCATTTTATGTGAAAAAAACGAGGTGGTCCCTATTTTGTTTTGAGTAGTATACGTATTATATATAAAGCAATCGAATTAGTCTCTGAGAAATGGATTCCTTCCTTCCGTTGTTTCTTTTTTCCGTAAACTACCAATTTATGATTGGTCAGTGGATTTCTAAATTGTCAGCTACTGGAATTTCATTTGATGACCTTAATACGCCTTATTTGTTTAATTAAGCCACAACTGAGCCTTATTTGTTTAATTATTGTTTATTTGTTTAATTAAGCCCGGAACTGAGGGTTAAACGTGCCAAAGCACAGAAGTTGCAAAGCTAAATTAATAGTTGGCGGTCACCCATCCATGTGACAACCGTGTCAAACGCTGTACTATATTGTAAGATACATACAGGGTCTTTTTAATGAAGATTAAAATATTCACATTACAATTTATAACAAAAAAAAATTAAATTGAAATTTTACAATTCTTTTCAGTGACCAAAATTTTTGTGACTATTAAAAAATCGGGGCTTAACGTATTTCTTAATAGAAATAGTTGGAAAAACGCTTCTATATCTTGCTATTTAGTCGTAAATAAAAGATTAAACTAAAATGTTGTTAAGTTATGAGAATTATCAAACATCAATATACCTAAAAAAAAAAAAAAATATCGTGTATTGAATCCACACGTCGTTCTTAACCTTCTCCTAAAATATTTTGATTTTCATAAAAAGAACCTATATAGTAGCCACTAGAGCATTTATATAATTGATATTTTTTTAATAAACTTTTACTATTTTAACAACTACAATAAATAGTAGTTGTTAAAAGACTGAAAAAGGTATGCTACGGTGATTTGGACATTTGGAAAGGATGAGTGAAAGTAGATTTTCGAAAGAGGTGTACAGAGCAAGAACTGATGGTTGTGTCGGAAGGCGCCGCCGTAGGCGAACGTATGCCGATCAAATTAGCGACATTCTTAAAAAATGGCCTAGTGAAAATTATCCGTTACCAGCTGTCATGTATGAAAAGGTTAATGAACGCGGAAGAAGCGAAAGAGGTAGGTATGTCTGGATCGTAGCAATTGGTGTTCCCTTGACTCTACCTACTCCAAAGGGAGACAGGCGTGAGATTATGTATGTATGTATTTATAAATAGTAGCCCTTTTATTTTCTATCGAATTACGTTTCAATATGTTTAGTTACTTTCTTCCAATCCCAGACTCATATCGTAATTTGGCTTAGGTACCTTAGGGACTAATTCAAACAGTTTATTTTATAGCAGAATCAAAGGTCTTAGTCTCGATGAGTCTAGGGACTCCCTAAGATATAAAAAGCTGTTATTTAGCTATCAGAATGGAGCTAAATTTAAAGTCTTATATATTAGCGAAGTTTATTTATTTATTTATTTATTTAATGGTTACAAAATCCACAGCTCTTAAATAAAATATAACATATATAAAACATATGTAGGTACATATATAAAACTGACAGCCAGTTACGGATTTACAATTTTTAGATGATCTAAGCAGACAAAATGAGAGATAGGTACAATGATTAGAAAATGTTTTAAATCAAAAATCATTCTTAAATATATATTTCACAAAGAAAAGACATTTAGTCATTAAATTTTTCTACTTTAGTTTTAGGTCGACTACAGTGTATGACAATGTTTGTGTGTGTATGTAACTATGTGTGTGTGTTTTGAGTGTTTGTGTGTGTGTATATTTAAAAGAGGTAACAAATAGCCATGTTTTATTATCAACTCCTGTCAAGTAAATTTAATATACTGTTCTTAAATTTAAAAAAGTTTGTGCTGAATAGTGAAGAAATTATGAATTTTTAATTGTTTTACCCTCTCTCTTTGATAGCTGCTAAGATTGAGCAATGCAGCTTTGGTAGCTGCTAACAGATTTCCATGAAAACGGAAACCGTTTATGTTGTAGCAACTATAATCTTACAGAAAACTTCTACATGGTTAAATAAAACACTTTTTAAGCGGATTTATCGCGTATTTTTACATTTTAAATGTTAACTCGGTGCCTTTCAGTGTGGTCTGATGGTGCGGTGAGCGACTGAAAAAAAAAGTTAAAAAGCGTTTTATTTAAAATCATGAATCGCGAGAACTTAGGTTTAAGTTTAAAGAACTTTATTTCTCATAAGAACAAGTTACAGTTCACTTAAAATGAGATACAATATTTTTTTTTACTTATGATTAAAGAAGATGAAAGATTTATATTTGTTAACTTAAGACTATATGGTTAATATTTACCGAAAATTAAGTTGTTTCCTGAGCAAAGCACCTTAAATCTTAACTTTATTCATTAACAGAAGGTATTAAGTATACATGGTGGAATTGGTCAAACATTTTTTAAGGCAAAATCTTATCAAAATTTTCTAAAGAAACACGAAATTACCGAATCGGATGTTCATGTGCCTGTAATGTCGTTCCATTGATTTATTTTAAATATACTTATTTTTAAAATAGGTAACTCTAGCGACCGTGAAAAAAAAAAGGTTTTGGTTCGTTGTGTAATGTAACTGCTAATTAAGAAAGTGTACATAGCTAGCAATATGTAACAGGAAAAAAACACAATTACGATTGTGAAAGAACCTTATTATATTTCGTCGCTTCATTCTTCAGATATTATATAACAGGTAGGTAGTCCTTTTTAGGTACTAGGTAACTTCGCACAATTTAAAGTATCATAAAAAAAACACTGTGGTGGGGCGCCGCGTGGCATGATCCACCCGGTTCGCGCCAAGCCCTCATTCTTTTTTCGTGCGTGGTAACAAGCATACGTCATTTACTTTAATCATTTACTTAAGTTTTTACAAAATGTTAAACGTACAGCAGAAGAACAGCTTCAACATTATAATATAAGGATAAAAAAGTTGGAACAAAAAATATATAAAAAACGGAAACAGCGAATTATTTCTACCGATGAAGAAGAAATCTTACAAGGCAAGACCTACTTATTCGGTTTAAAAGTGTTATTTAAAAAATCAGAGCAGAAAATGCGTGTAATCTATAATAGATATATCACGTTAACTGCTCAATATCGTAATGATGTAAACTTTAATAAATTTTATCTGATCTTATCGATCACCTTTTGTTTTCAATACGATTACAGAAAATGCGGGTAATCTCAAGGAGATTTATCTCGTTGTCTGTAATACGTTATGGGCGTTATATTAATATGAATTAGACATAAACATGTCGCCTCCAAGGTTATTTAAAAAATCAGAGCAGAAAATGCGTGTAATCTATAATAGATATATCACGTTAACTGCTCAATATCGTAATGATGTAAAATTTAATAAATTTTATTTGATCTTATCGATCACCTTTTGTTTTCAATACGATTACATAAAATGCGGGTAATCTCAAGGAGATTTATCTCGTTGTCTGTAATACGTTATGGGCGTTATATTAATATGAATTAGACAAAAACATGTCGCCTCCAAGGTATGAGTTACCGCTACCACTGGATGATGTAAACCTGGATAACCAGAAGACTGCCGCGTCATTCACTGTGAATCAAAAGCTATCTGCAAAGACGCTCCCTAATCCGGAGCCGTCAATATCACAAGACGCACCAGGTATATCGGGAGAACCTAATCCCGATCTGGATCCAGAGCTGCTTACTGCACTTGGAGCTGCAAATTCCGATACACCCGAATTTGGCGCTAAAATACACGATACGCTCTCAAATTTATGGACACCTTTACTAAGAAAAGGACTGTCCAAAGAAGACAAAGATAAATTAACCATAGAAAATACGGTACCCGAAAACTGCAAAAACTTGCAAGCCCCAAAATTAAATGCGGAAATCTCGGCAGCCATAACTGACCTAGCACGAGCACGTGACAAAAAAAAAAAAATCCAAAACTTTCAGCAACAGCTGGGGTACGGTATTACCACCATAAATCGAGGGATTGACGTCCTCCTTGGGAAAGAAGAAAACAAATGAAGGCCCTCCGTCACGTAAGTGATGGATGCCGCCTATTATCAGACCTCCACTTTATGTTAACCAAAGATAGGGTTAAACTGATTTTACATCATTTGCATACAAACTTTAAACATGTTATACAAGACTCTGAAAGAGACAAAACTTTATTCGGAAGTTCATTGCCGGAAAAAATAAAGGCAAGTAAAGCCATTGAAAAGCAGGGAGCCCTAATTAAAAAAGGCCCAGCCAAAACAGTCGCCTCTCAAATATCAACGGTCAACCGGTCGTCTCAGCAGGGAAACTGGACAGGACCTCCTCGTTACCCGTCGTTCAGGGGAGGGCGGGGAGGTCAGAGGAAACCGACAGCAGCTCAAACACAGCAGCGCCCACAATCGAACTCTGCGTTCAACGCCAAGTTCCAGCCGCAGACTTCATCCAGGATGCGTGCTCCGACCCAACATTAATCAAGGTACATGTAGGTCGAATTAATTTATTTTATGATTGTTGGACAAAAATAACTAAAAATGAAGTTATATTGAAGTGGATAAAGTATGGATTTAGAATACCATTCGATACTCAAATTTGTCAGTATTCTATTCCTAAAAATAATTTGTCATCATGTGAAAAACGAGACATGAAAATAGCTATAAATAAATTATTAGACTTAGGGGCTATAAAACCTTGTTCTCCTTCAAATGATCAATGTATTTCAAATATATTTTTAGCTCCGAAACCTAACGGAGAAAAAAGGTTTATACTAAATTTAAAATCTTTAAACTAGTTCGTAACAAAAGTACATTTTAAAATGGAATCTTATAAAACAGCCTCGAAATTAATTCCTCGTAATGGATACTTACCCAATGAATGAATCATATCTACTTATACCGATTTTTGTTAGTGACAGAAAGTACCTACGATTCGAATTCCAAGAAAATGATTCGTCTGAGCCGATCACTTACGAGTTCACAGCAATGCCGTATGGATTATCGGTAGCTCCGTGGGTATTTACAAAAATTATGCGTGAAGTAATGAGTCATTTGAGAAAACAAGGTTTTAAGTCTACTACCTATTAAGACGATCTTCTTATTGGAGATACATATGAAGAATGCATGATTAATGTAAGAAAAACTTTGAAGTTATTACATTGTCTAGGTTTTATTGTAAATTTCGATAAAAGTCACATTGTACCAAAAAAGTCAATCAAATTCATAGGTTTTATGTTCAACACAGAACAGATGTCTATTACGTTACCTGGCGATGAGCGGAATAACATTGCACAGTTAATAAATAGGTACATTAATCTTAAAACTTGTTCAATACGAAATTTTGTTAAACTTATAGGTGTATTGATCGCAGCCTGTCCAGCCACAAAATATAGATTCTTATATACAAAAATATTAGAGAGACAAAATTTTTAGCCTTAAATAAGTTCGGAGGAAAATATGGGGCAAAAATGAATCTTAATAAGATATTACTAAAAGATTTATGGTGGTGGAAAAATAATATTAATATTATTTCTGGTCCAATCATTACTCAAAATCATAAGTTAGGAATTACTCGCGGTTTTGTTAGGTCTCAAAAGTATAGCTAGTGAAGAAAAAGAAAAGAAAGAAAGAAAGAGTCCAGAAAACTTAACCCTGATACTGAATGGGCCCTCTCGGATTGCGCTTTCCAACTTATTGTAAATAGTTTCGGGCCCATTAAGATCGACTTGTTCTCAAGTCGAGCCAATGCCAAATGTTAATTATTTGTCACCTGGAAGCCTGAACCTGATGCAGTCGCAGTTGATGCATTTACAATAAGCTGGGCTGACTTGGATTTTTATGCATTTTCTCCCTTTTCTCTTGTATTAAAATGTATACGAAAAATCATTGATGATAAAGCCGAAGGGGTACTTGTATTGCCCTTCTGGCCTTCCCAGCCATGGAGTCAGCACCCACTGCACTCCAGCCTTACCCTGGGTGCCGCGGGGCTCTCCGGGCGTCGTTCAGCCGGCGCGGCTGCCCACCAGAGGCTCTCACGTTGATGCTCGCCTCGCTCGCAGACACTACTGTTCGCCAGTACAACGTCTCATTGAAGTTATGGTTTCAAGAAGTGTGGTTATGAATTAATAGTTTCGAAAAATCCATTCCATTAGTTCTTTGATTCTTAAACGAGCAATTTAATAAGGGATGTTCTTACGGTTCATTAAATACACATCGATCTGCATTATCTCTTTTATTAGGAGAAGAGATAAGTGATAATAGTTGTGTTAAACGCCTCTTAAAAGGAGCCTATAAAACTAAACCTATTAAGCCTAAATATTCATTTACTTGGGATCCAAATTTAGTACTAAATCAACTGTCTTCTTGGTATCCAAATATTAATTTATCATTAGAAAATATTAAAAAAAAAAAAAAAAAAAAAACTCGTTACATTATTAGCTTTATGTACCGGTCAAAGAGTACAGACATTGTCTTTAATTAAATTAGAAAATATTGTTTTTCAATCTGATAAAGTAAATAGGTATTATTATAACAGATATAATCAAGACTTCCGCTCCAAATCGTGAACAGCCCTTATTATCTCTCCCAAACTTTCAAAGCAATATCAACATATGCCCAGTATCAACTTTAAAAGAATATATTTTTATTACAAAAAATATCTGAGGTTCAAACTCCGGGAATCTCTTCATAACATTCAAAGCTCCCCACAGAACTGCATCAAGTCAGACGCTAAGTCGATGGATTAAGCAAACGCTCGCCACGAGCGGCATTGACATGAGCGTTTTAGTGCGCACAGCACACGACACGCGTCAACCTCAGCCGCGCGCACGGCCGGTATCAGTGTCGATGTCATTCGAAAAACGGCCGGGTGGACACAAAACTCACAGGTGTTCGCAAAGTTTTACCATCGGCCTTTAGATGATCAACAAAATAACTTTGCTTTGTCGATACTTAATCGAGACATGAACAATACTTAACCTAATATTAAAAATAGTTATTGAATATTACGTAGGTATTTTGATATTAAGTAAATTACTACATTAAAAATTATGTGTCTATAAATAGACTATCACTAAGTTTCATTAATTTAAGCTGATTATAATTTCTAGCAACTCAAATAAAGTAAGATTATTTGAAGCTTATTATGTAATAATACTAATTATTAAGTACTATAATAATAAAATATGTAATTACATATTTATATCTTTACTTATTTCAATTCCAAGTATATACCTAAACAAAACTTTCTATCTCTGAAAATCTACCTGTTATATAATATCTGAAGAATGAAGCGACGAAATATAATAGATGATTAAACGAACTTCTAAGTGAAGTTCTATCGCTATTATATGAGTCGCTTCATTCGAAGATATGACGTACCCACCCACCCCAGAACCCATTTAAAAGTTTCGTTTAGGGTCTCTAAAGAATGAGGGCTTGGCGCGAACCGGGTGGATCATGCCACGCGGCGCCCCACCACAGTGTTTTTTTTATGATACTTTAAATTGTGCGAAGTTACCTAGTACCTAAAAAGGACTACCTACCTGTTATATAATATCTTCGAATGAAGCGACTCATATAATAGCGATAGAACTTCACTTAGAAGTTCGTTTAATCATCTATTATATTGAAGAGCAGGATAAGGGACTTTCTTTAATAAAACAAATGAAACTCGCCTGGAATAGTTCATGTTCTACACTAACTAGAAAAAAAAACTTAAAACTTTAACAAACTAATACAAAATGTTCTACAACTAAACTAATATTGGTTTTTGTGTGGTACAGGATATGTGAAATATATTTAATGTTCTACGTTTAGAGTTGTAAAAAATTATAGACTTTATTACTAATTATAGGTTTTATTTTAACTCACAAAATTTTAATTTAAAGGTAAGTATGTAAATGTATTTCTAACGTTCATACCACACTATCTATTCCAAGTTAAGTGTTTTAAAGAACTAGTGTTGTGGATACTGACAGGTAATAAAAAAATAAATAATAATAACGTTTATTTGCCAAAAGTAGTAAACAAGTCTAACAAGTCGTCTAACAAATCTCAACTTATTTGGAAAACTGAATAGTAAAAGACACAACGATACTATTTGTGCTCCTTCCAGGAGTACTGCCCTGTTTGCTGAAAGTTTCTTTGCGATGGCCCCAACTATTTATAACAAATTACCAAAATCCATTAAAGAAATTAATAACTATAATAGCTTTAAATACAGATTGAAAGGGTTTTTAGCAGACAAATGTTATTTTACTGTAATAGACTAAATCAATGACAAAGAATTCAATTAGGTAAAAAACTAATTAAATTGTATTTTAACTACCTATTTATCATGTTTGGACCTATACACAAATCGTTAAAATGACTGTGTGTAATGAACTGAGTCTGTAAAAAATGACATACTAAAAATAACCATGTACACGCCTCAATGGTAGAATATGGCACGAGCTAAATTTATGTTATCATTATAAAACATCTTATGTATCCTATATTCGTACAAATAAAATGATTTGATTTGAAGTCTTACATACTTAGAGTAATTAATAATACGTACATTATTATTTTTTAAACAGCAGACCACAAACTAGGAATTTGTCGTATTTCTCGGGAGTCTATAAGTATGATAACCCTTAAAAGATTAATATACATTTCTCATTTATTTAAAAATAAATAAAAATGAATTTTAAACAGAAAGCTTGTTTTTTTTTTAATATTTTGGAACAAATAGCTAAATATTTTCTTTATGTAGGTATATTGAATAGCGACTTCAAAATAATCGCAGAACTTAGAGTAGCGAAATGAACTTAGTTATAGCAGTAAAGATATAAACATCCATTTCTTGATGGATATCGTGTTTAAATCATACCCACCAGGAAATAAAAGCTGAAATATCTTTATTTATCATACAAATATGCACACCCATCGGAATTTTGTACCCAGGGCCTCCGGCATAGAAGGCAATCTAAACCACTACACCATCGACAGCCTATCATCGACTTACTATTCAAATCATAGAGATCTTTAAAGTACCTACACTAAACGCACATATTAAGTTCATTAAAAATAGCAGCCCTTATATTTCAGAATGTTCTATTAATACGGACCTTAATACAACCTTTTTTGTAGAACCAACCTTTTTCTATGACACCTACCTTATTTCTAAATGACCCAATAATAATTCCTTCATCTTTCCCGGCCTTTTCCAAGTCTAGTTAATAATAATATAAACGTCTAACAGTAGAATAGGTAAGTATACAAACCTAATCATATTTTATCTGCAGCAGAACCAATCAACTGGTCTATTTACTTGATGATCCAGTTTTTACCCTATTTTTTATTTGTGGCACTGAATTATGCCATTAGCAAAACAAGCATTTTTAAAGATTCAAGCTTTTAGATGTATGAAGGGACCGACTTCGTTGTTATTTTTTCACTGTAATGAAGAATTCATAACGTCTTTACTGGAAGTATAATAGAAGTATCTCAAAGAAAAGCGACCGTTGAAAAATAGTTTGAATATTGATTTACTATGTTCAAATGAAATGAAATGAAATGAAAAATTTGAAATGAAATGAAATGAAAAATTTTATTCATCATAAGACCATCGAATGGCCGCTTAATGACGTCACAATTTTATACTTCGGCTTTAACAAGGTGTTGATAGTTATTGAATAAGATATTACAGTAGACCAAGAGACAAAAAAAGCGGGCGGAAAAAAACTCTTGGCACTCTTTTTCAGTCAAGATTATACGAATTAAAACAAATAGGATACATAAAGTACAAATTGATCATGACATGAAAAAAAAAATTTTCATGATTATTAAAACGTCAACATAGTAGGTGCGCTGTCCTCCAAGTATCAAACTTGGATTGCTGATTGTTCCTAAATCACGGCTCAACGGATTCGGATGAAATTTGGCATAATGCACATAGGCTTTTTATCCCAATATTCCCGTGGGATCAGAAATAACGCACGAAATAGTTCATCTATAAACACAAAAAGGCAATTTGTACTTTAAATTTGTAATGTCTTCTTTAAAGTGATACACATTAAGGGCAACATACTTACTCCAATGTTTCAAGCGGTTATCAAAACACTTTTCAAAAAGTCCAAAAGCTGAATGGCTTTCAGCGTCTGTAGTATTTTCTTCCACTTGCTCTATGTTTTTGAAATGCATTCTGCGAACTTGCTATGTAGGTTTAGCAAACACAATATCTGTGTAAGGTTCTTATAGAATGTTCGTTTTGGAATTATGGTTTGTATAATCAGTTATTTTTCATGTAAGGTAAGTATTTTAATTTAGGTAAGTTTGTTTACAAGGGTTTGTAAAAACTCGCACAGTTAGTTTTTTCTAAGCCACTGCACTAGTTGAGCCTTGTCTATTGCCCAACCAATAAAATCTCAGATCATACAAACACAGAGATATGCCTTGCGCGTTAATTTGTTCCGGTCCCGATGTCTCCAAGTTTCTCCCACTAATTATACTAACACAACAATAAAAGTAAACAGTATAGCACACATATGAATATTTCTCACGCACACTATTAATTTCGTTATAACACTAACAAATCAACTAATAGTCCACATGCAAAAAAAAGGCGGCACCCGCGCGTAGCTACGAATGATATGCACACACACTAATGTAGCTAGGTTTGAAATTGGTTATCTATAAAATGTCGATGAAATTTAATTGACGTAATTTTTTTAGCAGTTAACTTTTTTACCCGACTTATTCAAAGGAAGGCAATTTAATGAGTATGTATGTGTTGTATGTAAAGCACACATACAATCAATAAACGTCAAGTGAAGATAGTACTTCGCCTTTAAGTTGTACCTAGTCTTGGCATAAATATTGTAATAAAGAAAAAAACAATATTTTAGCTGCAAATAACATTTTTTACTTTTACAGTGTGTTAGTTTAATACATAAATATACAACAATTAGAAATATAAAAAGCTTATTCGAAGTGGTCTCCATTGGCTGTAAAACAGTCCTTTAAACGTTGAGGCCAGTTATCAATAGAAGCACGCACTATTTCCATGGGAAAAATCTTCACTGCCAATCGTATAGAATGTTTTAGGGACTCCAAATTATCATGGCGGTTTTCCATTGGATATTTTTTTATTTTTTTATTTTGCAGGGAGATCAAAAAATAAGTAATTGTTATATTTATCAAGAACCTAACTAATTATAACAATGTGATTAATAGTATAAATACATAAATAATATTGATTAAAAGTAATCAACAAATGATTTTATTTAACAAAACTATCATTTGATAATACGCCTTAATTTTATCGATAAAATGTAGACAATCACACATCCTTAAGTCACGAACGCAACCAGCGGCCGCACCACGAGTTACCGAATAAGTGAGTATTTTCATAGGTATACTAATCCATTGCGTAGTTAAAACAACGCATGCATAAATTTGCTGTGTTACGCAAGCAATAGTGTTTGCTCTTCACAAACGTAGTTAATTTACTATGTGATCCGATTTTACAACTAAAGTGTTATTTCCAGTGAATGTTTTACAAGTTTTAATAAAAAATACGCATTATTTCAGTCATATACGTGTGAAATGAGATGCCATCTTTACTATAATTAACTTTGGCACTAGTAGTTTACAAAAACCCACTGAGCAAGCCGGCATTTTGAGAAAATCGCTAGAAGTGACGCCGTTGCGAGTTGACACACGACTATTAGCAAAACTCACAATGAGGTATGTTTTTTACCTGATTCGTTCGCACGTGACACGCCCACTTAGCACATCTCTTAGTTTTTATGATCTGAGAATAAAATGGTTTTTTTTTGTTATTGTTCGGCAATTATATATTTTTTTCATTTCTTGTTAGTAGTTTTTTTACGATTAAAAACACACATTGGGACTGTCGTCTTTCCTATGTTACGTATGAGGGCTGATGGATTTGAGTATAGGAAAATAACAATTATTACAATCACAGAAACATTAGCCTTTTTCCGTCAGCAACACATCCTTATCATATTATTTATAATTAATAAAATTAATTACCACTAAATAGATCCAGCGCTCGTTTGTAGGAAAACTAAGCGTAAAATGTACAAAATAAAGTTGTGATCCGGATTAAGGCTTGTATATGCGCCAACAACCTTGAGAATTTTAAACCTCTTCCCCGCACCTGCCTCTTTCAAAGAATCTTCACAGTATATTATTACGAACTAAATAAAACGTCCTTTCGCGGCGGTTCTCAGATATTATTATTTTACAAATCTAGTAGTGTCTTTTCACAATGCAATGTACAAACAAAATAAATCGTCCTTTTGCTGTTTTTCTCACCAGAAACTAATAATTAAAATTATAATATAAAATTATATAATTAAAAAACAGAGCGACAACGGACACAGGTTACCCGTACAGAGCAGGAGGCCGTATGCCGCCCGTCGCCCGCGCAGAGCGCCGCGGTCACCAAAATATTAACTAAACAGGAAACCGATAATTAAAAACTCACGATGAGTAAAATGAAAATTCCTCGTGAGTGATTGTAGTGCAATTTAAGTTGTATTATATAAAAAAATTGCATTCATGTAAGCCGCGTAGTTACGTAGTTTATCCATATTTTGCAGTAAAATCGATGTCCACGGTAATTTTTTTTCTAATGAACTAGAAACTTTGCAAAAAAATCCTCGTGAGCAATTAAAGAATGAAGATTATTCTATAATATATATTTTTTTCGGTATTGTGTTTCAACGTTTTCCCGTACTTTATAGAGGTAGAACATACCCCAATTTCGCCAAATCGCCCCGGGTGTCACCTTAAGGGCCTTTCTTTCAGCCAGCAAGATTACCAAAATATTAGGCATACGAGGTTCCATAATTAATGAAGTCCTTGGACTTAGATACCATTGATCATTAGGAGGATCAGTTCTGTCTTTTGAAATATAAAAAATAGACTACAAACTACAAACAATCATATTTTGTTTAGAAATTTGACAATTTTGGCCTTTAACGGTTGCTATTTTCAACCTTTTCCAAAAAAGAAGGAGGTTCTCAATTCGTCTGTATGTTTTTTTGTGTCTTTGTGTCTTAAAAGGATACTTTATAGTTGGTCCCATATAAATTTTATCGAAATCGGTTGAGTACCTACCTCATTGACAATTTCAAATTTTTATTATGTATGATTTCGGAGAATGTTTATGTTGATGACATTATAACTCAGCCAAAGTTTTGACACGAAGTCGTTTTTTTTTTTAATCCTATGCATTGGTTGATTATAACGAATAGAATGAGGCCTTTTCGTTTCATTTTTTTTAAGCTTTTTCAATACATACTAGATGGCGTTGAAAAAAACTGAAGAGTCAATGTCAATATCGTATCCTCTTTGTTGACAGTTGACTGATCGTAGAGATAAAATTCTTGCTGATTGCCATAACCTCCAAATTAATAATATTACATTTCATTGTTTTTTATTCTCCTAGTTTGTTTTGCAGCGGTTTTTTCTTTACATGAAGTATATTAATAATTATTACACGTAGGTAAGGTACTGAAATTGGTACTTGAGTTGACACTTGAGTTAGATCAGCGCCATCTAATGTTGAAAAGTGAACTACTTTTTTTTTAATCGTAGACTGAAAACTCCTCATTGAGACAGAATCAAAACGTAAAACTCCTTGAACTTCACGAATTGAACATATTGACAGTAAAGTACCCACGTTGTGACATTCCATGCTTGGGTACCCATTACCGATATTTATGACAAAGCCATGACTGTTGCTATTCGGTACGACCAATATCAATAAAGTACCGTTATAATAAGATTATACTATAAATAAATATTGATTTATGCTGTTATCCAAAAAACTTTAACGAAGTATCCTTCGATAAGCAAGAATAGTCAAAACTATAAGAATAATAAAAAATAAGTTATAATCAAATTATGATGCAAATAAAATACTCCTTGTTTTTGCATCATAATCAAATTATCTCTCTCGATCTTGATCTCGTAAATAAATGTTGCTAAATGTTAGAGAATACCATTTCTAAAACTTAACCACTTCACAATATTTACTAACAAAATAATTCATAGAGCCTATGCTTTTTACTCGTAAATAACTGAAAAAAATATGCTAAATAAAAATCACCCGACCAGGACTCGAACCTGGGGCCTCTCGAGGGGACCCAGGTTCGACAAAGCTTTTGTTACCTGTGTCAATAACAGTAATATAATGTTAACGAAAATATATTTTTCAAGTTTATCTCTAGTATGGGAGTCACAAAGGAGCATTTCCAGGTTTGGGATTGTGTATTGTTAATAATAGACACAGTGGCGTTTTAATAGACTGACTTTATTACACACAGACAATAGATGGCGATGGTGGTATCATACATAATACATATTAATATTTTGTTATAATATCAACACCTCCACTTAACAAAATCAATTATATATTATAACAGGTAGTATGCCAAGCTTTTTAGTAAAGTATTTGTGCTTAAAAGACCCTAAACTCTTTGTAAAAATATCTGCTGGCATTTCTGTTGTTACTAAATAATCAACTTTGATAAATTTATTTGCAAATGCCTCCCTTACAAAATGGTATCTTATATCTATGTGTTTGGACCGCCTATGGTATACTGGATTCAAAATAAGTTTTTGGGCACTTTGACAATCATTATACAAAGTAATAGTTTCTGAGTAACCTAATATCTCAAACAATAAATTCTTTAAATAAATAGCCTCTTTGCTGGCCTCTGACAAAGAAATATATTCTGCTTCTGTTGAAGATAGAGCTACATTTCTTTGTTTTCTACACTCAAAAGAAATAACTGCCCCTGATAATTTAAAACAAAAACCGGAAAAGGATTTTCTATCATTAGTGTCAGAACCCCAATCAGCATCCACATATCCTTCTAAATAAGAATCATCTTTAGTAAAAACAAGACCATAGTTTTTAGTACCCTTTAAATACCTTAGAATTCTCTTTAAATGTTTCAAATGAGTTTCATCATATGAATTACTAAATTGACTCAGATAGCATACACTATAAGCTATGTCTGGTCTAGTTAAGACAGCTAAGTACATTAAATTACCTACCAATTGTCTATATGGAATTTTATCTTTACAATCAGTACTTTCAGTTCTTTCTAATCTTAAATTAATCTCCATTGGAGTTTCTGCTGTCTTACAATGTGACAGGTTAAATCTTTTTAACAAACTTTCTACATAATGTTCTTGATCAACAGTTATAACATTTTCATACAAATTAACTCTTAAACCCAAACATTGCTTTAATTGACCCAAATCTTTAATTTGAAATTTACTGCTCAAATCAACTATTAATTGACTAGTGGCCATTTTACAACTTGAAAAAACAAAAAAGTCATCTACAAATAGTGCTATAATAACTTTAACATCACCTTCAATTTTTGTGAATAAACAAGGTTCATATTTTGATTTGAAAAAATTCAAAGACAATAAATAATCATTAACCCTCTGATACCATGCACGAGATGATTGTTTAAGTCCATAGATGGCACGTTTAAGCTTTAGCACTTTGTTATTGTCATCATCACAATCTTTATAAAATACAGGTTTTTGCATATACACAGATTCATTCAAAAAACCATTTAGAAACGCCGTAGTGACATCTAGGTGACGTATATCTAAACCTAGTTTTACTGCTAGAGAGAATAACAGTCTTAAAGTAGAATGACGTAGCACAGGTGAAAAAGTTTCATGATAGTCTATACCTGCTTTCTGTGAAAACCCTTTAGCCACCAATCTAGCACGGTAACGCACATTACCAAGACTATCATACTTCTTTTTAAATACCCACTTGCACTGCACTATTGTTGAATCAGAAGGCTTATTCACAAGCTCCCATGCATCATTCTTTTTAAATGATTCTAGTTCCTCCTGCATACTTGCTCTCCAAAATTTGCTTTCAGGTCCATTTAAGGCATCCTCGAGTGTAATATCCATTATATTTTGATCATCTGATTCTGCAACACATAAATGATTATAGCCAAATCTATCAGGTGATTTTCTTACTCGCTTGCTTGTAACATCTTGATTCATGTCTAATAATGAACCTTCTGTATCATCTGTTTCAGATATTCTTTCGTATGTGTCACTTTCTATAAAAGCCTCTGGAACATATGTAATATCATTATCATTGTATTCAGTTTCAGTTCCATCTGTTTTAACCTCTTCTTCAATTTCCTCCACTGAAGCCTTGCATTCAAGAGGAATATTCACAATGTCTTTGGTTTCCATAATAATGATGTCTCTGCTAATTTTAATAGAGTTACTTTCTGGGTCATAAATCCTACAGCCCTTCACATTATCTGCATAGCCTACCAAAATTTGTTCTTTGGACTTCATATCCCATTTTAAACGCTTTTCTTTTGGTATGTGCATCATAACCTTACTCCCAAAAATACGTATGTGACTTAAGTCAGGTTTCTTTCCTGTCCAAGCTTCATATGGAGTCATATTTTTTAGCCCTGTAACAACTGACCTATTTCTCAGGTATACTGAGGTATTTATGGCTTCTGCCCAAAACTTTTTGTGTAAACTAGAATCAAAAATTAAACATCTAGCCTTCTCTACTAATGATCTGTTCATCCTTTCACTCACACCATTTTGCTGTGGAGTGTAGGCATTACTTTTCTGATGTTTAATACCCATTTGTTTCAGATACCTTCCAAAGTCTTGACTGCAGAATTCACCGCCATTATCTGTCCTTAAAATTTTAATCTTCCGATCTGTCTGTTTTTCTACCATTGACTGGAATTCCTTAAAAAACTTAAATACCTCACTCTTCAATTTCATAAAATATACAAAAGCCATTCTGCTATAGTCATCAACAAATAAGACATTGTACCTGGATCCTCCAATGGAAATATTTTCCATTGGGCCACATACATCTGAGTGAATGAGTTCTAAAATAGCCTGGGTGTTAGTAGAGCTAGGCTTAAACTGTAGTCTAGTTTGCTTCCCTTTACAGCAAGCAATACAATTAGATTTGTTCACCTCTGCCTTATCGGAGAGTGAAATACCTTCTGCAGCTCCATTTTTCATTTTGTTTACACTAGTACTGTTAATGTGTCCCAATCTTCTATGCCAAGTTTCACTTGATACCTTAGCTGTGGCTGCCAATAACTGTTCTGATTTCTCAGTGTATAATCTGTACACGCCTTCTACTAATTCTGCCTTCCCAAGTAGAGTTCTCTGTTTATTATAAATATAGCAAAACTTCTCTTTAAAAATTACACTATTGCCATTCTTAATTAACTGACTCACTGAAAGCAAGTTTGTTGTTAAACTCGGTATGCATAATAGATCTGAAACTATGATGTTATATTGCATATCATCCACAACCGTAATGATGTTAACATCCCCAGAACACAGCACGGGAACGCATGTTTTGTTTGCAATAATTATTTCTTTGGTTTCATGTTCATATGATGGATTCACAAGATATTCAATCTTCGCTGTCATGTGTTTACTAGCCCCGCTATCAATGTACCAACTATCACAGTTGAAATTTCCACTCAAGAAAATAACGCTGAAGGCATTGGATTGTTTACTTTTGCTTAGTTGCGAATTTGGACATTTATTCTTATAATGGCCCGTTTGTTTACATTTATAGCATTTTATTATTTTGACAGCTTTTGATGTTTCGCCATTAGATTGTTTATGGTCATAATTATTGTTTCCATATTTCGAACGTTGAATATATTTCGCAGCAAAAGCACATTCCGAACCAGAAACAGTTCCAATGTCACTACACATGTCCATCAATTTTGTCTTTATGACGTCGGCACTTATTGCAATACCCGAGTGCTCTATAGCCATTAACATTGGAGCATATTTATCGGACAATCCCGCTAACATTAATGCTCCAATCCATTCATCCGTTATCTTAAAGCCCGTTCCTTGTAATCTCTGGCTTGTTTCTACAATTTCAGTTACGTACTGGGTCATCGAGTCACAGGTGTCAAGTCGTATGTTGATGAGCTTACGCAACAAGCCAATTTTCCTTGTGGTAAGTAGGTACTAACAGGCGGGTAATGAAACGACTGCTTTGCTTGAGAGCTGTAGCGACACTGCTCGTTTATTAATACTAAGCATTATTGTAAGGCTCGGCGGCGCAGCCGCCGCTACATAGGTATACATACATACTAGTTCCTCCCCCTATTTTTAACAGTCTAAAAATACTTCCTATAATCAATTCGGGGACGATTGCGCATTTGCCTGTTTGATCTCCTTGGCTCCTTATGTTCGCTGGGGGCGGCGGCATCATAGAACTCGTCCTCATCCTGCTCACATGGTCCACCGTCCTCATCCGCCTCCGTGGGGAGTTGTGCTTGCTGCGGCGGCGGGGTCGAGGAGGGCGAGGGAAGCGGCTCGGCTGCTGCGTCATCCTCAAGCGCTGCGGTAACTGCAGGCGATGACGGCTTTGGCAGCGGTAGCTGCGGCGGCGGCGACGGCGTGAGAGATTGTGGTGACGGCGGCAACGGCGGTGATGGCGCTGAGAGTGATGGGAGTAATACGGCATTTTGCGCACTATCATTTTGTATAATATCAGTCCCTTTATATAATAAAATATGGTTAATGTGTTTTTTACAAATAGTTTTTAATAAATAGTCCTCTACTAAATACAGCATTTTTCCTACTCTTTTTTTTATTATACCTTTTTTCCATGTGAATTGTTTATTGTTAAAATATTTCTTATAAAGCACTAGTGTCTCAGGCAACAAACGTCTTGGTTCCTTACTGTTATGCTGTGAACACTGATCAGATTCGCTATGTACAGTGGATGAAAGCGCAAGGGGATGGCTCAATAGATCTAAACGCGATCTCATCTTACGTCCAAATACAAGCTGTGATGGTGAAACACCAGTGGTGGAATGTATAGAATTTCGATAGTCGAATAAATACTTTAATAAATTCCTTCTGCTGTCTTTAATATTTAAATTTGACATTAAGCAACTTTTTATTCCTTTTTTAACAATTTTTACGAAACTCTCTGCTTGCCCATTGCTAGCTGGGTGGTAAGCAGGCGATGTCATATGCAAAATACCGTTGGACTCGCAAAATTTTTCAAATTCCATAGAACAAAACGCTGTGCCATTATCGCTAACCAAAGTATTGGGCGTCCCGAACCTTGCCATGTAGTCAAATAATTTATCTATAACGGAGGTAGAAGTAGTCGAGGATTTCATATCATATACTTCTACCCATTTCGAATAGGAATCAACGATTACTAGATAAGAACTGTTACCTATTGGCCCGAGAAAGTCTATATGTACCCGGTGAAACGGTGCGGGCGCGCGTGGCCAGGGTGAGGGGGCGGCGCGGGGCGGGGACGGCCGCAGCCGCGAGCACACCGCGCACGCGCCGATCATGCGCTCAAGCGCCGCGTCGATGCCCGGGAACCAAACCCGGGACCGCGCCTCGGCTTTTGTTTTAACAATGCCTAAATGGGATTGATGTAGTTCTAAAATGAGTTTATTTTGCAATGATTTAGGAATTATAATTTTGTGACCACGCATTATACAGCCATTTTCATATGAAAGCTGGTTTCTACATAAAAAATAGGGTTTCATATGAATTTCATTAAGTTTGCTTGGCCACCCATTTAATATATATCTAATTACGTTTTTAAGTAACTGATCTTTACTGGTCTCATCTCGCAACACCGCATGAGTCACCGGCAGGCTCCCATCCACCACGAAGCAAACATACGCGGCGCGGTCGCAGGGCGCGGCGGCGTCCCCCGCCTCACCGTCGTCGTCGCCCGCCACGTCCGTCAGGCTGGCTCGCGAGAGGTAGTCAGCGCTATTATCGGCGCTACGTATATACTCGATTTTAAAATTGTATGCACTTAGAAACAAGGCGTATCTTTGTAAACGATTCGCCGAAACCTCCGGTATGCCTTTGTGGGCACCGAATATCGATATAAGGGGTTTATGATCTGTTCGTAACACAAATGGTTCCGACCTTCCGTATAGATACTGATGGAAACGTCTAACACCAAATATAATTGATGTCGCCTCCTTTTGTATTTGCGAGTACCTACTCTCTGCGGCATTTAGGGTTCGCGAGGCAAATGCAATAGGCTTTTCACACCCATCGGGTTCTACTTGGGACAATATTGCACCTAGGCCTTTCGGTGACGCGTCGACTGTTAATATAATTTTAAACAACGGATTGAAATGGGTTAACACTTTATCCGAAGCTAAGCAATTCTTTATAGTTGTGAATGCTTTTTCGTGTATTGTTTCCCATTTCCATTTCACGTTTTTTTTTAAAAGCTCATACAAGGGACTTAATATTGTGGCAGCGCCTTGTACGAAATTCCTATAATAATTAACAAGTCCTAAGAAGGACTGTAGTTGGTTTAGGTTATTAGGTACTGGTGCGTTCACAATAGCCCTAACTTTTTCAGGTGATTTTTTTATTCCGTTACGGTTGATAATATAACCTAAATAATTGACCTCGTCTTTAAAGAACTCGCACTTCTCTTTCTGCAAGGTCAGGCCGGCGTCTTGAAGGCGCCCTAGTACCTCATGTAGACGCTGCATGTGCTGTGCAGTGTTAGCTCCAGTGACCAACACATCGTCCAATAGGCAAGTGGTTCCCTCTATGCCCGCTAACAACATTTCCATTACGCGTTGAAATATAGCGGGAGCACTAGCCAGGCCGAACACTAGCCGTGTGTATTTGAATAGACCCCGATGAGTATTTATACAAGTAAACTTTTGCAAATCCCTTTCCAATATAAGCTGATTGTATGCCATTGATAAATCGAGCTTGGTATATTGAACACCCCCATACAGTTTTGAAAATAGCTCTTTAACGGTCGGTAAAGGATATTGATCGACTATTAACTGTTTGTTAATACTTACAGAGTAGTCTGCACACAATCTTAATGAACCATTACGTTTCAGTACGGGTACAATAGGTGAAGCATATTCGGAATGTTCGACTGGTTCTAAAACCCCCAAATCGACTAACCTATCAATTTCCTTATTTACTTTATCGCGTAATGCAAACGCGAGCGGCCTAGCTTTAAAAAATACTGGCTTTACCCCTTCTTTCAAACATAATTTTACTGTATATTTATTGAATGACCCTAGTGTATCTGAAAATAGTGATGAGTATTTTGTGTATAAATTGTTTACGTTATCGTTGTTCAATTGACAGTAGTGCACAGGCGTCTGTGTCAGCCGTAGGTTAAATAACGATAAAAAATCTCGACCTAGCAGAGGCGGCCCTCCGTCCTGTACGACAAAGACGTCAAGGTCGCGCGTATGACCTGCATACTGCACCGGCAGCCGAACGAAGCCTACACATATTATGCGTTCACCCGTATAACTAATCAATTTCTTTTTAGTTGTCGACAATGGCACATCGTTAAAATGTCTATCACACATTTTTTTTGAAATGACGGTAACTGCAGAACCGCTGTCTATCTCGAATTGATAGGGTTTCCCACGAATTAATATAGATTCCACCATTGGTTCCCCACGCACCGAACGGATATTATATAGCTTACCATCATCCTCCTCGCTCTCATCCACTACACTAACGCCTATTTTTTTTATTTTCTTAGTGCACATTCGACTTAGATGACCTTTCACTTTACACTTATTACATGTATAACTAGCAAAACGACATTCGCTAGCACTGTGTTTTTATAGCCGCACACTTTGCACTTTACTTTATTTTCACTGTGCCTTGCATTCCTGCCCATATGGTACAGCTGGTTGGCAGCGGCGGCAACGGCAGCGGGCGGCGCGGCGGCGGCGGCGGCGGCGCCGGCGCGCGCGCTGCGCGTCGCCTTCGCAAGCGTGAGCTCCTGCAGGTCCTGTGTGAACAACCTGTCCCGTTCAGGTCCTGGTTGCAACCCCATGATGAAGCGGTCACGTAGTGCTTCCTCGACGTGTCCGAAATTGCAGGGCGCGGTGAGCCCACGCAGTCGCGCAGCCCATTGTGTTGGTGATTCGCCATCTTGTTGTACCGCCACGTAAAATTTGTACCGTTCTCCAAATCCCACACATGTTGGTGTGAAATGTTTGTCCAATAATGCAAGAATATCTTCGTAGGGCACGTTATTTATTCTTTTAGGCAACGCCAAATTCGTTGCTAGTTGGAAGGTTTTTTCCGTGAGTGCGCTCAACAAAATAGCTCGTCGTTTTATGCCCTGCGGGTCGCTGGCGTGGCCGATGTCATTGGCAATCAACCATTGCTCCAATCTGCCCTTGTAATGTTCCCACATTTGCACATCGTGATCGAAGCTTGTTAAAATTCCGAAATTTCCAAACGACATTTTTTTTGTAGGTAGGTAAGTAACTCGTCGTCAATGGTAAGTAGGTACTAACAGGCGGGTAATGAAACGACTGCTTTGCTTGAGAGCTGTAGCGACACTGCTCGTTTATTAATACTAAGCATTATTGTAAGGCTCGGCGGCGCAGCCGCCGCTACATAGGTATACATACATACTAAGCCGGTATCATCAAACATATTCTTTAACTTGTTCCATAAATCATATGTGGTTGCTGCATGCTTAATATGCACATAAAGTGTAGGATCTATCGTCAACACTAATTTTGCTTTGGCTTTAGCATCTTCATTTATTTGGCTCGTCGTAGGTGAAGCCGGTAACCTCTCAGTGGTGGCGGACGCCATGTTTTCCAACACCAACACATTTTGCACTGCAAAACACCAATCCTCATAGTTCTCGCGGCCCTTTAACTTTGGAATGTTAGCTATATAGTTCATCGTCATTTTTATTACAGAAACCAAACAGTACTATACGTTAAAATCTATTAAAACTATTTTTAACTAAGCACGCCCATAACCTGTTAATAATAGACACAGTGGCGTTTTAATAGACTGACTTTATTACACACAGACAATAGATGGCGCTGGTGGTATCATACATAATACATATTAATATTTTGTTATAATATCAACATGTATGAGTTGATTTATGGCGGAGAAATCGAGTTGAGTACAAACAAGAGTTCGGTTGAATTGATATACTTATTCCTTTTGTAAAAGTATTAAAATAATCAAATAATAATTGTCCGTCTCTCCTAGAACAAATTAATATATTAGCCCCTAGGGTCGCTGCTCGTCTGCATAATTATAAGCCAAAATTATGGAAAAACAAAATATGGTAGTTCCTCTCCTATTTTAACAATGTTGAAAAGTTACAATGATATATTTCAAAATAGTAATTTAGATATTTTTTGTGATAGTTTAGCTTCCTTTAAAAAATGTATTTATGTATGTTGCAAAAATTGTCTTTGATTTAAATTTTAGTATTGTTGTTTATTTTGTAATAAATTTATTTAACTTCTTTTTTATAAATCATCCTAGTTTCTGTTTTAATTTTAGTCTCACGTAAAAAAATGTCTTCTTGAAAAAGTTGTGCATACCTTTAATTTAGATACATATGTACCACAATATATTTGTAAATCATGTATTTTATGAAATGTGATTTTATGTATTTAGTTGGTAAGCCTTATTTAAATAAATAAATAATCGAATTTTCCAAATAATATGATCATTTCAATGCGAATAGATTGTTTCTAAAAAAAATAACCTTTAACCTTCTGATGACAGATTATTTTTAATACTGGCATTTAAACTTTAAAAAAAGCAATTATGCGGGAGCTTGTGGGAGTATGTGGATCAAGAGGCCAACTTGATTGGGAAGCTAGAAAGTACATATTGTCTTAACATCTTTACTAGCAAATGTTACTTTACTCAGTTAATTTATTTCAACAAAGCATTCCAACATATTAATTCTAAGAGTACAAAGCAAGCATACGTTAAGTGAACCCTCAATTTGATACAATAACATATTCACTGTAAGTAGATACTACTAGAGGGTGTTTCTACAATAAACTTTGCAGAACTGTTGTTTTCTCATTGTTATACATCCAGTATTTTGTGCTTCACCCGCTAAGCTGTTGGCCCTCATGCTGTTAATTGAAAGAAGTAGTATCAAAATTTTGTTGAAATCGAACTTTTTGGCACTTTTAAAATTGAGAGAGAAATTAAATTACTAAAACGATTTAAAATCCAGTTAAAAAGTTTTTATTTATTAAGTAACTCCAGGAATCAAAATTTATCACACAAAGCTGCTTTATATGTGAAAGGTTATGATCATGTACCTATGTTTGTTTGGGTGATTGTTACACTTTCACAATAAAACCACGGTACAGAGTACCATGCTATAACGGAAACTAGTGTGCGGCCGTTGCGGGAATGCGTTCCTGACAGCTCCTTATGTCCACTGAATAAAGTTTATTTCCGATTCGAAGGGGTAAAAAAGCTATGATTTTGACAGCTGTCAGGAACGCAAACTCCCACCGGTCGCACTGTAAGCTGAAATTTTTCACCGATACATGTTATTTATGTATTTACAAATAAATA
The DNA here is from genome assembly GCA_944452665.1 of Stenoptilia bipunctidactyla. Lineage (NCBI taxonomy): Eukaryota > Metazoa > Arthropoda > Insecta > Lepidoptera > Pterophoridae > Stenoptilia > Stenoptilia bipunctidactyla. The sequence goes on along the minus strand of OX101740.1, from coordinate 21,773,020 downwards.
TGCTCAGACATTAGAGATAAAGCTTTTAGCAACAAAGCTGTTCATTATAATCTAGTTTTGTCATTATTATTATTTGATTTTTAGGTGTGTTTTATATATAAGACCATGACCACTTTTCCTTATAATTATAACGTATTGACACATCATTCTACGAAAATACAGAGGTTCCCGAAATCCAATAACCACATTGGTAGAACAATGTTGTTATTTTCCCCTTCAGTGGTCCTAATAAAAATAAATAAAAGGGATTCGGTATCATTCCTTTGAGTCCAATCGAATATAGGCGGAAAATCTTATATATTAACGGAAGCCGGATTTATATTAGACATATATGATTCTTAATATCAACAAAGGTATTTTTTGTAAGGGATTGCTTATGTTCAGTTTCAGTATTCCCTGCTGGTGTGTGATGACGAGTTTAATATACCTATATTAAATATTGCATAGGTTTAGTATGAAAATCGTTAAATAATATCAACCCCCTTTTTAATGTTTTTATAAATACCGTTGTAAATGAGGATGTCATTGTGTCTGTCTGTGTTGGCACCGTAGGTACTACTTGCGAAACAGAAAAACGGACATTTCGTTTTTGCCTTCGCTGTTAAATTGCAGTTACTTTTTTTAATGGTGCTGTAGTTAAGATAGTAACATATGCTGGTCTTGTTAATTATATTATATACTTATATTAATTTAATTCATATTATTATTGTATTTTTTTTTAGGGATTCGTTTTACATTCGGTACAAAATATACGGTTTATTTATATTACTAAAATAACAGTGAAATAAAATTAGTCTGATACAGTTACTCATTATTTACATAATTAATAATTAAATTTATTTAATTAAATACTAAATTTAATTGGTCTCCAAGTTTAAAAAGAATGCAATATCTAGTATTCTTTTAACACAGTGTCATTTCTTAATAAAGTAGGTACAAGTCGTAGGTAAACTGAATTCAAAAATATATTTTTTATTTTTACAATTTTTACGCATCATTTATTATTTTGGACTTTTAATTAGCGGTATTTTCTTCTAGTACCTACACCCTAGATTTTAATAATCAACGAATGCAGAGCATTAAAAAAAACCCACTTCTGTTAGAATAATTAAGGAACGCAACCAATTAACGAACGCTGCTCTCTGTGCATAGTCAAAAAAGAAACTCTGTAAGCTCTCTCTTGTTTTTGATTCAATAAATGTCGGTCTTGCAAAAATTATAAAGTTCTTTAAATTAATATACTACAACCACGTATTTTCCTTTATGGTAGCAGAGCGTGGTTCAGATGTAGTAAAGTTAATTGGAAAATATCAGAAAGGACGATTAAAACTTTGGTCAGCAGAATACTTGTCAAGTTCGGATTTGAGGTTAGACGCGCAACATGGGCTCAAATAACTTATTCAACATTGAAAAGTTAATTGGAAGAGAAAATTTCGCCACCTGGAAATTCAGTATGAAGACATATTGGCAGCATGAGAATCTATGGTGCTGTATTGAACCGCCTGGCGAAGACACGATTGATGTTAACAAGGACATTAAGGCCAAGGCCAAGTTGATTTTGCTTCTAAATCCTCAAAATTACGTCCATGTACAGGAATGCGCGACGGCTAAAGAGGTATGGGAAAGCCTACACCAGGCCTTTGATGACAATGGACTTACGCGAAGAGTCTGCCTGCTCAAGGACTTAATAACACATCACTGGAATCTTGCAATAGTGTTGAGGAGTATGTGAGCAAGATAATGAACACTGCTCACAAACTGCGTAGCATTGGATTCGATGTCAATGACGAGTGGCTCGGGACATTAATGCTGGCTGGCCTTCCTGACGAATACAAGCCCATGATTATGGGGCTCGAGAGCTCTGGCATCAAAATTAGTGCAGACTCGGTTAAGTCTAAGTTTATACAAGAAGTTAACACATCAAAGTCAGCTGTATTTTTCACAAAATCGAAGAAAACTAGAAATAATATTCAGACAAGTAAACCAAAGGGGCCAAGATGTTATAATTGCAACAAGTATGGACATCTTGCCAAGTTTTGTAAGCAATCAAAGGTAAAATCAAATAAATAAGAAAGCTCCAGTTATGTAGCTGCTTTTTCAGCAACTGTGGAACAAAAAGCAAGTGATAAATGGCTAATAGACTCCGGTGCATCCATGCATATGACAAGCAGAGAGGATTGGTTGTATAATGTCTCTGAATCATTAGTAAAGAGTGTGACTGTAGCAAATAGAGAGCCTTTAGCAGTAAAAGGAGCCGGGTGTGTTGACATACACATAAACCAAAAGGATAAAATACAAGTGAAGAATGTTTTGTTTGTCCCTGGGTTAGCTGCAAACCTTCTTTCAGTTAGTACCATTGTGAAGAGTGGATATAATGTTACATTTAATAACAAGGGATGTGATATCCGGAATTCTAGAGGAGAATTAATAAGTACTGCAATGACGACCGGCTGGTGTAGGGGTAACGTACATTGCCTTCTATGCCAGAGGTCCTGGGTTCGAATCCCGGTGGCGACGGATATTTGTGTGATGAACACAGATATTAGTCGTCAAGTCATGGACGTTTATATGTTTATTTAAGTTTATTATCTAATAAAAAATATATATTTATTCAATATGTATGTTTATATATTTCTTAAGTATATCAGTTAACTAGTATCCATGACACAAGTTCTTTAAGAAACTTAATTTGGGCTAGATAATGTTGTGTGAGTGTCAGAAATATTTATTTATTTATTTATTTATTGAACAATAACCTATATATCATGAACACAGGAAATGAAATGGTTCATATGACATCAAGTCAAGTGAGTTTTAATGACACTTATTTGTGGCATCTGCGAATGGGACACTTGAATATCGCAGACATAAGAAAATTGCCCAAATGTGTAGAAGGTGTGACTCTGACTCCGGATAAAGGTAATGACATTTCATGTATTCATTGTTTTGAAGGTAAACATGCCAGGATGCCATTTAAAAATGTAGGTTCAAGAGCAGTGAAGCCACTCGAACTAATACATTCAGACTTATGCGGCCCAATGGAGAATTTGTCATATGGAGGTATGAAATATTTTATAACTTTCACCGATGACTTTACACGAATGGTTCATGTGTACTTTCTAAAAGATAAAATGAATGTTCTAGAGACTTTTAAAGATTTTAAATGTAAAGTAGAAAATGAATTGAATAGTAAGATCAAAAAACTTCGCACTGATAATGGCACAGAATATTGCAATTACAATTTTAAAAATTTCTTATCTAAGCATGGTATTATTCACCAGACATCCACTCCATACACTCCGGAGCACAATGGCATGGCAGAACGGATGAACAGGACGCTAGTAGAACGTGCAAGATGTATGCTGTTCTATGCCAACCTGGAGAAAAGATTGTGGGCCGAGGCTTTAGCAACCGCAGCATACATTGTTAACAGATCTCCCACAAAGTCCTTGGAAGGTAAAACACCATACGAGTTATGGAAAGGTAAAAAACCCAATTTAAATCATCTTAAAATATTTGGCTCTGTTGTTATGGTGCATGTACCAAATTAAAAACGTCAAAAATGGGATAAAAAATCTGAGAAAATGATTATGGTGGGTTATTGTGAAAATACCAAGGGATACCGCTTAATGAACCCTTTAACACATAAAATAATAAAAAGTAGAGATGTTACCTTCTTCGAGAAGTACAATGAGAATGTCAGTGTACCCATTTCATGTGATGTTGATGTTAAAGTAAGTGACAGCGTTGCTCCACCTGCTAGCAGTGGAATGTCAGGAAGTACGTCTGCCACTCAGAATCAGGAAATACACACTCAGGAGTCACGGAAAAGAGAATTGAGCACAGAAACAAGTAAGCATGAAGACTCAAGTGAGTATGATACAGATTATGGGGCATTAGACGAGACCTTTCATCCCCCTAGTAACCTGAGGCAGAACTATGAGAGTAATGTGACGGTAAGGTCACTTCGGCCACGTCATAAGGAAGATAATGAAAATAAAGAGAGCTATTTGTGTTACTTTACTGATTTTACTGAACCGCAAACTGCTGAGGAGGCATTGTCATCACCACAAGCCACTGAATGGAAAACAGCCATGCATGAAGAATATAACTCCTTAATGAGAAACAAAACATGGAGTTTAACAGATCTTCCTCCAGGCAAAAGGGCTTTACCCTGCAAATGGGTATTCAAAACAAAAACTAACCAGGTAGGAAATGTTGTCCGTTACAAGGCAAGGCTGGTAATAAAAGGCTACGCCCAAAAGAAGGGTGCTGACTATGATGAAACATTCTCACCAGTTGTCAGATATACTACTATTCGTTATCTATTTGCTTTAGCAGCCAAATATAAGCTTCAAATAGATCAAATGGATGCCGTGTCAGCATTTCTTCAAGGAGAAATTGATAAAGAAATTTACATGCAGCAACCAGAACAATACAGACAAGGGTCTCAGGTATGCAAGTTACATAAATCCTTATATGGCCTTAAGCAAGCCAGCCGATTGTGGAACACCAAACTGAATTATGCTTTACTTGAGTTAGGAATGCAACAATCAAAAACAGATCCTTGTGTCTACTATAATGCTGAGAAAAATACGTTTATAGCTGTCTGGGTTGACGATTTAATAATATTTACAGCTCAAGAGTCAATTAAGGACCTATTGAAAGAACAATTGAAACAACACTTTGAAATGAAAGACATTGGCCCAGCAAGCCAATGCGTAGGTCTGCATATCACCAGGGACGGAGAAAAGATAATGATAGATCAAGAAAGATATATAAAAGAAATCTTGGCACGGTTCAGAATGTCCGACTGTAAACCTGTGAAAACACCATTTGAAGTGGGTATGAAATTCAATAAAAGGGATGAAGTAGAAAAGTTTGACTGTCCCTATCAACAAGCAATTGGATCTCTGCTCTATGTGGCTCAAGGTACTCGACCCGATATATCCTTTGCTGTTAATACTCTAAGCAGATTCAACAAAAATCCAAGCACTGAACACTGGTCTGCAGTGAAGAGAATATTTAGATACCTACAGGGCACAAAAGATTTCAAGCTAGTTTACACCAAAGATGGTAATGAAGAGATAACCGGATACTGTGATGCTGACTGGGCCAGTGACGTGCGCGACAGAAAGTCGTGCACTGGTTATATTTTTTTGTTACAGGGTGGTGCTATATCGTGGCGGTCACACAAGCAACAGACCGTCGCGCTGTCGACTGCAGAGGCGGAGTACATGGCAATGTCGTCCGCGGCGCAGGAGGCTCTGTGGCTGCGGCAGCTTCATAGCGAGCTCCATCACCAGCTAAAGAACCCACTTATCATATTCAGTGACAACCAGAGTGCAATTAAGCTAACTACCAATGATTGTTATCTACCTAGGTCTAAACATATAGATATTCGTCACCATTTTTTGAAGAGTCATGTTAATAATTTAAAAATAAAGTTTTTGTATGTGAAAGGTGAAGAAATGATAGCTGATAATTTAACTAAGGGCACTACTGCCGATAAACATTTATATTGTGTTACAAAAATGGGGTTGTGTTCCAAGGGAGGGTGTTAGAATAATTAAGGAACGCAACCAATTAACGAACGCAGCTCTCTGTGCATAGTCAAAAAAAAAACTCTGTAAGCTCTCTCTTGTTTTTGATTCAATAAATGTCGGTCTTGCAAAAAATATAAAGTTCTTTTAATTAATATACTACTAATATACTAATACTACAACCACGTATTTTCCTTTACTTTCCTTTAAAACTTTGGATGAAGTAGAAGGTCATACATATTTAAAAAAAATACATGAAGTGCTCAAATTAATTTCGATGAAAATTATATGAAACCTATTAATGGAAAGTATCGTCTATCATGTGATGAACAAAAATCAAAATCGGTTTACCCATTCAAAAGTTGTGAGGTAACAAACATAAAAAAACGTACAGACGAATCGAGTACCTCCTTCTTTTTCTTTTTTTTTTAATAGATAAGCTATTCAAAAATATTTTGGAAAATTATGGGCGGGTTATTTTTTTTGATCATCTTATAAGAAGGAAGTTCTGAGCAGTCGCACTCCACTGCATGAGCAATTTCAGTTCTGTCTATCATGTTCAAGTTGTGAAGAGTGTCACCCATTTGGTGTTGTTAATTGTATGCACGTCATTACAATTTCCAAGCTCAGTTGATACGTTCTATCAAAATGTCGCTTCCATTGTGTATGTAGGTGGTAGCCGTAGGTGAGTTTGAAGTCATAGTAATAATGGTTTTTCGGATAAGATTTATGTATAGTATACGTATTAGAAAATAATAAAGTTCTGGGAAAGTTTTGTGTGATGTTATGGGTTTCTGTGTGGTCGTTTAATTAATTTGTATATGTAGATGTGTAAGTAATTATATATAAAATTTAAGTACATTGAGTGTATTACAATATTATGAAAAGATAAATTGCGAATTTTTAACACAAAGTATGAGAGATTATATATATACAATAAAATGAAATGAAAATGAATGAAATGAAATTCAGTTAGTCAGATCTGCTGCGGTTCTACACTTCGACGGTTAGATATAATTTGCTGTATTTGATTTTCGCTGCTTATCATTGTAATTGCAGGATGTTCATTTTCTCTTATATATACTTTGCCGTAGGCAGTCCAGACAAATTTATAGTTATTTGACTTTGCCAGGTCACGCGCCAGGAAGTACAAGCGCGCTCCTTTAGGTATCAAATGCTCAGACAGGGGCCTCTTCCTCGGTTTTGAAACCGAGGTGTTTGGCACATAATTTACTTTTGTTTTTGATGTTAAAAGCTTTTGCCGACTTAAGGATGCTGTTCTTCAGTATTGTAGAGTATATATCGCTGACTTCGGATCTTGAAATATTACAGCCTATAGACTTTGAGAGGTTAATAACGATCTCGATGAGGTCCTTTTTATTCTCTTTGGCTTTCTTAGGGACATTTTTAATTTCAATACTTGCTTTTCTACTTTCTAAATGCATTTCCTCGATTATTTTCAAGCCAGATAATTTGATTCCGTTCCTGCTTTGATTGGGCTTTGTTCTTTGTTTTGCATAGTGAGATTAGTAATTGAATTACCAATATTATTATTGGGCTGTTGTATATCTTTTAGGATGGTATTAACAAGCTTTAATTACCTAGTTTGAGAATCAAAAAAGGATTGCATTAGCGCTTTTATTTCTTATTTAAATTCCTCTTTAAATTCATCCATTTGGTTCACAATTGGCCCTCCACTTGTGTCCTACACCTTTTATTACCTTTCGACAGAAAGTTCGGTGGGGTATCAGTCGTCAAGTCGCAAGAAGCTAGTTTAATTAATTTTGTATCCATTTCTACTAGATTATCAGAGAAATTAAGAGGTGGCTTATCTATAGAAGTGGGCAATTGGCTGCTAGGTTTCGGTGGGGTCCTTCTAAGCGGCATTGCATGCTAGGAGGTCAGAAGAAGTAATAAAGTATCGTGAAGAAATAAATGTTTTACGAATTTGGGGGTCAAGGCTTTCTGCTCTCAGTTTTGTAAATCGATCGACTTAAGACTAAATGATTGACAGTGTGTATGGGACCTTAAGCTTCTTTTGCATTTTTTAAGAATGGCAACACTTCTTCCATCAGATAATGTCTTGTAACGGATGTCAATAATTGACGGTCAATTGTCAAGTCAGATGGTGGACAATGATCATCGTAAGATGTCCCCTGCCGTTATGTTGGCACTATTTTTTGTCAAGCTATTGATTACTTGCCAAAAGGGCAAACGATAACTGGATCCTATTATGCAAACTTAATCCCGGAATTACGTAAAGCGATTAAAGAAAAACGTCGTGGGAAATTGTCATTGGGCGTGTTGTTTCTCCAGGATAACGCTCCACCTCATCGTTCGGAAGTTGTGCTCACCGCAATCCGCAGTGCTGGCTTCGAAGTCCTTGATCACGCACCATATTCTCCTGACTTAGCCCCGAGTGATTTTCACTTATTTCCAAAAATAAAGGAGCATATTCGTGAAACTAAATTTGACGATGATGACGCGGTTATGACTGCCGCAGAGGAGTTTTTTAATAGTCGAGAAAATGATTTTTTTGCGGAAGGAATAAGAAAGTTGGAGGTGCGGTATTCTAAGTGTATAAGATTAGAAGGAGATTACGTAGAAAAATAAAATATTCTTGTCTAAATTTCTTTTTTTGTATTCATTCTAAGAATTTTTTGTTTCGCCCTCGTATAATATAAATTGTGTCGTCATTCAAAACCTTCCTAGTCTTATAGTTGTTTATTATTTACAAATCAGAAAATTAAACATATATTTATTCGTGGTAGGTATAAACAAAGTTAGATTACGGGGTTAAAATGGACACATATTATTGGTAACACTGCTGCTACAATGCTGCCAACATCAGCAGGCAGGGGACATCTTATAGTGAACGGTCTGTAAATTTCTGTTTGTTTGTTATTGTTTATTATTTGGAACAAATAAATGTTAATAACAATAAAACCAAAATGGCCACTGACCGTTTGAGTGGTGGTCTTATCTTCTTAAGTATGTTCTATAATTTCTGCTATTATGGTGGATAGTTTCTTCAGTTCTGACTTGAGTAAACACTAGGTTAATATTTTTTCCAAGGTACGATGACACTTATTGCGCAGTATATTTTTAAATGTTGAATTTATTTAAGACCTGTATCAAACATTTTTAACAGTACGAGGGGTGCAAGGGGAGAATCTAACTCTGGTTATTGTATTCAAATATTTAATCAATGTAATAATAAGGAATCTGTTAATAATAAATGTATAGAAAGTATCAAATTCTATTGAATTATCGGATATTTCTACTTCAGAAGAGGAAAACAAATCTGTAAAATCTTTGCCTGAAACTAGTTATAAGTCTTTTCCTTAAATTGATTTTTCTAAGTCCCCTTCAAGGAAGTTAAATTTTTCATAATTTTGTGTTTCAATTTATGTTAATTTTTACATTTTATTTTAAGTTTTACTTTTATGTAATTTGAAATGTTTAATTTTTAACTGCTTTTTCAATTTTAATTTTTTTTATGTTTTTGTCTTTCAAATTTTCTGAAAGGTTTCCCAAAGTCAAGCTCACATATTATTTTGTAGCAATTTTTCCATTTGAACTTCGCTTTATTTTTAAAGGGTAAAGCTTCGTCGTAACGGGGGAGGGGGCTGTTATAACCAAGCCTAGCATGTCCCTAAGCCTAAGTAAGCATTTTTAACTCACTATAAATTTTCCATGATATTATTTTGCGAAGCTACATATTTAGCTTTCGTTTATAATTAAAACCTTTAATCCAGTCAGTTAGACTCTGGAGCTCGCAACAACCACTCCTCTTAAGTAGGTTGATTTTGGGACACCTTTGTGTAGAAAAGTGTTAAAGTGTTTTCTCAAATAAAGAAAGTGTTTCGGCAGGAAATAGTTTTTTTTTAAACCAGACACCAAAGACCTCACAACAGATCGCCAGTAGCCTCCTCACCCCCATGCTGTAACAACGCGCATTACTACAACAACTTTATTCTTCTATCCGTTTTGTCACCCCATATAAGGAGGCTACTGAACAGTATGTTTTGAATTTGAATACAAGTACTGAACATTAAAAACAAAAGAATAAAAAAACTTGAATAAAATATTGAACCCACAAGCAGTTCCAGTTTTTTCTATTCTGTGATTAAAAAATAATTTAGCGCAATTTGAATCATACTTCTTTCATCACTGAGATGGGCCTTAGTGCCAAGGATGCCAACATAAATAAAAATGAAGCTTTTCTGAAAGCGAAACACGAGCAAATTTGAAAATAAAATAGAAGTATAAAACGCTAGATGAAGCCGACTGTCCGAGAACAAGCGCTTGCTGATTGCCACCTACGTTTACGCAGAAATCCGTATTTTTTATCACTTTTTAAAATATAAACAACTTAATAGTGTACTTTTTAACCATTATTTACTGTTGAAGACGTAAATGTTGGCTCATATCAAGTCGTAAAGGCTGTAAAAGCCAATAAAGTTAACGGAAGTAATGCGTTGTTTTGTGATTCTAAGTAAATCAATAAAATCTGGAATGTTTAAGCTGTAGTTAAGTTTAAGCTAGTTTTAAAGTTCTTATGGCTATGGACTATTCGTCATATTAAGACTGTCGCCATAATATATACAGGGGTATTTTTTAAACAACGGCCATATTTTTGTTGCACAATAAAGTATCTTCACGACAACTCTTTGTAATAATGTTTTTAATTTTTTTTATTTATCACATTTTTCATTCATTTATTTAACTCTTTGTAACTCACCCACTGCAGGGAATGAGTCTCTCCCCTGGATGACGAAGAGGTATAGGCTATAATCCACCAAGCTGGCCCAGTGCCGGGTGGCAGGGCGCCGTAATGGCTTCTTACAAACCCTAACGACTACTGTATACAAGTATACAGCACCCAGGACCGACAGCTTAACGTGCCCTCCGAAGCACGGAAGTCGCCGTGAGAAATGAACGGTCGGCGGTCACCCATCCAAGTACCGACCGCGCCGAACGTTGCTTTACCTGTGATATCGTATGATACACACACACAGTAACCGCGGCGCCATGACAACTTCAATAAATTATAATAAATTTATAGTAACTATTTTCGCAAAACATGAGATGTATTTTTTAATAGAAAATTAATATATTTGCTAACATATTAAGCAAAGCATGGTCACTCTAAATTATGACTAAATACCATTACGAATAAAGACGACTACGTGCTATTACAAATTCAAAGTCAAAATATTCTTTATTTCGTAAGTATTTAAATACATTTGAATTAAGTCAAACATCTTGTAGTACTACGTCGAAGTATTGTGAAACGTAATCAATGAAATGCCACGTTGTATTATCGTACCATGCATGGGGTGTTCATCAGGAGTGACTATTTGTAAAAAAGTTTGTGGTGCCATATATTAAAATTTTTCTACTGAAAGATACTAAAATAAATATGCAGGTCAATTTATATCGTATCAAAGAAAATAACATGTAAATTTAACTGGTGACGAAGAAATAGCCCGTATAATATGTATAGAGGATTCTTACATACATACATACATAACTTCACGCCTGTATCCCTAATGGGGTAGGCAGAACACCAGAGGCTATAAAAACCATCTGATGTTACGTTTGACAAAGGAGGAATTATTATGATGGAAAGACACTATAGCAGTGACAGGGGGTCAGCCTGCAAAATCGCCAATAATCCTCCGTCCCTTAACTGCGACTGCGCTCCAGCTCTAATAGCATCTTGAGATTGTTTGGTTGGAAAATGGAACTGCCTATATGGCATAAATTTATGACACTCCTGATTCAGACTTGCCATACCTCAGACCATACATAAATTTATAGTTTTATACTACAATTATTATTTTATATTAAATCACTTGCCTTAGAGCCATTAAATTCCCTCAATTTGAATATTAAATAAGTTTTTTCATTCCGTGACATTTAATTAATTCTATATTTTTATTACATTGGCATTATAATTTATGAAATAATTTATTCTTATTTAATTGTGATGTATTAATTTTAATGTAGATAGTAGTTGTTTAATTTTAATGTGATGCCACTTTCGAGCCAGTGTTATCAATTTGTTATTTAATTAAAAAAAAATGTTTCCTAAATCTTTGATGGCAATGTAAATTTTTGATATTTGACATGTTTTAACAATTTAATATTTTTATTTTTATTGTAATTCATTTGTATAGTCTTCTTCGTTATTTCTTAAATATCATCCACTTAATCTATTTCATTCATTTATAAATTATTAATATTTCTTGTTTCACTAACCTAATTTTAAGTTGTAAAACTAATCAGTGGGCCAAGTTGCCACAGTAAAGAAATTTATTATTATTTATTTATTTATTTATTATGGCATACACAACAGGTTACAATCGTATCTTGTACTAAGTTGAATTATATACTAATTAAATCTAGACATAAACCCAAAAGCGTGTACACACAGCATGGTTAAAATCAAGCGCGTTAATAAAAAAACTATAATGATTTATAATTGATAATTTACAAAATCTTAAATTACTTAAAAACTACAAAACATGCAATTGAGTTGATTGGGTAGTTCAGCAAAGGATATTTTTCACTATAAACCTAAATACAATGTGTTTGAATGTAAATATGTCTAAATCATCGTGTTTCAGCAATAATTCGTTATATGAACGACACATCCGAACTATGGGATTATAAAAAGAAATATTATTCTTAAATATCTCCAAAGTAAATAGATTTTTCCTGTTCCGTTTTAAAAGTTTTGTATTAAAGTTAATTAATTTGAGAATATTTGGGGTATCAAATACGGAATGGATAATTTTGTGTAAGTGAAGGAGATCCAATCGCCTACGGCGCGTTTCTAGGGAGGTGACATTGAAGTGACGACGTCTATCTGCATAGGAATTAAGTTTACGACCTAAGCCCGAACGATATGCTGCTATTTTGAGACACTTTTTTTGGACATTTTCGATCTCATTGGAGTGAATAGTGTAGTGAGGTGACCATACTACACATCCGTACTCGAGGCGGCTTCGGACTAGAGAGTTAAAAAGATAAATCAAGCAGTCGGGGCTTCTGAAGTGCACAGTGGATCTGGCAATAAAACCTAAGGTTTTGAGAGATTTAGTTGTGATATTCTCATAGTGCGCCTTGAATGATAATTGTTCATCAAAAATGATTCCTAAATCCGCGATGGTTGACGTTCGTTGGAGATTATGGTCGTTTAATTTGTAGTTAAAACTTATTTTATTTTTAGTTTTTTTGGTAAAAGATATAACATAACATTTTTTGGGATTGAGGAGCATTTGATTTTTTAGGCACCAGGTCGTGAGTGCAGTAAGATCGCGTTGAAGAATTTGACTCTTCTTCATTGCGAATTCCATAAAACAATTTTAAATCGTCGGCATACAAAAGGCGTAGACAATGAAGACTACTGTTGAGATCATCGATGAAACACAGAAAGAATAGGGATCCCTGAGGCACACCCGACGTCACGGTTATTGGAGAAGATTTGTATCCTTTAAGCGCAACTAGCTGATTTCGCCTATGAGGAAATCCACCTTAGGAGGTTACCATGAAGGCCGTACCGCAAATCGAGTTTTCGACAGAGCAAGTGATGATTTACCTTGTCAAAGGCCTTGGTAAAATCAGTGTATATGGAATCCACCTGACCACTGCTTGCGAATACTGTACAAAGATAATTTTTATATTCTAACAAATTAGTGACTGTCGATCTGCGACGTATAAATCCATGTTGATTTTCAGAAAGTAAAGGACTAACGTGGTTATATATGTAGTCGTACACAATACTCTCAAATAGTTTTGGAATAGCAGAAAGTATACAGATAGGCCTATAATTAGTGCAGTCCGATTTATCACCTGATTTGAAAATAGGAGTGACATGCGCCACTTTCCAGATTGTAGGAAAAATGCCCTGTTGAAGTGATAAGTTAAATATTATCGTCAGAGGTAAATAGAGTTCTTCAGCACATTCCTTCAAAAATTTAGGCGGAATACCGTCAGGTCCTGCACCCTTATTTGGATCCAAAGCTTTTAACTTTTTGAGAACCTCTTCCTGAGACAGTACAATATCAGAAATACAAGAGCCAGACATTGAAAGGTAGCCATCATCTGATGGTGGTTTGCTATTAGGCTCATATACTGAACTGAAAAAGGATGAAAAAAGTTCACTTATATTTTCGCCACCGAAAGCCGTTTTGTCTTTGTATTTCATGAATTGAGGAATGTCCTTGGTACCTTTTCTACTATTGACAAATTTCCAAAATGATTTCATGTTGTCTCTTAGACCTGCTTCAACAGATGTGATATACCGCTTATAGCATTCGTTAATCATGTTCTTACACTTCGTACGGAGGTCTGCAAATAAATCGTAATCTTTTGGATTACCATACTTTTTATACTTTTTGTGAAATTTTCGTTTTTCCTTGAGACTTTTAACTAATTGAGGTGAGTACCAATCTGGATAGTGAACATTAGCATTAGTTCTTTTTAAAGGTGCGTGTTTTTTAAGCAGTAAATTTAGTTCCAGGTATAGCCTATCCACCGCGTCGTTAACGTCGTTGCAAGGTAATAGCACAGCAGGCCAATCTATTGCTGCTAATCCTAATTTAATTTCCCTATAATTACATTTGTTAAAATTAAACACTTTGGATTGATTTTTTTTCAATGATGGTAACGATTTAATTTTTTCAAATTTAATGTGCAATGGCGGATGGTGGTCGTCTACCCGCGATAAAGGCTGTGCTTCCGTCACTTCCATACCAGGCGCATCACAAAGTATTAAATCAAGTAGTCTATTATTCTTATTTGGGATGTGATTATACTGAGAGAGCTCGCATAATGCCAAAGTATTCAATAAATGTGATGACCTAGCATCATTAGACGTACTAGGTACCATGGTGGAACCAACGCGCTTCCACGAAATGCAAGGGATGTTAAAATCACCAATGACTATGTTTACACAACTTTTCGGTATATTAGATAATACATTTTGACAGTTTATATAGAAACCTTTGTGATAATTTAATGGCAAATCTGGTGGCAAGTAACATACACAAATATTAATATTATGAGTAAAACAATCATTGGGTTTTATATTGATCCAAATATCCTCCACTGCACTTTCCTATGACATATTACGGATTGCATTATATTTGAGGATCAAACGAACTTCTAAAGTGAAGTTCGATCCTAATTATGTGAACAGCTTCTTTCGAAGCGATTGAGGTTTACTTTATGTAGTAGCGCCACCTACTGCTAGCCTTTGCACGGATTTTAGAGTCTATGATAAGGGTTCTTTTTTTTTTTTTTTTTTAACAACTGTCACGTTTCGCTCCCTATGTCAGCATCCAGTCTACAGAACTCATTTTGTTTAAAGTCAATCTGTCTTATTCCTGTTTGTTCATTTCACTATATTGGGGTTGGGTAAAATACAAATATAAATTGAAATTACTCCATGTTGAAACATATTCATATTATGCTTATTTCAAAGCATAATAACGGGTGGGTTTATATTAAATCGCTTCGAAAGAAGCTGTTCACATAATTAGGATCGAACTTCACTTTAGAAGTTCGTTTGATCCTCAATTATATTTCACAGCTTCTTTCTTTGCGATTGAGGTTTACTTTATGTAGGATGTTTAAAGATTAGTTATAGTGAAATGAATTGGCAGAGTAGTAAGGTAAAACTCTTCATTAGTAAATAAACATACTTATTGAAAACAATTCAACAATGATTAGGCAAATTATTTTTCGTTACAAAGTTTGTTATAATTTCTAGCAAGGACTGAGGAAGAATCCGACCATCCTGCAGTCTTTTTGATAGGTCAATAGAAACTCCTAAATAAATAGCTCTTGATGTAGCAGCATGTCACGTACTATGTGCACTAAAAATATTTTCATCAATACCACTGAGAGTTAAAGTGTTTTTAACCCAGTGACTTAAAGTTTGGAAACCTATATGTTTCTTAAAACTAATAAACAAATTATCAGGTTTCCTTAAATTTTCGTTTTATTTATATACCTACATCTGTAAGGTTTTTGCTGGACAAATTTCTGGACGAATATTAAAAAACGGAAACTTTACCAAGGTCTGTTTACTATTAAATTTAGAGGTTTTTATAAACCCTTTTATAAGTACCTTTTTTAGTTATTAAAATATTTTAAATCTTTGTCACGGATAAAATTTGAACACGATGTTCCGTTACAAGAGCTATTAGTGTAACAGTTTTCTTGGAAAAGAGTCTTTAAGTCAAGGTCTTCATTAGGAAATTTTGTAGGTAAGTAGCTCAATACAACTGCTGGATCCCAGGTAAGATCATACTTGATGTGGTTGGTCTTCACATAACGACTCCTTTCATGAAACTTTTTAACCTGTCATATTGGGAATTTATGTTTAATATTAATGATAATGCAGATCTATAGCTATTAATAGTACCGTACTTAGCACCTTTTTCGAAAATTTCAGTTAGAAAATGAACAATTATTGGTTTAGAAGTTTGAGTAAAACTAAAATTATTATTTTTGCAATATTCAATCCACGCCTTGATACCTCCTTCACACTGTCTCGGTAAGAATTATCCAACAAAGATGCCAACATAATTTCAACGGACTTTGAAGACAGTGATCTTTTTACTAACGCTTTCTGAACAATTTCGCGGCAACCAAGGTTAATGTTTAATGATGGTTGTGCGCAGATCTGAAAGGAGATTTCAGCGAATTAGTATTTAGTAAATACAATCACAACACAACCTTTTAAACAATGGCAACCATAGTTGCGTGGGCCAGTATGGTACTACCACAATACCCACAGACTTTTCACTAACAATTTTCTGAAGAGTTTTTGCATCTGGGTCATTTTTCCAGGTTACATAAATAGGACATTATAAGTTGCATCTGTTTGCAAAAAGATCAACCGATAGTATTCCAAACCTATTTGTTATATTATTAAAGGTATAGTCACTTAGATCCCATTCAGTGTCATTAAACTGTTTTCGTGACAAACTCTCAGCTTCTATATTATCTTTTGAAGTAATATAAGATGTAAAGATATTGATCTTACGCATTTCACGCTATTTCCATTGGTCTCGGGTAATATGATCCATATGTGAAAACTGAACACTACCCATTCTATTTATACAGGTAATGGTAATATCTATTCTTAACAATATATCACAATCGTAACTACCATAATTATGCGAATGTTTTAAGTCCGAAAAAACTGCTTTTAATTCCAGAGTATTAATGTGTAGCGACGACTCGCTTTCCTTCCAATGACCCGCTGCCTCTTTTCCATCACAAAACCCGCCCTAGCCAGTATATGATGCGTCAGGATAGATAGTTTTAGTGTATTGGCCTGTTCTAAGAGGAGAAAAGCCCTCTTCTAGATAATTTAACCACCAAGTAAAATCATCTTTATTATATCTGGGTAAATTCACTACCTGATCATAAGTAGGATTTTTATTTGGTGACAATATTTTAAATTGCTCGAATAACTTTGTGTATTATTTTTTCTATTTTAAGAACTTTTTTTTTTTTTTTTTTTGTGGGTAGTTTTAAAATAATTTTCTCTGAATCAAAAATAAACCCAAGGAATTTACATTGTGTTCTAGGAACAAAGCAACCTTTTTTCGTATGCATTATGAAACCTAAATTTATTAAAATATGTTTTGTAATCCAAACATTCTCATTACAATCATCACAATCTTTGCCAATGTAAAATATATTATCTAGATATATTATGGATGAAAAAATTATCCCGACGTAAAAATTCCATGACTGGTTTTAATATTTTAGTAAATACTTATATAAAGAGCGGTGCATAAGTCAAACGTTTAATATTTGAATTCATATAAAACGTTGTTATATTCAAATCGAAGGTACTTTCGGAAAGACTTATCAACATTGATGAAAAAATAACATGTAGCATTGTTTTGTTAACTTATCAGCGGTTCTGTAATCTTCCATTTTGAAGTGTTTTGTAGTAAATTAATTCAAAGATTTTAAATTATGTATGAAGCGATTTTCACCGTATAGCTTGAGCACAAGAAAAAATTTGTGATAAAATTTACCTGGCTCATGAGAACATACGAATATAGCATTTATTTTTAATAGTTTATCCAACGCTAAAATATAATCTTTATGGCCATGTATTGACCTTGGGTAAACACAAGAGCTACTTTGTTTAGCGGGCAGATATTTAAAAGGTCTTTAGTAACCAGCTATTCACGATAATATTAATGGATCACTCGTTATCTAAGCCCATTTTTGATGAAAATATCGTAAACGTCCATCGCACTGCACCTGGTGGTTTATTTCCGCTGGTTGCTAGTGTTCCACGACCGTTCGTGGTAGGTCCTACGTGGCGGGTACGTGTAGCTCTGCTGTGGAGCTCGAGCCGGCAGCTATGGCTGCGGAGATGACGTCGTCGTTTTTTGCAATTTGCAGCGTTTCAGCAACATCTCCTCCCAATAGATAATCATCGCAACTTGTATTGGTCAGCGTGTCACGCAGGCATACGTTTATGGAACTCATTATTATGTTACGATGAGTTTTAGTTTCCCTATTCTGGCTATCGCGACAAGCGTAACTCAGCAGTTTTAAAAGTTTTTGCTTCAAAGTTTCATTGAAAATGATTACCATCGCTTGCGATAAAGCTGCCAAGGCGATTCCAATTTGCCCTTTTTTTTTTTTTGTTGATGTATAGAATCTCGTTTGGTAAGAGTTTCAGCCAATGCTGCTTTTGCTTCTAAATTTAATAAAGGGAGCAAGTAAATATTTGCAAATTGCGGGTACAAGATAGTCCTCAACAGGCTTATCTTTAGATTCTTTAGATCTTCAGCCGACAACTGCTGGTTTTTAGACCTCTTCCGGGACATTAATCGTATCAAAAAAAAGGCTGATAATGACGGAGGTAGCTCGGGCACTTCAAATCTTGGATTCGGCGTGCAAGATCGTCTCCACCGCAAATCAGATTAATCGCCAACGGCGATATTATCTGGTAACTGACTAATCAAAAGAATTAATTATATGCATCGAAACTCGATGACTACACGCACATACCATGTGGGTAGTTTTGTGTCAACGACATTTTTTCTAATATTTATTAAAATTATATTAGAGATTCTCCACCGTACATCAGATTAATCGCCAACGGCGATATTATTATCGAGTAACGGACTAAATAGGAGAATTAATTGTATGCATCGAACCTCGATGACTACACGCACATACAATGTGGGTAGTTTTTGTGTCAACGACATTTTTTCTAATATTTACTAAAATTATATTAGAGATTCTCCACCGTACATCAGATTAATCGCCAACGACGATATTATTATCGAGTAACGGACTAAATAGGAGAATTAATTGTATGCATCGAACCTCGATGACTACACGCACATACAATGTGGGTAGTTTTTGTGTCAACGACATTTTTTCTAATATTTATTAAAATTATATTAGAGATTCTCCACCGTACATCAGATTAATCGCCAACGACGATATTATTATCGAGTAACGGACTAAATAGGAGAATTAATTGTATGCATCGAACCTCGATGACTACACGCACATACAATGTGGGTAGTTTTTGTGTCAACGACATTTTTTCTAATAAGTCCCAACACCGTTGGGTTCTTCGGAATTTGTAATTTGATGTCTCAACCTCCTCGAATTATTTTCTTGAGAATTTTCTCTTCCTTCGATGCACAATTTTTACCATTTAAACTTTTAAAATTTAACTAGCTAATTAATATATTTTAGTCGACGTGCGCAGGCTACAGCACGGAAACGCAGAATGAGTTCTGTAGACTGGATGCTGACATAGGGAGCGAAACGTGACAGTTGTTAAAAAAAAAAAAAAAAAAGAACCCTTATCATAGACTCTAAAATCCGTGCAAAGGCTAGCAGTAGGTGGCGCTACTACATAAAGTAAACCTCAATCGCAAAGAAAGAAGCTGTGAAATATAATTTTTCTTAACAGCAACTAAAACCCCTCCTCCCTCTTTTTTATTTATACAAGAATCCACGATCCCTACGAAAAACATTATATCTTTGGTCAAACAGTTCGGTGTCAAAGAACCCTGAGTTAAGATTGGTTTCTGTAATACAAATAACATCATAATCAAAATTTAATGTAGAAAGAAATAGGTCATTAATTTTAGTTTTAATCCTATTAACATTTTGGTAATAAATCTCCATAATCAAAGAAAACTGATAAACCAGGTATGTTTATGAAAATAAGGGAAAAAAAAATATATAAAATTAAAAATTTAATTAAATAATCAAGATAACTTATCAAGGCATGCCTGGTCCTTAATTACAATTGCTGGTGATGACTCATTCTTGCGGACATAAACGCGGCCGAACTTAACCCACACGTAGTCGTACTGTCGTTCCTTTGCAACCTTCCTGGCTGCGGCGTATAGACTCTTGCACTCAGGGGCCAGGTGTTCTACCAAGTAAATAACTTGCTTATCTCCGCCGATGTCAAGGTGACTTGTATTAAGATGATCTGACTTAAGTGATTTATTAAATCTTTTAAAGGAGGACAATAAATGACCGCGATGACGCTCCGAAGGCAGTGTTATTATGATATTACGCGGTCGCTTAGAAGAAGGGTCAATTTTTGCAACTCTGCGTACCGCACACAGATCACTTTCTGTAATAGGAGCCTTTATAAGTTGACACATTTTCATCACAATTGCAGGGAGATTCTCATTTTGTTTTTCTGGGAGCATTTGCAGTTCTGCGTTATTGCTCCTTGAGAATTTTTCAAGTGAGATCAGACGTCGTTTAAGGTCTCTCATTTCAGACTGTACACTTGATTTTTCAGATTCAAATAATGCAATTTTCTTATTTACATCTTGAAATTCGTTTTTCAGGTCTTTCTGCTCCGATACAATAAAATCTGTGGTCTGTGTAAATTCCGACTTTAAATTATCAATAGTGTTATTAATATCTGCTTTAACCATTGTATTTATATCTTCAATAATTGACAATCTAAGATTATTCAGTTTAGAATCCAGCAACTGGCCAAACTGTTCATAAGAAATGGACCCCGACGATGAAGTTTTTTCGGTCTGTGCTAGTTGACTAGGCTTACTTGAATTCTCCAGACCTATGGGACTGCAATCATTGCGAATCACTTGCGGGTTATCATTCGACATATCCGGGGATTCCCTTAACTCTTCAAACTGATTCCTTACTGGCGTGCTGTCGTTGCGTCTTCGAGTAACATTTACGCAAGAGTGACATTTCCAAGACCGTTTAAGCTCAACACAGTTCTTCGTAAAATAAGCTTGAGTAATATTTAAGCAGCCAAAGTGAAATGCAGCTCGACATGCCACACAAGTAATCTTTTCTTTAAAGTCAACAGAATTTTTACAAGCTAAACACAGCATTTTTATTTAGTGTTAGCAAATTATCGTCTCAAAACTATCAACTTTAATTCCAAGCGTTAAAACAATGAGTAACAATCACTTCTAGTCTTTGTCCGAGGTCGCGAGAAAAACGTCGTAAGCGCCGTGGAGAACGTGTCGCTTACGCGTTTTTGTAAAACACTTCACTATAACAGCAGTTTTGCCGGTATTTGTAAATTATTATGTTAACAGGGAATGTTTTTTGCACTAATTCACTTTATTACGATGTCTTTTACGTATAAAAACTGTTTACATTTCACGTATTATAATGATTATTATTGTTTTGTAGTATTTTTTAACACAATTATTAACTTTAAACATCAAAACAAATATTATTATCGACGAGCGTTTAACTATGATGCGTACTTCGCGCAGTACCCGACGGAAAGTGTGTATTATTATTATTATTAACTGACTTTTACAGTTTGCCCGGGAAGAGAAGCAGCTGGCACATTCTATGTTCTTCTTTCGCTCCCAGCCCAGCATGGAAGCAATTTATTCTTTATAGGATTCTTATATCGTATATTATTCTTATACATATACAGGGTTGATTTGTAGTCACCGGCCAATTTTTTTTAAACACAATAAGTATCAGTTATAGAAACGATTTTTGCCAAAAAAAACTTTTTTTTTTACAAGGAAGTTAATTTATCCGTTAACATATTAACCAAGGCATGGTCACTCTAAATTACCATTAAAATAAAGATGACTACGCGCTACTACACACGTTTGTAGTACTACGTCGTAGTATTATCACAGAATAAGTAATAGTTGGTACAGAAGAATTACTCCGCAAAAAGATCTAAATAAATTCGAGTCTTGCTACGACGCGATACGGTGGAATTCAGCTCGCACAGCATTACGGACCTGCAAATTTATATACCTAGAAGTTTTGTCTCTTTCTATCGCATGCCTCTTATCTTTTCTTACGCTGTTAGGGTTGCTGCCTAGTGAAGAATAATTAATCTCCTTATTTGTAATTAAGTATCTACCGATGTAGGTATTACTGTTATTCTACCTTTGTAAAAAATATTGTTTCATCTTACCTAAAGTACAAAATGAAAAAAAGTTACCACGAATAATTAGTAATACTACCTATGTTTTGTTTGCTAAATTGAACATAATCAAATCTAAACATAATCTATTTGAATATTTGTTTCTTTTTATGTCCATTTTTAAATACTATTTGCGACCTCGATCATAGTATTACCTACTGTGAGTGCTATTAGGTAGGTAGGAATCTACAACGTCCCGACGGGCGCGCGCGTGACACACGACCCATTCGAAATACGCCGGCGGAGCGCTTCGCTGTAGATAAATAACGGATGTACCGCGCGGAGTGAGCCAGGCCTGGTATTATCAAGGAATTGCCGCGTCGTAGTAGCTATTTTCATCAACAGCGAATCTTTTTTTAAAATTTGTGGTTCCATATTTCTACTTTTTTGTACTGAGCGACGCTAAAATAAAAGGCAGGTACGTTTATATCGCATCAAAGAAACTAACATTTAAATTTAGCTGGTGACTACAAATCAACCCTGTATATAGTGTAAATTGAGATTTAATATAGAAATATTGTCCATGTAGGGTCGATTTAGAATTCCCCTACCACCCCTGGATAAGCGTGTAGTAAAATGCGACTAATCCGAGTGACACCCCTTTGTTATAGGATCCCGTTAGGGTCCGACTGGCTAGCGACCACCCTTCATATAAAATCTGCTACCAAATACTACTTTATGATGTTCTTTCCTAAGTCGGTGTGTTTTCATCTTCAACCTCATCTTTATTACCATCAGGTAAGGTTCAAACGGTGGACGACCACTTGTGCGATGGAGTAAACATGTCTGCCTCAGAAGCCAGTGGTTGCGGGTTCGACTCCCGCACGTAATGAGAAAAAAAATTTCCGTGTCTGGGTGTTTATCTATTTACGTATTTATATTCTAGGTTCCCCCCTAGTTTACTACATGGTATCCCATAAGACAAGCTATGCTTACTTTGGGGCCATGTAGTTGGTGTGATTGTCTGGGGTTAAAAAAACCGAGGGCTTAGTCTTTTATAAAAACATCTGAATTGAGAATTAATCTTGAAATCCATTCTTATCCACTTCAGATCCAGAAACATTGAACTTAGTGGATTGAATAGCTAAAATTGTTCCAACTGTCCAACTGTTACGGAAACTTTTGACAGCTGCCTTGCGTGAAGTTCGTTTACCATGGATTTAATTATAATTAAATTAAAATATTTAAATGTACGTTTTATGTACGCAATATACGTAATGCATATTTTAATTTAAGATCCCATAACTTCATGGTATTGACCAAAAATGTAATTTTAAACTACCTAGATAATTTATTATAAACCAAATTAATTCATAAACTTAACCCTTTAACCGCCACGGTCGGATATATCCGACAAATATTTTCGAGTCCATTCTGCCAAGGTCGTATATATACAACTAAAAAACACCATTCGTTTCTAATGCTTTTTTTTATTTAATAACGCTGTATTAATTAAAAAAAAAATATTTGGTAAATGGTTAATCAAGTAATCATTTACAATTGATTACACTTAAGTTGATTAATTAATATAAAAAATACTGATATTATTATTAGAAAATTGCTTTGATGTCCAGTGCCATTGTCGGATATACGACCATAGGGACGGGACATAACCAAAGATTGACTGATACGAAAATCCACTAGACTAAAAGTATTTCTGTTTAAACTGACTATTTTTAACAAATAAATTAAAACAATTAAAGCATTTGTTACAAATAGAAATAAATATGTTTAATTTCTTTGAAAATAGGTATAAAAATGACAGTGAATGAGTTGATGATTCCCATCCCTAGCGTACATATTTTGAAACAAATTTTGCTAGTACATCCAGGGCCACGGTCGGAACTAGACGAACGCTTCTGACGTCATATACAAGTGCCACCTTGTGGAATTTTCCATTATTGTTGTGCTTACGTATTAGAAATTATGTTCGTGTTATCTATAAATGAGATTATACTACATTAAAAGATGTAAACTTCATCACAGTACAGAGTCGTAAAAATATTCATCTTCGGCCTAATATATTATGCGGAAATCAATAAATCTTTTAAAATCTTTTAAACGATATTTGTTTCATTTGGTTACCGAAATACATACTATTAGAAATTTAATATTAAAGTTACTCTTTCTATATATTTGTCTGTTACCTCTTCAAACTTGAATAGCTGAAACTATTAAGATTGAACTTGAAGCGTGCAAAGCTGGGTCGGGTATGTCGATCTACCATTGAACATCCCTATCTGTTTTAGGTATTTATTTTTAGATTAACTGTGCTTGGCGCTGGGAACATGACGACTGATATAAAGTCTGGCGGTTAAAGGGTAAAATGAAAAAGCAAGAAACTAGCATTTTATATCAGTGTTCTTTGCATTTTAATGCAAATTTACATTACTTTAAAAATTTCGAGCAGTTTCAATTAGCAAAACAGAAAGGTTATAAACTAATCAATTAACTAAATTTATGTCTCCAACCTTTCAATTTTAAATGTGGAATATAATAGAAAACCACGCATTCTAGTTAAAACCTTCCTTTGTTTTATATACTAAACCATGAATTCACCCAGCTTTCAACAGCGTCTGGTTTTATCCGAATTTAGTGACCTAGAACCTTCTGACCTGCTTTGAGCTGTTACAAAAGACTAGCTTACGAGGTCAATCAAAGCCTCGTGAAAGTCTGAAATCTGGTATATGTCAGGTATTTTAACTAAGTTTTACGGATAAAATGGAGATTTAATTCTTTTTTAAAACTTGAGTGCTCATTTATTTAACAAAAAAGTTCTCGCATAAAGTACTGATGAAATAAAAACCAATACAAACATAATACTAAAAAAAATTCTAACATATTTTTTTTATTGTTTAATTCACAAAAATGGGAATAATTAAAAATATAAAAAGATATTAAATTTAAAAAAAGATCAAAACTAATACCTACAAGGAGTGGATACAACTTTCCAAAGTAACTTTAAAACTCAAAAATAATTAAAATTTGAGAACATAAAGAAAATATTTATAATTTACAATAATCTGGTTTATGTTGCTATAACATTTAAATTGTCAAATTGACTATTGACAAATTTTTGATACTGAAGGATAGCACTCTGTACTCGATTCTGGTCATAATTATGTTACAAAAGTAGGTAGCTACTTAATTTTTCACTAGAATTCCCTACACATAAATGACATTTTGTTACAATTTACTTCACTTACGCCTTAGTCAATTGCGGCACGCGGATCGCTGCCAACGCTAGTGTAACCATGCGTTGCGTAATCTATTCTTTAACTTTCGGTTAATTTTAATCAGTAAATAATTAATATTGTTTTTTTTTATTTTATTTTTTCTCTTCATGTATGATCTCAAACTATCACATCCTCGAATTTCAAAAGTGACCCACCAGTCACACCGTTGAGCTTTCAAAAGAATTTAGGCTTTCATTTTGAAAAATACCCATGAATTAGAAATGACGCAGTTGCAGTCTCGGGAAACAGATAGTTAATAATAAGAAGTGTTAGGAACGGGTTTATAATTTTGCATTAATTTAATTAAACTCACTTTTTAGATTTCTTAATGGGATCAAAAGTTGCGACGAAATAAAATCAAATTAATGAAACATCTATCTTAAACCATTCATTTTATTGACTGTTAAATATGAAGCAACGTAACATTTAGGTTACATGCAATACAATTGTTTACTACCTAGTATTAGTTTCCTATACAAGTTTGCTTAAGGTCGTGAAATAAATCTTAAGTGTTGCTGATAGTTATTGTAAAGACTTTGTGGTGCATAACTCAATGAGACACCTACAGTGTATGAAGTACTGGCATGGAGACCCTGTTGTTCAAGTTAGGGAAATAAACTTTCAGCTGTTAAATTTCATAATCCTTCTTCATAATGTTCTCAGAGTATCGCTGATAATAAAAATCTTTGCAAATTATATATAGAATTATTTTATTCTTTATTGTACACCACAGAAAAAAATACAAAGTAAAACAAAAGCAGAAACATGGTACAAAAGGTGGTATTATCACCAATAAGCAATTTCTTCCAGATAACCTTTGGGTGAGAATTGGAGACTAATTTTTCGGGTGCCTATGCGTAGGTACATATACTAAAATTTAACTAATATACAAATATGTACTATAGTTATAATATAGTTATTTCATAAACTTACATACGAATAATACATAAATATAAAATATATACATATATCCACTAACTATAATGCTTAATATATAAACTAAATAAATTAAATAAATTGTACTATAATGTCGTGTATTTAGAAAGGAAGTACTGCTTGACCAGTCTTTTAAATTATTAACATTACATTAAATAATTTCATGAGAGTTTTTTGCTACAATGAACAAAAATAAAAGAAAGTCCTTCTATAATAGCTATGAATTATTACAGCTTATTATTCAAGGGAACACTGGCCTGGCTTACATGACAATCTTGTAGGGATTTAGGATCCTGACATTTAAAATGATGTAAGTGCCATGTCGGTATTAAGGCCTAAATAATAGTCTTAACGGTTTGTATAAGCTTAGGTGTGCTAGTTTTAATATGAAAGGTGAAACGTAATAAAATGAAATAAACGAGAGTTTGTATGGTATGGATTTTAAGAGTTTTTGTTGATCACAGAGAAAGTCATCCCAGTAGTAATAGGCTTATTAAATATTGAATGGCTATAATGGCATGAGAAACTAAAGTTTTGCTATTCGATTCTCATTATTTGGAAAGTAAACTTTTCTTAATTGGATCTGTTGTTTCCAAAGCTCCGCTGTGAAACCACAGATTAGAAAGTATTATGTACAAATACAGAAAGGACACATCAACATTATAGGGAGCTCGGAATGAAAGCTTTTTGCCGCTTGGCGGCGCTTTCGTGCATGAGAGTTTTTTTGGGTGGACTATGTATTGTGATGGTTTTTTATTATTATTGTTGATAAATATTGGTTTTCGTATGTGAAAGAAAGGCTGCTAATTTAACATAACAATAGTAACGAACTAACGAAACACTAGCTAAAAGAGTGGTTATAGTAGATGTCATGGATTTCCGCAAAGTAACTCCTGATTCAATCAAGTTGCAAGAATGTTTGTATATTGAGAAATCAAGTTTTATATAAAATACGATACAAATATATTTTATTGCCAGAATCAAAAGGTATAAACATATTAAAATATTATACATAGAAGGATTCAAGACAATTTAGGCGGCCTTATCACTCATGAGCGATCTCTTCCAGGCAACCTTTATTTACAAAAAAGATACTAAAAATAATTATTTTTTTAGGGTTTGCATTGCCATTATAATAATAAAATAAAATAATATACATATATACAATATTAATTGATATTAATAAAAATAAACTTTCTTAATACATATAAATAAATTACATAAGTACACAAATATACTTGGAGAGTAGTTAAATTTATGGAGAAGTAGTCTGAAGGTATTACCTTAACATTTTTCTTAAAGGAGTCTACAGATTTTGCATTGTGAAATGGCAAAGGCAAAATACCGTGGTAAATATTTTTTTTCGTGGTAACTTCAGCAGAGTGTAAATATGTGAACCAGATATTTATGATAATAAAACATAAAATAAAACCAGATTCAACCATACATATGAAACGGAAATAATACCTAATTCTTAAATGACGTGTCGTAGAATAAAGCTGAATTGTTAAAACTACGAGTCACTTGCAGTCTCTGATTTAGAGAAATATTCATAAGCCATAAAGTAAGATAATGGTTGAAGGAAGTTAATAAAACATACATTAAAATCGAATGCTCGTAAATTCCTTTCACTTTCTCTTTTTAATATCGCTAGCGAATCGTAAAGTAAATGTATATCATAAAGCCTTTATGAAGCGACAAAATAGGGAAAAAAATGACTTACAGTAGGGATTAATTTAGCCGAATAGGACGATCCGTCCCTTACGTTTATTGGTCCCTTTCCCTAAAGAGCCATTAGGAAAATAAGAAGCCCTTTTGAAAACAGTTAGGAGTGTAATAAAGTGAATTTCTGGGAACCGATCTTGGAATGGAGTTTTAAGGTTCTTGCGCTGTATGTAGTCCTGGTACTTTTGTTCTTAAATAAACATTTTGCAGAGCTATCAGCTTTGATTGGTTATAACCGAAATATATGTATACGTATTTTTTTTGATAAAAATAAGAATCTTAGTTTATATTCATTCTTTGCTTTGGTTGGCTTTATTATTTGAGGCATTAATAATAATTAAACTTTCTAGGCTTAGGCAAGAAACTATTTACTTGCCTAAGCCTAGAAAGAAGCTGTGCTCTAAACAGCAAGACTTCTTTGTCTGAGAATTTTGACTTGTTATTTCAGCTCTTATTCGAAAAAAAGTAGGTCGATCTTTCAAGCTTAACCAAAACACATCCATCGGTATTTGTAAACTGTACAATTATTTATTGAAAGTATGGAGAAAGAAGACATGCTTACTATTTATTTATATATTCTTCATTGTACACATGGAGTGAGGCATAATTTTATCAACAATATTATAGGTACAGTACACAATAGGCCGCCATATCATCTACAGAAAATCTCTTCCTGCTTTTAAATGTTTATTAAATATCTAGCTTAAAACAATTAATAGTGGTTATACAGGGTGAGTGGTTGGTCACTTTCGAAATTCCACGATGTGATAGTTTGAGATCATACATGAAGAGAAAAAATAAAATTAAAAACAAATTTAAATTATTTACTGAGTAAACTTAACTGAAAGTTAAAGAATTCATTAGGCAACGCATGGTTACATACAAAAGATACTTAGCGGGTGGTGTAGTGCGTGTGGCGGGAACACTACTGTGTGCGTGTTGATTGAGGCGGCGCGTCGGGCATTGTATACTTTGCCCGACGCGTTTCTGGTGAAAAAAAGTACTTACCTACTTGGGTACCGAGTAGTAAGTAAAGATACTTGGGTACCGAGGTATCTAACTTCCTGGCAAATCATAATTTATTAAATGAGAACCAGTATGGATTTCAAAAGGGGCGCAGTATGAGTCAACTTCTGTGTAGGTTTGTCAATGAGGTCAACCGGCACCTGGACAATAAGAAACATGTGCTGGTAGTCTACATCGTCGACGAAGGCTTTTGACGTTTTGAATTACAATACATTGTTTTCCAAACTGGAGGAGGTTGGTATACTGGGCCCAACACTAGATTTGGTCCGCGACTTTCACAAATTGAGAAAAACTATGGTGAGGGTAAATGACTGTTACAGTGATCCTATCCTCACCGAGCAGGGCTTGGCTCAAGGATCCATACTGGCTCCCATAGAATACCTGGCATATGTCAACAATATGTGCAATTTATTCACTGAGGGCACAGTGTATCAATTTGCCGACGATACGTGTATTCTTTCTCACAGTAAGGATATTCAAGAAGCTTCGACAATAATGCAACATAATTTTGATACATAGTGTAAGTGGGCACATGATATAGGGTTGGTCATCAACTCAAGTAAAACAAAAATCATGCATATAAGATCACCCTATATAAATTTTCCATATACCCCAACTATTACTGCTCACGAACACCAGTGCATGCACGACCATCGTGATACTTGCACCTGTGCACATTTAGAATTAGTTGACCAACATACCTACCTAGGACTTACAATTGATAAGCATTTAAATTGGAGGCCTCACATTGAACAAATATGTAATAAATTAAGATCGATACGTGCTAAGTTCGCAATATTAAAATTTAAAATCCCATATAATATCCTTAAACTATTATATATGTCACTAGGGGAATCAATAAAAAGCTATGGATTGTCGTGTTATGGTCGGACCCATAAAACTAATACGAACCTTATATATAATTTACAAATTAGCATATTAAAAAATATAGTACCTAAAAACATAAGGGAAAAATATAAAAGAGACGAAAGCGGTTTATTAAAATACTGTAAAATTATATCTGTGTTTAATAAAATAAATTATAATTTAATCCTCGACGAATATCCTAATATACACAATCTCAAAAAGAAAAATAGACCTCAAAACTTACGTAAACTTAATTACACACCAACATATATACTACCTAAATATAATAACGAATATGGTAAATGGACGTGGAGATACATGCTTCCTAATATATTAAATACAATCCCCGATGAACTAATTTTAAAGTTAACAAAAAATCATAAAACATGTAAACGTTTGCTCAATCATTATTATAAAATAGATATGTACAGTACTTAATGCGACTTACTCGCACTTAAATAAACCTTAATAGGTTTCAAGTGTGTAGATTTAAGAAAAAAAAATGTAAATCTTATTATATATTGAATAAAGAAACTGAAAAAAAAAACCTATTTTTATACCATAATTATGATCAGAATCGAGTACAGAGTGCTCTCTTTCAGTATCTAAAATGTGTCACCAGTCACCCTGTATATTTCTTGTCTTGATGAAGAAGTTTAGACTGTCTTAATTTCGTAGTTCCAGAGTTTTTAATAAAATGTTATTCGTTAAATTACAAGATCCGATAAAATAATAAATCTTTTATTTTATTCTGCAATATTCTACTTAGTTCACTGAAGCGCAAATTTAGTGCTACCTTTATCCATGCAAAGGCCATGTTAGGATAGTAAGTAAGTATAAAGTTGCTCTTAACTTCTGCCTAACTTACTTTAAATGGAGATCATACACGCATTAGTGTGGTGCATGCTTAAGTCTAACGTTCTAGTGCTTTAGAACATTTTACTTTAAGCTACATGTTTACTAAGGTTGCGGTCAGAGGGTTTGCTCCGGTCTCTACTTTGAAGAAAATATATATAATTAAATAATTCACAACAACTTGTTCCGAAGGGATTCTTGTTCAAAATAAGTAATCTACACATTTTCAAAGGCTAAATGGTAAAGTCTATAAAATTTTGTATTTTTCTAAGGCTCCACTGTCCGTCTGTCCGTCCGTCTTTCACCAGGATAGATCTTATAAACCATAAAAGTCGTTTGTTGTCGTCGTGGCGCCGTGGTTACTGTGTGTATCATACGATATCACAGGTTAAGTAACGTTCGGCGCGGTCGGTACTTGGATGTGTGACCGCCGACCATTCATATCTCACGAGAACTTCCGTGCTTCGGAGGGCACGATAAGCAGTCGGTCCCGGTGCTGTATACTTGTATACAGTAGTCGTTAGGGTTTTTCAGAAGCCATCTAGGCGCCCTGAAAATTCTGGCATCCACCACCCAGCACTGGGCCAGCTTGGTTTATTATGGCTTATACCTCCTCTTCACCCAGGGGAGAGACTCATGCCTTGCAGCAGGCTCATTACAAAGAGTTGTGATGATGATGATGATGATGATGAACCATAAAAGACAGTTAAAATTTTCGCAGAGGATGGATGCTGCTATAACATCAAATACTAAAAAATAAAAAAAATAAAAAATATCCCGTACAACACACAGGAGTTTCCTACCGTAATCAATAAATGACACTGTTTGCATTTTATAGTGCGCAACTGTTTATGTAATTGCTGTGTCATGTAATGGAAGTATTACAAGTATCAGTGTGTTATTGGAAGAACGGGATGGAACCCTTCGTGTTCGAGGCTGACTCGCACTTAGCTGTTTCTTTTTGTTTTGTCAAAATGCAGGAGCAAATATTTTTGCAAGATAAATCTTTCTTAAGCTGTCGAAATGTTTTTGAACATACAAGTTAGTGTGTTAGGGTATCCAACCTTCTTATATCAACCGTTCACATAATACTGATTTATAGATTTATTACATTTCGACGCATGCTTGGGAATGTAATGAAAATATTTTGTTGACTAAGAAAATAGCAGCCAGTCGTATACTCAACTCTAGATCAGGGTTTTAGTGAGGTGAAAATAAAATTTAAACGATTTTAAAACTTAAAATCGTAATAAGTAGATAAATCGTTAATAATATTAAGACAATCAAATTACCATTTTGATTTTCTTCTTTCGGAGATCTTAAAAAAGGTTATATAGGAATATAATAATATAATATATTTATAAAGGAATATAAAGCTGTTTTAAAAGATATTCGGAAAATTTTCCTGTAGTTAAATCTACAAAAAAATCTCCTTTGATAAAATAGATTGACAAAAATTACATTTCAAAGTTCCAATAAACTATTTGTCATGTCAAAGGTCGTCGGTGTCAAATTTGGAAATTACAACTTTATATATTTTATGTTTATAAAATAAATAAAATTGCTGGACTGGGAGCAAAAGAAAAATATTAAATGTAGGTAATTACCAGCTGCTTCTTTTCCCGAGCATACTCTAAAAGTTAGTTAAGGGACAGAGAATTTATTGATTGTTATGTGGTCGATAGGCTGACCCCTTGTCACTGCAATAGTCTCTTTCCATACCTATAAATTTTGTCAAAATTGACATTACATGGTTTTATAGCCTCTGATGTTCTGCCTACCACGTAAAGGATACAGGCATGAAGTTATGTATGTTTGTATGTATATTTATAACCAGCTTCATCCCGGTTATACAGACATAAGCACTGGGTTGAACTTCCCAATTAAAAGAAGTTTATCTTTATAAAAACAGCTATTCGCTGGTGAAAGTTCAATCAAAAGAGTAATGTTCCTAGCTGACCTGTCAAATTTTTGACAATTCATGAAATGTATCAAAACAACATAATATAGTGAAAATAATAGCTCATTTTCGGTTAATTACAAATCATTTACTTATATTAGAAACCGCAGCAAGGATTTTAATATTTCACCCTCTCAAGTTACTCAATAGTATCTTCCACTTGAAATGAGAATCCCGATATCGTTTCTAAGAAATTAAATCAAGTCTGCGCCAATAGTTTAGATATAAACAGGCAGCATACCTTATGGGGTAGGCAGAACACCAGAGGTTACAAGACCATCTGATGTCACGTTTGACAAATTTGGAGGTATTATAAGGATGGAGAGAGACTATTGTAGTGACAGGGCGTTAGCCTGTCGCCTGCAAAAACGCCAATAAAACCTCTGTCCCTTAACTGACTTTTACAGTATGCCCGGGAAGAGAAGCAGCTGGCACATTCTATGTTTAGCTGCTTCTCTTCTCTTTCTTGTATCGTTATACATTCACATACCTAACAAAAAGTAGTTTGACAGGTCAGAGACTGTATGGACCGTGAACCGTGAAAATTACTCTTTCTCCAGCCGTTTTCGATCAAAGCCAAAACAAATCGACAGCCAGCAAAAATATTCAAAACTGATTTTTCCGGTTATGTGCCATATAGATATAGATATAGATGGATCGTAAAGCTGTTATTTGAAATCACAAACAGACACTGCAATTTTATTCATCTACAGGTAGGCAGGGTGACTGATGGATCACTTTCGAAATTCGAGGACGTTTGAGATCATACATGAAGAAAAAATATATAATAAAGATTGTTTTTTTACTGAGTAACCTTAACCGAGAGTTCATCAAGCAACGCATGGTTGTACTAGCGCACATACTACTTTAGCAGCGGCGCACGTCTTTGGCCGTATACAGAAAGAAACTTATAACTTATAAGACAGCGCAGGAAAATATATGAACGCGCCGATGAACTGAACGGTGCCGACAAGTTCCGACAAGCTTCAACACAGCTGGGAAATCATCGTCCGATGAGTCCGAAATTTTGCTTGGTCTGCCTCAACCTGCTTCCTTTGTGTGGAACGGACCAGCGCGCGCTTACAAGTTTCCAGCTTTCTTTCTGTATACGGCCTTACTACTTTTGATGCGGCGAATTACAGAGTTGTGAGTCCACGAAAAACACTTTGTTTATGTATAGGTAATTCTAGTTAAAATTAAGTACCTAGTTTTATTACATATGTATGACCGGAATCGTGTACAGAGTGCTCTGCTTCAATATAATTATAAAATTTGTCACGATTCACCCTGTATAAATACAGTTGACCTTGAATTTAACAGTTCGACATAAATGGGTTATCGCGTATTTAAAGTGACCTCTACATCGTAAGCCTAAGAATTCTAGTGAAAATTAAGTACCTAGTTTTATTACATAAGTATGACCGGATCGTGTACAGAGTGCTCTGCTTCAATATAATTATAAAATTTGTTACCAGTCACCCTGTATAAATACAGTTGACCTTGAATTAAACAGTTCGACATAAATGGGTTATCGCGTATTTAAAGTGACCTCTGTATCCTAAGCTCGGTTAGTGTTAAACTTTGCCGTCAGTAAAATGGAGCAGCATGGATTTATGGACCCATTTCATTACTGGAGGGTTAACTGAGTACCTAGGTATTGTTTTTGCTATGTATATTGTACATGCGAATCTTATTTAGCTGAGATGAAAATTATAAATGTAATCGTGTCAATTAAATAATTGCTTTTAAAATTGTGCAGGACTTTCGTATGTAAAAAGAAAAATCATATGTAAATAAAAATATACCTATCTCAATAAAACCACGGTTACAACCGTTTTTTTTTTATCAATTGTTATAAGTAGGCACATTGAAGATTGTGTCACAATAAAATGATTGTAATATTTATACTTAAATGTTAGTCGTTGTGGCGTCGTGATTACTGTGTTTATCATACGATATCACAGATTAAGCAACGTTCGGCGCGGTCGGTACTTGGATGGGTGACCGCATACCATTCATTTCTCACGACGACTTCCGTGCTTCGGAGGGCAGGTCCCGGGTGCTGTATACTTGTATACAGTGGTCGTTAGGGTTTGTCAGAAGCCATTTCGGCGCCCTGAAAATTCTGGCATCCACCACCCAGCCCTGGGCCAGCTTGGTGGATTATGGCCTAAACCTCCTCGTCACCCAGGGGAGAGACTCATGCCCTGCAGTGGGCTCATTACAAAGAGTTGTGATGATGATGATGATGAATGTCAAAACACTTGTGCTGACAAAAATTAAACGTAGCTACTGCCCCACTTCATCGTAAGTTAGGTCCACAGGCAGGTTCCAGGGTTCAAATGGCAAGCAAATTCCCTTTATATTGAATCTATTGTCAAATATCACCGCTTCGGGGTTATGTATTTCGGAATTAATTTAAAAAGGGCCTTTTTAATATTACAAGGATAGGACGTTTGTCTTCCACGGCACCTGATGTAAAGTGCGCATGAATACTTTGGTGGTACACGTCCATCAACGAGAAACCCTTTCACTCGACAATTAAAAGTACTGGGACTGTAGTGGTAAGGAAAAAAAGAAGGGCCTGTTTGTTCCCTTATCTTAATATTTGACGATATGTTGATTGTACTTTTAGGTTTTATACTAAATAAATTAAACATATACCTAATGTGTAGGGTGTGTAAGTTTGAATGACATAGTATAAAATATGTGGATATATTACCGGAAAATTACTACCTATTTTTATATTTCGGCTTTCGTTTCTTATTCCTAACTATTCTATTTCAATTATTTATGTATGACTAAATCTACGAGGGAACTGAAGTACACAAACAATTTGAACACACATTATAACTCGAGCAAAAAACCGATGGAAATCCGATTGAAACCAAGCGTGCCGACTTTTTAACACCTATTATGACGTTACAGCTAATATTTAGCGATACAAACCGATTCAAAGACACCGATGCTGCCGATGGAATTGATTATTAAGAACGATATCGATATTATGATTTAATGTATTTACGGGATTCTTACCACGATTTTCGATTTTATTTTCGCACGTGCAAATAGTGAAAATTACCGCGATAGTTTAAAACGATATCGATATTGTTTTTTCGATTTTTTAACAGACATACATACGCGTGTACTGAATCTAGCAGCGAACAACCTTGACGCTTGGTCGGGGTTCGGGCACGCAAAGTACATGCATTTGCGTTATCTATGTAGATGTACGTCTGCGGTAGAACCCTTTTCGGTTTCGCGGTTTCGCCTGGCTAGTGACCACCATTCCAGAAATGTGCTGCGGGAGTGTCTTATAAAGAGTCATCATCATCATCATCATCATCAGATAGTAGACGTCCACTGCTGGACATAAGCCACCTCAATTTTTTGACTGTCCCGCCGTTCCTCGACCGCTATCTTGATCAGACTAGCGGAACCGCCAGGGACCGGAGCCGGGGCCTGTGTTTTCAACACATGTTAATTTTTGGGGGAAATGCCATAATCGCTACGCTTGGCAGGCGAGTTGGCGATCGCAGTGTGATGTTAATATACACAAAAGGACGCTGCTGCGCGTCCTCTGGTTTGTCCCTTAGTCGACTCTTACGACACCCATGGGACCACCGTTCCTCGACCGCTACCTTGATCAGACTAGCGGGACCGCCGGGGACTAGGGGCCGGGACCTGTGTTTTCGACTCATGTCAATTTGGGGGGGGGAAATGCCATAATCGCCACGGTTGGCAGGAGAGTTGGCGATCGCAGTGTGGTGTTAATATACACAAAAGGACGCTGCTGCCCGTCCTCTGGATTGTTGTCCCTCAGTAGAGTCTTACGACATCCACGGGAAGAGATGTGGTAGCGCTATTCTTAAGGCGACGCCACAGTTCGTCCTAAACCCGTGTGCTGTCACCTTTGGCTTCAGCTTCACTTATCATCAGGTGAGTTGGAGATCAAATGCGGAATTAGTAACCTTTAAAAAATTTAAAGAAACCAAACACTTTAATAAAATATAACAAGACACTGTTAAATTCTCTCATTATTATGAGTAAGGGTTAATATATTATCCTGAAGTGTTGTAGCTGTCAATTGCGTGTCTCCTGCTACTAAATCGCTCGGACGTTTATTTGAGTCAGTGGCTCAAGAGCGATTTCACGGCTCATTTGCTGGCAAATAAACAAGGACTCGAGAGTTGTAAGTGAAACTTTGATGTGAAACTAGCCTTATTTAATTTTCAAATCGATTGCTGTTGTAGTTTGAGGTTGTTTTGTTTTATTTATATCATCTTAATAAAACAATAGATTGTTTGAAACAACAAAGATTCAGAAAATTACAATTTTTTTGAACTTTCAATCGTTCATAACCGCTTTAGTTACTAAAATCATAGAGCATTTTAATCTGCATGTAAAAAAACAATAATAAAAAAGTCCACCAATTTCAAAATATGACATTTAATGGCAAAAATAGGAAATTTTAAAAGTCTATTATCTCGAAAATGTTTAGGTTTATGTAGGGTGTTTCAATAATGATAGAAATAAGTTAGAAAAGACGGGAACTACACGCCTTTAAAGGATCTAGGTCGACTTACCCAGTAACCTTGTATATTAATATAATTAAGTTTAAGCTAAATCTAAAATTACAGTTGGCTATACAGCATAAGTAACATTAACTCCAGAAATTTTTACATACTTTACTTAGGTAGAAATCTGATTACTTAAAATTACGGGTCAATAGATAAACCCTTACTCTGAAGTCTGAAGGATATTTGGACTCTTTAGGACTAAAACTTTCGCTAAGTACTCCTTTACCTAAAATGTTTACGCTAAAATTTCAAGCGCACTTCATATATTTTATTGAAGAGCTAAGCTAAGCTCAAGTAACAACAAAAGCTGGTTTTTACCTAATTAAAATTTACCTAATTCGATCTCAACCAGATATAGAATCCCTTATTAAAATGAATTGAGTCCCTTATTAATATCTTACCTTAACTTATTACTTTATAACTAATTTTCTTAAAATACTAAATGGATAACTCTAAGTGTAACGTAAAAGAGTTCTTTAATTGCATAAACGTAAATTCATTTATAAAAAGATTCGATACACAAAATCCGGAATTACTATGTCTTCATATTAATATACGATCATTGATTAAAAACTTTGCATTACTAATTCAACTAATCGACTCATGTTTATATACTCCAGATATCATAATTATTTCCGAAGCAAACATTTCTTCTCACATATCATGTCTATTTAATATTGAGGGCTATAGAATGCACACACAGTTACGCAAAAATCGAAAAGGAGGAGGGTTATTAATTTACATTAAAAAGCATTTAAAATTCACAGAACAAATCCACAGCACACGTAATTTCGAAAATATTATAGGAACCTTGAAAATCAGTAATAATCATACAATAACTGTCTGTGCAATCTATAGACCTCCATCTACTAACAAGAATCACTTTACTACGGAACTATCATTACTACTGAGTAATTTGAATTGTCAAAATAATTTACTACTTATAGGTGACACAAATATTGACACTAAAATTCGAACTAATCACTCCATGAGATATCTAGATATGTTGGCGGAACACGGATTATTTACTGGCATTACTGACTACACCCGAATTGAAAAAAGACTTAATGTATTTACAAAATCGTGCATAGATCATATTTTCATTAGGTCCACGGGATTAAACGCATTCACCGCTGCCGTGGGCACTGTACTAGCAGACCATCGCGCCGTGGTCGTAGCCTACTGCTCGCCGCGCGCGCGCATGCCCCCCGCCCCCTTACATAACAAACCGGTTCACAGGACGGCGTATGACGATGAATCGCTATTACACGAACTGCGAAATATTGACAGGTCGGTCACGAATGAAATGAAGTGTCCTCTCGAAATATACCAGTTCATTAAGAATGGTTTTGATACTGCGTATAAAAAGTCGCATAGAAAAATACATAATAATGTTAAAAATCGTTCTAAATCACCATGGATTACAAACGAAATAGTGAAGTTATGTGATTTGAGAGAGAAATATTTTATTAAATGGAAAAAACAAACAAATAATTATACCTTGAGGCTAGAATACGTTAAAAAAAGGAATTTAGTGCAAAAACTAATCGAAATTAGTAGAAATAAATATTTAAAAAATGAAATTAGCAATAACTTTAATAATCCTCGAAAAATGTGGCAAGTTTTGAATAAAATATGTGGTAGAATTTGCTCGGAAACAGATGAAATAATTATTAATGGATTCAAAAAATATAACTTTTCTTGTAAACAAATTTCAGACATATTTGCAAATCAATTTGATCAATCTGCTAAAAAAATCGTACCAGTTTGTAACCAACGTTTTCCACCATATAAACAAGATATAAGCGATTCTAGTATTTATTTTAGAAAGGCGACTTCTAGTAAAATAAAATCGATTATAAAAACTTTAAACTTCCGTAAGACACCCGGCCCAGATGCAATCCGAGTCATAGACATACAACGAAGTAGTAGTGAGCTAGCTAACACCATTGCGAACTTGATAAATACAAGTGTGCGTACCGGTATATATCCACAAGAACTTAAAAAAGGATGTGTAAGGCCTATATTTAAAAAGGGTAAACATGACGATCCTGAGAACTACCGACCAATTACCTTATTATCTTCACTCAACAAAATAGTTGAAAAGTATGTTTGTGAACTAATACACAACTTTTATCGAAAGCACGACATAATCAGTAAAAATCAGTTTGGCTTTCAGAAAGGAAAAAGTACAACTTCCCTTCTGAGCCAATTCACAGATGAGGTAAATGGCCATTTAAACGATAAAAAAAATGTTCTTGTTTTGTTTATTGATTTTTCGCGAGCTTTCGACACGCTTAATCACAACACGATTTTCAAAAAACTAGACAACAATGGAGTCCGTGGACCATTACTACGATGGTGCACTGATTACTTCCAAAGTCGCACTTACAATGTCAAAGTAGAAAATAGCTTGAGTGACACCATACATGTAACAGAGGGCACGGCGCAAGGATCAGTGCTCGGACCGCTACATTTTCTTACATATGTTAATGACTCCGTGCATTCTTAGCGTCACTTACCATTGTCAAAAATCGCATACCTTTCAAAACAAAAATAATGTTGTATAATGCCTTGGCGGATTCAATCATATCCTACGGGCTAAGTAGCTACGGTCGCACATATAAATCCTACCTAGACAGCATTTCCCAACTACAAATAAGAATAATAAAAAACATAGTGCCTCTGAAATTAAAAAACCAATTTTATCATGATGTTAGCCAGCTTTTCAAACATTGTAATATCGTTCCAGTTCATACTAAAGTAACACTAAGTCTTTTAAAAGAAAATTATTTCAACACTAACTTCCAAACAAAAATTTCTCACTCTTATTCAACTAGATCAATAACAAATAACAAACTAGAAACCACCAGAGCTCAAAATATGTATGGCCAGCGTACATGTGCATATCTTGTCCCTAGAATGATTAATGAACTGAAAAACTCAATCCGATCTACACTATCTACTAAAAGCATTAAATTTTTACTTAAAAAATACTTTATAACTCTTTTGTAAAGTACAATACAGACACACATACACAAATATTTTTACATAAAAAATATGATGGTTTACCGTGGTAAAGGGTCGTTTTAGTAATACTTAAATAAATGATAGAAATTCAATATTCTCTGTAACCTAAAATGCAACTGATTTAGCTAACTGTTGTTCTCAATTTAACTGTGTACCTATAGTTTTCTAAAATGTATAATTTAATAAAATCCATTGTAAACTAAACCTAACTATGCTCCATCTAGACAAACCCTCGAGGTTTTTAGATGGCAAGCACTTCAGATATGTAATTTTTTTTCTATTCAAATAATAAAAAAAAAAAAAAAAAAAAAAAAAAACAAACTTGAGACTGATAATAGATGATTAAACGAACTTCTAAGTGAAGTTCTATCGCTATTATATGAGTCGCTTCATTCGAAGATATTATATGACAGGTAGTCCTTTTTAGGTACTAGGTAACTTCGCATAATTTAAAGTATCATAAAAAAAACACTGTGGTGGGGCGCCGCGTGGCATGATCCACCCGGTTCGCGCCAAGCCCTCATTCTTTAGAGACCCTAAACGAAACTTTTAAATGGGTTCTGGGGTGGGTGGGTACGTCATATCTTCGAATGAAGCGACTCATATAATAGCGATAGAACTTCACTTAGAAGTTCGTTTAATCATCTATTATATTTCGTCGCTTCATTCTTCAGATATTATATGACAGGTAGATTTTCAGAGATAGAAAGTTTTGTTTAGGTATATACTTGGAATTGAAATAAGTAAAGATATAGATATGTAATTACATATTTTATTATTATAGTACTTAATAATTAGTATTATTACATAATGAGCTTCAAATAATCTTACTTTATTTGAGTCGCTAGAAATTATAATCAGCTTAAATTAATGAAACTTAGTGATAGTCTATTTATAGACACATAATTTTTAATGTAGTAATTTACTTAATATCAAAATACGTAATATTCAATAACTATTTTTAATATTAGGTTAAGTATTGTTCATGTCTCGATTAAGTATCGACAAAGCAAAGTTATTTTGTTGATCATCTAAAGGCCGATGGTAAAACTTTGCGAACACCTGTGAGTTTTGTGTCCACCCGGCCGTTTTTCGAATGACATCGACACTGATACCGGCCGCGCGCGCGGCTGAGGTCGACGCGTGTCGTGTGCTGTGCGCACTAAAACGCTCATGTCAATGCCGCTCGTGGCGAGCGTTTGCTTAATCCATCGACTTAGCGTCTGACTTGATGCAGTTCTGTGGGGAGCTTTGAATGTTACGAAGAGATTCCCGGAGTTTGAACCTCAGATATTTTTTGTAATAAAAATATATTCTTTTAAAGTTGATACTGGGCATATGTTGATATTGCTTTGAAAGTTTGGGAGAGATAATAAGGGCTGTTCACCAGTCCACTGCACCCAGGGTAAGGCTGGAGTGCAGTGGGTGCTGACTCCATGGCTGGGAAGGCCAGAAGGGGAATACAAGTACCCCTTCGGCTTTATCATCAATGATTTTTCGTATACATTTTAATACAAGAGAAAAAGGAGGAAATGCATAAAAATCCAAGTCAGCCCAGCCTATTGTAAATGCATCAACTGCGACTGCATCAGGTTCAGGCTTCCAGGTGACAAATAATTAACATTTGGCATTGGCTCGACTTGAGAACAAGTCGATCTTAATGGGCCCGAAACTATTTACAATAAGTTGGAAAGCGCTATCCGAGAGGGCCCATTTCTGGACTCGAAATCTGCTCGATTTTCTTTGGTGTTAACATAAGAAGCAAATATCCATAAATTGCGTTTTTCACACCATTGCCAAATTTCTCTACTTAAAATATTCAAATGTGGGAACTGAATACGGGAGGTAATACCTCCCATCCTATTAATGTAGCTAATGGCGGTAGTATTGTCAATACGTAATAATATTGCACAATCTTTTCCTTCACTAGCTATACTTTTGAGACCTAACAAAACCGCGAGTAATTCTAAAAAGCTCATGTGATTTTCTTTTTCACTGTTCGTCCATGAACCACTATATTTATTATTTTTGCATACTGCTCCCCAGCCTGTCCTAGATGCGTCGGTGTAAATTTCTGACTTATAATTTTGAGTAATGATTGGACAAGAAATAATATTAATATTATTTTTCCACTACCATAAATCTTTTAGTAATATCATATTAAGATTCATTTTCACCTCATAGTTTCCTCCGAACTTATTTAAGGCTAAAAACTTTTGTCTCTCTAATATTTTTGTATATAAGAATCTATATTTTGTGGCTGGACAGGCTGCGATCAATACACGTATAAGTTTAGCGAAATTTCGTAATGAACAAGTTTTAAGATTAATGTACCTATTTATTAACTGTGCAATGTTATGCCGCTTATCGCCAGGTAACGTAATAGACATCTGTTCTGTGTTGAACATAAAACCTAAGAATTTGATTGACTTTTTTGGTACAATGTGACTTTTATCGAAATCAATACATATAATAAAACAGTAAAAAAAACGTGTCTGTACATTTAATATTTTTACAAAAAAAATTATCTAGGGTT
Source organism: Stenoptilia bipunctidactyla (assembly GCA_944452665.1). Classification (NCBI taxonomy): domain Eukaryota; kingdom Metazoa; phylum Arthropoda; class Insecta; order Lepidoptera; family Pterophoridae; genus Stenoptilia; species Stenoptilia bipunctidactyla. The sequence continues at coordinate 21,730,246 of OX101740.1, read as the reverse complement.
ATAAAGAAATGAAAAAAGAGTAAGAATCTGAAAAAAAAAATTTGTCTGTTTGTTTGTAAGTTTGTCTGTTTGCACACGCTAATCTCTGGAACCGCTGGACGGATTTGAATGAACCTTTTTTTGATGTATAGCTGTGAAGCCGGGGCAACATATAGGGTATATTTGATTTCGGTTACTGGAACACCTGATGCAGAACCCTTAAGGGATCATCAAAACCGTAAGAAATATAGATATGATGCCTTAACAAAAGTTGTCCAGGATGATGAGCAGATTCTGCAGACATAAAAAAAATCTGTGATCTAAAAAAATTGTGATAGATTTTTAAAAGTTATGCCTAAAACTTACTTTACTAGAATATGGTGGAGATGTTCGGCATACAGATCAGAAGTACTCATTGCTCAGTTGCGCGTCGACCGACCATGAGTCTAAGGTCGTGGGTTCGATCCTGCTCGCGTAATTTTTTTTTTATTATATTTTTTTTTATTTTGTTTACAATAAATATTTAATTGTGAACAAAATTGTCTTTGACACCACTTGATCTCAATCAAGATCCAAAGAGATATCGTTATAATTTTATTTATTTATTACAAAATCATAGGATCCACCTTAACAGAATGATTCCAATGCGATGGCGCTGTCAACATTTATATGAAATCAACTTACAAAATAATTCAAACTAAACATATAAAAAATACCATTAATACATTTTAAAATAACTCCCTAATAAAATAGGTAGGTAGGTATGTTCGATAACACGCGGGCGGGCGAGCGAGTGATTCGCTGGCATGGCCGGCCACTCACGCTGTTAATTGTTTGAGATACCTACCAAACTCTGGGTGCCTATGACCATATTCACCCAACTTTTATTATTTCACTTGGAAATAAGATTTCTCTAAATGAACCACCAAATTTTTGTAACGGTTGGGAGTCAGACTACCCACGAGTTTAATTTTATAACTTTCTATTCCAAAATATTAAAAATACTAAGATTTTTTTCAAATCGGTTAATAAGTCCGAATTTGACCTCATTCTCACCTGATGGTAAGTATAAATGAGATCGAATACCGAAGCCAAGCCAGTTCTATCATAAACCCGTTTGCGGCTCTAGAACTGGCTCTTTATAAAATGTTTTCGGGACGCGTCACCGCTGGCAGTAGTGATATTTGACGGCAAATTTCAGTCAGCCGAGACAGTCAGTTTACCACCAAGCGGGGCTCACTCGGATTAGTCAATTATTCAGAGGCGGTAGGGTTATTCTAGGGGTAAATTATAACTAAATTGTCGTCAAAATCAATGAATGCTGGGTTTCAATATTTTACATGAGTAAAACCTACTACAAACGAATGGTAGGTAGTTATAGGAATAGTAAGTAGTAACTTGACAAGACGTTGAATATTGAAACGCTTTATACGCTTCAATATTCAACGTGTATGATAGCTAAATCTACTGTTCGTAGAATAAACGAACATACATACATATAACTTCACGCCTTTATTCGTTATAAAACCTCTATCCAATAAAACCTCTATCCCTAAAATGACTTTTAAGGTATGCCCGGGAAGAGAAGCAACTGGTACATTCTATGATTTTCTGTTGCTCCGAGTCCAGCGTGGAAGCAACGAACGAACAGTGTTTTTGATATTGTAACGTGGCATTAGTAGATTAGATAGATGTTAAAGCGTTCGGATAGCCAGAAGAAAAAAAAACTGAACTACACTAAAAATAAACATGGGAATAAGAATTCTAAGGAAATTCTCCTGGTAAAAGTACTAGGGGCTTAAAAATAATAAATCTGATAAATAGTTGGTATGCAGTAGAAAATTTTGCTATGTTGATAGGGCTAAATCATTAATAAAGCTTCTTGCGCGATTTAATACAGGTAGTTACAGAAGGCAGCAGGTCAAGCGTTACATTACCTGTCAAATTTCCCCAAACAATTTTAACTTAGGTAATGTCGAGGGCGTAGATTTCAGATTCAAGTAAAAAAAATTTGTAACGCTTGATGTGCTGCCTTCTGTACATACAGAAATATATTGTAAGAAAGTTAAACTTAAAATAATGGGACTCAAGGTTTTATTTATTTCGTGATCATTTCTAGCTCTTGGAAGTTAGAAACCGTAGATTTAAAAGTAGAATAAAAAGTAACGTAGATGTGTTAAATACCAAAAGAAATTACATTAAATTGGCTCAGCCATTTTACCGTGAAAAGAATGCCAATCATAACTATAGATAGATACACATTATACACTGATAATGGCTGGATGGATGGATCTTTGCTACTATTTCACGCAAAAACTGCCGAATGTATTCTTCTGAAACTTTACAGTAATATAGCTTTACTTAGAATAATAAGCTATAATTAATGAAGATAGGTATTGCATGAATTATGTAAAATTTAAGACACTTTGGCACCCGATTTGTTTATAACGCAAGGTGCCTAATATAGTTACCTATGTTTGTAATGTACCTAATATAGTTACCTATGTTTGTGGTTAGGAGTTATACATATTATTTGGGCGAAGATTCTTCATTTTTATTTTTGTTATTAAAGATAGTACTTAGGACCTTGGAGAAGAAAATAACCTACTCGAAATACTAATTCAATAAAAACGAAGTCGCAGGTATCATCTATGTAATATACCTACCTACCTATACTTTTTCACAAAACACCTAGGTGAAACTGCGGATCACAGCTTTGTTGTAACAGTTTTTGAAGTAACTCTGTCTGTTTATCTATCAGTAACGCTTAACTACTGAATCGATTTTGCCGAAATTTTGAATGAGGTAAGTTTAAACTTCAAGGAGGATATAATAATAGTATTTATCCAACTCCAACAACCGGTATCCACGCGGACGAAGTCGCGGGTCACAGCTAGTTTACAATAAAACCTAGACAATGTAATAACTTCAAAGTTTCTCTTACATTAATCATGCATTCTTCATATGTATCTCCAATAAGAAGATCGTCTTAATAGGTAGTAGACTTAAAACCCTGTTTTCTCAAATGACTCATTACTTCACGCATAATTTTTGTAAATACCCACGGAGCTACCGATAATCCATACGGCATTGCTGTGAACTCGTAAGTGATCGGCTCAGACGAATCATTTTCTTGGAATTCGAATCGTAGGTACTTTCTGTCACTAAAAAAAAACGGCATAAGTAGATATGATTCTTTCATATCTATGTTTGCTAAGTATCCATTACGAGGAATTAATTTCGAGGCTGTTTTATAAGATTCCATTTTAAAATGTACTTTTGTTACGAACTTGTTTAAAGATTTTAAATTTAGTATAAACCTTTTTTCTCCGTTAGGTTTCGGAGCTAAAAATATATTTGAAATAAATTGATAATTTGAAGGAGAACAAGGTTTTATAGCCCCTAAGTCTAATAATTTATTTATAGCTATTTTCATGTCTCTTTTTTCACATGATGACAAATTATTTTTAGGAATAGAATACTGACAAATTTGAGTATCAAATGGTATTCTAAATCCATAATTTATCCACTTCAATATAACTTCGATTTTAGTTACTTTTGTCCAACAATCATAAAATAAATTACTTCGACCTGCATGTACCTTGATTAATGTTGGGTCGGAGCACGCGTCCTGGACTAAGTCTGCGGCTGGAACTTGGCGTTGAACGCAGAGTTCGATTGAGGGCGCCGCTGTGTTTGAGCTGCTATCGGTTTCCTCTGACCGTTGATATTTGAGAGGAGACTGTTTTGGCTGGGCCCTTTTTAATTAGGGCTCCCTACTTTTCAATGGCTTTACTTGCCTTTATTTTTTCCGGCAACGAACTTCCGAATAAAGTTTCGTCTCTTTCGGAGTCTTGTATAACATGTTTAAAGTTTGTATCCAAATTAGGTAAAATCAGTTTTACCCTATCTTTGGTGAACATAAAGTGGAGGTCTGATAATAGGCAGCATCCATCACTTACGTGACGGAAGGCCTTCATTTTGTTTTCTTCCTTCTCAGGGAGGACGTCCATCTCTCGATTTATGGTGGTAATACCGTACCCCAGCTGTTGCTGAAAGTTTTGGTTTTTTTTTTTTTTGTCACGTGCTCGTACTATGTCAGTTATGGCTGCTGAGATTTCAGCATTTATTTCAGCTGTAATCGTATTGAAAACAAAAGGTGATCGATAAGATCAAATAAAATTTATTAAATTTTACATCATTACGATATTGAGCGGATAACGTGATATATCTATTATAGATTACACGCATTTTCTGCTCTGATTTTTTAAATAACCTTGGAGGCGACATGTTTATGTCTTATTCATATTAATATAACGCCCATAACGTATTACAGACAACGAGATAAATCTCCTTGAGATTACCCGCATTTTCTGTAATCGTATTGAAAACAAAAGGTGATCGATAAGATCAAATAAAATTTATTAAATTTTACATCATTACGTTATTGAGCGGATAACGTGATATATCTATTATAGATTACACGCATTTTCTGCTCTGATTTTTTAAATAACCTTGGAGGCGACATGTTTATGTCTAATTCATATTAATATAACGCCCATAACGTATTACAGACAACGAGATAAATCTCCTTGAGATTACCCGCATTTTCTGTAATCGTATTGAAAACAAAAGGTGATCGATAAGATCAGATAAAATTTATTAAAGTTTACATCATTACGATATTGAGCGGATAACGTGATATATCTATTATAGATTACACGCATTTTCTGCTCTGATGTTTTAAATAACATTTTTAAACCGAATAAGTAGGTCTTACCTTGTAAGATTTCTTCTTCATCGGAAGAAATAATTCGCTGTTTCCGTTTTTTATTTATTTTTTGTTCCAACTTTTTTATCTTTATATATAATGTTCTTCTGCTGTACGTTTAGGCATTTTGTAAAAACTTAAGTAAATGATTAAAGTAAATGACGTATGCTTGTTACCACGCACGAAAAAAGAATGAGGGCTTGGCGCGAACCGGGTGGATCATGCCACGCGGCGCCCCACCACAGTGTTTTTTTTATGATACTTTAAATTATGCGAAGTTACCTAGTACCTAAAAAGGACTACCTGTCATATAATATCTGAAGAATGAAGCGACGAAATATAATACAAGTCAAAATTACTCAGAACGATTATCAAGCTGATGAAAATTCCGTCCGGGCTTTAAAGCTCATTTATTTTATAAACCCAAAAAAAGGTGTTATCTAAAGTAACACCTAGAGCCAACCCATTAAATTTCCATATCGAATTACGCTGAAAACTGTAGAGTGGTTTGTTCCGAACCTTGCCATTGCCTTACTACTTAAAAAGTTTATAAAAATACTTATCGATATATTTGTTTTTAACACCTATCTGTAACAAAGATATTTTTGATATAATTTTAATCATTGTTTACTTTCTTTACCGTTAGTTCTTTACAGGTTTTCCTAGTAACTTCTATGCTCGATGGTGGATGTCAACCATTTCGAGACGCCAAAATTTCTGCCCAACACTGATGTCCACTGTGTATACTTATAAAATCCGGAACGTGAATTGTGTGAACACGTGTCTATCAAACGTTGCTTATCCTACAGCATCAAACGATAATAATAGTTTATTCTGGGGATGCTGAGTAAAACAATAACTTATTAGATGGCGGTTTATTCCAGAATGAATATCGTTACATTTGGCTACATAAAACAAATCTCAGTGTACCTGCATTACAATAAACATGACAGGAGCAGTTACAGCTCGATGGCTTCGTATATATTTTTGTTGTTGATATGCCCTTTTTAAAATAGTACAATAGTAGCAGTTTCTTGAAAAATCACAAAAGTGGTAATATCTCGAAAACCAGAAGACTTTTACAAACCTGCTTCGAAGTCATCTGATAGGCCTTAACCTCCAGGATCACTTATATATTTACTAAAATACATACATAACTTCACGCCTGCATCCCTTATGGGGTAGACAGAACACCAAAAGCTGTAAAACCATCTGATATAATCAAAATGTCTGTGTCTCAGTCACAGACATTTTTATACTTATTTTCAAAGAAATTACACATATTTATTTCTATAGTAACAATTTCTTCAATTGATTTAATTTATTTGTTAAAAAATGGTCAAAATAGTCAAACAGAAATATTTTTACTTATCAATGCAATTTTATCAATGCAATTTTCCAATAATAAAATCAGTAATTTATCCAACTTCTGACATATTTTTAAGGTTTTCTAATTAAGAGACTTAAATGTAGTCAATTATAATGATTACTTGATTAGCCATTTACCAAAAACTAACATTTTTTTAACATAATCCAGCGTTTTTAAATAAAAAAAGCATATGAAACGAATGGTGGTTTGTAGTTGTATATATACGACCGTGGCGGAATAGACTCGAAAATATTTGTCGGCTATATCCGACAGGGACTGAGCGGGAGCCCCAATGACCACGCGCACCCGTCCGCGTTCCCCGTCACTTCGATCATTTCGCCGAATTATTGGCCGCGCTAGAGCAGATAGCTGCATTTTAGTTTGGTATTGTGGTTTAGCGGTATTTAAGTCTTGTAAAAAAATATTAATGCAATACTAAAATGCGGTTAAGTGGCAGTTTTGGTTTATGATTTATCTTTAACGGCTTTATAGTTTAGTATATTACCAGATAATAGTTTAAATAAAAGGTTAACTAGATAGACGTTAAGGTACTTTAACGGCATTGTAGAGAACAGATATCGCTTAACGACAATTTAGCTAAGATGATGAGTATATTTTTTATAAAAAAACTTACACTATATACTTTTAACCGCTTTTTAGTTTAGCAATGGTACTTAAAGACTTTTAAGCGTTGGAAGGTAACCATTTACGGGTAGATAGCGGCATTTTTAATTTTTATATCTTGAAGACAGTAAAAACTACGAAAATTCTGGAAATACAGGTCGATAGAGATTTTTTTTCTGATTATGATGGCATCAAAATATTAAAATCGACCTGATGTTGGTTAACGGCATTTTAGCTTGAGGACGGCAGTACATACCTCCAAATTAGTCACATTTGACAAATTTGGAGGTATTATTATGATGGTGAGAGACTATTTCAGTGACAGGGAGTCCCCCTATCGCCCGCAAAATGGCCAATAAAACCTCTGTCCCTTAACTGGCTTTTACAGTATGCCCGGGAAGAGAAGCAGCTAGCACATTCTATATTTTCTTTCACTCCCAGTCCAGCATCTGACGACCGGCTGGTGTAGCGGTAGCATACATTGCCTTCTATGCCAGAGGTCCTGGGTTCGAATCCCGGCGGCGGCGGATATTTGTGTGATAAACACAGATATTAGTCGTCAAGTCATGGATGTTTATATGTTTATTTAAGTTTATTCTAATAAAAAATCTATATTTATTCAATATGTATGTTTATACATTTCTTAAGTATATCAGTTATCTAGTATCCATAACACAAGTTCTTTAAGAAACTTAATTTGGGCTAGATAATGTTGCGTGAGTGTCAGAAATATTTATTTTATTTATTTATTTATATATTTATATATTTTTGGATAATGGAAAATCAATGCCATGTAATAAGTTAACGCAGAATAAACATTCCATTTATACTCCTAAACGTTCACCAAGGATACATTAAAGAGCTTTCATAGGAACATCCCCAAAGTAGCAGTTAGAAGGAAATTTTCTATTGGAAACTATGTGCCAAGCATTTCCGTTGCATTTCGGTCTAGTAATGACATCATTTGGAGTTCAAATGCGATTTGCTTGCGAAGTTTTCCTGTCAAAGTGGATTTTGTAAGTCCAAATGAAACGCAGTAATGATGGTGTGGACTAAGGAAAATTTGAAAGCTTTTAGGAAATAAATTGGTACCTATTTAAAAAGAGAACAAACATTTTTTTTTTATTTAAAAAAGGCATTCATGTTTGTTATTACTTTTCTGCATTTAAATGAGAAATTAAAACAATTGCTTCCATGCTAGACTGGGAGCGAAAGAAAAACGTAGAATGGGCCAGCTGCTTCTCTTCTCGGGCATACTGTAAAAGTCAGTTAAGGGACAGAGGTTTTAAAGGCGTTTTTGTGGGCGATAGGCTGACCCCCTGTCACCACAATAGTCAATTTCTTTCCATTTTTATTATACCTCCAAATTTGTCAAACGTGACATCAGATGGTCTTGTAACCTCTGGTGTTTAGCCTACCCCATAAGGGATACAGGCGTGACGTTATGACGTTATGTATTAAAACAATCGAATACAGAATTTTTTATAAAATGGTTTAATCTATGGTTGTCATGTTTATTGTCATTAGTCAGACAGGCAACCCCTTATCATTGGTTAAAAGAGACCAATAAGAGCATACGAGCTTATTTATTTCTTGATTCCTTAGACGATGGATCAGTGGATGATAATTAAATGTGACCAAGGTCATGGATGACCTCACCCTCACTTTTCAGCCGACTTCAAAAAAAAAGGAGGTACCTACTCAATTCATCTGTATGTTTTTTTTAATGTTTGCTTTTTTAATGTTAACTTTTGACTGGGTGAACCGATTTTGATGATTCTTGTTTCATTAATAGAGGATACTTCCTATTTGGTCAAATATAAATTTCATCGAAACCGATTAAGTACTTCAAGTTTTTTTTTTAATATGTATGAATTCGGAGATCGTTTACCTTGACGACCTTCTACTTCAGGCAAAGTTTTGACGTGAAGTCGTTTTTTATAATGCCCTGCATTCGTTGATTATTTCTTCTTGTGAGTCGAGACAAATTCGAATTGTGTCCGTCCAGAATTTTGATGATAAGTGACTTTGAGGTCAAATGTGTAAGCACACGGGTTCTGGAAGGAACTAATACATCATGATGTTTGTCGGAACCATAACTTGCACGGTGATACTTGGACAAAGACTTTAGGTACCTACTAAGGTTGAGTCTGGAGCAATATATTAATATAATTTACACAAATCTATGCAATAAATAAAAGAAGCAACGGAGTGTTGTCGTCGTGGCGCCGTGGATCCTGTGCATATCAAACGATTTCACAGGTTAAGCGCGCTCGGTGCGGCCGGTATTAGGATGGGTGACCGCCGACCATTCATTTCTCACGACGACTTCCGTGTTTCAGAGGGCACGTTAAGCAGTCGGTCCCAGGTGCTCTATACTGTATACTTGTGTATTATATACGAGTGAAAAATTATTTTCTTTATGAGTGCTATTACGTTTCATATTTTATGTGACGGTTACAGGTACAATAATTTAATTCTTAGTTTTAATTGTTAGTTATTGTGTGGTTATAATTTTATTGATAGGACTATACAGAAATCTTTGCTAAGGCACATAATATGGGTTATTTTGAACAAGATCTTCTGGATTTTGTTAAAATTTTATTGTGGTTTTTACTAAACTAACTGTGTCTTAAATATATGGTGGTTTACAGTGATATTGTCTTTTGCTTTAATAAATTATAAAGAAGCCGTTCATTTTCGATTAAAAGATATGACTTTAAAAAATCCAAATGCAGGTTTCACTATAATGACATAATTTGCATTATTGTCTTTACCTGAAGGAATTGGATGCCCAATTTACAGTTAAATCTATTCCAACTTGCTCATTTAAACTTATTCTATCCTTTTGCATTTAGATTACCTATTTAAGGCCCTTTCACATACATTATAAATAAAAACGCGTGGCCTAACACGTAATCTCTACATAAAGAAAAATTATAATTATGAATGCCTCATTTGATATTGTGTTTGACTGTAATCGAAACTGGTTTTCGTCACTCTAAATAAAAATTGAGTTACTCTTGGGAAAACTGGGAGCCTCCTTAAATATTTATTTTGTTATGTATTTTAGTAAATTATGAAGGCTATAGCCGTAGGAGTCAAAAAAACCAAAATTATTTGAAACTAACTTTAAGTAAAAGTACAATTAGTTCTACCAGATGACAATAGCACAAAGTTGGAAACTAAAGTGACATGAAATTGTATTAAAATACATAAAATTACTTAATGCTAAATCAGCGCCTCGTGAACGTGATTGACGTCACACGATGGCATCGAGGGCGATGCCTACCCCGCATTTTCCGTGGAGAGTCTTCGCGTAACAAGTATTTGTTGTTATAGCGGCAACAATAACTACATCATCTAAGAAAATTTGAATTGTCTTACTATTGCGGTTCATGAGATGCAGCTCGGTGACAGACGAATAGACGTACGCCGCTCCCAGTGAACTCCTTTGAACATGAACGCCTTTGTTTCTACCGCCGATAAGGACTTTACTAAGGCTGAAAGATCACTACAATCTAAGCTCCTTTCATACGGCCGCGCCGCCATCTGGTCAATTTGCATTGCGTTAGACTACCAGCATTCGACCCCTCTGGCCCCGCCGGCAGAGAAGATCTTACAGAAAGACCCTTTGCATCCTCTCTGCAGACAGGGACCGACAACTCCTTCAACTACTCATCTCTCAGATAGCACCAGGGGATAAAATTTATTTTTGGACTGCCACCTCTCCAAAGTAGCTGGTAGGTTCGATACCAGCTCTCCCCGCCCTTATGCCTTATCGGTCCCCTCTGATAGGAGTACCGAAGTCAAGGTCAAAGTCAAAAGAATCTTTATTTCGTAAGTATTTAAATACATTTGAAATAAGTCACAATTTACAAATTGAACTGAATCTACCACCACTTCGGAAAGTCGATCTGTTGAGAAGAAGTGGCAAGAAACTCAACAGCAATCATCTTTTAAAAATACACAATAACAATAACAACAACAACAATTTACAATCTTCTTGCATCCGGATATCTTATAATAAAACTTTATGAGACTTTATGAGATTACCGAGAGGGAGCCACCTTTTTTGGTCTGCGTCTTGGAAACGGTATCTATCTCCCATATCTGTGAGTCCTTCTCCTATCTTCCACCTTGGTACGTACCTGATGGGAGACCAGCAACTTCATAAGAAATGTAATTCATGCCTATAATAACCACGTGTAGTTATGCTCTGGATAGAAAAGAGGATCAACTGGTTCAGTTAACGGAAAAGTATTATTTTAAATTTTGATTCCATAATGGATTATTGTTCATAATCCTGTCATCCAAAACTAATTATACAATTAGCTAAAAACCTTCACTAGATGTACACTACCCTTGGATACATTTAAAATTGCATTTTAAAAATAAAATCCATTGTTTGCCATTGAACATTCCTCTTTAGAGAACAAAATATACGCCAAACTAACTAAAACCTGGACTAAGTGGTCTACCGTATAGTATGATAGCCGAGTGTGCTTATTTTAGAATTTGAGTAGTTCCACAACTGCGCCTAACTAAAGTCATGTAGTGACGTAATTTGTTTTAGACGCGGCAATATTTAACTAAAAGCGTAGATTAAACTTTAGACCTCTACTGAGCTCGATTCGACGTTACACTCCCGAGTTTTAGGTCTTTCCTTAGTCAATTAAAGGGACTTCATACTCAGTAGCTGTAAAGAAAATTGATTTTGATGTATTTAAATTTCAAATTAAATTAGAGATTGTAATGTCGAATACTTTATAATAAAGCAGTCGGTCCCGGGTGCTGTATACTTGTATACAGTAGTCGTTAGGGTTTGTTAGAAGCCATTACGGCGCCCTGAAAATTCTGACATCCACCACCCAGCACTGGGCCAGCTTGGTGGATTATGGCCTAAAACCTCCTCGTCACCCAGGGGAGAGACTCATAGCCCTGCAGTGGGCTCACGAAGAGTTGTAGTGATGATGATGAATGTCGAATACAAAACTATCTGCTATGCTGGACTGAGAGCAAAGGAAAAACATAGAATGTGCCAGCTGCTTCTCTTCCCGGGCATACTGTAAAAGTCAGTAAACGTACAGAGGTTTTAAAGGCATTTTTGTGGGCGATAGGCTGACCCCCCTGTCACTACAATACTCTCTTTCCATCTTTATAATACCTTTTGCATATTTTGCAAAAGGTATTATAAAGATGATACAAATCTGTCAAACGTGACATCAGATGGTCTTGTAACCTCTGGTGTTCTGCCTACCCCATAAGGGATACAAGCGTGACGTTATGTATGTGTCGCAGTCATCTGGTTGAATTTGCTATTTAATTGAATGACTAGCGCGTTCATTGAATGACGATATTTAATTGAATCACTAGGCCGAACGTTGATTGAACAAGCGTCACTCAACGTCCAACTAGTTAGCGGATTGTAACATAGCCCTTTGAACAGAGCGGACGTCAAATCAGTCAGGTGATTGAAATTTAGTTAATTTTTTCAATCCGATAAGTAAAAAAATTGTTACAATAATACAAGAAAGGATCATATTTTGTCTCAGACTCTGTTTTGTGCGATTATAAAAAAATAACCCTCGGTCCATGTCGGTTTTCAGGCAGTTATAACTATCGTTTAAGACCAAAATTATTCATGAAATAGTGATAATAAGTGATAAACAGATATAAGAGCCAACCCTGTTAACCAAACATTACAAAGTCGGCTAAATCCCATTCAACGACTTCGCTACATAATGTTCAGTCAAGACGTTAAACGTTACATTCAACGACTTGACGAGTTGTCCTTTAGTCATTCAATTAAATGTCGTAATTTAATGAACGCGCTAGTCATTCAATTAAATAGCAAATTCAACCAGATGACTGCGACATATGTATGTATATACAAACTATTTCCAAGCGGCGATTACTTCAAATTCAAACAATATAAGATAAGATAAATATTTCATCTACATCATATTCTCCCGAAGAAACTAAGTTTGATGAAACTAGATTGCTTACTTGACAAAATTGTGAAGATAACAAACTGATAGTCATATTTTTCATATCATTACCACCGAGTTTTCTAGTTTAACCACCATAATAGCCATACGAGAGCTGCCTTGTAGTATTTCTGATGAATGGAAAAATCAGTCATTAAATTAAAGGAGCAAGCTTTTTTAGATTAAAGACTGGGTTTCATTGATAGAGGTATTAAAGATTTTAAAGAAAACTTAAATAATTAAAAGGGCGGTCAACGACTCGTCTGATTTTTAAGATAAGATAGACCCCAATTTTTATTTCTAGTTTTCCATGAAGACTCAGAATATATGAACGAACGTTTATGCCCTTGCATACGTAACAGATAAATGTAACAGTAACAACGAGTTTTTTTTTTTGGTGTCTTTTCCCCCGATAACTGAACAATTTGACAAGGATGCAACATGAATCTAATGAAGATGTTTTTCAAAGAAATTTTTTCTTCATAATATTAGTTTATGCTTTGGTCATATTTTGTCTTTCCTTTAAACTCGAATGAAAGCCGAATGGTGAAGATTGCTAACACTCACGAGTTTTTTCTCTGTATCATTATAAAATATACACTTTTTTATTAAAGAAAGACTAAAACAACAAACAAAAAAGAAAAGGGTTATAACAAGAGCAACGTGTAAAATTTTTCAATAATATTCTCACACTTACGAGTTATTTAATTTATGTAATTCGTCGCTGATGCATTCTGTTGTTTAGTGGCGGGTTTCATTATTATGAAAACTGTTTGTTTTGCCTACGAACAATAGAAATCACTACCAAAATGCCTTTCTATATTCAAAATCTTGACATCTAAACCACTGCTTACGAACTGTTTGACTGTAATGGCTTGCTAGGTTACATTTGACCATTTACATAATAAGTCATTATTTCTAGCCAACGACGACGTAACAAGTTATTAATTTAAACCAATGAGGTAAAGGTAGCATGGCAGTCTATTTCGGCCAATAAGAGTTATGTTTTCATTACGTATGACCAATTAAAGAATAGGTCATTTTATCTAGCCAACGACGTAAAAATTTATTCATGTATAGTGCCACCAACTTATCTGTTCAGGTGGCCAAATGAAGAACTAGCGACGCCATTTTTAAATGTCATTCCGCTGTCAGTTTCGATTAGTGTGAGTGCTCTTTGTGATTTATTTTTACTTTTGTGGTAATAAGTGTTTCTAAAATGCCTAAGGCTGTAAAAAGTGATGCACGAATAATTATACTAAAAGTATTAGCTTTTATGAAGGATGAAAAACGTGCACAGCAGCCAATAATACCATTCGAAAAGCTGTATGAACGCGTTGCTGCAGCCACAGGTCAGTGTTGCTAGATACAAGAAAATCAATTTCCTAAGAGGATTAAAAACAAATTATGGGAACATTAAAGCTTCAATTAAAATATTTCTGTTATTATGACTACCTAAATAAACAATTTGCGATATTTGACATTTAAGCCGTATTTCTAATCTTCTCAAATTCGACATTTTAATTCCAATAACTTTAAAAAATGATAATTCTTAATGATTTTTATATTTAGTTATCTCATTTATTTCAGGTGTTTCTGAGCGATTCTTACACAAGTTAGTTAATGAACAAAAATTGGCTCAAGAATGTGGCACTAAAATTGAAACACCAGGCAAAAAGAGAAACAGGACTTCAGGTAAAATTGAAATGGACGACTTCGATATAGGTGTTATTAGAAGAAAAATTCATGCATTTTACTCTATAAAAAAAGAAATACCAACTATTCCAAAATTATTGAACGTACTACGTGAAGAGATAAATTTTAAGGGAAGTCGTGAAACGCTTCGCAAATTGTTAAAAAAAATTGGATTTAGATTTAGAAGAACGCAAACAAACAGAAAAGTTCTTTGCGAACGGAATGATATATGTGCTTGGAGAGCATCATATTTACAGAAAATTAAAGATAACGAGCGTGAAAATACTAAACCTGTAATTTATTTAGATGAAACTTATATAAATTCATCACACTCGACTGGAAAATGCTGGCAAGGCCCTGAAGAAGATGGTGATTTAGAGCCAGTTGCAAAAGGTCAGAGATGGATCATTGTACATGCAGGCGGCGAAGAAGGCTTTGTAAAGGATGCCCTTTTGGTATTTAAATCCAATACTAAAAGTGGCGACTACCACGACGAAATGAATAGCACGAATTTCAAGAAATGGTTAACCGAAAAGTTATTGCCAAATTTGCAGCATCCGTCTTTGATCTTAATGGACAACGCGCCGTATCATAGCATATGCATTTAAGGTTTGACTCAGTGAAAATTTTATCTAGAGAGAAGCATTACATTCCTAGAATGATCAGAGAAGCGATTGAAATTAAAAAACACCCTAATTTTAATAGAGAAGATGGTTGGAAACTATCACCGACATGGGACCCTATCCTGAAAAATATTAAATCTAACATCCAGCAAGCTGCACGACCTGAAACTCAAAGTGTTTTATTTAAAAATATAAATAAATTTGTTGACCCATTTTATGATTTTTTTATTATTTTTTGTTCCATTTGTTTAAGTAAGTACAAAGTAAATGTTTAACTCATAATTGTGATTAAACTGTACCAAATCATTGCAAAATATATATAAATGGCAACACTTGATACGACCACAGCGACGCCGCCACCTGAACAGATAAGTTGGTGGCACTGTAACGAAATATCCTATCAAATATCTGTCAACATATCAATAATCCAGTTGTCTTTTTCTAACTTAACTATATCTGTTTTTGAAAAACAGGACGAATATTATTGAATTCTTTTTCTTCTTCTTCATAATTTTTCTTTTAAATATTTACTTTGACGTCATAAAAATGTGATTCAACCAATGGTAAAATTAGTCGAAGGATTGGCGTTTCGTTTTACGTAAGCAGTTAAACGCAATTATTAATAAATAGCGCTAAAACATACTATAATATATTTATCGAATCCTAAAACATAGCAAACATAAATTGAATAAGTTTATATATTTCTTTACTTCAAATATCATACAAATAATTTGCGAATGCGTGATATTCTATAAATCACATATCACCTATTTTCTTGGAAGAACGTCACGCAAGGAGGGCCCATGCCAAATTTGAGAACTTACAGCCCGTAGCTAATAGATATTGTGAAACGCTACTTTTTTCCTACCAGTTTTGTACCTGTACCGGTTACGCATAGCAGTCAGTTGAATATTGAAACCCGCCATAGGAGAATAGCTCTACAGATCTAAATATTTTCTAGGCGTACAAGTTTTTACAAATGATTCCTTATAAATTTATATCAGAAATACTAACCCAGAGTTATGATTTGGTAGTTTGACTTCAGACCTAAAACCAAAAGATAATGTAATTAAACAAATTCGACGTAGTACCAGCAAACGCTGACCATTAACTTAATAACTTTCTTAGCTTAAGCTTGTTGCTTTAAGTTACAGAAACCACAGGGTGGAACTCAGGGGTATTCAAGTTAATACTTAAGCAGGTTTAGATATGTTTGTTTCCGAAACCCAAAAGTTTAGTAATGTGGTTACTAAAGTAATTCACCGCAGAAGCAGTTTACTAATTAATTATAGTAATATGTATATTAAATAATTGCTTATATCAGAATTTTATTTTAAATTAAAGGCTACACCGGAAAAATATCAAGTGGCTTCCTATTCGCCTTCGCCGGAATACTCACATTATTTCTCTAGTTTACCATATTCTGTACGATAAAGCGATACCTACGTATCTGAAAGACCGTTTAAAGTACCGTTATACCAACAACGACCGTAACTTGCGTTCCTCATAGAATTTACTCCTGGCGACACCATCGCACACAACCACATTTTAGGCAAGTCCTTTTTTATTCTATCGGTGTCGTTATGGAAGGAGCTCCAGATTGAGATCCGTTTGGCGCGCACACTGCGCTTCTTAACTGTGTATATACCTATATTTATATGTCTATTGATATCTAATATATAAAATTCTCGTGTCACAGTTTTCGTTGCCATACTCCTCCGAAACGGCTTGACCGATTTTGATGAAATTTTTTGTGCTTATCCGGTATCTATGTGAATCGGCCAACATATATTTTTAATTTTTTTTTTATTTATATGGCAAAACAACGTTTGCCGGGTCAGCTAGTAGTACATAAGTTTATGTAAATGTATGTAATTATTCGTATGTTTATTTTTACGAGCCGTACACATCGCCCATATCCATTTCCATCAATGCCTGGGTTGCCTGGCAGAAATCGCGCTTCGGCGAAAAGGCTGCCCTTTGTATGTTAATTGTGATTGTTGTTTTAATTTAATCTTTGTAACTATGTTGGTGTACAATAAAGAGTTTTATTATTATTTCTATTTAAAGCTACATTTGACCAGTCGGTCGGGGATCAGGGCAAGAGGGATAGAAACCGGCAAACTATTCGGGCAGTATCCAGCAAACCCGCTTTTTGCATGCGTGCTGGAAGCGAACCAGCGCCGAATCCCAGCCTTTCAATGTTTCTGCCCAAAGCGGCTGGGGTCAAACCGTTTGCGGATATTACAACCAGGATGATTTCGGTGGACATATTATTATTATTATGTCTGCTTACAGCTGCACGCCTTTCGCCGGGAAAGACCCGACAATAAGACCAGTCGGTCGGGGATCAGGGCAATAATAATAATAATAATTATTATTATTTATACCTAAAGCTACACGCCTTTCGGCGGAAAGACCCGACAATAAGACCAGTCGGTCGGGGATCAGGGCAAGAGGGACAGAAACCGGCGAACTATTCGGGCAGTATCTATCAATATTATTATTACGCCTGCGTTTGACCTCAATCTCACCTGATGGTAAGTAAAGATGAGGTCGAAGACGTAAACGGGCCTTGGAAAGAACTGGCTCTTCATTAAATATTGCCGGAACACATCACCGATAATTTTGGGTGGCCGCCAGTATTTCTGACCGGACAGGACCCTATCTCCAAGCGCGGATCATTTGGATTAGTCACCTTTTAAGACACGCTTATCCAGGTGCGATAGGGCTATTCTAAACCAACCCTTCACGGACATAAGAAATGCATTAACTATAACCTACTTATACTTATATCAAAGTGCAGAAACGGACATTAACCACCATTATTTGTCACGCAATGTCGCAACACCACCGTAGTGCACTTGAACAATTGCATTAAAACCGTTTTTATCACCTGATCCAGTTTGCATACAAACAAATGATGATATATTTCGTAAAGCTTATAGATGAAGCTATAAGAATAAAAAATAGAGTACCTGTAGTGGTAAAATACGCATAAAAAACAAAAAAAAAACTATCTCATTAGTAAAAATCAAAGAACGACCGGGCCGGTCCTGTGGGACCGAGAAGCAAACAAGTGGTTAACTTGTTTCGAAAATAATTGACAAATTTAAAAGTTACGGGCGCAAACTAGGCATAAATAGGTCCTTAGTACCACTGGGCAGAATACACTGAATTACTTCTGCTTATCCAGGATCGATTATACTATTTTAAGCCCACTCTACACGAGCAATAGCCTACTTTCAGTTCAATGCTTTGGGATGAAACGTGGTTCACGCCAATACTAAGAATAACTTGAAAAAGTCTTTATTAAAATAATTTTAAGATTACAATCAAAAGCTCCAGTTGAAATAAATAGTCTATATTATCGAGACTACAAAGTAAAACTAGTGACCCTAAATACAGTTTGAGCTGAGCTAAGATCATTTCTTAATCTGGCTCGGATGGGAATCGATTACTCTCAAATTACTTTAAAATACTCTAAAAATTAAAAGACGAACACTCGAGCGTTGTACTGTTAAGGCCATCGAATGATTAATGATAAATTAAAACAAAAGGTACTCATTGTTGCAGAACAGGAAAACTCCACTACCCAACAAACGTTTGTGGGCCACTCTTCGAAGAGGAACTGGAGTTCTGGGGCCTGGACTCCAATCAGGTGGAACCCTGCTGCTGGTCCACGTACAGCATACACAGAGATACTCAGGTACTGTGCTTATTGATAGTTTTTAAAAATAAGTAATATTTAGGAAAGGCTTTTTTATTTAAACGTCTATGGCAACGACTTTTATCAACTCGACAGGACTTTTTTTAGACCTGAACAGGATTTCAGGGATTATGTTTTAAGGAAAATTCTTGAAAAAGTAGTACGTATTAACAATTTCTGAGCGTAGGACCGGGATTACGTACCACGGAATTCGTGGGACAATATGACTGTTAAATTATATAAATAGTAGCTAACTAATTTTAACAAAAATCTGCTGGTTAGTTATCATTTTTTATGATCTCGTTATCGATACGTGTTGGAAGGATCATCTTTTTGATCAAACCATATATTTTGAAGGACAAATATTTTTCCATATAATTAACCAGATAATTATCTTTAGATTTAATAAAAGACAATCCAGTTCGTAGTAAATATTTTACAAATATTTTTCCAAATAGCTTAGATAATTATCTTTATTTAATAAAAGACAATCCAGTTAGTAGTAAATATTTTAGAATCATCCAATCGACATATTTTACCCGCCTCTGCTAGCTACAATAAAGAATTTTTGCACAGGAAATTGTTGTGCGTCTTATCAAAATCAAGCTACTTACGGAAAATTTGCTTGATTGTAATCAAATGAATACATGGTCCAGGGATCCAGGACTATTACTACGTCTTATTATTAACAGATAATAATAGATTTTCAGTAATAATCGAATAGACTGTATTATTTATGCGTTGACCAAAATAAATGAATACAATATGTGTGATACCAATATTAATTTAATTATGTAGACCACTAATGAGACCACTAGGCCTAGACCACTAGACTATAAATAATCGCTACTTCCAAAGTTCGAAAACCTTGTATTTGGTTAGATTTCAAATTAAACAATGATTGATGAAGTAATCTAAACAAGATAGCAAAAGTCATCCAAGAGAATAACTGTTACAGATAGTTACCGCCTACATGGTCTTAAATCCAGTTTTCCTTCTATGTACGATTTGATACAATCCTTTTGATTCTGATAATACTGCGTATTTGTATTGTATTGTATCGATAAGTCATTTGATAAAAGATCGATCATCTTCCATGCTTGACTGGGAGCAAAAGAAAAACATAGAATATACCAGATGCTTCTCTTCCCGAGCATACTGTTAAAGTCAGTTAAGGGATAAAAGGATTTATTGGCGTTTTTTGAGCGATATGCTGACCCCCTGTCACTGCAATAGTGTGACTCCATCATTTTATTACCTCCAAATTTGTCAAACGTGACATCAAATGGTTTTATAGTCTTGGGTATTCTGCCGACCCCAAAAAGGCGTGAAGTTATGTATGTATTGAATATTATCAAACACTTAGAGAGAATGCAATAAATAGGTAGGCATTACAACTATTCGATAAGCAATTTTTTTTCACAAAATGCATATGTATCGTCCTACGATGAAAAACGTACCTATGATGAATGAAGCTCAGACGCGTTTTAAAACAGTAATACAATTCAAATGATAGTTTTGTGTTAGCAGTGACTTCTTTTTAATAAGATGTTAGCAGATGTTTTAATTGTGTATTTTGGATATCAAATTGTCCACTTAATATAAAAATGTACCAATAAAATATGCAAAAACTGGCTATTAAATATAAAAAAATTCTGGAGCCAGAGCGTCTTTGCAACATTACCATTTTTCCCTCTGTCTCAACTACTGAATTTTTCAAAGAAATTTTCTTGATTAATCTCAACAAATTTTATTCCTAGAAATGAGTTAAAGTTAAAAATTATGCCACTTTAATGATTAATTGAATTTAAACTTGAAAAGTGTGAAATGTTTTAGGATTTTACTGAATGTATTTGCATCAATTTATGTGTGTGAGTAGGTGGCTAAAACTTTTTTTGGATAATGTAGATATTCGGTCACTCTCACACTCAGTGAATCATGATTTCAATATGTATATTTTTTTTGTTTTAAAAAGTTTAGTCTGAACAAATAATATACAGAGTTTTCGGTGCAACGTTCAACATACGAAAACAGGAGGTAGGTGGTGTCATCATCTGATGACTCAGCCTCACAGATATGAACTAGATCTAAATAATTATTCATTTTTATATTTATTTGAACAACGAACAATACAAAACGAAATTAGAGAGTAGATTGTTAACTTGAGTGAGGTTTTTGAAAATCAGAAGTCAACTATCGTTATTAGCTTTTTATCGCGTTGCATTAAGTTAAGTTCCTTTTAAAATTATAACTACTTTTTGTATTCTAAGTTCGATATTTAACTATTTTAAAAGGATCTATAGACTATCTTTAGCCTCAAAAATAAAAAATATTATGAGATCTGTCGATAACTAATAACGACTTACTTGTAGTCGTGTAAACGAGTGAAAATATCGAAATTCCGAAAATTCTAAAGAAATATGCTTGTTGAAGTAGATTTATTACGTGTTATAACTATAATAAGATTTATTTGGATTTTATAGTGGAAGTTGATACATATACAGTTTGCAATCGCGCCCCTAAATATTTTGCTTGCCTAAAAAAGATTTAATCTATATTATTCTCTTTGTCCTCATCTTAAATACCAAACCAATTACCTTAAAATTTGCATACAGATGTCTTCTGATGGTGGCGTTTCAGAGTATTTGAGACTAAGTTAATAGTCAAATCGGCTCGGTGTTCTTTTCTCTTAAAATTAAATGACGCTCGTTTTCTCAAATGACATTTCAAAAACAAAAGTGAAGAACTTTTAGAAACGAAAACTTCTTTGCCGATTGCGCAAAATGCGTCATTCAATTTTTTTTTCAACACACTTGCTCGTAATGTGAGCGTTATTCTATTGAATTTAGAACTATAAACTGGGCTATAAGTCACGCGTGCATAATATATTATACCCTAGTGCATAATATAATGAATCCTACAAAGTTGAATTGTACCTTTGTGCAAATTACATGCGAGTAAACAGAGCATATTTTATTGGTCCGGGTTATACATTAAATATTTTCAGAAACAACAAAAGAGGTTTTATAAATACCACTTCAAATCCATATAAATTTTTAAATGTTTGCGCCTTATATTAGTAAAACAAATTTGTATATCAAACAAATTATTCACAATTTACAATAATTTGTTATAAAATATTAAAATATTTGCATTTACCACTCCAAATTAAACATTTTCACTTAAAATAGGCTGTATATGCTATAAAGACATTGACACATTTGGCGGAAAAAAAAACCTACGCGCCATTTGTCAATCACAATTCACAGCTTTGTTATCAAATGTGTTTGTTATTTTATGACCACGTATGTCTGTCTTTTACTCACAAGTGTGTTGAAAAACTTCGTATGTAACTCGTGAGCGTTGCTAATTACAGTTTCGCTTCGCTCACTTGTTACATAATATACTATTACTTTATTCAATTTTAAACATAATAAAGGTTCACCAATATCCTGAAAGTCATTGAACTGCATACAGATAATACGGAACACATCAAGCCATATTCGCGAATTGTGAAGATTTTTTGGAGTGCGAAAAGTGAATTGATTTTTTTTCAATATCTTTTTTATACTTGCACAAATTGAATATAGCTCACAAGTAAACTACATTTTATAAGCAACAAACTTTTCTTTTTGACAGTGAGTCTTTTTGACAGAATTATTAACTTGTCAGTGTCAGAATGTGTAAAGTAACGTTGCCAATATCCGGTGCCAACCAAACTATAATTTAAAATATATTTTTGCCAAAATGATGCTTGGAAGTAAATAACTTTATTTATCAATTTTATAAGTTGTTCTTGCAGTTGTATCTGCCTTTATCTCGATCCTGACAGGAATATTGACTATTTTTTTATCACCAGCAGGGCTAGCAAGCGACCATCGATAAGACTCGAATCAACAAGATAAATATTACCAAATGATTTTATCCTATCACTAGCCACCGCGCGCGGTTTTACTAGCGTAGCTTTTAATCCCGTATGAGTTTCGGAATAAAATATAGCTTATAACCTTCCTCAAGAGTTGGACTTTCAAATGCAAAGAGAATTTTTCAAATCCCACTTGTAGTTTCTGAGATTAGCGCGTTCAAACAAACAAACAAACTCTTCAGCTTTATATATTAGTATAGATGTTAGCTGGGTCCATATCGGCTCACAAAAAAATCTAACTCCTATTTTTTGTCTTACTACCAATTTGTGTTCCTAATTATCACTCTTTATAATTTTATTTTTAATACTTTTTAGATTCATACATTTTTAGTACTATCAACGAAGCTCCTAATATTGTGATCGTAATTACTGTTGCTTCCAAGAACCAGTTAAAATTCATAATTTTCTTTTTCAGATTTTTTTTCTTCATAACATTTAATGATCATATTTGCTACTAAGAACATACGTCAACTCATAATGTCGTTGTTTAGTCTAGCTTGCTATAAAAGACAAAATTATCATATATTACCACATCGGAGTTGTGGTGACCGACTTCACACTTTAGGGATTATGGCACACATGTGGCCTATATGCAACCTAACTGCTCCTCCTCGCTTCGCTCATCGTCGCACCTAATCGTACCCACTCCGTCTTCCAGTACGGGAGTCCTTCTTGTCGCATAGTCTTTTGCATAACAATGTTAATGAATATAATATATAGGTAAGTAAAAAAAAAAATGAATATAGACATTTTGATCTTCAATAATATGGACAAAAATATTTATGAATATTATAGTTATTAATTCGAATGAATATGAGTTTCGATCATGATTATGAACAAATATATTAAAACAAATACCTATTAGTAAAATCAAAGTGTATGAAAAGTGATATTATGAATTTCAGTGATTATGTTTTTTAATATGTAGTGTTTTTTTTATACGAAGGGTGGTCGCTAGCCAGGCGGAACCTGACGGGATCCTACCACGAAGAAAATGTCGCATCGCTAAGATTAGGCGCATTTTATAACTCGCATCCTCAGAGACGCTAAACTGACTTCACACTCTGAGATTTTCAACTTCCAATAATGGAGGAGGTTCTCAATTCAACTGTGTGTTTTTGTGACTTTGTTACCAGATTTTTAAGGCAGTTATGAATGGATTTTGAAAATTCTTGTTTCATTTAATAGAGGATACTTCATAGTTTTGGTTTCAAATCGGTTGAGTACTTCATTGAAAACTTCATTTTTTTTTAAATATGTGAAATCATACTTACCGATTTCGGAGAATGTTTACGTTGATGACATTATAACTCAGCCAATATTTTGTGCATTCGTTGATTATTATTAATTATCAAGCGACTAGAATTCTCGTTGTTGGATGTAGTGCTCTAGTCTGCATTAAAACTTTCCATCCAGTGAAATTATAAATAAATGTCTCAATCATTTGTAACAACAAAAAAATATTACTGAATATTATTTGATCTAGCAGTCTATGTATGCTATGCTATGTAAAAAGTTCGACAGCTTGGTAGATAACTGGAAGTTATAAGGCTGAACTTACAGTATTCTAGAGAAAACAGTGAAACAGGTAAAGCATTTACTCTAGAAACTTATGTCTGCCTAGTAGCGATCGATAGCAGAATGGTTTATTTTTCTTTGTATCTTATTATCAAGAATGTTAGTCAATCTGTATTGTATATTCAAGATAATAATAGACTTGCTCTTTATTGTCATTATTAAATCAACAGAATATACATCAAAACGAAAAAAAATATAAGTAGGCGGCCTTATCGCTACACTTATGCACTTTTTTATAGGCAACCTTTAATATTTGGAAATACAAAACAAATTTTAATCTGTTTTGCACTAGTCTAAAAATAGTTCTCCAAGTTCACTATAGGCTATTAGACATCACGATATATTTCGTACGAATCGATTTATAAACTTTTTTATCAGCTAAGTAGGTCGTATCGATTTGAAAAAGATAGCAATAACTCAAAGCTAAACTGCATTGGAGTGGAGCCGGGCACTACTGCTAGTAATATATTATAAATGCACAGTGGGTCGACATTTTTACCACTTTTCCCTCCATATATCACAGTGTTATAGGTATTACGTATATGTACAGGGTTGTTTAATAGTCATCGGACAAGTTCATTTTATACACTAAGCACCTTTCATACAGGGTGGAAATTTTGAATGCCCCCTGGAGTGAAAGTATTCTAAATGCCTAATAGAGAGCAAATTTCACTCCAAAGAAACGTTCCTTTATTTTGTAAAAGAAATAAAACTGCATTCAAAGATTTTTGAAAATTTGCTTGGTTCTCCCAGAAATCGTACCGACTTTAATTTAAAAATGAAGATTTTATGGTTTTTCTTTCATTAAATTAACCTACTATGTTAGAGAGATTTCATACTTGTGATTGACTTTAACGATCGATGCAATAAACAGGGTGTCATTTTTACAGATAAGGTGAGGTACTTAAGGTTTGACTCTGTCAAAATTTTATCTAGAGAGTAACATTACATTCCTAGAAGAATCAGAGAAGCCATTGAAATTAAAAACACCCTTATTTTAATCGAGAAGATGGTTGGAAACTATCACCTACATGAGACCCTATCCTGAAAAGCTGCACGACCTGAAACTCAAGACACAGTCAGCTCATTTTATGTCAATCCAGAACGCTACGCTCGAAGACTGAGAAATAGATGGAGATGATGATGTATAACTTTTTCCACTGTCAAGACGCCTGACACCTCAGTCGCTCGTGACCACGGGGTCTGCAAAAACACCGAAACGAAATGTAAAATATAGATTAAACATGATCAATTCGGTTACGTGTTTTATTTAAGGGAGGCCTTTTTCTAGGAGGCGTCTCTCTGCCGATTGTTCTAACACGATGTTCCATTGCAATATATATACGTTTCTTCTACAGAGTTACGAGTCAATTTCGATAACATACATTCATATAGATTGCTAATTTTCTTATTTTAGCCAGACACTCGTTTAGCTGTCCTCCAATCATCACAAATTCAATAAAGATAATTTAATCTGCTTTTTTTAACTAATATATTAATAATTCAAAAAAGAAACAAGGTTTACTTCCTAATGAAGCGTTATATAAAAGGACACTACTTATAAAATATTTTCGTTTCATGAAAATCATTTTTGAACATAAAACGTACCTTAATTGTTCTTTGCGATTATTTAATATTGTAGTGTTTCATATGTCAAATATAAAATATTTATTCTTCCCAGCGTAAACACTCCTCTTATAAATATAACGTGCCCAAAAATCTTGAGTAAAAATGTAGATTGGGATTAAAAGCGATAAAACCCATAAAAAACGCATTTTACTTCAAATGAAATAAGTTTGGGAGGTCATTAGGTTAAAACTAAAAAGCTCATTTTAGCTCCCTAAATCTGGTTCTACCACATAATACGCAGTGATCACACAGTCTGGCGAACAATACCTTAAACGACCGATTTAATGTCCCTTCCTAAGTTTCGACAAAAGCTATCCTTGAAAGTTTGTAGATTAAACAACAATTAATACTTTGCACGCAACGATTGGGTTACGCAGTTTTCTACCATACTTACTAGATGGCGCTGTTAAATATTAAAGCACGCATTGTTTTTCTGATAACAGTATCATATTATGGAAGTGTAGTCCTCTAAGTAACAGTGACATAAGTGGACGTACAAGAAAGAACCCGTCCCCAGCGAGTCTTAATTCACTAATGATCTCTAAAATAATATGAAAAAAAAAAACAGAATTATAAAATGCAATATTTAGGCGAGTTGGGTTTTTATTAGTCTACACTTGTAAATTATAAAAAAAAAATATCTTTTCTTTCGTAAGACATTTCTTTAATAGAACAGGCAAAGAAATATCAGATTCCAAGCGGCTTGAAAGTTCTATACATTATATCATCATTTGTAGATTTATATCGAGTACCTACTACTTTGAGTATTACGCAATGGTGAAGAATAATTTATGGAGAAGGACGGTAAACAATTAGTCAACAATTACATTTAGCGCCATCTATAATATTGTACTTCCGCTACCATTAAGTCATACAATCACTTGAATATCGCTAATCCATCGTTAGAGCTGGCAACTATTCACTGCTTTGAGCTTATTAATTTTAATAATAATTAATTAATAATTAAATTCGGTCGTCGTCGTGGCGCCGTGGTTACTGTGTCTTGACCTGGGATACCGTATCAAATGATATCACAGGTCAAGCAACGTTCGGCGCGGCCGGTACTTGGATGGGTGACCGCCGACCATTCATTTCTCACGGCGACTTCCGTGCTTCGGAGGGCACGTTAAGCAGTCGATCCCGGGTGCTGTATACTTGTATACAGTAGTTGTTAGGGCTTGTCAGAAGTCATTTTCGGCTCCCTGAAAATTCTGACATCCACTACCCAGCACTGGGCCAGCTTGGTGGATTATGGCCTATACCTCCTCGTCTCCCCAGGGGAGAGACTCATAGCCCTGCAGTGGGCTCTTTACAAAGAGTCGTGATGATGATGATAAATAATTAAATTAAATACTATTGCAGCCGAGCGCGGTTTTACCCGGTTTGCTAATGAGTATCGAAAGCAAAATTTTTTTTTTGTTCCCGGATTATTTTAGATTTAGTGAATATGCGCGCTAAAATTAACAAACGCATTAGTTTAATTAAATATGTTAATTTAGATAACCATACTATCGCATCAAATAAACATACACCCGCTTACCATTTATAAAGTTCTTTGGAGCCAGAGGTCTATTTTATTAATGAGAGTGTATATTAATCTAATATTAATAAAGGCACCAGAATTGAAATTCTTTTTATATTTGTAACTGAACGTGTGAAAATCTTATCTTAATCTCTGACAGATGAAATGAGATATTCAATGTGTTGATTTCAAATACTTCACCCACATATAGGACATCCAATTTTATCGACAAAATACTATACAACGGGGGGTCGCACCGCTCTAAATGACAGCCATTTTAAAATTGAATATCTCCTATTTCTATGAGTTCAATAAAACTATTTTTTTTCATGTTATTATATCGCTCCTATGCTAAAAGTGAAAGATTATAATATCTGATAGCATTCAAAGTAATTTTTATTAAGATTTAATGCAAAATAAGTCATGAAATTCTTTTGTTTAGCCGAAAAAATTGGAAAATTTTCACATTTTTTTTAGTAATAAGCGTTACCTAAAAAACCATCCCATAAAACTTGCAAGGTACTATGCCAATAAATAAACATTGTATTAATATTGTAATTTGGGCTAATGCGGTCAAAATTTATACAAAAAACTGTTCAAAAAATACACGGTAGGCAGAACATCAGAGGTTATAAGACCATCTGATGTCACGTTTGACAAATTGGCGGCATAATAATGATGTAGAGAGACTATTGCAGGGACAGGTTAGCCTGTTACTCACAAAAAAAACCTCCCATATCACTTTTGTCCCTTGACTGACTTTTACAGTATGCCCGGGAAGAGAAGCAGCTGTTACAATCTGTTTTTCTTCTGCTCCCAGGCAGGACTACTACAACTATGACGTTGTACAAATTAGGTAATATTCCATTACTGTGCGAGTGTGAGCGGTTTTTAAAGGATAGTTAGGCGTGATTGAAGAAAAAAGTATTTCTTATGGTTCTTCTTCAATTTAAACTTCTTCTTCTTCTTCTAAGCTTTACAGTAATTGTTCAAAGTGTCCGCCATAGTTTTGAATGCGAGTGGTTGCCCATAATCCGACTTGTTAAGTGGCTCTTTTCGTTTTTCAATTCATTAAAAAATATACAAAATATAATAAAAAGTAACCTTTATTTATATGCTGATTCAAAATAGCGATAATTGAGTGATCCATTTGCATTAAAGGAAACCACTGATTTTAATTTTATAACGAAAAAGGCCTGTGCACGCACTGAAGCGTACATTGATAAACGAACAGCGAAGTCAATTAATATTGTATAATAATAAATAATAAATAAATATTTCTGACACTCACACGACATTATCTAGCCCAAATTAAGTTTCTTAAAGAACTTGTGTTATGGATACTAGATAACTGATATACTTAAGAAATATATAAACATACATATTGAATAAATACATATTTTTTATTAGAATAAATTTAAATAAATATATAAACATCCATGACTTGACGACTAATATCTGTGTTCATCACACAAATATCCGTCGCCGCCGGGATTCGAACCCAGGACCTCTGGCATAGAAGGCAATTTATGTTACCGCTACACCAGCCGGTCGTCATACACATTAAAAAAGTCTTCCTACAAAAATGCGGCAGTATTAATTCGGTGGCATAGTTTTAACATATCGAATACTTGTCTAAAAACCTTGACATTTAAACAAACTACATCTAAACTTGTAAAGCAATCTCGACCATTGACATTTCCTTTACTGGACCATTTAGTTTTGTTTTATCGACAGCCCTAAAAGCCAGTGGCTTTATTTCTACTCGCGTGTTTTATAGCGCCACCGTAATCGGTGGCTTCAGTAGGGCTGTCTCATGTCAAAAATGTATCATGCTACAACTTTTCTCTGAATTTGTATCCCTCAAGTGTTTTAAATATTATTATTACATTATCGCCTTTTCGAAGTCGCCCTAGCGCAGTGGCTTCTTTACAGGGTGACTGGTGACAAATTTTAGATACTGAAGGAGAGCACTCTGAACTCGATTAATATAAGAGACCATAATTATGTAATAAAGAAAAATATTTATTTTTATTTAATTTTTCACCAGAAAGCCCTATGAATAAATAAAGAGACCTTACTACAATTTTCCCGACGCGCTGCCTCAGCGAACAAGCACATAGCAGTGTTCCCGCCACACGCACACCACCACCCGCTAAGTATCTATTGCATAACGCTTATCTAACCATGCGTTGCGTAATGAATTCTTTAACTTTCGGTTAAGCTTACTGAGTAAATAATTAATATTTTTTGTTATATTTTCTCTTCATGTATGATCTCAAACTATCACGTCCTGGAATTTCCAAAATGACCCGCCAGTGACCGACAATCGATATCGCAGAACGAGAATGGGTGGCCGCCGACCATTCATTTTTCATGGTGACTTCCGTGCTTCGGAGCGCACGTTAAGCAGTCGGTCCCAGGTGCTCTATACTTGTATACAGTAATCTTTAGGGTTTGTCAAAAGCCATTTTGGCACTCTGATAATTCTGACATCCACCAAGGCCTGGGCGAAGGTTAAGAAGAAAATAAGAGGCTCGTAGCTCTGCAGTGGGCTCATTACAAAGAGTTCTGACGATGATGATGATAATAATTATATTATATTAATTCAATACATACATAGCCTCACGCCTGTCTCCCTTGGGGTAGGCAGATACAAGGGAATACCAATTGCTGCGATCCAGACATACCTCTTTCGCTTCTTCCACGTTCATCAATCTTTTCATACATGATCGCCGGTTACGGGTACTTTTGACTAGGCCTTTTTTCAATTCAATATCGAAAGGGGTTTTGTATATTTATTAATCGTCGAAAGGGGTTTGCTAATGTCCTTGTACTCCAAATGTAGGTACTGTAAGCGTAAACTCAAATTATTAGTCTATGTACCATGAATGGAATTAGGAATTATTCTATTTTCAAACTCCCTGCGTTTAGTACTAAATTCACGGTGAATTCAAATTCAAATTCAAATTCAAATTCAAACACTTTATTGCCATTTGCATAGAATGGGATACTTATAAAAATACAGTTTTAACATTAAATGTACAATTTGGGCGGCCTTATCACTTCAAAGTGATCTCTTCCAGGCAACCTTATCTTAAAATAAATTAAAAAGAAACGTAAACATGGCATTATTATTTTATAAATGTTACTAATTAAAGTATATAAATATGTGTAATAATATAATATGAAATACATATATATAAAATATAAAAACATTAATTTAAAAATAGATATACAAGTAGGAAGAACAAAGTACGCTTTGTATTAACATAGATTCTATATAAAATTAGATAAGTTTGAGAGATAGAAGTTTTTCAAATGATATTTAAAAGAAGCTATTGTTTTAGCGTGGTGGAGAGAAGATGGTAATGAGTTCCAAAGAGATATTGCTTTCACCGTGAACGACTGCTGATAAAGGTGGGAACTGTGACGGGGAGTTGCCAGCAAGTAGTTGCTGGCAGACCGCAAGTTACGTTCATGGTGTTGATGGCGAAAACTAAAGCGTTCTTTAAGATAGATTGGCAGACAAGGGTTGAATAATATTTTGTATAAAAGATTTAGTGTATGAGTATTCCTTCGAAGACGAATTGGGAGCCACTTGAGCCTTACGCGGAATTCGGAAACGTGATCATATTTTCGTAAACCAAATATGAATCTAATACACATATTTTGAAGGCGCTCAAGCTTGTTTAGTTGCTCTTCGGTCAAATTAAGATAGCTAGTGTCAGCGTAATCCAGTATTGGGAGTATAAGTGATTGTGCGAGAGCAATTTTGGTAGGTATTGGCAGAAAATTTCGTAGCTTTCGGAGAGATCGTGCAGCAGAGAAAACTTTTCTGCTGACAGATTCTATTTGAGGTTTCCATGACAGTGTGGAATCCATGAGAACTCCTAGATTTTTAACCACTCTACTGTAAGGTATGATGACGTTATCAAAAATTATTGGAGCAAGTTGCTGATAATCGATTTTGTTTATGAGTTTAGAGCTACCAATAAGGATAACTTGAGTCTTTGAAGGATTAATATTTAAACCATAATATTTACCCCATTCAAGTATTGAACCAAGGTCCTTATTAATAGTGTTAATGGACAAATTGATGCTGTCGGGACTGAATTGCGTATAGATTTGTAGATCATCTGCATACAAGTGGTAGGAAGAAGATAGGGGGGTCGTTATAGTATTAATGAAAACTGAAAATAATAACGGAGAGAGCACACCACCTTGGGGCACACCGGCGACAGTATTGCACCATGAGGACACTTTGTCATCGACTAAAATACGTTGCCGGCGGCCTTGCAAATAACTGCGAAACCAGTCGATCACTTCAGGAGATATGTTAAGACAGCAAAGAGTACCAAGTAGAACATCAAAATCAACTGCATTAAAAGCATTACTGAAGTCCAGCAAAGTAAGTAGTGTCAGTTTTTGATGATCCATACCACTTCTTATGTCATCGGTTATTTTCACCAGCGCGGTAACCGTACTATGTCCGGAACGAAATCCAGATTGGAATGGGTTAAGGAGACTGTTGTGATTAAGGAAAGTATATAATTGATGGTGTACTAGACGTTCGAGGACTTTAGAAAGGAAAGGTAATATTGAAATTGGTCGATAGTCAGATGGATCTACAGGATTATTTGTTTTTGGTAACGGTATAAGGTTTGCGACTTTCCAGGAATCAGGGAACGTTGATGAACATAAGGAGTTATTGAGGATCTTAGTTAACGTCGGGAGAAGGATATCAAGGATAGGAATTATCATATTACGGTTAATGCTGTCACAACCCATGGCATTGGAGGTAATTTTAAGAATACTCTGCTTAACATCACTATCAGTGAAACGCTTAAATGTGAAAGGAGTTATGTCCGGGCGTGGCAAGTGAGAAAGATGGTGTAATGTACGGTTTTTTACATATCCGTCCATTTTGGAAACTGAGGAGAAATGTCTATTAAGTAAGTTAAGGTCGACATTTGAAGTAATAGAATTTTTTTGTTTGCCAATACCCAAAGTCTTAAGAAATTTCCATACTTTTGCTGGATCACCGTTTTCTACGGATGCGTGAATGTGGCGTCGTTGTGCATCCCTACACACCTTGTTGCAGTAATTTCTGATCGATCTATAACGCTCCCTATTTACTTCGGTATGGTCTGCTTTGAATTTAGCCTTTGCGAGGTTTTTCTTATGTAAAAGAAGTTTGATGGTGTCAGTTAGCCATGGAGCCGGAAGGTGTTTTAACTTAATTTTACGAAAAGGTGCATGTCGGTCATAAATTTCTGTCAAAAAGCTATTAAGAAGACTTACTTGTTCATTAACATCAACAGTTTTATCAATCAAAGACCAATCCATATTAGCAGCATCAATAAGCAAGTTTTCCACATTCATACCTCCAAAATTACGTCGCAATACAACTTTAGGCTTTGATTTAGGAGGACGTACCTTATACGACAGATATATAAGATCGTGATATGAAAACGCGTCTGCACCACACTGGCCATGTTTATGAATATTATTTTGAAACGTGACAAACATGAGGTCTAAAAGAGAAGGGGCACAGTTTGGGAAAAAATGCGTTGCATTTAGTGAAGGTATGTGCAAGTTACTGGATTCAACAATCGACTTTAATTTATTAGCCCTAGAATCGTTTTTTAGCATACAAGTATTGAAATCTCCCATGATTACAGTGTCGCTGTAGTTTGGCAAGGAATCCTCCAAAATTTGCTCGAATATAGAAAAGTAATTTTCATACATCGAAGGAACATAAATGACACCCAAGAGTATCTTATTGTGCTTGAGAGTAATTTCCACAAACAAGTATTCCATATTTGAGCCAGCGTCATTAGTGGATTTCAGAACGACTTTATACGGTATGTTCGTGCGCAGGTAAATTGCAACACCACCTCCCGTTTTTTGGATTCGATCGTTACGAATTAAGTTAAAACCAGGCAGAGCATACAATGTTGACGCTAGGCAAGGTTTGAACCAAGTTTCAGACACTAGTAGGGCATGGAGATTTTCAATTTTAAAAGAATCTAGCATATCTATGTGGTGGGCAGGAATACTCTGTGCATTAATATGTGCAACATTAAAATTATACGACAAACCAGAGAATTCATTGTTTAAAAATGAATTTAGGGATGTCGATAAACTTTGGAAACTACTGTTTATACTATTCAACCCGCCTGAAGAACAGGATTTAAAAGACGAAGGACTTTCATTTTTACTCTCCTCAAAATTCATTTATAAATTTTATAAATATATGTATATATATATAACTATGTATATGTATGTAATTTAAAATAAAATAAATAATATACTACTTATACACTTACACTTTGCTTACACTTATAACTATGACAAAAATTCATAAAACCTGCCAGCATTTTAACGTAAATAATTATGTAATTCGAACTACGAAACAAATAAAAAAAAATATTGAAAGTCATACTGTATGTGACGAAACCATTACTTTGAAAGAAAGACGAGACAATTTTGACATGACACTTTTGACATAAGCATTTGTCATTTAACAGACAGCTGTTGTCAGCATACAGAAAATAAATAAATAAACCGATTTGAGGGTGATCTCAAATAATTGAATTCTCTACAAAAAAAAATGAAGAATTATCAGCAAGACTAGATAATGCATAAATACTACTACTTTTTAATTAAACGACGACTCTTCACTGGAGCTTTAGTTGTTGGCTTCTGGATCGCTTCTACTGCCGCCGACGAACTCGTGATTTCAGAATCTTTAATGGAGTTCAGTTCCTCGGTCGTGACTATGCGGTGGCGTGTACCATCAGTATCAAGCACAAATATATTGCCATCGCGCGTCCAACATTTTGAAACGCCAAAGCGTTGTCGAGCCGCCATGAATGTTTGATGCCGAAGTTTTGTGAGAAATTCTGATATGGTGATACCAGATCCCTTTAAGGCCGTTTTAGCAAACCATACCTTTTTACGGACCTCTTCACTAGCAAATTTTACAAGTAAAGGCCTGGGTTTACCTTCTTTGCTGATTCCTAACCGATGAGCATAGATGATGTTGTCCTGAGAGAAGCTTGCCAACTTAACTTTATCCAGTATAATATATTTTATAGAGGCAATGGGATCCTCAGTTTCTGGAACTCCATGGAACAATAGATTTTTGCGACGGCTGTACATTTCCAACCTGTCACATTCCTTGGCTAGAAAATCAACCTGCCGTTGCAAATTTAGCATATAAGTTTGGACAAACCTCTTAAAATCCTGGAAATCTTGGGCAATTGAACCAGGCGAAGAAGATTTATGCAATTCTTGTTCAAAATTATCCATCCGAGAAGCAAAAAGGTCATTCATGTTCATTATGGATTTTTTCATGTCTTCCATTTTGATTTGTTTGTTTGGTTTAGGTGAAGAAATATTAAAGGAATATAAAGCTGGCGGGTACAGGAACTGTTAACAGTGCATTTATACAACTTTTAAATTCTATTTACTATTTAAATTAAATAAAATTGTGCTGCTATACAAAAGTAAGTGTTCTTTGTTTTAATGCTACCCTCTTTTGTGAATTCTTCGATATTCTATCAGAATGGTGTTTTTCAATAGTCTGTCTGGCAGAACCCTGAAACAAAACAAAAAGTTGAGGCACTAAACAATATGAGGGCGCCGCAGCCTGCGAACTTATGGGCTGTTGTTTCATTATTTATCTCATGTCTTTATTGCTCCTCATATGTTGTCTTTATCACGCCTGCTGTAAACCTTAAAGAAATGTTGTGTCATTGCTTTTAAACGAGTTGTCGTACGATCGCTTTTAAGTTTATTTTTTCAATATCGTTTTATTCTGTTTTATATTACACTAGCTGGAGTATCCGGATTTGCTCGGCGCAGTTTTCAAGTGGTGCAGTTTTTCAGTTGAGGTCTTTCCCATTTTATGGAATGTCTCGTGATCTTAGACAGTCTATAATGAGTCCAGGGAACTATTCTTATACTATTTCAAATCTTACCAAAATCCATTTTCATCTGTCGGAGACAAAAAGTGACTATAGGGTCTGCATTTTAGTAATGAAATATCTGCTGGATAAAGCTTGTTATATTGGTTTTGCTTAGCAATGTGATGATATGGAGACGAAAGGTCATATAATTTTTGGGCATTGCGTTAAAATATATGAAGAGACTTTAGAAAATGCCATAAGTCTGAGTTGTGATTTTATGTAAAAAACAAACAAGACATTGGGATAAAACAATAAATATTTGACTAAGAATCATCAACTGCCAAAAATAATTCAAATACGTTTGTAGGCTCATTGATTTTTATTTTTTACTATAGAATAAACTGTCTGCTACTGTTCATCCTGGCCAATAAAGTCCTGGTAATTTTAAGCATCAATTGAATCTTACTCGTTAATGGACGTATACATGCCAACTTAGTCTTTATGTTCACGTAATAGTATAAATTCATCGTTTGTTGTACCTTTTATGACAAATTTGATTATAATGAATCTTTGTCAC
Source organism: Stenoptilia bipunctidactyla (assembly GCA_944452665.1). Classification (NCBI taxonomy): domain Eukaryota; kingdom Metazoa; phylum Arthropoda; class Insecta; order Lepidoptera; family Pterophoridae; genus Stenoptilia; species Stenoptilia bipunctidactyla. The sequence goes on along the minus strand of OX101740.1, from coordinate 21,694,339 downwards.
TTGGCGAAGGGATAATAGGAATTTAAATTGTAACACGTGAAGACAAAACTTGGCATCCCCTTCTGTGCACTTTCGGGGGAGTGTTCAAATGTTGGAGTAATTAAAGATCACTTAGAGAAAGAGATGCTTAAACAGTTAGCGTCTAATTGAAATAAAAAATAGTAAGTTACATTATAAATATTCATATGAAATAAGCTTCTAGGTCCAATATGGTGATCAAATTACATTAAACATAAGTAAACTCAAATAATTTTAAGAGTAAATATTAATAAATTACCTACATCTTATGTTTGGATCACATGATATTTCATTGAATCACGAATTTGTGATATAAAAACTTGTCAAGCGTGAAGACTTTTATTTATGTTTATTCCAATAAAATAAATAATAAATAAATATTTCTAACACTCACACAACATTATCTAGCCCAAATTAAGTTTCTTAAAGAGCTTGTGTTATGGATACTAGATAATTGATATACTTAAGAAATATATAAACATACATATTGAATAAATACATATTTTTTATTAGAATAAACTTAAATAAACATATAAACATCCATGACTAGACGGCTAATATCTGTGTTCATCACACAAATATCCGCCGCCGCCGGGATTCGAACCCAGGACCTCTGGCATAGAAGGCAATGTATGCTACCGCTACACCAGCCGGTCGTCAAAAAAAGGACAATGTAAACTAGTAGTTTCAGAAGTATTTCGTCAACTGAGTAAACTTTAGTGTTTACACAAATGTAACAAGCCAACACCATACCTAAAATTAAGAAGGTACGTGGTCTAAGTTAAAACAATATTATCAAAAAAAAAAAAACTGTATAAAGCTTCTTAAATCTAAAAGAAATACAAGACCTTTTCCAAAGTCTGCTTACAAAATACTCAGCACAACTTCGTGGTTCACTCGTTTTTAATATTTGTAATGTATGTTATGATACGATACACACTGCATTGATTTAAGCTTGCTCTTTGTATAGAGCACACAAGCATATTGTAAAGACTTGGATACTACACTTTAATCAAAAAGCTATAGTTTAGTCGTTTTATGCCAAGAGGGATTTTGCGGTACAACTTTTTTAGAATTTGCGTGCAGTAATAAAGCCGTTATCGATGTGTTTTGTAGCTGCAACAGCTTTATATTCTACTAGCAGACCCGGCAAACGTTGTTTTGCCATATAAATAAAAAAAAAAATAGATGTTGGCCAATTCTCATAGATACCGGATAAGCACAAAAAAATTCATCAAAATCGGTCAAGCCGTTTCGGAGGAGTATGGCAACGAAAACTGTGACACGAGAATTTTATATATTAGATAAACTGTCTTAATTTTATGGACATTTTTGAACTTCTAATTGATATGTTTGAATAAAATAAAAAAAAAAGGTTCAAATCTATTAGTAATAACACCGTTGGGTTAAAAATATACATTTCTTTATGGTCGTGTAGTCGTACGAGTAACTTTCCGGTTTTTATCAAATTTTAGACGTTTGTCTTTCACCTTTCATGAAAAAATGTATGCATGAAATGTCATAGAAGTTTCATGAAAAATAAACAGATTTTATACCGCCTAACTATATTTTCATGTAACAAAAGTTTTATTATTTTGTTTTAATTAATAGCTACATTCCCAAAATTTTTCCTACTTAACATGTTGTTGGTTGAAAATATTGTTTCCTTTACAAAAGGCGGACAAGCATTTTTATAATTTACTTTCCATTATTCAGCAGAGCTTCGCTTAGCAAACATTTGCCAGGGATAGTCTTTTCCAAAGAATAACCATTACATTATTTCTCTTACAGATCTTAAAAAAACATACTGTTTGATAAAGATGCCTTGTCCATAAACACAACCTTGTTCCCTTCTAATAAGGTTCTAATTTTAAATTGCTTTAAGTCTTTAACGTTACATCATTATAGTCCCAATTTACATGAAAAAAGGTTAGGTAATCGACTTTCAGTCTAACATCGTCGGTGAAAGATTGGATTTGCATTAATATCGAAAACGATAATAAGAAATGTTTGAGTATTTTTCTTCAGTATTTTGGTATCTTGTGTCTAAATAATTATTTGGGGTGAGCAGTTAGATGAAATTGATACATATTAAATTCGCTCTGATGTAATTAGGTTATTAAAAAATCATTCATTTTCGAGAGAATTAAAACGCTTAAATTGAAAATAGATGACTGGTTATGAAACTAGAAAAAATTACATTTTACTTTTCGTAGGCATATTATGATAGAGCCTTGTTTTCTTTTTAATTTGTGTTTCATTTCACCTCTTTACTTTCAAACTAGCATATTATTATGCAGTTACAAATGTTTTTTGCTGCGATTTTTCACCCCAGTAGGCTTAATCTCAATGATCTGTCGCTCTAGTTCCCGCGTACCACGCTGAAATATTTTCGCCACCACGTTTAGAATTCGAAACTCCGTTCGGGAGCCCTTGTGACTAAGATGCAATATGAGCTTCAGTGTGCAGCTGAAAGAGACAGATGTGCAAACAATATCTATTTAATATTGTGTAAAGTTTTCGCGATTCATACTATTAATCGGATTTGTCGCATTTAACTTAATTCCTACGCATTTATTATATAGGGTGATTGGTGACAAATTTTAGATATTGAAGGAGAGCAATGTGTACTCGATTCTGGACATAATTATGTAATAAAAGTAGGCACTTAACTTTTTACCGGAATTCCTTATAAATAAAAAAAGACGTGTGGCACTCGGAGACTGCCGCGGTAAATTAAGCTATTGCATAGCATTTTTTATCAAGTTATGCAATTATAATTATTTATTTATTTTATTAATGCAGTAATGTTTGAACTAATATGAAGTTCCACAAGTTCCTAGTAGATGGCGCTGATTGTTTATTAAAGCCCGCATGTAAAGTTATGAAATCAAAGTATCACTGCTGTGCCGGTCGGGTGTTAGGTTTTTTTCTTTACGGAATTTCTGGATTCGGTCCCCACGCTCAAGGCCCGCGATAGAAGCTATGCAATAGCTTAAAAGAGTTTACGAATGCTACATTCAAAAACCTATATTAATTGAAAAACAAACATTAAATCATATAAAATCTGCCGCTAAATATTACCGTCCAGGCACTTACTTATCATCAGGTGAGATTGAGGTTAAACGCGGGCTTAGTCTCTAACTAAAAATTGCTACAAGTATATCTTCCAAGACGCAACTACCTGACAAACTTTACAGTGAAACTTGTCTGGTAGCATAATAGCGTAAAAGCCACCCGTGTGGTACCATATTACAATAGACCTAACACAAAAGTAGCAACGTCGTCAAGTTTCAAACTTGCGGGTAGTTGAGCAAATGTAATGTGAGTTTCATAACCAATTTAACTTGAAACTTATTTGCTTTTAACAATTAAGTGACAATTTACGTTGACACGTTTTCACGATTCATTTTCCTACACTGCTTAGGGGTAACACTCGGTCACGCGTCATATTTCATAGACGTGAAATGTCATAATTAGTGTGCTCGTACAGTCATGTCAAAAGAATACTTAGCCTCTTACTGTTTGGATTGAAATCGAAAAAAAATGTCCCACGCGCACGCACGTAGCGTTTAGACACGAGTGACGCAGCATTGGCCTTTATACAGGGTGACTGGTGGGCCACTTTCTGATTTCGAGGACGTGATGGTTTGAGATTATACAGAAAGAGAAAGAATAAAATAAAAACTAAATATTAATTTTAAACGAAAGTTAAAGAATTCATTACGCAACGCATGGTTACACTGGTAACTACTCACCACGGACGTACTTACGGCGCTATCAACACAAAATAGGTAGGTATAGTTGACTTCACTAACAGTCGTCGAGCCTTGAAGCATTCGTGAACTCTTTTTTATTTATAAGGAATTCTGGTCAAAAATTAAGTACCTACTTTTATTACATAATTATGCCCAGAATCGAGTACAGAGTGCTCTCCTTCAATATCAAAATTTTGTCACCAGTCATAATGTATAATAAATTCGCAGGAATGTAAGTATCGATGCATTGGTGTTTTTTCTTCTTTGATGATGGAGTTACTAATTTTTATGAAATTTCGCAAACAGGTAGGGAGTTACACATAGAACATTTTTATTTTACTATTTTTAGATGACAGAGATAGTCGCAGGTAAATTTGCAGAGAACAAAAGTTATAAAACAATTAATAATAAAGTAAAAATAATAATGCAGTAATTATAAAATAATACAGGGTTAATTTTAACTAGCGCAACACGGACCTCATACAGGCCGCCGCCCCCGGAGAATAAAATGATATCGGCTTATATCTTAGTGTTAGTGTTATGTAATTTTTGAAATCTGTGGATGGAAATACATCTACTCAATTTTTTCGTGATTTTTATAGCGTTATTTAACGAAGTTACAAAATTTTAAAATAGTATTCACTGATTTAACACAGGCTTTGAAATTACGAGAATACAGTGTTAATATGACATAATCGAAATGTAGTCCTACTTGTTACCATGACAAACTATCATAGAATTATGTTCTCATGAAAAATATTCGACTAGATAATGATAAAAGCACGTATCATTATATTCTCGTCCAAAACCAACCAGTCGCTTCGTATAAAGCTGTGTAGGTAAAACAACGTTCATAGTTTTGAACTGTAAGGTATACTGTCATCCTTTTTCCGCACTTAGATTTTACCTAAAAGCAATGGCATTGGCGTATACAAACTCGCCGGGCATTCCCACGTAGTGATAATGTTTATTTTCTTTATTTCACATTAATTAGTGTGCGTTTATGCGCCATTGCGTAAGCATTGTAACGCTAAGTTTTTTGTTTTTATTTGTTCAAGTGAAGTGTTATTAGTTTCTATAGTTACAACGTACCTAAATTAATGTATTCTTAGTTTAAATTTAAGTTTTTTTTTCATAATTCTTCTTTTTTATATTTTAATACCTACCTAGATAATTATGATATTTTTTACTGACTTAAAAGTAAACCTACCAACATCAATTGTTATAATAATTATTACTGCAGTTCAAAAGATTTCTATATTTTTTTTATATTTTTCAGTATGAAATTAGTATAAATCACAATAAAACAAAATAAGTTATAAAGTTGTCTTATTAACTAAGTAGGTACCTAACGGGCTTGCAAATAAACAGGCTATAAATTTATACCGAGTATAAGTCAAAATTTGTTGGTTATTCTGGATTTATACTAGGTTTTTTGCTTGGTGGTAGGATCCCTTCTGGGTCCGCCTGGCTAGCGACCACCCTTTATATAAAGTCTGCCGCCAAATGTTACCGCTCCGGCGGTAATGTGTTCCGGCAATATTGTATAAAGAGCCAGTTCCTTCCTAAACCCGTGTGCTTTCATCTTCGACCTCATCGTCACTTACCATCAGGTGAGATTGAGGTCAAACGCGGGTTTAGTCACTTATAAAAAAAAAAAAAAAAAAAAAAAAGGTATAACTTTATACCTCGTTTATTTGTAAATAAAAAGTAAGGTTTTGTTTAAGGTTTCGTATATACCCATACGCGAACGCAAAGCCTTCTCTGTGGTGCCACTCCCAGCCACTGCGAGTGTCGCCTCTCCAGTGCAAATGCCTGCTTTAAAGCAGCGTGCAGATGAGGCAGACCGTAACAACCCGGTGGCAGGGGACGGTGCAACAGAGATGGCTTCCCAGGATCTAGAGCACATGAGAAGGCTACTAGAGGAGGCGATCGAGGAAGTACATAATACTCCCCTTGAAGGAAGGCCGAAGCTTCCCAAACTACCATGTAGTGTTCGCAATAGGCAAGTCGTTGAGGCCGTTAATCAGATGTTGCCCCAAACTCAATCCTTTTTGGAGCGGATATGGCGTATGTCGGTTTACTGGCGCCATGGCTGCTCCAAGCGCAACTACTGGACGTGCTACTCCCCGGAGTAACGCTGTACCAGCTTGAAAGAGGAGGATTGAGGGTCGTATCGAACAAGCCAGGATCCTTATCGGTAAGCTAACTTGCTGCAGCTCGAGCAACACCAGGCTAAGGATTGTGCGTTTTGTCAGGAGGGAGTTTTCCGGAATGGACACCAACTTGACCAAACCGGACTTCACCCGAAAACTGACAGAGCGCATCAACGAGCTGAAGCAAAAGATCGCTGCATGGGCGAAGCGTATTCGGAGGTACTCCCAAAGGGTTGAGAGATACAACTAAAATCGTCTCTTCTCGAGTGACCAGAGGAAGTTCTATAAATCCCTGGAGAGTTCCGAACCCTGTTCGACTGGCCGCATAACGGATAAGGCCGACGCTATTAACTTCTGGCGCGGCCTGTGGGAGCGCCCAGTTGAGCACGGAGAGGGTCCCTGGATTGATAGGTTGAGGAAGCGTGTGCGGAGGTGATCCCAAAACTATTGGCTCAAGGGATTTTCTCTGCGCCATGCAACTTTGGCCCGTCAATTCCAGGAAGCCTTGGACACCGGAGCTCTCCCGAACTTCCTCACTACTGGGGTCTCTCATTTAGTTCCTAAGTCCAACAATACCGTGGATCCATCGAAATACCGGCCCATAACGTGTCTTTCTACCACCTACAAGACGCTTACCACCGTTCTGAGCACCAAGATTCGCCAGCATTTAGATGCTAATCGCGTTATATCTGATGTTCAGAACGGATGTAGGGCCAGTAGCCGCGGATCAAAGGAACTCCTTCTCGTGGACGCTGTCGTTGGTAAATTGGTCAAACGCAAGCGGCGCAATTTGACCCCGTGCCTCATACATGGCTCTTGAGAGTTCTTGAACTGTACAAAATCGACGGTACAGATCGAATATTTCTCGAGCGATGTATGAGACAATGGAGTACAATGCTCAGTCTCCAAGGCAGGCGAATGACGGCTGCGGAAGACCGAATCCAGATTAGTAGGGGAATATTCCAGGGTGATTGTCTGAGCCCACTTTGGTTTTTCCTGGCTCTGAATCCTCTTAGCACATTGCTGGAGGGATCAGAGACAAGCTTTCAGTTTCGTAGAGGAGGCATGCGGTTATCCCATCTTTTCTAAATGGATGACCTCAAGCTGTTAGCTCCAACGGCTCCACGATTGGGGGAACTGCTAAAAATCGTGACAGATTTTAGCAGCTCCATCAAAATGGAGCTTGGAGTGGACAAGTACGCGGTTGTTCATGTGGAGAGGGGAACGATTACTCGGTCTCAGAGGGTTGACCTAGGTCCCGTTAACCTGAGAGCTCTCTCCGAAAATGAAACATACCGGTATCTGGGTATATCATAGAACATCGGTTTTGAAGAAGCGAGCGTAAAACAGTCTGTACGTGAAGTCTTTTTTGAGCGCCTGACAAAGGCACTAATTAATTCTCTGTCGGGACTCAACAAAGTCCGAGCGTTTAACGTATGGGTTATGTCCGTTCTTTCGTACACCTTTGGCGTACTCAGATGGACTCAAAACGAATTAGACGCCCTGGATCGGAAAGTCCGCAATAATATGACCCTCCATAGAATGCATCATCCTCGGTCGTCAGTAATGAGGCTGTATATCTCCCGGAAGTGTGGAGGAAGATGCCTACTTAGTGCCAAAACCTTGCACAATCGGGAGATATATAGTCTCCGAGCCTTTATTTATGGCGAACGCGGACGTGGGTATGCATAGAAAGGTTGTAGCGTGTGACAAAGGACTCACCCCTCTCAATCTGGGCCTCGAGACATGGCAGACTCCGGCAGTACTAAGCATTTCTGATCGTGAGACCGTATGGAAAAAGAAAGAGCTGCACGGAAGGTTTTACAAGGCTCTACACGAGCCACACGTGTACCGTAAAGCCTCTGTGCATTGGCTGCGCTTCGGGGACCTCTTTGGGGAAACCGAAGGACGTATTTCGGGCGTGCCGCCAACCTGGCGAATCCCTCAGACATGTAGTTTCGGGTTGTTTGGTTCTTGCTAACACTGAGTATCTGCATAGACACAACCAAGCATGACTATTTTAGCGAATAAACCTGATATCGTGTTAATGGACTGATCGTCGTCCAAGGTGTTTTTGGTATACCACATGACCTCGTAAAGGCCGAGACCGAAAAGCAACGCAAGTACTTGGACCTTGCACACGAGGTGACCGAAATGTGGGAAGTTATGTCCACCGAAATCATCCCGGTTGAAATATCCGCAAACGGTTTGACCCCAGCCACTTTGGTCAGAAACCTTGAAAGGCTGGGATTCAGCGGCGGTTCGTTTCCAGCACGCATGCAAAAAGCGGTTTTGCTCGAGACTGCCCGAACCGTTCGCCGGTTTCTGTCTCTCTTGCCCTGATCCCCGACCGACTGGTCCGATTGTCGGGTCTTCCCGCCGAAAGGCGTGCATACATAATAATAATAATAAATTCAGATAATCTTTGATCATAAGGCTGATTTTTTAATTTAATACCAAATAGGAAGAATGAGGGTGATTTTCATGAATAATAGTGATATTTTTCAATAAAATTTTATATCTTTTTAATATGTTTTAGTTTTTTATTACTGAGAACCCAGCTTTTGTGCATATAACGATTTAGAAAATGATCGTTAAAAAGTACATTTTTGCATAATTTAATTGAATAAAAGTATTGTTTATTACCATATTATAGTTTCATTGAGAAACCCAATTCAAAATCCTTAATACGAAAAAAGTTTTACAATATTTACGGGAATAAAATTATATAATAGTATTATCGTAATCATTTGCAGCCCAAAAACGTGTAGAATATAATGATAAGTAACGAGTGCACAATTTGATTCAGATGAGGCAGTACGAAGAATAAAATGATAAAGGATATTGTAGAACTAAAGCGACAACCAGTTTTGACTATATTTTATTTTTTGAAATAATAACTCTATTTCGATAATAAGGCGCACTTCACTAAATCATTTCAAACATAAAAAAAATACTTTATTTTCAAAACCAACAATTATCAGTGTACGTCCAGTATTTAAAGAGCAATTGACGAAAACATGTTTTTTATTTTTCCTGAAAAGTTGCGTTTTTGTTATTATCATTTTATTCTCCGGGGACGGCGAGGCAGCCTTTCCATATGAAGCTCAATTTGTTCTCTGAATTCCTTAACAAATAAAATAAAAACATTTCAATGACATGTCATCTCTGTAACCCAGCAATATTAAATGTGTTTCCTATACAAGGAATATTGTATAATAATAAAGACAACATAAACCGTACGGCTTAAAGATTTAGAGTGCTTAAACCGCCAGATTTGTCAATATTGGCTACTCGTGCTAGGAGTTAAGTCAGAGGTTTGCTGAACCTTTCTGATAAAGTTACGACTTTGAAACAAAGTCCCCACAATAAACTTTAAGCCTTAGATTGAAGGTATTAGTTTTCTAATATTCGAACACATAGTTTTTTTAAGTTTTTGCATTTAATAATGCTATTACTTAGTTATTTAAGAATAATTGTGCATTATAAATACTTAATCATTTAAATTATTTTGATTTCCCATAACTCTAGGGTATTAATGGGACCATGTAATAGAATAACATGTGAATAATTTTTCATTCTTTTTTTTTTTTCATACAAAATTAAATACTGGGAGCGAAAGAAAAACATCGAATGTACCAGCTGTTTCTCTTCCCGGGCATGTAAGAGTCAGTTAAGGGACAGAGGTTTTATGAGCATTTTTGTGGGCGACAGGCTGACCTCTTGTCATTGCAATAGTCTCACTACATCATTATAATACCTCCAAACATGTTAAACGTGACATCAGATGGTTTTAAAGCCTCTGTTGTTCTGCCTACCCCATAAGGGATAGGGGCGTGAAGATATGTATGTATGTACAAAATAATTGAATTAAGTTAAAACATCTTATGTAAAATACCTTTAAGTGAAATGGCATTTCCTATACCTCTTTTATCGCTATGTACAGGTACAGTTCGCAACGTTTTGCGTTGTACATTGTATACAACATTCCTCAACGTTTAAAATGCTTTTTTTTTCATTGTATGCCTTCAGTGACACGCGTCTATTGAATGAATGTGAAAAAAATTTTACAACGAGATAATTTATAAACTAATTATATTAAGATTCCTGATATCTTGGAAAGTATGCACTTTAAAACCACATATTCTTTGGCAAAAAGTATTATTTTTTAGTAAGGAGCAAAACCTCAAAGTTATGGGATATTAACACCTTGTATAAAAGTTTAATTTGGGACCACATGGCTGGTTTCATAACTTACCTTATAAACTATTTATGAATGAGCGAAAACATTTAACGACAGGTACAGAAAGCAGCAGGTCAAGAGTTACAAACCTGTCAAATTTCTCTAATCAATTTTTATCTTAATGTCGAGGGCGTGGAGTTCAGATTCAATTACAGTTTTTTGCCAGGCTTGTAACGCTTGATCTGTACTGAAACGAGAGCGATCTTAAACTAAATAATATTTATTTTGATTATAAGAAGGCACTTTTACATAATTAACTTTTATTAAATATACATGGGAGGCTGATACGTTTTGCGGTATTTTCCGAAGATTATTTTCTTCGAACAAAACAATGAACTTCCCTTTCTGGAGGAAGGGACAAGAATGTTCTAACAAAATTAAAGCATCTCTGTCAGAAAGATAATATTCAAATTTCAAATAAAACAATGACATACTGTTTGTTCGCACCATAGCCGACTTTATTTGTCAATATAAGGCGCGCTCAAGCAGTATGTTACGGTACCTACTCAAATAAATAAAAAAAATGTTATGTAGGTCATTAATATTGTTTATAAAGTGTCCTTTACTCACATGATTATCAGTAACAAACGAGGCGCAGGCGCAACTGCAATTAACCCTGAGGAAAATCTTCATACGAGCACGATACCGGACGGACATATTTAACATTAATCGTGCGAGTAATAGCTGACACTTAATTTTTGAGTTTATACAGGGTGACTGTTGGGTCACTTTCGAAATTCAGGGACGTAATTTTTTGAAATCAATCATGAAGAAAAAAATTTGTTTATTATTTACTGAGTAAACTTAACCCAAAGTCAACGAATTCCTAACGTGGTAAAATGGTAATACTGGTAATTACTTACCACGTACGTACGCACGGCGCTCTCAACAAAGAACTTGCCTCGAAGATTGAGAAATGAGATGATGTATAACTTTTTCCACTATCAATCTGACGCCTGACACCTCAGTCGCTCGTGACTACGGGGTCTGCAAAGACACCAAACCGTGGAGTTAAAATGTAAAATATAAATGATACGGGATTAATTCGGTTAAAAGTAGTTTTATCTACCTAACGTTCCTACCTACGTTCGTGAAGTCGTCTATACCTACCTAACAAACGGTCGTCGATTCGTGAAGCATTCGTAAACATTTTATTTATTTATAGGGAATTATAGTAAAACATGAAGTACCTACTTCTATTAATTCTAGTTCTATTTCTATTCTATTAAATATTATTCTAATTTTTCAATATGAAAAATTGGTCACCAGTCACTCTGAGTCACATAAGAGGAAATATTTATAAACTTTTTGCGAAACTTCACCGGACTCTGCCTGGCTTTCACTTTACGATGCGCTTATATCAAAGTTTGAACCCAGGATATTAAGATATCATATATACTGAACAAGCGTAACTTCGCATTAGAACTTGATAGTTAAACCATTACAATTTGAATTGAAGCTATTCTAGAACTAAATTTTATTCTGGCTAATGAAAGTAGAGACTGAAAACTACATAAAAACTTAATTCATTCATTATTAGTAGTAAAAACTTTATTTCTTTTTACTAACAATTTTCTAAAATACTCTCACTTTCAAAAACCCTTTTTAAAAGAAACAGCAGTCTTTAGATTGTATTTATAAACATGAATTTCATATTAAAAGAACAAACAGAACCCACCACTTTGTGTGATCATTTCTCTTTGAAGCGAGATCATCACAAAACTGCACACAACTCAATATTTATTTATAATTTAGCATCGAACGGTTATTAACTGCTTTAAATCTGTTGGCCAGATCAAAGAGTTGGTTAAGCTTTGTGAATATTCAATTCGCTGTAATAATTTGTATATTGGGAGAAAAATCACTTATGGAAAATTTCGCTATTGCTGTTTGGAAAAAGTAAAGAATTGTTACGAATACTGATGATATTTAGTGTTGGTAATAAATCAGAAAAATACGTATAGAATATTAATTCTAGATTACAATGTATGGGGAAAGCGGCAAATTTTTTAACTTTAATTGTTTTTTTTATTGTTAGAATTCATCTGTAGGAAATATAGTAATGAATAATTTCACCGTAAAATATTTTGTCCTAGCTCATGTAGTTTTCCTGGAAATTGGAAACTGGCAGTTGTCAGTCGCTCGTGACAACGGGGTCTGCAAAGACACCGAAACGTCGAGTTAAAATCGAGTAATGTATTGCAAATATACGCGATAAATCCGGTTAAAATGAGTTTTATTTGAATTGGACTAAACTGAAAAACGGGACTTTTTTCAAGGGGGGAAGGGGTGAACCTGAGTAGGACGGAGAGTTGTACACATATTGTTATGTACTCACCTCAAGGTATACCTTAGTGGTTATACCTTACATTATAATATAGCGGCTATAAAAAAAAGAAAAAAATTTTGGCGCTAAAAAATCTAAAATGAATGTAGTAGAGTGCGGCCGTTGCGAGGAAGCGTTCCTGACAGCTCCTTATGTCCACTGAATTTTTATTTCCGATTCGAAAGTTAAAAAAGCTATGATTTTGACAGCTGTCAGGAACGCAAACTCCCACCGACCGCACTTTAGTAGACTATACGTACGATGCAAGGAACGTATAACTAGTTTCTTTCATTATGACAAATGGAATGCAATCTGGAGATTTTCTCTTCAGTAGTAATTTATAACTGTTTAGTTTATTTGAATCATGCAGCTATCATGTAGTAAATTGTTCTACTTAATATATATTCGTAAACCTTATGGGGAAAAAATAATACACAGAAAAATAACGTTTTTTTATGACTTACGTGCCCAGAAAACCTTTTTATTCAAGAAGATTCGGTCATGGTTAAACGTGTCATAAGAGGCAACTTATTGTGACACACTTTGTAATAAAAGCCCTTTGGCGAGCACCCTTTGTATAGAATAAAACGGCCGCGGCGCTGATATATTCCGTTGTAAGTTCTATGGAGAGCCAGTTTCCTACTTAACCTCGCCATCTTTTACATGAACATCGTTTAACATGACGGCTGATGGGCGATTCTTGCCTGAATTTGAAATGTCTAATTCGAGTACCATTCTAGCAAACTGTGATGCAATATTTTATACTGGGTTGACTCCAGAATGATATTGTGGGTCCAGGACGCGAATCTTCAGTTAAAATTCAATTGTTTTTTGCATATGGATATTAATTCTAAGGACTTTGCTCATCTTCTACTAAGATTACATGTCTGATTTATAAAAATACCAAAAGACTGATGTTTTTAAAGGCTTTTTCTTTGAAAATAACTATCACATCAATAAATATGACTAGCCAGTAGAAACGAATGAGTTCAGATTCCACACCACCTAGTTCCGCTGTTTCTATAATGGAAGCTAATCTAAATTACCCAAACTGACAAATAAGTGTGTGGCCTTTTTTACTCCTGCCAAAAAATTACACCCCACTGGGACGCTTCAAAGGGCGATCTCAGATAGGGAAAGCAGAGGGTGAATACTCCTAGTAAAACCTGGCCCCTGCACGGGAATAAATCCCGGCCGACAGTGACAACCGCTCGCCGACGGATGCCACCATGTATCCGGACAGTGTGGGACTACCCACAGTGAGTGATTCCACTGCAGAGCCTGACCCACTAAACACCCCCTTCTCCGATTCCTAACTCAAGAGTTAATCCTAGATCGTGTTATGAGCTACAGCCCCGTGGGTTCGGGAGAAAGTAAGCCTATAAATAAGCTTGTATCATAGAAACCACACGGAGAAATAGTATACACCAAGCCCTAAAACAGTGAAGAAAAGTTCATTATTTCATTCATTAACTTTATTAAAACTTTTTTTTTATAGCAAAGACTAAGCCCACCTTTGATTTCAATCTCACCTGATGGATAGAGCAGATGGAACACACGGCCTTAGGAAAGAACTGGCACTTGATAAAATATTAGAACATATCACCGCTGGAGCGGTAACATTTGGCGGTAGATTTTATATGAACGTAGGTTACTAGCCAGTCGAACCCTGACGGGATCTTAACACCAAATATTTGGATAGGACTCGAATTCAGGACCTCTCACGCTGCAGGCAAACCTCAATTTGTCTAGTGAGATTCAACACAAACGTGGTTTCAGCCACTACTATATCTAAAAAGTATTCTTGTGTAACATATTACTTCCATGCTGGACTGGAAAATCATAGAATGTGCCAGCTGCTTCTCATCCCGGGCATAGTGTATAAGTCGTCTTATTGGGCGATAGGCTGACTTCCTGTCGCTGCAATAGTCTCTCTCCATCATAAAACCCCCAAATTTGTCAAACGTGACATCAGATGGGCTTATAGCCTCTGGTCTTCTGCCTACCCCATTAGGGATACGGGCGTGAAGTTATGTATGTTTGTATGTCTAACATATTTAACTTATATGATGTTCAGATTAATAAATAAATCAAGCTTTAGATAATATTTCAAACAAATGTAAGTTTACTGCATTAAACGAATAAATGGAAATACGTTTTATTTTTACATTTAAAATGCAGGTTTCTTCTGTTTATTCTGTCTCTCAGAAGTGATGTATGTGTTTATTTAAAATGTACAAGATAACATGAAAACTGATCTTGAACTTTCGTGCACATAATAGGATCATACATTTTAAAGTAGAAAAATACATTGAAGGCGAATATTTTAAAGTAAACACGACTTTGTTGCGAATTGGAGTTTTTTTTATTAAGGACTATAATTAGATTACACTATTTAACAAAATTTAGTGGTAGATGTTGATTTGAAGTATCAATTATGTGTAATCAAAGTGAGATTTTAAAATGATGCATGCGAAATTTTTATGTGATGATGAGCTGGAACATATTACACGAGACCTTGCAAGGAGTGGCCAGCATCAAGGTGGTCATTCTGTCAAGAATATCGCAGATATTTTTATTTTAAACTGTTAGTAGTGAACGCTATTACTGACAAACGGGGCATGCTAAACGACTCTTTATTGCTGGTATTAGCGAATATTTGGCAGGAAATATTTCTATCACTCAAAATCATGTTTTTGTATTATATAGCAAAAAATGATTTTTTTTTAATAAGAACTTAATGATACTTAATATTTATTACATATATTGTACGAAATGACACCCTTTGACGCATATTATATCCTCTACCCTAAGGTTTGTCTGGAAGAGATCGCTTTTTTTTAACGATAAGACCACCTCTTGTATCAACCCTAAATTTGTTCTCTGTAGATTATCTGTATATTTATAGTTGTACAATAAAGAGTTATTATTCTAGAAAAAATATGCGCTTGCATAAAAAGGATAAGTCATTTGTATTTACACATCATTAACTTGCTCAATAACCTGAAACTTGGAAAAGCCTGCTCTGAATTCTAAAAAATAGACATTTTATTCCACTTATATACCTTGAACACCAGCACTAAAAAGGAACTGTCAAGCTGTTTTATACGATTCTTGGAAATATCTGCTCTGTAGGGATGGAAGCGTGTCACGTCCCGTATCATTGTCTCACAATGCAGCGATATTTTGATTGTGTTGTGTGTGAGAGATTCCTCGAAAATGTTTTTGAAAAGTAGCCTCAGCTTTACCTTTTTCGAAATACAAATTTATCAGTTCGTATTTCAATTTCATTTTATACGGAATTTCAATTCGTATTATTTTCCATTTTTAAATAGAGATGAATATTTTAATTCTATAAATCATGGACTGGTAAAGTCATTGAGATATTATTACTACGTAGGTATAGAGAAGACAGTCCATACAATTTTTTTCAGCCTCGAGTTAGGGCTTTCGGCCCTAACTACTCGGATAAGTTCGTGGGTGACATGCGCTTGTCACAACGATTAAATACGTTTGTGTTTTCTGTTGAATATTTTTCAAATATGCCTTTATGTGCGCGGAGGCACTGTTTGAACTGTACCCGAAATACAAAAATATTCTTAATTTTTGAAATATAAATTATTCTTAAGCAATTTGTATATATTTCACCAAGTCACTTTGTTTTTGAGTTGCATAGAGTAAAAAAAATATTTATTTTGGCAGAAGGGACATTGCTAACAGATTTTGATTATGGGTACAGTTTGATTGAAGATTTTTAATTTTAAACAAATTCATTGTTTAAGAAACAGATCTAGTACAGTTAGCAGAGACATTGTCACAAATAAAACAAAATGATTTATTATTTAAAGTTTTTAATTTACGTTCTTATACTGATGAAAAAGTATAAAACGCTTAATTGTTATTATAATACCAGAATTTTAAATAATATTAATTATAAAAAGTCACTAAAAAATTTTCATTAATGTTAACATTTGCATTAATGTTAGCCAAAGATAAATTTATTGATAATATTATAGATTTCAAATACCGCCTGTTACTCGTTATAGGAATTTTTAAATCAGTCTTCACATCGATTAGGTATCTTCTTCTAATTTCTACGTTAGAACTCTATTAATTAATTACCGTCACTATTGACAAACAAAAACGAAAATCTAGAAATCGCAATGTTCCAAGATTTAAACAAGAAACACTTATAATTTAACAATTGAAAATCAACAAATATTAAAGTATAAAAAACATAGAGTAACGCTATTAATTCAACAATAAAAATCAAGAAAATTTATAAAAAAATATAATAAATAATCGTAATAGGAATTTCAAAATCAGTCTTTATGTCGATGTATCTTTTAAGTTTCTAACATAATTGGAATTACAAACATAATCAATAAATAAAGTACTATTACTATTAAGAAAAAAAAAATACATTTACCAATCACAGGAAAATCGCAATATTTAAAAAAATCTTAGCCTTAAACGTGTAACCTTAATAATTTAACAATTAAATATCTTAAAGAAACTAATAATTTGACAATTAAAAATCAACCATAAAAAATCAACAAACACTCTAAAATATTAATTTAAAAAAAGCCAGTCTTCTTATATGCAATTTGAATTAAAATCTAAGTTAATCCAAACAGTGGCCGATACTTATTTGGCCATATACAAATTCATTTATATTTTTTATGCCTTTCAATGGTTTCCGACTTCCTTTTTGATATTTGGATGCTGGTTGGACTATCCAATGCTGCTAAGTAATATCGCACATCCTTTCACAGCCCTTCTAAAAGCTGATCAATATTTGGTTTTATTTTTATAAGCTTTCTTATGTGGCTATTCCATTGCTCGACAGCATTATTGGTTATGTAGTTTTTTTGACATTCTTACACTTCCTAAAAAATACTGTAATACTACATAAAATAACTCCTGACTTGATTTTTCTGTTAACTGTACTTTAAGTGAGTCAGATTTGTGGGCCCAGTCGCCTGAATCCTCAGTATGAGGTTGCTAATTCCCAAGATTTTGGAAAAATAGAAATACTTAATTATTTTATACTTGCAGCACATTTCACTTATAAATTTACAACAAGTTAAACCAATTATATACATAGGTTTACAGTGCCAAATAATATATTTCGCTGAAAACCAGGACCAAATGTTGGCAGTGTTTTAGAACAATTGCAGGATTAATAGCTTTTTCTTGGACATTCTGTTACATCGTTGTAACTACATTTTTTAATGATAATCTTAATCTCAACCCAGATCTAAAAGACTGATAAAGTCAAGTTTTGTTTGTGAAATCTTTGAAAGTAAAAGCTCTACCAGTGAATAAGACCGCATAACTTTTCTAGTATACAGGGTGTCCCGCCAACCCTATATAATATATATAGTAGCTGCCAACTGTAAATCCTGGTATTCCGTTTATTTCGTGGCTACGTGAATATGTTCTAAGCAGACAGAATAGCAGTATGGCAAAAAAGCAGGAATGGATGTATTTATGATCCCGAGATATTTTATGGCTCTTCATTTTATAAAGCAGCTGTTTTATTAAATGATTAAGAAGTGTTAAAACATACACATACATACATAACTTCACACCTGTATCCCTTATGGGGTAGGCAGAACACCACAGGTCATCAAACGATCTGATGTCACGTTTGACAAATTTCGAGGTATTATAATGATGGAAAAAGACTATAACTGAACTACCTACCCTTAAAGTGTACGGACGTGTTATATTTCGCTCTGATTAAAAGTGATATTTAAATTAATAGAAAATGGATTGCAGTGCTTGTGGATCTATGATAACATCTAATGACTCAAATATGAAATGTTCTAATGAAAATTGCCTCAAAACATATCATCTCAGCTGTTTGGTTATAACTCAAAATGAATATGACCGTTATTCCCGAAGCTACATAGAACAATGGGTATGTCCTGAGTGTAATTGTTTAAAACCGAAGCAAATACAGGATAAAGCTTCAACCCCAGCACGCTCGGGGAGAGACCAGGAGCTACTTAATGAGTTATCTCCGAGCTGCAACGTAGATAAATATCGAGGTAGCAACCGCGGCAAGTACTGTAAACCGGAACTTACCGATAATGACTCGACAATCCTCGCCGAGTTAAGACTATTCAGAACGGAAGTGATATCCCGTTTAGATAAGCAGGCAAGTGCAATTTCTCACCTACAAAATATGTGTGATAGCACTAAAACGGAACTACAATCTTTACACAAATATACTAGGGCACTAGAAGCTAAACTGGCCACCCTAGAACCCCTTGAACGCCAGGTTAAAGGTCTAAATAGCCCCAAGCTGAATCACGGAAAGTTGCTAAAGCACGATAAGCATCAATCAAACGCATATCCATCACAAAGCGGCACGGACTTAACTACGGAGGCGACATCGCAGAGCGCGGCTCACGTTACACTGGCGAAACCGGTTTCCAGCGCAGCCCCGCCGAGCGCCAGCGCAGCCCGAGCTACGAGTGAGCGCCCGAAAAAAACAGCGGTGGTGACTAATTCTACGTTAACGAATGCACCACCCATGAAGAACCAGCCGTATAGTGAGGAAAATAACATGGATGGAAATAGTAAGGAATGGACTATGGTTCATAGTAGGAAAAACAAACGGTACTTAACGGAAGTTAAAAAAGGACAAAATGCCTCCTCGGGCGACTTGAAGGTCACGGAGAAAAAAAAGCACCTTCATGTGTGGCGTTTACACCCCGATACTACATCGGATCAAATTATGGCTTACGTAAAAAAAGTATGTGGCGGTGAAATACAGATAGAAGTAAACAAAATTAAGCATAAAATGCCAAGGGACTATGCATCGTTTATAATAGGCATAGGAGAAACAGGTTATCGTAAAATTTCACTACCAGAGTCTTGGCCTATGAACGTAGAATTCGGGGAATGGGTTTGGTTTCGTAAATCAACCGAACACAACAAAACCAAATAAAATTCTGACAATATATTACCAAAATGCGAGAGGTCTTAGAACGAAACTAAATCAGTTTAAGACTAATTTAGAATCGTCAGAAGCTGACCTATATGCAATAACAGAGACAGGATGCTGCAACTCTATTGAAAATGCAGAAGTAATTCCACCGGGGTATCAAATAGTACGGTGTGACAGAATGGATGGAAGAAAGCAGGGCGGCGCGTTTCTCGTGGCCACGCGCGACCTTGAATTACGACAGGTGACGATCCCTATTGATAACGTAAACATCGATACCTGTGTGTTTGAAATAGTTTGTGCAAAAGTGTATCATAATAATAGGTATATATTTGTATGTTGCGTAGTGTATATTCCGCCGAAAAGCCATGAAAATGAATATATGTTACTATTTAGAATAATCGAGCAACTTAGTTTAAAATATAAAGAATTGATAGTGATTGGTGATTTCAACCTTACTTCTAGTAATAAGAATGTTCTAAATTATTTTGAATGCTTTCTTACTTATTGTGAATTTGTTCAAAGAAATGAAGTGCCTAACTATAAGGGTAATAAGTTAGATTTAGTACTGTGTACGGCCGGGGCTTGCAGTGTGCGTGTGAGGGAGGCGGACGAGGCGCTTGTGGCGGTGGACGCGTATCACCCGCCGCTGGCGGTCACGGTCGAGTGGACGCGCGGCGCGGGCGGCGGTGGCGGCGGGCGCCACGCTGCCCGTGCGGGGGTGTCGTGCGACGAGTCGCAGGTACATTTGACTACGCAATGGAATTTCAATAAAGCTGACTTAATTAATTTATATTTAGAAATTGACATGATAGAATGGAATGATTTGTATGACATAATGGAACCCATTGAGGCCGTAAATTATTTTTATACCATTATTAATGAAAAAATTAACATGTACGTTCCTCGGAAAAAAGAGTTAAAGGCCGTAAGTAGGCATAATTATCCAGTATGGTACACTAGCGCAATAATAAATGACATTAAATTAAAATCTAGTCTTCACAAATCTTACAAACGATCTAAAAGGGAAGAAGATTACCGGTTATTTGCAGAGATTAGGTCGAAAATTAAAAGAAATATTAAATTTGCTCATGATAACTACATTCAGCGTGTTCAAAACACTTTTACCCAGGACCCTAAATTATTTTGGGCATACACGAAGTCTAAGAAAGGTACTATAAATCGAAAAACCGTAACAAAGGACAGTAAAGTCCTATCGGAGCAGGAATGCGCAAGGGAATTCGCGGAGTACTTTCACGCGGTGTATCGTGCCGACCCGCCGCTGCTGGACGCGGGCGCGGCGGCGGCGGCGGGCGGCGCCACCAGCGCGCGCGTGCACATCGCGCAGCTCACGGAGCAGGAGGTAAGTGCGGCTTTGTTACGTCTCAAACCAAAGCGCTCAACCGGGCCAGACGGAATACCACCTTATATTCTTAAGGATTGCCGGGCGGTCTTAACGAAACCACTATGTCACTTATTTAATTTATGCTTGAGCGCTGCACGTATCCCAGAATGTTGGAAGGTTACTAAGGTGATACCTGTACCGAAAGAAGAGGGAGCTTCAGATGTTCGTGGGTTTAGGCCATGCGCAGTACTATCATCTCCGGCGAAGGTATTTGAAACCGCCATACACCAGACCATGTACGCACAGATGGCAGCACAGCTTACCGATTGCCAGCATGGTTTTCGACCGGGGAAGAGTACCTCGAGCAATTTACTGGATTTTATGTCGTACGTGGTACCACCTGTCGATGCTGGTCTCCAGGTGGATGGAGCCTACTTTGATTACAAGAAGGCGTTCGATTTAGTGGACAACGACATCCTGTTGACGAAGCTAGCTAAAATGGGCTGTACTCCACAGCTGTTGCGATTTTTTGCTGACTATATGAGAGACCGTCAGCAGTATGTAGAATACGCAGGTCACAAGTCGGAGTGCTACTACACCTGTTCAGGAGTCAGCCAAGGTAGTAACCTGGGACCGCTGCAGTTTGTAGTCATGATGAATGACCTACCAAGCGTCATAAATCACGTCAAGTGCCTACTTTTTGCCGACGACCTGAAGCTCTTGCTAAAAATAGAAACTGTTGATGACTGTATTCGCCTCCAACAAGACATCGACAGGGTGGTGGCGTGGAGTCACGATAATAAGCTGGAGTTTAACGTCGACAAATGTAAAACGATCACGTTCAGTCGCAAAATGGATCCCGAGCGACATGAATACGTAGTGCAGGGAGTACATATGGAACGGGTGAACACAATTCGAGACCTAGGAGTTCGGCTGAAGGACGACTTGTGGTTTCGAGAGCACATCTCAGAAATTTGCAAGAAAGCCTTCCGATGTCTGGGGTTTGTGCTTCGGCAAGCAACGGAATTCACAAACCTGAGTGTAATCGGAACATTATATAATGCACTGGTAAGAAGCCACCTAGAATTTAACTCTGTAGTATGGGCCCCACATGAAGCTAAATATAGTATCATGTTGGAGCGCATCCAGAACAAATTTACCAGGTACCTATACAAAAGGCTTTACGGGGTATATCCATCGTACCCTTTAATGTACCCAACACTGTTTGTGCTGGGCATGGTTGGGTACAATAAGCTGGAGACCAGGAGGGAATTAGCGTTCGCAGCATATTTGCTGAAAGTGATACGAGGTAAGGTACACCACCCTGACCTATTACAGAACGTAAGTTTCTGTGTGCCTGATAATTACGTCCATCGCAGGCGCCGGCCGCCCTTGTTAGTTGTACCGCGAGGTAGAACTAACTTGATGCAAAGAGCACCCCTAGCCCGCGCACTGCAAACATTAAATGTAGTCGCAAATCAGGTAGATTTATTTACATGCTCTTTGAATGAATTCACAAAAAGCGTTATGTATACTTTGTGTTATCAGGAATGATTTTGTGAATTAAATAGTATTTTATTATATTTTGACATTTTAAGGGAAAGTTTTTGTTTTCAAGGGGTTAGATTAGAGTTAAGTTATGATTTGTAGTTTTTTGGACATAATATGTGACATTTAATTGAAATTGTATTTGACGTAGTAGTTTTATTTTATTTGTTAGGTTTATTTGACATTTAAGTATTGTTTTGTTTTGGATTTTATTTTTTATTTGTAAATATTTTGATTTTGTTTTGTATTAAACAGAATGTAAATAAATGTAAATGTTGACAGCACCATCGCATTGGATATTCTGTAAAGGTGGTGCTATGATTTTTGTAATAAATAAATAAATAAATAAATAAATAAATATTGCAGTGACAAGGAGTCAGCCTATCGCCCGAAAAAACGCCAATAAAACCTTTGTCCCTTAACTGACTTTTACAGTATGCCCGGGAAGAGAAGCAGCTGGCACATTCTATGTATTTCTTTCGCTCCCAGTCCAGCATGGAAGCAAACATACTTAAAACATACTTACACATTTTTTGTTTAGTAAGGATGGGACGTTTGTCCTCTATGCCTTCTGGTGGAAAATATCATGGAAACTAAAAAAGTACACGTCTATTTACAAGAAACTTTCGACGCTTAAAAGTCTGTATGTGCCAGGACTAATGAGCCGTATTCGACATTGCATTTTCTTATTTTTAAGTCTCTCCAGTGTCAAAATATACGACGTGAAACGTGACAGCCTCATACAAAAACTATTTTTTTCTCTTTCTGTTACGACATTAAGAAACACTTAAAGGAAGAGAATTCAATGTTGAATCGGACCCAATACTGTCAGGAATAACAGACGCATGCAGTGTATTCTAAACTAAGGTTATTTTTTTTGGAATTAAAGAACGTAATCTGTAAAATTCATTGTTTGTATCCTGATAACAAGTTATATTATATAATATTGTCACAAAACTAGCCAATAATTAACTTTTATCTTATCGACTGAGTAAAATATCAATGGTCACCTTTTTTAAATTTTTTAAGTATCGGATATTTCAACCGAATTTCTTGTCTATTACTATAATCATATTTAGACTAATAAATAATAAATAAATATTTCTGACACTCACACAACATTATCTAGCCCAAATTAAGTTTCTTAAAGAACTTGTGTTATGGATACTAGTTAACTGCTATACTTACTTAAGAAATATATAAACATACATATTGAATAAATACATATTTTTTATTAGACAATACAACTTAAACATATCCATGACTTGACGGCTAATATCTTTGTTCATCACACCGATATCCGCCGCCGCCGGGATTCGAACCTAGGACCTCTGGCATATAAGGCAATGTATGTGTAGTGGATTGTTCTCCCGATGATAATGATCAAAAATAAATAAAACGATGTCTCTATTTAAAGATGTACAACTGTCTATATTGATAGGTCTTCAATTATTTAAAAATTTTTAACTCATGGACCACTTGCAAACGCGAATGCAGTGTGTAGATCTAGAAATTCAATTTTAAACAAAAATTTCTTGGCAAGCGCTACCGGCGAGAACTTGGCATTTGCTGTAGCATTTAATACAAATTTGATGCTTAAATTTTATGTTTAGACTTAGTTACAAAACCAAGCATATGTTCCTTTAATGCAAGAAATAAAGTTTCTGGTTAAATTTGATATTTTCTTTTACAACTCTTTATTTATTTTTAGAGGATTTCACAGTTTGGCTGTGACATTTATAATGGCTTTGGAATGTTTGAAAAACAATTTCTTTTCATGTCTCGTTTGAGTTGTATTCCCGTCAATTTGTATAATGAGCACTTTTATCAAAAGAGTATCAAAGAGTAGATTTTTTTGAGGATCGCAATCTCTATTTGAGTATATATTTTTTAACAGTTATCTATACTAATATATAAAGCTGAAGAGTTTGTTTTTTGTTTGTTTCTTTGTTTTTATTTGAACGCGCTAATCTCAGAAACTACAAGTAGGATTTTGCATTTGATAGCCCAACTCTTGAGGAAGGTTATATTTTTACCCCGAAATTCCCACGGGATCAAAAGTTACGCGGGTAAAACCGCGCGCGGTGGCTATAGTGTATAATATTCTATACGCATGTAAAATATTAGACGTCTCCTGGCTGAATGATGATGATGATAATAAAACCTTAGTTATCTGGCTTTACTTTGTCTGCCAGTAAACAATCATGACTTAACAATCATACTTTTTCATCATTATCACAACTCTTTATAATAAAGTCCTCTGCAGGGCTATGAGCCTCGTTCCTGAGAGACGAGGAGATGATATGCTTTGTATCTGTTACTAAAGGTAAAGCTTCTATGCAGGATAAAATGTATGTCATTTTTCATTTTCATTTCATTTCATTTGTAAATTTGTCGTTAGATAAAAACAAATGTATGCAAGATGTGAAAATATTTGTCATCAATACACACGTTACAACACGTTTTTACATCAGTTTCAGATTTTCATATCCAAATTAGATTCCAGCTAAGTTTGAGGAATGTTTAATCATTTATTTTATTTTATATTATTTGGGTGGCCAACAGCTTTTACTTAAAAACTAGGTTTAACATATAATGTTGAGTAAGCCATTAACATTTAAATTAGAATAGACGTCGTTTTAATTTTGAAATTTATTGCGGTCACTAAAAAGCAGTCAAATCAATATATACATATTAAGTGAACTGTTAGTAATACATACATACATAACTTCACGCCTGTATCCCTTACGGGGTAGGCAGAACACCAAAGGCTATGAAACCATCTGAGGTGTCGTTTGACAAATTCAGAGGTATTATAATGATGGAGAGAGACTATTGCAGTGACAGGGCTGTCAGCCTATCGCCCGCAAAACTGTCAATAAAACCGCTGTCCCTTAACTGACTTTTACTTTAACTTTTTTAGTAATAATAACCCATAATTGCACTTTCTATAAAGTTGTGTTGAGTTTCTGATAAGTAAAATACTTGTATAATTTTTATATGTACTATTAAATTTCTATGCAGGGTAAATTGTGTCACAATTTGTCGTTTAACACTTTTAAAAAAGCAGTGGAACAAGTAAAAAATTTTTAAACAAAAAAGTTCAGTTACTCATAAACAAAAAGTTTGAGGTACTCATAAACCTGACCTCAGCAAAAGGTTAAAGACTGAAGGTAGTTTCACTTACACTTTCGTTTTCCAGAGCCTAATTCAAAAGATACTGTGAAAGTTTTGTAAAACGCTTCACAATCGGTAAGTTTAACTAAAGCAAATAAAAAATTGGTACTGATAAAAAAAAACTGTTAGAATGGAATAATTATTCACACCGACTGGTTATAATATTTCCAGTACATTTCAAACAGGTCAACAGTGCGATACACCCGTAAGCTATGTTATCTGAGTAAATTTGCAATTCATTTCGATAGCATACCCGTGACATAGTTCATCTCAATGGCCTAAATTTTACGTCGAATGGGTCCTCAATTACATTTAAAAAAAGAGACAGAATTGAAATGAATTTGATGCACAGACATGCACCTGTTAGCGAGGAATATGGACTATCTTTTTTTTAGGGATCTGTACCCAAAGGGTAAAACCCTATTATCAAGGCTCCACTGCTGGTCTGTCCGTGTGACATCTTATTATCATATCATAAACCGTTACAGTTAGACAGTTGAAATTTTCACTTATGTTTTAGCTTTAATTGATATGAAATACGGAATTCCGTACTACTGACACACAGTACCTACTTGTTGGGATAGTTTCCTTTAGCAGTCACGTGATGGCGTTGTTTTCATATTAAAGCGCACAAGTGTTCATAGTCTGGCTAATGAAGGTAGAGGCTGACGAAATCGCGGAACACTAAAAAAAAACCATGAAATACCCCAACAATAGTGCAAAATACGTGGATTAAACCAACTTGATCCGTGATTTTTTTTTTATAAAAGTATCATAAAAATAACATACCTCTTGGTACTGTCCTACTTTTTGATAAGAAGTATATTATTAAAAGGACAAGCAATTGGAATCAATCAGCTTTAAAAATAAAACAACAAAATACAATAGGTAACTATTTTTATTTATCAAATCTGAATCCAACAGTTTTATATGGAATGAATCGTCAGACTCACTGGTATCGCTGTTTCGTACATTGATTATGAAAATATCAAAATTTCATATTTTCATTCATTTTTAAATACAAAAATGTCAAAAACCCAAGTACAAAAACCACCAACAACTGTTCGATTGACAACAGTGACACCAGAAAAACAACTTTAACATTTATGCTAGTACCGCCTTACAGAAAGTTTGCAAAAAAATCCAGTATCAACTTTCGTTAGCCAGACTCTATTAATAATAACTGTTTCATATGCTGTTATTTATTTAGTCCCGAAGGAGGTAGTTCAATACTCAATACTTTATTGCAAACATAATTTTACAGGTGACAATTTATAATAATAGTAAATTTACAATAATAATACCTAAATAAAATTATGCACCTAATTTAGGTATTGCAATGCAGGAGAGGATATTTGAAGTAATTATAAATTACATTTATTATTTATATAAAAAAGAAATTCGTAAATTCACTTACACCTATTTATGTCTAATTTATTTAAATTAGTCAATCAAGTATTCATTGGTCGTGTAATAACATTTTTTTATTCGGAGTTATTTTAGTAAGAGCGTAAATCTTTTGTCATTTGTTTCGTGTTTGATATATTGCGGTAAAAGATTAAATAGTTTTATAGTCATAGAAAGAGGATCAGATGAATGTATTTTTAAATGGGACATTGGTATACATATAATATTGTATTTTTCCGGGAGGGCCTAAGTACGTATTTACTTACCAATTCTTCGCACTGATAATACAATTCGGGAGGTTTTCGGACGAATTTGCATGCTTCAAGTATGTAAATGCATGGTAGACTGAGAATTTTGTAATTTTTGAAAAAAAGGTTTACAGCTGTTATCATTCTAAATATTTGCCAAAATTCTCACAAGTCTTTTTTGTCCAGTAAAATCGCAAGACAATTCCGTAGTTTAGCCAGGAGAGTGTATAAGCGTAGAAAGTGGTAAGAACCGTTTAAAATTAGTTATTTCTTTAATTTCTCTGAGTGCATATGCGAATTTCGCTAATTTAAATCTTGTTTTATTTACATGATGTTTCCAATTAACGTAAGAATCGATATCAATTCCTAAATGGTTAAATTCACTTACTTGGATAATTTTCATATTTATTATTTCATATATATTTGAAATCAATGTCAATAAGTTTTTTTTAGAAGGGTGGAATGTCATTATATTAATTTTATTACAATTTATAATATTTAAGCTGGTCAAGAAGCATATTTTGACAAAAGTAGTTTTATCAGTAACTGCATAGACGGAACTCTTCGTGCGTAAGTCCAACTCGCACTTAGCCGATTTTTTAATATTCCATTTTCAAACTCGGCGCGTACAATTACGTGTATAAACAAAAAAAAATGTTCAAATCCGGAACACTCATTTTAGGAATAAAAAGAAAAAGACATTTGGATATATTTTGAGATGTTTCTTTTTGGCGCAGATCTACTTTATTATAATAATGTGTGATGATATTAGATCCGCAAAGGTTCAAATAACATGACAAATGGTTTCGTTTTTCCGCAAAAACGTAAAATTATGATGATGCAGCATTTTGTTTGTAGAGATTTATTATTTCGATTTCGTGGTATTTTTCACCGCAATTTAATTCTGATATTTTCTTTTCGCATGATAAATGCAGTCATTGCTTGATAACTGTTGATAATAAGGGGCTTGAAAATAGTATAAACCACTTTTCAGTTTTAGTTTAATTTTTAAGTGTTTCATTATTCTAATAAAAAATATGTATTTATTCAATATGTATGTGTATATATTTCTTAAGTATATCAGGTATCTAGTATCCATAACACAAGTTCTTTAAGAAACTTAATTTGGGCTAGATAATGTTGTGTGAGTGTCAGAAATATTTATTTAATTTATTTATTTATTGTTATCTTATCATGGCTATGTTTCCTCTCTGCTAAGATACGGCATAATCTTGTGGGGTAATTCTGTTAATGTCATTGATATATTTAGAGCTCAAAAAAAATGCATTCGCTCCATATGTGGGGCAGGCTACATTAATAGTTGCAAACCAATGTTCAAAAAACTTAAAATACTGCCACTGCCATCCTTGTATATTTTTGAAATTTGTAATTTTGTTAAAATGACCTCACAATATTTTAAGAGCAATGAACAAATGCTATACGGCAGAGGCAGACATAAAAACAAATTGTATGGGCCAATGCAAAGGCTTGAGCTATTTAGAAGGAATGTGTTTTGTATGGCAATTCGCATATTTAATAAATTACCGAATTCTTTAAAAAACTCGTTCGTTATGCTGTACATAATTTATATTTAAGAACTGTAATACTTACCATATTCTGCGAATAAACTATTCTATTCTATTCTTTTCTATAACAAATTGTAAAAAAATGTGCTTCTTTGTAACGCATAGGTGTGTGGGTTGAATTCATAAACAGTCGAATGAAGAGATACTCAGTGAAATATTTGAAAAGGAAAAAGTATAATTGGACATAATTTCCTTAAAAGCTTGTGGTGTTTCGATTTAAAAAAAATCTTTTCTCGCAAAGTGAAGTGTTTGACCCAAGAAAGAACGTCTAAGTGGACGTATAATTGGCAAATGTAACCACTTAAGACAAGATAACCACTTATTTATGTAGAAAATTGCAATATTATTGTTATTCATAATATAAAAAATATTACTTTAAATTTCCTTTATGTTAAAGTTTTACGGCTTTAGCACGATAGTACGAGATGAGTGTGATTAATTTAAATAAATTGGGAATAGTTGTTTATATTATGAATAGTAATTTTTTTTTCACTAGACTCCTGACAATAATATCTCCATTATTTAATAAGATATATTACATATCCTGTATACCTTAGGGGTAGACAGAACACCAGAGGTTTTAAGACCATCTGATGTAACGTTTGACTTTGGAGGTATAATAATGATGAATAGAGACTATTACAGGTGGTCAGCCTATCGCTCGTAAAAACGCCAGTAAAACCTCTGTCCCTTAACTGACTTTTACAGTATGCCCGGGAAGAGAAGCAGCTGGTACAGTCTATATTTTGGTACAGTCTAAAATATATTATAGTCGTCAATTTGATTTATCCAAATCTGACTTTTCCATCAAAGATTCTCAAAATCTCATTTGGGTTAAGAGTCCTTTCCTAGGCTCGTGTGCTGTCATCTCCGACCTCATTTTCACTTACCAGCAGGTGAGATTGAGGTCAAAGCGGGTTTAGTCTTAAAACTATAATTTCTGCATAATAGGTATGATACCTATTATGCGAAGTCATCGTGGCGCCGTGGTTACTGTGTGTATCATACGATATCACAGGTTAAGCAACGTTCGGCGCGGTCGGTACTTGGATGGGTGACCGCCGACCATTCATATCTCACGAAGACTTCCGTGCTTCGGAGGGCACGTTAAGCAGTCGGTCCCGGGTGCTGTATACTTGTATACAGTAATCGTTAGGGTTTATCAGAAGCCATCGAGGCGCCCTAAAAATTCTGGCATCCACCACCCAGCACTGGGCCAGCTTGGTGGATTATGGCCTATACCTCCTCTTCACCCTGGGGAGAGACTCATGCCCTGCAGTGGGCTCATTACAAAGAGTTGTGATGATGATGAGGTATGATACGTTTAAATACGCCTTTGACCCAAAACTTCTTATAATAATAACTTCAACGCTTAGCCAGATTCTATTAAGCGAGACAAGAAGGAATGCCTTGAAAATAATATAATCTAAAAACAAAAGGAAAATATTCTGAAGGACAAAACAAGCATTTTCACATGGGCGTCCTACGCGAATATCTACTAATAATATTTTCGTTAGGGCTTTGTGAGTAAAACCAGTTATGTTATTATTTTATCTGAATTCTTGGGTTTGAGCAAACAAAACATTCTGATTTAATTTCAGTTTATTTTCAAAGAAAAGTTTTATTTCTCATAAAAATAATACAGTCAAAATAATAAAGAAGAGAAAGAATTTATTTTAGCTAACTTATTTTACCCACAGACATACATCAACATAGACAACGCAAATGCATGTACTTCGCGTGTCCCAACCCCGACCAAGCGTCAAGGTTGGTCGCTCTTAGCTTCAGTCCGCGCGTATATATGTCAGTTAGAAAATCGATATCACAATATTGATATCGTTCTTAATAATCGAATTCATCGGTGGCATCGGTGTCATTGAATAGTTTGTATTTTATATCAGAAAATATCGGCTGTGACGTCACAGAAGGTGTAAAAAAGTTGGCACGCTTGGTTTCAATACAAATCGTGACACTTGCATCATCTATGTAGATGTATGTCTGTGATTTTACCTTTTTAATTTAATTTCGAAGTAACAATATTGTTTCTTGTTAAATTAATGCTTTGAGCGTCTTTTTCAGGAAAAACATGTGTTCCCTTGTCTGTGCCTACCCCAAAGGGAGACAGGCGTGAGGTTATGTATGTATGTATGGATGTACTTAAAAGAGCTCATTGATAAAGCTTCTTTCTGTTATCAGGGGTGGGCTAGCTTTATCTGAACCTTAGTGTTTATAGTCTGTGAATTCATCAAACATATGCTTATTTACTTAATAACTCAAACATGAAACCCAATCGAAGTATCTACGATATATCGGCTTTCGAAAGCACATGGGTTTAACATAACGTGTAATACAATTCCTTGGTAGAACGACGCGGTAGCGAAATTCAATGTTAAGGTTTAGCCATATTTTGCGTTAAATTTGAAGGTCTATTTTTGGATTCCGTACCCGACGGGGAAAAACGACACCCTTTTACTTCGCTGTCCGTCTGTCGCCAGTCTGTATTCATAAACCATAATAGTTTGGGAGTTGAAATTTTCACAGATGATATAATTCTATAGCCAATATAATAACTACTACTAAAAAAATTAACAAATGGAGGCTTACATACCGGAGACACGCAGTACCTGCTGAAGTTTCCTGCGGCAGTTACTAAATGGCGCTGCAAATTAAATCGCCCAAGTTTTTATTTCGTTAGTGTATCATATTACCGATCTACGTGGATCTACGTGGATGATGGATGTTTGGGGGAAGATTATGTTCAGCAGTGGACGCGTCCTGACTGAATTATGATGATGATGAGTGTATCATATTATGAAAGTATATTTTTAAATCCTTTTGTTTTGT
This sequence comes from Stenoptilia bipunctidactyla, assembly GCA_944452665.1. NCBI lineage: Eukaryota > Metazoa > Arthropoda > Insecta > Lepidoptera > Pterophoridae > Stenoptilia > Stenoptilia bipunctidactyla. The sequence continues at coordinate 21,662,725 of OX101740.1, read as the reverse complement.
AAACATACAGTTGTAAACGCTATCGTAGCGGATAGTACAAAACTTCCTGCGCGAGTCTAACTCTCACTTAGCCGAGTTTTATTAAGTGATGGATGTCGTTTAGCCTTTTGCTCACCTGCTGGAAAGTGGCGATAAGGGCCAAGATGTTTCACAGCCTATTTCTAAAGAACTTAAGCCACACTTTTCTGTATCGTAAAAAATATGTTTTTTGCCTTTATACAGGGTTACTGGTGGGTCACTTTCGAAATTCGATGACGTCACTTAACCGAAAGTTATTTCTTGTCCAAATACTCTGGTCCCAGTTTGTCATGTTCGTATTGTGCATCCATAGCTCATTGCATCTGCTATGTAAGTAATTTGGTTGTGGCATTGGCTCTCACAATTAGCTGTCTTGTGTTTGTTTTTTTTCATGTCACGGTCAATTTGTACTGTACCTATTTGTATTAATTTGGTAATTCGGACTCAAAAACAATGCCAAGAGTTTTTTTCCGCCGGCTTTTTTTGTCTCTTGGTCTACTGTAATATCTTATTTAACAACTATCAACAACTAGTTAAAGCCGAAGTATGCGATGACTGACTGCATCAAGTGTTTTGTGAAATTCCCAAGATGAATAAAACTTTTTGATTTTTTTTTAAGTAAATAATTAATATTTATTTTTTATTACATTTTTTATCTTTATGTATGATCTTAAATTATCACGTCCTGGAATTTCGAAAGAGACCCACCAGTCACCCTGTATATGCTTAAATAGGTTCCTGCTTAATTAAGAATATTTGCAACTTTGACTCTGAATTTAAGTATGTTTTTTTTACTTTTTAATGAAATTGTATGCGATTTCAAATTAAATAGTAAAAAAATTATATAGTAAGTTATATGCTGGTTAACTTTGATAGAGAACATCCGTTCTCGCAGTGCGAAGTATAAAATAAAAAGTATGATAATAAATATTAACTGATATCAAAATGAAAGGAACACGGATTTAACAATTCATAACATGTTGGAATTCATATTTTTATTATTTACCGTTTTAGCCTTGACACAAAAAGACGAATAGACTGAGCAAATTTAAAAAAATCCTTAAATCACCCGACCAGCAGGCCTATTACGGTTCTTTTATGACATGACATAATAAACAAGATTTCTATGATACAATGATCAACAATTGTGACATAAAGAATAAACGAAGTCCCTTTACATTTGCATGCAAGAGGCGTTGCATTACCTTTTAAAATTCAATCATCAATCAAGTTTCAATCATCGTCTATGACTTAAAAACGTCAATTGAAAAAGGTGAGATCGCACCCACCTCTATGATATGTTGGTTTCTTGATTTCATTTGTGTTCTTCCATTTCGTTTGCTTTCATAAATAAATACTTAATTATAATATATGGGGGTTATTGTATTCAATTTACATGGTATACCAAATAATGATCGTATGATAAGTTTTAAGGCCGCTCCACATTCTCGCGAGAATCTCGCGAGTCGTTAATATAATTATCTTCATACATAGAATATAAAGCCTTGAGATCAATATGTTTTTATCACAATTTATCTTTATTTGTTAGTAAATAAAACATATTAAATATTAATTTTTATCTTCCTGGACCATTTTCAATACTAACAATATAAAAAAATTAACAAAAACTCTTAAAATCTATTACGAGTTACTTCAAAACTCTCTCTCTCTAAAGGGAGTTATGCGGGTGAAACAGCGGACACAAGCTGCCTGTCAATGCATGCAATGCAATGCAGTCATTCAACTAACCATTCTAATGCTTTCTTTCAAGGTCAGTCGGCCATATTGAGGTTAACCATCGTTAGTAATAACGAATATTAGAAGTATCATTCGACTCAGGACGTTTGTATATTACTGTCGTTCAAGTCGAATATTCAAGTCAGTATTAGTAGTTTATTCGACTGATATGATAATTCGCAGACGCGCATCGCTGAGATATACTCTGCGATGTAACCGTTTAAATCGGCGGCTCGCTTGTTACTGAGAAACATGCGATCGTGACTCCTACACAAAACTCCAAACTCCCCACAAACCCCAAAACCCACAATAAAATAGAGAAAAATGAGAGAAATTGAGTAGAATTACGAGTATGGCTTTCTCGGGAGATTCTCGCGAGAATGTTTAGCGGCCTTAATGTCAAAACTATTTCATATCATCGCATGGTTTTGAGATCCATAATAGGCCTGCTGGACTCCAACCTGGGACCTCTCGTTTGCCGAACGAGTGCTCCGCCACTGAGCTACCGGGGCCTGGCGGTACGCCTCGAAATTACTTAACACATTTTTGTTTTTACGTTATATTGCTAACGTAGCTCCATCTAATGGTAAAGCTTTGCAGCTAAGACCACCTAAGACCAATTTCTTTACAGAAATTGTGAATATCAGTTAAAGTCTCCTTTCTCATATCTTCTGTTCTAAATTTACAATTTAATTTTATTTATAATTCAATTATGTCGTGCAAATGAGAAGAAATTTAATTTAATCATAACAGTCGTGCCTGTATCTTTCAAAATTATCCTTTGCTTAGTGAGGCTTTCAACAAGTTATTTTCATTTGCACTAATTTCATTATGCGGGCAGAGAGAACTCAAGATATATTTCAATCTCAACATAGCACTTATTAAGGTATTTGAAGAGAAATCTCAAACCTCTACCGCTAAAAAGTTGTACTGTTAAATAAAATATAAATAATTACATTGTCTTAAGTTTTCACGATTCATAGTTTAAATAAAACATTTTTTTAACTGGATTGTACGCGATTAAAAATGTTGTTTAATTTAAAATATAAGTACTTATATTATAACTTAAAAATCTGTTTCTTTACTTTTCTATTATTTCAGATCACTCTATTATTACATTTAATTTTCCATTCAAAAAAACCTTACCCTACTATGCAAGTATGTGTTGTATCCGCACTACTTATATTCTCATTTCAGCCCTTTGTTCTCAGTTGACGGGTAGATTTGGGACGTAAACAACCAGGTTGATAGGTTCTCAGGGATGTCAAAAAATTCAGGGGACTGAAATTGATTCAAACATACCTTCCAAATGTGAGACACATCTGCCATCATTGGTGCCCACGGTATCGCCTTTGGCATTACACATTGCACTACGACTTCGTGCTTGGTTCAACCAGCAAAATTCCAGATTTTCTGTGTTCTTGGGAGAAGACGCAATATAAATACTGGCATCGGGACTTAACGTGTAATGTCCATAGGTCGACCACACAATGTATCTTTCCAATGGACGTTAATAGTATATTATGTACCAAGTGAGCGAAGTTGCTAATTACAGTCGAGGCTGTGATTTGAGCCCGAGCCGCAGGCGAGGGCTTAATAATGAGCCGAGACTGTAATTAGCAACGCTCACGAGTTACATACGACGTTTTTCAACACACTTGTGAGTAAAAGACAGACATACGAGGTCATAAAATAACAAATACATTTGATAACAAAGCTGTGAATTGTGATTGAAAAATGGCGCCGAACCTCGCGCATGCGCGTAGGTTTTTTTTTCTGCCAAATGTGTCAATGTCTGTATAGCATATACAGCCTATTTTAAGTGAAAATGTTTAATTTGGAGTGGTAAATGCAAATATTTTAATATTTTAAAACAAATTATTGTAAATTGTGAATAATTTGTTTGCTATACAAATTTGTTTAACTAATATAAGGCGCAAACATCTAAAAATGTATATGGATTTGAAGTGGTATAAAACCTCTTTGTTGTTTCGGAAAATATTTAATGTATAACCCGGACCAATAAAATATGCTCTGTTTACTCGCATGTAATTTGCACAAAGGTACAATTCAACTTTGTAGGATTCATTATATTATGCACTAGGGTATAATATATTATTGCACGCGTGACTTATAGCCCAGTTTATAGTTCTAAATTCAATAGAATAACGCTCACTTTACGAGCAAGTGTGTTGAAAAATTATTAATTTACATTAGTTACGTACGCGAAATGTTTGTTTGTTCATCAATTTGGCCTCTTTAGGGTTAAGGGAGTAAATCCTCCAAAATCGGCTTGGGTCTCTGTGTGTATAATAGATACTCCTTATTTCTGCTGTGTGATGTCCATATTAGTGCTTTTTGAGGGTCGCATAATCGAAGTCTGAATTTGCATCTCTGAAAAAAATCTGCTCAGTATTTAAAAAAAGAAGTTGAGAAAATTCAAACTAGTCACATAAAAACCACAAGACTAGAAACATGCACATGTAGGACGGTTGATCGAATGAAGTGTAAAATGTTTGCCATGTTCGTTTTAGCTGCAGTTAACGACTTTCATGCTATCATAGGAATAAAAATTCATCTTTCATGAGCAGATTGCGCTCCAGATTTTATAGCATTTTGAGATTGTTTGGTTGGAAATTGAAACTTCAATCTCTAAAATCCATCAGTTTCATGAATATTTCAACCTTAAGTATAAGAAAAGATAACAATATTGTTATCATTCCAAATATGAAATTTAGAATACAATGTTTAATTTAATACAATGCAAATAAACTTTTTTAATTACATGAAATTCTTGATATACACTGGACTAAGCACCACCGTACCAACAAGTCAAAACTAACCAATCAACAAGAAAATCTGAGCCTATTGCTAATTGCTATTTGGCTGTGAAACCCTAGGAATTGGTCCATTTTGCCATATTGTTGAAATTAAAGTAGATATTATATTTTTGATAGTAGCGAAATAAAACATAAGATAAATATGGTTTAAACCAAATTTATCCAGATCTTATCCATACCGCGTCTATCTTATTCGTACACCACGAATGTACCGTAGTTTGGATGTTTTCTCCTAGTCCAGACCTAGGGAGCAGATATCTAATATATAAAATTCTCGTGTCACAGTTTTCGTTGCCATACTCCCCCGAAACGGCTTGACCGATTTTGATGAAATTTTTTGTGCTTATCCGGTATCTATGAGAATCGGTCAACATTTTTATTTATTTATATGGCAAAACAACTTTTGCCGGGTCAGCTAGTATTTGTATAAAATTCTTAGAAATTAATGTTGATTCTCCTTTCCTCTTGAGTCGTATTTCGTTAAGATGTCCTAAAGCAAGTATCCGCTCTAACGCAGTGTTTTCAACTCCCTTTTGCAAAACAAATTATTCAAAAAATAGATTTTTTGTAAGAGCTTGCCGCACATATATTAAGCGTTACCAAATTATAGACATATTTAATACTAATTTAAAAGCCTTCATTAAATCTGTAAAAAAATGTAACTCTCACCTAAGTAATACGACACGACTTATTCTTTAAAGTAATTTAAAATTTGGTTTAGTAATTTAAAATCTCCTTTATTTTCAGAGCTAAATTGAAATTGTATCAGATTAGGTGCTATTAATATTATCTCATTACGACTTTTAAATGAAAATTGGAAACTATTTTGGCTAATGAAATATTTATTGTTAATTCTGTTTATAAGTAATATTTTAAGCTGTTTGTTTCTTAAATAAATAAAAAGTCGTTACGATTCTTTCAGCATTTTCCAACATCGATATATATGTATTTTCCAATTTAAACAAATGACTAAATGCGCTATAAACTGCGTAAAGCACTTCCATTTGTGGACATGGTTGAATAGTTAACCAGTATTTATTGGCCACTAATCCACCGATGGTAAAGGCTAATTGGGCCAATAGACAAAGACAAATACTGGATCTCTATATTGAATCTAAATTGTCAATTCAAGATTCTTAAATAACAATGAAAAAAAATCTAAATTTTAGTTGTCATGGCTACGCTCAAACAATGTATTGTTTTAAATATAAGAGCGACACCAGGGACAAAGTATTGAAATACAGGTTTAGCCGTAGCATTTCATGTAGAAATGATTTTTGATCTAGTTTGTTGCCCTCGAGCTGAATCGAGTGCAGTTAAATTAAAAAAAGATTGAAGGCCATTACTTACTTTATCGATAAAAATGTCTTTTGGAAAACTGTTTGAAACTTTTTGAGTTTATAACAGAAAGTCAATTATCTATATTTTATTATGTAACTGATTGAAACTCGATTTTTTGATGCTGTTAAAACTCTGAAATTGATGAATGATTGATACGTTCTATATTTTATTTCTGTTAGTCTGCCAAGATCCATAAATATTACTACAATTTGTTCTCAGATTTCAAATTTTATGTTTCTAGTTCTAATTTTAATCAAACGAATTTCAAATTAACATGTTTCAATAAACTAATGAAGTGACAAAAGCTTCCAAACAGAAATCATTTTCCATCTGTTACATGCCTAATGGAAGCACAGTCCCTTCAAATGGAGAAATTTTTTGGTCGTCCATTTACATAGACCCCTCTTTAACATTCCATTCCAACGCTCTATAGGTCAACTGAAATGGTTATGCACGTCTATCGCCCAATTTATCTTGAACTTCGCTTGCTTGACTTTCAATTTGATTTGGAGGTCTATACAAGTGGACTTAGAGATAATAATATATTTGATACATTTGTAAACGGGTTTCGAGACGGTTTTATGTTTGAATTGTCGTTCATTTCTAGTAAAAGGATTACTTTTGGAGTTTTCATGTCCATTTTTTATGAGGAAGAGTGTAAATTTATTTTGGGAGTCCATCATTTTGGGATATAAGAAGGTTTTCCTTAGTAAGTGCTTCAGAATTTACTGGTAATAAATTTTATGCGTTTTACTCGCATAGCGTTACGAACTGGAGTTCAATATCAACTGAAGCTGGATACACGTACTTTACTACAATAACTATTCTCTTGAACGAGCTAATATTTCAAGTTTCATATTATAAAAATTTCATTGCTATAAAAAAGCTCAAAAGTTTATTTGTTTGAGAGCGCTCGTCTCTGGAATTTACTGCTGGATTTGAAGTTTTAAAAGCGCCTAATAGTCCTAATTTAGAGAATGTTAAAAAAATGTTTTATCGTCGATGAACAATAATATTTAGCTATAATCATAAATACAAGTATAACTTATTAAAGCGTTGAACTGCATAGAACAAGTATCATACCAATTAGGAGACCAAATAGTTACAATTTTTTTAAATATAATAACATAAAATGCGGTTAAACTCAAATTTGATGGCATATAATATTGATTTCTATATCTACAAAATATCCCTTCTATAGCTCCCAACCGCCGTATTTCTTGATTACTCCTAAATAAAATGTATCAGACTTAATGGTTCTCTTTGAAACAAAACCTAATCTAATTGTTCGGAATAGATCGCAAGCCTAAGTTAATATCTGCGGGTACAAAATTATATTAATATTATTGTGATAATTCTATCGCAACCTTTGAATATTGAGCGGCCGAGCCGTCTTCGCTCGTGGAAGATTTTGGTTGCTTTGAGAATTCCAGTGGTATGCAAGTGTTAGTCCCATAGATAAGAATAAGTACTAAAGTCCCTTGTACAGTTTAAGAGTAATTATCGCGCCCGCGGTGGTTTTTATGCATTTTCTATAAACGAGAAAATTTGGTTCGGCGCCTTCTTTATAATAATCGAATGAACTATTTCGTGGCATAATTAAGTAACGCCGAGTGCATTTTATTGTATAAGTGATATCTAGTTGTGACTCGTGGAGTCCAGGTGATACCTTTACAATACAATTTTTAATACAATTTTTTTCCCTTCTTAAATTTAATGAGCCTGGAATTATCTAGTTTAGGTTGCCTTTAATTTATCCCTATACATACAGACAGACACCTACCACGTTGCCCGTAATGTGCACCACTCCAGCGGGGCTAGCATGCTACCGTCGACAACGATAAATCGGGCCTTTTATTAATATTTTCTTAGAATATGGTATTAAGTGTATGTAATTTATTAAGATAATGAAATATTTGGTTCTGTGGTCTTAATCATGGTATCAAATCGAGTAATTCTATCTATTAAGGTGCGCATATTAGCTTAGATAATATGATAAAATAACAGAATAATATTTATCTTGTCGATTTGACTATTTATCGATGGTTGCATGCTAGCCCTGCTGGTTGGTAAGTTGTTCGTAATAACTCGTAAAATTAAGCTTTAGGATTTCGTGTTTAACTGTTATTAAAACAATTGGGTTTGTATCGTCGGTTTGCCGACAATAACAATGATACATTCGTGTTCAGTGTTTTGAAATATTTTTTTCTAAGAAAACCTATTTTTAGCATGACGTTTTGGTAAACCACTTTGAGCGCATAATTTGATTCTCGACAAGCCGATACTAGGATACACTCCATATCAACCATAGTTTTGATAGTTGATCTTCACAACAGCTAAATTTTACTACAATTGAAATCCCCGCTTGGAGTTCCCCTATATACTGAATAGTCTCTGTCTTCTCATAAAAGCATAAGGCCCTTGCGTTGAACACGACGATAAATTGTTGAAACAGGTCTGAAAAGGTTTGATCATTTCCCTATATATGTATAAAATGTCTTGGCAATCTAGAGCCATCTTTTGTGTTATGAACTACCTGAATTTTGGAAATAAAAGTAAGGAAAATTAGCTTTTTTTGGTTTAGAAATATTTGAAATACGAATAAAGCATCCTGCTTTTGATAAATTAAAATTTACACTGACAGAAATGTTGAATTGTTTATCTTCCGATCCGATATACTCATTTCCAAGTTACAATCAACTTGATATTTAAGTTTAATTCTTTAATATTTTATTAAGATCACGTTTTACTCAAAATGTTAATTTATTCCAAAGGCCGTTTTATTGCCGGGACGTGTATATTTTTATGCTTGCATTTTCCACAAACGAATATGTGTTTCATTTAGAAATGTTATATTAGGATCGAATTTTCATATGCCTGTTAACTAATATAACGCTTTATCAATAACATGATGTCATAGTTGCTACTGGATAACAGTCAAGTAACAGTGAGAGTTTCTGATCTAGTTCGTAAAATGTACTATATTCATTCTATTAAATTATAACATAATGAATATCGCGCGCTTTGATGTGCAAATCATACCTAAAACTATTGCTTTCTTTGCAATTTTTATTTAATCGATATCGATTGCTTGCTGTCGTTCTATTTATCTACGAACCTTTCATACAAAACACGAAGTGTATAAATTATCGCCAAGTGCTGTGTGTCGCAAGGATCTCAGAATGATTGGTAAGGATGGCAACGTCACATTTTGCCAAAACGCGAGACGCGCGGGTGAGGCCGCTCGTCATAAGAACACGATGACTGCATGCAACGTCGCTCACTGTTACTTGACTGCTATTGAGTAACAGGATAAAGAAATGTCCTTATTACTGAATATAACATTTCTACCGTGTAATTGTTACGTATAACTGATATGAATATATTAGTCACAACTCTAGTTTCATTCATGCAAATCAAAAACGTTAGTACAAAACTGTCTTCTTTCAATAAAATGATATTATTATAGGCTGAACCCCTGTTACTACAATAGTCTCTCTCCATCTTTATAATACCTCCAAATTTGTCAAACGTGTCATCAGATGGTCTTGTTACCTCTGATGTTCTGCCTACCCCATACGTATCTTCTCAAACTTTTTTTTTTTTTTATATTGTAAGGATAGGACGTTTGTCTTCCATGCCACCTGATGGAAAGTGCGCATGAAGACTATGGTGTTACACGTCCATCCACGAGAAACCTATTCACTCGACACTTAAAAGTTCCAGGACTGTAGTGGTCAGGAAAAACAGACGCAGGCAGATTGTTCCACTCCTTGGCAATCCGTAACAAAAAGGAACTACCAAAAAGGAACTTGTACACTTTATCCTTATAAAAACACCATGCTGGACTGGGCGTGAAAGAAAATCATAGAATATGCCAGCTGCTTCTCTTCCCGGGCTTACCGTAAAAGTCAGTTAAGGGACAGAGGTTTTATTAACAATTTTGCGGGCGATAGGCTAATCCCCTGTCACTGCAATATTCTCTCTCCATTATTATAATACCTCTAAATTTGTCAAACGAGACCTCAGATGGTTTCATAGCCTCTGGTGTTCTGCTTATCCCGTAAGGGATACAGGCGTGAAGTTATGTATGTATGTATGTAAAAAACACCAAGATTTGAGGCAACGAGCTGCGAAAGCGGAATCACTCTTCAATTCAGAGAAATACTTTTAACAGCTTCGGCCAAATTGACGGCGACAATAATGGTATAATATTGTCGCCGTCGATTTCCTCGTCACGCCTACGTCATTTCTGCAGCATGCCTTCTCATGTCTTGCAACATGCCATACCTCACAGATTATAATCGATCAAAGGTGGAATTTATATGATGTAGGTACGTTCTGTATTTAAGTCAATCTATTTAAGTTACTTGAGATAGATAATACCTTCAATGAAGTGATTAGCTGAGTAGTTGACACATTTTTTACTTAGACTAAATAGATTTTTTTTTTATTAGTAATATAATTCTAGGCACGTAGTAAGATGGTTATAAAACTTCAGCTCTCACTAAAAAGTATGAAGATTACTAACCCAAAGATGTATAGTCACGTCTCCTTTAGTAGAAATCGATAGAATGAACCAAAATATCCACATTACAGGCCAGCAGACTACTAAACAAAAATACCTGACACCTTTAGCCTTAGCTACTTGATTTTAAACCGTAGCAGAATAAGATTAAAGTTTGAACTTAAACTGAAACTCATCTTATGTTTTTAATGAAAAAGTATAAAATCACAGTGTTTGGCTTGGAACGTCTGGTAAGTATGGTTTTGTGAATAATAATTATTTTGGGCATGTTAAAAGACACTTAATGAACGTGTGAATTTTCAAATTTCGGTATTCTGAGTCTAACTCTTAGAGCACTTAGTGCGGGCTTTCTTATCTTTCGATTTTATCCACATTTGAGAGACAAAATTTATCTTCTACACTCACTATAGCACTCTTACTGAATGGATAAATTTATACCCATTTGACATATTATATAGTCTTAAGTTTTCGCGATTGGTACTATTGAATAAAACACTTTTTAAGCGGATTTATCGCGTATATTTACATTTAAAATTTTAACTTGACGTTTCGGTGTCTTTGCAGACCCCGTGGTCAGTTGCTCGTGACACGTAAAAAGTGTTTCATTTGACATAATATCTCACTGAACTGTTAGGCCTTTTCTGCGGAGATAAGCATTGTCTACAACCAATGCAATGCACGCAGTAGACAATTAATGGTGGTTAAGTTTATTGACCTCCGCCTGGTGGTACGACTCCTTTGGGGTTCACCTGATTAGCTTCCACCCTTCATCTAAAATACATACATAGATAACTTCACGCCTGTATCCCATTATGGGGTAGGCAGAACACCAGAGGTTATAAGACCATCTGATGTCACGTTTGACTTTGGAGGCATAATAATGATGGAGAAGGACTATTGCAGTGACAGGGGTCAGGGAGTCAGCCTATCGCCCACAAAAATGACAATAAAACCTCTGTTAATAAAATCTAAAATCTGTCCTAAAATATCAATGATTTGATCTTATACTCTTGTGCTGTTGTTATTGACCTCATCTTCACTTACCATCACTTGAGGTTGAGGTCAAACACAGGTCCAGTCACTGGTTTAAGAGTACAGGTAGTTGATTACCTAAAATAACTAAAAAATGTGCTAAATAAGTATCACCCAACCAGGACTAGAACCTCTCGTTTGCCGGAGTACCAGTGCTGTTCTACTGAGCTACTGGGGTACTAGAAACTGAGCTAGCGGGGTTTTTCAGTTATTTAAGAATAATTGAGCATTTTAAATGCAAAAACTTAAAAATATTATTAATTGATTACCTACTAACCTTACTTATTAGGTTGTGGATAAAAATTCTGCGGTTAAAGATACTTAATTCATAACCTTATATTAAATTTATTATATTTATTAAAAATGTGAAAGTTTGAATTTATGGGTGGCTGTTTGTTTCTCAACCGCGGCAGAACCGCTTAACGTATTTGGATGAAATTTGGCAAAGTGATAGTGTACAGTCTGGCATAGCACATGGGCTTTTATCTCGATATTCACTTCCACGATCCACTATAAGTATTAAAAAGGCGTAAAGAAACATCAAATTAAATAATGTGGGTAGTGTCAGAAAATATATTTTTTTGCCGTCTGAGGTCTTTAGTCCGTATTATATCAGCTTACTTAAGTGTTGGCCACGACTACGACTCACTCCCTGTCCATTCAAAAGCCTCCGTGGCGCAGATTGTCAAAACTGGGTAAGTCGTGATATTACGGTTTTGATTCACGCACGAATAAAGATGCAAAAAATGATCCGATTCTGGGTGTATACTTATAGTTAATTATTTCTAGTTCGCTACGTGGTATCCTATATGACAAACTTCGCTTAGTTAAGGGCCACGTAGTTGGTGTGATTGTTCTGAGGGTTTCTTTTTTATTTATTCTCGATAGAAATCTGTCAAAAACAGCAAACTTTATTATGGTTAAAATCTCTTTGCTTTGATAGAACTTGGTACCCTTAAACTTTTTGAAATCATCGAGTTTACTTGCAGAAGCTTTATGCAAAGGGTGGTCCCTATCCTGAAGGGCGCGAAAGAGATCTTATCACCTTGACCAGAGACGTAGGGCTTTTCGATGAACCCTCCATTGTCATAAGCTGGACATGGATATGGGCATGAACTTACATGTTTGTTTTTTTTTTTAGATTTTACAAAGAGTTTTTATTTTATTTGGACGTGGAAATTCCACCATAAATTATGTCTATAGGCTAGGAATTTATCTACTATCAATTGAATTCAGAGCCATGTTTGCCACATTTCATGAAAAAAAGTCTGTTTCACTGTAACTAAAAATCTACATGCAAAGAATTTCAAGTTTCAACTGCTTTTATAATCGAAACAAATAACATTAAACTAAAGAACATATACACATTCTAAACAATATCTGAAGTAAACTATCTTACTTATTATTCAAAATTCACAAAACCTATGTCCACGCAAATATAATTTCTATCCCTCAAAGATACAGTTGATATTTAAGTGTATGGGTGAATAATTTTACTATGTTATCCCAAACAGGGTTTAGCTTCTAATAATGAAGAGTTATTGCTGCGATTATTAAAACAAGAAGGATTGGAATAATTTCCATTTCTCGGAAGAAATTACTCGATTCAAATAAATGATGTCTCGGTTTGATTAAACGACTCTCCGTTTAAAATTGCTTTTGAAGATTTCTTTTGGTATTACTTAAAAATCCCTTTTCAAAAGCCATGAAGACTTTTTTATGATTAACGTAATATACTTTCAATGAAAGACTTAAAAATTATTGCCGCGGTTGAAATAAAAGCTAACCGCACAATGGTTACAATTTAGGCAGCCCGAACCTTGTTTTTGCAGACAGGGAAAACTTCTGAAGAAGGTATCCCTACTTTGTACATAACAAACTAGTATAAAGTTAGTTTTGTCAGCATACAACCAATTATCTTCCATGTTAGACTGGGAGCAAAAGATAAATAGAATGTAACAGCTGCTTCTCTATCCGGGCATACTGTAAAAGTCGTTTAAGGGACAAAAGTTTTATTGGCGTTTTAGTGGGCGATAGGCTGACCCCCTGTCACTGCAATAGTTCCTCTCCATCATTATAATACCTCCAAATTTATCAAACGTGACATCAGATGGTCTTATGACCTCTGGTGTTCTGCCTACCCCATTAGGGATACAGTATCTATGTATGTAAAATATTGTAAATACAAATATCATTGTCATTCAGTCAGGAGACCCACACTGTTGCGCTAAAGCCTCTCCCAAGGTTATCTACACTTTGTTTATTGGGGAAATCCCCCATGGATACGATGACGCTCGGGGCAGCGTCAAAGTTACGCCTGGACTTTAACCGGCTAAAACCCCAATGTGTTCCTCCTCCGCGCCTATTGGCGGGATCACGGGCATTCAACCGCGAAACCGCCGGCGACATCCGCTTTCGCGGATCCCTCAACATGCAACGTGCCGAGAACACCAGGCACGCCGCACCTCAGCGAACTCCCTTGCGCAGATACCCCGTATCCACCGCCCAGGGATTTCACTATGGCCGGAAAGGGTTAGGGACCGGTGAATAGAAAATGAGTAGATATACAATTATAAAAAAAAAACTGATATTTTCGGAATGAAAATCAACGTACCATTATCATTTGTGTGTACGTAACAAAAAACTTAATGCGATAATCCTAAATTGCCGATCGTGGAAATTTTGATACTACCTCTCGATTTCGAGGAAAATTTTTATCTGTTGTGAACGTTATGATTAGTCAAAATGAGAAAAAAATTAATGGAACAAATTAAATTAATTTTATTCAATTCATGTACTACTTATGCAAAGGTCATGACTGTCCACATTGTCACTTTAATATATAATAGACAGATGCATAATGGTGATATATAAAATAAATATAAAAATGTCGATGAAATAAATTGAGATAGTCAATGCATTGTAAACAAATAATAACAAAAGTTCATTTTAATTTATTTCATAATTAATATGGTATGTTTTAAGTTACTATATATTAACATTAAATATTAATATTAGGTTATATTACATAGTTTATATTCTTTCGATTGTATTAGATACCCAAATTTTCAATAATAAGCAACATCGAAAGGTTTTCATGCAATAATTAAAAATTGTACGACAATTCATACCAATTATCATTCATTGCCTTGCCATATCCCTAAAACTTTCTGATTTGAGCTGTTCAATGAAATCGACGTTTTGACACCTATATTTTTTTTTGAGTAATATCCGCAGACAAGAATCAAAGAGTTAGCTAAAGAAACATTATTTTTCATGGAAAATGGCAAGACTTGCGGACGATGAAATTGTTAAATACTTGGAAATACAAGAAATAAAGTCATAAAAGTTAAAATTGCATTTCTCAGTGTGTTCCGAATATCGTAATGATAATTTGCCTGAGCTATGTTTAATCTAAATATTTCAATTCACACATGTTTAACAGTATTAAAATTATTTTTCATACTTTGCTTTAGTTAGAACCATGCTGGACTGGGAGCGAAAGAAAAACGTAGAATGTGCCAGCTGCTTCTCTTCCCGGGCATACTGTAAAAGTCAGTTAAGGGAAAGATACTTTAAAGGTGTTTTTGTGGGCGATAGGCTGACCCCCTGTCGCTACAATAGTCTCTTTCCATCTTTATAATACCTCCAAATTTGTCAAAAGCGACATCAGATGGTCTTGTAACCTCTTGTGTTCTGCCTAAGCCATAAGGGATACAGGCGTGACGTTATGTATGTATGCTTTAGAACTATTTCACCCATATCATTAAAAGCAGGCATTTTTTTGTACAAGTATGTTTTATTTTCGAAAATAAGTAGTGGGGTGATGGGTCACCCGGATGTCCTTACGTGCATGCACAAAAAACCTACCGAACGTTAAATCGACTATCTTGTGTTAGTTGCTGTGATTGTCTCGGGGACTATTTTAGCTTTCAAGAAGTAAACGACACAGTGAACGCAGATGGTTCTGATTACAGCAGAACTTGGTGTTATTTAAGTGTTCTACTTGGTTTTATTAACAAGGTTAAAATAACGCTCATTTGCTTTATTGATTTTTAATGTTTGAATACGATTCGGAAGATTATACTCAGTATGATTTTTACATCACCGATGGTCATATATTTTATTTTTATTAAAACTCAAGAATAAAGTACAAATCTGCTTTGTTAGTTATAAGTCTGAATAAAGAAGGAAAGCTACGCGCGGGCAAGTAGCAAAAAAATATATAAATCATGGGTAAAAAGTGTCGTCTTATAACAAGTAAAAATAGCAGCCCGAAAACAAAAAAATACATCTGAAATGCTAAAAAAAGCTTCTGAGTTTTGAAAACTTTTATATATGCTCACAAAAGCTTTTGTCCGATACATCACTTAACGGAAGTTAAAAATATCTCGACACAATTTATAAAAAGTATTATTGGACACAAAAATTTAGCTCTTATGGCAAAAGTAATAAGAACATAATCCGAACAGAACTTGGTCATCCGGCGCTGTCATTGTAAGGTAATATCACACTTAGGAAACCGTCGCTAATTTAGTTAAGTGTGTAAGTGTTTATATTTTTCTGAATTCTCTTGACACTTTTCGCTTCATGATTTTCGCTTCACTTCCAAAAAAAAATCACATCTATAAATATTGCACTAAATACGACAGATTTATATCTTTTTAAATCAAACTTTTTTGTTATTTTGCTGTTCATTTTATCCTATAATTAATGTCAATCCTAATTCCTTAAAACTCCAAAAATACAAATCATCTTTGGGGCGGGGTAACCATGTTGTTTCGGCGAAGCGCTTTGCGCAATCTAACGTTCAACGATCAATCAAATCTAACGCCCATTGCACCCTGTAGGAATTCACTTTGAAATGCAGACTTGAAATTTAGAATTTGTTAGCAAGTTAAGAGACTTTAAAATCAGCTTTTACTGACTGTTTGACATTGCGCCGCTGTATTTACCTGAAATTTCTTAGTATATTTCAGTATTTATTGAACGTTTCTTGTGCTTAGATAATAACTCAGCCAGATGAAGCCCACTGCTGGATAAATGTTCTCCACGTCGCACGGCCCCGCGCTGCCTTCGTCCAGCGTTTACCGGAAGCTATTTTGAGCACCTTGAAAATTCACCAAGCTGGCCCACTAACCAGTAGTGGGCCAGCTTGGTGGATTATTGCCTATACCTCCTCGTCACCCAGGGGAGAGACTCATAGTCCTGCAGTGGGCTCATTACAAGGAGTTGTGATGATGATAATGATGAGTAATTATGTTATTTTAAATTGACACAGCCCTTGGGGTCTTTTGAAGTATTCGAACAAAGGTGTAATTAATGTGTTGTTGCTTAATCCATATACAGGCGATCAAGGAAATAGAAAGAGACATTCAGTGAACTTTAAGTATTATTCTCAAGTGAAATAGCTATTCTTGAGTCAAATGGGCCATTTAGCAAGTGCTCCTTTCAATTTGGATGCATTTGCTTTCTTATTTAAGTATCTCTTAACTCAAACTTAGTAACAATTAGAATATTTAAGAAAGTCCATATAATGTAGTTAACAATCAACCATAAAGATGGCAGCCAATCAAACTCCTGACTTAATAAATAACACCGACGAGAGATCATCTATACTGCAACGGGTTTTAGTGTATACTAAGATCTCAGATATTTAAAAAAACATACATACATTTACATAACCTCACGCCTGTCTCCCTTTGAGGTAGGCAGAGACAAGGGAACACCAATTGCTATGATACAGACATAGCTCTTTCGCTTCTTCCACGTTTGTTGATCAGCCTCAAAAACTCAAAACTTTTATTCATTATAGGTTTACAAAAAAAAACACTTAATGAAAGTCAAATATGAGGGCTGCGCAACGTGGAGAATCTTGGGGGAGGCCTCTGTCCAGCAGTGTGTGTCTCTCGGCTCACAAAGATGATGATCGCCCATTATCCTTCAATATAGCAACCTAATTCTTGGTCTTTAAGAAACGAAATGAAATCAGGACTCTAGGTAGACCAAGAGGAAAAAAGCCAGCGGAAAAAAAACTCTCGGCAATCTGTTATTTTCAGTAGGCTAAAAAAAATTGTGTATAAACTGGCATTTTAGTTTAATCTTACTTGATGATGAGTCAAATGAGGTCAAAAATTATGGTACTGACTTAAAAAAGGACTGGTTATTCATAAGACATTGCAGATCATATCAACGCTGGTGCTACGATAATGGGCGGCAGACTATGTATGACAGATGGGCGCAATCAAGATTTGTTTGCCCTGATAGTTCCTACCACCAAGCGGACGGTCACTTGGATTAGTTGATTAATTACGTTTCATTAGTTACGACATATGATTATTTATTACGGTAGAACTATTTTAAGCCGACCCTAGAGGTACGCGCATACTATAGTCTGGCTAATGAAAGTAGAGAATGAAAAAATCTGGCGAATTTAAAAAAATCCCATCATGGTAACCCTGACTATACAACGACATATTATATGGATTAAACAAACATGATATTTGATATTTTTTTTATAAAATTATCTTAAAAAATAACAATATTGGTACTGTCCTACTTTTTGATGAGTAGTATATTATTAAAATGATAGGCAACTAGTATTAATCAGGCTTCAAAATAAAATACATTAATTGTTTTTATTCATTGCAATCAAAATCTGAATCCAGCAATTCTATATATTATGAATTTTCAGAGTCACTGGTATCGTTGTTTCCTACATTGGTTATGAAACTATCAAATTTCAATTTTTTTCTTCATTTTCAAATATGAAAATTCCAAAATCTCAATTACCAAAACCACCAACAACCGTTCGATCGACAACAATGACACCAGAATAAGTTACCATATAAAAAGTTTACAAAAACCATCATTGTCTACTTTCGTTAGCCAGACTCTATCGTGTATCGCAGCGCAATAATGCGCCTGCGTCACTCGCATGTATTTTCAGGCTCACATGCGGATTTTTGCGGATGCGATGCGACCCGACATAGTGTGGGCGTACCTTATTTGCGCAACCTTTGGTTGAGTAGCATAATGAAACAAACTTAATTACCGCTATTCCTGAACCTGAACTCAAGACTCCTCATTAAGTTATACTTCACCTAAAAAGCATTAACAGTTTAAAAAAAAGGAAAAAACCACTATGATATTTAAATATAATCCTGTGTTTTTTTATTGTGTAGCTGTGTTTACAAAAAAACTTGAATTTGTTTATTTCGAAAATGAACATTTAACTTATAACGATGTACTTTATCACAACTCTGTTTCCTTAATATTAACTTATCTAAAAGTAAATTGTAAAAGTTTGAAATAAGGTCAGAGTTGATGATAAGGAATTAAGTGAACATTACACACTGAATTTATGAATCGTTTTGGAGGTAATTGCTGCCAAAAGTTAGTTTCGGTGCATTTGTGATAATGTTCAGATGTTTTTTTGACGATAAAAACGGGTAACGACCTTACTTAACGGCATCTTCGTTTAGTCAATGGTATGTTTAAATGTATATAGGTTAAAAGAGTATGTGATTTTTTTAAATTGGGATCTTGTTTTTGCAGAAAAGCCGTAAAACTTACCTGGATCCAGACTCTACTTAACTAAGTATGTCATCTAGTTTAAACAATACTGCCAAAATAACTATTTATTTATTAAAACTTTGGCGTATTTTCTTTTGACTTTCCAAAACACAGCAAGGCTTCAGACAAGGTGATCGATGCTTTATTACCGAAGCTTTTCATTGCTACATCAGAAAATGATTAATTACACTATTTCAACCGACTTCAAAAAAAGGAGGAGGCTCTCAATTCGTCTGTATGTTTTCTTATGTTTGTTACCTCATAACTTTTGACTGGGTGAACTGATTTGCTTATTTTATATGATAGGGTCCCACAGTTGGGTCTTCACAAATGGTCCCGTATAAATTTCATCGAAATCGATTGAGTACTTGATGTTTTTTTTTTAAATATATATGAATTTGGAGATCCCTTACCTTGAACTATACTATACTATATACTATACTATAAACTCAAAGATTATTTAGATGACAAAAGAGCGTGGGATTGATGTCTCCACAGGTTATTTCCAAATATTAAACATTAATCACTATGTAAGCAGCTTGGCTGCGACATGATATTGGCAAGCACGAATAGCTGTCTTCTGTTTGTTTGTTCATGTCATAGCAGAGCTGTATTTCTGCCAAATTGTACCTATAATAAGCACTTTTTACAAAAGAGTGCCGAGAGTTTTTTTTCCGCCGGCTTTTTTCCTCTCGGTCTACCTAGGGTTCTACTTTCATTTCGTTTTTTAAAGCCGAAGAAGAAGTAGTAGTAGACATCACCAAGACATTGGTGGATAATGGGCGATCATTATCTTTATAAGCTGAGAGACGCACACTTCTCGACGGAGGCCTTCCCCAGGATTCTTCATGTCGTCCGGACCCGCGCCGCCCTCATCCAGCATTTGACGTTCGTAAAGTGTATAAAATTACCTACTACGAATAAAAAAGTTTTCATTTTCATTTTCATTTGACAACCTTATACTTCAGCCAAAGTTTTGACGGGAAGTCGGTTTTTAATGCTCTGCATTCGTTGGTTATTAAATTAAATAGTGAAAGACGTCAATGTCGAATCCTATTGAGATGGTAGCAATCACAAAGATTTCCTGTCTCAATATCGCAAAATCAAGTAAAATCATAGTAAGCGGTCAATTCAGGAAGAACTTGAATTAGGGAGACAGCGTGTGCATGTTTTGGAAAGCCAATTGATTAAGGAACGCGAACGAGCTAGAAATACTGAGTTCCATACGCTAAGCCGGGAAACTAGTAGGACCCGTGACCGGAGCCTTATTCGGAATTATGATCGGAGCCCAAGCAGGCACAACTCTCAGAGCCCAGGGAGGGATGATTATCGGAGCCCATGGAGGGACAATTATCAGAGCCCACGGAGGGACCATTATCAGAGCCCACGGAAGGACAATCATCGGAGCCCACGGAGGGACAATTATCGGAGCCCACGGACTTCCTGGACTTTAACCGGCTAAAACCCCAATGTGTTCCTCCTCCGCGCCTATTGGCGGGATCACGGGCACGCCACACCTCAGCGAACTCCCTTGAGCAGGGCGGCAGATACCGCCGTATCCACCGCCCAGGGACTTCACTATGCCCGGAAAGGGTTAGGTACCGGTGAATCGAAAATGAGTAGGTATACAATTATAAAAAAATCTGATATTTTCGGAATGAAAATCAACGTACCATTATCATTAGTGTGTACGTAACAAAAAACTTAATGCGATAATCCTAAATTTCCGATCGTGGAAATTTTGATACTACCTTTCGATTTCGAGGAAAATTTTTGTCTGTTGTGAACGTTATGATTAGTCAAAATGAGTAAAAAATAAATGGAACAAATTAAATTTATTTTATTCAACTCATGTACTACTTGTGCAAAGATCATGACTGTCCACATTGTCACTTTAATCTATAATAGACAGATGCATAATTGTGATAGTTATAAAATAAATATAAAAATGTCAATGAAATAAATTGAGATAGTCAATGCATTGCAAACAAATATTAACAAAAGTTCATTTTAATGTATTTCATTATTAATATGGTATGTATTGAGTTACTAGCCGTTTTTATTAACATTAATATGCTTATTATTCATAGTTTATATTCTTTCGATTGTAATAGATACCTAAATTTTCAATAATAAGCACCATCATGCAATAATTACAAGCACAAAGTTTTTCATGCAATAATTAAGAATTGTACGACAATTCATATCAATTTTCGTTCATCGCCTTGCCACATACCTAAAAAATTCTGATTTGAGCGGGTCAATGAAAGTGACGGTTTGACACCAAAAGTTTTTTATTGAGTAATATCCGCAGACACTTGCGGGAGATGAAATTGTTAAATACTTGGAAATACAAGAAATAAAGTCATAAAAATTAAAATTGCATTTCTAATGCCAGTGTGTTCCAAACATTGTAATAATTAACATGTAATAATTGCCTGAGCTACATTTAATCTAAATATTTGAATTCACACATGTTTAACAGTATTAAAATTATTTTTCATACTTTTAGAACTATTTTACCCATATCATAAAAAATAAAGCATTTTTTTGGTACAAGTATGTTTTATTTTCGAAAATAAGTAGTGGGATGATGGGTCACCCCTTTGTCCTTACGTGCATGCACAAAAAATCTATCCTACCGAACGTTAAATCGACTATCTTCTGTTAGTTGGTGTGATTGTCTTGGGAATTTTTTTAGCTTTCACGAAGTTAACGACATAGTGGAAGCAGATGGTTCTGATTACAGCAGAACTTGGTGTTATTTAAGTGTTCTACTTGGTTTTATTAACAAGGTTAAAATAACGTTCATTTGCTTTATGGATTTTTAATGTTTGAGTAGGTACGATTCGGAAGATTATGATTTTTACATCACCGATGGTCATATATTTTATTTTTATTAAAACTCAAGAATAAAGTACAAATCTGCTTTGTTAGTTATAAGTCCGAATAAAGCAGGAAGGCTACACGCGGACAAGTAGCAAAAAAATATATAAATCATGGGCAAAAAGTGTCATCTTATAACAAGTAAAAATAGCAGTCCGAAAACAAAAAAATACATCTGAAATGCCAACGAAAGCTTCTGAGTTTTGAAAACTTTTATATATGCTCACAAAAATCTTTTGTCGTATACATTACTTAACGGAAGTTAAAAATATCTCGACACAATTTATAAAAAGTATTATTGGACACGAAAATTTAGCTCTTATGGCAAAAGTAATAAGAACATAATCCGAACAGAACTTGGTCATCTGGCGCTGTCATTGTAGGGTAATATCAGACTTAGGAAACCGTAGCTAATTTAGTTAAGTGTGTAAGTGTTTATATTTTTCTGAATTCTCGTGACACTTTTCGCTTCACTTCCAAAAAAAATCACATCTTTAAATATTGCACTAAATACGACAGATTTATATCTTTTTAAATCAAACATTTTTGTTATTTTGCTGTTCATTTTATCCTATAATTAATGTCAATCCTAATTCCTTAAACCTCCAGAAATACAAATAATATTTGGGGCTGGCTAACCATGTTGTTTTGGCGAAGTGCTTTGCGCAATCTAACGTTCAACGATCAATCAAATCTAACGCCCATAAATTTGCACCCTGTAGGAATTCACTTTGAAATGCAGACTTGAAATTTTGAATTTGTTAGCAAGTTAAAAGACTTTAAAATCAGCTTTTACTGACTGTCAAATTTGACATTGCGCCGCAGTAATTACCTAAAATTTCTCAGTTTTTTTCAGTATTTAGTGAACGTTTCTTGTGCTAAGATAATAACTCATCATCATCGTCTGCCAGATGAAGCCCAATGCTGGACAAATGTTCTCCACGTTGCTCGGCCCCGCGCTGCCTTCGTACAGCGTTTACCGGAAATAATAATCCGCCGTGGTTACTGTATGTATCATACGATATCGTAGGTTAAGCAAAGTTCGGCGAGGTTGGCATTTAGATGGGTGACGGCCGACCATTCATTTCTTTTCGGAGGGCACGCAGTCGGTCCCAGGTGCTATATACTTAAAAACAGTAGTCGTAAGGGTTTGTCAGAAGCTATTTCGGGCGCCCTGAAAATTCACCAAGCTGGCCCATTAACCAGTAGTGGGCCAGCTTGGTGGATTGTGGCCTATACCTCCTCGTCACACAGGGGAGAGACTCATAGTCCTGCAGTGGGCTCATTACAAGGAGTTGTGATGATGATGATGATGAGTAATCATGCTATTTTAAATTGACACAGCCCTTGGGGTCTTTTGAAGTATTCGAACAAAGTTGTTATTAATGTGTTAGTTGTTGCTTAATCCAGATCAAGGAAATAGAAAGAGACATTCACTGAATTTTAAGTATTATTCTCAAGTGAAATAGCTATTCTTGAGTCAAATGGGCCATTTAGCAAGTGCTCCTTTCAATTTGGATGCATTTGCTTTCTTATTTAAGTATCTCTTAACTCAAACTTAGTAACAAATAGAATATTTAAGAAACTCCATATAATGTAGTTAACAATCTACCTTAAAGATGGCAGCCAATCAGACTCCTGAGTTTATGAATAACACCGACGAGAGATTATATTTCGTCGCTTCATTCTTCAGATATTATATAACAGGTAGTCCTTTTTAGGTACTAGGTAACTTCGCACAATTTAAAGTATCATAAAAAAAACACTGTGGTGGGGCGCCGCGTGGCATGATCCACCCGGTTCGCGCCAAGCCCTCATTCTTTTTTCGTGCGTGGTAACAAGCATACGTCATTTACTTTAATCATTTACTTAAGTTTTTACAAAATGTTAAACGTACAGCAGAAGAACAGCTTCAACATTATAATATAAAGATAAAAAAGTTGGAACAAAAAATAAATAAAAAACGGAAACAGCGAATTATTTCTACCGATGAAGAAGAAATCTTACAAGGCAAGACCTACTTATTCGGTTTAAAAATGTTATTTAAAAAATCAGAGCAGAAAATGCGTGTAATCTATAATAGATATATCACGTTATCCGCTCAATATCGTTGTGATGTAAACTTTAATAAATTTTATCTGATCTTATCGATCACCTTTTGTTTTCAATACGATTACAGAAAATGCGGGTAATCTCAAGGAGATTTATCTCGTTGTCTGTAATACGTTATGGGCGTTATATTAATATGAATTAGACATAAACATGTCGCCTCCAAGGTTATTTGAAAAATCAGAGCAGAAAATGCGTGTAATCTATAATAGATATATCACGTTAACTGCTCAATATCGTAATGATGTAAACTTTAATAAATTTTATTTGATCTTATCGATCACCTTTTGTTTTCAATACGATTACAGAAAATGCGGGTAATCTCAAGGAGATTTATCTCGTTGTCTGTAATACGTTATGGGCGTTATATTAATATGAATTAGACATAAACATGTCGCCTCCAAGGTATGAGTTACCGCTACCACTGGATGATGTAAACCTGGATAACCAGAAGACTGCCGCGTCATTCACTGTGGATCAAAAGCTATCTGCAAAGACGCTCCCTAATCCGGAGCCGTCAATATCATAAGACGCACCAGGTATATCGGGAGAACCTAATCCCGATCTGGATCCAGAGCTGCCTACTGCACTTGGAGCTGCAAATTCCGATACACCCGAATTTGGCGCTAAAATACACGATACGCTCTCAAATTTATGGACACCTTTACTAAGAAAAGGACTGTCCAAAGAAGACAAAGATAAATTAACCATAGAAAATACGGTACCCGAAAACTGCAAAAACTTGCAAGCCCCAAAATTAAATGCGGAAATCTCGGCAGCCATAACTGACCTAGCAGGAGCACGTGACAAAAAAAAAAAAAAAATCCAATACTTTCAGCAACAGCTGGGGTACGGTATTACCGCCATAAATCGAGGGATTGACGTCCTCCTTGGGAAGGAAGAAAACAAATGAAGGCCCTCCGTCACGTAAGTGATGGATGCCGCCTATTATCAGACCTCCACTTTATGTTAACCAAAGATAGGGTAAAACTGATTTTACCTAATTTGGATACAAACTTTAAACATGTTATACAAGACTCCGAAAGAGACAAAACTTTATTTGGAAGTTCATTGCCGGAAACAATAAAGGCAAGTAAAGCCATTGAAAAGCAGGGAGCCCTAATTAAAAAAGGCCCAGCCAAAACAGTCGACTCTCAAATATCAACGGTCAACCGGTCGTCTCAGCAGGGAAACTGGACCTCCTCGTTACCCGGTGGGGAGGTCAGAGGAAACCGATAGCAGCTCAAACACAGCAGCGCCCACAATCGGACTCTGCGTTCAACGCCAAGTTCCAGCCGCAGACTTTATCCAGGATGCGTGCTCCGACCCAACATTAATCAAGGTACATGCAGGTCGAATTAATTTATTTTATGATTGTTGGACAAACATAACTAAAAATGAAGTTATATTGAAGTGGATAAAGTATGGATTTAGAATACCATTCGATAATCTTTGTCAGTATTCTATTCCTAAAAATAATTTGTCATCATGTGAAAAACATGAATTAATTTATTAAAATAGCTATACATAAATTATTAGACTTAGGGGCTATAAAACCTTGTTCTCCTTCAAATGATCAATGTATTTCAAATATATTTTTAGCTCCGAAACCTAACGGAGAAAAAAGGTTTATACTAAATTTAAAATCTTTAAACAAGTTCGTAACAAAAGTACATTTTAAAATGGAATCTTATAAAACAGCCTCGAAATTAATTCCTCGTAATGGATACTTACCCAATATATATATTACAACAATACCGATAACAATACCGATTTTTGTTAGTGACAGAAAGTACCTACGATTCGAATTCCAAGAAAATGATTCGTCTGAGCCGATCACTTACGAGTTCACAGCAATGCCGTATGGATTATCGGTAGCTCCGTGGGTATTTACAAAAATTATGCGTGAAGTTATGAGTCATTTGAGAAAACAAGGTTTTAAGTCTACTAACTATTAAGACGATCTTCTTATTAGAGATACATATGAAGAATGCATGATTAATGTAAGAGAAACTTTGAAGTTATTACATTGTCAAGGTTTTATTGTAAATTTCGATAAAAGTCACATTGTACCAAAAAAGTCAATCAAATTCATAGGTTTTATGTTCAACACAGAACAGATGTCTATTACGTTAACTGGCGATGAGCGGAATAACATTGTACAGTTAATAAATAGGTACATTAATCTTAAAACTTGTTCAATACGAAATTTTGCTAAACTTGTAGGTGTATTGATCGCAGCCTGTCCAGCCACAAAATATGGATTCTTATATACAAAAATATTAGAGACAAAATTTTTTAGCCTTAAATAAGTTCGGAGGAAACTATGAGGCAAAAATGAATCTCAATAAGATATTACTAAAAGATTTATAGTGGTGGAAAAATAATATTAATATTATTTCTTGTCTAATCATTACTCAAAATTATAAGTTAGAAATTTACACCGACGCATCTAGGACAGGCTGGGGAGCAGTATGCAAAAATAATAAATATAGTGGTTCATGGACGAACAGTGAAAAAGAAAATCATATTAACTTTTTAGAATTACTCGCGGTTTTGTTAGGTCTCAAAAGTATAGCTAGTGAAGAAAAAGAAAAGAAAGAAAGAAAGAGTCCAGAAAACTTAACCCTGATACTGAATGGGCCCTCTCGGATAGCGCTTTCCAACTTATTGTAAATAGTTTCGGGCACATTAAGATCGACTTGTTCTCAAGTCGAGCCAAATGTAAATTATTTGTCACCTAGAAGCCTGAACCTGATGCAGTCGCAGTTGATGCATTTACAATAAGCTGGGCTGACTTGGATTTTTATGCATTTCCTCCCTTTTCTCTTGTATTAAAATGTATACGAAAAATCATTGATGATAAAGCCGAAGGGTACTTGTATTCCCCTTCTGGCCTTCTCAGCCATGGAGTCAGCACCCACTGCACTCCAGCCTTACCCTGGGTGCCGCGAGGCTCTCCGGGCGTCGTTCAGCCGGCGCGGCTGCCCACCAGAGGCTCTCACGTTGATGCTCGCCTCGCTCGCTACTGTTCGCCAGTACAACGTCTCATTGAAGTTATGGTTTCAATTTAATAAGGGATGTTCTTACGGTTTATTAAATACGCATCGATCTGCATTATCTCTTTTATAAGGAGAAGAGATAAGTGATAATAGTTGTGTTAAACGCCTCTTAAAAGGAGCCTATAAAACTAAACCTATTAAGCCTAAATATTCATTTACTTGGGATCCAAATTTAGTACTAAATCAACTGTCTTCTTGGTATCCAAATATTAATTTATGATTAGAAAATATTAGCTTTATGTACTGGTCAAAGAGTACAGACATTGTCTTTAATTAAATTAAAAAACATTATTAGCTTTATGTACTGGTCAAAGAGTACAGACATTGTCTTTAATTAAATTAAAAAATATTATTTTTCAATCTGATAAAGTAAATATTATTATAAAAGATATAATCAAGACTTCCGCTCCAAATCGTAAACAGCCCTTATTATCTCTCCCAAACTTTCAAAGCAATATCAACATATGCCCAGTATCAACTTTAAAAGAATATATTTTTATTACAAAAAATATCTGAGGTTCAAACTCCGGGAATCTCTTCGTAACATTCAAAGCTCCCCACAGAACTGCATCAAGTCAGACGCTAAGTCGATGGATTAAGCAAACGCTCGCCACGAGTGACATTGACATGAGCGTTTTAGTGCGCACAGCACACGACACGCGTCAACCTCAGCCGCGCGCGCGGCTGGTATCAGTGTCGATGTCATTCGAAAAACGGCCGGGTGGACACAAAACTCACAGGTGTTCGCAAAGTTTTACCATCGGCCTTTAGATGATCAACAAAATAACTTTGCTTTGTCGATACTTAATCGAGACATGAACAATACTTAACCTAATATTAAAAATAGTTATTGAATATTACGTTACGTTTTGATATTAAGTAAATTACTACATTAAAAATTATGTGTCTATAAATAGACTATCACTAAGTTTCATTAATTTAAGCTGATTATAATTTCTAGCAACTCAAATAAAGTAAGATTATTTAAAGCTCATTATGCAATAATACTAATTATTAAGTACTATAATAATAAAATATGTAATTACATTATTTATATCTTTACTTATTTCAATTCCAAGTATATACCTAAACAAAACTTTCTATCTCTGAAAATCTACCTGTTATATAATATCTGAAGAATGAAGCGACGAAATATAATAGATGATTAAACGAACTTCTAAGTGAAGTTCTATCGCTATTATATGAGTCGCTTCATTCGAAGATATGACGTACCCACCCACCCCAGAACCCATTTAAAAGTTTCGTTTAGGGTCTCTAAAGAATGAGGGCTTGGCGCGAACCGGGTGGATCATGCCACGCGGCGCCCCACCACAGTGTTTTTTTTATGATACTTTAAATTGTGCGAAGTTACCTAGTACCTAAAAAGGACTACCTGTTATATAATATCTTCGAATGAAGCGACTCATATAATAGCGATAGAACTTCACTTAGAAGTTCGTTTAATCATCTATTATCTATCCTGTATCCTGTTTCAGTGCATGCTAAGATCTCAGATATAAAAAAAACATACATACATATATAAGCTCACGCCTGTCTCCCTTTGGGGTAGGCAGAGACAAGGGAACACCAATTGCTATGATCCAGACATACCTCTTCCGCTTCTTCCACGTCTATTGATCAAAATTCAAAGTTCAAAAAATTCAAATTCAAAAACTTTTATTCATTATAGGTTTACAAAAAAAAACACTTAATGAAAATCAAACGGTAGATGAGGGCTGCGCGACGTGGAGAATCTTGGGGGAGGCCTCTGTCCAGCAGTGTGTGTCTCTCGGCTCCCGAAGATGATGATCGCCCATTATCCTTCAATATAGCTACCTACTTCTTGGGCTTTAAGAAACGAAATGAAATCAGGACTCTAGGTAGACCGAGAGGAAAAAAGCCGGCGGAAAAAATACTCTTAGCGATCTGTTTTTCAGTAGGCTTAAAAGAAATTGTGTATAAACTGGCATTTTAGTTTAAACTTACCTGATGATGAGTCAAATGAGGTCAAAAATTACGGAACTGACTTAAGAAAGGACTGGTTATTCATAAGACATTGAAGATCATATCAACGCTGGTGCTACGATAATGAGCGGCAGACTATGTATGACAGATGGGCGCAATCAAGATTTGCCCTGATGGTTCCTACCACCAAGCGAACGGTCCCTTGGATTAGTTGCATCTTAGGACAAAATTACCTACTCACGAGTGGTAGAACTATTTAAGCCGACCCTAAAGGTACTCGCACATTAAAGTCTGGCTAATGAAAGTAGAGATTGAAAAAATCTGGCGAATTTAATAAAATCCCATCATGGTAACCGAACAGAACTTGGTCAAGTATATAATTAAAAAGATAGGCAACTAGTATTTATCAGGCTTAAAAATAAAACAATAAAATACATTAATTGTTTTTATTCATTGTAATCAAAATCTGAATCGAGCAATTCTGTATGGAATGAATTGTCAGAGTCACTGGTATCGCTGTTTCCTACATTGGTTATGAAACTATCAAATTTTTTTTTTATTCCTTTTCAAATATGAAAATTCCAAAATCTCAACTACCAAAACCACCAACAACCGTTCGATTGGCAACAGTGACACCAGAATAAGTTACCATATAGAAAGTTTACAAAACCCCCATTGTCTATTTTTGTTAGTAGACAATCTATCGCGTATCGCAGCGCAATAATCCGCCTGAGTCACTCGCATGCATTTTCAGGCTCACACGCGGATTTTTGCGAGGCGATGCGACCCGACATAGTGTGGGCGTACCTTATTTGCGCAACCTTTGGTTGAGTAGCATAATTAAACAAACTTAATTACCGCTATTCCTGAACCTGAACTCTAGACTCCTCATTAAGTTACTTCACCTACAAAGCATTAACAGTTTAAAAAATTGAAAAAACCTCTATGATATTTAAATATAATCCTGTGTTTTTTTATTTGTGTAGCTGTGTTTACAAAAAAAATTTAATTCGTTTTATTTCGAAAATGAACATTTATTTTATAACGATGTACTTTATCACAACTCTGTTTCCTTAATATTAACTTATCTAAAAGTAAATTGTAAAAGTTTGAAATAAGGTCAGAGTTGATGATAAGGAATTAAGTGAACATTACACACTGAATTTATGAATCTTTTGGAGGTAATTGCTGCCAAAAGTTAGTTTCGGTGCATTTGTGATAATGTTCAGATGTTTTTTTGACGATAAAAACGGGTAACGACCTCGCTTAACTTCTTCGTGTAGTAAATGGCATGTTTAAATGTTATATATAGTTTAAAAGAGTATTTGAAGTTTTTTAGTGTTTTGTAAATACAGGGATATCGTTTTTGAAAAAAAGACGTTAAACTTACCTGGACCCAGACTCTTCTTAACCATGTCATCTAGTTTAAACAACACTGCCATAATAGTATATTATGTAACAAGTGAGCTAAGTTGCCAATTACAGTCGAGGCTGTAATTAGCAACGCTCACGAGTTACATTCGACGTTTTTCAACACATTTGAGAGTAAAAGACAGACATACGTGGTCATAAAATTTATTTGAAGCAGCTGTTAGCTGCTGCGCATCAGTAACCCTGTCCCATTACACGTACACACGCTATTGTTGCTTGGAGGCGCAGTGCGGGCCGCTGCTGCTGCACGCGCGCCGACTGTCCGCGCGCCGCCTGGACGCGCGCGCTCGTATATTTAATGTATAACCCGGATCAATAAAATATGCTCTGTTTACTCGCATGTAATTTGCACTAAGGTACAATTCAACTTTGTAGGATTCATTATATTATGCACTAGGGTATCATATATTATGCACACGTGACTTATAGCCCAGTTTATAGTTCTAAATTCAATAGAATAAGGCTCACTTTACGAGTAAGTGTGTTGAAATAGCTATTTATTTATTAAAACTTTGGCGTATTTTCTTTTGCCAATTTTTTTGACTTTCCAAAAATTCTTCGATTCTTTATTACCGAAGCTTTTCATTTCTACATCAGAAAATGATTAATTACACTATTTCCACCGTTTTCAAAAAAAGGAGGAGGTTCTTAATTCGTCTGTATGTTTTTTTATGTTTATTACCTCATAACTTTTGACTGGGTGAACTGATTGTCTTATTTTATATGATAGGGAATACTTCACAGTTGGTCCCATATAAATTTGATCGAAATCGATTGAGTACTCCATGATTTTTTAAAAATATATATGAATTCGGAGATCCTTTACCTTGACGATCTTATGCTTCAGCCAAAGTTTGATTATTGAATCACGATGATTGAATCACGAGCGCAGTGAGTGATTCAACTGTTAGAATCCTGAGCGACGCGAGTGATTCATGGCCCTCGATATAAACTCGTACTTTATTCAAGAGTTGCATACTATACTTTATACCATGATTACAAGAAATGTCTTCTTCGTCACTTGAATTTCTAATCGATTTATTATAAAGTAACACTAAACTTTGTGTCCGTACAATTCACAGTAAGTATTTGAAATGGCGCCAATTCACTATTTTTTTTCTATAATGGCAGCAAAGAACACAAAACAGCTTTTAATCTAATGCCAAACTCCTTGTCACATATATCGACCAATCAAATCTCGAGAATTTATTTGCAACAAAGAGTTTGAATTTCGAATCTTAGCGTAAGGAGTTTGTGTAAGCATTGAAATGGAGATCGGAACAGTGAATAAAAACAAAACAG
Organism: Stenoptilia bipunctidactyla; assembly: GCA_944452665.1. Lineage (NCBI taxonomy): Eukaryota > Metazoa > Arthropoda > Insecta > Lepidoptera > Pterophoridae > Stenoptilia > Stenoptilia bipunctidactyla. The sequence continues at coordinate 21,630,899 of OX101740.1, read as the reverse complement.
TGAATAAAAGGCCATTTTATTTACTGTTTTGCGTGAATATAATAAGCTTTTAAGAGTAAGTATGGTATTAATAAAAATGCTGTTTAAGCATTGCCATAAACATTTAATTGAAACTTGGATTGTCAAAAGAACAATCACACCGCGGAAAAGGATAGCCGTTAAAAGAAAATAGCGCCGTAAAAACAGATTCTGAAAATCAATAATTTTGCATTTGCAAACTAAATTCAAGGAAATTTATCGGAAAAAAAACTTTCGTTTTGTCGAAAACTGCTGCAGCTTTGGTTAACTTCAACCATTATGAAAGTTGAATCGTATGTTTGCTGAAAAAATATGTTCAGAGGATGAGTTGGCATGTGAAGTTACACTTCCAGGTTTAATTAACTATGAGTTTTCACTAGTGACAGATATGATTTAATTAAAAACAGTACAGTTTAAAACAAAAATAAGTTTATAACTTGACGTCCACTTTGGCGATGATGGGGTAAACCTATCTGTCTCAGACGCCAGTGGTTGCGGGTTCGATTCCCGCACGGAACAAGAAAAAAATAATGTTCCGTGTCTGGGTGTTTATCTATTTGTGTATTTATATTCTAGGTGCCCCTAGTTCGCTAAATGGTATCCCATAACACAAGCTATGCTTATTTTGGGGCCATGTAGTTGGTGTGATTGTCTAGGAATTTAAAAAAAAATTAAACACAGAATGTTTAAAATTATCACAACGTTTCATAATTAATTTTAATTTTCCTTAGTTTCATACCTTTATTTTGCAGACGAATATAATACAAATTTTCGTTTGTTTGTTTTTAGTGGCTCACGTCTTGAAAATGATTTGTTTTAGACAGAAACAAACGTAGTTTTATCAAATTAATTTAAAACATCCTTGAAAATAACTAGAATCATATAAATATACATATTTTCTCTTTGGATTGTAAGTTTTTTATTCCTCGATATATCTCAATAAATTACATACCCAATGTCAACAATGTTATCTTCTCACCATATTTGGTATGAGTACCTACTCAATGTCAACAATGCTATCTTTTCATTTTGGTATTTATTTCAGTTTTTCATTATTATAGTCTCGCAAGACTCAAAAATACCTTTATTTAAAAAAAATATACTAACGGAAGCTTATTTTAAGAAGAAATGTAAATAATTTTGCCTTTAAATACTTCTACTAAATAAAGTTGCTTTTTTAATTAATTCATAAATACTTGATACTATATTGGATCTTTAGTTCTTGTTCAATGAACCCCAATTAATATTTAATTACTCGTTTCAGTGGCTGCTATCAAAAAGAGCGTACAAAATCTTTATTAATTCCGAAAATGTTGGTTTTAAGAATTTCATTTTATTACATAAGTACCATTTCTTCCTAAGAATAATTAGCTTAAGTATCGAAAATTTTGAGGACAAGGTGATAATTTTTTACATCAGAATAGCACAGATAATCTCTAAGAGATTTTATAATGAGAGACCTGTTTAATGAGAGGTCCTCGAATTTTCCTCCTTTTATACACCCTTAATTTATGTTCAAAGTAAATCAAGTTACCTCAATCGTCATAGTATGTTTGTAACTTTAGTTACTTTAGTACAGGGTGCGACGCATGTTATATTCCGAACCTCGCAGATCTCATAAAAACTAATTATTACAATAACCGTCAAGTGTATCATATTTATTTTAACTTGCGAGCATTGATGCGACGACTTAGGTGGCCACAGGTGTAAAGATTGAAATTTAACCTATTTAGGTTTATATTAACTTCGGTTTTTTTAAGGGTTTCGTACTGTCTTTCTTTTCTTCTTTCCCTCTGTCTGTCGCTACAATTGTTCGCCCAAAAGCAGACTATATCTCTTGAAAACTAGCAGTCAGATAGTTAAAATTTTCACAAATGATGTAACAACATATACTAAAAAACAGAATAAAATGTTTTTATTTGATTGAATTAGTTTTATGTTTATGTAATAGTCAGTTAAGAGACAGAGGTTTCGGCTTGTTTGCGGGAGATAGGTCACCCATTTGATAGGTCAAACCCCCTCTCACTGCAAAAGTCTCTCTCCATCATTATAATACCTCCAAATTTGTCAAACGTTACATCGAATGCTTTTACAGCCTTCGGTGTTCTGCCTATCCCATAAGGGATATAGGCGAGACGTTATGTACGTGTGTATGAAATGAAATGTGTAATGAAATGTCTTTATTTGCCAGGAAGTTGGTACATTTTAGGTCTTAAAAAGTAAAGTAAGTTTTATAAGATCCTACCTACAGGTGTTGGTGTGCAAAATTTGGTGAAATGGAATATAATTTTAATATGTCATAGTATTGAATTCGTCCTGATGTCAAAATTAGTAATGTAGTAAAGTTGATAAATTAAACTCAACAAAGATGGGCCTATTGATGCGTATGTAGGTACATTCCAAAGCACGGAGGTCCCCGATATAAATTTATTGATCACCCATTGTTATACTGACGGGGCCATAGGTTGCTTATCCTATTATATCAAATGATACGCAAATAAACACGGGACCCATGCGCAATAGGGCATTCGATGTTTCAATAAATTAAAAAATTGGGCATGTTTTCGAGCATCAGTTATTCGACCTATTAGTTACTTGATGTAAGCGACAAAAAAAAATTAGAAATTCACTTTTAATCTGAATATTACTTTTCTTTCCAGAATACCCTGGCTATTCTGGATAAGCTGGACATTGACAGTGAAAAGCCTTCGGAAGAAGAAATTGCCAGAATCTTCGGGTATGAAGAAGCCTATCTCAGTGGTGGCTTGGGTATATGGCAGAGGCTCAAACCAAAAATTTGGGCCTTATTTGATGAACCATCCAGCTCCCCAGCTGCTAAGGTAACTTTCATTACTAAACTTATTTGTTGTGATACATTTGATAAAGATATGACTATAAGGTATACGTATTGAAATAGACTTGCTGCTTTACGCCATTTTGACCCAAGTCAGAATTTAATAATACCAGTATTAACTTTTACCCCACACAGGAGCAATGCAATGAAATGCGATATTGTTATAAATTTTGACGTAGTTCCGGTGTGAAACAAATTCTTCAGCTTTTTTCAAAGTAGCATAGGATCATGATATGACTTTGTTTTAATGTAAATTAGAGTGCATTAAAATTTATTGCATATAGGATATTATATCGCACTGAACATTGACTAACAGAACTCAATAAGTCTATTTTCCCTGACCAGTATAGTCCTAGTACTTTTAAGCGTCGAGTGAATAGGTTTCTCGTGGATGGACGTGTACCACCTTAGTCTTCATGGTTCACTTAACATCAGGTGTCATGGAAGACAAACGTTCAATCCATATTTTATAAAAAAAAAAAAAGTGAAAACAGTTTCAAAACTTGCGACCCCTAGTTCCAAAAAAATTAAAAATAGAACAAGCAATATTAGCCTTTATCACGGGGAAGGGATTCATATTGATATATCATAGAGTGATTAACTTAGTACTGATCAGTCTACAGAAAGGAAAGTACGTATTATTTTGTTCCTGGCACCTGTTGATTTGACGAATTCAGATTACGAAAAATATTTTTTTTACTAACCGACTTCCAAAAAATGATGAGGTTCTCAATTCGTCTGTATGTTTCTTTTTGTGTCTTTGTTACACTATATTTTGGAAAAATATGAATTGATTTTGAAAATAGTTGTTTCATATAATAGAGGATACTTAATAGTTGGTCCAATTTAAATCTCATCGAAATCGGTTGGGTACCTCATTGAAAATTTCAAACTTTTGAAAAAATATGTATGATTTCGGAGAATGTTTACGTTGATGACAAACTCAACTCAGCCAAAGTTTTGACGTGAAGTCGGTTTTTTAACGCTCTGCATTCGTTGATTATTGGCAACGATCGTTTGCCCGCGACTTCGTACACGCATAAACTCAAAAGTCCTATTTTCCGTTCCCGTGGGAATTTCGGGATTTCCTTCCATTATACAAACAGACACTTATTGAGGAACCTTTATACCAAGTATCACATCCGTGCACTCAAAGAATAAAATTTTATCATACAAACTAAAACATCATATATTTCCCGTTCCCGTGGGAATTTCGGGAATTCCTTTTATAACACAACCAATCTCTTTTTGAAGAGCTTTTGTGCCAAGTATCATATCCGTGCACTGAACCAATAAGATTTTTCATACAAACTAAAAAGTCCAATAATTCCCGTTCCCGTGGGAATTTCGGTAATTCCTTCCTTAGTACACCCCTACATAAAGAATGTATGTTCCGAATTTCAGCTCTCTACGCCCAGTATTTACGGCTGTACGTTGTCTGTCAGTCACTCAGTCAGTAACGGAACAGTTTTATTTAGATTGATTGATTGATTGATAATGAGTGGTAAAAATTTGTGTATGTAAGCTAGTCTTATGAAAAATATGATTTATTAATTAATTTAACCTATACAGTTAAATCCTCTGAAAACAGTTTTAACTAATTCACTATTGCGCTGCGATTTATTCGTGAGTTGCTGGGAAAGCAGAGGTAAAAACTAAAATTGCAAATTGGAAAGCGATTTTTAAAACCATTTTAAATGGACTAACGCTATAAGCTTAGTATTTTTTGTGATAAACCATAATTCAAACAACGTTTTATTTTCATACATCGTTTATAGTAAGCACCACTATTCTAAATACACGCATTTCCTTTAAAATTGAGGGGTTCGTCATAAAGTAAACCTGTCACAGAAAAAGTATATGTAAATCCGTCACAGTGCTTTTATTTAAAGTTTATCACGGTGGTTTTTTCTGTACAGAGAGCAGACAACTCAAATCACGAATAAATTAATATTACGATATTTATTTATTTTACGTATTCACGGCAAATATTAAACCTTATACCTATATTTAAATTTACAACCAAGCGTCTTTAGGAATATAGGTCTTATAATTACAATAATTCCTCATAACATTAAATGAAATAAATAATTAGGTACATTTTATACGAACTCAGCAATTATGGCCGGACCAAACAAATATATAATCTGCAACTCTCAATTCGCAAGATCATTATGCCCTTTAAAATAATAACTCATTACAAAAATGTTTGAATCGGGATTATTTGCTTACTTGTCTTATCACGTAACGAATACCATTTACTAAAAGCGTACTTTTTTGACTGCATCTTAAAAAATAACGCCCCATATACTCGTATACGCATGTGTTATAATAATGTTTTAAAGTAACATTAAGGTGCGGCTGTTGCGGGAATGCGTTCCTGACAGCTCCTTATGTCCACTGAAACTAAAACACTAAAGTTTATTTCCGATTCGAAGGGGTAAAAAAGCTATGATTTTGACAGCTGTCAGGAACGCAAACTCTCACCGGCCGCACTATATTATATTAAATAAGCACCTTTTATTATAATAATCATTATTTCAATTTAAATATTTCATAAAAATGTGTCGTCAGATTAAAACCTCAAAGAGGTTTTATGTTAATGTTGCAAACTCTTTGCAACAGTCTACGGTTTCTCTTTTTTGTTTTGTTTCGATATTTGAATATTCGGTGAGGACCGACGACTGACAGTTCTTCTGGAATCTTCTTACAGAGCATACCTATGTTGAGCAAATTATTTATTATTTTATTTGTATTTATTTGTGATTTGATATACTAAATTAGATTACAATAATGTATAAAATACTGGCTAATTCCGAAAGTATTTTATAATGTTTCAATTTTTTTATATTATTAATGAATTTAAATTAGTTACTTATAAGAAAACTTGTAAAACCAATGTTTAAAAGATATCTATGAATCCTGTTGAGTTTCTTGCCACTTCTTCTCAACAGAAGATCTTTCCGAAGTGATGGTAGTTTATTTCGAGAAATAAAGATTGAATATATACTTATTAAATATGTTTGTTCTTATATCACTTATGATATATTTATAGTACATGTTCGTCAATTTAACACATGCTATAGCTAAGCAACGAACTTTGTATCGAGCGTGCTAACAACGCGTACGGTGCTAGGACGGCCAACTAGCACCGCACATTATTGATATCCTACCCTAGGAACTAAAAAACTAGCACCAATGAAAATATTCAGGCAAAATTAAAAGCATATTTTTTAAAAGTTGGCTCCAATAAAACTTTAGGTTTATTTACTTTCAAAAACATTATGTTTGTTTAAATATCAAATGTGAAAGTGCATCTCTTATGAATATTTATGTAAAAAATTTACCTAAAATAAGTAAAATATATAAGTTATCGTTGTCCCAGTTATCGAATACTTAACATACAATCACGGTAGCTACTTAATGCAGAATTTAATTTTTGCACTGTCAAATATAATTTTATACAATTATTTTCAAAATAAATTAGAAATGGACTATAAAACTGACATGAAATTAGCATTCGATAAAACTGTAATTAGCACAGTTAAATTATTATTTTTATCGACAACAACTTCTACATACTGAACCAATAAAAAAAAAAACACGACGTACATAATATCATATTTTGTTAATTATAAGTTTGAGTCAAAAACATAGAATGTGCCAGCTGCTTCTCTTCCCGGGCATACTGTAAAAGTTAGTTGAGGGACGGAGGTTTTATTGAGATTTTTGTATTTTTAGACTATTGCAGAGATAGGCTGACCCCCTATGTATAGTATGTAAGAAGTTATGTATGTACGTTTGAGTACTCATAAAACTTATGCACAGCAAACTAACAAGTATGTATAAATTTTATCACAAAAAAATAAATTAAAAACACGTATTTTCAAATTGTATTTAAAACTAATTACTCACTCCTGACCTGAATGACAGAAAACTAATTATTACGAAATGTTTGTGACAGCCACGTTTGTTAATTTTAATGGATCCTTGGAGTCATGATCTAAAAACATTTCCTTTATGAAAAGAAAACAAAAAATTAAACATTAGAATTATAAAAAGACTTCTTTAACGAAATATCTTCCTTTAATGAACACAGTCAATCAATTTAACCACTTAAATACTTTATTGTAACAATTAAAGATAACAGCATAATTAAGCAAATTTTATGACTTTACGGGATTCTTACCACAAGTTTTCATTTGTATTTCGCACTTCCGATATTTTAATGCTGTCATAAGCACCATCGCGGAAAATACCATAAAAATATCGAACAAGCAAAATAATAATCAAAACTTGTGGTATGATTACCGACTACCGTTAATTCATAAAATTATTGAGAAATATAAAGTGGTCTTGGCGCCATGGTTACTGTGTGTATAAAACGATATCACAGGTTAAGCAACGTTCAGCGCGGTCGCTTTTTGGATGGGTGACCGCCAACCATTCATTTCTCACGACGACTTCTGTGCTTCGGAGGGCACGTTAAGCTGTCGGTACTGGGTGCTGTATACTTGTATACAGTAGTCGTTAGGGCTTGACAGAAGCCATTTTCGGTGCCCTGAAAATTCTGACATCCGCCAACCAGCACTGGGCCAGCTTAGTGGATAATTGCCTAAACCTCCTCGTCACCCAGAGGAAAGACTCATGCCCTGCAGTGGGCTCATTACAAAGAGTTGTGATGATGATATAGAAATAACCGTGATAGTTTAAAACAGTTACCTATAATTTAGCAAAGTCTTTTGGGCAGCTGGAAGTCTCTCTTATTTCAAATTAGGCTTCAAATCAGTTTCATTGACACTGACCAAGTAATCACTGCTGTTGAGTTTTAGTCCCCTTATTTAATATTATAGTGACCTAAAATAAGATGTTTGTTCCTCAATCACGGCAGAACGGCTCAACGGATTTGGATGAAATTTGGCACAGTTATAGTGTACAGTCTGAAATAACACATAGACTACTGTTTGACTCAACATTCCCGCGGGATTCAAAATTGCGTGGGTAAAATCTCGCAAAACAGCTAGTTGTGCATACATACCTACACTTAATTTCGGAGTCGTTCTGCGAATATGAGAATAATTAAATAAAATATAAAATGAGTAACTTTTAACCTTTTACCAATTTTACGTTCTGGCCACGACAATTCCATCTGTTTGAACTCCGACATTTCTGCAGCTTGGACATAAAAAGTAATAATAATACTGAGCAGTATGCTCAGATATTGCATTATAGCGTGAATGCAGAGTCATAAATGTTTATACTCTCACTAGCTGTGGCATCCGGCTCCGCTTGGGTGCCGTTTGGCTTTAATTTGACCGTTTATAAACTTCGAGTTCAGATGTTAAATATATACCTAGGGTCTTTTTTATGAAGATCAAAATATTTTAGGAGAAGGTTAAAAATGATGTGTGGATTCAATTATTGAAAAAAAATTTTTTTTGTTAGGTAAATTTATATTTTGTAATTTTCATAAGTTAACAATATTTTAGTTTAATCTGTTATTTACGACTAAATAGCAAGAAGTAAAAGCGTTTTTCCAAATTTCTATTAAGAAATACGTTAAGCTGCGATTTTTCAATAGTTTTAAAAATTTGGTCACTTAAAAGAATTGTTCAATTTCAATTAAATTTTTTTTTTCTTTTCTCATAAATTGAATCCACACATCATTGTTAACCTTCTACTAAAATATTTTGATCTTCATAAAAAAGACCCTGTATACGCGAAAAAAAATTCGTTAACAAAAACCAAATAAACTTCACATATCATGTCATTTTTAGCGCGTCGAGTTTAAATGAAAATGTATTTTTTATGTAACATTAACATTAATTATGTGAGCAAAGTAATCAAATAAAAAGCAAATAGAATTTGAATTGAATTTCCTTCTCTATTTGTAAACACGAATGCTATAGTGGATATACCATCCGTATATAGTGGATATACCAAGAAGTCGAACAAAACGCTTCGATAGTTCCTTTTTGGTACGGATTGCCAAGGTGTGGAACAATCTGCCTGCGTCTGTTTTTCCTGACCACTACAGTCCTGGAACTTTTAAGTGTCGAGTGAATAGGTTTCTCGTGGATGGACGTGTAACACCATAGTCTTCATGCGCACTTTCCATCAGGTGGCATGGAAGACAAACGTCCTATCATTACAATATAAAAAAAAAAAAAATACAGAAACATGAGTCAAAAGTTAATATATTTAAATTTCTGACCAGAAATTGCAAAACATAATCTATATATTTTAAAACAAACAAATTACATTTCATAAGAAAATACCCAAGCAAGATACGAAACCGAATAAATATTTAATACCGCAGTTGCAGAAAAAGATTCTATATTCTAAGTATTCATTTATCCTGACGAGTTTCAGTAACAACAGTACACTGAAGATGCGGTTTCTAAGCAAAGTGAACTCAATTCGAGAGAAGCGGGTCCTTTTTAGCTCGTATTATCTTGTTTCTGGAGATCGCATTTATATTTCTGCACCTGGAGTGTAAGACAAACATTTGTATGCTGATGACTTTGATATTTTTACATTTGATTATATTTTAAATTAAAATATATTAGCTATACAGTGAGAAATATGATGAATGAATACAAATTGTATGAAGAATAAACTGATGAATGAGAAATGCACAAAACTTAATGGATACTCCATTTAGGTAATTAGGTAAACAAAAAAATGTTAACAAAAACTAGAACTGGAAGTATATAACACCTGCTGACTGACATTCAGAAATAAGTTCTATAAGTTTTACGAAAGTGAATTTAACCTTTTATATTTTACGGCGATTGGTGGCTTGGCGCGCTAGAGTGGCAAACTACAACTAAGATTGATAGAATTGTAGCATCACCTCCTTTATTCAATGAAAACAAGGAACAACAAAAAGAAGAATGTGACCAAAAATATGTGTTCTAAAAATACATAGTAGTGAGTTTATTTATTAGTAACTTGGCTCACTATTTTAATAACAAAATCTGTTATCTTAATAATCCCAAAACCCTTTAACTAATAACAGAATAATATTTACCAAGCTTCCTAAATCATACCTAACATTATTTGCTTAGGGAAAATTATTTTCTTTTCCTCTTATACAACCACATTGGTTGGTAGATGTGAACGGTAACGAACCATTTTTTTAATATGGACATGGTTCTAAGTTCAATGATGCACTTTTTTTTTTAATTTTCAATGGAATTTTTCAAAAGAATGAAATATTAGTTAAGTGTGAGTGCTATATGAATGACACATGGTCATGCTTTATCAAACTAAGCTTGACAAACCGTTATTTCAATTCACCAATTTCGAATTACTTTTTTATGTTAAAAGGATAGAACGTTCCTCTCCCATGCCACCTGATGGAAAGTGCACATGAAGACTATCGTGTTAGACGTCTATCCACAAGAAACCTACTCACGTTGTTTTATGAATGTACCAGTATAACAATATTCTGTTCGGAAAATTAAAAGAAGACAAAAGGATAGGAAGAAATAAACGAAATAATTCATTCAATTGAGTATCTAATCGACACACTTCTGGTGTGTCACAAAAAACATCATAATACTTACATAATGCTTCTAAAACTGAAGGCGGAAAACTTTCTTTTTAAAAGGAAGTAAGTAAAAGTTTGCAACTAAAACTTTTGTCGCAGTCTTAAACAAAACCAGCTCAGTCACATCTGCAGTGAAAGCGGGTCAACAGATATTTTGAGAAGCCCCCTTAACGACACTTCCATGAAATGTATTTCCTGGTTTCGAAATAGACGCAAATTTGGTTAAGACGATAAGGAAACATATAGTTATTTTTCTCATGTGCGGTAAAAGTAGGAAAATTATTTATTAGTCTTGGTTTTTATTGAACAATTCAGACCCCGAGAATTTAAGTATGCATAGAATTATACATTGTCGAGTTACCTACATCACAAGTATCACTCACCTAAAAACAAGATGTTGAATTTTTGATTTATTATAATCGTTAGTTGACAGTTAATTACTACTGTATGAGGCCCTTTCCCAAGGTCCCACGTCACTCGGCCCTACGCAGTCAGATTTACGTATTTTATATTGTCTTAATCTTATAGATGTATAGCTTTTTAAATAAAAATTTAAAAAAAATAGCTATTTCGTGTGGTTTTACTCGAGCAATTTCGATTCCCGCGGGGATATTGGGATAAGAAACCTATGAAAGAAACCTATATTCCAGACTGTACACTATTATTATGCCAAATTTCATCCAAATCCGTTAAGCCATTCTTCCGTGATTGAGGAACAAACGTGCATCCATACATCCAAACTTTCAAAATATTGTATGATTTATTTTTCGGAAAACTTACAGCATACATAACTTTACGCCATACGGGGTAGTCAGAACAACAGAGGCTTTTAAACCAACTGATGTCACGTTTGACAAAACTTTGAGGTATTATAATGATGGAGAGAGACTATTGCAGTGACAGGACGTCAGCTCATCGCCCACGAAAAATTCAAGAAAACCTCTGTCCCTTATCTAACTTTTACAGTATGCCCGGGAAGAGAAGCAGCTGGTACATTCTATGTTTTTCTTTCGCTCCCAGTACAGTCATAATTACAAATAAGTAATAGGTAAATAATGAGAACTAAAAAGTTTCACAAATGGACACAATTAATCTTGCCAGTACGTGATCATCACTTGAGAATCTTACTGTCCAGTGGCTATCCGTTCTGATAGTATGTGTCCTGTGCTCAAAGTCACTTTTACTTTGCAACCCTTTTATGTTTTTCTGGATATGTTGGTTTATTTTTTCAGCGAATCTCCCCATTTTTCTAGAAACTCCGAGCATAGCCCTCTCCATTATCCGCCGAGCTTCTTTAATTTGTTTGATTTTATAAAAGGTTTCTGGAAATTTCCTGAAAAATGGAAGCTTTAATAACCGGTAACTGTTTTATAAATAACCGAGACTATTTAATAATAATAAGAAAACATTATATTTTAATAGGTAAATAGTTACAAACAAAATAAAATTCAACAAAAATAATTACATAATACGTAGCAAACGAAAAGGCTAAGGCTCAGCTTAATGTCATTGAAGGATTCAATCCAACAACAACGCTGATAATTCTGCCTTTGCCTGCAATAGGATACTTCCACTTCACTTATGCAACACGAGTTAATTACACAAAGCTATAATGGTAAATGGGTTAACAGTCAAACCATGGCTGTGATCATGATTGATAGTCGTTATCGCTTGTGGTAGGTTTTCAAGTGTGGTCTGTGTGTATATTTGAAGATCATCTGCATTCATATGATAGGAAGAAGATAATTTATTAGTTATAGAATTGATAAAAATAGAAAAAAGAGAGGAGGCAACACGCCACCTTCAGGGACGCCCGCTTCATTGTGACACCAAGCAGAAATAGTGTCTTCAACTACGATACGTAACACCCACACAAGTAAGAATGAAACCAGTTATAACCGATGGAGATATGTTAAGAGACCTAAGCAATTTGAACAGTATGGAAAAGCCAACATTGCAAGTATTGCTAAAATCAAGCAGGAGAAACATGTTTAGATGGAGCAGGAAGATGTTTCATTCATTTTAACTATTTTAAAAACCTTTTGTTTTGTTTTGCCTCAAATTTAATTTTAAGTTACTCTTTTATTCAACGTTCCGCAGACATCTTGTTTGAGAGGGAGATTTTTTTAAAATTTAATTTAATATAAATACAATATCATAAAATTGACATTAACTTTATAATTCTAAACGTGTTAATATAATTTAAACATTAAAGCAAAGATCTCATTAATTTTTAATTTCTATTGTGGTATAAAGTTAAGAGATTTTTCAACAGGAATATTTCCGCATTGTTATACCGAAAGCTTTACAAATCGTTGCCTGTCCATATTAAAGGCAAGAGTTATGTTCAGCCTGAATTTCGCTTTATCATCTGGAATTCCTTTAAAAATATTTGGAAAATTTTGAAGCAAAAAAGTAAAACCTTCCTAAATAAATTACAAAACAACAATAAACTTTGCAATCTGTGTTACTTTTCAAGCTTTTTATACCTTTGATATTGTAAATTGAGTTTTATTGAAAGGTTAATTTACATCAATCATCTGCACATACATAACTTCACGCCTGTATCCCTAATGGGGTAGGCAGAACACCAGAGGCTATAAAAACCATCTGATGTCACGTTTGACAAATTTGGAGGTATTATTATGATGGAGTGAGACTATAGCAGTGACAGGGGGTCAGCCTGTCGCCCACAAAAACGCCAATAAAATCATCCGCACATAATTTACTAATATTATAAACACAGGAATATTTATAAAGATGAAGGATAAAAGTTTCTTGTTCACAGTATCCGTTTCATTTTCAGTCCCCGACGCAAAAAGGTGGGTCTTTGGCATCCTAGCTCCCGAATGGATGAAGCGACCTCAAATTAGTTTTTTTTTTTGTATGAAAGGTAATATACGGGCGACTTTTCTTACACATGTTTAATGAAAATCAGGTGACCCCTCAGACATACATTTAAATAGACAACGCAAGTGTCACAATTTGTGTTGAGACCAAGCGTGCTGATTTTTTAACACCTTTTGTGACGTCAAAGCTGATATTTATTGCTGGGAAATACAAACCGATACCGATCCCGCCGATTGAAATCGATTATTAAGAACGATATCGATATTGTGAAATCGATTTTCTAACAGACATACTACGCGGGGACTGAATGTAGCGGTGACCAACCTTAACCCGGGCGCCACACATTTGTCCAAACATTTGGTCAAACATTTGTTCAAACATTTGAAGCTAAGTCTGGCGCCGGCCTACATATGCAAAGTCCAGCGCCACACATTTGTTCAAACATTTGAAGCTCAGTCTGGCGCCGGCCTAACGCTCGGTCGGTGTAAAGGTGATTTATTAATTTATTCGCATTTAAAATATATCTAAAAAGTTCGCATGCCATTTATTGTTTTTTAGTGATATTACAAACGCAAAATTGCTCATGACTTTTTTCTCTAAATTAATGCTACTGTTACTCATGCTCGAAAAAAGCATGCTTAAAAGCTTGCTATTTAGTATGCTCAATACGAGCACGCTTAGGAGCAGTTTTACATTTGCTAGCAATAAGCATTCTAGTTTTAAGTATGCTTATATATTTCAGTATGAACAACTGGTCGATACTAGCATGCTCACTAAGCACGCTCAATTCCACCGCTGGTAGCATGCTTGACAATTGCACGACTGTCGACTCACGAGCATGCTTATTTTGATGCTCGCTTGCTTGCAGAAGTCGCCTTTTAAGTGCGACGTTTTGGTTTAACTTAAAAAGAGAATAGTTCTTGAAAGACCATAACATGTGCTCCTTTGACGTTATTTAAGAGTTTTTTTTCTTCATCTCATTCAATCAGATAACGTCAAAAAATGCAGTTAATTGTTTATTTCTTACAAAAACTAGTGAAAATGGGAGCTTACAGTAGAATCCTAAAAAGTGAAATAACTCAAAAACGGTTAATTTTAGGAGGGGTGCTTCCATAGTAAAAATGGTTCGTTTTGACCTAATCTATAACCCCTCAACAGATACGTGTCCAATAAAAAAAAAACCTGTATACTTAACTACATTAAATATTCAAATAAAACAGAGCTAGATTAAAAGCAAATAACAGAAAAATAAATCATTAGAAAATGGTCACCTAATTTAAAGAAAGACAAAATACAAACCGACCCCGAGACACTTTTTGTCCTAAAACCACACCGACGGGAAACCAACAAAGTTAAAAAGGTGCGGAAAGACAATCTTAAACTTCATTTATTCTGGAACAATTTCAAAGGGCTGTTTTTACTTTGATTTGTTAAGAGAAAATAAAAAAAATACGTATAATTGTAATTACCTTTACTCTTGTTTGAAATAGATAATTTGATCAAATAAAAAGGTTTTATTTTATTTGAAGCTTTGAGATACATTTCAAAAATTTACGTAAATTCTAATTTTATAACTATTTCGAATATATTTTTTATAACCAGAACGAATCTGATCTGAAGTTAAGTGTAGGTACTAAAGCAGAAAAGTATGAAATGTAAACTTGACATACATATAATAATTTTTATTTTATTTTATTCTTATTTTTAACAAGCCATACAATCATAAGATTAAGCCGGCTTAGAAATTACACATTAGCAGCTACCTAAACAACAATAATTACATTCAGAGAAAAAATACATTAGAGATGTTCGTTAACTTCAAACGTAGAAAAAAAATAACAAAAAGTGACGATATGGCCTATATTGTAGTCGCAAAATGATTGAAGTGCCAAATCCGCAATCCACCTACATCTCTGAAGATCAAGAAACCCAAAACTTTTATTACATAAGGTTTAAATAACAGTAATTTAAAGCAACTCATAATCAACGAATGCAGAGCATTAAAAGAACCGACTTCACGTCAACACTTTGGCTGAACAATACTGTCATCAACGTAAACATTCTCCGAAATCATACATATTTTTTTTTTATTTGAAATTTTCAATGAAGTACTCAACCGATTTCGATAAAATTTATATGGAACCAATTATGAAGTATCCTCTATCAAATGAAATAAGAATTTTCAAAATCGATTCATAAGTGTCCGAAATTTCTCCTTCCTTGGTCCATACCTCTATAATAAAATAAACCGAATACTCTGTATATATAATGTCAATAAGTATGAACTTAAGCGTAGAGTTGCTCTGTGGCTCCTTTCACTAAATTATGAACATACTGAGTCCCTGCTGGTACCTATAAAATGAATTCCAAATAAATAGAAAAAAAAAATACGCACACACAAAACCAAACCTTATCTTATATTATGCCTACACAAACAATAAATTCCAAACTTACACAAACCGCACGCACACTCTCTCACACACACATACTTCATTAACACTCACACATCTCACTTACATACTTGACTCGTCCAGTTATGCAACCTCCAATACAATGTATGTGTACCACATTTATTCTCATTTTATTCCTTTTTGTTTGTTTAAAATTAATTTTATTCCTTTTTGATTGTTTAAAACTCAGTTCTATCTGGTGAACTTTTTAATTGATATAATCTTACTGTAGAAACAGCTTCTGGGAAGAGGAAACTACTTATCCTAAGCTCACAGGGCTCTGCCCTTTATTAGGGAGTAGTGAATGCAGTAAAGTCTTTCCCTTTTTTATTCATGTATACCTTTTGCTTCAATGCTCTGTAATATTTTTACTGTTTCTATTCAATTTTCAATCGCTGATAATATAATGGGGGATAATGGGGTAGATTTATTTCATAAATAAAGTTAAATGTTAAAATTATGGTTAATTAATATGCATTTGATTTAAATTAAATTCAAATATATTAAACTTACAAAGTCAACAAAAAGAAACAATCTCAAAAACGTATAACAAAATAGAGACGAGTTCGAAAAATCTTTGCAGTATTCTAACGATATTTAATGCTCAAAATTTGAATTATGGTATGATACGCCATCAAATCCCTGGAATTATATTTCGTTGAACCAGCTGGATTTCCCATTATGTTTATTCGGATCACGAATCGATTGCTGACAAAAGTTGATTATTTTCCCTTATTGCAGCGAATTTTTCGGAAAGTTTAAATGCCTTTCTTTTTTTTGTGAAACTCACATTTTATGTATTAATTTAGACTAGAATTGTATCAAAAGCCATATTTAACGACTTTTGGTTTTAATTATGTTCATCGTAATATTATGATTATTTAATTGAAAGCAAAAACCTATCAAACGAATTACGAATAAATCGATTCAATTTACCAATTACGTTCGGACCGATGTGATTGGAATGTTTTTGGCAGGCTTGTTGCTGAAAATAATCAAACATGGTTTGTTAGTCAAACTAAAGATTGATTAGATTGAGTGATTGCCGAATTTCTGACCAAACATCTGAAATGAAACTTCGAAAGTATTTGAGACTAGACTAGTTTATGGATCGTTTTTGTTTTTAATTGTATATAGATAATAAATGAACATTTAAAATATTTAAATATTTTGTGCTATGGAGGCGCAACTTATAAGTTTGTCCTATTTTGTCTAAGTAAAACTTAAAGTATCACGTAAATTAAAAATATGAGATCTCCCTAATAAAGTAGAAAGTACTTTTCGAAATAAATAGTAACAAATATTAACGTTCTTCATAGATAATAACTAATACTGATGCATAATTTGTTATGATAATAAATAAATAAATAAATAAAATCCCCAGACAATCACACCAACTATATGGCCCCAACGTAAGCATAGCTTGTGTTATGGGATACCATATAGTGAACTAAGGGGGAACCTAGAATATAAATACATACTTAAATAGATAAACACCCAGACACGGAACATTTTTTTTTCTTGTTCCGTGTGGGGATCGAACCCGCAACCACTGGCGTCTGAGGCAGATAGGTTTACCCCATCGCAAAAGTGGTCGCCAATAATGACACGTCTTTCAAAAGAAAAAAATATTCTTGCCAACAACATATTTTTTCCTTTAAATTTATATCTTATTTTAGTATCTAGAGAAACTTGAACATCCTTCCAAAACTTATACTCTATGAAACAAATTGCCAACGAGGAATATGGTATACATTGATTTAATAAAAAGCCAAGATGCATGCTGTTGTAAAAAAAACATTACCTAAATACCTTAATCTCTATATTTAGGAAATTTGTGTAATAATTTATTGCTGCCCTATTTAATAAGCCCTTTGTTACCCGAGGTAACGACAGGGTCATGAACCACTAAACTGGCTGAGTACTGGTCGGTGGATATCAGAATTGTCAGGGCGCTATCAATAGCATCATCTCTAATAGAGAAAATCTTACAAAGAAAAATCCGGGATAGCTTAACCTGAAAATTCTTCATGATAGATTAAAGGTGGGTGTCCCATCCTTTTCCCAACAAAGCATTTATTTGCGTAACCTGTTAAATCGAATAATATTCACAGAAACCGCTCAACCACGACGACTTCGTAGTAGTATAAAACAACTGTGTAGATAATAATCTTAAATTTAAGATAGTTTTAGGTACTCGGCTCAAGTACATTGCAATTTCTAATTTATGTATCTTTAATGTCATCATTAGAAGAATTTAAATCTAAAAACAAAAACTTATTTGGTAACTTCTAAATTTGACATAAGAGAGCCTTAACTTCGCTTTACTTCGGCAACAAAAAATCACTTAACTTCAAACAAAAATGTCACCTATAAAATACATCATTAAAAAATAATCAATACCTCCCTCGTTTCGGGGATAAATTCAGTAAATAGAACACAGAAGATTAATGAAACGAGCTGAAGCACCATAAATCACTGTACCATATTTGCCACCGGAACTCGAATGAAATAAAAGTATCTCGGAGACCTACCAAATATTTGCACGTCATACTATTGTGACAAACTATGGTGTTTTAGCGCAAGTGAAAAGATTACTGAGAGTGTTGTGCTAACGATTTATCACACTAGTTGAAAGCCGTTTTTAATCGGACTCTTTCGATTTTGTTATATGTTGTGTGTGGAATTTCATAAAAAATCAAAAGCGTTTTTTTTTCGGTTTTAAGTATTGAGTATCTCAGAATGGAATTTCAGATTTAAGTCACATGACTAAATTGGCAGCGAATGAGCCTTAATTTAACACGCTGCAATATACATATATTTAGTTTCGTGACCCCTTGTCTATTATATCCTCTTAATATTTTAAAATTTCAATGAAGGGTAGAGATAAAAACATAGATTTCATACAAAAATGTGCAGCAGAAACATTTCAGGAGACACCAACTGCTTAACAAAGACCAAGGCTCTCCACGTTTGTTGATTCTAAATTTAAAATTACTTCGTTTTTAGGATAAAGAACAATTTTATTTATTTTATTTTATTTTAACATTGTTGGATAACAAACAGTGATATAATTACAATATAAAAAAGTACGTTTAAAAATCTCTACACCATTTACATGTTACCACTTATAAGTCATAAAGCACTTGACTGTCTCACACACACACAAATAATAATAATACAAAAAAAAAAAAAAAATACAAACAGATTAATGATAAAGTTATCAAAAGAAAACAAAAACAGAAAAAAATAATACAAATAATACACTTAATACAAATACTCTGAGCAACTGAACAAACCAAAAATACATAGTGCCCAGCTAGAGGAATCGCCCAAAAACCTAGGTAAGGGAGAAAAATAAAAGAACAGTTTTATTTTAAAATATTAAGTCAAACCATTTTGAGGATAGATACCGCTTGAATTTTAAAGGATCGTCATTAAATAGGTCTAGTTCCTGTAAATCGACTAGTGTATTAAATTGCTGACATGATCTGATGGAGAAAGACTGTTTTCTATAGTTAGTGCCGCTATGCTGAATGTGCAAACATACTGGACGCCTTACAGTTTTTATGGGCACATGAAGGTTAACGTTTGAGAGAAGACAAGGGGCATCTATTCTTGACTGTGCAATTTTTACTAAGAGAGCAACGTCAGCAATTTTGCGTCTCTCAACAAGAGGTAGTATATGATGCCTTTTACATCTTAACTCATAACAGTTGTCATATATGCGGGTTTTATACTGTAAGTATCTCAAGAACTTGCGTTGAATTGTCTCGAGTCTATTAATATACACGTCATATTGCGGGTTCCAAACTTGTGAGCAGTATTCAAGAGAGCTGCGCACCAGACTACAAAACAATGTTTTCATTATTTTGATGCTGTTAAACTGTGAACTCATTCTGATTACAAATCCCATAGCTTTGTTGGCTTTCTTGGCAATATGATCAATGTGTTTTTCGTAAGTAAGTTTTGAGTCAAGTTTAACACCCAGGTCCATTACATCGCTTACTCGTTCAAGTTGCTGTTTCCTCAAAAGATACGAAAACTGAATCGGTGATGATTTTCTAGTAAAAGTTATTGAATGGCATTTGGATATGTTTAAATCTAGATTATTATTGACACAATACTTTTCGAATCTAATTAAGTCTTCTTGTAAAGAAATGCAGTCGTGTATGGTTCTGATTTCGCGGAAGATTTTCATATCATCAGCGTAAAGCAAAAACTTTGAATTAAGAAAACAGGAACTGATGTCGTTAATAAAGATATTAAATAGCAACGGACCGAGCAATGACCCCTGGGGCACTCCTGAGGGGATAGAACGCCATGAAGACCGATACCCATTCGGCGCAACAGATTGTGAGCGATTGTCTATATATGACGCAAACCATCTATAAAGGTTACCGTGAATACCTGCAAGTGAAAGCTTTTTTAAAAGTATGTTATGATCGATACGGTCAAACGCTTTACTGTAGTCGGTGTATATCGAATCTACCTGCGCGCCTGAATCCATAGAGGCTGTAACAAGATCTAGAAATGAAAGGATGTTGGTAGTTGTAGACTTATTTTTAAGAAATCCATGTTGTTCTTGAATAAATGATTTAGAAAGAGAATGGTATAATTGCTTGAAAACAATTCTCTCAAACACTTTGGCAAAGATGCAAAGTTTGGATATTGGCCTATAATTTTGCACGTTATCTTTGTTACCACTTTTATGTATTGGGCTAATAAATGCAGCTTTCCATATATTGGGTACAATTCCCTCATTTAAAGAACGCCTAAAAAGGGTAGCGAGAGGTTTTGTAATGGATTTTACAAGTTTTATGATAAATATGGGAGGTATATCATCTGGACCAGCTCCCTTAGCTAAATCTAAAGCTAAATCTAAAGCCTTTAGCAATGCGTTAACCTCACCGTCATCAATAAATATCTTGGCTATAGTTTCATTAAGGCCCAAGCTACTCTGAATATTTTCAGTTATCGGATTGACGGATTGTGATTCTGGGGAAAGAAAATTAGTATCAAAATAGTTCGCAAATAAGTTGCATATGGCGTCTCCTGAGTTGGCCGACTCATTTAAATACAATAAGGTTGAGGGAAAAGAATTAGCATGTTTTTTGTTTGACTTAATGAAAGACCAGAATAGTTTTGGATTGTCAACAATTGACTTTTCAGCATTTTTAATGTAGTCGTGATAACTTTGTTGTTCCAAAGACTTTGCCCTCTTACGAAGCAAGGAGAAGCTAATATAATCTGCAGTGTTGCCATAAACCTGGAATTTTGATAGGAACTTGCGCTTTTCTTTTAACATTTTTTTCAGAGGTGAGGTGTACCATGGTGGGAAAGTATTAGGGGTAGAAAATTTATGTGGCACATAATTTTCCCTGGCATCGTAAAGGCATTTATAAAAAATGTTGACCGCATCTTCTATTGAACCATCTGTTAAGCAATTATCCCAATCTATCGTATCTAAGTACGATTCAATACTCCCATAATCACCACGGTTATAGAGATATGTTTTTCTACTGTTAGGCTTAAGTGGTTTTGTGTATTCGATATTCAGGTTGATATGTAGGGACTTGTGATGGTCATCTTCAGGCACTAACGGGTCAGTACAGGGACGTATAGTCAATAAAGCGTTACTAAATACCAAGTCTAATATTCTATTATTTATGTTTCGACAGTAGTTAAATTGATTTAAGTCACATTCACAAATGGTATCGAATAAGTAAAGCTGGGTCTCACCAATCATATTTGATGGTTGAAGTATTCTTCCATCACTGGACCATTCAATATTACCAAGATTAAAATCACCCATTATAATAAAAACATCATTAGGGTTAGAGTTAACTAACAAAGAGAGCCTATTTGTGAAATTTCGTAATTGGATGTTAAAAGAATTACCTTGCCCTTCATGACACAAATAAATAGTGCAAATATGTAATTGACAGGACATATTTTCATCATTTTTATAAGACACAGTAAGCCATATATCCTCTGCTGAGGAAGTCCAGTCCGGGCGATCCGTGACCAGGAATTCCCTGCGTACAGCCAATAAAACGCCACCACCGTATTTTTGTTGAGTGTTTGTATAATTTCTATCCCTTCGCCACACTAGGTATCGGTCATCAAAAAGCTCACAATCATGTATTCCATCAAGGAGCCAAGTTTCCGTCAAAGATATTATATCATACGAGTTCAAAAGTAAATTACGTTTAAAACAGTGGGTTTTCGTACGGAGCCCTCGAGAATTTTGATAATATATACTAATAGAAGACATTATTAAATTAAGTTAAAGTAAAACTGTATGCAATCTTGTACATATACGTACACATAATAAAAAAGAAAATCGCATTAAAAAAAAAAAACTAGTTTGGAAACGCACAGCACGACCCGTACAATAAAAATCGCGCCCGAACAGCATAAGAAACTTATCTTTCAATAAACAAAAAAGTAAACTCAAAATATAACTATAAGTAATATAATAATAATTTATTCTGAATACCAAATGACAAATCAGATAGTCCAAATGTTGGTGAAATATAAGCGATGCTTTAATAGATAAAAAAATATTTGAACCTTCACAGACTAACATAATATAAGTACCTAAATAAGTGAGACGTTTAATTGCTAAGAATGGATCAAGTTTTTCAAAATAATGCATAACATAGCAGTCATAAAAAGTAGGCCTATATCCCAGTATTTTGTTAATAACCATATTAAAGAAGTATAATGCATTTAATTTACTTTAACATACATACAAACACACATAGCTTCATGCCTGTTTCCCTTATAGAGTAGGCAGAACACTAGAGGTTATAAGACCATCTGATGTAAAGTTTGATAAATTTAGAGGTACCTATTATAATGATGGATTGAGACTATAACAGTAACAGGGGTTCAGCGTTTTATCGCCCACAAAAACTCCAATAAAACCTCTGTCCCGTAACTGATTTTTACAGTATGCCGTGAAGAGAAGCTAGTACATTGCATGTTTGTCTTTTGCTCCCAGTCCAGAAAAACTTAGAATGAATATAAATTCTTAGAAAATATTCAATTAGTTACATTTTCTTATGTGGATCGTCGCCCATGCCTTGAAGCCTTGTTGGCAGATCTACAAGGAATAACAATGATTGATAGCAAATTCCGTCCCAACCTGAGTTTTGTTTTAATCTCCAATGTCGTTATTTGTGAGATCACGGCTTTTTGCTCAGCGGTTTCATGAAGAGTTATGATCCCCTTTATGTACTTTGATGGAGAATCAATAGAACTTGCTCCTTTGTTTGTAAGAAGTTTTATTTTATTAGGCCCACTTGTTTGTTTAGCGGTCCTGATTTATTTTTGGATGAATAGTTATGTGTTACTGTTGTTTTAGGTACGAGTACAAATAGACTATGCGGGGAGATAAAATATGTATATAGTCATGCTAAATCATCTCATTGAATATGCAGCTTCTTATGGTTTAATTTATTTATGCATGTAATGTAATTTTCACGAGGATAGCTCAAGGTGCCGAAAATGTTTTGGTTTAATTGTATGGAAGGCCAACACTGCGTCACGCGTCAAAACTGCGACTGGGCGTGGCCACGCGCGTATGATACGGACGTACGGCAAGTGCCACGCGCGCATGGGTCTTTGCCCCGCACCTACGTCAATAGCATATACATAACTTTATTCAAAGCATACTGTCAAAAATTCTTTTTTTATATTGTAAGGATAGGACATTTGTCTTCCATGCTACCTGATGGAAAAAGCGCATGAAGACTATGGTGTTACACGTCCATCCACGAGAAACCTATTCACTCGCACACTCACCAAAATGTAGCCAATAAAATACTGTCAAACAAGCAACCTTACTACGATGCAGCGATGGTCCAGCGTCTGCAATTTTTTATTTATATTCACTCCACTTTTAATCAAAATTTTAAGATACGAGGGTGAATTGAAAAGTTCGCGGCCTAGTCAAGAAAACAGAATAAAGTACATACAAAAATATTTTTATTTTTCGACGTAATCTCAATTTAGCTCTATGCACTTCTTCCATCTGCTTTCCAGAGCTTCCATACCTGTTTTAAAAAAAGATTCCTCAAGGTCTTCAAGATACAGGGTAACAGCGGCTTCGACCTCTTCATTCGTTAAAAATTTCTGCCCACCGAGGTGTTTTTTCAGGTTTGGAAACAGATGAAAGTCCAAAGGTGCCAAATCAGGAGAATAAGCTGGGTGTGGCAACAATTCGAAACCACAATCACGAATTTGAGCCATAGACTCGACAGACGTGTGGACTCGGGCGTTGTCCTGGTGAAACAACACTTTCTTTCTCAGTAATCCTGGGCGTTTCTGTTTAATTTCTTATATTCTTATAGTGCTATAGTACGCAGAGTTTATTGTTTCGCCTTTTGGAAGGTAGTCCACCATAATGACACCCTTAGCATCCCAAAAAACCGATGCCATCACCTTGCCAGCCGACAGAATTGCCTTTGCTTTTTTCGGAGTTGGTTCACCTGATTTTTTCCATTGTTTGGATTGTTGTTTTGATTCTGGGGTATAGTGGTGAACCCAGGTTTCATCCATTGTCACAAATCTGTCAAGAAAACCTTGTGGATCAGCCTCGAACATCTCCAAACAGTCGCGAGAAATCGTGAGTCGAATTCGCTTTTGCTCTACTGAAAGCAATCTGGGGACCCACCTAGCCGAAACCTTAGAAAAGCCGAGTTCATGGACAATGATGTTTTGCGTTCGTTCATATGAGATGCCTATAGTGTCTGCAATTTCTCTGATAGTCAATCTACGGTCTTTCAATATGAGATCACGCACTTTATTGATGTTTTCTTCGGTCGTAGACGTCATTGGCCTGCCGGAGCGAGGGTCATCTTCGATGTTCTCTCGTCCACGTTTAAATTCTGCAACCCATTTTTTCACAGTGGTATAAGACGGGGCAGATTCCCCTAATGTTGTTTGCATGTCATCATGGATCTCCTTTGGTGTTAATCTTTTTTTAAACAAATATTTAATCACAGCACGTTGTTCAAATTTCTCCGTTAGTGAAAATTTGTTCTACACACGTATTTAATTGTTCGTAAAATTTTATTTAAACAAGATATCAAATTGAAAATTCGCGGGCTGACAATTGAATAATGACAGTTCAAAATGACGGCAGAAAAAATAACAAAAGTTTTTTTTTTAATGGCCAGGCCGCGAACTTTTCAACCAATGTAGTAAGCTTAGCACACGTTGATTTGTTTCTCTTCAAATTTGTTGATCTGTAATTCGTGATATTTGCAAGATGAACCCCAGGTTCAATTCATGGCTTTTCTCCAGGTAGAGAGTTACAGTGTATTTATCATCAACTAAGAAATGAAGACTAGATAACAAAGTTGCTTTGAGAGTTTGCAGAGTACTTAGCACAAAGATCGAATCGAGTCAGCAATATATGTATCGTTCGGCAATACGTGGTATTGGGATTCTTAGTATGGGCGTACCTACCGCGTTCAAAGTGGACCGATGTTCTATACACGATCGTAGGTAAATAATGGATTTAGGCAGTGCAGGACCGAGAGATCTGGATTTCTTATGAGAAGTTTTTTCCAGCATGGTGGTGTCTCCTGATGATTATGATGAGACTTATCACAGATAAAAATGTTTCCTTAATATATTCATGATACTTATTGATACGAAAATGTTATTTACAAAATAAAATGGCCACTGCTAACATAATTTTTTTTCATGTTTTTGTTTATGTTGATTGGTAGGTAAATTCACACCAACACCACAAATTCAAACCAACTGATAGTCGACTAGACGTTCAATGAACAAATCAGTATCCCAATAATATAGGTTTCAAAATAGGTCCAAAAAACGTCTATTCGTTAGACAACCAGCCGTCTTAAAACTAATAAAATACAAAGGCAATTTCTTAAAACTATGAGCCACAAATACGAGATGTTATTGCTAAGCAAATAGCTTTCTATAGTGATACAAAAGTTGTTTACTATCGCGTCCCATCTCACACTAAAGTACCCAATTGTTCGCTACTTTACTACTAAGTACCTACGCTTGTATCTGACGATGTGTTTTGTTTGAAAATATGGAAAGTACTCTTTTGATATTCATCTATCTAGGGTGTTAAACATTCTGTTTGTGATCAGTGAGATCGCAACGTTCCATGCAAAGTTTACATTATAAACAACGTAGAGGTATACATTTGTTTTGGTGGTGTATAGGGCTCTCAATATATCACACATGGGCAATATCACGGTCTAACGGCTGCTTATCTACCTTCATATTAATTAAGCAATATTTATTTCAGAGCTCTTCTTATACTCTTACATATCTTAAATGAACGCTTCGTTATAATTTACTGTCGATTGAGGTCTCGGAGATTTAATAAAAAATAACAATTTAAAAACAGTTTTTTTAATACAGTTGCTCAAAAAGTGGCGTATTGCAGGGACGTTTAGCGTTCGGGATGTGGGCTTTTACACACTTGTGCTTTTTCTTTACCTTTCCCGCACTCGTGCGTTCTCTTTCCCAAATGTCAAAATAATGTCTATTAAAAAGAAAAAATCAACCACGAAGTTTTTACTAAAAAAAATTCATAGAAGTTTTTACGATTCATGCAAATATTTCTGAAAAGAAGCTACTAATTTGTTTCAATATCAGATATAATGATTTGATGCAATGAGTTAGGTTAGGTTTTATTTCATTTTATCTCATTAAATTCATTTTCATTTCATGTCAATACAAAAAATCTACTAAAGACTTGGCTGTATGGGCATAGTTCCCTTTGCCTACCCAGAATGGGTAAACAAAAAAAAATCTCTGTTTACAATCTTTCACGGCTGGCGCCATTTTGTATATTTTATAAAATTGCTTAATTTTTTCGCAACTGTATTAAAAATAGTCGTTCAGTACACGTGCTGCGCCTCGGCTCGTGTAGACATTTGCCGGAACTCTTTGCAATGACAGGCTTTCCGCACTCGTAATGAAATATTCTATATCAACATTGTTAAAAACTTGAATAACAAAAAATAGATTATTTCCCAAACTGTAAATCAAACTGCAAAAGCCATCGAATCATAACTTCACCGATAGCACCTCAATATAGTAAGTAAAACAAAGTTATAGTAAGTCACACCACTTACTATGAACAAACAGCAACTTATCTACCAAGTTTTACAATGCATATCGTGAAAGCTTATTTAAGTTTGCTAACATATGGCATTTTTAATTATATCATGTCAAGTAATACTATGCAGTTTTGAAGCTAATGAATTAAGTTACCTTGTGCACTAGCGAAACAGGCGTGTTAAAGTTTTGTTTGGAAAAGAGGTTACCTACTTAGTTTGTCTCCATATTTCTCAACAAACTTGTAAATAATAATAAATATAATAAAAATAAAATCCCCAGACAATCACACCAACTACATGGCCGAAAAGTAAGCATAGCTTGTGTTATGGGATACCATGTAGCGAACTAGGGGGAACCTAGAATATAAATACATAAATAAATAAACTGACAGGCAGACAGGTTTACCCCATCGCCAAAGTGGCCGTCTCAAATAATAAAAACGAATGTGGAACATTAAAGAACCGACTTATATAGACATTGTCAAGTGCTTACCACATTTTTTGATACAGTCAAGCGCAAAAATTAAAAAAAGATTTCATCAATTTTCATGAAATTTATCTGGAACTAATTCTGAAGTATCTTCGATCAGGTGATAGTCGTAAAAA
The DNA here is from genome assembly GCA_944452665.1 of Stenoptilia bipunctidactyla. NCBI lineage: Eukaryota > Metazoa > Arthropoda > Insecta > Lepidoptera > Pterophoridae > Stenoptilia > Stenoptilia bipunctidactyla. Next base: position 21,603,443 of record OX101740.1, on the reverse strand, counting down.
ATCGGTTCATTATTGACCAAATTATTGCATAAGAAAAATACAATACAATTTGGTGGTTGAAGCTTTTTTTTATAATTTTTTATAAATTAAAATTATAAAACTAAAGGGAATACGCGTGCGGGCCAGCGCGGGCGGCCTCGGCCAGCTCCTTCCCTAATCGCAGACCTAACAGACCTAAGTATTTTGTTTCACAGTAATTTAAAAATCCTTATATCTCCTGAGGTGTTGTTTGAGATCAAATGATATGAAACACAAATTTATTTGCTTTGAATGATTAATACCGTTATTTGGATAAGGATTAGGGTTTAATAATTTAAATAGTGGGTTTTGATCTACATTAAATGCATAATGTATCACACGTATTTGTTAAAAATAGGTTCGCAAATAACCCATAATTGTATTGTAATATGTAAAAGTCAAAAATGGTTATTGTAAGTTATTCTTGGAAGATAGACATATACTATCGCGGACTTTCTTTTAGATCTATTAAAGAGGTACATCCCCACAATACATTGTTTTTGAGTAAATCAAAAGGTTATGGCAGCGTTTTAGAGGAAACCTCCCAATCAGCTTAATTTTTTCCAACATGTTGATTTAATATTATCGTAAAATCGTCGGTTTGTATAAAACCTTAACTTATTATACACTATAACCTTCCTAAGAGATCACTCTACCTGTTGTTGAAAACTGCGTGTAATTTTGTCCCGTAATTTTCGAGTTCATCGCGAACAGAGCGAAAGACAGACAGACGTGGCTGGGGACTTTGTTTTATAATATGCAGAGAAGGAGTTTATTAAGGAGAGTTATGTATCGTAAAATATGATTTTAACTTTTAATCAGTTTACATTACATTGCTGAGTTTCAAGAAAAAATAGGAAAGAAGTTATTTTCTTGAGCTGTATTTAAAACTTTGTAACAAGCAATCTTCACGTAGAAGTTATTTTATAACAGTTGACTTGTTTCTGTTTATAACAGATTAATACTTCTTCCGTATTGGGGACTTAGTATTTATTGCAGAAAAACAGTTGTTTTAGTGTTAGTATAATAAATAAATAAATATTTCTGGCACACAACATTATCTAGCCTAAATTAAGTTTCTTAAAGAACTTGTGTTATGGATACTAGATAACTGATATAATGAAGAAATATATAAACATACATATTGAATAAACACATATTTTATTAGAATAAACTTAAATAAACATATAAACATCCATGACTTGACGGCTAATATCTGTGTTCATCACACCGATATCCGCCGGGATTCGAACCCAGGACCTCTGGCATAGAAGGCAATGTATGTTACCACTACACCAATCGGTCGTCATATAATGTTTTTTATCAATATATATAAAACTGTTCCGTTACTGACTGAGTGACTGAGGTACTGAGTGACTGGCAGACAACGTACAGCCGTAACTACTGGGCGTAGAGAGCTGAAATTTGGAACATACATTCTTTAGGGGACGTAGGGGTGCACTAAGGAAGTAATTCCCGAAATTCCCACGGGAACGGGAATTATTGGACTTTTTGGTTTGTATGAAAAATCTTATTCCTTGAGTGCAACGATGTGAAACTTGGTGTTAAGGTTTTTCAATATGTATCTGGTTGTGTTATAAAAGGAATTCACTAAATTCCCACGGGAACGGGAAATATATGATGTTTTAGTTTGTATGAAAAAATCCCATCCCTTGAGTGCACGGATGTGATACTTGATATAAAAGTTTCTCAATAAGTGTCTGTTTGTATTATGGAAGGAATCCCCGCAATTCCCACGGGAAGGGGTTGGGCTTTTTAGTTTGTATGAAAAATCTTATTCCTTGAGTGTACGAATGTGATACTTGGCATGAAGGTTCTTCAAAGAGTGACTGGTTGTGTTACGAAAACAATTCCCAAAATTCCCACGGGCACGGGAAATATATGATTTTTAGTTTGTGTGAATAAAACTTATTCCTTGAGTGCATTGGTGTGATACTTGGTATAAAGGTTCTTTGCAGAGGGTGTCTGGTTGTATAGACGACCACTATGGCGTTGGGGTAAACCTATCTGCCTCAGACGCCAGTGGTTGCGGGTTCGATCCCCGCACGGAACCAGAAAAAAAAAAAAATGTTCCGTGTCTGGGTGTTTATCTATTTATGTATTTATATTCTAGGTTCCCCCCTAGTTCGCTATATGGTATCCCATAACACAAGCTATGCTTACTTTAGGGCCATGTAGTTGGTGTGATTGTCTGGGGATTTTATTATTATTATTTATTTATTATTATAGTTTCTGAAATTTTCACGAGAAGGGTAGTTAAGCGCATACGAAGTTGCGGGATACAGCTAGTTATTTTATAAAATACCAACTGAAAGGACTCGAAGGTATGTAGCGCAGAAGGTATCCTATTTTTATCGTCACAATGATTATGTGTAAGTACATTTTTGTATAGGATTAAAGAAAGGATCAGCTAGCAAAGTTACCTGTATGAAGTTCAAGTTCTTGCTTTCAGTTCAAGCATGAAAATGGGTATAATTGATTCTACCCTCCATGAGCAAGATGTCTTTAACCAGAAAGTATATCATATAATGCACATATACTGGCTTACCTATTTGCCATAAACATATGGTTTCATACAGGTCTTCAACAATAAATAAAATTACTTGCGTACCTTTTTATCTCTTTTTAGGCTATCCAAAGCAAAGGAGGCTGTATAGGGTTTTTAGTCACCAGACAAAGAGTAATGTTCACGGTCCATACAGTCTCTGACCTGTCAAACTGCTTTTTGTTAGGTATGTCAATGTAAAAAGATGATATTGTAATTGAAATCCTGCCTGTTTACATCTAAAGTATTAGTGCAGACTTGATTTAATTTCTTAGAAACGATATCGGGTTTTTCATTTCAAGTAGATGATACTAGTAGTCTATTGAGTAACTTGAGAGGATAAAATATTAAAATTCTTGCTGCGGTTTCAAATATAAGAAAATGATTTGGAATTAATCGAACATGGGCTATTATTTGCACTATATGTTGTTTTAATTTATTTCATGAGTTGTCAAAAATCTGACAGATCAGCTATACTCTTTAAATGTTAATGTGATTGATACGATATAAACATAACTTCATATTTATTTTAGTATCGCTCAATACAAATAAGAAAGATATGGTATCAAAAACTTTTTTACAAATACATGGTCGCTGTTGATGAACACAGCTACTACGACGCGGCATTTCACTGATAATACTACGACGTAGTACTACAAGATGTTTTGTAGTAGCGCGTTGTCTACTTTATTTTAATGGTATTCATTCATAATGCTTAATATGTTAGGGAATACATTAATTACCTTGTTCAAAAAAACATTACTTTTTTGGCAATAATCGTTACTATAAATGATACTTATTGTGCAACAAAAAATTTGGCCAGTGACTAAGAAACTAACCTGTAGATGGTTAATGAGTTTGATCTTATTGCAATGGATAAACTCAACGCTGTCACAAATAATCTGCACAACGTTCCGACTATATTTCCCAGTAGATTGCTGTCAACGTGGCAATCAACTTGCCCTGTTGGTTAAGATTAACACGATTTTCTCGATCTATGTCGACGTATACGATAACTGATATCTGTAGATTTCCTATAAATTCCTGTAGTTACTTTTAAAAATTAATTAATGTTAAAAACACTTAAAATATTACTTTCGGGTACTAATATGTGTTGTTCGCTCGTCTAACGATTCAACATCTAATCAAAATAAACTTTTTTTATGCGGATTTTTGCAAAAAAATATATTTTACACTTTACTTGTCTGGGTCTAAGTAAAAAGTCAAAATATAGACGTGACTTAGCAACAATGCAACAAAATCGTACAAAAAAATTCACTCGGTACCAAATAAGCTACTGGCTGGTAACTTAAGCTTTTGCTTTGTAAGTGTACAGTTTACGGCCAAAAATTTGAACTAAACCATAATGAGGCTTGCGCAATTTGTTCTGAAATCCAGTATTTATTCTTGCAATGTTTCACTATGCGAGCTCTAGTTTCTAGCTTAGATAATTCAGTCCATCTATAATTTTATTCAAATCGAGGTGGAACTTAAGTTTCTTTTCATATTCTTACATTATACAGGCATGGAAACTCAATAAACATGAAATTTTAGGAAATAAAAAAAGTGTAAGATTAACAGAAAATCTTGGAAACAACATTTTATCAATGAGAAAAAATTATTTTTGTTCTTCTAAAAAAGTTATAATTAAAAAAACTTAAGAATATTTAAGAATGAAAGAAAGTTTCCAACAATTCAACTATTTGTGTCGTTAAGATTCTTTTTAAAATATTCTTACTCACCTACACAACTCCTTTTTAAACACCTTCTTCTTTCCAGGTGATATCTGCCATCTCTGTCACCTTCATCTGCATATCGGTGCTCTCTTTCTGCCTCAAGACGCACCCTGACCTTCGAGTGCCTCACCCCACCATGGACCCGGACTATGAGGACTTGGAGAACGAGACTGAAGTTGACAGCTTGTTCAACATTGACAACGGACAACCACATGTGACTTTTTTTTACATAGAACTTGTGTGCAATGTGTGGTTTACTATCGAGCTTCTGGTGCGGTCTGTGGTAAGTTTATTTCATTTTTTAATCTCTTTGGCTGTGTAAGTTAGGTATAAGCTAAGAATGGGCCTTTTTACTGAAGAAATACGTGCCGACACGTTCCCAATGGCCTAAGCAGAAACAATGGGATGTGTAGGAGTGATCGGTAGAAGGCCAGACCCACCCACTAAAAATGTACAGTGGACAAGTTTAAAAACTAAAACCAAACTACTGAAACACGCTCTAAAAAGTAGGAAACAAGTAATAGTCTCCGCTGAAATATTTACGCATTATTATAAGTCATACTGATAAATATACGTTTACAGGATATCCGTGATCGTATGCCACTTTGATTTTATTTTCGTAGGTATTGTAATGAATATGTTTTGCTACAATTGGTGGCATACGACCACGGCTATCCTGTCAATGTATCTTCATCAGTATGACTTACAACAATGCGTACACATTTCAGCGGTTTGTTACTATTTAGAGCGTATTTCAGTAGTTGGGTTTTAGTTTTTAAACTTTTTATTTCACTTGTTTTGAAGTAATAGTGTTAACATGTTTGAACTGTATGTACTAACAAAGCTCTTTAATTTGATAACACGAAACAGTCAAGAATTCTATATATTTTTTAACTTTAATTATTATTTCACATATTTTGGAGTAATAGTGTTTACATATTTCAACTGTCCTAATAAAGCTATTTCATTTGATACCTAACACGAAACCGTCGAGATTTTTTTTTTAGTTTTTCTTAGAGGGCGCTGTAGTCAATATAAAGTAATGTCATGTAGCCTATAACCAGCGGACAATCAAGACGCTTCCAAGGCACCTTATTTGTCTAGTATGATAACTAGTTTAGAAGTTGTGTGGGAACAGATGAACATCCATACCCACATACAAACATACATATAGATCATAATCATAACCCTCCTTTTTGCTTCGCCGTTGTCGAGTAACTATGGAGCTCACGATATCGCCATTGGCATAATCCGCGAGCCAGCTAAGAGTGGGCCTATCACTCTTGCATTGTAAAATGAATGAGTGATATGACTCTGCCTGGATAGATACTAACTACCCTAACTGCAAGATGATTTAGTTACATTCGAATCCTATTGTTTAAAAAATAAGCTAGACCTAAACGTTTCTAAATGTTATGCAATGACCTTTACCCGTAAATTTAAACCTATAAAATTTGATTATAAACTTAAGGAATTCCAGCTTAAGTTTGTAGATGAACATTACGACAAGCATATTAATCATATCGTCAAATCAGCTAAGCGAGCTGTAGGGTTTATTAAGACTCTATCCTCACAGTTTTCTAACATTAAGATCATAAAAATACTCTATTGCTTATTTGGTCGAAGTTCTCTCGAATATTGTTCTCAGGTTTGGAACCCGCGTTACTCAGTGCATACTGACCGACTGGAAAGAGTCGACAAACTCGTCTTTTGCGATATCTTCAATTTAAGTGCGGTAAACATGATATAAATTATGAGAATAGGTGCAGGCGGCATCATATTTTACCTCTCGAGCAACGGCGTCAAAAAGCAGATATAACATTCTTTGTAAAAATCGCTCAATCAAAAATTGATTCTCCTTATTTACTATCACAAATTAGTTTGAAAATTCCCCTTAAGTCAGTGACCTGTTAGGTAATATCTTTCAAATTTCACAAAGCGCAAGTAACTACAGACAACGCTTCTTCTTCATTAGATCTCCTAAGTTTATAAATGCTGCTAACTATTTATTACATCTCCAAATATGATTAAAAATAAATTTGTTGATCAGTGGCTAAATGCGTTTCTATAATAATATTCCAATATTTGATTGTGTTTGATTAAGTAAATTTTTTTATTTTTTTTTTCCTTTGTTATACCTGTTATCTTTCTTTTGGATTCATTTACTAATTTCATGTATCCACCTCGATGCAACTAACGCTTAGAATTGAAATGCGAGAACATTTAAATGGTGTTTAGTGATTGTTCTTGTTATTTGTATGTTATTGTATCACTGTTTGTTTTCCAAATTAAATAAAATAAACAATAAAATAAAATACCCTTCACATAAAGTGCGCCGTCGAATATCGCCGCTTCCGCTCAGACGTGTTCCACTCATGTTTCATGAAGAGATAGTTTCTTCCCTACTCCATGTGCTATCTCATCTGGAACTTCAGCGTGACTTTCTGTAAAACGATATAAAGATACTAAAGTGAAACGTGGGTTTAATCGCCTATATCAAAAGAGTTAAATACTATAATAAAATACGTTTTTATTCGCATTTCATCGTATTTAATTAGACTGTCTTAGTCGTTTCACTAGCTAGACAAATGAAAAAGGTGTCTGAAAGTGCACTGAACAACAAGTAAAATTGTAATATAGAAAGTATACAGTAAAACGTGATAAAATTAGATTACTGAAGTTCTTTGTTTTAACCAACTTATAAAAACTAACTGTGTAGTTTGGTAATTGTTAGCTTTAATGGAAAGAACGGGGCTGAATTATAAAAAAAAAAATCTATAAATCAGACCACCTAACACTTTCACGATTCTTTAGGTTAAAATCGTAAATCGTAGAGACGTAGGCGGTTAGTTCCATACCTTGCGATAAGTCAATAAAGCTTTCCAGAACAAAATGTGCGACTTTGGAATCCAATCGTATTCTGCTTACTTGTTGCGAACCCGATTTTTTTGGAATTGAATGTATGAATTGTATGGCAGGTTATTTTAATTAGCGCATCACTTCTTGCAAGCAACCTCTCCGGATCGATACCAACAATATTTTTTCTACGACTTTTTAAAATTAATAATATAATAAAAACTTTTTATATGGCAAATTATTCTGGCATCACTGTTGTCAATCGAACGGTTGTTGGTGGTTTCGGTAATAGAATTTTTGAAATTTTCATATTTGAAAATGAATGAAATAATTAAAAAATTAATAGTTTTATAACCAATGTAGGAAACAGCAATACCAGTGAATATGACGATTTATTCCATATAGAATAGCTGGATTCAGAATTTGATTAAAATTAATAAAAATAATTAATGTATTTTATTGTTTTATTTTTAGGCCTGATTAATACTAGTTGCTAAAACCTATTTTAATTATATACTTCTCATCAAAAAGTAGGACAGTACCAATTTTGTTATTTTTCACGATAATTTTATAAAAAAACTAATCAAGTATCATGTTTGTTTAATCCATATGTGTCGTACTATAGTCAGGGTTACCATGATGATTTCATTCTCTACTTTCACTAGCCAGCCTTTATAAATATTACAATAAAATTTCTGTAAATTGTTTCATCTTTTACCATATAATACAATATTTTCAAAATTTTGTGTTAAGAAAAATGTTGAATTTAATTTAAGCTAAGCTAAACCTGAATTCTTAATCCATGTGTAATGACATGGAATATAAATGCTGCAAGGAAACTTCTGGAAACTTCTCTAAGTGTTCAGTTTCTACTCTTTGGTATATGAATAAACCTTTATAGGCTTTTCCCAAAGTAATGGCCCTAAACTAATCTTTATTAAAGTTAAGATATCGAAACTTCTTTGACTTTTACTTTGCGCCATTTTGGCGATGGGGTACACCTATCTGCCTCCGAGACCAGTGGTTGCGGGTCCGATTACCGCACGGAACTAGAAATTTTTTTTTTCCGGGTTGGCGTTTATCTATATATGTATTTTCAACCGACTTCCAAAAAAGGAGGAGGTTCAGAATTCGTATGTTTGTTTTTTTATGTTTTTTTAATCTTTCAAAAATTTATAATTGAAAATTATGATTATGATTTTGATGAAAATTATAATCAAAATCTTATGCTACGGTGGTTTGGACATTGTGGTTTGTTTGGAGAAAGGATGAGTGAAATTAGATTAATGAAAGAGGTGTATCTTGACTGGACTGGGAGCGAAAGAAAAACATAGAATGTTTCAGCTGCTTCTCTTCCCGGGCATACTGTAAAAGTCAGTTAAGGGACAGAGGTTTTATTAGCACTTTTGTGGGCGATAGGCTGATCCCCTGTCACTGCAATAGCCTCTCTCCATCATTATTATACCTCATTTGTCAAACGTGGTCTTACCACTGGTGTTCTGCCTACCCCATAAGGAATACAGGCGTGAAGTTATGTATGTATGTGTACAGAGCACGAATGGATGGCAATATCGGAAGAGGCCGCCCTAAGCGAACGTATGCCGACCAAATTGGCGACTCTAAAAGGGCCTTGTTAATAGTACCCGTAACCGGTGCAGGGACCGGAAAACCCCTTTATTTGATTAAGCCTATTGATAGGGTAACCCTATCAAAATCTTACCATATGGAAGTGTAACCCTATTGATATGGTAAGCCTATCGACGTGGTAACACTTTGAATAAAGTTAACTACTTTCAGATGCGCTTACCCTGTGATAGGGTTAGCCTATTTCTATCTCTTTTCCGCGCATGCTGTTGAATTCGGAAGTATAATTCAAAGTGCGAGATTGAATAGATGGTGATATTTTTGATAATTTGATATTCTTAGACATTAAATTTGCCTGCAGGTTTTAAAACCCTATTGAATCGGTAACCTTCAATAGGGTTTTCGATAGGCTTACTGCTTACATGAAGCTAACTCTATTGATATGGTAAGCCTTAAATTAGGGTAAGTCTTCGATACGGTTACCAAATTGATAGGGTTTTTTAAAACAAGTCTATGAAAAACCCAATCAAAAACCTCTTTAAGGGTAAGCGGTTCCGGTCCCTGAACCGGTGATCATGTGTGAAAATATTAATGAACGTGGAACGTGGAAAATTAAGGAACGTTGCGTTTCTTCGTCTCTGTCTACCCCAAAGGGAGACAGGGGCGAAGTTATGTATGTATGTATGTGACGTCAAAGACTTATAGTTTGATGGGTGTTCACTTGCTTAATGCTTTTGGCTTTGTTAAGCGACTTTTGCAGCCGACTGTACTTCGGAATAAGAGCAGTATTAACACACAATACATTTGCGTCTGTCTGTTTGCTTTCTGAATATATACGACGATTGCTATTCACGATATGTTTGGAAATATACGGATTTCAAGTTCCAAAATATTTGGTCTCACTCTCTCTCCATTTTCATTTTCATGTTTCCTAATTTACAGAAATAGGTTATTGTTTATCGACAGGTGGGTAAGATGAATTTGAATGAAATTGAAACACATTTTGTCTTCATTTAATTATTTTTCTTACAGACTTGTTTTTCACAATTAATTACGCTCAATCTACAGGTATAAGAAAATTCAAGGAATTATTTCTTCATCTAAACGCATTTAACTCAGAAAGTACCCGTAAGATGTGAAAAAATATTTATGAAACTCAAGGGCAAGTTTAAAAATTAGGGCTAAAGAATCTGTTAGGACACCAAAACATCGAATCAAAAATTTTAAATACCCGATCCATGTGAAGATGTCTTCATTAGTAAAATGAATTTTGTTATTAAAGCCAATACAAAATTAAGATATCTAAGGTAGATTTGTGGTTACTTTGAAATCACGAAGTCAATGCATTAAAAAACCGACTACACATTTTTAAGTCCGTGCCCATAATTCTGACGTAAAACATTATGTACGTATATAGGAAGTTGAAAATTAATCGGATATTATAGAGCTTTGTATTTAAAAAAAAAAATACCACCTCTGTTGAATTTTTTATCAAACGTAACACTAATAATCAAAATCGATTCCTAAACGATCAAATAATCGTGTACTGAACATACAAAAACATACACATGACTTGGTAACCTCCCCCCTTTTGAAAGTCGGTTGAAAAACTTAATATAAGTGCCAGTTTTTGGGCTTTCTTAATCATCATCATCATCACACCTCTTTGTAATTAGCCCACTGCAGGGCTATGAGTCTCTCCCCTGGGTGACGAGGATGTATAGGCCATAATCCACCAAGCTGGCCCAATGCTGGGTGGTGGATATCAGAATTTTCAGGGCGCCAAAGTGGCTTCTGACAAACCCTAACAACTACTGTATACAGCACCCGGGACCGTCTGCTTAACGTGCCCTCCGAAGCACGGAAGTTTTCTTAATAATCAAAAAATATACGCAAATTCTCCGCCGTATATTCACATTATTAACCCCCATACATCTGTCTAGGCGTATTCATCAGCGTATAGTTTTATATAGCCGAGTTCCTAAGGCATTCCTTTTGTTCAAAGAATAACTCTTTGCGCTTTCTATTTCCTTTGATATTAGTTCCATCTAAAACCTGGCGACTACTTAACACAGTTCTAGCTCTGCAACTTATGAGTGGTTCTTTTGTGTAGACAAAGCTGATTTTTCTCTTGTAGTTGGAAGTAGAAAAGCACCGAGGTCATATATGTCTATTTTTAGGTCTAGTCCAATTGTAATACAAAAATTAATACGATTTACTTGTCATATTCAATAATATTCATTAAGTTTTCACGAGTGAAAATTAAGTAATATTTAAAGTGTAAGCATTTTTTGCGCATTATTATTTTAAAGGATTTGTACTACACGTTTCGGTGTCTTTATTTTACATTAGTTACTCGGGTGGTCGTTTTTTTTATCTATACTAATATATAAAGCTGAAGAGTTTGTTTGTTTGTTTGTTTGAACGCGCTAATCTCAGAAACCACAAGTGGGATTTGAAAAATTCTTTTTGCATTTGATAGCCCAACTCTTGAGGAAGGTTATAGGCTATATTTTATTCCGAAATTCCCACGGGATCAAAAGCTACGCGGGTAAAACCGCGCGCGGTGGCTAGTTATAAATATAATTTATAGAATCCTTAAATAATATAACTTAAATATAAGCGTAGTTATTAGCGTAAAAGCCAGTAAAGTAATGACTCTACGTGACTTTTTCTTAGTAGGTTTTTACAAATCCATATACTTATCGACAAATCTGTTATTACTTTACATCTGCTCCTAGTTCCAAATATTTGACAATCACCTTTCATTTAATATTGTGTACAGCCTCACATTATTAATTAGTAATGATGTATTTTAGCAGTTGTTATTGAAGAGATGCCAAAAACATGCTGTTGCTCAAAGAAGCCTTTTGCAGCCTTATTATCTCAACAAAACCCTATCCTGCGTCACCCACAAACTTAAATTATTTTATTTTTTAAGTAAACAAACTAAACATTTGCTTTAAAACTAAACTTTAATCCAGGTAAAATAAGGTCCCCCAACAGGAAAACAAATAATTTGGTGCTGACTCGCAAATTCTGTTCAACTTCTAAATTTGCACTTCTTTAAAGTTCACAGCGGTGTAAAAAGTTGACCGACTTGTAAGAAGTTCAGTGGCATAACTCCGGATACTACGGTTAAAGTTATTTTAAGTTTGGGTCGCTCTGGTCTTAGTTAACTTGGTAAGCCTGTTTTTATAAATGTTATGTGATTTATAAATTTTATTGAGTTAGTCTCGATTATTAGCGCTTTACCTCTTGCAGGCAGCCTATCCACATCATTCCCAAGAACTTATATTGTTCTACGACTTTAAAATCAAACACATTTTTGCACCCTCTGTTATTTATTACCCTGTATTTTGCTGCGTCCCCCGCAACGTAAGGTGCGGGGCAACAGTGTTAATAGAGTAACGCCAGTTTAGAGACTATAAATATTAAATTTCTAAAATTATATATGTAAAAATTCGTAGAACGAATGTTGGTGATGCACTTATTAAAATTAACCCTTTATATTATCTTATTTGACTGCATAGAAGTTTCATCAGCATTTACTTTAATAAAATCAATTATCAATTCTTCAATGAGTGACTGGTTGTGTTAAATATTAACAATGTATATACGTGTACGAAGTCACGGGCAAAAGCTAGTATAGAATAAAAAAATATAAAAAAACTTAATAAACTCTTGATACAATAAATGCATGTAGGTACATAATTATGGTCTAAGTGTTACAGGTATGTTGGAACATTATTGTTAGGTGTTGTAAAAAGTTTTAAATATAATCTGTAAGCCATTTGCAATTTGAAAACTTACTTAAATAGTAACGAACAAGACGGCACTCAATCGAAAAGAGATTATCTTACAAACATAATTTAGCAGAAACTAAGTAAAAACTTAAAACGTTCAATTCAAACACATTATTATTCCAACCCTTTTAACCCCACTCGATCTATTAGAACTGTCACTTTGAAAGATTAACTTTACCACCTAGTACCTAATTAGAATGGATTCGTTTTTTTCGACCTTTTTGTGTCACAGAAGGATAGTTGTCTTGTTAGAGTAGGGGTCTGACCTTTTGTATGTAAAGTAAGTGGTTTCGTCTGACTTGTTACACGAGATAAATAACGTGTTCAACACACAGGTGTTTTCACGCATATTTTGGTATTTCTTTTTAAACCTTAAAAACGAACAAATAATATTTTAAACCTATTATAATTATTATCGTCCCATATATAATTGACTGTAAGACTTGTACTTTAAAATATTTTTGTTTTCCGAGCTTCGTTGCCGCGTCGGGGACCGCTCAAGTATATAAAGTATTAAGCCAACAACAGCTAATTTATTATTACATTTAGGTATGAGCGATCTTAAGTTTCATGCATAGTCTACGCTCTACGTAATGCCGCGCGCGGCGAGCTCGGTGTGCGGCTTGCGGCGCGGGGGTGGGCGTCACCAAGTGCGGCGACCCGAACGGGCAGACACGTGAGGGCAGACGACGTTGACGGTTGTGTCGATTTTACGAATTTTTCGGAGTGAATTCTTTTGATGCAATCTGCAACTGACAACTGTTTTTCTCACTTAGCGGTCCCCCGACGCGGCGACGACGACGCTCGGAAAATAAAAATATTTTAAAGTACAAGTCTTACAGTCAATTATATATGGGACGATAATAATTAGAATAGGTTTAAAATATTATTTGTTAGTTTTTAAAGTAGGTTTTAATATTAGCAAGGTATTTCAAGTAATTAGTAAGTTGAGTTAGTAACTTAGTTAGGTATTAGATATCATATTAGTTTTAATTTACCTACTAGATTAAGTTGTAACTAGTAGGTAGTCTGAGGTCATTTTGACTGTAGTAACACGGTACGAAATTTCGAATCGATAGGACATATGGAAGGTAGTCAGATCCCCTCATCAACAATAAGAGAGCTGATGAGCTGATTATGGTAAGGTAACATATACTTTTAATATCATTGTTGTACTACGGCACCAAATTTCGAATCGATACGACATATGGAAGTTAGTCAGATCCCCTCATTAACTATTAAAGAGCTGATGACCTTCAAACGATTGATCAGGTCATGGTTACCTTACCATATACTATCAATATCATTGTTGTAATACGGCACCAAATTTCGAATCGATACGACATATGGAATTTAGTCAGATCCCCTCATTAACTATTAAAGAGCTGATGACCTTCAAACGGTTGATCAGGTCATGGTTACCTTACCATATACTATCAATATCATTGTTGTAATACGGCACCAAATTTCGAATCGATACGACATATGGAATTTAGTCAGATCCCCTCATCAACTGTTAGAGAGCTGATGATCTTCAAACGGCTGAACAGATTTTCATGAAACATGGCTAAGAACACTCAGGATTAAATTATCCATAACATAAAAAAAACTAAACGAAAATCGGTTCATCCGTTTGGGAGCTACGATACCACAGACAGATACACAGACACGTTAAACTTATAACACCCCTCTCGTTTTGCGTCGGGGGTTAAAAATAGTCTCCGCTGAAATATTTATGTATATACGTCATATTGATATCTTCCAAAGCTAGCCGTGATCGTATGCCACTTACACAATTTTATTTGTTGAGTGCGCGGATGTGAAACTTATTATAAAGGTTCTTTCAATTCTTTCTATATATTATGGAAGAAGTTTTTGAAATTCCCACAGGAAGGATAGTTAAGCGCGTACGGAGTTGCGGGAAAATAGCTCGTATTTTATAATGAGACAGGGTTTATTATTGTCATTTTCGACCTCATCTACAGTTACCGTCGTTGTGATTGACGTCAAACGTACGTTTTTTGCAAAGTTGCAAAATTACCTTAAAATTTCTAATTTATACTTGGTAATTTTCAAATAAGACCAGAAAATGAAACGCCATAATAATAGACGGGTTACAGAATAAGCAATGTTTTTTTAGGGAAACAAAATTCGTAAGGTCAGATTTCCTTTTATAAACACAAAGGTTCTTTTGTCCTACATTAACCTCAGTAAACTTTCCTAAATACATACTTAAAGCCATTGTAATCGAAAAACCCTGAAATAACTTGCAGACGTGAAAGTGAAGTGGAAGATAGATTTAGTAGCTTAATTATAAAGGTTTAATTTACTTTAAAAGTAAAAGATTGTGAAGGCTTATGACTGTATCAGTCATTTTAAAAGAAGAAAAATTTAGCGAAACTCATTAAGCTAAGCTATACATAAACAGAACTAATAATTCTTCATCCTGATTTGACATCGCATATTGTCTTGACATACTCGTGACCACAAACGTTTCGAATTGGTCAAAAACTTGACGAAGAGATCTTAATTATTTGCTTTGACAATTCTCGTTCCAGATCTGTCTAGAGATAAATAAAAATACAATCATTTCATGCCATTGAAAGATAGACATAATATCAGTACAAAATTTTAAATGACATTATAATCAGACATAATACCAATATAGAGTGTCTATTACAAATGTTCTAAAATGGTTCCGTTATGATAAAACATTAATTATGGTTCAACGAGATACCGATCTATCATAGAACCAAGCATGCGTCAACTCAATGTCACAGTTATAAGCAATTGAACTAATTAAAGTTGAATTGTTTTCGAATGATTTTCGTGACAGTTCTCATTTTCCATTACGCGCTAACTATTAACAACTAATATAAAATAAATTGGCGCGTTAAGAAAATAAAAACTATGTCAATAAAATTGTTTATTTTAAAATTATAAATTGAACTATTAATAAAGTGTAATTGTTATTATTAACTGTAAATACATTAAGTTAATGTCGTAAAAATATTCATCTTAAATAGACGGATTCAAAGAAACGGAACGTTCAGTTGATAGTGATTGACACTACTGAATCGACATTGAATCGATGAAATGAGCGGCCATCTTGTAATCGGAAGTTTGTATACATTATGTTCACCAATTGATTTGATACGTCAAAGCCATCGAATGGAAGATCGAACTATTTCATTAAGGCGACGTCACAAAGATTGTCAATTTTGAACTGTCACAAAACCACGTGAAAAGTATTCAACTATTATAAAGTTATTTTATGACTATAGTGGAGTTGGATATCTATAACAAGGGACATTCCACTAATAATAAGCTAATGTGTGTTTTTAGTATATTATGTAACAAGTGAACTAAGTTGCTAATTACAGTCGAGGCTGTGATTAGCAACGCTCACGAGTTACATACGACGTTTTTCAACACACTTGTGAGTAAAAGACAGACATACGTGGTCATAAAATTTATTTGAAGCAGCTGTTAGCAGCTGCGCGTCAGTAGCCCTGTCCCATTACACGTATGTACACACGCTATTGTTGCTTGGAGGCGCTGTGCGGGCCGCTGCTGCTGCACGTGTCCGCGCGCCGCCTGGACTCGCGCGCTCATATATTTAATGTATAACCCGGATCAATAAAATATGCTCTTTTTACTCGCATGTAATTTGCACTAAGGTACAATTCAACTTTGTAGGATTCATTATATTATGCACTAGGGTATAATATATTATGCACGCGTGACTTATAGCCAAGTTTATAGTTCTAAATTCAATAGAATAAGGCTCATATTACGAGCAAGTGTGTTGAAAAATATATTATTCGCGTAGGGTCGGCTTAGAATAGCCCTTTGTATAAGCGTGTCGGTAAAAGGTTACGAATTCCTCGTGGCTCCGCCAAATATCACCGCTACTTCTGTAATGTGTTTAGGCAATATTTTATGGTCAGTCAGCGGAACCTTCATAAACACGTGTTCCTAAATTCGTCATTTTATACAGGGTTGTTTTAAGTCACCAGCTCTCTCATTCAGTAAGAGTGAATATGATGTAGTGTGTAAACTACCAAAGAACTTTGACGACCGGCTGGTGTAGTGGTAACATACATTGCCTTCTATGCCAGAGGTCCTGGGTTCGAATCCATACGGCGGCGGCGGATATTTGTGTAATGAACACAGATATTAGCCGTCAAGTCATAGATGTTTATTTAAATTTATTCTAATAAAAAATATGTATTTATTCAATATGTATGTTTATATATTTCTTAAGTATATCAGTTATCTAGTATCCATAACACAAGTTCTTTAAGAAACTTAATTTGGGTTAGATAATGTTGTTAATAAAACTACTTTTTAACCGGATTAATCGCGTATAATTTATATTTTACATTTTAACTCGACGTTTCGGTGTCTTTGCAGACCCCGTGGTCACGAGCGACTGAGTTGTCAGGCGTCAGATTGATAGTGGAAAAAGTTATACATCATCTCCATCTATATCTCAGTCTTCGAGCGTAGCGTTCAGGGTTAACACAAAATGAGCTGACAGTGTCTCGAGTTTCAGGTCGTGCTGCTTGCTTGCTGGATGTTTGACTTAATATCTTTGAGAATAGGGTCCCATGCTGGTGATAGTTTCCAACCATCTTCTCTGTTGAAATTAGGGTGCTTTTTAATTTCAATGGCTTCTCTGATCATTCTAGGTATATAATGTGTCTCCCTAGATAGAACTTTCACAGAGTCAAACCTTGAGTAGTGGTTGAGCTTGTCTATGGAATGCTCACAAACTGCAGACTTGGTTACTCTTCGGTTTTTTAATGTCAGCTATGTGTTCTTTAACGCGGGTTGATACACTTCTTTTAGTTTGACCAATGTAGGAAAGCCCACAGCCGCAGTCAATCTTGTATACACCTGGGTCTTGTAAAGGGATGTTGCATTTAACTGGGCGAAGATGTTGACTAATTTTTGAGTTTGGTTTAAATATTGTTTTGATGGAAGCGCGCCTAAGAATTTTTGAAATTTTATCGGTAACTCCCTTCACAAAAGGTAAAAATGCAGGTCTTCGTTCGACTGTCTGCGGCTTCACGTGGTCACTGCGGCGGCGACGAGGTGGTTTGAGGCCGTTTTGACGAAGCACTTTGACAACATGTTTCAGTTCATCATCAATGTGCTGGGGATCGCAGATTCGCAGAGATGTGCTCTCTGAAACAAAGAGGAGCCTACGGCGAGTAATTGGCTCGGGTGGTGGTGGGAACTCCCATTTAAATATCGGTCAGTATGAGTGGGTTTCCTATAAACAGTATGACCGAGTGTACCATTTGGATTCCGTGTAATTAAAACATCAAGGAAGGCTAACTTATTATCCTGTTCTAATTCCATAGTAAATTGTATTTTATTGTTAAAGGAATTAAGGTGGTTAAGAAATGCAGTTACTTTGTGTTGAGGTAAAATAGTGTAAGTATCGTCAACGTACCTCTTGTAGATCTTCGGCACGACTGGTGCCAGGTGGAGAGCACGCTCCTCGAAATCTTCCATGTAGATGTCAGCAACTACAGGGGACACCGGGGAGCCCATGGCGACACCATCAATTTGTAGGTAGAATTCATTATTCCACATAGAATAGCCAGATGTCAGGCAAACTTCTAATAATTCTGCATATTCAACAGGCAAATCTGAATCAGTTAGCTTTTTCCTTACTATTTCAATGCAGTCTTTGACAGGTAATGATGTTAACAAAGACTTGACATCAAAACTAACCATAGTTTCATTGTTAGCAATCTTGAGATGTTTTAAATCACTAACAAATTGGTAAGAATCCTTTACATAATGCACTTGTTTTACCTCTCAGCTGTGAGAGTACACCTGCTATATTTTGGGCAAGCCTGTAAGTCGGGGTGTCAATTTGGCTCACAATAGGTCTAAGTGGTACATCAGTCTTGTGCACTTTAGGTAGCCCATATAGTTTTGGAGGTTTTGCATAAGCTGGGATAAGTTTTGTCACATCCAAATTCAACCATTCTTTGTGTTTTTGTATTAAATCATATGTTTTCTTCATAATTCTAGAGGTAGGGTCATAGTTTACCTTTTTATAAGGTGATTCATCTGACAAGAGGTTTGTTATTTTGTTGTTGTATTCGGATGTGTCCATCACAACAGTGGCGTTTCCTTTATCTGCACGAAGGACAGTTAACTCTTTATTTGTGCGTAAGTTCTTTAATGCAAATCGTTCTTCTCTAGTAAGATTTGAGTTCGGTAATTTACATCGCCTCAAAATGCCAGAAATATCTTGATCCTTAATCCCTTACTTAAAATTACGCACCGACTCCATCAAAATTACCAACAGAGGAGATTATCTGTAAAGTGGAGGACTGTCTCTTTCAAAACAAAATCTCTAAGGAAGATTCGGAAAGCATTCGTCAAGATATTTCTGGCATTTTGAGGCGATGTAAATGTGACAAAACTTATCCCAGCTTATGCAAAACCTCCAAAACTATATGGGCTACCTAAAGTGCACAAGACTGATGTACCACTTAGACCTATTGTGAGCCAAATTGACACCCCGACTTACAGGCTTGCCCAACATATAGCAGGTGTACTCTCACAGCTGAGAGGTCAAACAAGTGCATATGTAAAGGATTCTTACCAATTTGTTAGTGATTTAAAACATCTCAAGATTGCTAACAATGAAACTATGGTTAGTTTTGATGTCAAGTCTTTGTTTACATCATTACTTGTCAAAGACTGCATTGAAATAGTAAGGAAAAAGCTAACTGATTCAGATTTGCCTGTTGAATATGCAGAATTATTAGAAGTTTGCCTGACATCTGGCTATTCTATGTGGAATAATGAATTCTACCTACAAATTGATGGTGTCGCCATGGGCTCCCCGGTGTCCCCTGTAGTTGCTGACATCTACATGGAAGATTTCGAGGAGCGTGCTCTCCACCTGGCACCAGTCGTGCCGAAGATCTACAAGAGGTACGTTGACGATACTTACACTATTTTACCTCACCACAAAGTAACTGCATTTCTTAACCACCTTAATTCCTTTAACAATAAAATACAATTTACTATGGAATTAGAACAGGATAATAAGTTAGCCTTCCTTGATTTTTTAATTACACGGAATCCAGATGGTACACTCGGTCATACTGTTTATAGGAAACCCACTCATACTGACCGATATTTAAATGGGAGTTCCCACCACCACCCGAGCCAATTACTCACCGTAGGCTCCTCTTTGTTTCAGAGAGTACATGGAATCTGCGATCTCCAGCACATTGATGATGAACTGAAACATGTTGTCAAAGTGCTTCGTCAAAACGGCCTCAAACCACCTCGTCGCCGCCGCAGTGACCACGTGAAGCCGCAGACAGTCGAACGAAGACCTGCATTTTTACCTTTTGTGAAGGGAGTTACCGATAAAATTTCAAAAATTCTTAGGCGCGCTTCCATCAAAACAATATTTAAACCAAACTCAAAAATTAGTCAACATCTTCGCCCAGTTAAATGCAACATCCCTTTACAAGACCCAGGTGTATACAAGATTGACTGCGGCTGTGGGCTTTCCTACATTGGTCAAACTAAAAGAAGTGTATCAACCCGCGTTAAAGAACACATAGCTGACATTAAAAAACCGAAGAGTAACCAAGTCTGCAGTTTGTGAGCATTCCATAGACAAGCTCAACCACTACTTAAGGTTTGACTCTGTGAAAGTTCTATCTAGGGAGACACATGATATACCTAGAATGATCAGAGAAGCCATTGAAATTAAAAAGCACCCTAATTTCAACAGAGAAGATGGTTGGAAACTATCACCAGCATGGGACCCTATTCTCAAAGATATTAAGTCAAACATCCAGCAAGCAGCACGACCTGAAACTCGAGACACTGTCAGCTCATTTTGTGTTAACCCTGAACGCTACGCTCGAAGACTGAGATATAGATGGAGATGATGTATAACTTTTTCCACTATCAATCTGACGCCTGACACCTCAGTCGCTCGTGACCACGGGGTCTGCAAAGACACCGAAACGTCGAGTTAAAATGTAAAATATAAATTATACGCGATTAATCCGGTTAAAAAGTAGTTTTATATAAATTATGAATCGTGAAAACTTTTTTTTTTTTTTTTGATTTATTTTGGCAACAAACAGTCGTTTATATACAATTTATTATACTTATATAATTATATAATTTAATAAGATGAGATTTTAACAGCTTTACATATTAACATTATTTATATCTCTTTAAAAACAACAAAAATACATAAAACTAATTCAATTACTTAAAACAGATCAAAAACAGAACATATAAGTAATAACATATAGGCAGGAATAAGGTTTAGATTAAGCTAAGTTTAACATTCTTTTTCAAAGATTTTAAGGAGATGTTAAAAAGGTCTATTTCTGAGAATTCTCTGTTATATACATTGGTGGAACGGTAAAAGTATGAATTACGAGTATAGTTTTTTTGACGTCGCGGTGGAATAAACAGCTGTATTGTACGTGAGGGGCGTACAGGAAGACGAGCTCGACCTGAAAATTGCACGCAGCCGAGGAGTTCAGTAGAATCGATCTGATTATGTAAAAGTTTGTACAAAAAAGTTATGTCGAACATTTTACGTCGATTGTACAGTGTAAGTAGACCATGTTTTTTTAAGGTTTCTGGGTAAGTATAACTCATTGTGTTTTGTCGATAGTTAAGAGATTTTATGAACTTTTTCTGGATCCTTTCAAGTCTGTTAATATGGATATCATAACAGGGGCTCCAAATAGAGCTGCAAAAGTCAAGGATGGAACGTACAAATGAAAAATAAAGGATTTTCAGTGTTTCTGAGTTACTAAAAGGTTGAGTGATTCTGAGAATAAATCCTAACTTGCGAAATGCTGCACCTACAATATGATCTATATGTTCATTAAAAGTCAGTTTTGAGTCCATGATAATACCTAAATCCCTAACACGGGTTACTTTATTAAGAGGGCAATTATTGATGCAATAGTTATACGAAAGTGGTATCTTTTTTCGTGTGTATGACATATTACAACATTTGTTAATGTTTATAAATATTTGGTTTCTACTACAGTAGCTATGTAATGCATCAAGATCGCTCTGTAATTTAATGCAATCATTTTCATTTTGTATTATCCTATATAATTTTGTGTCATCTGCATATTGTAAGTGAAGACTATGATTGAATATGTCACCGATATCATTGATATAAAATAAGAAAAGAAGAGGTCCTAAATGCGATCCTTGTGGAATTCCAGATGGAATGGGAAGGAATTGTGAAGAGTATCCTTTTATGCAAACTGCTTGACTTCTATTCGTTATATAAGATTTGATCCATCTAAGCAGACTGCCGTGTACACCGGCTGCTGCGAGCTTATTTATCAGTATATTATGATTAATTTTGTCGAAAGCGCGCGAGAAGTCAGTGTACACGACGTCTACTTGAGTGTTTTTGTCCATTGCTTCTGCTAGAAACTCAGTGAAAGTGATCATATTGGTATCTACACTACGGTGTTTAAAGAATCCATGTTGTTGAGGAGATATAAAGCTACGAGCTGCCACTGCAATATCAGTTGTTACAATTTTCTCAAGCGTCTTCCCTAATATACAAAGTTTAGAGATAGGCCGGTACTCTGATATAAGGTGTTTTTGGTTATTCTTAGGAATTGGAGTTACCAAAGCCGCTTTCCATTTGGAAGGAAAAACTCCAGACTCTATAGATTTTCTAAAAATATACGTCAAGGGTCTGGCGAGTTCCTCGGCACAATTGCGAATAAACATGGGATGAATGTTATCTGAACCAGCTCCTTTATGTATATTAAGTTGTTTTAACTCTTTAAAGACGCGTTCTATATTTATTTTTATATTGTTGATGTCAAGAAATGTATTAGGATTTTCGCATGTTTCAGTTATGGTTACCAAGTCAGTAGCGGGAACAAACACTGAGTTAAAGTATTGGTTAAAAGTGTTACAAATGTCGGGTCCAGTAGAAGTTATTTGGTCTTTATAAAACATTTTAGCTGGTATGTCACCGATGGCTTTTTTTGACTTAACATATGACCAGAACAGCTTCGGATTTTTTTTTATATTTGCCTCTGATTGTGCTATAAACAGTTTGTAACAATGTTCAGACTTTTTTTTAAAGCGAGATCTAAGTGTCGAGAATATTTGATAATCCCTCTGGCTACCATAACATTTCCACTTTTTATGATATTTTTCTTTTTCTTTTTTTAACTTAATAAGAGGAACAGTATACCAGGGTGGATATTTTTGTTTTATATTTGTATAAATTTTTGGCACATACTTTAATATTAGATCATCGATAACCATATAAAAGTAATTAACCATACTATCAACATCACCAGCACTAGCCAAAACTTCATCCCATTCAATAGAACTTAAAGCCGCCTTAATAGAAATATAATCGGCTTTGTAAAAAAGCGACTTTGTATTTTTTAAGGACTGTAGTGGCTCAGAAAAGCTCAATTTAATATTAATATTTAGGGACTTATGGTGTGGATCTTCAGTAACAAGTGGTTTTTCACAGGGTGATACCTGGCAGCTTTCGTTGCAAAAAATTAAATCCAGAAGCCTACCATTTTGATTAAATTGATTATTGTATTGTGACAGAGATGAAAAGTTCATAAAATCAGAAGTTAAATTGGCTAAATTATTATTATTTGTTATTAAATTCATAGAATTATTATCATTAATCCTCCAGTCGGCATAAGTCACATTAAAATCACCTAGTGCTATGAATATATCATTAGGATTGTTTAGAATAAATAGAGTAACTCTGTCATAGAAAGAGTCTAATAATGTTTCATGATTGTTACCGTGAGCTATGTATGTACATATAATATGCAAGTGGCGAGTGGATGGGGAGGCTGCGGCGGCGGAGCCGGTGGCGGTGGGGTGCGCAGCGGGGTCGTGGGCGGCGTCGGCGGCGGTGGCGCGCGCGCTCGCCCGCAGCGGCACGGACACCCACACTTCCTCGGCCGGCGGCGGCGCGCGCACGTCATGTCGCTGCCACGCACGGAGTTCCCGCCGCACGGCAACCATCACACCCCCGCCTTTCTCCCGGTCGTTGTCAGTGCAGCGGTCACATCTAAAAACTTCGTAACGGTCGTCTACATACTCAGAACTATAAAAGTTATTATTTAGCCAAGACTCAGTAATGCAAATTATGCCGTAACAGTTTAGTAAAACAGCTTCAAAGAATTTGTGAGATTTAGTGCGTAAGCCCCTCGCGTTTTGATAATAAATAGAAAGACTTGTATTATCGAAATTTAAAGTTATGTTTCATATATTTATAAGTTGTTCCACCAACATAAAACAGGGGTAATAAAGAAGTTATAAGTAAGTTAAAAAATAAGTTACGGTTTACAAATTTAGAATATAAAGAAAAATACATAGCCAATAGTTTAATGGTAACACAAGTGAAAATTATGGGAAAGGTATAAAATAGTCACTTTATTTTTATGAGGTCATGTTCACTAGATATCAAGATCACTTTCGAATCATCATTTTTGCGTAATAGTATTTTACAGTCTGAAAGCCAAACGAACTTAAAACCTTTTTCCTTTGCATGGAGACGGACTTGCCTATATAAAAGCTTGTTTTGAGGTGTAAGATGGTCGCTTATGAAGATGGGCTTAGATGGGCCGTCCAGGCCGGCATCAGCTGTAGTTAAACCGCGTCGCGCACGTATAGCCGCTAACATCTCAGTTTTGCGATTCCTTTGTGTAAACCTAACGATTATGTTAGGTATATCGGATGTATCTCGGGTTGATTTTTCGCTAGGATTATTTTTCGTAGGGAAACGACGTACACGGTGTATATAATCAATGTCAGTTGAACTTAACGAAAAACCGACTTTGGAGGCTATATTACTTACGATGTTAAATAAATTCTCTCCTTTTAAAGATGGTAGTCCAGTTATTTCTAAATTATTTATACGTCCCTGTTGTTCTTTATCCTGTAGCTGTTGCAATATTTCGCTTGTAGAATCCCGTACCTCCAAAAGTTCCTTTCCACACAAGTTAAACTTTTCGGTGTTTATTTTGCTAGTAGATCTCAACTCTTGAAATTCATTTTTTAAAGCAGTTTGGTCCGCCATTATTGTTTGGAATTTCTCATTAATATCCCTTAATTCTTGCCTAAACACGCTTAAATCTTGATGTAAAGCTTTTATCAGACTGTTAGTATTATGATTTTGAGTCTCTAGAGTTGAATTTATTGATTCTATTAACATATTTTTCAAATCCAAAAATTCGCTTTTAGTGTTACAACCGCATTCTGGCGTTTTTTTCTTACGTTGTGAAACATTACTGGAAACATCTTCCCGTGAGGATTTTTGTGTATCAGGCTGTAATCCAGACGTACCAAGGGGCAGGCTCCTTTGTGCACTCATTTTTATGTATATTTATTTATTAATAAAAACAAATAACTTCTAGAAGGCGATCGAAGCGGGCGCAGGGTAAATGAGTGGGATAGCTTTATCTCTGTCCTGGTTGCTCTGATTATGTTTCTATTGCAGAGTTTCCGAAGACACCCGAGTTGCTCACGAGTTTAACGCCGACGGCACAAATACTTAACGTTTCGCGCACACAATCTTTCCTGAGAACTATTCAGCTATTTATAATTTCGACACTATTTCGGACTCATAGGGTCCAAAATGCAATGTAGGTAATAGTTTGCTGCACAACAGATTATTGACCACGTCCAAACACACGAGAGTTGCGAGACAGACTGATAATGTTGTGTGAGTGTTAAGACAACTTAAGACAATACTAGATAATGTTGTGTGAGTGTCAGAAGTATTTATTTATTTAAAGAAAATATTGCATTTGTAATGCTGGACCGTCATTTCCCGGATCAGATCGGATAAGTTCTCACAAGATTAAACTACGTGTATGGTTCTGTCAGTTGAAGTACATTGGAGCTCGGTGGTAGTCGATTGAATCATACTTTCGCTTAATGGTTTTATTGTTTACGAGCAATTGCCTGCAACTTTGTACATCCATAAACTAATAAATCCTATATTTCCCGTTCCCGGGGGAGTAATGGGAATTCCTTCCATAATACACCCCACACACATTGAGGAACCTTTTTACCGAGTTTAATGTGCTTAAGTGGCCCATTTGATGTACCGAGGTAAAATCAGCGATTTATGATACCTTTGATTCCCCAAAAGAAAACTGTATTAAACGTTTTGGTTGAGGCTGAACTTTAAACTGAGAAAAAATAACTTACTCGTGGTTTTGTACACAAGCTATATTGCTGTACTATGCTGTAAAAAGAGTGTTAGCCATGACAAAAAAATGCCTATCATAAAATTTTTACAGTTTATCATTATGTTGTTTATTTCCTTCTGCTGATTGTTTGTTTGCTTAAAAAACTAAATTGAATTGAGCTATTGATTGTTGCGTTATTTATTAAAATATACTTACTTATAATGTGAAGCACGCCGGAACGCAGAAACGAACCTAATAATCAAATTATTTGAATAACTAACGGAGGGTTGTCATTCCGTCATTAATGATGATTTTATGTTCCGAAACGGCCATTTTTTATAGTTTTAAATAATTTATATTACAGCATTTAATCATGAAGAGGTAAACATATCCTATATTTTACAGTTCCTTGTTTAATGCCCTACAATTTGGTGCCCATGTACCTCGTGGTACCCATATGGTCCAAAATGTATGAAGAAAAAATCTTATCTTTTCAGCTCTTGACGGCCAGTAATTGTAGCTGTACGTTGTCTGTCAGTCAGTCACTCAATACATCAATCAGTAACGGAAGAGTTTTATAGTATACGAGTATATTGATACAGCTAAACTTAAAATCATAGATTCGAAACCAAATACCCGCAAAGAATATAACGAATTGTTTCGTAAATCCTTTTTTGTCTGTTTACAGAAGCAGATCGGCTTTGACTTAAATTCTTTGATGTTTCGTTATTGTTTTACATTATTATTTTATTTCTTTAAGAAATGTTCAGTATTAAAGGAGAAATATTCCTAAAATTAATCTTAACAGAGATAGAATTTGGGTCAACGCCTCTTAGTTAGTAAAATACTTCTTACAATTTCTCCTCACGCTTTTACTTTTCGGGGAAGTTTTGACGAAGTTTATTTTGTCCTTAGGTAAAGTTAGTAAATTATTTGGAATTGTAATTTTTTCAAGAATTTTCTACATATACTTATAGGAATTTCTGGGAACAGATACAAAAGTTGCCCAGTTTGACAAAATTTGAAAATATTCAAAGTATGAAGGGACATATTGTTTGTACTATGAATAATTTGAGTACTTATTTACATCATAATATATTATAAATGCATCCGTCTATACAACAAATAGGGTTATAAATTTACTTTTGGCTTTTTCGACCTTTTGTGAACTTCACAAACAAAAACAAAAGGTCGAAAAATAGGTCAGGTCAGGGGGTGTTCTCTTCATTGGTCTGTCCGACTATGAAGAAAAGGCACTCGGGTAAGCGACCCCGGCCTCCCTAGCTACTGCGTACACTACAAACGTCCCCTCCGTGTATGCAGTATCCTCAAAATACCTTTTTCCTTTCTCTCTTTCCTCATCCTCTTCAAAACGGACCTTATCCTTTCCCATCCGACGAAGTAGGAGCAGATACTATGAGGAAGGGAATTAAAGATATACTACCCCAGGAGGGTACCAGGTCACCTGGAGAATCCCTCCCTGAGGCCACCTCAGGCAGCCCCATCGTATCTGGGGGGGGCAAAATTCCCGACGGCGACGTGCATTGCCACACGTCACGTCTTGTCCCCCCAGCAGGCAAAAAGAGGGCAGGGGAATGCCTTTTTGCGACGATGAATGTTTGCGGAGGAATAGACGATAAGATTGACGAAGTATGCGAGGTGATGAATACCAGGAAAATTGATGTGCTAGGTGTGAGTGAGTCGAAAAAGAAAGGTTGTGGAATGTCCACGCATGGCCGACTCTCTGCTTACTGGACGGGAGTAGAAGAGTTTGAGAGAGGAAGCCAAGGTGTGGGTATTCTTTTGTCAGAAAGAATGAGTGATTGTGTGAAAGGTTATGAGTATGTGAGTCCCAGGCTCCTGTGGCTGAGACTGAAAGTAGGCTTGACCAGGATTTTTATCCTGTGTCTGTATGCGCCAGATATGTCCAAGCCACAGGCAGTCAGGGAAGAGTTTTGGGATAATGTTAGAGATGTGCTTGGAAAGTGTGAAGATAATGAAAGAATTGTTATGTTAGGCGATTGTAATGGCTGGGTGGGAGTAAAGCGTGATGGGTATGAAAGGGTGTTAGGTAATTTTGGTGATGAAAGGATAAATGATAATGGCACTAGTCTGTTAGATGTATGTTTGGAGAGAAAGCTTGTGGTGACTAACACTATGTTTAGTCACAAAATGATTCATATGTATACATGGCAGAGACAGTCTGAGAGAAGTATGATTGACTTTGTAATTGTGGATGAACGGTTGAGAACGAAAGTCAAGGATACGAGAGTGTACCGTGGAGTAAATGTCGGAAGCGACCATTTCCTTGTGGTGTCACGAATAGCAGGTCTGCTTGAAAAATGGCGACATCGCCCACGGGTACGTATGTTTGGAAGGAAAAGAGTGAAAGTCGAAAATTTGCAAGAAGGGACTGTCCGTGAGAAATATAAGTTAGAATTGAAAGAAAGGTTGGGACAGCTATTGAATGATGAAGACTGCGAGATAGAGGAATATTGGAGTAGATTTAAGAATGGTATAGTAGAAACGGCCACCCAAATATGTGGGGTAAGTGTGAAGAAAAATGTGAGAAGAGATAAGAACGAGTGGTGGGATGATGAAGTGAAAGGTTTTGTCCTAGAAAAGAAGAAAGCGTGGCTAGATCTACTAGCTGTGAGGGGCAGAAATAGAATACGAGATGACTTGAATGATGATGAAAGAGTAGCAAAAGAAAAGTATGATAGATTAAGAAAGACTGTAAAAGATATTGTGAGCAAAAAGAAAAAAGAATGTAAGAACAAGCTTGATAGGAAATTCTCGGAAAACTTTCGAGCCAATTCCAAACTGTTCTGGCACTTAGTCAGAAGAGCCCGAGGGCAGGTTGGAGACTCGAAAGTGGGCGTGTTAAGAGATCAGGATGGGAATATTGTTAGTGAGCATGAAGATATTATGAATCAGTGGAAAGAATATTTCGATAATTTATTTGAACGAAGTGCGAGTGATGTTTTGGAAAGTAGGCCCTCACCTTCGAGTGGTGTGGGCAATCGTGAAAGTGAGATAAGTATGGAAGAAGTTATGAAAGCAATGACAGGTTTGAAATTGGGTAAAGCGGCAGGGTATGATCGAATAGATGCCGAAATGCTCAAGGCGGGTGAAAGTGTCACTGCAAACCTGTTGTACCAGCTTTTTAATAAGTGTTGGCGGTCCGGCCGTGTTCCGGGCGACTGGTGCAAGGCCGTTATTGTGCCACTTTATAAAGGAAAGGGGTCACAGCAGGAATGCAAAAACTTCCGTGGCATTAGCCTTTTGAGTATTGTAGGCAAAATGTATGCAAAGATATTAATCGAAAGAGTGATGGATGAAACAGAAAGCAAGATCTGGGATGTGCAAGCGGGATTCCGAAAGGGGATGGGATGCACGGATCAAGTCTTTGCCTTAAGATCAGTAACCGAGAAGGTTCTGGCTAAACACCGAAAGGTTTTCTGCTGCTTCATTGACTTGGAAAAGGCGTATGACAGTGTGATGAGGAATGAACTTTGGTCAACTCTATCCGAGTTTGGGGTGGACAGTGACTTGATACGAGCACTCAAATCCTTATATAAGGACTCGAGTGCTTGTGTCAGGTTGAATGATGACTACACAGAATGGTTTAGCATCGATCGCGGTGTTAGACAGGGCTGTGTAGCGTCTCCATGGCTGTTCAACCTATTCATGGATAGCTGTTTGAAAGATCTGAAAGAGTGTGAATGGGGTTTAAAAATGAATGAGACAGTGATCAAAACTCTGCTTTACGCTGACGACCAGGTTCTACTTGCATCGTCAGCGTCGGAATTGCAGCAAATGGTCACTGTGATGCATGAGTCGTTTAAAAGAAAAGGTGTGAAAGTGAATGTTGGAAAGACGAAAGTTATGGTTATGGAGAGGAATGAAGATATGACGGAATGCAATATTATGATAGGGGATGAAAAAGTGGAACAAGTGAAAGAGTTTGTATACTTGGGGTCCTTGTTTACAAGAGATGGGAAGTGTGAAGGTGATATTGAAAGGAGAGTAAAAGCAGGAAATTGTATTAATGGCGCCATATACTCGATAATGGCAAGCAAAATTATACCAAATAAGGCTCGTCTTGCCGTACTTGAGGGAGTTTTGGCGCCAACGCTTATGTATGGAAGTGAATCTTGGGTGTGGCAGAAGAGACATGAAAGCAAGATTAATGCTGTGGAGATGAGAGCGTTGAGAAGCATGTGTGGAGTGAAATTGAGTGATAGGGTGCGCAATAGTGAAATAAGAAAGAGATGCGGATTGAAAGAAGATGTAGTGACTAAGATTGAAAAGGGTATGCTACGGTGGTTTGGACATTTGGAAAGGATGAGTGAAAGTAGATTTACGAAAGAGGTGTACAGAGCAAGAATGGATGGTGCTGTCGGAAGGGGCCGCCCTAGGCGAACGTACGCCGATCAAATTGGCGACGTTCTTAAAAAGGGCCTAGTTAAAAGTACCCGTAACCGGCGATCATGTATGAAAAGATTAATGAACGTGGAGGAAGCGAAAGAGGTATGTATGAATCGAAGCAATTGGTGTTCCCTTGTCTCTGCCTACCCCAAAGGGAGACAGGCGTGAGGTTATGTATGTATGTATGTATGTAATACAATTCAAATTACATAAATCACCACATTTCATTGTAAATTGATGGTCTTTGTATATACTTATACTTAAAGGTACTTATTATTTTACAACGAAAAATTTTGTTGCTCTTTAATTCAAATATCCTTAAAAACTAAGAAAAACAACATAGCAACAACACGAGAAGAGCAACACAATTAAATCAAAAATAACTATGATAAAAAATAATAAATGCAAAAACAATTGATACAACGCTTAATACTTTATTTTCCTATCACCTGATAATAGCAGTTTATGAAATATTTTAAAAAATTATATTCGTCCGTGTAGTGCCTCCCTTGGGCTACGGGTTCACTGGCTCACTGTCACGCCAAGCACTAGGTAACGTCAGACACCGACTCCGTCGCTCGACCGACTGACCGTTCCACGTTACACCCACTTGCGGACATGAGACAGTGTACAGTATCTACTTAGCAGACAAACACTACAGTCCGCAACAAATAAATGACTTAAAAGGATGAGACCGGAAGCTATATCTAATGCGTTTAGTTATTCTAAAGTAAATAATATGAGGTCTTTATTGAATTCATTTACAATGCACAGGCTTATCATTTTGTATCACATACTACTACTACCAACAAATTTTGCTTAAAAGGTAACCCTAAATATATCTGAAAACAATTTTTTTAAGCTTCCATGCTGGACTGGGAGCGAAAGAAAAACGTAGAATGTAACAGCTGCTTCTCTTCCCGGGCATACTGTAAAAGTCAGTTAAGGGACAGAAGTTTTAAAGGCGTTTTTGTGAGCGATAAGCTGACCCCCTGTCACTACAGTAGTCTCTTTCCATCTTAATAATACCTCCAAATTTGTCAAACGTAACATCAGATGGTCTTGTAACCTCTGGTGTTCTGCCTACCCCATAAGGGATACAGGCGTGACGTTATGTATGTATGTGTATGTAACATTTTTTTTAGTTACGAATATTTTAAATCGAATTTGATGTATTTATTTGAGGCATTTATTTTATTCCCTCATGCTTCGTCTTTTTTATTAAAATAAGTAGAAACATATAAAAATATTGTACATTATTTTTATGTTTTTCTAACCTTTACGAAAACGGAAAGAAAAGTATGAAAATGGAACCGTTTTTTATTTGTTTGAAAGTATTATTTAATATTTATAGAGGTAGCTCATTACAGTGAAGTGGGCAAGACCTTTCTGAGTATTCGATCCTGTGGAGTTTATCTCCTAATTTATAAGAGTAAGGATAAGTCCACATTGAGGTTAACCATTCTTTATCTACTAACTGAAAACAAAAAAATGAGAAGTTTTTATACATTCTAGGTCACAAATCACAAATACGGTACAGAATTTATCGTAACTGTCGAACCGAGTGGACGTGTATTATGTACGCATCGTAGTGTAATATTCAATATTTAAATTTTATTTTTCATTTTAAGAAGTTTTAAAACTCAGATAACATAAAAACACTGATAATTACAAACAAAATACTTGCTTTAGTTTCAAATTCAGTATAAATAAATAAATAATAATAAATATTTCTGGCATTCACACAACATTATCTAGCCCAAATTAAGTTTCTTAAAGAACTTGTGTTATGGATACTAGATACTAGATAACAGATATACTTAAGAAAAATATAAACATACATATTGAATAGATACATATTTTTTATTAGAAAAAACTTAAATAAATATATAAACGTCCATGACTTGACGACTAATATCTGTGTTCATCACGCAAATATCCGCCGCCGCCTGGATTCTAACCCAGGACCTCTGGCATAGAAGGCAATGAATATTACCTCTACACCAGCCGGTCGTCTAAGCAATTGATAGTAATGTGTTTCGACTTACTTATCTATACTAATATTATAAAGAGGAAACCTTTGTATTTTTGTATGTTTGTATTGAATAGGTTCAAAAACTACTGGACCGATTTCAAAATTCTTTTACCATTACTTAGAGGGATTCTTCCGAATCCGTATAGGCTACTTTTTATCCCGAAAATCCCACGGGAATCGAAATTGCGCGGGTAAAAGCGCGTGCAACAGCTAGTTTTAAATAACATCACATGGAAGATTGTTTATAGATCACGAGTGACCGTGGTGGAAAGGTAACGAAAATAATGATGAAATTAAATCTATATGTCTTATGGCAAAAGTGCTAATTAAAGGTACTACGAGTATATACCAGAAATAAAGCTTTATTAAGACATGAAAAAACAGCCAATTGTGCTTGTTAATATCATGTCATATTCAAGCTGTTTAATATTTCCCAAATAGGTTTATCTTTTACATTTATTAACCGTTAGGGATTGAATTAACTTTGGTATTTATTTATAAATACGTATTGACTTCCTTAGTAATGATTTCTGCTTTTATTTCTTCTATGCTGGACTGGGACCGAAAGAAAAACATAGAATGTGCCAGCTGCTTCTCTTCCCGGGCAAACTGTAAGAGTCAGGGATGCAGGATTTATTGGCGTTTTTGCGGGCGATAGGCTGACCCCTGTCACTGCAATGGTCTCTTTCCATCATAATAGTCCAAGTTTGTCAAGTGTGACATCAGATGGTTTTATAACCTCTGGTGTTCTGCCTACCCCATTGGGGATACCGGCGTGAAGTTATGTGTGTATGTATGTATTTATAAAACGTTGACTTGTGTTTATTCCTGGTCCTTACTCTGATGGTGATTATCTTTCCTAGTATTAAATTTATTAAGTACCATTCTTATAAATAAACATAATGTTTTCATAAATATATTGTAGGGCAAGCGTGAAGATACCAACCTCTTTAAACAATTATCTCAGAGATTTTCTATTTCCAAGTTTATATGTTCCAAGAATTGCTCAACTTCGCCATTTATGATTAACAACGATTACTATTTACGAGATTTTAAATCTTACAGTACAAAATTTATACATTCATTTCATTTTGTGGTACCTAATATTGGAATCAAACAAAATGATGTTGTACATTCTTGAAATATATTTTAGTTACTTTTTTAATAAATATACCTTTATATTATATACTTAAAGCAACATATAAATATTTATAGTTCTTTTATCTACACTACATTTAACTTACTATTTAGAACTTGTTTTATGAAAATTTTACAACGAATTAAATAATATACACTAATTAATACTTCTGTCTGTTATTACCTATAACCGTTTAATCAATTATTATGCAGAGGACTCATACCCAGAAATCGTCCGTTTTTAAACACCTTGTCTTTTGTGTCATTAATATGCTATCCTTATCTGAGACTACGATCCATCCAGCAGCGTCCTAAATCTTAAACCGAATCAACCACGGTACAATTTTTAACATTCAAAGTATATTTTGGAACATTAAATTAAACTTATCAATTTATTTACTTTAATATATTAAAAGAACTTAAAGATGAGTTTACTTTTTTATATACTGGAATCGTAAATAATAAACTGTGACTAATATTATAACAAGCATAAACTTGAGTGGATTTTAAAGGTTTGCGCATACTATGCCGGGGTGCATCGCAGCACAATAATCCACCTGCCGCAATCGCATTTTATATGAAATGCGACCCGCACCGCCGCATATTGTGAGATACTGCGATTTATATAATACAAATCCCAAACCTATGACAAAAATTACATATTAAGGTGCAAACGACACCATATTTTACCACTGAGCAAGCGTCGGCAAATAAACGATATAGCGAGTCTGATGAAAATAGCTAATAACAAACTAGACGTTACAGAACTTCTGGCTGGAATTGGTATTTGTGCACACACCAAATCCTACCGAAATCCAACCATGCTATACGTACCTACCGCAAACACCAATTATAGGCAGAACTCTTTCATGATCAGAGCACCGCGATTGATAAATCAGATAAACAATGAACTAGATAATCTTGATTTATTCTGTAGCTGTACATATCTACTATCTTATATGAATTAATAACCTAGTTCAAATATTTTGTTTTGATAAAGCGTAAATATTCGTTTATTTTATAATCATAGATGCAACTTGTTTTTTAAGTACTATTTTGCTAGTAGTGAAAACTCTGTAAATGGCCGTCAAACAATTCAATACTTATTACCTAATAAATGTAAATAGCTGTAAATTTTCCAAAAATTATAAAACAAAATAAAATACTTCGTATAAAATGTATTAAAGAATACGGATTTTTTCGATGCGATGCGGCCCGGCAATTTGTGCACATACCTTAAGAGTACTATAAACATTGGTAAAATTATGAATGAATAGAATAATATGTACTTACCTTAAAATGCAGAGTAATAAGACGTGCAGGTTCAAGCGATAAGAAACGTTTAGCGATTCTCTCTAACCTTTAGGTACGTTATTGATAAGTTAGATAAAGTTTATCATACTACCTTTGTGCATAGAACCTTACATCTAAGGTACTTATAAATAAATTATAAGATCCTATAAATGTCATGACCCATGGTTTGTTTCCCAAACAGACTGCCCTTGTGCGGGCCGCATACAAATTGTTTTGCAGAAAAGAAAACAATGATATTCCTTGAAATTGTAAAAGAAAGAAGAAAATAAAAGTGTTTTTTTTTCTAGGTTTTAAAGTCGACACATAAGTATTTTTTTATAAATTAAGGATGAGACGTGTGTCTTTCATGACACTTGATGGCAAGTGGATATGACGACTAAGGGGTTACAAGTCCATCTGCGAGAAACCTATTCAATCGACGCTTAAAAGTATCAGGACTACTGGTCAGGAAAAATAGACGCAGGCATTTCATTCCAAACCTTGGCAGCCTGTATCATGATGAGATCAAAGGGCATCATTGATGTAGGATTAATGTCTATAACTCCCGTTGATTCCTTAAGCCATACTTTTATTTTTAATTCTTTAAATATTTTCTCACGTTCTTTTTTGATTTAAAACACAACAAATCAAACCCTTTAACTTAATTACGTTAAACTTGATTGCGTTTCGAAGGACAATAGTCGGGTTCGAATTTTATTATTAAAAAAGGCTTTGTAGTCCATGGAAATTTATTTAACGGATATTCAAAGAGGACCGAAATAAAATAAAAAAATACATACGCTTCATAATCATGTAATGAAAGTTATCGTGGCGTAGCAGCTCTTGTTTATTTATTATCGGGTCAAAATGTCTTTTATTTAACTTTAATATTTACTTGTAATTAATTTTGATGAAAAAAATGTTGTATGACGATTAATCTGTATAAAAATCTACATCAGGTTGGCTTAAATTTTCAGTTTTATAATATTATTGAGTTGAATTATATTACTTATTTAAAATCAATAAACTGAAAATTCATGACTACTAATATCTGTGTTAATCATAGAAATAACAGCTTTAACGGGATTTAAATCCAAAGACGTAAAGAAGCTGGTGTTATTTAACTACTACACACTACAATAAAGACAATATTAAGTCTACAGCAAAATAATATCCACAATGTTATTTACTTTACAGCATTTCATTGTATTTACTTATAAACAT
The DNA here is from genome assembly GCA_944452665.1 of Stenoptilia bipunctidactyla. NCBI lineage: Eukaryota > Metazoa > Arthropoda > Insecta > Lepidoptera > Pterophoridae > Stenoptilia > Stenoptilia bipunctidactyla. Next base: position 21,567,519 of record OX101740.1, on the reverse strand, counting down.
TCCTCTTGCTACTAAAATCCAAAGAAACCTTTTAAATTTTTTATAAGTGGGTTAACTACCTACTAAGGAAAAATTTACGACCAAAACATCTAAAGGCTGGTTTGTTTTTGAAAGCGACTCATAAAGTTATATTACCTTTGACCGTTCTATTTTTAACTTTTTAGTAAAAGTTCTCATTAATTGTGAATTCAACCACAAACTTTTAAAAGTAAACAATTTGTAAAGCTGGTAAGTAAATCATGCTCTAATTATCTAATAGAGTAACCAGCTTCTGCACGCTAGTTCTTCTTATTGAGTAACCTGAAAGGATGTTTTACTAAGACTAGGCATTTACAGCAGTTGAAAATTATAAGTAGTTAGTTATGTTACATTATTGAATATGGATACCTGCCGTTTAGGATCCACTTTTAACCAAATGTAACTTAGAGTTCCGACTTTTACAAATTAGTGGTTGAATTTACAATCGTTTGAGAACTTTTACTAAAAACTAACACATAAAAAAGTACAAAATTGTCATGTGGACCTTTAATAGGAACGCAGGCTATAATTTACCGTCCTGTTAATCGCTTCAGCAGAAACGAACCCTTTTTAAAAATCAATTTACGATCAATAAACTTTGACATATAAATAAAACATACTTCTCTTGTATAAGCAAACAGATGATAAATGCTAAAAAAAAAAGAAATTACAAAACTGCGCACAGTAAAATAAACCGGAGCGCTGGGTTTTAGCCAAAGTCTCGTTTAAAATTGAATGAAATTGGCGTTTTGGCAACACACATTTGGTTGTACACGCTGGTTTACCGATTGAAGCACGAGTGGGTATTACAAAGGAACAAATAAACAATCGTTATGATGTTTAAAAATTAATGTTTAAAAAGTTTTAATTACATTTCATTAAGGTTAACTAAAGCTTAGCTGAAACTGAGATATCATACATACATAAATAACTGCACGCCTGAATCCCTTATGGGGTAGGCAGAAAACCAGAGGCTATAAGACCATCTGATGTTACGTTTGACTTATGAGGTATTATAATGATGGAGAGATGCTGTTGCATTGACAGGGGGTCAGCTTATCGCCCACAAAAATGAATGAGTTATCAATAAAAATATATTTGGTCAACATTGGCATTATTCCATACAGAGCGTCTATATTAAACATTTTCATTTAAATTTTTCGTACTTCGTCTTTTAAGAATTCAATAGATTACATTACTTACTTTCGTCTTACTTTACATTCATTTTCATACACTGTAAAGAAAACGTTACTCATCATCACAACAATGTAATAAACCAATTCAAAAGCCATGAGTTACTATTAAATCAATTCTATGAGTCTCCTGAGGGAAGGTTTAGGCCATTTACCACCCAGCTGGACCAGTATTGGTTGGTGAATTCAGAAATAGATTCTGAAGTTTTTAATATTTGTTTTTTTGTAAGCACAGTTTACTTTTTTTTTTCACTTTTTTATTTTGTTTTGTATCCATAAGTAAAAGCCTCAATATCTGTCTAATACTTACTCAGTGAGAATGTTAAGGAAATAACAATTAACAAACACTATATTTGACATGTTTTTTTACTAACCACATTGAATATATCTGTTCTTTTCTCCAAAATAAAGAAATATATATACGTGTATACAGACTGGTCCGACTGCTTAACGTGCTCTCCGTCCGGAGAACTAATGTCGAGGGAAATTAATAATCCTGGGACACCCATTCATGCACCGATTTAGTGTAGGCAATATCGAATGATCAGAAGTCATTGTAATATGACGACTAATGCTTAGATTAAAATTTCATTATTTAAAAGACTCAATATCATTAAGATTTTGAACATCATTTATATTATACCTACGGAGACAACAAACTTTAATTTATAAAGGATTCTAGCCAAAATAATAACATTTGTTGAACTTTTTGCTAGCTAAATACAAACAAAAAGAAAACAAATTTAGGTTCAAAATATATTCACATATTTGAATTTAATTATCTCTGCAGCCGCTGGCCGTCATGTTTGTCCAAAAGCCATCAAGCTTTACTCTCGGCCCTGCCTGGCATCAAAGTTTTTGCGAGTAATATAAAAGTAGTGAAAATTATGGCGTGAAAGACGAAACTATTTTAGCTGTATTAGCTTAGTCGGTAAGTATTATTCGCTTCAGTAGCTCATCGAGAAAGTTTGTTAAAACTATTGTTAGTTAGTGACATTTACGCCATTTAAGAAAATGAAGTCGTCGCGGCGCATTGGTTACTGTATGTATCATACGATATCACAGGTTAAGCAACGTTAGGCGCGGTCGGTACTTAGATGGGTGACCGCCGACGATTCATTTCTCACGACGACTTCCGTGCTTCGGAGGGCACGTTAAGCAGTCGGTCCCGGGTGCTATATACTTGTATACAGCAGTCGTTAGGGTTTGTCAGAAGCCATCTTGGCGCCCTGAAAATTCTTGCATCCACCACCCAGCACTAGGCCAGCTTGGTGGATAATGGCCTATACCTCCTCTTCAACCAGGGGAGAGACTCTTACCCTGCAGTGGGCTTATTATAAAGAGTTGTGATGCAATCCATGCGGTGAAGAAGCAAAAGTTTTCTAAATATGATAACGAGCAAGGTCGATTGTTTTTATGTAAGCCATTATTACAAATACCTTAGCACCCACTTGCACTAGCGGTTGGCCGCCTAGGCAGCTCATTTAAGCAGTCCAACCGCTTCACGTGGTTTCGAGACGGTTGGTCGCCATAGCGGTCAGCCGCAAAGCGGTCCGCAGCTCTCCATTCAACCACCGTGGTTGCATTTTTGTGGCGGTTTAGTGCGTTCAATCACTGGCGGTCGCATATTAAACTGGAAAAGCGGTTGACCGCACATAAATAAATAAATAAATATAAATATTTCTAACACTCACACAACATTATCTAGCCCAAATTAAGTTTCTTAAAGAACCTGTGTTATGGATACTAGAAAACTGATATACTTAAGAAATATATAAACATACTTATTGAATTAATACATATTTTTTTATTAGAATAAACTTATAAACATATAAACATCCATGACTTGACGACTAAAATCAGTGTGTTCATCACACAAATATCAGCCACCGCCGTGATTCGAACCCAGGACCTCTAGCATAGAACGCAATGTATGTTACCGCTACACCAGCCGGTCGTATTGCGTATGTGCGTATTGGCGCTAAGTCATGTTTCACTAATATAACACAAAATAAAATTGAACACATGAGAATCAGTCTCTTCGTTGGCAGTGGTTATTGACAGTTACGAAACTAAATAATCATAACCATGTCTTTATTCAGTATGCGACCTCACAGGATTAACATAAACATGTTTAAACTTTTCAAATATACTTTACATGTATAACGAACAATAGATTCACCTTTTCTGAAAGGGATTCCGGGATCATGAACAAATTATCAAAAATAGAATTAATCGAGCTGTTTAAACTTATTAAGCGGAGTTCGGTGATGGTCGTTGCACCCTGAAGATGCTTCTGGTTCAATCGAAACACGTGTCAGTGGTAGTTTGTGGTGTGGGTTACAGTTTTGGTTAAGTGTGTGTTCATTGCATTTCTTCCTTCTTGCTTGAGGGTGAACCAACGCACGAAAATCCTGCATCACTAGTGCAAGTACAAGTCGCGAAATAAGCAAGGTAACTTTGTTAAAGTAGTTGTCATGGATTTCCGCAAAGTAACGCCTGATTCAATCAATTGTATTGTTCCTGTAATTTCAATAGTAAACAACAATCAACCCCCATTGCTAGATGACAAAATCACTAACTGATGTAACACAATTTAAATTCTACATCTAACAATGATTATCAACAAATGCAGACCATTAAAAAAACCGACTTCACTTACATTTTTAAATCCTTGTCAAAACTTTGGCTCGGTTCGTAACTGACTACATTATCGCGTAACAAAGATACAAAAAAGACATACAAAGGAATTGAGAACCTGCTGCTTTTGGAAATCGGTTGAAAAAAGCTATAAAACTGCAGGATAAATAATATACTAAAACTATTGCCAGCACGACCGTACATTGCCTTCTATGCCAGAGGTCCTGGGTTCAAATCCCGGCGGCGACGGATATTTGTGTGATGAACACAGATATTAGTCGTCAAGTCATGGATGTTTATATGTTTATTTTCTAATAAAAAAATATGTATTTATTCAATATGTATGTTTATATATTTCTTAAGTATATCAGTTATCTAGTATCCATAACACAAGTTCTTTAAGAAACTTAATTTGGGCTAGATAATGTTGTGAGAGTGTCAAAAATATTTATTTATTTATTATTTATTTATATTCGGACTAGTCTTTAGATAAACATTCGATCAATTCGTTCAGAAATAATCTATGTTTTCATTAAATTTCCTCGGCCAAGAATATAAACTCGAGCAATGAGTTAAGCGACAGCTGTTCCTAACAATGTTATCGAAATTTCAATCGATGCACGAGTTCTATCGGAAACTTGGACAACTTTCCCAATTATAATTCAATTGACAATTGCAGTATTTGAAAAGCAAGCTTTTGTTCTTAAATTTAGAATGAAGTACATCATTTAATTTACTGAACTAACATTTATTGAATGTTACTATTGTTTGGATTGAATGCGATATCTAGTTGATTGAATCAGGCGTTACTTTGCGGAAATCTATGACAACTACTCATTTTCGGTAGTGGTTGTTGCACCCTGAAGATGCTTCTGGTTAAAGTGAAACACGTGTCGGCGGTAGCTTGTGGTGTGGTATACAGTTTTCCAAGTGTGTGTTTATTGCATTTCTTGCAAGAAGCAAGAAATGCAATAAACACACACTTGCATTTCTTGAGGGAGGGACGGCGGTGAACAAACGCACGAAAATCCTGCATCACTAGTGCAAGTACAAGTCGCGGAATCAGCAAGGTAACTTTGTAAAAGTAGCGATATCTAGTGTTAAAGCCTGTTTGTAGTATTTTTTTTATTTCTACTAATAAATAAGGAATTAGTTTAAATACTTTTCTAAATAAAAATACAAAATAAATTAAATTAAATCCCTACACAATCACACCAATTACATGGCCTGAAAGAAAGCAAAGCTTGTGTTATGAGGTACCATGTAGCAAACTAGGGGGAACCTAAATTTAAAATAGATAAAAAGATAAACGCCCAGACCCGAAACAAATTTTTTCATCTATTCTATCTTTTAACAATATATGTATAATAGAATATAATTTTTTAATGCTAACGTTACAATTTACGCTCATACACAAACAATTTTATCTTACTTTAATAATTTTATTTCATTAAATTGCAGAAAAACCTTTCATTTGAGAATTTAAATGAAAACTTCCTCTACAAAACCTACAAGCTATTTCAAATTAATTTTATAATAATAATTTACAAGGAAAGATGCAGCAAGTAATATTTCACAAAGAAAAATATCTTGCCGACTACGCTGCAGCTACGGTACTACGTTCAAGCTACGCCGTCCTTGTCGTAGCTCTTTCGTAGACTTTAGATCCGTATTTATTAATTTTAAGAAAGCTAGGAAAACTGTATACATGAAATTATGTGCATAATTAATAACGGCTTTTGTGGAATACAAAGATGAATTTAATGAAAAAATTGGTATTTCACACATACGTGTTTTATTTTGTATTAAAAATTAGTTGTTCAAAAATACGGTTTGAATATTTTTGTCTGAAAACAGGTCAATAAACTTTTAACGTGTAAACAATTATAGAGATGATTGAAAATTATTTTTCAACGTTAGTTTCACAAATAAGTGCGTTTAAGAAGACAATCTGTTCAGCTTTATAATATTATTTACCATTATTAATTCTTTCTTATTGTATATCCGCCTGGGGCAGTGCATCAAAAACTATTTTAATACAAGCCGAAAGAGCTCAAAGATCAGTCCTTAAGGTGATGTTCCGCAAAAATATTCGTTTTTCAACTACTATATTATATAAAGAAGCACAGATACTCACCGTTAGGCAACTATATATACAAAAGGCAATATTATCGTATCATAAAATCTACAGATCCACATATTTTCACTCAAATATACCTCATAAACGAAGAAGGCTTAATATTAAACAAAGTGTTATCAAAACTACATTTGCTAAACGTTTTTCGGCTTATTGTTTTCCTCACTTATATAATTTTTTTAACAAACATCAAGATATCACCCATCTTTCCAAAACAGAATTGAAAAAGGTAACAAGATCTTTTTTACTTTCAATGGATTATGAAACAACAGAACTGTTGCTTAGAAATTCTTATTAATTTAAACAAAGGTGGCAATATTATGATAGGTTAGTGACCCAAATACCACATACATGCTCTCACACACATACACTTATACACACAATCAAAACACACTCACTCTCTCTCGGCTCTCTCTCTTATTTCTGTCTAATAATTTTATATAAATGGTAATTTGTCAAAGTTTCCCGCGATACAGGCTTGCTTAGTGCGGGGAACAATGTTATTGTATAATTTAGAAGATCTTTTTGTTTAATAAAGAATTTTAATTTTTTAATTTAATTTAAACATTCATAATGTTTTTTCTAAAGTTACCATAGTCAATACTCAGGTTAAGCCACAAGTAAAAGTAAAAATGAAACAGAAAACATAGGACAGCACATTAGTTTCTTTCGTATCGTAAGTCTTACGAAAAGAAACATAAAATTGTAAGCCCGCTGAGGATTGTTCACCACATATTATTTCAAGTAAGGACGGTGCTATTCTCGCGGGAATCGAACCTGGAGTCTACAAGGTAACCAACTCTCAGTGTCGTAAATTATAACTCAAATATAGTATAAAACTAATAACCTTCTATAAATTTCTATATATTCTATTAAACATATTTTTATTAGTATTGTTTTAGTTTCACATGATCCATTATGTAACAAAAACTTTAAATAATTAAAGAAGAAAAAAAACAATTATTTAAACACATTTAAGCATTAATTATTGTGGTTTTGACATTTGAAAAGGATGAGTGAACATAAATTTACGAAAGAGTTGAACAGAGCAGAAATGGAAGGTGTTGTCGGCGAACATATGCCGATCAAATTGGCGACATTTTTAAAAAAGGTGTAGTTAAAAGTACCCGTAACCGGACATCATGTATATAAGATTAATGAACGTGGAGGAAGCGAAAGAGTCTTGTCTCTTCCTACACCAAAGGGAGACAAGCGTGAGATTATGTATTTTATTTTATTTTATTTTCATCGGACAACAAGCGGAGTTACATAGCTAAATACAAAATTTGGGTTATAAATAACAGAGCACCATTGAAATGTTGTCGCCTATTACATACTATTATGTGTGCACATAATAGTTTTATCACAGAACAATGCACTGTACCCCTACTCAATACTGATTCCTAGTCATACAAATTGAAAGAAATATTCAAATACAAAAATTATTAAGTAACGCACAGGGAATGAAAAAAATAGTTCTGACTGGCGCTCCACAATTAACTGACCATCTGTGGCCAAACCTGCGGACCAAACCACAGAGAAAATATAAACTTCGTATTTTCTCTGTGGCCAAATAAAATATAGGACGTGAATAAAATTTGTTTAAACATTTTTAAAAATTGAAACGTGATGCTCTTTATATATTTTTTACTGGTCAGAGTATCATCAGTTTGTTTGCAAAGACGATAGTCAGACGGAGGGACGAACAGCCGAGTCATTGTAATAGGGTACTAAAAAGGGGAACTTAAAGATTATCAAATCCATATTTAGAAATCAATCAGGTGCTCATTTTACATCGAACAAAGTGACGGCGGAGATTGTGAATTGAAGTTTATAATTACACGGCAGTTTTCATTTTCACCAACCATCGCTAAAAAAGTATCGATAAGAAAGCCAATACAAATCAATCAATATATATAAAACTGTTCCGTTACTGACTGAGTGACTGAGGTACTGAGTGACTGACAGACAACGTACAGCCGTAACTACTGGGCGTAGAGAGCTGAAATTTAGAACAAACATTCTTTAAGGGATGTAGGGGTGCAAAAAGGAAGGAATTCCCGAAATTCCCACGGGAACGGGAAATATAGGACTTTTTAGTTTGTATAAAAAATCTTATTCCTTGAGTGCACCGATGTGAAACTTGGTGTAAAGGTTTTTCAATATGTGTCTGGTTGTGTTATGAAAGGGATTCCCGAAATTCCCACGGGAACGGGAAATATATTGTTTTAGTTTGGAAGGGGTTGGACTTTTTAGTTTGTATGAAAAATCTTATTCCTTGAGTGTACGGGTGTGATACTTGTCATGAAGGTTCTGCAAAGACTGACTGGTTGTGCTACGAAAAAAATTCCCAAAATTCCCACGGGCACGGGTAATATATGATTTTTAGTTTGTATGAAAAAAACTTATTCCTTGAGTGCATGGGCGTGATAATTGGTATAAGGTTCTTTCAGTGGGTGTCTGGTTGTATAGTTTCTGAAATTTCCACGAGAAGGGTAGTTAAGCGCATACGAAGTTGCGGGATAAAGCTAGTCTTTAATAAAAGAAATTACGATAACTGATACAGCAGCTGTGTAATAACAGATTTAAAAACAGCATTACAATATAATATACGCGAGCAGTTTCCTATGGCTGCGTTCTAGCCCTGTACGGAATGCAAAGACGCGCAAGAACTGTGCATCTTTACTATACAGGGTGTTCCTAGGATAGGTTAAAACATCAAGAGAAAGTACAATAAATATCATAGATAGGGTATTTTGCTGAAGGAAGACTTTTAAATATTAGTGATGCTGCATGTAAAAATTTCACGTCCGTTTTTACTTTTTGATTTCAGCAGGTTCGTGTATAATTGATGCTCAATTTTACGTTGTTCCTTTCTTTTAAAGTATATTATTTTTAACTGAATTCAAAAAAAGGAGGTCCTCAGTTTGACTGTAAGTATGTATGTTTGTATATTTATTTATATATATTAGGAAACTTACAGCTAGGTTTTTCATATATTTAAAACAATATGAAAAATGTATGTTTTTCCGCGATTTTCTCGCATTCTCGGTTCAGACAGGAATAATTTGGATGCGGTTTTCAGAAAAAGATTTGTCAAGATTAGGAGAAGGTGACTTAAAAAAATAAGGTTCTCAATTTATCTGTTTATTTTGTATCAGAGATGAGCCGAATGTTCGGCCGAACATTCGTATTTCTTACATTCGACATTTGTATTGAGCCGAATGTTTGATTGGTTTAGCGAATAATTACCGAATACTAGCAGTTTTCGGCAGATTAACCTGCGCAACTTCTGTTAAAAAGTAGCCAACTTAAAAATAGGAGTTTTTAACCTGTATGTTAATTATGTTTGTCAACGATTATCTTGCGTTTGGCTGAACCGATGTTGATGCGGTTATTACATATTGAAGATATTTGTCCCATTTTGGAGAACCTTTTAGTATTTTAAGTGACTTCAAAGAGGAAGGTATCAGTTTGATCCGTATGTATGTTTTTTTTTTCGCAATTATCTCACGTTTGGGTAAATTGATTTTGATACAGTTTTTTTCTGATATTCATTTATTTACTTTTAATTTTGGGCTAGCTTTTAGTTTTTTTTATAGTAAGTTAGTTGGAGATATTCGTGATAGATTTTTTAGTGATAAGTTTTGGATAAGTTCTGAGCTGACTGTTCGCACGAAGATTTTTTAAGCGAATCTCTTTTCGTTTGTCAGTTTCTGCAGCACGAACAATATGCTGACGATACCCAGTCAAGACCATCTCTTGCTGCATCAAGTCGTCGTTTTTTTTCGTGAGGATTTTATTGCTTTTCTTTTCTTTCTTAAAGCCTCCGTCTCCCTAGTTTTATACCCAGGCCTACAGGCAAAACGCATAATAGTAGGTAAGTAAAAGTCATGGTGTTACATTACCAAAACAGAACATTACCAGAAGTAGTAGGTAGTTACTGATACCAGAACTAGTCCAAAAACTATCACTTAAAGACTATCACTAATATATTTAAATTTAGAACCTAACTAACTATGAAAAAAATAATAACGAGCCCAAAATAAAAACCTAACATTAAAAAGTATGAAATGAAAAATAAAAAAAAAAACATCATAAAACCCAAACCTAAATGAAAGCAAACTAATTATTTCTTTTTAAGACAAACTGAACCGCTTTAAAAAACCGACCCACTGAAAATGTTTAAATAATTTTTATAAACGCCATCCTATTCCAGTTTCTATTCCATCCATATTATTCTTCTTTCAGCAAAATACTCTATCAACGATATTTAAGGTACTTTCTCTTGATGTCCCATAGCTTTGGGACGCCCTGTTTATCTTGAGTTAAATTGTATCTTAGAAAAAGTTATGCAAAATCATAGTATAGACTCAAACTTGAGCCAGTTTTCAGGGAAGTTTGTTTTTCAAACCAGACTGGAGAAAACCTCAAAGTTACAGTCAAAAAACGCAACCGCTATCTCTTTAAACCAGGGAAACGTCTACAAAAACATTCCTTGTATAATCCAGTGAAAATTCAGATAAACGTACCCAGTTAAACAAAACAAAAATGGTTTCATATCACTTTTGAAATGTAAATTTTGTTTCAAGCGTCTGCTGTGAAAGTAAAATGTAATTAACCATTGCAATGTCTGTTTCATAATTTTGTATTCAGCTTTTTCTATTATGCAATTTTGGTGTTTTATGAAAATTTGGTAATATAATTCTATTTAGAGCTCTTTCTTATAAAAATATATTTATGCATAAAAAGTAAACTTAATATTATCAAATAATAAGTAAATAGGATGTCTTATTGGTGACAAACGAAATACACTTGAGGATAGGTAGGAAAACATTCCTTTAGGGTCTGCCTGTCTAGCGGACATACTTCAACCTTCATCATTGGAATCGGCAGTCTGCCGCGAAATATTAGCGATGCCACGATTATACATTTCGTTTTTTTATACTAATATAACAAGCCTGGAGGTTTTGGGTTTCATATACCAGCTTTTCAGAAAAACTAGGCTTTAGTTAGGTAAGAAATTAATTAAATAAACTGCGCGATTTTGGAATTATTTTATGAAGTGTCAGTTCCATCCTTCACCCACTTGCTTTCACATTTAACTGCGAAAAGGTGGATTAAGTAACAGAAAATAAATAATCAGAAAGTGGAAGTCATATGATATAATGTATAACCTCATTTACAAACAAAGACACAAATACGATACGATAGGATTATATGATATAAACATAAACTTCTCTGTACACCCGATTTTATGAAGAACAAGCCAGAGGGATTTATTTATTTATTTAACAATTTTTGTACACAGGATAAAAGACAATTGAAAATAAACATAGAATAAAGTTACAAGGGTCAGCTTATTTCTAAAGAAATTTCTTCCAGCAGACCTGAGACTGGAGAGTTTGGTTAAAATGCAATAATAGTGTGTACGTATAAATATAAATCGAATAAATTACTTATACTATTAAAATATATATTGAAAACCTACATGACAAACTTTAAATACAAATACATACATAAGATATATAATATATACCTACATATTATATCATACATAAAAATACACACAAATACATACTTTTAGCATAGAGAAAGGTAGTGATCTCTTACTTTTTTCTTGAAAATAGATATAGATTGAGACTCCCGTATAATGGGATTCACGAGGCACACTATCGAAGGCCTTCTGAAGGTCAACAAAACAGAGATATAGTGGATGACCTTGCTCTCTGCTCTTTTCCTGTAGTTGTCTCATTGAGAATATAGCCTCACATGTACCTCGTTCTGGCCGGAAGCCGAACTGGGTTTCTTGAAGAAGTTTTTCTGAAAGCGACATAAAGCGGTTCAGCAAGACCCGTAGCAGTGAAATACCACGGTATGAATATTTTAAATTTTAACTTGACATTTCGGTGTCTTTGCACACCCCGTCGCTCGTGACCAGCTAAAAATTGTTTATTTAAATTATGAATCGTGAAAACTTTAGACAATATTATCATAAGGAAACTTATACGTATAATAAACCAACAATGAATGCGCCAGCAAGCCCGAGGCTATAAATAATAAGAAATCAACGCTTAAAACATTAAATTTATTCGTTGACACAAAGTTATTTGTTTCAATAAGAATAATACGAAACTATGCTATATGTGGTCTGCAGTCGGTAAGAAAATCATTCCAGGTCACAGCCTTACTATAATATTCATGCAGTGTCAAGCTTTGCAGAGTAAAAATATATCGTAAATTCTTATGCACCTCTACTAAACGACTTTATAATATTCCAATATTTATTCAGAAATCTTTCCGTCGGATCCGTCTTTCTCGGTGGCTCAACAATCCGAATACTCGCTTTTGGTGATAGATCCTAGGATTGATTTTCCATCCGAAATAAATTAAAATGAATTCATCCCGAGCAGAGATCGCAATCTGGGCGGGTACTCTGATCCCTAAGCTACCGGCTACTAGGAGTTGCCATGGAAATTATTTAGATCTATTATCATTAGACCATGTTTACACAAAATAAAGAAATTCATATGATGTCAAAAAACGCACGGAAGCTTTAGTTTCGAGATTAAAGTGTTTATGCAGAAGTTAATGGTGTGAAAGCGATTGCTAGTATTATCTAAATAAATTTATGTATTAGATAAAAACACTTTATGAAATCAAATAAATAATCACCTTAAACTATTTCTTTAAACTGTAACAAAGCGCTGTCAACTGATCCATATCAACCACCCGTGACCGGTGGCGCGTCTGAAAACCGCAACGTCGAGTCAAACTGCTGCTATCGTATCTACTTAAACGTGTTAAATTCGGTTGAAAACGTACTTTCTAATTACGGTACAATTTGGGCACAACCAAGTTAAAATAATATATTCCACAGAAACAAAATACAAAGAACGTTTGGTGTTTTATTTTCCAATCTAAATGTCCTGCTAATCGTCCCTCTTTTAGATATATCACCCGATTTATTTATATGTACGAGAGACTATTGTAAGTTGTCAAAAAAATAATCTTCAATCAATCAATTCTTTATTGTTTTCCAAATTTTACAGGTGGTAGGTATATATTGTTGTGGTTTTTAAATAATACGTACAATTATGGACCTAGTATAGGTACTGCAATGCAAGAGAGGATTCGTCGGTGAACATTTGATTTAAGTCTTAAATTATTTTTATATCAATTTTATTTTAAATGTAATTATTATTGATTACTTAATACTTTCTTATTAAAAATTATCATTTAAATATTCATTCACCGTGTAGTAGAACTTTGTCAGTAAAAGTTGTTTTAATAAATGTATAAAATATTTATCTGTTTCTTCATTGGGTATGTGTGTGGGAAGATGATTGTACAATTTAATAGAATATGACTGAGGGCCAGTTGAGTGTATATTTAGTCGGGATATTGGCTGAATTTGTTTTTTTTCCTAGAGGAACTGAGCTGATATTTGTTAGGTAATTTTTTTCTTTTTTTGTAGAAGTCGGGATATTTTCAGACAAATTTACAAATTTCTAGAATGTATATCCAAGGGAGGGTAAGAATTTTATGGTTTTTAAAATAAGATTTATAGCTGTCAGTGTTTTCGATATTTGACAGCATTCTATGTTACCTTTTTTGCGCTATAAAAACAGCAGTGGCATTGACAATATTTCCCCAGAGGATTACACCATAGGTAAGCCAAGAGTAAGCATAGGCATAATCAGCTAATAGTGCTGTTTAAAAGTTCGTCGATTTTTTTACTTCTCGGAGCGCAAATGCAAATCCAGCTAGTTTTAGTCTGACTGTATCAACGTGAGTTTCCCAATTTATCTTTGAGTCTATGTTAAGTCCTAATAGGGTTAATATGCTTACTTTTTCGATTTTTACATTATTGTATGTAAAATTTATGTCAATTTGTTTTCTTTTTTGATAGGGGTGGAATGGAATTAATTAAGTTTTATTAAAATTATGTTAAGATTATGGTCATTTAACCAGTTTATTATATTGTCAAAACTCAAGTGTAATTTATTATTAATGTCAGAGTTGGATTCAAAAGATGTTAGTAGGGAGATGTCTTAATTTGCACTTTCAAACTTTTGTAGACGGTACCAGTAAGGTACGGTTTCTTGTGCATATTTTTAAAACAAGCTTTTACCAATTACTGGTTTGTATCAATACTTGCGGCTTTGCACGGTTGATGGGTTTTTAATTTTAGAAAAGCTATGTACGGAATAAAGAAGAAATATTTAATATGGAAGCAGAAATTTAAAAATAATAATATAACTCTAATAATAATATAACTCTTTATTGTCACTATCAAATATTTGGTTTTACAAAATAGCATATATCGACAACTAGGTGACCTTATCGCTATTAGCGATTTCTTCCAGGCAACCTAATAAAAATAAAAAATACAGTAACTTACACATAGGTACTTATAAATAAATCTTAACAGAAAAACATTTCAGAAAAAAACAAAAAGTAGTTAAGAGACAAAAGAATACAAAAACAAGAACATTCAAAATAAAGACATAAAACGTGATCTAGTGACCGTCGCTCGGAGCGCGCGTCTCGATATCGTACCCAACGGATGCGCTGCGTGACAACGCAAAGACCGCGAGTGTTTTTCTACCTACCCGCTAAAGTGCAGTTTTTGTTTTCTACGGAAATAAATTGTTAATTTCTTTAGGGGGGTACTCCTGGCAACAGGAGCCCCAAAATTAAAAATGCAAAGTCAACCCACTGTAAGTTATGCCAACGTAACCTCCAAACCTATGCATCCAAAGAAGGACCAAGCTATTGTTTTGGACTCCATCGATGGAATAACCCTACGAGATTACCTACTAGCCCTTTCAAACGTTACCAAACCAACTTCAATACTTTTTATCTCACGCATCGCTAACTCTCGAGTATGCATATACATGGATTCGAAACAATCAGCGGACGTACTTATTGAAGATGTCAAAAAGGTCAAAATCAATGAACACCTCCTTGAAGTGCGGCCCTTAATATCGAGAAATAAAAGAATAGTATTATCCAACGTCTGCCCAGTGATACCTCATGACTTAATAGAGGACAAATTCAAACAAATGAATATCCAAATTCTGTCACCAATTACCTTCTTAAAAGTAGGAATCCCCGATCCTGGGTTTTCTCATATAATGAGCTTCAGACGCCAATTGTATGTTTCTCCAGAGGATGAAAAACGACTGCCGGAATCTATGCAAGTAAATTATGAGGACACTAATTACTGGATATATATAACAAACGATTCTATGAAGTGTTTTGTGTGCAATGGAGCAGGACACTCAGCTAAATATTGCCCTCAAAGTAAACAAAACCAAGACCAAGCACCCTCACTCTCTACACCCCCCACCGCAAGCCTTGAAGAATCGAATTATCCTCCGATCCATTTTAACAAACCTAAGGTTCCACACAAACTTACCACAATTGAAACTCAACTCAAAACTATGACACCGAAGCCAAACACAACCGGTGATTCATGGTATAAAGGCACAAAAAGGGTTCACTCACCTACCTCTACGGAACTTTCACAAGCAGAACGACAAATGTCCAACACCCCAACAGACGAGGACCTCTCAGTGAGCGACTATTCGGATGATATAGGCAACATTCATCTAATTAACGACGAACAAATTAAAACTAAAGCCCTTAGAAAAAAGATAAAATCACTGGATAATAGAACAGAAGAAAAAGTCTGGGAGGACATAAAATTAGAACTTAGGGAATCTATTAACCCTGAATTTCCTTTAACAGTTGATCAATTTGTAAGTCTTCTAGATAACTCTCGCGGCAAACATAATATACAAGAACTGATTTGTGAGTATACTGACAATATTCCAGAATTGATAAATATGTGTACATACCTACACCCTAAATTAAACAAGAACTTAAAAAATAGATGTTATAGACTTTGCCGTAAACTACAAGACATCAGTGCAACAAAAAATAACAAAAGTGATTAATACCTTAATATCCAATTTTATTTTATATAAATTAATATCTAATACATTATTCATATACCTATATTATGATGAATATTCTACAATGGAACGTCAATGGCTTTACTACCAGGTTTGAATATATAAAATTATTATTAAACGAAATAAATCCAATTTGTTTCTGTATTCAAGAAACAAATTTTACAAAAAACTATTGTGCTAAAATAAAAAATTATGACAGTTTTTATAAAAATCGCTTACACAGTAGTATAGCCAGTGGCGGTGTTGCTATATACATAAAACCTCACACATTTCCTGAAAAAATCAATATCAATAGTTCGTTAGAGGTGATAGCAATAAGAATCAAATTTCCAATTGCTCTTACTATTTGTAATATTTACTTGCCTAACAGCTGTCCATTTACTGTGAATGATTTAAATAATTTGATTAATCAACTTCCTACACCATATGTACTTCTAGGAGACTTTAACAGTCACCATACATACTGGGGTTCGACTAATTGTGACCCGCGAGGAAGAATTGTAGCAGATTGGTTAGACTCTCATGATAATATAATTCTTCTAAATAACGGTCAACCTACACATTTTAATAGCCGCAGTGGTAGCACTAGTAATATAGACTTGGCATTTGCTTCACATAGTATATCAACTTACTTTGATTGGAACGCATTTGAGGATCTGTACGATAGTGACCACTTTCCTACTCTTATATCTTCTCAAATTGATCTAAATTCAAATGAAACTACCATTACTCCACATTGGAACTATTCTAAAGCAGATTGGCCAAACTATCGTTCTGAAATAGAAAATAACATAAATAAACTAGATAAATTAAACTTAAATTCAAATAGATGCATTAATGAGATAGTTAACGAATTCACCGATATAATAATCAGCGCTGCCAATACATATATACCTAAAACTTCAGGCAAGTCAAAAAGAAAACAAGTTCCGTGGTGGAACGATGAATGTTCAAGGGCATTAAAAGACAGTAAAAAAGCCTACAGAATATATAAAACAAAAAGTCAACAGTACAGTAGGAGCCAGCCTACTTTAGAAGAACAAGAAATCCTAGAAAGTTTTAAGATAGATTTTCGTAAGAAACGAGCCAAAACTAGACGGATATTTAAAGAAAGCAAAAAAAAAGACTGGGAGAATTTCATTTCATCAATAAATAGTTTTACTCCTTTAGGAATTGTTTGGCGTAGAATTAATGCAATAAATGGTCGTCGAACTAGCAAACAAACAATAGTTTTAAAAAACAATAATGACGAACTAAGTGGAGACCCAAAAACAAATGCAGAATTGTTAGCTGATACTTTTGCCTCCAATTCTAGTTCTAATAACTATTGCCCTAATTTTTTAGAATTCAAAACACGCACAGAAGGGGATAAAAACTCATTTGACTTATTAGACAATAGCAACCCAATCAATAGCCCAATAAGCCTGAAAGAACTTACCGTAATTCTACCCGACCTTGGTAACTCAAGTCCAGGACCAGACAGTATTTCGAATACCCTTCTCATAAAATTACCAGTAAATGCCCTTAAACATCTTATAGATATTTATAACTATATATGGCTTAATCAGGTATTTCCAGATCATTGGCGAATGGCTATAGTCATACCTATCCCAAAACCGGGAAAACCAGCCACCATGACCTCAAGCTATAGACCAATATCCTTAACATGTACCCTCTGTAAATTACTCGAAAAAATCATAAGTAACAGATTAAGATGGTATCTAGAACATAATAAATTAATAGCCTCAAACCAGTTTGGATTCAGAATGTTTCGTTCTACGTTAGATCATCTATCCCAAATAGAAAATGAAATAATTACTTCCTTTGCCAACAACAAAAAAGTCATTGCAGTTGCGCTTGATATAGAAAAGGCTTACGAAATGGTCTGGAAACATCGAGTTTTAATCATCCTAGAGCAGTTTAATGTTAAAGGAAATATCCTCGCCTTTATTAAAAACTTTTTGACTAATAGAACTATAAGCGTGAGAATAAATAATTGCATTTCTAACCCCTTCTGCACAGAAAACGGTCTACCGACTGGATCAGTTTTAAGTGTCCTTCTTTTCTTAGTCTCTATAAATAATGTTCTTGAAGTTATTGAGAAACCAGTAAAAGGATTTTTGTTTGCAGATGACTTGACCATAATGTGTAGTGGTAAAAATCTCGGTCCAACACAAACACTTCTTCAAAATACTCTAAATGATTTGAACAACTGGTGTAAATATAGCGGATTTAAATTTTCTGAAACAAAAACAGAGTTCATCATTTTATCTAAAAGAAAAAATCGATGTAAAATTAATCTTAAAATTAACAATAAATCAATCAAAGAATCTTTCACACTGAAAATACTAGGATTAACGTTCGATCAGAAATTAAACTGGACCACCCATATAAAGAAATTAAAAACTGAATGCTATAATAGACTCAATGTTATTAAAATTCTGTCATCCTACAAATGGGGGTCTGATACTAGATGCATAATAAATACCTACAAAGCCCTGATTAGACAAAAAATTGACTATGGTTCCATAATTTATGACTCTGCCTCTCCAAATGTTTTACGACTTCTAGAGCCAATACACAATACCTGCATGAGGTTGAGTTTAGGAGCTTTCAGAACGAGCCCAGTTAATAGTATACTTGTAGAAGCTGGTGAAATGCCTCTAGCAATTAGAAGAAAAGAATTGTGCCTATCTTTTGCAGCAAATCAAGTAACTAATAACACTAACTCCTTTGTGGTTTCAAATCCATTATCCTCTGATATTGAATTTCATTTACGTCCCTCACTTAATCTGCCTTTGAGGCTCAGAATAAAGAAATATTTAAATGAGATCAATTTTGAACTTCCTTGCACATTCACTCGTACCCTACCTAGTTATCCCCCATGGCAAGAACTTAAGCTTAGAATTAACTTAAAATTAGCTGAAAACCCTCGTGAAACCACTCCTAACTTTACCTACAAAAACTTGTTTTATGAGATTAACGAACAATATCATAACTTCACATCTTACTATACTGATGGTTCCGTCGCCGATAACAAAGCCAGCTATGCGATCGTCTCAACTAGCGACAGTTACTCTTATAGGCTTCCTGACTATTCATCAATATTTACTTGCGAGGCTGTGGCAATTTATGAATGCTTACAAATTATACAAAACAGTTCATCCGATTCTAAAAACTTTGTTATTTATTCGGACTCAAAGTCATCCCTGGTGGCAATATTAAATATAAATAATAAGGATCCTCTTATAAACCATATCAGGCAAAAAATAGTTGAAATAAACAATCATGGTCTTACTGTAGAATTAGTGTGGATTCCTAGCCACCAAGGTATTCCGGGCAATGAAAGGGCTGATGCGGAAGCTAATAGAGCAAGACAACTGGAACTTTGTAATTATCCAACAGTGAACATTAGCGACCTTAAAAAATTATTTAAATCATCCATTAAAGAGCTATGGAACAGCTGTTGGACAAAAAATAATTCTAGTGCTCTATATGAAATCAGGCAATCAGTGTTTGATAAAACCAAATTAGAAGTCAACAATAGAAGAGACCAAGTTGTGTTAAATAGATTAAGAATTGGTCACTGTAACCTGACACATATACATCTTATCACAAAAAAAGACAAAAACAAATGTATTAAATGTAATAACGATTTAACTATACGACACCTTCTCATTGAATGCCCTATGTTTAATACGGAAAGGCTACTAGCAGCCCTCCCATCAAGTTTGAAAGATTGTTTAAACAACTGTAAAAGTACTGTTAAATTTCTTAAGCTAACGAAATATTATGATTATATTTGAATGTTAATTATGTAAATGCGGTCGCTAATGACCTTGATGTTTGAGCGACCTAAAATAAATAAATAAAAAAAAAAAAAAAAAAAGACATAAAAATAAAACAAAAGTAAATAAAATAGAATAAAATTCGTCAGTATAATGGAAGAACTGAATAACTCGATATTTCAAGTTTCGAGATAATCGCGATTTACTGTTTTTTTGGCACTTTTTTTCACATCATTAACAAATGGGGAACAATTTTACTGTAGACAATTTTATATGTTTTAGGCATATTTGCCCTCGATTGTATGCTAAATCAAACTAATTTCCTTCATGAACCAAAAAAATAATAAAAATCAAAAACCAAGTTATCCAATTTTGCCACACCAAGATATTGCAAACATACTGTAGTTAGCTAATTCTTTATGGTAGTTATTCAGTTTTCCCACACATTAGAAGGACATGAATATACGAATTTGGGTCTACTAAGTACACTTATTGAGTTATGAACCTAAAGAAATATTTAAACACCCAAGTCAAGCATTTTTAGTAAAAGTTAATTTGTGTAATAAATTGTATCACTGATAATTGATTTCACATGAAATAAAAAAAAGACGTGTGGCACTCGGAGACTGCCGCGGTAAAGCTATTGCATAGCATTTTTATCAATTTATGCAATTATAATTATTTATTTATTTTATTAATGCAGTAATGTTTGATCTAATAAGAAGTTCCACAAGTTCCTAGTAGATGGCGCTGATTGTTTATTAAAGCCCGCATGTAAAGTTATGAAATCAAAGTATCACCGCTGTGCCGGTCGGAGTGGGGGGTGTTAGGTTTTTTTCGTTACGGAATTTCTGGATTCGGTCCCCACGCTCAAGGCTCGCGATAGAAGCTATGCAATAGCTTAAAAACATGGGTTGGAAGTAGAAACATCGTTTATTAAAAAAAAAATTCAATATCATTGTCAAAATTAACATAATTAGGTATGGCTACAAAACCAATAATAATGTAATAGAATCAAATAAATTACTTATTGTAAATCTTCTTAAATCGACTTTAAATTTATCAAAGAAATTAAACTTGTTGTATTGTATATAAAATAAAACGAATTGTAAGAACTTTTTTATAAAAAAAAATAAGTAATGATTGTATGATTCGATTTATTGTTGATATAAGTAAGTATTAGGTACCTACGAGTAGATATACTTGAACTCATACAGTAAATTGTTGATACTTTTGCATGTTAATAATAATAATCAAGCCATTATGTAAAGGAAAACACCTACATAAATACAAAAATAATTATTCAAATATTGTACATCATCATCTTCCACAGCCTGTAGACGTCCACTGCTGGATATAGGCCTCCCCCAAGGTCTTCCACGTCGCTCGGTCCCGCGCCGCCCTCATCCAGCGTTTACCGGCGACTTTGACCAGGTCGTCGGTCCATCGTGCGGGGGGCCTACGCTGCGTCTCCCAGTACGTGGCCGCCACTTGAGAACTTTTCTGCCCCATTGCCACTTCAGCTCTGCAATCCTTCTGGCTATGTTTGTGACTTCGGTTCGCCTGTGAATCTCCTCATTCGTGATTAGATCCCGCAGGGAAACTCCGAGCATAGCCCTTTACATTGCCCGCTGAGCGACTCTAAGCTTATTTATAAGGCCCATAGTTAACGTCTCAGTGCCATATGTCATCACTGGCAACACATACTGGTCAAAAACCTTTGTTTTCAGACACTGCGGTATTTGTGACGAGAAGATTTTACGGAGCTTCCCGAACGCTGCCCAGCCGAGTTGGATTCGACGATTGACCTCTTTCTCAAAGTTGGGCCTACCTAACTGGATTTTATGTCCTAGGTATAGATAATCGTCAACAACTTCGCTAACAGCTTGTTCGGGAAGCTGGAAGTCGTCAAACCTGCGTGCGAGACGGTTCGTTCTTGAAAACAGCTTGTATACATGGCTCAACAAAGTAATGGGTCTGAAGTTCTTCAAAAGGGTTTTATCACCTTTTTTGTAGAACAAAAACCACGCTTTGGGCGTTTTGCCCTCGAGGATGATAGAATTGAACAGCTTCTGAAGGGTCTTAAGCACTGGTTTGCCACCAGCTTTCAGAAGCTCGGCTGTAATTCCATCATCACCCGGCGCCTTATTGTTTTTAAGCTGTTTAAGGGCCATACTTATCTCGTACAGGCTGACGTCAGGGATATCTTCGGTATAGTGTCGGGTTAATTTGGCTCGTGGGTTTTCTGCCATGTCTTGAACAGGTGCCCGTGTTGTCGTGTATAACTGCCCATAGAACTTCTCAACTTCCCTCAAAAGTTCGGGTTTAGACGAAACAACCCTGCCGTCGTCCGTTTTCAACTTCGTCAGTTGGTTCTGGCCTATAGACAAATCTCTCGCGAAGACCTTAGAGCCCTTGTTTTGCTCGATAGCTGTTTCAATACCGTTTGTATTAAACCGGCGTAGGTCGCGTTTTAGGGACTTGGAGATTTGTCTATGTAGCCGCCGATGATACTGAGAAGCATCTTCCGGGGACTGCAGGATCATTGTGCGTCTTTCTTCCATGAGTTTGAGGGTACAGTCTGAGATTTTTCCAGTTCTTTTTGCACGGCGGGTTTTAACCCAGCCGCGGAGGCAGTTTCCACAAACCTGTTATTGAAGTCGTCCATATCGTCGCACTCGCCGAGGCATTCAAAGCGGTTCTGCAATTCGAGCTGAAAGCTTTCGGGGTTTTGGATCCGGATGGGTGCAGGACAAAGTACAGACTTTATCAGTAGAGATCGCTCCAGTTTTGGATTCAGACTCAATGTGCCTCTTACTATGCGGTGATCGAAACCGATTTTCACGGCATTGATCACAGAGACATCATTGAAAATCTGTTTTCTCGTTGACATGACAAAGTCTACCTCGTTTTTTGTGTGTCCATCGGGGCTTATCCAAGTCCATTTGCAGTGTTCCGGTTTCTTGAAGAATGAGTTCATCATAAAGAGGCCCTCCTTCTCCAAGAAGTCGGCCAGCATCTGGCCTAGGACGTTCCGGACTCCGACTCCAAATTGCCCCACTTTCTGCTCATCGCCGCTTTGTTTGCCTAATTTTGCGTTAAAATCCCCCATGACCACGTTGAAATGAGTTTTGGAGCTATGTATGGCTTTGGAGATGTCCTCATACATAGCCTCCACCTCATCATCGGAGTGTGTCGAGGTCGAGCCATAGACCTGTATGACCTTCAACGAATACCGTTTGGTAGTTCTGAGTATCAGGTACGCTACCATATTCGACACGCAATCGATTTTGTAATATTGGTCACGAAGGTTTTGTGGACGAGAAACCCGACACCACCTTTGGACAGTTGGTCGCCCTCCCGGAAGTAGAGAAGATTGCCGGATTTTAGGATTATCGATTCCTTTCCCTGTCTATGGACTTCAGATAACCCCAGGATATCCCAATGCAATCCACTGAATACTTCCTCCAGCTCAACAATCTTTTCGTCTGTCCGCAGTGTCCTAACATTGTATGTCGCAAGGGTCGTCGTCGGTAGCCTGGTCGAACCCGGGGATTCTTAGCACCCCCTGTCCCGCCGTTTCCTCGAACGCTACCTTGATCGAGACCAGCGGGACCGCCGGGACTAGGGGCCGGGGCCTTTGTTTGTGGTTCATGTTTTGGGGGGGGGGAATACCGTAATCGCCACGCTTGGCAGGCGGGTTGGCGATCGCAGTGTGGTGTTAATATACACAAAAGGACGCTGCTGCCCGTCCTCTGGTTTTTTGTCCCTTAGTCGACTCTTATGACAACCACGGGAAGAGATGGGGTAGCGCTTTTCTTAAGGCGATGCCACACGCCAATATTATATAATATTGTACATCACTTACCTGAAACAAATAACCTTCCTGCTGACACATTTTTACCAAAAATCTACCCCTTGAATCCATGTTAAATAGTTATCGTCTTTCACATTAAATAATATCTAAACAATGGATGCACGAATACGTTTGGCACGCAAGACAACACGGCACGTGTTCACCCTCTCCCGGGCCCCTCACTTCACCTTCCCGATAGCTCATTATTTCGCGCCAATTTGCACTTTTGAGTTGCACGATAACTTAGCTAAAGTGCGTATACTATTTAAAGAAATATTAAATAATTTCACTTATTAATATTTAGTTGATTGGAATCTCTTATAAATGTATATTTTCTCGTAGAAGAAATAAATAAAAATAATTATTTAAAAACGAATTAACGCGCATAAATACCTGAATTAAAGAACTCAAGTTGTTTAGTTTTCCTTCAATTCGACTAGTTTCTTTACAATACTTTGGTTCGTGGAAGAACTAAATAACTCATTTTAGCTAATTCATTTCATACTCAAGTGATCAGAAGTCGCAGTTGTTTATTTATTTATAGAGTTATTCATTTTTTCTATTAATAATTAGTGTTGTTTTTAACATATCCATTCCTACAATTGAAACACAAAAATTGCTTTATTTTTAGATTGGATTAAGATATGGGAATGATTGTTAGACCAAAAGATGCGGCACAATTTGGGGTTCACAAAAATGGAAAAAGGTCAATTTGGCCAATATCTGAATTATTTAGTTCTTCCATTATACTGACGAAATAATGTATATAGTAAATAATGTATAGGTACATATATAATATAAATTTCATATAATATATATATAAATATAAATTTATAACAGAGGAATAAATAAATATCATTTGCGCAAATAAAATAATTTCAGATTTCGTTTAAAAGAATTGAGTGTCTTCGAGTCCTGTAAACTGGACGGTAATGAATTCCATAAGCATACTGCGTTAACGGAGAACGATCTATGGAATATTTCAGACCTATGATGGGGAGTAGATAGCATCATGTTGTTGGAAGAACGTAGACGTCGATCATGATCTTCATGTCGGAACCTAAAACATTTTTTTAAATATTCAGGGAGGCATGGGTGGAATAGTGTCTTGTAAAGGAGAGCTAAAATGTGTGTATTCCTGCGAAGACGAATTGGAAGCCACTTGAGCTTATCGCGAAATTCTGAGATATGGTCATACTTTCGTAATGAGTATATGAATCGTATACATAAGTTTTGAAGGCGCTCAAGTTTATCAAGTTGCTCCTCGGACAAATTTAGATAGCTGACATCTGCTTAATCCAGTAATGGGAGGAGGAGTGACTGTGTTCTTTTTTATTGGATACTAAGCCCACGTTTGAAAAAGAAAAACATAGAATGTGCCAGCTGCTTCTCTTCCCGGGCATACTGTAAAAGTCAGTTAAGGGACGGAGGTTTTATTGGCATTTTTGCGGGCGATAGGGTGACCCCCTGTCACTGCAATAGTCTCTCTCCATCATGATTACATACATACATACATAACTTCACGCCTGTATCCCTTATGGGGTAGGCAGAACATCAGAGGTTATAAGACCAGTTGATGTCACGTTTGACTAATGAGGTATTATAATGATTGCGAGAGGCTATTGCAGTGACAGCCTATCACCCACAAAAATGCCAATAAAACCTCTGTCCCTTAACCGACTTTTACAGTATGCCCGGGAAGAGAAGCAGCTGGCACATTCTATGTTTTTCTTTCACTCCCAGTCCAGCATGGACTATACCTCCAAATTAGTCAAAAGTGACATGAGATGGTTTAATTGCCTCCGGTGTTCTGCCTACCCCATTAGGGATACAGGCGTAAAGTTATGTATGTATGAATGAATTTTATATCAAGGGTGGTCACTAGCCAGACGGACCCTGACGTGATTGGACCACCAAGTGGGAGTCACTCGGATTAGTCGCCTTTTACGACATTCTTATCCAGGGGCAGTAAGGCGATTCTAAGCTGATCTTACGTGGCTGAAAATCTATACTAATATATATACTAATTTATAAAGCTGAAGAGTTTGATTTTTGATTGTTTGTTTTAACGCGCTTATCTCAGAAACTACAAGTGGGATTTGAAAAATTCTTTTTGCATTTGATAGCCCAACTCTTGAGGAATGTAACATTTTATCCCGAAATTCCTACGGAATCAAAAGTTACGTGGGTAAAACCACGCGCGGTGGCTAGTTGTTATATAAGTTTTTTAAACTTTTATATGGTCACAGTCTGTAGACGTTGATGATGACATAGGTCTCCATAGGTCTGACATAGGACTGCTGGTCTCCCCTAAGTTTGTCCATCGTCATTAACACTTAAATAAATAAATAATAAATCTCCAGACAATCACACCAACTCAAAGTAAGCATAGCTTGTGTTATGAGATACCATGTAGCGAACTGGTTTACCTAGAATATAAATACATTTACAATGTGTAACACAATGAAGAGATAATAATTAAGGGAATTGTATATTTGTTGATGTAGTTTATAAGTAACAGTATCATAAATTTGGTATCCTTACGGTTCGGCCGAAAAACAAGTTCAAAGTTTAGATCAAAATATCTAAGTGTCAACCCTAAAAACAGCTGTTAGCTTTTGATGAAATCTATTTGATAACAGATGGTGTAAAAAATAAAGTGATGGGTAACAAAGACAGATACTACAAAGTTCAGACAGTGCGAAAAAAGTCATAAGGTCACTGACTGCGACACAAGTCTTGTTTTAGCTTGTTAGGTTGACTAGGGTTGTCAAAATATTTTGTTGTAAAATAATTAGATAAATTTGTATGAAAGTCTATACCAGCACTGATCATGCTAATTCTTTAACTGTATATTCTACGTATGGTATAGAAGCTAACCCTTAAGTTTAATCTCTCCATTTTTTTACACGTTGTATAGATAAACGCCCAGACTCGGAACATTTTTGTCTTGTTTCGTGCGGGAATCGAACGAACTGGCATCTGAAGCAGATTGATCGCCATCGCCAAAGTGATTGTCAAAATGGGTAACTTTAGATATGGGATACTTACCGTGTTTATTACTTATCACGTCGACGGCCGTAATGATGGCGCTTGCAACAGACCCGAAATATTGAGGACTCAAAATCTATACTAATCTATAAAGCTGAAGAGTTCGTTTTTTTGTTTGTTTGTTTGAACGCACTAATCTCAGAAACTCCAAGTGAGATTTGAAAAAGCATTTGATAGCCCAACTCTTGAGGAAGGTTATAGGCTATATTTCATCCCGAAATTCCCACGGGATCGAAAGTTACGCGGGTAAAACCTCGCGCGGTGGCTAGTAAATAATAAACATGGTACATTTATCTCATTTCTAATGTAATTTTCAAAGAAAAATGTTCATGAAAATTTATCCGTATTCATAAAATTTTGAAAATATAATAACTAATATTTTTTGTTTTCTTTGTTACAGGTAGCGCCGAACAAGATAGAGTTTATAAAATCCCCAGTTAACTTAATAGACTTCATAGCTACCCTTAGTTTTTACATGGACGTGGTTGTCGAACTAACAATGGTGAAACGTAATATGAACAGAGCGGACATTTTAGAGTTCATCTCAATAATTAAAATTCTTAGGTTATTCAAATTAACGAGACACAGTCCTGGGTTGAAAATCTTGGTGCATACGTTTAAGGCTTCGGCTAAAGAATTGACTTTACTTGTGTTTTTCTTAGTGCTCGGTATTGTGATATTTGCAAGTTTGGTGTATTATGCTGAGAAGTCACAGGTGAGCTTTTTTATTTATATATCTTTATTAGGGAAACAAATAGAACAATTATAACTATTATTAGCTTATTAAGAGTAATACAGTATCCAATCAAGTTTCCAGTATTAGTTAAACATCATATGAAAATTAAGATAAAGTTGCTATAAATTCTTATACAAAACAATAAAATTATAATTATTACGTAGAGAAACTATATAAGAAAAGTATGTTTATAAATTTAAAAGTTAATACAACACACCATTCAGTTCAGGCCGATAATAAGACAATTTACTGGCAATTGTCATGTCTCAAAAATGTTCATAATGTAGCCATAGTTTTCTGAGACAAACTGTTATTAATATGTATATCATTTTATTTTCATGTGAACCTGAGTTATACACGAAATTCATAATAGCATTCTTAAAGCTCTGCTGCTCATATAAAAAATAAAACCATAAACAGTTACTTATAAATATACCTGCTTATTTATAAATAACTGTTTTATGCTCTTTTATATTGCTGATAACGGCCACGTTCAAAAAGTTCAAAGTTCTGGACACTTTGTTTAACCGGATTTATCGCGTATTATTTATATTTGTAATGTTTAATTAACTATCGCAGGAATATATAGCTGTCATGTCTATGGTATTTGGCTACCGATTTTATGTAAAGAGTAGTCCTGGGCAAGGCGTATCCTGAAAGTTTAGGCAGCGGTCATTTGGATACAATATTTATTTATTTATTTGAAAAAGACATGCCAACAACATATATACAATCAATCACAATCATAGGTCTAAAATGTCTTAATTCTAATATATATGTCAAATCTAGGCACATACAGCATTCTCAATATTTTGCGCATACCCTACCTAACGAGACGAAATATTTAACAGCAAAAAATTTAAATAACATCGAAATAAATAATACAATAATTATAAAATAATTATGTCATGATTAAAATTTAAATTAAAAAACAAAATGTCAAAATGTCAAAAAGAAAAAAAAAAGAAAAGAAGAAGCGAGAACCAAAACCAACGAACATACGCGAAGCAATATTGTGATATGCCTCATCTCCGCTGACTCTGCGCAAACCATTCTGTTTATCACAAAGAGGTCTTGTTACGTAGGAACACTTTTAAAGTATGTGCATAACAAACGAGTACTTAAAGCTTATTTTTAATGTTTTTTTTTTTTCTAATTAAAAAAGTTACCAACTGTCACTAAAGACAGACTTTTTCAGTGAGTTTTTACATTTTTAAAAGAGTCGCCAATCTTTTTTTATGCTTGCATACATTACGCCGATCGGCGGTGAATGAAATTAATCCAAAATTACTGACTTCGTTTTATCCGAAAAATTTGCAATACAAAACAAAGTTATACATCTCATTATGATTCATGTATTGTACACACTTAGAAACATACGACAGCCATCAAATGAGTACATGTTTTTTAGAAACAAAGAATGTATACGATTATTTGATCAGCTTATAGCAATCATGAACAATCATATGTACTTGATTGACGAATCGATATTACTTTGTTTTGGTTTAGTTTGAATTGTTTATTGTTAGCTTTTCACCTCTCAGTCAATTTTTGGTTACTGAAACGGCTATAGATTTCCCAGGTGGGTTGAAATTGCATCGACTTTATAAAACAACGCGTTATGTTTACATGACAACAAAACGTTTTACCTCAATGTTAAGTGACAATGGAGTTGAAGTAGTTTTTTATTAATATTAACAAAACTCACTTTAAAACGTACTGAATTAAACTTAATATCCGAAACACAAAAAAATACCACGTCATATCAATTAAAACCAGATTAATTTCAGTTTCAATTTATTCAGCATAAATAAATAATCTTTATATTTTCATGTTGATTCCTTTGCATGAATTCCATGACGGTTTGTAATGCATGCAAATTTATCTTCCAATGAAATTAAGTGAATGTATGTGCGAGCATCCAGGTTGTAAATCGAATACTGTTTTAATTTTCTTTTCATTTTGAATAATTGGAACCCAAAAAATAAATAAGCAACCCGACGTGCAAGGCTAACAGACATTGTGCGCCGGTATCTCAATATCGAGTTTGTAACCCCATGTGGCTTATATAAATAGTTTTTTTTTGTATTCGACAGATCAAAATCTAATTTATAGAGTAATCAGAAAAAAAAAACCTTTTTTTTTCAAATCTACGCAGTTACGACGTAGGTTATTTTTATTGACCTAAAAGCGGACTGTACTTTTTACGTTTTTTACCAATAATAATATTTTGTTTTTAGTTCAATTTTTTTATCGGAAAACATCCATGAATATTTCTGAGCTCAATTTATCTAAATTGATAGTCAGAAATGCAGGAATGTATTTCTCATATTGCATTCTAAACGATATCGTCTGGAACTATTTTTATTAGATTATAAACCTCTATATAGATAGTGTGTTTTTTATGCTTAACTTTCTCTATTATACGTATATACTTTTTCACGGAGTGTTCAGTTCATTATACATCTAACTAACAATCATCGGAGCATGAAGTACTTTATGCTATAGAATTATTTACAGAGTCACAGCCTAAATAATGTATACCTGAATTATTTTATGTATGCAAGGAGAAAAACATTCCTTATTTTCTTTTGATCAGCAATAATAAAAAAAACTTGGTAAGGAATAATTGGTACCATCTGAAATACTTTACTGCGTCATATTATAAATGTTAAGATGTTCTTGAACATTTCCAATTTCTCCAGTATGACTTACGCAGTGGTCTTTAGAATTTGTTGTGAGAGTAATTATTGCGTTGTTGTGACAGTACTCAATTTTCATGTATTCAATCAACATCTTACATTTATCTTATAGGGCATTCTATGATAATGAGTTTCCTCCTAAAATATTCTGCAAAATTATTGACTCCAAAAATTTTTCTGAGACATCTTATTAAGACAAGATAAGAAAATTATTTCGCATAGAATGTAGCATTATTACCTCTAAACTAAGTTGAGAACCTTTTATTGATATGCGTCTGTTTATTTATACATTAATTTATAAATTTAATGTCGGTCTTTGAGTAAAATATCATATGATAAAGAAATCTTCATGAAAAATCTACAAACTGCTTTGCTACATTAATGTTGTAAACAAATCAAAAGCTTTAGTGTCCTAACAAAACTTACAACATCTCTTTTTTTCAGGATAATCCTGACAACCAGTTCAAGTCGATACCCCTCGGGTTATGGTGGGCCATCGTAACCATGACAACCGTCGGCTATGGAGACATGGCTCCGAAGACCTACCTTGGGATGTTCGTAGGCGCTCTTTGCGCCCTGGCCGGGGTGCTGACGATAGCACTGCCCGTTCCTGTCATCGTGTCCAACTTTTCCATGTTCTACTCGCATACACAGGTCAGATTTTTATATTGTCATTTAAGAAATGTTACAGCAACACGTTTTCAGGTTTAATCATAAAGATTTATAACAACACCGAAAGTTTGAATTAAATAAACGAAAGGTCCCAGGTACGAATCCTGGTCGAGTGATTTTTAATTAACACATTTTTTCATTTATTTTAGAGTAATCAAGCATTTTAAATACAAAAACCTCATAATATTATTAAGTTTGAATTAAGTTCAGAAACAAGTTATTTAGACAAACGTTCTGCTTATATTGAGTTCTTGATAAAAATATAGATATTTATCTGCTGGTTAAAATGTGATTTAAACGCATCTTCAGTATTGTGATCAGTATTACATTGTGAGGTTGTTACAGCTTTGGAACAAAAAACAAAACCATGATAAACTGAAATAGATTCTTTTTAAATAGGAGCTAAAAAACTTTTTAAACGTAAGTTATGTAGCCATATAAATACAGTATCCAACATGGCCATTTACAGCTAAACCATTTTATGATCTGCTGAGGGTTTGGATGGAGCCCAAAATTATAGTTTGGCTTGGCAGCGGCGCTTGACACAGTCTGATAATGACAGGTCGTCAAGTATGACGGAAATAATGGTTGTGCCTTGTTACTTCGCTTATTATACATAAATTTCATAAATTAAAGTCATTCAGGGAATCCTCTTACAGGTCAAACGTATTTTTAATTTTTACGTAACTTTTTATTTAGTAAATACTGAGTTCTGTACACGTACTCAATAAGTAATATTGAATAAGGACTGATTTTTCAGTCTTCGGATGATTGTTTAAAAAAAGATTAACACCAAAGGAGATCCATGATGACATGCAAACAACATTAGGGGAATCTGCCCCGTCTTATACCACTGTGAAAAAATGGGTTGCAGAATTTATACGTGGACGAGAGAACATCGAAGATGACCCTCGCTCCGGCAGGCCAATGACGTCTACGACCGAAGAAAACATCAATAAAATGTGTGATCTCATATTGAAAGACCGTAGATTGACTATCAGAGAAATTGCAGACACTATAGGCATCTCATATGAACGAACGCAAAACATCATTGTCCATGAACTCGGCTTTTCTAAGGTTTTGGCTAGGTGGGTCCCCAGATTGCTTTCAGTAGAGCAAAAGCGAATTCGACTCACGATTTCTCGCGACTGTTTGGAGATGTTCGAGGCTGATCCACAAGGTTTTCTTGACAGATTTGTGACAATGGATGAAACCTGGGTTCACCACTATAACCCAGAATCAAAACAACAATCCAAACAATGGAAAAATCAGGTGAACCAACTCCGAAAAAAGGCAAAGGCAATTCTGTCGGCTGGCAAGGTGATGGCATCGGTTTTTTGGGATGCTAAGGGTGTCATTATGGTGGACTACCTTCCAAAAGGCGAAACAATAAACTCTGCGTACTATAGCACCCTTCTGCGCCGTTTACGTGAAGAAATTAAACAGAAACGCCCAGGATTACTGAGAAAGAAAGTGTTGTTTCACCAGGACAACGCCCGAGTCCACACGTCTGTCGAGTCAATGGCTCAAATTCGTGTTTGTGGTTTCGAATTGTTGCCACATCCAGCTTTTTCTCCTGATTTGGCACCTTCGGACTTTCATCTGTTTCCAAACCTGAAAAAACACCTCGGTGGGCAGAAATTTTTAACTAATGAAGAGGTCGAAGCCACTGTTAACCTGTATTTTGAAGACCTTGAGGAATCTTTTTTTAAAACAGGTATGGAAGCTCTGGAAAGCAGATGGAAGAAGTGCATAGAGCTAAATGGAGATTACGTCGAAAAATAAAAATATTTTTGTATGTACTTTATTCTGTTTTCTTGACTAGGCTGCGAACTTTTCAATCCACCCGTATTTATATCTTATCTTATTCAATTGACTTCTTTGTAGTCAAAGTAACTTTAATATACTAATGTCCTCCGTAGGCACAAACAAAAGTATATTCATCAAGAAAATTTAAAAAAGTTTTTGATTTTTAAGAATTTAATGTGCACATTAAATTGTTTTTTTGATGTCAAAATCACTTATTTTTCAGTAATACCCACGCTTTGATGTTACCTGTAATATATAGCACCGATGAAATATGAGTTTACTTTTTATGATATAAGAAAAAGAAGAATTGTTTACGATTTATTACGTAGGTATACGTTTTTATGATATTATATAGAAAACGTTGTTATGCAGATTTCATCTCGTTAAATTCTTTCAATGTTTATGAGGTTGGATAGATAGATGTTTTTAGTACCTACGAATTTGAAATTTCAAACAGTTAGTGTCTAATCGTGACCACAAACCAGAATGTAGGTATTTTACTTAGGTACCAAACAAAACAAAGAGGTAAAATACCAACACCACTCTTGAAGTCCAGCAACTTGAATGGTTACCGGTGGTTAAAGATGGTGGCAATGTTAAGGGTTTTTCCTTAAGAATTGTTGTTTCTTATAAAACCTTTCCCTCGGAAAACTGCTGATATAAGTTTATTCAGTTTCTGAGTTCAAAATATGGTTTGTGTAAAAATATTTAGCTAATAGACTACCTTATTAATAATTATACTATACTTAGGTATGAAAATATGTTATTTAAAAAAAAAACAAAAAAAAATCCCCAGACAATCACATCAACTACATGGCCCCAAAGTAAGCATAGCTTGTGTTATGGGATACCATGTAGCGAACTACTGGGTAACCTAGAATATAAATACATTAATAGATGAACACCCAGATACGGAACTTTTTTTTTTCGGGATCGAACCCGCAACCACTGGCGGCTGAGGCTGATAGGTTTACCCCAACGCCAAAGTGGTCGTCATTTGACCACTTTGGCGTTGGGGTGTATTTGATGGTGGGTATTAATTAAGTTGGTGGAAAGTTTTGGTTTTTAATGTTAAGACTTTTATTTTTGATGTCTTATTGCGTATATAAATTACTGCAAACTCTATGTGTTTTCATAAATTTTTAAAAAGAAAGAAAGAAAAAAAGTTTATTTGTAAAAAAGTCACAACAATATTATATCAAAAACATAATTCAAATAATTACCATTACCACATGCAATAAAAAATAGTAGAATTGATGAGTGACGCGGGATTTGTAAAAAAAACGTCTCTGCTCAGCAATGTGCTAGTTGTAAACAACTAGCGCTGATCTTCCGCAGTGACCATTTAAAGTATTAAAATCGGAGTCGTAGGCTGAAAATGAGTATTTAGCTAGTTTGGTAGCGAAGGGCCTGGCTGAGTTCGCCTTTTGCTATTTCGTCTGGTGTATTTAAGTTATATTATGAGTATTCTTGTTTAATATAGGTAATGGTAATGAATTATATAAATTAAAGAACGATACTATATTTCCTAACATTGCAGTGGGTATGAACTGAGCGATTTGTTCTTTAAAACACTATTCGTACTACATGCTTAATGTGTTAACATTTATAACGTTACTGATATGTCTCTTCAAAATGGTTTGTAATGAACCCGCTGTAGGGCTTTGAATTTCTCCACTTGGATTACGAAGAGGTTTAGGCCGTAAGAAACCAAGCTGGTCTACTGCTGGGGTGGTATAGGTCTATGAAGTGCAAGAAAAGATAATTTCCCATGTCATATATTAGCATTTAATCACCACTTAATTTAATTTTAATGCATAAACAAAATATGTTGGAAAACTCAAATCTTCTTCAAAAACAATTCTACTTTGAAGTACAAAAAAAATTCAGTTCCACTTCACTTTTTACGTTTTGCAAAATACCGAGCGAAGTTAAAATGAATCTTAAGTCTCCTTAATGAAAAGTTTTTGTCTTAAGAAACTTTATGTCGTACTTCTAAATTGAAGTTTTGCACATGTTTGTTTCATCAAATTATTGATGATTTGCGTTTCAAATAATGAAACTTTTCTTCAAAGGATTTTGTCGTAAAGCGAGTTTTCTGAGATATTTCGTATTTTGCAAGTTATTTTTGTATGTTTCTTTCTTTTTAAAGAAAATCTTTCAGTTATCCAGTTTAAATAAAAAAATATATAATTGATTGAATCAGGAATTACTTTGCGCTAACGCACGAAAATCCTGCATCACTAGTTTAAGGAGTCGCAAAATCAGCAAGGTAAATTATAGTAATTATCGTACAATATCTTCATAAAAATAAATTTGGTCGAAATAATAATATAAAGATGGCAATGTTAGTATTTGCAGTTATGTGATTTGAAAATGGTAAACATTTTATATAAGTGATGAACAACTACTTGATAAAAGCCTTTACGAAAATGCACATTCAATTTTAATATCTCTGGCAACCTACATTTAAATTAGGTTTGGCACCGAAGCCTGACCTAGACTATTAAAAGTGGAAAGGTCACTTGGCCATTGGTTAAACTTAGTTTGAGATAATTGATTTTGTTTGCATGTAGATCTAAAGTCACAGCGGCTTTCTGGAACTGTCAGTAAAGACTACTGGATTCTACCGTGTCACACTTTACGAGTGACTATGGGGCCTGTGAAGTCAATCTAAGCAGACCTCGTGGGCGACGATTTATGACGTCCATGAATCACGAAAACGTAGAACACTATCATTCTTTACAACTATTTGAGGTTCAATAAGCTTACTCGCGTATTCTTCTACATATGCCTTCTCATAAAACCGATTTTTATTCCTACTCTTTCTCCGTCCATGCAGTCAGATTATGGAACTCATTACCTCATGTCAGTCGTGAGTGTAAAACCATATCTAGTTTCAAATATAAAGTAAAAAATCACTACTTTTCTCTTATTATAGTATCCACTCTACTTATTATTTTAAGTACCTATATAAAGTTTTAATAATATTATATGTATATATTGGTATGTATATATATTTATTAGAATTTAAATAGTTTGTAGTATGTTATGTATTCGTATACACTATGATTGCATTTTGAACAAACTCTCCAGTCTTAGGTCTGCTGTAAGAGATTTCAATAGAGATAAGCTGTACCTTTGTACTTATTTTGATTATGTTTCTTTATATTGTATCTTAACTTGTGTGTACACAAATTGTTAAATAAATCAATTAAAAAAAAACTTGAAAATCTGTATCTTTGAAATAATTGCATTTCTTCTTTTTCTTAAAATTTAGCCAAGAGCTATAAAACGCTTCTTCTAACACTTTTAGTTACGCGTAAGTTGTGTATAAATCAACTAACACGCAAACATGTTTTTGTAATAAAGAAAACTCTTTGTAGAAATACTCTTTTAAAAATATATTTTTATAAGAAATATAATTTTCCTTCAAGAGCAGAACATTATACGTACTATCGAAAAATGTTCCGGTGTTCCACCTTTAAGGCTAAGTTCACTTGCACTTTAATAATTAGGCAGTTTGGTTAGCTCCGCCTTGTAACTTGTCTTATTTGGTAAACAAGATTTAGATATCAAATCATGTATTTTTATTTAAATAAAAAAATATAAAATAAACAAATCATTACATTTAAATGGTTTCACTGTTTAGTTCCAATTTATTATTATAGCTTATTGTTATCGTAACAAAAATATTTTTAAATGGAAACTTATGTTAAAAAAAGACATGATTTGATCTCGAAATCTTGTTTAACAAATAAGACAAGTTAAAAAAATGTAGTATTACCCCCTTATTCATATGAAATATTAAATTAAAATAGTTTTGTTTCTTAAATGTTGTGCAAGCACACCGATGAATATAGATATGAGATCTATATTGTTTCATTGGCTGCAAAGAAAAGTAGGCGGAGCTTCGATCCAAAAGCCGTTCTAGGGAACATTTTCTTAACTGGAACACCGGGACGGGAGGCGATTGTACGTTAATAAAGTGTCTAGCCGCAAGAAAATTTAATTTATTGTTGAAATATTCCGCAGACGGAATTGCACAGTAACTTTAAACAGGGTACATAAAATTGAACTTTATTGCTGAAGCGTATAGAGTAATTTTATTTTATTTATTTTTATATCTTTAGTTTTTTTTTGCTAACTTAACACGTGGATGCATTTCTTCAAGAAAATAAATTGGAGTAAGAAAGTTCATTTAAACTATGTTTTCAAATCATTTTTATATGTGTATCTGGTGGAAATCGCTTTAAAGTGACATTTTTTCTTTTTTGTACTTTTTGTGGCTATAAACTGTCATTGTATGTGATGGATGAGTAATTTCTCAAGTTCTCATTTTTAAGCTACTGTTACACATGCTCATTTCAAGCACGAAAGCATGTTTCAATTTAGCACGTAGTAGCATGTGTGTCGGAATGTGGATCAAAATTAGCATGCTCATTTCGAGCACACTCGTGAATGGACAGGCTCGCGATTTAAGAGCATACTACCAACGGCGTGGCTGGAAGGACGCTTGCTTTAAGCAAGTTGTCTAATAGTTTGCTTATTGAGTATGCTAGTATAAATCAGTCGTTATACTCAAAACTAGCATATTGCTAGCAAATGTAAATTGCTCCTAAGAATGCTCATATTCAGCATACTAAATAACAAGCTTTTGATATGCTATTTTAGAGCATATGTAACAGTAACATAAAAATACCAAAATAATACAGACAATTTTTCGTGTTTGTTTTCGACTGTCCTGCATACATACATACATACATACATAACTTCACGCCTGTATCCCGTATGGGGTAGGCAGAATACCAGAGGTAATAAAACCATCTGATGTTACGTTTGACAAATTTGGAGGCATTGAGGCATTATAATAGTGGAGAGAGACTATTGCATTGACAGGGGGTCGGCCTGTCGCCCACAAAAAAGCCTCCCATAACACCTCGGTCCCTTAACTGACTTTTACAGTATGCCCGGGAAGAGAAGCAGCTGGCACATTCTATGTTTTTCTTTCGCTCCCAGTCCAGCATGGAAGCATGTCCTGTTTATTTTATTATTTTTGCCTTTACTTTCTGTCACGTAATATGTCATAATAAATTATTTTAAACTGATCGGTAGTCACACATTCTTGTCACTGTCTGAAACATTGAGCAATCTGCTATAGTGTGTAATGAACTGGAGCAAATATCTACGTAGAATGCGAAGCGAAAAAGAGACAAGTTAATAATATTTTATGACGACCACTTTGGCAATGAGGTAATACTGTCTGCCTCAGACGTCAGTGGTCGCGGGTTCGATTCCCGCACGGAACAAGAAAAAAAAAATGTTCCAGGTCTGGGCATTTATCTATAATGTATTTATATTCTAGGTTCCCCCTTAGTTCGCTACATAGTATCCCATATCATGAGCTCTGCTTAATTTGGGGCCGTGTAGTTGGTGTGATTATCTAGGGATTTTATTATTTATTTAAATCTTTTCAGTTATTTGAGAGACAAGTTGACACTAGATGCAACACATGTTCAGCTATGGTCAGCTCTTAGGTTCTGGGTTTGAGTCCTTGTTTCAAATTTAAAAACAGTTGAACTGTCAAGTATAAAATAACTCAAATGCCGTAAACTTTATTTATATTTTACTAGGAAGCCTCCCCGAATCGCGTGGGTAGCGGAGTTAAGCTAAGTTTGCTACACTAGCTTCAAGATAAGCTATTTCTAAATATGATTTGTTACAAAATGTAAAAAAACCTGAGACGGTATAGGGCATTGGGCTTGCATATGTACATGAAGATATTGAAACATTGTTCATTGTTTAGAGATTGTTATAGCAATTATTTCATATATTTGAAGAAGATTTAATAGCCAGCTAGCTTAAAAAAATCAATAAAATATTTCTATGAATCACTTACTGTACAATAACACAATCATTTTCTTACGTTATTATCACTCTGTCTATCGTTTGAAGCGGGGTCTAAGTCCGAGGGTAAGCCATGGTCGTGGAGTTGAGATCTATTACAGTCCATTTTCAGAGGTCATCAAACCAAAAACACTCAAAAGAACGTAAAAGCACCGGCAACAACACACGCGAAATGCGAATGATGATATACATTGACACTGAAGCTGCTATACGAAAATATGAATTGAAATAATTTCTACCAAAAGGTTTATTTAGGTTTACAACGTTGATTTTAATATTTGTATTAACTGTTTCAATATTTCGAATCAATGTATACATATTTAAACTAAGTATTACTTACAAAGGCTCCTAATAAATAAAACCCCTTTTTGTATTTATACCTACAGCGCCATCTGTGTCATATTTTTAAAGCTTTATTCTTTTGTAAACTAACTGCAGACGTGATTGGTGATGTTGCAACACAAATCTCTGAGCAAAGTCCATGAAATACCTGATAATGTCTGTTTTTCAAATAATGTAACTGGCTACTCCCAAATCATTATTTCTATTCATAATATTTCATTTCTTTTTTTTAATTAAATGCATTCTTATGCTAATGTTTGTTTAAAGAAGTAAGAAGAATAACTTAGCCCATTTTGGTTGTCCTTATTTATCCTGTTCAGATAGTGTGAAAAACATTTCTGTAATACTTTGCTGTATAAACCGTAGTCATGATCGTAGCTAGGTTTGACTACGCAGTCTTCGTCGTAGTCAAAACTAGTGATCGTAGCACTAGTAAAGTAAATTCAATAATGTTTTTAAGTTTTCGCATTTAAAATGCTCAATA
This sequence comes from Stenoptilia bipunctidactyla, assembly GCA_944452665.1. Taxonomy (NCBI): domain Eukaryota; kingdom Metazoa; phylum Arthropoda; class Insecta; order Lepidoptera; family Pterophoridae; genus Stenoptilia; species Stenoptilia bipunctidactyla. The sequence continues at coordinate 21,528,201 of OX101740.1, read as the reverse complement.
ATTATTAAATAAATGAATAATTCAGTGTATTATTTATCACATTTTTCATTTATTTAAGTAAATTCAGTCCTTCCTTTATATTCATACTAGCCACCGCGCGCGGTTTTATCCGCGTAACTTTTGATTCCGTGGGAATTTCGGGATAAAATATAGCCTATAACCTTCCTCAAGAGTTGGGCTATCAAATGCAAAAAGAATTTTTCAAATCCCACTAGTAGTTTCTGAGATTAGCGCGTTCAAACAAACAAAAAAACAAACTCTTCCGCATTATATATTAGTATAGAAGTATAGATTAAATGTATGTACCAGACATCTTATTTTGATCATAAGCTACTAAAAAGAGCATGTTTATTGAAACGTAATTACCATGACAACAGCAATATTTTATAGGCTGTCAAATGAAAACAATGTGTTCATTGTTAATTTTCCGTAAACACAAACTCAAGACTCAATTGTTAATAAAACTTTGTTCAAAGTTTGGATGGATGTTATATTGATGTTGTTTTTCTTTGGTATTTGGTTTCTTTACAGTTGAATGGCTACTTTTCCATTTATTTTAGCACAGGAAGTAATATTAGAAAGTTTATAATACCCATACTGATTTGATTATTTAGTTTAGGGTGCCGTAAAATTCATAATCATATTAATACATAAAATATTAATCACTTTGATGAAAATATTTTTGCTACGTTAGATTTTACAAGACAGAACTATGTCCGACTCACATGCATGAACACCTCAAAGTCGATAAAAACTACTACCTAATCCAGTAATAAATATACTTAAAGCTGAAAACCTTGATTTATGTATTGGCAAAAAAACTAAGACTACAGAAGGTGACTGGTAACAAATTTTAGATATTTAAGGAGAGCACTCTGTATACGATTCTGAACATAATTATGTAATAAAAGTAGGTACTTAATTTTTCACCAGAATTTCCAATAGATAAATAAAGGGACATCATAACACTTTACCCGACGCGCCGTCTCAGTCAACACGCACACAGTAGTGTTCCCGCCACACACACCACCAGCTATGCATCTATTGTATTACGCCTATGTAACCATGGGTTGTGTAACGAACTCTTTAACTTTCGGTTAAGTTTACTCGGTAAATAATAAATACTTATTTTTTGTTTATTTTTTTCTCTTCATGTTTGATATCAGAATATCACGTCCTTAAACTCCGAAAGTGACCGACCAGTCACACTGTATTGTTAACATACGCTACAATACTCTGAGTAATTGTCACAAATTGTTATTAGCATATAAAAAACATAAAGTTGCATTAACACAGGTGAACGGTTCTTGTTTAAAGCGAACTGTATGTTTTTATTATTTGTAACAGAACTATTGATACGAGCTCCCTAAGCCTGCAGTTCTCGTATTTGAAACGAATTCAATCTCTATTGTCTACCTAAGAAGATTTTAATTCTTTTTAACAACCTATCGGCAGCTGCATGGCGGCCGCGCGGTGTTGGCGTGGTTGCCAACAGACTTTTAACTCTATTGACTAAACCACAAAACCTTAATTCTTCAAAACTACTTTAAGACACGTGTAAGCAAAAATAATTCTTCTCATGAACGCGCACTTTGTGCTCAAAGCATACTTCACGATAGTTGGTGTACAAGCTAACTTAAGCCTTGTTACAACTCAAATAAGTTTTTTAGATTACTGCATATATATATTTTCTGTTTAAGCAGCATTTTGTTGCGTTCAATTGTTAGCAAGAATCTTATTATTGGCATTCTAAATAAATGTTTTGACATATATAAAATACATAATGATTAATCTTTTTTGATTACCTGTTTACCAGATACGTTAGGCTTAAATAAATGTTAGAAATCACGTGTGACTGACCACGGTGTCTTTGACTGAAAGACAACTGACTGACCGGTTAAATGTATAATATAAGTAATCAAAAATAAGAAAAAAAACCATTATTTTTAAAATTTACTTTAATTATATGTTTAAACAGGATAATCGTACATCTTGCAATGAAATTGGCTGAACATGTTAAACTATTACCAATTGAATGCATCGATAGTTTCACAGTTAGCGTTAACAATTAATTCACGTGCGCTGACCACAATGTTTCCATTAGAGAAATGCTCTAAGTGCTTGCCTTAGTTCCATTGATTAATTATAAGTTATATCAGCTAATGGATTGATATTCTAATTGTTAGTGTTTGTATTTTATTTTATGGAAAATGGTTTTGTTTTGCCATTGATTCTAATTGCAAACATTTTTTGACCTTATGAGCAGGTTTTTGGTAATTGATAATTTCGATATTTGTTTTTAATCTTTCGTACTCATCCTCAGGCTTACTAATATTTTTTCATTCATTCTCATAAAAAAGGCTAAAATATATTTGTACTAAAAATTATATGGCTAAGGCGTTCGTTGCTACACAGGGATTATTATAATAAGCGCATCACCTCTTGCAGATCAATCCCAACAAGATTTTCTCCACGACTTTTTACTAATCTTGATAAATAACACAAAAAAAGAAAACCAAACAAAGTTTTGCTACCTCTTTTATTTATTACTCTGTATTTTGCTAATCGTCCCGCAACCCCGCGCCCCGCTGCACATGCGTGACGCAAGGTGCGTAGCATCAGTGTAAATAGAGTAATACCAGTTAAGAGACAATAAATCATTTTTGTGTGGGATAACTTAAAATTTTAGAATTATGAATTTAAAAAATTCCTGGAACTAATATTGTTGGGATTGATGTGAAGAGGCTGCGTGCAAGAGGTGATGTGCTAATTAAAATTAACCCAGTATAGTCATTTACAAACATGTCGATGACATTTTAAGGGCCCCTTGACTGCGGTGTTTAATGTATCACTTAAATATTTTAAACTCGTATTATAGTAACAAAAACGAATTATTACGATCAAAAAACATGCATCTTTACCAAAAACAACAGTAGAGCACAATTTAGTTTACCGCGTTGTCATCTAAGCAAGTTAAAATATTCCTGATTTAGGTCCTGTAAGTGGTTAGGACACTTTTCTATTAAAAAGGTCGAAAGCCTTCGATCCCTCTTGACATGACATGCAATAACTCTATAAGTACCTGATTTCATTTCTGTTTTATTAAAAAACGTGAGACTACGATTTTTTATACCTTCAGGGCGTGGGTACCGTATAGATGGCTATACGGGACGGCGCAGTGTGCTGTGTAACGGACACGGCAACTTTCCATAGCGTCGTGCACGGCGCACCATCCAGTGTTTCATATTTGCTCTTAATATTACACTTTAAATTCTTTAGCTATGCATTTTAGAACACCTACTAGACGTACTAGGAATTGCAAACTATTTTACGTCCCATTTAGTCGCTCAAATTATGGAAAACATGCAGTTATTGGCCGAATACTAAATTGTTATAATAAACATTTCGAATCCATAGACATTTTCCAATACACGAAGCAATCTTTTAAAAATCTCGTCACAAATTATATTAAGTTGAAACTAAGTAATGAAAGTTCATGTATTATACTTATACTTAACGTATTAATTAAACATAATTAATTTATTTGTAATTATGTTATAATTCTGTGTAAAAACTTATATACCTTATTATGTCAGTCATATTAATCTAACTAACTTATAGAATTAACAATATTACACACACACACACACGCTCAGACACACGCACACACACACACGCTCAGACATACGCACACAGACACACACGCACAACACCGCTCGTATTAATTGATATTGATATTAATAATTTATGTTCTGTTTTTAAATCTTACCTATTGTTACGCATTCAATATTTCTACAACTAATAATTTTTAATTTAATTTTATTTCTTTAGTATACTTTTTGTTTGATTAACTACTCTGAAAAGAAAAAAAAAATGTCTAAAAATTGTGAACCTTTTATTGGCAGTAACTTTTATGTATCTAAAGTGCTGTTGGTTCTGTGAGAATTAAATAAATAAATATATAAGTAAATATCTCCATCATGGTTCACGGTAGAGATGGATCCATGCCCTAACTCCCCTGAATAAGTGCCTCAAAAAAGGGGAACTCATTTAACCCACGAGATTTACCTCTCAGCCCCGAAACAGATGATGCAGGAGTGTTATTGTCGATCCACATTGACACGAAGCTCTGCACCGTTCAGAGACCACCAGTACGGACCTCTATAGGATTCGTCTTGCTAGTGACCACTTACCATATATCACTGACTTTTATACAGAGCCTGTTCTTCCCTAATCTTGGGATAAATAAATGATAAATTCATTCAAAACTAGTTGATCTTCAAAAATTGAGCTATTTTAAAGACGACCGTTTATGATGTAATTGCGTAAAAAAGAAAAAAAACACATTCTTTTGCTTTCAAAAAATTGTTACCAACCGCAATTTGAAACCTGACGCTTGATTAAAGACTTGATTAAAGAAAGACTTCATTTTTCTTTTCCGACAAATAAAATTTTCTTCCATTTTGTTATTTAATTAACTGATTTGACCTACTATCAAACAGCTTCCATCTTCAACGTTTTTTAATGCTTTAATCAATCACTTTTATAGCATTTAATTAAATAAACTGACAAATTTAATTTCAAGTTCCAAGAAAAAAACATCCTTTCTCTTTATTATATTTTCCAGCACTTTGCCAGCCATTTTGTAATTAGCACCGGAATCCTATAAACGGGTGCATTTATCTCTGTTATTCTAGTGCTCACCAAATTGAGACCTTAATAAAAGCACAGTTGAGATAAAAATTCTAAAAAGCGCTCGTTCAATGTAGGTTCATAATAAATAGGTCACATTTCAGTAAAAAATATTTCAAATTGTAAACGTTGAATATTTCACACCATAGACTACGAAGATGCAGTACGTCTACGAATACAATTTTAGAGGCAAAAAAAAAACGTATTTCACAGTCTTGCTCATCAACGAAATTACTAGCTTGAAAGCTTTTGGTTGCTTATGTTGAAACACAGGGTATAACCGTTTAAACAAACTGATGATTTTTTATATTATTTAGTAATTTGATGTTTGAAACCTCTTAAGCCGAAAGGAAACAATTTTTTATCGGGTTGTTACCGTAGAATTCGTTATTCTATAAATTTAAAATTATATGATATGATACACGTGGCAGATTGTAATCCTGAGTGTTTATCTAGAACAGTGTGCGTCTGAAGTATTTGCTAATATAGGGCTATTTTTTGTGACTGTTTAAATGTACCTGTATATTTATTTTAGTGGTGGAATCGTTCAGTGGAAAAAATAAGGATGTAGCGACACAAACTTTTTGTGATTAAATATTAGGCCCGTATTTAGATTAAATATTAGCTCTGATTAAATTGCGGTAAAACGTGGGTTAAATCACAAACAAAAAAAATTCTTTCCTTAAATTTTAATATTTTGACTCAAGCCTTTTTACGAAATGACTGTCACACCTGTATCCTTTTTGGGTTAGGCGGAATATCAGAGGTTTTAAAACAATCTGATGTTACGTTTAACATTATAATGGTAGAGAAAGACTACTGCAGTGACAAGGGGTCAGCCTGTTGCCCACAAATAAACTTCTTATAAAGCCTCTGTCCCTTAAATTAATATTAGACTCTCTCTATCTTATAACAACCACCTATTGACACATTGACACGGAGGCCACCAAATACCAATGTTACCTTAATTATATTTATTTCAAAATTAAATGTTAAACCAAATGTAAATTCCTACACTACACATCACTGCGCCAAGTCTCATAACTGATTCCCTGTGCGACTCATTTTCTTTACAAACAGAAAAAATACGCCATAAAGCGTACAATAAACATAGACATTGAATCTTTGTTTTCAGGATCTCTCGCAACGGAGTAACTTGTGCGAAATTATACAGGGTGATTTTCGGATTGATTTTTTCCATTTTACTAGTATGACGGTTCTTTTTTATTTGTATATATGTTTATGCTTTTTTTTTATAAGTGACTAAACCCGTGTTTGACCTCAATCTCACATGATGGTAAGTGACGATGAGGTTGAAGATGAAAGCATACGGGTTTAGGAAGGAACTGGCTCTTTATAAGATATTGCCGGAACACATTACCGCAGAAGCGGTAACATTTGGCGGCAGACTTTATATAAAGGGTGGTCGCTAGCCAGGCGGACCCAGAAGGGATCCTACCACCAAGCAAAGTTCATAAGGCTAAAGCACCATGCTTTAGCCTTATGAACAAAAGATGCTAGTATTATTTCCTTCTCTTTAATAACAATATGTATACTTTCCAGTTATAAGAGAACATTATCATTATCATTTACTTTGGCGTTTAAAAGAAACTACTCGAAACAAGCTCATTAATCTTTTTTGACCCAACTTCTGCAATTGAATCGTGTGATTTTAAAACAACACAAACACCATTTTTTTCAATATAACGTTTTTGTACGAATCTTGTCCGTTAAGCTACTATACAACGTGTAACATAATGAAAAGATAAAACTTAAGGGGATTGTATGTTTGTTGATGTAGTTTATAACTAATAGTAACATAAATTTAGTAAAAATAGTAACGGCTGAACCGTAAAAATAAAAAATAAAAAAATTTCTATTAGTTACTTGTAACTGTTATTTTGAACTTAATAAAAATATTTCAATACGACCATTTTTCATTTTTTTGTATTAATTGTATTTTTGTAATAACACATGTCACATATGGTTCTAAACAACACTTATCCAGGAATTTTCAGGATGATATCCATTTATCACTATATTTTTTCTGAACTCAATGCTTAATTTGTTAGATACATTCGCAGATATTTTTCAATAAAATGCATCTTAGTAAATTTAATTTAAATTGATAAACAGTTTTATTCAAATAGGTACTGAAAAATAATGTCCCCAGGACGAGTGTTGATTTAAAATCACACGATTCAATTAACTTTAAATATAAATTACTTTTAGAACACGTATTACTTGTTATTTCATTATTAAAGTAGTTTAAGTCAACCCCTACGCAAAAAGAGGTTTATAATTCGTTTCAAGTAGGTATACGATTGCGTCTATTTCTGTTTATATCTTATTACGGCACAAAAGCTCTAGGATGAACTGCTTTAGGTGTGGTTATAAAAATCACAAGTCTTGTATAAGTATCTAGAAGGTTCTGAATGACGTGGCTGAAGTTAAAACCAACGGTACATGTTAAAACTGTAAAAATTTCATGTGAGAATTCGGAAAGATAGGGCTGGTAAAGATGAAAGGGTGCGCGAGGCAAATGGCGTTTATTTAGTTCGAGATACAGTTGTCAAGTGCAGGAAGTTAAAGTTGGAGTTTCCAATAATGCGATATATTAAATTAACGCATCGATAGTGGGATTTTTTTGGTCGAAAGCCAGCAGAGCTAGCATGCAACCATCGATAAATAGTCGAATCGACAAGATTAATATTATTTTGTTATTTTATCCTATTATGTAAGCTAATATGCGCACCATAATAGATGGAATTATTCGATTTGATACCATGATTAAGACCACAGATCCAAATATGTCATGATCTTTATAAATTTCATACACTAAATACCATATTCTAAGAAAATATCGATAAAAGGCCCGACTTATCGTTGTCGATGGTAGTATGCTAGCGCCCCGCGTGGATTCAAAGATACCCTTATCGATGGGCGGTAGGTCTACATACTCTCAACTCTCCGTCCTAGGTAATAGGATAGCATTTCGCCTCTGGTTGAGATTGTCGTTAAAAGTGACTAATCCGAGTGTCCAGCGGGGCTAGCATGCTACCGTCGACAACGATAAATCGGGCCTTTTATCGATATTTTCTTAGAATATGGTATTTAGTTTATGTAATTTATTAAGATTATGAAATATTTTTGGTTCTGTGGTCTTAATCATGATATCAAATCGAGTAATTCTATCTATTATGGTACGCATATTAGCTTACATAATAGGATAAAATAACAAAATAATGTTTGTCTTTTCGATTCGACTATTTATCGATGGTTCCATGCTAGCACTGCTGTTGAGCTTGGTGGAAGTACCAAATCAGGATTCACCTAGCTAGCGACTACTTTTCATACAAAATCTGCAGTCAAATATCACCGCCGTGACGGTGATGTGTTCCGGCAATATTATACAGATTACAAGGTGACTGGTGGGTCACTTTTGAAATTCGAGGACGTGATAGTTTGAGATCATACATGAAAAGAAAAAATATAGCTAAAAATAAATATTAAATATACTGAGTAAACTTAAACAAAAGTTAAAAAGTCATCACGCAACGCATGGTTACACTAGCACATACTACTTTTGCGGCGGCGCGCGGCTTACTACTTTTGATGCGGCGGCTTACGGAGTTGTGTTTGCCACGATAAAACACTTTATTTATGTTCAGGGAATTTTAGTGAAAAATTCAGTACCTATTTTAAGTACATATTGATGATCAGAATCGAGTACAGTACACCAATCAGGTGAGAAGAAGTTGGTTTGATCACCCAATTACAAGATTTGAACTGACGATTTTTGATTTTAAGCGCTATCTTATCCTGTTTACATTTCAATAGCAATTTCATGATCTCATATGAAATTCTTGATAAAACTGAGCCAATATTACTCATCAACAGTGTTCATAATATTAGTACACACATACATAAATAACGTCACGCCTGTATCCCTTATGGGGTAGGCAGAACACCAGAGGTTAGAAGATCATCTGATGTCACGTTTAACAAATAAATAAATAAATAAATAATAAATAAATATTTCTGACACTCACACAACATTATCTAGCCCAAATCATTATAATAAGGTATTATAATGATGGAGAGAGGCTATTGTAGTGACAGGGGGTCAACCTATCGCCCACAAAAATGCCAATTAAACCTCTGTCCCTTAACTGACTTTTACAGTATACCTGGGAAGAGAAGTGCAGCTGGTACATTCTATGTTTTTCTTTCGCTCCCAGTCCAGCATAATTTTAAGGACTCATTCATTAATTCATTCAAAAATTTAACCTCTCATCTTAACAATATTACTTCAGAGTATTGATGAGACGTGGCTCAATTACAATTTCTCATCTTGATGAGACATATTCATCAAAAAAAAAGTTTCCTTGGACTACAATAACCTCATATTGTACCGAAGTCTTACAAACCTTGTAAATCAACATCAATTCTAAAAGATACGTGACTCGAGTATGAAGTGTCGTGAACCGAGTACCATCTGAAATGATAACATATTTTGTATTTTAATCTCAAGATGTTTATTGAAATTGCGGGTTTTTTGGGAAAGAAAGATAAGTTATGCAATTTTGTGTCTTATTACCAAGCAGTCGAGGTTTTAGATTTTTCGCTAAATTTTAATCTTTGTCACCTCTTTTTTTATTTCTTTTATTCGATGGTGAATATAGGCTTATTTTTTTCCTTCAAGCTCCTTATCTTTTTTTATATATTATTATACATACCTACATACATAACTTCAGGCCTGTATCCCTTATAGGGTAGGCAGAACACCAGAGGTTATAAGACCATCTGATGTCACGTTTAACAAATGAGGTATTATAATGATGGATAGAGGCTATTGCAGTGACAGGGGGTCAGCCTATCGCCCACAAAAATGCCAATAAAACCTCTGTCCCTTAACTAACTTTTACAGTATGCCCGTGAAGAGAAGCAGCTGGTACATTTTATGTTTTTCTCTCGCTCCCAGTCCAGAATGGAAGCATATAATCAAAAAATTACCAATATGCCAAATAATTTCGATGACAATCGCCAGGAATTGGTAGCTCAGTTGGTACAGTGTGGAATGGGGAAGATGGAATTAAATTTAAGCGTTACAAAGTGCAAAAAGAAACAGATTTGTTATTAAAATGATTAGTGATTATGTTTTTTAAGCTTCTATGAATAATAGTCTTTTTGAAAATAAAAAGTAGCTTAAAGGGCGCTAATGTTTAAGATAAGTGAAGTGTGTACCGCCATAGTCTTTTGTTTTTGCGCGTGAGTAGGTACTCGCGGGGATAATGTTGAATTATCACTTTTATTTATGGCCAGGACTGGAATTACAGGCTCATGAGAAAACATGTTCCTTTAATTTTGCGTATTAACAACTCATTTTAAGGCATATTCAAGTTTTACTTTCAAGTGTGTGGTCGCAATTTGACCGTTTTTGAATGCCTTAAGTGACAAATCTACAGTAACTTGAATTTATATTTTTCGATGCATATAATGTATGCTTCAGTAGAGTTAACTAAGTTTCTTAATCAGTGGGCTAGTTTTTATAAATTTATTACGCAACACTTTTAAAGGTAAACATGTGACATTGCTGATTCTCTTCAATAGGTGATAACGTCTAAATCGCAACATAGAAACTTTCTTATATTCGAAGTCTTCAAAATTCAAAAAGTTTTGGTCATCATATGAACTTTTCAGATCATTTAATGACGTCATCACATACTCCAGCTAGTTTTTGACAGTACAGATATTACAGTAAACCAAGAGATAAAGAAGTCGGCGGAAGAAAACTCTCGGCACTCTTTTTTAGTTTGAAATTATACGAATTAACACAAATTGGTACAGTAAAACTTGACTTTGATATGAAAAAAAAATATCTTCAATTATCAAGTTTGACATAAAACAATGAAAAGACAGTTATACTTCTATATTTTACTTCTCTACAGTCGTAATGCGGAATGTTGAAACTGTGCATAAGGGCACTTCAGACACCGGAGTGCTTGAGGGGACTTTGTTTCCGAGTATTTGATAAAAATTTATACCAATTATTTTTGTTCTCACGAAGTATTTTCGCAGAAGTTTTAGTACGAAAAAAATTCTTACGTATTTTTTTGATAGAGTACCTAATGATGATAAAATTCTTGGTAGATGCTATGGGTTAAAAAAGGTTTTCTTGTTATGAAATAATAAAAAAAAAAAAATTCAATATATTGACCGACTGAACTTTGTTTGAGAAACCCTTTTCAAAATTATAAAAAGTTAATGTATTTATTTTTCAATGTCTCAATTGCAGAACCAAAAGCATCGACCACTATGGCGATGTGGTAAACCTGTTCGCCTCAGACGCCAGTGGTTGCGGGTTCGTTTCCCGCACAGAACAGGAAAAAAAAAATGTTCCGTGTCAGGGTGTTTATCTATTTATGTATTTATATTCTAGGTTCCCCCCTAGTTCGCTACATGGTACCCCATATCACAAGCTATGCTTACTTTGGGGCCATGTAGTTGGTGTGATTGTCTGGGGATTTTATTTTATTATTTTAACTGGATCTAATTAATGATGTGTGGCACCAGGGATCATGGGCATCGTTAATTGGCTTACAGCATAAGTAAGTCTATTGTACACTTACATTTTAATCAATGTCTGATCGTTCTTTTTCTTGAACAAAGTGATTTCACGTACTAATTGAGGTGGCAAAACTAGGAAGGACAGGAATGAAGGAGCCCTCATAATTTTATTACTGAAAAGTTTATTTAGTATGAAGAACATTAATCTTTGCAATTTCATATAAGTTCATGTATCATTAAAACACCAGATAATTTAATAACATAGACACTTTGACATCAAAAAGCAGAGTATCGTGTAGTTAATTAATGGGTCCTTTCAACATTTTAATTTAAACGATATTAACCTTTGGGGCTGCGTTGACGGAGGAATTTTCAGGAAATACTTTCTGGTAATTCCTCCAGTTTTTGCTTTATAATAGATGATTCTGTGACCCTGCTAATGACTTAAGCTTTTTGAGTGAAAAGTTCTTGATGATAAGAGTGGTATTTAAGGCACGTCACATTTATTAAGTTAAAGTTATTTCATCGCGTGGAAATTGATTTGTACGATATTTTTTTAGTTTTTCTAATTTCGTAATGCTTGATTATTAAAGTAAGGAAAAAAATACGAAATAAAATCGCCCTGAACGGGATTTTAACCCAGGTCTCCAGTTTGCCAGGCTCTAGCCAACTGAGTATCAGTTACTAGATTATTTGTTTCATTACTTTACTTACTAGATTTCGTAAAGGCAAACGACATAAGTATAACTAGACACACTATTAGTATCATCTCCCGTGATTTCTTGGTATCCCTAGAGATATCGTAAAATCTCTGAAATATTAATTTCACTGCGACACATATAAAGTTGAGTTCGCCTCGCTAACGAGACGCAAGAAATAAAGCTAGGACGTGGCAAGAAAAACACGTCATTACTTATTTTCGTGCAAAGATGTTCACAGAAAATTCTTTATATAAAACTGATAAAAAACATTTAAAAAAATCCAAACCGTAAACCTTATTTCCACGAATAAGGACAAATTTTGACAGTTCACTGTAACTACTTATCCACTGTTATCCCTCCGGAATATCTCCTAATAATATCACGTGCTCAGAAGCTGGGTAAAACCCGGTAATCCGGTTCGGGTATCCGGACGTACCCTGTCAACCTCTGTGCTAGAGATTATACTGGGACCTTTCGCAAAGTGTTGCCAGTTTTAAAAAACAGGATGTATGTACCTGTACTTTGTGATACCTGTACTTTGTAATCTAATTTAAATAGATAACAAACATAAAGACTAAACTTTTTTTTTTTAATATTATATTTTAAACTAGCCGTTTCTCGCTGTTTTACCCGCTCAATGTCTAATAATAAAAAGATAAAACGTAGCCTGTGTGATATTTTATTCTATTTATGCTATCACTATGACAAATTTGATATAAATCCGTTGTGCCGTTCTGCCATAATCGAGGAACAATCAACCATATCCATACATCCCAACTTTCACATTTATAATATTAGTAAAACTATTCAATCATAAAGTAGGGGCGTTTGTCTGAATGTGCTCTAGAGTATAGATACTCTAAAACTTCTGCTCAGATTTGAGAAAATATTTTCACCCAACTCTTGCAGGAACCTATATTTTATTACGAAAGTCACAAGGGTAAAACTGTCAGAAGTTTCTAATAACATACATATATACATACATAACGTCACGCCTGCATCCCCTATGGGGTAGGCAGAACACCAGAAGTTACGAGACCATCTGATGTCACGCTTGACAAATTTGGAGGCGTTATAAAGATGGAGAGTGGCAGAAATCGACAAAATCTAGTCCCTGTCATTGCAGTGACAGGGAGTCAGCCTATCGCCCACAAAAAAGTCTTTAAAACCTCTGTCCTTTAACTGACTTTTACAGTATGCCCGGGAAGAGAAGCAGCTGGCACATTCTACGTTTTTATTTCGCTCCCAGTCCAGCATGGTTTTTAATAATTAACAAATAAATAATAGGTAAAGAGAATAAAGTGTCCAAAATCTTAAATGTTTTGAACATGAAATTCCTTACTATTATGTCAACCTTGTCAACCTTTTTTCCGTTTTACATAATAGTAATTTCACATATTTATTTATGATTTTTCTCAGTTTATCTTGGTGAAGTTATACATAATTATGTAATAGATAAAAAAATTGTAACAGTGTAGCTTGCTAAATTAAATAATTGACTCGGTAGATATGAAATTCATTTTATGCATAAATATGTAAAATAAATAATTGCATAGTATAAAATACCTACCAACTTCATAAAAAGCACTAAATATAATCAACGAATGCAGAGCATTAAAAAAACCGACTTCACGTCAAAACTTTGGCTGAGTTGAGAAAGTCATCAACGTAAACATTCTCCGAAATCATACATATTTTTTTAAAGTTTGACCCAACCTATTTCGATGAAATTTATATGGGACCAACTATGTAGTATCTTCTATCATCTGAATTTACAATTTTTAAAATCAATTCATATTTGTCCGAAATATGGTGTAACAAAAACACAAAAAAAACATACAGACGAATTGAGCACCTCCTCCTTTTTTGGAAGTCGGTTGAAAATTTATTACTTAAATCTTTTCATAGGGTGTTTTTTTATCCTTTATATAAGAAAAGATGAGGTAGGGATCTGTCACTAATTTAAAAAGTCGTACTGGTAGTACGAAGTATCTCATCATGTTCGAAAATAGTTTCTAACATTCGTCAAATTCCTTCATGTGTAAAGTTTATTGGTATTTTCAAATTTTTATATGAACGAAGATACTTTTCTGGTGATAGGAGAAAAGAGCTTTTTGAATTGTGTCCATGCGAAAAGGCATCACTAAAAACAATTTCGATATTTTTATGACTATTGTAACATAAAATCTAACTACATCTTTATTTTATTTATTTGACAATTTATGTACACACAGTTGAGATACATTTAAAAGAGACAATGAATAAAAATGAGTACAAAGGTACAGCTTGTCTCTTACGAAATTTCTTGCAACAGACCCATTACTGGAGAGTTTGATTTGAAAAGCAATAATAGTGTGTACTAAATATCCATACATATGAATAAATATACATACCAATACCTACATACACATAATATTATATATCATCATCACAACTCTTTGTAATAAGACTACTGCAGGACATGAGTCTCTCCCCTGGGAGACGATGCCAGAATTTTCAGGGCGCCAAAATGGCTTTTGACAAACCCTAACGACTACTGTATACAATTATACAGCAACCGGGACCTACTACTTAACGTGCCCTCCGAAGTACGGAAGTCGTAGAGAAATGAATGGTCGGCGGTCACCCATCTAAGTACTGACCGCACCGAACGTTGCTTAACCTGTGATATCGTATGATACACACAGTAACTACGGCGCCGCGACGACTTCTATATTATATATACCGGGTGTCCAGTAAGAGTAGCGGGAGTTTGTTTATTGGTTCACGGCTTTAAGTGAAGTAGCGGGGGCGCGGGGAGGGCAACGTCGCGCGCGTCTTTTCGTGTTATTTTAGTCGCCATGGAGCCGTATCCCGGAACGCATAGCGCTTTTTGCGTGCGAGCGTATTATCGCAATAACGATTCCATTGTTACTGCTCAGCGTTTATATCGCAGAGAATATCGCACACGTACAGCCCCAAGTGACGATGTCATACGAAAGTGGATTAAAATGTTCGAGACTACCGGGTTGACCGTTAAAATTCAAAATACGGGTCGCCCGCGAAGCGTTAGAGCAGCAGAAACAATCGAAAAAGTGAGAGTTTCAGTACGTGAAAATCCTTCGCTATCAATTCGTAAACGAGGACAGGAACTAAACATCAAAAAATCTTCACTGTAGGTTATTTTAAAGAAAGATTTGCATCTAACAGCCTACAAAATCCAGTTAGTGCAAGAACTGAAAGATTCCGATTATGAAAGTCGGTTAAATTTTGCTACTGAAATGCTTGAGCGATTCAACAGCTTTGACAATATTCTGTTTAGCGACGAGGCCAATTTTCACCTAAACGGTCACGTTAATAAACAGAATTGTCGCTACTAGTCCAAGGAAAACCCTAAAACAAAACATCAACGGCCACTTCATAGTCCAATGGTCATCGTTTGAGCCGCATTTTCTGGTAGAGGCATAATCGGCCCCTTTTTCCATGAAGACAGACGTGGGCGAGCAGCTACAGTGAATACAGACCGTTACTGTGACATGTTAAGGACTTTTTTGGCACCAGCATTACAAGATTTCCCAGGGTTTAATTCAAGAACATGGTTTCAGCAAGATGGGAGCTACATGCCACACCGCAGCGACGTCAATAGAGGCTGTAAACGAATTGTTCCCAAACAAAGTTATCTCGCGTAGAGGCACCATCAACTGGCCCCCCAGAAGTCCAGATCTCAGTCCTCTCGATTATTTTTTATGGGGATACCTTAAGGGTAAGGTATACGATAACCACCCAACGAATCTGAGTCAATTGAAGGAGAACATCACGTCAGAGATGAGGGCAATCCCAACTTCGCTTTGTCAACGCGTCGTCGCCAACCTGCGCTCAAGGTTAGAGGAGTGCCAGCCGCGTGGGGGTACACATTAAGATAATGTTATATTCGCCAAATAAATTCCCAAGAAACTGTTTTTGAATAAAAAATAAATAATATATTTAATTAATTGTATTTCTCATTTTATTTAACTATCTTATACCCTCTACTCTTACTGGTGTACTTTATACATTATTTTATATATCTTAATATCATTTAGATAGTAATGTGGGTAACATAGCTTACAGTAGCGAATAGTAGTGATGTTTAACTTTCTTTTTAAAAATAGATATCGTTTTAGACTCACGAATTACATGAGGTAACGAATTCCACAATCTGACTGCATGGACAGAGAAAGAGTAGGACTAATGATCGGTTTTATGAGAAGCCATATGTAAAACGTGTACGCAAATGTGCTCTACATGGCGTATCCTGAGAGTGAGAGTATGAAAACCTTTATCTCCACTTTTTATCATTCGAATCGTATATATTCATAAAAAAAATGAAAATCCTTTTGTATGAAACACACCAGAATGAATATTAAAATTAAATTGAGTCGCTTTCCTAAGATTCAAAACAGAATTCTTCGTTACAATTTTCTTCCAAACCCGAATATAAAGGTTACGTTAATAAGGCAATAAACTTAAAAAGCAGTAGAACGTAAAGCTTAAGGGTAAGCTCTTACAAATTGAAGGAAGATTACCTGTGAAATCCTCTTCTTAGTCTGATAGTCCAGGTTTCGTCCGCACGGCTGTTGGACGGTTAATTAGTATCCTCGGATTACTGTGGAAAGTTCTAGAACAAATTTATTAACATTGATTGCATTTTGTAGTGAATAGATTTCCTAGGACGATTGAAAGGTAGAGTTTGATTATTTGTAAAATGATTGGATATGTAAGCGTTTTAACTAAATTTTATTTACAGAATTAAATATATCTTTTGGAGACGTGAAAAAAAGTCAACACATCAAAAGAAAAGGCTCGTGAAATGTATTTGCCGTATATTTTGACACTTGCTTTGTTCGTCGAAATCTATAGGGCACTTTCCGTTGACCTATGTAATCCTTAAATCTTTACAAGTTAGTGCGGAACCCTTGGTCCAAAATTGCTAGTTACATTTTACCGTATTTCTTTTAATACCAATATACAATGACTCCATATACATTAATATTTAATTGAAATAATCAACGAATGCAGAACATTAAAAAAACCGACTTCGCGTCAACACTTTGGCAGACTAATAATGTCATCCACGTATACATTCTACGATAAATAAATATTGTTTCAAAAATTTGAAATTTTCAATGAAGTACCAAACTGATTTCGATGAAATGTATACGGGAGCAACTATGAAGTATTCACTATCATACGAATGAGGAATTTTTAAAATCGATTCATAATTATCTGAAATATCGTGTAACAAAGACACAAAAAAGAACATACAGACGAATTGAGAACCTCCTCCTTTTTTGAAGTCGGTTAAAGGACACATGGAATATGTAGGCTCCCTGTAAGGTGGCTGATGACTATTAGGTATGTCAATGTCAACAGTAGACGCTGGGTTTGCTGGTTTGGGCTCTCTCCAGCTGTGGGCGTTTCCGGCTGCAAACTGGACGGCAGCGACAGCGACAGCGAGAGCGACAGCGGCGCGAGCAGCGATGTGGGCAACGATTTCCGTGACACGATTGAGTTTGTATGAAATCGCGACAAATCGCTCAAGCGCCCGCTGGCGTCGAGAATGGCCCAGATTCCCCGCGTCACTGCCCGCGCCGCTGTCGCTCTCGCTGTCACTCTCGCTGTCGCTGCCGTCCATGTCGCAGCCTCCAGATTGATAATGATGATGATGAAGATAAAATAATAACACGGTGTTAAGTTACGAGTTTGCAGTGCGATCACAGAACCTTATCGACTCATATGTTTACGAACGTTCCTATAAAGTATGGCGACGGTTTCGAGTTTTTAGCAATATTTTTATTTATTTATGTTACAACATGTTCACATACGTTTAAAATAGGCAAGGCACACATTTTTTCTTTTCAAACTTGAGGTGTGGCAGTGAGTACATTTCAATTTATGCGTACAAAGTGACTTCATACTATAAGAACTTTTGTGAACACACAAATCGATAAACTTTGTTGGTAAAAAACTGGTAAAAAAGAAAAAGAAAAGACACAAAACATTTTTTTTTTTTTTGATAAATGGCACAAAATTTGGTTAGTTTAACAGTATGCTTTAAGTTATCCCTAAATACGTTAAATTGAATTCACATTGGCTGCTGTGGTTGACATGGTCTATATGACCAATATCTCATTATAATAAAAAAACACGTATTTATTTAAAACACAAAAATATGCATTACTTAATTTATTTATTTTTCATTTACAAAATCCACAGACTATATTTCTAAGTAACTTATGTATGATTACGGGTTTACATCTTACTGTCTTATTTTATATCTTACTTCAGTTAATTTTTCTTCAATTACATACCTAATTACTTGACCGATCCATTTTGAATCCGAGCTTGAATCCAAGACTGTAATAGCAGCAATTATGCAACCTTAGCAATCAATTACGGTCGTGTAAAGTAGATTAAAGTAGATTTCTATCATATATGACGACCACTTTGGCGGTGGGGTAACACTGTCTGCCTCAGACGCCAGTGGTCACAGTTTTGATTCCCGCACGGAACCACAAAAAAAAATGGTTCTGGTTCTGGGCTTATCTCTATATGTATCTATATTCTAGGTTCACCCCTAGTATTCTACATGGTACCCCATATCACAAGTTCTGCTTAATTTTGGGCCACGGAGTTGGTGTGATTGTCTGGGGATTTTATCTATTTTATATCAGCCTGTTTTTCGCAATGGGTGAATATCTGACATGTAATTAGATTCACATGACTTAATGTTTACAAACTATATATAATCTCACAACTCTTAAAAAAGTCGATTTTTTGAGGAAAATTGGCAAAAAAAATGAAATCAACAGCTCATTATTCTAAGTCTTATTTTTTTTAAATATTTTACAGTTACTTACATTTTTACAAGTAGTTTTTAACTTACTTTTGTTAAAGTGACCTTATCTTCATTTACCATCGGGTGAGATTGATATTAAATGCGTTCTTAATAAAAAAGAGCCTTTGAGTTACATAAAAAGGAAACCTTCAAATTTTTATTTACGTGGGATATATTTTGAATCAAACTCCCATATTCGGCTCAATTCTTTTTATAAAAAGATTTGATCAAAATTCAAATCCTCAGAATGAATTTAGCGCACCTACTTTCATCGCATTATGATATATTAAAATCGATTCTAAAACTTAAAATAATTCCATTGCTAATGGGTTTATTTTAATACGAGCGTTTGCCCGCGACTTCGTACACGCATAAACTCAAAGTCCTATTTTCCGTTCCCGTGGGAATTCCGGGAATTCCTTCCATTATACAAACAGACACTTATTGAAGAACCTTTATACCAAGTATCACATCCGTGCACTCAAAAAATAAGATTTTATCATACAAACTAAAACATCATATATTTCCCGTTCCCGTGGGAATTTCGAGAATTACTTTCATAAAACAACCAGTCACTTTTTGAAGAACCTTTATGCGAAGTATCGTATCCGTACACTCAAGAAATAAGATTTTTCATATAAACTAAAATGTCCAATAATTCCCGTCCCCGTGGGAATTTCAGGAATTCCTTCCTCTAAAATGTATGTTCCAAATTTCAGCTCTCTACGCCCAGTAGTTACGGCTGTACGTTGTCTGTCAGTCACTCAGTAACTCAGTCAGTAACGGAACAGTTTTATATATATTGATGATAGTCTTCGCTGATTTGAGCGACCACTTCCCGTTTGCGTTCGCTCCCAAAGTCAAAGTCAAAGTCAAAAGAATTTTTATTTCGTAAGTATTTAAATACATTTGAAATAAGTCACAATTTACAAATTGAACTGAATCTACCACCACTTCGGAAAATCGATCTGTTGAGAAGAAGTGGCAAGAAACTCAACAGCAATCATCTTTTAAAAATACACAATAACAATAACAACAACAACAATTTACAATCTTCTTGCATCCGGATATCTTATAATAAAACTTTATGCTTATCCTTAAATCTATCGAAGGGTTAATCTTAAATATTTTGGAGTTTTATTATAAAAGCGTACACATTGACCCATGAACGAGTTGGTGATCTTCTGGAGTCTACTATTATATTTATACATTAGGCAATCAAGTACTAGACAGAAACGTAGACATAGATATAGAGGTAAAGATAGAAGTAGATAGATGTAGCGATAGAGGTGAGAGATATTACAGATAATGTGGATGGAGATGAGGATAGTCGTGGACAGAGACTGGACACTAACACGGACGTGAACATGGGGGAATGGGATGGAGATGGGGAAGTCAGAGTCAAATTCAAAAAAGTAACAAAGTCATAAAGTCTTCAGCAAAACGACCTGGCACCGCTAGCAGCACCCGTTCACGAGTATAACGCAAGCACCAGCCATCACTCTCCTCAACCATATTTTAGGGAAGAGGGTGATCCGACACCCGACGCTACCGCTAGCCATGCCGCCTGAGGGAGCATGACGTTCTTGCTGTTGTATGGATAAGAAGGAGATGGAGATGGCGTTGGATGAGAAGGAAATGGAGATGGTGTTGGAGATGGAGTTGGAGATTGAGAATATTTGAAAAACAATTTACAACCAAGGACTTTTATCGTCCATATATTCAGAAATTGTATAAAAGCCTTTACTACACAATTTTTGTTTAATAGTTTCTTTAAATTTATCAAGTGGTAAGTCTTGAATATTTGTGGGAACCTTATTATAAAAACGTATGCATTGACCCATAAATGAGTTGGTGACTTTATGAAGTCTACTATCATAGCCGGCTAGCTTGTACTTATTTCTAGTATTAACATTATGCAAGTCACATTTTCTATGGAACATGTTTAAGTTTTTTTTTACGAACATAAGATTTTCAAAGATATATTGTGAGGCAAAGGTAAGAATATTAATTTCTTTAAACTTATTTCTAAGTGTCGCCCTGGAATTAAGTTTGTAGATTAAGCGAATAGCCCGTTTCTGCAGCACAAAGATGGTTTTAATATCGGCAGCATTTCCCCACAGGAGAATGCCGTATGTCATTAAGCTATGAAAATAACCAAAATAAACCAACCGCGCAGTAGCTTCATTAGAGATATTTCGCATCTTTTTGACGGCATATGCTGCAGAACTAAGTCTCTTCGCCAACCTTTCTATATGTGGTCCCCATTGTAGTTGTGCATCTAGGGTTATGCCAAGGAACACTGTTGAATTTACAGGGCTCAATTCTTGTCCTTTTACAATTAAGTTAGTATTTACATGCCGGACATTAGGCAAAGAGAATTTTAAAAATTTAGTTTTATTTTCATTGAGAAGTAGGTTATTGGCTGAAAACCATTTCTCCACAGTTTCAATACAACAGTTTATTTCAAAGCAATGCTTCAATTGCCTACTCACTTTAAATAGAAAAGAGGTATCATCAGCAAATAATATGACCTCACACTTGTCTTTCACTAAAAATGGCAAATCATTTATATAAGCTAAGAATAAGAAAGGCCCAAGAATCGAGCCCTGGGGCACTCCCATATGAACTGCTGATCCCGATGATCTCTTTCCATTAATATCAACTCTTTGAATTCTATTGCATAAATAGGATTTCATAAAATCAAGTGCCCTATCATTGATTCCATAGTGGTGTAGCTTCATGAGGAGTGTATCGTAGTGAACACAGTCAAAAGCCTTGGACAGATCACAAAAGACACCGAAGGCATCACGTGACTCCTCCCAGGCATCAAATATATGTTTGATAAGCTCAACACTGGCATCAGTTGTTGAGCGACCCCGTGTGAAACCAAATTGATTTGAATTCATTAAATTATTGCTAAAGAAGTGTACCATTAGTTGGTTTAAAATAAGCTTTTCAAAAATTTTACTAAGTGTTGGTAATATAGAGATTGGTCTAAAGTTACTGGGGTCGGTTATGCTTCCCGCTTTAAATACGGGAATAATTTTACTAAGTTTCATTAAGTCCGGAAACACACCATTATCAACACAATTATTAAATATACTGGCTAAATAAGGTGCAATACCGTCAATGATGGATTGGATGATTTTAACAGAAATACCATCCATATCAGCAGTGTTCTTAATTGTTATACTTTTAAAAGCTTTCAATACCTCACTTTCAGTAACATGCCTGAAAGTAAAGTTAGTTTTACACTTATTTACATTATTTTCAAGAAAAGATTGTGCAGCTTTAACTGATGAATTTAATGTCTTCGTAGTCGAAACTGGAATGTCTGCAAAGAATTTTTCAAAAGCTTCAGCAACTTCTGTATCTGATGTCAACAGTCGATCACCAATTTTCAGTTTATGTTCCGCGTTTCTAATGTTTGACTTTCCAGTTTCGCTGTTTATAATTTGCCAAGTAGTTTTAGGTATATTTACACTATTTTGAATTTTATTATTAATAAAATTTGATTTCGCAATACTACACATATTTTTGAACATTTTGGAGTATTTTTTAACATATTCCTTAAAGGTTTCGCTATGGTTATATGATTTTTCATCATATAATTCATATAATCTGTCTCTGCTTTTTAATATTCCTACTGTTGCCCAGTCACTAAACTTAAATGAGTTATCATCTATTTTAATTGTTTTCGATTTAAATACTGTATCATACTCACATTTAATTAAATTAAAAATACAATTATACTCCTTAACAGGATCATCATAACATTTAAGTTCCCACAACTTATCCAAGACATTACTTCTGAATCTCTCCAGCCGACCCTCGTTCATGGGTACAAAATTAATCTCTCTTCTTAATGCCTTGTTTGTGTTAATGTTAAAAGATGCTAATTGTCCACTGTGATCCGATTTTAACTTATTAAATATGTATTGACTGTTGGGTGATGCATCAGTGAAAATGTTATCAATACATGTTGCTGAAGTGGCTGTAACACGTGTAGGCTCTAAAAAGAGATTTTTAAGTCCATAACAAAGAAACAAATTAGTTAACCTTTGGCTAAGGGATGATTGAATTAATAAATCAATATTATAATCACCACAGACAATGATATTTTTTTTAGTATCACTAAGTTTAAGTAAAGCTTCCTCTATTATTTTTTCAAACAAATCAAAGGATGAAGCTGGCCGCCTATATACGCTTATTATAATAACTTTCCCTAGTTCTATACATGCCATTTCAATGGTTTGCTCAACAGAAAGACTAATAATATCCTTTCGTTCTTTAAATTTCATTCCTTTGTGTGTAATAATCAAGGAGCCGCCACAATTAGCCTGGATTCTGCTGTATGAACTGGCTATTTGATGATTATTGAACGAAAATATCATTTGATGGTCTTTTAGCCAGTGCTACGTTACACACAAAATATCTAAATTTTCTTGATTCATAAGAAGTTCAATTTGTAAATCCTTACCCAGCATGCCTTCAATATTTTGGTGGGCTACATTTAATACATTTTTACTACATTTTAATTTTGCAGCTGGAGCATATGTGCTAATAACATTTTGATTATAGCTAGAAGTCTTATTATCTATTGTCGTCGCTTCTAGTTTAAATTAACTAGAGTAGTCCTAATACTATTACTTGGAATGTTATATTCCACCGGTTTAATAAATATAAGTGGCTGCTCAATAGAAGCAGAGGTTTCAGTCAAGATGACTGGTAAATCATTACTAATAATATAAGATAGCGAAATTGCTATTTGTCGTATAGAATAATCGTACAAATTGTACTTATCATACTTAAAATAAAAAGGTTTACTAACTGTAATGTTAGTATCAATCATATGGAATTTATCACTATGCCTACATGTCATAGTGTGTAATATTTTATTCAGATGGTGCCTTATATTGTTTTCTTGCTCTGAGAAAGAGTGGCTAAAAGGTAATGCAAATAATATTATTCTACATATATTTTTCTTTTCATGTAATTTGGAAAAACTGTGAATCATGTCTTTTTTATTTGCATGGTCCCGTCTGCCAACTAAAATAATCAAGACAGTTTTGACTTTAAAGTCAGTCACAAAAACTTTATTTAATATATCACAATATGAAGCACCAGGGAAACAATTATTTATTATTGGCTGCCTTACATATTTACTTACTTGGAAGCCCATTTTTTCCCCAAGTTCATCGCTGTACATAACTACTTCTGGCTGACTTAGCTTATTATTACATAAATAAGATGGCTTTGGTTTTATAAGCAGTACATTATCCTCTATAACACAAGGCATCTGGGACTGAGACTGGCATAGCTCGGGCTGTGGACAACTTAATACACTTTGTTCACAATTATTTTGGGAAGTCAAATACTCAAATTGATCCAGGTTATATTTAGATAGTTGAAGTAAGCTGTCCATGGCCAAAGTGTGTTCTTTTATCTCTTTCTGAGCAACTTCATATTTATTAGTTAAACTATTAAGTTGCTCATAAAGCCTGTTTATTTCCAGCTCAAGGTGCCTTGTGTCACTTTCATAGGTTAACCTATTTTGCTCCAATTCAGAACTACATGATTTTAACTTACTTAGTAAATTTAAACGTTCTTTTCTGTAATGACTATTTTTACATGAGAAAATTTTATTCTTACTAATATTTTTATTTATATTATTGGTCTTTATACATTGCTTACTTTTGTTTGATTTAGTCCTACTTTTATTACAGTTAAGTTTATTGTTAGTGCTTGTAGTAGGACTAACCGGCAACTCTGCATTAATCGAGCAATCACTGGTAAGGTCAATAGTGGTGGAAGTATTTTTACATATAGATACCATTGAGGGGGCAGCGTCAACCAACTCCTCAAATAGAGACTGAGATTGTGCTGACCTGGATTCATTAATTTTAGATTCTAAGGAAGTTATTTGTGAAAAGGAATCACATAATTGGACTTTCAAATGTTTGTTATGCCTAATAACATCTTCTAATATATTACTTTTACCATCAAACTCATTTATTATCGTTTGCAGTTGGTCGCTTTGCTCAACAACTTCTAGAAATTGAATATGAATTTTTGATAGTTCCAGTTTTAACTGTTTATTTGAGTTGAGTACACTGATAAACTCTTTTTCGGCATCATTTCTCTCATCCAGCAACTGCTCACACATAGACTTTGATAATTTAAGCTCCTGTAGGGTCAGATGAAGTTTGTCTTCCAGCTGACGAACAGCAGCCTGGCGAGTCATCATTTTTGATACCGAGTTAGGTCTTGAATAGAAAATACAACGATTGTTTTTTCCGAATGAATCAAGTGAGCAGTTACTTGAGTTTGAGGTTATGGAATTGGAACAAAAAAGGTTTACACAGTAATTTTACTATTGCTAACTACAGCCAAATCAATTTCAATATATTCTATAGTAATTTCAATACTCACAAATTACTTTTCTTTGTTATCTAAGTCCAAAAAGTGTAACGGCCGGGTTCAAATTACTATTTAGAAACAGTTAGGTATGTTTTTCACAATATGTTCATACAATTGAGAATATGTTAAATGTACACAATATTTCAGCGATTTACTTAGTTTTATACAAAAAAAAAAAACTTTGATTGGTATACAATTCTTAAAAAACTGCTTTTGTTGCTGTTTTCAAAAACAGCTGTAGAAGACAAAGAGAAAACTGATTTAACTTTTTTACTTATTTGTGCACTTATAAACTCTGGAAATGATATCACTGAATAATTATCACTTAACTTATGTTTATTTTCACAAATTTCGATATTAAGGACGCTTAAAACTTATTTATAAAAATATTATTTACGGAGCAAATGTTTATGTTGCACAGAGTATCTTATCTTCCCGAACGGTCGTGTCTGCGGCCGCTCCCGAGTGTTCGTATTGCGCTGCCCTTGTTCCCTCCCTCGCACTCGTGCGGGTCAGGTGCCAAGTTAAGCTCTTTCGGAAAGTTTTCTCTTGTGGAGGCTGTGTGGTGTCGGGGCTAATTCATCTGCCCTTTTCATGGCGGACCCGACTGCTGCCGGCCGAAGCATCGCTGGTCAGGTGGATACGTAACCGTGCCAACCAAGCTTGATCGTCCGCCGTTCACCGGCAATAGGTCCGTAATAGGTCGTTCTTCTTTTCAGCGCAGTTTGTCTTCGATAGACTTTATTTCAGCCCAGCATAATGGATCACCCTAAGTGCCCCGGGCAATGCGATAATTGCGATACTTGCGTTCATTGCGATCATTACGATCAGTTCTTTGATGAACTTCAATATCAAATCTATACATATAATAAAATGGTAGGAAAGTCAAAACTGTACATTGAATATTTTTTTAAAAGAATACTTGGGGTATGATCTACAATCGAAACAGAAACAAAAAATATAGTTTTTAGAATTTTTGTCTGTTTGTCTGTTTGTTTGTTTGTCTGTTTGTCTGTTTGTCTTTCCGGGATAAACTCAAAATTTACTGCATGGATTTACTTCAAATTTGGCATGAAGATAGTTAAGAAGTCGGGTCAACATATAGGCTACATATTATCACGCTAGCAGTGTTATAATCGTAGGTGCGTTTGGTTCTGCATAGCGTTCACGCAGACGACGTCGCGGGCAGCAGCTAGTAAAAAATAAAGATCACTGGAAGGCTCTCGAGAACCAAGCCCTCCTCAAACTTCAAGAACTGGAGAAGGCATCTCGTGCCTCAGCTTCAGTAATCAGTCAGTTGTCCAGCGAAAAACAATCACTGGAAGCCGAGAAGTCTGCCCTTCTCGCTCAAATCAAGTCCTTGCGAGAGCAATTGTCCGCTCGCCCTCAGGTCGTCTCTTTTTCTCCGGCGTCTCTAGATCCATCTGAGTACGTCGACCCTCTTTCAGATCGCATGTTGGTAGACTCCACCGCATGCAAACGGAAAACTACCCCGCCGGGTAGTGATTCCGACTCGATTCCTTTGGTTCCAGAACCTTCTGCTCCGTTCACCGAGGTTCGCAAGAAATCGAAATCGAAGAAGAAGAAGCAATCCGCTTCCTCGACTTCGTCTCCGTCTGTTCCAGCTGCTCCAGCCGCTGTTCCTGCTCCGCAAAATGTCGCACCGGCGTCTGCTCCTGCGCCTTTCGTTTCAGCGATCCCGGCGTCACAGCCTGCGTCGCAATCAGATTCGGCTCCGCCGAAAGTCAAGTCTCCGCCGCCCGTCTTTCTACGGGACAAGAGCCGCTGGACCGAGGTCTCAGCACTCTGCGGTAGGCACAATCCCAAGATCCAGTATAGTAAGGCATCCAACGTGGGTGACTCTATTAAGGTCGTTGTCAGTTCCATTTCCGATTTCAGGAATCTTACTCGGCTTCTTGCAGATCAAAATCTCGAGTACCATACTTACGCCCTCCCTGAGGAGCGTAACATTCGTGCCGTCCTCAGGAACGTGCCGTTCGAGCTCTCGAACGAGCAAATCCAAGAGGACTTGTCTTCTCAAGGCTTCCCCGTCGAATCTGTGCACAAAATGCACAGCCGCCGAGGCAAGCAGTTTCCACTTGCCCTAGTAATCCTAGCAAAGAGCCCGCAAGGGCAGTCCATTTTCAGAGGCAAGCCCACCGTGTGCGGTCTCTCCAACATCCGCGTCGAAGTTCCACACAAGCGTGGTTTCCCAGGTCAGTGCCACCGCTGCCAACTGTATGGTCATGCGGCGGCAAACTGTTTTGCTTTCCCTAGGTGCGTCAAGTGCCTAGATCCGCATGGGACTAAGGAGTGCTCTCGCACTCCCGAATCGCCCACCGCTCCGTCCTGTATCTTGTGCGGCCAGTCAGGCCACACAGCAAACTTTCGCGGCTGCCCCAAGGCACCGCGTGCTGCCAGGGCTACCGTGAAGCCCATCGAGAACTGGAGAGAGCGACCGCAGCCTAGCTCGAACGCTCCTCCGGTCAGTTCAAAGGCCCCCAAGGCCTTCACCTCTTTCGTTTCAGGTCAGCGCAGCCGGGATGCGACTCAATCGCAACCGGCCGCCAAATCGGCTTCCCAGTGCCAGAACGCAAAAGGTTCTCAAGACCGCATGGCATTCTGGATCCAGCTCGCTCCCATCGACGAGATCCTGGCTTTCGGCGCCGCTCTCGACGCCAGCCCAGAGGGTTTCAACGGTGCTTTTCCGGTCCTAACCAAGTTCGCTCCCCTTATCAGGAAACTCCAGCAAGCTCAACGTTTCTAAACGTAGTCCTTCTTTCCAGCATTCCTATCTCAGAGTGAGTCTGATCACTCTAGATAATCTCTTAGTTTCAGCTTAGTCATTTCTGCTAGTCTTAGCTTTGTTTTTCTCGCTTTCAGTTCCTTTTGGTGGCAGCCGTCCGGATGCCGCTCACTGCGCAGCCTCTCTCTCCAATTGGCTGTCGCTCCGATAAATGATCAAGAACCTGAATCAAGGTAGATCGTAAAGGGGGATGTTTAGTGGGTATGCTCGGCTTCACTGAGTGAGTCTCCACACTGTCTGGGCATTCTATTTACCGTTAGCCACTGGACTGGGGTTAACAGCTTATAGAATGCCCATTCGTCCGTAATAGGATTCATCCTCCTCCCGCTAAAGCTTGCTTTACTGGTTAAAGCTTGTTTTAGGGGGTGCCAAAATTTTCTGTGGCGGAAAAACAAAAAAAAAAAAAAGATTTGAGCAATAAGGGGAAATACATCGAGGCAAAGGATTTGCTAATAACACGAAAACCTCTAAATTCCATACCCAAAATCTATACACAAAATATCCCGTAATGTCCCTACCAAAGTCACCCTTATCCAAGAATTTGCATACTACATTACGCAGCGTGTTCGACAGATGATCTATCATGAGAACAAAGCCATGGTCGTGTAGCTAGTACACTGTAATGAGTCCTAAAATTTGTTGGAAAAGTTTATTGAAAATCTTTCTTTTGTGTAATTAAGCCCGCGTTTGACCTCAATTTTACCTGATAGTAAGTGAAGACAAGATCGTAGACGTAAAAACACGGGCCAAGGAAAGAACTGGCTCTACTTAAATAAATAAATATTTCTGACACTCACACAACATTATCTAGCCCAAATTAAGTTTCTTAAAGAATTTGTGTTATGGATACTAGATAACTGATATACTTAAGAAATATATACACATATACATATTGAATAAATACATATTTTTTATTAGAATAAACTTAAATAAACATATAAAATCCATGACTTGACGACTAATATCTGTGTTCATCACACAAATATCCGCCGCCGCCGGGATTCGAACCCAGGACCTCTGGCATAGAAGGCAATGTATGTTACCGCTACACCAGCTGGTCGTCAAAACATCACGCTGGAAAACATCAAGGTGATATTTTATATGAAGAGTGTGCGCTAGCGAGTCGGATCCTGTTCACTTTCACACTGTTAATTGTTTATTGTTAATTGTTCATTAATATTGAAATTATGGAATGGAGACAGAAGATTTACGATATGCACTGTTTTTTTTATAATTCCAATTCTTCACACTTCGTACGTAAATTGTGCTATTTTGTATTATTTCCGGGAGATTTTAATCACAAACACTTTCACTTAATTATGACTTTCAGATAGTTATAATTTGACACTTTTTACCAAATCAATTTAAAAATCAACAGTTATTATTTGTTTACAATATTTTAACACGGAGCCGATGTGAAGTTTTGCTAGCGCCATCTATCTACATGGTAAGTGTAAAATGTTACATATATAAAACCATTATGCAACTTATAGCACTGACATTATATGGCACATTAATGAAATAATGGCGATGAGGAATATTCCAGATATCATAAATTTTTGGCATATTGTACTCTCTCTCTTTCACAACGCTTAAAATTCAAGTTAAACGCAGATTTCTTCGTCAGAATAAAAGTTTTACTTATTTTTTTAACATTTAGTAAATCTGCATTTATTGCTTAAAATTACTTATTTTATTAATTCTTTGAGCAAAAGAAAAACATATAATATACCAGCTACTTCTATTCCCGGGCATACTGTGAAAGTCATTAAAGTAAGACCTCCAAACTTGTGAAACGTGATTTCAGATGATTGTATAGCCTCTGGTATTATACCCACCCCATAACGGATACAGGCGTGAAGTTATGTATGTTTGTATGTTGCTTCAATCGACTTCCAAAAGGAGCAAGTTCTCAATTCGTGTGTATGTTTTTTTTGTGTCTTTGTTACACGATATTCTTTGAAAAGTTAGAATTCTTAAAAAAAAAAATGAATCAATACGGTGCATTGTACCTTGCTGACCTAATACTTCAGCCGGTAACCTAATAAAAAGTCGGTTTTAATGCTCTGCATTCGTTGATTATTTCTGTAACTTTTTACTGTCCGCTAAAGTTTTTCTATCTTTGACCACTTTACTACAGATTGTAACTATTTCTAACTTAAAATCAATAAAGAAAACTTAGAAGTACAAGTGGAGAAAATTGCCAAGTTAGATTAATAATCAAGTTATGTTTCTTGTAATTGAGTTTATTTTAGAGAGATGAGGTTTCTGAAATATAGAGTTATTAGAGAAGTTTATTGTTAAAACAACATTTCTTTAAAGAAATCAGTTTATTCATTCAATTTTCACAAATTTCACAGCTCTTAAAGTAATATAATTACATTTTTTAAACATATTATCGGTAAGCAGATATAAACAAGACTAAAAGTTCTGAATTACGAATACATTAAAAACTTAAATTAAAAGGTAAGTAAAAAAGAAGATTTTGATT
This sequence comes from Stenoptilia bipunctidactyla, assembly GCA_944452665.1. Lineage (NCBI taxonomy): Eukaryota > Metazoa > Arthropoda > Insecta > Lepidoptera > Pterophoridae > Stenoptilia > Stenoptilia bipunctidactyla. The sequence goes on along the minus strand of OX101740.1, from coordinate 21,497,662 downwards.
ACAGATTTTTTGTTAATATTATATTCAATAATCGATATTAAATTACAATAATATTAATGAATTACTAAAATTACTAAAATAAATCAAAATTTAAAGTTTAAACTTGTTTGAATAAAACTCGTGGTCACGAGCGACTGACGGGGTCTGCAAAGACACCGAAAGGTCAAGTTAAAATGTAAAATAAATAAATAATAAAATCCCCAGACAATCACACCAACTACATGGCCCCAAAGTAAGCATAGCTTGTGTTATGGGATACCATATAGCGAACTACGGGGGAACCCAGAATATAAATACGGAAATAGATAAACACCCAGACACGGAACATTTTTTCTGGTTTCGTGCGGGGATCGAACCCGCAACCACTGGCGTCTGAGGCAGATAGGTTTACCCCAACGCCATAGTGGTCGTCAAATATAAATTATACGCGATTAATCTGGTTAAAAAGTAGTTTTATCTAAATTATGAATCGTGAAAACTTTAAACTTGTTTTTAATCGGTGACTAAGCCTAAATTTGACACCTATCTTACTTATCGAGAAGTATGGTCACTTTCAAATCACACACTAATGGAGTTCATCCATCAAGAAGATTTACCGTAGTTTCAAGATTGATGAAGGATGTGATCTAACTTATATGATAAACATTTAAGTGTTTTAGGATGCATAATTCAATTTAGCTTGGATATTGGTTAAAGGATCCACGTATAAGGGGCCCATTTGAGGTACCGAGGTATATTCAGAGGTTTATAATACCTTTGATTTCACAAAGAAAACTGTATTAACAGTTTAGGTTTAAGCTGAACTTTAAACTGAGAAAAAATCTTACTCATGCTGTACCATGCATTAAAAAGACTGCTATCCATGCGAAGAAAATACCTACTATATGAAATACTATACAAAATGGCAGTTTGTCATTTTGTTGTCTATTTATTTTCTTCTGTTGATTAAAATGAATTTAGCTGTTGATTGCCCAGTTATTCATCCAACGTCATATATTTTATTCATGGAGACGAGGAACCACTAGTTAGATTATTTGAATGACTAACGGAGGGGTGTCATCCAGTCATTATTGACATTTGCTGATAAATGTCAAAAATTAATAATCTTATGTTCCGAAACTGCAATTTTTTACATATTTAAATAATTTATTTTACAACATTTAATCATAAATAGGTAAATATATCCTATATTTTACAGTTCCTTGATGTATGCCCTACAATTTGGTGCCCATGTACCTCACGGTACACATATGGGCCAAAATGTATGTATGTATCTTGTCCTTTGTGAAAATGGCTTCACACACTTATATGAAATTTTGGCATACATATGAGGAAACTTTGTATAACTTGAAATAACACAAAAGATATTTTTTCATCCTGAAATTCCCACGGGATTGTTATCAACGCGGCAGCTGTTGGAAATAAATAACTTGATATGTATATTTAGGAACATTTATAACCGAAAATGAAAGAGGTGTTTCAAAACTTTTGATGAGAGATGGAGATGGAGAGGAGAAAAATGGAGAGATTGATATGGATCAAAAAAATATATTTAAGACCTGATCTAATGAAGAGGAAAGAGATTTGCTTATAACATCATATAAATAAGATTTAAAAGAGTTAACAGTTGTTAAGTAAACTATTAAATTATGGGTCCAGGAAACATACAGGGTTGATTTTGCGTCACCAGCCAAATTTAAATGTTAGTTTCTTTGATACGATATTAACGGACTTGCATATTTATTTTAGCGTCACTCAGTACAAAAAAGTAGAAATACTGAACCACAAACTTTTTAAAAAATAGTCGCTGTTGATGAACATATCTACTACGACGCGGCATTTCCTTGATAATACTATGACGTAGTACTAAAAAATGTGTGTAGTACTACGTAGTCATCTTTATTTTAATGGTAATTTATAGTGACCATGCCTTGGTTAATATGTTAGCGGATAAATTAATTTCCTTGTAAAAAAATACTTTTTTACAAGGAAATATCACATATTAATCTTAAAAAAAAAAACTGAAAAAACAAAGTAACCATACTTAAACCGAACAGCACCCAGGCGGCGCCGGATACTACAGCTATAATTATATTCATCCTAACGAACTCAAAATTATTTTAAATAAAAATATATATAAGCAAAAATTTCTAAACGAGAATCCGAATGTTGATTAAACCACGTAGGGGTGTAAATAGGCTTTTACCTCGTTAGCCTTCCAATTAGAGGGTAGTTCATTGGGGTTGATTCACGATTTTTTACGTCGGCCGACGTAGCCAGGGTTTATTACGTAATTGGTTTAAAAAATATATATTCAACGGTATAAGGACATGTTTACTTGGACGAATTTTAAATGCAACATGGTGCTGAATTTGTGCGGTTTGGAGTTAAATATTTATTTTGTCGACCGACTTCCAAAAAAGGAGCAGGTTCTCAATTCGTCTGTATGTTTTTTTTTGTGTCTTTGTTACACGATATTTCGGACAATTATGAATCGATTTTGAAAATTCTTGTTTCATGTGATAGTTGTTCATATTTGGTTCCATATAAATTTCATCGAAATCGGTTGAGCGCTTCATTGAAAATTTTAAAGTTTCGAAAAAATATGTATGAGTTCGGAGTATGTTTACGTGAATAAAACTACTCTTTAACCGGATTATAATTAAATTTTACACTTTAACTCGCCGTTTCGGTGTCTTTGCAGACCCCATGGTCACGAGCGACTGAGACAATATTATTTTTACGTGGATGACATCATAACTCAGCCAAAGTTTTGATGTGATGTCGGTTTTTTAATGCTCTGCATTCGTTAATTATGTTACGCATTTTCTGCAGGTAGTAAAATATTTTTATAAAGACCATTTTTGAACCTGATTTTCCAGAAATTGTGATGGTATATATTAACTTGTAAATGTTTCTTTCTGTCTGTCGAAATGCTTAAATTATTGATCAGAGCATAGAGCTAGAACTCTTAATCAGTTCTTCTACACTAATGAAGACCCAGCTCGTATCTTTTTTCAAAAAGTGGTGATGTACTTTTAAATGTGTGTCTGCTATTGACGTCGTAGCTCCCAAACTGATGAGCAAAATATGGCCAAAAGTTTATTAAGTACATAACTTTCGTGTATCATGAGAAAGAAACGATAAGTTTTATTTCAAAAAAATCGCACTCATATCTGTTTATCCAGTGGCCATGGGGACTTTAAAGACATAAACGTCGAGTCAAACAGTAAAATACTCGCCACAAAAACTGGTTACTAAATTTTGTATTTAATTTATTAAATACTAGCTTTATCCCGCAATTTCGTATGCGCTAACTACCCTTCTCGTGAAAATTTCAGAAACTATACAACCAGACACCCATGCAAAGAACCTTTATACCAAGTATCACACCCATGCACTCAAGGAATAAGTTTTTTTCACACAAACTAAAAATCATATATTTCCCGTGCCCGTGGGAATTTTGGGAATTTTTGTCGTAACACAAGCAGTCACTCTTTGAAGAACCTTCATGCCAAGAATCACATCCGTACACTCAAGGAATAAGATTTTTCAAACAAACTAAAAAGTCCAACCACTTCCCGTGGGAATTTCGGGAATTCCTTCCATAATACAAACAGAAACTTATTGAGGAACCTTTATATCAAGTATCACATCCGTGCACTCAAGGGATGGGATTTTTTCATACAAACTAAAACATCATATATTTCCCGTTCCCGTGGGAATTTTGGGAATTCCTTTCATAACACTACCAGACACACATTGAAAAACCTTTACACCGAGTTTCACATCGGTGCACTCAAGGAATAAGATTTTTCATACAAACAAAAAAGTCCTATATTTCCTGTTCCCGTGGGTATTTCGGGAATTCCTTCCTTAGTGCACCCCTACATCCCTTAAAGAATGTATGTTTCAAATTTCAGCTCTTTACGCCCAATAGTTACGGCTGTACGTTGTCTGTCAGTCACTCAGTCACTCAGTACCTCAGTCACTCAGTCAGTAACGGAACAGTTTTATATATATTGATTGATTTAAAACTTAAGACTAGCTATGTACGTTTTCGTTTTAGCAGGCTTCAGAATACTCGTCCTGCAAGCGGGAGTCCATGTTGGAGTCCTAGTCGGGTGATTTTATTAAGTATATATATATTTCTGATCTTTCTTATATTGGTTGAAAAAAAAAATAGTAAATATACGTATCAACATTCGTTAAAAACGTCTCGACCTAACAACATCGTTAAACAGCAAATAAAATATGTACACTTCGAAAGCATTCTATGAATAAGTACAATTATTGTTTATGAAAATACTACATACATAGAACGATCAAAAAAGCTATAGAAATCAATTTGCAACTTTCATTGAATAAAAATAGTTTTGGAAACTTTCCTTAACAAGGAATTCTAAAATAATATTTAATTAAACACCCTACAAGCCCCTTAACAAAAGACACTGTCTATTTTGCGATAATCCTGAACGCTGTGCTCGTAGACTGAGAAACAGATAAAAGTGATGATTGATTATTTTGTCACAGTCAACCAATTGTTTGTCATCGTCATTAGCGAAAACTTGAGTCTTTATTATCCACTAGCTGTGCCCACGACTTCGTTCGCGTGGACAACGAAACTCATCAATGAGTTTTTTTGTGTAAAGTGGAATTTGTGTAGAACGTAATTTATCGAGCATACCGGTATTAGGTAACACTTCTGTCCCGGCGCGGGCCCTTTGTGGATATTTAAAATAGAAAGCCAATTGTGTATAATTAGCGATGATTAAGAGGGAACATGATATTTTTGCTCCCGGCATCGCTCGCGTTCTGTATTTTTGGTGTTTGTTGTAGATTTCTTCTTTAGTATCTGTTTAGCATGATAACCGATAGCGAAGCTGCCGTTCATTGCCACAAATGCTCACAAAGATAATGGTAACGACAGATAGTTGATAAATGACATCAATTGAGAGCTTCAGCATTCACTACATTATCAGTGAGCCCGTCTGGAATAATTATGCACATAAAGGTTCCTGGGACTACTCATACTAAAGCTGACTATTTGAAAAACAACTCACGCTAAGATCAACGCCAGCAATGCCTAGAGTCTGACCTTGTGCCTTATTTATTATCAAACTGAAATGGGAAATTGTTCGGAATCAAATGAATTCTGGGAATCAAAACAATTTCCTCGGCTCCAAAGAAGAAAATTTCAGCCTTAATTATGTGAACACTCACGAATAAATCTGCGCTTTATCACTATTGGTAATGCCACATACGGGATTTTCTGTGCGATCAAGATCGATAGGTATTTGAAATACAGTATTAGCTATTTTTCCTCCTGGTAATAATATCGCTGCTATTCCTGCTAAGAAAGTATTCCTAATAGAATTTTTCCCAAAGTATTATTAGTACTAAGCCAGACACGGTCAAATAACAATTTTTGCTCGGACGGATGTTATATTTGAAACTCTGTTTTCCAAAGTTTCTAATAGTTCTGCAGGACTATAGTTAGTTTCTGCAGCGTACTCCCTATAATAAGTAAGTTCGAATAGCTTTCAACACTGATTTACGGCTAAGCTCAAATATAAAATCCATACGGTCTACGCCTTATACCTAATTAAAAAAATAAACTCAATAACAGAAAATAAAATACCTACCTACCTACATATTATTATATTTATAGCTCTTTGTAATAAGCCCTCTGCAGCACCATTCGTCGCTTCCCCGGGTGAGGTGGAGGTGTAGGCAATAAACTATTAAGCTGCCCCAGTGCTGGTTCATAGATGTTAGAATTTTCAGGCGTCGTAGAACTTCTTATTTAGTCCTAAATATATTAATAGATTTTTATATAGATATTTAAAGATGGATATATCATCATTTTATACCAGGAATTAATCAAGAAAGTAAACATACGATGACGCGGTATTCCATGGAGTAATTTAATTTACATTTCAGTCTTTATTTTACCCCAGGGCCCTTACTTGTAAAATAAATTTTCCATAAATTCGGCAGTATACTTTTCGCAGAACAAATTTTCTGAATCGTTGAGTTGTATTAAGCAAATTAATTGAATCATTGATTACTATATCAATATTTTGTACCAACTGTGACCTTTAGTAAGTTAGATTATTTTTATTTTGTATTATGAAAATCTATACAAATATATAAAGCTGAAGAGTTTGTTTGTTTGTTTTTTTGAACGCGCTAATCTCAGAAACTACAAGTGGGATTTGAAAAATTCTTTTTGCATTTAATAACCCAACTCTTGAGGAAGGTTATAGGCTATATTTTAAAAAACCGGGTAAAAACGCGCGCGGTGGCTAGTCTAGCAGTAAAATTAATAAGGCAGATTTGAGCCAAATAAAACGTTTTCTAAACTGGCTTAGTTTTATCTACAGTACCTTTAAATCCGACTGTTAACCAAAAATGCATTTCTATTTGTTTCTATAAATGAGTCAGCCTTAACCAACTGAGACTGCGTGATTAGAATAAGTTCTAGAGAATTCATTAACCCTACCATAAAACCATAACCCAATCTAGTACACATAATTATGATTTTAATTAAGATAGGAACTCTTGTTATTCATAAAATAGTTTATTAATTACTGCTTCAGTTAAAATATATCATACTTATTTTTTATTCAATATATTTATTTTTTATTCTTCATTGTACACATGGCGTTACAAATAATGTTGATAACAATGTTATAGTTACAGCGCGCAATAAGCGGCCTTATCATCTAACAACGATCTCTTCCAGGCATATCACGGTTGTCTTGCTCCAAAACATTAAAAATACCTAAAACTATCTGGACTCTGAGATTTCCAGTAGCTGCTACACTCCGGTGTAAGAAAAACACGCGTCAGTGGTGAGTTGCGGTGACTCATAGAACACATATACTCAAGAGAAGAAGTACAACTTCATACATTAAAAGTTAAGACTAGACGCCATCTGAAAACGGTCCACATAGCTAATATGGCAGGAATTTCAAACTGTTCAAACGACTTCGAGATTAACATAAGTATTACTTCGAGATTATGTATTTATACATTTATAACGTTTATAATGCAACAATAAATTTTTACAAAGAAGTATAACTCGAGTTGGAGTATTGTCTGTATCTTAGTTACAATTTTATTTTAGATATATAAAATGTTAACAAACAAATATTTACCTTCAAGAGAGGTTGTTAGTTTACGGCACTCTGCAGGGTTACCGAACCTAAAAGCCATAAAATCCGACGAAGTTTAATCTGCAATAAAACGCTCCAGTAAACTTGGAGATGTGAAAATATAAGACGGCCATGTTTGTTTTCTTAAATAAAGAGTATTTGTTCAATAATATTGGAAATTAAGAGTTCTCAAAAGGGTTCTACTGTTTTAACTATGATGTGAGGAAATTCTAGGTGCGTATGGTATTCTACATATAAACGCAAAAAGGTACGCAATGTGTGCTTGTCGCGGGTAATCGTTAAGTGCAGTTTCAGCCCCCGTTTTTTGATAGAGTAGACATCAAGGCTTGTATCATGAAAGTTGACTCAGTTTTTAATGAATATTTGAGCATTTAAAATGCAATCCTTCACTTTAACTGAGATTCACAATTTCTGTAAAGAAATTGGTCTCGGGTGGCCTTAGCTTAGCACAGCTATATACTATTAGATGGAGCTACGTTAGCAATATATATAACGTAAAAACAAAAATGTGATCAGTATTTTTGAGGCGTACCGCCAGGCCCCAGTAGCTCAGTAAATAAATAAATAAAATCCCCAGACAATCACACCAACTACATGGCCCCAAATTAAGCATAGCTTGTATTATGGGATACCATGTAACGAACTAGGGTGGAACCTAGAATATAAATACATAAAAAGATAAACACCCAGACACGGAACATTTTCTTTTTCTTGTTCCGTACGGGAATCAAACCCGCAACCACTGGCGTCTGAGGCAGACAAGTTTACCCCATCGCCAAAGTGGTTTCCAAAGTTATCAGTGGAAGAGTACTCGTCCAACTAACGGGAGGTCCCAGGTTGGAGTCCTGGTCGGGTGGTTTTTATTTGACTCATTTTTTTCAGTTGTTTAAGTTGACTCAGGTTTGAGCTTTAATTGAGTGTATATTTTTTTAATTATCAGTGGAACATTGGTAGCAAGTCATTGCTTGGGTTATGACATCACTTTGGGTTATGATCAACATGTAAGAAATTGAATATTATGGGCCTTTGAGCCATCATATTCGTAGTGATGTACCACGAATAGGTTTCGCTACAAGGGGTACGTTTATTCATAAACATTTAACATTTGAATAATAAGTACACATGAAATACAACAATACATACATACATAACTTCACGCCTGCATCCCTTATGGGGTAGGCAGAACACCAAAGGCTGTAAAACCATGTGATGTCACATTTGACAAATTTGGAGGTATTATAATGATGGTGAGAGACTATTGCAGTGACAGAGAGTCAGCCTATCGCCCGCAAAAACGCCAATAAAACCTCTGTCCCTTAACTGGCTTTTACAGTATACCCGGGAAGAGAAGCAGCTGGCACATTCTATGTTTTTCTTTCGCTCCCAGTCCAGCATGGAAACAATAATCAAAATCAAAGAAATTAACACGGAATTCGTAAACGAATATCCTCATGATAGTAGCCATTATAGAAATTTGGGTGACATTAACGACATTACAGCAATTACTGCTATTCCTACCCTGTTCTATTTGGAACACTGTAAAGTTATTTTCAACTGACTTCCAAAAAAGGAGGAGGTTCTCAATTCGTCTGTATGTTTTATTTGTTTTTTTTTTGTGTCTTTGTTACACGATATTTCAGACAATTATAAATTGATTTTGAAAATTGTTCTTTCATATGAAAGAGGATATCTCATAGTTTGTCCTATTTAAATTTAATCGATATCGGTTGAGGACTTCATTGAAAATTTCAATCTTTTGTAAAATTATGTATGATTTCGAAGAATGTTTACGTTGATGACAATCTTAACTCAGCCAAAGTTTTGACGTGAAGTCGGTTTTTTTAATGCTCTGCATTCGTTGATCACTCACGCGAAAGTTTCATATGACAATACTAAATTGGCTTTAGGTAGGTAAATAATAGAATAATAATCATTGCCATGGAATCTTTAAAATGCACCGAAAAATTGAGCGAAAAATGCTTTAAGGAATTAAAAAAATATCTTGAATATCTGGGTAAAAACATGTACATTTTTGATAGAAATTCGTTGATTTCAGAAAATTCAAAACCAGACAGGCATTTTATCAAATAAATTCCAACAAATGGAATCGTTTACACAGCGCCACCACTTTTGTGATTTTTTTTACCAATTTTGTTGACCACTTGTGTGACCAAGATTTAAGGTTTCATTTGCTTCAAGCGTGGCTGAGTTCAAACCCGTAATAAAACAATTTATATAAATATATTCTTTTACAATAGCAAAATGAAAAATTGTTGACCTTGCTCAGCTTTTCATAACTTTTTCAAAGAACCTCAAAGAGCCAACAAAGTCATTTGTTGAGCGATGTAAAAATTATACGGCTTTTAAAGAAAATACATTTTCTTTTCTCGTTGAAAGCCAACACAAGATTCAATAAATCCTAGAGGCAATGAAAAGGACTAATGAAAGGAAACAGCGTCTGCACTAACGATCGGTTGTGGTGTTATTAAACGTGGCTACGGAGGTTAAGGGCTGGTCTAAATTAAGAGAGATTGCGATTATATTGTATGAAAAAAAAACTTTTTATTGGAATAAAAAGCACGTAGTGCTATCTGTGTTATATCATACGAGTAAACAGGTTAAACAACGTTCAGCTCGGTCTGTACGTTCAATGTTGGGTGATGTTTGATGCTTCGGAGAGAACGCTTTTTGATCCCAGTGTTCAAGATATAAGTTAAACAATTTTAACATTCTTAAACATTCTCCTTAAGGGGATTACATAGGCTAGAAAGAAATTAACAGGAAAAACTTATTGTTTTACGATGTAGTTTTCTATGAAAGTTGACATGCTAGTAGCTTCAAAAAAATTTATGTTATTTATGTATCTTTCACAAAGAGGTAGTAGTTTTACATTTTAATAATAATTAGTTACTTACAAAAAATATATAAACTAAGAACAATTTTTTAAGTATTTAAAGCATGTATCTCAGAAGTTATGTAAGTAATACCCTTCAATCTTTTTTACTAAAATAGGTATTTGTGATTTGAAGAGTTATTAGTAATATCAAATGTTTTGAATATTAAATATATTTTATACGATTTTTTTACCCCAAATCCGCGATTACGCTAGATTTCTGTTTAGTCTGCACCGCTTGCTGGTGCCGTTCAGACGTGGATTCTGTGTCGTTGCGCTCGTGCTCAATTTACCGAAATTATTTAGCGTCTAAGTTTATTTTCGTGACTTACACGTAACTATTTGGCCAGGACAAATACAGTTTCTGCCTAAGAATCAATATCTGGTAAGTACTTCGTAATTTATAGTATAACCATAGACCTAAGAATCAGTTGACAAACAACTCGTCTAAGAAAATAGTAAATTTATAACTTATTCTATCGATTGAAACATGTTTCATCACTAGCTGCCGAAAACAGTTTTTTCTAAGTGACGAAACAGTAGGTATGCCAACAAGGTTCGATGCTCTTTCTATCTTTCATTAAGAGTATGTAACCAACAGCGGAGGCATATTAAAATTTGTCTGCTTTGCTAAATATTACTAACATATACATTTTAAATATCTATTACAAAATTAAGCCCTAAAAACTATTTATTTTTAATTATTTTCAGGCAGAAATTGCAGTTCAAATGAAAGAAGACCAAACAAATTCTTTGGAGCAAGCTGTTATGAACGATGGTGATGATATTCGTGTCATACACGAAGTGTCGTGGCACCGAAACTCACCAGATTTTATTTAGACTGCTTGTTGCCGGAAATTGTTGATTCACGATTAATAATTCGGAAATCGAGATAAACCATTTTTTAACCTTGAACCCCTCTACCCTCCCCACTTCCCGAACTCGGATCGCCCGTAATTTATTTTTCCTTTCATTTTTATCATATTCCCCTCCTTTTCTAATGGGTTTCATCCTACTATTTTTTTTTTGTTTCAAAAATTATCGACACTGGTCTAATACAATACGACAAATAAATAAAATAAAAAATATATTAAAACATACAATTGCCTTTGTGCTCTTTATCTTGCATCCCATACAATAATGATCCTTTCATGAGAGTAAGTCCATCTGCATTTTTAAAATCAAAGTTAATTTAATTATAGTGGGTAATTTTTTGCAGTTGAACATTTTAATTATTTTTAACACTTAGAAGTAGAAGTGTGTATAAGTCAAAAAAATAAATACAAAATAAATATTACAGTATAATAGTTTATTAACTTGAAAACAACAAGATTAAATATTTTTTGCTAAGTTTGTTAAATGTATTTTTTTTTATAAGTGTGTACATAAATTGTGAAATAAATAAATAAAATAAATAAGATTCAGGGGCGGTAGGGCTATACCAAGCCGACCCTACACGGCTTAGAATAGCCCTACCTATACCTATGTGAGGCACTTAGTCTATCCATACTTCCATATCCATACTTAATATATATTAATATTATAAATGGGAAAGTGAGTCTGTCTGTTACGCTTTCACGATTACAGTACTGATCCGATTTGAATAAAATTTGGTACAGAGATAGACCTGACCCTAAGGATGGACATAGGCTACTTTTTATCTTTGAATTATCGCGAGTGGAGCCGCGGGCACAGCTAGTTTTCTATATGTCATGTTTTTCACATGTCTTTTCTGTTCTCTTTATAAGTCTACGTAAATTCGCAAGTGAGCTGCGGCAGGCGGGAGGAGCTCCGCGATTACCCCCGCGAAAGACTAAGCCACGCCCACGGACCAATTTTTTTAGCCTATGTAATCCCCTTAAACAGCTTCCATGCTGGACTGGGAGCGAAAGAAAAACATAGAAAAACATAACTTTCGTTCGCACCCACCTCGAATATGCATCATCAGTGTGGAACCTCTGCTATCAAACGATATTGATCGACTCGAACGTATACAATGTAAATTTCTAAAATTCTTGCAGTTTAAATGTGGAAGGATAGATAAAGAATACTACTCCCCTTGTAGACGTCATCACATACTACCCCTTAGATGGCGTAAAGAGAGAGCGGATGTGGCTAATATCATAAAAATTTTAAACAATGTGATAGATGTACCAGAGCTTTTGAATACGATTGGTATTTGCGCACACACCAAGTTGTATAGGAATCCAAAGCTTCTACACGTACCTAGCGCAAGTACCAATTACAGACAAAACTCTTTTATAACTCGGTCCTGTAGATTGATAAATAAGGTTAACCTTGAATTGGACGAATTTGACTTATTCTTTAGCAGTATACGAAGTATTAAAGCGGCCATTTCTAAATTATTTTTCATTTAACTGATGTATTAGGTACCAATATCTGTATTATAATGTTTTATTTTTTACCCTCTCTATATGTACATATTTTAAAAATGTTTATTTGTATGTTTTAATTTCAATTTTCCATTATATTTACCTAGTGGAATTTTAATTTTTTAATTTTAGTTTTGTGTATTTTTTTTTTTTTTTTTTTATAAGTGACTAAACCCGCGTTTGACCTCAATCTCACCTGATGGTAAGTGAAGATGAGGTCGAAGATGGAAGCACACGGGTTTAGGAAGGAACTGGCTCTTTATACAATATTGCCGGAACACATTACCGCCGGAGCGGTGACATTTGGCGGCAGACTTTATATAAAGGGTGGTCGCTAGCCAGGCGGACCCAGAAGGGATCCTACCACCAAGCAAAAAAAAAGTATTTTTATCTCTCCATTTTTTTTTTCTTTAATTTGTAATTTTTTATATTTTAATTTCCATAATGTTTACCGTGTGCAATTTTAATTTTGTGATTTTAGTTTTGTGATTGTTCTTTCTTTATTTATTTTGTCAACTATATGTGGAATTTTTTAATTGGCTATAATTTTCCTATATTTTCTGTTTATTATGTGTCTAGCTGTAAGTTTTCCTAAAAATTTGTAAATAAATAAATAAAATAAATAAAAAATAGAATGTACTAGCTGCTTTTCTTCCCGGGCATTTTATTGTCATTTTTGTGGGCGATAGCCTGACCCCCTGTCACTGCAATAGCCTCTCTTCATAATTATAATACCTCATTTGTCAAACGTGACATCAGATGGTCTTATAACCTCTGGTATTCTGTCTACCCCATAAGGGATACAGGTGTAAATTTATGTATGTAGAAAAATTTATGTACATTCTCCCTCAAGTGACAGTTTGAGCTCCAATATTTCTGTATGATAATGGTACGATACTATAACCTGTACGATTATTTTAGAGTATTAACAACACTGCACATACATAAATAAATACCTTGTGAATAAAATATTTTTGAAATTTAAAACATTTTTGATTGTAAAAGTAATGTCAAAGAGTTATGAGTTATCATACTCTGGAGGTATGATAGTTCATACCTTTAGCGCTCATACGCACCAGCGCGGTTGACCGCAGGGGCGGCTAACTGTGCGGTAAACAGTTTCTCCAGTTTAAAATGATACCGCCTGTGATTGTACGCACTTTACCGCCACAAAATTTCAACCGCTGAGGTTGAATTTAAATGCAACCGTGAAGAAACCGCGTTAGGTGGCTTAACCGCTCACAAACCGCCTAGGCCAACCGCTATTGCGTATGAGCGCTGAGATTACTTTTTTGTTTACGTGTCTACATTAATTTCATGGGCTTGGTGACTAAATAAAACCAAAACTTAAATTTCTCCAATGGTGATCGTTGCCTTATTTTTCATATCATACGAAACATGACCTTAGATTAAAGACAATAAGACATTTATCACTGAATGACAATAAACAGTAATGACAATGAAAAACACCTTGCAAAAGACTTTGATTACCCGCTCAAAGCTTATACCTTGCTTACGTCCAGGTACATTCTCATTCATCTTAATTTACTAGCATAGTACGCTGTCGGTATGCGGTGTTTGTTAAAAGGAATACTAATGATTTCAGAGTTATTACGATCAGGAACTATCTAGGAATATTGTGTTAATTAACGCTGATGGAACATTTAGTATGTTTCATTACAATTTTAATGAAGGATTATGTTCGTAGTATACTATTATCAAAGTAGAATTTGTTGAGACACGATTTTCGGCTTTGTAATAGCTTTCAATATATTTACCTAAGGGCCAACTCGGCGTGGCACGCGTGACGCAATGTTAGCCCTAAAATGAAAGGGCCTGACTTATAAGCGCCTACTCATTGATCTATAACGCTGATTTTTCACAGTTTTTTTTTCTTTTTAATACTTAGACATGCGATTTGGAAAATTTTTTGAACTTTAGTCCCTAAGAAAACAAAAAAGTTATTATTTCAAGATACATGCCCAAACATCTGTTTGTTTATTAAAATAAAAAAAAAAACTTTTTTAAGGTTTTGCAAAAGTCTAACCCTGAAAGGTGGAAGCGCATGGGAAAACAGACTACATGTATTTAGTTTATATTATTTTATATTATTTGGGTGGCCAACAGCTTTTACTTAAAAACTAGGTTTAACTTATAATGTCGAGTAAGCCATGTCAGTTATTAAGAGTTTGTAAGGATTACGATATGGTATTTTTTTATTTGATTCTCGGACTATATTTAGAGTTTTTAAATAAAAATATATTCGTGAAATAATAATTAATTTCCAACAAAACAGCGAAATATTTGATATCTATCATGATATAAGAAATCCTTAGAAAGTTTAAATATTAACATAATCATTTTACCACCTGAGGGCAATATGAAATAATGTCACAAATACGGAATTTCCAACAAAATGCTCAAGTTAACTAAAGTCTCTTAACAAATTACCTTCCCAAACACTGATTACTCAAATTTTTACCTCTAATAAAACTACGTCGAACTAATAACCTCAATCTATCAAAATAAATTAACGAACTTTTCCACGAATAGCCCACGCGAAAACGATTTACCTAACTTTGTTTTCCTACCTTCAAACAACATATTAATGAGATATTGAATATTCATAGTCAATTTCAGACTGTGAAAATGGCGTTTATCGTCTTGTTATTCTATGAACAACGTTCTGTAACGAAAGCAGCAATCAAAGTGGTTGAAATCACAGATTAGAAAGTATTATGTACAAGTACAGATAGGACATATCAATATTATAGGGAGTTTGGAATGCAAGCTTTTTTGCCGCTTGGCGGCGCTTATGTGCTTGAGGTATTTCGGGTGGGCTATACACTATAGTGGTTTTTATTACTATTGTTGATAAATATTCATTTTCATATGTTAAAGAAAGGGTGCTTATTTTACAATGGCAACAAACTAACGAACCACTAACTAAAATAATCAAAAACCAAACCTGTTGTTGTTAACCTTTTTTAATAGTTATAAAGTTATTCGTCGAAAAATGTGAATCATGAAGTCTATCAAGCATCACAACAATTCAGTTAGTTAGGTACATAATTGATAAACTTAAGTTCACTTGATGCTACTTCTGAGTTTGCAGGGAATTACCTATATAAACACAGCAGATATGGGTAGTTTACAACAGATATGCTTAGGACTTTCACAAGACGGCAGCAGCGTTTTGTGATCAAATGGGGAATGATTGTCTATCACTCACTCAATTCACTCATATTAAGTTGTTATTGCCAGTAATATGTGGCGCCACCAAACGTTAAAATGGTGCTATGGCCAAACTCTTGAAATTTAATATAATGCTTTGATTGTCAATGCCGTGGTTGAAATCAGCTTAAAATTACATATTTCGATGAGTTCCAGGTGTTATTGAGCCTTTATTTAATGAGAATTAAGATTGTTAACTGTGTGTCAGGAAATGGATGGATTAACTAATGGTTAACTAATTAGATTCTGTTTTAAGTAGAAATTTGTTGTAGGTATATATGACTTATTGACAACAAAGTCATCCGTTTCAAATCCCTTAACATGTTTTCGGCATGAGCTGTTGTTCAACAGTTATTTTTGACAAAATACCGGCCAAGTTTTGTCCTTTTTTCTGGCAATAAATAGTCTTTTTTTTTTGAATTCAGAGCGTAATCAAGAATAAACAAAATTATAGAACAAATAACAGTATCAGCGGGCCATTGTCATTTTAGTTATTTTTATTTAGTTGATGTTAATTTGTGGCATTTAACAAACAAAAACATATTTTATTAAAATAATACTATGTATGAGCGCTGCCATGGCAACCAAAATTCAAAATTTTAATTAAAGTATAATATGTACCTAAACTTTTATATCTATTATGTCCAATAGTTTACATTCAAATTCACACATTTATTATTATAATTTAAGTTTTGGTACATTCTAATAAAGAGTTCCACTTTTAAAATGATATTTTTTATGTCCGATATAAATGTGTTATTATTATAATTTATGATATGCATATCAGAAACCCACGTAGGACATCAACTTAAATATTCATTGAAAATTTCTACTCCATTTAGCATGAAACGAAGTAAGATTAAGAACTTGGCATGAAACTTTAGAATTTACTATTATTATATCTCATAAATCCTAACCGCTTTAGAAGTTAGGACTCAACACTAAATCGAGTTGGGATTGTAAACTAAATCATAAATTTTGTGAAAACATGTGAGTGAAGACTTGCCAGCGACAGTTTACACCATTTCACAGAGTTTTGTGCAATGTCATTGAAACGAGTAAAAATAAAATTCGGGGAGTTCGCTGTTTCATACCAGGGGGGTTTCATACCAGTGGCGTTTTTAAATGGGTCGCTTCATACCACTTTCAAAAATTAAGAAAAAAATACGATTTCTTTGACTGTCGGGTAGAAAACGCTTTTATTTGTATTTAAATCTTACGATTCTTCTACCTCGTAATAATATAGGTTGCTCATTAATCTCAATCCTTTATGATAACAGATGATCAAAATAACAGTAGGTATTAATTTTTAGACCATTTATTTCTTTAAATGAATAATTACGTTATATGACAGAAAAACCTTTTCTCTGGATCGTTTAAGCGTACAGGCGTATTTAGCGCTTAAATATTTTATTTAAAACTGAAATTGAAGATATTTTAAGATAATAAATAAAGGTCATTTACCAGGAGCGCAACACTCAATAGGAACCCTGATATTCGATCGCTTCAATTTCATCTTAGACATGACAGTATAAAAATAAAATAAAAATAATAAAATCCCCAGACAATCACACCAACTATATGGCCTCAAAGTAAGCGATGTAGCAAACTAGGAGGGAACCTAGAATATAAATATATATATATATAGATCAAATCGTTTAGAAATAACTTCCATAGATTTCTGTATGTCATTGTTTTTTTAGTTTCTAGTATTTAAGTTTTTGGTACATTCTAATAAGGAGCTCCGCTCTTGAAATTATATTTTTTATGTCCTATGTAAATTTGCAAAAACTATCCTTAAACATATCATACAAGCGGCGCTTTTGTCGTGGCCTAACGAAGGACATCGATGATTTTTTAGATGCCGTCGAGCCAGTACCGTCTTTCTCATCCTCGGTGGCCGGTGTTGGCCGTAGTACCTACCTATTTTTGTTACATACTTATGAACAAAATCGACTACAGAGTGCTCTCCTTCAATATCTAAAATTTGTCGCCAGTCACTCTGTATATCCATAAAAATATCTTAATTATTTCTCCAAAGTGCAAGTATACTAATATCTTGAATTAACAGATATTTTCCAGACACAGGTCTGCTGCACTGAAAGAAATGTCTTATAATAAAAGATAAGCAAGACCTCTTTTTTATAACATTTTCTTTTTTTCCAAGTTGTTCAAGGTTTATTTAACTCGATGTTTTTGTAAAATCTACAGGTCAAGGAACATCTTAAAATCCAATGGTCACATTGAAATGAATTGAGTAAATCTGTCTGTTAGTGTCGTCTTGGGTAGCTAGTTAAAATTCAGAAGTCCAAGTTGGTGAGGTAAGTTCGGAGTAAACTAATCTACTTGTGTCAAACAGGATTAGGGCTACCTGACGACTTACCTGACTAGTAACTTTAACTCAAATGTATTTGATGGAGACGTAGTTTGGAAATCTGTGAAAGGAACTATATGTCGTTTTAGGATTATTTAATCGCATAGTTTAAAAAAACTGACTTCTATAAGCCCAAGAATCGGTAAAGGCGTAATGCCTATAAGTGGCCCTTTGCCAACAACAATTTATATAAGAATTTTAATACACCTTAGTTATAGAATGCAAGAAATGTGAGGTAAAATGATAATCAGCAGACACCCATCCGTACACCATAGCCCTGCTACATCAAACAATGCATTGAAGCCGCTACGTTACGAAGACTTCCATACATTTTTTCGTTAAATTATGTGGAATCGATGCAGAACACATATAGAAAAGTTTAAGTGAATGGCATCAATGTAAATTGCATTAAGTTAGTTGTTCACGTTCAAATGTAGAATACAATATGAAAATAAGTAGATACGTTCCTATGATTTGAATTTCAAATGTTTTTTTGATGTTAAGTCCAAAGAAAATACAACACAAAGAATATACAAAAAAGGTACAGGAAAAGGGTCTCCCTTTCAGCATTAAGTAAAAACAAAATTGGACAAACAAAACCTTGGCGCTGATTACCTAAGGATGCTTTTATGACAAATAAATACAATATTAACAAATAAAATACATGGAAACAAACTCATCAAAAAGTAATAAAAAGGAATAATTTTAAAAACTCTCAAAATATATTTTCTTGAAAGTACTTTAAAATTAACAAAAGATTCCCCCCCGTAGAGCAATAATGAAAACATTTTTTGCTTCTTAAAAAGACGAGGTGGGCCACGAAGCATTTATTATAAAATAAAAAATAGACCATTTCAAGTAATTATTTTTTTAAAGGGGGAGCGTCACTGTTCGGAATATACATATATTCGTACAGAGTTGTTTTTTTGTATCAGGCCAAATATTTTTTACACAATAAGTATCATTTAAAAAAACACTTTTTGCAAAAAAAAATATGTATTTTTTTACAAGGAAATTGATATATTCGCTAACATATTATATTCGAAATACATTTCATAGTGTGCACGAAAACGAAGTCAGTTTAAATGAAAAGTTTAACAAATAGCAAAGCATCCGGTTAAATCAAATTTATGAAAGATGTAATCTTCAACCAGCATTAATGGAACGTTTCAATTAACATGAACTCGAAGTCTGCTAAATGTCTTCTCGTCACATCAAATCATTATGTAAGCTGGTTGTATTTATGGATTAATCAAGTTTGGACCTTTATATTTAAAACAATACAACAAAAATACTTTATAGGTCATAAAAAGTGATACCTAGAAAAATCAAAGGTTCTGCAATCTAGGCGGCTTAGAGTTCTGGGGTCTTCCATCGTATCATGATGTTCAAAAGCCTTTAGAAGCTTCGAGAACTTTTCTTGATGCAACTGATAAAAATCAGTTTTAGTAGCTTTGAAGATTCCTACTAGAACTAGATGATTTCCTCCAAAGGTACGGACGTTAGCTTTTGTCGGATAATACGAGTAATAAAAGTAAAAATGTTTAAGTATTTTATTCATTATCTGCTTCCAGATGGGACAGTTTTCGTAGTTTGTTCTATGTTTAGAAGTTCTATTTAAATAAGTAAATATTTTTTCATTTCTCATACTCGGAAAGTAGTTTGATCCAAGTATCGGTCTGAAAATGCTTCATCCAACCCGCGGGTCAGAATGCTTCTTACAAATTAATTCCGGACCAAGGGCCGGAATGGATTTCAAAAATAGAACTAATACATTTCTTATGCAGCCAGCTGTCAAAAATTTAGATTTTTTTATGTTTTTTTTTTATTTTAGAAGTCAAGTTAAATTAAGTAATTTAAAAAATTGTATTTGTCTATATTTTGTCACTATCATTCAAAAAAAATATAAATATATAATTTTCTTCATCATCATCATCATCATCTCAGCCCGCGCTAGTCCACTGCTGGACGTCTTAATTATATATAACGTCTTTTCTTAATTATATATAATTATTTTAATACATAGGGTTGTTTTATGTCAAAAATGATATCTATACCTACATAGAAATATGTCAACGATTTATATGTGAATAAAAATGACACTTCAAACTTTACGAATTGTTCGAACTTTTCCATTAATTTTAAATAAATATTTAAGAAAAATGATTTTTTTTTACTTTTCTTATATTCGAAATGAAAAGTAGAGTGTTCCCCGCGGGTGGATGACATCAATTCATACTCGGATTATATCCGCCCTCGCTGCTCTCGGGCGTCTAAACACCTCGTATGGGAATCGATGTCATCCGACCCTAGTTTAACAATCACTATTATATCATTTTCACTAAAACCTGAGTAAAGTCTTTAAAGCCTTTGCCTAAGGTTTGCCTACGGCCTGAAGGCTTGGGTTCGCGTACAAGTCAGATTTGGGAAACAAACTATTCTAAACTGAGTAAGGTCTGAGGGTACAACCTCTAGTGTGCGGCCACACTGGATGCGCGGTGACTGGGGCCTAACGCGGGCGCGGAGGCCTGTGGCGTGAGGTGGCCACAGTACGCGCGAGCTCTTGTAGCGGTTTGACTTATATCAGGTGTTGAAAGCAATGCACGACGATTTGGTATTTCTTTATTTCTGTTTGAAAAAAAAATGCGAAGAATTTTTAATTTTTCTGAAAAATTGAGACGAGAATATCCAATTCAACCTTTCATTGCATTTTAAGTAAAATATCTGCTAAAAGAAACTTTTCTTATTTTTATTTAGCTTATAAAATTTATTTCTATTCAGCACATTTTTCAGTTATTACCGAACTGGTTTGTTACCCCCGCCACCCGCGCATTGGGTCGCTTGTTGCTTAGGCCCGTAGTGTGGCCAGAAAGCGCGGATAAGAACGTTTAAAACTTACGCTCGCTGACTCGCTCAGTCCGGTCGCACTAGGCTTTCGCCTTAGTCACTTCAATGTGGACACTACAGTATGGTTACATATGTTTGATATTTCGCGCCCGTCGTCGCCACCGCGTTAGGCTCGCACCTATTTCTACAGTGTGTTCTCCATTAAAACCAGTTTGGCAAATTTTTTCATCCAGATATTTCGTTAATAACCTAATTTTAAATAGTTAATATCTTTCAGTAAGTCCGTAGCTACTAGATGGGCTGCTACTGGCAAAGAGCCGGTCTGATTCCTTGCTATCAGATATGTCGAAGCACACTAAGCAATCATATGGTAGTAATTTTACAGTAACTTAAAATTAATGATATCGTAAATCGAATAGCATTAAAACTCAAAAGTATTACCAACTTCCTATAAACAACAAGTTACTGCGTATATAAAGTCAATCGACATAATTGAAAAGAAAGAGGCCAATCAAGGAAGCCTTGACCGGATCGGATCTAAGGAATCTGAAGATACCACACAAGTCGTTCCATTGGTTGATTGATTGGATACCTCTCTTGTTGGAACAGAAGGTGCGGTCCACTTGGCTGAGCGAGCGGGTTGGGGTTCAGTGCTAGCGGTGAATAGGTATTTATAAAATATATTTTATAAATGCCTATTCACCACTAAAAGATAGTCATACAATACACTTTTAACTAGATTCAATCCCGTGTTAGGGTGTTACTACACTTATCAATCAACCCTCGACCGACGGTGACGATCGATTGTAGATTGGATAAAGTTGACGTCGGTCCATAGCTCTTATCATCATCATCATCATCACAACTCTTTGTAATGAGCCCACTGCAGGGTATGAGTCTCTCCTCTGGGTGACGAGGAGGTATAGGCCATAATCCAACAAGCTGGCCCAGTGCTGGGTGGTGGATGCCAGAATTTTCAGGGTGCCAAAATGGCTTCTGACAAACCCTAACGAATACTGTATACAAGTATACAGCACCCGGGACCGACTGCTTAACGTGCCCTCCGAAGCACGAAAGTCGTCGTGAGAAATAAATGCTAGGCGGTCACCCATCCAAGTACCGACCGCGCCGAACGTTGCTTAACCTGTGATATCGTATGATACACACAGTAACCACGGCGCCACGACGACTTAGTTTTTATTATGCCAAAAAAACCGGTCGACTTCGAACGATTGGTAAAGACCCTATACGAACGGTTGCCCACGATTTCTACAGTTAATCTTAATCCAAAATCCTCGCTTGTAAACATTTTTATGTATGAGCGTTGCCATGACAATCAAAATCCAGATTAGTTTTTGTATGAAAAATTTTTGATTAAAAATTTAGATACGATATAGAAATCAAAAATGAGACACCAAAATGCCGATTTAAAATGTATAATTAAAACAACGCGAGTACATATTATCGAAACAATTGAATCATGATCCACCATAAGCTCGTTTTAGCAAACCGTCTCAATGCTAGAAGGTCGAAATTAGCTTGAAGGTTTCCTTGGTGACGAACTTGTTGTCATTTCATTCAACACTAATATTTACTGAGTGCAGAATGCTTACTGTGTCTAAAATGGTCTAAGTGCATTTTACGCGATAGACCTTATAAGTTTGACACTTTCAAACGAATTATCAGCAAAGTGGGTCATTCAGTTGGTTCGATAGTAAATCCGAAAAAGAACGACTTTCACTTTAGTATTTTTTGAAAGATACAATAGTCAAATTTTTTCCTTAGTTACCAAATCCACGTTAGATAGTACGAAGCAATTAAGTCAAAGATGAATGAACTCATGTTGAGTTTCTTCCTTCCCTTTTCTTTCTTCCACGGGAATGATGAAACTTTATGGCAGGCTATATAGAAATGTAAGTAGGTCATACCTCCAAGCAGGAGTCACGCGAATTAGTCGCCTTTTTTATATGCAGGGGTAGTAAATAAGCTTAATATCACCCACCCGTATGCTGTCTTTGTGGTTATGCTTTTGGGAATAACGTAATCGTTCCTAATCTTCGGAAAAGGGATGGCAGAACGCGGCCAACGGCTCTACGGTTGTTGTTGGGAAGAAATATATGTTAACCGCTATAGAGATTGTTGCTAGTTCCCAGTAGTTCAACTGCTCTGTTCAACTGGTTGAACAGTACAACTTTGATGTCCCAGTAGTTCAACTTTCTACAATCCTCCCGGAAGTTGAACTACTGGGACATAAAAGTTGTACTGTTTATATTATTTTTATTTTAGTATGTTTTGAAAAAGAAGTGTATCCCATGAGAAGTTAATTGCTATTTATGTGTTTAATAGAAACTGAACACACATTTTCAAGTGTTAATTAGATAGCTACTAATAGTGGACT
The DNA here is from genome assembly GCA_944452665.1 of Stenoptilia bipunctidactyla. NCBI lineage: Eukaryota > Metazoa > Arthropoda > Insecta > Lepidoptera > Pterophoridae > Stenoptilia > Stenoptilia bipunctidactyla. The sequence continues at coordinate 21,474,342 of OX101740.1, read as the reverse complement.
TTTATAATGAATTTCAATCCAAAATCCTTGTCTGTAAACTCTTAAATGTCTGAGCGTTGCCATGACAACCAAAATCCAGATTTAATTTGGTATTTCTTTAAAAAAATAAAAAGTTGAATATTTTTTATGATCATCTTGTTTTTCTGTAAAGAAAAAACAAAGTGGTTCACCAGAAATATATTGGCAAGTAAAATTTCTATATCGAGTCTTAATTCAAAATCCAAGATTTTTCATACCAAAATTAACCTGTGTTTCGGTTGTCATGGCAACACTCATACATTTATGTGTTTACTCACAAGTATTTTGGATTGCAATTCAATATAGAAATATACTATAAGTAGGTATTTGATCAACTCTTGAAAAATATGTATTCATTTTGTATACAAGACTCAAAAAATTTAATATTTTTCTTGTCAACGATTGAACTGACCAGTTGAAATAGTGGGAACTAGATGTCAGTTTCATGTCCCAGTAGTTCAACTTTCGAGAGGATTGTAAAAAGTTGAACTACTGGGAATAAAATTCCTACTAGTTCAACTGGTTGAACTGAGCAGTTGAACTAATAAGAACTACTCGAAATTGTGATAGCGCGATTTAGATTCAAACATCGTTATTAGCTGCTTCCATGAAGCGCCTGTAGATGTCGTTGCATGCTAACAAGAAGATATAATATTATATAGTAGCGTGGTAGGATAGACGGAATCGCTTACACCTAAAACTTACTACGTCTCAATATTAAATGAACCATTAAAGTGTCTTCAGAATCGACTTAGATTTATCATTTTGGCGTAAATAACGACGCCATGGACTATTTTCTATGTAATTTATGTTTTACATCAGTTACTAGTAGTTTCTGCTTCAAAAGTTATTAAATAAATTGTGTATTATATCTTAAGTTATGTTATGGAATGTTTCTTCTTTCGTGCCGCTTGAGACGGTTTGTAATATAATTAGGTTAAGAAATATATGTTTCTAAAATAACACGTCCAAGTTGAATTGTTCTCTTAGATAGTTGAAAGTTAAGTTCATTTGTTTCTACTGTCTGCAAAAAATGGCTTTCTTTTAAATAGTTCGCTCACGCAAGTGTCTCACAGGTAAATATAAAAATATTTTTCTAACAATTGCGCACAGTTGAGAAAACATCTGGCTAGTCGGTACGATAAAAATTATGTCTGCAACGTCACGATGAGTCCTTAATTTGGAACTACAAAAATAAGCACACCTTCCTTATTAACTTAAATGTTTTAATGATTAATAAATAAATAAATATTTCTGACTCTCACACAACATTATCTAGCCCAAATCAAGTTTCTTAAAGGACTTGTGTTATGGATACTAGATAACTGATATACTTAAGAAATATATAAACATACATATTGAATAAATGCATATTTTTTATTAGAATAAACTTAAATAAACATATAAACATCCATGACTTGACGACTAATAACTGTGTTCATTACACCGATATCCGCTGGAATTCTAACCCAGGACCTCTGGCATAGAAGGCAATGTATATTACCACTACACCAGCCGGTCGTCGATGAACACTCAATTTACGTTTGCACATTATTCTTCAATTTGTTTGACTTATCTTAGACTCTCTTTGTTGTATAATAAAGCAGACAAACCTTTGCTTTTCTATATAAACTACAATTAATTATTAAAGAGGTTCTACGTAGGTATACGTAACATCTAAAATTACCGCACACAAGCGATCGATTTTCTATTTCTAAGCTGGATCATTAATAAGCATCTTACACGTGTAGATTTAGTGTCTTATGTTACATGCATCAAAGGGTAAGCGAAATAGATATTTAAATTTCACAACAAAAGAGATAGAATAGTCTATTTTTTTCCCTTTATTCTGGACATTTTGGCAAATTTTGCTTTGTGTAAAATTTGGTCTGCCATGATTGTTGGAAGAAGTTTTTTTTAGAATTAACTATAACTTTGTACAAATCCCAGTATTTAAGTGACACTATTTCTTTGTTACTGTTTTCCAATGAATTATTTAATTAATAATGAATAAAATAGATAGATAAAGTATTTATTTATTGCGCTGTATGTGAACAGTACGGGACCCAGTTATGTGGAGAACCTTGTGATCACGTTAATCTAGCAGTCGGCAAGTCTAAGCAATGATAGTCATTCAGTTAATGTAAATAATGTACAAAAGAAGAATTTCTTAAGTCACATATGATACTACATTGATAGTGTTATATGGTATGTAATGTAATTTTCAATACATTTGTTAACTTCAAATGTATTTATAAATTTAGATATACATACATGTGTTATGATTAAATCTTAATTTACATGGAATGTGTACAGGGTGAAATTTTGTTTACTTTACGAAAATCATAAGCATAAAAATCAAAATTAACATTTTCAACCTTAATGCTCTTATTGTTTCTACATGAATTTCGGAGGTTTTGTTTGATATAATGCTCAAGCAATTTAATTGAAAAAACATTTTTGAAAAACAAACATGGTTTTAGTGCGAAATTTATAATCTCCTAATTTTGGTCCGAAAAAAAACAAAAATATAGTTTTCTTTATTGCATAAATATTTTTTGTCACTGTCACAAATCGAAATAAATTGACCACCTATTAAAAAGAAAACAAACTTTAGCGGCCGCAACTCCAAACAAATTTAAACATACACCACAGATCGGTCCACTTTTTAATATTCTTTATACTTTTAAACGAATTATTATTATAAATAAATATTTTTTTTATTACCCAATTTTTCAATGAGATGGATTCTAGAATTATGAAATCTCACCCAAACAGGAACTCTACTTTTGTATAAATATGAGCTTTTTCCCGCAACGAATACGCTAAACTACCTATGCTGTGGGAATTTCAGAAAACTCCTTCCATAATACAACCAGACTTCTCGTGTATGCCACTCACTTATGGAGCGAGGCCTTCGAGGGTCATGGTGAAGCAATAGCTGTATCCTTAGACATTTCCAAGGCCTTTGACAGGGTCTGGCATGATGGTCTCTTAAGTAAGCTTCCAGCATATGGCATACCGATTAGGCTCTGCGACTGGATATCTGATTTTCTGAGGGAACGGTCAATTCGAGTAGTCTTAGATGGCTTCTCCTCCGACCAAATGGCAATTAATTCCGGGGTACCTCAGGGATCTGTTCTCTCTGCAACATTATTCTTGCTGCACATTAATGACCTTTTAACACCGGGTATTATTGGTTATGCTGATGACAGCACTGTTCTAGAGAGATACGTATCCAATGCGCGAGCGAGCCCCCGTGAAATCCAGAGTTTAAGAAAGTCAATGATTGAGCGCGTTGATTTGACCTTACGAAAAGTATCCGATTGGGGTGAGTCGAATTTGGTCAAATTCAACGCGTCCAAAACTCAGGCGTGTCTGTTCTCCGCAAAAAAGAGCACCTTATTTACGCCCACTTTCCAAAATGTATCTGTCCCCATTACTGACCATCTAGGGCTTTTAGGCGTAACTGTAACATCCAGTTTAAACTTCGATCAATAAATTGTGTCCATGGCTCAAGTAGCTTCGAAAAAGTTGGGAATCATCTCGAAGGTACGGCGGTACTTCGGCCCTGCACAGGTTCTTAACTTATACACAGCTCAAGTGCGATCATGCATGGAGTACTGCAGTCTTCTTTGGGATGGTTCAGCCAAATATCAACTAGAAGCGCTGGACTCCGTTGACCGAAGAGCCCGTAAACTAATTAATGACGTCGACCTTACAACCAAAAAACTGCAGACCTTAGAGCATCGTCGTAAGGTTGCGTGTCTAACCGTGTACTACAGGATACATTTTGGTGAGTGCACCAGTGCTCTGTTTGAACAAATTGAACCCTCACCCTTTTACCATCGGACTACTAGACGCAGACAGAACTTCCATCCGTATGTGGTAGATATTCCGAAAAGTCGAACTAAGCGCTTTGACAGTTCCTTTTTGATACGGGTCGCCAAGGTTTGGAATGAACTGCCTGCGTCTATTTTCCCTGACCAGTATAGTCCTAGTACTTTTAAGCGTCGAGTGAATAGGTTTCTCGTGGATGGACGTGTACCACCTTAGTCTTCATGTTTACTTAACATCAGGTGGCATTGGAGACAAACGTCCCATCCATAATTAATAAAAAAAAAGACACCCATTGAAAGAAACTTTATATCAAGTTATATTTTATATTTCGCGTTCTCGTAAGAATTTTAGGAATTCCTTCTTTAAAACAGCAGTCACTAATTGATCAACCTTTATACTAAGTATCACATCCGTGCACTCTAGAAATAAGATTTTTCATACGAACTAAAATCTTAAATATTTCCCGTTCCCATGGGAATGTCGGGAATTCGTTCATAAGTTATTTCATGTTCTCCCTTATAAATGAGTTATGTTCCAAATTTCAGCTCTGTGCCCAGGGGTTAAGGCTGTATATTGTGCGTCAGTCACTCAGTCAGTAACGGAACAGCTTTATTTATTTATTTATTAACACTTTATTGCACACATTACAAGTGTGTTTATATATTAATATTAACTCTCTGTGGGTAATTCAAAATTAATCTACGCTTAGTATTAATTATATTAATATTCGCTGTTGATGAACACAGCTACTACGACGCGGCATATCATTAATTACGTTTTGATAATACTACGACGTAGTACTACAAGATGTTTTGAAGTAGCGCATAGTTATCTTTATTCAGTCCTAATTTAGAGTGACCATGCTTTGCTTAAAATGCTAGCGAATATTCTCATTTCCTTGTTAATAAAATACGTATCTTTTTTGCACAAATCGTTTTTATAAATTATACTAAGTGTGTTAAAAAAACAGTTCGCAGACAGTACCTTCTCACTTTACTAGTTTGTCGCAGAGCAACAGTAGCTATCAAAAATACTCGTTTCTCGTTTCTGTATTTACTCGCTACTTGTTTATTAGTTCCACTCAGAAACCTGCCTAACTTTCAATTTATAAAATATAGTATAATATATCTAGTCTTTGATTTGTTGTAAAAAAATAAAGCCTATATACTCGTATAAACCATCAATTGATACTTGAAAATATAATTGCAAAACTTCTGAATCTAAACAACCCCGGTGTATGACCGCATGCGAAAATCCACACAAGTGCAATGTCATACGACTGAGAAGCACTCGAGCTGTGTCGCACACTAATTGTGTCTATTCATACCGGTGAACTTCAAGTATGGTCAGCAGAAAAAGTAATAGATATTTTTAAATTTCACTCTAATTTTTGGCTTAGGGAAAATTCTCAAAGAAATTTTGGTTTGTTTGAATGCTGATCTCAAAAAATACCAGTCGGTCTCATATATGTACCACTCTATTCGACTATTAAATTTATACTACTCAAAACAAAATAGTGGTCACCTCGTTTTTTTCACAAAAAGATTGTATGAAATTTTAAACTTAATTTCAAGCTAGTTAAAGTGTCTTTGCATAAAATTGATATGTTTATGTGTTTTTAACATTATTCCGAAAAACGTTTATAAATCTTTACTCTCAAGTGGAAAGTCATAAACAAATCAAGTTAAAATTACCCTATTTACAATTTTTTATTCACTTGTGTTTAGACTATTGTTACGAATGTTTCTCGATTTGTTTCACTACTTTTTTAGTTTTGTCATTAGAACTCATTACAATGCCACGTATTTGGCACCATATGAGCATAGAAACAGCTTCTAGAGCACTAGTATTGCCGCAAGAGGGAGAATCTCAACAACCAGTAGCTCTACGCCTAGGTGTGTCGCGGCGAGCTGTTCGAAATGTTTGGGCTCGCTACCAGACTGCTAGTGTTGTTAGAAGACGTGGATCAGGAAGAAATCAGGAAGAAACAAAACAACTATAGACGACCAAAACGTTTGTGGAGAAGACAAAGCGAACGATTTACCGATCCTTGTGTACACGAAACTGACCGGTTTGGGGGCTAAGAATCATGGTGTGAGGCAGAATTAGCTGGATGGGCAAAACGTAGCTACTGTTTCTAAACGAAAGTACCGTAATGAACCACATGTAATCTAGTTCGTTTTCCATCTTCATGGAGTCAGTTGAGAATCGTTTGGTCGTTTGGTCACTTATTCTTGTACCATTGGCTTGCTGTAGTCGGTTTTGTAAAACACGATGAATAATGTTACGCGCTCAACCGGCAGTAAAACGAATGTATTGGTTGTCTTTAGTCGTTGTTGCCCGGGTTCTTCCTGATCCGCGTCTTCTAACAACACTACCAGTTTCCTGGTAGCTAGCCCAAACATTTCGGATAGCTCGCCGCGATAAAACTAGGCCTAGAGCATCGTTGAGAATCTCCCTCTTGCAGCAATACTAGTGTCCTAGAAGCTGTTTTTATGCTCATATGGTGCCAAATGCGTGCCAATAAAACTCAAAAAAGTAGTGAAACAAATCTAGAAACATTCGTAACGATAGTCTAAACACAAGTGAATAAGAAATTGTGAATAGGATAATTTTAAATTGTTCTGTTCAAGTCTTTCCACTTGAGGGTAAAGATTAAAAAACGTTGTTCAGAATAGTGTTAAGAATACATAAAAATATAAATTTAATGCTTAGATACTTAAACTAACTTACAATGTTTAAAGTGTCGTACAATCGTTTTTTATGAAAAAAACGAGGTGGCCCCTAATTTGTTTCGAGTAGTATATTAAAATGAAGAAGTTTAGTTTTGAATTTATGTTTTTTATCATAAACAAGCTGTATCACCTGTGTACTTTATCCTGTAGGATTGTAGTAACAAAAGTGAAAGCTTTTAAGTAGCATTATGTCTTACAAAATAAATGTAAGGATTTAACATCTATTTCATACAATCACAATTCATCACAATAAGACCTTTAAACATTTTGAACGAAGACTTTCGCTTCCATGTTGTAGTGGGAGAAAAAGAAAAACATAGAATGTGCCAGCTGCTTCTCTTCCCGGGCATACTGTAAAAGCCAGTTAAGGGACAGAGGTTTTATTGGAAGTTTTTTGTAGGCGATAGGATCACTGCAATAGTCTCTCTCCACCATAATAATGCCTCTAAATTTGTCAAACGTGACATCAGATGGTTTTATAAGCTCTGGTGTTCTGCCTACTCCATAAGAGATACAGGCGTGAAGTTACGTTTGAAATTGAAGGAGTTACACAATCACAGCTTGTTTTTTTATCTGGTAAAAAGGGTCAAAATTCGGTGGAAACGTCCTTATCCATGATTTTAAGAAACTTTTTCACTTCAAACAATTTTTTTCACTACCCAATCATTGTTTTCAATTATTATGTGGACAGTACTTGAAAAACCGTATAACAACAATTTGCGGACTTTGCTCTGCGGTGGACCGTGTTGGCCATTGTGGTTTAGTTAAGCAATCGTTTTATTTCACGTAGCAAACGTAACAAAAAGATTTAAGAAATGTGGTTAAATAACGGACTTTGTTTAGAAAGTAATACAACCTCTTTTCAAATAAATAAATATAGAAATATAACTTAGGTGACGAGGCCTTACTGCTGTAGTTTAGATTTGGAACGCTTTTTTTGTTTGAAGAGCTTTAGGTCTGGGAAGTCGGTTCAAAAAGTTTTTATAGCACGAACATTACACAGTCTATAAAATCATTTGTACTGTATGACGCTACTGCAGTGTATTTTAAGAAGTTGTGACTGCTAAGAAATGTTTTGTACAATTCATACTTTTATAACACGTTCAGTGCTTGTGAAATATACGGAACGGAAATGATATTCCTTGGAAATACGAAAACTGTAGATAGTAATTAATTATTTTATTAGTATTGTTAGTAACTTTCTAGTCGTATCGACCGGTTTTCCCCACTTAGTGTCCACTTTAATCATTTATGATATCCCAAAAAGCGACGTTGTCCTTTTGTAGGCTGTTAGAACTACATGAAAATTCCAAATAATATAATATCACTTTTGTAAAATACAGCTAGTTTTCGAGCTGTTGACACTTTTAGACACACGAGTCCGCGACTACTTCGCCGTCGTGCGTCAGCGAGCAGCCTCGCTGCTGCACCGCGTGCGTCGCTGTCCCGGCAGCATCCTGAGCACGGTGGTGGACAGAGTTGACAACCCTTTCACAAAGCACTGGGTAGGATTGTCAATTTTGCCCAAACAAAAATAGAAGTATATCTGGAGATTAATTACTAACATAGTTTAAGCTTAAAGTAACAAAATTGGATGTATTTTACTCTGAAAATAAACATATTTTTATCATATTAGTAATTGCTAAAAAAAATATACTGCCCACCATACTTTTAGCCGTCGTAACTATTAATTTATAGAACCGTAAATTGACAGAAACCTAAAACAATATATGTTTTACTAAAACCTTACTGGCAGCTGCCGGTCACTGCTATCAACGTGTCGCTATTAGTTACCCATAACTAACGGCTTGCAATCTTAGCTCTGATTAAACTAGACTGTCAACTGTGATTTGTGGGGCTAATAACACTACTGTACACTGCAGTTCCAGCTCTGAGCCGTATTCCTAAGGACATAAAGGTTATCTTTAGAATTGACATGGCGTAGAGATTGAGTGTTGTTTGGTTGATGTGGTTCTAATTAATCAAGATCAGAAGCTATCTTACTCTAGTGATGTTAAAGTCTAATAATAGAACAAGAGGTTACAGAATCGGTTTGTGAGGATAGTTGCTTCATACATAGCTTCACGCCTGTATCCCATATAAGTAGGGTAGGCAGAGGCTTTAACACCATTCTGATGTGACGTTTCAGAAATTTGGAGGTATTATAATAATGAAGAGAGACTATTGCAATGACAGGGGGTCAGCCTATTGCCCACAAAAACGCCAATAAAACCTCTGTCCCTTAAATTACTTTAATACCTGGGAAGAGAAGCAGCTGTTATATTCTATATTTTTCTTTAGCTCACTGTCTGGCATGGAAGAAATATTGAGCATGCGGGATACTTGAAAAATTGACATTCTATCACTGCCTATCACGTACTGATGAATAGTAACTAAGGCTTTTAGAGGTGGATATAAGCGTGTTGGTAGACTAACGCTGATAGGCATGTAGAAAAAAATACTTTAAGACAAAATACACACCATAAAAGAGTGCGTTTTAAGAAATATTTTTGTAATAATTACATGATCAATTAAGTTGTACTGCGATTATTGTTCAAACGATGTTGTTACATAAAAAAGTTTTAAATAGCTATACACCTATACCTTGTTACGTATAAAAGATCGTAGATGAAATGTTTTGTCACCAAAAAAGCTCAGCAAGGAAAAAAACTTCAAAGATAAACATCAAAGTAAAAATCAAAAACAACCTTGTTATCTTTCACAAAACATGTTATGTGCTGTGTATCCCAAAAGAAATATTAAATTACAGTGTCCTAAACTAGTTTCCAGCTACAGTAAGTAGACAGTACGATTTCTTTTGTGCCATCTGTAGTAAAGAAAAAGCTCTTTTCAAAGCTTTGATACTTAAGACGGTGACTTGGCAAGTAAAACGGTATTCAGGCTATGAAAGGACACGACTTAAGAACTCCTTATTGTGATGGGCCAAAAAACTGAAAAGAATATTCCGAAAAGGATAGGTGTACAAAAAACACCTATCCTTTTATGGAATATTCTTTTCAGGTTTTTACACATTTACAAAAAAAGTTCGGTTAGTTGCCTGAAATATCAGGAGCTTTTATATTGACTCGATGACTGTTTTCTAAGTTTTGGGATTTGAACCAATGATAGTTGATCGAGACATAATGGTGTTAAACACCTGTTAAAAGATTTATCAAGACGTTTTGACCGATTTGAACGGTTAGGCTGCAAACTGGACGGCAGCGACAGCAAAAGCGACAACGGCGCGGGCATTTGTCGCGGTTTCATACAAACTCAATACGTTCTATCATTTCACGGAAATCGCTGCCAGCGATTATTTAAGCTGTTATTTATTAAATAAATTTATATTATTTAAAAATAAATAAACCTGACTAGCTACTAGCTAGTAATACTATCACTAAATCCAACTAATGATATCACTTAAAATGGATATAGATTGGACTAATTATGCTTTGCCAACTCAAAAGAAAAAATCTTTTATTTCTGTAATTTCAAGGACCTTTTGTAAAATTTTGTTATATTGATAAAGAACAATGCATATTTTGTAACACCATCAATTTGTCACTTGGTCATAATTATTTTAAATCGTTTAATATTTCGACCTCTTCTCAAAAACTCCGTAGCCAAAGTAGAATATAAATTTAAATTTAGAATCTATAGCTATACTAAAAATAAATTTAATCTGAAGCACTTGTTTGTTTTCTGAGTTACTGTTACACGAAAACAAACAACAAAATAAACGAGTTCCTCAAAACGTAACTTTCGCTACGTAATCACATATAAAAGCAAGCGCAATTTGATTTTAATCCAGTTATACCTACGGTGTTGTTTCATACAATCCGGAACATTGAACATGCGTGACGCATCATTACGTAAGAATAAATCACACCTTTTATACCTGGAGCATATGAAATTTTCGAGCACAACCCACATTTCAACAAATAGAAATTAATGTGGGCGTCGTTGCGCACTTGGGAGATTCTCATCCGAGAAGTTATTTCAGAATGTTTTTAGGAGACTTTAGTCTGAACTATTACTGGCTGAGATGGTGATAATGATGGTTTTGAAATGCATTAAGGTTTTCTTATTGAATACAAGAGGTTTTGACGCGATCTTATTGTTTAAATTCAACAGAAAAATTATAGTTATATAACATATTCCCAGTCCAGCATGGAAGTAGTATTACTACATAGTTTGGCTCTAAAACTACACCTTCACAAATATAATGGACAATATCTTTACTAATTTCCATTTTTTTTCTTATTTATTATTTTTTGTACATGTATGCGCGTATTTCGGACACTGACAGTTGGACACTAACTTATTTTTGATTTCGAAAGCCCAGCTTTTGTTCATAGGCAGTATTACTTAAAAAATATTTTAAGAAGAATTATTTATGATGGATAAAAAGTTAAAAGGGACAAACTACGCAAAACCACATTTTTTTCTATAACAAGCCAGTTACATCGTTTGGTTTTCGAAACCAACTATCAGATAATCAAAAAATAAAAAAGTAAATCTTAGCTCTCAGTGCACAACGGACCCAGTCTCATAAATTATATACAATTCAGGTACACTTTGCGAAAACTCAAATTACATAATTTCGAGGTTTTCGTAGATTACAAAGGAGGCATAATATATGAATCTGCCTTTCTCAGAACAAAAATGTCTTAAAAACATTGTAAATGACTTCTATGACGCAATAGTTGTTTTGAGGTCTTAATTTAGTTAGACCCTCAGCTGGTCTACATTAAGAACTTTTAGAAATAACTTAGGTTTTTGAAATAACTTAAATACCTCTTAGTACTCTTTTAAGTGGCTGTCGTAACAAAAGCTTTTACCCTTACTAACTAATAATTTAGTTATGATGTCAGTCTAATATTTACATGCCTAAATTTCTCAAACTAAGTTATTAAGTATAAACTCACGTTTATTGAGATTTATCACACTAAGACTTAGATTCTGAAGTTTATACTACTTATAGTATTTAGTTTGATATAATAACAACTCAGATGACCAACTAAAAAAATTAATTGCTATACATAATACACATATACATGGTTAATTTTAATTAGCGCATAACCTCTTGCTGGCGGCCTCTCCACATCTATCACAACAACATTTGTTCTACAACTTTTTGAAATAAATAGTTTTTAAACTTTTGGTTTTCACATACAAAAAATGTTCATAGCCTCTACTATAAAAAGTTATTTTGCTAATTCCGCGACTTGTACTTGCACTAGTGATGCAGGATTTTCATGCGTAGGTTCACCGCCCTCCCTCCCTCAAGCAAAAAGCAAGACATGCAATGAACACACACCTGGAAACCCACACCACAAGCTATCACCGACACGTGTTTCGCTTCAACCAGAAGCATCCTCAGGGTGCAACGGTTCGGTGGTGGTCGTCATGTCTTGCTTTTTGCTTGAGGGAGGGAGGGCAGTGAACCTACGCATGAAAATCCTGCATCACTAGTGCAAGTACAAGTCGCGGAATTAGCAAAATAACTTTTTATAGTAGTTGTCATGGATTTCCGCAAAGTAACGCCTGATTCAATCAATTATATTCATAGCCTCTGTTTAGAGGCGTTACTCTATTTACTCTGAGCGTAGGTATGCCACGCACCTTGCGCAGTAAAATATCACTTCATAATAGTAATAGGTACTTGTTACAAAATGTAGAGTAAGGAGCAAAAATTTTTTTCTCATATTCTCAAGGTATGAAATCTATAATATTTTAAAGTTTTTGCGTTAAAAAAATAATAAAAATAAATAAAAGTGTTAAATAAAAATCACCCGACCAGGATTCGTACCTGGGACCTCTCGTTTGCCGGACGAATACTCCCCCACTGAGCTACCGGGGCCTGGCGGTACGCCTCGAAATTACTTAACACATTTTTGTTTTTACGTTATATTGCTAACGTAGCTCCATCTGATGGTATAGCTTTGCAGCTAAGACCACCCGATACCAATTTCTTTACAGAAATTGTGAATCTCGGTTAAAGTTAAAATCTCAGTGAAGCATTGCAATGTTCAATAATATTTTAAAGTTTTTGCATTTAAAATGCTCAAAGACTCGAACCTGGGACCTCTCGATGAGTCCTGGTCGGGTGATTTTTATTGAACACATTTTTTTCATTTATTTAAGGGTATAAAAAGTAGTGATGTTGCAGAGAATACCTATCATTAACATAAGCCGAAAAAATCAAATTCCATTGTCTGAATATACAGGGTGACTGGTAGGTCACTTTTGAAATTGGAAGTCGTTATAGTTTGAAATCACACATAAATATTCAAAATATAATAAAAAACAGATACTAATTATTTAAAGAGTAAACTAAAGTTAAAGAATTAATTACGCAACGCATTGTTACAATGGTACGAGTATGTAAAAATATGAAATACAATCAACACAATCAACAAAATCTCACAATGAAAAAGTAAATAAATATGGCCGGTAATGGCCGTCGTCATTTGTTGCCATAAAAAGTGTTCGAAAATCCACCAATAAACTAACCTAATATTTAATTTTATGTTAAAATTAATCTTAACCTCCAATATTTTAATACTATTAGGTATTATAAAAATATTGGAGGTACATATAGACGACTTCACGAATGGTCCGTGTCGACCTAAATACCTAGTAAAACTCTTTATTTGTTTAAAGGGAATACCTAGAGGAGTACTTACCTAAAATAAATAATAAATAAATATAAATAAATGAAATCCCCAGACAATTACACCAACTACATGGCCCCAAAGTAAGCATAGCTTGTGTTATGGGATACCATGTAGCGAACTAGGGGGGAACCTAGAATATAAATACATAAATAGATAAACACCCAGACACGGAACATTTTTTTTCTTGTTCCGTGCGGGAATCGAACCCGCAACCACTGGCGTCTGCGTCAGACAGGTTGACCCCATCGTCCACCTACTTTTATTACATAATTATCAGAATCGAGTACCGAGTGCTGTCCTCCAATATGTAAAATTTGTCACCAATCACCCTGTATATTTCTATAAAAAGTGTATTCGAGTGTGAAATGCAGACAATAATCGTTTTCCTCGTACCTCACCGGAAACGTCCACTGAGAGTTGTTCGGACGTGAGCACGGTTGCTCAACTCGTTTCCGGTGGAATCAGACATTATTGAATTTTCGAGTTGTTTGCTGTTTGCGTGTGGAAGTGCTTTTAAGACAAAAATAGAGGTTTTCTTTTAAATTGTTTTATGCTATATTTGAATGATTCTTAGTTGAATGATCTTTTCACACAAATTTTCTACTACATATTGTAATCTATATTAATATTACAATAATACAGCGGTCTCTCTACTCAACAGTCTATCTACCACGCTACAGACCATACCTAGCTTACTTCATCATCATCATCACAACTCCGTGTAATGACTAGACGTGTAATGACTGCAGGGCTATGAGTCTCTCCTCCAGGTGTCAGATATTTTAGGGTGCCGAAATGGCTTCTGACAAACCCTAACGACTACTGTATACAAGTATACAGCACCCGGGACCGAGTGCTTAACGTGCCCTCCGAAGCACGGAAGTCGTCGTGAGAAATGAATGGTCGGCGGTCACCCATCCTAATACCGGCCGCACCGAGCGGTCTTAACCTGCGATATCGTTTGATATGCACAGTAACCACGGCGCCACGATGACTTCACCTAGCTTACTTACCTTAGAAAAAAAGCATACATGCTGTCTACCTACGTGGTTTCAACTAATTCGAAACTTGCCTCTCACACTGCTACACTGCAGCCTGTTTCCTGCGCTGCTGCCCTTCTCCTGCCTTAGAAAATACTCCGTCCACGCTGGGCCAGCTTGTATATTGGTAAAATACAACGATGCCCTAAGATCCTGGGTGCGAAACCGGACGGGGTATGATATTTGTGTGGTGAACACAGATATATAAGCCATTAAGTCATGGACGGTAATATAATTATTTTTAATATCTCTTTATTTAATGTGTATTTTATATGAGTCTTAAATTACTTTACTCATTTCTCATAACCACATCGCAACATCTTTAAAATCTCAACCTCGTATTTTTTTTTATTTAATTATTTAATATTTTTTTACATTACTTCACGCCTGTATCCCTTATGGGGTAGGCAGAACACCAGAGGTTATAAAACCATCTGATGTCACGTTTGACTTCGGCGGTATTATAATGATGGAGAGAGACTATTGCAGTGACAGAGGATCAGCCCATCGCCTGCAAAAAACCTCCAATCAAACCTCTGTCCCTTACTGTCTTATGCAATATGCCCGGGAAGAGAAGCAGCTGGCATATTCTATGTTTTTCCTTTGCTCCCATCCAGCATTTTTTTTAAATTTAATTATTTATTATTATGTATTACATTAATTTTTAAATTCGTGCTTTATTTACATTCTCGTAGAATAATATTGCTCTTAAGTCACCATCAGTGATTAACTCTCACTGAGTTGTTCCTCACTTCGTAACACAATGTGTAATATTGATGTGCCTATAATCTATTCTATCTCCCAAACAATAGCCTATAGGCAATTCATAGCCAATACTCAATTATCATTACCATATTGTAGCTTCTTCATTCATGAAGCTATTGTTTTTGGGTAAGTCTGTTACTAATTGAAACGCGTTGAAGACCAATAATTATTTATCTATGGGATAATCCTTTGTCAACCTCCACGCAGAAGGGGAGTATGATAAGTTTGTTTATCTGTATACCCTCTATCTATGTGCCTCTGGCATCGTAGATCCCAAAAGGCTGAACCAATCTGATAATGGATTTTTAAATATAAAAAATTCATTAAACACCTCAATTACCGCACACACACATATCCAAACAAACCTTACCCAGATAATTGCAAGCAATTACAAGACATTTGCATTTAGCGGTCATGAAGTGATAACCATGTTATCACTTCATAACCGTCGCCATTTATTTGATCTGCTATTTAATAATAATAGCTTCGTTGATTGTCAAAAATAAAATTACAAACAACAATGAAAACAGTGGCTGCTACACTAGGCTCGCAAGCCTGACACGTAGCAACCGATAAGGAACATTTACATTTTAATATTAATATACTTTGAACCTTCGGCTCAAGAAAACAATTAACTAACAGTATTTGTAACGGTTCCCTTGATAGCATTGAACTCACCAGCACTACTCTCAATCTCAAGACATCTAACAAAATAATTATACACACAAACTTATTTCACACGGAAAACACAAAAACTACATGTGGTCAGAACTCAGTCATAAACAGAATCCAACGAACGTACAATACAATGTTTGCCCCCGTAACAGAACTATTTCATGACCCTATGTAAAAGTACTTTTAAAAGAAAAGTAAGTGAAGCCCTTAATAACTAGTACTTTCCACGAAACACACTCACTACACTATCAATTTTGTTTTAATTAATTGCTATCAATCTTATTGAATTAATTTAATTTTCATTGAATTTTTTTTTATTTCATTCATTGCTTTTCTTTTTGAATTGAATAATTTGTTTTTTTTTTACTGTAACAAATATCTATAGGTTAACAGTTAATTGTTTTTGTATTTTTTGACATTTTAAGTTTTCTGTATAACAACAAATATCTTTAGTTAGTAATAATTAAATTTTGTAAACCATCGACATTTATTTTTTTCCTCTCAATTGACATTAATCAACCTTTTTTTAAATTTTTACAATGTGACTGTCAACAAATCCTTTTATTATTTATCAAATCCATAATTTGTATTTAAATATTTAATGAATTAGTACTTTATAATTGTTATTTTTTGTATATACCAAATAATTTGTTACTCGTTGAGAAGACACACTAAAATAATGTAAATCCATAAATGGCTCTCAGAATTATTCTAAATTTTTTTTGTATTAATCATTAAGAGCTGTGGATTTTGAACAAATAAATAAATCAATCAAAAGTCACTACAAATACGTACTACTTTTGGTTGAAGCCTGGTAACTTGTGATGAATAATTTATATATAAATATAAATTTATGCAACTCCAAATAAAAGAAAATGTTTTTTCTGAGCCGTTGAAAGTTTAGTTTAAAGACTTTTTGGCAACTTCCCATCTTAACGTCAGCGACTGCAATTTAGTGAATCTTTCAAGAGTAAAATAATATCCTATGATTTGTTTATAGATATGTGTTCTCCAAAAGATAGATTTAAAAAAAAGTAGTGGTTCAAGCCCAGAACCGCTGGTATTGCGATTGATAAAAGTAATTATTATGGAAAGCAATAAATAAATAAATAAATAAATTAAGTTACAATTAGTGATAATTTTGAAACCAACATGTATCAATTTTCAGATTTAAAATTTCTTTTCTGCAATTTTTTCTTCAATATAAACAAGATTCTTAAACAATAAGCTTTGGATTGAAATAAAATATTCATTTATAATTTGCTTAACGATTATGAAATGGACATAATACAGATCTTTTGTTCAATTTTTGCTTTTGTTATTATGGAATTTGCTGTTCCATAATGTAAATAAACTTTTTTGATTCATGTAAACGTGCCTACAGCCCTATACCAAACAATTTTCAAATAAGGAAAACCTGTTATTAGCCATGTTCAAAGTAAATGCAAATGTATTGTAATTGCAAGTATATCACTGTTGGTTTTCTAATAAATAAATAAATTGATAAAAAACATAAATTTCATATAGCTTCAGAAAACAAAACCTTCCAAGTACAAACAAACATTACATCATGTATCCATTCAATCACAAACTTTGCTGCCATCTAAAATGAGAACCAAATGCAAAAATACAATCTGCTTATTTTGATCTGAATCCATTCTATGCGAGTATAATATTAGTTTTAAATCCTAAGCTATAGAGTTCATTTTCAAACTATCTGAACGCAATCATACTAAGAGTCACGTAATCTCCAAGTTTTGAAAAATAAGTCTGAACTTTAGGAGAACTTAAACGAAAGAGTTAATGAGGCGAGTGATTGTACTTGTCTATAGAGGTTTGTTGACTGCGTGGAAACAGAACGGAAAACTTCTGCGCTTGCCTACAACGGGAACAAAAAAGCCTCTTTCCGTAAGAACTTCTAAAGCCAGGGATGTAACCATCTTTTTTTACTTTCCAAGTTCACTACTTTTAAAGTACTTAAGGTTTCTTCAAAAATATTCAGCACGTTTACTTGCTGTGTTTAACTGTTTCTTCTATCAGGATATTTTAGCACGAAGACATTTTCAGCAAACAAAAAATGGTGCTAATTATGATCTCCTTTGTAAAGAAAACTCTGAACTTAGTAATTATGACGCCTACCGGCAAATTTAAAACCGTTTTTTTGTAAAAAAAAACGAGATTTGCAATGATTTCATCATTTAATTATAAAATTTATAAATATAAAAATATTTAAATGTAGCCTTGGGTGTGGCAGAAGAGACATGAAAGCAGGTTAAATGCTGTGGAGATGAGAGCGTTGAGAAGCATGTGTAGAGTGAAATTGAGTAATAGGGTGCGCAGCAGTGAAATAAGAAAGAGATGCGGATTGAAAGAGGATGTAGTGGCTAAGATTGAAAAGGGTATGCTACGGTAGTTCGAGCATTTGGAAAGGACGAGTGAAAGTAGATTTACGAAAGAGGTGTACAGAACAAGAATGGATGGTGTATTTGAAAGGGGCCGGCCTAGGCGAACGTATGCCGATCAAATTGGCGTCATTTTGAAAAAGGGCCTAGTCAAAAGTACCCGTAACCGGCGATCATGTATGAAAGATTGATGAACGTGGAAGAAGTGAAAGAGGGGAGACAGGCGTGAGATTATGTATGTATGTTTGTAGCCACACGATAATATCACTAAGTATATTATTATTTTAAAAACGTTTTGTGAGTCATAAACTGTAGTATATAGTCATAAACTATAGGGGTGTCTGACTAGTTTTAGGCTCTTATGGCAATTTGCCAGGCGAGCCGCAACAGCAACTGCATTCAACCCTGAAAAAGGACTCCTCCAAAAAAACGAAAGTATATTAATTATATAAAAGTATTATTAACATAGGTATTAAAATTAAAAAGAGTATCACATATTTTCTTAACATTTTATGGGTTGATGGCAAGTTTCGGTTATTTTAATAGTGAATAAACACCTGCGCTTGATCCCGATCTTACTTTGGGAACAAGGTGTTCGTTCCCAATCCCCAGAAAAGGGATAGCAGGCCGCGGCCCACAGCCCGACGGTTGATGTCGAAATGTCGTATATAATATATGTTAGCTATCAAAGTTTATATAAACTTTGATAGCGCGATGTAGGAAACTGCGTCGTGTCGTCGTCGTTCTATGGCGCGTCGCTAGATGTCGCTCCATCACTCCCCTCCGAGACCGGAATCGTCTTCAACTGACTCTTCATGAAATATTTATTTTATTTTATTTTAACATAATATGGCTGGAAGACATCGCCATCAAAGCGGTGAAATTTTTATAGCAGATCTTATATGGCAGATTTTACTTGTTTAAGATAGACGACTTCCATGCTGGACTGGGGGCAAAAGAAAAACATAGAACGTAACATACTGTAAAAGTCAGTTAAGGGAAAAGAGGTTTCATTGGCGTTTTTGCAGGCGATAGGCTGACTCTCTGTCACTGCAATAGTTTGTCTTCGTTATTATAATACCTTTAAATTTGTCAAACGTGACATCAAATGGTTTTATAGCCTTTGTGTTTTGCCTAACCCATAAGGGATACAGGCGTGAAGTTATGTATGTAGGATAGATGATCGCTACCCAGGCGAAGCCTATAACCACCATAGGTTATTCTGACAATTCTGAGTTATTTACGAATTTACCCGAGTGTGGTAGGGCTATTCCCAAACCGAGCCTACGCATCAAGTAATCAAATCACTGCCTTAGCTTAGAATCCAACGATGCACTGTTGCAATGGAAATACGTAGATGAAACCAGGCTTCATTAAATGAATTTACTGGTACCATCAGCAAAAAACTTTCCACTAACGAAGGTAGCGAAAATCGTCTGTATTGATACTAAAGTAACTTCTGCTGTTTCCATAACGAATACATATTGAAAGTTATTTTTAACTACATAGTTGCAAT
Organism: Stenoptilia bipunctidactyla; assembly: GCA_944452665.1. Taxonomy (NCBI): domain Eukaryota; kingdom Metazoa; phylum Arthropoda; class Insecta; order Lepidoptera; family Pterophoridae; genus Stenoptilia; species Stenoptilia bipunctidactyla. The sequence goes on along the minus strand of OX101740.1, from coordinate 21,454,671 downwards.
GCCAGTTGAGGTATCGATAAATAAAAAAAAGTATTTTGGATGCTTTTGAAAATGCAATAATATCACAAATAAGTCAGAATTCCCAGTTCAAAAATTGGGCTGAGATCCTTCTACCATTCTGACAGTCACCATAATAAAATAAATATCCCTTTTTTCAGACAATTATAGGCCATACAGAATATTAAAATTATAGAGTGGAAATAACAATTAACACATCATATATTAAAAATTAAAATTACATTTTCTTACAAAAACAACATACTAATTATAAAATTGCATATATATTTCTAAGGTTGATTCCCTTTCTCGACTTTATTAATACCTTTGAATATATTTTATTGTATTGTTAAAAAAAAAACTATCGCCGTATGATTGCTATTACAATTTTAAACAAAGTTTTCATAAAAACTTGCTATACAAGAGTAAAATTGCCCTATTTTTCAATAAAAAAATTCCTTCTGAAAATCATATCATGCAACATTTCGATCAAACCTCCGAATGCAATAACTTTAATGATGTGCTTCACCAAAAATGTATTTTGAAAGGCCCGACGAGATTTGGAGGCACTTAAATTAAAATGGTGCTTACAATCTTTTGAAGTAACCGTCGTCGACTGGATTTAAATAAGAATTCAAAAAATTATTAAATCAAATAACTATTATAGGTAAGTAATTTATTTAATTTGAAAAATAGTATATATATAATGTTGTAATACGAAACTTTTTGAATAGTTTTATGGCAAATATTCGTAAATCGAAACGTTAAATTAAAATTTAATATACTTATATACTTATAATTATACGCGGTAATCCACACAAAAGTAGTTTTGCACTATGGCAACTGAAATAGATCACGGTGTCGGTTGACACCAATTATAAAGTTATAATGAGTTATATAATTATACGCAATTATATCCCCTTAAATAATTAAGTTATGAATAGTGAAAGCTTAAGGCAGAATTAATAGTTATATGAAAGAAAACGAAATAGATGTGACGTAGTGACTCTTGTATACGTCGTCCGATATGGTTTTATAACAGGTTATGTAATATTAAACCCGAGTTTTCAAGGATGAGTGACCACATAAAATCAATTTCACGACGAATTCCTGGGTTTGTCATGAGGTTGACTGTCAGATACTTTGTCGTATACTTTAAACTTGTTCACTGTTTTTATATGGTTTGTCACTCAGCCATTTCAATATCATCAATTCCACATTTTCTTTCATATTTAATCTATTTTATTATTTTTTGTACATCTCTTAACGTATAAAAACACTGTAAATTTTTCGTTGTGAAGTGAAATATCTTGTTCCAATAAAAATATTACCAGTATCATGTTCTTCGATTCAGCAACCAACATTCATTTCCATAATATAAATCAAAGCCTTGGTTACAACGCAGAATCAAATAATCTCTTGTTCAACAAAGCACAAAGAACACATACTTATTCCCTATGTACATAGGATTCCGCTTCATCAAAGCGTACAGAAAGAAAAATATTTACTCCACTCATAAATTTGTTTGTAGAAAATTTTCAGAAAAATATGAAAGCCCAAGCTTGTTATTTTCGTCCCTTTTAATTTACCGAAAACATTTTTTTTTCATCTACTTGAATGTAAAAAGTCAGAAATTGTTTTTGCGTACGCTCCACTTAAAGATTTTGTTATAATACAGTATAAGTACAAGTCAAATGAGTAAACAATATTCAACAAAAGAAGTCTTAGTAGCTAAGCGTGTATAGATGGATAAATACGTACTGTCAATGACTAAACACAACAAGTTTTGTGCTGTGAAGGGCACGGAAATCCTTGGCTTTTGGACTAAAAAGATGTTTAATATTGTCTTAAGTTTTCGCGATTCAGACTATTCAATAAAACACTTTTTAACCGGATTTATCGCGTATATTTAAATTTTGAATTTTGACTCGACGTTTCGGTCTCTTTGCAGACCCCGTGGTCACGAGCGACTGAGGTGTCAAGCGTCGGATTGATAGATTGAAAAAGTTATACGTCATCATCTCCATCTGTGACCACGGGGTCTGCAAAGACACCGAAACGTCGAGTCAAAATTTAAAATGTAAATATACGCGATAAATCCGGTTAAAAAGTGTTTTATTTAATAAAAAGATGTTTATCAGAAGCCATATCATAATCGTGAAATTTTGAAATTCACTGTCCAGCATTGCATCACAGCCATTTTGGTGGTTTCTTGGTATAACGTTTTATAAAATACTACAAATCTGCGATACCACTTTAAGCAATTTCATGTAACCTGTCGTCATTGCATTGTTACCTATAGTTTAGAAAATAATATCGAAAAATGATATCGTATCAACTTTTTTTAATGCATAAACTCTCACAGAGTTATTTTTAATTACTTTTGAATTGAATTGGTAAAATTTTATGACAAACTTTGCTTATATTTAAAATTTTAACTTTATCGGGTTCATTATCGGAAAATTTGAATGCGAAAATATATCCAGGCATTTTATTATGACTCAGTTCAAATATCACTAAATCTACGTCGATTAATTCTATAAAAAGCTACCGTTAACTAGGACCACTTGATTGATAGTGATTTTCTATTGAAGTTTTCCAGGGACAAGAACGTATCTTCTCCACAGTTACGCATGCCCTTTTCCCTTTCGTAACACAAATTGGGTGATTGATGTATTGAGCAAACAAAAACACGAATATTCTATTTAAAAATAACACTTGATTGATAGTGATTTTCTATTAAAGTTTTCTAGGGACAAGAACGTATCTTCTCCACAGTTACGCATGCCCTTTTCCCTTTCGTAACACAAATTGGGTGATTGATGACAAATTGACAAATATTCTATTTAAAAATAGCAATCCTCTGTAGGCAAACATACTGCATTTACATGTGATCTCAATAATCCGAGACCCGTTGTAAGTGAAATGGACTTTGTCAAAGTTAGTATGTTGTTGTTCAGACTTCGATACGTAAGAGCTTTACAAGTTGCTTTATAAGTAATTTAAAATATGTTTCAGTTAGCTAATATTTTGGTTGTAGCAGATGTATAATACATATAATTTTGACTTAAGTTTTCGTACCAGCTGCTTCTCTTCCTGAGCGTACTGTAAAAGTCAGTTTAAGGAGGGATGGTTTTATTGGCATTTTTGTGGGCGATAGGCTGACTCTCTGTCACTGCAATAGTCTCTATCTAAAGTCAAACGTGACATCAGGCGTAAAGTAATGTATTATGCATGTAAGTTTTTGTGATTGATAATAAATTTAATAAAACTGTTTCGGTGCGGCTTGAGGTACTGAGTGACTGAGAGACAACTTACAGCAATAACTACTGGCCGTAAATAGCTGAAATTCGGAACGTACATTTCTTCGGGGGACTAAGGAATACTTCGGATACTTAGGAAAAAAAAATTTACAGGAACGGGAAATATAGGACTTGCCTTAAATAAAAAAGTTTTTAACTGGATTTATAGCATAAAATAATATTTCAAAAATCTAACTCGAAATAAATAAAAAGAAAAAAAAAATCAACGAAGTTTTTTAAAAATTGCTCGTGAGCACGGAAGTTGTAAAGACACGCGGATTCGTTAAAATGTAAATTGTAATATTTATACGAGGTAATTTCGGTTTGGTGGCCACCGTGACAGCCGCTCGTGCCGAAAGGAATCATGGCGCTTATGACAGTGCCGAAGTATCAAGAACTCAAAATAAATAACAAACCTGGTAAATATCCCGTTTCTAAAGTAAATTTAAATCTCGAAAATCACGAAAATATAAGATAATATTTTATGAGATGACACTTATTTAAATCAAACTCATAAATTTAATACTTTTTAAGTTATCTCCATAGTAATCTAGTTCACATGACTTCCCTAACACATTACTTCTATAACTCCCCAGTCGGCCCCATTCATGCATTTAATATACCTTTTTAATGCATTATTGCTCGACGTTTAAAATCATTTCAGGTCACTCATATCAGTAACGCATCTTTTCCAATATAACTTAACATAAGGAAACACACACACACGTTATAATAAATAAATAATAAAGTATAACATTAAAATTTCTAACACTTGTTTAAGTGAGAAAATTTTGTAATTAAATAAGCGCTTCCCGAAATAAAATACATGTTCCTAAAAAAAAAAATAAGCACACTTTGAAATTATAAATACTTATAAATAATTCGTCCTGACTCATACAATTGATATAAATAATAAATCTACTTATATAAATTGAATATAATATCCTTAAGTGTCATTTTAAATTCAGCTTCTGCAATCTAAAACTTCAAATATTTTTGCATTTAAAGTAACATTTTTTCAATGGGATTACAACATACGCAGTTTTAACCATGCAAAACTGCTAATATAAATTCTAAATATAACATCCTGAAGATTTAGGAGCTCAACTACCCACATCATCATTAATTTATCATAATAATACAAAATGATTTATATTTAACCCTACAGGGCCAACAAGCCCTTCATCATGTAAGGGTCTAGAAGGGAAAACCAACGAATATACCTGTTACGTATAATTTAATATCAAGGGTTAGAGAATATTTTACATAATATGCTGCGGAATGTTAGGTCAATATGAAAAATAAAATAAATCGAAGTTTAAGTCGTGTTTTGATAAAAATAAAATAATATCATTGAATTATTAAGTTTTTTGCATTTGACAATGCTCAACTGCTAAGCTATTCCACTGAATGGACCGACGTGAGCAAAATAACGTAAAAATATTATCTAAAGATACTCGAGTGAGTTTAAAAAAAATTGGGTAACGTCTCGATTCTTCATACTTATTAAAAATCTCTTTACATTTTATTTAAACAGATAGAAAGAAATACCAAATCGTCGTTTATTGCCTGATATAAGACACCTGATATAAGTTTGACGTTACTTGAGCCCGCGCGTCACTGTGGCCACTTCACGCCATAGGCCGCCGCACCCGCGTTAGGGCCCAGTCACCGCGCATTCAGTGTGGCCACACACTGTGGTCAGGTCCCGGTAACTCAGTTGGTAGAGTACCCGCCGGGTAAAGCTTAAGTCCTGGTCTGGTTATTTGATTTAGTTTATTTTTTCAGACCTTTAACTCATATTTGAATAAGCATTTTCAAAGAAATATGTATTGATAAGAGACTGTTTAAAAAAAATATAAAGCTATCTTTAATTTATTAGGTACGGTTCAGTCAGCTGGTGCTCGGAAGCACGGTATATAAAAAAATCTTTTACAAAAAAATTATGTTTAGAGTCAGATTATGAATTTTCACCTTAAATTACTTCAGCAAACATTCACAATATCTCGCTTCAGTCTTACAAATTCAAATTTCATAGATTTTTCATTTTTCTCCCTGTCATGTAACTACTAATAAATGATATGGTTAATAAGTGATATGGCTAATATGGTTTTCAAACTATAAACTTTAAGCATAATAGGTATTAAATCATGATAATGCATAACTTAGACGCACAACATATTTCTCAGACCTCACAATAATTTGGCATCACATTGAATTCGTAATTGTTAAACCATAATAATAGAAAATTACACCAGATAACTATAGTAGTCGTGTCTTCGAAACTACCACCTGTATTTAAAGTCTGCGATTTCCTAAAGCTCATGTGTCAAACATCTCAGCTTTGGTATTAACTCGAAACTCAAATGGAATAAGCAAATCGAATATTTGGGTCGTAAGGTAACGAAATCTCCAAGATGTTTTCATCGTTTTAAAAATTGACTACCAAAAGTTATCGATTCGCTACTTGTTTGTTCAATTTATTTACCATTATTAATGGATCAGATCACAATGACATGAAGTTGGCCCATGTTAATAACAATTAGTACCACTTTTGAATCTATTTACCTACTGTTCTCCCATGCTGGATTGGAGGCAAAAGAAAAAGATTAAATGTGCCAGCTGCTTCTCTTCCCGGGCATATTGTAAAAGTCAGTTAAGGAACTGAGGTTTTATTGGAGATTTTTTTGTGGGCGATAGGCTAAGCCCCTGTCACTGCAATAGTCTATCTAAATCATTAACTTCGCATTAAAGTGACATCAGATGGTTTTATAATCACTACTATTCTGCTTATCCCATAAGAGCTACAGGCGTGAAGTTATGTATGTAACCTAATGTTACAGTCAACAGTGACAACATAATAATTTTCAGTTATGACATATTTGAGTGCAGTAATGAACGAAGCAAAGATATTTAAATTTAACAAAGGGTCATGGTACTTTAAATGCTCAAAATTCCTAGGCACATCTATTCTTAAATAAATAAAAAATGTGATAAATAATTTTTCATTTATTTAAGAATAATTGAGCATTTTAAATGCAAAAACTTAAAAATATTATTAAAACATTGCAATGCTTCACTTTAACTGGGATTCACAATTTCTGTAAAGAAATTGGTCTCGGGTGGTCTTAGCTGCAAAGCTATACCATAAGATGGAGCTACGTTAGCAATTTAACGTAAAAAAAAAATATGGTAAGTAATTTCGAGGCGTACCGCCAGGCCCCGGCAGCTCAGTGGAAGAGCACTCGTCCGGCAAACGAGAGGTCCCAGGTTCGAATCCTGGTCGGGTTATTTTTATTTATCACATTTTTCATTTATTTAAGAGTAATTGAACATTTTAAATGCAAAAACTTAAAAACATTATCCTAGGCACATCATTAAGAATTTGGGAACAAGGAGTTCATTCCCAACCCCAAGAAAAAAGAGATGGCTGACCGCGGCCCATAGCCCGACGGTTGATGTCGGGTTGTCGTATATATGCTAGTCGCTATATAAATTTTGATAGCGCGATGTAGGAAATTACGTCGTGTCGTCATCGTTTTATGGAGTGCCGCTAGACTTCGCTACAAGAACAATATTTTGGGTGACTTTCATAGAGCCTTTCAGGATATTTTGGAATGGTAAAGGATTCGGACAGCTAGCGTCCAATCATTATACTAATTTGCAGCTCAAAATCATTTGCTTTTATGCCTGGATTTTGGTGCCTTTAATCTAAATCGTGAAACACGGATCTAGCTAGTTAAACAAAAACAAAATCCGCTTTCTAAGACGTGAAATAAATCAGTTCATTTTCCTTTTTTACACGTTAGCCGATTCATATAACTTATTTATTTATTTATTTTATTTATTTGTAATAGGAAGACCAACAGCCAAAATATCAATTCTAGTTAACAGTAATAGAGTTAGTGGGCCAATTATAGGTCCTCACCACTAAAAGACAAATAAGTTATGAAAAGCGATTTACGCTATATCTACAGCATATAAATATAAAACTTACATACTCAAGAACTTAACTACCCTTTATCATATACACATCTTTTTTTTATGTTTAATGTTGATATATAATATTAATTTAATTACTTTATATATATATATATATACAGAAGACAGTTAAAAACTTAACATAAATTATTGAAAAAAAACAGAACTAAGTGCACGCCTCGCAGACGCAACGCTGGTATTAAATAAATCTAGATCAAATTTCCTTAATAATTTATTGAAATTGCTGCTCGCACGCCAAATAAAAGTATTTTGCCTGTAATTTGTGGAAGCAAGAGGGAGATGCAAAAGTGAATTATTTCTCAGAGGTTTAACAGGACAGTATAGGTGAAGTTGTGATAACAGCTCAGGCTTACGAGTAGTATTATGTTTTTCATAGCAGCGAACTGTAAAGGAATCTTAATAACGAATTAAACATTCGATTCACCAAAAACATATTGACTATTTATGCTAAAATGATATCTTTTATAGTCCATTTCACTTACCAAACTGTTTTATAAAGAATACATTTTCTTTACATTAATATTAATATACCTACAAGTTCCGTAAGAAATTGGAACTGATTTGAATATACTTAACTATTAGACAACCGCTATAAGAATCTATTTGAATGAGAACGAATGCATGGGAAATAACCGTAAAACAGAACTACGAGTATATTTAAGTGGAGCAGTGTATATCTTGTCTCGTAAAATGTTCCGTTAAAGAAATATCAAATGAATGTGTCCCTCGTGAATATGAAATTATATTTTAATCATAATATTCATCACTAGCTGCTGCCCGCGACGTCGTCTGCGTGAACGCTATGCAGCACCAAACGCACCTACGATTATAACGCTGCTAGCGTGATAATATGTAGCCTATATGTTGACCCGACTTCTTAACTATCTTCATGCCAAATTTGAAGTAAATCCATGCAGTACTTTTTGAGTTTATCCCGGAAAGACAAACAGACAAACAGACAAACAGACAAATATTCTAAAAACTATATTTTTTGTTTCTGTTTCGATTGTAGATCATACCCCAAGTATTCTTTTAAAAAAATATTCAATGTACAGTTTTGACTTTCCTACCATTTTATTATATGTATAGATTATAAAATGCATGAAGATACATTTTGAAATTTCCTTTAACAAACGTCCAACATTTCGGAAAAAACAATAATTCAGTTCAGTAATTGAAAGGCTTTCCGCCATATTTGATATATCTGCCGGCTACCAAGTGTATAGTTAGAAAATAAATTATTGTAATAATGTTATTACCAGCCTGTAACATGCTTTTGTACAAAAATAAAGTGGTTTTGATATAGTAAATACCTTAAATTGTACTGAAAAAGAACACATGCCTACCACCAAATAATACCTTATAGAACATTTTTGAATAGGAGCTTTCTTAAAGTACTTTCTCAATACCTACGTAACACAAGGTAATTAATAGGTTTTTTTATGCTTAAGATCATGATTCAAGAGATAGATCGCGCAAGGTGACACCCAATATATTTAACAAAAAAGACGCCTTATACACACACACGATACCTTAATAATATGACGTATGTATTTGTGAAATAGGCCGACAAGGGACTTTGGCGTGTGGCAAAAAATTTTACTAACCGCGATCTTATGAAGTGTCACTTCATGAATTTTGCCGTCTCATATTTTTTGTTGTAGGTACTTTAAATTTAAGAAAATGTTTAAAGAAGCGCCAAAATATTATATAAAATTGGTGGTAGTAAAAGTAAAGAAGTTGTTTTAAGAAAGAAAAACAATGGGCATTGTTCACTTTTTTAACCTATTATTTTTATTATGTTATATTAATCTTTAGCCTATTTTGAGAGAACAATTTGAATAGTTTTATTTTTAACTGTGTCGTTTAATTTATATTGATTTTATGAAATTAGTACGTGATGACGTCATCAGTGGCATTAACTTTATAAACATGTGTCAGTCAGTAAAAAAAAACATTAGCTGTGTCTGTGTGCTAAAGTCATGCTATGTCACTGTCACCCAATGGATTGTCAACAGACAACAAACCAACATTTCAAACATTGATTCAAATCAAATCTTAACCGTCTTTATTTCCTCTGTTTCTTTTCCTTGTAGTTTGTATAAATAATCTATAATTAAAATAATTAAATTAATTATTCTTAAAATTTTAATTTGTTAATTAAACTTAGATCAATTGCAGGGAAAAATAAAGAAGCTGAGTTTGTTACGTTGAGGTAACGTTAAAATATAAACAAAACAAAACAACCACCATAGAGCTATAGAGTTTAGTTTGACTTTTTTTAAACAGCTTTAAGGCATAACACTTGATCGATTTGATGCCTTTGATGACGTCATCAAGGTTAAATAAATGTCAAATGTATTTTGTTAAAAATCTCTTAAACCCCAATATTTTTAAATGTTTTAAATCGACTAAATTAATCAGAAACCTTATTCCTCGAAACGGTTTTTCGTATGAAATAAATTAAAAAAAATGAACAATGCCCATTTAAAGCCCATTAAAAGAGTAAACAACAGTTGCCTCTGCAATGTTTACATATTGCCATACATTGAAAGTAATACTTTTCAAAAGTAATTTTTTTTTGTTATACTTCCATCGTGGTCAGAAGTCGTCGTGGCGCCGTGGTTACTGTGCATATCAAACGATATCGCAGGTTAAGCACGCTCGGTGCGGCCTGTATTAGGATGGGTGACCGCCGACTATTCATTCCTCACGACGACTTCCGTGCTTCGGAGGGCACGCTAAGCAGTCGGTCCCGCGCGCTGTATACTTGTATACAGTAGTCGTTAGGGTTTGTCAGAAGCCATTTCGGCACCCTGAAATATCTGACATCTAGCAACCAGCACTGGGCCAGCTTGGTGGATTACGGCCTAAACCTCCGCGTCACCCATAGGAGAGACTCATAGCCCTGCAGTGGGCTCATTACACGGAGTTGTGATGACGACGATGAAGATGATGACTTCCATTAAATGAAAATACGATTCCAGGAGATTAGCCATTGCTGTTTGGACTTTATGAAAAGTGAATTTAAGTCAGCAGATATTTATATGGACCTTTCACCATAGGTGTATTATTTTATTCTGAAGAAAGAAATGGTAACGATGACTAAGAATTATAGAACCTTTTTTTTGATACGGCACTTCAAAAAGGTAATAAATTATTGTAAAATATTCCGAAGGATACCAATATACAATTTATTATGAAATCAAAAGAACACTAGGAAACACCATTTCTGTTGTTTCTTACGGGTTCTTTGTTTTGCATTCTAATTCAGCTAACTTTTAAAAAAGCCTTGTCGGACATGACGAAAAATATAGATAAAGATATCAAGATAAAGATTTGTACAAACTTATTTACTGAATGGTTTATAACGAATAATAAATTTTAGTAAATGTTTTCGGGCCCTCCTATTCTGGACAAAAAAGCATGTAATTCCATAGAATGGTAAGAATGGTAGCCGTCATTAGCGGGATGTCTTTACGGATATAATTGCACTTTGACTACCATCTAATTTAAAAACGCCGGAAGATGTCATGGTGTTCGCTTGTGACGTCACAACTAGGCTTTCAAGGTTATACAGGGTGACTGGTGGGTCATTTTTGAAATTCCAGGACGTGATAGTTTGAGATAATACATGAAGAGATAAATTTTAATTATTTACTGAATAAACTTAACCGAAAGTTAAAAAATTCATTACGCGACACATGTTTACATAAGCGTAATGCAATAGATACTTAGCGGGTGGTGGAGTGCGTGAGGCGGGAACACTGCTGTGAGCGTGTTGACTGAGGCAGCGCGTCAGGAAAAGTGTAGTCTGGTCTTTTTAGTTATTCATAGGGATTTCTGGTGAAAAACTAAATGCCTACTTTTATTACATACTTATGATCAGAATCGAGTTCAGAGCAGTATCTAAAATTTGTCACCAGTCAACCTGTAAAAATAATTATATGCATTGATAACTAATATTTTATTACCACTGGATCCTGCGCTATAAACAAAGCTTAACAGAGAATTGATCAAATAATTCCAGCACTAGCCTACTGTCTTAATAATCATCCGTTAGCCACCCATAGAACTTTGTTGGTTACTTTAGCTCCTCTGCAAAGATCAAATTCAAGCTAATGGGAATATCATATATATTGAGGAATAATAAAATATGTTTCCAAACACGGTCTTTACACATCCACAAACGGGTTAAGCGTTTTGTGTTTTAAACAAAGATCTAATATAATATAAAAAATTACTTATGCAAAACCTTTTATTATTTCTTAAAATTAATTTATTCAGAAAAAAAGGTACTCAGAAATTTCCATCCAGGTATAATTTTGATAAGAATCGTAGTTAGTTTTAATAGCAGATTTTTGTGATTACAGCTGCGAACCGTTTGATCCCCTAAAATACATCTCAACTAGGTTCTTCGTGCGGTTCTTCCCGTGAAATTGTAAAATTTCCGGACAAAAATATAACCTTCCTCGATGGTTAAGCTATCAAATGAAAATAAAATTTTTCAAATTAGACCGCTTGTTACAAATATTAGCACGTTTAACCTAACAAACGTACTCTTCAGTTTTATTATGAGTATATTTTAAATATTAGATTTTTAACTTTAAATGCTAATTTAATTATTGTAATATACGAGTATAGCAAATACTTTGCAATGATAGAAATATTAAGGAGCCCAGACTTCCAAAACATAACTAAATGTTATTAAGATAAAAAAAAAGGAAACAAGTTAGGTATATTCAACATCGTTTATTATTGAACGTGTTGGATTTCAGCAAAGTAATGCCTAATTATATCAATTTAACTTTCAACATCCAGCAAAAGTTTTGAACTAAACATTGCCTCAAAATCGATTTTCCGATAGGAAACACCGACGTCCCAGCAATTATAAGTTGCTGATCAAATTATCTGATCTGGTTCATCCTATTTTAGAGACGCTTTTTAAAAGTTTTTAGAAACATCATTTAATGTGTCAATTAACTTATAAATTGACTCATATGAAACATAAATATCCAAATTTAAATTAATAATTTACAGTTACAATATACCAAGCTTTACAAAATAAATTTCAAAACTTAAAACAACGCCATCTATCCGCAGGCCCGGTCAAAACTTCCAAAGAAACGACGTCGTGTGCTGCCTGTAGAACAGCCTCGAAGGAAACGAGAGCTCAGTAGCGCCTCCAACCGGAGGGTGAATGCAGTAAAACATCCCGGCGCTCTGAAGGATTTGTCTCCGGGCAGCAACAAGTTCGGTGAGTTGTCGGTCGTAACTCCTAGATGGCGTTAGCAATGTATTTACAAAAAGTTACTTCTAGGCAGAGTTTTGCAAGAGTTTTGAACGAGTATTTGAGTTTTATTTCATATTAGGAACATATATTTTTTTTATAAATAACTTTTTTTAAAACTACTAAAACTAGCTTGAATGAACTAATAGTAACAATAATTTTATCAGTTTAAGTAACGCTAGAGACTCGTAACTAAATACTATAGACGTTCAGTTTATTGTATTTCATAAATAGAATTTCAGTTTTCGCTATATTTCATGTTGACATTTATTTTAATAAAATTACTGTGCTACGGCGTCTCTGCAAAAAATGAATTAGCAAGCCTGCGATCGACTTCAATTTCATCTAAGTGAAGAAGAAGTCGAAAATTATGACACACGAGAGTTTGGAAAAACCTGGCTGTTCAAAAAATATTGCAGGAGCGGTGATATGTGGCGGCAGATTTTATATGAAGGGCGTATTAGGAATAGCCAGGCGGACCCAGAAGGGTTTAATATGTATAGTAATTTCACTAAAACAAGTTTTCATCAAATATTTCAGGTGTCAACGGAATGAATATGATAAGCCTAGCACTGCAGCCACCCAGCATGATACGTGGACCATCTGCAACTATGCCATTGCAAGCCAGAGCTCCAATAGGTATTCAAAACTTGATATTTATAAACCCGTTGATGGGCCAACATCCAGCTTTTAGAATGACGCAAGAGAGTCAGAACGAAGAAATTAAACTTTGCGGTGAAAAATCTAGTATTATAGATCCACCGCCTAGTATGGTCTGAGTAAATGTTGTGTTAATTATCTTGGCACGAACTGATTTGACCTCTCATTGAACTAGTTGATATAAATACGATGAATGCGCTATGGTTCCGCGATAGCTTGTTTCATCGAAAATTTTATATTTCCGAAATGGACTAAGACTATAATTAGATTTTTTGTTAAATGTAATTAATATATCTTTAACTAAATTAACTTATATTTAATATTACGCCACACCTGCTACGATGCAAGATATACAATTTTACAAGATAAAACGAGTTTTCCGCGAAGGTAACCATTAAGCGTAGTGTGCCGAAATGCGACTGGTAATAATGAGCTGCCAAATTAAAAGACTACTTTTTATAAAAGTGTAAAATCTAAAGTTCAGATTTATTAACAGTTTTGAATGTAAAATTGATACTTAAACAACTGACTGTAACTTGATCATTATTAAAAAGTGCCAAAATAATAGTTATTGTCATGTTTGTAAGAAAACTGAAAAAATATTAGAAATTATGTGTTAGTTTTGCTTAATCTAAATGAATTAATTGCTTAAAAAACACATCCGGTAAGTTTTTAGTTTTGTTACAAAATTTTAAAGTTAATTCTCGCTTCAATTTTGAACTTTAATAATTATTAGATGTGATTCTATTTTTAAGTTATCAAATAGTATTAATATATTTTTTTAACGAGTATATCACTGTGACATGGCATGGCAATTCATGAAATTATAAAGACGATCACTGAATTAAAATAAAATATTTTGGATTGTTGTTAGAAATTCTTTAAAAAACTGAAACAAAATATCGAAAAGAACCTCTATTGCATGATATAATATAAGAATAGTGCGTGTTATTTTACTGTTTACTGTTTTACTTAAGTGCATGTTTATTAACTGTTCATTGTAAAGTTAATTTAGCTTTTAATAAAATACGTAGTAAGTGTACCCTTTCCTTTTTTTGTGTCTCTTCTTTTCCAATTTACTCATCAAAATATGCATGAATATGTTAAACTTGTATAAGAAATATTAATCTGAATACACACTTTTTTGTAGATAATAAGTAGCACCTATCTTGTCAAGAACATAATTATCATAATTTGCACATAAATTTTAGTAATGCATGAAAATCCTCTTCTAAAAACTGTAAGAAACACTGACGCTTTACAACTATCTGTCTTTTTCCGCTTTACTAGTTTCTTTTCCAAAATTGAAGAAAAACTGACAGTAGATCTCGTATTTCTTACAGTTGAAAACCCAATCATCAATGCGCAAGCAGGAGCAATATCCTTAGCATCATTACAACCACCACTGATGACTGTTCCACCCTTGCAACCGAGACCTGCAACTACGGGATCCCTAGATTTGATGTTGCCACTACAACCAAAATTACTACCAGGATACAACCTTCAGGCATCATACCTGTCAAGCACACTGTCAACTGTACGACCTCCAGATTTAAAACTGGATGATGACTTCAAGTCAGACGTTGAAGTTGTTGTAGAGAATCAACAGACGGAATCAAATTCCATTCAAAGAGAAAATTCAGGAGATAGTAGTGATTTAGAAAAAGTTGTAGACGTAGATAGTGTAGAACTCGATAATTGTATGATACCTATAATAAATGAAGCTTACATTAATATTGATAATGTTTCTAAAGATGAGATCAATTCAAATATTGTTATTACAAATACAGATACTAGTATAGTTAATAGTTCAAGTGATAACAGTCCTAATAACAATTCTTATTAAAAATATTTAAATATTCCAACTTTGTTAACTGAAATGATCCTTTGACAATTCAAAAAAAGTTTATAAGATGATACTTTTAAATATATTTAAAATTTTGAAATTACCCAATAAATTGTTTACTCGACCAAACTATAAAAAAAAACTTTGAACCAAGAAATGTTCTCTCTTAGTGATAAGCTATTGAAAGTCATGTCTGCCATTGAAATTAAAACCCCAATTTTTGAATTTGATGTTTAAGTGGCTTTACAGATTTATGTCTTTATGTTTAAAAGTCAGTTTCGTGGTCTCGACCACGTGTCTAAAGTCACCAAAACTTCGAATTAAAAACTGTAAAACGAAATGGTGTTATTCATGTTTTTTTCCCCTAAATATAAAGCCATAAATTGTATCACTTCTTTTCAGAAAGCTATAGCATCCACTCGAAAAAGGGTTTTTTTTTTGTAAACACAAATTACTAAGTTTCACACTAAAATTATTTTTATATTTATATTTGTTATTTTTTATCGCTGTATATATGTTAAATAGAAGTAAACATACTTTATTTTATCACAGTATTAATATTACAAACGATGATGTTAAATATTCCATAAAATGGAATGGTTTGGATCCTTGCCAAATAGTAATAACTGACCTGTTGATATACCAAATATATTGTATTATTTTTTGGTTGTACAAAAGTGCCGAATATTTGAAGTTAAATATAAAATATACATTAATTATGTAATAAATATTATTTTAATGATAATTAATTATCCTCACTACGACGAGTTAGGAAACCACAACATTAAATACATAAACTGTAAGATCTTCAAACTCATGGCTAAAGGATATTACACAAAAAAAATAATACAAGACCATTTATTTTTAATATGATAAGAATGGGATGTTTCATGTCGACTAAAGTTCTTTCTGCGTCTGTAATTCCAATATTTTATAGTAGTAGTGATGCTAAAACTCTAAAATAGTATTAAAAAAACATCGAATGTATCAGCTGCTTCTCTTCCCGGACATACTGTAAAAGTCAGTTAAGGGACAAAAGTTTTATGAGCTCCTGTCACTGCAATAGTTTCTCTCCATCATTATAATACCTCCAAATTTGTCAAACGCGATATCAAAGGGTTATAAAGCCTCTGTTGTTCTGCCTACCCCGTAAGAGATAAAGGCGTGAAGATTTGAATGTTTGTGTCGCAGTATGATAGATAAAGCCGTTATATAGTTATATTCCTAGGGATTTAACTATATACCATCACATAGTTATATGCAAGCTATCTTATCTAGTGAAAAGGTAATAAATCCGTCATATAATCAAAGAAAAATATATAAAGACGATTGTAATATAATTACGATGAAAGAGATTAAGCTAGAGACGAGAAGAGCTCCCGCACCGGAATACAGAGTCGGTACGGTTAGGTGCGACGACGAGCGCAGCGAGGAGGTGCATGTTAGGCTGCATATAGTTATGCTATATATACCTGTTCAGCTATTATAGTCAACCTTGGACAATCCCGACATGATAAAAAGTCAAACGTTAAGTCATCTCATATTATTTGTATTAGCAAACCGGTCATGTTGTGCGAAGGCTTTCTTTATCGAACAAGCGCTATTCGTTAATATTAATATTTTTTTTAACTTTTTCAGTTAATCCATTTCATAATTAATAATTTATCCAAAAATCTATTTGACCATTGAACGATTTGGTCAATAGTGTAATAAAAAAATTAAACATTGATATTCCAGACTTTAAATGACAATCGTTATTTTAAACGTTGTTGATTTGTACGTTGTTCTTTTGAAATTTGCTCGAGGAACTTTTGATGTTCTAATATGTAACCTCCGCCGCGACCCGCAATAAACTCCTACAATTATTTCACCAAACTTAATCCGGTAATAAGATTATATCACTAAACTTGCTTAAACTAAGCCGTATGATAATTATGTTACTAGGATGATAGTAATGAATCGCTTTCTTATAACTATGTTACGGCATATAAGTATATCCCTAGGGATATAGCTATATTACGGCTTTATCTATCATACTGCGATATATGTATGTTTAATATTAAGTGCGTGATTGTTAAAGTATAATATAATTTGGTTGAAATATACAATGATTCACCCTAACTTCGTCGAATATATCGTTGCACTGCATGAACACCTTAAAGGAATGCCAAAAAAGACACATAAAGTAAGAATATAGAGAAATTCCTAAGTCCATTTCAGGCCGTCAGTAAGCTTTATGATTCAGCACTTAATGGACGAATTGAATGCACGATAATTTGTATGATTTATGTAAATGATTTTTAAAAAACTATCAGAACTAAAATATTTCCCAATCAAAATAATCTCAATTGATAAGAAACTAAACGTAATGAGTTCCTATACAATAGCTGCGCAAAGTTGGGGTGACTGATTCAATGAAAAAGAAGTGTTACTTGTGATTTATTTTAAAGATAAATACGTAAAACTTTTCGTGAACAGTAAAGTAAACATACAAAGTATGCATTTAATATAAAATAAATAATATCAAAAACATAGAACAAACATAATTATGTTAATTGTATGTAGAATCTTGCAATTCATTATTTCAATGGCAATCATAACTTTTTGTGAGTTTTGTTATTATTTTATTCGGGATCCCTACCACTAAACTTCAAACATCAAATACGATAATCAAATATTCACTCTGTTATTTTGCAACAAGTGGATGTGCTCTTTCGGTTTTCCTTTTATTTTTGGCTTTTTTCGCATCATGGACCTCGATTTTGCTACCTCATATGACCTCAAGCAACCCCACGGACTCAGATTCTCAAAACAATGTGTATTATTGCTATTTTCCATTAAAGATTTTGACTCTAGTGTTGTAAGATTTCCTTTGACTTCATTGTTTAATTAAACTATCAAAAACAAAAAAGTTTTGAACATGGATCATGACTATCTAGTCAAACTATTAATAATAATCACGACGGTATTAAATGCTGAAACATCATCGGCCGACGGCTCAAACACTATGGATCTAAGCCTTTAGTTTTTGGTTTCACAACACGCGTACATTGTCGTTTACACAAATAACAGTAATTGATGATGATGTCATGAACAATGAAAACTGTATTATCCATAGGTCTTTTTAAGAATCTATAATCTCAATTCCTTATAATTAAAAACCTTAGAATGAAAAGATTCAATCTGAAGAAATATTATTACTATTTGTGCCAAATAAATTATTAGAATAATATCGATGTTAGTAACAAAATTAGGTAGAATAAAAAAAGTATTTCTATAGTTTTAATACTAGAATAGAATTTAAAATGGCTGTTCATCGTTATAATAGTTTTTAAGATTACATTATATGAATAAAAAAGTTTTCTGTAATCTTATTACACTTTTACGATAATCCCTTTTTAGTAATAGGTAGATGTAGAATATTTTTGTAAGGTTGAAATTGTTTTCAAGGCTTGCTGTTCATTTCGATTTATAGAAAATCTGGGGCTCTGAAAAATATTTATTTTATTTTATTTATTAACACATTTTAGGAAAACTTACAGCTAGGTATATTACATAATTATAACTAAATAACGACAGAAGGCCAATTAGCAGTTTCCACTAATGAGAATATGCAATGAGTTTCATTAATAGAAAAATACCTTTAAAGTTTCATGTAATAATGCAAGAGTATTGCAAGAGTATTACTAATGATCTTCTCGTACATTGTCCAATTATCATGATAATCATACATCCTACATTTGTAAATAAAACTGCTTTTGATCGGATTAATCGCGTATAATTTATATTTTACATTTTAACTCGACGCGACGTTTCGGTGTCTGTGCAGACCCCGTGGTCACGAGCGACTGTCGCTTCGGTGAAAAAGTAGTTTTATTTAAATTATGAATCGTGAAAACATAAGACAATATTATCATAAATGTGGTACCATTTCAAATCTATATATTCTTCAACCCAGATACGTTTGTAAGCCTACTAAAATATCACGTGGTATATTCATGAAAAAATCTATGTTGAGTAGTCTTTCTTTTAGTACTTAGATCTTTCTTTTATTACACAAGCGTACTTTTGTCTAGTTTTGTCCAGTTAACAAACTTAGTGTTTTAATAAATGTGCAACAATTATTATAGTTATACATATGTTAAGCGCTAGACATTACTTAATTCATTAAGTTTTTAATTTATATTTTAAAGATTACTTAATGCCACAAGTTAACAAATGAACAGCATCGCCTAGTATTTTAACTTAAGACAATTCTAAATGAAGCGAACCAAATATTATTATTTTAATAAACGATTATGAACACAATACATCATGGTTTCATTTTGATCTTTTTGTGTATATTTTCTTATTTGAGACATATAAGAGGCAACTGATCAAGCTTTAAAAACGTGTCAAATTTTCCAACCAATTTTTAACTGAATGTCAAGGGCATATAGTTTAGATTCAATTACAATTTTTAGACAGAACTGGAAAATTTGGTCTACGGTCTTCTTTACGTTAGCAGTGATAAACGACGGAATGTGATAACCTAATCAATACCAATAAATTATTTAATAAATAACACTAACAGACACACCAACTATATATCCTCAAAGTAATATTTTTTATCATCTTGTGTTATGGAGAGCACACGGCTGGGACTCGAACCCACAACCCCTCACGCTGCAACCAAACACTCGACCACTGCGCCACGGAGCCTGTCATATTATCCTTCTGCCTACGTAAGGGTGTCAATACACTCATCGATCGACGTCCATTCGTCCGTTCATTCTTTCGTCGGCGTCAAACGACGGACGAATGGAACGGTCTATGTCGATCAATAGTTTTTACTATGAAAAAAAATCCGGTGTTGTTGGTGTTGTTGGAATTATTCAATTTCAAGAGTTTGGCCATCGCACCATTTTAACGTTTAGTGGCGCCACTTATTACTGGCAATAACAATTTAATATGAGTGAATTGAGTGAGTGATAGATAATCATTCGCCAGTTGATCACAAAACGCTGCTGGCTTGTGAAAGTTCTAAGCATATCTGTTCTAAACTGCACATATCTGCTATGTTTTCCTGCAAACTCAGAAGTGGCGTCGAGTGAACTTAAGTTTATCATTTATGTTACTGAATTGTTGTGATGCTTGATAAACTTCATGATTCACATGCCTCCGTCGCAACTGGACATATTCTCAGCTGGACAGATTCTCAGCTGGACAGATTCTCAACTGGACAGATTAGCAACTGGACAGAGTACAGTCGTGGAAAAAATATTTTATAAACCAAAAAACATAGTGAATCAATTTTATATGTGTGTATTCAAGGAAAGTCTTTAATAATATACAAAGGCACGACAATAGAATAAAATGTATAATAATAATATAATGATACATCTATGGCCTTAATTTCCCTTGACTGTACTGTAGTCTCTAGGAAACGCTTAAAATGTGTACAATTGAGAATTTTTTCAAGGTAGCATTAAACCAAATCTTCAATTTGTACACTTCTGATTACGGGGAGAAAACTAATTCTTAGCATGTTATGACTATATTTTTCGTTACTGTGTATATCATACGATATCACAGGTTTAGCGAAGTTCGGTGCGGTCGGTACTTGGATGGGAGACCGCCGATCATTTATTTTTCACGACGACTTCCATGCTTTGGAGGGTAAGTTAAGCAGCAGTCGGTCCCGGGGGCTGTATACCTGTATACAGTAGTCGTTAGGGTTTGTCAGAAGCTATTTCAGCACCCTGACATTTCTGACAGGCACAGCTATGTGTGGAAGTATGTGGAAGGCATAGAATTTATTTTATTAATATTTGATGGTCTCCATCAATTTCTATTATAAAGAGTTTCTATTCAATAAAAAAACTTTAATTATGTCATGGACTGTACAAATTCTGTCCAGTTGCTAATCTGTCCTGATGCGAATCTGTCCAGCTGAGAATCTGTCCAGTTGCGAATCTGTCCAGTTGCGACGGAGGCATTCACATATTTCGACGAATAACTTTAACAAACATGCTAACAAGTGTTGGTCTTTGATTGTTTTAGTTAGTGGTTCGTTAGTTCGTTGCCATTGTACTGTAAAATTAGCACCCTTTCTTTCACATATGAAAAACAATATTTATCAACAATAATAATAAAAAACCACTATAGTCCACCCAAAAAACCTCAAGCACATAAGCGCCGCCAAGCGGCAGACAAGCTTGCATTCCAAACTCCCTATAATATTGATGTGTCTTATCTGTACTTGTACATAATACTTTATAATTTGTGGGCCGGCCTAGGCGAACGTATGCCGATCAAATTGGCGACATTTTGAAAAAGGGCCTAGTCAAAAGTACCCGTAACCGGCGATCATGTATGAAGGAGATTGATGAACGTGGAAGAAGCGAAAGAGATATGTCTGGATCGCAGCAATTGGTGTTCCCTTGTCTCTGCCTACCCCAAGGGGAGACAGGCGTGAGGCTATGTATGTATGTAAAAAAATCCGATCACTGTTGTTCAACCGTCGGTTGACGTCGATTGGTGTGCTAAAACCCTAAGTTTCATGAAAAACATACGCAAGCAGTTCGTTCAACTCAACGGCAACCAGTACCAAAAAAAAACCGACCATTCGTTTATCTTTTTGGAATATCTGTAATGAACAGGTAGAAGTTTCGTCTGTAATGGTAAAAGAGATCGAAATATATCCTGTAATAAACATCCAAATAGCAACCTTATATTGAAGGGCATATTTAACGGGTGTTTAGGTCAATTAAGTCCAGGGCTTTTAGGTTGGTACTCAGAAGAACCATTCCAAAGGTGAAAGTGAAGGTAAAAGGTACTCCAAGCAATATCTAACTTGGGCTGTGTTTGAATTGAGTAGATTATTCGACTTGATTTTATTTAACTAAATTTAATATCATTCGTTGCAGTATATAGTGATCAAAACTAGTTATATTCAATCATTTGGAGACAACTGATTTTTATGCCCACCGAATAATAATCAACGAATGCAGAGCATTAAAAAAACAACTTCACGTCAAAACTTTGACTGAGTTATAATGTCATCCACGTAAACATTCCCCGAAATCATATATATTTTTTTTTAAATTTGAAATTTTCAACGAATTAAGCTCCCCATTTCGATGAAATTTATATGGGACCAATCGGTTGAAAACACTTTTGATCAAAAGAATTGCACTCAAGTCGCTTGGGGCTTCATAAGAGTTTATGTTTATTATATAAGGACATACAAGTAACGAAAATGTTTTATAAATAATTTTCCGCATATTATGGAGTTTTATTTAGTTGTTCTTCGAAACCATTAAGGTTATGTAGAAAAACATAAACTTAACTTTTAATTATTCAATAAATCAAATATTTAATTTAATTGTTCATGTATTTCAAGTACATGACTCATTATTTTGTTAGTTATAAAAGACTTATCCTATGTTAGTATATAACGCTGCAAAAATATAGCGCTTATTTTGCACACATCCAGATAAATATGAGCCGATTTTAACATGCATTAATTTCAACCTTTTTTATCGTTAGTCACCAGCCAGATTTATATGTGTATTTAGTTTAGTAACGCTCAAGCGCTCAGTCCAAAAATCTAAAAATAACACCAAAAACTTTTTAACAAAATAATCGCTGTTGATACGGCGCGGTATTTCATTGTTTTACTACGACGTAGTACTACAAGATGTTTTGTAGTAGCGCGTAGTTAACACGCGCATACATCGTTTTCCGATTTTAATCGAAGTTTAGCCAAATAATAAGAGATTAAGACATGATTTCACCGATTTCCGTCTGAGCTTAGATTACCAATCTTGGCTCTGACTGTAGAAAAATTGAAGGCGGAACTCGTTTTAACGCGTAAGCCGAGTTCAACTCGAATTGATCGCGTTTTATTACACGGTGAAATTGAGGCTTAGCCCCAATTTTACCGTGTATTCCATTGATACGACTGTACAAGTACACCAATTAAATTTTACTAGCGAAATTGCTTCATGCCTTCCACGAGCGTGGCCACGGCGCGCGGGTGGCATGTGGGTGACATCTAGTTATTAATAACTCAAGATTTTAATGGCTTTTCAGTCAGACACCGTGATTTCGAGTGTTGCATTTAAAAACCTACTTTATTCAAAAAAAGAATTTTATCTCGGAAGGTCATTCACCCTTCTCTCACCACTAGGTATAATCGAACTCATTAATTTTCTTATCGCAACTACCCGTCTATTTTACAACAAAACACCTAATAGGTCCATGAGATAGTAACACAGGATCGTAATTAAGTGCGGGGTTTGAGGGTGGCTGTAGCTTGTGATCCATTTAGATGTATGCGACACGATTAAATAATTTTATTGAACTTAATTAAACTGGTTTTTAGAATTTAGTAGGATGTAAAAAAAACATAAATAGGTAGAAAACGTTTTAATTTAATTTAAAAAAAAATGGGAATTATTTTCCATAGGGCTAAAACTACAGACTAAATATTCTAATTGCCTCCTTGGAGTAACATCAACACAGCAAAAATATAATATCGTAACAAAAGAGAGACTCAAAAAACTCAAAAGTAAAAACTTTACGTCAGAAAAATGAGTCATAATATTTTATTTAAAGATTAGTTTTAATGGGTTATACCTACCGACGTTTGTAAGAATATAACTGGCTTGTCCCTAAATTTTATGACAATAGATATCATCATAGCAATGATATTTGGCGGCTATACAGGATGACCTAAGGATATGGGACATCAAAGGAAAGTACCTTAAATATCGTAGATAACAAGTACTTTGCTGAATGAACACTTTATATGATTTTTTCAAAGTAGTGATTCTGCGTTAAAAGATTTTCTAAAAATGACTTGCTTCTGGGAATTGAACCAACTTAAATATGAAAAAGAAACCACCTGCATTTTCATGATGCCAATCGAAAGGACAAAAAATAATAACTCTTCTTAAGTAACATAGCATTTTAAAAGAAAGTAACAACGTGAAATTAATCTTTTTAATGAAAATATTTATTATTTTATTATTTATAATTAAAAACAAACATAAAGCTGGAAGCCGAAAATGTCGAATTCGTGAGATCTTTAAATGCAGAATTACTAATATTAAAAAATCACTTAAAGTCTTCTTTCAGCAAATTACCCTATCTACGATTTAAGAAACTTTTCCTTGATGGCCACATAAGTTACATGTTTCATGATGTCATCATAAGTTACATGGTCTCTATTTTCAAGTGAAAGTCCCTAGGATTAATCATCTTGCCGACATATATATGATATATACAGGGTGACTGGTACCAAACCCGCCATAGCAAATTAGCATATAGAGGAGGTCATTTGCTAATTATTGGACCTTACTTTCCCTAACTAAAGTTTTATACTTTAGGAGATATGTCAATTTTTATACATTATTGAGATTTTTCCAAAATTTGACCTTAAAGCATTCGTAACTTTATTTTTCGTCATTAGTTTAGAGTTTTTTTATTATTTCTTGGTAGTCATTAACATTTGTGAATAAAATACGTCGGAACTTCCCTCAAACTAGGGTTAAAAAATAAGACGCTTATGCTCTTAAAAAAAATCAATAAAGAAAAATTACTTTGCGATCAAATTCAACCGGAAATAATAAAAAAACTACGGCGTTTTAATAATTTATTCTACTCTAAATTAGTTCTCTAGTTCGTCACCTTACCAACGGTACTAAATTTGCAACGGAAAGTTTGATTCGCTAAACATCGGTAGGATTTTCAGGTCAACCAGTCATTTTGATCAAAAATAGTGAAGGTCCCAACGACAGGATAAAGCTAATTTAGCAAAGTAGTTTTTGCAAATTTATGAGTAGGTATTAGATAATAGAAATTGAGTGCTTAGTGTACTTAATTTTTTTTTTTACTTTTACCATGTAAAGCAAGAAATCAGGAAAAGATATCGAGCATCAAAAGAAAAATTTAAATAGAGTTGAAACTAAAAATTCTGCTCGAATTGCTGCCCGCAATTTCTGATACATGCCCGATATCTTTTCCTAATTTCTGTGGTGGTAAGACTGAGCCTAATTTCTTCTTTCATAACAGAAAACGCATTATTAATTTTTTGAATTAACTCATCTTTTGTAGTTACTTCTTCATTGTAGACCAACTCTTTTCATTTGCAATGACAGTTTCAATGACTTTTAGACGTCAAATGAAAAAGATGAGGTCGGACCCATCTCTATGACATTTAAGTTGTTGTCATATATGCTTTTCCTTTCCGTTTCGTGTGCTTTCACAAATAGTTGAGTAGACACAGGTATAAATAAATAAGACATTTCGTTTTAAAATGCCGGGATACACAAGGGAAGAATACGCCGACATGCTGCTGGCGTATGGTGCTGCACACAGTAACGCCCGCAAAGCGCGGCGAATTTACCAGGAGCGATATCCAAATAGACGCTTACCTGACCGTGACACATTTCCTACCACATATACCCCAAGCAGCTGTGCGACAATTACCTGTTGAAATTGATCAGCAGATTTTGGCAGCTTTTGAAGAAGATCCCACGACTAGCACCAGAGTGGTAGCTGCCGCTTTGGGCGTCAGCCAGTGGAAAGTCTGGTCAGTGATGCATGGGGACCATCAACACCCGTATCATTACACGCCAGTTCAAGGTAATTTTGAGTTTATTTATGTACCTACTTACACTAAAGCGACCAGTGTTATCTTTAGAATTAAAGAAATTATTAATATTACGACGAGCTTCGATGTAACATAATCCAAATCAAATTTTGTCTTTAGAATAACATTTACGTAAATAATTAACAAATGGAGTGTTGGCAGGGCTTGAAAATGGCGACTACGAAAGGAGGTTGAATTTCTGTCGCCTCGTTCTTCACACCGATATCGACGACCCAACATTTCTGGAGCGTATCCTTTGGACCGACGAGTCACAGTTCACCCGAGAAGGCATCACCAATTTCCACAATCTGCACCACTGGTCCCATGATAACCCCCATAAAAAGAGGGTTACATCGGTCCAGCGGAAATTTTCTGTTAATGTGTGGGCCTGCGTTATTGGTCGTAATATCTTTGGACCCTATTTCCTACCAGACATTTTAAATGGGGGAAATTATTTAGAATTTTTAAGGGACGTCTTGCCTGATCTGCTGTTGGATGGAATAACCGACGACACGCCCATTGTGTTTCAACACGATGGGTGCCCGGCGCATTTCAGGCTGGACGTCCGAGAACTTTTAAATAGTTCATTCCCCGATTCATGGATCGGTAGAGGTGGGCCAATTGAATGGCCAGCTCGGTCGCCAGACTTGACACCTCTCGATTTCTACGTTTGGGGCCGGGCCAAAGAGTTGGTCTACAATGAAGAAGTAACCACAAAAGACGAGTTAATTCAAAAAATTAATAATGCATTTTCTGTTATGAAACAAGAAATTAGACTCAGTCTTACCACCACGGAAATTAGGAAAAGATATCGGGCATGTATCAGAAATCGCGGGCAGCAATTCGAGCAGAATTTTTAGTTTTAACTCTATTTAAATTTTTCTTTTGATGCTCGATATCTTTTCCTGATTTCTTGCTTTACATGGTAAAAGTAAAAAAAAAAATTAAGTACACTAAGCACTCAATTTCTATTATCTAATACCTACTCATAAATTTGCAAAAACTACTTTGCTAAATTAGCTTTATCCGTCTTGCGCGACCCGCCACGGTGAGCGCACGTGGGTTTATTTTGCTGCTCAATATCATTTTTATTTTTTCTTTTTACGAAGTACCCTCATAATTTTCGAAAATGGACGAGGATGTGAGACCTCGTTTCAACCAATCTAACGATATGAGTGAAGAAGAAATAGTAGAAAACAGTATCATAAGTGCGTGTGAAGAGTTTAATGTGCGAGAATATTCTGAAATAAGACCGGAAAAAAGATTGAGACCAGAGAGTGAAGAACAAGAGTTAATAGAAAATATCGATGATGGCTATACTGTTGTGAGAAGCAGAAACAAAAGGTTGGCACTACGCAAATCTGAGAGTAGTAAAGAGAGTAATAATATGAATTTTGATGTGATTGAAGTATGTATTTCGAGCAATGAAATCTTGCCGAAACAAATTGGTCTTGCCAAGTTATTAAAATCAGAAAAAATACCTAACATAACTCAAATCAAGTACAAGAGCCCTTACAAAGTTTTGCTTAGATTCGAAAGCCGCAGTGATGCTGAAATACTGCTGAAAAATCAAAAGTTTGAACAGTTAGGATACAGATGTTGGTATACAAATGAAGTAAATATTACTTATGGCGTTGTCAAGTATGTTGAATTAGATATGGAAGAAGAGGAACTTACTAAAGCTTTCAGCTGTGAGTCTGAAATCATTTCAGTGAAACGACTGAAACGGATGGTGAACACCGGTGAATGGTGTAAAAGTGAGACGGTACGATTCTGTTTTAAGAGTGCAACTTTACCCAAATTCGTTTATGGCTATGACTGTCGTTTTAGAGTTGAACCGTACACGTTTCCTGTTACTCAATGCTCAGTGTGTTGGAGATACGGCCATTTGGCAAGAATGTGCCCTTCCAAAAAAACAGTGTGCCCTAAATGTACTGGAACACATGCTAACTGTGATATAGACCAATTCAAATGTGTCAACTGCCGGGGGAACCACATGTCCTTTAACAAAATATGTCCAGCGTTTTTAAAAGAGAAGGAGATTCGCCGTATTATGTGCCAAGACAACTGTACCTACAATATGGCGCTATTTAAATACTTAGAAAAACAAAAACAGAATAAATTATCTGAAAAACAAACATACAAGGAAAATAAATACACAGAAGACCCGAAAATTGATCGCAGTCAAGTAGTATATGCCACGAAAGCTGTGATACAGGATGACGGACTAAATCAGCCCGAAGTTGTGAGTGAAATTTATGGTCAAGTTAGTTCAAGCAGTGAGAATGAATATTGTCATAGCTTGGTTAAAAATAGTAATAAGACAAAGGAAACCCTAAACAATGAGAGAAAAAAGAGACTTCACTCTGAGATAATGAGGAATCAGAAGAAGGATATAAAATCGACTAAAAATGGTACAAATACAAATCAAGAATATAAAGAAACCAAAGAAACTTCAAACACAAAACATACGTTCAAAGATTTAATACACAAATTTCAGAATATACTTTGTAACAATTCTAGTTTTGAAGAAAAGATCAAATTAGGCATAGAGTTGCTGTTCGAGGAAATTACATCTTATGCGATCAAGACTCTACGTAACGGAGAGGTGGTGAGAAAAATCTTGGATAGTTTTTGTAATGGCTAATATTAACCCTAATAATAACCAAGGAGGGCATAGCTTTGGGCATTCTACTTCACAATATATATGTTTTGGGCAGTGGAATGCACAAAGTTTGGCGCCAAAAAAGCAAGAGTTTGAATTATTATTGTCACAAGAAAAAATTGCTATTTGTATGGTAAGTGAGACATGGTTGGATGAGAATAAGATATTAAGAATAAATAGTTACAAAATATACAGAAAAGACAGACATGACAGCCATGGTGGAGTGGCAATAATAATTCACAACTCTTTAAATTCACAATTAAGTCCTATAGTTTTAAGAAATCCCGGAATTGAAATTATTAGCGTAAAAATTTATAATTGTAAATATTTGAATATGATTGCGTCTGTATACTGTCCATCTTCTATTAGAACCACTCAAAGTGACTGGGATGATGTATTTTCGAAGTTTGGTGTAAAATCTATCATAGCGGGGGACTTTAACGGTCACCATACTAACTGGTTCAATAAAACGGATCCACGGGGAGTTCAGTTACATGATTCTAGTATATCACATAATTTCATTAGCATTAATAATGGGGAACCAACTAGAATAAAATTAGTTAATGGTAATGTTCGAAAAAGTGCTCCTGATGTTACATTTGTGTCAACTGATATTGCCATATTTTTCAAGTGGCAAGTGTTAAACGAAAATCTAGGCAGTGATCACATGTTTGTAAAATTTAGATTAAAAAAAAATAGCAATACCTTCGTAGACTACAAACGCCGAAATTTCAAATTAGCCAATTGGAAACTTTACCACGATACATTTTTGAATAACTTAATCTCTGATAATAGATACTACCAGTATAATGAAGTACAAACAATGTATGATTTATTTATTGAGCATGTGAACCGAGCTGCTGATCTGGCTGTCCCTTACTGTAAAACAATTCGGAATCCAAATTTCAAGCCCAAACCTTATTGGTGTCCGGAATTATCCCACGCTATTGCCAGGCGTCGATTAGCATTAAAAGAATTCAGGAAAAACCCTACGCCGACTAATCTAGATAGATTAAATGAAAATGTAAAAGAAACAAAAAGATTAATTAAACATGCTATTTCAAACAGTTGGAAAAATTACTGTAACAGTTTTGATGGTACGACAAACTCTTCAGAAATGTGGAGGAGAATGCGATGGATGAGAGGTGCTGGAGATCTTCGAGCTCGTGCTCCTGATGACAAAAAAGAAGAACTTTTACAATCACTAGCTCCAGATTTTGTGCGACCTCATCCACCGTCATTTACCTCCTGTAATGAACAATTAGAAAATGAGTTTTCTGTACAAGAACTCTGCAACTGTTTGAAAAAGAAAGACACAGCCACGGGAGAAGATAACGTAACATATTCCATGTTATATAATCTTCCTGACATCGGAAAGCTATATTTACTGAAAATATTTAACCTTATTTTGAAAACATCAGTAATTCCAAGTCAGTGGCGTAGTATACGAATAATACCTATCCCGAAACCAAAACTAAATAATAATAATAATGACTCTATAGCCTCCTTTAGACCCATTTCTCTAATTTCATGTGTTTGTAAACTATTTCATCTAATGTTGTGTAAACGTCTTGAGTGGTTTATAGAAAAAAATAAAATTTTAGCTCCCACTACATCCGGGTTTCGTCGTAGCCAATCTAGCATTGATTGCATAGCTCGCCTAGTGTCAAGTATACAGATTGGTTTTGCAAAAAATATGCCTACACTAGCCTGCTTTTTAGATATAGATAGCGCATACAATAATATTCTAGTTGAGCAACTTGTTTCCGTGTTAGATAAATTAAAAGTGGGATCCAAAATTTGCAGTTACCTGTATCAGTTTTTGAAATTAAGACATCTGAAAGTACAAGAACAAGATGAAAGCAATTTTATTGGTAGATGGACCAGTAAAGGTCTGGCTCAAGGTGACCCGATCTCCCCATTACTTTTTAATATTGTTACAGCCCACGTAAGTAGTTCATTGGATAATATTAATACTTTGCAATATGCTGATGATTTCGCGTTCTATAGTCAAAATAAAAATATTGATATATGTGTACAGAACCTTCAGAATTGTATAACGAAAACAGCTTTAATATTAAGTCAAATAGGCTTAGAAATTTCTTCAACAAAAACACAAATATGTTTATTTAGCAGAGGAAGAAGGAGAGATCGAGTCGTTGTGACTGTTAATGGTGTCGAGATCCCGGTTGTGAACTGTGCTAAATATTTAGGAGTCTATCTGGATCGCTCGTTATTGTGGAACCGTCATATCAATGAGTTACAAGCAGCATCATTAAAATCGAATAATATATTAAAAGTGTTAGCGGGAGCTTCTTGGGGTTTGCATCCAAAACATCTTCGTAAAATATACATCGCTTTGATACGAAGTAGGGTTGATTATGCAAGTTTCATATATGATTGTGCCGCTAAAAGTCACCTTACGAAGTTGGACCGAACTCAAAATGTGGCTTTACGCGTGATTGGGGGTTTTATTAAAACTACTCCTATTCACGTGATGGAGTCTGAATTATGTTTGACTCCTTTGTTTTTAAGACGCAAATATTTAGCTATTAAATTTTGTCTGAAAAATCAATCGAATACTAATAGTGTGACCATAAATGTACTGAAAAACCTATCTGATGTTTGTCAATTATCATACTACTCCAGAAAAAAGAAACCGCTACTAGTAACCATATATGAAGAGACGAAAACCGAACATGTTTGTAGTAGTAATCCATTAAGTATGTTTACATTAAATACTTGGGTGTCAAATTTCGACAAAAACACTGTACAATCTAGCATAGAAGGCATTACAAACTCAAAAAAAACATATGAAAATATGATATTAAAAAACAATACACTGCATATGATAAATGACAGATATCAGAACTGGCTTAAAATTTATACAGATGGATCCCTTACAAGGGACGGTCGGGGTGCTGCGTTCCATGATCCCAGTCATAATGTGAGTGAGATGTATAAAATAGTCAGTAAGTCGTGTATAATGACTGTCGAATTGTTTTCTATATCGGAGTCACTCTCTTATATTGCCAGAACGGGAATTTCGAAGGCAGTTATTTTGTCTGACAGCAAAAGTGCCTTACAGCATATAGCTCTGTGCATCTCTGGTCGCAGAGGAGCACAGATAGCTTATACAATTTTAAATAAAATTCTTATGCTGGTGAGTAAGGGAGTGACTCTTGTTTTACAATGGATCCCGTCACATGTAAACATTCGGGGTAATGAGGAAGCAGATCGTTTGGCCAGGGAAGCAATATCCAATGGAAAAGAAGTGTCAATTTACACCGAATACACTGAACTGCTTCCTAAATACAAAACAAATCTACACAAAGATTTAAAACTTTATTTTGATACTGCTTCCCTGGACAAAGGAATTTGGTACAAGACTATACAGAGTGAGCCCCTCATTATTCCTTGGTCTGCTGGTGCTAATATGAGTAGAAAGCTAACTGTCACCATGCATAGGTTGCGCGCCGGACACATGCCGTTAAACACGTTTAAGCACATGATGAAATTAACAGACAGCCCTAATTGTACTCAATGTGGTATGAAAGAGGACATATATCATTTATTAATGGAATGTGTCCGGAGTGCTAATATGAGACTGGAATTGTATTCTGATCCAAATATTATAAAAGAAAATGTAGGTGTGTTTCAGAGTATCCTGGCTGAGCCCGCATCGGACGCAGCCAGGATGCACTGTCATCATATTTATAATGTTGTTAAGGAGATTTAAATAATTAAGTTGTACGGTTTTGTATGAGTGGACACTATGGGACTGTCATAGTTGTTCCACAGCTCCAAGTTCCTAAATAAAATAAGAATTAAAAAAAAAAAAAAAAAAAATTAGCTTTATCCTGTCGTTGGGACCTTCACTATTTTTGATCAAAATGACTGGTTGACCTGAAAATCCTACCGATGTTTAGCGAATCAAACTTTCCGTTGCAAATTTGGTACCGTTGGTAAGGTGACAAACTAGAGAACTAATTTAGAGTAGAATAAATTATTAAAACGCCGTAGTTTTTTTATTATTTCCGGTTGAATTTGATCGCAAAGTAATTTTTCTTTATTGATTTTTTTTAAAAGCATTAGCGTCTTATTTTTTAACCCTAGTTTGAGGGAAGTTCCGACGTATTTTATTCACAAATGTTAATGACTACCAAGAAATAATAAAAAAACTCTAAACTAATGACGAAAAATAAAATTACGAATGCTTTAAGGTCAAATTTTGGAAAAATCTCAATAATGTATAAAAATTGACATATCTCCTAAAGTATAAAACTTTAGTTAGGGAAAGTAAGGTCCAATAATTAGCAAATGACCTCCTCTATATGCTAATTTGCTATGGCGGGTTTGGTACCAGTCACCCTGTATATGACATTCTTTTTAAGTCATCATCATCATCATCCACAGCCTGTAGACGTCCACTGCTGGACATAGGCCTCCCCCAAGGTCTTCCACGTCGCTCGGCCCCGCGCCGCCCTCATCTAGCGTTTACCGGCGACTTTGACCAGGTCGTCGGTCCATCGTGCGGGGGGCCTGCCTACGCTGCGTCTCCCAGTACGTGGCCGCTACTCGAGAACTTTTCTGCCCCACCGGCCATCTGTTCTGCGAGCTATGTGCCCTGCCCATTGCCACTTCAGTTCTGCAATCCTTCTGGCTATGTCGGTGACTTTGGTTTGCCTGCGAATCTCCTCATTCCTGATTCGATCCCGCAGGGAAACTCCGAGCATAGCCCTTTCCATTGCCCGCTGAGCGACGCTAAGCTTGTTTATAAGGCCCATAGTTAGCGACCACGTCTTAGTGCCGTATGTTATCACTGGCAACACACACTTAAAGTATATCGAAGTAACTATCTTATTTGTACTGAAACGAAATTTTCCAAGTGACCAAAGTCGAATCGTATGCTTTAAAGGAGATTCAATCAACGGACTGTTAGCAATAAATATTGACATTACACAGCCTGACAAGGGAATAAGATAAAGGTTAACGGTTAGGAAGTCGGTATTCACCGGAAATTGGACACGCTTACATCTTGATAGGTTCTCGTCCGATATTAAGTGTGCGATGATTGAATTGAATAGAATCGAAACGGCTACTTATAGCCGTGCAGTTCTGGGTTAAAACGGCCCTTTCGAACCTTATTGTAAAAGACCCAGTGATACCTGCTTGATGTTGCTTGATGTGGTATAGTTAACTCTTCAGGACGGGTGCTACTAGCGGTGCCAGGTCGTTTTGCTAATAATACTATGACTATTTTATTCCATTCTTGTTCAAATACTCTGGTCCCAGTTTGTCATGTTCGTATTGTGCATCCATAGCTCATTGCTCTTGCTATGTAAGCAATTTGGTTGTGGCATGACATTGGCTCTCACAATTGGCTGTCTTGTGTTTGTTTTTTTTCATGTCCCGGTCAATTTGTACTGTACCTATTTGTATTAATTTGATAATTCTGACTGAACAAGAGTTTTTTTCTGCCGGCTTTTTTTGTCTCTTGGTCTACTGTAATATTTTATTTAACAATTATCAACAACTAGTTAAAGCCGAAGTATGTGATGACTGACTTCATCAAGTGTTTTGTGAAATTCCTAAGATGAATAAATCTTTTTGAATTTTATGAATTTTGGACCAGTTTAACACTTTTGACTATCATTTATAAAAACACTATAGCTATGATACGCTAGCATTATGCTGAAATAAGACCTATTAAACATGCTCCCAATAACATGATTTTTGATTACTTACTTTTGTTTGTAGTTTGATTTGTATCTCGTTTTTATTATTTACTTGTGTGGCATGTTAAAGAAATGTGTGAATTTGAATTTGAACGTCAAAAACTTCTGAAAAGTGTAAACTTCTAAAAAAGTGCGATTTCTTTTAGCTTAAAGACTAAAAATTATCCATCTATCCATTCTCAAACTTTGCCATCTGTAATAAAATAAGAATTAAGTTGCAATCAGATTTAAATTATCCTCATTATCTAAAAGACTGAGACGCAAAATAAATCTCGTTGCACTTAAACGTGCAAACACCAGCATTTTCGGAAAGCTGGGACGCGGTTAATCGTGCGCCGCCGTGCAGCAGTCGGCTGGTAATTGGCTCTCCTTGTGGCGCTCATTAACAGTTCCATTTGTTCTTGTTCCAAATAAAGTTAAGGTGATTTTACACTTTACATTTATAAAAAAATATATTTGTTTCAGGAATAATTTTTCAATCGTTGACTAAAAGTGATAGTATACTAAAATAAAACTAGTGAAAGTATAAAATATAACTCGACGGAACAATATTGTTAGATTCTTTTATAACCGTATGACAATCACATATACATGACAATTAACTTGAGACGAGTTTGAAGCTGTCGAGTAATAAATACATTATGACTTTAATCTGAAAATTGAAAAATCGGCCCTAAATAAATTCAATTTAAACCTCTGTTTATATGTCGGACAGCATTGACGAACTTGCATGCTAGTTGCCATTGCAATTAAACTAAAATGTTTTTGTGCGCCATTTATTTGTTTTATTGTTATTTTTTCATATTTTTATCGATAACAGCTTGGTAATTTAAGCTACATTGCAACTAAACGCTTATTTATATCACAATTTGGAAAAATCGCTTCTTCTTCTTCTTCTTTAAGTTTAATGGCAACCAGCCGTCGATACCAGGCGACGTGCTATTACTGCCAGTATCACGTGATGAGATAGACACGGTATTATGTAGAAGTGATGTTTAAAATTAATTTAACATGACAGGTTGGGCGTGACGTAGACCGGACATTGAGTGAGATACCTACAACAACAACACTATTAATATACAATTAGTAACATATACATATAATACAACAATTCACTAACTACGGAAACATCGCTATTCGCTACTCAGTCATAAAAATGACATCTTTCATTTTCGGGTGACATTTTATCCGGTGAGCCGACTGATCGTATTTTGTACTTGATACTTTAGACTTTTATCTTTTTCATACTACAACGACTGATTAAGCTGAAGTTTTTGCAAGTTCATAGGAATAAGCTACTAATAACACAAAGGATACTTTGAGCTTATTATTCAAAGATAAAGGCACTTTGTATTTTAGAGCCTGATATATTATGTTTAAATTCGGCACTGTCCTTTGTAGGAGCTTCGAGATACAAAAATAACTTTCCACGTCTGAACAGATATTCCGAAATCTATAGTTGGACATCCTGGCTGGGAGTGAAAGAAAAACATAGAATGTACCAGCTGCTTTTCTTCTCGAGCATACTGTTAAAGTCTTAAGGAACAGAGCTTTAATTTATTGACATTTTTGGGGGCGACAGGCTGACCCGATGTCACTACAAAAGTCTCCTCTCTATCTTTATAATTCCTCCAAACGTGACATCAGATGGTTTCTGCCTACATCGTTTTTAGTTCCATATAATAAAGTAAATAAATAAAATCCCCAGACAATTACAACAACTACGTGGCCCCAAAGTAAGCATAGCCTGTGTTGTGGGATACCATGTAGCGAACTAGGGGGGAAACTAGAATATTAATAGATAAACACCCAGACACGAACATTTTTTTTTGTTTCGTGCGAGAATCGAACCCGCAACCACTGGCGTCTGAGGCAGATAGGTTTACCCCATCGCTAAACATGGGGTAACATTTCTCTAAAAAGTATTGAAAAGTACACTTAGTATACATTTAAAGCAGTTTGTCTTTCGTATGTTTACGTTTCGTATAGTATAGTGGTCCTCTGTTTCTCATTGTACATATTGCCTGAAATAAACAAATATTATTATTATTTTCAAAATATTTTCTATCCGAGGAGGTTAATAAAGGTACGGGCCGAAGCCAAGTACTTATAATTATAATTTGCTAAAGAAAGAAACTACAGGTGTTGAGAATAACGGCTTTCTGTAAAAGGTAGACTTTGGAGGTGTGAATATTGAAAATTTTGAGATTTGTGTGTAGTGTGTTTAGTATGACACCTGCAGATGAAATTATAATAAGGAATGTTCTAACAGCGCTAACTTTCCATTGTGTTTTTAGTTCTATTGACAAATCAATATATTTGGATATCTTTCAGAATGTGTGGCGAGAAGGTTATGCGTGTTGCAAATGGATATGTCAATAAGAAATACGGTTTTATTTAATTTATTATTATTATTATAGTACAATTGAAAAATTTGTTTGCTTATTTAGTAATCTCTGAAATTATCAGCCTAGGTTATAAAAAAAAATTACGGGTTCAAAAGTTATGCTCGTTAAACACATTTTAAACCTTACCTTACCTTACCTTAACTCTCGCATCTTATGAGAACATAATACGGTTTCTGACTTTATAACGAAGCAGACTACAGGACGGCAGATAATGAGTTATCGAATGTCTATAACATGCTTACATCTAACCTCATTAGGCTCTCCGGCATCTCAAAATTAAAATAAAATTATCTTGTAAGTTATGTCCTACATCATCGTTACAGCAAATGCTAGATTTTAAGATTGGATAATTAAGTATAGTATATGGGAGGCTTTCTTGTGGGCGATATGCTGACCCCCTGTCACTGCAATAGTCCCTTACTCCCTCCACTATAAAATGCCTCCAAATTTGTCAAACGTGACATCAGATGGTTTTATTACCTCTGGTGTTCTGCCTACCCCATACGGAAAATATAGGCGTGAAGTTATGCAAGTATAGTATTCTATTTTAAGGTAAGGTTTTAAGACTTAGCCCACATTTTGACGTTAATCTCAAATGATGGCAAGTGACTTTGAGATAAAAGATGGAAACTCATGGACTTAGAAATAAAGTTGTGCATAAAACTTTTCGGCCAAGGCAGGGATTAAAGGGAGATTTTATTTTAACGGTGGTTCTCTAAAAGGCGATCCCTGAAGGATTCATATTACCAAACTAAAGTCACTCGAATTAGTTATCTTTACGACATATCTATTAGTAAAGTCGCGGTATTTCTTCCTGACCTCAGTTAGATTGTGTTATTAATAGATTGTCAGAGAGTCATGTATAAACCTTCATGGCAACTCGTTGTTATAAAAAGACCTTTCCCCCAAACTCTAGTGTTTTATTATGCCTTTGTGTCTTTATCAAGCTCTATATTCTGGTTTAAAATAATAGTTATATACTCAGCCACAGGTAAGCCTAAAATATAAACGAATAACATAACTTTAGAGTGAGTAGAATTTAATATATTTTGTATGAAAAAGCCCTCTTACAGGGTAGCAAAAGTTTTAGTTCAACATTGTACAAAATACCATTCAAAGCAACAAACAAATAAAACCTAAATAGGCCTTAATCGCGCCTTTGTTAACAATTTATTCGCCCTAAGTTATTCACTTCGTTGGTTCGTACTGTATCGCGTTCTAGAATTAAATAAATCAATCTCATTGAAGTGCCCCAAATAACTTTTTTAAATAAGTTAGCCAGTGAATCAGTACTGCCCCGACCTAATGGTAAGTGGAGCCGAAACGTTAAATAAAAATCCTATTAAAATAAATAAAAAATTAGCTCTGAACCTGAATTTTAAGATGAAATTTGATTAAGACATTGAATTTAAATCGCTCGCAACTCTTTTAGAAAAATGAAGAGTTTGAAATGACTGTAGCGATTAATGATTATGTTATAAATAAATGTATATAATTATGGTACAAAGGGAATGAAAGGTCATATAAAATTTCATAAATTTCATCATATTATTCATCATTTCATGAATATTTTGGACCATGACTTAAGTGGCAGTGGTTAAGTCACGGGGAACAACTTGCTAGTTATATTTGGAAGTTTTGTTTACTTTTAAGTACATTCCACAAGTAATGGTTATCAGATAGCTACTTTTATACTTAGTTATATTACAACATCAACAAGAAATCTTACTTAATATAATAAATGTGAATGTTCGGATGGATGGATGTATATGTTTGTTCCTCAATCACGACAAAACGGCTAGTGTATTTGGATGAAATTGTGTAATAGTCTAGAATAGCATATAGGCTTTTACTCCGATATTCCTGCGGAATTCAAAATTGCGTTGGTGAAACCGCGTTATATTGCTAGTTTCAAATAAATTACATTAAATATATGGAATAAGATAAGCTTGCCCTTATTTTTAACTCTATCTAATTTTCTATTAATTACACCACATACATATACTGTATTCACGTTCATTCAAAGTCGTGTTAGTTCATTCAAATTCTATGAAGAGTCAAGTTTGGGGACTGCAAATGCAATTTTCTTCAATAAACTTACTTAATGCATGTCTTTATTAAAGTTTTAGGTTTAAGATTGAACATATTCAATGCTGAACTGGGAGCGAGAGAAAAACATAGTATGTAGGTACCAGCTGCTTCTCTTCCCGGGCATACTGTTAAAGTCAGTTAAGGGACTGAGGTTTATTGGCGTTTTTATGGGCGGTAGGCTCCAATAGTCTCTCTCCATCATTATAGTAGCTCCTTATACCTCAAACGTGACATCAGATGGTCTTATGACTACCCC
Organism: Stenoptilia bipunctidactyla; assembly: GCA_944452665.1. NCBI lineage: Eukaryota > Metazoa > Arthropoda > Insecta > Lepidoptera > Pterophoridae > Stenoptilia > Stenoptilia bipunctidactyla. The sequence goes on along the minus strand of OX101740.1, from coordinate 21,415,777 downwards.
ATAAGGGATACAGGCGTGACGTTCTGTATGAATTTGAACAAAGGTATTGTTTTGGGTGTGCCTTCTTAAACAAATCTTAAATTAAAGTTCACCCAAAGCATAAATGTATAGACATAGAGCTTTATTATCTGGCTAGTGACTTACTTCATCACTAATTGTCAAAAAACTAAAAGAAATTCAATTACAAACAAAAAATAAAACGTTGTAAAAAACATTAACAAACATTGAATTTAATCTCAAGAAAAGCAATCAAGTAACATTCAGACTATTGTAAAGTATTCCTAATGTCAAGTTTAATATGCATTACATTTCGTCGACTAAATGCAGAAATGTAAACGAAGAATGCAATACCGGTCATGTTTTCAAGAATAATTAGATATGCGAACTCCAAGATAGGACTAGAAACCTAAAGTAGAGCTCACGTAGCTGCGATTTTCTAAAATTTAACTAGATCGCCTAGATCTAGAACTATTTTTGGGCGAGTGAGGGCGTTTTGTGAATTGCATCACCGCGTTTCATCCAACAAGCTCTGGCCGCCATGTTATACTTTCTTACATAGCATGTGATGTCTTACATACATTATTTGGCCACTTTGGCCACGGGGTAAACCTATCTGCCTCAGACACCAGTGGTTGCGGGTTCGATCTCCGCATGGAACAACGCAAATATTCTAGGTTCCCCCTAGATCTCTTGATGGTATCCTATAATACAAGCTATGCTTTATGGAGATTTTTTGATTTTTTTATTATAATAAGAAATACGATTTTGGGTGAAATATTCGTAACTTCTTACTTTCTTTTGTGACTTATTTTCAAGTATAGAAATTGAGCAAGTATCGATCTAATAGACTTTGCTCTAATTATCTTACTAATATTATAAAAACGAAAGTTGGGATAATTCTTCAATCACAGCAGAATGACTCAATGGATTTCGATGAAATTTGTCACATTGATAGTGTACAGTCTGGACAGTCTGCAATATATAAAGGTTTCTTTTCATCTCGATATTCCAGCGGGAATAGAAATTGTGCGGATACAACCGCTAGTAATTCAATAAACTACGGCATGTTGTATAGATGTAAGGAACCGATAGAAATTGAAAAAAGATTAAGGTGCTAAATTTGTCTCTGTATTAAATTAATTGATTGAAACTGGCCATGCAACGTTGATACCTTTATAATAATAATAGTCATAAAAGATTATTTCTGTTACCACGTAAAAAAATAAAAACTTCTTAAAAATTGGAAAATAATAAATCGAGCGACTAAAAACATATTTGGACTGTCTTGAAGAGTTAAGTTGCGTATATGCCACACGGGTGCGAGCTTAGCGAGCGAAGCGAGCGGTGCCGCGGCAGCGGCTAGCGAAGCGCCATAAACCCAAGAGCTTGTGATTAAATAATGTTTTTAAGTTGCTGCTTCGTTGATTTCTCGTCACTCGCAGTCAGGCGTTCACTTAATTAAATCAGTAAGCCGAATGAATTATTTAAATTTACAGTTACTCGATTTAATACTACCCATAAAAAAGCAATTAATCAGATAATACAATAACAAAATAACATAAATTTATTTATCCTCTCCATGGTTTGCGATGCGATGCGTTGCGTCGTCTTCATTCCATGTCCACAGTCATAATCCTTTCAAAGTACACGTTTATTCCACATGTTTGTTTTAATGCTGGACTGGGAGCGACAGAAAAACATATAATGTGCCAGCTGCTTCTCTTCCCGGGCATACTGTAAAAGTCATTTAAGGGACAGAGGTTTTAAAGGTGTTTTTGTGGACGATAGGCTGACCCCCTGTCACTACAATAGTCTCTCTCCATCTTTATTATACCACCAAATTTGTCAAACGTGACATCAGATGGTCAAAACACAGGATACAGGGGTGTCGTTATGTACGAGGGGTGATCCAAAAGTAATGATAATCAATAATAAACACAATGAATAAAATAAAAATAAAAAATTATTTCTCAACATAGTCTCCTAGCAAGTCTATACATTTAGTCCATCTCTTTTCTAAACCTAAAATTCCCTTAGAAAAAAAAATCTTTATCTTGACTCTCAAAAAAGTCCTCAACCGCGGCCATCACGTCGCTATCATCGTCAAATTTCTTGCCTCGGAGGTGTTCCTTGAGTCGTGGAAAGAGATAGAAGTCACTGGGGGCTAGATCTGGTGAATAGGGAGGGTGTTCCACCAGCTCAAAGCCCGCTTCCTGAATGGCAGCCATGGCAATTGCAGCTTTGTGAACCGGTGCGTTGTCTTGATGGAACAGCACTCCAGCCCGCAGTTTGCCTCGCCTTTTCTCCTTAATAGCCTCCCGCAATCTTCTTATTTGTTCTGCATAGTAGGAGCCTGTAATAGTGGCCCCCTTTTCCAAGAAGTCCACCATGATTATTCCTTCAGCGTCCCAAAAAACAGACGCCATAACCTTCCCTGCTGAGCTTGACACTTTGAATTTCTTCGGCGTCGGTTCATCGGATCGTTTCCATGTCATCGATTGTTTTTTTGTTTCAGGATCAAAATGGTGGATCCAGGTCTCGTCCATGGTCACAAAACGGGACAAAAAATTATCCTTGTCTGCCTGAAACTTTTCGAGATTTGCTCTTGACATGTCGACTCGTTTCTTCTTTTGCTCGTCGTTTAACATTTTCGGTACCCAACGCGCGGAGACCTTTCTCATATGCAATTCGTTCGCAAGGATTCTTTGAATGCTGTCATATGAGATCCCTGTGACCTCAGCTACATGCCTGATAGTCACTCTTCGATCTTCCAATACAACTTCTTCAACTTTTTTCACATTTTCTTCAGTAAGGGACGTCGATGGGCGTCCTTCGCGGTGTTCGTCTTCCGTCGATGTTCTTCCCAGTTTAAACTCCTTAGTCCAGCGTGCAACTGTGGAATATGGAGGAGAAGAGTCCCTTAATGTTTCCACCAAGTCGCTGTGTATGTCTTTGGTAGACATTTTTCAAGCAGAGGTATTTAATGACAGCTCTGATTTCGTGTTTTTCCATTTTGATGTTCACTCCTTGACAGTCCGTATTCAAATGAATGTAGCTCCCGGGAATCGTGGCCTATTTATATGTTTTTTTTTCCTGAACTAGTGGGTAACTGAGCAAGTGACTGATATTTTTTTGTATTTTTGTGTGCACTAGAAATAACTGATTATCATTACTTATGATACGATAATCACCCCTCGTATGTATGTATGTATGTACATATTTGTCCTCCCTCAGACTAGGGTAGGCAGCGTACATTGGCTTATTTTTATTTCGTCAGGCTTATACTGCGCCCTAGTGAGCCAGTTTGCCGAGTTACTCGACTTAAAAACACATAAAATTCTTAATTATTTTTATTCTTTATTATAGTTTATCCATAAGTTTAGAGCATAAACCATAAGGCTGGTTAAGTGCTGATATGCTAATGTCGAAACTTTTGGGGTGCCGAAATAGCTTCTTTCAAACAAGTAATCTATAAAAGAATACAGCTACCAGGACTTAATGTACATGTCGAAGCAAGGAAGTCGCCGTGATAAATTATAGATCGGCGGAGGTCATCCACCTTGTGCAGCCCGGGCAAATTTGAGTATCAAATAACGACCGCTTCTATGGGCGCGCGTAGTAAACAAAAGAACATCACCAACAGCCAGAACACGTCACTGCCATCATTTGCTGGCGTTCTGATTCGACCTCTCAAGGAATAGCTCTTTCCATTAGCCTCTGAGTGACTTTAAGCCTGTTTTATAAGGCCAATAATACAAAGATACTATTCCCAAATCAAGCAGTCGATAAGTGACAAACATAGCCAATAGTTCGGTGAACCCGAGTCCGTTCAATGAAGGTGTCACGTAGTTAAATTCCATTCAAACTACTATATTGAGTTGCCGCATTCTTGGTTCAATTGTTCTTAGATAGGACAGTATCTAGTGGGAATGCATCGCAGACTAATCACTATTTTAAACACGTGCTATGACAACAGCGAGTCATCCTCAATAAATAAAGTTCCAAAATAACAATTTTGGAACTTTTCAACTAGATTACAAACAAAACACAAGGAGAAGCGAAATAAAATTTAACTTGTTATTATTCTTATGACCTCAATGTAAGTATAAATGAGGCCAAAAAGGCTCTACATAAAATATTTCTGGAACACATCACCGACGGAGCGGTTATATTTGGCGGCAGATTTTATATGAAGGGTGGTCGCTTGCCAGGCGGACCCTGACGAGACTCTACCACCATCCAATCAAATATAATTTTACATTTATTTCAACTCCTAACATCAAATTATAAAACAAATCAAAAGACTAAATGTCTACGTTTTTCTACAATCTTCTTTCAGTTTCCATCGGAAAGTAAATTAAAATGGCAGTCTGAAAACGGATGTTTGCAAAAAGGAATCGAAAGAAGTGCTCTTTTATCAAGTTGCTAATTATATTTTCTGGAAGGCTTGAAAACATTTTTCTTAGCAAACTTGTCAAAAACATTCATTTGTTTCTGTAGCTCTAGTGGACATTTTCATTTGGATTCAATGAATCTTTTTGCTTGTGATTTATTTAATTGGCATCAAAGAGAATATTAATAAATTATTTTTCCTGGCCCTCTTTGCGTTGAGTTTATAACCCTGGTTTGTTTATAAGAGGTTATAAGTTCGAATCCTGATAAGGGGAATTTTGATTTGTATGATGAACAAGTTGTTTTAAGTGGCCCCTAAGCTTGTTTTTAATACTTTGCTTTATTATATTAGCTTTAATCCAGATACTCCTGAAACTGTTTTGCATTTCAGAATCTTTTGTATTCTTAATACCTGGAAAAAAATCCTGGTCAGCTGGAAAAGCTGGAAAACAAGGGGTGTTATAACGCCCGGTAGGTGAATGCACTACCATGACTTGTTAGTATGGAGAGGTAAAACAATAGAATAAGAGCTATATTTATTAAATTGCATATAAGTAGTATCCCTTTTAAAAAGTGTAACATTTTTTTTTAATTAAGCAGTAGTTTAACATTTTTACAGATTTTTTAACATAATATTTACCATTATTTATTTATTTATTAAGTCCTGGGTGGCGAAGGCCTCCCTTTTTAAAAAAAAACAACCGATAAAAGTTATTACTAAGCAGACTCAGTGTTTCTCTTTTCAAAAATATTCCTTTTTTAAAAGTTGTTGAGTATTTTATATCATGAAGTTGCCACTCTATAAAGTTGAAGAGTTGCCCGTCGGGCTAGATTTATTAACATATTGACTGGGTTTACGACCTTATGATGTGGAAACTTTTATATGAATAAGCTTTCAGCAGTATTTATTCGAAGACGATATGTTCTTACTTGGAAAAGATGGCAACAGTGATGTGTGAAGATAAACGACATTATATAGATCTGTCATGACTGATAAGTTCGCCAAATATTTCTTAAGTCTTTTCTTTTCGTCTATAGTAACGAAGCAATGCTTTTGTTTTGATATTTGCACTTTAGATTTCTGACACTCACACAACATTATCTGCGTGCGTCCGGCTGTCTGGACATTTTCTCGCAGAGCGTTGCTGCTTATCTAGGTGCCTAAGTCATCGTTTGTGACGACGATCTGTAAAGGTTTCATCGTTTGTGACGCTATTGTTTCCTCAAAAAATCGAAAAAACTTTGGCCAGCCAGCCAGAATTGCGCATTTTCCAGCATTCCAGATCTCAGCCCCCAGAGGGTTTTGAGGATCCAGCTGGTATATAAAGGTATGTGACGCGATATGTGACAGCAACTAAAGTGGTTTTATCAAGTAAAACGCCATAATTTTCGAGTTAACACGAAAAACAAGTGTCCAGCCAGCCGGACGCTTCTGGCTGAGCCACTTTGTTTTTTCCTTATATCTCAGTAATTAAAGCAATTAGAACTGAGTTTTAAGTTGAAAAGGAATGTGACGCGATATGTGACAGACCTCATATAGTTTAAAACAAACCTGACGCATGTGTTTAAGAGTTATTTCGATAAAGATTTTGATGACAGATGACAAATGTCCGGCTGGCTGAGCCACCCATTCCAGCGCTTGCAGACGGTCTAGAAAGCTAGATTCTTATCAAAAGGAATGTGACGGCGACGAAGACAACAAATCGTCGTATGTGACAGCTCTAAATACTGCCAAACAAAAAATATAAGTGATTGTTTATTCTTCCATACAAAGTCGATTAGGGTGACCATATTTTACCCCTGTACATTGTCATCCTTATAAAATACTTCCGCCAAATTTGTCAAACATGACAAACAACTTCATCCTTACGTTGCTCTTATTAAGTGGGTAAATAGAAATATTATTTCATAATGCATCATGTATTTATTTTTATTTATTTACTTTTTGTTTGTGTTTACCAATTAATAAAATCAGTCTGGGATTAATGTAACATGTTGAAAAAGTATACCCTTCTCGTATACAAACTCTTCAACTAAAACTTAATATTGCTATTTTAGCACCATCATTCCAATAAAGTTGTTTAACTATAGTTGAATTGTTTTCAAGTGATTCCTATGACACTGACAGTAATTTCCACAACATAACCTTGTAGTGCCGTCACCGTTACATAAGAATCGTATTGGAGGCTTCTAAAGATGGCATTTATTTATTTTACGTAGCTATATTCCAATAAAATGATATTCCGTTGGAATTATAACAATTCATAACATTTGTAAGAAATTATCTCAATCACACTTAACGTTTACGTTCTGCAAAAGTCACTTCGTAAGTTATGATTTAAGAAATACCCTGACTGAGATGAGGTCGCTAACTATGGGCCTTATAAATAAGCTTAGAGTCGCTCAGCGGGCAATGGAAAGGGCCATGCTCGGAGTTTCCCTGCGGGATCGAATCAGGAATGAGGAGATTCGCAGGTGAACTAATGTCACGGACATAGCCAGAAGAATTGCAGAGCTGAATTGGCAATGGGCAGGGCACATAGCTCGCAGAACAGATGGCCGGTGGGGCAGAAAAGTTCTCGAGTGGTGGCTACGTACTGGGAGACGCAGCGTAGGCAGGCCCCCCGCACGATGGACCGATTAGTATGTGTCATCATTTGGAGGATATTTTAAAACTCAAAACTTGGTAAGTATTACTTATATTATTTTTCTTAAGTAAGTATTTGTTTCTGAATAAAATTTTTTGTCAGGAGTTACGCGGACATAACGCGCGTAGTCAGCAGGTTCCCACACTCGCAGCGGACAGAAGCATTCTATTACTGCTGCATTGTCATTTTTAGTTGATATCATGTTTTTATATTTGTAATACTTAGTTCAGTCTTGTTCATGTCTTTGAATTGTAACTATATTAAAGTTTTATAAAGTAAATTGTTTTTTAAAAGCCTTACTCCGACGGCCTGAATATAACTGGCGCAGTCGGTAGGATCGTGGCATTTCGGGTATCGTTGAATTAAACTCTTCGCGAATCATCGAAGTGAACGGTTTTTATCGTTTCTAACCGCGATCCATATAAGAAGAATCTACGCAGGCGTCGGAGAAGAACGGAAATCCGGAATAAAGGAGACCCGTGACTGACAAGACCCGGTGGGAGAAGCAAAGGATATCCCGGTAAGCTCTTTGAAACTTCCGAGTTCCCGTGCTATATTTCCTTCCGATAATTAGTTATATACGTATTATTTGTGTTAAGTGTGTGTTTCGGTCTATTTGCTATTATCGCTATATAGTCTACGCGTTTCTTAATAGTATATCTACGTAGAAAAGTGGTATTTTTTTTTAAGATGGCGTTATCAGATTGCGGATCTAATTTTAAAATAGTTGCGGATTTAATGCCAAGATATGATGGTAATCCGAAAACCCTTAATTTTTATATAAGAGAAGTGGATAGTATTATCTCATTAATGACCCCTGCGGATGCGAATCACCCAGCATTAGTGTGTTTAATTAAGAGCCGGTTAAGTGGCCCGGCTATCGATAGTATTGCGTACGAGGAGTGTTTAGACAATTGGGTGTCTATCAAAACCGCACTACTTAGGCGGCTAGGCGAACCCCGTAACGAGATACAATTAATGCAGGAGCTCACTAGGATGCGTAGGAATAAGAGTGAAGATGCGGATGCGTTCGGAAAACGCATTCGAGAGATGCTCGATACGCTTCACTCAGTCGGTGGTCATTCAGATAAAATGTATTATGAGAGTATGGCTATCGAGCAATATATACACCAATTAGAGTTTAATATTTCGATTGGCGTTAGAATCACTCAACCTAGTACATTAGAGTTAGCTATAGTTGCCGCTCGCCAAGAAGAAGCTAGGCTTGCACATAACCGTATAATACCTTCTAATAATCTACCTCAAATGACGTCACACGTTAGACCCAAGGAGCCACAAAAGCCCACCAGTAATTTTAATCCCAATTTTAGACCCATATACCCCATGATGCAGCGGCCTGTACTATACCCTGTGCAGCAGCAAACGGTAACACCTTTCCAGAATCCTCCAGTACCAGAGCAAGTACGCGAGTGGATTAGACCTGCAGCACCATGGCAGCATAATTTTACTCAACCTAGGAACTCAGGTAATTTTAGGAACAGTAGAAATTACAGGCAGCAGAACGTGCCGCAGCACAACCCTCTGCAGAAAACATCTGACGTCACCATGAGATCGGTAAACAAACCTGCAACCCCACAGTTTCAGGAACTGTATTACACGCCTGACGAACAGTTTATACCAAATAATAATCAACCCTATTTTTACAGCGAACCGGACTACTACACTACACTGAATAATAATTGCGAACCGTACCAGCTAGAGAATGTTGCTGAGCAGAGTAGCAGTAACGAGGTAAGTAATAGTATTAATCAGGATTTTTCATTGACCGAGGACACCGAAGGCCAAACTTAGTAAAATTAAACCACCAGGATAAAGATCACCTACCCTATATTGAAATAAAAGAATTTAATGGTAAATTTTTGATAGACACAGGGGCCTCTCGATCAATGATTTCTCCCGAAGCAATTAAGAATTCTATTTTTGAAAATTATGTTGAAGTGGATCCTTTTGAAGTTAAAACTGCACATGCAATTACTCGCCATAATCACGTAGTAAACCTACCCCTACCACCCATTTTTAACACTAACATTATACACAAATTTTTAATTTTTGATTTTGACACTAAATATAAGGGATTAATTGGTTTAGACTTATTAAAAATTTTAGATAGTAACATTGACTTGAAACATAAGACTTTACATACATCCACAGCCGCCATACCTCTTTATTTCGATTATCCAGTTAGAAAAATAAGTGTTGATCCAAAGTGTTCTAAAATAATTACAGTTAAAACAAACTATACTGACGGACAATACTTACATGATGAATTTTATTGGTCTGATGAACTTAAATCTCCTTCAGCTGTAGTTACAGTAAAAAATGGATCGTTCAAAACTTCTGTAATAAATTTTAGCGATAAAAAGAAAATCATTTCAAATAAAACTCACATTGACTTAGAACGGTACGACTTAGACCTACAAAATTTTTCACAAACTAATTTAAATTCAATGACTAGGGACGTAGAATCAGATTTAGAGAGAGAACTTGTCGATAATTTGAATAAAATAAAGACAAGCCATCTCAATGACGAAGAGAAAAGAGAAATCACCAGACTCTGTTACCAGTATAGGGACTTGTTTTATTCTGAAAACATACCATTGACTTTCACACATGCAGTCAAACACGAACTCAGACTTAAAGATGAAACTCCAGTTTTTGTTAGGAGCTATAGACAAGCACCACAGCAAAGAAAAGAGATTAAAAATCAGGTTGATAAATTACTTAAGCAGGGATTAATTAGGGAAAGCATATCACCTTGGTCTTGTCCTGTACACATTGTACCCAAAAAGCCTGATGCCTCCGGACAGGTGAAATGGAGACTTGTCATCGATTACAGGCGACTGAATGATAGGATTATTGAAGACAAATACCCTCTTCCTAACATTCACGACATTTTAGACAGGCTAGGGCGGGCGCAGTATTTCACCACGCTAGATTTAGCTAGCGGGTACCATCAGGTTGAAATGCACCCGAACGATATAGAGAAAACTGCATTCACCACCGAACGAGGCCATTACGAATTCCTTCGAATGCCCTTTGGTTTAAAAAACGCGCCTAGCACATTTCAAAGACTAATGGACCATATCCTAAGAGGCTTAAGTAACGTTTTCACTTATTTAGATGACGTAATAATAGTATCCACATCCCTACAGGAACACATTCAAAAAATCAAAGATGTGTTTGACAGGTTTCGAACCCATAACCTCAAAATTCAATTAGATAAATCGGAATTCTTAGCAAAACAAGTCAACTTCTTAGGGCACGAATTAACAGATGAGGGTTTAAAACCTAACAAAGATAAAATAAAAGCTGTATTAGACTTCCCCCTACCCAGCAACCAAAAAGAAATAAAATCTTTTCTAGGGCTAGTTGGTTACTATAGGAAGTTCATAAAGGACTTCGCTAAACTAACTAAACCTATGACAGTTTGCCTAAAGAAAAATAGTAAAGTCATTCATTCCCCAGAGTTTCTCGACTCCTTTTGCAAATGTAAAGAGATTCTCACTAACGCACCCATTTTACAGTTCCCCGATTTTGACCAGCCTTTTGTACTAACGACTGACGCTTCAGGAGCAGTATTATCGCAAGGTAATATTGGATCCGATAAACCAATAGCATACGCCTCTAGAACGTTATCTGACACCGAATCTAGGTACTCTACCATCGAAAAGGAGTTACTAGCAATTATTTGGGCCGTAAAGTACTTCCGACCTTACCTGTATGGTCGAAAGTTTACCATTTACACCGACCATCGCCCTCTAATGTGGTTAATGTCTTTAAAAGATCCAAATTCAAAACTCACCCGATGGCGCTTAAAGCTAGCCGAGTACGACTATACAATAGTGTACAAAAAGGGCCGACAAAATACCAACGCAGATGCCCTATCACGTGCAAAAATTTTTCACAATAGTACAGAGTCACTTGCTGTTAACGTTGACAATGAACATCAAATAATTGACGATATACTTGACATGATTGACGAGCGTGCCCAAAATGAAAATCAACCAATCGAAAATCCTGTTTCTAATAACCCACCTAGCATAAATAGTGACCTTACTCACCCACCTCCTTCAGTAGACAACGAATCCGACTCCATGAGTGTTGTAACTGACACAAACGAATTAGTATCTACCAACCACACACAACCTGACAACGACAATAGAGGTATTCCAATAGTAACTGACGCCATTGACCGACAACTAAAACAATTTCATATTCGTTCAACACCAGGTTCTGAATACAGAGTAGAGAATAGGTCAACCAATTCCCGAACTGTAATCAAAGACGTTTTCATACCTATTAATAATACTGAGGAACAAATAATACAATTTTTAAAGGAGCACACTATAGCAGATAGAGTTTTTCATTGTTATTTTTATGACGAACAACTTTACTATGTATTTTCCCGAGTATATACTACCATATTTAATGACAGAGGTCCTAAATTAATCAAATGTTCAACTCGTGTTACTCTTGTCGAAAATAAATCTGAACAAGAGGCCCTTATAAAGAAGTACCACGAGGGCAAAACAACACACCGTGGTATTCAAGAGACGTACAAACATCTTCATCGCAATTATCACTGGCCTAATATGCTCCTTTCGATCCAAAGATACGTCAATCAATGTGACACTTGCTTAAAGGCTAAATATGAACGCAACCCTTTAAGACCTCTCTTAGCCATAACTGAAACCCCAACTAAACCATGGCAGCATCTTTTTATGGATCTTTATTCCACAGGCGGAGCCACTTTCCTAACTATAATTGATTGTTTTTCCAAATATGCTCAGGCCATTGCACTAACAGCTTGCAGTAGTGTCCATATCGCGGAAGCTCTGATTCAAATATTTTCTGTATTTGGCCTACCACTTAAAATTACTACAGATTCAGATACCAAATTTGAGAACGATGTTATTAAAGAATTGTGTGCACTCCATAACATAGAAATACATTTCACTACACCATATAATCCTAATTCTAACTCCCCCATAGAAAGGTTTCATTCCACAATTGGCGAAATAATTAGAATCAAAAGAATGACTAACAAAGAAGACCCCATTCAAAATATAATGAAATATTCAGTAATAGCCTACAATAACTCCATCCACTCTGCTACAAATTACACTCCACACGAATTACTTTTCGGTCATACTTCATCCAGAAATCCACTTGAACTATATTACCCAAAAGAATTCTACCAAGACTACATTATTAAGCATAAGATGAACGCGGAAGCCGTACAGGAATGCATTTCAGCGCATTTATCTAAAAATAAAGATCAGGTCATTTCTAGGAGAAACCAGCATGCAGAAGAAATCACCTTCAAGGTAGGTGAAACTGTTTATAAGCAGGTTGCCAAAACGGCACGAAATGATAAAACTAAGCCGGTATTTAAAGGTCCGTATAAAATTATACATTTACACCCCAACAGCGTCGCTGAAATAATAGGTACTCATCCTAATTCTAAATCGATTCGAGTACACTTCAAATTGCTACGGAGACCTCACCTTGTTCCAGATTTGTCATCTCAGGAGCCATCCTGCTCTGCGCCAAGGCAGCCCTAATCCTAGACCCTATCGACAACACCAACGGTATAGTACTACTTAAACAAGGCGAAATACGTAGACATGTGGACTCCTTTAGCCTAGCATGTGTCTATAATGTAACTTATCTCCGAGATACAACTTTTAGTATCACTAATTTATATGCAAGCACTAAACGAGCAGAGGCAAATACACCATCCGATGATATACACAAAACTTATAAAGACCAAATTGAACATAACTTAAGTTTAATAAATAAAAAGTTATCTTTCCTTGCGCCGCCAACCAGACGTAAACGTGGTTTAATTAACGGTTTAGGTTCAATAGTAAAATCAATAACAGGAAATTTAGATAACGAGGACGCCCTAAAAATAGAAAGTGAAATTAATACTTTAAAATCTAGCTTACAAAACCTACAAACGCCATTAAAGAAAACTATTTCTTTAGCACATAACGCTATTAAGGAGTTTAGTTCTCAATTAGAGAGAATTAATGATAATCAGAGAAAACTATTATTTAACCTTTTAAGAGCTACAAATTCGTCAAATTTAGTTAGTAATCATTTACAGTTTTTAGATATTTACGTACAAATAGATTTTAGTTTACAAATTATTTTAGATAAGCTCTCACTATTAGAAGATGCTATTAGTTTTTCTAGATTAGGGACTATGCATCCAAGTATAATAAGTCCACAAAATTTAATTTTAGAAATGTTAAATGTTAGTAGTAAGTTACAATATAAACCGGTAGCGGAAATAGACATTAGAAATATACATAAGATTGAACGGTCAATAGAGGTAAAAGCGTATAGTACTGAGCACTCACTTACCTTTATTCTAGAGATCCCTGTAGTCACCCCTAATATTTATGATTTTATTCACCTCTACTCCATCCCTAATAAGCAAAACAAATCTATAATTCCCAAATCCAAATACCTTGCACTCGGAAGCGAAGAGTTCGCTTACCTGGAAGAGGACTGTCGCAGCATCTCCGATGATACACGTCTCTGTAAACTACCAAATCTAAAAAGAAGCCATCTCACCGAAGATTGCATCATCTCGCTCATCCAACACAGGCCCACCAACTGTACCCACGCGAAAGTAGACTTACAAAACGGAAAAATACAGAAAATCAAAGAAAACACCTGGATAATAATTACTAAAGAAGATGAAATTTTAAGAAAACAGTGTGAACAAAAAGTAGAATACAAGCGGTTATCTGGTACTTACCTACTGAAACTCACAGATGATTGCCAAATAACCATCATGAACAGAACCTTACAGACACACACCAAAACATTATGTATAAATGATATCATACCTCTCCCGAAAACTAACTATATCAACAATGAAATAACGAAGTACGAGATCAAAATTGAAGATATTCGACTCGACAGCATCCATGAGCTGATAAATCAAGCCAAAGAAATACAGATGGAAGAACAGGACTTCAGTTTCCCCATAGCAGTTGCAATACCAAGTCTATCGAGTGTGACCATATACATTGCTGCTGCGGTCGCCTTCATCGCCTGGAAGCTGCGGTCAAAGAAGAAGATACCATCCCAACCTGATGTCAACGAGGACGTTGAAAGAAGCTGCGGGTCGCGCTTCTCTCTTAAGGACGGAGGAGTTACGCGGACATAACGCGCGTAGTCAGCAGGTTCCCACACTCGCAGCGGACAGAAGCATTCTATTACTGCTGCATTGTCATTTTTAGTTGATATCATGTTTTTATATTTGTAATACTTAGTTCAGTCTTGTTCATGTCTTTGAATTGTAACTATATTAAAGTTTTATAAAGTAAATTGTTTTTTAAAAGCCTTACTCCGACGGCCTGAATATAACTCAAGCCTTAACAAATTGTGCCTTTTGCGTAATGTACCTAAGTATTATAATCACGGTTCATTAATTCCTTTTGATTCTCACTTTATTAACAAAGCTATCATAATTTAAATTACATAATGTAACCACAAAGTCAATTAAGAAAAAGAATATCAAGTATTATAAAAATACAGACTGGTTTAGTAAACAAATTTCATTTCCTTTTACTTATTTACTTGAGTGAATTTTAACAATAAACAACTTAAAAAAACAACAGCATAAACAATAAACTTGTAGGTACATACTTACTTATTCAAAAACAAACATAGTTGTTTTAATATATTTTTTATTTAATTTCAGTAACAAACAGTTCCAGTTTTGATTTTTGAGCTACAGAAACTCAAACTTTTAAGGAGTACAAAGAAGAGAAAAGTAATCATAACAAAAAATGCCACAAAAACACAAACAAAAAGTAAATTAATAAAAAATAAATTCATGATGCATTATGAAATAATATTTTTATTTACCCACTTAATTAGAGCAACGTAAGGATGAAGTTGTTTGTCATGTTTGACAAATTTGGCAGAAGTATTTTATAAGGATGACAATGTACAGGGGTAAAATATGGTCACCCTAATCGACTTTGTATGGAAGAATAAACAATCACTTATATTTTTTGTTTGGCAGTATTTAGAGCTGTCACATACGACGATTTGTTGTCTTCGTCGCCGTCACATTCCTTTTGATAAGAATCTAGCTTCCTAGACCGTCTGCAAGCGCTGGAATGGGTGGCTCAGCCAGCCGGACATTTGTCATCTGTCATCAAAATCTTTATCGAAATAACTCTTAAACACATGCGTCAGGTATGTTTTAAACTATATGAGGTCTGTCACATATCGCGTCACATTCCTTTTCAACTTAAAACTCAGTTCTAATTGCTTTAATTACTGAGATATAAGGAAAAAACAAAGTGGCTCAGCCAGAAGCGTCCGGCTGGCTGGACACTTGTTTTTCGTGTTAACTCGAAAATTATGGCGTTTTACTTGATAAAACCACTTTAGTTGCTGTCACATATCGCGTCACATACCTTTATATACCAGCTGGATCCTCAAAACCCTCTGGGGGCTGAGATCTGGAATGCTGGAAAATGCGAAATTCTGGCTGGCTGGCCAAAGTTTTTTCGATTTTTTGGGGAAACAATAGCGTCACAAACGATGAAACCTTTACAGATCGTCGTCACAAACGATGACTTAGGCACCTAGATAAGCAGCAACGCTCTGCGAGAAAATGTCCAGACAGCCGGACGCACGCCATTATCTAGCCCAAATTAAGTTTCTTAAAGAACTTGTGTTATGGATACTAGATAACTGATATACGAAATATATAAGCATACATATTGAAAAATTACATAATATTTTTTATTAGAATAAACTTAAATAAATATATAGTATCTGTTGTAGGTAGTCTATATATTTATCACATATTAGTATTATAGATAATATTGTAAGTGGTGGGTAGATGAAGATGTGAATAAAGGACAGTTCTTGTCTCGTACTGAGTGTGTTTCATTGTATCACAACAATATCCATGACTTGACGGCTAATATCTGTGTTTATCACACAAATATCCGCCGCCGCCGGGATTCGAACCCAGGACCTCTGGCATAAAAGGCAATTTATGTTACCACTACACCAGCCAGTCGTCTAATTATTTACTTATTTTAAATGATATCACATGGAAGATTGTTTATAGATCACGAGTAACCGTGGTGGAAAGGTAACGAAAATAATGATGAAATTAAATCTACATGTAGCTTAGGAGTTAGCTTGTTTGTTTGTTTTAATGTGCTAATCTTGAAAATTTTCAGTAAGACATATTTTTTCTCTGATAGCCTCAGTCAATATATATTCAGATCAAATGTTTAAGTTATTATTGAACGCGAAATAATGCGGCCAATTTATTTCCGTCTTTATTTTATTTCTAATTATTTAAATCTTGCTTACTTTTCTTTAATCTATACTAATATATAAAGCTGAAGAGTTTGTTTGTTTTTTTGTTTGTTTGTTTGAACGCGCTAATCTCAAAAACTACAAGTGGAATTTGAAAAATTATTTTTGCATTTGATAGCCCATCTCTTGAAGAAGGTTATAGGCTATATTTTATCCCGAAATTTCTACGAGAACAAAAGTTACGCGGGTAAAACCGCGCGCGGTGGCTGGTGATATTATAAGATGATGACCTTATGATATCATATAATATTTAATACGGCCCATTGGATCATAATAGATCCAATGAGCCGTATTCGATATAGTCTGGCTAAAAGAAGAGACTGGAAAAACCTGGCGAATTAAAAAAAATAGCATCATGGTAACCCCGACAATAGTACGAAATAAATGGATTAAAAAAACTTAATATTTCATTAATTTTTTTATTAAACTATAGTAAAAAATAACAATATTCTGTCATACTTTTTGATGAGAAGTATATTATTGGAATGATAGGCAACTAGTATTAATCAGGTTAAAAAAATAAAACAACAAAATACAATAATTATTTTTATTCATTGTAATCAAAATCTGAATCCAGCAATTCTATATGGAATGAATCGTCAGAGTCACTGGTATCGCTGATTTCTACATTGATTATGAAACTATCAAAATTTTTATTCGTAAATCTCAATTACAAAAACCACCAACAACCGTTCGATTGACAACAGTGACACCAGAAAAATGACTTTGACATTCATGCTAGTACTGCCATATAAAAAGTTTGCAAACACCCCCAGTGTCTACTTTCGTTAGCCAGACTGTATTTATAACCTCTTATTTTATGTCTCTCTGATGTCAAAATAATAAATAATAAAATAAATAAATATTTCTGACACTCACACAACATTATCTAGCCCAAATTAAGTTTCTTAAAGAACTTGTGTAATGGATACTAGATAACTGATATTCCTACTTAAGAAATATATAAACATACATATTGAATAAATACATATTTTTTATTAGAATAAACTTAAATAAACATATAAACGTCCATGACTTGACGACTAATATCTGTGTGTTCATCACACAAATATCCGCCGCCGCCGGGATTCGAACCCAGGACCTCTGGCATAGAAGGCAATATATGTTACCACTACACCAGCCGGTCGTCCGAATAAGAAGTTTCAAAAACAATTTTTGTAAGCAACTTTTGACTTTGGAGTCTCCTAATTTGATATTAGAAAAACTTAAAATTAGCAAATCTAACCGAAGCGAGCCCAGCAGTGCTAGCACGGATCTTTTGTCGATCGTAAGTTTACGAATGCTCGTATAGTATAGAGATGGTTTTTTCAAGCAATAATTGAAATCTATCCATTGCCGCACGGTCAGCTTAAATAAATGTGTTCCTTGTTAATTTTGAATGTTTGTTAACAGGTTCTACTCTTAAATAACTGTAAAATAAAAAAATACATTGTTACTAAAAACTTGCAACCGACTCCATACTATACGAGCATTCGTAAACTTACGATCGACAAAAGAACCGTGCTAGCACTGCAGTATTGTTTCAAATTGACGTACCTTTAAAAAAGTATTCCATCAATTCAACTGAAGCTCCCTTCGAGCCGTCGATATGCAGATTGCCTAATTTGTCACGTTAATGGGCAATTTGTCATTGGAAGCTGACAAAGGCTTATGATTTGTTACATAAATCAAATGCCCTTCATTAGTTTCTTTAATTTGTTACGAATTAAAATGAGATTTAGATAATGCTAAGTACTTTTTTATTGTTTTATATCGCAGTTTTTGAAAGTCATTATTTGGGTTCATTTAATACGTTTTAATCTCAGTTTGTGAGTAGTAAATAGCAGTTCTAGTTTATAATGAGTTGTCTCAATGACGAGGTCCCATAGCATAAACTTAAGAGTTCGACAGATATGCAAATGGTTGAACCTAATTTTTTTTTATATTTATCAACGAAAGTGCGAATGGTAAGTCCTAGAGGTGAGACTACAGGTAATATAATAATTAAGTTACTTATCTTTCAGGAAGAAGCACATCGTATAATTTTTGATAGAATTTCACTTAGGTAAGTTCGTTTAATCACAAATTTTCTTTCTGTTTTACTTATATTAAGAAGCCCTTGAAAATTTTATATTCGATTTGGAATTTAAGATCAGCTTCATTTTAGTTGTTTACAGTTAAAATATTTTATAAGTAAGTTCATAAGTAAAAATTTAGATGAGAAATATACCTTAAACAGTTCTCAAAATAAATAAAAACATAGGTAATATACAAATATATCAGTTGCTTTGATAATAGTTCCAAAAAGGATTTTTGATGTATTTTGCACTCATCGGAATTACAATTAAAGTACTATTTTCTGTATTAATTACTTATGAATTTATTATGACCACGCCTGTGAAAAGATTTTGCATATAAAGTCAAAATTAATAATAACTAGTTTTGGTTTTTGTCATCTAAACATGTTAATTTTTATTTTATTGCTAAAAAAAGCAATGTTGACAATTCACAAACTAAAATTACCTTAGAACGAAACGAAAAAAGCATGGAAGAGTGACTAGCTCTCAAAAATGGCCCAACGAAAATGTTGTTTTATATTGTTGATTCGGGTGTTTTCGTGTTTAGTTAGTAGTTGGCATCACATGTCATGGACCATATTTCTCAATGGAGTAGAAAACGAAAAGCTCTAAATAGATGTCGCTTCATACGCTTGACCCTTTACAAACCGCCAAATGAACAAGTTGTTATCGAAATTGCTTGTTCACTGTTCTTTTTTGCGGTAAATCTATATGATAATGTATTTTTTCTGTATGAAAATGTGGGACCGTAATATGTGCATTTCCATAAAAGCTCAAATCAGGTAAATCCACAACTTCCACACGTGTATATCCTCAGAAAAGCTGTGGTATCCATTTTCTATAAAACTTAAGACTACGCAACGATGCGTTTCTATTTTTTGATAAAAAAAAAACAGTATAAAATTAACTTTTACTATGGTATTAGTTGTTATGAGTCAAGCGTAATTAGCGCCTCTAGTGGAAAAAGGAGGCAGTATTCTACCCACAAAGCAGATACATAGTAGAGCTGCTGTAAGCAAAGTTGCACAGCTTCAATTTGGGTTGTCCTGACGTCACAGCCTTTAGTGCAAGCTATTCCTCGCTAGAGGCTCTGGCGTCAGTTCGTCGCTGACTTCTGTGAAGTATGTACACGCGTAGATATTAAAAAAAATTAAATCCTCCATTTGTTTCTCGATGCAATATTTAGTTTTCTATACTTTTATAAAGGAATTACATTGACAATCCAAATAAAATTAACTTAACACGAAGATACTTTCATTCATAATTATTTTTTACAAATTGTTTATTTTCCAATTATTTGTGTCCAAAATTTCAGATTGTTATTTGTTGCCTAGGTGATTTTTATGCCGCGAAAAAAGGTTGCGTTATCTGCCGTCAAGTAGAAATACTTTTATTTCGCGGTTTTTTCTGACAGATTTGGAACGTATGAAATTTCGTAAAAAAACTAGAGCCACCTAGTAAAGTATAGCTGAACTTTTTTGATGATCATGTGAATATTTTAACCTTATGTTTCAACCGGTTTTTACTACTCGCTACTAGGTGACTAATGCCATCGCCTGTTTGACTATGATTGGCCATAACCCACCGCTTACCCCTCCCGCACCCCGCGCGTAAGCTTCACTTGAGTCCCTAGAAAAAACCGGATAGGGCAGCTCCTCTTTATATTTCCTCCGTGATTCTACCTCATTTTAAAAATATAAACAAAGCTCATTTGCGGTATGAAATGTTTTATAAATTGATCGCAATTGCATAATAAAAGTGCAAGATTAAGTTATAACGTGTATATGGACCCGTAAACTACCAAATTATTTTTTTTATAAGTAAAACTTGGGACAACTATTTCTACGAGGATGGTGTTATGCCCAATGAACTAAGTAAATTTTCGAATGTTTATAATTTGAAGTCTTATGTTCAACTGCCTATCAAATGTAGTGACGCCCACAAAAATACTTAAATAAAAACTTGTGATCCAATATTTGCCATCCTATTTTACAATATAACGTGACCCATATACGGTAAGTAACGTAGGTCAAATAAAGAATCTATTATCACAAATCATATTGTTTTCATGAAAAAAAAAATGTAAGTATATCAGGGTGGATCAAAAATGTCTTAGACACGCATATACAATGTTTTTTTCAGCTTTATAATAACTAAACGAGTATTTGATGCAAAAACTCGAGAAAAAAAAGTTATGAGGCAACAAAGCCTCGAGGGCGACTCAAAATTATATCAGATATTTTTTTTACATTGCAATAAAAACATAAAAAGAAAAGATGAGAATTTTAAAATAATTTTAAAAACCTATTTGGTTTTTCCAAACAACTTAGTTGTTTTTCCCCTTTCCCGTTTTTTTTTTCAATAAAGCCGCATCTAAAATACGAATAAAATGTGTTTTGAAAAGGTACTCAAACAAACAAAAAAGTTATTTAGATTAGAAGGTGAAAATTTGGGTTTTTTTTTAAATTATGAAAAACTATCATATTTACTAAACTATAGGAAATGGGCTAGTAGTACCCGATGCCAGTATGTTCAAAATAGGCCCACCTACCCCCCATTTCAATTTGGCCAACTGTGTACCAAATACCCTGCATATTTCTGAAATTCACAACATTATGTAGCCCAAATTAGTTTTAAGTTCCTTGAAGAATTTGTGTACAAAGTAGACAATAAACATCGTTCATCACAAAAATATCTACCGCCACCGGGATTCAAACCCAGTTCTGGCCTTGAAGGCAATCTATGTTACCACTACACCAGCGGGTCGTCAAATTATATACGTAATCTTTTTGTCTAAATCATGAACAAATTAAAAAATATGCGTAGTAAAAATATTCATAACTTTCATTGCTCCCTTTAACATAAATCGTCCACTATGACGACTCTTTCAGTTTCGTAAATGTTCGCAAATGTACGCTTCAACGGCCAATGATGTTATTGTTACTGTGTGTTGTCTAGCCAATGAACGACGTGCGTTGACAAACAAAACCAATCACATTTTTATCATTTTCAAAGAAAAAAGCTAGGTGTTAAAAGAAAACAAAGGTCGTGTGCCGCTTTTCAAAGAGATTTTGTTTGAAGTTATTCTTCTATGCTTTTTTCGTTCACTATCTATTTGGTCTAACAATGTGCCTACAGCACGAGTAGAAAATATTAAAATAAAATTACGCATTGTTTAACAAAAATACAGTTTAATTCAAAAGTTAAGCTTAGAAAACGTAACTTAACTTTATTTTACATAAGATAGAATTCGGAACGTAAGCTTCGAACTAAGGTACGGTATACCAAAACACAATCTACAAAGATAACAGCAACATTATGCGGTGTACCGAGCAATCTATCACATGTGCACAAGTAATCCATTTTCCATCTTTCTGATTACTCGATCATACTCAAACAATATCTATGTAGTATATAGGTTGATGAATAAAACATCTGATCTAGAAGGAGCACGGGATAAAACACAGAGGAAACAATGCGTTTATAAGAGATGCTTGCTAAATATACAGAGTGACTGGTGACAAATTTTAGATACTGAAGAAGAGCGCTCTGTGTTCAATTGTGATCATAATAATGTGATAAAAGTAGGAACTTCATTTTTCACTACAATTCCCTATAAATAAATACAACTATGTTAGGTACTATTTACTTTACATACAACTGAGTTACCTGCGTGACCTGGCGCGCAGATCTCTGCCAACGCTAGCGTAACCATGCGTTGCGTAGTAAATTCTTTAACTTTCGGTAAAGTTTACTCAGTAAATAATTAATATTTATTAATTATTATATTTTTTTATATTTTTGTATGATCTCAGACTATACTATCTATCATCATCATCATCACAACTCCGTGTAATGAGCCCACTGCAGGGCTATGAGTCTCTCCTCTGGGTGACGAGGAGGTTTAGGCCGTAATCCACCAAGCTGGCCCGGTGCTGGTTGGTGGATGTCAGATATTTCAGGGTGCCAAAATGGCTTCTGACAAACCCTACTACTGTATACAAGTATACAGCACCCGGGACCGACGGCTTAACGTGCCCTCCGAAGCACACGGAAGTCGTCGTGAGAAATGTATAGTCAGCGGCCACCCATCTTAATACAGGCCGCACCGAGCGCGCTTAACCTGCGATATCGTTTGATATGCACAGTAACCACGGCGCCACGACAAATTCACTATACTATTACGTCCTTGACTTTTAAAAGTGACACACCAGTTACCCTGTATGTGGGCTTTAATAATTTGTGTTTTTTTATCTGCATTGAAATGTTTATGAGTCTCTGGTGATACCTACTGATAAATCTGATAGGGGAAGGTAAGCATTAGAGAGCCATGTTTTGGAAGAGCCACCCTAATTGCTTCCTACATTTTTCAACGAAATTCCATCAGATATTCTTTCTCTATAACAATACCAGTTACAAATAACTAGTACAGTCTCCCTTAATGTTAGGCAAGTGATAATGCTGCTGAAGCTGCATACGAAATATCACTTTACAGTAAGATATCACGAAGCATCTAATACAAATTTTCGGATGTGATTTTTACGCTGAAAAAAAACATTGAATCCAGATAAAAGTGACAATGAAACGAAATAACTAATCTCAATAATAAGAAAATCCCCAAACAATCACACCAACTTGTGATATGGGATACTATGTTGTAAACTAGGAGTAGGACGGAACCTAGAATATAAATACATATAGATAGCTTCCATGCTGGACTGGGTGCGAAAGAAAAATATAGAATGTAACAGCTACTTCTCTTCCCGTGCATACTGTAAAAGTCAGTTAAGGGACAGAGGTTTTATTGGCATTTTTGTGGGCAATAGGCTGGCCCTCTGTCACTGCAATAGCCTCTCTCCATCATTATAATAACGGTCTTTTAAACACTGGTGTTCTGCCTGCCCCATAAGGGATATAGGCGTGAAGTTATGTATGTATGTATGTCTGAATGTACTCAATACTCAATCATTTATTGCTTCCATAATGTTACAAATTTCTTAAATCTATTTTTTACAATAGAGGATCGTATGTTTGAATACATAAAACATGTAACACTATAGGCCTAAAGTAGGCACTGCAAAATATAAAAGGAAAAATTTATATATATTTTTTTTATATTACTTGGTAGAAAATCAATACATAAAATATAAGAATACTTAATCAATACATATTTTCTTGAATAAGAGCATAGCTAAGGGACAAATTTGTCGTTCATGTATTCTCCCAATGAATAATAACTTTTTTTCAATAACAATTCTTTTAGTTTTTTATTAAACAGATTTGTTTTTTTAATGTTCTTTATGTAATCAGGGATGTATGTCAGAAGATCTGATAAACACCCAACTAAGAATATTTTTTTCATGTTCCATGCGGGAAACGAACCCGCAACCACGTTAACTCATCGCCAAAGTGATCGTCGTTATCTCATCCTATAGTAAGTAAATGCTTAAGAGGTGGTAAATGCAATCACGTCATATGCTAGGTAAGAAACAATGAGAAGGAAAATACAAATTCTGACTAATTAAGTTGTAAATCGAAGAAGTAATTTTAATTTAATTGTTATTTAAGTACCTTATTTTTGAAGAACCTTATTTTGAAACTATCGCATTTAAATGACTTTAGTAAAAGCTGACAGGGAAACTCTGGAAGAGTTCTGACTTGTGTGGTGTAGTCAAATATTTTTTTGACGAAATATTGAAATAGAATATCTTTACCGATCTATGACACCAATTGGTAACCACTCAGCTTTGTAGCCATAGCATTGCAAGGATGCTATGTATATTTATAACAAGATCATTATTTATTCACAAAAAAGAGATTTTTGATTTTAAACAATAAATAAATAATAACTCGCGTAGAGTCTACGTAGAATGACCCTATCGCCCCTGGTTATGCGTCTTGCAAAGAGCGGTCGTTGTATCTCCTAAGACACAACTAAGACCACTTTGCCGATGGGGTAAACCTATCTTTCTCAGACGTCAGTGGTTATGGGTTCAATTCCCGCCCGGAACAAGAAAAAAAATTCGGGTCTGTGTGTTTATCTATATATATGTATGTATACTTTCATGCTGGACTGGGAGCGAAAGAAAAACATAGAATGTGCCAGCTGCTTCTCTTCCCGGGCATACTGTAAAAGTCAGTTAAGGGACAGAAGTTTTATTGGCGTTTTTTGCGGCCGATAGGCTGACTCCCTGTCACTGCAATAGTCTCTCTCCATCATTATAATACCTCGAAATTTGTCAAACGTGACATCAGATGGTTTGATGACCTTTGGTGTTCTGTCTACCCCATAAGGGATACAGGCGTGAAGTTATGTATGTATTTATATTCTAGGTTCCCCCTTGTTCACTACATGATATCTCATAACACAAGCTTCGCTTATTTTGAGGCCATGTAGTTGGTATGATTGTCTGGGGATTTTTATTTATTATTTTTATTTCTTTTTAGATACTCGAACTTCATCTTCCAGAGTTCAAACGTGCCTTTTATCTAATATATAAAATTCTCGTGTCACAGTTTTCGTTGCCATACTCCTCCGAAACGGCTTGACCGATTTTGATGAAATTTTTTGTGCTTATCCGGTATCTATGAGAATCGGCCAACATCTATTTTTTTTTTATTTATATGGCAAAACAACGTTTGCCGGGTCAGCTAGTAAACAATAAATATTTTTTACTTTCATATACTTATAATAAAATACTTTCATATGGTTTATCTGCACTTACGATAAAAGGCATCCGTATCATAACATTTTTATCTTTTGTGTATTATGCAAATCAATAAAAGCTTATTGAAAGGTTTTATTCGGTGAAAATAAAGCATCCTTTTAGCTAGATTATTCCATTTTATAGCCCTATTCTCTTTGTTTTTGTTACTACTTAATATACAGTATCTAAATTAAAATATTGTATTAGCAATGAGTCGGAACTGGGTAAAATATATTTTTTCATATCATTTCGGCTACTTTGAAACCCTAACTACTGGGCGGCGCAAAAGTAAAGACCCTATTTGGTTCAGCTTTAATTTTTTTTCTAAATTAGAAAACCAGATTTAGGTTTTTTAAAAGTATATTTGTGCCATTAAATTTCGTACCATTAGGATTTAAAGATGATGTCTTTTAAATGGTGACTTCCAGAGTTGATGCACATTTGAGCCCTATTTATGACATTTTGCGTAACTTGCCGTGACACTTCCTGCGATATGCTCCTTATTTCTTGATGAATGTTTTCTTTTAGAGCTGAGAGAGTCTGTGGCTTTTCACATACACCCGAGATTTCAAAAAACCCCACAGAAAGAAGTCTGGACTGGTCAGATCGGGTGATCTTGCAGGCCAAGGCAAATCGCCAAAACGTGAGATAACTCGGCCTAGAAAAACGTTCCTCACTAAGTCCATAGTGTCACGCGCTGTGTGTGCCGTAGCGCCGTCTTGTTAAAACCAGATGTGCTCCAGTCCCAATTCGTCCAAACTGGGTATCAAAAACTCACGTAGCATGGTTCTGTAGCGTTCTCCAGTGACAGTTATCGCATTGCCTCCAGCGTCTTCGAAAAAATAGGGTCCGATCACTCTGTCAACACAGATGCCACACCATACAGTAACTTTTAGTGGGTGTAAAGGTGTTTCTTGAATGATGCGCGAATTATCAGTGCCCCAGAACTGAGTATTCTGCTTATTGACATGCCCTGAGAGATGGAAATGCGCTTCGTCACTCATAACCAATTTTGAAGAAAAATCATCCACTTCAAGGTTGAGGTTTATTACGCGCTGGCTGTATTCTAGACGAGCTCGGTGGTCAGTAGGCAGCAGCTGTTTTTTTTTTTTTTTTTTTTTTTTTCCGCCAAGGAAAGTCGTTTGGCACCCACTAAAACCAGCTTTAACCAGTAAAGCTAGCTTTAGCGGGAGGAGGATGAATCCTATTACGGACGAATGGGCATTCTATAAGCTGTTAACCATTAGTGGCTAATGGCAAATAGAATGCCCAGACAGTGTGGAGACTCTCTCAGATAGGCTGAGCATACCCACTAAACATCCCCCTTTTGACTCACCTTGATTAAGGTCCTTAGTCATCGTCGGAACGACAGCCAATTGGAGAGAGAGGCTGCGTAGTGAGCGGCATCCAGACGGCTGCCACCAAAAGGAACTGAAAGTAAAAAAAACAAAGCTTAGATTAGCAGAAATGACAAAGCTGAAACTAAGATATTATCTTGAGTGATCAGACTCACTCAGAGATAGGAATGCTGGAAAGAAGGACTACGTTTAGAAACGTTGAGCTTGCTGGAGTTTCCTGATAAGGGGAGCGAACTTGGTTAAGACCGGAAGAGCACCGTTGAAACCCTCTGGGCTGGCGTCGAGAGCGGCGCCGAAAGCCAGGATCTCGTCGATGGGAGCGAGCTGGATCCAGAACGCCATGCGGTCTTGAGAACCTTTTGCGTTCTGGCACTGGGAAGCCGATTTGGCGGCCGGTTGCGATTGAGTCGCATCCCGGCTGCGCTGACCTGAAACGAAAGAGGTGAAGGCCTTGGGGGCCTTTGAACTGACTGGAGGAGCGTCCGAGCTAGGCTGCGGTCGCTCTCTCCAGTTCTCGATGGGCTTCACGGTAGCCCTGGCAGCACGTGGTGCCTTGGGGCAGCCGCGAAAGTTTGCTGTGTGGCCGGACTGGCCGCACAAGACGCAGGACGGAGCGGTGGGCGATTCGGGAGTGCGAGAGCACTCCTTAGTCCCATGCGGATCTAGGCACTTGACGCACCTAGGGGAAGCATGACAATTTGCCGCCGCATGACCATACAATTGGCAGCGGTGGCACTGACCTGGGAAACCACGTTTGTGTGGAGCTTCGACTCGGATGTTGGAGAGACCGCACACGGTGAGCTTGCCTCTGAAAATGGACTGCCCTTGCGGGCTCTTCGCTAGGATTACTAGCGCAAGTGGGAACTGCTTGCCTCGGCGGCTGTGCATTTTGTGCACAGATTCGACGGGGAAGCCTTGAGAAGACAAGTCCTCTTGGATTTGCTCGTTCGAGAGCTCGAACGGCACGTTCCTGAGGACGGCACGAATCTTACGCTCCTCAGGGAGGGCGTAAGTGTGGTACTCGAGCTTCTTGTCAGCAAGAAGCCGAGTGAAATTACTGAAATCAGAAATTGAGCAGACAACGACCTTAATAGAGTCACCCACATTGGATGCCTTACTATACTGGATCTTCGGGGAGTGCGTTCCGCAGAGAGCTGAGACCTCGGTCCAGCGGCTCTTGTCCCGTAGAAAGACGGGGGGCGGAGACTTGACTTTCGGCGGAGCCGAATCTGATTGCGACGCAGGCTGTGTCGCCGGGATCGCTGAAACAAAAGGCGCAGGAGCAGACGCCGGTGCGACATTTTGCGGAGCAGGAACAGCGGCTGGAGCAGCTGAAACGGATGGACATAAAGACGAAGAAGCATCTTTCTTCTTCTTCTTTGATTTTGATTTTTTGCGAACCTCGGTGAACGGAGCAGGAGATTCTGGAACTAATGGAGCGGAGTCGGAATCACTGCCCGGTGGGGTAGTTTTCCGTTTGCATGCGGAAGAATCGACCGACATGAAATCTGGCATAGTATCGACAGGCTCGACATCTGGGGACGCCGGGGAATCTGTCGGAAAACTAAGAGAAGGTGGAGTGGCCGGGAGGGTCGCAGATCTTGCCTGAGCGGATGCGAAATGTTGACTTAGTAACGTGAACATGTGAGTGAGTTGAGCGACTTGCGATTGCATCTGACTTACCACGTCCCGGAGTTCTTGCGATTCTCCGGGACTAGCCGGGGATTCGATGGGGGCCTCCATCGATTCCGGGGAACCTGATCCTACTCTGAAAAAGAGCCCTAATCCTAACTGGAGGGATCTATGTGCCGGTGAACGGCGAAGTAGCTGCACAAACTGCGCTGAAAGAAAGATCAACCTAACACGGACCTATTGCCGATGAACGGCGGACGATCAGGCTTCGTTGGCACGGTTACGTATCCACCTGACCAGCGATGCTTCGGCCGGCAGCAGTCGGGTCCGCCCTGAAAAGGGCAGATGAATTAGCCCCGACACCACACAGCCTCCACAAGAGGAAACTTTCCGAAAGAGCTTAACTTGGCACCTGACCCGCACGAGTGCGGGGGAGGGAACAAGGGCAGCGCAATACGAACACTCGGGAGCGGCCGCAGACACGACCGTTCGGGAGCGAACGCAAACGGGAAGTGGGGCAGCAGCTGATGAGTCATTTGAGTTTTATACGGGAACACCTTTAAGTCAATCACCAAAATACGCTGCAGGGTTCGTCGCCTCGTTGACGTTTCTAGACACTCTTCTATATCTTGGCGCTCAGCATCGATATTTTCAGCTGAACGGCCTGTTCTTGGTCTCCCGGACTTAGATCTATCCAATGTTGAGCCAGTTGCTTCAAGGCGTGTGGCAAAGCCTCGAATTGTGCGACCAATCGGTGCTGGATGGTGGGGAAATCGTCGACGAAATTCACGTTGTGTTTTTATCACTGATGAATTATTCCGTAAGAACATTGACACGATTATTCCACGTTCTTGGGGAGTAAAACGATCCATATTTATTTTCAGTGTATTTTACAATTGTTCACTACACAATTTTCAACACAAGAATAACAGAATATGTCATGAAAAAAAAAACAGTGTTTTCTTTAGTGCCACCACTTTTGCGCCACTCAGTATAGTTACTGAATGATAAATGTACTGTCGTTTAAAGAGCTGAATAAATAAGTATCTCGCCAATTTACTTGTAAAGTATCATTTTCATAGTCGAATTGACATAGAAAATATGAAACATTAAATTATTTATTATCGTTTTATAAAGAGAAGTTACTTTGAAAGCTTCCGTAATTAAATAGTTGAGTCCTGAAGCGCTTGAGATTTTCAGTTTAAGTTTGTTTTTAATTACTTGAAAGTTTGTTGGTATTATAAATAATCCCCAGTTAACTGTTTAATTTTTAAAACACAAGTTTACTTTGTAGCAAAATGATGTTATACCAGATTGGATTATCCGGCAAGCAGATACACAGCTTCAAATACCTCAATGAGCTATGGAAAGTGCAGCGTTGGATATTTTTCTGTCAAAAGAAAAAAGTTTCAGGGATAATTCGAAATTGCAATAAGTAATTAAGCAATAAAATAATAAAGTCTCATTCCAAACTGCAAAAGTCTTTAAATACTTTTAACCATTTTTTCTTGATAAGAACTGGCCTATCACACATTTCCTACATCGAAAAAAAAAATTCTTAAGATTCTATAGCATCTTAACGTACTTTTGAATTTTTCATTTTTAAATCTCACCTAATGTTTTTTTAATGATAATAATAATTGTGATTATATTATTATTAAAAAATATTATTACCGACTGGTCCGATTGTCGGGTCTTTTCCGCCGAAAGGCGAGTAGTTATAAGTATACAAAATAATAATAATATATAATAATAATAATAATATGTTACAGTGAATACGGGATGAAAAAAGATCCAGAAGACTTCAGTTTTGAAAACAATATATATAGGTGCCGTTTAGGTTTAGTTTAGATTATCCCTACCGTAATTGAATGAGCGTTACGTAATAGACGACTTATTTGAGTGAACCTTTTTTGGTGGTAGGATCCAGTCAAAGTTCACTGTCTAGCTTCCATCTTTCATAATTAACCGCTTAATATCACCGCTCCGCCGGTGATGTATTCTAGTAATATTTGATGAAGAGGCAGACTCTTCTGATGCCCATTCGCTGTCACCTTCAACCTCATTCTCGGTTTCCATCATGTAAGATTAAGGTCAAACGCCTAAGTTTACCTTGGAGAAATCGGCTTTTAAAGATAATGCCACCTGTTGCGCCTTTCAAAAGTAATTTTGTCAATAGTGTTTTTCCTTTTGTTATTGTGTGCAATGAAATATAAACAAAACAGACGCGGACTTAGCTTTTAATTGAAAAAGAAGTAGGTTGCTATATTAAAGGATAATGGGCGATCATCATTTTCGTGAGCCGAGAGACGCACACTGCTGGACAGAGGCCTCCTCCAAGACAGTCCACGTCGCGCAGCCCTCATCTACCGTTTGACATTCATAAAGTGTTTATTTTGTAAACCTATTGTGAATAAAAGTTTTTGAATTTAGAATTTTGAAACCTGCAACTTTATTCAAAAGGATTTTTTTTTTATAACAAAAAAAGTTACTGCATGCAACCTCCTTTGAGGTTTGCCTCAACCTCCCCTAATGGTAAGTGAAGATGATGTCAAAGATGAACGCAGACGGGTCTAGGAAAGAACTGGCTCTTCTTAAAATGTGTTCTCTTGATGGAACACATCACAACTTGAGAGGTAATATTTAGCGGTAGATTTAATGCTTATCCAAGGGCGCTGGGGCTTTTCTAAGCCAACCCTACATGAACAATACTTTCACCGAACCATATTTTTAAAGCTATAATTACCTGACTACATGCAGGCCTTTAATTTAAATAAAACTCAATAACCAAACTACTAAATCTTCATTACTAAAGCGCGCATCGCGTTAATAGATCAAAGTGGCGTAACATGAACGCTTCATTGGTTTACATGATTATCCCTTTCGCTTGCTCATAAGCAGCTGTTTACTTGTACGGTTTCCCATTTCAACCTGGGCTTTACTTAACAGGTCGCAGATTAACTCTCTTCAAGATTATAATAAACTTAGAAAAGAAAATGAAATATTCGTGTTAAAGGTTAATACTTTTTATAAGAAACTCTTAAGGTGGCGACTTACTTGTAACATTTTATCGTAACGCAACGTTACATTGCGATGAAATGTTCCAGGTATGTGCAGCGAACTGACCAGCTTGATGTGAGCGCTACGAACAAAGGTTCAGGTCAGTCAGGTAATGCCGTAACGCAAAACGCTCGACGTGATGTTACGATGTGGTTAAATGATCAGGTCAGTCGCCACTTTTAAAATATTTTTCAAATTTTTTTAAGCTATTGCATAGCTTCTATCCTTGAGCGTGGGGCCGAATCCAGAAATTCCGTAACGAAAAAAACGTAACACCCCCACTCCGTCCGGCACAGCGGTGATACTTTGATTTCATAACTTTACATGCGGGCTTAAATAAACAATCAGCGCCATCTACCAGGAACTTGTGGAACTTCATATTAGATCAAACATTACTGCATTAATAAAATAAATAAATAATTATAATTGCATAAGTTGATAAAAAATGCTATGCAATAGCTTTACCGCGGCAGTCTCCGAGTGCCACATGTCTTTTTTTATATTGTAAGTATAAGACGTTTGTCTTCCATGCCACTTGATGGAAAGTGCGCACACGTCCATCCACGAGAAACCTATTCACTCGACATTTAAAAGTTCCAGGACTTTAGTGGTCAAGAAAAATAGACGCAGGCAGATTGTTCCACACCTTGGCAATCCGTACCAAAAAGGAACTATCGAAGCGTTTTCCTCGATAGTTTTTTTTTTCGGGTACTTGCTTTGTGGTTCAATTGCACGTCTCCAAAAGGTATAAAAACCAAAATATGGGCTACTATAACCACCGTACAGCAATCGCATTCCTGCCATACAAGACAAAACATACAGCAAAACCGATGATGTAAGCTAAGCGATGTGTCATAGGCGAGTAGTCTAAACTTAGTAAAACAAGCATGTCCGAATTGTTAGTTCTTTTTTCACGTTACATATAATTGTTTTTTAGTAACCAGGCAATTTTTGTTACACAGTTTGTGTCATTTATTGAAATGATTTTTGCAAAAAAGGTTTGCATATTTTTTGACAAAGGAATTTGCAAACATATTAAACAAAGCTTGCTCATTCTAAATTATGAAAAATAAAGAAGGTACTGCGTTGTAGTATTATCAATAAAATGCCGCGTCGTAATAGCTATGTTCATCAACAGCGACTATTAATAAAAAAGTTTGTGATGCCATATTTTAATGTATTTATACTCAGCGATACTGAATATAATCAACGAATGCAGAACATTAAAAAGCCGACTTCACAAAAAACTTTGGCTGAGTTATAATGTCATCAACGTAACATTCTCCGAAATCATACAAATTTTTTCAAAAGTTTGAAATTCTCAATGAATTACTCAACCGATTTCGATGAAATTTAAATGGGACTGACTATCATATGAAATAACAATTTTGAAAAGAATTCACCATTGTCCGAAATACAGTGCAACAAAGTCACAAAAAAAAACAGACGAATTGAGAACCTCCTCCTTTATTATATTGGATATATATATTGGAAGTTGGTTGAAAATAGCAAATGTGAAGGTACGTTTATATCGTATCAAAGAAAAAATTATGGTTTAAAAACTAAAACCCGACTACTAAAAACACGCTCTAAAAAGTATGAAACAAGAAAATAGTCATATTGATAAAGATAGGGTAGTATTTAATCGAGTAACTGTAAATAAAAATTTTAGGTGACAAAAATAATGAATTTGGCTTACTGTTTTAATTAAGTGAGCGACTGAGAGCGAGTGACGAAGAATCAATGAAACAGCGACTTAAAAACACTTTTGACCATGTCGGGATTGTCCAGGGTTGACTATAATAGCTGACCAGGTTTATGGCGCTTCGCCGGCCGCTGCCGCGGCACCGCTCGCTTCGCTCGCTCGGCTCGCGCACGTGTATAACTATATGCAACCTAACATGCTCCTCCTCGCTGCGCTCGTCGTCGCACCTAACCGTACTGATTCCGCCTTCCGGTGCGGGAGCCCTTCTCGTAACTTATCTCTTTCATCGCAATGTATATGTGTTTTAGTCGCTCACTTAGTAATTCAGTCGCAATATTAATATTTAAAACCGTTCATTTTCATATATTTTTCAAGACAGTCCAAATTTGTTTTTTAGTCGCTCGTTTTATTATTTCCAGTCCAAATTTGTTTTTTAGTCGCTCGTTTTATTATTTCCCATAAAGATATGTGTAATATACTTACTGTTTTATATTCCATTGGTTTTGTTAATAGTTTTCTTTCATCTTAAGTCACGTTGTATGCATGTGTAATTTTAGCTCATTTCTTATATTGTTTGAAAGTATTACTGTTTATTTTCCTTTTTATTTTATAACTGAAAATGTTCCTAAATATTATTGTTTGCTTGTCAACTCTAAAAATTGTCATGTTGCTTATGTCACTTTTCAATACAGATAATTTATGAACTGTTATTATTTTATTGGTTTTATATTCATTTCTTTCTCAATTAATTTTAAAATTGTATTTCTATATTACAAATTATTCTGAGACTTGCACATTTAGAATCAAGAGAAGTATCAGCTCCACTTTTACCATATCACCACCGCTGCTCCAGAGACTAAAACCTCCTTGATAATAGAAGTGACTGCCGCTGGCCGATCATTGAATGGATGCCTCTCGAAACATAATTTAATTTACGGCTGTCTAACGAAATCAAGGCTATAAAAGGAGCGGCGAGCTGATCTCCTGGTTTTGGAAAAGAATACATCGATCAGTGTACTTGGGAGAGCTATCGAAGAAAAGTAAAATATAAAAGTATCATATAACTACATAATGTCGTGGAGCCGCTATATAACTATATAAACCCTTGGAGCTTTAGATCCTGGAAACTTAAGAACACCTAAGCATTTTGGATAATTTCTGTGTATATATAGCAAATTTATGGACAATAAGTAGTGTTTTTTATAGAATCTTGTAAGTTTTTTTTTGGAAATATATAAATTTTAACTTTTTTTTTTTTTATTTTCTCTTAACCTTTTCTTTTAAATAGTAGGTTACTTAGGCTATTACTTTAGGTAACACTACATATGTTCAAAGGGTAGCCGATATCGTATGCCACTTTGATTTTATTTTATTATTAAAATGTATCTGTTTTGCTATAAAAGGTGGCATACGATCACGTCTACCTTTGATCATATCTCTATCTACAAAAACGTTTGGCATCATTTTCAATCTTTTTTGAAGTAAAATGACCAAACATAATATAAACAAACTCAGCTCGTTATTTGATTCGTAACTGCAGCCAAAGCCTAGAAACCTAATTTGCATAGTCAAGCATGCTTCAACAGACTCTTACTTATCATAAGGTATTATAAAAGTGTCACAAGCACGAGGTTTACAAGTAAGTTCTCTTCTTATTTTGCACAAATTATACGAGTGGCATAAGTACCAAATCACGCGGCGGCCATAACAGTTTTTAAAACTTAGAGAAGTTTCGGCGTGGCGCCAGACGCGTACGTGGAAGAGGTAAACTGACGAAAAGTCGAGAACCCAACTTTTGGTAAAGTTATGGTTCAATGATTATGAAAGATACTTGTTTTGGTAAATTGAAATGGATTCAACTGTCTTTAATTCACAAATAAATACAGAATTTTTTTTTCACCAGCCAAATTTTAATGCTGTTTTTACCTGATTACGGCAAAGCAAAAAGGAGGGTTCTGATTTTGACGTGTATGTATGTATGTATGTGGGTATGGATGTTCATCTGTTCCCTCAGAACTTCTAAACTAGCAATCATAATTGGACAAATGAAGTGTCGTTGGAAGCCTCTTCACTGTCCGCTGGTTATAGGCTATATAAAGTTACGTTAAATTGACTACAGCGCCCTCCAGAGAACTTAAGTGAAGAAGAACATAAAAAATAGTTCTTTACAGTTTCGTGTGGGGAATTAAATGATAGAGCTTTGTAAGCACAACTCAATAATGCAAAATTTATAGCTCGAAAATAAGTGAAATAAAAATTATAGTAAAGAACTAAAAAAAAAAATCTTGGCTGTTTCGTGTGGGGTATCAAATAAAAGAACTTCGTTTAGAGCGTGTTTTTAGTAGTCGGATTTTAGATTTTAAAATTAATTTGAGTAATAAAGTTTACATATTTAAAATGTACTAACGAAGTTCTTTTTTTTGATACCCCACAATAGTAGTTCAGGTAGTTTTGTACTTATAAAAGCAAACGAAATTATATTTGAATCATACATATTGTACAAGTAAATGTACAATATATTAGCTTCTATGCTGGACTGGGAGCGAAAGAAAAACATAGAATGTGCCAGCTGCTTCTCTTCCCGGGCATACTGTAAAAGTTAGTTAAGGGACCGAGGTGTTATGGGAGGCTTTTTTGTGGGCGATAGGCTGACCCCCTGTCACTACAATAGTCTCTCTCCACTATAATAATGCCTCCAAATTTGTCTAATGTGACATCGGATGGTTTTATTGCCTCTGGTGTTCTGCCTACCCCATACGGGATGCAGGCGTGAAGTAATGTAAGTATGTATGTATGTAAGTAAATGTAATTTTTGGGGACTGAAAACTGCTCGCGTCCGCAAGGTTTAGCCCTCGATGCCTTGTACGTGGTCCCTGGGTGGTGCTAAACGAGCAGTAAAATCTGGTGGTAGGCTTCGGCCGTGGCTTGTCACCACCCACTAGACAAAACCATGCCGCCAAGTGACTTAGTCGCGTTCCGGCATGATGTCTAGTGTAGCCATTGAGGAGGATAGGTCTGAGTAATCGTGCTGCATCGGAGAACAGTTTTCAACTCGTAGGATAATGACTCACCGGGTAACTCGTTTTGGAGGGTAGCGGGATCCGAAGCACGGTGCACCGCTGGCCGACCGCAGGTAGTGGGGGGCCCAAGTAGCATGCCAACCACATGCGAAAGGCTGCCCCGCCACCTCGCGAAAAATCCCGGGAGGCTCCATCGTGCCGGTTGGCGACCGGTTAGAGAGGACCCGATGGTGACCTCGGGGGGGTTCGGGCGTCCCCGCAGTCTCCAGGTGAGTTCCCCAATGGTGTGTTGTTTCCTACGAGTTGCTTGGTTCCATTTGCAGCGCTTCACTCAACTTCTATTCTCCTCCCTATTCACTCCACTACCAATTCACAATGAAAGGTCCTAAAAAGAGTACGGTTCAACAGCGGTTGCACTTCCTCTCCCTTAAAGTGCACTTCTGTAACATCCGAGGAGTGCACTCCAATCTGAATGATGTCCACCACCATCTTGAGACGGAGAGACCACACCTACTCTTTCTAACGGAGACGCAGATCTGCGATCCGTCAGACTCGGCATACCTTGGTTACCCAGGCTATATCCTGGAGTCTCTTTTCCGCCCGCACGCCGGGGTGTGCATGTATGCCAGTGACGCGATCTGTTGTCAGCGTCTCCGTTACTTGGAAGTGCCGGACCTTTCAGTCATGTGGGTTTACATAGATACTGGCCTAGACCAAGTGGTTTACGCCTGTATCTATCGTTCACATAGCGGAGATCAGGAGACAACGAGGCTTATGGAATACCTTGGCAATACAGCAGATAAGATTCAGCAACGTTTTCCCACGGCGCAGTTGGTGTTTCTAGGGGATTTTAAGTTTTCGCTGACTTATGGTCTCTCACAGCTTGTTAACGAGCCTACGCGCATCCCCGACGTTGCTGGCCACACTGCGTATTGCTTGGACCTTCTGCTGACAACCGATCCTGACAGATACTCGGTGTCCGTCACTGCACCTTTAGGGACATCCGATCACTGTATGGTGAAATCTGTATCGCTGTACTCGCCACCTGACACCCGCCCAAAAGGCTCCAGGCGAGTATGGCGTTACAAGTCAGCAGATTGGGATGAAATGCGACATTTCTTCGCATCTTATCCATGGCGGCAAACTTGTTTTACATCAACCGATCCATCGTGCTGCGCTGATGCTGTCTCAAGTGTGATAGTTCAAGCAATGGAGTACTTCATTCCCCACGCTGATCTATCCCTTGAAACCAAAGCTCGCCCATGGTTTAATACTGCTTGCCTTGCCGCTGAAAAGCGAAAGCGGGAAGCATACAAAGCCTGGGCAAATGCTCGCAGAAGCAAAGCCCTGGATTCGCATGAACTTAAGAAAAGATACAATGCTGCCGCCAAGTCCTGCAAAAAGGCAATCAAAAGAGCTCGTTTTGCCCACATAGGCCGTATCGGAGACAGAATAGCAGCATACCCTTCGGGAAGTAAAGCTTTCTGGTCCCTTGCCAAGTCGGTCGAAACGAACTTTTGTCGCCCGTCGCTGCCACCACTGAGGAAACCCGATGGTTCTCTGGCCCACACTGCTAAGGAGAAAGCAGATTTATTTGCTAGTATCTTCGCAGAAAATTCTCGTCTAGATTGCCAAGGAAAAATCCCACCCCAATTACCTCAGTTCGGACCTACAATGGGTACCGTTCACATTCGCCAAAAGGAGGTTCTTAAATGCTTGCTGCACCTAGACGAGAACAAAGCTAGTGGTCCAGACGGTATTCCTGCAGTGGTCTTAAAACGCTGCGCAGCTGAGTTGTCTCCTGTTTTGACACGTCTTTATCGACTTTCGTTGGAATCCGGTAAGGTTCCCAAGTCCTGGAAGCTTGCTAACGTACAGCCAGTACCAAATAAGGGAAGCCGTGCCGATCCTGTCAACTATCGACCAATTTCAATCACCTCCATACTTTGCAAAGTCATGGAACGTGTATTGAACAATCGACTCCTGGCATACCTCGAGACCAACGAGCTCCTAAGCGATAGCCAATATGGTTTCCGCAACGGGCGCTCGACCGGCGATCTTCTCGTGTATGCCACTCACTTATGGAGCGAGGCCTTGGAGGGTCATGGTGAAGCAATAGCTGTATCCTTAGACATTTCCAAGGCCTTTGACAGGGTCTGGCATGATGGTCTCTTCAGTAAGCTTCCAGCTTATGGCATACCGATTGGGCTCTGCGACTGGATATCTGATTTTCTGAGGGAACGGTCAATTCGAGTAGTCTTAGATGGCTTCTCCTCCGACCAAATGGCAATTAATGCCGGGGTACCTCAGGGATCTGTTCTCTCTGCAACATTATTCTTGCTGCACATTAATGACCTTTTAACACCGGGCATTATTAGTTATGCTGATGACAGCACTGTTGTAGAGAGATACGTATCCAATGCGCGAGCGAGCCCCCGTGAAATCCAGAGTTTAAGAAAGTCAATGATTGAGCGCGTTGATTTGACCTTACGGAAAGTATCCGATTGGGGTGAGTCGAATTTGGTCAAATTCAACGCGTCCAAAACTCAGGCGTGTCTATTCTCCGCAAAAAAGAGCACCTTCACATTAACGCCCACTTTCCAAAATGTATCTGTCCCCATCACTGACCATCTAGGGCTTTTAGGCGTAACTATAACATCCAGTTTAAACTTCGGTCAACAAATTGTGTCCATGGCTCAAGTAGCTTCGAAAAAGTTGGGAATCATCTCGAAGGTACGGCGGTACTTCAGCCCTGCACAGCTTCTTAACTTATATACAGCTCAAGTGCGATCATGCATGGAGTACTGCAGTCATCTTTGGGATGGTTCAGCCAAATATCAACTAGAAGCGCTGGACTCCGTTGACCGAAGAGCCCGTAAATTAATTAACAACGTCGACCTTACGACCAAAAAACTACAGACCCTAGAGCATCGTCGTAAGGTTGCTTGTTTAACCGTGTACTACAGGATACATTTTGGTGAGTGCGCGAGTGCTCTGTTTGAGCAAATTGAACCCTCCCCCTTTTACCATCGGACTACTAGACGCAGACAGAACTTCCATCCGTATGTGGTTGATATTCCGAAAAGTCGAACTAAGCGCTTTGACAGTTCCTTTTTGATACGGGTCGCCAAGGTTTGGAATGAACTGCCTGCGTCTATTTTCCCTGACCAGTATAGTCCTAGTACTTTTAAGCGTCGAGTGAATAGGTTTCTCGTGGATGGACGTGTACCACCTTAGTCTTCATGTTCACTTAACATCAGGTGTCATGGAAGACAAACGTCCCATCTATATTTTATAAAAAAAAAAAAAAAAAATTGACAATTATACTACCATTTGCTATTTGGTATACTAACTGCCCTTATACTTAATTACTTCGAGTTTGAACAGTATAAGTAATGAAAACCAAGTTAAATCTTCCTTATCAGTGACATTGATAAACATGAATCGCGTGCTTCCTACCAATCTTCAGCGAATATATGCGAGTATACTCGAATGTATGTAAGTACAAGCTGTTTCCCGTGGTTTTACACACGCCATTTCATATCCCGCGGGAATATTTAGATAAAAAATTTTGCCTATTTGCTATACCAGACTGTAAACTATCACTATGCCAAACTTCATCCAAACCCATTAAGCCGTTTTGAGGAACAAACATCCAGACATGCATACATCTATCCATCCTAATTTTCACATTTATAATATACAAAATTTTAGTTTGCTTTCATTCGATAGATTTCGCTGTACGTCGATTATATCGCGCAAGGAGAGTTATAAATGACTTAGCCATATTTACTTAGAAGGCTCCTACTAACTAAATATGATAGATTACGGGCTCTTCGGTCAACTGGACTCCGTTGACCGAAGTGCCCGTAATCTAATTAACAACGTCGACCTTACGACCAAAAAACTGCAGACCCTAGAGCATCGTCGTAAGGTTGCTTGTTTAACCGTGTACTACAGGATATATTTTGGTGAGTGCGCAATTGCTCTGTTTGAGCAAATTGAACCCTCACCCTTTTACCATCGCACTACTAGACGCAGACAGAACTTCCATCCGTATGTGGTAGATATTCCGAAAAGTCGAACTAAGCGCTTTGACAGTTCCTTTTTGATACGGGTCGCCAAGGTTTGGAATGAACTGCCTGCGTCTATTTTCCCTGACCAGTATAGTCCTAGTACTTTTAAGCGTCGAGTGAATAGGTTTCTCGTGGATGGACGTGTAACACCTGAGTCTTCATGTTCACTTAACATCAGGTGGCATGGAAGACAAAAGTCCCATCCATAATTCATAAACAAAAAAAAAATCGAGTAATGGCAATTAATTTTCTTTGCTTTAGATTGTTTATACTGAAGTTAATTACTATATGCTAAGATTGCGATATTTTGTTTCCATATAGAAAATAATTGTAATTGTAATTGAAAATAATTGATATTGTAAAAATAAATGGAAAATAAGCAATATACACCTTATTCTGCTCTGGTCAAAAACTATGTTCCTTAAAACCTGGCTAACCCTAGCACAGACCTTGGTCTATTGGGGTTGCATTAGTTCCCACCTTAATTGCAACTGTAAGCGCTTACCTGAGGCTATTTATCTAGTGGTGTGAATGTGTAATTATTATTGTGTATAAAAAAAAATTGGTATGAAATGAAAATGATTGAATACGAAGGTGTTATACTTCTTCTAAATGATATTTGAAAGAATCTTAAAGGTACTTAAAAAAAACAAATGTACTTACTAGAAAGCGTTTAGATCGCTCTTTAATAATGCCTGCCTGAATATCATAAAACAAATGTGTACAATTATAATTAAGCTTAATAGTTTTTTGTTTGTTTGATTGAACGCTCTAATCTCTGTAACAACTGGTCTGATTTAAAAACTATTTTCGCATTTGATAACCTTATCAATGAGGATGGTTATAGGCTATTATTAATTTCAGAATCAAAAGTTACGGGGGTAAATCCCACTCGTGTGAAGATATTTCGCATTTTCAGAATAGTTGTGACGTTTTTAACTACGTATTTTTGGAAAATCAAGAATGAAATTTGAAACTGAAAACTTTCAACTTTAAAGTGATTTAATTTAATAACAATAGACGAATCATGTTAGTTATTTCGTTATTATTCGACGACCACTTTGGCGATGGGGTAAACCTGTCTGCCTCAGACGCCAGTGGTTTGCGGGTTAGATTCCCGCACGGAACAAGAAAAAAAAAGGTTCCGTGGCTGGGTGTTTATCTATTTATGTATTTATATTCTAGGTTCCCCCCTAGTTCGCTACATGTTATCCCATAACTCAAGCTATGCTTACTCTGGGGCCATGTAGTTGTGTGATTGTCTGGGGATAGTATAATTTTTATTATTATTTTATTATTTGGTTTTTATATAATGTTAAGTTTATAAGAGCAAAAAAATACTTCTTAAATACTTCTTCTTAATAATACTTCTTTCTACTTCTTAAATAAGAGCAAAAAAATACTTCTATAATGGTAAC
Source organism: Stenoptilia bipunctidactyla (assembly GCA_944452665.1). Taxonomy (NCBI): domain Eukaryota; kingdom Metazoa; phylum Arthropoda; class Insecta; order Lepidoptera; family Pterophoridae; genus Stenoptilia; species Stenoptilia bipunctidactyla. The sequence continues at coordinate 21,374,290 of OX101740.1, read as the reverse complement.
TCGATTTCTTGAATTTTTGAATTGAGTCTATACAATTTTGACGGCGCGATTTGATTAAGCTGTGAACTCTTTTAAAGAGCTCTTTAGATAACTATTCTTGTCCTACTGGCTACTAACCCATCAATCTGTTTCTGACCATGTTCAAGCCAGGGACCGGAACCGCTTACCCTTAAAGAGGTTTTTGATTGGGTTTTTCATAGACTTGTTCTAAAACCCTATCAATTTGGTAACCGTATCGAAGACTTACCCAAATTTAAGGCTTACCATATCAATAGAGTTGAATGAAAATGAAAATGAAAACTTTTTTATTCGTAGTAGGTAATTTTATACACTTTACGAACGTCAAATGCTGGATGAGGGCGGCGCGGGTCCGGACGACATGAAGAATCCAGGGGAAGGCCTCCGTCGAGAAGTGTGCGTCTCTCAGCTTATAAAGATAATGATCGCCCATTATCCACCAATGTCTTGGTGATGTCTACTACTACTTCTTCTTCGGCTTTAAAAAACGAAATGAAAGTAGAACCCTAGGTAGACCGAGAGGAAAAAAGCCGGCGGAAAAAAAACTCTCGGCACTCTTTTGTAAAAAGTGCTTATTATAGGTACAATTTGGCAGAAATACAGCTCTGCTATGACATGAACAAACAAACAGAAGACAGCTATTCGTGCTTGCCAATATCATGTCGCAGCCAAGCTGCTTACATAGTGATTAATGTTTAATATTTGGAAATAACCTGTGGAGACATCAATCCCACGCTCTTTTGTCATCTAAATAATCTTGGAGTTTATAGTAGCCTTTTTTGCATAATGTTTCTTTGATAGTTCTTTTAAATTTATTAAACGTTAGAGATTGAATTGACTGTGGTATTTTATTATAAATGCGTATTGACATTCCCATAAATGATTTGGTGCTTTTAGCCAGCCTTAATTTGGGAAACGCTAATTTATGGTCGTTCCTTGTCATTACAGAATAATTTTTATCATGCTTATCTTTCATAGTTTTAAATTTACTACTATTCTTATAAATATACATAATGTTTTCATATATATATTGTGATGCAAAGGTCAAGATACCAATCTCTTTAAACTTTTCTCTTAGAGATTCTCTACTTCCAAGTTTATACATTCCACGAATAGCCCTTTTCTGCAGTGTAAATATCGTGTCAATGTCTGCGGCATTGCCCCAAAGTAGGATGCCGTAGGACATTATACTATGAAAATAACTAAAATAAACCAGCTTCGCCGTATTAACATCAGTCAATGAGCGAATTTTCTTTACCGCGAACGCTGCAGAACTAAGTCTACTCGCTAGCTGTGAGATATGGGCGCCCCATTGCAATTTAGAATCTAAGGTAATTCCAAGAAAAACAGTGTTATCTACTAGATTCAACCTGTTCCCATTAAGCCGCAGATCAGACTCAACTTGTTTTACATTTGGTGCGGAGAATTTTATACATTTAGTTTTTTTATTATGAAAGCTAGATTATTTACATTAAACCACTGTACTACATTAGAGAGAGCATTGTTTACATCGTCGTAGTTGGTTTTCTGCCTTATCATTTTAAAAATTAATGATGTGTCATCAGCAAACAATACAATATCGTGATTATTGCCTACCATATAGGGTAGATCATTTATATAGACTAAAAATAAAAATGGGCCCAGAATTGAACCTTGAGGCACTCCCATTCTCACAACCGACCCAGCTGACCTTTTCCGGTTAACCTCAACCTTCTGGATTCTATCACTCAGGTAAGAATTCAAAAGTTTGAGGTCAGTGCCTTTGATGCCATAGTGGTGGAGTTTCCTGATGAGAGTGTCATGCTGAACACAGTCAAATGCCTTGGATAGGTCACAAAATACACCTAGAGCATCCTGTGACCCCTCCCAGGCACCAGCTATTACTTCAAACAGTTCAACACCAGCATCAGTTGTCGAACGACCCCTTGTGAATCCAAATTGTTTGTTATGAAGTAAATTGTTTTTTGTGAAGTGAGCTAATAGCTGGTTGAGAATAATTTTTTCATAAATTTTGCTACATGTTGGTAAAATCGAAATTGGTCTAAAATTAGTAGGGTCCGTAGAGCTACCCGATTTAAATAAAGGAATAACCTTACTATGCTTCATTAAATCAGGAAACTCCCCACTTATAATACAGTTGTTAAATATTTCAACAAGGCAAGGAGCTATTACATCTATGATAGAACTTAAGATTTCAACAGATATGCCCCACAAATCAGTTGTCTTTTTAACATCAATTGTCTTAAATGTTTTAAAAATGTCCCCAGTGTCTATGGGTTGGAACTTGAAAGACTCCTTGCACTCACTTACATGATTTTTCAGCAATGATTCAGCCACCACAGGTGAAGAATTTAACAATTTAGTAGTTGAAACTGGAATGTCAGCAAAACAATTTTCGAATGCTGTCGCAACATTTTCATCTACATTAATTTTGAGTAAATTCTAACGTAGTTGCAAAAACTTTCACTTTTGTTATATGATTTCTCATGATAGAGATCATATAGGTGCTTTCTACTTATATGTATACCTGTGGTAGCCCAATCACTGAAGGATTTACAATTGTTTGGAGAGACTTTTTTCGGAATAAATACACTCTCATGTTGTTTATTTATTATACTACTTAAATTACTGTATTGTAAATTTACATTGTTGGAGTGGGCTATATGGGGCATATTTTTAATAATACTACATCTAAATCTCTCCAAACGCTTTTTATTGACCGGAACAACCATTATATTCTTATTAACCTGTATTTTCTTTGAGTATTTAAAAGTAACCAACTGACCGCTGTGATCAGAACTTAGTTTATTTATAACTGATGAACTTACCGGAGTAACATTAGAAAACACATTATCTAGGCAAGTTGCACTGGTCCTTGTTATTCTAGTTGGTTCTAGGAACAGGTTACTAAGATTATTACATTTAAACAAATTTATTAGTTTTTTACTCAATGATGAATTTTCTAATAAATTAACATTAAAGTCCCCGCAAACAAATATTTTCTTAGTTTTATTACATAATTTATCCAATACTTGTTCTAAAACAAGTTCAAAACTATCATAGTGTGATTTAGGGGGTCTATATATACAAACAATTATGCAGTTTGTCAATTCTACACAGGATATTTCAATAGTTTGTTCAATAGATAGGCTCACTATGTCGGTACGTTCTCTAAATTTTAAAGATTTATTTAATATTATTAAAGAGCCCCCATGTATTGCTGTCTGTCTATTGAACGAACTAGCAACTTGGTGCTGAGAAAAATTTACAATTAACTGGTGGTCTAACAAAAAATGTTCAGTTATACAAAGAATGTCTATATGTTCGGCATTCAAAAACAATTCAATTTCAAAGACTTTCTCTGAGATGCCTTGTATATTTTGATGTACCAGGTTTAAACAATTTTTATTATATAAAGCACTTGAAATATTGCTAGATGCTTTAGCATCTGTTGTCTTATTTACTAATTTAAAGAATTTGGACAACCCAAACTTGTCAGCGTAGTGGAACAACATGTTTCACTATGACATGTCAATATACAAGACTGCTCAATAAAAGCAGAATCAGTAGCTAAATACTTAGCTGGTTTAAAAAATAAAAAGTTTAATAGCACTTGTGCTATCTGTTTTAAAAAATAAGTAGATATATTATATATATCTTTTGTCAAGTTAAATTTAAAATTACAAATTGGGTTAATGTCAATGACATTAATCAACATGCTTGAGGTTTCACTTAAACATATGTTATTAGACCCCATGTAGCCATGCATTAATAAATTCAATTTATATCTTATTCTATTCTCTCTGGCGGCTCCTCCTATGTAAGGAAATGTAAACAAAACAATTTTTTTTACCGTAAGGGCCTGTAACTTATCTAAATATATTAATAATTGACTTTGTCTCACATTTCCCCTTCTCCCAAATAATAATATTAAAGTTGTATCAGGACTGTACCTGCCCTTCAGAGCCTTTTCAATTATACATTCTGGCGAAGCTCTAGGCATACAATAATTTAGTACATCCTCTTGGTTGTTCAACAATTTACTGCCCATGTTTTTACCTATTTCATCACAATACATGATTATTGGGCTTTTACTACTTACATGCTTACTAACTATGGAACTGACATTTTGTTTCTCACTTAATGAATTTAATGAAGAAGAGCCTTTATAATTACAATACATGGTATTGGTCAAAGATTGAAAGCGCTCCTCATTATATTTAGACAGTTGCAATAGCTCATCCATGTCCAGTACATGTTGATTTATTTGTTCCTGTGCAGTATTATACTGCTGTGTTATGTCCTGTAAGGACTGTTGCAGAGAACCAATTTTATTCTGTAGTAAATTGATGTCAGTTTCATACTTTTGTTGCATGATATTCACTTCTTGACTATAATTTTTACATTCCTCAACCACAGAACTGTGCTTTTTAGATAAATTTACATAATTTCTCGATAAATTCTGCTTTTTTATAATTTTATTAGATTTCTTAATAAATCTTTGTAAATTTAAATACTTTTTTAACTTATTATGACTAATTATACTATTTTCCTTGTAAGACAAGTTTGAAATAGACTCATCACCAGTCAAGTCAATAGTGACTGTTGGTGAGTCCGACGTGGAACAAGTGTTAGGGACTAATTCTTCAAAAAGTTTTTGCGTTTGGTTTGAGTTAACTTTGAGTGCCTCTTTTTCAAGTTTAATTATGTGTAGTTGGGCACTTGAGAGTTGAGATTTCAATGAGTTTATGCTTTTCAAATTACTATCAAATTCAACATAACAGGAATCAAAATCTCTTGTCTGTTTTCTTAAGCAATCTCTAGCCTCTCTAGTCTCCAAGTAAAGCTTTTGCAAATTGACTAATTCTGCTTTAAGGCTACTATTTCTGTTTATAACTTTCAAAGTTTCCAGTTCATTGTCCTCTCTTTCCTTTAATAACTGTTCACATTGCTTCCTGAACTTGCTTAGCTCTTGGAGCGCGAGTTGGAGTTGGCTTTCCAACTGGCGGGCACAAGCACTGCGAGTATTCATGTTTGAAATAAGGTGAAACAAAAGTTGTAGTTCAAAGTTCGAAAGTTTGAAAAAGAACTATAAGGCAATGTGAACTATGTTGTTAATACGGAGCCTATTATTAATAATAAGATGTAATAAATATTAGATAGTGGTGGTATTAAATTAAATTCAGAGGAGTAGAACAATGAATTTGAAACAATGAATTGAACTAATATAAAGTTCGTTACCTGTCACTTTTAGGCAAGTTTAGAAATTGCACTTTAAATTCACAATTCACTAACCACAACAAAATTACTGCTTTAGGATACTAAATGGTTGAATTTGAGGTGAATATTTACAAAAAAATGCACAAATTTTACAATAATTAAATAAATTTTGGGAGAAGATACAAAAGTTTGTTTTGACAGCTAGGGATGCCAACCAAAAAAGCTTCATGTAAGCAGTAAGCCTATCGAAAACCCTATTGAAGGTTACCGATTCAATAGGGTTTTAAAACCTGCAGGCAAATTTAATCTCTAAGAATATCAAATTATCAAAAAGATCACCAGCTATTCATTCTCGCACTTCGAATTATACTTCCGAATTCAACAGCATGCGCGGAAAAGAGATAGAAATAGGCAACCCTATCACAGGGTAAGCGCATCCGAAAGTAGTTAACTTTATTCAAAGTGTTACCACGTCGATAAGCTTACCATATCAATAGGGTTACAGTTCCATATGGTAAGATTTTGATAGGGTTACCCTATCAATAGGCTTAATCAAATAAAGGGGTTTTCCGGTCCCTGGTTCAAGCTGTTGTACATATACAATTTCAGGGTGGCGAAAAGTCTTTACACATACATACACATACATACATAACATCACGCCTGTATCCCTTTTGGGGTAGGCAGAACACCAGAGGCTATAAAACCATCTGATGTCACGTTTGACATATTGGAGGTATTATTATAATGGAGAGAGACTATTGCAGTGACAGTGGATCAGCCTATCGCCCACAAAAACGCCAGTAAAACCTCCGTCTCTTAACTGACTTTTACAGTATGCCCGGGAAGAGAAGCAGCTGGCACATTCTATGTTTTTCTTTCGCTCCCAGTCCAGCATGGAAGCTCTTTACACACTATGTACAAAACCCAAGATAGAGTTTGGGGGACGATCATTATCATGATACATTAATGTTTGGAGGTCAAAGGTCTTGGTTACCAGAGTGTCGAGTTTGTTTTTATAAGCTAAGACTAAGCCTTCCTTTGACCTCAATCTAACCTGATGGTAATTGTATACAGGCGTTGATTTTTAGTCACCAGCCAAATTTAAATGTTAGTTTCTTTGATACGATATAAACGTACCTGCATATTTATTTTAGCGTCGCTGAGTACAAAAAAGTAGAAATATGGAACCACAAACTTTTTAAAAAATAGTCGCTGTTGATAAACATACCTACTACGACGCAGCATTTCCTTGATAATACTACAACGTAGTACTACAAAATATGTGTAGTAGCTCGTAGTCATCTTTATTTTAATGGTAATTTAGAGTGACCATGCCTTGGTTACCATGTTAGCGGATAAATAATTTTCCTTGTAAAAAAAAAACTATTTTTTTTCGAAAATCGTTTCTATAAATGATACTTATTGTGTAAAAAAAAATTGGCCGGTAACCACAAATCAACCCTGTAGCTGAGGTCGAAGATGATAGCATACGGGCTATGGAAAGAACTGGCCTTGATAAAATATTGCCAGAACACATCACCGCCGGAGAAGTTATATTTGGCGGCAGATTTTATATGAAAGGTGGTCGCTAGCCAGTCGGACCCTGCCGGGATCCTACCACCAAGCGGGAATCACTCGGATAAGTTGCTTTTTACGAAATACTAATCCAAAGGCGGTGGGCTATTTTTGACCCACCCTATGTTAGTTTAAAGATAAATGAGAAAAAATAAGTAAGCAAAAAATTATAAAAAATAATAAATAATAAAATCCCCAGACAATCACACCAACTACATAGCCCCAAAGTAATCATAGCTTGTGTTATGGGATATCATATAGCGAACTAATTTTTTTTTTTTTTTTGTTTTTCCGCCACAGAAAAATTGTTGGCACCCCCTAAAACTAGCTTTAACCAGTAAAGCTAGCTTTAGCGGGAGGAGGATGAATCCTATTACGGACGAATGGGCATTCTATAAGCTGTTAACCATAAGTGGCTAATGGCAATTAGAATGCCCAGACAGTGTGGAGACTCTCTCAGATAGGCTGAGCATACCCACTAAACATCCCCCTTTTGACTCACCTTGATTAAGGTCCTTAGTCATCGTCGGAACGACAGCCAATTGGAGCGAGAGGCTGCGTAGTGAGCGGCATCCAGACGGCTGCCACCAAAAGGAACTGAAAGTAAGAAAAACAAAGCTAAGATTAGCAGAAATGGCAAAGCTGAAACTAAGATATTATCTTGAGTGATCAGACTCACTCAGAGATAGGAATGCTGGAAAGAAGGACTACGTTTAGAAACGTTGAGCTTGCTGGAGTTTCCTAATAAGGGGAGCGAACTTGGTTAGGACCGGAAGAGCACCGTTGAAACCCTCTGGGCTGGCGTCGAGAGCGGCGCCGAAAGCCAGGATCTCGTCGATGGGAGCGAGCTGGATCCAGAACGCCATGCGGTCTTGAGACCCTTTTGCGTTCTGGCACTGGGAAGCCGATTTGGCGGCCGGTTGCGATTGAGTCGCAACCCGGCTGCGCTGACCTGAAACGATAGGAGTAAAGGCCTTGGGGACCTTTGAACTGACTGGAGGAGCGTCCGAGCTAGGCTGCGGTCGTTCTCTCCAGTTCTCGATGGGCTTCACGGTAGCCCTGGCAGCACGCGGTGCCTTGGGGCAGCCGCGAAAGTTTGCTGTGTGGCCTGACTGGCCGCACAAGACGCAGGACGGAGCGGTGGGCGATTCGGGAGTGCGAGAGCACTCCTTAGTTCCATGCGGTTCTAGGCACTTGACGCACCTAGGGGAAGCATGACAATTTGCCGCCGCATGACCATACAATTGGCAGCGGTGGCACTGACCTGGGAAACCACGTTTGTGTGGAGCTTCGACTCGGATGTTGGAGAGACCGCACACGGTGAGCTTGCCTCTGAAAATGGACTGCCCTTGCGGGCTCTTCGCTAGGATTACTAGCGCAAGTGGGAACTGCTTGCCTCGGCGGCTGTGCATTTTGTGCACAGATTCGACGGGGAAGCCTTGAGAAGACAAGTCCTCTAGGATTTGCTCGTTCGAGAGCTCGAACGGCACGTTCCTGAGGACGGCACGAATCTTACGCTCCTCAGGGAGGGCGTAAGTGTGGTACTCGAGCTTCTTGTCAGCAAGAAGCCGAGTGAAATTCCTGAAATCAGAAATTGAGCAGACAACGACCTTAATAGAGTCACCCACGTTGGATGCCTTACTATACTGGATCTTCGGGGAGTGCGTTCCGCAGAGAGCTGAGACCTCGGTCCAGCGGCTCTTGTCCCGTAGAAAGACGGGGGGCGGAGACTTGACTTTCGGCGGAGCCGAATCTGATTGCGACGCAGGCTGGGACGCCGGGATCGCTGAAACAAAAGGCGCAGGAGCAGACGCCGGTGCGACATTTTGCGGAGCAGGAGCAGCGGCTGGAGCAGCTGGAACGGACGGAGACGAAGTCGAGGAAGCGGATTGCTTCTTCTTCTTCGATTTCGATTTTTTGCGAACCTCGGTGACTCAGTTCAGGAAGGTTCTGGAACCAAAGGAACCGAGTCGGAATCACTACCCGGCGGGGTAGTTTTCCGTTTGCATGCGGTGGGGTCTACCAACATGCGATCTGAAAGAGGGTCGACGTACTCAGATGGATCTGGAGACGCCGGAGAAAAAGAAACGACCTGAGGGCGAGCGGACAGTTGCTCTTGCAAGGACTTGATTTGCGCGAGAAGGGCAGACTTCTCGGCAGTCAACTGACTGATAGTAAACTGACTGATAGCAGCTGAGGCACGAGATGCCTGCTCCAGTTCTTGAAGTTTGAGGGCTTTCTCATTCTCGAGAGCCTTCCAGTGATCTTTATTACCTATTTGATATTGAAGTTCATCAAAGACCTGATCGTAATGATCGCAATGAACGCAAGTATCGCAATTATCGCATTGCCCGGGGCACTTAGGATGATCCATTATGCTGGGCTGAAAGAAAGTCTATCGAAGACAAACTGGGCTGAAAAAGAAAACGACCTAACACGGACCTATTGCCGGTGAACGGCGGACGATCAGGCTTCGTTGGCACGGTTACGTATCCACCTGACCAGCGATGCTTCGGCCGGCAGCAGTCGGGTCCGCCCTGAAAGGGGCAGATGAATTAGCCCCGACACCACACAGCCTCCACAAGAGAAAACTTTCCGAAAGAGCTTAACTTGGCACCTGACCCGCACGAGTGCGGGGGAGGGAACAAGGGCAGCGCAATACGAACACTCGGGAGCGGCCGCAGACACGACCGTTCGGGAGCGAACGCAAACGGGAAGTGTTTTTTGAGCGAACTAAGGGGGAACCTAGAATATAAATACATAAATAGATAAACACCCAGACACGGAACATTTTTTTTTCTGGTTCCGTGCGGGGATCGAACTCGCAACCACTGGCATCTGAGGCAGATAGGTTTACCCCAACGCCAAAGTGGTCGTCAAAATGATTTTGCAAATACCTTATTTTTATGATACATGTTTTTTTAGGTGCATATGAAATTAGGAAAATGTTTTTGGCTTTCCAAATGCCGCTCTTATCCCCCAAATCGACCACATGTATTATAATATAGCATACTTTATTATACGATTTATTTTTATTTTAATAAAAAAAATGCAAACTTTGTGAGAATCAATTCAAAATACTTTGAAAAATGTCCCGTTGTGAGCCGACGTGAGGGTGCATTAAAACATAAACTCACACGGAAAACCCTATTACAAAGAGTTAGCATAGACAGCATGGCACCTATGATTTATAATAAAATACCGCAAACTATTCGGTCACTCCCTGACAAACGGTTTAAGACTGCACAATAGTTTTCTTGTTGAAAATGCAAAATATGACTTAAAAGATTTTTTTATTTCTCAGACATAATATTAATTTAAAATGTATACCTATATTGTTTTTGTTATTTTATTTTCTTTATCTTAGTTGGTCATATATGTAGATTTTGTTTTTATTTAATTTATTATGCTAAAATTGTAAATTAAGCTAAAATATTCTGTACTTATAATTTTCTTATTACTTATACCGATTCTGACACTGTTGTACCAATTTTGACATTACATTTTAATATTTGCTGACTTGTTTCTAATATTCTATTATTATTATTATTACTTTTTTTGAACTTTTAATTTATAATTTTAAATCTCTTGTCTATATATTTTTTTTTATCTTTGTATTATTTTACCTTATATATTCATATGCCAATGTAATGGCGAATCATGGCTGCACATCATTATTAATTGTACCATATGTTTTATTTTTACCTGTGATTATGAATGAATAAATGATTTGATTTGATTTGAATCTTTTTTTTTATAATTGCTTGTATTACTTAAGTACTTATAATTTGATGTAATGCACCAATAAATTATTTTTCTTTCTTTCTTTCTTTCAAACAACGGACGAACCACCCACACATTTATCAACGTGTAGGCAGTTAGGTAATAAATGCTTATGGGTGACGTTAGCAAAAATGTATACAAAAACAAATTAGATATTTAATTTATTTATATACATACATATATAACGTCACGCCTGTATCCCATATGGGGTAGGCAGAACACCAGAGGTTACAAGACCATCTGATGTCACGTTTGACAAATTTGGAAGTATTATAAAGATGGAGAGAGACTCTTGTAGTAGCAGGGGGTCAGCCTATCGCTCACAAAAACGCCTTAACTGCCTCTATCCCTTAACTGACTTTTACAGTATGCCCGGGAAGAGGAGCATCTGGCACATTCTTCGTTTTTCTTTCGCTCCCAGTCCAGCATGGAAGAAATTAATTTATTTGCTTACTAAAATAAAGCTAAATATCATAAAACACGACTTCGCATTGAAATTAATTTACTTTGGAAATGTGCAGTCAGTTCGTGATCCTTTTATATTCATTAAATCACATTTCGAATCGTAATTTAATGTAATTAATTTGTTTGCAGCATTTCCGTTTTTCAAGTAAAATCATTTCTGTAAGAGACCCTTTTGTCAACAAAATTGCACGTCTTGGTCAAAGAATCCTTTTTAACTTCTTATCGAATAGCAAGCTCACTTTTCAGTTATAAATTTTTGAAAATGAAATTTTGTCTTGAAATGTTTATGTTATATCAGTATATTGTTTTTTTTTAAGTAGGTACAATTTACAGGGGTTTATACAAACATGTATACCTAAACGCAGTACACAGGTAAATACAATTATATTATTCTTATTATGTAAATAAATGTTCATCATTATCATCATTACGACTCTTTATAATGAGCTCACTGCAGGGCTATGAGTCTCTCCCCTAGGTGACGAGGAGGAATAGGCCATAATCCACCAATCTGGCCCAGTGCTCGGTAGTGGATGTCACAATTTTCAGGGCGCCGAAATGGCTTCTGACAAACCCTAACGACTACTGTATACAAGTATACAGTACCCGGGACCGACTGCTTAACGTGCCCTCCGAAGCACGGAAGTCACCGTGAGAAATGAATGGTCGGCGGTCACCCATCCAAGTACCGACCGCGCCGAACGTTGCTTAACCTGTGATATCGTTTGATACTACAGTAACCACGGCGCGCAATAAATGTTAATAATATCTATTAGAGAAACTGTGTTAGATATTTCTTTTATAAATATGTATATTTTATTTCATCGCTTACTAACTGTGCGTTTGATCGCAATCTCACCTGATTGATGAAGATGTAATCGAGAAGATATCAAACGAATTTAAGAAAGAACTGGCTCTTCATAAAAATGCCGTAATACATTACATCTGAAGCGGTAATATCTGGTGGTAGACTTCAAATGAACTTCAAATTGTTGCTAGCCAGACGAACCTAAACGGTTTCCACCATACAGGTTAATGTATGCCAGTTACATTTTGTGAACAGCTACTTCTTTTCTAAACCAGTGTGCCGTCATCATTCGTTCTCATCTTAACGTTCTGCGAGGCTAGCATGCTACCGTCGACAACGATAAATCGGGCCTTTGATCGATATTTTCTTAGAATATGGTAATAATACCCGGCGCGGCGAACCTTGACCCCTATGACACTGACAGTAATTTTAATACCCTACGAAGTAACTTTTGCAGAACGTAAACGTAAAGTGTGATTGAGATAATTTCTTGCAAATGTTATGAATTGTTATAATTCCAACGGAATATCATTTTATTGGAATATAGCTACGTAAAATAAATAAATGCCATTTTTAGAAGCCTCCAATACGATTCTAATGTAACGGTGACGGCACTACAAGGTTGTGGAAATTACTGTCAGTGTCATAGGGATCAAGGTTCGCTGCGCCGGTATAGTGTATGTAATTTATGAAGATTATAACATATTTGGTTCTGTGGTCTTAATCATGGTATCAAATCGAGTAATTCTATCTATCATGGTGCGCATACTAGCTTACCTAATAGGATAAAATAACAAAATAATATTTATCTTGTCGATTCGACTATTTATCGATGGTTGCATGCTAGCCCTGCTGATCTCAATCTTGCCTGGAGATAAAATCTATTGGTGCTACTCTTTTGTTTATCCTTGAATTAATAAATAAAAACGGCTTACTTCGATTTTTATTCTCTATCACAGCTCAGTCAAAAGGCTCATTGCTAGACAAAAGTCCCAAGTCAACTGCATGGCAGTCAAGTCAAAAAAATTAAAGTTTTTAGTCACTGTAGATATTTAAAAAACACTTAATGAACGTTAAACGATAGAAGAGTGACGTGAGGTGACCCGACGTAAATAATCCTAGGGAGGCTTTCGTCCAGCAGTGTGCGTCTCTCGGCTCACGAAGATGAAGACCGTATATTTTTATCTCGGCTTTTTCGGCTAGTAAAATTAGAACCCTAGGTAGGCCAAGAGCAGAAAATCCGGCGAAAAAAACTATCGGCACTATTTATATCTTATGGAATTAAAAAAACATCGCTTTAATTAGAAATTCTACTGCCCTGTTGCAAATGAAACATTGAGCTCATTTTAGCCATGAACAAGTTAGACTCATAACAATTTCAGTTTAGTCATAACTCTACATTCCATTTATGTAATTTCACTAACTCCTCATAGTACCATAAGTTTCACGTATTTACAAAAATGTAAAGAATAACCAATTAGTAGCAACGTGTTCTAAAAAGTTATAATAACACTCAAACACGAAAGCTTGTATAATATTACTTAGAATTCCATTTCAAATGCAAATGAGTATAACATCTTTGTTCGAAATTAATCTGCTCCAAATTTCTCTCTGCATTATACTCATTTTCCATTCCACAAGTGAGAATGAAGTGCTTATCAAGACTCTTTTACTAAGTGGAGCTTTCTGCGGCTACTCAAACGATTATCCTTTTTGACATCGGTAAAGTAAGAAAGTAGAACAAAATTTGAATAGTAAACAGTTGAAACATCCTACACATACGCACTTTAATTCAATTAAAATTCAAGTACGTGGTCGAAAAATATGAACGTTTTCAAAGTTGTTTCTTACTTCTCTTAGTTTTAGTTACAGTTACAAAAATGTACTTTAAGTTCTAGGTTGTATGGTTGGAATTATAAAGGTACTGTAATATTAAAGTTCATTACAAAATGAAATGTGCCCTAGGTATAGGCCGATACACACTTGTTATATCACGCATGCGCTAAACTGAATCTACTACGGCAGTACACCGAGGTATTCCGAGAAAAACGCACGAAGCCATTTTCTTTTTCTCTTTCGAATATTCAAATGTAATGTAATTCGATATTTGAAAAAGTGTATTCATTGTGTTGTAACTTTTTTTGTGCCAGTAATAAGTGTTTTTTTTTCTTTTTCGTAGTGTTTTTTTTTATTTTCTTTTATATTTAATGTGTATTGCAAGTGTTTCGCGTGTGAGAACGAATGTAGGGGTGAAATAAACTACAGCCCTTCGTTTTATAAAGGTTCGTAAATTAAATTAGTTTGTTGCGTGTGCAAGTTTCGAAACCATTTATGTTGTAATATTTTGGGCTAAATTTGGTTGAATAATATTTAGTTCCGCTTTACGTTTAGCGGCTAGTTTATAGCGGCATTAAAAAAAAACTAAGTATAACTTTAAAATTTTCCTGAAATATAATTTATTTAATTGTGTTTAAAAAGAAAACAAAATTATTATAAGAAGAATTATAAGAAATATATATATAAATCTCCCTGTATATTAAACTTTGAATTCCGAATACTCTTTTTTTCTAAAAAGTTGTTGAATAATTTTCGATCTCCTTTCCATCCGTATAAAAACCGGGTTGAGGGTAAGTATATTCTTGTGTGTTATAAAACCATGCACAATGCAAAGATAAGAATGAAAAGATCATAAAAAACACCTATAAGGAAAAGTCCCAGTGCCATGTCACAACCCAGTTAAGGCTTATAGCAATAAAACTAAGCCGATATTTCTGTATTGAAGGTTATGATATGATAATACTTTTATTGCTACCATAGACTATAACTAGAGCAGTGTGTAGGTTACTTCACGTAAGAATGGCGATAATATTTGAAATTCGAATTTTATACTTTTTTGCATAATATTTGCGAATTTGTATTTGTATTTGTATAAATAAGTAAATTGTTAATTTGATGTTAAATAATAGAAAATCAAAGAATAGCAGTAAAAAGTTAAAAAGTTTTAACTTTCAAAATAAAATAATTGAGGCAAAATGTAAAAATAAAGAGGCTCTTTAAGTTGATATTCAAATTGTTTCTTTTTTTAATATTAAAATATATATTAAAATCTTCCTTACTTTTTTTTTTTTTTTTTTTATAAGTTACTAAACCCGCGTTTGACCTCAATCTCACCTGATGGTAAGTGACGATGAGGTCGAAGATGAAAGCACACGGGTTTAGGAAGGAACTGGCTCTTTATACAATATTGCCGGAACACATTACCGCCGGAGCGGTAACATTTGGCGGCAGACTTTATATAAAGGGTGGTCGCTAGCCAGTCGGACCCAGAAGGGATCCTACCACCAAGCAAAAACTTTACCTGATATGTAATAAATATACTAAATAGCTTACAGTCGCCTTTCGACTAAAATAAATACATTATATTAGGTGCATAGTTGGAAACTAGTCTCTCGTGACTGGAGCAATCTGAGTCTGCAATATTCGAGTGTTCTTCTGGGGCGTGAGAACTCCAAGGTTTGAGTCCCAGCAGGGTAAGTTTCGGAACTGACCTTTTTTAAACTCTTGGTCTGAATATAAATTAAAAATTTATCAGCCTTACGTGTGGCCGCCATATTATAAGTTTACTCAAGTTTATTTTGGGCCACATATGTGGTATGGCAGTTTTTATAATTTTTTATGATATTATTTTATCGCTCAATATCGATATTAGGTCTTCGGTAATGCAATATGTTATTCAGATGGAAAAGGCAGTTACTATTGTCGTTTGACATTGTAAATTACAGGAGAAATAAGTTTTTCAAATGTCTTTGCATCTCACCACCATCATAATCAATGAGGTCTATGGACCCGAACATTAATATCCATGAGGTGGTTCCCCTCCATTTGCTTGGCTTTTATGTATATGCACTCGCATACCTATTGTTTTCGGTGTCATTGTGAAATAAGATTTTTACCTCAAAAATTTGGCTCATTTGATACAATAAATAATAGAATATTATATTCTAACCCAATAGGTTTAAGTAGAGAATGGCCTTAGAAGTCAAAATATTAGGCGGAAAATTAAATGGCTTCTTTTTTTTATGAAAGACGTAGCCCGAATTTGACCTCAATCTCAGCTGATAGTAAATAAGATGAGGTCGAAGATGAAAGCACACGGGCCTAGAGAAGAATTTAGTTACAAAAATATATGGTTATATGGTTGATTCCAGCCAAAATAGTATAGAAACCGTTTTAAGAACAAATATATTTAAGAATATTATTAAAAGGTGACTTAAAATAGGTAAGCCACATTATTCACACATTCAAAACAGTCTATCAATACTTTGGACTTAAATCTATTGGTAAGTGGCAAGAAACTCAACAGCGAACACCTTTGAAAATTTCGTTTGGTCAAAAAATATCGACAATTATCTTAAGATAGCGTTTATTTCTAGCGTAGTATCAACTTTTTGTGTGATTTTGTGTATCTCTTCCTCATCTTAATAATTTGTTGTGTATGTTTACTTTAATATTTGATATTAACATAGGTGCCTTATTTGTTCTTTTTTATTTCGATGTATACTTGGATACTTGAACTTCTAACTGAGATTTTATATGCGAAATTGTTTAAATGGTGTGAAGTTTTTATTGTTATATTTTTTTAGATTTAATTCACTGTATGTTTTCCAAATAAAATAAAATAAAATAGTAACTACAATTTATTTTAGCCATATAGGGACTGCTAATAGTACCACTCTTGAATAAATCTTGGACTAATCAGTGTCAACCCGTTAGGATGTATGGACAGTTCAGATCGATGACTAGCTGGCATCCACCCTTCCTTAAAATTCCGCTGCTAAATGTCACCGATCCAACTGTAGAGGTTTTCAGGTTCCACGAGAAACCTACTCACTCGACTTATTTTAGTTCACACATAACTTCACGCCTGAATCCCTAATGGGGTAATCAGAACACCAGAGGCTATAAAACCATCTGATGCCACGTTTGACAAATTTTGGTGGTATTATTATGATGGAGAGAGAGTTTTGCTGTGACAGGGGGTCAGCCTATCGCTCACAAAAACGCCAATAAAACATCCGTTCCTTAACTGACTTTTACAGAATGCCCATGAAGAGAAGCAGCTGGCACATTCTATGTTTTTCTTTCGCTCCCAGTCCAGCGTGGAAGAATATTTTAGTTTAATTTTTTCATGTGTGCTTTTACATCATCATAACTTCCCATCAAAAAAGGTTGAGGTTTACCTTGCCTGATGGAATGTCAATCATTTTTATATGCTGTTTGTGGTTAACAGTATTTTTAAAACTCTGTGATTAAACGTGGAATTATTAAGGAAGCATACACATTAATCAATACCAACCATTGAATTCAACTTTGTGTGTTTAATTATTAGTGATTCGTAGCCGGCAAGTGGAAGGCTTTATATTGTTGCCGTTAATAGGATTTTATTATCATAATTTAATAAAGATTATTGTCGGCTTGACTGCAAAAAGTCTTTTTAAGTATTCGTAGTGTCATCTTCGAGCTCATCAGAACAACCCATGAGATCATAGCACTCGTGGCGATACCACATTTTCTAGATTTTATCTAATAAATATTTGTGTCCATGTAATGTCCATTTTTTTTTTACATTTTTTTTGTTGTCACTAGAAAGTATATGATATGAATAGGTACTGGAAATTCTGCCTACCCTGATAAACCTTTCTACATATGCTTTATTAGACCTAAGTGAATTCTGCATTAACATTTTCTATGGATCTCTTATATGGATATGGATCTAATGTATAAATATAATAATAGACTCCAGAAGATCACCAACTCGTTCATGGGTCAATGTGTACGCTTTTATAATAAAATTCCAAAATATTTAAGATTAACCCTTCGATAGATTTAAGGAGAAGTGTTATATAAAAAGTTTTACTATAAGATATCCGGATGCAAAAAGATGGGATTCCCTGGTTGTTAATTGTTATTGTGTATTTTTAAAAGATGATTGCTGTTAAGTTTCTTGCCACTTCTTCTCAACAGATCGACTTTCCGAAGTGGTGGTTGATTCAGTTCAATTTATAAATTATTTGACTTATTTAAAATGTATTGAAATACTTACGCAATAAAGTTTCTTTTGACTTTGACGATTTTATAATCATTTATTTCGCTGTTTTCATGAAAGTCCTATTTAATAGCTTGTTGATATTATCGGGCTTTTGGCATACCAATATCATAAATGTTGATATTAATATTAATGCAGTGCCAGAAATTTCTGGACGGTTTGGTATTTAATATGGTGGCTTTCTGGAGTAAACTAAATGAGATGCATAGAGTGTAATTTTAATGAAATGTCTAAAATTCTCGGGATAACACCAATGTCTTAGTTAGACGATATTATCATTTAACTGCATATTTTATCTTTTTCAACTGATTTCAAAAAGGTGGAGGTTCTCAAGCATTTCGATGTATACTTTTTATAAAATACTGAAATTTTATTATTAAATATTAAAATAATTTTATTCAAGTTTAAGAAATCATGCTTTTTTTGTTTAGCTCTTATTAATTACTTCGATGGTTTTGATGGTACCTAACGTATGTGATGGATGTACCGAAAGAAGCGTTTGACGAATGTAGCATTTGAAGGAATACTATAATGAGTAAACTGCTAAAAATAGTTAATGCCTTCCATATAATTACCGCGGTTACTCGTAAAATTAAATTTAGAATCCAATTTTACTCGTATCTTTCCAAGAATAGGAAACAGTTAAAACGTTGTTTATCATCCGAGAATGATAAATTTGATGTTTATTGCCGAATTTACGAGTTCAGAACGAACCCATTGGTTTTATAGGAGAAGGATTTGCATGTGAGCTCATGCGATGCTAATGTTAGCATTAGACCTTCGTTGTTAAATCAAATAGAGGTACAATTTGCGGGGTTAGTGTCAATTTCACTGAGTCGTAACATAGATACAGACATAACTTCACGCCTGTATCCCTTAAGAGGTAGGCAGAACACCAGATGCTATAAACTATAAAACCATCTGATGTCACGTTTAACACGAAGTTTGGAGGAATTAATGATGGAGAGAGACATTGCAGTGACAGGGGGTCAGCCTGTCGTCCACAAAAACGTCAAAGAAACCTCTGTAACAATAATTACGAAAAATTGTTGACAACAGTGTCTACAGATACTGAAACATTGAGTTATTGTTAAAGTCAGAATAAAGAAAAAATCACTAAAGAAAAAATACAGTGAACGCATTTTTTGGTCCGTGCAGGGACGACTTAGACTGGACTACCGCTTTACTAATCCGAGTGGCTCTTGACACTTGGTGGTAGAAACTCTTCAAGGTCAGCTGGCTAGCAACCACGCCTCATATAAAATCTGCCGCCAAATATAACCGCTGCAGCGGTGATATGTTCCGGCAATATTTGAAGAGCCAGTTCCTTTTTTTTGGCGCCCATCAAGGATGAGACCCAGATACCGCATTTCCTTCTTCAGGGGTATCCGAGTCCCATCCACCATCAGCGTCGCACCTGGAGGGGGACCCTTCCGAGGCCCGAGAAACAAAAGGGCCTCGGACTTTTCCAGCGCGACCCTGAGGCCCAACCTCCTTATGCGGCCCACCAAGAGCCAGTTCCTACTTCAAACCGTGTGTTGTCAACAAACTCGTGTTTTAAAAAAGAAAAAAGGAGATCCAGAAAAAGAAACCGGCGTAAATAACTCTCGTCACTCTTTTGTCAAAAGCTCATAATCATTACAAATTGCCACACTGTACTCCGGCATAATAGAACAAACAAAAGATAGTTATTCGTTCATGCTAATATGATGTCACAGCCGAGCTGCTTATAATGTGATTCTCATTTAATCTTTAGAAATAACTTGTGGAAACATCAATTCCATGTTCTTTTAACATAAAAATATTTATTTATTTACTGTTTATTGTTTATTAAAAAAAATACAGATAAACATAAAAGGATAACAATGTACAAAAGGCGGTCTTATCGCTCTAGAGCGATCTCTACCAGACTAAAAATAACCTTTAGCTGCTTTCGTAAGCATCATTGATCACATAATTGTTTATATATTTTGGCAGGATTATTATTAATAAAAACTAAATTTTGTCCTCGTGTTTAAAAAACAATCAACGATCGTATTACATTGCAGTTGAACTTGTTGTTCAATAAGTTTGGAATAAAAAACAGAATCTACTTGATCCTACAAAGTTTTCAGAAACGAAACTTTTCAGTGCAGCGTGCACGCTAACAAATCTAGTAAAAAAAGACGTTGTTTGAACTTTTCACGCTTAAAATAGGCTTAACTAGTTTTAAGATAATGTTTGTGTTAAAGTTAACAAATAAGCACTGAATCCCTGTTAGATTGGTGTTACATAGCTGATGGACATCTTCAATGCTAGATTGTCCCTGTAAGCATGCCATCCTACTCTATCTTTTGGATATTATGAATGTTGAAACAGGAAGATTGGTAGTTCCCAATAAGCACCTTGGAAGATAATGTAGTTATTTCTTAAATTGATAAAGCTAATCGGGTAGGTATTATTTATCTAAAAATAGAATAAAAGTTTTCCTCCCAAAACTTAAATTATCTTTTGTGCTACTTTGATTTCAAACAAACTTGATATTCAGAAATAAATGTTAAGAAATATTTGATTTATAACACTTTCAGACGTTCCTTTGATAAATATTGACTCGAATACAGGAAAATCCCTTAAAGATAAATTTGCTATTATATTGATCTCAGGATCATATTAGAGCATCAACAAACGAGATCAAACAAAGAGGAAAGCTAAATAGTTGTATTATAATAATTGTTATTATTTGGCTCATAATAAAGCTTCTTAGTTAAATTAATTTCAGCCTATGATAGTTTCAATCTCAAGCGCTGCTGGTTTTAGATAAGTCTTGCTGTCAAAAAAAATCACACGTTCATCAGGTGTAATTATTAGACTTACAGTTCCGAATACTAAAAATATTGTTTACTTATTCTGAATTTGGCGTAGATATTAATAAGAGGATCCCAAATAGGTAACTTAAAGAATCTTGCCACACTCAGTACTAGGAAAGGTGACCTAAGGTTAATTAATCGCTTTGATGTTCGAGCTTTGGAACGTACGAGTATATCAGGCCGTCAGTCTTGGTTGCAACACACTTGTAAAGTTTGTAAAATGAATAATCAACGAATGCAGAGCATTAAAAAACCCGACTTTACGTCAAAACTTTGGCTGAGTTAGGATGTCATCTACGTAAACATTCTCCGAAACCATTTTTTTTTTTAATATATTTACTTAAAAAATTTATATGGGACCAACTTTGAATTATCCTCTATCATATGAAATAAGAATTTTTAAAATGGATCCACAACTGTCCGAAATATCGTGTAACAAAGACACAAAAAAAACATGCAGACGAATTGAGGACCTCCTCCTTTTTCGGAAGTAGGTTGAAAATCTCGTAAATTAATATCGTAACAGAACACATTTTTGCAAAAAAAACCCTTAGAAATGTTTAATTTAAAAATGTTAATTACTCTTTCATGTAAATAGACAAACAATATCCTAATATTCCCCCATTTTATATCACATTTTTTAACGATAGCTACTTGTGCTTGAGCTCAATCTCGCGTAATGGTAAGTGAAAATGAAGAGTTAAGAATTAGTTGTCCAACATAATGATCCTATAATAAACATACTCTTATGTTTAAGTGTTTTCCGATACGTTTGATTTGTTTCCGAGTGAGATCAAGTGATACGTGTTTATTACGTTTTGAGAGTTACCACCTTCTGGCACATCTGACCCAGTTTTAGCCCAAAATAATGATGACAACATTAATATCTACAAAAAAGACATAGAATATGGATATTTTAAGTTCAAGCGTACATGACCCGGCGATCATGTATGAAAAGATTAATAAACGTGGAAGAAGAGAAAGAGGTATGTCTGGATCGCAGCAATTGGTGTTCCCTTGTCTCTGCCTACTCCAAAGGGAGACAGGCGTGAGGTTATGTATGTATGTATTTTAAGTTGTAAGCCTAAGTAATTCCATTTATAGCTGCGTAGAACTGCCAATATCCCAACCGCCCCCAAATAAGCGAGACGTAAATAGTGGCTAATCCGAGTGACCCCTGCTTGGTGGCCGATTCATCTGGCTAGCGACCACTCTTCATTTAAAATCTGCAGCCACATATCACTACTCTGGCGGTGATGTGTTACGGCAAAGTTTCATGAAGACTCAGCTTCATAAACCCGAATTCTGTCATCTTCGACCTCATATTCAATTATATAATTTTTGTTTTCTTTTGGATTATCACACTCTCGATGTTGTTTACTAGGTATTCATTATATGAAGTGAATTCAATGATTGGTTTTAGACTTCCAAAAAGATCGCAATGAAAAAAAAGATGGGAAGTTGATGCCAAAACAAATACTCTTAAGGCAGTTCAAAAAGAATATAATCAATAAAATTTTCATAGTATATTTTACATCAATGATTAATACATACATAACGTCACGCCTGTATCCCTTATGGGGTAGGCAGAACACCAGAGGTTACAAGACCATCTGATGTCACGTTTGAAAAATTTGGAGGTATTATAAAGATGGAGACAGACTATTTTAGTGACAGGGGATCAGCCTATCGCCCACAAAAACGCCTTTAAAACCTCTGTCCCTTAACTGACTTTTACAGTATGCCCGGGAAGAGAAGCAGCTGGCACATTCTATATTTCTTTCGCTCCCAGTCCAGCATGGAAGTAATGGTTAATAAATATTTTATATATATAATACAATAAGATAGTTTGACTTTTAAGCGCGTGACTACGAAACCAATAGAATTATTAGTATACAAATGATTTATTCGTTCCAAG
Source organism: Stenoptilia bipunctidactyla (assembly GCA_944452665.1). NCBI lineage: Eukaryota > Metazoa > Arthropoda > Insecta > Lepidoptera > Pterophoridae > Stenoptilia > Stenoptilia bipunctidactyla. Next base: position 21,351,551 of record OX101740.1, on the reverse strand, counting down.
CTATCCTAATAACTGGATCTAAATGACAGTAAGCCATCCTAAATCGAAAGACCAACAACCATCCAATATCAAAAACTGTCACATTCCTGTTTACCCAAAATAGATAACTACGCCTTCAAATAAGTTCATAAAGAGAATTATAATGATGTTGTATTATAAGATCAGGAGGAGATATTAGTTCCTTGTCTATTTATCATCTTATAAGTAATTTTCCGCCCTAACGCAAATAAACAGCCTTCAGTCACAGACTGGACGCTTTACAACATGTCAGCTAAAATTAATTACGTTTTCATAATTAATATGTTAATGCCTGCCGTAGTGTTTCATAATTCAAAACGACTACAAATTAAGACACACTTCGTATCTCTTTGACTGGAAGTTATTAAATTGAAGTATTTTTGGTGTTTAGGTGTTTTAGTGAAATCTTTTGAGTTTAGTTATGTAGATGATATTAAAATTACGTACAGTTTCTTGTAGGGTTTCTCGTAGAGAAGAGCACTAGGTACTGGGAAACCAAAAGTTGCGTACCTAATAGTTTATGTAGGGCATTTAAGGGCTGGTCGAGAGGGTCCAAGAATAAGTCTACGTGAATGTATTTAAGCATTATACTGACTAAAAACGCGTGTTTGGTAAACGCCGAGGGGACATCTGCAATCGAGATTTCTTTTGCGTTTAGGTAAGATTTTGTAAATTCCGTGATCTTTGGGACAGTTGTCTACTTAATCAAATCACGATGGATAATTATTTTGGTAATCAGGTCGCACTAAAAAGTGCAGTAGTAAACCTGAAAGTTGTAATTCAGCAATCGAAACAAAAAAAACTAACTCTGCATGAGAAAAAAATATACAGTAGGAAGCAGGTACTAAAATAGTTACAATAATAAAATCAAAATTATTTATATCGGAAACATTATTTAAAAAAACGTTGAAAAAAAAGAAATAAGCTCTCTTTTATTTCCTTAACGAAAAAAAGAAATAAACCACTTTATACTACTCTGATATTTTCACTCGTTGTTATAAATAATAGAGAAGTCGATACAAAATCACGCAAGTCCAAGAAATAATCCTGAAACTCTCGTTGAACTATACCCTACTTAAGACCCTTAAAGGTCGTCATACCGAAGTTGTAATTTAATCAGAGCTCTGTAACCATCGTAAGGAGCAAAACCTCAATCAATCAATCACACAACACCAGCCAATCGATCGCTTTGTGGCAGCCCTAACTTAATGACGTCACGCCATGGTAATTATCTTAATACTGTTTGAGAAATCGTTTTACATACTTGTATTATGCGATAAGTGTGGGAGGTAATACGTTTTTTAATGGATCAATAGTTTTTATTACGATAACTTTATAATCAAAGTAGACATCGTGGCGTAGTAGGGAAGTTGTTGTCTTTAATCAGACGATTAAGCCGGTTTAATCATGTTTGGATGGGTGACCATTGATTTGTATTTGATAGATTTGACGTACATACATATTATATAACTTCGCGCCTGTATCCCTTATGGGGTAAGCAGAACACCAGAGGTTATAAGACCAACTGATGCCACATTTGACTTTAGAGGTATTATAATAATGGATAGAGACAATTGCAGTGACAGGAAGTCAGCCTATCGCACACAAAAACGCCAATAAAACCTCTGTCCATTGACTGACTTTCACAGTATGCTCGGAAGAGAAGCAGCTACTAACTTCCATGTTTTTCTTTCACTCCCAGTCCAACATAGAAGGTTTTGATTTGACTTACGGGCCTTAAATCGTGTTTTGTCTTTATACCTGTATACCTAATTGAATCGTATTCTTTTTGAATATTATTGAAAGTAGTTCAATCTATCAAGTTGTTCAAGGTTATCACTTCCTTGCAAACTTTGGATATAAGACTACATATACTTTAGTAGATATAATTAAGATATAAGTCTCACTCCATCTTTATAATATTATTTTGTCAACCGTGACATCAGATGGTGTTGTAACCTCTGGTGTTCTGCCTACCCCATAAGGGATACAGGCGTAACGTTATGTATGTAATTATTTACTATTATTATTTGATATTACGGCCTGGCTAAGTGGTTACTGTGTATAGCATACGATATCCCAGGTTAAACAATGTTTGGCGCGGTCAGTACAAGGATGGGTGAACCATCAAAAATTCTCAAACAAAAAATTAAATACAAGAATATAGTAACTATATACAAGAATACAGCACATGGGAGCACGGAAGACGTCTTGGGAATTTTTGATGGTTCACCCATCCTTGTACTGACCGCGCCGAACATTGTTTAACCTACGATATCGTATGCTATACACAGTAACCACTTAGCCAGGCCGTAATATCAAATAATAATAGTAAATAATTACATACATGTCGTGTGTCAGAAGCCATTTCATTGCCCCAAAATTACAGACATTCAACATGTAGCTTCTAGGCCAGTTTGGCCTAAATCTCCTCGTCACCCAGGAGAGAGATTCATAGACCTGCAGTGGGTTCATTAAAAAGAGTTGTGATGATATGTTTATGATTTGTATAGAATCTGTTTTTTATTTTTAATAAAATACCATTTATGTTAGTTTTACGATATTTTTTTATACATTTATTACTCGCGTTCAAATGACAAGTAAAGTAAGCAACAGCTACTTTTCAAACAAAACAAGATGGAAAAAAGTACATTATTCAAAAGAAAACGAAACCTTTCAAAGTATCCAGTTTTTACAAGACGAAGTTTTTGAAGAACTTTACTACCTTTGTCATTATTTAAACCAATTCATGGAGGTCGCAGAAATCGATATTTGAACCGTTTATTTCAGACTTTCGGAGGTTTTTTAACATTAATTATTCATTTTCAACCGACTTCCGAAACAAGGAGGTTCTTAGTTCGTGTGCATTTTTTTGTGTTTTTTTTACACGATTTTACGGACAATTACCAATCGATTTTGGATATTCTTATTTCATATACTTCAGAGGTGGTCCCGTATAAATTTCATCGAAATATTTTTGAACAATTTGAAACTTTTGAAAATAATATGTATCAAATACAGTGAATTGTACGTTGATGAACTAATACTTCAGCTAAAATTAGGATTTAAAAATGTTAGGGAAGCCGGTTTTTTTAATGCTCTGCATTCGTTAATTATATTCTTATATACAGCTAACTTCACATGTGTTTGTACTCAATCTCAACTTCAGGTTGACATTAAATGACATACCATTGAAGGTAGATCGAGAGTGAGTTTTTTTTTGACTTTTTTTGTATTTTAGCCGATGAGCTTAGAGTAAATATTATTACTCTAAGCTCACCTTGAGTCTTAATTGAGTCGTAGGTTCGAGTATCAAATGAACCAGTTGATGTAAATCTGTCTTTTTTATTCTGTAATTTAATCTGTAATTTTTTATATTGTTCTATGTTCCAATAAATATATTCTATTCTATTCTATTCTATTCTATGATCAACCTAGAGATGATTATTATAAAAGCCTTTAATGTAGCAATCGACTTCAGTTCCAAATGCCAAGTCTCTATCAAGTCAGAGTAATAAAGAATTTAAGTGAAGGCCGAACAACTTTCTTACAATATATTAAACATAAATAAAGACGTCCTTCGTAAACGTAATACAGGGCTGTATTTTAGTCAGCAGCCAAATTGAAATGTTAATTTCTTTGATACGATATAAGCGTTCCTGCATATTTATTTGAGTATCGCTCATTAGAAAAAACATAAAGATATGGCAAAACAAATTTTCATAGAAATAGTCGCAGTTGATGAACACAGCTTCTACGACGCGCCATTTTATTGATAATACTACGACGTAGTTACCTAATACAGTTTTGTAGTAGCGCGTAGTCGTCTTTATTTAAATGGTATTCCTTCATAATTTAGAGTGACCATGCTTTGCTTAATATGTTAGCGAATATATTGATTTCCTTGTAAAAAAATATACAGGGTGGAATTTTTGGAAGCGCCCTGGAGGGAAAGTACTATAATAATAGAGATAGCAAATTTTACCCATATCGCTTGTCAGTTGACATTTTACATCATTGGAACAATACTCCTTTTTAATGGAAAATGTTTCGCTTACGTTCTGTTAAGTTTCGAAAAAGTAAGAGGAGTTTCTTTATAGTATACTGGGTTATGTATCAATTCGGTTTAGGATAAGGTAATATTGCGTCATCATTATTAGCCGGGAAACACCCCTGCTAAACGAAGCCCCCCCCCAATATTGTGTATTTTTAGGTTATAACTTTTTTTTAATTGTAGCATTGTACTTAGCTCAACCTAAGGGATAAAGGTAAAAGTAATAATCTGTGCATCTTCATAATACATTACATTACACAACTTCACGCATGTATCCCTTATGAGGTAGGCAGAAAACCAGAGGTTATTAGACCATCTGATGTCACGTTTGACTTTGGAGTTGTTAAAGTGATGGAGAGAGAATATTGCAGTGACAGGGGGTCAGCTTATCGCCCACAAAAACGCCAATAAAACCTCTGTTTCTTAACTGACTTTAACAGTATGTCCGAGAAGAATAGCAGCTGGTACATTCTAATGGAGACATATTGTATCTCACTTATTCAAAGGACGCCATTTTTAAATTTAAGTGTGATGCCATGTCATGTCAAGTACAAGTTATTGTTATAATTAAACTGAATTTATTTTAACTAGATTTGAAACTAATGGGTTTGTTTTTTTACAACTCGTAACACTCGGTATCTTAACTCATTGAAGGTTTATAAATATAGTTTTTGTGGTGACTGTTTTAGATAAAGTAATTGTTGTGGTAATTATTTTAGCTTTACTTATTGGAAACTAAAGCAGTCATCTGCAAGATATTTATCTCTCTTTGGAATAAAGCTCTCAGTTTTATGTTTAGTTTCTGTAAAAAAAATTACAGATCGTATATTATAGACAGAAATTTTAAAAATTTTAAAGTTACATACGTACATACATAGCTTCACGCCTGTATCCCTTATGGGATAGGCAGAACACCAGAGGTTATAAGACAATCTGATGTCACGTTTGACAACTGAGGTATTATAATGATGGGGAGAGGCTATTGCAGTGACAGGGGGTCAGCCTATCGCCCACAAAAATGCCAATAAAACCTCTGTCCCTTAACTGACTTTTACATTATGCTCGGGAAGAGAAGCAGCTGGTACATTCTATGTTTTTCTTTCGCTCCCAGTCCAGTATGGAAGCTTGATTTTAAAATTGTTTGAATATAATGTATGTATAACCTAACCTAGCACCTTTTGTTCTCTTGGTAGGTACCCAAGATAAACATTTCGGAGAATACTTGACTCAAATACTAAAGTTTGACCGAACTCTCGATACTACTGAACAAACTTGATTGTAGACCAAAATTGTTTTGACAGATCCAAACTAACCGAAATTGCGTAAAACTTGCCGTCACACGGATCGCGCGGATCGCGCGCATAGTGCTGCGGTTTTATTACTCTGTCATTAGTTCTACTCTTGGGTGGTTTGTTTTGAACTTCGAATAAAGGTAGCCTTTAACGAATGGAAATAATATAATTAAAAATAAAATACTTAAATAATTTATTTTACACCATGAAAATCCATTAAGTATTTTGTTAGCAACAATTTTACATATAAGTTTTAACAAACGACAAACAACATTCGATATTAAGGTAAAATTAAACATAAATAAAATCCACGTGACAATAAAAATTAGACCCACAATTAACTTGAAAGTCAAAATAAAAACTAAAAACAAAATAAAATTAAAAATCTAAATCTAAATTAAAATCAAACTATTATAAACAATCCAAATGCATTGGACACCTATCTACAGTAATTCAACTCGGCCGAATCTTTGAAATAGAAACCCGCGGTACGTAAACATGCAACAGGGCTGCCCGCCTCCAACATTTTAATTCTATTTGACTACTTTATGTTTCGATTTATTATAGATTATTACTGCAGCGCGGCTGTCGCAGCGAATGAAGTTTTGTAACCCATACATTTAACCAAAATTCAGAAATCTTACACTAAGCATCAGTTGAAATCCAGCACCTAGTTCTAATATGATTTCCATTAAACATTGCTGATAACGAAAACTTTGATTAAACCTTGAATAAAAACCGGCGCACAAATCGATTCATCTAGTCGGTTTCTACGATTCCACTATTATACAGATATTTATATCAAACTGTAGCCAGGGTTGATACAGTAGGCAATTTGATGTTCGTTGAGGACAGAAATAAGCAACTATTGGATTTAAACAAACATCATGTGGGCCAAACGCGTCGTTTTACCCGAAATATCGATCAAAGTCGACTTCGTGTGTACCTGGCATCTGATATTTTATCAGCAACTTTAACGTGCGGTAAACACGCGATGCTTACTATTGATTTGTCAATATGTTTGGCATGAACGCCTTAAATAGAATGATAGCAAGATATAAATAACAGAAGCGAAGATAAGTTGGAAAGATAAACGGTCGTTTGTACTTACTCGTTGTATTTTTGAGAAAATATTTTCGAAGTCTTTTAGGTTGCATATAGGCCACACGTGCAGCGGCCGACTAAGCACCATAAACCCTAAAGTGTGAGGTCGCTCACCACAACCCTGACATGCTCAATAGTCAAGCGATAACTCATCAAGAAAAAAATATGATAATACCTATATGATGTAAAGCAAGCTATTCTGAACAACGACATTTTGAGTTAAAGTATGTTCCTAGGAACAAAATTATGAGAAATAATAAGTCCAGCCACAGAATATTTTTTTGGCCACGTGATCAAGCTTCTATTTTCATAACTTAGCCACGAGACAATAGCTTTTGCGAAAAATGTGTCTTGAAGTAATTTATAATATAATTATACCATAATAATTTATACTAAACGAGCGTTTGCCCGCGACTTCGTACACGCATAAACTCAAAAGTCCTATATTTTCCGTTCCCGTGGGAATTTCGGGAAATTGCTTCCATATAACAAACAGACACTTATTAAAGATCAAGGACCAAGTATCACATCCGTGCACTCAAGGAATAAGGTTTTTTCATACAAACTAAAACATCATATATTTCCCGTTCCCGTGGCAATTTCGGGAATTTCTTTCATAACATAACCAGACACACATTGAAAAACCTTTACACCAAGTTTCACATCGGTGCACTCAAGGAATAAGATTTTTCATACAAACTAAAAAGTCTTATATTTACCGTTCCCGTAAGAATTTCGGGAATTCCTTCCTTAGTGCACCCCTACATCCCCTAAAAAATGTATGTTCCAAATTTCAGCTCTCTACGCCCAGTAGTTACGGCTGTACGTTGTCTGTCAGTCACTCAGTCAGTAACGGAACAGTTTTATATATATTGATAATATATTCAATAACATTGCGATGAAAAAGTAGCCTATACGGATTAAGAAGAATCCCTCTAAGTAATGGTAAAAGAAATTTTGAAATCGGTCCAGTAGTTTTTGAGCCTATTCAATACAAACATACAAAAATACAAAGGTTTCCTCTTTATAATATTAGTATAGAAGTACAACAGTACAAAACAAAAACACATCATTTCAAATGTATTGAAATACAAATAAGTGTAATTATACCAATTACAGGCAAAATGTTGATAAAATGTCCATTAAAACATTAAATATGAATATAATAATAATAAAATATTTATTGACACACGAACTTAAGAATAAAACACGAAAATACAATAATATAAAATTGAATAGTCTATGTGTCAAAGGGGTACTTTCAGCTTAGTGTTGCTATTAGCTAGCAACGCTGATTTTCAAAATACCCCTTTGCTCCACGCCGTTCTTCAAATAATTAAATTGCAGGATATAATTATAGCATTTAAATAATTATGCTCCTTAACAATAGGCATAAAAAATATTACAAAACAATGCGAGAAAAGAATATCATACATTTTTATATTAATAATTTGAATAATTACAATTAATACATTAATTTAAAACTATAATTGAACATAATAGTACAGAAAGGAATTAATTTATACGATTATAATTACTATAATATAGAAGTCTACTTATAGAAGTATTGTTCTTTAGAAATGTAGTATTAAGTCTACTTAATACTACATTTCTAAAGAACAATACGATAGCTTTTCTTCTTTTGGCGTCCTCCGACGTGACCCACAGAGAATCAATATATCTATTAATCAAACGTGCTCGATAAAATCAATACCAAGATAACATTAAATATTGTTAACTTAATTATACACGTATATTTTGGTATATAAGCTATTTCTTTATGTTACTAAATTGTCACCCAAGATGTAATTGTGTCTTGCTTTAAAACCCTTTTCCTGGTCGTAATATCTAATAAGTCAAGTACCCAAAAATATCTCATTCACATATGATATTAACTTGTACCTTCCATGCTGGACTGGAAGCGAAAGAAAAACATAAAGTGTGCCAGCTGCTTCTCTTCCCGGGCATACTGTAAAAGTCAGTTAAGGGACGGAGGTTTTTTTGACGTTTTTGTGGACGATAGGCTGACCCCCTATCACTGCAAGTCTCTCTCCATCATTATAATGCCCCACAAATTTGTCAAAAGTGACATCAGGTGGTTTTATAGCCTCTGTTGTTCTGCCTACCCCATTAGGGATACAGGCGTGACGTTATGTATGTATGTATTGAGTTGTTCAAAAGGACAACGATAATTTCAACTTTGATTGCTAGAAGGTAGTAATATGCTAGACAGGCTTATGTTTTAGCTAACGTCATATACAGTCACGTCCAATAAGATGTATTCATTTTCATTGGAATTTGAACCTTATCGCAATGGAGTAAGTTAATAAATAGGTAATATATTCATTTATTCAGATAATTACAATCCAATAGTACAAAATAATTCAACACTTAACATGTATGAAGCACATACACATCAATAGACAACTAAATAACATAACCATATAGGTACACAAAAGAAAATCCAACCATAGATCACAATAATACACACAATTATTTAACAATAGACATTAAACAAGTAATAATAAGCATTGAAATAAATTGACATAATTATCTAATAGTAGTTTATGAAACTGTCACATAATACCTAGTTATGTGCAGTTTCATACACTACTTTATCTAATCTCATACACTGAAGATATTAAATAAAAGATTGAGATTGAGACTGTTATATTTTATAGCCACAGAATGTGACGTAGCGCGGCGCTCGCAGGACACAGATAAAAAAATGAAATCTCTGGTCTGTTATCTGTATCGAAATGAAAAAAAAAAATATTATAACATTGTATTGTTCGAGGTAGTGTGTTATAATTTAATTTTTTAATTTCATTTCGTTATACTATTTTAAAAAGTATGTCAATATAAATTCGTTCTGAGTTTTATATTTTGAATATTCTGATATGAGAGTAGATAAATACATTTAAATTAATAATCAACTCACATAAATTAGGTATTATTAGATTTATACAGAAATTACGTAAGTACAAAAAGACAAACATTAAATGAAACGTCATTTTACTTATAACTACATAGCACATCGAAATAACATTTTACTTAACTCTAGGTATATAATTATATTATAATGAAATGTCATTCTAGCCATTTTCAATATGGACCCTCTCCCAGTGCTTCCAAATAGGGCAGTCAGGTCTGCCGGCTAATACGGCTAGGATGCTATTCGCGCTACCACGCACACGCTTCATCAACGAAGCTATTCTCTTGCGTGTGCACGCGACTGTACCTATTAGCAAAAGCCGCCGAAACTCATGAGTCATCCTCATTCAGCTGTAGCTTTTCGAAAGCCTCGCTTAAATGGAAGCCATGAAAATAAACAAAATGGTGGCTTTGGCAGATAATTTACTGGAGCTGTGACGGATAACCCATTTATCTCTAACTCTGTGTCGATGGATTTCCGATGACCAGCAAGCTAAGTAAAGATCGTTACACGCAATTATGTTTACTTACTGAAAATTTGTGTAGCAGCTTATATGGGTTTCTGTTTAAAACCTACCTAACCATAATCTTTTTAATTTTTTTTTAAATATTGAATCAGTGGTATCTTCCATGCTGGACTGGGAGTGAAAGAAAAACATAGAATGTGCCAGCTGCTTCTCTTCCCGGGCATACCGTAAAAGTCAGTTAAGGGACAGAGGTTTTATTGACAGTTTTGCGGGCGATAGGCTGACCTCCTGTCACTGCAATAGTCTCTCTCCATCATTATAATACCTCTAAATTTGTCAAACGAAACCTCATATGTTTTCATAGCCTCTAGTGTTCTGCCTACCCCGTAAGGGATACAGGCGTGAAGTTATGTATGTATGAATAAGTGGCCTACATTGCACATAAGAAATGTGGGAACTGCTGTCATTCAATTAAAATAATAATAAGCCGTTTTGTTCTAGTAGATCAGAGTTATTGTTCTTGCCCTGCTGTGATTGCTGGAACTTTCTCATGTACATGATGTTTTATGATTTAAGTTAACAACATGTTCTGTGAAAAATACAAAAGTCAAATACTATTGAAGACAATTTGGGTGACAAGCACAAATCTTTAGCTCGTACTTTTTCTTTTATTTCGTGGTTTTAAATTCAGTTATTTTTACTATAGATATACTTTTCTATTCATATAAAGGTTTGTGTGTATAAGTTAATCAAACATAGCACCTAACGGCGTGGTCCCAAAACCGCTTTTTGCTTTTTATGTAAAAGATTTTTTTACCACACATTGGACCACAGGGATGTCCTAGTATAGTCCGTAACTCGAGCCAGTATATAAAATATCGTTTCCATTATTGGATGAAAAGTGCATGAAAAGTGACCATTAAAATCTATAACAATACCACGGTAATATTATCTATAAAGTATTTCAACTTCATACATACGGACGAAACGCGAGCTATATCTACGCAATTCGATCTCGGCATACGACCAGTCGCAACTGTCTGCATGCCAAAAGAATTCTTGATTGAGCTTTTCAAAAGAATGCTGATTTTTATTCTTTGAAATTTAATAATAGATTATTTCGTGCGTCTCAGTTGAGGCGCAAGTATTTTTTTATTACCACGTATTTTTTACGTGGTTTTTTGACACAAAACGAATATTCGTTGAACACTTCTTACTCAATTCACAAATTATTTTATTTGGTTATAAAAAAGTATATTTATAATCACAAAACGAATTGTAAATAAACACAACGTAGGCAAATGTTATTAAAATGCTAAAAGCGGGCAGCATGTGAACGTAACGCGGCGCTTTAGGCATTTATTTAAAAGATGTGGCCGAGTTGAAATACTGTATAGATAATATTACCGTGACAATACTCGACATGATTTACAAAACATGATTCTTTGCTTTTCTCAATGAACATTGTTTCCCTCAGCACTATTTATTATCCATGCATTTAAATATTGTGTGAGAAATATTATTTAATTTTATCTTACTAATATTAGAAAGAAAGTTTGGATGCATGGATGTTTGTTCATGAATCACGGCAGAACGGCTTAACGGATTTGGATGACATTTGTCATAATGATAGCACTCTTTTATCTAGCACTTTTTTATCTAAATAAGTACCTATAGGGATTAGAATGTGCAAATGGGTAGGTTTATTTTTATCCTTGTGTTACATTTGCAGCGTAAATTTTACCCTTGTGTGAAAATACATCCGTAGTTACACAATTAAAATCACTAACAGTGTTTCCTCAAAGTAAGCTCAAAGCTTGTGCTATTATTAACACAAAGCGGAACTAGGGAGTATAATGCTTACCATTTTAGAACGACTTCACTCGTTATCATTTCTCTGAAATAACAAGGTGCCATTAATTACTTGGTTTTTACACTGACAGACATAACATCATCACCTATTCATATTACATGAATAATCAATGAATGCAGAGCATAAAAAAAACCGACTTCACGTCAACACTTTGGCCGACTAATAGTGTCATCCACGTAAATATTCTCCGAAATCATACATATTGTTTCAAAAATGCTGTGCATTCGTTGATAATTGGCTATTTTGTTTTTTCATTACTATTATTATTATTTATTTAAAAAATTAAGTGTACTCGGTGCTAGGTAAGCATTATTATTATTATATTATTATAACGGCAGTGACATAATAATTAATAAATAAATAAATTTAAGTACATGTTTAAATTTTCATTAAATTTTGGATTGTCGGCCAATTTTTACAATGACGCTTCGCCTGGTGCTGGCGCACCACGCTCGCTTCGCTCGCTCGGCTCGCGTATACAATAAATACAGCCTAACATTTTACGGCCTTTTTGTTTTATCAGATTGGTCGTTATTTACAATAATCTCACTAGTGAAATTAAAATATCAAGTCTCTGACAAAATCCCTGCGACATACATAAAAATAAGGTTACATACATACATAACTTCACTTCTGTATCCCATATGGGGTACACCAGAGGTTATAAAACCACAGGAGGTCAGCCTATCATTCTCAAAAAAACCTCCAATAGAAACTCTGTCCTTAACTGACTTTTACAGTATGCCCGGGAAAAGAAACCACTGACACATTCTATGATTTTTCTTTGCTCCCAGTCTATCGTGAAAGATAAGGTTTTTTATGCGAAATTAAACCTTCCTTAAATGTGAAAATTTCTATTTTAAAATTGAATTTAGCGCGTTTTAGTCAAGTTTAACGAACCGACTTGTATCAGAAAGTCGCCTTTCCGTTTAGAAATATAACCTATTTTATATTGTATGGAAATGTAAAAGCCACGAATCAAAATAACAACAAAGGCAAGCCGGAAATGACTGTACTACTATCTGAAAACTGTCAGTTACCCTGCATAGTAAGTGCTTTCACAGCCTTTCTTACATAATCTATTGAAACGGTGTATAACCCGGTTACATAAATACAGGTATTGTGCTGAGCTATCTGTATAGATGTTTGCAGAGCTTCGAGACTTTTAGAAAGCTTTTGTGATTTTTTATTTGAATTCCTTTTTCTTTTTTTTTTAAGGACTGGCAGGTTTTGTTTTCAAAAGAGTTTGTATAGCTAACAAAAAGGAAATATGACAGGACCGAAAATTTATTAAAGCAGTTAGACTGGTACTATTAAATCTCAGGATTTTGAGCAGTGTAGATTAATAAATCAATAATTACTTAGAATGTATTAACAGGTATTTTTTTCTTAAAAATTCGAATTTGTTTCCATAGCAATATAAACGCTTACTCTGAGGATGTCGCACGTTGTCTTTATTTATACATACTGTTTAATTTATTACTTACTAGCTGTATCGCGCGGTTTTATTTCCGCAATTTCAAAGTCCACGGAAATATCGAAATAAAAAGCAGCCTATGCGCTATACCACACTGTACACTATCACTATGGCAAATTTCATCCAAATACATTCATCCATCCAAACTTTCACATTTATAATATTATAATTAAACCAGCACGGGTCTGTAAAAACGCTGAAATATCTGAAATATCGAGTTCGTTTGTAAAATCTGGAATATCTGGAAATATGCAAGTATGTTCGTTTATATCCAGAACTCTATGAAAAAAGAGAAGATATCAAATCAAAATACACACTTAGACATAAGAATAAAATACAGTTTCCACACTCAAAACTTCAGTTACATTCGGCCAGTCCCCTAGCAATGTCTGCAAAAATTTACAATAAATTACCTAAACACATACAGAATATCACAAACACTAAACATTTTTTAGAAACATTGAAGAAAATATTAATCATGAAAAGCTACTACACTCTAGATGAATTTCTAACGGATAAACTACTAAAATAGATCGGAGAAATATTTTATTTTTAAATTTACTGTATATTAAATTAAACAAAGTACATTAGTCATGCAAATTCCTCCTCTCTCCCAAAATTGCAGCGCCTAACAAGGCCCTTAATTGTCATTTTATGGTTAATTATTGTTACCATGTATAAAAATGTTTTAAGGCAGCAATAAAGAATTGAGTATTGAGTATTGAGTATTGAATCTAATACGTGATTAATCCGGTTAAAAGGTGTCTTAAGATTATGGATAACTAGCTGTTCGCGCGGTTTTAATCGCGCAAATTCAAACCCCGCAGGAATAACGGGATAATAAGTAGCCTATGTGCTATTCCAGACTGTACACTATTATTATGCCAAATTTCATCTAAATCCGTTGAGCCGTTCTCTCGTGATTGAGGAACAAATATACATCTATACTTCCAAACTCACATTTATAATATTGGTAAGGTGAAAACTCAAGACTATGGTGGAATGAACGCAACACTGCCTTCATTAGAAATAACAATACAAGAAAGTCTTTCTTGCAAGAAGTAGGACAGTCCATCTATTATAACTTTAATGCATGAAAAGAATATAATACCATTTCTTCAAGGTTCGTAACTTATTTTTTCTAAAAGTAGCTTTAATTTGGTTTTTTCATTGTAACGTGTGGGGTTGGCTGAAAATAGCCTTATTGGAGAAGTGTGTCGTAAGAGGTGACAAATCCACGTGACCTTCGCTTGGTGACAGAACCTTTTTAGGCTGTATCTGGCTAGTAACAATGTTTTATGTGAACTCTTTGTCTAAATATCATTGTTGCGAATATTACGTATTCAGATTGCCACTATTTTCAGTTTCACTATTTGGTGTCAAGTAAAAACACTAATTTTGGAATCTTTTAAGCACAATGCCCATAGAAATCAATTTTAAAAATGATATGTTTCAAACCCAATGTTGTGCAAATTTTGGCATAAGTAAATAATATTCGTAATGAAAAAGAATTAAAGTGTATCAACAGCTTTGTACTTATATTAATTTATCAATTGCAATAATTTTACTCAAAAGATGTAAATTAAGTAGTTTTAACATACGAATTCACATCCCAAAAGTTTTTATAAGAACATTCATCCCGGTTTCTGTAAATAGGTATGCATAGTACGTAATCTATAGGGTTTTTCAATAAGGACGGGTCGATTTTAAAATGGAATAAAACAGATTGTGAATGAGATATTAACAGTTTTTTCAATTATTTGAAGGTCCATTCATGTCATTTCGTTTTGAATATGACATTATTCAACTGTTCGCCGCGTCTTCGAATGGTGGCACAAATCTGGGAGGTTCAATTTTCAACAGACAGTTAACAATCAACAGGCAGATCCATTTTAATCCATTTTTAAGCCTAATAACCATATGGATATGATATTTTCTTGTGAGGGTTTTTGAAGTCTCCACTGACCAATTAAAATTACCAATAAGCCGCAATAAACTAATACCCTGAAAGTCGAGATAACCTAGGCCATCACTCAGTTTCAGTAGAATTAATGCAGCGAAGTCATTGAAAACTGTACTACCCGGATCCGTGCAAAACTGCGTCAAAAATCTTGAAATCCCCGTCCTTATTGAAATACCCTTTAATTTCAATAAGTATTTTTGCAATTGTTTATCTGAGCATTTTTGTTGTTTTTTTATTGAAAGAAACACTTTAAAAATATATTTTTACTAAGCAAAAATCTTATATTTTTTAACCAATACCAAACTTACCTGAAAATAAAACAAAACACAACCGTACACTCATAAACTAACCACTAATTTTATTAACTATCCTCATTCGTAACACCTCGGCCAATGTTTACACAGCCCAACCAGAGTTCCATTGTACCTAAATATTTACATTACCTCAATTTGTGTTGAAGATAATAGGTATGTAAAATAACGCTTTGCACAATTCTCACAACTGCAGTTTTTACGAAAGACATGTTTATATTGTGTGATTCTTCTTATTATTATTTTTTTAAGGCAGAGAACTGGTAATTTCTAATAAATGCAGTGGTGTTTATTTATAATCTGTGGTAACATCAATCATCATCAATCATTTTTATATTGCATCATGTCTGT
Organism: Stenoptilia bipunctidactyla; assembly: GCA_944452665.1. NCBI lineage: Eukaryota > Metazoa > Arthropoda > Insecta > Lepidoptera > Pterophoridae > Stenoptilia > Stenoptilia bipunctidactyla. The sequence goes on along the minus strand of OX101740.1, from coordinate 21,335,707 downwards.
ATAGGTTATTTAAAAAAAATTGCCTTAATAATAGTCCTATAAATACAGAAACTCGTTGTGTTCCCGGTGACATTATACCGTATTAGATCAAGGTCACATTAGATAAACGCTCCCGTATAAGTAATCCCCTATAATCCATAGATAAGCATGTCATAAAAGGTATTTAATGAAAAAGGTTATAGTTCATCTGCTGCAGATCGATTCTTCGATTCTTAAGCAGCAATAAATTGCGAAATATGATAAGAACTATCTGTTGCGCGTGGTTTTACCCGCGAAATTTCGAATGCCGCGGGAATATCGGGATGAAAAGTAGCGTATTTGCTATTCCAGACTGTCCACTATCACTAGTCCAAATTCCATCCAAATCCGTTGAGCCGTTCTCTTTTGATTGAGGAACAAACATCCAAACTTTCACATTTATAATATTAGTAAGATTTGTTGTCATGAAAAGCATGTACCTATGAAAAGATTGATGAACGTGGAATGCTTCGGCTACACTACCGTGATATGCCAGTAATTATTGCCATAACTTAAACAACACCTAGGTGTAACCACGATTTATGGCCATAATTTTACAATGCCAATCAATATGGCATATGGCGGTAGGCAATAGCTCCGGCGGTCTTTTTTCGCACATCAAAGAAGATTACCGCAGTAATTATAGCGTTTGTGGCCACACTACCGTTTTTCCAGTGTGCAATATGAGCTCACCGGCGACGCACGTATCGACCGACATGGAGAGGTCAAATGAAAAAGCGCTCGAGTTTTTAGAATTATTCCAATCCGAACCGTCTCTTTGGGATACCCTTTTTGTTCTTTTAGCTTTGTTGAAATTTAAAAGATTCATGTAAAAATAATTGGCACTCATAAAACACAACACCGCTGCAGCTTCGACCTCCATCTTGAAAAAGTCATATTTACCGCCAAATTTAATGCCATAATTATTGCCGGTAGACGGTAAGGTAGTGTGACCACACCAGTTCATGCAGTAATTTAAACGGTAATTTAATGCCATAATTATGGCGGTAACAGCCCGGTAGACGGTAAGGTAGTGTGGCCGTAGTAGAAGAAGCGAAAGAGGTATGTATGTATGTTATTTGCTAACGGTACAAAGGGAGTTAATATAAAAAAGCATTAGTTTTCTTTTGCAATATAAACCTATTGGCGTACTATCATTCAATATTTTTTTTAATCTGTTTCCTGTTTGTCTGCTCAGGCATCTTTCTAAAATAACGCGTCTATGTGATCATCAAGCGAGTAAGCGATGCGACCATAGTTTGACTATAAGGTTGTGCGACATCATCACGTGAATGCCGATGAGAACACCTATAACATACCAATATGGTTAATCGCGGATTCGTACGATTGAAAATCCTACAGACTTGCAATGATCGCGTAGACCCGCGGGCCTATTACGGTTCTTTCATAACATGACATGATAAACAAGATTTCTATCTTAGAGTAATTATTATACTTTATTCTTACTCTAAGATTTCTATGATACGATGATGATATAAAAAATATACGATTATACGAAGAATATACGATATTTTACATACATACATTGCAATTCATTGCATACAAGAGGCATTTCCTTTTGCAATGACAGTTTCAATGATATCATCTATGACTTAAAAACGATTTGTTTGTTTCTTGATTTTATTCGTGTTTTTCCGTTTCGAATGCTTTCATAAATAAATACCTACTATATTATTATATACTAGCTGCTGCCCGCGACGTCGTCTGCGTGAACGCTATGCAGCACCAAACGCACCTACGATTATAACACTGCTAGCGTGATAATATGTAGCCTATATGTTGACCCGACTTCTTAACTATCTTCATGCCAAATTTGAAGTCAATCCATGCAGTACTTTTTGAGTTTATCCCGGAAAGACAAACAGACAAAAATTCTAAAAACTATATTTTTTGTTTCTGTTTCGATTGTAGATCATACCCCAAGTATTCTTTTAAAAAAATATTCAATGTACAGTTTTGACTTTCCTACCATTTTATTATATGTATAGATTGGGATTATTGCATTCAGTCTACATGGCAAGAGCTTAGCTAAGAGATTTCGCCAAGGAGTAATACCGAATAATTATCGCAGGATATGTTTTACGTCAAAACTACTTCATGATATCATCGCATGGTTTTGAGATCCATAATAAGCCTGCAGTTCTATTAAAACGATGTCAAAGGTCGCTCTACGACATCGCGCGTATGCTTACGATGTTTACCAGTATGTTTGATAGCGGATTCCTACTACTGGAAATCGCTCGAGTTCACGTTGTCACATTCTATTCGGACAATGTCTAACTAGTTATTACTGTGCCCTTCATTACTTATAAGATTATGGAATTCATTGCCTCATGAAATTCGTGAGTCTAAAACGATATCCATTTTTAAAAAGAAAGTCAAAGATCATTACTATTCACTACTGTAATCTATGTTACCCACTTTACTGTCCAAAAGATATTAAGATATATTTAATAATGTATGTATGTATAAAGTATTTATATATACATACACTATTACATATATCGACGACCGGCTGGTGTAGCGGTATCATAAATTGCCTTCTATGCCAGAGATCCTGGGTTCGAATCCCGGCGGCGGCGGATATTTGTGTGATGAACACAGATATTAGTCGTTAAGTCATGGATGTTTATATGTTTATTTAAGTTTATTCAAATAAAAAATATGTATTTATTCAATATGTATGTTTATATATTTATTAAGTATATCAGTTATCTAGTATCCATAGCACAAGTTCTTTAAGAAACTTAATTTAGGCTAGATAATGGTGTGTGAGTGTCAGAAATATTAAAAAAAAATATATATAACGTATGTATAAATTATATTTAATATTGTGTGTATCTATTGGTATGTATGTATATTTAGTACACACTATTATTGCAGTTAATTCAAACTCTCCAGTCATAGGTCTGCTGTAAGAAATTTCGATAGAGATAAGCTGTACTATGTACTTATTTTGTTCTATGTATCCTTATATTGTATCTAAACTTATGTGTACATAAATTGTTAAATAAATAATTTTCTGGAAAATACTTTGGCTACTTATCACCAAACTGACAGTTTCTTTTGAAAGTACCAGGTCCTTGACAATTCCTCAACCATAACTTTACACTGAGATCAAACTCAAGCTTTCAAAAAACCTTTCAATCAATTTTGAAGTCCGTGTAACTTTTCGACGCGTCGTTATTGAAACGTAAACTTTGCTAAGTACAGACGAGTACAGAAATGTTTTTTTATTGACTTGACGTGTTAACATCCAGTTTATTTTACAATTTCAAGAATACATTAGTTTTAAGACTGTATATTTCAGTATAAACAAACTGACTGATTTATTTGTAAACTGTGCTAGAGGGTTGCGTCATGGAATATCCGGTATTGAGTTCATGTTATTTTTTCGGGAATTTTTACCTTTAACACCCGGTTTCTGAAACGCCAATCAACGAAAAAATTAACTAACCAGCTGTCAAATCTCTTGTTAACTGTCAATTGAGTTGCTAAAAGCCCAGTCAACTACTTTGATTTGATTCTCCTGTTAGTTGACAGGGCTGTTAAATATCAGTACAAATCTGATTGTCAATCGCCATTTCGGGTTTCTGGAACGTCAATTAGGCGCTAATCATAGATTAAACTACTGTCAAAAGCTTTGTCAAGTAATCAGTGCATTTGGGCTAATTAACTTTTATACTCTGGTTGCCAATTGAATTGAACTTTTAAACTATATTGTTTTTACGTAAATCTAGTAGTTTCTCGGCAGATTATTACATCCACGGTATGTATTTTACGTATTTTTATAATAATCACAATGTTTTATTTTGTTTTAACTAAATTTTTTTACTAATTTCATTTTGTGTTTTGTTGTAGATGTCTCTTTCGGATATTAGCCTTTCCGGCAGCAGTGATGAAGAGTTTCATCAAACTTGGCGAATTTTTAAAGAAAGGATGAATCCCTACGAGTAGGTACCTACTACAGTGAGGAAGAATTTAAATATAGGTATCGATTGAGCAAGGCCACAATAATGTTCCTAGTTTCTAAAATAGAAACTAAAATAAAACCTATGACATTCCGGAACAAATCCATCAGTGCCTTGGAACAAGTCCTTTTAACAATAAGTTTTTATGCAACTGGAGCATTCCAAATAACAGTGGCTGATCATATAATCATATATTGGGTGCATAAATCAACAGCCTGTAGATTAATAAAAAAAGTATCTGCAGCTATTGCAGAACTCAGGCCTCAATTCATCACAATGCCCCGAACAGAAGAAGAGTGCAATATAATCAAAAGTGGATTTTATAGCATCAGTTCATTCCCAAATATAATTGGTACAGTTGATTGCACACACACATTAAAATACAGTCTCTAGGTGGTTCACAAGCAGAGCTCTACAGAAACAGAAAAGGATACTTTTCATTAAACATCCAGGTTATCTGTGATTCTAAATTAACCATAATGGATATTATTAGTCGGTGCCCTGGGTCTGCACATGACACAACAATCATTAAAGACTCCCATATTCGGGCTGATTTTGAAAGTGGAGTGTATGGCAGTGACTACCTACTGGGAGATAGTGGTTATCCTTGCAGATCATATCTATTAACACTATTTTTACATCCATCACCACCGTGTGAGGAAGCATGTAACCAATCACATATAAGGACAAGGAATACTGTGGAAAGGTGCTTTGGACTTTTAAAGAGACGTTTCCCTTGTTTGTCAATGGGGCTTCAAGTAAACATTGAAACAACAATGAATATTGTAGTAGCCTGTTGCATACTGCATAATTTAGCATTAAGCCATAATGATCCCATTGATGACGACCTGCCTGACATGGAGCATGACATCCCCGAAATTTCTAGTGCTGGTTTAGTGACTAATGGGAACACATCTGTGCGATCAGCTTTAGTATTAACTAACTTCAATCAATAGCATTATTGTTTATATAAAGTAATAAGTTTAGATCTGCAAGGATAACCACTATCTCCCAGTAGGTAGTCACTGCCATACATTATGGTTAATTTAGAATCACAGATAACCTGGATGTTTAATGAAAAGTATCCTTTTCTGTTTTATAGAGCTCTGCTTGTGAAACACCTGGAGACTGTACTTTAATGTGTGTGCAATCAACTGTACCAATATTATTACTTATATATACTATGTTATTTAAAGTAAGTTAACACTAAAAATTAATGTGTTTTCCTATTATAAATTCAACTATAGTTTCATGTAATAACTACAGTTCCCATAATTATATAGTTAGATGTTTTATTTAAATATAAAAAAGAATTCAAATAAAGTGTTTAATTGCAATACTAATTAGAAGCTTATAAATTACATTTTATTAACAATAATTAACATTTTTCATAGCAAAAGATCACTTTTTTTCTATATAATAATTTCTCTTCAGATAAGTTACATATTATAATCACTATTTGTTTAATATATTTTGGTATTCTTTTTCTTTTATTTTTATTTCTAAGTCCAATAATTTTTGCCTCTTTAAAGCCATTTTATATTCCAAAACTTTAGTTTTTTTTTCCCATAAGGCACTTTCCATCTTTGTTAAATAGTATTTTTTTTTTAATAAATCATTGCTTCTTGTTTGGTATTTAAAAACTTTTTGTACTCTGCGAGTTTTACGAGTTTTTTGAGATGTTTGAGGTACATAATCATTTGTTTTAGTTGTATGTGGTATGGGACTCGTTTTACTTTGTGGTGGTGGCAGAACATCCATATTTTGGATTGAAACAGCATTATTATCTGAAATAATAAAATATGTTTATACTTAATTAAGATTTTATATTAGTAATGAATTGTGAACTGTATGTGAGTGAAGTTACTGTTAATATACCATTTATGAAATAGCTTGATGCACTATCACAGTTATTGGAAAGTGGTTTTATCTGATCTCCCATTACTGCTAGCATTTGAGCACCTATAGTGCTCAGTATCGGGCTATACACACCACCACCGGTTGCTCTTACACCTGTCTGAAAATATGAATTTAATTTGTTATGACAACTTATGGAGATTATAGGTATTATAGATATTTTTATTTGTGTTTTTCATATTCTATGAAGATTTTACTGTTTTATTATATTTGTCATCAGTGTTTTATCATCTTTTAACTAAATATACTGTGTATGTACCACCTTACAAACCTTATCAGCTATTTCATCTTTTTTGTATTGTTTTATGAGACATTTCATTTCCATACTTTTCATTTGTGTATCTAACTGTAACAATTTTATAATTTGACTAGCACATATTCTTCAAAATAAATATAAATAATAAATAAATATGCCAAAAGCAAATACTGACTTGATCCATTGAATTTGTGACCTGTGATAGTCCTTCTGTACACTCAATTGGCTGTACTATTTGCTGATTTTGTTTCAAATATGCTTTTGCCTAGAAAAAATAAAACCATGTTGCATACTATTTGTTGTGTATTATTTGTATAGCTCAAATTATGTCCCAAGTATATAATATTTGAGTACATACATTTTCATTTGCTAATTCTTTCCTAGTAGTCCTTTTTAGATTGAAATATGCATTGCATAATTGCTTCTGAGTTCTGGGTATTTCAGCAGTACTGTTGAACTCAGAAGTTAAGGATTCCCACGCTTAATTTTTTTTATTGTGGTGACCGCATTGGTGCACTTATTTTCGATGATATGTTTAAATCTAGAAATTAAAGGATGAGTAATGTTATAATTTATTGATTGTTCCTATCATTGTCTTGTGGTTATAGTTACTACTTAGGTAGGTATATATACTTACTTCAAAACTAGGTCCAAAAGTTTAAACTTTTCTCTCTCTGTGAAATTTTTGCCTCTAGAATTCATTCTGTGAATAAAAGCGACTTCCGAAAAATAAGAGAAAGAACTTGTTTTCAAAGTAATTTACAAAAATAATGTAGTAAATAAAATAAATATTTTATAATTTGTATCTACCGCGGAAATATCTTTTGACAGCTAAGAATGAACTGTTGAATGTAAACTGAACAATTCAGTCAATATTTCTAGCAATTCGTATGTCAATCAAAATGATCATAGATTAGTTAATTTTTGTCTAATCAGCGTTTCAGAAACTCGATTTGATTTGACAGTAATGTTAAGTTAACAGGGCTGTTAGTTGATTGTAGATTTGATTGGTCTTTCAGAAACCGGGCGTAAATGTCTGTTCTTGATATGAATATTAGTAACAGAACAGTGTTTTTTTTTATGATTATTAATTTTTCTGTACTTGTTTTTCAGACTAGAAATGAACGAGAGAACGTCATTAAAAAGTAATTGATAATTTCAAAAGTCGAAACAATACGTTAATAATTCAGTTTAAAATGGCTGTCTTGTAGTCAATTTTATACTCGAATATTTAGAAAATTATAAGCATTGAAAATCGTCAAATAGTTTTTAGTGTGTATTCATAACAATGGGAATGAAAGAAAGAAGGGGGGGAGTGAATACATTTTTATATATTAATATTTCTCCTCCACTTTTGCAGGTGATAAGACTTTGTTATAATATACAGTGTGCTAATCTTCGAATATCCTTTACTTGATCCACGTATAATACGTAAAATTTTATCGACAAAATACTATACAAGGGGTTCGTAGGGGTTCGTACCCCCCCTTGGTTTTTTGGCCAGGATTTTTTTTCTAGTTTTTTGGCCAGGGTTTTTGGCCCAGGGTTTTTTTTGTGCAATATGTATGATTTCGGAGAATGTTTACGTGGATGACATAATTATTAGTCGGCCAAAGTTTTGACGTGAAGTCGGTTTTTTTAATGCTCTGCATTCGTTGATTATTTCACATTTTGTAATGAAAATGTGAATAAAAATGAGTTTCAGTGAACTCGTAGAAGTACGATATATTAAATTTTAAAATGGCTGTCATTCAGAGGGGTGAGGTGTACGACCCCCCTTTGTATAGTATTTTGTCGATAAAATTTAAAGTAGTATACGTGGGTGAAGTATCCGAAACCCGAAGCCTAACACACTGTATAATAACTAAGAACCAAGAATCTGAATTAAAGTGGTAAGGAAAGGCAAACCCTGGCGGTTTGTTATATTCCACAACTTGTCGTTTCTAATCAAAAATTAACTAGAAGATGGTCGCTAGCATCCTTCACATAAAATCTGCTGACAAATATCGCTGTCCTGGCGGTGATGTGTTGCAGCGATGTTCTATGAAGAACCAGATTCTTTTTAAGCCCGAATGCTATCATCTCCGACCTCATTTTCAATAACAATCAGGTGAGATTAAGGCCAAACGCGGGCTTATTATTTAATAAAAAGACTGTGTCAAAAATAAAACTATTTTTTTTAACCAGATTAATCGCGTATAATTTATATTTTACATTTTAACTCGACGTTTCGGTGTCTTTGCAGACCCCGTGGTCACGAGCGACTCTCAGTCGGTTAAAAAGTAGTTTTATTTAAATTATGAATCGTGAAAACTTAAGACAATATTAAGACTGTGTTACGTTTAGTTTGACTTCACAATGCATCTAGAAAATAGATATTGACGGAAGCCTGCCTTCGTCAAGTAATCCGATGGTTAAAAGATGAGGCTTCAACAGTTTGCAAAGATCTTTCGCTCTCTCTTCAAAATGTATTCTGTACATACATTGTAAGACGTGCAAGTTTGCGACGGTGCCCGGTATTCTTTATTTGCTTATATTATACAAAAGTAGCCTGTCTTTTTAAACAAATATTTAAACACAAATTCTAAAATGCATGAGGTGTATTTCAAAACAAAACATTTTAGTTAAGGTAACAAAGATCTGATACTTTGGCCATCTTCAACGTTGTCAAGAAGGATGGATAAATATTATATTTTACTACCAATTTATATTATATTTATAATACATACATACATACATACATACATAACTTCACGCCTGTATCCCGTATGGGGTTGGCAGAACACCAGAGGTAATAAAACCATCCGATGTCACGTTTGACAAATTTGGAGGCATTATAATAGTGGAGAGAGACTATTGCAGTGACAGGGGGTCAGCCTATCGCCCACAAAAAAGCCTCCCATAACACCTCGGTTTTTTTTTTCATAAATATATATGAAGAAAAAACAGAATAAAATTAGTTTAATATTTCATTTTTGGCCCGACAAAACGTTTAAAAAATGTTTTGTTTATAATTTTATTGTGAAAAGCCATAGTAATATTATCAAAAATGATATTCACTGATTAGATTTAACTTCAAAATATTTACTATTTATTTTTTTACAGTTTTACAGTTTATCATTAATGTAAGTAAAAAAAAAATTAATAAATTAATATCAATGTGGAAATGTTGTTTAATTTATCTAATGAATTTAAAATACCAGATTCAGATTTCCAGAGTTGGTCTATCTAGAAGCATACACACATCAAAAGAATTTGAGATCACTAGAAAAATATGGAATATTAAAAAAAAACTTTTTAAAGGAATTTTGCTTACGTTGAGGTCGATGTGCGGGTGCATTATTGTCAACCATTACGAATCGAGAGCCATGGTTTAACCTAAATGACCTGACACTTCCATAAATAGCAATGGTTTGGTATAAAGCAGCATTCATCGAGCCACGATACAGGATCAACGGCGCTCTAGCACCAATCATTATACCGCCCCAAAAGGATACCAATTTCCCGCCTTCTTGAACGGTTCCAATGGCAGTTCTTTGTCTTTTAGCGTCCCCGCGTCTTATGCAGACACGAAGATGTCGGTTGTCTCGATGAGTACTCTTGACTCGTCAACTCGAGACAATTCCGCAAAATATTTTTCTCGTCGTTTCCTTCATTTTGGCGGAGTCTAGCCCACTGCAATCTGCGGCGCTGTCTTTGCTGTGAGTTTAGGGGTGCTCGACAGGATCTCCTCGCTCGTAATCCAACTAATTTGTAGTCCAGTAGCAACCCGCAACTCAGCTTTTATTTTAATGGCATTGAATGTTAGGTCTCGGCCAGTCAGCAATCTGATGTAACGCTTCTGAGCAACAGAAAGAACAGTTGGCTGACCACTGCGAGGTCGATCAGCAAAGTTATCCACGTCGCGATACTTCTGTATCGTGTTCACGACACAGGATTGGGATACAGCCACTTTGCGTGCTATTACTTGGGTAGAATGTCCTTCTTCCCTTAAAGTAACAATTCTCGCTCTTAAAACTTCTGATAATCCCCTCGGCATCTTTTTGAATGAACTCCTCCTTCGAAAAGTCAGAAAAAACACTTGGATGAAGTTGGTCAGATTTCTGAATGAATGTAAACAAGGATTTAATCTCTTTTTATACAGAAAAACAATTGATATTTTAAACTCTTTTCTTATTAAAAAATTTGATTTTTCAATGAAGAATCTTAGAAAAATAAAGAAAAAACAAAAAAAAAGAAGTGTGTATTTTTTAAATCGTTCCGAAACCAAAACAGCCCATTCCCACGTTACGGTTTACCATAACGTTCGTGTGCGGTTAACAGGAACGTACCTACTATATTAATCGTTGAGTTCTGTTAATAAAAATAAACAAATGAATGTTATGAGGTATGATAGAATATGAAAAATTGAGTCCCAAAATCCTATTAGTTATGTTACATTAAATAAAAGAAGGATAATTAATCAATTAGTGACGCATTCAACGGATCAGATTTTAGTGGACTAATGATTAACGGAAGCTCGAGTGTATATGAAGTGTTTCACAACACTGTAACCCAATATTCATCCCGCACATATTTACTGCTGTGGTGAGAGGCTTAAATTGTGAGGCATTGGTCTGGCATTATGCATGATAATGCGAATAAAACTGGAATAAATACATTTAAACTCGAGGTAAAAGAAACCAAAACCACGAGCAAATCGATCAAAAAAAATTTTTACGATATCTCAAAAAACGATTCTATTATATTTTTTAAAGTATAGGTTTTAATATACTTCTTCAAGGGATATTAGAATTACATTTCATATGGGATACATTTTCTGAACTAGCGACGGTCGTGTTAACTAGAATATCACAAAGCTTTGATGTGTTTCCGGGACACGAAATGGATTTGGATGGAAATCTACTGTGCCGATAACATGGCGAGTTTTCCCACACACAGGATTAGACGATAACAGATCATTAATGCAAAGATCGTTAGACTATGAATTTTCACCGGTTTTATCAACGAAATGCACAGATAATTTGATGAACTTGATGTTAAAAACTGGTGAAGTGGAAATTTCATAATTCTAGCTTGACAGAAAGTTCATATAAGTTCGGTGAATGTCCATATATTTAATTACGTAAACTAAAAATTTTACTTTTGTCATAATCAAATGCTTCGCTGGAAATACCTCTTTGATTCCTAATGAATGTTCATTGATTAGTCTTCTAGTGATCATTTCAACACATCCATGGCTTTGTTTTAGGAACCATAACAATTTATATGATGGTTTTACTGTGACCACAACACACACACAGCTGTAATTTTGTTCGATAAGCTGTTGCGTTGTTTTTACCGAGGATTTTTATCCTTAGTTTATGCGGAGCATAGCCATAAACCTTCAGAGATCTCGAACTTGTCGGATCCTATTGGACTGCTGACACAGTGTGGGACATCTCAAATTTCGAGTATACTAGATCCAAAAAAGGGAAATATAATTGAATAATAAGCGTAACACTATTACAAAGAAATATATCTTGTTTTAATCCTTTCCTACGTGATAGAAGAACACACAATCAATAGAGGCTCTTTTATCAATAGTTGCCTCAGTCGGTACTACTGGCCATATCTAATTTTATTCTCCAATACCAAAAACAATAATCTTTAAATATATTGCACTTTTACCCAAACGCAGCCAGACAAATTCAGTTGACATTCTGCATACTGCTTATTTAGGTCATATAAACATAGAAATCTTTTTAAAGTGTTATTCCAATTGTTAAGAAAAGCTATTGACAAGAAGATAAAACAAGTATGTCACAAGGTTGCCTGGAAGAAATCCATAGATGATTGCCACATGATGATGAGTGCTCTGTAGCTATAGTATTATTGTACAATGTACAATGAAAATAAATAAATATGTCATTATTGTAACGCGACTTTAACCTCTTATTTAGTTTCCATATCACAAGCTTACTTCGAAGCTAAACAAGGCCGTGCAAAATATCCAAAATATTAAAAAAGGGAATACCAAGTCCTTTGAAATAGCAGCTCAAGCAGAAAAAAGAGTTTTCTGTTATCGTCAGCACCTCTTTCCCCGAATTCCCTATTCCTTCAGTACAATTTTCCTCACACTTCACGGTCGGTCGGGTTCAGGATTCAGTGGCAAACCCCACTGTTCTAGGTGGATCCTTTTGTGAGAATATAATGGAAAATGAACAAAGGTTATTTTGATACCATGGAAGGACTTTTTTCATGTTTATTGTGAACTCTTTTGAAAAAGAACTTTGATACGTGCATTTGAATGTGTCTTTATGGCACCAAAATTTCTAAAGAAATAATCCAATCTAAATGCTTTTTTTTTCAAAAGGCCATTGCACTAATGCGCCTTAAATAGACTCAACTTAAATCACGTTCAGCTGTGCTTCAAGTGCATACAAAACTGATGCTGTTACTATAGCAGTAACTTCACATGAATCAGAAATGAGTAGGACTTCTCTGTTATTAAATTATTTTTTATAAAGGTCAAAAACGCAACTGTAACGTATCTGAGCTGCAGGTGTCTATGAGCGGTGTTGATGACATAACACAAGGTTTCTCTACTACTAATTTATCCTTTATAATATGTTTAGGCTAACAAAGTTCATATAAGTTCCTGGTTGTGGAAGTTCCGATATTAGATAGAGCGCGGAATGCAATGAATTTCTGAGGTCTGAGCGCCTTGGTTTTGATTCTCTCAAGTGATATTAGGAGTTTTAAAAAGTAATGTTCCGGTTAGGTTAGACTGACAGGTGTTTAAATTTTAAACAATTCAAATAGCCGTATCAACGACTTAAAAATACAAAAATAAAAAAAAATTGCGATTGGACGATTTTTTAAAGGCAACCCTATAAAAAAAAAAACAAAAATTATTAACCCAATTGCAAACTGAAGGGCAATGGTAACTAAATACATTCTTTTAAATAGTATTTGGTAGAACAAAATAATCTAAAATGTTATCTTTTTTTAATTGTTATTTAAGTAATCAAAAAGGGTAGTCCTAAATTTGATGAAACCTTAAATGGTCCTTTTATCAATCATTATACAGGGTGTTAGATTGATGTGGAGAAGCTACCTGCAAGAGGTGATGCGCTAATTAAAATTAACCCTGTAGGTACCCGGAAAGGTTTTTAAACAACTTGCTTAATTAACTCGCATACTTTTATTTATTTATTTATTCAAAAAAGACATGCCAACAACATATATACAATCAATCACAATCATAGGTCTAAAATGTCTTAATTCTAATATATAATATATTGACATATATAGAATTGACATATTGTCAATTCTAGGCACATACAGCATTCTCAATATCTTGCGCATAACGAGACGAGATATTTAACAGCTAAAAATTTAAATAAAATAATAATAATATAATATAATAAAATCCCCAGACAATCACACCAACTACATGGCCCCAAAGTAAGCATAGCTTGTGTTATGGGATACCATATAGTGAACTAGGGGGGAACCTAGAATATGAATACATAAATAGATAAACACCCAGACACGGAACATTTTTTTTTTTCTGGTTCCGTGCGGGGATCGAACCCGCAACCACTGGCGTCTGAGGCAGATAGGTTTACCCCAACGCCAAAGAGGTCGTCTAAATAATACATAATTAAAACATAAAACATTAAAATATAAATTAAAATACAAAATGTCAAAAATACTCGGTTATTACAGTTACATCTGAAATAATTCTTTATCTGAGGTATCATTTTTTGTTTTTTTTTTTTTTTATATTTAGGAACAATGGGGAAGAAAATTGCCACTTTCTTTTCACTAGAGACACTGATAACGCTAACCCGTAACAACTGTCAAATACCATAGTAAAAGTTAATTTTATAGTGATTTTTATCGAATAATTAGAAATACATCATTGCGTAGTAATAAGTTTTATAGAAAATGGATACCACAGTTTCTCTTGGGCGATACGTACACTTGCTAAAGTGTGGATGTATTTGATTTAAACTTTTGTGTAAATATACTTAGTACGGTCCACATTTCCCACATTTTGATACAGAAAAATAAAATATTATATAGATTTACCGCAAAAAAGAACACTGAACAAGCAATTTCGGTAACAACTTGTTCATTTGACAGTTTATTATGGGTCAAGCGTATGAAGCGACATCTATTTAGAGCTTTTCGTTTTCTTCTCCATTAAGCTAAACGCTTAGTATTGCTACCAAAATTGTACTTACGAGTATTCCACCGCAGTTATTAGCAGCGAGATACTTTACCAAACTCGTATCTCATAACAGTGCTACAGATAAATAAAAGTAGTTTATTTTAATCAAAATATAATAATAAAAAATGTATAAAAATTTAAAAAACATTGAGGAACATCGTAGTATTTCTTGAGTCCGAAAACCTTACGCAACTGTAACTTAAATGAAAATTTTCGAAGAAAAACGCTACTGATTTACGAATTTATGAGTTGTAAACTAATAGTTTGAACCTTTTCATCAGGCGCCAATTGTTACATATGTATCTTTTTTTAAATAATCAATAATCGAATCAGTCTATCCCTCTATAAAATATTGTCATCCAATTTTAAAGCACTCATTGGCCAACTCTCTTCATTCATCATATGCGCCTTTTATTTATACTTACAGCTCAGATACCATTCAGCCGTAAATAGAGAAAAGTAAACCGCCTGGAAAATCCGATTTTCTGATTTTCGTCAAAATTAATCCTATCAGGCTGTAAGCTGTCGTCGCTGAAGAGAATTTTATACTCACGTACATAAGGTTGAAAATTGAATGAGCTCGTTTAGTCCATACTCGACTAGGTTGTGTATTGGTTGTAGAGTAGTAGTGAGAACTCGTTGGAAAACCCAGCTTAGGATTTAATATTATTTAATTTGAGAAAAGATGGTTACTGAGACTTTGAAAATGGCGGATTAACTTGACTTTATTTTTATGGAAACGAAGCTATAATTAAAAGCTATACGGTGTTATTAATGGTGACTGGAAATCCTGTAATACCCTATTTCATATTTTATTAATTACAAGCTATTCTGGTAATTAATTTGAGCCAATCGACTTCTTCAATTACCTTTAATCGGAGCCGTTGTTTATGAGGCAATCGCGTTATTGCAAAAGATTGAAATTGGTTGTAAGAATTAGGATAACGTTGTTGTGAAGAGATGAATAAAAGATGATTAAATGAATTCAAGTTAAAATTGTGTGTACCAAAGGCTTAAATCCATAGTATTTGAGCCATCGGCTGATGATGTTTCAGATTCTTCAATACCGTCATGATTATTATTAATAGATTGACTAGATAGTCATGGACCATGTTTAAAAGGTTATTGAACTGACTTTTTGTTTTTGGTAGTTTAATTAAACAATGAAGTCAAAGGAAATCTTACATACAGCAATAGAGTCACATGTCCAAAATCTTGATTAGAAAATAGCAATAAAACACATTGTTTTGAGAATCCGTGGGATTCCTGGGGTCTTGTGAGGTAGCAGAATCGAGGTCCATGATGAGAAAAAAGTCGAAAATAAAAGGAAAACCAAAAGAGCACATTCATTTGTTGCAAAATAATAGAGTGAATATTTGATTGACGTATTTGACTTTTGAAGTTTGGTGGTAGGAATTCCGAACTAAAATAAAACAAACTCACAAAAGTTATAGTTGCAATCGAAATAATGCATTGCAATATTATACAATTAACATAATTATGTATATAACACATTTATATATATATTATTTAATTTTAAATGTTTACTTTGTATATGTTTACTTTACTGTTTATGAAAAGCTTCATGACCGTCCGACGGTATTAAGCTTCATCTTTTAAATAAACCACCAGTAAAAGTTCTTTTGCATTGAATCAGTAACCCCAACGTTGCGCAGCTATTGTATTAGAATATTGTATTAGGTGTCTCCACGTTAAGTTTCTTATTAATTGAGTTCATTTCTATTGGAAAATGTTTTTGTTCTGATACTTTTTCAATAATCATTTAAATAAATCATACAAATTATCGTGCATTCGATTCATCCATTAAGTGCTGAAACATAAAGCTTACTGACGGCCTGAAATGGACTTAGGCATTTCACGTCTGTCTGCCTAATGTGGCTGGTAATTAGCATCTCAAATTAAAATCATTTATCTTATGTAATCATTTATTGCAAAGGTCTTTTTCAGCTGATTAATAGATTATTAGACAAAGATTCAGATGGGTAATTACAACGGAACATAAAATAATAGCATTTTATTAAACATGCGATATTAAACACAAAAATAGATTTCAATACTCACTTGTTTCATTGACGGTCACACCAAACTTATATTAAGCTAAGGTGTGGTTATAGTTTCTTGCATCCTATCATTTCTATCAGAGTCTATGAACGCAATAATCTACTTACAATTAACTAATTTTTTAGATGTTTTTTTTCATTGATTCGCTTGATTCGAAAATGCTCACGTGTTAAAATTGAGGGTCATACGTAAACTGACTGAACGTACTATGAAAATGATCGTTGAAAATGAACACAGAGTCGTATTGACAAAAGAAAAATACAAACCAGCAGAGACTACGAAAACTATGAAAAACAATAAACAAACGAAAGCATACCTACGAATTCTAGGTAGAATTTCTTGAAGTAACAGGACTGTGGAATATACTGTAACTAAATTAACTCGATACTTAAAGCCAGTAGAAACAGTCGTTCAGGGAGCTGCAACAAGACTCGCGTTCTATCGCAAAATTTCATTCTGGTTTAATTAAATAGAAAATATATTTTACTACTTAAATACTTTAAGAAATAAATAAATAAATAATAAATATATACATGTATGTATATATTTATTTATTAACATTAATTATGCTATCATTATTTATGTGTGTAATTATTAGTAATTAGTTTATTTATTATAAGCCATGCACCCCTTTCATAATAATTCCTTTCATAACACAATCAGACACACATTGAAAAACCTTTACACCAAGTTTCACATCGGTGCACTCAAGGAATAAGATTTTTCATAATGA
The DNA here is from genome assembly GCA_944452665.1 of Stenoptilia bipunctidactyla. NCBI lineage: Eukaryota > Metazoa > Arthropoda > Insecta > Lepidoptera > Pterophoridae > Stenoptilia > Stenoptilia bipunctidactyla. The sequence goes on along the minus strand of OX101740.1, from coordinate 21,318,488 downwards.
AAATGAAAATGAAAATAGTTTATTTGCTTTAACAGATACTTCAGTATACATTCAAAGGCCAGGACCAACCTAGTAAGCATGTGAAAATGCTTGTAGCAGGTGGTTCTGCTCTTCCCAATGTCATTAACACTCATAAAGTAAAATATTTCAACTACAGTTACCAAGTTTACAAACAAACTAAACATTAGAAAAAATATAAATGTTAAACATGAAAGCCATCTATGATTGAGTATATATTTTAAGTTAAAGATTTTTAAATGTGTGAGAATGAGTGTGAATAGGGTGTGTGGCGTCCTCAGACGTGACCCACAGAGATTGAATATATTAATATCTATTAAACGTGCTTGATAAAATTAAGATAAAAGTATGATTAAATATTTGTGACGTGAATGAGTACACGTATAATTTACTATATAAACTATTTGTATTTGTTAATAAATTGTCACTCAAGATGTAATCGTGTCTTGCTTTAAAACCCTTTTCCTGGTCGTAATAAGTGGTGACCCCGAAGTTAGTCACGCAGCCAATCAAGCAAGAAGTTTTGAGAACCCGACCAGAAATAAAAAGGAAAATGGCTCTACGTGCTCCAGTCAATCCTGTTACATTGGAACCTGAAGTTGCCGCCAGAAACATATCGGAACGTATCCCACGCTTCTGGCAAGACCAACCCAAATTATGGTTTACCCATTTCGAAGCTATAGTCGCCGCACAGAAACAAGGAGATGTCTACAAGTACAATCTGGTAATCGCACATTTATCGAAGGATGAACTACGCGAAGTCAGTGACATCATCGTTAACCCTCCGGATGAAAACAAATATAAAACTATTAAGGACCGCCTCATTTATTGTTACGAAGACTCGAAGCAAAAGAGGTTTCAACGTTTATTCTACAAAATGGATCTCGGTCACAAAAAACCATCTCAGTTGCTGCGTAAAATGAAGGAACTAGGAGAAGGCATTACTAACGACGAGACAATCCGGTCGTTATGGCTACATCAACTCCCGAATACTGTAACATCCATCCTTACAGTTTTAGAAAACGCAACACTCGATAAAATGAGTGAGATGGCAGACCGGATATTTGAAAACTTAAGTTATGAAGTTAATGAGGTCACTAGACTTGCAAATCAGCTGACACAGATGAAAAATGAAATCGCTGCACTACGCGACGAAAACGAAAAGTATCGACACAGTGAATTCCGTTCAAGATCAAGGTCAAAAAGTGCATCGAGGAATCGTAACCAAGGTCAATATCATAAGCGATTCATGAAAAAGACATATAATTATCAAACATCATGTGCCAGGAAAAACCAGATCAAACAACGGAAACTACAATTAGCTCGAACTAGGATGGAACTTTGTGCTATTCACCCCTACGACCGCCTTATCCTAGCCGACCTACAAAGTGGCGAGAGGTTTTTAGTCGATACCGGGGCAAATATATCAGTTTTAAGAAGAAACTCATTCAAGCACAAGCATGCTACAAACCATAAAGTACGCGCTGCGAACGGTAGCATTATAAATACATACGGTGAAAAAACATTGAACCTTAACATAGGTCTAAGTCGCCAATTCAAATGGAATTTCGTTATTGCTGACGTTAACACATCTATCCTTGGTGCCGATTTTTTACAGTACCATAAATTACTCGTCGATTTAGACGGAAAAAAGCTCATTGAGAAAGTTACTGAGCTGACAACGCCTGCAACAAGTATCAGAGCAAATCATCCTATCGTCGAAATTGTTTCACAAGAAAAGAGCATAAGAAAATTACTGGGAAAATATGAAGATATAACCAAGCCAGCTGGAAACATATCTAACTCCAAGTGTCAAGTGGAACATCATATTGAAACAAAAGGAGCGCCCGTTTCAGCACGTGCGAGGCCATTACCACCAGACAAATATAAGATCGCAAAGCAAGAATTTAATGAAATGATAAAAAGGGGTATTTGTCGTCCATCAGACAGCCCCTGGGCCAGTCCACTTCACCTGGTAAAGAAAAAGAACGGAGAATGGAGACCATGTGGTGACTACAGAATGTTAAATAAAGTCACAGTTCCAGATAAATACCCACTGCCCAGATTGTTAGATTTTACCTACATCCTGGAAGGAAAACGTATCTTCAGTAAACTCGATATCCGGAAAGCCTATAACTGCCTATCCATTTCAAAAAAGGATATACCTAAGACGGCAATAATAACACCCTTCGGACTATTCGAATTTACAAAGATGACATTTGGGCTACGCAACGCTGGACAAACATTTCAAAGATTCATGGATTCAATATTCAGAGACCTTAACTTCGTTTATATTTTCGTCGACGATCTGCTCTGCGCTTCGAGCTCAAAAGAAGAACACATGCAACACCTTGACATAATTTTAAAACGTCTGCATGAGCATGGGATAACTATTAACTTAGAAAAATGTGATTTTCTCAAAACAGAACTCGATTTCCTAGGTTATCATATAACGAGCCAAGGAATCACTCCAACTGATGAGAAAGCAAAATCTATTTTAGATTTCCCAAAACCTGCAACTGTTAAAGAATTGAGACGGTTTCTCGGAATGGTAAATTTTTACCGGAGTAGTCTACCACACGCAGCTATTAAACAATCAGTGCTAAACAAATATTTACAAAATTCAAAGAAAAATGATAAAACTCCAATTCTGTGGACTCAAGAAGCCGAACAGGCTTTCAAATCGTGTAAAGAAAATATGCGAGAGGCCGTGACGCTGTCCTATCCCGCAGCAAATGCTCACATAGCATTATTTACCGACGCTAGCGAAAAATGCGTAGGCGCAGTTTTACAACAGAAAATACGTAACAAGTGGCAGCCTTTGGGATATTTTTCAAAAGTGCTAAGCACAGCACAAACAAAATACTCGACCTACGACCGAGAACTGCTTGGAATTTACATGTCGATAAAACATTTTCAACGATTAATCGAGGGCAGAGAATTCACTATCTATACTGATCATAAACCACTCACCTACGCATTTTCAAAAAAACCATCCGTAAACGACACCCCTCGAAGAATAAGGCAGCTGGATTACATATCACAATATAGTACCGAGATACAACACGTCAGCGGGTACGACAATATTGTAGCTGACGCATTATCTCGAGTAGTCGAAGAAATATCATTACCTTCGCTAGTGGATTACAAAATTCTTTCAATGAAACAACAAAATGATCCAGAATTGGAAAAGCTCAAACAAAGTAAGAGCTTGAAAATCATATACGTACAGCCTTCCAACTGTCAACAATATGTTTATTGCGACGTTTCCACCGGAAAAGCTCGCCCCTACGTTCCCGAATCAATGCGGAAAACTATATTTCACAATATTCACGGCCTAAGTCATCCCGGAAAACGCACTACAAGAAAATTAATTACTCAAAAATACATATGGTACAAAATGAACTCAGACATAAACAAATGGTGTGACTCCTGTTTACAATGTCAAAAAGCTAAAGTAACCAGACATACTGTCTCGCCGCTCGGAACCTTTTTGCCTGCTCAGCGATTCGCACACATTCATACTGATATAGTCGGACCACTACCTACTTCGCGAGGAAAACAGTACATCATTACAATAATAGATCGTTGTACATCGTGGCCTGAAGCGTTCCCGGTTTCGAATATCACAGCGGAGACAGTCGCCAAAACAATATACAATGGCTGGATCACAAGATTTGGATGTCCAGAGAAAATTACAACGGATCAAGGCCGACAGTTCGAATCAGAAACGTTCAAACAATTAGCTAAGTTCATGGGCATTGAGAAGATTAGAACCACTCCATACCACCCCCAATCGAACGGGATGGTTGAAAGATGGCACCGCTCCCTGAAAGCCTCAATAATGGCTCGCGGCTGTGTGGAAAATTGGTCCACAGAACTACCCACCGTATTGTTGGGTTTACGTGCAAGTCTCCGCCAAGATACAGGACTCAGTGCTGCGGAAATGATTTACGGCACCCCCATTAGATTACCGGGAGAGTTTTTCGAAAGGAATACGAGCCTGACAACATACGAAACGTTCATAGAAAACCTGCGAGAAAATATTTCGAAAGTTACAAACATACACGATAGATATAAAAGAACACCCTGTAGAAATTCTACTTTTGTACATCCCGAACTCTCTAAGTGTTCACATGTGTTCGTAAGATGCGACCGCATGAAGCGAAGTTTAATACCGCCATACGAAGGCCCTTATCAAGTTCTAGAAAGAAACGATAAATATTTGAAGATACAAATGAACAATCGGCAGTCGTTTATTTCCATCGACCGTGTTAAACCAGCGTTTTTCGCAGATGCTGACGATAGCTCGAATAATTATCAAGTCCTCAGCGAGAAAAATAATGACGCATCTCGACCACGCAGACTTCGCAAGCCACCAGTTAGGTTTATTTGCGATAGCATAATAATTTATCCCTAAATAACTTTGTTTAATTATTTTTATGCTTACATTTTCAAAGACATTCATTTTGTTAAAACTACGTCTGTTTAAAATGTTATTATTTTTAATGAAAAAGGTTATGACCTCCTTCCAAACAAAAATATATATATTATAATAAGTACCTAATTAAATTAATTGCAGCATCAAACTCAAGCTATTCGACTTAATGGTTATTGTGGTCTGACGTCATAGTTCTATAGAAATTGCTAGGTTTACAAATATTTTTAATATTAGGTATGTCAACAAAAAAAAATAGTGTTTTGCTTGGTATTGTTATATAGTATTTAATTTTAGAATAAGAATGTTAAATTACTATTTTGTGTTTACCTTTTTTTTTTAAAGGGGGGAGTATCTGTGGCGTCCTCAGACGTGACCCACAGAGATTGAATATATTAATATCTATTAAACGTGCTTGATAAAATTAAGATAAAAGTATGATTAAATATTTGTGACGTGAATGAGTACACGTATAATTTACTATATAAACTATTTGTATTTGTTAATAAATTGTCACTCAAGATGTAATCGTGTCTTGCTTTAAAACCCTTTTCCTGGTCGTAATAGGGTGTAATGTACGTGTGTGTGTGTCTGTCTGTGTGTGTGTGTGTGTGTGTAGATCAGTCTAAACTTTTTTATTATTTATTATATGAAATTATTATATAGTGTGTATTTAAAAAGTAAGTCCTCTATTTCACAGTAGCCAAGTTTCTCTAGCTCTTTGACCAATATTTTTTTACAAATAAAGTATTGAAGGTTGTATATTTTGTATTTATAGTGTAGCTTATTATACAGGTAAATGGAATGGGCTTGAAATTGTCGTCTGGCAAAAAGGGTTCTGCAAGGAATTGTTGGAGTAACTTGGCATACAAACTAAAAATACAAAATAAAAAGTCCTATATTTCTCATTCCCGTGGGAATTTCGGGAATCACTTCCTTAGCGCACCCCTACATCCCCTAAAGAATGTATGTTCCAAATTTCAGCTCTCTACGCCCAGTAGTTACGGCTGTACGTTTTCTGTCAGTCACTCAGTCAGTAACGGAACAGTTTTATATATATTGACATTACTAGTTGATATTATCTACAGTTAAATATCAACGGGCCTTAAGTCTAAATGAACTTATCACTTTACGCCCGTAGCAACAGTCGTCCATGGAGCAGCTACAAGACTCGCGTCGTATCCCACGCGGCGCTGTTCATTACATCGGTTTTCCGCGCGTTCACGCGTTGTTACATTGTATTTCAGTTTATTCTGTTTCGTTATATTAAAGTGGAAACAGACTGTGGTGATTATTTTAAATTGCATTACAGTTGAATTATATGTATAGAAATTATATTTTGCAGAGATAATTTAATTACATAGAAAATATCACGGATTCTGAAAAGTTTTGTTTGTAAAGTTAAAATGACACTATGGGTGGAATTATTAGAATTGACTGAAGACACTCAATCCAAATAAAATTTGTTACTTTTTATATTTTTCAGAGTCGGATGTTTTCCATAAGGTTCAATTTCGTTGTAAAGTACCTACAACAATTTCTACTCTCGGTGTGAAAATATAACAAAGTTTGAAGCCGAAGTTTGTATTTACTCGTAGCATTTGGAGGTTCCCGAGATTTATTTAAGTAAGATTTTCTCCGACTTCTGATGTTCTTTTAGGGATTCCGAATAAACTTTATTTGATGACGATTTCGAGATATTTTATTACAGTATTTACTTTTAAGAAAATCAAGTTCTTTATGACAGTGCTGTTCTAGCTCTTTTTCAACAACAAATATACGTAAAATACCTACAAAAAAATACTCGAAAAAAAATCCCTTGTCAATTTTTAAAAAGAAAATAGATGATCATTATAATATTATGAACAAAATACTAGACCGTTTTTAATTTTCACATTTAGAAATATGCAACATTCAAGTTCGTTTGAATTGATTTTACTGAAATTTATGCTTAAAGTAAAGTGAATAAGGCACCAAATAAATGATTTCGGTTGCAGCTCTGCTATCTTGGCTTTATGACACACTTTCGTTAATCTGTCATTTTGCAATCGAATTCTTTATGGCGAGTGGTAATTTTAATAAAATCATACATACATAACTTCACACCTGTATCCCTTATGGGGTAGACAGAACACCAGAGGTTATAAAACCATCTGATGTCACGTTTGACAAGTTTGGAGGCATTATAATGGTGGAGAGAGGCTATTGCAGAGGGGGTCAGCCCATCGCCCACAAAAAACCTCTTATAGAACCTCTGTCCCGTAACTGACTTTTACAGCATGCCCGGGAAGAGAAGCAGCTGGCACATTCTATGCTTTTCCTTTGCTCCCAGTCCAGCATGGAAGAGAGCATGGATAGATAAGCGTTACGTAAGAAATAAAAAGCCTTTCATTTACTGTACATATAATAGTATTGTGTTTCTAATATTCAATTGTTTTCTTTAGGTTTAGTTTTTACACAAGCGGAGAGGCTCAAAAAATATGAAAGAGAAATAATTATTCAATCGATGCAGCATTATATATCACATGATGATAATCTATGACTAAGGTGGTACAGAAGGCAGCACATCAAGCGTTACAAATATGTAAAAAAATTACTTGAATCTGAACTCTATGCCCTAGACATTAAGTTGAAATTCGTTGGGGAAATTTGAAAGGTAATGTAACGTTTGATTTGCTGTCTTCTGTACATTATTTCTATTTATTTTCAAGAACTGAAACAGTTTGAATAATGCGTTGATTTATACAAAAATTACCTTTTGAGTCGAAATATACCTACAACAAAGCAAACTGTATTATATAATTCTTTTGACCTATTTCCTCCCATTAGAGTTTCAACACATCATGCGGTTGGCCCAATTGCAACGAAAGTTGAAATATTTTGCCAAACAGATTTTTGCAAAATGTTTACGTTGGCACTTTGCAAAACTGTTCTACGTTCAAAGTCGTTAGCTTTAACGGTTAGATTTGGAAGTATCAAAAATACATGAATAATTTATCAAAAATACTATTTGGTTTATTTTTCCATCATAAAATCTTTATAATTATAAGAAACGCAATAATCATTTTCAACATTATAAAAATATTCAGTTTTTCTTACTTATACCTTACATAGTTTGGCAACACATAGTTATCCTATTAAACTTAGTTCATGGAGCCAATTAGGCTATTTATTTTAGTAGATCTACAGGTTTTGCCAAAACTCTGAACCAAATTTCTAAAATAATAAAAATAAAACATAAGCTAGAAATTACACCTCATATTTGTCCCCAAATATCATATATTATTTATCAGTTCCATCCTTAATTATGCTCCATCTTTATCCTCATTACTTGAATCTTAGGATGAGATAAGCTGAAAAACGGGAAAACCACAGCTGCCGCACACAAATCATAACCAAACACCAATGAATCATTAATGACATGTTAAACACAAATTGACTGTACGTTTGCATAATAGCAATGGACAAGCTACATATTGTGAAGAACAGATTGCCGTCTGGGCAGAAAAGATCTCGACTAGGAGATGCAGCGTAGAAAGCACACCCGCAAGGTGGATCGATGATCTAGCCAAGGTCACCAGTAAACGCTGTATGACGTCGTTGTGGGATCGAGCGACGTGGAGAGCCTCAGGAGAGGGCTTTATCCAGCAATGGTCATCATCATAAAACACGTTGAGGCTGATGATGATGATGATGACAGACTTTTGCCTAAACTCTGAACCCATTCGCTAAATGTATCAAAAAAACAGAAGCTTGGAATTTCACTTTATATAAAATCTGAGGGGCAATTCACCTAAATTTTCCTATCAAAATGAAATTTGGATATTATTGCGTTCTCCTAAATGTCAAAATGGTATTTACGTAACGTTTTGTCAATTGAAAAATAGCATTGCGACATTTTCAAGTTTTGTTCTCGTTGTCAAAAAATGACTGCTTTTGTCCCCAAATATGACTCAATTTAAAATCAGTTACATCTTAACTATCTACTCCATCTTTATCCTCATTACCTTCTATGAAATATACTCAAAATCGGGAAAATCACTGATCAAAACCCCAGCTGATTCAAACAAATCATAATCAAATACCAATGAATCACTAATGACATGTTAAACACCAAGTGACTGCAGTTAACGTTTGCATCAGTCAACGCAGTCGTCGAACACACGCCGTCATTATGCAGAAATCCGGATTATCAAGGATCAGTGCAACTGCTATTGACGAACCATGTTACTTTCAAAGAGATTTGAATAATTTAGCTGCATGTTTCAATGAAAATGTAACTGTTTGCGTATTCATAGAAGTTTTTCGTTTCTATATTAGCGGCTGAAAGTTATTTCACAGGGATGGCATGGATAGCAGATATCTTTCTTATGTCTTCTTTTTTAAGATTTCCTAACTTACTTTTGACTTCAATCTTACCTGATGACAGAAGACGAGTTTTGGATGGAACTTCATTATCATCATCATCATAACTCTTTGTAATGCGCCCACCGCAGGGCACGAGTCTCTCCCCTGGATGACGAGGAGGTATAGGCCATAATTTACCAAGCTGACCCAGTACTGGGTGTTAGTATTAGAATTATGTGGGTGGGTATTATAGGTAATAGAATACATTTTTTTTATTGATTGCCCAAACCGGTAGCGAAGAAGAAAGAATTCATCTGTAAATATTTTCAATATTTGATACAGGGCACAATTTATTTTTAAATTCATATACATCACATTAATCTTAGTCTCAGTTACAAGTACATTTTTACATGTGTATTGTTAGATATAGAAATAATTAACAGGTCCAACCTATCAATATAACTACTACTGTCACTTGCCTTTTTACGAAATATACCTAAAGGCTTACGTAAATATTTGTTTTCTTATTTTTGTAAGACATGAAAAGGATCAAGGACGAGAACATACAAAATCCTAAGCAAATATCATTATAGCGACGGCGGCTGTAAAAACCGAAAACTAAACTTGAGTAAAAGTTATGCAAATAAGGCGGTTAAATCTAGTTTGATGCATTGTTAGGAATCGAGAAACCTTATGTAGTATTAGACGATAATATAATTAAATAAAATATCAGTTGATGCAATAGCAATGGTATACATAATGATAAATAATATTACTTCCATGCTGCACTGGGAGCGAAAGAAAAACATAGAATGCGCCAGCTGCTTCTCTTCCCGAGCATACTGTTAAAGTCAGTTAGAGGTTTTATTGGAGATTTAATTTTGTGGGCGATAGGCTGACCCCCTGTCACTGCAAGAGTCTCTCTCCATCATTATAATGCCTCCAAATCTGTCAAACGTGACATCAGATAAATTTATAACGTCTGGAGTTCTGTCTACCCCATGAGGGATACAAGCGTGAAGTTACGTATGTAAATAATATTCTTTTATTAACAGCCTTCTTATTTTGAAATTGCAAGGAGTACCTTGATATAATTTTTAAATCTACTATACAATTATAGTTTTTTGTACTTAGATAGGTATTATAATATTTCTAATAATAAATATTTCTGACACTCACACAACATTATCTAGCCCAAATTAAGTTTCTTAGAAAACTTGTGTTATGGATACTAGATAACTGATGTACTTAAGAAATATATACTTAAACATACATATTGAATAAATACATATTTTTTATTAGAATAAACTTAAATAAACATATAAACATCCATTGACTTGACGACTAATATCTGTTTTCATCACACAAATATCCGCCGCCGCCGGGATTCGAACCCAGGAACTCTGGCATAGAAGGCAATTTATGTTACCGCTACACCAGCCGGTCGTCAAAATTCAATTTCAATTTCACATCCAGTAGATAAAATAAGAAGTAAAGTAAATAAGAATTCCATCACACCAAATGAATTGGCAAGAAACGGGTAAATTTATAAGGTACTCCAAAAACGGAAAGAGTTATTTACATTGAGTATATTCAATAAAAATATCACAACGAAACAGATTTTTTCATCTAAATTTTACAAAGAACCGTAAAACAGACGCTATGACATAAAATACTGGCACAAGTAGATTTTCTCTCGCATTTCCCAAGACAAGGAAATATAATGAAATTTTGTCCATGTTGCATATTTCCGCTACGGGTCGTGCCTGTGACATATCACAAAGTGCAGCTTCTAATACAGATATATTTGAGAAATAAAACTATGTCGAGAAACAGGGATCACAATGGAAAATACAATTCAGTGCACACGAGACTTTGAGATAAAGGACACGTAGTTTGAAAAGAAGTGTAACTTTCTGGTATTAATTTCGTTTTGGTTTAATAGATTATTGTTTTTAAAGGAAAATCATCACTCTGTTCTTTCTCAAATATACCACATGTGTTTTGCTTTGTATAGCTCTGCCTTTCCTGCATTTGGGTATTTTAAAAAGATCTAACGACCGAACGAAGAGTTAACGATCACTTTTCATATAACCAGTTAATATATCGCAAGTCATGACCTCCTGACATTATTTTATGAAGAGCTAGATTTGTAATTAACCAAAGTAACTAACGATGAAATCAAAAAGAAGCATACAGTTTTACTCCTACGTAAAGTTGCTTTGCATATATATATTTTATTTATACTTATTGTGAATGCCGAAAGAAGTAAAAGGTTAGGTCCCTTTTGCGGCACGTCCGTACGTAACACATGTCAGATCTATATTATGTTGGAGCTATATTCTTGTCAGTCAAGAAAACCTGTTTTTTTAACCGCTACATATTATATTGTTTTAAATTTTCAAAATTCACAACTTAAAATAAAATACTTTATATAAAGCATAAAGTGTTTTTTCTGCGCATAAATATTACTCCAAAACGTCGTATATCAATAATCGTAGTTAATTTATCAATTACTTTTAATTAGTTATATTAATTAAGTAATTTATTCATGCAAACACAAATTCTACAAACTTTTAAAGACAATTTCTCGACTGATTTCCGCAAGAGAATGTAATTAATTATACAAAAAGTACCAACCGGCGCGAGAAGCTTAAGGAAAAAGCATCTTTTTACCGCCACATCGAAGAATTTGACTTTGCGACTGCGTACCCTTTTAATTATTGGTATGTAAAATGTTCTGTAAATCCCTAATTACTTAAGGATTTTTTCCTCTTACGAGCAGAATAATTAAAATATACTAACGCATATTACAATAATATTCAATCGTCATTTCCTATTCTCTTATTGCCATGAAATACCTTAAAATAACTACAAGAATGGCACCAATTCCAAAATAACCGTAATTCAACGCTTTCAAAAACAATTTAGGATTCCGCACCAGCAGACCAAAACCAACAGCTTCCAATTTGTATGCATCTGTAATCACGTAATAATGCCAACACGTCGTCGCCTTTATTACCAGTGTTTAAGGTATAAATTTCCTGCGTCGTCAGCTGATTTGATAGCACTTAGCTCGGAACCTATTCCCAGTAATTGTGTTTGCCTTTTAGTCGCTCTGGACATTATTTCTCATGTGGGAGTGGCCTTAATAGTCGCTACTTACCTTTAGGCTTTAGTGGAATTAAAGTTAAACGGATACTGTTTAGAAAAACTTTGAGTTTAGTTTGTTGTTGGTTAAAAGAAAAATAAGCTTAAATAAATTAAAAATGTGATAAATAAAAATATGTAAAGAATGAGAAATATTCTGGACTGCAGCCGCTTTTGTGTTAAATGATATGCATTAAATGCCTCTGAGCTGAAATTAACATCTATAAAATTAAAGCTATTCCATTAAATTAGTCCATTATACATTCAAAGAACAACAGTTACTATCAGGAGTATACGGACTTCAAAGAAATAGTAATTCAAATTAAAAAAAAATCTTTGAAATAAAGTATTGAATTTTCATTTATTATTCAATGTTTATTTACTGTGCTTTTTGTTTAATCCTTTTGAAAATAAAATGAGTTTAAATAAATTAAGTACAAAATCAATCAAACAGTCTTATTCTGTACATTATAGTTGAACTTAAAGTTACAAAGTAACTACAATACTAGTCTATCTTAACCAACTTAACCACCCCATTACTTAAAAGCTTTCCCTACAAAGGATTCAATAATCCAGCAAAGGAAATACCGGGAACAAAAACACCGGGGAACAAAAATCCTGGGATTTACACATTTCTGCGATACTCTCTCGCGAAAAGCCACAAATCAACTCGCTACCACGACAGAACATCTGGCAAATAAACTATACTGTGCCTACTAAAAACCTTTCTTCTGCAGGGGGCTATTTTGGAAGTTTCGTTTTCGGAATATAAGAATTCGAAAATATTTAATTTTTTTTTTGATCCGCAAGTTCCTAGTTGACCTCAATTAGTTGACTATCATCACACTATCATCTAAGAGATGAAGAGATAGTTCTCTTTGCAGAGTATCAAAATGAATTAGATACAAACAGACATACTTCACGCCTGTATCTCTTATGGGGTAGGCGGAACACCAGAGGTCATAAGACCATCTTATGTCACGTTTGACAAATGAGGTATTATCCGGGGGTCGGCCTATCACCCACAAAAATGCCAATGAAACCTCTGTCCCTTAACTGACTATTACAACATGCCCGGGAAGAGAAGCACCTGGCATATTCTAAGTTTTCTTTTTTCACTCCCAGTTCAGCTTCCATGCAGAATTATCACTTTGAAAGAAAGAAAAAACGTTTATTTGATATTTACATGCACAACTTAATACTAATTACATATTTTTATATTCTTGTGAAAGTACATGAATAAATATCAAATGGGTCCCCGCTCAGCTTTTTGCCGCGGCAAGAACCACGACCCTGGTTTTCTGCGGATGCCCACATAATAAAAACGATATAATTATAAAAAGGATAAATAAAATAAAATAAACAAACAACACATGAACCTAATACTGAAATTGCAACATTTATACCGTAAGTCACAAAACAATTAAAGACAACAAAGTTACAAGACAAAATTATTACAATACAATTTACAAGTAAATACATAGTATAGATATTTAAAAGAAAATAACTTAACAAAAAATCACCATAATATGATCTTTGACCAAATAACTTTTAACTCTTAATCTTCTAAGCATATTAATACACTAATATATTATTATACTAAGACATTTTCTTTATTTAGACATTATACTTTACATTGAGGCACAAAACAACTAAAATGCAAATTCAAGAGATAAATCACAATCACAAACTGTCCTTATTAACATATATAAGCTTCATTAACCCTACCTTAATTAATTAAAATAATATATATATGAGTTTATTTTTATTTATTTATTTATGCACTCATATACCACAAAAAGGATTTTTTACTGTGGACGCTTCATTCGTATTTGGATAAAATAGTAATTGAATAATAATCAGTAAATAAAATAAGTAATTGAACATTTTTTTTTTTTTATAAATGACTGATTCTCTCACAATGCAATTCGTGTGCATATAACTTGTTTGTTTGCATAAGTTATTATGTGCTTATTTTAGGACTAGATGGTGCTGTGACTCTTTTATGTCCTACAATGTTTAATTATTATTAATAAAATATTTATATATTATTTCTCAAATAATATTATATTTATTTTTTTAAAATCGCATTATTCTTTAAAATCATAAAGGTGGTCGCTAAGGGGTCTCTCGGATTATTCTATTCTTCTTACGTCAAAAACTATAGTTTTTTTTATTTTTAAATACGGCTGTAAACCAGAAACAACATTCAATAGACATACATACATAACTTCACGCCTGTTATGGGGTAGGCAGAACACCTGAGTTTATAAAACCATCTGATTGTCACGTTTGACAAATCACTTCCCGTTTGCGTTCGCTCCCGAACGGTCGTGTTTGCGGCCGCTCCCGAGTGTTCGTACTGCGCTTTCCTTGTTCCCTCTCCCGCACTCGTGCGAGTAAGGTCTCAAGTCAAGCTCTTTTCGGAAAGTTCTCTGCGGAAGTTGAGTGGACTTTCTGCCCTTTCAAGGTAGTCATCCACTGCCAACCGAAGCATCGCTGATCAGGTGGATACGTAACCGTGACAACTAAGCCTGATCGTCCGCCGTTCATCGGCAATAGGTCCGTGTTAGGTCGATTTTTCTTTCAGCGCAGTTTGTGCAGCCACTTCGCCGTTCACCGGCACGTAGGCCCCCCCCAGCTAGGATTAGGGCTCTTTTTCAGAGTAGGTTAGGTTCCCCGGATTCGATGGAGGCCCCCATCGAATCCAGGGCTAGGCCCGATGAGCTCCATGAGCTCCGGGAAATGGTAAGTCAAGCTATCTTTCAACATCGCCAAGACATCAGTGTAATCCAACAAACGCTCACGGCACTAACTACGGCCCTCGCACCAGCCCTTCAGGCACATCTCGCGACCCTCCCGATCTCCACCGCGCTGACCCCTCAGGCATCGTTCTCCCCGGCCCCTCAGGCCTCACCAACCCAGACCACCGAGGTCCCCCCCGCGCCCCTCCCGGCCACTCAGGCCTCCACCGCGTCGGCCCCTCAGGCATCGTTCTCCCCGGCCCCTCAGGCCACACCACTCCAGACCACTGAGGTCCCTCCCGCGTCCCTCCCGGCCTCTCAGGCCTCTCGCCACTCGTCCACCTCGGCTCGTAAAGCCTCGCGTTCCAACTCGCGCTCAGCCCGGCCTTCCGCCGATCCCTACTCGACGACGTCGTCAAAATCGCGCAAAGCCCGCCAATCGCGTTGTTCATCCCGCACCACCGGTCAGACGCCCCCGGCCCTCACCCAAGCCTCCCAGTCCTTGCCTTCGTCGCAATACCCCTTGGTATTCGACTCCTCCCCCGCGTCCCCCAACACCCACGCCCCCGAGGCTCCTGCCGCTCAGGACGCCTCTGATTCCGAAGTCGACCGTATGTCGACCGCGTCCCCTCATCACGACTCAGAAAACGAAAACGGCTGGGAAACAGCCACAAACAAAAAACCGCGTCCAAACACCGCGTCCTCTCCTCAGTCTCAAACGGTCACTCAGGCCGCCTATTCACCCAAGCGCAAAACTCCGGCTTCAAACAACGTGGCTCCTACTCCATCGTCCAGAAAACCCCCTCCTGTCTTCCTCAAAGACAAGAATAGGTGGACCCAAATCTCTACCATCTGCAATAATCGGGACATTCGTTATTCAAGAGCGACCAACATGCGCGACTTCTTAAAAATAGAATTAAACACGGCAGAAGATTACCGCCATCTAACTCGATATCTTTTCGAAAACGGAATTCAATACCACACCTACGCCCTCCCGGAGGACCGAAAGGTCCGCGCGATAATTCGAGGAATCCCTACAGAAATATCTGAGGACGCCGCGCCCATCCTCAAACGAGTTCAACACCTCATCAATGGCGGTAAATAATAGTATCCCTCGTGCTCCCACAGTCACGTCTGGTCGCTCAAAGACCAAACCAAAGGGCTTAACCCTCGGCTCATTTAACGCGCGTTCGCTCCGTCCCAACCACCTAGAAGTAAAACACTTCCTCCAAAATAACGACTTTGACCTCTTCCTCCTCCAAGAAACCTGGCTCAGCCCCAAGAATCGCAGAGGCTTTTCCATTCCCAAATACTCTCTGGTAAGAGATGACAGGCCATCCGCCGTAGGTGGAGGCACTGCCATCTATTACAAGAGAAGTCTTCACTGTATCCCAATTCCTACACCTCCCCTTATCAATCTGGAAGCGACGGTATGCAAGGTGGCCATGACAGGCCACCCAACCATCATTGTCGCCTCCATCTACCTTCCCAGCGGTAAACCTCCCATTCTCAGCGACTTTGAAGCCATACTGGGGTTGGGCCAATCAGTCATTATGTTTGGAGATTTTAACTGCAAAAATACTGACTGGTCGTGCTACACAACCAACAGTAACGGAGTCAAACTCAATGAAATTCTTGAGTCAATGAACATAGATATAAATATCTTATGTCCAAACTCTCCCACTCACTATCCAGCTAACGTCAACCTTTCCCCAGACATCTTAGACTTCGCCTTGGTCAAGGACGTCTCTTTAGACTTACGTTCTATAGATTCGCTCGACGACCTAGGCTCCGATCACCGTCCCGTTAGACTTATCCTTGGTAGTCAACCCGATCCTGTTCCCTCAACTAAAACCTTTACCAACTGGAAAGGTTTTAAAAATTCCCTTGCCCTCCTTTCAATCGATCCTGTCTCTCCGCTGGCCTTTCCGACGGACTACCTCAATAGCCCGGAAAGAATCGACAGCGCTGTTGACGCTGTCACTGATGCCATCACCAATGCCATCAGTGAGAACGTCAAAACAGTCCCGGTCCCAAAACCCAAACTCCCATCTCATATCCTCTCCCTCATTAAACAGAAAAATGTGGCACTTCGTCGAGCCAGGCGCTACCCAACTCCCGAGTATAGGTTAACGGCAAACCAACTTCAACGTAAAGTTAAAAAATCCCTCGCGGAATTCAGAGAACTCCAAGCTAACGAGCTTATGGAGAATATTGCTCCCTCTCACACGGCCTACTACAAAATAGCACGTAGTCTCCGCGTAGACACAATCTCTCACGTCCCTCCTCTGGCCCGTCCTGATGGCACCTTAGCCTTCGAGGATGACGAAAAAGCCGAAACTTTCGCCGACAGCATTGCCTCACAATGTTCTCCTAGTACCCAGCCAGTCGACCCCGTCCACCTCAAGGTGGTCGAGGAAGACGTCCTCCTCAAGGACTCCCTACCCCCAACCAGCGAACCCGTCAAGGTCTCCGTAGACGAGATTCGCTCTCATATCAAACGTCTCCAAG
Organism: Stenoptilia bipunctidactyla; assembly: GCA_944452665.1. Lineage (NCBI taxonomy): Eukaryota > Metazoa > Arthropoda > Insecta > Lepidoptera > Pterophoridae > Stenoptilia > Stenoptilia bipunctidactyla. The sequence continues at coordinate 21,301,280 of OX101740.1, read as the reverse complement.
CTAAAAAAGCTCCGGGGGCGGATGGTATCTCCAATCAGGCGCTCAAGCACCTGCCCAATCAAATCCTAGTCATCTTGGCAATCATCTATAACGCTTGCCTTGATCTTAGTCACTTTCCAAAAGCCTGGAAAGAAGCAATCGTTATAGGTATCCCCAAGCCCGGCAAGCCCCATCATATCCCTGCGAACCACAGACCCATCAGCCTCCTCAAGGCCCTGGGCAAAAACTTCGAACGTATCATTCTCTCTCGAATGAAAGATCACTTGTTTCCTATAGACGGTGATCCCCTCGTCATCCCCGAGCAATTCGGCTTCCGCGCCCAGCACTCCTGCCCTCAGCAGGTTCACCGTATCGTTGAACACATACTCTCCGGGTTCTACCCTCAGCGACTCAAAACAGCCGCCGTTTTCTTCGATGTCGCCAAAGCCTTCGACAAGGTCTGGCACGTTGGACTCGTTCATAAATTATACGTTTTAGGTCTCCCAGATAGTATAGTCCGTATAATCGCGTCATTTTTAAAGAATCGTACCTTCCGATTTAGGTTCGAAGGAACGCTATCCTCCCCTCGTCCGATAAAAGCCGGAGTCCCGCAAGGCTCCGTCCTCGCCCCGCTACTATACTCGGTATACACCAACGACATCCCCAAACCACCCAAGGGGGTTCAATTAGCACTTTTCGCCGACGACACTGCACTCTACTGCAGCGGCCGGAAATACTCGTCAATAACAGCAAAGTTACAAACTCAAACTCAAACTCAAAAATTCTTTATTTCGTAAGTATTTAGATACATTTGAAATAAGTCAAATAATTTACAAATTGAACTGAATCTACCACCACTTCGGAAAGTCGATCTGTTGAGAAGAAGTGGCAAGAAACTCAACAGCAATCATCTTTTAAAAATAAGAGAAATCATCTTCTTGCATCCGGATATCACTTTTCACATCAACACTTATCCATAAATCTAACAAAGGGTTAATCTAATATTTTAGGATTTTATTATAAAATGAAGCGTACACATTGACCCATGAACGAGTTGATCTTCTGGAGTCTACTATTATATTTATACAATAGGCAATCAAGTACTAGACAGAAACGTAGACATAGATATAGAGGTAAAGATAGAAGCAGAGATAGACGTAGCGATAGAGGTGAGAGAGAATACAGATAATGTGGATGGGGATGAGGATAGTCGTGGACAAAGACAGGACGTGGACATGGAAATGGGGAAGTCGGAGTCAAGTTGAAAAAAGTCATAAAGTCATCAGCAAAACGACCTGGCACCACTAGCAGCACCCGTTCACGAGTATAACGCAAGCACCAGCCATCACCCTCCTCAACCATATTTTAGGGAAGAGGGTGACCCGACACCGGACGCTACCGCTAGCCTTGCCGCCTGAGGGAGCATGACGTTCTTGCTGTTGTATGGACAAGAAGGAGATGGTGGTGGTGTTGGATAAGAAGGAGATGGAGTTGGAAATGGAGTTGGAGATGGAGTTGGAGAAGGAGTTAGAGATTGAGCACTTTAGAAAAACAATTTACAACCAAGGACTTTTATCGTCCATATATTCAGATATTGTATAAAAGCCTTTATTACACAATTTTTGTTTAATAGTTTCTTTAAATTTATCAAGCGGTAAGTCTTGAATATTTGTGGGAACCTTATTATAAAAACGTATGCATTGACCCATAAATGAGTTAGTGACTTTATGAAGTCTACTATCATAGCCGGCTAGCTTATACTTATTTCTAGTATTAACATTATGTAAGTCACATTTTCTACGGAACATGTTTAAGTTCTTTTTTACAAACATCAGATTTTCAAAGATATATTGTGACGCAAACGTGAGAATATTTATTACCTTAAACTTATTTCTAAGTGTCGCTCTAGAATTAAGTTTGTAGATTGCGCGAATAGCCCGTTTCTGCAGCACAAAGATAGTTTTAATATCGGCGGCATTTCCCCAAAGGAGAATGCCGTATGTCATTAAGCTATGAAAATAACCAAAATAAACCAATCGCGCAGTAGCTTCATTAGAAATATTTCGCATCTTTTTGACGGCATATGCTGCAGAACTAAGTCTCTTCGCCAATCTTTCTATGTGTGGTCCCCATTGTAGTTGAGCGTCTAGGGTTATGCCAAGGAACACTGCTGAATTTACAGGGCTCAATTCTTGTCCTTTTACAATTAAATTAGTATTTACATGCCGGACATTAGGCAATGAGAATTTTAAAAATTTAGTTTTATTTTCATTGAGGAGCAGGTTATTGGCTGAAAACCAATTCTCCACGATTTCAATACAATTGTTTACTTCAAAGCAATTCTTTAATTGCCTACTCACTTTAGAAAGAAAAGAGGTATCATCAGCAAACAATATGACCTCACACTTGTCTTTTACCATAAATGGCAAATCATTTATATAAACTAAGAATAAGAAAGGCCCAAGAATCGATCCCTGGGGCACTCCCATATGTACTGCTGATCCCAATGATCTCTTTCCATTAATATCAACTCTTTGCATTCTATTGCATAAATAGGATTTTATAAAATCAAGTGCCCTATCATTGATTCCATAGTGGTGAAGCTTCATGAGGAGTGTATCGTAGTGAACACAGTCAAAAGCCTTGGACAGATCACAGAAGACACCAAAGGCATCCTGTGACTCCTCCCAGGCATCAAATATATGTTTGATAAGCTCAACACCGGCATCAGTTGTTGAGCGACCCCGTGTGAAACCAAATTGATTCGGATTCATTATATTATTGCTATAGAAATGTACAACTAGTTGATTTAAAATAAGTTTTTCAAAAATTTTGCTGAGCGTTGGTAATATAGAAATCGGTCTAAAGTTACAGGGGTCAGTCATGCTTCCTGCTTTAAATACGGGAATAATTTTACTTAGTTTCATTAAATCCGGAAACACACCATTATCAACACAATTATTAAATATACTGGCTAAATGAGGTGCAATACCGTCAATGATAGATTGGATGATTTTAACAGAAATACCATCCAGATCAGCAGTGTTCTTAATTGTTATACTTTTAAAAACTTTCAATACCTCACTTTCAGTAACATGCCTGAAAGTAAAGTTAGTTTTACACTTATTTACATTATTTTCAAGAAAAGACTGTGCAGCTTTGACTGATGAATTTAATGTCTTCGTAGTCGAAATTGGAATGTCTGCAAAGAATTTTTCAAAAGCTTCAGCAACTTCTGTATTTGATGTCAACAGTCGATCACCAATTTTCAGTTTATATTCCGCGTTTCTTATGTTTGACTTTCCAGTTTCGCTGTTAATAATTTGCCAAGTAGTTTTAGGAATATTAACACTATTTTGAATTTTATTATTAATAAAATTTGATTTTGCAATACTACATACACTTTTAAACATTTTGGAGTATTTCTTAACATACTCCTTAAAATTTTCACTATGATTGTATGTTTTTTCATCATATAACTCATATAATCTGTCTCTGCTTTTAAATATTCCTACTGTTGCCCAGTCGCTAAATTTAAATGACTTATCATCTGCTTTAATTGTTTTTGATGTAAATACTGTTTTATGTTCACATTTAATTAAATTAAAAAGACAATTATATTCCATAGCAGGGTCATCATAACATTTAAGTTCCCACAACTTATCCAAGTCTTGTACATCGCCAAGTGTCTTGCTTTGTAAGTAAGAACAATATTTTAAGCCCTTATCAGTCAGGATTTCGCGCCGGACACAGTACTGTAACATCCTTAGTCAAAATTTCAGACGACATACGTAAGGCAAAAGAAAACTCTCACCTCACAATATTGACTTTACTAGATTTTAGTAACGCCTTTAATAATGTGGATTTTGATATTCTGTTACAAATTTTGCGCTCTCTTAACATATCTCCATCAGTAATTGATTGGTTTCGTACTTACCTACGTGGACGCCGACAGCGCATTGTCACGGATGATGCTTGTTCATCTTGGGTTCAACTCAAAACTGGTGTCCCGCAGGGTGGCGTGTTGTCTCCTCTTCTCTTTTCAATTTTCATAAACTCAATCTCTCTTATTATATCTTCGTCCTACCACATGTATGCAGACGATTTACAGATTTATACACATTGCACTCTTGAAAACCTGCCCGCTGCAATTGAACAAATGAATTGCGATCTTGCAAGAATATCGGACTGGAGTCAATCTTATGGGCTTACTGTAAATCCAACTAAGTCACAAGCTTTGATTATAGGTAGCCCTAACATGATACGTCACATTAACTTTGTCACGGTAGACCCCTTGATTTTTAACGGCGTAACTATTTGCTACAGTAATACGGCAAAAAATTTGGGTATCATATTCGACAAAACACTATCATGGAAACCTCAAGTTGAAGCAGTGAGCAGGAAGATGTTTGGTATCAATAGTTCCTTAAGACGTTTGCGCAATCTTTTGCCAATATCAACCAAAATTTCCTTAGCACATACTCTCTTACTCTCCGTTCTCGACTACGCTGATGCCAGCTACCTCGACCTGACAGAAGAACTCTTAACCAAACTTGAGCGCCTCCAAAATCTTTGTATACGATTCATATACGGCTTGCGTAAATATGACCATATCTCCGAATTCCGCACTAAACTCAAGTGGCTTCCGATTCGCCTTCGCCGGGATACTCATATTCTTTCTTTACTGTACCGGGTGCTGTTTAATCCTGTGGTTCCGAAATATCTCCGAGACCAATTCTGTTTTCGACATGAGACCCACAACAGACAATTACGTTCTACGGACAATTTGATGCTAAGTACTCCCCTGCACAAATCAACCACTTTCCATCAATCATTTACAGTACGAGCAGTGTGCTTGTGGAATAAGCTTCCCTACAATGTAAAGTCATCTCCTTCATTGAACTCATTTAAATTTAGACTAAAAAAACATTATCTTTCATTGATTGATCATTAGATGAAGTATTCTTACATGCATTTTATTATTATGTACCTATCCATACTTATTTATATAGATATTTAATGTGTTAATTTAATGTACATAACATGTTTATATATTTGTATGTATGTATACATATATAATTATCATATGTATATGTATTATTTGTATATATAATATATATATCTTATAAGATTATGTAGTAAGTACTTGTATTAATAAAATTACTACATGACGTGTTCTGTATTACCTGCTGATGTCTCCATATAGTTTTTACATACATTTGTAAGGTTGTCTGTAAGAAATCGCTCTATAGCGATAAGGCCGCCTATTGCACCCTTCAAAACTGTTTTTGTTTTGTTCCAATGTATCTTTTCTTTTTCTTTTATAATTTTGTAAGTAAGTGTGCAATGAAGTATGAATAAATAAATAAATAAAATAAATAAGACGTTACTTCTGAATCTCTCCAGCCGACCGTCGTTCATGGGTACAAACTTAAACTCTCTTCTTATTGCCTTATTTGTGCCAATGTTAAAAGATGCTAGTTGCCCGCTGTGATCTGATTTTAACTTATTAATTATGTATTGGGTGGTGGGCGATGCATCTGTGAAAATGTTATCGATACATGTTGCTGAAGTGGCTGTTACTCGTGTAGGCTCTAAAAAGAGAGTTTTAAGTCCATAACAAAGAAACAAATTTGTTAGCCTTCGGCTAAGGGATGATTGTATTAGTAAATCAATATTAAAATCTCCACAGACAATGATATTTTTTTTAGTATCACTAAGTTTAAGTAAAGCTTCCTCCATGATCTTTTCAAACAAATCATAGGATGAAGCTGGTCTCCTGTATACGCTTATTATAATAACTTTCCCTAGCTCAATACATGCCATTTCAATGGTTTGCTCAACAGAAAGACTAACAATATCTGTTCGTTCTTTAAATTTCAATCCTTTGTGTGTAATAATCAAGGAGCCGCCACAATTGGCCTGGATTCTACTGTATGAACTAGCTATTTGATGATTATTGAATGATAATATCATTTGATGGTCTTTTAGCCAGTGCTCCGTTACACACAAAATATCTACTTTTTCCTGATTCATGAAAAGTTCAATTTGTAAATCCTTACCCAGCATGCCCTCAATATTTTGATGAGCTACATTTATAACATTTTTACTACATTTTAATTTTGCAGCTGGGATACAAGTGCCAACATTTTGATTATAGCTAGAAGTCTTATTATCTATTGTCATTGCCTCTAGTTTAAATTAACTAGACTAGTCCTAATACTATTACTTGGAATGTTATATTCCAGGGGTTTTATAAATAAAAGTGGCTGCTCAATAGAAGCAGAGGTTCGAGTCAAAATGACTGGTAGATCATTACTAATAATATATGATAGCGAAATTGCTATTTGTCGTATATAATAATAGTACAAATTGTACTTATCATTCTTAAAATAAAAAGGTTTACTAACTATAATGTTAGTATCTATCATATGGAATTTATCACTATGTCTACATGTCATAGTGTGTAATATTGTATTGAGGTGGTGCCTTATATTGTTTTCTTGCTCTGAAAAAGAGGGGCTGAAGGGTAATGCAAACAAAATTATCCTACATATATTCTTCTTTTCATACAATTTAGAGAAATTGTGAATCATATCCTTTTTATTTGCATTATCCCGCCTGCCAATTAAAATTATTAAGACTGTGTTGACTTTAAAGTCAGTCACAAAAATTTTATTTAATATATTACAATATGAGGCACCAGGGAAGCAATTATTGATTATTGGCTGTCTCATATGTTTACTTAGTTGCAAACCCATTTGTTTCCCAAGTTCATCGCTGTACATGATAACTTGTGGTTGACTTAACTTATTATTACATAAATAAGATGGGTTTGATTGTATAGGTATTACATTATTTTCTATGACACAAGGCATCTGAGACTGGGACTGGCATGGCTCAGGCTGAGGAGAATTTAATATACTTTGTTCACAATTAATCAAGCACTCAAATTGATTGAGATTATATCTAGATAGTTCTAGTAAATTGTCCATAGCTATAGTGTGCTCTTTTATCTCTTTCTGTGCAAGTTTATATTTATTATTTAAACAAAGAAGTTGTTCATGGAGCCTGTTTATTTCCAACTCAAGATGTTTTGTTTCACTTTCATAAGACAACCTATTTTGTTCCAATTCAGAACTACACAATTTTAACTTACTTAATAAACTTATACGTTCTTTTCTGTACTGGCTATTTTTACAAAGGAAATTGTTATTATTCTTACTAATATTTCTACTATTGACCTTTAAACATTTCTTAGTTTTGTTTATGTTTGATTTAGACCTACTTTTACTACTGTTAAGTTTATTGTTATAGCTAGTTGTAGGACTAACCACCAACTCTGCATCAATCGAGCAATCACTAGTGAGGTCGATTGTGATGGATGGATTTTTACATGTAGATACCATAGAGGGGGCACGGTCTACCAACTCCTCAAATAGAGTCTCAGATTGTGCTGACTTGGTGTCATTAATTTTAGATTCTAATGTTGATATTTGTGAGAATGAATCACATAACTGGGTTTTCAGATGTTTGTTATGCCTAATAACATCTTCTAATATATCACTTTTACCGTCTAACTCATTTACTATCTTTTGGAGTTGGTCTCTTTGCTCCACAACTTCTAAAAATTCAATATGATTTTTTGATAGTTCCAGTTTTAACTGTTTATTTTTGTTGAGTATACTGATAAATTCTTTTTCTGCCTCATTCCTCTCTTCCAGCAACTGCTCACACACAGACTTAGATACTTTTAGCTCCTGTAACGTCAGATGAAGTTTGTCTTCCAGCTGACGAATAGCAGCCTGGCGAGTCATCATTTTGGATAATAAGTTAGGTCTTGTTAAAGGATAATCTAAGAAAAATTTGAATTAATCAAGTGAGCAGTTACTTAGAGTTGAGGTTATTGGAACAAAAAAGGTTTACACAGTGATTTTACTATTGATACCTACAGTCAATTTAATTACACTATATTATTATAATGCAATAACTATACTCACAAATTACTTTCCTTTGTTAACAAAGCCCAAGAAGTGTACCTACTTAACGGTTTTTTAATCTCTATTTTTAAACAGTTACGTTTTTGCAATATGTTCAGCCAATTGAAAATTTGTTAAGTATACACAATATTTCAGCGATTCACTTAGTTTTTATAGAAGATAACTTTTATTGTAGAATTTGTTAAAACTGTTCTTAGTTGCTGTTTTCAAAACAGTAGTAGACAAAGAGAAAAGTGTTGTATGACTTTTATGCCTATTTTAGCACTTATTAACTTTTTAAAACGATTTCACAGAGTTCTTATCACTTGAATTATGTACAGTTTCACTAATTTATATGTTTAAGACGCTTAAAATTTACAGTCGGCTGTCAACAACCTCAGCGCCTGGTTCTCTAAGTGGCGCATTGAAGTAAATCCCGACAAAAGCTCGGCGATCTGCTTCATACGCAAACGCAAACGCTTAGACGACCACGCCCCGTGCGTCCGCATGCGTGGAGTCCCTATACCGTGGCAAAACACGGTCAAATATCTCGGTGTCACTCTTGACAAAACGCTCTCTTTCGAACCCCACATCAACAGGGTAACCAAACTAGCCAAATTCTATCTCGGCCGACTCAACAGCATGATAGGTCGTCTAAGCAAAATGTCACTACGGAACAAATGCACGTTATATAAGGTCTGCATTAGGCCAGTCATGACCTACGCCGCGCCCGTATTCGCCCACGCCAAACCTCGATTAATCAATAAACTCCAAATAATTCAAAACAACTTCTGTCGTAGAGCCACTAACGCGCCGTACTACGTTCGCAACGCGGATTTACACAGGGATCTCAAACTTCCCACCATCCAACAGACCCTTAAGGCCCTGTCCCTATCTCACCACAAACGCTGCGAAACCCACCCGAACGGGCTGGTGCGAAACACTGTCTCCTACAAACTCAATCCCAAGTCATTTAAGCGCTCTATCCGCAGACCTAAGGATGTTCTTTCTGATCCTCCTAACCAGCTCTCTCGAGATCTGGATAACCTCCTATCTGCCAGCCCCTAGCTGGTTACTGTAGTCGATTCAGCACGAAGTGCTTCCTATATCTACACGCGCAGCCTTTTTTCCCAACTGGCTGTCGCTCAGTTCTTCGGTCGATTGTCGGTAGAAAGACAAAAGACCATACAGGGGGAGTTTAGTGAGTAAAAGTCTCACACTGTTGGGTGTCATCTGGCCGGGGTCTAATCCCCCTGGCAAGTGCCCCTTCGTACTTCTGAGTATTCTCCTCCTCTCCTCTTTGAGCACTTGTACGGTCAATAGGCCTACGGGTGTTCTGAGGAGTAGTCTTCTGTGGCTGGAAAAAAAAAAAAAAAAAAACGTTTGACAAATTTGGAGGCATTATAATGATGGAGAGAAACTATTGCAGTGTTAGGGGGTCAGCCTGTCGCCAACAAAAAAACCTCTTATAAAACCTCTGTCCCTTAACTGACTAATAGATAAGATAATATTAATGTTTTATATTTAGACACGTATTGAATCTGATTATATCTTACGTTTTATTTTTGTTTACACTTTAACTCTACGTTTCAGTGACTTTACAGATATCACTAAAAGCCGGCTAAAAATTGGTTTACATATTTAATACAGAAAATTGTGAAAATTAAGACAAAAACACGTTAATAAAAATTTTGTTGTAGGGTGACTGGTGACAAATTTTAGATATTAAAGGAGAACACTCTTTACTCGATTTTGATCACAATCATGTAATAAAATTAGGTACTTAATTTATCACCAACATTCCCTATAAATAAATAAAGAGACTACACTTTTTTCGACGCGCCGCCTCAGTCAACATGCACACAGTAGTGTTCCCGCCACAAGCACTCCACCACCCGCTAAGTATCTATTGTATTACGCTTATGTAACTATGCGTTGCGTAATGAATTCTTTAACTTCCGGTTAAGTTTACTCAGTAAATAATGAATATTTATTTATTTATTTACTTTTTATTTAAAATTTTCCGAATTTCGAAATTTCTAATTTCGAAAGTGGCCCACCTGTATAATTCATGTTGATTATTTTTACGTATTTTCACTGCCACATGCACGTACGTTTTCATTCAAACTTATTATTAGATTTCCACTTTATAAAATCGTAACAAGGCCTTAGCTTATGTTAGGATTATACTAATAAATTAAATGCCACTCATATAATGTAATCGAGTGGCGGCCACGAACTGGGAATGGGAGAAGCAGCAAGGTTTGGGGTAGGGTGTTTCATTGTGAAACCAGTTAGAAAATACCGGTACTACACGCCCTTAAGGGATCTAGGTTGACTTAACCAGTAACCCTGTATATTTAACGATACTTTAGTATGACTCTATCGTGATTGACACTTATACCCGGCGCGGCGAACCTTGATCCCTATGACACTGAAAGTAATTTTCACAACATAACCTTGTAGTGCCGTCACCGTTACATTAGAATCGTATTGGAGGCTTCTAAAAATGGCGTTTATTTATTTTACGTAGCTATATTCCAATAAAATGATATTCCGTTGGAATTATAACAATTCATAACATTTGCAAGAAATTATCTCAATCTCAATCACACTTTACGTTTACGTTGTGCAAAAGTTACTTCGTAGGGTATTTATTGAATCATACCTTACTTACTTTAATCATATTTTTAGAAGCCTCCAATACGATTCTAATGTAACGGTGACGGCACTACAAGGTTATGTTGTGGAAATTACTATCAGTGTCATAGGGATCAAGGTTCGCCGCGCCGACTATAAGTCATTAAAACGTGCAAATCCACGCGTGGGACGTGGCTACCACCCACGTGTGCTACACGCACGTACATAGCTTTTCGACTTTAATCAAGTTTAGCCAAATGAGATAAAGTATTGCATTGACTGTGACTGTACATGCACACTAATTAAATTGTAGTAGCGAAATTGCGTCACGCGTGTCACGACGCGTAGACACGGACGTACGGCACGTTCGCGGACATGCATGACGAAGCGTAGGCCTTTAAAAGCACGATACAGATACAGTACAGAAACAGCAAACCTGGTATTTTTGAGAAGTGGCTTGAAATAAAAAAGCAAAAGAATATTAATGATAATTTAAATATTTAAATAATCGAATTATGTAAAAAAGTGCAATAAATAACGTTCAGACCTACATTTCAAGTTGTTTTCCGTAGTTACAAACAGATAAGAATATCGATTGATTAAAAAACGGGTGCTAATTAAACAGACTTCTTTTAAATAGCATTATTCTCCTCTAAAAATCTAAGTTGCCGTCTAAATTACTATGTCAGCCACAATCCGTGCCAAAACTACGTCGGTTATTTAAAAAAGCTCTAGGGTTTATGGCGCATTCACGTTTATTATATGCAACCTAACTGCTCCTCCTCGCTGCACCTAACCGTACCAACTACGTCTTCCGGAACGGGAGCCCTTCTTGTCGCATAATATTTTTCATCGCAATATTAATGAATATATTGCTTAGTATAAATTATTATGGTATAATTATAGTATAAATTGCTTCAAGTCACATTTTTCGCAAAAGCTATTGTCTCGTGGCTAAGTTATGAAAATAGAAGCTAGATCACGTGGCCGAAAAAAGTATTATGTGGCTGGGCTTATTATTTCTCAAAAAAAAAAACAAATTTTTAGGTTAATAATCTAGATTTGTTTGACCGATAATTTCTGTAACTACCGGTTTAATTAAAACAGTATATATTGCAATTGATAACCTAATTCTTAAAAAAATATTTTATTTAGAAATTCCCACGAGATCCAGATGTTACGCAGCTAAAACCACGTATTACAAATATTACAAACCAATAATTCTCAACAATCAGTTCAAATTTAATCTCTATTTTTTTCAGTATCTATTATATTTTGTACACTTTTCATATGCCTTACTAATTTTATTTATTTTTTCTTGTTACATAATTTTTACCGGTCATATTTTTTATCTACCTACTGTTTAGTTATGCATATGTTTCATTAAAAGGCATTATTTTTCCACATTTCCCGTAGATTTGATTTAAACAATCACAGTCTTTAGAAAATTTTACAAATTGAAATCTACATCTTATTTTTGAATTTGGAACAACCTTCAAAGTAAAAGCAATAATCACGTTTTCCAACAAAACCAAACAAACCAAAGCGGCTTACAAAATTTGAGCGTCCAAGAATTACTAAAAAATTTACTCCGCGTAACTTCCTCGAAAGTTTACTAAATTATTTACGAAGGCGAAGCACCCTAACAATGTCGCATAATAGGAGTCCAGAATACGCCCCCGAAATAAGGGGAAATCGAGGCTCGTACATAAAGCTGGTTTATTTATTACTTACGTCGGATTCTATGCGTAATGTTACGCGGTTGGAGTAGCGATTGCGTTGTTTAAGTGACTAAGTGGTTTTAAATTAAATTGCTATATATTCTAATGGGAATCTTATCGGATAAAGGCTATTTTAGGCCTATTTGGTAGCTAAAAATGAGTGATTTCATTTCATTTTTAACTTTCCCCGTCACTTTACACAACTAAAAAGTCTGATATTTCCCTTACCTGTGGGATTTTCGGGAAGGGAATTGAAAGAAGATGTAGTGACTAAGATTGAAAAGGGTACGCTACGGTGGTTTGGGCATTTGGAAAGGATGAGTGAAAGTATATTTACGAAAGAGGTATACAGAGCAAGAATGGATGGTGTTGTCGGAAGGGGCCGCCCGATCAAAGTGGCGACGTTCTTAAAAAGAGCCTAGTTAAAAGTACCCGTAATAGGCGATCATGTATGAAAAGATTAATAAACCTGGAGGAAGCGAAAGAGCAGGAGAAGAAACAATTGGTGTTCCCTTGTCTCTACCTACCCTAAAGGGAGACAGTCGTTAGGTTGTGTATATAATTGAAGAACATAAATGAAAAAATGTGTTAAAAAATTCACCCAACCAGGACTCGAACCTGGGACCTCTCGTTTGTCGGACGAGTGCTCTCCCACTGAGCTACCGGGGCCTGGCGATACACCTCGAAATTACTTAACACATTTTTGTTTTTACGTTATATTGCTAACGTAGCTCCATCTAATGGTATAGCTTTGCAGCTAAGACCACCCGAGATAATTTCTTTACAGAAATTGTGAATCTCAGTTAAAGTTAAGCATTGCAATGTGAACGGGCAATAAATATTGTTATGCGCGCACGCAGCGATTAGTCACTGCTTAAAAAAAATGAAATAAATAACTCACCAAAATCCAGCAATCACGCACAAACAACGCCGTTCAAGGCGGCGTTGCGGCAAGTATATATTAGATATGTAATTAGGAGGGGAATCAATTATATAGGTAGGAATGGGGATATGTTTATAATACGTATATGTAATAACATAGATTGCACTACTTTTCAATACTTTTCGATTTGTATTATTACAAATTTGATTTCCAAAGCACGGTTAACCGGAACAAAAAATATCAAATGTGCTTTCGAGGCGCCAAGTCACAAGAGTATCAATCCACAATATCTGACGTTTTGACGTCTGCCAAAAAACAATTCGTCTTCGTTCATTGAAACAAAACCACAGACTAGCGCCACCTATGGTAACTGGCGCGAACACAATGTTTAATAATATTTTTGAAGTATTTGCATTTAAAATGCTTAACTCTTAAATATTTTTTTCAATTTTATATGCGAAAAATAGGTGATTTTTATTTAACACATTTTTTCATTTATTTAAGAGTAATTAAGCATTTTAAATGCAAAAACTTCAAAAATATTATTAATTGAAGAACATTACAGACTGAAAAATTAACAAAATCAAATAGAACAAATAAAAATATAAAATAATAAGTACAGAAAATGATAGGTCAAGTTAGTAATATAAATAAATTGATTGTGTACGTACTAGTAATCAAACAATTTAATCATGATGATGCAGTATGTAATATATATAAAAATATTCATAAATAATTAAACATAAAATCTATTTCTTTCTACCTTGATTCTTGGTTTGAAAACTACAAACCCAGACCTGCCCTAGGCTAGCTTAGATTTCGGGGCTCGCGGGTAATGCCAATACCCGTACCGTTAGCTCCATCTATGGCGGATGAGGTACACCTGGTGGTTTTTAGTGGGTAGGCCTTCTGCCGGGTCATCCCCACATACCCCGCCGTTCTCCTTTGGGCGGTCGGGGACGTGATTGCACGTTTTCCTCCAGTAAAAAAAAGGCTAGCTTAGATTTAAGATACATATAATACCTATCGTATTTTTCAAAATTTGTCGAGAGATATAAATGATTTTTCAACCTCATATTAAAAATACAGTACTGTAGGACTAGCCTTTAAAAATCGAGTATATTCAATCCCATTGAATATTTTATACTGATGGACATACAGTTGAAAATCCTTTGAACATTTAAAAAACTTTTCTCGGTTCGAACGTCATTTATAATTCAACTTCGGACTCACAGACCGCCAAATCAAATAAACAAATTCCAATGTCAAACCAATACTGCAGTATCCCAAATAGATTTTTAATTTCAATAGCCTTGCATTCCGTTTTATTTGCTAATAAAATATCAATTTACATTTAGTTTTTAATTAAAACTTATTTGCTGTTATATTAATGAATGATTGTTTAATTCTTGTTGTTACTTTCAGGTATTGAACGTAGTTCCGTTGCAGAACGTGGTAAGAATGAGTTATTCTTGTGATTGAGATGATATATGATGATGACGTTTAACTCTATCTTGTCATAGTTGCCGCAAACTATATTGGGTTCAATTATTTCAATGAAAAATAGATAATTACTTATAATGTCACATCAGGCTGCCATGACCAACGGAACTGGAATCTTTGTATTGAAGGAATTGTATAGAAAATAATCAACGAATGCAGAGCATTAAAAAAACCGACTTCACTAAGTTATAATGTCATCAACGTAAACATTCTCCGATATTATATATATATTTTTTTTAATTTGAAATTTTTGATCAAGTTCTAAACCGATTTCGATGAAATTTATATGGAACCAACAACGACGTTTTCTCTCTCATATGAAATTAGAATTTATAAAATCGATTCATAACTGTCCGAAATATCGTGTAACAAAGAAACAAAAATAAAAGACGTGTGGCACTCGGAGACTGCCGCGGTAAAGCTATTGCATAGCATTTTTTATTTTTTAATGCAGTAATGTTTGATCTAATATGAAGTTCCAAAAGTTCCTAGTAGATGGCGCTGATTATTTATTAAAGCCCGCATGTAAAGTTATGAAATCAAAGTATCACCACTGTGCCGGTCGGAGTGGGGGGTGTTAGGTTTTTTTCGTTACGGAATTTCTGGATTCGGTCCCAACGCTCAAGGCCCGCGATAGAAGCTATGCAATAGCTTAAAAATATACAGACGAATTGAGAACTTCCTCGTCTTTTGGAAGTCGGTTGAAAAATATTGTTGAAACCCAGCGTAGGAGATCGAACAGAATTCTTCCAGGGAAAGATAACACAACTTTATTGACATAATGTCATTTTACCGTCATAGGTATAAATTCATTATTGAATTCGTTATTATTTAATGAAAAAAACATCTTCAATTGGATTTTAATTATATTTTCGGTTCGTATTGGGGGCAGACAGCGTGTCGCCCGTAAATGCGAATATTTTCAACCGACTTCTAAAAAAGGAGGAGGTTCTCAATTCATCTGTATGTTTTTTTTGTGTCTTTGTTACACGATATTTCGAACAATTATGAATCGATTTTGAAAATCCTTGTTTCATATGATAGAAGATACTTCATAGTTGGTCACTTCATGGTTGTGAATAACCAAGTATTATACCAAGCCCACATTCGCAGTACTAAGTATCTGCCTAGTGATTATTTCTATCGTGATAAATAAGCTTCATCGTTCACAATAGAATAATTTAAATTTCACCTATTTCTCATCGAACCTTCAAATTCAGTCCCGAAAGTTCTATTACTTTAAAAAAACTACAGCAGCAAAGAAACGAAATACATTTTTGGTTCAGGTCCTCTTTAATTATAGTTCCCAAGTTGTACTTAAAATCAACGGCAGACGTCTCATTATTTATATTTAAAAAAACGTGAAACTGCCTTAAAGTAAGCAAAATTTGAAAGGGCTTTTTGTAAAAAAATCTTAACAGGTAAAATAGGACTTTATAAATAAGGTCCTAGCTTCCTTTTTACCTGTTGGATTAAAACAATGACAGTGATAAACTGAAACGTATTTATTCAGCATTATACTGACTACAAATCTCACTAGAATTTACGTATTAAAAATGTACGAAAATAAGTAACAGGCGCTATACTTTATCATGATATTTGACGTTTTTTATACAAACGTTTTTTATACAAAAATTCGCCTGTTGACTCTAGAACATCTGGCAAACGAAAATACATAATAATGAGGCAAACTGAGACAAATGAGGACACCCTAGTTTATAGATGTCGCTGCCAGCGCTACCCTTTCCAAAGTCCTTTCCAACTACAGTAAAAAAGACTTTAAAGCTTGATATCTAAGATTGAGTTTTGATTGTAAGCGTGTACTGTAATAGTGATTTCGTTTTCGTTTATTGTTGGACTTGTTGATGCTTCGGAGTTGTCATTTGGAAGTGTCTTTTACTTGTAAATGTTTGTTTCTAAGGAAAGTTTTTCTGTTAAATGCAGTGACATTTAGGGTTTGTCGATTACAGTATTGCTTTCTGAGCTTTTTGAATGACTTTGTAAATGTTTAAAAGTTTCTGCAGTTTTTGAAAACGTTTAGTATAAGTTGTGGCTTATTTATTTTAGTTTAAGGAATGTTTTGTTTTTATATAGTGTTTTCAAGCGACTGCCAAAAAGGAGGAGGTTCTCAGTTCGTCGGTATGTCTTTTTTTTTGTGTCTTTGTTACACGATATTTCAGACAATTCCGAATCGATTTAAAAAAAATCTATTTTTATATTATAGAGGATACTTCATAGTTTGTCCCATATAAATTTCATTGAAATCGGTTGAGTACTTCATTGAAAATTTAAATTTTTTGAATCAATATGTATGATTTCGGAGAATGTCTACGTGGATGACACTCTAAGTCGGCCAAAGTTTTGACGTGAAGTCGGTTTTTTTAATGCTCTGCATTCGTTGATTATAATGCAACACAAGTAAGGTTAAAACTATGACTTTACCTTCTGTCACTATTCGTAGATTACATCCCATTTTATATGAGGTGATAATATATTTGCATTAAGATGAAAAAGAAAATGGGAGGGTGTAAGTTAGAACCGCTTTTTAATGCTTTTCTCTGGTTGATTAACTAACAGGAAAAGGTTTCAGGTAAAATATATCAGATCTAATATTGCGTTAAGCTCATAATCAAAAAAATCAGGAAAGGCAGTGTAATCGGTACTTACATTTACGTAATACTTCCAACATGGTATGCATAAATTTGCTGTTGGGAAATACTACTTAAGTGCGGCCGTTGCGAGAATGCATTCCTGAGAGCTGTCAAAATCGTAGATTTTTTAACTTTCGAATCGGAAATAAACTTTATTCAGTGGACATAAGGAGCTGTTAGGAACGCATTCTCGCAACGGCCGCATTTCAAAGTTACTTACGGTACTATGTAAGACGCGTTATTTAGAGCAGGCCGTATCTTCATCATTTTCGTGAACATTAAGTGAATGTCGCTATAGGTCCCAATGGTGCTAAAAAAATAATATTCTTGCAAAAATAATTTTTCAAGCGGATTTTGTCATCTTTATTTATATTTAACGATCACTTTGGCGATGGGGTAACACCATCTGCCTCAGGCGCGAGTGGTCGCGGGTTCGATTCCCGAAACATGAAAAAAAAATGTTTCGTGTCTGGGCGTTTATCTACATATGTATTTATATTCTAGATTCCCCCCTAGTTCGCTACATGGTATCCCATATCACAAGCTCTGCTTAGTTTGGGGCCGTGTCGTTGGTGTGATTGTCTGGGGATTTTATTTTATTTCTTTTACTTTTTCTAGACACTCATAGCTGTACAATGGGCTCATTAAAAGGGTTTGGGATAATTATGAATATGTCAGAGAATATAGCTGTTTAATTAAGCAATTTGTTTACTAAAAACAAATACTTGCATCTACAAGATCTAATAACGATATCTCATACAAATGTTAGTCACACTACACTACACACTACTTGTAGCTCTTAATAAATAAATAAAATCCCCAGACAATCACACCAACTACATGGCCCCAAAGTAAGCATACCTTGTGTTATGGGATACCAAGTAGCTAACCTAGAATATAAATACATAAATAGATAGATAAACTCCCAGACACGGAACATTTTTTTTTCTTGTTCCATACGGGAATCGAACCCGCTCCCCTGGCGTCTAAGGCAGAAAGGTTTACCCCATATCCAAAGTGGTCGTCTTAGGTACTCTGAAGTTTCAAAGTTGAAGTTTTGTTCTTTAAATAAACGGTTAAGAAGCCAAAGTTTTTCCGTAATCTTGGATAACACTAAATTCTTATTTTATTTTATTTCTTTTAAGATTCTATCTTTTTTGCACGTTTTATTGTTCTCAATTTTCATAATGTACAAAAAGATAACGATAGATATAGATAACAAATAAAATCGAATGAAACCGATATCGAATGTGAAAGATGAGGGTTAGATGGCTACTAGCAAAAACTGTTTTTATTAATATGAAATATTCTTCATACTCCATCATTATTGTCTGTACGCCCACGTAAAGGGTATTTCGTGCGATATTCCTTCTCAAATCGCACTACTATATTTCATCATTTGTGTCAGCGATGAAGGTTATTAAACACGATAGAATTAATCACTGGACAGTTACTTAGTACCGAGTCTGTGGGCTTGGGTATAACCCTGGCTTAGTCTCAACAAAATCTTAATTTGCGAGTCCGTTCCGTCAGTTACTTTACAGTTACAATGCCAACTCAATTAATACCTAGCTACTATCGACCGTCAGTCCGAGATACGTCCGCGCACCTAGCCGTCCTTACCGTATCTGTGTCACTTGCCATCATCCTACGAGTACTTCAAGATACAACCTATGGCGCTGCAATCGAATGTCAGTCATTCATTGCATTTAGCGCCCTCTTTAACAGTGCTACCAACATACTTCCGCTACCATGAAGTCATACAAACATTTTAATATCGCAAACTCATCGTTATCGCCAACATTTGGCTTTGTAATAACTAATAGAGAGATATAAACGAGAAAGGATTTGTAACTACGTCTTTTTTGACATATTTCACGATTATATTACGATCACGACTGTTATATACGATTACCACTTTGGTATTGAGTACGTATTTGATTAGTGTTTTTATTCGGTATTTAAAGAGCTACTTTCGCCTTTATAGTCGGAAAAGAACCAGCAATCTGACTAGTCAGTCAGTTTTCAGCAGTTGAGACAAAAAACAGTGAACGATTCGGGCCGTGTCGAACAAAACCGCTTTTTGCATGCGTTATGTTTATTTTTAACATTTACAAACCCCCTCATCACCCTAAACGACCTGTCACTACCACTCTGTATTTAACAGCTCACTTTTTTAACCTTATTCAATAACAATATAGATATTGAATACAATTTATTTACCACTTGAGTAAATTTTATACGAACTTAACGAGCGCTTGCCCGCGACTTCGTACACGCATAAGCTCAAAAGTCCTATTTTCCATTCCCGTGGAAATTCCGGGAATTCCTTCCATTATACAAACTGACACTTATTGAGTAACCTTTATACCAAGTATCACATCCGTGCACTCAAAGAATAATATTTTATCATACAAACTAAAACATCATATATTTCCTGTTCCCGTGGGAATTTCGGGAATTACTTTCACAACACAGCCAGTCTCTTTTTGAAAAACTTTTATGCCAAGTATCATATCCGTGCACTCAAGGAATAAGATTTTTAATACAAACTAAAAAGGCCAATAATTCCCGTTCCCGTAAGAATTTCAGGAATTCCTTCCATAGTGTGTCCCTAAATCCCCTAAAGAATGTATGTTCCAAATTTCAGCTTTTAACGCCCAGTAGTTACGACTGTACGTTGTCTGTCAGTCACTCAGTCACTTAGTCAGTAACGGAACAGTTTTATTTGTATTGATTAACTAGCTGCTGCCCGCGACGTCGTCTGCGTGAACGATATGCAGCACCAAACGCACCTACGATTATAACACTGCTAGCGTGATAATATGTAGCCTATATGTTGACCCGACTTCTTAACTATCTTCATGCCAAATTTGAAGTAAATCCATGCGGTACTTTTTGAGTTTATCCCGGAAAGACAAACAGACAAACAGACAAAAATTCTAAAAACTATATTTTTTGTTTCTGTTTCGATTGTAGATCATACCCCAAGTATTCTTTTAAAAAAATATTCAATGTACAGTTTTGACTTTCCTACCATTTTATTATATGTATAGATTTCAAGAGGCCGGTAGGTCTACATTTAAACCATTTCAGAATTCGAAAAAACCTCAGGTTCTTTTTGTCATAGAATTTAATGTATCCACACATTTTCTAATTAGAGCGCGAACCTGCGTTTGCCACTTGATTAATTTCCACCAAAATATGTTCGAGGCAAACATGTTATATTATTTAGTTAATCTGACAGGGTTCCAGCATCAAGTGGGGTTGATTGGCTTTGTGTCAACCCATCATTTACAATTTTATCAGAAAAAAATAGATGAAAATTTATACTTTAGAAATGGGACATTATTTATTTAAAACTTTATTGCACAAATAATTAAAGTGCAATGGGCGGACTTAATGCCATTTGGCACTCTACCAGTCAACCATCACAAAAGCAGAGAAGTTAAATAAGTGGTGCAGATTAATTATACCTATTATATTGTAAACTGCTATATTGTATATACATAATTAATAATACACAACTACAAAAATACATATACATATATACTCTATACTATAATATATATGAAATATATACATAAAAGCTATTAAACATATATGAAAATAAACAAAAAAAAATTAGGATGATACATTTGCTATCTTGAAAAAGTGAGTTCTGATGAATTTTTTAAATGCCAGTTTGCTAGGGGCTTTTCGTAGGAATACAGGTAACTTGTCCCACAGCCTTATTGCCTGAATAACAAAAGAGTTTGAAAGATTATTTAATTTAGTCTTTAATATTTTTGCACTGTTGCAAGTACCATGACCACAACGATACGGAACGACATTGCGATGGTTCCGAAATATTTATCAAGATTCTAAAGTAAGTTTGTTAACAGTGTTGACTATGATTATTTAAAAACCTAAAAAAAAAAAATTACAACCGAGTCAGAAATAAACGTTCATAAATCTGAACGAAAACCAGAGAATGTTTTCAGTGTATAGCTATTAAAAAGAGATACCAATGTAATTACAGCTTGTGGTTGGTTTGCGGCCTGGACTCGGCAAATTGTGTGGTAATAAAACGACAGTTACGAATCGGTAACACTGTTGTATTGCGGTTAAACATATTTAAATACAGAATTTATATAAAATTAGCTGAATGTGCGATTGGGGCTGTTGGTTCAATCCAAATTAAACAAAAAAGAAATATTAATTCATTTTCATTTCATTTCATTTCATTTTCATTTTCATTTTCATGATTACGCAACGCATGGTTACGCTAGAGTTGTCAGCGATCCGCGTGCCAGATCACGTGATCGCGATCGACTTAGTTGTATGTAGGTAAAGTAAACAGTAACATCGTAATATTTATGTAATTGTAATTATTTACTTAATGGTAGTGAAAAATTATGTGCCTACTTTTATAAAATAACTATGATCAGAATCGAGTACAGAGTGCTCTTCTTCAGTATCTAAAATTTGTCACCAGTCACCCTGTATACAACTACTATAAACGTGTGGCTCAAAGTTAATATGTGTATTGTATGTTTGTCTAGTTCCTTCAGTCTAAGATTAAAAAAGGGTTCATGATTCAGAATTTCAAATTGCAGATTATATTATGAAACAAAAGCCCTAATTGACAAAGTAAATAAATAACTAAGTTGTCGTGGCGCCATGGATAATGTGTGTATCATACGATATCATATGTTAGGCAACGTTCGGGGCGGTCGGTACTTGGATGGGTGACCGCCGACCATTCATTTCTCTCGACGACTTCTGTGCTTCGGAGGGCATGTTAAGCAGTCGGTCACGGATGCAGTATACTTGTATGCAGTAGTCGTTAGGGTTTGTCAGAAGCTATTTCGGCGCCCTGAAAATTCTGGCATCCACCACCTAGCACTGGGCCAGCTTGGTGGATTATGGCCCATACCTCCTCGTCACCCTGGGGAGAGCTCCTGCTCTGCAGTGGTCTCATTACAAAGAGTTGTGATGATGATGATGAAATAAATAACAATTTTGTTGATAAAAAATACAATTTCTTAATTTTGTTCGAAAGAACTAACTTCTAGATAAACTCGAGCGTTTGCAAAATCTATCTATACGCTACATCTTCGGCCTTAAAAAGTTCGATCATGTTTCCGAATTATCGTTAGCAACTCTGATGGCTACCGATTCGGCAACGCCGAAATTCTAGAATTCTATGTCTCCTATATAATATCCTCTATAGTCCATCAGCTCCTATCTATCTGCGTGAAAGGTTTTCTTTTACTCATTCTCCGAATACTTTATGCAGAGCACATAAACGTACGTTTCTAAAAATGCCAACCCATAAAACTAACTACTTTTTTGCTGTCCATGCAGTCAGATTGTGGAATGCGCTGCCTTACGATATCCGTGAGTCAAAATCCTTATCTGTTTTCAACAAAAAAGTACGAGAGCACTTTTTTTCTCAACTATAATTAGACATTGATTACCCACACGAGATTCATTTTCATGTGGTTATATATTATAATAAAAGTATATATATTATCTCTTATATATTCATCTATGTTTATGTATAGTATTTTATTGTGTTTAAATATATATATTAAGTTACGGATATAATATAATATTATTTATGTTTGTTATATTTAGTGTACATACTGAAATTGTATTTTTTATCAAATTCTCCCTTCTTCAGGTCTGCTGGAAGATCTATAGAAATAAGCTGTACCTTTGTACAAATCTTTTTTGTTGCTAAGTTTATTTAATGTAATTTTTTTTATAAGTGTGTACATAAATTCGAAATAAATAAATAACTTATCCAAATATATTTTCAAATCTTGTCATTTCAATTTCTTTCATAATTATGTATAAAAAATACTTTTGAATAAGTATACAAAACAGTAATAAAAGTGTTCCTTAAATTGATACAGAGTTTAGTTAATAATAGAGTAAGAAAATAACTCTTTGTTTATACAGAAAGGTAAATTCTTAGCCAGCGTGAAAAAAACGAATACAGAAAAGAATATCTGCAAGATTTTTTAAAAGTGCAACACTGCTCCACTGCCGTAAAACTTATGTGCAGTAAAACTCCAACTTTTTGTTTGTCCGACAAAAACTGCGCATTATTAAACACAAAGTATTTTACTAAATATTTCAGAAGTGGCACAAAACTCCGACACTCGTAAGTCCTCAACGTGTAAACGACAGAGTATCCAGATACTCGTCTATACTCTGGGGAAATCGAAAATTTTGCCAAAAAGTCAAAGAAAAATAAATCCGTCAGACTTTCAGAGCACTTAGGATAAATCACTTTATGCAATGTGATTTATTTATGAACTAAGGGATCGTGAAAAATAGTTTTTGATATTGTGATGGAGAATATATTTCATAGTAATTTGCTTCTATGCTGGACTGGGAGCGAAAGAAAAATATAGAATGTGCCAGCTGGTTCTCCGCCCGGGCATACTGTAAAAGCCAGTTAAGGGACCGAGGTGTTATGGGAGGCTTTTTTGTGGGCAATAGGCTGACCCCCTGTCACTGCAATAGTCTCTCTCCACTATTATAATGCCTCAAAATTTGTAAAACGTGACATAAGATGGTTTTATTACCTCTGGTGTTCTGCCTACACCATACGGGATACAGGCGTGAAGTTATGTATGTAGGTATGTATGTGTATGTAATTTGCTTTAATTTAATTATAGCTTCGATTATTTTGCTACTATTTTGATTGTTTGTTTGCTACTATACAGTTAGTCAGCCGAACACTGTTCCTAAGTCTATAATAGTTTATAGTACAAATTAGCGCGAGAAATCAAATTTCTTTACTTGACGTTTAAATGAATCTAAAGTGATGCAAAATAATATGAGAGGCAATCTGTTCTAAAGGATAAATACACTACTGACAGATCTGGGAATAGTGGTGACGCTTTATTTTTTTTTATAGTTTACAGGGTGTCCCACTCACTCACTGTATATTTTTTTCTTTATAATAATTATTTTTAGTACAGCGTGAAAACAAAAGATAAGCACAGAAGCCTTCCCATAGAAGGACAGGAAAAAAATATCGAATTTAAAAGTTAGGATTAATGATGGGTTGGTGACAGAAGGCTTAAGGGTACCTTAGCCGCTAATCGAAACTGGTCGATACAGCCATCTTTCTATTTCACAAAGGTAGCTTTCCAGAAATCGGAAGAATAAATATAGTAAAAGGTTTTGGAGTTTGAGTTTTTAGTTATGAATTACTAAAAATATAACAGAAAATACATATTAATTATTTAATGAGTAAACTTAACAGAAAGGTAAAGAATTGATTACGCAGCGCATGGTTACACTAGCGTAGGCAGCAATCGGAGTGCAAAGTCACGTGCCGCAATTGACTCAGGCGTAAGTAAAGTAAATGGTAATAAAATTTTATTTATTTATAGGGCATTCTAGTAAAAAAATTAAGTAGCTACTTTTATTCCATCATTTTGACCAGAATCGAGTACAGAGTGCTCTCTTTCAGTATCTAAAATTTGTCTCCAGTCACCCTGTATTTGAGCTTACTGATAAATTAACTACGATTGCTAATGTTTTCTTATTAATTATAAGAACTATTTATGCGGAAAGAAGCGTCGAAATTTTAGTAGAATTTATAAATTTAAAAGTGTCATGTTTTTACTGTATTGTATTGATATTAATATTATTCTAGCTAGACAGTAAGAAGAGAAATACCATGCCTAGTTTTTTTGGTAAATCAAATAGTTAAGATATGGGGCATATAAGTTACATCCGAAAAAAACTACACTTACTACGAGTTCTTAGCCGATAAAAAACATACATCGAGATAATATTTATGAAGTCAATATTTGGAATTTCCCGAAACTACATCCTACATGGACCCTTTTGGTGTTTAATAGCCTATTTATCAAAAAAGGTTAACTGAGCGTAACTGAAGGCAGATGAAATCGATAGCTTTTTAGCTACTACATATTTAGCATCGACGACCCTTAGTTTTTTGAAAATAGACTTTGTATTTTACTGATAAGGTTCATTTTGTGTTTGCGTTGAGCTTTTTTGGTAATAATTTATACAAAAATATTATAATTAATAATTAATGTTCTTTTTAGAATTCCGATAAATTGAACTGGCACAAACGCGTTTTAAGAGACATTATTTTATTTAAAGTCAAATATTGCTTAAAAATTAATGTTAGTATGCCTACCTACACTAATTTACTGAAGCGGAAGATTTTTGAACTTGTTAATATCGGAAATTAATATTCCGATTTGTTTTTTTTAACGTTTGATAGCTTCTATTTTAGGGAAGTAATTAAGCTTATTTTTTTTAAGAAATTCCAAAGAAGTCAGAAGTTACGCTTAGGTTTTTATGCAAAAGCTTCAATCTTATTTTAAGCACTTGTCTATCCTTTTGCAATGTGGAATAAGTACTTTCACATCTCTTCTCACGTTTACACCAGGATTTGTAGCCTTGTTAACATATTTAAACTTACTTTGAGACTACATAGTTGGTCACTTTAGGTAACTTTCCATTGTATGGTGTTTAACCTCGAATTAACAATACTTTGACTTCCGCTACCACCAAAACATACTAACTTCTTAATACCCCAATTTTTTTCGTAGACATGACATCTGACATTTATTTATCCAATCAAAAAGTTTACTAAATTCCTGTTTCGACGTAAACTCAAGTCAGAACTCTGACAAAACAAAATTCTTGCACACCACCAACACTCCGAACTGTCACATTCCTAAAAGTTGTCACTTCACAGTATTAGCTCCACGCAGCAAAGGTATTTTAACACCTGTCACCACCTGTCACCAATCACCTTATTAATTTTGTGAGTTTGTTTTCACCCTGTGCCCATGGCAACGGTGACACCCTTCCTGATTCAAAAGTACCCTGACCTTGGACTTTTTGACAATAGGGTTGGCTGAAGGCAACTTCTTACGCTATTAAGAC
This sequence comes from Stenoptilia bipunctidactyla, assembly GCA_944452665.1. Lineage (NCBI taxonomy): Eukaryota > Metazoa > Arthropoda > Insecta > Lepidoptera > Pterophoridae > Stenoptilia > Stenoptilia bipunctidactyla. Next base: position 21,274,990 of record OX101740.1, on the reverse strand, counting down.
ATTGGGCCCAATTCGATATTACGTTCTTGAAATTTAAACTCTATTATGTAGAACATTTGATTATATTTTTGGGTGTTCAAGTTTAAGGAGTTCAAGGAGTTCAAGGTAAGCCTTTAATTGGTGGTAATAACATCAACTCTTTGTTATTTATAATGGGTTCCTTCATTAAAAATTACTCTTCTGTCTTTTTATGTCCAGACAAGGAGTTATCGATAGTATATAATGGTGTGGCTTAAAAATAATACTTGACTCATAAACGACGATTATGACTATGTAATCAAAATATGTGTAGGAAAAAGCTTTGAAGTGTAAAGTTATAAGTATCTAAATAATAATCTAATACGATCTAATACATCTGTATTAGACGTTATATCAAATAAAGGATGTAGGCATACAATCAGCGTTTCATTACTTAGTTGTGAGTTTCTTCGTCATAATCAAACAAATAACACGGAATAGACTCCTTCTAAAAAACTTACGTTATCATATTTTTATGACCTTAAGGTTTCTAGTATACAGACACAGGTATACCACTCCGATACTTTATCAGCTGGCAGCCTCATAAACCAGGTTTCCAATTTCACATATTACGTACATAAATCTCATAAGAAACAAGAACGTTTTTTAGGGTCTAGGATACCGAAAGTACGTGTTGCCTTATTAGATAGGTATGGCTCGTAAACTCTGGGTTCGATCCTCGCTTAGATTCATGTGTCTTTAGTTTGAAATACACTAAAGCTACTTTTACACAAGCTCATTTCAAGCACGAAGGCATGTTTCAATTGAGCACTTGCTTCGTAGTAGCATGTGTTTCTGAATTTTGCTCTTTTCGAGCATGCTTTGTGAATCGACAGGCATGCAATTTTTGAGCATGATACCAGCGGCGCGAGTGGTAGAATATGCTTTGAGCGCTTCTTAACAGGTTTGCTTATTGAGCATGGTAGTACCCAAATCATTCTCTTTCTTTTCTTTTTAACTGAGCTGATATAAGCTTCTGGATGCATTGCATCGCCAGCAAAAGGATGATCTTATTTAGCAAAAAGGATGATCTTATTTACGGATAGCTGTTTGACTGCCCATGACTTTGTTTGAACTGAACAGGGAGCGAGAACGCAGGTTATAAAATAGCATGTGTATTTGGAAAGGTTGTTTTTAGTATACTTATTCAGGAACATACTTAAAACTATCATTTCTTTTGCTAGCAAATGTAATCTGCTCCTAGGCATGCTCGTATTGAGCATACTGAATAGCATACTTTTTTAGAACATTTTGAAAGCGTAGTCTTCCATTTCAACTGACAAGGCCTCAAATTAGAATTGTAAATTGAAGTTGAATTCATCGTTCAATTTACTATTTCCCCGTTCTATAATTTAATTTCAGCTAACTTTAGTAGGATTTTTTAAATACTGGATAGCATTTCTTTTTTTTTTAATGATCGACTAAACGCATCATATTTGAGCGCCATGTAGGATATACTCATGCAGAAGCAACACTCAAAATTACATATTTCAGATACCATATTGCACATAGCTCCAGTATTTTTAAAACACGCTTAAGTGAATCCCAGTAGTAAACACTTCATAAGCATCAACATACGTTATCTTACATACGCAGCGCTTACCTGACAAAATAACCTTTAAGGCGAGGATGCACCGTTTTTACGCTTTTTTGAACGTTATATACCCAGAAATATGTACATTTTGTGTCTGAAAAAAATATACACAAAAATTAACCATATAAACAGCCGCTGTGTAAATATAGAGACATGATTTATGAAATTTGCCTCGGTAAAAAAAAGTCACAAACATAACACAAATTTACCATTCTAAACGGATATTGCTACGAAACACCACAATAGATTCATACAAAAGTTACATGAAAACATATAACGGACTTCTCTTACACAACTTACACAACATATATCGGTTAAAGCAAAATTGTTAAATAGTTATAATTTTTGAAAATAAACCCCTAAACGTATTTTCGAAGTATTTCGAATTTTGTATTTTGGAAGTATGGAAAAACGCAATGCACTACAAAAGGCCCTTAAATACTCTGGAAGCCAAGTCTAAGCTACTATTTTTGTTAAATAAGGCTTAGCGCAACTCGTGGAGGCAGACGAAATATTTTATCCTTGTTCTAGACCATCTCAAAGTGAATCAGTATTGCAGCAGTTTAGCGTACGAGCTATGAAAGCTATTTCAAAGATTTCATCCCTTTTTCTTACTTACTTTTCTTTTCTTGTTTATTAACAAATATAAGCGAACATATGAAATTTTAGATTTTTATATAAGATAAAGAATGGTCTAATAAGATTTTTAACTTTACGGCTTGACAACTACTTTAACAAAGTTACCTTGCTTACTAGTGATGCAGGATTTTCGTGTGTTGGTTCGAACTCAGGTTCGGTGGTGGTCGTTGCACCCTGAAGATGCTTCTGGTTGAAGCGAAACACGTGTCGGTGGTAGCTTGTGATGTGGGTTACAGTTTTCCAAGTGTGTGTTCATTGCATTTCTTGCTTCTTGCTTGAGGAAGGGAGGGCGGTGAACCAACGCACGAAAATCCTGCATCACTAGAGCAAGTACAAGTCGCGGAATTAGCACGGTAACTTTGTTAAAGTCGTTGTCATGGATTTCCGCAAAGTAACGCCTGATTTAATCAATTTTACGGCTTGAATTAAGGAAAGTTTTTTGGTGTACTAAACCTTTGTTTGAACTCAATCTAACCTGGTGGTCGGTGAAGGTTGAGCCAAGATGACTATCACACAAGCTTATGAATGTACTGGCTCTTCATAAAATACTGCCAGAACAGATCACCACACGTGTCAGATTTTATACGAGAGGTGGTTGCTAAATTTAAGAATTACATTAGATCAAGAGACAAAACAGCTGGCGTCAAAAACTCACGGCACTGTTTTCGGTGGCCAGCCCACAGCGGTCTAACCACGTACACATTATATCTACAGATATATGTTCTTTGACCAACGTTTTAGTATCTTTCTAATCAAAATTCATATTTTGCTCTCAGTTGAGTAATCGTGGTCGCTAACTATGCTCGGAGTTTCCCTGTGGGATCGAATCAGGAATGAGGAGATTCGCAGGCGAACCAAAGTCACCGACATAGTCAGAAGGATTGCAGTGCTGAAGTGGCAATGGGCAGGGCACATAGCTCGCAGAACAGATGGCCGGTGGGGCAGAAAAGTTCTCGAGTGGCGGCCACGTACTGGGAGACGAAGCGTAGGCAGGCCCCCCGCACGATGGACCAATGACCTGGTCAAAGTAGCCGGTAAACGCTGGATGAGGGCGGCGCGAGACCGAGCGACGTGGAAGACCTTGGGGGAGCCCTATGTCCAGCAGTGGACGTCTACAGGCTGTGGATGATGATGATGATGAGTAATCGTATAAATCTCTAAATCAAGCTCTATTGTGGAGATATCGAATAACGTATTGAGTTTTATCTAATATAAGTTGAATTCTACAATTTATGTTTATGAGGGAATTAAAATAAGTCGATTCAACATTGAATTGACACAGAAGAAACGTGTTATAGTAAGTTTCATAATTGGTCGATGACATAAAAAGTAGTACGGTCATTTCGTTTATTATACCTGAATAGTCTGTGCAATTTGCAGTAAAACCTTATACAGTCACATTCAGTGAATAGTAATAATATATTGTGAGACAAATATTTACTTTCTTGTTATACTAAAGTAGGTTAATTGCTTATGTTAAAGTTTTAGGGGAGAGTTTAAAGCAGGCGGTCTCGGTGGCGCAGTGGTCTAAGATGCTAGTACGCCAATGTCAGGTTCGATTCGCGCACGGAACAAGAAAAAAAATGATCCGAGTCTGACTGTTTGTCCATATATGTGTTTTTATTCTAGATACCCCCCTAGTTCGCTAGGTGGAAGCTCTATATCCCAAGCTTTGCTAAATTTAGGGCTATGTATTGAAAGCTTGTAATAATCAGTAGTAAGCTATGACCTTAAATCCTCACTTAGCAAGGTTCTTTATCCATTGTTGTCTAAAAAAATATTCGCACACCCAGCGATTAGACCATTGTGTGTGTAATAATTTAAACATATTTAAATTTATACAGGGTGACTGGTGACAAATTTTAGATACTGAAGAAAAGCACTCTGTTATCGATTCTGTTCATAATTATGTGATAAAAGTAGGGGCTTCATTTTTCACTAGAATTCCCTATAAATGAATACCAATATGTTGCTATTTACTTTACATACAACTGAGCCAGTCGCGGTACGAGACCTGGAACGCGAATCGCTGTCAACGCTAGCGTCATCAATTCTTTAACTTTCGGTTAAGTTTACTCAGTAAATAATTAATATTTTTTTAAGCTATTGCATAGCTTCTATCGCGGGCCTTGAGCGTGGGGACCGAATCCAGAAATTCCGTAACGAAAAAAACCTAACACCCCCCACTCCGACCCCCACAGCGTTGATTTTTTTGATATCATAACTTTAATGCGGGCTTTAATAGACAATCAGCGCCATCTACTAGGAACTTGTGGAACTTCATATTAGATCAAACATTACTGCATTAATAAAATAAATAAATAATTATAATTGTATAAGTTGATAAAAAATGCTATGCAATAACTTTACCGCGGCAGTCTCCGAGTGCCCACGTCTTTTTTTATTATATTTTTTCTCTTCATGTGATCTTAAACTATCACGTCCCTGAATTTCAAAAGTGACCCACCAGTCACCCTGTATAAAGGGTGTTACATAAACTTACACAATTGTTCTGTGTTAACACTATTGGTCTCAGATTTGTTAAGCCAAACACAGGTTTGTATAGATAATGAAGCAGATAGTATTTTTCCAGTCAAGAACCTGTCAAATGTAAATTAATTGTCTAATAAATGTATTTTTTATTTTCTATCTCTAATGCCATTGTAGTCACGTAAGTCAACAAGTCGTTAATAACTGGTGCACGCAAATTGTTTGATAAAAAATCAATGAATTGAACTGTATTTCTCCTTTTTATCTTCAATTTTTTTTATTTATTAACACTTTATTGCACACATTAAAAAAGGAGAAAAAAATCCAATGATAACACAAACTTAAGATTGGTACAATGGGCGGCCTTATCGCTTCAGAGCGATCTCTACCAGACAACTCCAAAATTTATAAAGAATATAAAGTTTTGCATAGCTTTTTTCCTTGTCATGTGACAACTATATCCTCCCATCTCCCATCTTCCCATCAACTAATATCCTCCCATCTTTCCTTTAATCCTTATCGTACTAATATAATAATAAGAGTAGAAGTTTTTAAGGGGTTTCTTACTTTTTAACCATAAACCTACTAAACGGGTTCGGACCAAAATTGTGGATAGTTTGCAAACCCGGTAATATCCCAAATGATGAGGATAAGAGGTAGAAATATAGAAGCTAGTTTTACAGAAGTGGAATTAAAAGCGATGCAATGAGACAATTATTCTTTATTCTAGGCTATTTGCAGATGAATGTAAGTTTTACGTTCTCAACTGACGATCAAAAAGAAGGGAGGAATCCATGGGGTTCCGGCAATTTTATACAATCTCTAAAGGAAGTCAAATTAAGTACTATTTACAACAATTTGTTATAATTTAAAAGACCATACCAATGACTTTCATGGTCTATCTTGTCTATGATTAATCTATCTTATCTAATGATTACTAATAATCAAATATTAAAGTATTCGAATGGTATGAAATGAATTAGTAGTCGGTTGGCACATTGCTACGTTGGTAACACTAGTTTAAACTTCATGTTTTGTATATGTTTTGTTCGTGGCGCCGCCGTTGTTACTGTATGTATCATCCGATATCACAGGTTAAGCAACGTTCGGCGCGGTCGGTACTTGGACGGCTGACCGTCGACTATTCCTTTCTCAAGATCCGTGTTTCGGAAGGCACGTTAAGTAGTCGGTAAGGCCCGGGTGCTGTATACTTGTATACAGTGGTCGTTAGGGTTTGTCACAAGCCATTTCGGCGCCCTGAAAATTCTAACATCCACCACTCAGCACTGGGCCAGCTTGGTGGATTATGGCCTTTACCTCCCCGCTCATTACAAATAGTTGTGATGAATGATGACACGGCTATATATTATAAGTATGATGAAAGTGAATCACGAAGACTTAAATATTAATATTCTGACGCTCATTATGTGTATGTCATACAGTCAGCTATTAGTAAACAAAACTTTTGATATAACCGTGACCTAAATAACCTAGTAGAGTATGTTGGTTTGTATTTTGATTAATCGATTTAATTAATTTGTTTTTGGTGTGTGCATTGACCTGCTTTCCAGCAAAAACTTGTTTACTTAGGGTTATTTTCCACAGAACTGCGTGAGCACAATAGACTGAACAATTGAATTTGCTCGATTTATACTTTTATTGCTGGTAATAATTTTGTTTTCATACGAAACTTAAACGCAAAAAAATGCTTTCAAAAGTTTTAGTTTGTTTGCAATAAAACTGATGAAAGAGAATCTATTTTTACGAAGTGCATTTTGTTAGTTGGTAGCTAAACTTTACTGCTTAGGATTTCTTTAAAATATGAATTACCTTGCTATATTTTTTGCCTTTTTAATAGTCATGGCAATTTGTTTGCCAATTTAAATCGAACTATCAAAAAACCTCATAATAAAGTAAGCAATTCAACTAATTAAACCATTCTTTGTATTGTACAGGGTAGGCAGAATACTGTTGGTTTTATTTTTTTTGACTCTGCATCATGCTTTTATTAGAAATATGAAAGTTTGTACAGATGGTGGGTGAAGTATGCTTGAACCGAATTCATACTAAAACTACTTAATAAATAAAGTTAAAATTACACACAGACGTATGTGCCATAACGATAACTAATGAGGGGAAAGCCAATGGTAACAACTAGTTTTAACAAAGGACATTTACACAAAAGTTTAATTTTCTTTTAAAGTTTTTTGCATTTAAGACGCTTAATTACTCTTAAATAAATGAAAAAATGTGTTAAATAAAAAAATATTAATTTATTTAAAAGTAATTAAGCGTTTTAAATGCAAAAAACTTTAAAATATTATTAAACATTGCAATGCTTCTCTTTAACTGAGATTCACAATTTCTGTAAAGAAATTGGTCTCGGGTGGTCTTAGCTGCAAAGCTTTACCATTAGATGGAGCTACGTTAGCAATATAACGTAAAAAAAAAAACAAAAATGTGTTAAGTAATTTCGCTCGTAGCTCAGTGGGAGAGCACTCGTCCGGCAAACGAGAGGTCCCAGGTGATTTTTATTTAACACATTTTTTCATTTATTTAAGAGTTTAATTTTCCTTTGCTCCAAGGGATATTTGCAATCTGAATATTTAATATTTTATTTATTTTATTTATTTATTTATATTAATATACGCTTCCATAAAAAAGGTCTTGGAATTCAGAAAGAAAAACGGAAAAAGTGATAATTTAAAGTTTCAGTTGTTTATTTGAGCTTTCCGTACCACCTTCCTAAAAATATAAAATTGTGTTCTGACGGTGTTGTAAACATCACTTTCTTTTACATTCTTAGTTTTTGCACGTGTCATCGCATGTTTAACAAAAACTACTACTCTCCCTAACTTATGCAGTTCACATAAAAAAGAATAAACTTCAACTTAGTAGAAACGTGTGTTAAGCAAAAATAAAGCACGTAAGCGTTTTTAAATGCATGCTCTGTTGCAAGAATCGTGTGCTTTATTCTAAATTCTGTTGCATATAAAAAGGGTGTTTAAATTTTAGGTATCTAGTTTAGGTAAGGTAGTTGTCGAATAAATAAAAAAAACTTAAAGTTTTTTACGTATTGAAATAGTTGATAACAACAACTCATTATTTTTATTTTATAAATTTAACATTCAATTAAATAAATATTTAGGCTAAAAATATCATAGAAACTTTCTAAAACTTACACACTAATTTATATTGATGGTTGAATTTGATGAACATTATATTGGATTAGGAAAATATAACAAGCGAATTAATTACATTTTATTCTATGAAAAGGTATTTAAAATTCAAAGCAAGGGAGCATAATTCAAGTGAAACTGGTAAGTTCGTTTTAAATACTTTATAAGTTTTCTAGGAACTTGCAGGAAAATGTTACAAAATAATAATTAATAAGTTTTTGCAAGTTTTTCTGGACTGCATTAGCATTTTTATTATTTTTTAAGTTATTTGATGAATTGATGGGTTGCAGATATTATGCAACCACTATAGATGGGTCCACTATTGCAGATATTTGCAGAGGTTTCTTTTTTTTTTAATTCAGGAAGCTCTTAAGAAAAGACATTAAAAATTGCAAAGTTAAAACCGCAAAATATGGTAGTATTTCTATAAATTAGGTTGCTACTTACAACCAAGTACAAAAACTCGCTAGGTAGGTACTGAAAAGACCGGGACGGTAGGGGATTATGGAATTAAAGATTTTACTGCGGCGTTGATTAGATATATTTATATCTTTATTTACTAAATATTGGTGAGAGGCCGGTGCGTTTCACGTAACTATTTCGGAGATAAAATTCTCCGAACAAAAACAATGAACTTCCTCTTCTGTAGGAAGGGAAAAGAATATTCTAACAAAATCAAAGCGTCTCTGTCAGAAAGACAATTTTCAAATTTCAAATATAAAACAATGACATAATGTTTGTTCGCACCTTTGTCAACTTTATTTATCAACTAGCCACCGCGCGTGGTTTTACCCGCGTAACTTTTGATCCCGAGGGAATTTCGGGATAAAATATAGCTTATAACCTTCCTCAAGAGTTGGGCTATGAAATGCAAAAAGAATTTTTCAAATCCCACTTGTGGTTTCTGAGATTAGCACGTTCAAACAAACAAACTCTTCAGCTTTATATATTAGTGTAGATCTAAGGCGTGCTCAAGCAGTATGTTGCGGTACCGATCGCAAAAAAGCTTACCTTTACAATTTAAACCTTTTCCGTCGATCACAAGGTAACGGTCTATAAACGCGTTGTAACAGCTTGTAATCGACGATTCAACGTCATTTACATTTAATGTATCCTTTTATTGCGGAAGAATCCATTAAGATTGGTTTTAAATGTGTCAGTTACTACCAGATTGCTTGAATGAGTGGTTCGGATATCCGATTAGGGATAAAATAATAGGATGTTGGAGAAAGAGCTTTTTTATTTTAATTTTCATGAATTACCACGAGCATAGGAAATATGGTCGAGTAATTCAAAAATTTTTTCAGATTTTTTACTTATGATAATTTTTTTTTTTCTTTATTTCGAACCATACAAAGTTAACAGATAGTATGTACAAAGTTTGAATTTGTAATCAACATGGTTATAAAACAATATTATCTGTAGAACATTCTGAGAGGAATACTCACTGAGAGTAAACATGCGAGCAACTTGTATTAGGAGTAGAATATGTCATTGACACTTCATACGATTTGCAACGATTATGCATTACGTATACAGGGCGACTGGTAGGTTTTTTTCGAAATTCCAGGACGTGATAATTTGCGATTAAATGTACATGAGACAAAATAAATATTAATTATTTACTAGGTAAACTCCGTGGTTACATAAGCGTAACGCAATAGATACTTAGCGGGTAGTAGTGTGCGTGTGGCGGTGACACTGCTGTGTGCGTGTTTACTGAGGCAGCGCGTCGGGAAAATTGTAGTAAGGTCTCTTTATTTATTAATAGGGATTTCTGGTGAAAAATTATTATTAGGGCCCCTCAAAAGTCCGTCTGGTTAGTGACCACCCTTCATATAATACATGCCCTATTCCGCTCCTGCGGTGATGTGTTCTTGCAATATTTATGAAGAGCCAGGTCCTTCCTTAGCCCGGGTACTGTCATCTACAACCTCATCTTCACTTACCATGATGAGATTGAGGTTAGCTTCTGGTTTAGTCTTTAAAAAAATAAGAAAAACGTGAATTCGCACCATCTTATCATTTCCTAATTCTAATACAGGGTTGTTTTTTAGATACCGGCCAAATTTTTTTTAATACAATATGTATCATTTATAGAAACTATTTTTGTAAAAAAAAGATATGTATTTTTTACAGGGAAATAAATATATTCACTAAAATATCACTCAAATATCAAGACACTGAAGACTTAATTAAAGATCATCTGTAATTTTCATGCAACATTCAAAACACAAAAATCACCATATACATTTACACTCAACAACTACAATCACACTTTCATACTTTTATTCTATTTTTATTTTATTTTTTATTTTATATAGATTATTTGATTAAGTATATAACTTTGGAACATTCATGTATGAAATTGTATTAACGGAGGAGGGCGTTGTTACCCGCGACACAGTAATTATTTTCTAATGCGTTAACATCGACATAATTGTATGTATTGTTTGTGTTCCAATAAAGATTTTTTCATTTCATTTCATAATTTCATTTTATATTAAGCAAAGCATGGTCACTCTAAATTATGAATGAAGACGATTAAAATAAAGACGAGTACGCACTACTACAAATCATCTTTTAGTACTACGTCGTAGTATTATCAGTGAAATGCTGGGTCGTATCAACAGCGACTATTTGTGAAAAAGTTTTTGGTTACATATCTTTATTTTTTGTTCTGAGCAATACTACAATAAATATGCAGGTATGTTAATTTCGTATCAAATAAAATAACATTTAAATTTGGCTGGTGACAAAAAAACAACTCAGTATGTGTCAAGTTAAAATAAAATCATCAGCAGTTCATTTTATCCGTTACATATCCTATAACTCGTAATAAACATCCCTACTTATGATCAGTTGAAATAATAAAATTTATATCCTGTTATATTCAAATGGAATGTTCTCGAGAATATCATGTTTTATTGCCATATTCGAGATGATTACTTTATCCGCGGCAAGAATGCCTGTAAAGAGTATGATGGTTCATGAAAACCTTTTCTTTTATAACACTTTTATTAATACACAGTTTTATTAAGTTTTAGTTACTCTGAATTACTTAAAGATGTAGTTTTTAGCTCAGTCGTTATTTTTTGTGGATGGATGTTTTTTTTTTATGTAGATTTTTTTTTAATTATACGAATATCATTCAGATAATGTTGGTTAATATTAAATTGATAAAAACAGTGGTATTTTAGAACACTCATCAAAAAAAATTGTGGATGGATTTTATTTATGTTAGGTATCATGATTCATAGTGAAAATTATTGCTTAATATCTGCACAATCGATATTTATAAAGACATAGACTTTATTTTTCAGAACTTTCGGGTTCGATTCCCTAGCTGCATTTTTTTTTTGTGAAAATGTGAATGAACTTTATTTTATTGATTAAAATCCATAACGTTGTTCTTAAGAGATGTTCGTTTGTGTAGTTTCAGTCTTTCTCTTACCGACCAATTTTGATGGTCTAGCCGGTTTAATATGATTATGAACTAGAAAGCACAGTGCTTCACAACATACAAATTACCTTATTATAAAATCAATCAATCAACTATCTAATCGGATAAGTAAGGCAACCTTATAAACAGCACAAATGTCATAATAAACCGTTGTTTTGACATTTACAAGGAAAATGTTTTAATATACTTTGCGAACGTTCACCTTGACTCTTTCACCTCGTTCAGATTGTGTACTCTAGAGTAGGCAGCACTCCAGTTGAACTACTTAAAAGATAGTTTTACTTTCACATTTATCAATGTAATAAAACCAAAAGCATTGAAAATCATTTTTGTGTCGAAGGATTGTTTACGTACTTTGAAAAGCAAAAATAATACCATTTTTTATATTTTTTAAATTTGCATACCGATCCTACAGATAAATAAATAAAATTGCACGTCGGCGCGGTGGCGGTGCCTTAAAATGCACCAGTTTACTTTATTAAAAACAGATAATAGTATGTTTCTTTACTAATCAAAAAATATACAGACTAAATAATTTAAAAACGAGTTTTAAAATAAGCTTCTCCATCGCAAACATAAAACTGAACTGAACTGAACTTGTATTCAGCCAGCTCATGTTTATCTTCTAAATTATTTAGTCTATGGCGCAGCAATATAGGGCACGTCTTATGACAAGACAAAATGACAGAACATCATATCTGAGGGTAGTTGAACATTCTTCGCACATAGTTTCCTAAGATTGTAAGCTTACAGTTAAGTCAATGGGGGAAGTGCAGATATGTGGTGAGATTGAATTTGGAATTCTGATATAATAAAGGGCTTGTTGTTATAATAGATTTCAGTTACATTTCCATTATAAGGTATGATTGTTGTAACTTACTTTTTTATTTATTTCTTAGTTAATATTCTTTAAAAATGTGTAAGACCCCAGCTAGACTGTTGGAAACAAAACATCAAACCAAGGTGGCCTTGCTAGTTTACAACTTGTTTACAACAGTGAAGACGGCTGTTGACAACCAAATTACATGACCTTGGCGGGTTGTAAACGGCGGTGTTTAGAACAAACATCTACATCTTTAGACAACGCAAGTGCCACGATTTGTATTGGAACCAAGCGTGCCGACTTTTTAAGACCTATTGTGACGTCACAGCTGATATTTATTACTGGGAAATACAAAAAGGTTCAGAGACACCGATGCCGCCGATAAAATCGGAATTGGTTGTCAACAACTTAACCTTGGTTGGAAGCATTGGTTTTCAACGTGTTTTCAACAGTCTGGCTGGGGCTGTGTTCTATTTAATTTAATATTAAAATTTTCCACATAAACATCGAAATATAAACTAAGTTTAGTATGACGTATTACGAGTATTTGACTGATTACTGCAACTAGTCTTTGGAATCCAATGTGAGTTTTGATTTGAAATAATATACTCGTGTTGGTTAAGTTATTGTAACTCTAAAATATCAGTTGTACAATTAATTACATCACTCTATACTTTATTAATTATAAATTTATTACTTACTCTATCTCAATTATCTATATCATTAATTTTATATTAACTCGTAAGATAAAACACACGGCAGAAAAACAGAAAACGCTAATTATATCAGCTGTGAACCAGATTGTTGAACTGAAAAAAGATCTATCTCTACAACTATAGCTAGTTAATCTTACAGCATAGTAATGCTACCAATTTGAGGGATCTTTGTTTTGTCACAGAACTTTTAGACCCCGCTTAGCAACCACGGCTTTTATAAACTCTTCCTCCAAATATTTTTCCAGTTTTCAACTTATTCTATTCGAGTCATTACGAAATAAATTGTTAGTAGATACACAATGTCATAAGCAATGTTTATGTTTCACTGTGTATTTAGTTCCAAATTCACGAATGAGAATAGCCAACGCGTTATTTATTTTTTATACAATCTCTAAAATTAAGGAAACAAATGATGTCTACCTTTTTTTTTTTTTTTTTTTTTTGTCTGGAGGAAAACATGCTGTCATGTCCCCGACCGCCCAAGGGGGAACGGTGGGGTATGTGGGGATAATCCGGCGGAAGGCCGAACCGACCCACTAAAAACCTCCAGGTGTACCTCCCCCGCCATAGTTGGAGCCCACGGTATCGCCAGTAGCATTGCCCGCGAGCCCCGGCGGATTGCGCTCAGCCTGAGCCGTGCGCCCCCCCATGTAGGAAATGGCCCAGTACACGCGGCCATTTCCCCACTCATAGCCTGTATAGCCGCAGTAGGTCCCCTCACCCACCACGGCTGGCTATCGGGAGGGAGAAGGCGTCTCCTTCTCCGTCCCACCCTCCGCCCAGCCTAAACTAACCTATTAAACCTAACCTAAAAACCTAACGTAAAACCTTATCTAAAATCTAAAAATGATGTCTACCTAAGTTTTGTCTATTGTCAATTTTTTTTTATTAAAAAGCTGTCTTAACCTTATAAGTGTATAGCTTTTTAAATTAAGATTTAAAAAACTTATTCTATTCAATTCTAAAAAATCGTATTTCATCTTCACCATTATCATCATCACAACTCCGTGTAATGGGCCCACTGCAGGGCATGAGTCTCTCCTCTGGGTGACGAGGAGGTTTAGGCCATAATCCGCCGAGCTGGCCCAGTGCTGGGTGGTGGATTTCAGAATTTTCAGGGTGCCGATATGGCTTCTGACAAACCCTAACGACTACTGTATACAAGTATACAGCACCCGGGACCGACAGCTTAACGTGCCCTCCGAAGCACGGAGGTATTTCATCTTCGTATCATCGTTACTCACTTTATATTATTATCTGTAAAAATAATAATGTAGCTTTCAGACAAGCATAAAAAATAATTTAAGTGACAGAAATCTGAATACGATTAACTTGTTTTAAAATTTCAAACAACTTTTGACATTAAACAAGTTTTTATAGCCATAAACTCGGTTCATATACTTAGATTTATTTTCACTGCCACCATCTCGTGGTTTTATGAATGTAACTTACATCAAACTTGAAAGACAAAAGAAATTAATAATGTTTTTAAGTTTTTGCATTCAAAATGCTTAATTATTATTAAATAAATTAAAAATGTGATAAATCAAAATTACCCGACCAGGATTCGAACCTGGGACCTCTCGTTTGCCGGACGAGTGCTCTTCCACTGAGTTACTGGGGCCTGGTGGTACGCCTCGAAATTACTTACCACATTTTTGTTTTTACGTTATATTGCTAACGTAGTTCCATCTAATGGTATAGCTTTGCAGCTAAGACCATCCGAGACCAATTTTTTTACATAAATTGTGAATCCCAGTAAAGTGAAGCATTGCCATGTTTTAATAATGTTTTGAAGTTTTTGCATTTAAAATGCTCAATTATTCTTAAATAAATGAAAAATGGGATAAATAAAAATGACCTTTTATTAAATGTGATAAATATAATTAATTTTTATTTATCACATTTTTCATTTATTTAACAATACATTTAGAAATTCTCTAAAATACATTTCCACCATTGAGGGGATTATTTTATCTTTCTTAGTACGGTTAGTATCTTTACAACCGTGGATGTTAAAAGGGCCTTTTCGTATATTTCGCCCTTTATACTTTTGCCTTCATTGTTAAATATCGTAAGTTTAGAGAGAAGTAATTGTCAGCTAATATATTTTTGCTGACAATTACTTCTTAAAAGCAAAAGTTAATATATTTTTGTTTTCAATAACATCGAGGCCAGAACTAACTTTAGACAAAATGAATCTTTCTTTTAAGGAATTGTTAATTAATTGTATTTATTTGAAATGTTTCTTTTCAATTCGAGCATAGTTTTATGAGTCATATTTATTTATTTATTTACACTTTATTTCATAAAGTAAGAAAGTAAAAATACAATTAAAAAAACAAATAAAGGAATGGTTCAATGGGTGGCCTTATTGCTGTAAAACTTGCTCTACCAGTCATATTCCTTACATATTCTTTTACATACATACATAACGTCACGCCTGTATCCCTTATGGGGTAGGCAGAACACCAGAGGTAACAAGACCATCTGATATCACGTTTGACAAATTTGGAGGCATTATAATAGTGGAGGGAGTAAGGGACTATTGCAGTGACAGGGGGTCAGTCTATCGCCCACTAAAACGCCTTTAAAACCTCTGTCCAATCCTCTGTGGAAGAGAAGCAGCTGGCACATTCTACGTTTTTCTTTCGCTCCTAGTCCAACATCCAGCATCTTTTATTTTACTTAATTAAGCCTGGTAGCTTTTCTTTTTCTGTCCTTCTTTCATTTGTATTTTATCAAGTACCCAATAACACCATAATTTAGCACTTTCATGAAATATGTGGTTATTCTCTCTGACCTAATGGCAATTAATGCCGGGGTACCTCAGGGATCTGTTCTCTCTGCAACTTTATTCTTGCTGCACATTAATGACCTCCTAACACCAGGCATTATTGGATATGCTGATGACAGCACTGTTGTTGAGAGAAATATATCCAATGCGCGAACGAGCGCCCATGAAATCCAGGTTTTGAGAGAGTCTATGATTGAGCGCGTTGATTCGACCTTGCGGAATGTGTCCGATTGGGGCGAATCTAACCTGGTCAAATTCAACGCATCCAAAACTCAGGCGTGTCTATTCTCCGCAAAAAAGAGCACCTTCACATTCACGTCCACTTTCCAAAATGTATCTGTCCCCATCACTGACCATCTAGGGCTTTTAGGCGTAACTGTAACATCCGGTTTAAACTTCAGTCAACAAATTGAGTCTATGGCAAAAACGGCTTCCAAAAAATTGGGTATCATCTCGAAGGTCCGGCGGTACTCCAGCTCTGAACGGCTGCTCAACTTATACACAGCCCAAGTGAGGTCGTGCATGGAGTACTGTAGTCACCTTTGGGATGGTTCTGCCAAATACCAGCTCGAAGCGCTAGAATCCGTTGACCGAAGAGCCCGTAAATTAATTAACGACGTCGACCTTACAACCAAAAAACTGCAGACCTTAGAGCATCGTCGTAAGGTTGCATGTTTAACCGTGTACTACAGGATACATTTTGGTGAGTGCGCCAGTGCTCTGTTTGAACAAATTGAACCCTCTCCCTTTTACCATCGGACTACTAGATGCAGACAGAACTTCCATCCGTATGTGGTAGATATTCCAAAAAGTCGAACTAAGCGCTTTGACAGTTCCTTTTTGATACGGGTCGCCAAGGTTTGGAATGAACTGCCTGCGTCTATTTTCCCTGACCAGTATAGTCCTAGTACTTTTAAGCGTCGAGTGAATAGGTTTCTCGTGGATGGACGTGTAACACCTTAGTCTTCATGTTCACTTAACATCAGGTGGCATGGAAGACAAACGTACCATCCATAATTCATTAAAAAAACAAAAAAAAATCTTGTCAATTGCAACATTCATGCTTTTTAAGTTTATGAAGCTAAAAGAAAACTATATTAAAGCTTATCACTAAGTACTAACATCGTTCATTTTCTAGATTTTATAACCTAAAAAAATAGTTCACTTTAAAAGCTACATTTTAAAGCACTACAAGATTAAATTATGAATAATTACTTTAACTCGTGCCTACAAACAGAGGTCGTTAAACATTATCAAAGAGAACCATCAACGATCCTTAAAATACATTAGTGAAATAATTCACTCTGGCTCGTTTAAATACGAAGCTTGGACCTCAGAGTTTCTGGCATAAAGATAGTAATTTAGAGCGGCGTAAGTACCAAAGACAGAGAGTCACTAGAAATGACTTTAATGTAATATTATCTATGTTTATGGAGGGAGTGAGAGTAGATAAATTAAAGTTGGAGATTGGAGATGTTATTGGTCCTTTAAAAAATGTTTCCTGTATTTTGATCGGCTAAGTCCAAATTTCGAAATTCTATTTGAGTTAAGTCATTGATCAACAAAAACCACCATAACTCTGATGTGTATGGAAAATATACTTTACACATCTTCTACTATCAGTTTCAACTCTAAAATCACTAAACGCCTGATAAGATTTTTTTTATATTGTATTCATACGGTTTACTTTCGGAGTGTGCGAGTGCTATTTTGAACAAATTGAGTTATTGAATCTCCGATCTTTTGCCACCGTACTCCTAGATGCAGACAGAATTTTCAGTGATATGTGGTGGATAGGAAACAAAGCGCTATGTCAGCTCAATTTTGATACGGGTTGCCATGGGCAGGGACCGGAAAACCCCTTTATTTTATTAAGCCTATTGATAGGGTAACCCTATCAAAATCTTACCATATGGAAGTGTAACCCTATTGATGTGGTAAGCCTATCGACGTGGTAACACTTTGAATAAAGTTAACTACTTTCGGATGCGCTTACCCTGTGATAGGGTTAGCCTATTTCTATCTCTTTTCCGCGCATGCTGTTGAATTCGGAAGTATAATTCGAAGTGCGAGATGGTGATATTTTTGATAGTTTGATATTCTTATTAAATTCTATTAAATTTGCCTGCAGGTTTTAAAACCCTATTGAATCGGTAACCTTCAATAGGGTTTTCTATAGGCTTACTGCTTACATGAAGCTAACTCTATTGATATGGTAAGCCTTAAATTAGGGTAAGTCTTCGATACGGTTACCAAATTGATAGGGTTTTTTAAAACAAGTCTATGAAAAACCCAATCAAAAACCTCTTTAAGGGTAAGCGGTTCCGGTCCTTGGCCATGGGTTGGTATGAACTGCCTGCGTCGCTTTTCCCTGAAGTACTTATCCGTGAAATGTCCTCAACTTGTCAATCTCAGTAAGTTGCTCTGTTATTGTACTAAAAAGGAACTAATAAATAAAACTGTGGAAATTATAGACAACTTTTTGTTCTGAAAACCTTATTGTCCATGCGTGCATTCCTTATGTCGAAAATACGGTTAGATGAAATTATATTGTAACCACTGCACCTTCACCTAAATTTGAATTCACTAAACATTTATTTTATTACGTAGGACCTCACTTATACAACGCCACAAACAAAACTCTTTCACAACATAAATTACCACATACACCTTTCAAAAAACTAATAATAAACTGTCTTATAGGAAAATCATAACTAGAAAAACTACACCCTACACATAAAAATTAACCTGTTCGCTTAACATTCTTAAGTTCGTTATACAAGTATTTGTATATATGAATTTAATAACACACATTACAGTTATTAAAATAATTGTAGTAAATAATGGGGTACGAATCTTTGCGCGCTTTCGGCTAACAGTATAGTCCTAATACTTTATTGAGTAAATAGGTTTTTCGTTGATGGACGTGTATCGTATTACCTTATGAAAGTTCATATGAAAATTCATAAATAATCTCCACTTTAAATTAGTTTAAAAGGATTCATTATCTAGACCAGAGATTCCCAAAGTGGTGTATATCGACCCCTAGGGGTCTATGACAAATTGCAAGGGGTCTACAACTGCGAAAAAAATTTAAGGGGGTCCATGAAATGAAAATTGGGGTCTATGATAGTGGTTCTCAACTTTCTGATAGTGCCTATTTGCTAACATTACATTATCGTATAATATAAAGATATTACATTATTTATAAAAGTACCTACCAAAAAGTAAAATATGTAAATTTTGTAAGTTGTAGGATGTGGGCGATATAAAAAATTAAAACAAAAAGTCAATATCATGTAAGTAGGTGGTCTACCCAAAGTCATAAAACATAGCAAGGGGTCTAAGAAAGAAGTTTGGGAACCTCTGATCTAGACCTTGAGGTTTTCTGTAGAGCTAATTGGTGGTATCATAAGATACAGATAACATTTGAATTTAAATGTCAAATAAAAGATGTCTCTTCCAGTACTCATATAACTTGCAACCCATCCAGACGAAACATAGTGGTGTCGGCACATATTGTGTTTCCGCTATCATCTAAACTTGTCAGTGTAAACTTATGTTCCTAATCTAGCAAGCTAAAACCATTTATCATTTTCCATATTCTAGGTTAATGGACTTATGTTATTAAGTACTAGTATTATAGTTTTACTAGCTTTTGCCCGCGACTTTGTACGCGCATAAATATAGTTTATATTTATCGCAACCAGTCACTCATTGAAGAACCTTTATGCCAAGTATCACATCCGTGCACGGATTAAGAATTTTAATACAAAATAAAAAGTCCAATAATTCCTGATCCTGTGGAAATTTCGGGAATTCCTTACATAATACAAACAGACACCTATTGAAAAATCTTTATATCAAGTATCACATCCGTGCACTCAAGAAATAAGATTTTACATACAAAGTAAAAAAATCATATAGTTCCCGATCCCGTGGGAATTTAGGGAAATTCTTTCAAACCACAAACAGTCACTCTTTGAAGAACCTTCATGCCAAGTATCACATCCATGCACTCAAGGATAAAGATTTTTCATACAAACTAAAAAGTCCAATAGCTCCCGTTCCTGTGAGAATTTCGGGAATTCCTTCCTTAGTACTCCTTCACAACCTCTAAGGATTGTATGTTCCAATTTTCAGCTCTCTACGGCCAGCAGTTATAGCTGTACGTTTTCTGTCAGTCACTCAGTCAGTAACGGAACAGTTTTATGTATTAAGAAGATTAGTAAAGCTATTGTTATGCGGTAATGATGGCCTCCTTTGTGCATTGGTCTAATATTTTCCTACGGCATGAAAGTTCCTGGGTTTCAGTCCCAGGCGGGTCACTTTGGGAAACGATATTTTGTAAACCGGCTTAGGTTATTGTTAATAACTGACTTTTAGCCTTACTCTGCAAACTGGACGGCAGCGACAGCGGCGCGAGCAGCGATTTCCGCGACACGATAGGAAGTATTGAGTTGGTATGAAACCGAGACAAAGCGCTCGAGCGCCCGCCTGCGGCGGCGCGGCGCGGCGTCCAAAACGGCCCAGATTCCCCGCGTCGCTCTCGCAGTATCTGCTATCCAGTTTGCAGCCTTAGAAACTTTACTTATGAAATGTGCCTCAATAAACATACACGCATACATACAACTAAACGCCTGCATCTCTTTTGAGGTAGGTAAAATATGAAGTCACGTTTGACAAATTTGGAGGTGTTATAATGATGGAGAGGGACTATTGCAGTGACAGGGGGTCAGCTCATAACCCGATAAAACGCCAATAAAACCTCTGTCCCTTAACCGACAGTATTCCCGGGAAGAAAAGCAACTAGTACATTCAGTGATAGACATTGACAGTGTCTTTGCAGGATTAGCTATATTCTGTCTTATCCAAGAGTATCTAAAGTTCAAAAACAAAACGACCACTTTGGCGTTGGGGTAAACCTATCTGCCTTAGACGCCAGTGGTTGCAGGTTCGATGCCCGCACGGAACCAGAAAAAAAAATGTCCCGTGTCTGGGTGTTTATCTATTTATGTATTTATATTCTAGGTTCCCCCCTAGTTCGCTATATGGTATCCCATAACCCAAGCTATGCTTACTTTGGGGCCATGTAGTTAGTGTGATTGTCTGGGGATTTTATTTATTATTTATTTATTTAAAATTCAAAAATATATATATTTCTCCCACACTAATACATATTTTACTTGTAACTATACTAAAATTAAAAACTACCCATATTATAAGAAGAATGCCAATTTAGGTTTTGAAGTGGGTGACCAGTGCCCCATTTAGGTTTCCCTGTACTGGGGGATCACCAGGCTCTTCCCTCGTGCCAAGTTCACGATACAATAATTCTTAAACTACGTACTATGTTACATTATGTTTTTTTACATTAAGTTAACTGTTTATTTGGAGTGCATATGGGGTGTATGTGTGTGAGAGATGTGAATTGAAGATGTAATTCAAGAGACCAGTGATCTCCGCTTGGTTCAACAACTCAAACAAGATCCACTATACTTGCTAACAAACTTAATATAAAGTCCTGTTTTCATCATTAAACTAAACTTGCACAATACGTTCTTTAGTTTCATTACCATACGCTGGTTCATATGAAGATTAATTCCTTTGTGTGAAAATATATGAAATATGGTTATGTTATGCCACGAAGAAATAAACTCTTTAAAGTGTTTTCTTGATCTGTCAAGGGCCTTCGATCGTGTGTGCCATGAGAAACTTTTTCATAAACTATCAGATACTGACTTTCCTCCAGCTCTCATAGCTGTTCTTCGGTATTGGTACAGCAATCAGAGTAATCAAGTGAGATGGGGTAATAAACACTCTGATCCCTATGTTATGGAATGCGGCGTTAGGCAGGGTGGACTGTCCTCTCCAACGCTTTTTAATTTTTATGTTGATGCGTTGATGGGGGACGATATGGTCCTGCTGAGTCCCTTCAATAAATGCACTAAGGAAACTTTTAGTGATTTGCGAACGCTATGCTGAGGAGCACGGTCTTGTATACAACAGTAAAAAGAGTGTGTGCATGTTGTTCAAAACTAGCAAGTGGGCTCCTGATTCTGTGCCACAGGTGAGACTGTCCGGTTTTTCATTATCGAGAACATTTAATTTTAAGTATCTGGGACACTACGTCGATGGTGATCTCAATGATGATAATGACATGGAAAGGGAGCGTAGGGCGTTGTCGGTCAGAAGTAATATGCTGCCCGCAGATTCGCTAGGTGTAGTAAGGAAGTAAAAATAATTCTTTTTAAAACTTACTGCCAGGTCTTCTACACCGGCGGTCTGTGGACCAATCATACACGGAAGGCCGGTAGCGCCCTACGCGTCCAATATAACAACGCGTTCAGGGTGATGCTGGGACTGCGATGGCGGTGTAGCGCCTCGGGGATGTTCGCTGAGGCACGAGTCCGTGACTACTTCGCCATCATGCGTCAGCGAGCAGTCTCGCTGCTGCACCGCGCGCGTCGCTGTCCCGGCAGCATCCTGAGCACGGTGGTGGACAGAGTTGACAACCCTTTCATTAAGCACTGGGTAGGATTGTCAATTCTGCCCAACCAAAAATAGAAGTATATCTGGAGATTAATTACTAACATAGTTTAAGCTTTAACTAACAAATTGGATGTATTTTACTCTGAGAAATAAACATATTATTATTATTATTAAATAGGAAAATCTTCATACAAATAATGCTGCTAGATAGATTAAGCCGCTAATTTCATTTTACTTCAAGATTCTTTATAACCATTAAGTAAAACACTTTTTAACCGGATTCATCGCGTATATTTACGTCACGAGCGAGTCGCCGGTTAAAATATACGCAATAAATCCGGATAAAAAGTGTTTTATTTAATAGTATGAATCGCGAAAACTCAAGACAATATTCTTTATCACTCTTTACCATCGGACTTCTAGATGCAGACAAAACTTCCATCGGTATGTGGTTGATATTCTAATAAGTCAAACTAAGCGCTTTGACACTTCCCTTTTGATACGGGTCGCCAAGGTCTGGAATGATCTAATCTCGCCTGTTTTTAGTGACCAGTATTGCACAGGGTGACTTATGACAAATTTTACTCAATTCTGATCATAATTATGTAATAAAAGTAGGTAACTACTTAATTTTTCAGCACAATTCCCTATAAATAAATAAAGAGTTATACTAAGTTGAAGACCGTTCGTGAAGCCTATCTATGCCTACATACCTATTCTGTGTTTATAGCGCCGTGCGTAGGTTCATAACCGGTAGGTAATTATTGTTGAGTAATTATTTTTTTAATAATGAATTTTTTAACTTTCGGTTAAGTTTACTTAATAAATAATTAATAATTATTTCTTATTTTATTTTTCTCTTGTGTATGATCACAAACTATCACGTCCTCGAATTTCGAAAGTGACCCACCAGTCACCCTGCAAGCGCGGTCGCAGACTGAAATTTGAGGGGGGGGGGTCAAAACTATTTTTTTTTTAAGTAAGTATCTTTTTTGGCTTCTTTTCTTATAAGATGTTCATCTTTTCATGATTTTGGGGGGGTCATGTCCCCTGTGACCCCCCCCCCTGGGACCATGCCTGTCACCCTGTATTAGTCCTATTACTTTTAAACTTCGAGTGAAATAGGTTTCTCGTGGATGGACATGTAACACGTGGATCGACGTCTTCAGGATCACTAACCATTAAGTGTCATGAAAGACAAATGAAACCAACTGTATAAAAAAAGTTCGAACCATAAAATAATATAACCTACTTAAATTGAAATTGGAATGTATTACAATGTTTATTTTTTCTATTGTTGCAGGGTTACCACAATAACGAATGTATTGTTAAGAAGCTGAGGGCGTTTTACGCCTTAATCATCACGTAAGTACTACTTAAACTATTCTCCATAAAAAACGTACAATCAACTGCCTATTTCCCGAGAATCCGGTAGCCTACTATTAGATGAAAAGGTTTATTTTTTTCGTACAAACATTGATTACCTATTTGATTTGAGCAAGTAGAGGTTGGAACATAAAAATTAACGAATGCAGAGCATTGAAAAAAACTTTGGCTGAAGTATAAAATCATCAATGTAAAATTCTCCGTTTTGATACATATATTTTTTTGAAAGATTCAAGTTTTTCAAAAAGTACTGAATAATTTTATTGATTTTTATATAGGACCACCTCTAACGCATCTTCTATCATATGAAACGAGGATATGCAAAATCGATACACAATCGTCCAAAACATAGTGGAACATAGATACAAAATATCACAGCTACCTACACATATTAATATTGAATTTATTGAAAACCTTCTGTGGAAGTCGGTTGAGAAGTAGCCTAATTTTGCATCTTACTTATACTACTTTTTTTTTTTTTTTTTTTCCGCCAAGGAAAGTCGTTTGGCACCCACTAAAACCAGTAAAGCTAGCTTTAGCGGGAGGAGGATGAATCCTATAACGGACGAATGGGCATTCTATAAGCTGTTAACCATAAGTGGCTAATGGCAAATAGAATGCCCAGACAGTGTGGAGACTCTCTCAGATAGGCTGAGCATACCCACTAAACATCCCCCTTTTGACTCACCTTGATTAAGGTCCTTAGTCACCGTCGGAACGACAGCCAATTGGAGCGAGAGGCTGCGTAGTGAGCGGCATCCAGACGGCTGCCACCAAAAGGAACTGAAAGTAAGAAAAACAAAGCTAAGATTAGCAGAAATGACAAAGCTGAAACTAAGATATTATCTTGAGTGATCAGACTCACTCAGAGATAGGAATGCTGGAAAGAAGGACTACGTTTAGAAACGTTGAGCTTGCTGGAGTTTCCTGATAAGGGGAGCGAACTTGGTTAAGACCGGAAGAGCACCGTTGAAACCCTCTGGGCTGGCGTCGAGAGCGGCGCCGAAAGCCAGAATCTCGTCGATGGGAGCGAGCTGGATCCAGAACGCCATGCGGTCTTGAGACCCTTTTGCGTTCTGGCACTGGTAAGCCGATTTGGCGGCCGGTTGCGATTGAGCCGCAACCCGGCTGCGCTGACCTGAAACGATAGGAGTAAAGGCCTTGGGGACCTTTGAACTGACTGGAGGAGCGTCCGAGCTAGGCTGCGGTCGCTCTCTCCAGTTCTCGATGGGCTTCACGGTAGCCCTGGCAGCACTCGGTGCCTTGGAGCAGCCGCGAAAGTTTGCTGTGTGGCCTGACTGGCCGCACAAGACGCAGGACGGAGCGGTGGGCGATTCGGGAGTGCGAGAGCACTCCTTAGTCCCATGCGGTTCTAGGCACTTGACGCACCTAGGGGAAGCAAAACAGTTCGCCGCCGCATGACCATACAATTGGCAGCGGTGGCACTGACCTGGGAAACCACGCTTGTGTGGAGCTTCGACTCGGATGTTGGAGAGACCGCACACGGTGAGCTTGCCTCTGAAAATGGAGTGCCCTTGCGGGCTCTTCGCTAGGATTACTAACGCAAGTGGGAACTGCTTGCCTCGGCGGCTGTGCATTTTGTGCACAGATTCGACGGGGAAGCCTTGAGAAGACAAGTCCTCTTGGATTTGCTCGTTCGAGAGCTCGAACGGCACGTTCCTGAGGACGGCACGAATCTTACGCTCCTCAGGGAGGGCGTAAGTGTGGTACTCGAGCTTCTTGTCAGCAAGAAGCCGAGTGAAATTCCTAAAATCAGAAATTGAGCAGACAACGACCTTAATAGAGTCACCCACATTGGATGCCTTACTATACTGGATCTTCGGTGAGTGCGTTCCGCAGAGAGCTGAGACCTCGGTCCAGCGGCTCTTGTCCCGTAGAAACACGGGGGGCGGAGACTTGACTTTCGGCGGAGCCGAATCTGTTTGCGACGCAGGCTGTGACGCCGGGATCGCTGAAACAAAAGGCGCAGAAGCAGACGCCGGTGCGACATTTTGCGGAGTAGGAACAGCGGCTGGAGCAGCTGAAACGGATGGAGATAAAGTCGAAGAAGCATCTTGCTTCTTCTTCTTAGACTTGGACTTTTTGCGAACCTCTGTGAACGGAGCAGGAGATTCTGGAACTAAAGGAGTGGAGTCGGAATCGCTACCCGGCGGGGTAGTTTTCCGTTTGCATGCGGTGGAATCTACCGACATGCAATTTGAAAAGGGGTCGACGTACTCGGATGGATCTGGAGACGCCGGAGAATCGGTTTGAAACCCCTGCGAAAAAGAGGCGACCTGCTTTCGCATGGACTCGATTTGAGCGAGAAGAGCTTCCTTCTCGGCTGCATGTTGAACTTCCAGTGATTGTTTTTCGCTGGACAACTGACTGAAATCAGAAGACAACTGACTGAAATCTGAGGACAACTGATTGAATTCTGAAGGTGAGGGACAAGCGGCTAGTTCCGCCTCCAATTCTTTAATCTTAGGTTGGTATTTGTCATACCATTCCTCAAGGACCATTCTTCTTTTATTTTCCTTATGGAAATCAGCAAGGATATCGGAGCAATTATGCATGGAGTGACGCTGCTGACGCTGCATTATGAGAGAAAGGAGTCTATCGAAACAAGACGGAACTACGTGCCGGTGAACGGCGAGACGGCTGCACAAACTGCGCTGAAAAAAAAAAAAAAAAAGCATCAACCTAACCTAACACGGACCTATTGCCGGTGAACGGCGGACGATCAGGCTTCGTTGGCACGGTTACGTATCCACCTGACCAGCGATGCTTCGGCCGGCAGCAGTCGGGTCCGCCCTGAAAAGGGCAGATGAATTAGCCCCGACACCACACAGCCTCCTCAAGAGAAAACTTTCCGAAAGAGCTTAACTTGGCACCTGACCCGCACGAGTGCGGGGGAGGGAACAAGGGCAGCGCAATACGAACACTCGGGAGTGGCCGCAGACACGACCGTTCGGGAGCGAACGCAAACGGGAAGTGACTTATACTACGGCCTTAACAATATATTTATACCATTAATTGAAACCTCTCCTTATGTATATCACGCGAAAACAATTTATTTGAAAACAATATAAAAAGCCTTAAAACAAATATACATACATTTTATATATTTCAGTTTATGCGCGATTTAAAAGACAATCAACGCCATCTAGTGCGTTAAGTGGAACTAACATATTCAACTATAAACAAATACGTACCAAAAAGTCTTTAGTTTCACTAACTCTAATTTCCACCCGAAAATTTTTGGCGCTAATAAAATAATAAAAAGTCCAAACTCAAATTTTCTCAAGTACTTGATTATCTTAGTGATTAAAACTTTCACCAGGCCCTGGGTTCAGATAAAATAGTTTTGACTTGTTAATGGAATTAACTTTTGCTTGCAAAGTTTGGTAAACTTCTTGAATAAATGATTTTTTTCTTTCAAATTTTGAGCTTGAAATTGTTATGGAATTGAAAATTTTCTAAGCTATCTACATAAAAAAATATCGTACTAATATTATAATGCAGAAGTTTATTATGGATGTTTGTTCCTCAATTCGGCAGAACGGCTCAACGGATTTGGATGAAATTTGGCATAATGATAGTATGCAGTCTGGAATATCACATTAAAAACATATTATTTATCTCGATATTCCCAAGGGATTTAAACAGCTAGTTGTTTAATAAAATAAACTGATATTATACAAACAGAGTTTCCAGTTATTATAATGCATAATAGTTTATTAATGAAAAGGTCTTATTAACAAACTGAGAGATTAACCCCTTCTAAGCTTTATTTCCTTTGTGAGAAGGCTCACCCTAGCATAAAATTTAAATATTAAATAGTACTTTGTAGAACTTAATCTAAAATATGTTGTGTGTTTACTTGGCAGCACTGTTGAGGATAAAAAGATTAAATGTGATTACGACGTACACGGGCTGGTTAAAGTAACTAAAACCAGTTAAAAAATTTTTTTCAAAAGTGTACAATATTATGAAAATTTTAAATAGGGTAATAGGCTCTCAACATATCAAAAGAGTCCTCTGAATGTTGCTTCTATAAAAGCAGGGTTCATATAAATGAAATTATATAATTAAATAAATAAAATAAATAAATAAAGTCCCCGAAAAAATACACCAACTATATGGCCCCAAACTAAGCAAAGCATATCACAAATATGGGAGATACCATGTAACTACATAGAGTATAAATACTTATATAAATAAACACTCAGACCCGGAACATTTTTTTTTCTTGTTCCGTGCGGGAATTGAACCCGCAACCACTGGTGCCTGAGGCAGACAGATTTTCCCGATCGCCTAAGTGGTCTTCAAATAAATAATAAAAAC
This sequence comes from Stenoptilia bipunctidactyla, assembly GCA_944452665.1. NCBI lineage: Eukaryota > Metazoa > Arthropoda > Insecta > Lepidoptera > Pterophoridae > Stenoptilia > Stenoptilia bipunctidactyla. Next base: position 21,247,046 of record OX101740.1, on the reverse strand, counting down.
CTAAAATTTGACTAAACCACCAAAAAAACGAAAATGTTATAATAATCAACGAATGCAGAGCATTAAAAAACCGACTTCACGTCAAAACGTGGCTGAGTTATAATGTCATTAACGTAAACATTCTCCGAAATCATACATTTTCAATGAAGTACCAAACCGATTTCGATAAAATTTATATGAAACCCATCATCTATCATATGAAACAAGAATTTTTAAAACTTGATTCAAAATTGTCCGAAATATCATGTAACAAAGACACAAAAAAACATACAAATGAATTGAGAACCTCCTCCTTTTTCGGAAGTCGGTTGAAAACAATATTATGAAACGGCTTCTCTGAATTTGGTTTTCAGCAAATTAAGCTTAAAACCATATTAGGGCGAACAAAGTTTCAAAATTACAAAGCGCCTGATATACACAATATCTACGGGTAGTTCCTGCTCAGTTCAACCAGTTGAACTAGTGGGAATTTTATTCCCAGTAGTTCAACTTTGTACAATCCTCTCGAAAGTTAAATTACTGGGACATAAAAGTTGTACTGCCATCTAGTTCTCACTAGTTCAACTGGTCACTTCAATCATTTACAAGAAAAGTATTAATGAGTCTTTAATAGAAAATGAATACATATTTTTCAATGAATACAAATTCAATCTGGATTTTGGTTGTAATGGCAACGCTCAGACATTTAAGAGTTTAAAATTCAATATGAAAGTCTACTTTTAGAAGGTTTCTGATTAACACTCGAAAATGGGTGTTCAGTTTCTACTAAACACATAAATAACAAATAACTTGTCACGGGATCTTCATCTCTTTCAAAACATACTGAAATAAGTAGTTCAACTTTCGGGAGGATTGTACAAAGTTGAAGTACCGGGACATCAAAGTTGTACTGTTCAGCCAGTTGACCTGAGCAGTTGAGCTACATACTGGGAACTAGCTCATACATACATACTTACTTATCACATACATACAGGTCAAAATCATAACCCTCTAATAACTATATGTTATGATGAAGGTTTAACTCTAATTCCGTTTTCACTTTATTCCCTTCTCAGTGCATTTGGTTATAACGAAATGAAAACTGTTTTTTTTTTCATTTAAGAGAACTTGTTACAAGCAGAAAAAATGAAACACTTAGGAATTATCGGTTTCATTTTGATGCTGCGATGAAAATATCAAATGCAAGCGTCGCCACGTCTTAAAATCCAAAAACCCATGAAGAGTAAAAAGAAATCCTAACCCGGTGTGGTTTCTTTAAGTTCGACCTCCTCTTCAATATTGAGGTCAAACGCGGGATTAGTGTTTTGTACAAGGTTGATTTTAAGTCACTAGCCAAATTGAAATGTTAGTTTCATTGATATGATATAAACGTACCTGCATATTTATTTTAGCGTCGCTCACTACAAAAAAGAAGAAATATGGAACCACAAACTTTTAAAAAAATAGTCGCTATTGATGAACATAGCTACTACGACGCAGCATTTCATTGACAATTCTACGACGTAGTACTGCAAGGTTTTTGTAGTAGCGCGTAGTCATCTTTATTTTAATAGCAATTTAGAGTGACCAAGCTTTGCTTAATATGTTAGCGGATGTAAAAAAAAATTGGCTGGTGACTGCAAATCAACCCTATATAAGTTTATGTTTTAATCAAAATAAAATAAATCTCTGCATTTTACCATTATCTATACTAATATTATAAAGAGGAAACCTTTGTACTTTTGTATGTTTGTATTGAATAGGCTCAAAAACTACTGCACCGATTTCAAAATTTCTTTTACCATTACTTAGAGGGATTCTTCCGAATCCGTATAGGCTACTTTTTATCCCGAAAATCCCGCGGGAATCGAAATTGCGCGGGTAAAACCGCGTGCAACAGCTAGTATAAAATATTCCTAGACTAAGCTTCCAACCCACATTCTTTTTCGGCGAATTCCAAAGCAGGCTACCTTCGTCTACTTTTTCAGGCCATTGTATGCGTGGTTCTTTCAAGTGGGATGAACGTAGGTACCTTGTATCTTTGTGTCATTGTCTTATCCGTCAGTTTCCATTAAGTGACATGAACATCAAACGTCCATACACTTTGTTGTGCAAAAAAAAATGTTGATGAAAATAAATCTTAGTTTTTTATTTACTCGACTACGGCACGTAAAGGAGGGTTATATTTGTCTTAAGTTTTCGCGATTCATACTATTAAATAAAACACTTTTTAACCGGATTTATCGCGTATATTTACATTTTGTGTCAATCCAGAACGCTACGCTCGGAGTCTGAGAAACAGATGGAGATGATGATGTATAACTTTTTCCATCTATCAATCCGACGCTTGACACCTCAGTCGCTCGTGACCACGGGGTCTGCAAAGACACCGAAACATCGAGTTAAAATTTAAAATGTAAATATACGCGATAAATCCAGTTAAAAAGTTTTCGACGCGTATTTATGTCTGTTTCTTGTTGTGTCGTTACTATTGAACGGATGTATCGATTTATACAAATGAGGTATCAATAGATTTGTTTCAATTGCGCGAGTAACATGGGTGCTACTACTATTTTTTTATTACAAATATTAAATAATATTAAATAAAAGCTTATAGTCTTGATTGCTTGATTTGTGCTTTTTAATTTGTAATTGCCTCTTGAACGACTATTTTTAACCCCACGAAGCATAACAGGTATGTAATAAGTTTGATATGTAGTTAGCACATTAGCTGAGTTTTGCTGAGTCCTGGTTTCGAATCCCAGCCAGGTCACTTTAATGCTGTATACAGATTGCTGTAATGGAACTAGTAATGTAACATTCTGCGCACTTCACGTCCAAATACGCAACGTGCGCAGAATTTTACATTATAAGCTCCATTACAGAAATGTGTACGCACCATTAGATATGAATTGTTTTAAATGGCTCCGGTCTGGGTCTATACTAGAATACTCTCTATTTGTATTGACGATTTGTATTGAAATCAACCGTGCCGACTTTTTAACGCCTATTGTGGCGTCACAGCTGATATTTATAGCTAGGAAATACAAACCGATCCAAAGACATTATTAAGAACGATATTTTGATCTAACAGACATACATACGCGCGGACTGACTTACGGTTGAAATATTCTAATTATTAATTTCATCATCATCATCATCACAACTCCATGTAATGAGCCCGCTGCAGGGCTGTGAGTCTCTCCGCTGGGTGAGGATTAGGCCGTAATCCACCAAGCTGGCCCGGTGCTGCTTGGTGGATGTCAGAATTTTCAGGGCGCCGAAATGGCTTCTGACAAACCGTAACGACTACTCTAAGTATACAAGTATACAGCACCCGGGACCGACTGCTTAACGTGCCCTCCAATGCACGGAAGTCGTCGTGAGAAATGAATGGTCGGCGGTCACTCATTCTAATACAGGTCGCACCGAGCGCGCTTAACCTGCGATATCGTTTGATATGCACAGTAAACACGGCACCACGACGACTTCCCATGGCGCCACGACGACGACAATTATTAATTTATTTTGTTTTAATTAATGCGCACTTAAGGATATAGGAACAAAACTGCGAACATATGAATTGAAGTATTTATTTATTTCATCATCATCATCATCATCACAACTCCGTGTAATGGGCCCACTGCAGGGCATGAGTCTCTCCTCTGGGTGACGGGGAGGTTTAGGCCATAATCCACCAAGCTGGCCCAGTGCTGGGTGGTGGATGTCAGAATTTTCAGGGTGCCGATATGGCTTCTGACAAACCCTAACGACTACTGTATACAAGTATACAGCACCCGGGACCGACAGCCTAACGTGCCCTCCAATGCACGGAAGTCGTCGTGAGAAATGAATGGTCGGTGGTCACTCATTCTAATACAGGTCGCACCGAGCGCGCTTAACCTGCGATATCGTTTGATATGCACAGTAAACACGGCACCACGACGACTTCCCATGGCGCCACGACGACGACAATTATTAATTTATTTTGTTTTAATTAATGCGCACTTAAGGATATAGGAACAAAACTGCGAACATATGAATTGAAGTATTTATTTATTTCATCATCATCATCACAACTCCGTGTAATGGGCCCACTGCAGGGCATGAGTCTCTCCTCTGGGTGACGAGGAGGTTTAGGCCATAATCCACCAAGCTGGCCCAGTGCTGGGTGGTGGATGTCAGAATTTTCAGGGTGCCGATATGGCTTCTGACAAACCCTAACGAATACTGTATACAAGTATACAGCACCCGGGACCGACAGCCTAACGTGCCCTCCGAAGCACGGAAGTCGCCGTGAGAAACGAATGGTCGGCGGTCACCCATCCAAGTACCGACCGCGCCGAACGTTGCTTAACCTGTGATATCGTAAGATACACACAGTAACCACGCCGCCACGACGACTTCAGTAACCACGGCGCCACGACGACTTCGATTTTATTTATTTATTCGTTGGTATTTCCACAGGTTTTACATGAACATTATTAAGATCACAAATAGTTATTAACATTAAGCCAATAAAAGAAATACATCATCATACAAAATAAATATAATAAAGTGAATGAATTAAAATATATTATTATAAAGAAAATGTAAAAAAAAAACAAATTGTGTGATTCAAAAATAATTGAAGAAAAAAAAAACAAAACACATTGGGTTAGTGGTGGGTGTAGAGTAGGTGAAAGCGTATTTAGTTTGTGTGTGTGTTTGTGTATGACAAGTGTATTTTATACTTCTCACATAGCTACAAAAGGGGAGTTGTAGGAAAATGCAAGCTTTGTGATATTTAAAAGAAATTGAGATTTTGTAATAAAAATAAACTACCCGAGCACAATTTTCTATAATTTACCAATAATCATAAACAAACAACTTTGTTGAACAATAAACAATTTCCATTTTTATCTGTTGTACACAAAAAATAAATACACGACCTTAATTCTCAATCCTGCTCAAGCTATTCAATATTAAATCAGATAATACATGTCAAAACCAAACCGTAATTTATCACGATTCAATAAACACATATTTTGACAAACAGGGAACATTAACATAATATTTACCATTGATTGATGGGAGCTCATTTCCCGCTTCAATGGTCCTGGAGACAATCTATCATCCTAAGAGCTATGGATAAGTTAATGGCTTGGATACAGCGTTTATAATTAAACCATGGTTATTTATAAAGCTGTAAATTTGTCGTCGGCGTTTTGGGACCCGCTTTCAGCTTTGGGAGGCATTTTAAAAAATATATTTACAGAATGTTTTGTAAAATTGTCACGTCCGAATCCATTTGAAAGTTATTTGCATTGTGGGTTTTTGTGACGTAGGTACATTATTGTATAAAATTTCTTTTAATATTGAAATGTTTATTAAATTGATTCCTATTATGCTCTGCTTGGGATGAAACTGTCTTAACGGTGCTGAAAGTATTAAATTTTTGTTTTGTTGTATGTAATGTTCGAGATCGATCTTTTTAAATTGACAATCTCATCCATTATTTTTTGTAACTTACGGAATCTCCGTAAAAATCGAACGAGACTTATTGCAGTTAACTACTAATAGGATTTTATTCTGTCTAATTTTGCAACTTATTTAGTTGTAATAAGGTTAAAAGTTCAATGAAAATGTATCCATCTAGAATTAGAATTTTAGATGAATTATCAAACAAGTTAAGCAAGTAAGCAAACTGTTCTGTTTTTGTATACTTAGATAATACTTTGTTCGATTTTCATTCATTCTTTCTTTTATCCGTGGCTAAATAAAATTAAATCGCATTTTTCTTATTGTTTTTATTAAATAAATGTGGGACGTTGACACCTTGATCATGAAAAAAAAGGTGGTTAAAAATTCATACTTCATACGTGACCCATGAAGGTTGGACGTTATTTTACCTCAAACAATAGCGGTTCATTAGATGTTTAACGTAAGTAAACGTGTTTAACGTGTTCCACAGTACCGAATCGAAAATCGATTTTAACGGAGCTGAAGTAGCAAAATTTTTAATCTGTGATATGATGACAAAATGTGATATCTTGCAAAAATTTTACGGTTTGCGTAACAAAATAGGTGAAACGACCATATGTTAGTGTTTCTTTTATCTCTATTTATGGTAGATATAACGACTTTAAATAAAATAATTTTTTATTCGAATTAATTAACACCGTGGTCCCTTCGTCGGTTGAACTTGTATTTTTTGAATAATTTATTTTAACAACGATATACCGACAGTATTTAAACCCACAAAGTGTGAGGAGCTCTGATATACTAAATCACTGGGGAGTTCGCTGTTTTATACCAGTAGTATGAATCGCCGTATGGCGTTTTTGAATGGGTCGATACCACTGTCAAAAATTAAGAAAAAAACACGATTTCTTTGACAGTCAGGAAGAAAACGCTTTTATTTGTATTTTAACTCGTAATAATCTAGGGTGCTCATTAATCTCAATCCTTTATGATAAGAGATGATCAAGAACAGTATTATCTTTTAGACCATTTATTTCTTTAAATGAATACAGAAAAACTACGTTATATGTGAGAAAAGCCTTTTCTCTGTATCGTTTAAGCGTACAGACGTATTTAGCGCTTAATTTTTTTTTTAATATAAAATATGGATGGGACGTTTGTCTTCCATGACACCTGATGTTAAGTGAACGTGAAGACTAAGGTTTTCCATCCACGAGAAACCTATTCACTCGACGCTTAAAAGAACTAGGACTATACTGGTCAGGGAAAATAGACGCAGGCAGTTCATTCCAAACCTTGGCGACCCGTATCAAAAAGGAACTGTCAAAGCGCTTAGTTCGACTTTTCGGAATATCAACCACATACGGATGGAAGTTCTGTCTGCGTCTAGTAGTCCGATGGTAAAAGGGTGAGGGTTCAATTTACTCAAACAGAGCACTCGCGCACTCACCAAAATGTATCCTGTAGTACACGGTTAAACAAGCAACCTTACGACGATGCTCTAGGGTCTGCAGTTTTTTGGTCGTAAGGTTGACGTTGTTAATTAGATTACGAGCTCTTCGGTCAACGGAGTCCAGCGCTTCTAGTTGATATTTGGCTGAACCATCCCAAATATGATTGTAGTACTCCATGCATGATCGCACTTGAGCTGTATATAAGTTAAGAAGCTGTGCAGGGCTGAAGTACCGCCGTACCTTCGAGATGATTCCCAACTTTTTCGAAGCTACTTGAGCCATGGACACAATTTGTTGACCGAAGTTTAAACTGGATGTTATAGTTACGCCTAAAAGCCCAAGATGGTCAGTGATGGGGACAGATACATTTTGGAAAGTGGGCGTCAATGTGAAGGTGCTCTTTTTTGCGGAGAATAGACACGCCTTTATTTAAAACTGAAATTGAAGATATTTTAAGATAATAAATAAAGTTCATCTATCAGGAGCGCAACACTCAATAGGAGCCCTGATATTCGATCGCTTCAGGCAACTTCATCTTAGACATGGCAGTATCCACTCAAAAACCCATTCAAGTACACTATTTGGCGATTCATACGATTCATTACGGTGGTATGAAACAGCGAACTCCCCAAATCACTTCTATCAAAACTTTGGAAACGCCATGTTGATGTTACTTTAAAGTTTGGAGAACCTTTTGTTTCGGGCCCTTATTATAGACTTATATCTGTAACGCATTTATATTTGTAATAATATAATATGATTACAACTAACAAACCTTTACAGTTTTGTATCTGTTACTCATGTGCTATATCAATAGTGTTTAGAAGTAAAATAGGTATCTAAATCCAAAGATTTAAATCAATAGATTTGCCCGTACGTGTCATACGGTTGTCATTTTTACTCGCACAAGCACGGCGCGTACACGCCAACAAACGTCATAGAATAAGATCAGATTTAACTTATGCTAAAAACACGCCCAAACAGCTATAAAGGATTATAGAGTAATAAAAATAAAGATGAATATTTATAAATCGTTTATTTATTAAAAACATACCACTTGGGTTGTTAACTTAAGTACCTACCTGCAAAAAGCGCCAACTTATTATTACCTTATGACCCACCAGTCGCCCTGTATATCCTACGAATTGCTTGGACATTCAGTGTATTATTTTTATATTGTATTGTTTTAATATTGGTATAGTGCTAGAAATATCTTCCCCGCGAATATTAATTGTCTCATTGATATTTTTTAATGGTCTGAACAATTAAGAATAAGAACATTATTACTTAAAACCGTTATGATTTAAAATATGTTAATATAATAAACCAATATTTTTTTCTATTTGCATTAAATAATATAATAATTAGTAACGCATGAAAAGTAAAACCTTCATCCTTGTTTGTATTGCGTCTTGTATATTTACACCCCCGAAATGAACAAGACAGCATAATTAAGTCTTTACGTAAATATTTTAAGCAAATTAATATATGTGAACGTTCACGACAATCGCTCATTAGACACATTCACAAGACTTGTGCATGCACTTCTTTCAGTAATGACAATATTTCGTCAGTTCGCCCTTTCAGTACAAAGTCTAAAAATCTATTGATTTAAATCTTTGTCTAAAGCGACGAAAGCGAAAACCTCTTATTATGTTAGTACTGCTGCGAGGCCGACACACGCTGGCCCATAAAGGGAGACAGGCGTGAGGTTATGTATGTATGTAAATGGTCGGACTGTTTGTACGTTTTTGATATACCGCGCAGTTACTTAATTGAAAATCAAAATTTACTGTTGCATTTTTATATTTTACTGTAAACAAATAAAAATGGCCTCAAATGAAATAAAGCTATGAGATACCATGTAGCGAACTAGATGGGAACCTATAATATAAATACTTATGTATGTACAAATAAAAACCCCAGACACGGAACATTTTTTTTCTTGTTCCTGCAGGAATCGAACCCGCGACCTCCAATTGGCGTAGTAGTGTCTAGGCCACTGCACCACGGAGACAGTATATCGTCATCATCATTATTATGATCATCAGCATAGGTGATACCTACTGATAAACATAGGCCTCCCCCAAAGCGTCCAGATAAGTATGTGTTACAGTGTAGAGGTGTTTTATTTCTAAAAAAGTTAATAAATATAACTGTTTAAATCCCTTATTATGAATCTGTCTGTTCCGCCTCTTTTATACAACCTACGCTTTCACGTATGATTTTTATGGCAACATAAAAGAGAGTTATTTCATTCGTTTTACTTAGCACGATTTTTCTGATACAAATGAAAATTTACGAGTGTATCGTGTGAGCGCATTGCCGAACCACATTTTAAGGAAACAATTACAATGTAATGTGGCAACATTTTTGGTAAATTTTTGTGATACAGAAGTACAAGTTTGATTATTCTTTTGTTTTGTATATTACGAATATATGTTCTCTCTTACCTACTTGTAAGAACGAAGTAAGAGAGAACATTATATTACCATCTTTTTTTCACGCGTGATAAAATGCATAGAGGAAATGTGAAGTATCATAAAAACTGTGTTTCAATACGTAATTTTAGTAATATTGACTCTATCTGTTCTTATCTACAATATGATGTTGAAGTTTAAAAATAATCTATCTAAATAAAAACACTGTATTACTCTTAAACTCAATAGTTTAATCCTGTGGTTCCGAAATATCTCCGAGACCAATTCTGTTTTCGACATGAGACCCACAACAGACAATTACGTTCTACTGACAATTTGATGCTAAGTACTCCCCTGCACAAATCAACCACTTTCCATCAATCATTTACAGTACGAGCAGTGTGCTTGTGGAATAAGCTTCCCTACAATGTAAAGTCATCTCCTTCATTGAACTCATTTAAAGGGCTGAGTCCAAAGGGTTTGAACGATCGGCTACAGATGTTTCAGTAAAATAAAGAGTAACAATTATTTTTATTAGTATAAGGAGTAAGCGAAATACTACATTTTATTATCAAATGAACCAAAAACTTATTAGTTATTTAAAAAAAAATAAGTTGAATTAGCCCGCAGTAGTGCAACTTAAGAGTTTGTATCTTTATATAACTATGCTTTTTAGCACTACTGACCCCTTAGTCTGATACTATCAACTAATATTACTTATTTAACAAGGATATCTGTTATAAATTAACAAAATGAACAAGTGATTACTAATTTTATTTTGTATATTAATAGCCCCTTGTTCGAGAACCTTGTCCGTGTCGGTAAAGATGCATGCGGAAAGAGATTTTATGCTTTGATTTAGTGTCTTTTATATTATTTGGTACATTTGGTGGTTCCGACTTCGTTTTAAATAATCGCTATAGACTGATATATAAATTAGCGTATAGTTATTTTTTTCCTATAGGGCTGAAATAAAAAGTAGCCTGGAATGGACTCCACTATTTAGACTAAAAAAACATTATCTTTCATTGATTGATCATTAGATGAAGTATTCTTACATACATTTTATTATTATGTACCTATCCATACTTATTTATATAGATATTTAATGTGTTAATTTAATGTACATAACATGTTTATATATTTGTATGTATGTATACATATATAATTATCATATGTATATGTATTATTTGTATATATAATATATATATCTTATAAGATTATGTAGTAAGTACTTGTATTAATAAAATTACTACATGACGTGTTCTGTATTACCTGCTGATGTCTCCATATAGTTTTTTCATACATTTGTAAGGTTGTCTGTAAGAAATCGCTCTATAGCGATAAGGCCGCCTATTGCACCCGTCAAAACTGTTTTTGTTTTGTTCCAATGTATCTTTTCTTTTTCTTTTATAATTTTGTAAGTAAGTGTGCAATGAAGTATGAATAAATAAATAAGAATAAATAGTTATACTACATTTGGATTCCAAATCAAAACATTTTTTGTTTTATTTAAGAATGTTTCAAACTTTGGGTGTCCTACTTAGCTTTTCAGTCATCGCTTGCATTACTTGAATAAGCAAGTATCTGACAAGTCAAACGAAATTGTCGTCTCTTAATTGTAGCGTCAATTTGAATAGCAACTCAAGTTGCATGATATCTCATTAACTGCCAACGTTGTATTAATTAAAGTTGTCAAAAATAATGAAATTCTACTCGCCGCGCCGTCGGTTATACAAACGTTGAAACTGAGCTTTAAAATCAGAATTGACAAATGACAAAATGTTATTGAACTTCTGCTTTTGATCTTTCGTTCATACATTGATATTTTAGTATTTAAGAAGGTTTGCTTAGATTTGACCTAAAAACCTACATAACATGATTACTGTATTTTTTATAGGATTCATGCCAAGCTATGTAAAACTTAATAGCTTTTTTTAAACACAGGACAAGCAATTCTCAAACTCTTCCCACAGTTTCTTAATGTTAACACATTTTGTTCTTTGTTACGTACAAACCTAATAGGAGTTTTCTTATAACAAATTGGTTAAGTGGATCACAACAGGGGACTTTATTTCTGTAAAGCACTTTTCTCATGACATTCTTACAATTGTATAAAAAAAACTATGGAGACATACATACATGTCTTCACGCCTTTATCCCTTATGGTAGGCTTTAAAACCATCTGATGTCACGTTTGACAAGTTGAGAGATATTATAATGATGGAAAGAGACAAGAGACTATGGCATGGCTAGTGGTAGCGTCGGGTATCGGGTCACCCTCTTCCCTAAAATATGGTTGAGGAGGGTGATGGCTGGTGCTTGCATTATACTCGTGAACGGGTGCTACTAGCGGTGCCAGGTCGTTTTGCTAATGATACTATGACTATTTTATTCCATTCTTGTTCAAATACTTTGGTCCCAGTTTGTCATGTTCGTATTGTGCATCCATAGCTCATTGCATCTGCTATGTAAGCAATTTGGTTGTGGCATGACATTGGCTCTCACAATTAGCTGTCTTGTGTTTGTTTTTTTCATGTCACGGTCAATTTGAACTGTACCTATTTGTATTAATTTGATAAACCTGACTGAAAAAGAGTGCCAAGAGTTTTTTTCCGCCGGCTTTTTTTGTCTCTTGGTCTACTGTATAATCTTATTTAACGACTATCAACAACTAGTTCAAGCCGAAGTATGTGATGACTGACTTCATCAAGTGTTTTGTGAAATTCCTAAGGTGAATAAAACATTTTGAATTTTTTTAATTTTGACAGTGAGTTAGCCTTTAGCGCACAAAAACGCTCATAAAACTATGGAGATATCATACACCTATTCATAAGCATAATATACCCACTTGAACTGCAATGCAAATAAACGACCAATACAAAAAGTGATTTCATTATGGATAATATGGCAGTTAGTTATACTTGTCAAACAATGTTTTTCATACAAATCATGACTGTTACTTTATGAGAAAATAAAAGTTTGCAGCTCTAATTAAAGCGGAATCAATATCAACAGATTTATTTTTTAAAACCGAAGATAAAGAAATATCTAAGCCAAAACAAAAAAAAAAATTAAATTCATGTCATTTTTACCCTGTTTAAAAATGGCACGTTAAGGAAAAACTATACTGACGTGAGTTTCTTGCCAATAAAATATCATTATTGTTTACTCGGAAACTTTGACGTACTTGGAAAAAGTAAACTTAATACCCTACTGAAGTTTGCCGTGGTTCTAGGAAACAATCTATTCGTTTATTTTATCGAGTTCTATTGAATTTTATTGAAATTTTCTACGCAAAACTAAATTTATTATGCAGTGGCTTTGACATTTTTAACCAACTGTCGATATATTTAAATACAGTTGCGATTTAGTTTCGGTAAATACGGATTTTCAACTATTTGAACTGTGCCCAGTTGAGTTGATAATACAATTTCGCTCTAGAATATATTTCTGTCTGAATGAGTTGATTAATTATTCTTGTGTAGTGTCAAATATACTTATTTATTTACATTTTAGTGCATAGACACCATTACAAAATTAATACAACATAAAAATTATATTGTTCAATAGTAGGTAACACAATTGACGCTTGCTAGCGATAAGACCACCAGGATTATATTCTAACTGACTGAAGATTTAGTCGTATTTTCCGCCAGCGGTCGTAGCAAAAATTTACCCGTTTTCAACATAAGTTCTAACTCCCTGTAACATATTATAAATCCTTTAAGGGAAATTTCTGATAATTTCACTTTAAAAAAATGTATTAAATATTATCGTAATAATAGCAAATTTTAGCTTGACAACAACTCATGACAACAAGAAGAATAAATAAAGAATAAATAAATGGTTTAATATTTTTATTTTGTTCATCTTCTCGTCACTTTATCCCAATAAATCAACCTTCTGAAATGTTGAACTCATTTCAAATTGTGAATACTTCATTGCGATTTTGCTTTAGCAGTGTTAGAAACAAATTCCACAATACTATTAATGCAGTCGTGTACATCGTGCACATCGATGAAATCCTGCGCTATTCATTGCGGTTTGCCATTTCAGTTGTAAAGCTTTTGTAGTTTTGATTGGAGGTGTAAAATGGATTCAGTTTTGGATTCCATTTTAATGTGTTAAAGAATTGCTTTCTATTTAACAACCATATGATAATTTATTTAAAAGGGTATTCTCCTCTCTATAACTCTCCATTTTTTTATACTTATGTGGCTGGCACTTTTGAGCGTCGAGTGAAAAGGTTTGTCTAAGATAGGCTGGTACTATCCTAATCTTTATGATCACTTCCTTCCAGGGTGTTATAGAAGACAAACGTCCCAACTTTGCTTTATAAAAAACAAAGTTGCAGGTCTTTTGATAGAATTTTTCATAAATAAATAATTAGTAATACCTTTTTCATCATCATCAACAACAGCCTGTAGACGTCCACTACTGGACATAGGCCTCCTCCAAGGTTTTCTTCGTCGCTCAGACCCGCGCCGCCCACATCCATTGTTTATCGGTGACCTACACCTGATCATCGGTTCACCTACGCTGCGTTTTCCAGTACGTGGCCGCTACTCAAGAACTTTTCTGCCTCAACGGCCATCCGTTCTGTGAGCTATGTGCCCTGCCTATTGCCACTTCAGCCTTGCAATCTTTAAGGCTATTTCGGTGACGTTGGTTTGCATGCGAATCTTCTCATTCCTGATTCAATCCTGCAGGGAAACTTCAAGGATAGCCATTTCCATCGCATAACGTTTTTAACCGAATTCAAAAAAAGAGGTTCTCAGTTTGATTTGTAAGTATGTACGTTTGTCCGCGATTTTCTCACGTTTGGCTGAACCGATTTGAATGCGGAGAAGGTTTAAGTATATTGACCAACTTTAAAAAATAAGGTTCTCAATTTATCTGTTTATTTTGTATCAGAGATGAGCCGAATGTTCGGCCGAACATTCGTATTTCGTACATTTGTATTCAGCCGAATGTTTGATTGATTTGCCGAATAATTACCGAATACTAGCAGTTTCCCGCAGATTTACCTTCTACAACTTCTGATTAAAAGTAGCCAACTTACAAAGAGGAGTTTAACCTGTATGTTAATTATGTTTGTCATCGATTATCTTGCGTTTGGCTGAACCGATGTTGATGCGGTTTTTAAAAGGATATTTCAATTTAGGGCTAGCTTTTAGTTTTTTCATAGTAAGTTAGTTTCCATATTTGTAGATATACGTGATAGATTTTTTTAGTGATATGTTTTGGATAAGTTCTTAGCTGAATGTTCGCACGAAGATTGTTTTAAGCGAATCTCTTTTCGTTTGACAGTTTCTGCAGCACAAGCATGCTGGCGATACCTAGACAAGACCATCTCGTGCTGCATCAAGTCATCGTTATTTTTCGTTGCGATTTAATTCCTCTTCTTTCTTAAAGCGTCCTTCTCCATTGTTTTCTACCTAGGCCTACAGGTAAAACGTATATAACAATAGTAGGTAGGTCAAAGTCATGATTTTACAGTACCAAAACATCACATTACCAGAAGAAGTAGGTAGTTACTGATACCAGAACTAGCCCAAAACTTATCACTAAAAAACTATCACTAATATCTATAACTGTAGAACCTAACTAACTATGAAAAAACTAATAACTAGCCCAAAACAAAAACCTAACACTAAAAAGTATGAAATAAAAAATAAATAAAAAAGTCATAAAACCAAAACCAAAATGAAAGCAAACTAATTATTTATTTTTAAGAAAAAGTGAACCGCATTCAAAAAACCAACCCACTAAAGATGTTTAAATAATTTTTATAAACGCCATCCTATTCCTGTTTCTATTCCATCAATATTTTTTTTTTTTTAATGAATTATGGATGGGACGTTTGTCTTCCATGCCACCTGATGTTAAGTGCACATGAAGACTAAGGTGTTACACGTCCATCCACGAGAAACCTATTCACTCGACGCTTAAAAGTACTAGGACTATACTGGTCAGGGAAAATAGACGCAGGCAGTTCATTCCAAACCTTGGCGACCCGTATCAAAAAGGAACTGTCAAAGCGCTTAGTTCGACTTTTCGGAATATCTACCACATACGGATGGAAGTTCTGTCTGCGTCTAGTAGTCCGATGGTAAAAGGGTGAGGGTTCAATTTGTTCAAACAGAGCACTGGCGCACTCACCAAAATGTATCCTGTAGTACACGGTTAAACACGCAACCTTACGACGATGCTCTAAGGTCTGCAGTTTTTTGGTTGTAAGGTCGACGTCGTTAATTAATTTACGGGCTCTTCGGTCAACGGAGTCTAGCGCTTCGAGCTGGTATTTCGCAGAAATTTACTACCCCGTGTAGTAAATTTCTGCCAAAAATTAATTAATATTAATGAATGTAATAAGAACATTAACAATTATCTGAGTAGGTTTTACATAGTTTTTGAAGTCGGTGCCAAACCAATTTTTTAGGACAACAAAGCACACTGCATCAGAGGTACTAACATAGTTACATGTTTTGTATAATTATAAAATAAATAAAACTGTTACTTCCTTTAATATGTTTGCTATTGTTTGAAAACCCTTATAATTTAACGTATGTATAAATTGATGAGTATTTAATTTTGTCTACAGAATTGCGCCATCCACGACAAGCAATGTCCTCACAAAAGTATCCAAGCCATCGTGAGAGTGACTACGTGGTGGTGATGTGGAGAAGAGGCCAGAGTCGATCACCGTAAAACTACCAGATATTATCATGTCTGAGGTGGTAAAAGTAAGTTATTTTTTTAAATTAAAATAAAATAAAGTCCCCGGACAATCAAAACGACTACAAAGCCTCGTAGTTAGCAAAGCTTGTGTTTTGAGATACCCTGTAACGAACTAGGGGGAAACCTAGCAGGGACTGCATATCGGTATAATTTTTTTAAATAGTACTAGTAAAATTTCAGTACCCTTATTAGTGTACTGCTTCATCAAACACAATAATTGTACAAATTATTAAAATCTAAATTAATTATTATCAGTACCCAAATAATGTATACCAGATTAATTTCTGTAGATGTTTTGAGTACAGAACCTACGTTTCATAGGCTTCAACTAAACTATCGAACATTTTAGAGTTATTTAAAAATAAAATTTTAATATCAATATTAATACCGGAAAATTTCAGTTACCTGAAAAAAATATCGGTTATGCTACAATAATAAAAAAGGTACAAGAATTATTTCAGTACGAATTCCTGTACTGTTATTTTTAAAAACACCTAATTTAACGGTATGACGTCATACAGAAAAAAAATGTACAGAAATTCATACCGGTATACAGTCCTTGCCTAGAATATAAATACATGTATAGATACATGCCCAGACCCGGAACCTTTTCTTTTCGTATTCCGTGCCGGAATCGAATCTGCGATTTCACGATTGGCGCAGCAGCATCTAGACCACTGCACCACGGAGAGCGAATTTAAGTTACATGATCAAAATAAATTTCTTAAATGTTTAACATTGTACTTGTTCTACCATTTAGTAATTTTCCTTTTAAGTTTATAATTTACTTGTTTTTGTTCCATTACTGTATGTAAATAAGTTTTTAGTATTTGAAGCTTGTAATTGGCTTCCTTAATATATATCACTATACGTTTTCAAAAAATACATAATTGAAATTCAAATAAAATATGCACGCCTAACGCGTTCATCGCGGGTGTTCTTGCCCCTGTTGTATATACTTTCGAGGGACAATATGCTATCAAAAAATAAATAAAGGTTGTCCTGCTTACCCTATATAATACCTTCTCGGAGGTATTCTAGTACCCATAAGGATAACAAAGAAAATGTCGAAATTTATTGCTGACATACAAAAATTTAAAAATAAATTTTGAATTTTTCTTTTTTTCATATTTTATCTCTTATCCTTCTGAGTAATAGAATACCTCCGAGAAGGTATTATATAGGGTAAGCGGGACACCCTGTATATCCTCTTTTGACATATGGCAGGATAAACATAATATTAAAAAGTAAACGTCTTTAACTGAGAGGCTTTTTACATACCAATATTCTATATTGAAATCACTCCCCTTCCCGGCCGTAGCGGATGTCAAAATGATCTGAATCCGTCAACGTCAAAGTTGAGTTCCTTGCCACCGTACTCGTAGGATTCCAGTGTGTCGTGAGTTTAGACCTGTATGTGGTAACTGTCTAGTTTATTCATATCGGCTCGATTTTACCGGCTCTACCACTTCTGGAAAAGAGTAATCAGAATGAACTCCGAGTAAAAAATACCAAATAAAATAATTTCTGGTTTAGACCCGAACCCAAATCTCCCGCATCCAGCCCAGAATGCGGGTTCGAGATCTAAGTTCCAGTCCCAGATTTGTATCTCAAAAAATAAACAGGGTAATTGGTGGGTCACTTTCGAAATTCGAGGACGTGATATTTTGAGATCATACATAAAGAGAAAAATAAAATAAATATCAATTATTCACTGAGTAAACGTAACCGAAAGTCAAAGAATTAATTACGCAACGCATGGTTACATAGGAGTAATACAATAGATGCATAGCGGCAGGTGGTGGGCGTGTGGCGGGAACAAAGCAGTGTGCGTGTTGACTACTATAGTTCCAGCTATCAAATAAACACATAAACTCTGCGTGTCCGCGGTGGAGCCAAAATCACACACTGTGAGGCGGCACGTCGGGAAAAGTGTAGTAATGTCTCTTTATTTATTTTTAGGGAATTCTGGTGAAAAATTACGTACCTATTTTTATTACATAATTATGATCAAAATCAAGTACAGAGTGCTCTCCTTCAATATCAAAAAAATGTCATCAGTCCCCTGTATTTAATTATTATAAAATGCAAAATATAGCTTTAAAAATATTAGAAAGAACTTGCTTGGTGTTAGAACCCCAATACAGGTTTCACCTGGCTAGCGTCCCTGGCTAACGACCTCCATATAAAATCTGCCGACTAACAGCTTGTTCACACATGGTCCGCTTTGCTGGATACGTTTTACCAGATACGTTTTTTTTTTCATCGATGGCGCATGGAGTTGTATGAGCGACTTCACATATAGCACAGTATTCAGTATACGTATTTTCGGTACAAAAAAGGTATCCAGTAAAAAAGGACCATATGTGAACGGGCTGTAATATCACCACTTCGACGGTGATGTCTCCAAGCAATGGTTTTTGAAGAACCTGTTTCTTAATGATCCCGTGTTTGACCTGATCTGAACTTATCATCGATAAAAAAGGTGGATTGATATTCACCTTCGGGATCACAAATTAGAAGGATAATTACACTATGTCGGGACAAAGCTCTAGGGAGTCAAAGTGAACATGATTCCATCTTGGATTATTTTAAAAGGCAGCTGTTTTTTTATCAACTTCTCAGTAACCGCCATTGTAGTTCGTGTTTAAATTTTAATTGAAATAAAAACTTGATCATCATCATCATCACAACTCCGTGTAATGGGCCCACTGCAGGGCATGAGTCTCTCCTCTGGGTGACGAGGAGGCTTAGGCCATAATCCACCGAGCTGGCCCAGTGCTGGGTGGTGAATGTCAGAATTTTCAGGGTGCCGATATGGCTTCTGACAAACCCTAACGACTACTGTATACAAGTATACAGCACCCGGGACCGACAGCTTAACGTGCCCTCCGAAGCACGGAAGTCGCCGTGAGAAACGAACGGTCGGCGGTCACCCATCCAAGTACCGACCGCGCCGAACGTTGCTTAACCTGTGATATCGTAAGATACACACAGTAACCACGGCGCCACGACGACTTCCACGATAATAACTTTATTATATCAAAACTTGATATAATAAAGTTATTATCGTTAAATTAAACATTTTTCTTAGAAATGTTGGCCATTTCAAGCCGCTATTATGTTTCACGGCTTAATTCTTTGCGATTTAATGTTAACATGTTGTAGTAGTACTTCCAAGCGTCAGCCTTGCACGGTTTTCAGAGACAAGTTTTTTTTTTTTTTTATTTGGCAACCCTGATCCCCGCTCTTGAACTCCTCTCCACTTACTTCCTCTCATCATCCCTCCTCAATAATCATTCTGTATTTCCGTGCTCAAGCCTTCGCACGTGCGTCTATAATTTATTACTTAAATTAAACGTTAGATAGATAGTCTTATAGTTTAAAAATTTAAATCTCAACTTATTATTTGTCGTTCGTAAAAATGGTGAAAAGGAAATATGAAGACATCGAGACCATACGCAAGAAGATCAGAAAACTGGAAAAAAAGCTTCAAAAGAAGCAAATGCCAAGTGAAATCAAAAGAAGCAGTACCTTATCACTATCCATGGCTCTTTACATCGCATAATTGCGTTACGAATCCTTATTCGAAAACAAAGTTCAATGATCTTTATCACTGAATTTGAATGAGCCGAGTTTAAAACTCACAAATTTACCTAGTAAGAATCTTTATTCGAGACGATGGTAAATGTCATTGTTTAGTGATCATTATCGCTAAAATGACTTTTCGAATCCTTATTCGAAAACAAAGTTCAATGATCTTTATCACTGAATTTGAATGAGCCGAGTTTAAAACTCACAAATTTACCTAGTAAGAATCTTTATTCGAGACGATGGTAAATGTCATTGTTTAGTGATCATTATCGCTAAAATGACTTTTCGAATCCTTATTCGAAAACAAAGTTCAATGATCTTTATCACTGAATTTCAATGAGCCGAGTTTAAAACTCAAAAAGAAGAATGGCAAGGTCCCATACATTGTAAGTACCGCTTTTATTTCACATAGCATTCACGAACCTCAAACTTAATATGTGCGTTTTATTGCTTAGATAACGAGTAATCAGAATATAATTATTAGATTTATACAGAAGTTGGGAATAAAAAGTCAAAACAATAATCTAACCTAAAATTTACAGGAATTTATAGTCCGTCTTTTCTAACATGGCGTCGTATTTTGAAACCATTACATTACATAAGCAGGTATTAACCAATCCAGAGGTTTGAAACGGGGTGGCGGCGCGGGCAGCTTAATTCAAGTTTGACAGTAGGACTTTACAACTATTATTTTTTATTGCCGGGAAATTAAAAAATGTGCTTTCGGCAAGTTTAATTTGATTTTATTGTATTTCTAAATATTCCCAACAACTATCACAACAATAAATGTTGGAAAAAACGTGTCTCATATTGACCTATTAACTACATATAGCCCGGTTTTGATACGCTTGAAAACTCTAAAATTAAGTGATACCGTGGCCGCCAATCCCCTTTACCTAATTCGAATCTTTATTCGAGACTATGGAAAATTTCTTTGTTTAGTGATCATTATCGCTAAAATGACTACCCTACTTTTTGCATTTTATGCTCGTAGGTGCTAAAAACACTTCTTTCGAATTATTATTCGAGACGCTGACTACTTTCGTCTTTTGAGTGCCATCTACCTCAAAACATCCACCAGTAGATGATGTTGAGGATATAGAATTGGATAGCGATATCTTAGAGATGTTGGGAGATGCTCCTAAGATTGCTGAAGAACTAGGAAAACCTTTACATAAGGAAATTTCAACCCGGTGCGGTGGTCTGAAATCCTTTTAAAGGGACTACCCAAAGAGACAAGAGATAAAATCCTAGAGGATTATCTTATTCCTAGTAATTGTCAACTACTCCTTGCCCCTGCTCTGAATCTGGAAGCAAAAGTGGCAGTTATCGAAGCGGTCTCTAAACGGAATTCCTCCCTCATGTTTAGGCAAAGACAAACTGGTGTGGCTATAGCAGCTCTGGGAAGAGCTACCGAAACACTCGTAGGATCATCTTCATTAATACCACAGAAGCAACAAATAAGCAATGGTGCCATCTCGAAATGTACTTATATTGAAGGACAATTTTTATCCAGTATATTTCTTGTACCTAAGCCTAATGGTGATAAAAGGTTTATATTGAATTTAAAAAAGTTAAATAAATTTGTACTTGCTAGTCATTTTAAAATGGAAGATTACAGAACAGCGTCAAAATTATTAACTGAAAACTGCTGTAGACAATAGACTTAAAACATGCATACTTCTTTGTTGCGACAAATGAAGCTCACAAAAAATATCTTCGATTCAAATACAACAATATATTATATGAATTCAATTGTTTACCGTTCGGCCTTTGTACCGCACCTCTCGTGTTTACTAAATTAATGAAACCAGTTATAGAATACCTGCGTAGTCGGGGTATGATTTCAGTTATTTATTTAGATAACATTTTTTTATCGGAAAGACTTACTCGGAGTGTGTCACTAATGTATCTACAACTATAGATCTATTACAGAGCTTGGGTTTTTTGATTAACTTTTCAAAAAGTTGTTTAATACCTAAACGTGAATGTAAGTTCTTGGGCTTCACTTTCGACTCAAAGCAGATGATTTTAAAACTACCCGAGGAAAAGAAAATAAAATTGAAAGATTTTATAAATAGATTTCTTTGTATAAAACGATGCAAGTTACGCGAATTCGCTAAACTCATTGGTTATTTAATTTCCGCATGTCCAACAATAACTTATTCGTGGTTATATACAAAAAAGCTTGAACAATATAAATATAATTGTTTATTAAAAAAAAAAATCCAAACTACGATCAGACAATTGATATCTTAATTACCCTACATGAAGAATTATATTGGTGGTTAGGAAACATAGATATAGGCCATTCATCACTCAAACCGAACAACTTTGTTTTAGATTTTTTTTTCTGATGCCTCCTCTACGGGATGGGGTGCGTATTGTGATACAGTTAGATGTTGTGGATATAGAAAAGACAACGAAACTTCTTGTCATATATACGAGTTGGAACTAAAAGCAGCCTTTCTAGCTCTGAAATGTTTCACCAAAGAATTATCTAATTGTGACATCTTATTAACAGAATGGGCAGTATTCAATATGATCACCTAGATTATATATCTAGAAGTATGTGGAAATGGTGCGAAGAACGTAGAATAATCTTATTCGCTTCTTACATCAATACTAAAGATAATTGTGAGGCAGATTCATTATCTCGAAAACAGTTCGAGGATACAGAGTGGGAATTAAATCAAATTGCATTTAATGAAATAGTTCGCAACTTTGGTATGCCAGTATTGATTTGTTTGCAAACAGATGCAATACTAAGTGTAAACAATATGTTTCGTGGAGAAATGATTCCGAAGCATGTGCTGTTGATGCCTTTACACTGCCATGGACCAATATGTTATTTTGCGCCTTTCTACCATTCTCGCTTATAGTAAAATTAATGCAGAAAATCATTTGTCATAAGGCAGAGGGTATTGTTGTGGTGCCATATTGGCCAAGTCAACCTTGGTTTCCTATGTTTAAAAAGTTGTCTGTTTCAATTTTTTTTGTATTTTGGACCAGATATTGAACTTCTAACATCTCCTTTCAGTAGATTGTAGATTGTGTACACAAGAATCTACGCCTTGTTGCCGCGAAATTATCAGGCAAGCATTACTAAGGAAATATTTATCGAATAGGTCAGTAGATATTATGCTAGCTTCGCTTGCAAATAATACTTACAAACAGTACGATGTTTGCATAAAATCTTGGATAATTTACTGTAGATTACATAATTATGATTATTTTAATGCTTCTATTCCAATTGTAATACATTTTTTAACCGATATTTTTGATAAAGGCGCTAAATACGGGACCATCAATTCTTACCGCTCTGCCTTATCTCTTTTGTTAGGTAATAGCTTAAATGATGATCGAGTCAAACGTTTCATGAAGGGTGTTTACAAGTTGAGGCCCACCAATCCAAAATATAATACTTCTTGGGACCCAAACATAGTGTTAAATTATTTGGCCACTCAATGGCCAAATGAAAGCCTTAGTTTAGAAGATTTCTCTAAGAAACGCTGACTCTGCTAGGTTTGGTGACAGCGCAAAGAGTACAAACATTTTCTCTCATTAAAATAAATAATATAACTCAAAACAGAACAGAAATCTTAGTTAAAATACCTGACTTAGTAAAAACTTCAAAACCAAACTCCTTTCAACCCCTTCTA
This sequence comes from Stenoptilia bipunctidactyla, assembly GCA_944452665.1. Classification (NCBI taxonomy): domain Eukaryota; kingdom Metazoa; phylum Arthropoda; class Insecta; order Lepidoptera; family Pterophoridae; genus Stenoptilia; species Stenoptilia bipunctidactyla. Next base: position 21,223,730 of record OX101740.1, on the reverse strand, counting down.
AGGCTACCATTTTTTCATACAAATCCTGCAATATGCCCTGCCAGATGCATTTTAGATTATATAAATAAAACGAGTGGTTTACGTAGTTGTGACACTTTATTTATTAGCCACAAAAGACCTCACTTAAAAGTTTGTCTCAAACTTTGAGTCACTGTATCAAATATACTTTACAACGCAGTGGCGTGGACACATCAGTGTTTAGCGCGCACAGCACGCGCCATGCGGCCACTTCCACTGCTAGCAGAGTCGGTGTCAATATTGATGTCATACGGAAAACCGCAGGATGGAGTAATACATCCTCAGTATTTGCCAAATTCTACAACAAAGAAATTGTATCGGATGCCAATCAATTTGCAGCTAGTATTTTATGTAACTCCTTAGAATAAATAGATGTATATTTGTGATTTATTACTGTTGGTTATACTCTAACAATACAGTTTTACTTATACCTATACTGCAAAAATAATTCACATTAAAATACTCTGAACATCCTACAACATGTTAACATTAAATCGCAAAGAATTAAGCCGTGAAACATAATTAAGGATCAAACGAACTTACCAAGTGAAGTTCGATCACAATTATGTGAACGGCTTAATTCGAAGCGATTGATATAAACCCGCCCAAACAGTATTCCTTTAAAGTAATATCACCCACCCATAATTAATGTGAATTATTTTTATGGGTACTACCTAGGAACTTTAGCTCTAAACAAAATGATTATTGAGGAGGGATGATGAGAGGAAGTAAGTGGAGAGGAGTTCAAGAGCGGGGATCAGGGTTGCCAAATAAAAAAAAAAAACTTGTCTCTGAAAACCGTGCAAGGCTGACGCTTGGAAGTACTACTACAACATGTTAACATTAAATCGCTTCGAATTAAGCCGTTCACATAATTGTGATCGAACTTCACTTGGTAAGTTCGTTTGATCCTTAATCATTTTACTTTACAGCCATCCCTTAAAAAAAATTTTGAATAATATTTTATGGTTAAAAAAAGAAAGTAAAAAATAAAGCAAAATTTGACTGTGATTGCAAAAAAGCTATAAAATCATTTGGATTTATACAGGGTGACTGGTGACAAACTTTAGATACTGAAGGAGAGCACTCTGTATTTGATTCTGAACATAATTATGTAATAAAAGTAGGTACTCAATTTTTACACTCAAATTTCCTATAAATAAATACTACTATTTTTTTATTTACTTTACGTACATCTGAGTCAATCGCGGCACGTGACCTGGCACGCGGATCGCTGCCCAATCTAGAGTAACCATGTGTTGCGTAATCAACTCTTTAACTTTCAGTTAAGTTTACTCAGTAAATGATTTATATTTATTTTTATTATATTTTTTCTCTTCATACCAAACTATCACGTCCTTGAGTTTCAAAAGGGACCTGCCTGTTTATTAATGTACACTCAATAGCAAAGAATTAGGGTCAGAGACAAAGCCCATGATATTTTGCAAATTGTACATGCTAGCTTGATGAAGTTTGTCCGAAAAATGTCTGAATATGCCTGACAGATTGAGCTATTATTTCTCCAACCCGGTTACAGGATATTTATATTATATTATATTTATAATAGATATTTATCCAAAATTCTCGTAGCATTAGAATACACTATGAAATCAAAAATTTTTAATATTGTCTTCAATAACCTGCATAACACACATTAGTTTATTTATCATAATAAAAAGCAAAATCAAACATAGTTCGTAAATAAGTAAATAACTTTAATCTTCTTAAATGAGATAATTACACCAAAACACTGCAAACTTTACATCGCAGCAATAGAATTTTTTCGCCTCCATAATGATCACTGAGCCAGTATTTATCTTGCTTATTCCCACTCAAGATTTAACAGAAACAAATGTAACACCGAGATTAAAGTTTCGCTGCCTCTTTGCCGAAGATTAATGTGCTTTTCAAAGAACAAACGAACATTTATCATTTTTTCACTGAGTATTATTTAAGATATTGATAAAGGAAGCACGAACGAGCATATTTTGGCCTATCGGGCATGCTTCTGTGAGGTTTTTTTAAAGACTCGGTTTTTTTTTTATTTATTTCTTCTTTTAAATTGCAACTACTTATAAATAAATATTAAAACTCATATAAAAAAAAATGAACGTATCCCTAGGTTCAAAGTATCCCACCGTTTCCCCTTGGGCGGCAGGGGACTTGATAGCAAGTTTTCCTCCAGACAAAAAAAAGGTTCAAAGATTAGTTTGACTTATTTAAGTTACTTTCTTCCTTAATAGTTAGCGTAAGGCACGTTAACATCTCAAATTTGCCACTGTATAAGAGTATTTTAATCCTCAAATAAGTAATCATGATAAACGAACATCACCTTTCTCTTTCAGCGATGAACCTTCTCAACATGGACGCGGAAAACCGCGTAGTCCTCAACGTTGGGGGCATCCGACACGAGACCTACAAGGCCACGTTAAAGAAGATCCCTGCCACCAGACTGTCGAGGCTTACAGAGGCCTTAGCTAACTATGATCCAGTGCTCAATGAGTACTTCTTTGATCGGCACCCGGGAGTGTTTGCGCAAGTCTTGAATTATTACAGGTATTCCAAATTAAAAATTTAAATAATTTATTCATAAAAGTTTTACCAAAGAAATCAACACTGACACTAATATTTTAGTTTATATATAAATACTTAATAAGACTTAGTGTTGTCTCACTTGCAGGCGCAAACGACATGCAAAATAATCACAACATTTTCAAAATTAAATATGGACACACAATTGACATTCAATTTATAATTTATATCTTAAATCAAAGAAATGAAAGTTAACCTGAATCGATTTAAAATCATAGGTACTCATAAATATATGAAAAATCTAAGTACAAAGTAAAAATGAAAATGAATCAAATTAAAATATTACCAAAAAATTAATCATAAAATAAATTAAATATTAAAATTAAATATTCCATTGGCCGTTTACACTTTATTGTCGGAACTGTCCGAAGCAGGCGCAGCCGCAATTGCACGCAGCTCTGGAGACACCTCCGACAATAACGTTTCAGTAGCAGGAAGAAAGATAGAAAGATAGAAAAACATTTATTTCACAACTACGCGTCACGAAATAAAAAAGTAAAATGGACAGGAATGAAAAACAGATTTGAAAAGGAACTGAAACAGCAAACGCGCAGGTCGAAAAGATCTACAGCACTGATTTTAAGTCAGAAACCTTGTAAATACATTATCTTCATCATCACAACTATTTGTAAGCAGCCCACTGTAGGGCTATGAGTCTCTCTCCTGATAAAGTATCTCCTGAAAAAAAACTTTGAACAACACAATTAAAATGTATGGTCTATATACATTACTACGCGGTTTTACCCGCGTAACTTTTGATCCCGTTGGAATTTCGGGATAAAATATAGCCTATAACCATCCTCAAGAGTTGGGCTATCAAATGCAAAAAGAATTTTTCAAATCCCACTTGTAGTTTCTGAGATTAGCGCGTTCAAACAAACAAACAAACAAAAAACAAACTCTTCAGCTTTATATATTAGTATAGATTAAGTTTTATAAATTTTTTTTACTGCAGTTAAGCAGCACTATATGTCAGTTCTTTTAATTTTTTGTGAAAACTTATTTTTGATACGCAAGCTGTACAGGGTGTACAGCTTCCGTATCAAAAATTCAGGATTTGATTTTGGTCGAGATAATTAAAATTTAAACAGATCTACACTTACTTTATCCTGACAGCTTTGGGAGTTTATACAGTGTGTCTGGTCACCGGTGTCCGATCCGTTAAGGCGAAGTAATAGATAAATTTTATCGATAAAACCATAATAAAAAGGCATTTCGCTCCTACCGTTTGGAAACGGCGGACATTTTAATTTTTGCTTTACTGAGTTTGGATGAGTTTATTTATTTAGCAGTATTTTCCGATGTAAAGGTCCTGCAGACATAAAAATACATTTCGTTTGATAGTTAAAAAAGTAGGCAATAAAATTTCACTTGATATATATAAAAATATATATCAAAACTCACATTAAAACCTTTAAAATATATTTGAAATGTAAAAAAATTTAAAAAAATTGTTTTTTTTTTTGACTGTTTAAATGTTTTGAAAAAAATTAGACCACTAACGTTATTTTTTTGTTTGTTATTTTGAAGCACTAAGATATTACTAACAACTAATGTCAAGATCTAAGCTTCAAATCAAACAGTTTAGGAATGGTGACTATTCGAATATGACCCTTTATTTTTAAGGACCTGACAAGTTAAAGGAAATGCTAATGCATGTTCCCATTACCGGAAAACATTGTTTCTGAGAGGGTCATATTCAAATAGTCACAACTTTTTAACTGTTTGTCTTAAAGCTTCGGTCTTGACATTAGTTTTTAGGTAATATCCTAGCTTTTTAAAAAAATGAATAAAAAAAGGTACACACATCAAAAAAGTTCGAGATCACTAGCAAAAGATGGCATACTTTTAAAATTCTACTTTTTAAGGGAATTTTGCTCACGTAATATTTTTTTGATAAAAAAATACACTTTTTAAAATAAAAAAATAAAAATTATTTTAGTTTTTACTAACCAAAATTGAATTTAAAAGTGCAATTTTGGATAGTAAATTATTGAAAGAAAAAGAGGTTTTAACTTAATATTGTCAACATTTATTATGAAATTGTTTTTATTTAGTATTATTTAAAATGGCCGCCGTTTCTAAACAACATGTGCAAAATGCCTTTTTGTTGTGGTTTTGTCGACAAAATTTGTCATATTACTTCGCCTTAACGGGTCGGACACCGGTGACCAGACACACTGTATAAGCACTGTAAGCCGCAAAATAGGGATAATTATTTATTTTTATTTATTTATTTATTAACACTTTATTGCACACATTACAAAAGGGAAAAAAAAAAACAATGTAAAGACAAACTTAAGAATGGTACAATGGGCGGCCTTATCGCTTCAGAGCGATCTCTACCAGACAACCCCAAGTTGTACCTATACAAAAAAAAAGGAAACTGTACAAACATCGGCAATAATAAAGCTTATGTTTAGTTTTATGAATATAAATACCACATAAACAAATAAAACAATATATACATAATGATAAATACATAGGTAACTAAATAAAATATAAACAAAATATATATAAATAAATAAGCATACATAAATAATAATAAAATACCTACTTAATAAAATACTTCTTCTAATTTTCAATCAGAGAAAGGTAATATTTTTTTAATTTAAATTTGAATGAGTTTAATGAGGGAGCAGATTTTACTTCGTAAGGAAGCTTATTCCACAGGGTCACTGCTCGCACTGTGAAGGATTCGTTAAAACAGTGCGTTTTGTGGAGCGGAGTGCTTAGCATTAAATTATTAGTGGAACGTAGATGTCTACTGTGAGTTTCATGTCGGAAATGGAATTGATCTCCGAGGTAGCTCGGAACCACAGGATTAAACAGCACGCGGTACAGTAAAGATAGAATATGAGTATCCCGGCGAAGGCGAATCGGGAGCCACTTGAGTTTAGTTCGGAATTCGGATATATGATCATATTTACGTAAGCCGAATATGAAGCGTATACAAAGATTTTGGAGCCGCTCAAGTTTATTTAAAAGTTCTTCTGTCAGGTCGAGGTAGCTGGCATCGGCGTAATCGAGAATGGAGAGTAAAAGAGTATGTGCTATGGAAATTTTGGTTGATATCGGCAAAAGATTGCGCAAGCGTTTTAAGGAGCTATTGATACCAAACATCTTCCTGCTCACTGCCTCGACTTGTGGTTTCCATGATAAGGTTTTATCGAATATGACACCCAAGTTCTTGACCATGTCACTATAACATATAGTCACACCGTCAAAAACTATAGGATGAATCTTAAGAAAATCAATGCGACTAATCATGTTAGAGCTGCCAATAATTATTGCTTGGGACTTCGTTGGATTCACAGTAAGCCCATGTGAATGACTCCAGTCCTTTACTCTAGCCAGATCGCAATTTATTTGCTCTATAGCAGCGGCAAGTTTTTCGAGAGTGCTATTTGTGTATATCTGTAAATCGTCCGCATACATGTGATAGGAAGAAGTTATATTAAGAGAAATTGAGTTTATGAAAATTGAAAAGAGAAGAGGAGACAACACGCCACCCTGCGGGACGCCGGCTTTGATTTCTGCCCATGATGAGCAAGCATCATCCATGACAACACGTTGTCGACGTCCACGTAGGTAAGTACGAAACCAGTCAATTGCTGATGGAGATATGTTAAGAGAGCGCAAAATTTGGAGTAAAACGTCAAAGTCCACATTGTTGAAGGCGTTGCTAAAGTCTAATAGAGTCAGTATTGTGAGGTGGGAATTTTCTTTCTCCTTACGTATGTCGTCTGTTATTTTGACTAGGGATGTTACGGTGCTGTGTCCGGGCCGAAACCCTGACTGGTAAGGGCTCAAAATGTTGTTTTTATTAATAAAATTGGAAAATTGATGATGTGTCAGTCGTTCAAGGACTTTGGATAAAAAGGGTAAAACAGAAATGGGACGTAAATCGGAAAAGGACTGGGGTGAGGATTTTTTAGGGAGAGGTAATACCTGAGCGTCCTTCCATTGTGTGGGGAATGTATTAGTCATGATCGATTTATTAAGGATACTAGTGATAATAGGAAGCAGGAAATCGAGTAGGATCATTATCATCTTACGACTTATACCGTCACAGCCCATTGAATTCGATGTGATAGATGTAATAGCTCTCTTAACATCACATTCAGTGAATTGACAGAATGAAAAAGGACTGTAAGATGGGGCAGGCAAAGATGAGATGTGGTGTAATATGCTAGACTTAGCGTGATCATCGATTTCACAAGAAGCAGAGAAATGACTATTAAGATAGTTTACATCGAAGGTATTTGGATCGGTATGATTCGTGTTTTTGCCTACGCCCAAAGTTTTTAGAAACTTCCAGACTTTAGCTGGGTTTTGATCTGTAACAGAATTATGGATATAGCGTCGTTGTGCGTCCCTACACACTGTATTACAGCGATTTCGCAGTTGTCGGTATCTCATACAGTTCAATTCTGTCGGCTGTTTCTTATAGCGCAGACGTGCACGGTTGCGCCTTGCCATGAGCGTCTTTATGTCATCAGAGAGCCAAGGAGCGGGAAGGTGTTTCATTTTGACTGGTCGCACTGGGGCATGATGGTCATAAAGCTGAGTTAGCAAATTATTAAACAATTCCAACTGAGAATCGACGGTTTCAGCATTAAGGACCCCACGCCAATCCAGTTTCTCAGCTTCATCCAGTAGATTATTTAAATTAATACCACCAAAATTTCTTAGCAGAAGAGTTCTCGGCTTAGCTTTTCTGGGATGGATCTTATAAGATAAGAAAAGGAGATCGTGATAGGAGAATGCATCAGCGTCCATTTTTCCATATTTTTGAACAAGATCCGGGGAGGAGACAATTATTAGATCAAGAAGGGAAGGTGCAGAATTGGGAAAATGATGCGTGGCTGATGACGGTAGAATGTTGAGATTGCATGAGTTAACAACTGAACGAAGCTTATGCGATCGACTATCGCTTTTGAGTAGGCAGGTATTAAAATCACCCATGACTATGGTGTGTTCATACACAGGCACCAGTTGTTCAAGCTTATATTCCAAAGTAGTAAAATAATTTCGGGTTGAAGGAGGACTATAAATAACACCTAGCAAAACTTTTGTCAACTGAAGTGATACCTCAACGAAAAGATATTCTGCTTCGTCAGAGTTAACTGATGAGTGTGTTGACGCACTCAACACTTTATATGGTAGATAAGATCGAAGGTAAATTGCGACCCCACCCCCTGGACGGCCAGTACGATCATTGCGTAGCAAATTAAAGCCGGGCAAAGTGTACGAAGTTGTTGGGAGACAGGGTTTCAGCCAGGACTCAGAGATGAGAACGGCATGAATTCCCTTATAGTCGAAGGATGCCAGCATATCAGAATAATGTGCAGGGATACTCTGTGCGTTAAGGTGTAAGACATTAAAATTATTCAGTAATCCTGAAAATTATCACAATTTCATTACTTTAACTATCTCTCTTACTGCTTTTTTATACACAAAATCAACGTCATAGTTTTTTATGCAAGTTCAGGATTCACATTAATTCCTAACTAGATTTTTTCATGATAAAACAACCTCCTGCAATATAAGCTGAAAAATTAAAAGCCTTTTAGAACTGACTTGCTGCACCGTCCTTGTAATTTGAAATATAATTATTTTTGCGCGCAGTAAAGACTTATACAGAGGAAATAAGATACGGGTTGAAATTAAAACGGGAAAGCAATCAAGTGAAATGCTTATTCAATTTGTTTATGGAATAAAACGACTTCATTACGAGAAGGAACGTGAGAGAAATATGTTAAGTTTATGTATGAGGAGATTTATTTCGTGGCTTCACCCACGCAAATTGCGATTTGATCTGCAATATCTCGATTATTATGAAACTTATTTTACTCAATTTTAAATTAATAGAGCCAGTAGTAATTAAACAATTGGCGGTCTTATTGCATTTTTTTTATAAATTTATATAATAGAATTTTTTTTTATAATATTGAGATAAAACACTGGTGAAGTCAGCAGTAACAAAAAAAAAACAAAATGAATCTCAATTACAGTATAGACACTATTGCAGCTAATCTTCTAATTATCAAGAAGGGTCACAAAAGGCTTACTTTATTTCTAGATTTAAAAATCTTAAATTAACGATACACATCATTAAAATTCTGTTACTAAAGCACTGTCAAAGTCAATGTCAATGTCAAAACATTCTTTATTTCGTTAGTATTTAAATACATTTGAAATAAGTCAAACACTTGTTAAATAGAACTGAATCTACCACCACTTCGGAAAGTCGATCTGTTGAGAAGAAGTGGCAAGAAACTCAACAGCAATCATCTTTTAAAATCATCGTTACATATTAGAAAAAGGCCAGAAAATTATTAAATGATATTTTACATAAATTAAGTAAATCCAATATCATTAATCATCATATTCTCGAAGAGCAATCAAGAAAGTTCCCAAAAAAATCAGAATTCAAAAACTTCGACTCAAGATGCAAAAGTTCAATGCAAACAGCGACCAGTTAAAACTTAAGTACTCTAACCGAACAGAAAAGAAACACTGCAAACTGTTTTTAATTAAAAAACTTGACTCTCCGTTGTGAAAAGCGTTTTTATAGATTGTTACTTCGACCACTCAAGTATCAAGACCACTCGAGCGTGCACTTGAGTCAAAGACTTTTGATCTCAACTTGAGGCATATTTTAGCCCACAAACTTAGTAATTTTAGACCACAAACTAACTAACTTGGATGGATTTATAGATATTAGTTGTTAGCTGATTTTGGTTTTGGATGATATTATAGGAGATTACGCTTTATTTGGGGTAGTTCTTTGCGAGATGATTCATGTTTCGTTTCAGCGTTTAGTATGACGTTAGGGATATTAGGGGTTGTTATGATTGAATTTACTAAGCGATAAATAGTGATTGGATTTAACATATTTCGTTCGTATTTCATTGAATCACATTTCATTGTTAAGCTTTTGGATTTTTATTATATGAAATATCTTAAAGTAGATGATGATTCTTTTCTTGAATGTAAGCTTAAATTATAATTTAACGCGTTGAATAATTTATATTTTCTTAAAAATTTAGCTACTTATTCAAACCTATATTGGTCTTTTATATATGCATGCTTGGCGAAGAATGGAGTTAGAAGACACTACGCTTTAAAAACAGAATTTTATGAAAAAACTAGCTGGCCCGGCAAACGTTGTTTTGCCATATAAATAAAAAAAATCAATAGATGTTGGCCGATTCTCATAGATACCGGATAAGCATAAAAAATTTCATCAAAATCGGTCAAGCCGTTTCGGAGGAGTATGGCAACGAAAACTGTGACACGAGAATTTTATATATTAGATTTTTATTATTTTTTGAGGAATGGTAGAAGTAAATCGAGATCTACTTTATTGAAACGAATTGAGATTGGAATGCGGTAGTTCTGCTCCATATCGTTTCGTACACGTGTAAGTAGCTGAAAATAGGTAATAACCTGCATTCTACAAGCATATTAAATGCAACTAGAAAAGTGTTAGCATCCAGGATGTCAATATTTGTGTACATAATATATTCTCGACGTTGTTGTCTGCGATCGATCTTGAATTCAAGCAGGATATTTCACAAGTTGGATATATATATATATATATATATACACGAACATAAGAGTGTGTAGTTGGAAACTGGAAATCAAATACAAAGTCATATCACTGAAACTAACTTTAGTAAATTAATGACGTTGCTCATGACCACAGGGTCTCTAAAGACATCGTGGGTCGTGACAACCGAAGACAATTTTAATTAATATATTAACAGTACCTGGTAAAATACTTTTCAACACACTTGCTCGTAAAGTGAGCCTTATTCTATTGAATTTAGAACTATAAACTGGGCTATAAAAACACGTGTGCATAATATATTATACCCTAGTGCATATTATAATGAATCCTACAAAGTTGAAAATTGTACCTTAGTGCAAATTACATGCAAGTAGACAGAGCATGTTTTATTGATCCGGGTTATACATTATATTATACTATTACATCACTAATGAAACCACTCATACGTATGTATATTATAGGAAACCACTTTCTTTACTTGAGAACAATTTAACAACCTTAGTACAAGTATACATCATTTTATTTATTTCAGTTTATGCGCGATTTAAAAGTCAATCAACGCCATCTAGTGCGTTAAGTGGAACTTACAAAGACAACTATAAAATATTGTCAGAAACAACAAAGAGATTTTATGACCACGTATGTCTGTCTTTTACTCACAAGTGTGTTGAAAAACGTCGTATGTAACTCGTGAGCGTTGCTAATTACAGTCTCGACTCATTATTAAGCCTACACTGTAATTAGCTACTTAGCTCACTTGTTACTCACTTGTTAAAATAATCGTAGTCCATTATAAAGACTGACCAAGTTGATTCTCTTCTTTTAAACTCTCCTATATTCCCACAGGACTGGCAAACTCCACTACCCGACGGACGTCTGTGGTCCTCTGTTTGAAGAAGAGCTAGAGTTCTGGGGTCTTGATGCCAACCAGGTGGAACCTTGCTGCTGGATGACTTACACGCAGGTTAGTCATGGTTATCTCCTTGCAGTTGTAGCGACCACTATCGATGCTAAATGGATTCAACAAAGATCATCAGAATATTGTCTTAAGTTTTTGTGGCTATTAAATAAAACAGTTTTTAACCGGATTTATCATGTATATTTACATTTAGTTTCAATCCAGAACGCCACGCTCGAAGACTGAGAAACAGATGGAGATGATGATGTATAAGTTTTTCCATCTATCTATCCGACGCTTGACACCTCAGTCGCTCATGACCACGGGGTCTGCAAAGACACTGAAATGTCGAGTTAAAATTTTAAATGTTAATACGCGATAAATCCGGTTAAAAAATGTTTTATTTAAAAGAACATCAGAATTCATTCCTGAGTGCAAAAAATACTCGTAGACGAACGTTACACGAAAAGATATTGCATTTTGAATATTATGTCTTTTGTATGTGCACTTTAAACCAATGTGTTGAAAATTCGTAGAAGAACAAGTTATTAAGATAAGTGATGATTAGATTTCTAAACGCTCATTACTTCACGTAACTAACGATCCGCCTTTGTTCTTTGTCGATGGCTACACGACTAACATACATACGAGTATATCATGTGTTAAAAGTTCATCTATCAAGTTACAATGTATAGAACTTCCCGACAGCAATTTTTTGGCTGTGTGTGGACCGCGAATGTGAATTTCAATATTGTTCAATTCAATTACATAGCGACATTAAATCAACGTATTTATAACTAGCTATTGCCCGCGACTTCGTCCGCGTCAATACCGGTTATGGGAGTTGGATAAATAATATTATAATATCGTCCTTGAAGTTCAAAGTATTAACACTTTATTGCACACATTACAAAAGGAGAAAAAAAACAATGATAACACAAACTTAAGAATGGTACAATGGGCGGTCTTATCGCTTCAGAGCGATCTCTACCAGATAACCCCAAGTTGTATAGAAGAAAAAGAAACTGTACAAATATCGGCAATAATAAAGCTTATGTTTAGTTTTATGAATATAAATACTAAATAAAAAATAATGCAATATATATAAATAATGATAAATACATAGGTAACTAAATAAAATATATACAACATATATATAAATAAATAAGCATACATAAATAATAATAAAATACCTACTTAATAAAATACTTCTTCTAATTTTCAATCAGAAAAAGGTAATATTTTTTAAATTTAAATTCGAATGAGGGAGCAGATTTTACGACGTTAGGAAAAAAAATCTTTCTTTCTAAGCATTTAAATGCAGTTATTAATTCTAAATTTGATTAAATGGCTTTGAGTACTTTGCATTAGTGACTTAGGTCCTGGGAATGTAAAAATCATAAGCTGGGTCATTTTCTTATCCCGAATGTAGTACAGAAGTTTTTCTAGCTCCCACGATATTTTTTTATATTTTCATCGTACATGTAATTCACATTTCAGTTCTGATTGGTTATAATATTGCCTTAATACACTATCGCATAATTGTTGGGCCATTTGATGTATTAAATATAATTTCATATTGAAGGTTCACGGTAACAGCTTTCCCTAGTGTTAATTGGTGAATCTAACCTTCATCACAACTCTTTGAAATGAGCCCACTGCAGGACTATAAGTCTCTCCCCTGGGTGACGAGGAGGTATATTTAGGTCATAATCCACCAAGCTGGCCCGTTGTAGCTGGGTGGTGGATGTCAGAATTTTTCAGGAAATGCCTTCTGACAAACCCTAACGACTACTGAATACAAGTAAAACACACCCGGGACTTAACATGCCCTCCGAAGCACGGAAGTCGTTGTGAGAAATTAATGGTCGGCGGTCACCCTTCCAAGTACCGACCGCGCCGAACGTTGCTTAGCCTGCGATATCGTATGATACCCACAGTAACCACGGCGCAACGACGACATCTTACCAACCTTACCCAGTACCTAATACATTTATTTAATATTTGATTTTTTATACTATATTGACGATTAAGTTGTAACCAAATCTAACTTATTTTACTGAATTGAGGATGACCAAAGTATCTAAAATTGTGTGTCTTTTATGGGTTAAAAGGACAAAGGTACTGAAACAGATATTATCAGAAAATTAAACAGATAATTACAGAAGATTGGGCTTTTTGTGTAACAACTATAAAGGTTCTAATGCTACAACTTTAAGAGTAACTCAAATAATACATTATGCAGTCATTAATTTACTTTTACCCATCATTAGGTAAGTACATTAATTGACTAAACATTCAATCTTAACAACATCATCAATAAAACATTGTTCCAACTAAACTAAAATTAAAGTCATTTCGGTAACTCGGATAATATCTTAATCAATTTCCTTTCTTCACCGAATTGAAAACGATCTTCATGATGAATGAGCTCGTTCTTTATCATGGCCGCGGTAATTTTGGCGCCAAAAATACATTATTCTTTAACCGAATACGATGATTGAAAACATAAATTTTGGAAAATTGCACGTTCATTTCGAAGGTCATAAAAGAAGGTCATAAGAGAAATCTGTTTCATTATCAAAATGGGTCTTATTAGATGGAATATAAGTAATATAAAGAAGAAATACAGATCCTATAATGAAAACTGTAAAATTATTGATATTTATGCTCAAAACCTAAATTTCTTTCTCAAAATTTCAAATATGTAATAATATTTTTGTTCCTTTTCATTTGTTTCAGTCGTCAAGTTAATGGAATTGTTATTTGTGTTTTTTTTACCTATTTTAAAGTCATTTTTAGTTTTAAGTAATATTGTTATGTGTAGCCTACCAGATTAAAATTATACTATTTAAACGCTGTGCATAACAATTATTGGGGTGCACTTTAGAAAGTGTCATATTAAAATGTAAAGTGCTTTTTATTAAGACTGTACTCTGTTCGTTGTGTCGTTCGGTTTTACCCGCGCAATTTCGAATTTCGAATTCCAGGCTGTATACATGCTTCCATGCTGGACTGGGAGCAAAAAAAAACATAGAATGTGCCAGCTGCTTCTCTTCCCGGGCATACTGAAAAAATCAGTTAAGGGAAGGAGGTGTAATTGACGTTTTTGTGGGCGATAAGCTGACCCCCTATCACTGCAAGTCTCTCTCCATCATTATAATACCTCCAAATTTGTCAAATGCGACATCAGATGGTTTATAGCTTCTGGTGTTCTGCCTAACCCATAAGGGATACAGGCGTGACGTTGTGTATGTGTATGCATGTACTATTACTTTGCCAAATTTCATTCACCATCCATACATCCATCCAAACTTTCACATTTGTATATTAGTAAGATAAATTAAAAGAAAACAAGTATCAATAAACAAAAGTTTTAAAAGCTTCCTTTCGATTTATGGAAACAAAAATGTTTGTTTTTTAATTTCGAGTTATGCGAATCTGTGGAATTTTTCAATAACCCCTTAAAATTTAACCAAACATTTAGGAAGCTTTGCGGTTTATTCCCTCATAATAATTTTGTTCAACTTTCGAATACGAGTTATAACTGAAATATACGAAAAGCATTCAACAACTCAACAGAAAGACTGCATTTCAGAATATTGCTTGTAGCACTGGAAGCGCTAGTTGCATGATAGGGATGTTAATATCTATCGATAAAATTGAAAACTATTGATACGTTTTAAACTTCTTTTGTTTGTTAGATATTTATAGAAAAGCATATTCCGAGTGTCTTATTATTTATTGTGGCTGTAATTTAAGATCCGTCTAGCTTGCAAACAGCCGTCAATAAAATCAAATACTAATTTCTCTAATATTGTCTTCTTCGGATAATGTTTTATCAAGAACTTTTCCTTCAACTTCAAATCGATTAGGTTTGGTATAAGATAAACAAATAATATAGCTGCAGTAAATTTAATAAAATATCAATACAAAAATATAAATAAATAAAGAAATTCCCCAGACAATCACACCAACTACATGGCTCCAAAATAAGCGTAGCTTGTGTTATGAGAAGCTAAAAGAAAAAATAACAAGCTTCTCGACCTTTAAATTTAACTATAAACTACATCTTCTAGCATAACAAAAGGCAGCCCTTTAATTAATGTTAATCAATATTAAGTATATATTTCCATCAAATTCCTATTTTATTTTATGTAATATTTGTCTTTTATAAATTCTTGTCTATCAATTACATATTAACACATTATAGCGATTAGAATTCTTATATTTAACGTTTATTTATTGCATGCGTAAAGCGTTCGTCAACTCCACAGGCTTGAACTGAAAATCAGCGCTGAAATTTATAACTTACAAATTGCGGCATAACGCAAGCCTTTTCGGCGTCAAATTAGTGTTTTTGTTCTCCCTCTGTCTTTTTCTAAGTTCTTGTTTAATTTAGTTTGTTTTTCTAAATGTTGTTAACTTTATTTGTTTGTCTATTTTGCGTCGAATAAATGATTTTATGATTAGAACTAGAGGGGAACCTAGAATATAAATATATAAATAGATAATGACTGCAGCAACTGAGTCACCCGTTTATCTTCAATGACGGTGCGATGTCTAAGGACTCGAAATCGTTTTACCACGCCCCTTGATAAGCAAGTCCTAAAGAGCGAATAATCCGAGTAACCACCGTGATAAGATGGCTTCAGTGTCGGCCAGCTAGCAAACATCCTCCATATAAAATTCCACTCGTTCCACCAAAGATTTATTAGGAATCATTTATTTCTAAAACCGGTATGATCAACTTCATTATCATTTACCACCAGGTGAGATTTAGGGTAACGCAGGTTTCATAAATACAAAACATAAAAGAATCAATTATATGAACACCGACTTCACCGACAAGATGCATTTTTCGCACATCCTTACGAAAAGTAAATCGACGCCACAAAATACGCATATACCGCGGTCGAAAAGCCTCCGCTTCGTTAACCTTCCACATTTGCATGGGTTGCCATGCACACTACTTTTGTATATTTTCAACCAGTTTTCAAGACATTCGAGAGGTTTTTGAAAGCGGTGAGAGTTTAAGCATTTTTGTTTTACTTTTTATAGAAAATTTTACGTTTTCCGATACATTACTTTAGATAAGGTTTTTGAATTCATTCATGCATTGATTTAGAGAAAAACAATTATTGAATTTTGATTTAGGTACTTGTTTTAGGTACATCATCGTCCAACACTTTGGGTGTAGGTAAATTTTCAAAGCGATACCTTTCAGTGTAATAATATTTGTTTGTTACATACATACATAACTTCACGCCTGTATCCCTAAAGGGGTAGGCAGAACACCAGGGGCTATAAAACCATCTGATGTCACGTTTGACAAATTTGGAGGTATTATTATGATGGAGAATGACTATTGCAGTGTCAGGGGGTCAGCCTATCGCCCGCAAAAACGCCAATAAAACCTACGTCCCTTAACTGACTTTTACAGTTTGCCCGGGAAGAGAATCAGCTGGCACATTCTATATTTTCTTTCGGTCCTAGTCCAGCGTGGAAGACTTGAGATTTGTTTGTTATTTACCGAGTAATATCCCAGAATCCATCCTATTGTATCCATACAATAAGATGCAGTTCATCACTTGTAAGCACGGAGTGTATAAAAGTACTAAAACGTCGAGTTAAAACTCTTCGCTGATACCATCCTTACTAAAATAAATAAATAAAAATTCTGTCGCCAATATCAATCGCGTTCCGGCAAAGATTAAAAAAAGGTTAATCGTGTGGCGCTGGTTTTGGTACAGCAATTTATTCGTCAAGTTACAATGTAAATTAAATGCAATGAAACTTTGCGGTCTATAAATTGAATTAAACCGTGAATATTTAAGACCATAGTGAGTTTTGAACCGCCACTAAGCATCCAGAAACCAATATGATGTTTCCTACATCAAAAAAATCAACATATAATCAACGAATGCAGAGGATTAAAAAAACCGACTTCACGTCAAAACTTTGGCCGACTTATAATATCATCAACGTAAGCATTCTCCGAAAACATACATATTGTTATAATAATTTGAAATTCTTGATGAAGTACTTAACCAATTTTGATTAAATTAATATGGGACTAACTATGAAGTATCCTCTATCATATAAAACAAGAATTTTTAAAATCGATTCATAATTGTCCGAAATATCGTGTAACAAAGACACAAAAAAACATACAGACGAATTGAGAACCTCCTACTTTTTTTTTGAAGTTGGTTGAAACTATTGTTTACATGTTGAAAGGAAATAAAGTTATTTGAAATTCGTATAAATAACAAAAGCTTTTTAGTCAGATAATGACAAGTGAGTAATTTTATATTTTATGCCACGTTAAATAAATGATGGTCGCAAAGCAGCTTGGAAAATTATCTCGAATGTTACTGGGTCACGCTTTAATGAAGGCATTAACATGCAAAACTATCTAAAAAGAGCAGCTAAATGAATAATCGTGACATTACAGGGGCGAAATCTTAGTCGTTTAGTGTTTTCATTTTAATGTTATTTTGAAAGCAAAATTTATTTTATTGCTCTCGGCGTGACATAAATCGATGACGTAGACTTTGAAGAGATACTGTTGTGTATTTTTTTGTTGTTGAACCCTGTTACCTCTATGTCTTTACCATCACTTTCCATCAAGTTATTTTCGTCCATCATTCATCCATTTTTATATAAAATAAAGTATTATAATTAGTGACTGGTGGGTCATTTTCGAAATTCCAGAACGTGATAGTTTGAAATCATACATAAAGAGAAAAAATAATATAAAAAATAAATATTAATTATTTCTTGAGTAAATTTAACCGAAAGTTAAAGAATTCATCACGCTACACATGGTTACATAAGCGTAATGTAATAGATATTTTCAACACACTTGCTCGTAAAGTGAACCTTAGTCTTTTGAATTTAGGACTATAAACTGGGCTATAAGACACGCGTGCATAATATATTATACCCTAGTGCATAATATAATGAATACTACAAAGTTGAATTGTACGTTAGTGCAAATTACATGCGAGTAAACAGAGCATATTTTATTGATCCGGGTTATACATTAAATATATGAGCGCGCGCGTCCAGGCGGCGTGCGGACACGTGCAGCAGCAGCAGCGGCCCGCGGTCGCCGCACAGCGCCTCCAAGCAACAATAGCATGTGTACGTGTAATGGGACAGGGCTACTGACGCGCAGCAGCTAACAGCTGCTTCAAATAAATTTTATGACCACGTATGTCTGTCTTTTACTCACAAGTGTGTTGAAAAACGTCGTATGTAACTCGTGAGCGTTGCTAATTACAGTCGAGGCTGTGATTTGAGCCCGAGCCGCAGGCGAGGGCTTAATAATGAGCTTAGCTCACTTGTTTCATAGTATACTATTAGTGGGTGGTGGTGTGTGGCGGAAATACTATTGTGTGCGTGTTGATTGAGGCGACGCGTATTCGCAGGGATTTCTGGTGAAAAATGAAAAACCTTCTTTTATTACATAATTATGACCAGAATCAAGTACAGAGTGCTCTCCTGCAGTATTTAAAATTTGTCAACAGTCACCCTGTATATCGTCGATAACGATGACCCTAGTGATGGGGTAACACAGTCTGCCAGTGGTCGCAGGTTCGATCCCCGCACGGAACAAGAAAAAACAATGTTCCGGGTCTGTTCGTTTATCTATATATGGATATTTGGTTCACCTCTAGTTCGCGACATGGTATCACAAGCTCTGCTTAGTTTAGGGGCATGTAGTTGGTTTGGATGTCTGGTGATTATTTATTTATTTATATAAATAAATAGAGATATTATTTTAAGTTGTTTCAATAACAACATGTGGTTCTGTTTGTGTAAAAATTACACTTCGAAAATAAGTATAGCTGGCGTTCATCACAGAACAGATATCTACAGTAATTCAACTTCATACAAACGGACGAAACGCGAGCTATACCTACGCGGCTCGATCTCGGCATGCGCTCGGCATGTGGCCAGTTACGAGTGTCTGCATACCGGAACAATTGTTGATTGAGCTTTACGTTAATATGCGGCTTTTTTATACTTTAAAATGTAATAATACATCTTTTCGTGAATCTCAATCGAAGCGCAAGTATTTTTGGTCGCTAATTTATAAGACCGATTTGTTATTCAACGTAAACATATGATATTTGCAGTCATAAAACAAAATGAAAGTGAACACAAAGTAAGCAAATGTAATTTGAACGCTGAAGGCGGGCAGCCCTATCACATTGAATTACTGTATATATCTGTACTGTGGACCTACCGTCCATGAATAAGCGTAATGAAAGCCCCTCTAAAACTTAGCCTAGCTAGCAACCAGGTTGGTCTTTTTTTCGGTTGCTACACTGGCAGGCCTGGGAACCTAGGGTAGCAGCCACTGTTTTCCTCATGATTATAATTTCTTTTTGTCAATAAACATTTGCATACTTATAACTACACGCCTTTTGTCGGAAAAGACCCGACAGTCAGACCAGTCGCTCGTGTATCAATAATTATTATTATTATTATTCTACATATTTACAACTACACGCCTTTCGGCGGAAAAGACCTGACAATCGGACCAGGCGGTCAGGTATCAGGACAAGAGAGAAAGAAATCGGCGAACGATTAAGACAGTATCCAGCAAAACCGCTTTTAGCATGCGTGCTGGAAGCGAACCACCGTCAAATCCCAGCCTTTCAAGGTGTCTGACCAGTGTGGCTGGGGTCAAACCGTTTGCGGATATTACAACTGGGATGATTTCGGTGGATTATTATTACTATAAAGTCACCACTCCGACTGTGATATGTTCCAGAAATAAATCAATGAATCTCTTTCTTTCCTAAGCTTATAATATGCTTCTTCGGCTTAATATTCACATACATAACAGGTGAATGTAGAAGAAGTTAATAAACACTTTTTACTAAAATAAAAGCTAAAAATATAAATACATAAGAATAACAAAAGGCTTTTGTATTTCAAATATGAAAAGACTATATATGTATAGCTTAAAATCCATACAAGTGAGCGTACTTTATAAACGACTTCAAACGATAATTCCAATAATGATCAAAATCAGATTTTTCCTTTTGACGATTCTTTAAATGTGTATAAAAGCAATTTTATACCTTATTGAGTATTCAATTATATACAGGTAAAGTAAATAATTCCTTGAACATGTTGCCGTTTTATAGAAATTTGTAGCAAATAATTACGTAGATTTTCAGTTTTCAATCTGTTACAGTTAGTCTGCTAGAAATACAAACAAATAATTACTCTGTTAAAAACAAATTAGAAAGTAATGAGGTTGTAAAATAAATAGTATTACAGTTTAAAAGATGGTCCTTTCACTAAAATAATTGCTCTTTATACATCCCACTCTCCACTCGCAGGACTGCTGGAAGAGCTAGGAATAGGAATAAGCAGTACCTTTGTACCATTTAATTATATTTCTGTTTTCTATTATTATTTGTAGTGTGTACATAAAAAGTTTAATAAAATAAAGAAATAATAAAATTCTGTCAAATTAACTATAAGCAAAAATCCACATTTCATATAAAATATAAATATAATAAATATAATAAAATATCTATAGATATAACCAGTATCTATAAATATCTAGATATCTGCCGCCCAATATCACCTCTCTGGCTTTAATGAAGAGGCAGTTCCTTCCATAACCTAGATGGTGTTATCTTCGGCCTCATTTTCACTTTCCATCAGGTGAGATTCGGGTCTAACATTTGCAAGACAATAAATAAACATAAAAGAAATACACTTTTAAAATTTGAATTAAGAATAGAACAGGAAAAAGCCATCTTGTTTGCTGTATGAGGCCGTATACAGAAATAAAGCTAGAAACCCGCGCATATGAACGCTCGCCGATAAGTACTGACGTGCGCCGACCAGCGCGACATCTGGTAGCAACTTATCGGCGCAGGTCAGCGCTGGTCCATTGAGGCAGACAAAGCAAAATGTCGGACTCATCGGACGATGATTTCCCAGCGCTCACCAGCGCGTGTTGAAGCTTGTCGGAACTTGTCGGCACCGTTCAGTGCTTATCGGCGCGCGTTCATATATTTTCCTGCGTGACCCCGCTGTCAAGCGCTGGTAAGCGCTTATAAGTTTCCAGCTTTCTTTCTGTATATGGCCTTAGTCTATAAAATAAATAAAAATAAAATCCCCAGACATTCACACAGACTACATGGCCCCAAAGTAAGCATAGCTTGTGTTATGGGATACCATGTATTGAGCTAGGGGGAACTTAGAATATAAATACATAACGCCGCCCCCGGAGAATAAAATGATATCGGCTTATATCTTAGTGTTATTGTTCTGTAATTTTTGAAATCTGTGGATGGTAATACATCTACTCAATTTTTTCGTGATTTTTATAGTGTTATTTAACGAAGTTACAAAATTTTAAAATAGTATTCACTGATTTAACACAGGTTTTGAAATTACGAGAATACAGTGTTAATATGACATTATCGAAAAGTAGTCCTACTTGTTACTATGACAAACTATCATAGAATTATGTTCTCATGAAAAATATTCGACTAGATAATGATAAAAGCACGTATCATTTTATTCTCGTCCAAAACCAACAAGTCGCTTCGTATAAAGCTGTGTAGGTAAAACACCGTTCATAGTTTTGAACTGTAAGGTATACTGTCCGCACTTAGATTTTACCTAAAAGCAATGGCATTGGCGTATACAAACTTGCCGGGCATTCCCACGTAGTGATAATGCTTATTTTCTTTATTTCACACTAGCTGTGACCCGCGACTTCGTCCGCGTGGATACCGTTTATTAGAGTTGATAGATAAACAGACAGAATTACTTCAAAAACTATTACAACAAAGCAGTGATCCGCAGTTTCACCTAGGTTTTGTGAAAAAGTATAGGTAGGTATATTACATAGATGATGCCCGCGACTTCGTCTGTATTGAATTAGTATTTCGAGTAGGTTATTTTCTTCTCCAAGGTCCTTACTATCTTTAATAACAAAAATAAAAAAGAAGAATCTTCGCCCATATAATATGTATAACTCCTAACCACAAACATCTGTAGGTAACTATCTATTAGGTACATTACACAGACACATAGCGTTATAAACAAATCGGGTGCCAAAGTGCCTTAAATTTTAATATTGTCTTAAGTTTTCGAGATAACTATTATGCATGACTATTAAATAAAACACTTTTTAACCGATTTTATCGCGTATATTTACATTTGAACAGTCGCTCGTGACCACGGGGTCTGCAAAGAAACCGAAACGTCGATTTAAAATGTAAAATATAAATTATACGCCATTAATCCGGTTAAAAAGTGTTTTATTTAATGCCTTCAATTTTACTTAATTCATGCAATATCTTCATTAATTATACTTAGCTTATTGTAATTCTAGGTAAAGCTAAGTAGTTTTTGCGTGAAAGAATAGCAAAAATCCATCCATCCAGCCATTATCAGTGTACATACAATACTACCTATAGTTATGTATGGCTGCTTTTCACTGCCAAACGGCTAAGCCAATATTAATGTAATTTGGTATAGTAGTTAACACATACTTTACTTTTTATTCCGAAGAAATCTACGGTTTCTGACTTCCAAGAGGCAGAAACGATCATGAAATAAACAAAACCTTGATTTCCATTTTATCTCTGTATGTACAGAAGGCAGTACATCAAGCGTTACAAATCTGGCAAAATTATTTACTTGAATTTGAACTCTATGCCCTCGATAATAAGTTAAAATTGGTTGGGGAAATTTGACAGGTAATGTAACGCTTGTTCCTTCTGTACCTATCTATATTAAATCGCGCAAAAGCTTGCGCTCGCCTCCCGCCTTTTTATACCCTACCGCCGCGAGCCGCGTCGAGCGCGGCAACCGTTACGCAAAAATAATCCCTATATCATATCATTTAGTATTCACGCGCGATGGGTTATTAGCGTATTTCATGTATAAGTTTGGTGTTTCTATACCGATTTCTATGATTCTTTTTTTATTGAATAGGTAATAATGTTAATTTTTTTTAATTAGGGATGAGTGAGAGTATTATAAACGTAAAAGGAAACAAATATAATCAGAAAGCTCCGAACTATCGGGATTTACACGTGTTATTGTGAGTCAACCATAAAATATAGACATATACTGTTGTGGGATATTTTTTATATAATTTTATGAAGAATATTTCTGTCATACATAATTTCTATGTAGCTGTAACCATTAAGGCTGCACAGGCGACGGAAGCTTAAAAAATGAAGTAACTTCTCCCGTTTTTCCAACATTTCCCTTCACTGCTCTGCTCTTATTGATTGTAGCGTGATAATAAGTATACTATAACCTGCCCAGGATTATGAAGAATAATTTTACCAAGTTTCGTTAAAATCCGTCGAGTAGTTTTTGTTTCTATAAGGAACATACAGACAGACAGACAGACAAAAATTTTACTGATTGCATTTTCGTCATCAGTATCGATCACTAATCACCCCCTGATAGTTATTTTGAAAAAATATTTCATGTACAGAATTGACCTCTCTACAGATTTATTATAAGTATAGATAGAAGATATATAGATTAATTAGTGTGCGTTTATGCGCCATTGCGTAAGCATTGTAACGCTTAGTTTTTTGTTTTTATTTGTTCAAGTGAAGTATAAGTCAAAATTTGTTGGTTATTCTGGATTTATACTAGATAACTTTACACCTCGTTTATTTGTAAGCCCGTTTTTAAGAGTTTAAGTTCAGATTGGTAGTAGGTAGTAAAATTGGTGGAGTAGGTGCGTACCTTCTTTTCAATTTAAAAGGTAAGGTTTTGTTTAAGGTTTCGTATATACCCATACGCGAACGCGAAGCCTTCTCTGTGGTGCCACTCCCAGCCACTGCGAGAGTCGCCTCTCCAGTGCAAATGCCTGCTTTAAAGCAGCGTGCAGATGAGGCAGACCGGACCAACCCGGTGGCAGGGCACGGTGCAACAGAGATGGCTTCCCAGGATCTAGAGCACATGAGAAGGCTACTAGAGGAGGCGATCGAGGAAGTACATACCTTGAAGGAAGTCCGAAGCTTCCCAAACTACCAAACAGTGTTCGCTACCATGCAGTGTCATAACCTATTCCCGGAAAAAAAATACAATTTGTTTTAATTATAAGCTTCACAATGATATTTTATTTAGAAAAAAACAGGTTAAGGACCTTGGTGTTATATTAGACGACAAAGTCACGTTTGTTCCTCACATACAGCATACGGTAAATAAGGCTTTTCGAATTCTGGGTTTTGTACGACGGATTGGTAATAATTTCAAAAGACCATCTACAATATTACTGTTATATAATAGTTTCGTCCGCCCTATATTGGAATACGCGTCGACCGTCTGGAATCCTCAATACCAAATACATATTGATAATATTCAGAGGATACAAAATAAGTTAATAAAATACATTAAATTTAGATGGCCGCAACAAAATTTAAATTTCATTAAGCCTCTTCGGTGCCGCCGTGACATAAGGGATCAAATATTCTTATTTAAAATAATGAATAATATTATTGACTCTGCTCATTTACTTGGTAAAATAAATATTCGCTGTCCGCGCGCTAACAGTCGTAAACGAGGTCTATTTTTCATTCCCTTATATAACACAAACTATGCCATGAACTCTTTTATTCCCAGAACATGTAGTAATTATAATAACATATACTCAACTTTAGACATGTTCACTTCATCCTTATCCCAGTATATAAAAAATATAAATAATGTCCCTACAAATCTTAACGATACTTGATTTAGTTTTATTTCTTCTTTTGCCCAAATTTGAATATAATTTAATTACCCGAGTTTCATTGGGTTTGAATTTTAGCGCCCTTATTTTGTATTTTAGATATTTAGGTAGCCTCATATTAAGTTATAATTTTTAGTAAATATTTGCAATAATTTTAAGTTATATAAATTATGTAGTAGTTTATTATTCAGTATATTAAAAATCTGCACATTTGTATTATGTAATAGTGGAGACTTTGCTGGCCTATGTACTTTTAATGTTTTCTTTTAGTTTTAAGTGTTTTATATGCTGTATGTTTCCCAAAGATGATAATAAATAAATAAATAAATAAATAAATAGGCAAGTCGTTGAGGCTGTTAATCAGATGTTGCCCCAACATTTGGAGAGCAGCTCTGATCTTGTCGAGACGAACTCAATCCTTTTTGGAGCGGCTATGGCGGTATGTCGGTTTGCGCCATGGCTGCTCCAAGCCCAACTACTGGACGTGCTACTCCTAAGCTTGGAAGAGGAGGATTGAGCGTCGTATCGAACAAGCCAGGATCCTCATCGGTAAGTTAACTTGCTTCAGCTCGGGCAAGACCAGGCCAAAGATTGTGCGGTTTTGTCAGGAGGGAGTTTTCCGGAATGGACACCAACTTGACCAAACCGGACTTCACCCGAAAACTGACAGAGCGCATCGACGAGCTGAAGCAAAAGATCGCTGCATGGGCGAAGCGTATTTGGAGGTACTCCCTAAGGGCTGAGAGATACAACCAAAATCGTCTCTTCTCGAGTGACCAGAGGAATTTCTACAAATCTCTGGAGAGTTCCAAACCCTGCTCGACTGGCCACATACCGGATAAGGCCGACGCTATTAACTTCTGACGCGGCCTGTGGGAGCGCCCAGTTGAGCACGGAGAGGGTCCCTGGATTGATAGGATTGAGGAAGCGTGTGCGAAGGTAATCCCTTTGAGTCAAGTCCTTATATCAGAGGAGGACGTAAGTGCTGCAATCCGCCGGAGCCCGAACTGGAAAAGTCCGGGCCCTGACGGATTGCAGAACTATTGGCTCAAGGGATTTTCTCTGTGCCATGCAACTTTGGCCCTTCAATTCCAGGAAGCCTTGGACACCGGAGCTCTCCCGAACTTCTTTAAAAAAAGTCAAAAGTCAAAAGAATCTTTATTTCGTAAGTATTTGAATACATTTGAAATAAGTCACAAAATCTTCACTACTGGGGTCACTCATTTAGTTCCTAAGTCCAACGATACCGCGGATCCATCGAAATACCGGCCCATAACGTGTCTTTCTACCACCTACAATAGACTTACCACCGTTCTGAGCACCAAGATTCGCCAGCCTTTAGATGCTAATCGCGTTATATCTGATGCTCAGAACAGATGTAGGGCCGGTAGCCGCGGATCAAAGGAACTACTTCTCATGGACGCTGTCGTTGGTAAATTGGTCAAACGCAACCGGCGCAATTTCTCCGCAGCCTGGATTGACTATAAAAATGCATTTGACTCCATGCCTCATACATGGCTCTTTAGAGTTCTTGAACTGTACAAAATCGACGGTACAGTTCGAATATTTCTCGAGCGACGTTGAGACAATGGAGTACAATGCTCAGTCTCCAAGACAGGCGAATGACGGCTGCGGAAGACCAAATTCAGATTAGTAAGGGAATATTCCAGGGTGATTGTCTGAGCCCACTTTGGTTTTGCCTGCCCCTGAATCCTCTTAGCACATTGCTGAAGGGATCAGAGACAGGCTTTCAGTTTCGTAGAGGGGGCATGCGGTTATCAGATTTTTTCAACATGGATGACCTCAAGCTGTTAGCTCCAACGGCTCCTCGATTGGGGGAACTGCTAAAAATCGTGACAGATTTTAGCAGAGCTTAAAGCTTCAAAATGAAGCTTGGAGTGGACAAGTGTGCGGTTGTTCATGTGGAGAGGGGAAAGATTACTCGGTCTCAGAGGGTTGACCTAGGTCCTATTATCCTGAGAGCTCTCTCCGAAAATGAAACATATCTGGGTATGTCACAGAACATCGGTTTCGAAGAAGCGAGCGTAAAACAGTCTGTACGCAAAGTCTTTTTTGAGCGCCTGACAAAGGTACTAACTAGTTCTCTGTCGGGTCTCAACAAAGTCCGAGCCTTTAAAGGATGGGTTATGTCCGTTCTTTCGTACACCTTTGGCGTACTCAGATGTACTCATACCGAATTAGACGCCCTGGATCGGAAAGTCCGCACTACTATGACCCTCCATAGAGTGCATCAGTAATGAGGCTGTATATCACCCGGAAGTGTGGAGGAAGAGGCCTACTTGGCGCCAAAACCTTGCACAATTGGGAGATATATAGCCTCCGAGCCTATTTTATGGCGAAGGCGGACGTGGGTATGCATAGAGAGGTTGTAGCGTGTGACAAAGGACTCACCCCTCTCAATCTGGGCCTCGAGACATTGCAGACACCGGCGGTACTAAGCATTTCTGATCGTGAGACCGTATGGAAAGAGAAAGAGCTGCACGGAAGGTTTTACAAGGCTCTACACGAACAACACGTGTACCGTAAAGCCTTCGTGCATTGACTGCGCTTCGGGGACCTCTTCGGGGAAACCGCAGGGTTTGTCTTTGCGATACAGGATCAAGTTATCAAGACGAACAACTACCGCCAACCTGGCGAGTCCCTCAGACATGTAGTTTCGGGTTGTTCGGTTCTTGCTAACACTGAGTATCTGCATAGACACAACCAAGCAGCCAAAATTCTCCACCAAGAGCTCGCTCTGAAATACGGTCTCATCAGTCAGAAACTGCCCTATTACCAGTACACGCCGGAGCCAGTTCTCGAAAACGGCAGCGCCAAGCTCTACTGGGATCGGCCCATTATCACGGACAGGACTATTCTAGCGAATAAATCTGATATCGTGTTAATGGACCGATCGTCGTCCAAGGTGTTTTTGGTGGACATAACTATACCACATGACAAGAACCTCGTGAAGGTCGAGACCGAAAAGCAACGCAAGTACTTGGACCTTGCACACGAGGTGACCGAAATTTGGGAAGTTATGTCCACCGAAATCATCCCGGTTGTAATATCCGCAAACGGTTTGACCCCAGCCACTTTGGTCAGAAACCTTGAAAAGCTGGGACTCGGCGACGGTTCGCTTCCAGCACGCATGCAAAAAGCGGTTTTGCCCGAGACTACCCGAATCATTCGCCGGTTTCTGTCTCTCTTGCCCTGATCCCCGACCGACTGGTCCGATTGTCGGGTCTTTCCCGCCGAAAGGCGTGTAGCTGTATGCATACATAATAATAAATTCAGATAATCTTTGATCACAAGGCTGATTTTTTAATTTAATACCAAATAGGAACTTGAGGGTAATTTTCATGAAAAATAGTGATATTTTTCATTAAAATTTTATATCTTTTTAATATGTTTAAGTTTTTTAAGACTGAGAACCCAGCTTTTTTGTTCATATAACGATTTA
The DNA here is from genome assembly GCA_944452665.1 of Stenoptilia bipunctidactyla. Classification (NCBI taxonomy): domain Eukaryota; kingdom Metazoa; phylum Arthropoda; class Insecta; order Lepidoptera; family Pterophoridae; genus Stenoptilia; species Stenoptilia bipunctidactyla. Next base: position 21,195,430 of record OX101740.1, on the reverse strand, counting down.
GAAAATGATCGTTAAAAAGTAAATTTTTGCATAATTTAATTGAATAAAAGTATTGTTTACTAGCTGCTGCCCGCGACGTCGTCTGCGTGAACGCTATGCAGCACCAAACGCACCTACGATTATAACACTGTTAGCGTGATAATATGTAGCCTATACGTTGACCCGACTTCTTAACTATCTTCATGCCAAATTTGAAGTAAATCCATGCAGTACTTTTTGAGTTTATCCCGGAAAGACAAACAGACAAACAGACAAAAATTCTAAAAACTATATTTTTTGTTTCTGTTTCGATTGTAGATCATACCCAAAGTATTCTATTAAAAAAATATTCAATGTACAGTTTTGACTTTCCTACCATTTTATTATATGTATAGATTACCATATTATAGTTTCATTGAAAACCCCAGAATCAGGGGGTCAGAATCCTTAATACGAAAAAAGTTTTACAATATTTACGGGAATAAAATTATATAACAGTATTATCGTAATCATTTGCAGCCCAAAAACGTGTAGAATATAATGATAAGTAACGAGTACACATTTGATTCAGATAAGGCTGTACGAAGAATAAAATGATAAAGGATATTGTAGAACTAAAGCGACAACCAGTTTTGACTATATTTTATTTTTTGAAATAATAACTCTATTTTGATAATAAGGCGTACTTCACTAAATCATTTCGAACACAAAAAAAATACTTTATGTTCAAAACCAACAATTATCAGTGTACGTCCAGTATTTAAAGAGCAATTGACGAAAACATGTTTTTTATTTTTCCTGAAAAGTTGCGTTTTTGTTATTATCATTTTATTCTCCGGGGACGGCGATAAATAGATAAACACCCAGACACGGAACATCTTTTTTATTGTTCCGTGCGGGAATCGAACCCGCAACCACTGGCGTTTGAGTCAGACAGCCATATATGTATATGTCTATATACATATATGGCTTTGGAGTGTAAGCGTGAAATTGGGAGGGTGTTTATAAGACAGTATTCTGATGAAAATCTGCTAACTTTAAGTAATTTCACACAAATTTTCCTAAAGAGTCTTAAGCATGTGGTCTTCAAATGTATTTCTGTAGGGTTAACGAACTGAATTTCCAACAAATTAAATTTCCTTGTAGCCTTGTTCAGGACAAAATTTCGGGCGTAGTTTGATCGGCTCAGTGGGTTGGTAAATAGTTTTGTGGGTCTGATGGGTCGAATAGGAATATTTGTTTTAATTCTTTCAATAAAATAGAGAAGAAAACTATCAGCATCAATAAGATACAAATGTTTCTGTTTATGACTAAAGTTCCCTATAATTTCCAAACATCAAAAACATTATTTTTTCTGTCTGTTTCTTTGTGTGTTTTTGTGAATTTCAGAAATGACTGATTTGTCAAGATTTTAATTGTTAGCTACCTCATTTTTAAAGGAATTGCTTTTATTTTATAAATTCAACCCCTGCTCTCTTATTAATAAACTCGGGTTAAAGCGCCTAGTTAGTTATCAAATGTGTTTCCAAAGTCTCAGGATGAAGCAGCGGTATTCAGTTAGTAATATATGAATACGGATCTAGAGAAATTTATCTGTAGAGGTGGCTTAGAATGGCCCTTCTGCACCTCGATAAGCATGTGTAAAAGGCGACTAATTCGAGTTGCCCCCACTTGTTGATGGTTCGGCTAAAATTGTTAACTAATATAAAATCTGCCGCCAAATATTACCCTCCGACGATGATTTGTTCCAGCAATATTACCTTCCTTTATTCCTTAATATTAGACCTTGTTGTATCTTTTACACAAAAATATAATCATTTGTATATATAATTAAAATAAAAAAATAAAATAAAATCCCCAGACAATCACACCAACTACATGGCCCCAAAGTAAGCATAGCTTGTGTTATGGGATACCATATAGCGAACTAGGGAGGAACCTAGAATATAAATACATAAATAGATAAACACCCAGACACGGAACATTTTTTTTTTTCATTCATATTTGTTATATATTTTGTCATATGTAATTATTGTCTATAGGTATTCTTTCTATCAATTCAAATGCTCTACCCTATTATTATTATAAGTTTGTGTGATATTTTTCCTTTGCCCCGGGTTGCCTGGTAGAAATCGCTTTAAGCGATAAGGCCGCCCACATTTTCATCGCTAATTTTGTTAAAATATTTATTTTTTTAAGTTCTGTGGCAATAAAGAATATTTATTATTATTATCACGCATACTTATAACTACACTTCGGCGGAAAAGACATTATTATTACCTTCCGACGATGATGTGTTCCAGAAATATTTTATGCAGAGACAGTTCTTTCCTAAGCTTTCATCTGCGACCTCACCTTCTCTTACCATTAAGTTACATTAAAGTCAAATGCAGGCTTTATGTATAATATAAAATCACTTCTTATTCACAGCATCGAGATACCCAAGAAACGCTAGCTGTCCTCGACAGACTGGATCTGGACACAGAAAAACCTTCTGATGAGGAGGTGGCTCGTAAGTTCGGGTTCGAAGAAGCATACTACAATGGCACCGTCTCCTGGTGGCAGCATCTGAAGCCGCAGATCTGGTCCTTGTTCGACGAGCCGTATAGCTCTAACGCAGCAAAGGTAAGAAACAACATCAATTAGGACGATTACATTCTTAATATTATGATTTATGTTTTGGAGAAAAAGCTACAAATATAAAAGTAAATAGTAAGTTAACACTTATTTCTCTTTATGATGTATGTTTGAATAAACACCCTGAATAAACAGGGAGTTTTTTTAAGTAACCCTTTAAAAAACTCCCTGTATCATATAAATATATTTATTAGACGTGTAATAAAAGTTTATAATAAATATGTCAAATATTTAAAATAACACGTGATTTTTAAATAGCATTATCTTTAAATCTATCGAAGGGTTAATCATAAATATTTTGGAATTTTATTATAAAATAAAGCGTACACATTGACCCATGAACGAGTTGGTGATCTTCTGGAGTCTACTATTATATTTATATATTATTTATACTATCTCTTTATTGTGATTGATTTTTCAATGTTTCTAAATATGAATGACTGTAGTATCTCATTATTTTTACTATTCAATTTCCATTCATGTGCAGTGTCACAAGTGTGTACTGTGTTTTAGGGAGTATAATGGTCCTATTAGAAAAAGAATAAGAATTTATTTCTGTAATCCTGTGTACACAGAAGCTACGTCACGAGTTTTGTTAGTTACGTAACAGTTTTATTTGCTTTGTGAATCACTAACGAACATCGAGAGGGTATTTGCTTCGATACTTATCAACCAAATATTTACTTTCGGTTCTTTCGTGTCTGTCAATATACTCGTTCATCGGGTTTTAACATTTACTTCCTTCCAATAAACATTTTGAATGTTGACTTAAAAAATCATACCTTTGTAGTGTTTTTTTTCTTAGTTGGTTAAATACATTTTTTATTTTATTTTTAAATTGTTTAAAAAATATACAGGTTGGAATTTTTGATTGCCCCCTGTAGGGAAAGTACTCTTAATAATAGAGATAGCAAATTTTATTTCAAAGAAACTTTCCTTTATTTTGGAAAAGCAATAAAACATCATTCAAAGATTTTTAGAAAATTTGCTTACCCAGAAATCGAACCGAGTAAATTCTAAAAATGCAGATTTCATAGTATTTCTTTCATTAATTTAACCTAGTATGTTAGATTCTTGTGATTGACCCTAACGATCGATGCAATAAAATTACAGGGTGTCATTTTTACAGATTTTAGTCGGTTCGACTCCCGGGTGAAGCGAGTGAATTTTCGAAAATCTTTGAATGCAGTTCTATTTCTTTTCTAAAATAAAGGAATGTTTCTTTGGAGTAAAATTTGCTATCTCTATTATTAAGAGCACTTTCCCTCCAGGGGGCATTCAAAAATTCCACCCTGTAAACTGATTAAAGAGGACACAGGTACACACATCGCATTTCTTAAAAAAAAAGTAAGCAATGAGATGTTTCGATAGATGCGTAATAGAGGCGTGTTAGACGCGTGTTGGACACGGATAAGCTGTGTTGCAGGCGATGGGCGGACGCATGTGGTTCGTTAAGATGTACCAGAAACCTAGACAACATTTTGAAAATAATAGTTCAGTTTTGAAAGGGCTTGAGTTCTACCTAATTATACCTAGCCATTTTTACCTAATCGAAAACTATTTGTACTATAAATAATGGATTATTATTCAAAAGCAAACATATTTAAAATAGCCAATCACGTAGATTCTCGATAAGCTGTTCCAGGTTTTTTTATTTCCATTTCTCCAGACCTTCCTTCTTGGTTATAAAAAAATATTGTTTACAAAAACACGAAAATGACCATTTATCATAAAACCTCAGCTTACAAAGCGTAAGATGCTACTAACCACCCGAGAACTTTCTTTCAAACTTACCTATTCAAATTCAAATTTATGATAATAAAAAAAGCAGAGGTTCAACAAAGAACGAATACTCTCTGATATTATGCAATGAAAATTATGCTTTGTACAAAGCTTTTTTCATTACCACGGTGTTATATCAAAATGTATATTTTCAGAAGAGTAATGTAGTGGAATTAATGAGTTTGTACTCTGGTTTCTGATTTTCATATTTAATTAAATCTGCGTTGAAAATACGCGCACATCTGAGTAACATAGCAAAATTATTTTAATACAAAGTAAATGTTTGCGTAACGCAGGCATAACTAAACGTTAGTTTAAATTAGTAACTTGTACTTTTTTGTTTCAGATAATTGGCGTAATATCAGTGTTTTTTATATGCGTATCAATCATATCGTTCTGCTTAAAGACACATCCAGATATGAGAGTGCCAGTGATAAGAAACTATACAGTGACGACGGCGGATCAGTCGCAAAGTTGGGCCTTGGACAAAGTGCAGACAAATGCCCACGTGGCGTTCTTCTACATCGAATGTGTGTGCAACGCGTGGTTCACCCTCGAGATCCTCGTCAGATTCATATCTTCCCCAAACAAATGTGAATTCGTGAAATCTTCCGTTAACATCATCGATTACATAGCCACTATGAGTTTCTACATAGATCTTATTCTCCAAAAATACGCGTCTCACGTCGAAAACGCAGACATTTTAGAGTTTTTCTCAATTATCAGAATAATGAGGTTGTTTAAATTGACACGTCATTCTTCTGGATTGAAGATTCTTATTCAGACTTTTAGAGCATCAGCTAAAGAATTGACTTTATTAGTGTTTTTCCTAGTGCTCGGTATAGTGATATTTGCAAGTCTCGTGTATTACGCGGAACGGATTCAAACAAATCCTCACAATGACTTTAATAGCATTCCCCTGGGCTTGTGGTGGGCCCTTGTTACCATGACAACCGTGGGCTATGGAGACATGGCTCCGAAGACCTACGTTGGGATGTTCGTTGGAGCTCTTTGTGCATTAGCGGGTGTAAGTATGAACTTTGTGTTGGAGTTAAATTAGTAAGTTTTACTTTCTGATGTAGCTGATTTGATACTTTGCCTTAAATTCAGTTCAATACATAGCTACATACATAACTTCACGCCTATATCCCTTATGGGGTAGGCAGAAAACCAGACGTAGTTCTATTGAGAGACTATTGTACGAGGGCCAAACTGAAAGTTTTTAGAACTGGCAACTTAAAAGCATTATATTAAAAAAATAAGTTTAAATTTTGAAAATAGAACTCTTTACCAATAATATTGAGTATACATTTCATTCATTTGTCATTTGTTTTACGATTTGGCGGCAAATTGAAAATTGTCTGTGCACGTCAGAATGAATTTAAGCCGAGAAAATTTTCGTGCAATGATTTTTTATGACTTTCGATGTCATATAAGTCAACAAGAAAGTTATGATAGACTTCGATTGGCTTTTCACGATGAAGCCCCATCTCGTGCCACAGTTTACAACTGGTTTAATGAATTCAAACGTGGTCGAACTAATCTCACCGATGATTTGCGTGAGGGACGGCCTTCTACAGCGACGACCGAAGATAATATCAGTGTTGTGCGGCGTATGATAGAGACTGACAAAAGAGTGACCTATCAGCAGATTCGGACAAGTCTAGGCATAGGTATGAGTCAAGTGCACAAAATCCTCCATGAACATTTAGCGGTCAGGAAGCTTTGTGCCCGCTGGATACCGCATAATTTGACCGAGGCTCAAAAACTCCGCCGTGTTGATTGGTGCCGAGAAATGATCCAAAAATTTAACGGAGGTGACTCAAATGCTGTGTTCGACATACTAACGGGTGACGAAAGCTGGATTTACTGTTATGATCCGGAAACCAAAAGACAGTCTGCTCAGTGGGTGTTTCCTTCCGAAGAGTTGCCAACTAAAGTGAAGAGAGGTCGAAGTGTTGGAAAAAAGATGGTGGCCTCGTTCTTCGGAAAGACAGGTCATTACGCGACAGTTGTCTTAGAGGATCAGAAAACGGTTAATGCAGAGTGGTACACTAACAACTGTTTGCCACTTGTCTTGGAAAAAGTTCGAGAGAAACGACCTCGCAGCAGGATCCTCCTTCATCACGACAATGCCTCGTCGCACACCGCCAGGCAAACGATCGACTATTTGGCGACCTCAGACGTGGAATTACTGGGTCACCCGCCGTATAGCCCCGACCTCGCACCCTGCGATTTTTATTTATTCCCGAAAATAAAAGAAAAACTTCGAGGAAAACATTTTATGGACGCCGAAGAAGCAGTGGCTGCGTTTCAAAACGCCGTCGAAGAGACCCCTAAGGCCGAGTGGGCAAGGTGCTTTTCTCAATGGTTCCATCGAATGCAGCGATGTATTGATGTGAATGGACGCTATTTTGAAAAGTTATAATAAAACTAATAACTTGCTAGAATGCTTAGTTTTTGATTTTCTAAGAACTTTCAGTTTGACCCTCGTAGTGACAGGGCTGGCGCCCACAAAAAAAACCAATAAAACCTTTGATACAGAATATAGTTAATAAGAAATAATCGAATTCCAAATCATTACTTCTAAAATTTCATGTTTAATAACTTTACAAGGAAATCTTATATTTCATCAAAATAATATCTTGCAACCGAAACTTTGCGACTATGAACAAATTAAAGTTTCTTAATATATTCATTTGTCTCGAAAGATGAATCTTGTTTACTTTGGAACTACTAAAAAGCTTTTGAATTGTGTTACTTTAAGACAAGTTCTAAATATAAACTTATATGGCACCTCGGGTCTAAGTAACGTATTATAGTAGGCAAACCTAAACTTTTGACATAATATAAAACAACTTTACTCATACATTAGTAAACTATGCTTTACTAGTGTTAACATTTTGATGACATTTTATAGGTACAGAAGGCAGCAGGTCAAGCGTTACAAATCTGTCAAAATTTAATCTGAGTTTTATGCCTTCAACATTAAATTGAAAATTGATTGGTGAAATCTGACAGATTTGTAACGCTTGATGTGCTGCCTTCTGTACATTAAAAAAATTCTACAATTTAAATTAAATCAAGAACTTAAAATACTTCATACCATAACCACTAAAATGATGGATAAATATCAGCAAGAGGCACCTGAAAAAAAATAACATCACTCCGGCAAACTTTTAGAGAAAATACACGAATTTCTTTGAAAATACCTTATCAATTTACATTAGAGGACAGTGATCGAACTGATTCCCCCCAAAAAAATATGGTATTCATTCTTTTCCTTTCAACCTTCCTACTTAAATTTCACGCGCACAAAACATAAAACATAAGTAACATACTTTTTGTAATTTTTTTTTGGCATCATTTTCATCTGATTGCAAGTAAAGATAAGGTTGAAGATGAAAGCACACATGCTTAGGAAAGAACTAGGTCTTCATAAAATATTGAAATGAAATGAAAATGTTTATTCATTATAAGACCATCGAATGGCCGCTTAATGACGTCACAATTTTATACTTCGGCTTTAACAAGGTGTTGATAGTTATTGAATAAGACATTATAGTAGACCAAGAGACAAAAAAAGCCGGCGGAAAAAACTCTTGGTACTCTTTTTCAGTTAGGATTATACGAATTAATACAAATAGGTACAGTACATATTGATCATGACATGAAAAAAAAAACAAACACAAGACAGCTTATTGTGAGAGCCAATGTCATGCCACAACCAAATTACTTACATAGTAGATACATTGAGTTATGGATGCACAACACGAATATGACAAACTGGTGTAGCGGTAGCTGGTGTAGCGGTGACATACATTGCCTTCTATGCCAGAGATCCTGGGTTCGAATACCGGTGGCGGCGGATATTTGTGTGATGAACTATATAAATATATGTCATCAAGTCATGGAAGTTTACATGTTTATTTAAGTTTATTCTAATAAAAAATATGTATTTATTTAATATGTATATGTTTATATATTTCTTAAGTATATCAGTTATCTAGTATCCATAACACAAGTTCTTTCAGTAACTTAATTTGGGCTAGATAATGGTGTGTGAGTGTCAGAAATATTTACTTATTTATTATTTATAAAAAATATTGCCGGAGCACCGCCGGACATATTTGGCGGCAGATTTTATATATAGGGTGGTCGCAAGCCAGTGGGGCCCTGACGGAATCCTACCACTAAGTGGGGGTCACTCGGTTACTTAGTACTTAGTCACCTTTCACGATACGCTTATTAAGAAGTGAAGGGCTATTCTAAGCCACTAGACACTACACAGGCGAAAATACTATTTTCAACAGACTTCCAAAAAAGAAGGAGGTTCTCAAATCGTCTGTATGTGTTTTTTTTAGTATCTTTGTTACACGATATTTTAGACAATTATGGATCGATTTTGAAAAATTATTGTCAAATGATAGAGAATACTTCATAGTTGGTACCGTATAAATTTCATCGAAATCGGTTGAGTAGTTCATTGAAAATTTCAGTTTACTTGGATGTCATTATAACTCGGCCAAAGTTTTGAAGTGAAGTTGGTTTTTTTAATGCTATGCATTCGTTGATTATCTAATATATAAAATTCTCGTGTCACAGTTTTCGTTGCCATACTCCTCCGAAACGGCTTGACCAATTTTGATGAAATTTTTTGTGCTTATCCGGTATCTATGAGAATCGGCCAACATCTATTTTTTTTTATATGGCAAAACAACGTTTGCCGGGTCAGCTAGTTAATTCTATAATTCCATATCCAGGTGTTAACGATAGCCCTGCCAGTGCCCGTCATCGTATCAAACTTCGCGATGTACTACTCACACACGCAAGCCAGGGCGAAGTTGCCGAAGAAACGCCGTAGGGTTGTCAACGTCGAGCCAACTAGACCCCCCATTCGTAAGTATTTAACTATAATTTATTTACATAAAGAAGAAGAAGGTGTGGAGGCACAATTTTTGATAGGTGTACGGTTAGTTTCAGAGAATCCGGATCCTCTTTGGTTTGGAAAAATAAAGTTTTTTTTTCGGAAAGTGTAAACTTCATAGCCTAATTAGACATATTCCAATAATTTATTAGAATTTTATGTTTGACGTATATTATAAAACAATATATTGAAAAACAGGATATTGAAAATAAATCATCTTATAACACGGGGATCAGGATTTTCTGGCTGACTGTACATTACCTCTGCCTCACCTCGGTACGAGTGTTCAAACGGAACTGTTCATTATCAAACAGCTTTGCTGTGTTTTACAAAAAAAGCAAGATAGGTAGATAATTAAGTTCTAGCACCGATATTAAGCATTCAGTGTTGAAGGGTGCATGACCGGTGATAATCACGTAACACCAGGTAACACATGCCCTTCTGTCCCTTTTGAGATAAAAAAAAAATGATTTTGGTCATTGATGCTACAGAAACAAAAATATGATAGAAAAAGATTTAAACAAGGTTGTTTTCCCCTTTTTAAATAACAATTATATTAGAACCGTACAACCTCTACCGTAATAAAGCTTAATGGCAGATTACAAATCAAATTAGAGATAAAAATACCTCCCATTTCTGTGCAGTGGGGCAATTCGGGCTGGTTTATTATAAATGATAAAAATACGATTCGAACGAGAGAATTATGTTTTTAGAAAAAGAAAAGCATGCAAATGAAATAGCTGTTAATCTAACACAGGTGTAGATTTCTTACAAGATGATGAGTGGCAGCATCTATCTATCTGGATAATTATCATCATACAATTATAATCCAGCTCGCCAAGAGAGCTGATTATGATACTTTGGGCACTTTGCTCACGTTTAAATAGTCACTTAACGCAGCGCTGCTGAAGTATAAAAGCGACTTCCGCGGATTTATGTGTATAAAATCATTGGAGTGATTAAACAGGACTAAAACTACTACTCAAGGAACATTTGATTCTAAATTCAATTTTAATTCTTTAAATAAACAATAATTTCATTTCCTTATTAATGCTTTGGCGTGATTACTAAAATATTTAATTTACGCAACGTATACGCTCACTGCTAGTAACAAGCATTTATCATAATATGTTTAACAATAAATTATAATGAGAAGTCCGTTATGCATTAAAACAATCGTAGCTTTACTCTTACTTAGAACCAAATAAAACAATTCCAAGTAGCCCAGTCAAATTAAGCCTAAAATAAGCATACAGGAGAAATAATTCGTGTATTTTGGAAATTAGCACACGTGCATAATGGGAGGTCCAGATTAACATACTGAAAGTCCTCGAAGGTGGGGTGTGCTGAAAGTGTATGAAGGTCTCTATTTTCAGGTTTTTTGCTCATATCTCGAAAATCTGTACAAATAACGTAATATTTTTTTCTGAAATTTTTACTCTTCGACCAACGACCTACAGGCTTTTTAAGCTAACAAACAGATAAAAATAAGTTACTTTTTTCCTCAAATCTCCAAAATTTATGCAAATAGTATTTCATTCTGAGTAGTATTCCTTGTGATGAAATTTTGTACATAAAATTTACTACTGATTGGGACATATTACTTTTAAATCTACAAATGATGATTTAGGAGCTACAGGCTGTTTAAGTTAACAAAGAGATAAAAAAGTAACTTAAGAATTTAAAACATTTGAACTTTAATTTAGAGACAGCCAAAAAAAACAAATCAAAACGTCTATACTAAATCACTTGAGAAGCACCAATTATGCTTTTTGAACAGAATTTCAAGAAATAAGCAAAAATCTGAAAATGTGGACCTTAAACCCACACCCTCAGCATAACTATAATAAAACACCTTTTAACCGGACTTATCGCGTTTAATTAATATTTTACTGTTTAACTCGATTTTAACGCGACCAGTCGCTCGTGAACAAGGACACCGAAACATCGAGTTAAAATATAAAATATAAATTAAACGCGATAAATCCGGTTAAGTTTTATTTAAAAGTATGAATCGCGAAAACTTAAGACGACTTTGTAGTATGTAAATCTGAATTCTACATGGTATAACTGTGCCAATTTTCAAAACTACACGAAAAATATTTCTCCTGATTTCATTTATTTGACTGGGCTAAATGAGAAATTTTATAATAGATTTCAAGAACCGCTCTTAAGATTGAACAACGCTATAAATTACATTATAACATGTTTTGTTATGTAAAAAAAGGTTCATTGAATGTGTAAATTTTATGAACGAGTTGGTAATACATAAATTCCATAATAATTGTTCCGTTTAAAAATATTTTTCAATAAAATAAACTCTGATTTAAAAAACATTGCGACAGCGATATGTTATTGAAAAAAAAATGCCATACATGTGCACAAACTTACTAAGTAAAAGGATATCTAATTAATTTTTAAAAGAAATGTCCTCAGGAGCACCCGGGGCCCCCGGGGCCCAAACTGGCCCCTTGCCCCCCGGGGTTAACTCCCAAATAATCACACGGAGGATGAACGCCCTAAAGTCTAACCACCCTAAGGATATGATAGGACCTAACATGGGTAAGAACTAGTAATTACTAATATTATTATCTTATCTAAATAATTTATATAATTCTTAAAGTTTAATTAAGTATACAGGGCTAGTTTTTAGTCACGGGCCATTTTTTTTAAACAATAAGTATCATTGATAGAAGCATTTTTTTTCAAAATGAAAATATGATTTTTCTTTACAAGGAAATTACTATGTTCGCTTACATATTTAGTGAAGTATGGTCACTTTAAATATGAATGAATACCATTATGAATAAAGAAGACTACGCGTTACTACGAAACATCTTGTAGTACTACATCGTAGTATTATCAAACGTTACCGAGAGATAATAAAATAAATATGCAGGCATGTTTTTATTGTATCATAGAACAATTTTTTTTACTTTGGCCTGTGACTAAATAATATCCCTGTATATTCATCTTTATTCTTGACTAGCCACCGCGCGCGGTTTTACCCGCGTAACTTTTGATTCCGTGGGAATTTCGGGATAAAATATAGCGTATAACCTTCCTCAAGAGTTGGGCTATCAAATGCAAAAAGAATTTTTCAAATTCCATTTGTAGTTTCTGAGATTAGCGCGTTCAAACGAACAAAAAAACAAACTTTTCAGCTTTATATATTAGTATAGATTTAAATATTTTATTTAAGTAATATTCATGAAAATCTACTAAGAGTTTAGAATATTAAAAATATAGAAAATGAGTTGCAAAATTATATCTAATGGGCAAAAAGTATGGACACTGTTTGTTTGTATACAGAAGTATTTTATGAAGATGACCAGTTCCTTTTAAATCTTGATTTTATCTTGTCCCTTAACCCACGAGACCCAATACTTAATTATATTTTGTATGCTTGTTAAGGCCCAGTGAACAGAAAAATGAGTCTCATGACTTTAGTCGATGCTGACTGTCCTGTAAAATATTTTTGCAGATTAATGTACTTAAGTTTCTTTAGAGTTTATTGACATTTTTTAATTTCAATTTCATTTAAAAAGCAATGAAAATTCTTGAAAACAAGACACTTGTTTTGTTTTTATTTAAAATTCAAAGGCACTTTAAAAAAAGTTGCATAATTAGATTTAAATTTCTAATTATCACGTGTAGATAAAGCACAAATCAATTTTGTCTAGATATCACATATTTTTGATTAAAAATCAATATAACATAAAATTATTAATCGTTATAACCATTATTTCATGTACTAAATAATTTGCTTTGAAAATTCTTCATATGTACATTGTTAACTAATAATAAAAATAAATTTAAATTGAACAATTTTAACCAGTTAGTATAATATGATATTACTATATCTTTAAAATACACGCAAGCATATGGTTAAACTTGAGCAATTTAAATAATTAACCATTAAGACGTAACTATAAGTTGAATTAATGTTTTCATTACTTTTGAAGAGTTCACCTAAATATTGTTTTATAGAGACAGTTGATAGAATTAATTTAATAAACATAGTAAACAAGAACAAACTGATGTTCCGATATTGAAAGTCATATTTCAAATTGAAATTCTATCATGCAAAATTTTGTCTGTCTCTTTTCATTTCTCAGTCAAAATATTTATAGAACTTTGTTGTTTTACCACTAATGAAAACATTAATGCCATTGCACAACCTTTTAATGTTAACATCAAATCTAGGATACCAACTAACCAACGCTTACGCATTATATAACTCTTCGCAGATGGAGATCGTAGCGAGCTAGAGGCTATGATCCAAACCACACCAAACAACTGCAAAAGAAAAAATTTAAACATGCTTTAGAGCCAACACAATATACAACGAGCCACGAACAGGCTTTTTATATCGCCTGCACACGGACATAGCTTAAAGGAATGCTATAGATATAACTCAACTAGATTTCACTTAATCATCATCATCAACTCATTTAATCACTGTAAATGTAAAAGCAAGGAAGGAAGAAGATTTTAGGTCCCTGATAACTACGTCTTTGATGTAAAAAGGTTCGAGAGAGTTCTGTCAATCATTAGCTACTTTAGATGTTAGATGCTTTGCTGCTTTGTCATCGATGTTGTCGTATTTATCGTCAGAGTCCCATTCCTTGTTTATTATTAAATGTATGATTGATTTATTCCTAATAAACACAGATTTAGAATTCAATTTGTTTTAAATGAATGACATAAAGTTACAAATTTTCAGGAAATCATTATCGAAATACAACGGTAGCTAGTCTAAACAACACAACACCAATCGAAGCATCCAACACACAATCCAACCCTGTGGTACACAATATTAGCTAAATACACTAATCCATTTACCTTTAGTGTAGTGTTCGTCTGTCTACTCGTGAAGTTTGTTTCTAAAAGATTGCTTTTTACTTACAGGTTTTAACATTGGTGTTGTATACTGCTTTAAATGTGTTTTTTGTTGCGTAACGGGGAGTAATTTTTTTTTGTTGATCGAGACATTCAGAGCATGTACTCTTTTGCATGTTTTGAATGCTGGTGTCTGTAATTATTTCTTTTAACGGATATAGTGTAGATAGTTTTCTAATCAAAATGTTAAATTCCAACAGTCGCAAGCCTGATGCCCGGTGTGGATCTTTCAGTTACAACTCGTCTGACTCCAAGTCCAAGAGACATGAGCCCAGCTTTGGCAATCGCTATACCTATGATGAAATCAGTGAACATTGTACCAGTACAGTGTTTTGATAACATGGCTTATCATCGTGAAAGAATGGAAGAAAAGAAATCTGAAAGCAGTGTCACAGACGAAGAAAGTTCAAGCAGGCAAGCGTCTGTCGAAAGCGATAATACTGTACGCATCACTAATTTTGATAACGATCAGAACATCGAAGAACAAAAGACGGATGCACGTACTCCTTTATTAAAGGATCATAAAATAGAATCTCTAGATGAAACAAAATTGCGAGAAAACAAAGTCGAAAAAAGAAAATCCTCTGCATCAACATAACACATTGAAAATTTTGGATATACTGTAGACATAACTTTGCCATTTGTAATAACATTTGAGACCAATAGAAGTAAGACTCTAGCATTGCTAATTGTTTGTCCTTGGATAGTAAAAAAATGCGTTGTACCTGTGCAAAATGAAATTTGATAAAAAAGACAAAGAGTTCAACGCTAACAAATGTATATAGTGGTTATAAATAACTCTTTAATATTATTATTATTTCTCAAAATTTGCTTAACAATCTTAAAGAAGTAATCTTCAAAGTAACAAATATACAACATATTTTTTCTTAGAGCATTTAGTATTCTAGATGTTGTCGCATAAAATTGCCTTTAAATAAACGTTACAATATATTATATGTCCTGTAAAAACAACATTGAAGGCCGTGATAAATATAAGATAGTTACTAAGTGTTTCATGCACGTTAAAATAATTATTTAAGACACATAACTTTGTACTTATATTTACTATTATTATGTAAAATTGTAGTCACATCACAAAATAGTGAGAATTTAGGCGAATATCTCTTAAAAATTAGGCAAAATGTCGTTGAACACAAAGTGTAAGTCCAGGCTTTAAAGTTCTTAGGCCGATATTCTGAAAGGTTTCTCGAGCTTTAGTCACGACTCAAATTAAGTTTTGCAGTCAATCCTGACGAGAACTATCAAAAATCTATAAGTAAATAGGTTTAGATCAGATCTGAGTAATCTTCCATAATACGGGCCTAAGTTCAAGTATTTTATTCGGTAGTGCTTCAAGTATGCGCGCAGTTACTGCAAAATTATCAGTTAAACTTCATTCATATAATCCTAAATTATTTGAGTAGTTAGAATCTTCAACGAATTTTGTAATGTTGGTTCTTCTTTTGTTTTTTAAATTGATAGCCGTTTTGAGGCTCGTTTTCTCATGTTGGTCACTTTTTGAGGCGCTGTATCAGGCAACTTTATGATAAAACCAATTGACCAAAGTATCATACGTATAAAAACGTACTTTCTAACGTGCTATAATTGCTATAATAGATATAATTTAGTTGACATGATCATTAAGTTTATTATGTTTAGATCAAGATTTATATTACCTAGCTTTTTAATTTGAAATTTCTGAAACCTCTTTGACGATTTTAAAAAAAATATAATTGTATTTTAAAAATAAGCAGATGATATTTTAAAATTATCATCTGCTTAATATTATTTCAATAAAAACCTATAAATCACATATCATAGGTACTCTTCTTTGAAATTAATCTTTTGTATCAAAAAAAAATATCCTAACTCATTCTATCTGTAAGTTTAGATAGATCTAAAAAATACATCAAACTATTTATTTATTTGGTTAATTAATAAATAAATCGAGGGACCTCATTAAATTCGTAAATTGGGAAACAATTAATTTTCTGTTTCTTCCAGCTACCGTCACAACAACGCTTTGGTTTCTCAATATAGACGCACCAATTTTAGTTAGTAATAATGTTGTAGAAATTAAATAACAAACACGTAATTAAATATATTATACATACAAAAATAAAATGTAGTCTTTCCCAAATATACCTTTTTTAACAATTATTTACTGGTTATTAAGAATTGTTTTTCGACTTGCCTGTATCCACACCACGTAAATAATTAACACATCCACTGTACTCTAAAACACATGAAAATATTCATAAAGTCTTTAAATGACAGCTGATAAACAGCTGATAGACAGCTGACAGGGCACAGACACAGAGCGTTTACCCTTCTATCAATAGTCGGCATATAGTCAATACTAATTCAGTAAAAAAATCAACAATAAATTTTTCAAACCAACAAACAGAGGCAACACATGTAAATTACAGATATAGAAGCAGTGAATGTGTAAAATTATCATAAAATAAGTAACGACAAACTTCTGTAGCTATATAATTAATTAGTTTTTATTTCCCAACTTAATCTATTCATAAATTGTATAACTGTAAATATTAATTTTTAAAGAAGATACAGATAAAAATATATCTCAAACGAAAATAGTTATAATAATTTCATACCAATCAATTGTTGATAATTTGTTTTTATATGAATAATTTTAATAATAATTAAAGTGAGCAATGATATAGGTTAAGGCTTACACAGAATTAAACAGGGCTTGTATCTTATTGTATAGCATTCTATATACATTATAATAATATACAATTTGGAACAGTAAAAAAAACTATTTGAAATATTGTTCAATAAATAATGTGAAAATTACACAGTATTTTATTTTTGACATCCCTATTAAAAACAGTGGTGGCTATGACACAAACAACAAGAACTCTTAATGATGTTTTAAGTTTTTGCATTTAAAATGCTCAATTATTCTTAATGTGGTAAGTAATTTCGAAGCGTACCACCAGGCCCCGGTAGCTCAGTGGAAGAGCACTCGTCTGGCAAACGAGAGGTCCCAGGTTCGTATCCTGGTAGGGTAATTTTTATTTATCACATTTTTCATTTTTTTAACAAGAACTCTCGTTATAATCATGAGCTAAGGGTCCCCGCATACAGGCCACATGAAACACGAAACGATATCCATCGGCATATATCATATAAATCTTTGTAGTGTGTGGCGGCAACCAGATTGAACCGTATGCGGCGAGTCTATATAAAATGTTTGAATGCTTCAGGAAAAATTCAGTGGCCTAAGAGTGGTAAATAAGTTAATTGGGTTTTCAATAAGCAGTTGAGTTTGAAACTAGTAGGACTCCGTAGTGGTAAACGAAACAGCTAAATATAACTTTGTAGGTATCTACATACATACACATACATAACGTCACGCCCGTATCCCTTATGGGGTAGGCAGAATACCAGGGGTTACAAGACCATCTGATGTCACGTTTGACGAATTTGGAGGTATTATAAAGATGAAAAGACTATTATAGTGACATGGGGTCACACTATCGCCCACAAAAACGCCTTTACAACCTTAACTGACTTTTACAGTATAACCGGGAAGAGAAGCAGCTGGCACATTCTACGTTTTCTTTAGCTCCCAGTCCAGCATGGAATCATGTAGGTATCTACGAAGAGCTATAATAATATTTTTAAGAGCTATATAAATAAAAAATAGAACTACAAATTATTTTGTAGCAGTTTAGTATAAAATTAGTGGGACTCCGTAGTGTGAAGCAACTGCTTAAAATTTACTGTTTCCCGTGGTTTTACCCGCTCACTTTCGAATTTCGAATATCGGGTTGAAGTAGCCTATGTCCTATGTGATATTTTTTTTTATAACTGGCTCTTTAACTATAGGAACAATGGTACACTTACAAAGAAAGCTATTTTAACTTAATCTAAATGCCCCCATTACTTACAAAAGAGCACAGCATGCACTAGATAACTAAAAAAAAAAAAAAAACAAATATGCTACAACAGTCTTTGGGTGAATTGGCTAACTTAGTTATTTTACAATAAAAAAAATAAATACAATCTAAATTAAGGGAATTAAATAATTAAAGTGGTAAATTATACTTAAAACTATTACCTAACTTCATATAAATTAATACAATTATAAATTAATTGAATTAACACACTTAATCAAACAGATTAAAAATAGAATAATTATTTATAGCAAAGCATATTTATCAGTCATATCAATATCAATATTCTAGACTGTACACTATCACTACACCAAATTTCATCCACATCAGTTGTGCCTTTCTGCCGTGATTGGAATCTGCAGTGGAAATCACCGAGTGAATCATTGGAAAGTGAGTGGAAAACAGTAAATTTTAAATATATTATATCCAATTTTTCACATTTATAATAATAGTAAGATTAAAGAAAAGAATAATAGAATTCAAGCAGGATGGTGTGTTCCAGAATATTTATTGATGAGCCAGTTTAAGTATCACTTACCATAAGGTGAAGTGAGAGTCAAATACAGGCTTATCCAGCATTATAAAGTATAGTACAGCAAGGGCAGAACCACAACCTTTTTTGGACCTATTTTTTATTGTAAGGATAGGCCGTTTGTCTTCCATGCCACCTGATGGAAAGTGCGCATGAATACTATGGTGTTACACGTCCATCCGCGAGAAACCTATTCACTCGACACTTGAAAATTCCAGGATTGTAGTGGTCAGGAAAAACAGACGCAGGCAGATTGTTCCACACCTTGGCGATCCGTACCAAAAAGGAACTATCGAAGCGTTTTGTTCGACTTCTTGGTAAATCCACTATACATATAGGGATGGAAGTTCTGTCTGCGTCTGGTAGTCCGGTGATAAAAATAAGTGGGTTCAATAGAGCACTCGCACACTCACCAAAATGTAGCCGATAAAATACTGTCAAACAAGCAACCTTACGACGATGCTCCAGCGTCTGCAATTTTTTATTTGTAAGATTGTTGTTATTTATGGGTTTACGGGCTCTTCAGTCAACAGAGTCTAGCGCTTCGAGCTGGTATTTGGCAAAACCATCCCAAAGGCGACTACCTATTCCATCTTGAATGGTGTATTGAATGAAAGGTATCAAAGATAAGGTCTAAGGTAGAGTACACAAAATGTATTTGATTGTCTTATTCACCCACCATAGTCTACTAAACTGTGAGAGCAGACAAAAGCGATTTATTAAACGAGGAATAACAGTATTATTAATTAACAAAGCTTAGCAAAACAAGCTGTTTCCTGAAGCTTAAGTCATATTTATTACAATACAATACCGGCTTGACCCTTTTAATATATTTCCTTTAATATATTGTACACACCAAAATTTAAGCGACGATTGCCCCTAAACGTAGGTACAAAAGGCCGCTTCACTGAACGACTGAGTATCAACAATGATTTGCCGACGAAGAAAAACAAGGTGTACCTACATACATACAATCCAAATTTTGAATTCTTTGTATTATTAAATACTAGACACCGCGCGCGGTTTTGCCCGCGTAACTTTTGTTCCCGTGGGAATTTCGGGATAAAATATAGCCTATAACCTTCCTCAAGAGTTGGGCTATCAAATGCAAAAAGAATTTTTCAAATACCACTTGTAGTTTCTGAGATTAGCGCGTTCAAACAAACAAACAAACAAACAAACAAAAAAACAAACTCTTCAGCTTTATATATTAGTATAGATATGTTGGCTGAGATCTAATCACTTTTACCAGTGAGAGCATAATATTCTGGAAGAGACTATTGTAATTTCAACCTTATAACCGTCTCAAATTGGTTCATACGTTTGGAAATTACGATTCAGTTACTAAACCCGACTTGTTCCTCAGTCTCATCTAATGGTAAGTGACACGTTGCGGTCGAAGACTGACACCACTGAGCAAGCTATCACTACGTGAATGACACATTTACATAGGTTTAAAACAAAGACCTTTTATTTTTTTTATTTTTATTTTTTTATTTAATTATTTATGTACACACTGATGTAAAAATACAGGGTTACTTAAATCTAACATATGTACAAAGGTACTGCTTATTTCTAAAAGAAATTTCTACCAGCAGACCTGTGAATGGAGAGTTGTAACCGAAGCAAAATTAGTGCGTGCGTACCGAACAGAAATAATATTCCATTAGAATATATTATTACTAAATACTATCAATAAATAAACACATACTTAACTATATACTAAACATATACATACATGTAATACAATATTACAAGTTATATTCGTTGATTAGTATTTGACTTTATGTTGTTATATCATGAGAGAGGTAATGCTCCCTTACTCTTTTTCTAAAAATTTTTATGGTTTTTTGACCATAACAACTCACGTTTTGACTCACGTATATCGAATATTGTCGTTATATTGTCTTTGAGTGATATTTGGCGGCACATTTCATAAGCCAGGTGCTAAAATGATTTTTTTAAATAAAGGCCACCACCTATTGGTTAAAAATTTGAAAATCAAGACTTTATCGAGCAATTTTTATTTCCTCATAAATTATTATGGCCAACTGATCATAGTCAGGAATATCAACATTATAATTCTATTATACTATTGGCCAAATGATTCAAAGATAAACAAGTTTCCAACTCGCCTAAGGGAGGCATTAATATTCCATCGCAAAAGATAAAGAGCACATTAGAACATCAGACCCTCGAGTGCGAGGCAAAGCATAACTGCGACTACATTGAGGAAGGACTCCATAAGAGCAGGAAACAAGCCGAAAATATCCTTTTGGAACATAATGTTGAATTCTAATAATGTTGGATTCTCAAATGGTTGAATCTCATAATGTTGAATTCTGACACTAAAGTTTGAGAAAAAGATGGTCCAAAACAATTAATAATAATATTTAACGACCTAGTAGAACAAACACGCCACTAAGAACTTAAGGGAAATCTGTGACATTATTAACATTTCAATTATGTTTATGTTGTATTTAAATAACTTTATATTTTCCATATCAGGTGGAATTTTCATTAGTTCGCCTCTGACTATTCAAAAAATACCCAAAATTTCACACCATATCTGTAGCCCAGGATTTGTAGCATATCTGTGTAACATAAGTTTCTACCTATAAACATTCTTAAGCAGATCACGCAACGTAGTCTACGAGTAAGTATCCCCTTGAAGTGTTAAGATAAGAGTCACCAAGATGTGAAATGAACTGCCTTCGTCTACTTTTGCTGACCAGTATAAGTACTGGTACTTTTGAGGCTTTCGAGTGAAAAGATTTCTAGTTCATGGACGTGTTTCATGGTCACCTTTTTCATAATCACTTACTACCAGTTGTTGAAGAAATACATCCCATGCTTATTTTATAGAAAGAAAAAAATTAATGTACACCCTGACTCAAGCCAGTTTAGAAAAAAACTATTTTTAACTACACCCTGTCTGGAATTTGTACCTAGAAACTCTCACCAAGAGGCGAGTACGACTTTCCAAAGTGGTGGTAGATTCCTAAATAGTTCGACGTATGTCACGTGTA
Organism: Stenoptilia bipunctidactyla; assembly: GCA_944452665.1. Classification (NCBI taxonomy): domain Eukaryota; kingdom Metazoa; phylum Arthropoda; class Insecta; order Lepidoptera; family Pterophoridae; genus Stenoptilia; species Stenoptilia bipunctidactyla. The sequence continues at coordinate 21,173,716 of OX101740.1, read as the reverse complement.
TGTAAATACCCTATATGAATTCTTTTCAATTGATTTTCGTGACAGTTTTCATGTTCCATTTTGCACAAACTTTTTATAATAAAAAATAATAAAGTGAAGGGATCAAAATAAAAAGTATTTAAATAAAATTGTATAGTACATAGTAAAGTAGGTATTCGTCACATTTTATCATCATCTCTTAATCAAAATAAGTAAATGTAATAAAATAAATTAAACTGTCAGATGCAAGGGGCCGAAACGTGTGTCAATAGGGATTGACGCTATTGAATCCACACCAAATCGATGAATATGAGCGGCCATCTTGTAATCGATTCGTGAATACAGAAAATTGGAAAAAAAGTAGTTAAAAAACGCCGCTAACAATACTTAAATGAAGATTGGAATAAATATATCCAGAGTTCACGATCAACTATTAATTATTTCACTCGGAGATGATGCTGATACCGAAATAAGTTCTCTGTCGGCAAACAGTGACGAATTAAATTGATGATTTAAAACCAATGGTCTTTATTCTATAATTTATTACAATTTTAAGTGACCGTTTTATAAGAAGGAAACTAAATTCTATAATCTTTGACCCCATTCCTTTCGAATCGGTATTTTGAAACAATCGATTTTAAAATTGAAGAATTTCATTAGGGCAACTTCATTATGATTGACGATTTCGACCTGTCACGAAAATCATTTGAAAAGAATTCAACTGTAGAAACCATAGAAACTAAAGAGTTTTTTGACTTTGACTTATGCACTAGAGAGGCCGTCAACGTCAAAATGAAACATCACTCATGTTTCATTTTCCTTTGATACAAGCATGTTTGATTGTATCAAAAGCGTATTTACGTTTGTATTTAATTAAATTTTTGCTTTTGTTAGTATGTTCCCTGTTATTAGGGTTGTTCACAGTTATTGGTCCATTGCAGGTACAATTACCGGGTTTATGGCAGCCCTACCTACAAATTTGCCAACAAAGTATTAAAATATAATTTATATAGGTTCGTAGATTTTATGGGCTGTAACAAACATTGCTTTAATGTGCTTTTATGTTGAGATGAGATTTAATTACTATGCGAATTTAAATAGAATAATCTTTAATGAAAACAATATAATGGGCCCGATTCGACATTGAATTTTCTTATGTCAAGTGTTTCCTAATGCCATGACAGAAAGAAAAAAATGTTTTTGTATGTCACATTTCACGTCGTAAAATTTGACAATGAAGAGAATTAAAAACAAGAAATGCAATGTTGAATACTGCCCACTTAATATCTTAATCCATATAGGCACATTTTTAATGTTATTTTTTATATGAATTTAATATGACACATATTAAACCCACATATTCATATCTAATCGTAGTGATAGCATGTCTTTCTTACGTCAAGAGCTCGGTTTGCTACAAGGTTCTTTATTGTCTAGTTGTTGCGTTCCAGAATTTGTGGCTACGGTCCACTCCCAAAGGAAAGGCAATTTACTGTTGTGACGTCACTGAGCAATCCTGCTCACTTGACGACTGGACAAATTACTAAAGTGAAACTATCTTTGGGTAAGAGGTGTCTGGAGAATTTTGAGAACAACGAATATGTAAAAATGAAAATGAAAACTTTTATTCACAGTAGGTACCTATTATTATACACTTTCAAAAAGTCAATCGCTGGATGAGGGCGGCACGGATCCGGGCGACATGAAGAATCCTCGGGAGGCCCCTGCCCAGAAGTGTGCGTCTCTCGGTTCATGAAGATAATGCCCATTATCCACCAGTATCTTAGGGTTGTCTACTTCTATTTCTTCGGCTTTAAAAAAAACAAAATTAAAGTAGAACCCTAGGTAGACCAAGAGGAAAAAAGCCGGCGCAGAAAAAACTATCGGCACTCTTTTGTAAAAAGTGCTAACTATAGGTACAATTTGGCAGAAATACAGCTCTCTGCTATGATATGAACAAACAAACAGAAGACAGCTATTCGTGCTTGCCAATATTATGACACAGCCTAGCTGCTTACATGGTGATTAATGTTTAATATTTGGATATAACCTGTGGAGACATCAATCCCACGCTCTGTATCATCTAAATGTCTTTTTAAATGCTCATTTAGTCTTTTTAAATTCTGTTATATGGCGTAGATGTCGATAGTTAGATTGTGGAAAGTGGCCCTAGGTTCGAGTCCCAGCCAGTGTATGAAGCGTACTTATATAAAATGGCTTGGGTCTGGGTGTTAGCTAGGATGCTATGTTGTCTCAATAATAAGCCTTATAAAAATAAATAATAAGCCTAAATAAAAACCTTAATTTCAGGACACATAATTGATATGTCGGTAATTTAGTTTTCTAATTCATTTAATGAATAAGCCTTTTTGTAGGTATTAAATTACACCACATTTCCCTTTATCTCATTTTGTACTTGCCATGAAATATTGTGATGAATTACAAAATGTAGCACATTCAAAAACTAGTGTTGACATAACAACCCTTTCTTTATGATGCTTATAATATGTTAGTTATAGGGGTTTAATTTGATTAAACCCTACACTGAAATAAAGTCAAAACACGCTTTGATAGTATCTTGGTATAATATTGTCTTAAGTTTTCGCGATTCATACTATTAAATAAAACGTCGCTCGTGACCACGGGGTCTGCAAAGACACTGAAATGTCGACTTAAACTTTAAAATGTACGCGATAAATCCGGTTAAATCCGGTTAAAAGTGTTTTATTTAATAGTATCTTGGTATCTTCAGATCGTCAATGTCATGAGCATTTATTTTTCCGGACTTCAATAGTATTAGTTTGTTCCGGTGATGAGTGAATAGGTTTTTAGTTGATGACCGTTTAACTTTGCTTTTCATAAGGAAGGAAATTAGGAATTGTTAGTAAGGATTTATCGGAAGTTCTAATACTACGTAGGTAACTTAAAAAGTCTACTTTTTTTTAAATCTTTATTTAAAAAGCTATACACCTATAAGGTTAAGACAGCTAAGTCTGGTACCAGGTAACCCAAGTACAAGAAAATTTAATTTGTAGATGGAGCTTTAACGAAGGTAAGTTCTTAGAAAAAGAAACTATGAATAATGTAATTTACAAAAATTTGCAATAAACATTCATCACATACAAATACAACATATACAAACATAAATTACACATAGACTTCTTCAGTTAGGGATAAGTAATAAGATTTTAAAAGTTTTTTGAAAGTATTGATGGTTTTAGCTGACTTAATAATATTATATCGCATTTTAATAAACTTTAAAAAAGAATTCAAAATAATTCATTTCATTGCTCATTTTCTTTGCTAACTGTACCTGCTCTTAAGAAGCATACGGGAAGGTAACTGAGTTACATGAGCGCGCAGCAAGATTGGATGAAAATGATCATTAACCAGACAAATACCGGATTCTGTGATATAAACGACGTCGTTACGATCTAGAGACAGAAAAGGTTACAAAAAAATCGCTTTTTCTTCAAGTCACGTACATTGACTATTACGTATGAATGTAAGAAAAGTGGGGTTGGTGACCTTCTGAAGATTGATTTTGGAGGATAAGTTTTTTATTTTTGTATTTTTTTTATTTCTGACACTCGCAAAACATTATCTGGCCCAAATTAAGTTTCTTAAAGAACTTGTGTTATGGATACTAGATAACTGATATACTTTAGAAATATATAAACATATATATTGAATAAATACATACTTTTTATTAGAATAAACTTAAATAAACATTTAAACATCCATGACTTGACGACTAATATCTGTGTTCATCGCACAAATATCCGCCGAAGCCGGGATTCGAACCCAGAACCTCCGGCATAAAAGGCAATGTATGTTAGCGCTACACCAGTCGGTCGTCGTGTATGAAATTTGATTACAGTATTGAGTTTGTGTTAGCTTTCTTTTGAGGAGTTTACATTATTTCAACTTATCATTCATTTTTCTTACTAAATGAAGAAAGCATATTGCGATATTATGGAAGAAAAGCTAATAGTTTTAATATTCACTCATCATTGATTCACTCTCATTTCTAGGATTTTGTATCAACCACACAATTGATATTTGAGTTACAATAAAATGATTTGATTTGAACCCGAGACCTCTCATATAGAAGGCAATAATAACCTTTACATCACAAAAACCGAACAAAACATAGTCGCTGGACATAGTTCGGACACGAAGTAATTGTGCACATTTTGATTCGGACAGTTAGTCTTATTGCCACGAAAAGGACAAATTTTCAACGGACTTCCAAAAAAGGAGGAGGTTCTCAATTCGTCTGTATGTTTTTATTACTTACTTTGGGGCCATGTAGTTGGTGTGATTGTCTGGGGATTTTATTTTATAATTTTTTAAGCATATTTATTGGTTTTTAGGTACATCGTTATGCTCTTGATAATACGAGTACTTATGGCACTGTGTCTCAATATTTTTTATATTTTCATCCAACTTCCAAAAAAGGAGGAGGTTCTCAATTCGTCTGTATGTTTTTTTTTGTGTCTTTGTTACACGATATTTCGGACAATTGTGAATTGATTTTGAAAATTGTTGTTTCATATGATAGAGGATATAGTTGGGACAATTTAAATTTAATCGAAATCGGTTTTTTTCATTGAAATGAGAATTGAATGAGAATTTCATTGAAAATTTCAAACTTTTCAAAAAAATATGTATGATTTCGGAGAATGTCTACGTTGATGACATTCTCAACTCAGCCAAAGTTTTGACGTGAAGTCGGTTTTTTTAATGCTCTGCATTCGTTGATTATTATCTTCATACATTTTGACATTTTACTGCGATGTACATGGGCACCAAAGTGTAGGTATATTTACCTAATAATGATTAAATTCTGTCAAATAAATCATTTAAAGTTGCAAATAAAAGCCACTTAGGAACATAAGATCATTATTTTATGACTTACGTCAGCAAATATCACTTGCTGACAAGACGGTGGGATCCGTTAGCAATCCAAATATTATTGTTATTCCGTTCGTTTTTGCGTTCTGGGGTGCTTATTTGATTGCTGTGTTTAGTTTTACTGATTTATTGGTTATTTCTACTGGTTTTCTGAAATGAAAAACTGGCAGTTTGATAGTTTTAGTTTTAGTATTTTTTATGGCAGACATTTCCTTGTAATGGAAATAAGTTGAAATGTTTGATATGAAGACGAATTTCTTAATATTCTTATATTTCTAAAATCTTTAGAAACCTTGATGGGTTTGTTGGTCAAGGAAAGAGTCCATTAGGAGGACGTATTCCTCCACCACCTTGACGTGGGTGGACTAGACCTTAGGTCTGTTAAAGTAGGATTATTTTATGAAATCTAAACAGCTGGAGTATTTAAAATTGTCAATCTCGTATACTTGTGCACGTACACATTCAAATAAATTAAAATCAGCATACTCATTTTTGAGAACGTACTTATAACAACTTTTTGCATATTCTGTGCTTGCCACACTCAGCTTAATTAAAATAAACAAACAATTACACTCGAGAGCAAAGAATTAGGGTCGGAGACAAAACTCATGATATTTCTCAAACTATAAACGCTAGCTTATTCAAATAAAAAGCAAGAGGAAGCCTCTTTAATGCCAAACATAAAAAGTGAATAAAAATAATATATTTTTTTAAGAAATGACATAAAACAAGGAAAATCAAAAATTATGATCAATTTTGAAAATTGAACCAACAATTCAAATCATTTGTATCGATTTTGTTTGTTTTGTGTCAAAAAAAACTGTTATAAAAGGGTTTCCTGGTGTACAATATTCATTATAAAAGTACAAATCATGTCGCTCACATCTGAAGAATGTACAAGAATCCTCACTTTGCTGGAAGACGGGCGTAGTCAGCGTGATACAGCCAGGATGGTCGGCGTATCGTTATCTACGGTACAACGTGTTATCCAACGGTTCCAGGAAACTGTGTCAAACCTTCGCCCGCCAGGAACAGGCAGAAAAATATGCACAACAACTCGTGAAAATCGATACTTAGTCACAACAATGCTTAGAAACCGATTTCTCACGGGTGTTGAACTGAGAAATCAATTTGTACGTCTTGGAGGAAGCAACCCAAGTGCGTGGACAGTAAGGCGACGTCTTGCCGAAGGTAATTTGAAGCCATCAAGACCAGCAAATGGCCCCAAACTTGAACGAGAGCATCGTATTGCAAGACAGAGTTATGCACGTGAGCACTTGAATTGGACTCTAGAGGATTGGTCAAGAGTTTTGTTTACAGACGAGTCCAGATTCATGCTGTATAAGCATGACGGTGGACACAGAGTGTACAGAAGACCAGGAGAACAGTTTCAACAAGCCTGCATTGAAGAAAAAGTTGCATACGGCGGAGGATCCGTGCATGTTTGGGCTGGAATATCTGCAGAGAGCCGCACGGAGCTAGTCTTGATAGAAAATGGAACGTTGACCGCGAGAAGATACGTAGAAGAAATCTTAAATGAGTATGTCGGTCCGTCTATGGCCAATATGGGCGAGAATCCGGTGTTTATGCACGATAACGCCCGTCCCCATACTGCGGCTATAGTGACTGATTACCTTCAAGAGGTCGGTATCACGTGCATGGAATGGCCTGCACGCAGCCCAGATCTGAACCCCATCGAACGTGCCTGGGACGCGCTCGAACGACGTGTAAAGCAAAAAATACCTCCTCCAATTACACTTCGTGATTAAAAATTAGCACTGGTGGAAGAATGGGGGAATATACTGCAGAACCGACTTAGAAACCTGGTGTACAGCATGCCAAATCGGATAACATCTATTCTGAGATCACGTGGAGGTAATACACGGTACTGAAATTTGTGGAAAATCATACTCTCGTACCAGAAAAGTCTTAAATGCAATTATGATCTTCAAGTGTAATTCGTGCATTTTTATTTTATTTGTTTTTAAAAATAATAAAAACACTTAAGTAAAAATCTTACACATTTTATTTATGTATTAATAAATGGTCTATTTAACAGTTTTTAATTCATCAAGCTAGCATTTATAATTTGCGAGATATCATGGGTTTTGTCTCTGACCCTAATTCTTTGCTCTCGAGTGTATTTTTGTGTATTTGGATCAACGTAATAAACTTTTCTTTTCGTTTATTCTTTCGTGTCACCTGGAGCACGACTGAAGTTTGTGACAGCGTTGCGGCCTTTGGCTATGCTGTCAAACACAATAAAGTTTTTTACTTAATTATTGTTAATTTCCTTCCGTTAATGTAGTATATTTTTGTCATTTCATTTTTTATTATTTTTGACACTTTGCGGAAAAAATGTTCAGAGTATTTATCTATTTATATTATAGGTTCACCCCTAGTTTGCTACATGGTATCCAATATCACAAGCACCGCTTTGGGACCATGTAGTTGGTGTGATTGTCTGGGGATTTAATAAATAAATTAATTTATTTATTAGAATAGATACACACATAGTTTCACGTCTGTATCCCTTGTGGAGTAGGCAGAACACCACAGGTTATAAAGCCATCTGATACCACATTTAACAAATTTGGAGGCATTATGATGGATATTATAATATTTATATCATTAATGATGGAGAAACTATTGCAGTGACAAGGGTCAGCCTATCGCTCAAAAAAAAACCTCCAATAAAACCTCTGGCCCTTAACTGACTTTTACTGTATGCCCGGGAAGAGAAGCGGCTGGCACATTCTATGTTTTCTTTGCTCCCATGCTGGATTGAAAAAGCATAGAATCAACTATTACAAATACAAATAAAAGAGTACAATTTTATCTGGAGTCCTTTTTTATGCAGGGTTAATTTTAATAAGCGCATCACCTCTTTCTTACAGGCAGCTTCTCCACATCAATCCCAACAACATTTTGTTCTACGACTTTTTAAACTTTGTAAGGGCAGGAACTCAGGACAGGAAGTGCGCCAGGGAAATGAATGACGACGAGAAGTTCAAATTACAATTTATTGATCTTAAGTATACAATTAACTCGGGAGTGTAGAGTAAGAGATACAGAAGGCGTTCACGAAAGCAAAGCACACTTCAGTATACGGAGGCTTCCAGGGACACCAGTCAGTACTTCTGACGAGACCTAACGGATTAGATGCAACGTAAGAAGAGATGAATACCCAAGGCAGCTAGCTTACTGGACCTCGACATAATTTTAAAGTTCAGAGGTCTTTAAATCTTTATGAAAGTTACATGCGCGATTTAAACTACTGGCGGCGCCATCTATCGTCTGTTAGTGGAACTCTTTAGTTTCAGCTTGATAAGTCATTGATGCTTCTGTTACTAGGGCCCTCTTGTGTAATTAGTTAAACTAATGATAGTGGCGTCCTCTAGTGCTAGACTAGTGTTAAATTGTAGTGATACAACTTAATAATTTTTAAAATTTTAGTTTTTCCATACAAAAAATATTTATAGCCTCTGTTTAGAGGCGTAACTCTATTTAGTCTGAGCGTAGTAGGTATGCCATGCACCTTGCGCAGTAAAATATCGCTTCATAATTATAATAGGTACTTCTTACAAAATGTAGACTAAAGAGCAAACGTTTATTTTTTTTATGTTTTTTATCAAGATTTGTAAAAAATCGTAGAACAAATGTTGTTGGGATTGATGTGGAGACGGTGCTCGCAAGAGGTGATGCGTTGATTAAAATTAATCCTGTATTATTGTTATAAACCTTTTAATGGTGCAGGATAGGGTTGCTGAATGTTTTTAACAAGTCGATTCGAAGTAATAAATACAAAAAAAATGCATAGTTTAAAGCTTGTCATTTGTCGTCGATTCAGAAAATATGCATGTTCAAGAATGCAGGCATGCATGCCTGGTCCGTGCAGTCGCATTAATAAAGCGCGTTATTAAAACATTTTCTAAGATCGTTACTAAAAGAATATGATGATTGCAATGTTAAAATGCATTCCTTGCATGTTTTACTGTGTTGGCTGGCCTGCTTCAAACTAACCATTTAATATTTTTTATACCCTAGTTTAGAAATTAGTTGGATTAAATACCGTGCTATTGTAATCATTATATTACATCATGATGGACGATACCTACTTGTAAATAACGGCCCACCAAAAGGATCGCCATCGCGACTGTTTTTTTTTATAAAATATGGATGAGACGTTTGTCTTTCATGACACCTACAGGTCTAGCATGCAACCATCGATAAATAGTCGAATCGACAAGATAAATATTATTTTGTTGTTTTATCCTATTATGTAAGCTAATATGCGCACCATAATAGATAGAACTAGCTGCTGCCCGCGACGTCGTCTGCGTGAACGCTATGCAGCACCAAACGCACCTACGATTATAACACTGCTAGCGTGATAATATGTAGCCTATATGTTGACCCGACTTCTTAACTATCTTCATGCCAAATTTGAAGTAAATCCATGTAGTACTTTTTGAGTTTATCCCGGAAAGACAAACAGACAAACAGACAAACAGACAAAAATTCTAAAAACTATATTTTTTGTTTCTGTTTCGATTGTAGATCATACCCCAAGTATTCTTTTAAAAAAATATTCAATGTACAGTTTTGACTTTCCTACCATTTTATTATATGTATAGATTACTCAATTTGATACCATGATTAAGACCACAGAACCAAATATGTCATAATCTTAATAAATTACATACACTAAATACCATATTCTAAGAAAATATCGATAAAAGGCCCGATTTATCGGTGTCGACGGTAGCATGCTAGCCCCGCTGATGTTAAGTGAACATGAAGACTAAGGTTGTACACGTCCATCCATGAGAAACCTATTCACTCGACGCTTAAAAGTACTAGGACTATGCTGGCCAGAGAAAATAGACGCAGGCAGTTCATCCCAAACCTTGGCGACCCGTATCAAACAAGAACGGTCAAAGCGCTTAATTCGACTTTTCGAAATATCTATCACATACGGATGGAAGTTCTGTCTGCGTCTAGTAGTAGTTCGATAGTAAAAGGGTGAGGGTTCAATTTGTTAAAACAGAACACTCGCACTATCACCAAAATATATCCTGTAGTACACGGTTAAACAAACAACCTTACGACGATGCTCTAGGGTCTACAGTTTTATGGTTGTAAGGTCGACGATATTAATTAGTTTACGGGCTCTTCGGTCAACGGAGTCCAGCGCTTCTAGTTGATATTTGGCTGAACCATCCCAAAGATAACTGCAGTACTCCATGCATGATCGCACTTGAGCTGTGTATAAGTTAAGAAGCTTTGCAGGGCCTAAGTACCGCCGTACATTCGAGATGATTTCCAACTTTTTCGAAGCCATGGACACAATTTGTTGACCGAATAACTGTATGTTATACAGATTAAACTTCGGATATATAGTGAGGCCTAAAAGCCCTAGATGGTCAGTGATGGGGACAGATACATTTTGGAAAGTGGGCGTTAATGTGAAGATGTTCTTTTTTGCGGAGAATAGACACGCCTGAGTTTGGACGCGTTGAATTTGACCAAATTCAACTCACTCCAATCGGATACTTTCCGTAAGGTCAAATCAACGCGCTCAATTATTGACTTTTTTAAACTCTGGATTTCACGGGGGCTCGCTCGCGCATTGGATACATATCTCTCTACAACATTCATCAGCATAACTAATAATGCCCGGTGTTAAAAGGTCATTAATGTGCAGCAAGAATAATGTTGCAGAGAGAACAGATTCCTGAGGTACCCCGACATTAATTGCCATTTGGTCGGAGGAGTAGCCATCTAAGACTACTCGAATAGACCGTTCCATCAGAAAATCATATATACAGTCGCAGAGCCCAATTGGTCTGCCATATGCTGGAAGTTTACTTATGAGACCATCATGCCAGAATCTGTCAAAGGCCTTGGAAATGTCTAAAGATACCGCTATTGCTTCACTATGACCCTCTAAGGCCTCGCTCCATAAGTGAGTGGCATACACGAGAAGATTGCTGGTCGAGCGTCTATTGCGGAAGCCATATTAGCTATCGCTTAGGAGCTCGTTAGTCTCGAGGTATGCCAGGAGTTGATTATTCAATACACGTTCTATGACTTTGCTAAGTATGGAGGTGATTGAAATTGGTCAATAGATGACAGGATCGGCACGGCTTCCGTACTTCGGTACTAGCTATACGCTAGCAAGCTTCCAGGACTTGGAGGCCTTACCGGATTCCAATGAAAGTCGATAGAGGCGTGTCAAAATGAGAGACAACTCAGCTGCGCAGCGTTTTAGGACCACTGCAGGAATACCGTCCGGACCACTAGCTTTGTTCTCGTCTAGGTGCTGCAAACATTTAAGAACCTACTTTTGGCGAATGTGAACGGTACTCATTGTAGGTCCGAACTGAGGTTATTGGGTCAGAATTTTTCCTTGGTAATCTAGACGAGAATTTTCCGCGCAAGTACTAGCAAATAAATCTGCTTTCTCATTAGCAGCGTGGGCCAGAGAACCGTCGCGTTTCCTCAGTTGTGGCAGCGACGGGTGACAAAAGTTTGTTTCGACCGACTTGGCAAGGGACCAGAAAGCTTTACTTCTAGTATGCTGCTATTCTGTCTCCAATACGGCCTATGAGGGAAAAACGAGCACTTTTGATCACCATTTTGCAGGACTTGGCGGCAGCTTGTATCTTTTCTTAAGTTCATGCGAATCTAGGGCTTCTAACACACCCTTACGACGACTGTATACAAGTATACAGCACCCGGGTCCGATTGCTTAACGTGTTTCCGAAGCACGGAAGTCGACGTGAGAAATAAATGATTGGCGGTCACCCATCTTACTGCCTTAACGTATGATATACACAAAAGCCACTACACCATTACGAATTTATGTTCACTGACACAAAAAACGAATTGTAAAGTGAGTTTCTGCTTCAATCACCTGACTTTATCATGTAAACACTTTTTGTAATGTAAACAGTTCAATTGATTTGATCATTTGATCCTTGTGTCGATTAAGGATTTGTTTTCGGGAAATGCTTAAATTTTGAATTATGATGTTATTTTTTTTCAGATTCGTGTCAACTGATGTTAACAGCTATGAACAATAATAATTAAATATCACAGTCAAAGTGTAAGTTTAAAAGTTAATGAGGACATTCATATTTTGCGGTTACAGAGTTGATGTTTAGTACAGTTTGGTTCATGAATAAATTTAATATCAAAGAAAACAGGCAAGAATATAAACATACAACATGTTATACAATAATACTATTGATTTTGCTATGCAGGGAGCGATCACAAAACTTTCGCAATGTCAGGCGGATAGTGTTACCGCATCAATACAATGTACCTCATCTATTACGAAAATAAATATCTTTTACCTCATTTTTTGAATCCAATCTCATCTTTTTAGACTCCAAAATGAAAAAAAAATAACAAAAGCCTGAAAATTCCTACTTCCAATCTTTTTAATCCTTTGCTTGCGCCAAAACAAGCCTTAAAATTATGAGCAAAAAAGATTTACTCTTCAAAAACAACAAAACTTGATATCAGTAAGTTTGGTAACACAGCAGTGTTGCCAAAGTACCGGAGTTTAATTAAAATGTGTCACTCGCTATCTCTTGGACCCTTGTTTTTAATTTTGTTCGTTTTTTTTGATACTGCTGGCTTGATAATGAACTCAAAAAAGGATCCTATGCAAACACATTAAAGTATACAACACGGGCAGGCGACAAGTTTATTTTGCATTTATTTATATTGTAGTTTAAACACAGTGGGATTTATATGATAAGGTTTTTATACAATATGCCAGTTCTTTCTTGCTATTTCAGACACATAATTATGATCTCGCATGCTTTTTTTAGAGTATCCTAACCGTGTGCAAAGAAAACACAACGAAATGTCGTATCATAAAAACGTAACTTGACGCCCAATTCACAGTACAGATATCTACAGTAGTTCAACTTCATGCAAACGGACTAAACGCGAGCTATACCTACGCGGCTCCATCTCTGAATGCGGCATGCCGCGACTGTCAGCATCCCGAAACATCTGTTGTTTGAGCTTTACGTTAATATGCGGATTGTTTATACTTTAAAATTTATTAATACATCTTTTCATACATCTCAGTCGAGGTATAAGTATTTTTTGGTAGCTAATCTATAAGACCGATTTGTTATTCAAACGTAAACATGGTTTTTTGACACAAAACATATTTTTTCAACACACTTGCTCGTAAAGTGAGCGTTATTCTATTGAATTTAGAACTATAAACTGGGCTATAAGTCACGCGTGCATAATATATTATACCCTAGTGCATAATATAATGAATCCTACAAAGTTGAATTGTACCTTTGTGCAAATTACATGCGAGTAAACAGAGCATATTTTATTGGTCCGGGTTATACATTAAATATTTTCAGAAACAACAAAGAGATTTTATACCACTTCAAATCCATATACATTTTTAAATGTTTGCGCCTTATATTAGTAAAACAAATTTGTATATCAAACAAATTATTCACAATTTACAATAATTTGTTATAAAATATTAAAATATTTACATTTACCACTCCAAATTAAACATTTTCACTTAAAATAGGGTGTATATGCTATAGAGACATTGACACATTTGGCGGAAAAAAAAACCTACGCGCATGCACGAGGTTAGGCGCCATTTTTCAATCACAATTCACAGCTTTGTTATCAAGTGTGTTTGTTATTTTATGACCACGTATGTCTGTCTTTTACTCACAAGTGTGTTGAAAAACGTCGTATGTAACTCGTGAGCATTGCTAATCACAGCCTCGACTGTAATTACCAACTTAGCTCACTTGTTACATAATATACTATTGTTGAACACTTCCTATTCAGTTCACAAAGTTTTTTTTGTCTTAAGTTTCGCGATTCATACTATTAAATAAAACACTTTTTAACCGGATTTATCTTGGTGTCGTTCGTGACCACGAGGTCTGCAAAGACACCGAAACGTCGAGTTAAAATTTAAAATGTAAATATACGCGATAAATTGGGTTAAAAAGTGTTTTTTTTTTTGTTTATAATAAAGTATATTTGCAGTCACAAAACTAAATGGAAGTAAACATAAAGTAGGCAAATGTAATTTAAATGCTGAAGGCGGGCAGCCCTATCACATGTGACGGACCACGGCACTGCGCTGTAGGCATGTATTTCAAAGATGCGGCCGTGTTGAATCACTGTAGATATCTGTACCGTGCCCAATTGGTATGGCGACAATAACTTTAACTATGAACTTGGGCCTCTGTTCGAAACCTGGTAGGGTAGATATTTTTATAATAAAATTCCAAAATATTTAAGATTAACCCTTCGATAGATTTAAGGATTTAATAAGCATAAAGTTTTATTATAAGATATCCGGATTCAAGAAGATTGTAAATTGTTGTTATTGTTATTGTGTATTTTTAAAAGATGATTGTTGTTGAGTTTCTTGCCACTTCTTCTCAACAGATCGACTTTCCGAAGTGGTGGTAGATTCAGTTCAATTTGTAAATTGTGACTTATTTCAAACTAGCTGTGACCCGCGACTTCGTCCGCGTGGATACCGTTTATTAGAGTTGGATAAATACTATTATTATATCCGCCTTGAAGTTAAAACTTACCTTATTCTAAATTTCGTCAAAATCGACTCAGTAGTTTAGCTGTGAAAGCGTTACTGATAGATAAACAGACAGAATTACTTCAAAGACTGTTACAACAAAGCAGTGTTCCGCAGTTTCACCTAGGTTTTGTAAAAAAGTATAGGTAGGTAGGTATATTACATAGATGATGCCCGCGACTTAGTCTGTATTGAATTAGTATTTCGAGTAGGTTATTTTCTTCTCCAAGGTCTTCTTTTTCTTTTGAACTATCTTTAATAACAAAAATAAAATATGCCCATATAATACGCCATATAATATGTATAACTCCTAACCATAAACATAGGTATTTAACTGTCTATTAGGTACATTACAAAGGCACATAGCGTTATAAACAAATCGGGTGCCAAAGTGCCTTAAATTTTAATATTTTCTTAAGTTTTCGCGATAACTATTATGTATGACTATTAAATAAAACATTTTTTTACCGAATTTATCGCGTATATTTACATTTTAAATTTTAACAGTCGCTCGTGACCACGGGGTCTGCAAAGACACGGAAACGTCGAGTTAAAATGTAAAATATAAATTATACGCCATTAATCCGGTTAAAAAGTGTTTTATTTAATGCCTTCAATTTTACTTAATTCATGCAATATCTTCATTAATTATACTTAGCTTATTGTTATTCTAGGTAAAGCTAAGTAGTTTTTGCGTGAAAGAATAGCAAAAATCCATCCATCCAGCCATTATCAGTGTACATACAATACTATGTACCTATAGTTATGTATGGCTGCTTTTCACTGCCAAACGGCTAAGCCAATATTAATGTAATTTGGTATAGTAGTTAACACATACGTTACTTTTTATTCCGAAGAAATCTACGGTTTCTGACTTCCAAGAGGCAGAAACGATCATGAAATAAACAAAACCTTGATTTCCATTTTATCTCTGTATGTACAGAAAGCAGTACATCAAGGGTTACAAATCTGTCAAAATTTTTTACTTGAATTTGAACTCTATGCCCTCGATAATAAGTTAAAATAGGTTGGGGAAATTTGACAGGTAATGTAACGCTTGTTCCTTCTGTACCTACCTATATTAAATCGCGCAAAAGCTTGCGCTCGCCTTCCGCCTTTCTATACCCTACCGCCGCGAGCCGCGTCGAGCGCGGCAACCGTTACGCAAAAATAATCCCTATATCATTCAGTATTCACGCGCGATGGGTTATTAGCGTATTTTATGTATAAGTTTGGTGTTTCTATACCGATTTCTATGATTCTTTTTTTATTTAATAGGTAATAATGTTAATTTTTTTAATTAGGGATGAGTGAGAGTATTATAAACGTAAGAGTAAACAAATATAATCAGAAAGCTCCGAACTGCTAAGCTATCGGGATTTACACGTGTTATTGTGAGTCAACCATAAAATATAGACATATACTATTGTGGGATATTTTTTATATAATTTTATGAAAAATATTTCCGTCATACATGATTTCTATGTAGCTTTAACCATTAAGGCTGCACACGCGACGGAAGCTTAAAAAATGAAGTAACTTCTCCCGTTTTTCCAACATTTCCCTTCACTGCTCTGCTCTTATTGATTGTAGCGTGATAATAAGTATACTATAACCTGCCCAGGAGTATGAAGAATAATTTTACCAAGTTTCGCTAAAATCCGTCGAGCAGTTTTTGTTTCTATAAGGAACATACAGACAGACAGACAGACAAAAATTTTACTGATTGCATTTTTGGCATCAGTATCGATCACTAATCACCCCCTGATAGTTATTTTGAAAAAATATTTCATGTACAGAATTGACCTCTCTACAGTTTTATTATAAGTATAGATATAGATGTATTTAAATACTTACGAAATAAAGATTCTTTTGACTTTGACTTTGATGGAAGAAGACGTATATTAATCGACAAATAATGGATTTAAATAAATCTTAAGTGATTCACCTACTTACTTTATTGGGGCTAGATTATTTGATGTAGAATATTTATTCATAAAAAAATACTAGACTTAAGAAGAAGGAAATAAAATCTTAATACGTGTATGTACGTATTTGATATCTAATTATTTATATATTTTTTTTTTTAAATGTAGCAAAGAAGCTGTATTTCACATCAGCATTTCATTTTCAAAACAACAGTAATGGAGGGCACAGATTGGTGTAATGGAACTAGTAGTCCAGCGCTCGATGCCTGCGCTCGCTGTATTTGGACGTGTATTGCGCACGAACTGAGCATTCAATACGGGCACCCTGAGAAAGATTTTTTTCCGTTTATCGTCGCAAGCACGGTCCATTGCCGCACAAGTTCTTTTCAACCGACTTCCAAAAGGAAGAGGTTATCAAATCGTGTGTATGTTTGTTACTTGATCAATTGGTAAATTACAAATTTTGATGATTCTTGTTTCATTTGATAATCAAAATAACTCAGAGGTGGCCCATAGAAATTAAATGGAAATCGATTGAGTACCTACTTAAAAATATATGTATGAAAGTGGAGGATATATACCTACGTAGATGACATTTCACTTCAGCCAAACTTTGACAAGGATTTAAAAATGTTAGAGAAGTCGGTTTTTTAATACTCTGCATTTGATAATACTTCTCTCCGCGACACTTCACAAAATTTACAGGAGGTATAGAGGAAATATCTAGGTATAGAGTCCGAAGACCTCATTCGGGCTCTAATTTTTATCAGAGCTTTGTCAGACATCAAGATCCTTACGATAACTTAACAAACAAAAAATCACATTTTCAAGTTGCTCTCGCAATTATCCAATTTGCAGTCCGAATCCCTATGATGTGGTCTAAACAACCGACAATTCATAGCGTACGCACACAGGAGCAAGTCTTACTCACACAGGAGCAATTTCTGCTCGCGAGCGGTGTTCGCGCAATTAGCACGGGCCCGAGCGCACGAACGCCCGTCCAAATTGAGCATAGAGCATTTTTTTGTGTTATCCAAAAACAGAAAATGTACGGATAGCTTAGAGCAGGCCACGAGCGCGCTCTACTGCGGCTCATGGAACTTTTTATTGCAGGTTACATCACTAGTTACATTACTAGCAATCTGTATGCATCATAAAGGAAAAGCTCTTATCAAATCTAATATCAGCCTTGACAACAAATTACTATTTCTCATTGTAAAATATTGATGTTAAATTTATTGCTTGGATATTGAAAATCTTTTTTAAAACATATACCTTTGTGTCAGTTAGCTAACGATAAGTTAGCGATATTAATAAGTATGTTATGGAGGGCGCTAAATGCAATGAATGAGCGCCGCGGCTATATCTTGAAGTAGAATGATAGGAAGTGACAGATAAGGTTCAGAAGGCTAGGCGCGCGCACAGATTAGAAAGTATTATAGGACAAGTACAGATAGGACACATCAATATTATAGGGAGTTTGGAATGCAAGCTTTTTTGCCGCTTGGCGGCGCTTATGTGCTTGAGGTTTTTTGGGTGGACTATGCACTATAGTGGTTTTTATTATTATTGTTGATAAATATTGATTTTCATACGTGAAAGGAAAGGGTGCTTATTTTACAGTACAATGGCAACGAACTAACGAACCACTAAATCAAATAATCAAACACCATGTTTGATACTTATAAAGTTATTCGACGAAATATGTGAATCATGAAGTCTATCAAGCATCACAACAATTTAGTTACATAAATGATAAACTTAAGTTCACTTGACGCTACTTCTGAGTTTGCAGGAAATTATATAAACACAGCAGATATGTGCATTTCACAACAGATATGCATAGGACTTTCACAAGCCGGCAGCGTTTTGTGATCAAATGGTGAATGACTGTCTGTCACTCACTCAATTCACTCATATTAAGTTGTTATTGCCAATAATAAGTGGCGCCACCAAACGTTAAAATGATGCCATGGCCAAACTCTTGAAATTCAATAAAATGCTTTGATTGTCAATGCCGTGAGCAGGCGGGCGTATCTCAAACGGACCTTTAATAGTAGCTCGGTATTAATTAAGTTAGCATTGTAATTGTAACTGTGAACTAATTGACGGAACAGACTCGCGAATAAAGATTTTGTTTTGATTAAGCCAGGGTTTATACCCAAGCCCACAGACTCGGTACTAAATAACTTTTTTTTTTTTTTTATAAAATATGGATGGGACGTTTGTCTTCCATGACACCTGATGTTAAGTGAACATGAAGACTAAGGTGGTACACGTCCATCCACGAGAAACCTATTCACTCGACGCTTAAAAGTACTAGGACTATACTGGTCAGGGAAAATAGACGCAGGCAGTTCATTCCAAACCTTGGCGACCCGTATCAAAAAGGAACTGTCAAAGCACTTAGTTCGACTTTTCGGAATATCAACCACATACGGATGGAAGTTCTGTCTGCGTCTAGTAGTCCGATGGTAAAAGGGTGAGGGTTCAATTTGCTCAAACAGAGCACTCGCGCACTCACCAAAATGTATCCTGTAGTACACGGTTAAACAAGCAACCTTACGACGATGCTCTAGGGTCTGTAGTTTTTTGGTCGTAAGGTCGACGTTGTTAATTAATTTACGGGCTCTTCGGTCAACGGAGTCCAGCGCTTCTAGTTGATATTTGGCTGAACCATCCCAAAGATGACTGCAGTACTCCATGCATGATCGCACTTGAGCTGTATATAAGTTAAGAAGCTGTGCAGGGCTGAAGTACCGCCGTACCTTCGAGATGATTCCCAACTTTTTCGAAGCTACTTGAGCCATGGACACAATTTGTTGACCGAAGTTTAAACTGGATGTTATAGTTACGCCTAAAAGCCCTAGATGGTCAGTGATGGGGACAGATACATTTTGGAAAGTGGGCGTTAATGTGAAGGTGCTCTTTTTTGCGGAGAATAGACACGCCTGAGTTTTGGACGCGTTGAATTTGACCAAATTCGACTCACCCCAATCGGATACTTTCCGTAAGGTCAAATCAACGCGCTCAATCATTGACTTTCTTAAACTCTGGATTTCACGGGGGCTCGCTCGCGCATTGGATACGTATCTCTCTACAACAGTGCTGTCATCAGCATAACTAATAATGCCCGGTGTTAAAAGGTCATTAATGTGCAGCAAGAATAATGTTGCAGAGAGAACAGATCCCTGAGGTACCCCGGCATTAATTGCCATTTGGTCGGAGGAGAAGCCATCTAAGACTACTCGAATCGACCGTTCCCTCAGAAAATCAGATATCCAGTCGCAGAGCCCAATCGGTATGCCATAAGCTGGAAGCTTACTTAAGAGACCATCATGCCAGACCCTGTCAAAGGCCTTGGAAATGTCTAAGGATACAGCTATTGCTTCACCATGACCCTCCAAGGCCTCGCTCCATAAGTGAGTGGCATACACGAGAAGATCGCCGGTCGAGCGCCCGTTGCGGAAACCATATTGGCTATCGCTTAGGAGCTCGTTGGTCTCGAGGTATGCCAGGAGTCGATTGTTCAATACACGTTCCATGACTTTGCAAAGTATGGAGGTGATTGAAATTGGTCGATAGTTGACAGGATCGGCACGGCTTCCCTTCTTTTGGTATTGGCTGTACGTTAGCAAGCTTCCAGGACTTGGGAACCTTACCGGATTCCAACGAAAGTCGATAAAGACGTGTCAAAACAGGAGACAACTCAGCTGCGCAGCGTTTTAAGACCACTGCAGGAATACCGTCTGGACCACT
This sequence comes from Stenoptilia bipunctidactyla, assembly GCA_944452665.1. Classification (NCBI taxonomy): domain Eukaryota; kingdom Metazoa; phylum Arthropoda; class Insecta; order Lepidoptera; family Pterophoridae; genus Stenoptilia; species Stenoptilia bipunctidactyla. Next base: position 21,153,520 of record OX101740.1, on the reverse strand, counting down.
AGCTTTGTTCTCGTCTAGGTGCAGCAAGCATTTAAGAACCTCCTTTTGGCGAATGTGAACGGTACCCATTGTAGGTCCGAACTGAGGTAATTGGGGTGGGATTTTTCCTTGGCAATCAAGACGAGAATTTTCTGCGAAGATACAAGCAAATAAATCTGCTTTCTCCTTAGCAGTGTGGGCCAGAGAACCATCGGGTTTCCTCAGTGGTGGCAGCGACGGGCGACAAAAGTTCGTTTCGACCGACTTGGCAAGGGACCAGAAAGCTTTACTTCCCGAAGGGTATGCTGCTATTCTGTCTCCGATACGGCCTATGTGGGCAAAACGAGCTCTTTTGATTGCCTTTTTGCAGGACTTGGTGGCAGCATTGTATCTTTTCTTAAGCGAATCCAGGGCTTTGCTTCTGCGAGCATTTGCCCAGGCTTTGTATGCTTCCCGCTTTCGCTTTTCAGCGGCAAGGCAAGCAGTATTAAACCATGGGCGAGCTTTGGTTTCAAGGGATAGATCAGCGTGGGGAATGAAGTACTCCATTGCTTGAACTATCACACTTGAGACAGCATCAGCGCAGCACGATGGATCGGTTGATGTAAAACAAGTTTGCCGCCATGGATAAGATGCGAAGAAATGTCGCATTTCATCCCAATCTGCTGACTTGTAACGCCATACTCGCCTGGAGCCTTTTGGGCGGGTGTCAGGTGGCGAGTACAGCGATACAGATTTCACCATACAGTGATCGGATGTCCCTAAAGGTGCAGTGACGGACACCGAGTATCTGTCAGGATCGGTTGTCAGCAGAAGGTCCAAGCAATATGCAGTGTGGCCAACAACGTCGGGGATGCGCGTAGGCTCGTTAACAAGCTGTGAGAGACCATAAGTCAGCGAAAACTTAAAGGCCTCTCTGCCAGCATGGTCAGTGTCCTGATACGGGTATAACCACTGCCCGTGGTGAGCATTAAAATCCCCCAGAAACACCAACTGCGCCGTGGGAAAACGTTGCTGAATCTTATCTGCTGTATTGCCAAGGTATTCCATAAGCCTCGTTGTCTCCTGATCTCCGCTATGTGAACGATAGATACAGGCGTAAACCACTTGGTCTAGGCCAGTATCTATGTGAACCCACATGACTGAAAGGTCCGGCACTTCCAAGTAACGGAGACGCTGACAACAGATCGCGTCACTGGCATACATGCACACCCCGGCGTGCGGGCGGAAAAGAGACTCCAGGATATAGCCTGGGTAACCAAGGTATGCCGAGTCTGACGGATCGCAGATCTGCGTCTCCGTTAGAAAGAGTAGGTGTGGTCTCTCCGTCTCAAGATGGTGGTGGACATCATTCAGATTGGAGTGCACTCCTCGGATGTTACAGAAGTGCACTTTAAGGGAGAGGAAGTGCAACCGCTGTTGAACCGTACTCTTTTTAGGACCTTTCATTGTGAATTGGTAGTGGAGTGAATAGGGAGGAGAATAGAAGTTGAGTGAAGCGCTGCAAATGGAACCAAGCAACTCGTAGGGAACAACGCACCATTGGGGAACTCGCCTGGAGACTGCAGGGACGCCCGAACCCCCCCGAGGTCGCCATCGGGTCCTCTCAAACCGGTCGCCAACCGGCACGATGGAGCCTCCCGGGATTTTTCGCGAGGTGGCGGGGCAGCCTTTCGCATGTGGCTGGCATGCTACTTGGGCCCCCTACTACCTGCGGTCGGCCAGCGGTGCACCGTGCTTCGGATCCCGCTACCCTCCAAAACGAGTTACCCGGTGAGTCATTATCCTACGAGTTGAAAACAGTTCTCCGATGCAGCACGATTACTCAGACCTATCCTCCTCAATGGCTACACTAGACATCATGCCGGAACGCGACTAAGTCACTTGGCGGCATGGTTTTGACTAGTGGGTGGTGACAAGCCACGGCCGAAGCCTACCACCAGATTTTAATGCTCGTTTAGCACCACCCAGGGACCACGTACAAGGCATCGAGGGCTAAACCTTGCGGACGCGAGCAGTTTTCAGTCCCCAAAAACTGTCCAGTGATTAATTATATCGTGTTGTTTTATGAATAACGTTCTTCATTTTCTTTTCGTTTCGTTTACCGACATCTGAATATTTTTAGAAGGAAACTATAAATTATTGGGTTTGTCACGGTATCTGTAAAAGTCGTGTTACTTTTGATTAGGTAAAATTCTCGAGTGCTCAACCACCATTTTTTGAAATTATCAAACCACACCATATAAAAAACATTTCTTTCCTTATTTTATCGCCATTACAGATTCCATTAATTGCGGCTATAATTAAGGTATTTCAGTAAGGACGGGTGAATTTCAAAGTGGAATAAAACAGGCTGTGTATGAAATATTTACGATTTTTTTCTGTTGTTTGAAGGATCCATTCATGCCATTTTGTTTTGAATATGATATCTTTCAACTGTCCGCCGCATTTTCGAATGGTGGCACAAATTTTGGAGGTTCAATTTTCAACAGACAGACAAAAATCATCAGGCAGATTCATTTTAATCCAATGCTTTAAGCCTTGATTGAACTATATGGATACGATATTTTCTTGTGGGGTTTTCGAAGTCTCAAATGACTAATTAAAATTGTCAATAAGCTGCAATAAACTGATAACCTGAAAGTCGGCATAACCTAGGCCATCACTCAGTTTCAGTAGAATGAATGCACCTGAGTTATTGAAAATTGCACTCCCGGATCCGTGCAAAACTGCGGCGGACATTTGTATTATGTTATATTCAAAACAAAATGGCAGGAATGGGCCTTTCAAATAAAATAATAATTTCGAAAATATCTCACACATGGTCTGTTTTATTCCATCCTGAAATCGACCCTTCCTTATTGAAAGACTCTATATTTATATAGTGTCTTTCCTTAGATATGAATAAATTTTGGTCCCTAGCAAATCAGCAATTTGTGGGCAGGCCATCATAAAATAATATGATGTGCCTCGGTAAGGACAACATTTTAATGTTCTATCATTTTAAGATTTTTTTCCTTTTCAATACTACATCTGTGCATTATCAATACATTGAAAACAGTAAACAGATATTATTTAAACACTAGCCACCGCGCGCGGTTTCACCCGCGTAACTTTTGATTCCGTGAGAATTTCGGGATAAAATATAACCTATAACCTTCCTCAAGAGTTGGGCTATCAAATGGAAAAACAATTTTCAAAATTCCACTTGTAGTTTCTGAGATTAGCGCGTTCAAACAAACAAACAAACTCTTCAGCTTTATATATTAGTATAGATTAAATGATCTTCATTGACAATCTACAAATCGACATTCATTCCGAACTTTCAAAATAATTCAATATTATAGGTATAGTTACCTAATATTTTATTTAGTAGGTAATATATTTCATGATAAAGATGCTATTTCATTCCTAAAGCCTTTAACCGATGCAGACATTCCGCACAGTAATAAACTACTTTTCAACAAATCAAGCATTGAGTGCTTTCACCCAACAAGAATAAAACCTGAAAACATGTCAGTGGTTTCAGTACTAAGACAGTTCATTTCAGGGCAATTAGGGGAGAAAGGGGAAAAAGGTCGGTCAGTGTCATTGTTAGCCTCGGGCAACTGGTTTTATCCGCAGTGAACTAGTTTAATCCACTTTTCACCATACATAATTCATTGATTTATAACTTATTTATAACTTAGGATTTTTTTTTCCGCCGGCTTTTTTTGTCTCTTGGTCTATCTTATTCAATAACCATCAACACCTTGTTAAAGCCGAAGTACAAAATTGTGACGTCATTAAGCGGCCATTCGATGGTCTTTTGATGAATAAAAAATTTCATTTCATTTTCATTTCATTTCATTATTTAATATCACAATCGTTTGATATCACAAAGTATCAAATAGTGGAGATTGCGAGATTCTAAGCCCTAGTAAGATTTAGCCCTAGTTAAGACTACTTCTCTCGAGTTCAACTTTAGTTGTTCCTGAACCTTTATTGATATCTTGAATATCGAATTAAAAAAAAAAATTGTGAGTCATATCGAACTAATGTTTATAACACGGCTTTTATTCACATTTATTTATTTATTCTTTATTTTATTATTTTTTTATCTACATTTTCTGAAAAAAATCGGTTTGTTGCAATATTATATTCATCTATAAAAGGCCATGATTTAAAGTGGCTAGATGATATTAGAGGTCTACTATTAAGCTAAGCTAAAACCAAAAATCACGACTGTAGACCAAGTAGTTAAGCTGCTTTCTTAAATTTTCTCTGAGAATCAAATTTGTTCAAAAAATCGTAAAATCGCAAATATTTTTAGAACCACTAAATATTGCTAAGCATACATGGGGGTTATTTTGGTAGGAACTGAGGTCCTCCATCGCTGGGAAACCTTTGATCCACCCCTCAAACTAAAGCCTGTTTAATGATACAGTGATAGTAAATAAAATACAGGGTTACTCGTTAATTCGACCTAGATCCGTTAAGGGCGTATAGTGCCCATCATTTCTAACTTATTTTACTATGAAACACCCTATCTCAAACCAAACCGTTTTCGAGATAATCGAGTTTTAAATTTTTCATAAACTTTTTTTTTTTCATTTTAAAGACTATCATACCAACTTCATGGCCCCAAGTAAGCATAGCTTGTGTTATAGCATACCATGTAGCGAACTAGGGGGAACCTAGAATATAAATACATAAATAGATAAACACCCAGACACGGAACATTTTTTTTTCTTGTTCCGTGCGGGAATCGAACCCGCAACCACTGGCGTCTGAGGCAGACTGGTTTACCCCATCGCCAAAGTGGTCGTCAAAATTAATGATTTTTTGCCATTAAATGAAATTATTTGAACGAAGTGCGAGTGATGTTTGGGAAAGTAGGCCCTCACCTTCGAGTGGTGTGGCCAATTGTGAAAGTGAGATAAGTATGGAAGAAGTTATGAAAGCAATGGCAGGTTTGAAATTGGGTAAAGCGGCAGGGTATGATCGAATAGATGCCGAAATGCTCAAGGCGGGTGAAAGTGTCACTGCAAACCTGTTGTACCAGCTTTTTAATAAGTGTTGGCGGTCCGGCCGTGTTCCAGGCGACTGGTGCAAGGCCGTTATTGTGCCACTTTATAAAGGAAAGGGGTCACAGCAGGAATGCAAAAACTTCCGTGGCATTAGCCTTTTGAGTATTGTAGGCAAAATGTATGCAAAGATATTAATCGAAAGAGTGATGGATGAAACAGAAAGCAAGATCTAGGATGTGCAAGCGGGATTCCGAAAGGGGATTGGATGCACGGATCAAGTCTTTGCCTTAAGATCAGTAACCGAGAAGGTTCTGGCTAAGCACCGAAAGGTTTTCTGCTGCTTCATTGACTTGGAAAAGGCGTATGACAGTGTGATGAGGAATGAACTTTGGTCAACTCTATCCGGGTTTGGGGTGGACAGTGACTTAATACGGGCACTCTAATCCTTATATAAGGACTCGAGTGCTTGTGTCAGGTTGAATGATGACTACACAGAATGGTTTAGCATCGATCGCGGTGTTAGACAGGGCTGTGTAGTGTCTTCATGGCTGTTCAACCTATTCATGGATAGCTGTTTGAAAGATCTAAAAGTTTATGGAGTTTAAAAATGAATGAGACAGTGAACAAAACTCTGCTTTACGCCGACGACCAGGCTCTACTTGCATCGTCAGCGTCGGAATTGCAACAAATGCATGAGTCGTTTAAAAGAAAAGGTGTGAAAGTGAATGTTGGAAAGACGAAAGTTATGGTTATGGAGAGGAATGAAGATATGACGGAATGCAATATTATGATAGGGGACGAAAAAGTGGAATAAGTGAAAGAGTTTGTATACTTGGGGTCTTTGTTTACAAGAGATGGGAAGTGTGAAGGTGATATTGAAAGGAGAGTAAAAGCAGGAAATTGTATTAATGGCGCCATATACTCGATAATGGCAAGCAAAACTATACCAAATAAGGCTCGTCTTGCCGTACTTGAGGGAGTTTTGGCGCCAACGCTTATGTATGGTAGTGAATCTTGGGCGTGGCAGAAGAGACATGAAAGCAAGATTAATGCTGTGGACATGAGAGCGTTGAGAAGCATGTGTGGAGTGAAATTGAGTGATAGGATGCGCAATAGTGAAATAAGAAAGAAATGCGGATTGAAAGAAGATGTAGTGACTAAGATTGAAAAGGGTATGCTACGGTAGTTTGGACATTTGGAAAGGATGAGTGAAATTAGATTTACGAAAGAGGTGTACAGAGCAAGAATAGATGGTGCTGTCGGAAGGGGCCGCCCTAGGCAAACGTACGCCGATCAAATTGGTGACGTTCTTAAAAAGGGCCTATTTAAAAGTACCCGTAACCGGCGATCATGTATGAAAAGATTAATGAACGTGGAGGAAGTGAAAGAGGTATGTATGGATCGAAACAATTGGTGTTCCTTTGTCTCTGCCTACCCCAAAGAGAGACAGGCGTGAGGTTATGTATGTATGTAATAATAATAATAATAAACACTTTATTGTACACCAACATGGTTACAGAGGAAAAATTACATTAAATGATGACATTAAAATACATTTGTACAAAGGCGATGTATGTATGTAAATGAAATGTTTTTAAATTTGTGAGCTTTTTAATTATTATTATTTATTTCTTACATGAAGATTAAGATGTTCTACGATCAAAGCAACCAACATTCTACGTAAGATTAATCAAAAAAAATAATCAAAAAAATTTTTTACTCTTAACTTTTCTTTTAAGAGTATCTAAAAAAGTTTTTATGGAAGATGTTCGGCAGAAGTGCTTAAAAACATCAACTTTTTGTCAGCTACCCAACAAAGTATAATAATGTAGGCCTTTATGTAAATTCGTAGAAAAAGTCTAAGATTCATAGGCGATAGTGGACGTAAAAATAATTTCACTGATTGAGCCTAATTTATTCTTTAGCCCAAAAAAGTAAAATAAACGAAGGCCCCAACGAAGATTTAGTGTAATCGTGTCGATGGACATAATTTCCAATCATTTGATCAGACCCTATTTTCTACCCGATAATTTGAATGGGGAGCTCCCTGAAAAGTTCCTGAGGGGAGAAAATCCTTCATGGAAGTTTTGCCACTGACCCTTATATGGTTAACATGATGGCTGCACTGAACATTTTCGAAGGAGTCTGAGCAAACGAGATAGGACGAGGAGGATCTTCACCGTGGCCAGCCAGAAGTTCGGACCTAACCTCCATGAATTTTTATGTGGAGGCACATGAAGAGCCTCGTGTACGGCGAGGCCAATCCAATCTATGTGTAGATGCATAGAAACTCAGGAAAATCAACGCGGCCAACGAAATGCGAGGAAACTTGGCCATTGATGCAGTAAAAACAGGGCTCCACTGAATAATACGAAAAAGTATCCAAAACAAAGGCGGACATGTTGAGCGTGAATTGTAATGTGCGACGACAGTAAATTTTATTTTTTACAAACTTACCTCTTGCTATATCTTTCTAGGGCTATAAAATGAATTAAGCTCAATCAGCCTAATTATTTTTACGTCCATATTTCTATTGCCTATGAAACTAAGATTTTTTTCTATGAATTAAATAACGTAGAAGCACTTCTGCCGAACTCGTCCATAATATATTTTTTAGATGTTCTTAAGAGAAAAGTAAACTGTAAGAAAAAAAATTATTACTTCAAATTTCAATCGCTCAGAACTATGTATTTAGTAATCTTACGTAAAATTTTGGTTACTAATATCATAGATCATCTTAATTCGCATTTAAAAACATAAATAATAATATTAAAAAAGCGCACCTATTTCAAAATACTCGTATGATATTTAATGGCAAAAAATCGGCAATTTTTATAAAATAATAAAATAAAGTCGATTATTTCGAAAACGGTTAGTTTTGGGGTGGGGTGTTCCATGGTGAAATAAGTTAGAAAAGACGGGTTCTACACTCCCTTTACGGATCTAGGTCGACTTACCCAGTAATCCTGTATAAAAAGTCGAAAAATCTTTGATGGTTTTCTTTCTTGTACTGGTGCAAATGTTGGAGACGAAGCAAATGCCTGCGTCAGTTTTTCCTGGCCACTATTAACTATCGAATCTCGTAGATAGAAGCATAGAATCTTACACTTAATGACAATTTTGAAGTAGTTGCCATGGGAGGCAAATATTTCATTCTTCTAATTTTAAAATATATCTCTACTGATACTTAAGATGCAGCACGCTATAAACTGTCTCTTCAAAAAAAATAGAAATACGTAATTATATTTGTTAGAAGTCTTGACACGCGGAGCCAAAAGAAGTACTACGGCTACACGAAGTCTTGGTACTCGTACCTTCTTACGAAATGGTTATCCAGGAACAGAAGGTCTACTGATAGAACACGGTCAAGCGACTGTTTGTTATATTATCAGTGTTATATACTGAAGGAGAGCACTCTGTACTCGATTCTGATCATAATTATGTCAAGTTCTTAATTTTTCACTTGAATTCCCTATAAATAAATACTACTATGTTACTTTTTACTTTACATACAACTGAGTCGATCGCGGCACGTGACCAGGCACGCGTCACGCTGCGAACGCTAGCGTAACCATGCGTTTGTGTAATCAATTCTTTAAGTTTCGGTTAAGTTTACTCAGTAAATAATTAATATTTATTTTATATTATTCATTTTCTCTTTATATATTATGATCTCAAACTATCACGTCCTTGAATTTCAAAAGTGACCCACCAGTCACCCTGTATATTTGCTGGCATGGAAGCTAGTTATAAATCATTTGGTAATGAAATCACAAACATCATGAAGTATATTTTATCAAATTAATAACGTTGTGAAAATTGACGTTTGAAAACAAATGACTTTTTCACAACTTTTGAAAAAAAAAGTACATCAGTTTTTTTCCGGCTTAAATAATGGTTCAGGAGCAATTTCTTTAAAATAAAACGGGTCTATTTGTCTTTTTTCAGGTAATAAAAAGGGACAAGTGTGGAATGTATCTGTCGTAACATAGACACTATCGCCACCTGTCGCCAAAGCATGGAAAACTTCGAACAATCTTGCTACCCTAACAACTTTTAGCACTTTATTAAACCCAATATTTAGCAGCGCCAGTTGTTTCTACGTTATTAAACTCTTTGCGGGGAACCAAGTTAAATTATTTGAATTAGTAATTAGGTAACTTGGAGTTTGCGTTTTTGGGTGCCTAATTATTAAAGTTATTTTATATTATACTAGCCACCGCACGCGGTTTTACCCGCGCAACTTTTGATCCCGTGGGAATTTAAGGATAAAATATAGCCTATAACCTTGGGCTATCAAATGCAAAAAGAATTTTTCAAATCCCACTTGTAGTTTCTGAGATTAGCGCGTTGAAACAAACAAACAAACATTTCAGCTTTATAAGATACAGTTACATTTAGCTGTGTATATTTAGGCTTGGAATAATACCAATAGCACTAAATCAAGTAAATTATGAACCGAAAACTGACTTTGGGATAGGGCCATTCCCAAAAATCTATCGCCAAATATCACTGCTCTTACTGCAGGGGAGTTTTTCGGCAATATTTTTGTAGAGACAGTTCTTTCCTCAACTCAGTAGCCTTGACTTGGGGATAATACCACTTCTGCAACCACACTGCAGGGGAGTTTTTCGGTAATATTTTTCCTCAACTCAGTAGCCTTAAAAATCCCCTTGTTATGGCTATGTTAACCATTATAATACAAAATCGAAGATAATGATTAAATTTAGAAATCTGTTATTCATAAAATAAACTTTTTTACCATTAAATATCTGCAGGTTCATTTGCCGCTTAAAAATGATCACCCATGTAAAGAGCAATATATCTAAAAATACGCGGTTTTTATATGTGAGCTTAAATAAAAAATAATAAAGAGAGATTCAATAAAATTCATTACAAAAACATTTGATCAAAAAATATTTCATCGACATCCGTGGAATCATATTTCATCAATAATGTATGAAACACGGTATATTCCATTACAGTTGAATGGAATGCACAAAAAGCTTTCAAGATTATTAATTTTTACGTCCTCACAGTACATTTGTATGGAAATATTGGGAATTCGAGACCAACCAATCGCTTTGTTCAAAACCACGTTTCCGCTTTTCAGAAAGAGCATTGTCTATTGCTTTTCCGGGGATTTTTGTATTTTTAATGATCATTTTATAGTAGTCCGTATAAAATGTCGGCTTACATATTTTAATGTTATAAATTTCACAGTTTCTTTACATATTATATTCTCCACATTTGTGGAGAAGATACACAAATGTAAAGCTTTATTAGAGATGTTTTAGGTGAAATTAATTTGAATTTCGAACGCAATTTTAGATGTTTTGTAGAGCGGACTCAGTTCCCAGAAACGTAGCCGTAGAGATCGTTTACACAAACCTGCAGGGCTAGCATGCAACCATCGATAAATACTCGAATCAACAAGATAAATATTATTTTGTTATTTTATCCTATTTTGTTAGCTTAAATGCGCACCATAATAGATAGAGTTACTCGATTTGATACCATGATTAAGCCCACAGAACCAAAGATGCCATATTAAAAAAAAAATACATACTGTAAGTGCCAAATTCTAAGTAAATATCGATAAAAGGCCCGATTTATGGTTGTCGACGGTAGCATGCTAGCCCCGCTGTTGTCTTCATTGTAGCAATGGTCAAGGCAAGTAGATTGTCAATTGTAAAATATTTTGAGTTTGACGATTTGGAAGGAAACGGGACGCTGTAGCAGGAACTGTAGTAGTTTTTTTTAAATGAAATACGTTCTTTACTGGATTCTATTGTGTTATTAAACTACTGTATTACACATTATATTTTGAGTATATTATGTCTTGTGTCAATACTCTGTCTAGGCATAAACATTTTTCAAAAATAGAATGATTTATTTTATTAATTACCCAAAATATTAGAGAAGATGATTGGAAGTTTACTTCGCTCAGACACTTTTCTCAACGCTGAAAGCGATACTAAGTTGGATCATAGGAATTGCAGTACTCAAGACCGCTCTTGAAGTTGAGAGAGACTTAATACTACGAGCAAAAACAGCCAACAAGCTACAGTATCTCTCAAGACACCGTCAGCTCGTTTTTGTTGATCATGAATACGGTGATCACCGTGTCTATAAAGACACTTTAACGACTTTTTCAATTGTAGAATGGTACAAAACACTTTTTAACCCAGCTAAAACACAGAAAAGAAGATAGGCACACTGGGTACCCTAAAGTTTACTAATTACGAGATATAGGAAGTTGAACTTTTGGTATTTTGTACTCTATACTGGACTACTTATTTTCCATTAATTTTTATTTTTTTACAACTTATGTGAATGAAGAAAAATTTAAGTTTTATTTTCTTTATTCAAAGAAAATTCACTTTAGTAATAAGATCTGCTCGACGACGTCGTTAGATGAACGTCACACAACTGACACACATCTCAACTTGACATAGTTTGTTTAAGAAAGTCAAAAATGTATGAAAATGACTTTAATGTTGTTTTTAACGTTCATTTCTTACGTTTTTAAATGCATGTAACTATGGAGACGTTTTTTATTGCTATATTTAAGACAAACAAATAGGAATAATATTTCAGTATGCTACATATTATCAGAATTCCAAAAGAGATGGTACAAGCACTGTATTGCTTGCTGCCTGTTCTTTATTCAATATATAAAATGAACATCGAAATTTAAGACAATAAATATCTATCTGTTAGATTGCTTTATTTTAGATTCAGTTTTAGCCTTATAGCATACGGTGATCACGTACAACTTTAATGGAATTGACCACAAATACCTCATTGAAAATCTTTCTCTTAGTCGAGACAATACAGTGTATCCTCATGTATTATGAAAGCATTTATTTAAGATAGAGCTCACAATGTAGAGTCCCGTCTTCTGTCAATAACTGGCCAGGTAGCCTCGTCTGTATATTGCTTTATTTCCTCATTGTACACATACGGGACAGGAAATAGTTTCAATACTTATACACTTTCCTTATTGTACACTGATGAAAATGTTCCATGTCTGGGTTTTTATATATTTATGTATTTATATTCTAGGTTCTCCCTTAGCTACATGGTATCCCATATCACAAGGTATGCTTACTTTGGGGCCATGTAGTTGGTGTGAGTGTCTGGGAATTTTATAATTATTATTATTTATTACTTAAATTAATGAGTGAAAATGTATTTAACAGCTTAATCCCCAGAAGATGATCCCATCGTGACAACCCTTACAATTAGTCTTCTTCCCTTGATATTGAAACACTGTGCCTTCATATTCTTTAAATTATCTTTGTTTAAAATTGATTTTATTGTCCTGAAATTTTACGATTTAATTGAATTGAAATTTCAATTAAATCGTAAAATTAACCGGTAACATAAACGAATCCAAGTAGTAATAACAAAATCTCCTTTTTTAAAACCTTTTTGATTTTATAGCAAAACCAAATAACATTTTAAATAAAAATTCATTGAGCTTAACACAAATGATAATCACTATTTACTTACCTATTTTGTTCGTTTTGAGTTCTCTCACGTAGTATTTCTACCAGTTTTATTTGATTTAAATGCAACTAAGACCTAAGTTACCTACATAGAAGCATCTTTAGCTTAGTTAAGTGTGTGTTTGTTTGTTTGGTTTGAAGTCTTCTAAACTGACTTGCAAATATGCTATAAGTATTTTGCATACTTATGTATGTCATTTATGGAAATGCTTAAGTCCATTTTAGGCCTTCATTTATGCACGATAATTTGTATCATTTATGTAAATGATTTTTAAATCAGACCTAAAATCTTTCCTAGTAAAATTATCTCAATTAATAAGAAATTAAACGTGAAGAGTCTCCATACAATAGCTGTGCAACGTTGGGGTTGGGTTACTGATTCAATGCAAAAAAAAATTGTTGGCGGATTATTTTAAAGATAAAGGCATAAAGCTTTTCATAAATAGTAAAGTATACATTTAAAACAAAATACACAGTATCAAAAACATATCGCAAACTTAATTATGTTAATTGTGTAATCTTGTAATGCATTACTTCGATTGCAACTACCTATAACTTTTTTTCAGTTCGGGATCCCTAACACCGATCTTCAAAATTAAAATACGTTAGTCAATCAAATATTCACTCTGCTATTTTGCAACAAGTGGATGTGCTCTTTCGTTTTTCCTTTTATTTTAGACTTTTTTCCCATCATGGACCTTAATTCTGCTACCCCACACGAGCCCAGCAACCTTACGGACCCGGATTCTCAAAACAATGATTAAATGTTCTATATTCAAATTAGGATTTCGGATATATGACTCTTGTGTTGTACGTAACATTTCCTATGACTTAATTTTTCCAAAAACAATAAGTTAGTTTAATAACTTTTTAAATATGGTTCACGACTTTATAGTCAATCTACTAATAATAATCATGACGGTGTTATATGCTGAAACAACATCGGCCGTAGGCGCAAACAATGTGGACTTAAGCCTTTTCAGGCTTTAAGATATTAAAACAGCAACTTCAGTTTACTTCTCACAATTACTTGATTAAGAAACGTGGCACCTAATAATTTATTAAGAAAATGAAGAAAGTAAGATTTAAAAAGGAAAAAGTTTTTTAAAATCTGATGAGTAGTTTTAAAGACTAGCAGGATCATACAAAGTTATTTATTTTGTCGCATTGGACCATTACATTTCAGCTGTGGTAAGTGAAGGTGAAGTCGAAGATGAAAGCAAAATAGGTTAGGAAAGAACTGGCCCTTCATGAAACATTGCTAAAACACATCCCCTCTAAGCGGTGATTTTTGGCAACAGATTTTATATGAAGGGTACTTACTAGCCAGGCGAAACTTGAAGAGTTCCTAGAATTGTAATAAACTCGAGTCTTTTAGTCTTCATTTCGAGAAATGAGTACCAAATTTTTCAAGACTGGGACTCGTAAGTGACATTGAATCCGAGTTCTTAGGGTCTTGTGAGTCTTCCAAGTCTTTTAAGTTCTTTGAGCTAGACTGAGTCATGCACTTAATAATAAATAATAAATATTTCTGACACTCACACAACATTATCTAGCCCAAATTAAGTTTCTTAAAGAACTTGTGTTATGGATACTAGATAACTGATATACTTAAGAAATATATAAACATACATATTGAATAAATACATATTTTTATTAGAATAAACTTAAATAAACATACAAACATCCATGACTTGACGACTTATATCTGTGTTCATCACACAAATATCCGCCGCCGCCAGGATTCGAACCCAGGACCTCTGGCATAGAAGGCAATGTATGTTACCGCTACACCAGCCGGTCGTCATATACTTGAGTTGGTGTATTGTATTATGCAATGTTATTTGGTGTTTGCACCACTGTTTAAAAACAGCTTACTAACTTCATTTTGTTGGTACGTAACCCGTGAAAACTATTTACGGATCTCACTTTAGTCCGGTCATAGCAAATGAAATGAAATTGACCTTGGAGTAATAATTGTGTAGAAACATTGACATTCTAATTTGGTCTTTAAGTTTTATTGAGCTGTTTTATTGCTAAACAATATGGAGGACACAGTCATGAGGTCTTTTAAAAAGACTCAGCCTTTGGGTTCTTTTTGGCACGACTCAAGACTTTTTACAAAAGGCTCCAAATTCTGAACGACTTAAGACTCGAGTCTTCAAAAAAAGACTCAAGTCTTATTTGATAGGACTCCAATACTCGAGTTTTTACAACTCTGAGAGGTCCTACAACCAAACAGGAGTCCCTTGGTTAAATCACCTTTTACAACATGCCTACCCCGAGGCGAAAGGGTTAGTAGGTAAGCGGTAGTAGGTCGCTGTGCCCTACGTTTTCAGAGAGTTCCTTTTGCGTATTACAAGGATGATTTCTGTTTTTTTTAAACAATGTGTCGTTTGTTTTATTACCATAACTCAAGGCGAGTTTTCCCGAAAAAAAACTGTAGGAAAATATAGATCGCTGAGCGAACTTACTAAACATTAATTTTCTTTTCAATAACATAATTATAATTTCAAAACACATATTATCTTCATGTATGAGAATCAGAATCAAACATACATAAATCTGAGGATTTATATTGAATAGTAGAAATCCATTTCATTGTTATCAAAAGTTCCATTTTCAAACACGTGACGCTAAAGCGCTTACATCTCGTCCCCCCTTGTCACATGATGTCACACTTTGTTGACCCTTCCTTCCCAATTAGCGTGTGACGTAATTTATGAATAACCCTTTATTCCTTATCGGAATATGTTATAAGCTTTTGCTAACAAACGCAATACAAGCTTTCAAGCGATAAGGCTGCGTTTCCACTGACGCGGAGCTTAGTGGTGTCTGAATATACCAATCACTATGCTCGTTCTGTTTCCATTAAAGCAGAGCGGAGATTTCGAGCATAGGCGTTGTGACAAAATTTCAATGGTGCTCTGTAATTAATAACCAATATTTTGTATATAGTGTATCACCGTTAGTCGTGCGATGGAAATAAAATTAAATAAAAAAGTGATTGGTATATTCATGCGCCGCTAAGCTCCGCTCCGCTCAGCTCCGCGTTAGTGGAAATGCAGCCTAAATGGTGCTAGAAATTACCCGCAACTTTGTCCGAGTCGAAATATTAAACACTGATATGCTTGGAATCACAGATCAGAAAGTATTATGTACAAGTACAGATAGGACACATAAATATTATAGGGAGTTTGGAATGCAAGCTTTTTTGCCGCTTGGCAGCGTTTATGTGCTTGAGGTTTTTTGGGTGGACTATGCACTATAGTGATTTTTTATTATTATTGGATAAATATTGTTTTTCATATGTGAAAGAAAGGTTGCTAACTTTACAGTACAATGGCAACAAACTAACAAACCACTAACTATAATAATCAAAAACCAACACTTGTTAGCATGTTTGATAGTTATAAAGTTATTCGTCGAAATATGTGAATCATGGAGGCTAACAAGCATCACAACAATTCAGTTACATAAATGATAAACTTAAGTTCACTTGACGCTACTTCTGAGTTTGCAGGAAATTATATAAACACAGCAGATATGTGCTTGCAGTTTACAACAGATATGCGCAGGACTTTCATAAGCAGCGTTTTTTTGATCAAATGGCGAATAATTGTCTATTACTCACTCAATTCACTCATATTTGGTGATTAAACGAACCTAGTGAAGTTCTATCACAATTATATGAGTGCTTCGTCTGAGATTAGTAACCTGAAAGAGAAAGCATTATAGATACAACTTGTAGTAACGCCTACGTGACACCACTCTTCACACTACGTTGAAAGTTTATATATATTTTTTTTTTTGTTTGTCGGTACATTTGAATTCTCTGGCTGTGTTCTGGTCTATGTTCGCTGGGTTGCGTCATTCGTTTGGAGTCTAATTCAGAGATGTATATTTCCTAAACCTACCTTTAGGGGCGGGTGGGTGGGGGTTACTAATCTCAGACGAAGCACTCATATAATTGTGATAGAACTTCACTAGGTTCGTTTAATCACCAATTATATTTCGTGCTTCGTCTTTCGATTAGTAACCTGAAAGAGAAAGCATTATAGATACAACTTGTAGTTGTTGAGAGTTTGGGTTTAGGTAATAGCGTAAACACTTTTACCAAAAAATCATGTTTATTTGTTTAATTAACAAAAGAGTATACGAACATTATTACTTACATTCATTAGGTACAATACAATTTTAACATTTGAATGAATCAATTAAATTAATAGTTCTTGTATAATTATTCAAATCATGCCACAAGAAATTAAATAATTAACACGTTGAGTGAAAAATAGCGAATTATCTTTATTATTATTCTGGATTAATAATCGCAGTGGCTAAAGAGACTTCATTTGTGCTCAATATTGGTCTCTTATAAAATTTGGCGAAAGTGTCGGAGTTAGATGACCAGCCGGCTGTTTTGTGGACTTGGTCGATACTAACTCCCCGTGCGTATGCCTGCGACGCAGCGGCGTGTCGCGTGCTGTGAGCGCCGAACATTGAGACATCAATGCCGCTGTCTTGCAGCGTACACTTAATCCAGCGGCTAATTGTTTGACAAGTGACAGCCTTGTAAGGCGGTCTCGTGCTTACAAACAAAGTGTCGCTTTTCCTTAAAGATGCCGTTCTGTCAATATAGCACTTTAGTGACTGTGCAGGGCACACTTGCAGTTTTTCATTAAAAAAAGGGATGTCTAATAGGGGCTGGGTTTTTCCGATCTGTGATGTTTTTATAAGGTCAGGAATTTTAATCAAAATTTTGTTTGGAAGAATACTTATGTTTTGAATTTTAATTTTAGATAGAGTTTGAACCCTGTGTGCCGTAGCGAGAGCCAGTAACGTTGCACATTTTTTGGAAAGGAGTTCCAAAGATACCCGTTCGTTGGGGTACAAAACTTCTAACCAATTTAATACACAACTTGGATCCCAAGTCATGTCATATTTGGGCGTAGGAGGCCTTAAGCGGAATACACCTCGAAAAAATCTTTGTATCGTTGGATTATCAGCAATTTTAGGATCCAAAATTAAAGCGAGTGCTGATCTGCAGCTATTCAGAGAGCCATACTGGCTGCCACTGTCAAACATTTGGGTGAGAAAAGTCATTATCGACTTAATTGTGCCTGAATATATATTTAAATTATTCTCTGTACAAAATTGGTACCATTTTTTTATGTAAACGCTGTACTGTTTAAATGAGTTTTGTGATATAGACGCTAACATTATATTTATTGATGTTTCTGGTACTGCTCGACGCAATAGCCCCGTCCGGATAATTTCGCGGCAGCTAGGGTTAGGTTGGAGTGGATGTTCGTATTGCTGGAATTGAAAATAATAGGTTGATCAGTTGGTAAAAAAGTAATGATATCTGATATAATGAGTTTCTGAAAAATCGGAAACCAGGGCTGAGTTGGCCATAAAGGAACAATTATTATGCCCGTGGCTTGATCTGTGATAATTTTTTGCAAAGTTTTGAGAACAATAGCGAAAGGAGGAAATGCATAGAAATAAATATTTGACCAGCTGATCGTAAACGCGTCAATAGCACATGCGTTTGGATCTCTAAACCATGAAACAAATTTATTGCACTTGTTATTTAATCTACTAGCAAATAAGTCGATCGCAGGTACTCCAAATTTCCTAGTTATAATATCAAAAGCGGAATGAGACAGCTCCCATTCAACGTTGGGGTGAGACTTTCGAGATTCGAAATCGGCAACTAAGTTCTCCTTAGATTTAATGTAAGAAGCGTATCCGAAAATTCGTTTTGTTTCACACAACTGCCAAATATTTTTAGCATACTGTGATAAATGGGGAAACTGAATACCACCCATTTTATTGATATAGGAAACAGCTGTGGAATTGTCAAGTCGTAATAAAATTTGACAATTGCTTAAATCCTTCGTAAAGATTTTTACGGCAAAGTAAGCCGCAAGTAATTCAAGCTGGTTAATATGGAGAGCGCACTCATGTTTAGACCAGGGGCCACTGGCAGTCTTTACGCCGCAAGCGGCACCCCACCCCGTCGGTGAGGCGTCCGAAAATATTTCTACGGAATATGTGTTATCAACAATCCTATGGTTAGGATTTTGAATATCGTGAAGCCACCATTGAAACACAGAATGTAAATTGGGCGTAAGGGTCATGAATTTATTGAAATCATTGTTTCCTCTGAGATTTAAATACTTAAGTCGTTCAAATTCTTTAGTGTATAATAGGCCATATTCGATTGCAGGGCAGATTGAAATTAACAAACCTATCATTTGGGCAAATTCCCTGATTCGGCAGCGTGATATTTTTGAAATAAATTTTATTTCTTTATATATATGAAGTTGTTTTTCGGTTGGCAACCCTATGTGCATAGTTTTAGTGTTAATTGTAAAACCCAAGAATTTGCACGAAGTAGATGGGACCAACTTACTTTTTGTGTAATTGATTATAAAGCCTAATGCTGTCAGAAATTTGATTGTAATGTTAATATTATCTAAACATTCTTTATAAGAACGCCCTATTAATAAAATATCATCTAAGTAAATAGTTGATAGATAGCCCGCTGATCTCAATAATTTCATAACCGGTTTCATCAACTTAGTGAATACATATGGCGCAGTATTAAGTCCAAATGGTAGAACATTAAATTGATAAAATTTTGAATCGCATATAAATTTAAGATATTTTCTTGAATCCTGATTAATGTTAAGTAAAAAGTAAGCGTCCTTCAAATCTATGGTGGCTAAAAAACAATCTTTAGAAACAAGTTTAACAGCTGTTCTTAAATCCTCTAACTTAAAATGACTAGTAGGTATGAATTCATTTAACTTTTTTAAGTTTAAAATGAAGCGCATTTTCCCATTAGGCTTAGGTCTTAAAAAAACAGGAGAAATGAATTGGTCCTCGTGAGGAGCACATTTAGATACTGCACCGACTTTCAAAAGATCTGATAAGGATTGTTTTAGTTGGGAATTTTCTACTTTAGAATGTTCTAAAGAAGAATATAATTGGTGCTGTACCACCGGTTTTGAAAATATTAATTTATATCCATCAATCCAGCTTAGAATAAGTGAATCTTTAGTAATTAAAGACCATTGGTGACGGTATAGTGACAGCTGGCCAGCGTAACTTACTGGGTCTACCGGCGGCGGGTCGGCGGCTGCGGAGGCGACCACCGTCGCGATGAGGTCGCGTGCTGACTGCGTAGATAAGCAGGCTCGCGGCTCCTCGGTGGCGGTCCCGGCGGCCTGCGCGCTGGGGCCTGAGGCTTCCAGTTTTTTGGCGGGAGTAACTATGTGGCGCAGAAACTTTCTTAAAAACTTTATGTTGTACTTTTAAGTCCGTCCCAGATTTGTTGACCGCTCTCGCAGATCTCAAAGTCTCCGACAGGTTCTCCCCGAAAAGACATTTGTCGATTTTAGTATGGGACAAATGTTCCTTCATATCCTTTTTCACGTAATATGTTGCAAAATTGCGTCTAGAAATGGAGTCGGTAGATTGCATATCGCACAGAAGTCGACCGATATCCATTAATTTTTTCAGGAGATGTTGATTGATGTTCGTTTGGTCAGCTGACAATTGATCGGTAATGGCCGAACCTAAGCACGAAATAGTGGCAGCTAGCTGCTTCTGTCGCACTTCCATACTTCTATCTCGTTTTGCCATGTTATCTGGAAGTGTGGCTTTTATTTCTGCGTTCAATATGGGCGCCCCGATAAGAGTACAGTTAGTAGGAATTTTATATCTTCCTAACAACTCTTTTCTTTGGGCAGGATCTAGCCCGTGAGTTGCGATATGTTCGAAACGCTTTGCTAGATCTTGATAAATCTCGGGGCCATATTCAACAGAGTCTGAGGGATCGTCCCCCAGTATTTCAAGTACGACGGTATCGAGCCCTTCGTCTGGCGGCGAAGTGTTCTGCGCAAATGTAGCTGAGCCTTGTTCCATCGATACGTGATCATCCAACAGTGATGTAAGAACCTCTTTATCAACCGAAAGATCTTCAGTTGAAAAGGCGCTTCGCATTTCTCCGTCTGAAAAGACGTATTAGATTTAATTTTGGAATATAATATTCCAGGGAGGGTACTTTGAAAAAAAAAATTTTTTTTTTTCTATAATGTCGGTAGTGAAGCGTTATTTTCAAAGAACCACGCTCATACTGACTATATATTATGTACCTACTTTATCTGTCATAAGATATATTATTTATGATAAAAAAAAAATTTCGGGAACATATAATTCCCACAGGATTATACACAAATCAATTTAATATTGATAAGGTCTTTCGATTCACGAAATTATGTCTAATTGTAACCCGACAAGATATAACCCATAGGGTACATATGCAAGCGGAATTATTTTTTATTAGACGAGAAAAAATGTGCAAATGTATATTATTTGCAAACATACCTGGTAGGTTTTGACGGGAAGGCGTGGATTCCCTTGAAGATTGTGATGACGATGACGAGGAAGAATCGATTACACGAATTCTCGACCTCCGAGGTTTGTTGAATTTAGATTCCAACTTCTTCAGTTTTCTTTTCAAATAATCAAACTCTTCGTTTATTGACTGTTTTCTTTTCGGCATGATGAAGTAGAAGTTTAAATTGTTGTAATTATTCACTTTCTGATATTACGTATTAGATGTAGTGTTGAGCGGTGACCACTAAAAAAGCGAATGACGCAACCCAGCGAACATAGACCAGAACACAGCCAGAGAATTCAAATGTACCGACAAACAAAAAAAAATATATATATAAACTTTCAACGTAGTGTGAAGAGTGGTGTCACGTAGGCGTTACTACAAGTTGTATCTATAATGCTTTCTCTTTCAGGTTACTAATCGAAAGACGAAGCACGAAATATAATAAGTAGTTATTGGAATGTAATATGTGGCGCCACCAAACGAAACATAATACATTATCTACCATCTAAACTTTTGCATTTATGATGTTAGTGTGTTGTTTTTGACGACAAAGACATCTTAACCATTTAAACAGAAGTAAAGCTTCACTTATAAATGTACACTATCTCATTGATCATTTTTGATTCTGACACAAGAATCACAAGAGACATCAGCGCTCTGTAACTACCAAAGGCTACCATTTTACATTCAAAGCACTCTTTTAAGCAATCTTTTACGTTTCAAACAGTGACAATTTGTATAAGATCGATTGCATTTTGTGAAGCAACAGTACTTTTTTATTGTGTTTTAACAGATAGTAACTAATAAAATAATATATAATTAATAGTATATGTTCCTAGTACATTGTATTTTAGAAGGGTTGAAATAAAATCACAAAATGAATCAAAGAATCAATGGTTTCAGAGATCACGTAGCGTGGCGTGTCATATAATTGTATTCCGGGGACAACAGAGGCTTTTCAGAAGCAATCGTCAGAGTTGGCCCTTAAAAAAGGAGTTGGCATTGTTATTGAATTTAAATTTCTAGTTCAATAAAAAACCTGTTCTTCGTTTTCGATGAAAATGGCAATAGTTACTCAGATGTTCTTTAATGACTACAAGGAGATCTTTCTTCTCCGAACTGTTAAATAGTTTAACCTTCACCTCAGTGTACGAGGTCCGGCCCTGAGGCAGACTACTGAGTATGCTGAGTATATGTATACTGGAATACTTCTTTATTCTACTTTGTGATCTCCACTATACAAACTTAAGGCTGCCTGTCCATTGATGCGGTGCGAGGCAGCGGAGCGGAGCGAGCGAGTATGGCGGAGCGGAGTTGCGGACAGTGTCTGTCCATTGACGCGGAGCGTGGCAGCGGAGCGGAGCGAGCGAGTATTGCGGAGCGGAGTTGCGTACTGTGCGAAGCTAGGCCGAGTTCACGGGACGATTCATTTGAGCGAAGGGCAACGGGCGGTCAAGTCAGTTATACGCGATATATTACGGAAAACAGACATGTTGTCGACACAAAACTTGAAAAGTTACTACCTCGCATTGCTTGAGGAAGAAGAGCTGGACTCGGACCCCCGAGGCCGCGCTGGCCGGTCCGTTTCCCCGCCCCGCCTCACTCCACCGCCCCGCTCTGCCGCTCCGCTCTGCCGCCCCGCTCCGCCGCCCCGCACCGCTGCCACGCGCAGTTTCCAAAAATGTATGAATTTTAAAGCCGGCTCGCAAATCCCTGTGCACTGGAGCGGAGCAGAGATTTTATGGTTAATTTTTCTCCGTTTCTCCGCTCCGCAGCCTCGCTCCGCTTCAATGGACAGGCAGCCTTAAGAAACTTATTAATTGCTACATAATTTGTGTGATAATTTGGTCATTTTATGAAAAAAAAACCGGTTCTTCCTAAAGCTGCCATTTATATTAAATAAAAAAGTAAAGTAAACCCTAATCGATTTCAAAGAATCCTTCCGAACGATTTATCTTTACGTAGTTGGTACGTCTATTTCAAAACATAAACTGCAAAGATCAGGGTCTTCTCCAGGGATA
Organism: Stenoptilia bipunctidactyla; assembly: GCA_944452665.1. NCBI lineage: Eukaryota > Metazoa > Arthropoda > Insecta > Lepidoptera > Pterophoridae > Stenoptilia > Stenoptilia bipunctidactyla. The sequence continues at coordinate 21,130,584 of OX101740.1, read as the reverse complement.
AACCGGTCAGTAAACAAGTTTTGCGTCTATCCAAAATTCGTTAAATGAATTTCCTTTGGGACCTACAGTACCGTAACGCTTTCGATTTCATCAGTACTCTGAAGTAATCGGTTGTACCCTACTCTCACAAACGTATTCACGATTGTTGAAGTGTAATCGTTTGTAAATTCTTGTCGATAGGGTGCACACTCGTCTAAATGTAATTTTCTTTGCACACGCAAAATGCAATAAGGTTGCTACTCCCAGTCTCGTATCATTGAAATTGCTATTCACGTAATTGCCAATATACTGCTTGAAGTAGTTGCTTATAAGGTTTAATTTTGCTCGCCGATATTGCACCTTATGTGGGTTTCAAAAGTTCTAATACCAGAAGGTATAGTGTCATATAATAATAATAATAATAATAATAATTCTTTATTGTACACCAACAGCATTAGTAACACTTTACAATAAATTTTAAAATATTTGCACAAAGGCGGCCTTATCGCTCAAAGCGATCTCTACCAGGCAACCCAGTAAGGACAGGACATGAATAGAGGAAATTAGGGAGGGCGGTGGTACTGATTTCATAAAATAGACTAAATACAAATAATTACATATCATACATATTAATCATAAATATACATAAATATTATTTATATAATATAGACTTACATATTAATAATACATACACATACTTATTAATAAGTTACGATGAGCAGTGTTTCACGAGGTAATAACGTTTAAGCATCCTTTTGAAGGTGTAAGGACTGGGAGCTTTGCGGATCTCTAAGGGTAAGTCATTCCAAAGCGACACCGATCGCACAAAAAAGGATTTACTTAAGAATGTGGAAGTATGTGATGGTGTTGCAAGGAGAAGGTTTGAGGAAGAGCGCAAGTTACGATCGTTGTTGTTGAATCGAAAGTTAAAGCGGTTTTGCAGGTAAACAGGAATGGCTTTATCATACAGAATACGGTAGACTACAGATAGGATATGAGTATTCCGACGAAGTCGAATGGGAAGCCACTTGAGATTAGTAGAGATTAATAATAACACGCGTGAACATTTCTTTGGGCAGTTTATACTTACGCAATTACTACTTCTCCTGGACAAGCATGAGGGTTTGCCTGGCTACCTTTCATAAAAAATCTATCGCCAAATATGGCCCTTTGGGTTACGGTAAAGTTCCATCCCAAGCCCGTGTGCTTCAACTTCAACATCATCTGTTCCATCAGGTCTACTTCAAACATAAGTTATATATTGATAAATAAGCCACCTCGGTAACTAAGCACCACTTATATTTTAATTAGCGCATCACATCTTGCAGGCAGCCTCTCCCACATCAATCCCAACAACTTTGTTCTACTGTACTTATTAAAATTAATACTTTTTGAAAATTTAGTTTTTCCATACAAAAAATATTTATAGCCTTGGTATAGAGGCGTAACTCCATTTACTCTGAGCGTAGGTATGCCACGCATCTTGCGTACTAAAATATCGCTTTCTAACAAAAATAGGCACTTCTTACAAAATGAAGAGTTAGGAGAAAACGATTTTTTCTTTTTTTGTGTTATTTATCAAGATTTGTAAAAAGTCGTAGAACAAATGTTGTTGGAATTGATGTGAAGATGCTTCCTGCAAGAGGTGATGCGTTAATTAAAATTAATCCTGTATAAATAAGCACAACTAGCTTGACATTACGAAGCACTTAATATAATTTATATAAATTTTAGGCTGTTCTTGCCCTTTACTTTGAAGACTTATCGCTCTCTCCAAAAAGAATATCATACGGCTCAAAGTATCATGACATTTTTGATATCAAAACTTTATCATTTTATGAGATCGACTCATATTTTATGATAAGTACTAAATGATAATGGAGTTGAATAAAAAGTACTCATGTCTAGGATATGACTTGCCCGTAATAAAATATTACCAGAAGAAATTGCTGCTGCAGCAGTGTTCATGAATAGCGGAAAATAGTTGTCCACTATTTAGACTTTGTTTATCATACGAGTATATTTCGTCAACATTTAAAACTCAGATGCCCATTTCCAGAAATAGGATTCTTCGAATTCAAGTTAAAAGAACCATTAAAAATGTCAATTTTACATACATATGTTGGCGGTGTCTAGCTAGAGCCTTATAGTTTATTTGGATTGTCTTCGGATGCCACCACCTTCTTAGTACTTAACAGAGTCTACGTCACGAGTTTGTCACCGGCAGAAAAAATAATACCGATATAGAAGATGGATCCGAAAATAAAGATGATGAAGAAGATTCCAAGAGATGTAGCAACTATGAAGTGTCACGCTACTAATATCGCAAAAGTAGAAACTGTCATATGCCGAAGATCAATCAGTTCACTACCAAAAGCATTGTCGACAGTAGAAAAACCGACTCGCCCTAAAGACGCCGACACAAAAGACTGTATTAGAGAATCATGATTGAAATCCTCAAGAATACCTGATGTTGAATAAAAGAGAGGAATCATCCCGATTCCGACACATACTTATAACTTCACGCCTGTATCCCTTATCGGGTAGGCAGAACAGCTCTGCAGCGGTTATAAAACCATGTCACGTTTGAAAAATATGAAGGCATTATAATGGTGCAGCGAGACTATTGCAGTGACAGAGGGTCAGCTTATCGCCCACGAAAAAACTCAAATGAAACCTCTGTCCCCTAACTCCAGCATGTAAATTTTTATCCTACCAATATTGTAAACGAAAAACTAATTGAAGGAAAATGAACTGCTAAATGGATTTGGACCAAATTTGTTTCACAGTTTCAATAACCCCATGGGATGTTATATAGGGAATTCACGAGGCTTAAACCGCAAGCCGCAGCTAAACACCTCAAAACAAATAGTGAGTGTACTAATTAATTTGAGAAAATAGCCGATAGTCTAGTGGGAAATCAGCGGTCAATTTGCTAAAGTTTTTATCTCAGTGGGCAAAGTTATTAATATAAACTTGGCTAGTAAAACAAAACGAATATAGAAACATAACTAAGTTCTTGTTTGTTCAATAGTGAAGTTTTGAATATTTGGAATATTCATGTTTATTTAGGTAACGGAGTGCGATGAGCGAGCAAATAAGAACATGATATCGATAGGGCAAAATGTGAAATGGGGATAGCGTTATATTTCAGATCTTATCGAAAAGTTAATTAACCTATTTTTTAAAGATAATTTCATCATATTTCTTGTAAAGAAGAATTAGACTTTACCTTGATCTATAACACGTTTACTTATTCTTATTTCAATAATAGACTTTTAATTGTGTGATAACTATCAGAGGCCCTAGTTGACACTCAAAGAAGAATACAGGTTGATTTAGTTTTCTAGCCGCGTCTGATATTGGCCAGAAAAGATAATTTAAAATACGACTGAACGATTGTTTTATTTTATAAGTATTAATAAAGGTATAATTGTAATTAAAATATGTAAAACGCACTTGAAATCGCACTAATAGTTTTGGAGATTCGCGTGTTCAAGGAAACTTCAGTTCTTTTATTAAAGATTGTTTAAAATATTAAAAATAAAATCCCCAGACAATCACACCAACTACATGGCCCCAAGGTAAGCATAGCTTGTGTTATAGGATACCATGTAGCGAACTAGGGGGGAACCTAGAATATAAATACAGAAATAGATAGATAAACACCCAGACACGGAACATATTTTTTCTTGTTCCGTGCGGGTATCGAACCCACAACCACTGGCGTCTGAGGCAGACAGGTTTACTCCATCGCCCCATTTTTGTGAATTGTAATCATTTTATATAAGTAATGATAAATAAATCACATAAACTAAAGAAAACGCGTCAAAACCGTAAATTTTTACGCAATTGAAAACATTTTGCACACAATAAGTCTCATACCCCAAATTATATATAGAAATAAGAACCATATCATCGAAGTGCTTACCTCGTTAATAAGATATAGATACCCTGATAAATATGGAGCCTGCCTGTTATTCTTTCCTATTAATTCTTCACGCCACTATTAGCTTTCTTGTTCCCCGAAGAAAAAACTATCAGAGGGTTCTTATCGGCAGCTAATTGAACCCCGAATTGAGTCGAGCGCGTGTAAATAGTTAATGCGGGGCTTACACAACGATCGTATTCTCTTTTACTTTTATTGGAATTTTCCGAGGAAATTTTCCATAAGGTTTTCCATATGTACTTAGTACTAGATAAATAGAAGTGTTTCTTTTTTTGCTTCAGTAATAAAGTTTCTTAGTGTAAAGGTTTAACTTCGGAAACAAACAGCTTTTCAAACAGTTATTTTAACTGTCATGGAGAGCTACTACTTTAAGTTAATAATAAAAAAAGCGACAAAAAAAGTTATCGATTGATAATGTCATACTGTTTTAACTACTTGCGTAGTAATAAAATCCAGGTTCAACTTACAAAATAAGAGCTGCAAAAATCGATTTTACATACAAAAATATTAAGTTTGGCCCAGAATTACTAAGTGAAGAACAAAACTGGCTGTTTAATCACAATTGTGCAAATAATAAATTGCAAGTTATTTTGTTGTCACTCAAATATCAGGTCAGTAATTATGTCATATGATTTTTTTTTAATAATTGTAATTATTTAGTAATTAATTGTGATTGTGAATATCACATGAAATATCTTTCTGTGAAGTCGTTAGTTACGTCATAGAGTTTTGAACCAAGTGATAATGTTGATGTTACTGGCAGATTTTCCTTATCCGTATATGTATATGTATTCCTTTATATGTATTTTTGGTACCTTTAGGACCCCGATCCAATCAAAACAAATTCGTGGATTGTTTTGGTGTTCAATCGAAATCTTATTAAGGTTGACCAATAGAAATAAACGACCTTTATAAATAATTGTTAACATGAGATCTATTTTTGTCCACTTTCATTGTCAATAAACACAGCAATAAGATTAGTTTTATATTGGTAGTATAAGTCGATACTTATTTGGGTGAGTTGAAACCGTCGTGGAACACTTGAATAATATATCGCGTAGAAAATGTGACTTACATAATGGCAATTTTAATTTGCCGGCTATAAATAGTTGACTTACCAAACTCACTAACTCGTTCATGGGTAACGCTTTTTTAATAAAGTTTTTCAAGATTTACTGTTGATAAATTTAAATATCCTTTGAAACAAAATTTATGTCAAAAGAGTTACTAGAAAATATCTGAATCTTTGGTTGTAAACTGTTATTGTTTATTTTTTTTAAAGATGACCATGCATCCTTTCTTTAAGTCAAAACGGATAAAGTGTCAAAAACATTCTTACAAATCGTTTTCGAAGATATTTGATTAACATAGTATTAAGCTGGGTACAGATTGGTGTAATTTAACATGAAATCGCATGAAAAAAAGCCGCAGTTCGTGCGCGCGAGAAATCTTATTCATGATAAGTGGTTGTATTGCATTTTACATTACATGTTATATTACAACAATGTATTACCGCCTTCATAGTAAGTAAATAGAATTAGAAAACTAAATTTATAACGATTACTTTTTGTATCTGTTAAGTTATCAAATCCGTCATTTTATACAAATCCTAGTTGTATGTGATTGATTTGAAAAAGCGCGGAAATGTGTTAAATAAATTAAATATTACACGCATCTCCTAGGACATCTAGGGGGAAGTCCCGTAACGCCGGACGGCACCAAACGTTGGACACTTGTACTATCTTTTTTTTTATATTGTAGGATAGGACGTTTGTCTTCCATGCCACCTGGTGGAAGGTGCGCATGAAGACTATGGTGTTACACGTCCATCCACGAGAAACCTTTTCACTCGACACTTAAAAGTTCCAGGACTGTAGTGGTCAGGAAAAACAGACGCAGGCAGATTGTTCCACTCCTTGGCAATCCGTACCAAAAAGGAACTATCGAAGCATTTTGTTCGACTTCTTGGTAAATCCACTATATAGGGATGGAAGTTCTGTCTGCGTCTGGTAGTCCGGTGGTAAAAAGGGGTGGGTTCAATTTGGTCAAAAAGAGCACTCGCACACTTACCAAAATGTAGCCGATAAAATACTGTCAAACAAGCAACCTTACGACGATGCTCCAGCGTCTGCAATTTTTTATTTGTAAGGTTGTTGTTATTTATGATTTTACGGGCTCTTCGGTCAACAGAGTCTAGCGCTTCGAGCTGGTATTTGGCAGAACCATCCCAAAGGTGACTACAGTACTCCATTCACGACCTCACTTGGGCTGTGTATAAGTTGAGCAGCCGTTCAGGGCTGAAGTACCGCCGGACTTTCGAGATGATACCCAATTTTTTTGAAGCCGTTTTTGCCATAGACTCCATTTGTTGATCGAAGTTTAATTTGGACGTTATGGTGACGCCCAAAAGCCCTAGTTGGTCGGTGATGGGAACAGACACATTTTGGAAAGTGGGCGTAAAAGTAAAGGTGCTCTTTTTTGCTGAGAATAGACACGCTTGTGTTTTGGAGGCGTTGAATTTGACCAGGTTAGATTCGCCCCAATTGGACACATTCCGCAAGGTCGAATCAACGCGCTCAATCATAGACCTTCTCAAAACCTGGATTTCATGGGCGCTTGTTCGCGCATTGGATATATATCTCTCAACAACAGTGCTGTCATCATCATATCCAATAATTCCTGGTGTTAGGAGGTCATTAATGTGCAACAAGAATAAAGTTGCAGAGAGAACAGATCCCTGAGGTACCCCGGCATTAATCGCCATTAGGTCAGAGGAGAAGCCGTCTAAGACTACTCGAATCGACCGTTCCCTCAGAAAATCAGATATCCAGTCGCAGAGCCCGGTCGGTATGCCATATGCTGGAAGCTTGCTTAAGAGACCATCATGCCAGACCCTGTCAAAGGCCTTGGAGATGTCTAAGGATACAGCTATTGCTTCACCATGACCCTCCAAGGCCTCACTCCATAAGTGTGTGGCATACACGAGAAGATCGCCGGTCGAGCGTCCACTGCGGAAACCATATTGGCTGTCGCTTAGGAGCTCGTTGGTCTCGAGGTATGCCAGGAGTCGATTGTTCAATACACGTTCCATGACTTTGCAAAGTATGGAAATGATTGAGATTGGTCGATAGTTGACAGGATCAGCACGGCTTCCCTTCTTCGGTACTGGTTGTACGTTAGCCAGCTCCAAAGAAATCAAATCAAATCAAATCAAATCATTTTATTGTGTCAAATATGGTTTACATTTTGATGGTCGGCTTATATATAGGTCTCATATTTCACTGTTATACAGCATGCAATAAATAACATATTTCTTACAATCTAAAGAATTCTATAGAGAAAGTCTATAGAGTCGCGTCAAAACGGGAGACAACTCAGCTGCGCAGCGTTTCAACACCACTGCAGGAATACCATCTGGACCGCTAGCCTTATTCTCGTCTAGGTGCAGCAAGCATTTAAGAACCTCCTTTTGGCGAATATGAACGGTACCCATTGTAGGACCGAACTGAGGTAATTGGGGTGGGATTTTTCCTTGGCTATCTAGACGAGAATTTTCCGCAAAGATACTGGCAAATAAATCCGACTTTTCCTTAGCGGTGTGGGCCAGAGAACCGTCAGGTTTCCGCAGTGGCGGCAGCGATGGGCGACAAAAGTTTGTTTCGACCAACTTGGCGATGGAACAGAAAGCTTTGCTTCCCGAGGGGTATGACGCTATTCTGTCTCCAATACAGCCTATGTGGGCGAAACGAGCTCTTTTGATCACCTTCTTGCAGGACTTGGCGGCAGCATTGTACCTCTTCTTGTGTTCATGCGAATCCACGGCTTTGCTTCGGCGAGCGGTTGCCCAGGCTTTGTACGCTTCTCGCTTACGCTTTTCAGCGGAAAAGCATTCAGCACTAAACCATGGGCGAGCTTTGGTTTCAAGGGATAGATCAGCGTAGGGAATGAAGAACTCCATTGCTTGACCTATCACACTTGAGACTGCATCAGCGCAGCACGATGGATCGGTTGATGTAAAACAAGCTTGCCGCCACGGATAAGATGCGAAGAAATGTCGCATTTCATCCCAATCTGCCGACTTGTAACGCCATACTCGCCTAGAACCACTTAGTCGGGTGTCAGGTGGCGAGTACTGTGATACAGATTTCACCAGACAGTGATCGGATGTCCCTAAGGGTGCAGTGACGGACACTGAATATCTGTCGGGATCGGTTGTCAGCAGAAGATCCAGGCAGTAAGCAGTATGGACAGCAACGTCTGGGATGCGCGTAGGCTCGTCAACAAGCTGAGAGAGGCCATGAGTGAGCGAAAACTTAAAAGCCTCTCTACCAGCATGGTCAGTGTCCTGAAACGGGTATAACCACTGTCCGTGGTGTGCGTTAAAATCCCCCAGGAACACCAACTGCGCTGTGGGAAAACGTTGCTGAACCTTGTACGCTGTACTGCTGAGATAGTCCATAAGCCTTGTTGTCTCCCGATCTCCGCTGTGTGACCGATAAATACCAGCGTATACCATTTGGTCTAGGTCGGTATCTATGTGAACCCACATACCTGAAAGGTCCGGCACTTCTAAATAACGGAGACGCTGACAACAGATCTTGTCACTGGCATACATGCACACCCCGGCGTGCGGGTGGAATTTGGACTCCAGGATGTAACCTGGGTAACAAAGGTATGCCGAGTCTGACAGATCACAGACCTGCGTCTCCGTTAGGAAGAGTAGGTGGGGTCTCTCCGTCTCGAGGTGGTGGAGGACATCATTGAGATTGGAGTGCACTCCTCGGATGTTACAGAATTGTACTTTAAACGAGAGGAAGTGCAACCGCTGTGTTACCTTACTCTTCTTTGGACTTTTCATAAGTTTTCGAGTGGAGTGAATAGGGAGGAGAACAGAAGTTGAGTGAAGTGCTGCAAATGGAACCAAGCAACTCGATAGGGGTAACGCACCTTTGGGAAACTCGCTTGGAGACTGCGGAGACGCCCGAGCCCCCCCGAGTTCGCCATCGGGTCTTCTCAAACCGGTCACCAGCCGGCACGATGGAGCCTCCCGGGATTTCTCGCGAGGTGGCGGGGCAGCCTTTTGCATGTAGCTGGCATGCTACTTGGGCGTTACTACCTGCGGTCGGCCAGCGGTGCACCGTGCTTCGGATCCCGCTACCCTCCAAAATGAGTCACCCGGTGAGTCATTATCCTACGAGTTGAAAACAGTTCTCCGATGCAGCACGATTACTTAGACCTATCCTCCTCAATGGCTACACTAGACATCATGCCGGAACGCAACTAGGTTACTTGGCGGCATGGTTTTGTCTAGTGGGTGGTGACAAGCCACAGCCGAAGCTTACCAGCAGATTTTACTGCTCGTTTAGCACCACCCAGGGACCACGTACAAGGCATCGAGGGCTAAACCTTGCGGACGCGAGCAGTTTTCAGTCCCCATCTCGATAATCAACTACGTATTCTATTCGAATATCGGTATAAAGGGTGCATCATCATCATCATCACAACTCCGTGTAATGGGCCCACTGCAGGGCATGAGTCTCTCCTCTGAGTGACAAGGAGGTTTAGGTCATAATCCACCGAGCTGGCCCAGTGCTGTAACGTGCCCTCCGAAGCACGGAAGTCGCCGTGAGAAACGAATGGTCGTCGGTCACCCATCCAAGTACCGACCGCACCGAACGTTGCTTAACCTGTTATATCGTAAGATACACACAGTAACCACGGCGCCACGACGACTTGGAATAAAGGGTGCATGGAAACTTAGAAATACAGGATTACGTGAAAAAAATTGTCAGTGAGGAACACAGCCACGATAAGAGCGGTGGATTTCTGGTTTTGGCGTAAAAGAGTTTCGTCAAGTAAATTTTAGGTGAGTGTGCTGTGCTATGGTTTTATGTTTAAATGTTTTTTGTAATTATTTTACCAAATACACTGTCCCATTTCAAATACCAAATCAATGATTTAATTGTGAAAGTTTTTTAAGTAATACTTTTACAGTTTATGAATGAAACACGTTATTTAGGACTACTGATGTCCCCTAGTACCGGACACAGATGTGACCCCCACCACCGGACCGTTTATAGGTTGACTTTTTGACGAAGCATTTATATTAATTATAATTATGACTGTGTGTTGTTTTACAGGACACAAGGAGAGAGATATTTCAGATTGGAAGAGACAAATAAAAAAGGAAAATGGGATCAGCAAGATATAAAAATGCGTTGGATAAAATTTTGTCCAAAGACTTGAATCTTAAAAAACTAATTGTGTTGTGTGCTTAGAGGACCACCACGAGGACTGGATATAATGCTTCAGCTGACGAGAATGGACACACAAAGACTGTGTAGTCGTTCCGGAATATGGAGATGCCTATAAAATGTGATACATGCACATTTTTTTAAGAATGTCCGGCGCTAGGTGTTTGAAAATTATCCTGTTCGGTACTAGGTGCCAATGTCAAAGATTTGAATTTTTCCTACCAAAAGTATACTTAGCTACGAAAGTTTTTATACATGCAAAAGTACTTTTGATGCTTAATTTAATGTTTTGCCTATTTAAGTAATTGATAGATGTATACTATTTTTCGTAATACTTTTCAACCGACTTCCAAAAAGGAGGAGGTTCTCAATTCGTCGGTATGTTTTTTTGTGTGTCTTTGTTATACGATATTTTGGACAATTATGAATTGATTTTGAAAATTATTGTTTCATATGATAGAAGATACTTCATAGTTGGACCCATTTAAGTTTCAACGAAGTCGGTTAAGTACTTCATTGAAAATTTCAAACTTTTTAATAAATATGTATGATTTCGGAGAATGTTTACGTTCATGACATTCTCAACTCAGCCAAAGTTTTGACGTGAAGTCGGTTTTATTAATGCTCTGCATTCCTTGATTATCATATTATTTCTTGAAATCCTTATGTGTCCGCCACTAGGGGACTTTTCCCTATAGATTTCCTAAATAGCAATCGGAAATGTAAAAAAATAAAGGTATCAATGGATACCCGAGGATAGCGGATTTGATATCGTTTATTTAAAAAAGCATATTATTATATTATATTATTATATATATTAAATAAACGATATCAAATCCGCTATCCCCGGGATATTTAGTTATCTCATATATTTACGGTAACATGCATATCTAAAAAAGCAACTAGATGTCGCGCTCGGTTTGAACCGTTTAATTTTGGATTTCGAAGTCCTTTTTTCTTAAAATATTGTAAATCAACATCTCGCATAGGCTTTCAAATGCAATTTTTTAAGCTATTGCATAGATTCTATCGCGGGCCTTGAGCGTGGGGACCGAATCCAGAAATTCCGTAACGAAAAAATCTGCGCTTTTATGCGGGCTTTAATAAACAATCAGCGCCATCTATCGAGAGGCATCCATTCCAGGCAACATGACAATTTTTAGAGTTGACAGGTAAATAAACAATAGTTGGCTTTCATAAAAAATCCTTTATTTCGCTAATTTGAGTAAATCGATGAGTGGTCGAGTGGTAACGTCAAAAGGTTCCCGGTCAAGAGTTACGAGTTCAAGCCCTGATAAATCGCATTGACATGAATCCTTTTTTTATGTTTTCTTTTCTCCTTTTAAAATTATAAATACATTTTTTTTTTTAAGTTTTTTATATTGGAAGCTTACTTTGTTCTAAGAGGATTAAATAAAAGAAAAGGCAGTTCCAAACTAATTGATTGAATGACTAAGTTAAACAGAAATGATGACACCAAAATACGACATTAAAAAATTTGACAAATGTAAAAAGAATATATTGAATAATGAAAACCTGAAATGTATAATGAATAAAATAATGAAAACCTAACCTGAAATGGTAAATTAATTTATCACATAGAATGCGAAAATATTTCGACTCAAAGGTTTTATAATACCTTAACAGCTGAGCACAAAAAAAAACTGATAATTTTTTCCCGATCAAGAGTTACGAGTTCAAGCCCTGATAATCGCATTGACATGAATTCTTTTTTATGTATTTCTTTTCTCCTTTTAAAATTATAAATTTTTTTTTTTAAGTTTTTTATATTGGAAACTTACTTTGTTTTAAGAGGATTAAATCAAAGATTTAAAACCAATCTTTGGATTAAATAAAATAAAAGGCAGTTACAAACAAATTGATTGATTGACTAAGTAAAGAGAAATGATGACACCAAAAAAACGACATTAAAAAATTTAACAAATGTAAAAAGAATATATTGAATAGGTAATGAAAACCTGACATGTACAAATTGTAAATTAATTTATCACAAAGAATGCAAAAATATTTCGACTCAAAGGTTTTATAATACCTTAACAGCTGAGCACAAAAAAATGGCAATGCATTAAATGTATACGGAAGTGCTCCAAGCCAAGAAAAAAAAGATAAAGCTAAAAATAAGCCGGGTACATCAAATAGCCAGATAAGTACCGTCACTACTAGGAGGAAAAAGGCTTAAAACCTCCGGCAGCCAAGTCGCCTAGCATCACGCACACACATTCATGTGAATCCCTGGATCACAATTTGTCTCTATACCCGGCGCGGCGAACCTTGATCCCTATGACACTAACAGTAATTTTCACAACATAACCTTGTAGTGCCGTCACCGTTACATTAGAATCGTATTGGAGGCTTCTAAAAATGGCATTTATTTATTTTACGTAGCTATATTCCAATAAAATGATATTCCGTTGGAATTACAACAATTCATAACATTTGCAAGAAATTATCTCGAATTATCTCGAATAATCAAAGAATTAGTAATTTTTGCACAACGTAAACGTAAAGTGTGATTGAGATTGAGATAATTTCTTGCAAATGAATTGTTATAATTCCAACGGAATATCATTTTATTGGAATATAGCTACGTAAAATAAATAAATGCCATTTTTAGAAGCCTCCAATACGATTCTAATGTAACGGTGACGGCACTACAAGGTTATGTTGTGGAAATTACTGTCAGTGCCATAGGGATCAAGGTTCGCCGCGCCGACTATAGACACTATTGATCTTGAGTCTTGACACAGCTTCAAAAAGTTTTAATTTATCGACTGATATAAGTGCAGACCAAACTTGAAATAATTAATTTACAGAGGCAGTTTGAAAGCACGTACATGGAAATGGAGAAAATTATAATTGAAAACATTGGCTTAAAAAAAGAAGTTAGTCAATTATCTCGACAAGTGCACTTACTCAAAAATATGTGCACCAAAACGCTTGAAACTAAAAACTCTACGAAACAAAACAAAAAGACAAAAAAGTCGTCGGCAGACAATAGCTAATACACACAATGAAAACGTAGAGAAATTACAATCATTGCCACCATCACCATCGTACTCACTATCATCACCATTGAAGGAGAGTAACAAGGATTGTCTACGAGTGGAACCGGAGTCCTCACTACTAAAAACAAGAAAAAATCTCCAGGCAGTGGAAGAGGATAAGGTATTGGTGACATCTAAGAAAAATAGACATGAAGAACACAGAATCTTTGTAATTGGTGGACAGCAATGTAAAGGTCTTCGTAACAGATTAGTAAGATCAAGATTTAATAATCCTTACGAAAAATATGAAGTTATATATTTTACTATACCTTACGCAAGCACTGAAGAAATATTGACGATGCTTAAGAACCAAAGAAAGAAAAGGACAAAATAATAAATTATTATTATTATTAATCATTTACTAAGTATCATATTAAGAATAAACATTCAAAGGTTAAAAAAAATATACATTCAAGTGCAGATTATAAATATAATTCAACTACTACTCAGGGTGTAACTAAAAAGGGAACAATTCCGTAATACTTTTTAAAAATGACTGAAAATAAAATAGACATAAAAATTGGACATTCAAATGCAAACTATAAATCTCATCCGAATACTACTCAGAATATAATTAAAAAGGGGACGATTTCGTTCTACTTTCTTAAAAAGACAAAAAATAACTTGGAAAATAATGATATAATTTTTTTCGTAAATAAAGTAAATTTAAATAATAATAATGATAGCAACTCAAATCAACTAAAAATATTTCAACAAAATATTGCGGGTCTTTTGTCTAAAACTAACTTGTTGGAAAGTACCTTAAATGAATTACGGAAAAATCACAATATGCCGAATGTGCCTACTTTGAGACTTTTGTTAAATTTAACAATAGTAATTTATATATACATGCCCTAAAAAGGTAAAATATGTATGACCTATTTTTTTAATTTTAAGTCCTAAATCTGTACCATATTTTATGCAAATAAATGATTGATTGATTGATTCATAACTTTACATGCGGGCTTTAATAAAAAATCAGCGCCATCTACTAGGAACTTGTGGACTTCATATCAGATCAAACATTACTGCATTAATAAGTAAATAAATAATTATAATTTCATAAGTTGATAAAAAATGCTATGCAATAGCTTTACCGCGGCAGTCTCCGAGTGCCACACGTCTTTTTTTTTTTTTCAAGTAGGATGGTTAGTTTAATTGAAATTAGTAAAAATTCGCCAAACGGCAACGAGCATGCAAGGTTTATTTACTTCACGTTTATTTCGCTTTTTTTGTAAATTTCTACCGTAAAGCTATAATTTTTATTCCATATCGTCATTTTATTTTTTGGTGCAGTTTTGAAACGAGGTTTAACTGAAACTATATTATTAATTTCATCTTTGACCAGGCTTACTTTAGTTTTCAATTTCAATTTACAATTTCAAGTACCTCAACGTAGTATCGTTGATCTGTGACTTTATGGTGCGTACAGATTGCGGTAATGGAACTTGTAATGTAATATTCTGCGCAATACACGTCCAAATACGGAACGTGCGCAAAATGTTACATTACAAGTTACATTAATAGCAATCTGTACTCATCATAAGACCCTTCCAAATATCGAGATGTCAAAATGAATAAAAAATAAGGAACAAATCGCGTTACCTAAGTAAATTCAAATAGTTTTATTTAACCCCTGACCCACCATTTCCATAGTTCACACGGCTCCTTAAATAAAGTAAACATTATTTTTATATTTCAACACAATAATTTTTCGTCTTATCATTTTCAAATTACTAAAGTTTAAAATATTTTTTTATATCTTGAACCCGATCATTCTTAGGAATTGACAAATGGACCGCGTAATTAAAAGGGAAGTTGAGGCTGACAGCCGAGTTTTTCACAAAAACGAAAGATTTTTGGGATATAAAATGAGATCGTGTTCGGTCAATTATTAGTGCTTAACGTTCCCAATTAATCGTACAACGTTTTGGGTCGATAGAGGCACACAAAATTTTAAATTGCAATACTAGTAGCTTCGCGAAAAGAAAGAATACATACATACATACATACACGCCTGTATCCCTTATGAGGTATGCAGAACACCAGAGGCTATAAACCATATAGCCTCTGGAGCATTTTTAGCAAACATTATAAATGTGAAAAGCAATTACTTTTGTAGTCAAATGGTGGAATGGATAAGATTGTAGATATGGGTTTCTGTTTTGTATTTTTTCATTTACTTCTTTTTAAATATACTAAAATCAATTTATATAATTAAGGATCAAACGAACTTACCAAGTGAAGTTCGATCACAATTATGTGAACGGCTTAATTCGAAGCGATTTAAAGTTAACATGTTGTAGTAGTACTTCCAAGCATCAGCCTTGCACGGTTTTCAGAGACACGTTTTTTTTTTTTTTTTTTTTTTTATTTGGCAACCCTGATCCCCGCTCTTGAACTCCTCTCCACTTACTTCCTCTCATCATCCCTCCTCAATAATCATTTTGTTTAGAGCTAAAGTTCCTAGGTAGTACCCATAAAAATAATTCACATTAATTATGGGTGGGTGATATTACTTTAAAGGAATACTGTTTGGGCGGGTTTATATCAATCGCTTCGAATTAAGCCGTTCACATAATTGTGATCGAACTTCACTTGGTAAGTTCGTTTGATCCTTAATTATGTTTCACGGCTTAATTCTTTGCGATTTAAAGTTAACATGTTGTAGGATGTTCAGAGTATTTTAATGTGAACTATTTTTGCAGTATAGGTATAAGTAAAATTGTTAGAGTATAACCAACAGTAATAAATCACAAATATACATCTATTTATTCTAAGGAGTTACATAAAATACTAGTTGCAAATTGATTGGCATCCGATACAATTTCTTTGTTGTAGAATTTGGCAAATACTGAGGATGTATTACTCCATCCTGCGGTTTTCCGTATGACATCAATATTGACACCGACTCTGCTAGCAGTGGAAGTGGCCGCATGGCGCGTGCTGTGCGCGCTAAACACTGATGTGTCCACGCCACTGCGTTGTAAAGTATATTTGATACAGTGACTCAAAGTTTGAGACAAACTTTTAAGTGAGGTCTTTTGTGGCTAATAAATAAAGTGTCACAACTACGTAAACCACTCGTTTTATTTATATAATCTAAAATGCATCTGGCAGGACATATTGCAGGATTTGTATGAAAAAATGGTAGCCTTAGAAGGGGTTGAAAGGAGTTTGGTTTTGAAGTTTTTACTAAGTCAGGTATTTTAACTAAGATTTCTGTTCTGTTTTGAGTTATATTATTTATTTTAATGAGAGAAAATGTTTGTACTCTTTGCGCTGTCACCAAACCTAGCACACCAGCGTTTCTTAGAGAAATCTTCTAAACTAAGGCTTTCATTTGGCCATTGAGTGGCCAAATAATTTAACACTATGTTTGGGTCCCAAGAAGTATTATATTTTGGATTGGTGGGCCTCAACTTGTAAACACCCTTCATGAAACGTTTGACTCGATCATCATTTAAGCTATTACCTAACAAAAGAGATAAGGCAGAGCGGTAAGAATTGATGGTCCCGTATTTAGCGCCTTTATCAAAAATATCGGTTAAAAAATGTATTACAATTGGAATAGAAGCATTAAAATAATCATAATTATGTAATCTACAGTAAATTATCCAAGATTTTATGCAAACATCGTACTGTTTGTAAGTATTATTTGCAAGCGAAGCTAGCATAATATCTACTGACCTATTCGATAAATATTTCCTTAGTAATGCTTGCCTGATAATTTCGCGGCAACAAGGCGTAGATTCTTGTGTACACAATCTACAATCTACTGAAAGGAGATGTTAGAAGGTCAATATCTGGTCCAAAATACAAAAAAAATTGAAACAGACAACTTTTTAAACATAGGAAACCAAGGTTGACTTGGCCAATATGGCACCACAACAATACCCTCTGCCTTATGACAAATGATTTTCTGCATTAATTTTACTATAAGCGAGAATGGTGGAAAGGCGCAAAATAACATATTGGTCCATGGCAGTGTAAAGGCATCAACAGCACATGCTTCGGGATCATTTCTCCACGAAACATATTGTTTACACTTAGTATTGCATCTGTTTGCAAACAAATCAATACTGGCATACCAAAGTTGCGAACTATTTCATTAAATGCAATTTGATTTAATTCCCACTCTGTATCCTCGAACTGTTTTCGAGATAATGAATCTGCCTCACAATTATCTTTAGCATTGATGTAAGAAGCGAATAAGATTATTCTACGTTCTTCGAACCATTTCCACATACTTCTAGATATATAATCTAGGTGATCATATTGAATACTGCCCATTCTGTTAATAAGATGTCACAATTAGATAATTCTTTGGTGAAACGTTTCAGAGCTAGAAAGGCTGCTTTTAGTTCCAACTCGTTTATATGACAAGAAGTTTCGTTGTCTTTCCTATATCCACAACATCTAACTGTATCACAATACGCTCCCCATCCCGTAGAGGAGGCATCAGAAAAAAAATTCTAAAACAAAGTTGTTCGGTTTGAGTGATGAATGGCCTATATCTATGTTTCCTAACCACCAATATAATTCTTCATGTAGGGTAATTAAGATATCAATTGTCTGATCGTAGTTTGGATTTTTTTTTTTTTTAATAAACAATTATATTTATATTGTTCAAGCTTTTTTGTATATAACCACGAATAAGTTATTGTTGGACATGCGGAAATTAAATAACTAATGAGTTTAGCGAATTCGCGTAACTTGCATCGTTTTATACAAAGAAATCTATTTATAAAATCTTTCAATTTTATTTTCTTTTCCTCGGGTAGTTTTAAAATCATCTGCTTTGAGTCGAAAGTGAAGCCCAAGAACTTACATTCACGTTTAGGTATTAAACAACTTTTTGAAAAGTTTATCAAAAAACCCAAGCTCTGTAATAGATCTATAGTTGTAGATACATTAGTGACACACTCCGAGTAAGTCTTTCCGATAAAAAAAATGTTATCTAAATAAATAACTGAAATCGTACCCCGACTACGCAGGTATTCTATAACTGGTTTCATTAATTTAGTAAACACGAGAGGTGCGGTACAAAGGCCGAACGGTAAACATTTGAATTCATATAATATATTGTTGTATTTGAATCGAAGATATTTTTTGTGAGCTTCATTTGTCGCAACAAAGAAGTATGCATGTTTTAAGTCTATTGTCTACAGCAGTTTTCAGTCAATAATTTTGACGCTGTTCTGTAATCTTCCATTTTAAAATGACTAGCAAGTACAAATTTATTTAACTTTTTTAAATTCAATATAAACCTTTTATCACCATTAAGCTTAGGTACAAGAAATATACTGGATAAAAATTGTCCTTCAATATAAGTACATTTCGAGATGGCATCATTGCTTATTTGTTGCTTCTGTGGTATTAATGAAGATGATCCTACGAGTGTTTCGGTAGCTCTTCCCAGAGCTGCTATAGCCACACCAGTTTGTCTTTGCCTAAACATGAGGGAGGAATTCCGTTTAGAGACCGCTTCGATAACTGCCACTTTTGCTTCCGGATTCAGAGCAGGGGCAAGGAGTAGTTGACAATTACTAGGAATAAGATAATCCTCTAGGATTTTATCTCTTGTCTCTTTGGGTAGTCCCTTTAAAAGGATTTCAGACCACCGCACCGGGTTGAAATTTCCTTATGTAAAGGTTTTCCTAGTTCTTCAGCAATTATATTAGCCTTATTGTATGATGTTTAAATAGTAAATAGTAATTATTTTGTACTTAGACTGTATGATTACTCTGTAAAAAACATTCAAGATTTGTGGCATGAATAAAGAAATTTTATTATTATTTATTATTAATCTTAGGAGCATCTCCCAACATCTCTAAGATATCGCTATCCAATTCTATATCCTCAACATCATCTACTGGTGGATGTTTTGAGGTAGATGGCACTGAAAAGACGAAAGTAGTCAGCGTCTCGAATAATAATTCAAAAGAAGTGTTTTTAGCACCTACGAGCATAAAATGCAAAAAGTAGGGTAGTCATTTTAGCGATAATTATCACTAAACAAAGAAATTTTCCATAGTCTCGAATAAAGATTCGAATTAGGTAAAGAGGATTGGCGGCCACGGTATCACTTAATTTTAGAGTTTTCAAGCGTATCAAAACCGGGCTATATGTAGTTAATAGGTCAATATGAGACACGTTTTTTCCAACATCTATTGTTGTGATAGTTGTTGGGAATATTTAGAAATACAATAAAATCAAATTAAACTTGCCGAAAGCACATTTTTTAATTTCCCGGCAATAAAAAATAATAGTTGTAAAGTCCTACTGTCAAACTTGAATTAAGCCGCCCGCGCCGCCACCCCGTTTCAAACCTCTGGATTGGTTAATACCTGCTTATGTAATGTAATGGTTTCAAAATACGACGCCATGTTAGAAAAGACGGACTATAAATTCCTGTAATTTTTAGGTTAGATTATTGTTTTGACTTTTTATTCCCAACTTCTGTATAAATCTAATAATAATATTCTGATTACTCGTTATCTAAGCAATAAAACGCACATATTAAGTTTGAGGTACGTGAATGCTATGTGAAATAAAAGCGGTACTTACAATGTATGGGACCTTGCCATTCTTCTTTTTGAGTTTTGAACTCGGCTCATTGAAATTCAGTGATAAAGATCATTGAACTTTGTTTTCGAATAAGGATTCGAAAAGTCATTTTAGCGATAATGATCACTAAACAATGACATTTACCATCGTCTCGAATAAAGATTCTTACTAGGTAAATTTGTGAGTTTTAAACTCGGCTCATTCAAATTCAGTGATAAAGATCATTGAACTTTGTTTTCGAATAAGGATTCGAAAAGTCATTTTAGCGATAATGATCACTGAACAATGACATTTACCATCGTCTCGAATAAAGATTCTTACTAGGTAAATTTGTGAGTTTTGAACTCGGCTCATTCAAATTCAGTGATAAAGATCATTGAACTTTGTTTTCGAATAAGGATTCGTAACGCAATTATGCGATGTAAAGAGCCATGGATAGTGATAAGGTACAAATTTCACTTGGCATTTGCTTCTTTTGAAGCTTTTTTCCAATTTTCTGATCTTCTTGCGTATG
Source organism: Stenoptilia bipunctidactyla (assembly GCA_944452665.1). Lineage (NCBI taxonomy): Eukaryota > Metazoa > Arthropoda > Insecta > Lepidoptera > Pterophoridae > Stenoptilia > Stenoptilia bipunctidactyla. The sequence continues at coordinate 21,110,253 of OX101740.1, read as the reverse complement.
GTCTCGATGTCTTCATATTTCCTTTTCCCCATTTTTACGAACGACAAATAATAAGTTGAGATTTAAATTTTTAAACTATAAGACTATCTATCTAACGTTTAATTTAAGTAATAAATTATAGACGCACGTGCGAAGGCTTGAGCACGGAAATACAGAATGATTATTGAGGAGGGATGATGAGAGGAAGTAAGTGGAGAGGAATTCAAGAGCGGGGATCAGGGTTGCCAAATAAAAAAAAAAAAAAAACGTGTCTCTGAAAACCGTGCAAGGCTGATGCTTGGAAGTACTACTACAACATGTTAACTTTAAATCGCAAAGAATAGATGATTAAACGAACTTCTAAGTGAAGTTCTATCGCTATTATATGAGTCGCTTCATTCGAAGATATTATATAACAGGTAGTCCTTTTTAGGTACTAGGTAACTTCGCACAATTTAAAGTATCATAAAAAAAACACTTTGGTGGGGCGCCGCGTGACATGATCCACCCGGTTCGCGCCAAGCCCTCATTCTTTAGAGACCCTAAACGAAACTTTTAAATGGGTTCTGGGGTGGGTGGGTACGTCATATCTTCGAATGAAGCGACTCATATAATAGCGATAGAACTTCACTTAGAAGTTCGTTTAATCATCTATTATATTTCGTCGCTTCATTCTTCAGATATTATATAACAGGTAGATTTTCAGAGATAGAAAGTTTTGTTTAGGTATATACTTGGAATTGAAATAAGTAAAGATATAAATATGTAATTACATATTTATTATTATAGTACTTAATAATTAGTATTATTACATAATGAGCTTCAAATAATCTTACTTTATTTGAGTTGCTAGAAATTATAATCAGCTTAAATTAATGAAACTTAGTGATAGTCTATTTATAGACACATAATTTTTAATGTAGTAATTTACTTAATATCAAAATACGTAATATTCAATAACTATTTTTAATATTAGGTTAAGTATTGTTCATGTCTCGATTAAGTATCGACAAAGCAAAGTTATTTTGTTGATCATCTAAAGGCCGATGGTAAAACTTTGCGAACACCTGTGAGTTTTGTGTCCACCCGGCCGTTTTTCGAATGACATCGACACTGATACCGGCCGCGCGCGCGGCTGAGGTTGACGCGTGTCGTGTGCTGTACGCACTAAAACGCTCATGTCAATGCCGCTCGTGGCGAGCGTTTGCTTAATCCATCGACTTAGCGTCTGACTTGATGCAGTTCTGTGGGGAGCTTTGAATGTTACGAAGAGATTCCCGGAGTTTGAACCTCAGATATTTTTTGTAATAAAAATATATTCTTTTAAAGTTGATACTGGGCATATTTTGATATTGCTTTGAAAGTTTGGGAGAGATAATAAGGGCTGTTCACGATTTGGAGCGGAAGTCTTGATTATATCTGTTATAATAATATTTACTTTATCAGATTGAAAAACAATATTTTCTAATTTAATTAAAGACAATGTCTGTACTCTTTGCCCGGTACATAAAGCTAATAATGTAACGAGTTTTTTTTTTTTTTTTTTTATATTTTCTAATTATAAATTAATATTTGGATACCAAGAAGACAGTTGATTTAGTACTAAATTTGGATCCCAAGTAAACGAATATTTAGGCTTAATAGGTTTAGTTTTATAGGCTCCTTTTAAGAGGCGTTTAACACAACTATTATCACTTATCTCTTCTCCTAATAAAAGAGATAATGCAGATCGATGTGTATTTAATGAACCGTAAGAACATCCCTTATTAAATTGCTCGTTTAAAAATCAAAGAACTAATGGAATGGATTTTTCGAAACTATTAATTCATAACCACACTTCTTGAAACCATAACTTCAATGAGACGTTGTACTGGCGAACAGTAGTGTCTGCGAACGAGGCGAGCATCAACGTGAGAGCCTCTGGTGGGCAGCCGCGCCGGCTGAACGACGCCCGGAGAGCCCCGCGGCACCCAGGGTAAGGCTGGAGTGCAGTGGGTGCTGACTCCATGGCTGGGATGGCCAGAAAGGGAATACAAGTACCCCTTCGGCTTTATCATCAATGATTTTTCGTATACATTTTAATACAAGAGAAAAGGGAGGAAATGCATAAAAATCCAAGTCAGCCCAGCTTATTGTAAATGTATCAACTGCGACTGCATCAGGTTCAGGCTTCCAGGTGACAAATAATTAACATTTGGCATTGGCTTGACTTGAGAACAAGTCGATCTTAATGGGCCCGAAACTATTTACAATAAGTTGGAAAGCGCTATCCGAGAGGGCCCATTTCTGGACTCGAAATCTGCTCGATTTTCTTTGGTGTTAACATAAGAAGCAAATATCCATAAATTGCGTTTTTCACACCATTGCCAAATTTCTCTACTTAAAATATTCAAATGTGGGAACTGAATACCTCCCATCCTATTAATGTAGCTAATGGCGGTAGTATTGTCAATACGTAATAATATTGCACAATCTTTTCCTTCACTAGCTATACTTTTGAGACCTAACAAAACCGCGAGTAATTCTAAAACGTTCATGTGATTTTCTTTTTCACTGTTCGTCCATGAACCACTATATTTATTCTTTTTGTATACTGCTCCCCAGCTTGTCCTAGATGCGTCGGTGTAAATTTCTGACTTATAATTTTGAGTAATGATTGGACAAGAAATAATATTAATATTATTTTTCCACCACCATAAATCTTTTAGTAATATCTTATTAAGATTCATTTTCGCCTCATAGTTTCCTCCGAACTTATTTAAGGCTAAAAACTTTCGTCTCTCTAATATTTTTGTATATAAGAATCTATATTTTGTGGCTGGACAGGCTGCGATCAATACACCTATAAGTTTAGCGAAATTTCGTAATGAACAAGTTTTAAGATTAATGTACCTATTTATTAACTGTGCAATGTTATGCCGCTTATCGCCAGGTAACGTAATAGACATCTGTTCTGTGTTGAACATAAAACCTAAGAATTTGATTGACTTTTTTGGTACAATGTGACTTTTGTCGAAATTTACAATAAAACCTAGACAATGTAATAACTTCAAAGTTTCTCTTACATTAATCATGCATTCTTCATATGTATCTCCTAAATAGGTAGTAGACTTAAAAACCTTGTTTTCTCAAATGACTCATTACTTCACGCATAATTTTTGTAAATACCCACGGAGCTACAGATAATCCATAGGGCATTGCTGTGAACTCGTAAGTGATCGGCTCAGACGAATCATTTTCTTGGAATTCGAATCGTAGGTACTTTCTGTCACTAACAAAAAACGGTATAAGTAGATATGATTCTTTCATATCTATGTTGGCTAAGTATCCCTTACGAGGAATTAATTTCGAGGCTGTTTTATAAGATTCCATTTTAAAATGTACTTTTGTTACGAACTTGTTGAAAGATTTTAAATTTAGTATAAAGCTTTTTTCTCCGTTAGGTTTCGGAGCTAAAAATATATTTGAAATAAATTGATCATTTGAAGGAGAACAAGGTTTTATAGCCCCTAAGTCTAATAATTTATTTATAGCTATTTTCATGTCTCTTTTTTCACATGATGACAAATTATTTTTAGGAATAGAATACTGACAAATTTGAGTATCAAATGGTATTCTAAATCTATAATTTATCCACTTCAATATAACTTCGTTTTTAATTACTTTTGTCCAACAATCATAAAATAAATTAATTCGACCTGCATTTACCTTGATTAATGTTGGGTCGGAGCACGCGTCCTGGACGAAGTCTGCGGCTGGAACTTGGCGTTGAACGCAGAGTTCGACTGAGGGCGCCGCTGTGTTTGAGCTGCTATTGGTTTCCTCTGACCTCAGGGGGGGCCTGAACGACGGGTAACGAGGAGGTCCTGTCCAGTTCCCTGCTGAGACGACCGGTTGACCGTTGATATTTGAGAGGAGACTGTTTTGGCTGGGTCTTTTTTAATTAGGGCTCCGTACTTTTCAATGGCTTTACTTGCCTTTATTTTTTCCGGCAACGAACTTCCGAATAAAGTTTCGTCTCTTACGGAGTCTTGTATAACATGTTTAAAGTTTGTATCCAAATAAGGTAAAATCAGTTTTACCCTATCTTTGGTGAACATAAAATGGAGGTCTGATAATAGGCAGCATCCATCACTTGCGTGACGGAGGGCCTTCATTTTGTTTTCTTCCTTCTCAGGGAGGACGTCCATCTCTCGATTTATGGCGGTAATACCGTACCCCAGCTGTTGCTGAAAGTTTTGGATTTTTTTTTTTTTTTTTGTCACGTGCTCGTGCTATGTCAGTTATGGCTGCTGAGATTTCAGCATTTAATTTTGGGGCTTGCAAGTTTTTGCAGTTTTCGGGTACCGTATTTTCTATGGTTAATTTATCTTTGTCTTCTTTGGACAGTCCTTTTCTTAGTAAAGGTGTCCATAAATTTGAGAGCGTATCGTGTATTTTAGCGCCAAATTCGGGTGTATCGGAATTTGCAGCTCCAAGTGCAGTAAGCAGCTCTGGATACAGATCGGGATTAGGTTCTCCCGATATGCCTGGTGCGTCTTGTGATATTGACGGCTCGGGATTAGGGAGCGTCTCTGCAGATAGCTCTTGATCCACAGTGAATGACGCGGCAGTCTTCTGGTTATCCAGGTTTACATCATCCAGTGGTAGCGGTAACTCATACCTTGGAGACGACATGTTTATGTTTCAACAAACATATAATTCATATTAATATAACGCCCATAACGTATTACAGACAACGAGATATATCTCTTTGAGATTACTCGCATTTTCTGTAATCGTATTGAAAACAAAAGGTGATCGATAAGATCAGATAAAATTTATTAAAGTTTACATCATTACGATATTGAGCAGTTAACGTGATATATCTATTATAGATTACACGCATTTTCTGCTCTGATTTTTTAAATAAGATTTTTAAACCGAATAAGTAGGTTTACCTTGTAAGATTTCTTCTTCATCGGAAGAAATAATTCGCTGTTTCCGTTTTTTATTTATTTTTTGTTCCAACTTTTTTATCTTTATATTATAATGTTGAAGCTGTTCTTCTGCTGTACGTTTAGGCATTTTGTAAAAACTTAAGTAAATGATTAAAGTAAATGACGTATGCTTGTTACCACGCACGAAAAAAGAATGAGGGCTTGGCGCGAACCGGGTGGATCATGTCACGCGGCGCCCCACCAAAGTGTTTTTTTTATGATACTTTAAATTGTGCGAAGTTACCTAGTACCTAAAAAGGACTACCTGTTATATAATATCTGAAGAATGAAGCGACGAAATATAATTAAGCCGTGAAACATAATTATTTACAATTAACGCTTATTTTATAATTATATTATTATACACTTCACACTTTATATTTTGGGTATGGGTAGTTATTTAAGATTGTTATGATCAATTATTCTAATCATTATGTAAATAAGGTGGCTACTGAAAATCAGCGCGGATGTTACAGATGTTCTGCAACAACGCACATGCTGAGTGGTCACCATTTGTTTGTTTTAGGTTTTTGTAAATTTAAAATTTATCAACTTATTTTTATTGGATTATAAAGTTTTAAATTTTAATTTAGAAGATATAAGCAACCTTCTGTAAAAGAAACAATAAATATTTTTTATTTCTTTCTTTCTTTCTTTCATCTGTTGTCACGATTGATAAATTAAGAACTATTATAATGGTGGTGAGAGACTATTGCAGGGGTCTTTTGCCCACAAAAACGCCAATAAAACCTCTGCCCCTTTACTGACTCTTACAGTACGTTTTTCTTTTGTTCCCAGTCCAGAATGGAATAATTTCTTGATAAAACATAGATAGAAACCTTCAACAAGAGCTAAACCTTTCACATATAAAACTATTGTTTCAAGCCCGAATGGTAGTTAATGTACATTAGATTCAAGCGAACAAAACAATCTCTGTAACAATATTATATTAGTTAAATAACAAGCCATGTTTTTAATACAAATACCAGAAAAGAACAGATAATTGTATATATAGTAAATCTCACGTTATTGGATCATATATCTATAATTTTCTGAGTTATAAGAGAAACATACCTTGCTAAAAGTATATTGTTGTAGTCGTAACAAAACAATGGTCCATATCTCAGTCACTTCGCACCGTGTCTGGGAAAATGTTTCAAAAATGAACAATTCTTTGTGCAGATTTTAAATATAGACATAAAAGATTAACGAAGGGACAGAATCTTTATAATACACTGAAATATACATGTTTGGGCGCTGTATGCTGTTAACAATAAAAGACTTTCAAACGGTTTTTATCACGTATAATTTATTTTACATTTTAACTCGACGTTTTAGTTCCCAGAGTTTGCGGTCGAGAGTGACTGAAATATTTGCAAACACGTCAACAGCTTGCTAGATAAGCATAAATGCATACATAACTTCACGCCTGTATTCCTAATGGGGTAGGCAAAACACCAGAGGCCATAAAACCATCTGATGTCACGTTTGACAAATTTGGAGGTATTAATATGATGGAGAGAGACTATTGCAGTGACAGGGTCAGCCTATAGCCTGTAAAAACGCCAATAAAACTTCCGTCCCTTAATTAACTTTTACAGTTTTCCCGGAAAGAGAAGCAGTTGGCACATTCCACGTTTTTCTTTCGCTCCCAGTCCACCATGGAAGGAAACAAATCTTATAATTTTATTGTAAGTAAAATCGACACAGCATATACGACCCTGCAAGGTAAACCGACGATCCGTTCAAGGTTGCAGGCGACCGCTGGAATAGGGTGGAGAATCTTGGGTGAGACCATTGTCCGACACTGGGCGTTACCATGCTGATGAAAATGATGAATTGGTCTCTTAGCTTCCGCTAAACACTTATATGCATTCCTCAAGACATCTCTACCGCACTATCTATACATAGTTTCCACCTGCAGTATGTCTAAATATAGAACTTTAGTTCTTCAAAGAAAAGCGTACATAACTCAAAGGTCTACAACACACTGGTTGCACCTTCGAAAGCGTTTACTACCACTGCCCATTCTTTTAACAATTAAAGAATATATTCAATTGAACGACGACCTCCGTGGTGCAGTGGGCTAAGAGGCTACTACGGAAATTGTAAGCTCACGGGTTCGATCCCCACACGAAACAAGAAAAAGAATTCGAGTTTGGGTCTGAATATTTTTTTTTTTTTTGGGGAATCCAGATTCCCCCAAAGTTAACTAGATGGTATATCAAATCTCATATTACAGCCATAAGCTTTGCTTAGGGGCTTTGTAGGTAGTAGGTGTGATTTTTGGGGATTTCATTATTATTTTAAATCCCGCGGAAGTATCGGATAAAAAGTAGCTATGTGCTATTCCAGACGGAACACTATCGCTATGCCAAATTTTATCATAATCTGTTGAGCTGTTCTGCCGTGATTGAGGAACAAACATCCATAAAACACATTAATAATATTAATAAGTTTAAACGGCCTTCATCTTTGTCCAAAGTAAATAAGTACATCTAAGAAGAATCATTTAGAAAACACAAGAAAAGATAGATGACTCTGATAATTTAAAAATCAGATCTAATTTCAAGCCATTCCTATTTTCTTAGTCGCAAACTCCTGATTATTCAAAGTTCGCCGGCCTGCCGCACCCGGCAGCTTTACTCTTGATTAATGTATCCAAACTGTCAACCCGGATCGAAAACTTGGACATTTATTAAAACATATACAAATTGACTCCAGCCCCTTTAGACATGTTTGCGATGTGTTTAATTGGCTTTACTGTGGGCTTAAACTAATTGCAAACTAGGCAAACTCTTTAGGCCTTTATTAGTTCAGGTTTGATGTGCTCAAGGCCAACTATGATTTACCCACTTGTAGATAGATAGGTTTTTTTTGTAAGAATAGCTCTTCTTAGATTACAATTTAGCCACATCAAAAATGATAGCAACGCAAACCCTGAAATAGCGTGTTCATGTCATAATATTTTTATCATTTTATTTATTCATCATCATCACAACTCCGTGTAATGGGCCCACTGCAGGGCATGAGTCTCTCCTCTGGCTGAAGAGGAGGATTTAGGCCATAATCCACCGAGCTGGCCCAGTGCTGGGTGGTGGATTTCAGAATTTTCAGGGTGCCGATATGGCTTCTGACAAACCCTAACGACTACTGTATACAAGTATACAGCACCCGGGACCGACAGCTTAACGTGCCCTCCGAAGCACGGAAGTCGCCGTGAGAAACGAATGGTCGGCGGTCACCCATCCAAGTACCGACCGCGCCGAACGTTGCTTAGTCTGTGATATCGTAAGATACACACAGTAACCACGGCGCCACGACGACTTCGACTTTTATTTATTGGTGGATCTAAATTATAGTGATGATACGTGGCAACAGAATTTATATGATGGTTGGTGTCTAAAAAACAGACAGAAAGACTCTGAAGGTTGAACAGGGATAAGTCTTAATTTACGACACCCACTGGATAAGACATTTCTTACCCGACCGTATACGAACAGAATATAATTTCAGTCTTCCTTAGCTTCCATGCTGGACTGGGAGCGAAAGAAAAACATAGAATGTGCCAGCTGCTTCTCTTCCCAGGCATACTGTAAAAGTCAGTTAAGGGACCGAGGTGTTATGGGAGGCTTTTTTGTGGGCGATAGGCTAACCCCCTGTCACTGCAATAGTCTCTCTCCACTATTATAATGCCTCCAAATTTGTCAAACTTGACATCAGATGGTTTTATTACCTCTGGTGTTCTGTCTACCCCGTACGGGATACAGGCGTGACGTTTTTTTTTTTTTGTCTGGAGGAAAACATGCTCTCATGTCCCCGACCGCCCAAGGGGGAACGGTGGGGTATGTGGGGATGATCCGGCGGAAGGCCGAACCGACCCACTAAAAACCTCCAGGTGTACCTCCACCGCCATAATTGGAGTCCACGGTATCGCCAGTAGCATTGCCCGCGAGCCTCGGCGGATTGCGCTCAGCCTGAGCCGTGCGCCCCCCCACGTAGGAAATGGCCCAGTACACGCGGCCAATTCCCCACTCATAGCCTGTATAGCCGCAGTAGGTCCCCTCACCCACCACGGCTGGCTATCGGGAGGGAGAAGGCGTCTCCTTCTCCGTCCCACCCTCCACCCAGCCTAAACTAACCTATCCTAAAACCTAACCTAAAAAACTAACCTAAAACCTTATCTAAAACCTAACCTAAAACCTTACCTAAAACCTAACCTAAAACCTAACCTAAAACCTATCCTAAACGACGTAACTTAACCTAAAACCTAACCTATCCTGAAACCTAACCTAACCCAATACGACGGCCTGGACGCCGAAGCAATCCGAGACCGCCGACCCCAGAGCATCCGGTGCACGACCAGAGCTCGCCGCCTCTGTGTCCTCATCGGTCCACTCTGCTATCAGAATGGTACCGAGAGGACCCAGCCCGGGAAGGCGCAGCTGCCGCCCAATGCGGACAGACGCAGCGCGCCACTGCCGTAAGAGTGATTTCGCTTCACCCGATCGCTGGATTGCGACGGGCTACTGAGCCCCCCCGCCACGACAAGGCACACTCTGGGTACATCAAGAGAACCTTACTGCCCTACGATAGTAAACCAAAATATGTGTAACCACCTACAAACTAATCTCCCGCACTAAATTTTTGTAGATAAAATCCGAAAACAAAAAAGAGTTTTCTCACGTGAGCATCGCGCACAGAACACTGAAGTATCGCTGCTCGCTATCGCAAACTTGCTTATACAAACAAACAAACAAACATATTGAGTACATTGTGCGTTTAGTTCGATGCGGGCGACTGTTTGTGGTTCAAATGGGTTACTACCACTACACCGTGTTAGCATTTGAAATTATATTGAATCACTTAGTTTATACGTATTCACTTTGTGTATGTAAGCACTTCAATTGCCGAGAAAGAGGGGTTTGTCCGTGGTTTTGTAAGTTCCTATCACTACTAAACTTGACTAAGAAGATTGCCATTGATTAAGAGCTAACAAGCGTAAAACCGCGTAAATATGCTTGATATTCATTGATCTCATTAGGTACCCAAGAATTATCTTTTATCGCACTATCCGTACTTCGCAAGTCATTAATATCTAAGCAATATTTCGTTAACAACGACAACCTTATGAGCCAACGCTGTTACGCATTCGAACGCGCGTACCGTACGTCCGTATCTTCAAATAGGCACACCTACCCATAGATTTATATAACACCTACTAAGAGAGATTCAAACATACAAAGTTTCATAACATTTTCCGTTTCAGAACGTCCGTATCGAACGCGCGTATGATACGGACGTTGCAGTTATGTATGAAACGCGCGTTCGAACGCGTGATGCAGCATTGGCACTACGACAAAAATAATAAATTGGAAAGTCTATTATTTTTGTCGCATTGTCTTGTTTGGTTCTTGGACATTTTGGAAAGTGTGTGAGCGATATTTTTGTAAAAGAAAATAATCTTGAAACTTTTATCATCGGACTACTAGATTAATTAATCTACCTACTTCAATTTACTATAATCGATATTTCACGTCAATAATGTAAGCGCTTTAATAGTTATTTTCTGATACTGGTTGCCAAAGTATCATGGAAGACTAATGTACCATTCTTTCATTGTAAAAAAAAACTACAAGTAGTTTATGGCCAGAGACTCGTTCGTATGTTCTTCAGCCCTGATGAAATAATATAGATCACAAACGTCAACAATAGATATATTATTCATATTGGCTTAGCTCGTATTTTCCCAAATCAACTCTAGCGAACTTGGATCTTGCCAAGTTGTTCAGTTGAAGTAACACCAACTCGAAGTTGCAGCCAGCCATGTTCGACAGGTCTCTACCCGCCGTGCCATCCACTAATAACTAAAACTTTTAGTTTAATCTTATACCTACGTTTCTAGGTTTAAACGTTGAATATAAATTAGAGTCTGGCTAATGAGAGTAGAAACTGAAAAACCGCGGCAAATTAAAAAAAACCATCATGGTATCCCCGACAATATTACGAAGTATGGATTAAACATACTTGATTAATTTTTTTTAAAAGAATCGTAAAAAATAACAAAATTGGTTCTGTCCTACTTTTTAATGAGAGGTATATTCATAAAACAATAAAATACAATAATTATTTTTATTTGGATGAATCATCAAAATCACTGGTATCGCTGTTTCCTATATTGATTATGAAACTATCTAAATTTTCATTTTTTTATTCGTTTTGAAATACGAAAATTGCAAAAACTCAGTTACCGAAATCACCAACAACCGTCCGATGGACAAACAGAAAAACGACTTTGAGTTTGCTAGTACTGGCATATAAAAAGTTTGCAAAAAAATCCAGTGTCTGCCATTAATTAACTATGTACTACGTAGTAATACGAGAAATAAAATAAATGGTGTCTACTTTCGTTAGCCAGACTATAGAAGCTAACTAATTTACCTACACAAAGAAAAAAAATTATCAAACATGTATGTTTTTCTATACGATCATATTAAATTCTTACCAAAAACTGCTTAAACATTGCCAGGCTATGGCTGATGCGTAGTTTAAAACAATACATCTACAAATAGTCTCCTGATAGAGTATAATTATATTATACACGAAGAGTCTACGCCTTGACTTCGGGCAGACATTTTCTATTAGCATTTATATTAGCATTGGTTAAAAAGTGCTCCCACTCAAAAGACCCGCTAAAGAAGTGGGTGTCATGTCGAGAATCTGTCAACAACATAAAACACCGATGGGTAAAGTGTTGTATAAACTAGAACGTAATGCACCCGTTCATTTTATTCGTAGATTCACTGATGTTTTGATAAGGGTAATCAGTTTTGATTTTAATACTGTAGGGGCTGATTTTTTTTCGACGGACATTGGTTTGTATGCTTTACCTTAAAACCAAACTATTCTAACTGCTACAATTCTAATTATTAGAAGGCTCTTCGACAATTGAAACAATTACTATCCAAAAGAGTCATACGTCTTAAGGGCTTAATCAAAAACATATGGGAAATATTATAGTGTTATCCGAAAACAGTTTTTTGTAATAATTTGATATTAACGTGTATAGTACTCAATATCTCATCCTGAAGTAATTATTTCTTTTCATTGAACGCTTGATCCTCATTTGACCTAAATCTTACCTTTGCAATTGGCATTGCCTTTGTAAGGTTGGCTTATTGCTCGTAAAAGGCTACTAATCCTTGTCTCATCTTACTAATCAATTTCTATCAAAGACCATAAGGTTGAAAATTGGACGGCTCGAGCGATTTGTCGCGGTTTCATACAAACTCAATACTTTCCATCGTGTCGCGGAAATCGCTACCCGCGCCGCTATCGCTCTCGCCGTCACTGTCGCTGCCGACCAGTTTGCAGCCTAATAAAAGAGAAATACTAAGGCTTTCTATAAAAGCTTCCTAACGCTGGTTTACTGAAACATTGATAATGACTTAAGCTTATACAGGGTGTACCATTCATCTGTGAAAACTGCGACCTTTTTCTGTCTTATTATGTAGTTACGAGAAAACTTACCCAGTTGTAGGTTGTCTCGTAATAAATAAATAAACATTTTAAATCGGTAAGAATTGTTTGGTCTGAAATTATGTATAAGAAATACGAAAAACTATTGTTATATTTTTTTTAAAGTAGTATTCAGTTTGAACTCGGATGTTTTGAAAAATAAAACCTACTGTGTATTATATTAAGACATCTATTGTTTAGGTGTTAATCAGTTAAAGTTATTGTTGAACACGTTATAATACTCATTGCAATCAAACAAGGATAATGTAAGACTGAATATGATTATAAAAATGAAGTCTATTTTAATTTAAAAAACGAACTCAAAACAAAAAGTATCTCTAGTCCTACCTTTATTTATTTCCTTTGGGTATTTCTGCCAAATTGTTCCTATAATGAGCACCTTTTACAAAAGAGTGCCGAGAGTTTTCCGCCGGCTATTTTCCTCTCGGTTCTACTTTCATTTCGTTTTTTTTTTTTATAGCCGAAGAAGTAGTAGTAGACAACACCAAGACATTGGTGGATAATGGGCGATCATTATCTTCATGAGCCTGCGGAAGCACACTTCTAGACGGATGCCTCCCCCAGGATTCGTCATGTCGCCCGAACCCGTACCGCCCTCATCCAGCGTTTGACGTTTCGTAAAGTGTATAGGAATACCTACTGTGAAGAAAAAAGATTTCATTTTCATTGATAAACTCTTGAACAAATCATTAAAATGCTGCGCTCTGCCTCGTAATGAAGAACGCTTGCAGAGTTGCAGGACGCGACAATACCGGGAATTTCCAATAAGGACGTCAAACAAAATACCCAGTTGACAATTCATTCTGAACTCTGAACTGAGGGTTGTAAGGTATTGTTTTAGATGGTGATACTAGAAGTTGCTCTATTCCGTGGCTTTGTATTGTATTTCATGACTATCTTATGGAGCGTACACATTGCTTGTAATGGAACCTGTAATGTAATCTACAAAAAAAGTTCCCATGATTTGTACGCCTCTCGAGCGCGAACTGAGCCGCAGTGGAGCGCGCTCGTGGCCTGCTCTAAGCTATCCGTACATTTTCTGTTTTTTGAATAACATCAAAAAATGCTCGATGCTCAATGTGGACGGGCGTTCGCGCGCCCGTTCACATTGCGCGAGCACCGGTCGCGAACAGGAATTGCGCCTGTGTGCGTGAGACTTGCTCCTGTGTAGTGACGCTCGAAGCGCGCTCTACGCTATCCGTGAATTGTCGGTTTTTTGGACAACATCAAAGGGACGCGGATTGCAATTCATATTGAATTATTTTTTATTGTTTTGCATTTCATAAATATTGGATAATTACGAGAGCAACTTCAAAGTGTGATATTTTGTTTGTTAAGTTATCTTAATGATTATGATGTCAAATGAAAGCTCTAGGCATAAAACCAATTTACCCATTTGAATGATGTTAATCAGTTTAATCGTTTAGGAGATAAATTAGAATTAATTTTTATGGTAAAGATGTAAACAAACCAGAACTTGTAAAGTTTTTGTTTTATCAACTGTAAGCAATTCTCTGCCTTTTCTCCTTTTATAAAATGTGGTGCGCCGCAACCAACGTCTAGATCTTCAGCACTTTTTTTATGAATTGATGATTTATCATTATATATTGATGTATTTAAAAAACCGACTTCAATAACATTTTTAAATCCTCGTGTAAACTTTAGCTGTGGTGAAACTTCATATATGTAGGGTAACTGGTAGATCACTTTCCAAATGCGAGGACGTGATAGTTCAATATCATACTTACACCACAGTACAGATATCTACAGTAATTCAACTCGGCCGCATCATTGAAATAAATGCCTACAGAGCGCCGCGGTCCGTTCACATGTGATAGGGCTGCCCGCCTTCGGCGTTTAAATTACATTTGCCTACTTTGTGTTTACTTCCATTTAATTTTATGACTGCAAATATACTTTTTTTATATAAACAAATACAAAAATACGTTTTGTGTCAAAAAATCATGTTTACATTTGAATAACAAATTGGTCTTATAAATTAGCGACCGAAAAATACTTGCGCCTCGACTGAGACGCACGAAAAGATGTATTGTTACATTTTAAAGTATAAAAAATCCGCATATTAATGTAAAGCTCAATCAACAATTGTTTCGGAAATTTGAGATACCTAGTAGAAATTTCGAGAAGCCAATGTTGTATGAACCTATATTTTTAGTTATAATGTGGTAGCTGTAAAGCTGTAAACTGAGTTCTTTTTAATATTGTTTGATATATCTAGAATATTCTTGTTAAATCTTATGGCCGACGCGGTAAAATCTTATTACCTACGTTGTTCTTGGAACAATTAGATAGATGGTTATATGTCTTATTTTGATTGAAGGTACCTACTTGATATTGTTTTATCGTGTCGAGTTGTTATGCAGGTTATTACGATAGAAAGGTATTGTGATTATTTCATATTTATAATATTCCAATAGTGTATCTCTAAATAAATGTGAGAGTTAACCTTTATACCTACCTATTGAGAGAAAATGAATAAGTAGGTGTCTTGTTTTACGTTTGGATTTAAATCGATTGAATTGTTTCATTTGACAAGAATTATGATTTGTTATAAATCTGTATTTCGAATATGTTTGTTATTAATAGAAATTCATCTATTAGCGCAAACTTTAGGTATTAAGTATTTAGAAGTTTATGTTCTTTGTGTTTTTTTTTTAGAAATTTGCGTATATTTGGACTAGGTACTTACTACAACTTATAAAAGGTTTTTTGTAAGTAAAACACCCGCGCGAAAATCCCCGCAACAACTTCAGAGGGCAATGTTTGGCGCGATCTCTACCAACTAACTGGTCTTCGCAATCCATGTCTCGTGTGATCTATTAATTTTCTGAAGTCTGGCGGACAGAAAAAAACGCGTGTCGACGGACCGTGCTCGCGACGAAATACGGAAACATTTTGTCTCAGGATGCTCGCAGTGTATGTTCAGTTCGTGCGAAATACACGTACAAATACACCGAGCGCAGCATCGAGCGCTGGTTATTACATTACAGGTTCGATTACAAGCAATCTGTACGCACCATTAGAATTAATAGTATGTTGACTGTTCAAGCACGCTTTTCTACTGTTGGATGGTTTTATTGCAGTAAGCTCGTAATATCATCTTAAAATTCACTGTAATAAATCGCTGCCTAAAGAAGCGTAGTGGAGCGTACACATTGCTTGTAATGGAACCTGTAATGTAATCTACAAAAAAAGTTCCCATGATTTGTACGCCTCTCGAGCGCGAACTGAGCCGCAGTAGAGCGCGCTCGTGGCCTGCTCTAAGCTATCCGTACATTTTCTGTTTTTTGAATAACATCAAAAAATGCTCGATGCTCAATGTGGACGGGCGTTCGCGCGCCCGTTCACATTGCGCGAGCACCGGTCGCGAACAGGAATTGCGCCTGTGTGCGTGAGACTTGCTCCTGTGTAGTGACGCTCGAAGCGCGCTCTACGCTATCCGTGAATTGTCGGTTTTTTGGACAACATCAAAGGGACGCGGATTGCAATTCATATTGAATTATTTTTTATTGTTTTGCATTTCATAAATATTGGATAATTACGAGAGCAACTTCAAAGTGTGATATTTTGTTTGTTAAGTTATCTTAATGATTATGATGTCAAATGAAAGCTCTAGACATAAAACCAATTTATCCATTTGAATGATGTTAATCAGTTTAATCGTTTAGGTTAATTTATCTAATTAGAATTAATTTTTATGGTAAAGATGTGAACAAACCAGAACTTGTAAAGTTTTTGTTTTATCAACTGTAAGCAATTCTCTGCCTTTTCTCCTTTTATAAAATGTGGTGCGCCGCAACCAACGTCTAGATCTTCAGCACTTTTTTTATGAATTGATGATTTATAATTATATATTGATGTATTTAAAAAACCGACTTCAATAACATTTTTAAATCCTCGTGTAAACTTTAGCTGTGGTGAAACTTCATATATGTAGGGTAACTGGTAGATCACTTTCCAAATGCGAGGACGTGATAGTTCAATATCATACTTACACCACAGTACAGATATCTACAGTAATTCAACTCGGCCGCATCATTGAAATAAATGCCTACAGAGCGCCGCGGTCCGTTCACATGTGATAGGGCTGCCCGCCTTCAGCGTTTAAATTACATTTGCCTACTTTGTGTTTACTTCCATTTAATTTTGTGACTGCAAATATACTTTTTTTATATAAACAAATAAAAAACTTTGTAAATTGAATAGGAAGTGTTCAACAAAAATACGTTTTGTGTCAAAAAATCATGTTTACGTTTGAATAACAAATTGGTCTTATAAATTAGCGACCGAAAAATACTTGCGCCTCGACTGAGACGCACGAAAAGATGTATTGTTACATTTTAAAGTATAAAAAATCCGCATATTAATGTAAAGCTCAATCAACAATTGTTTCGGAAATTTGAGATACCTAGTAGAAATTTCGAGAAGCCAATGTTGTATGAACCTATATTTTTAGTTATAATGTGGTTGCTGTAAAGCTGTAAACTGAGTTCTTTTTAATATTGTTTGATATATCTAGAATATTCTTGTTAAATCTTATGGCCGACGCGGTAAAATCTTATTACCTACGTTGTTCTTGGAACAATTAGATAGATGGTTATATGTCTTATTTTGATTGATGATGAAGGTATGTAGGTTCCTACTTGATATTGTTTTATCGTGTCGAGTTGTTATGCAGGTTATTACGATAGAAAGGTATTGTGATTATTTCATATTTATAATATTCCAATAGTGTATCTCTAAATAAATGTGAGAGTTAACCTTTATACCTACCTATTGAGAGAAAATTAATAAGTAGGTACCTATCTTGTTTTACGTTTGGATTTAAATCGATTGAATTGTTTCATTTGACAAGAATTATGATTTGTTATAAATCTGTATTTCGAATATGTTTGTTATTAAGTAATAGAAATTCATCTATTAGCGCAAACTTTAGGTATTAAGTATTTAGAAGTTTATGTTCTTTGTGTTTTTTTTTAGAAATTTGCGTATATTTGGACTAGGTACTTACTACAACTTATAAAAGGTTTTTTGTAAGTAAAACACCCGCGCGAAAATCCCCGCAACAACTTCAGAGGGCAATGTTTGGCGCGATCTCTACCAACTAACTGGTCTTCGCAATCCATGTCTCGTGTGATCTATTAATTTTCTGAAGTCTTGCGGACAGAAAAAAACGCGTGTCGACGGACCGTGCTCGCGACGAAATACGGAAACATTTTGTCTCAGGATGCTCGCAGTGTATGTTCAGTTCGTGCGAAATACACGTACAAATACACCGAGCGCAGCATCGAGCGCTGGTTATTACATTACAGGTTCGATTACAAGCAATCTGTACGCACCATAGGAAGAAAAAAAATATCGTTAGGGAGTTAATAGGAATTCACAGCTCGGCTACGTTTAACTTCACCAAAGACTGAAAAAGCTGGTGATTTGAACTCCTGAACTTGTTCTATTGATCTATATTTTTTATTAGGGTATTTTCTTTAGTTAAAATTTAAACGTCATCTAAGGTTTTTGTTCTTTATAAGAAGCCTCGTTTTTTTTTTTTTTTTATTTATTTCTCACTGAACCGTTTTAAATATGAAACGTCATCATCATCATCACAGCCCTTTTCATTATGCAGCAGGGCCATGAATTTTCCCCCTGGTTGACAAAAAGGTTTAGATAATAAACCACGACGCTGACCCAGTGCTGGTTAGTGGATATCGGGATTTTCAGTGCCCCGAAATGACTCTTGATAAACCTGTTATTTTCTATTCAAATATTAGACCAGACGAAGTTCTTAACTTTGCATCACCTCTAAAGCACGCAACTTAACTGCATGCAAATAAATTATTATTTGTATCCACAGGCATACATCTACATAGACAACGCAAATGCATGTACTTTGCATGTCCGAGCCCCGACCAAGCGTCAAGGTTGGTCGCCGCTAGATTTGTTCCCCGCGTATGTATGTCGTTATAAAATCGATTTCACAATATTGATATCGTTCTTAATAATCGATTTGATCGGCGGCATCGATGTATTTTAATCGGTGTGTATTTCCCAGAAATAAATATCAGCTGTGACGTCACAAAAGGTGTTAAAAAGTCGGCACGCTTGGTGTCAATACAAGTCATTACACTTGCGTTGTCTATGTAGATGTATGTCTGTGGTTGTACCTATATGTATGTAGGTAATACAAATAACAAACATTGAGTTTCTATCACTATGTATAAAGAAGCTATTCCAAATAAAAAAAGTGTTGCAATTTGATGACGCGATTGTGGTAACAAGAACGACCACAGACGAATCTATATACCTAAGTAGTTAAGGGCATACAAGCTTTAACTAGGAGCTTACAATTTGATTGAACGTCCTCTTAATACGTAGTAATAATGTCAATACACAAATGTGGAAGTGAATTTAAAGCAATATTAATTTTTTTACACAAATAAAAATATTAACAATATATTTGACAACCGGCTGGTGTAGCGGTAACATACATTGCCTTCTATGCCAGAGGTCCTGGGTTCGAATCCCGGCGGCGGGGAATATTTCTGTGATGAACACAGATATTAGTCGTCAAGTCACGGATGTTTATATGTTTATTTAAGTTTATTCCAATAAAAAAAAAAATTCAATATGTATGTTAATTATCTAATATCCATAACACAAGTTCTTTGAGAAACTTAATTTGGGCTAGATAATGTTGTGTGAGTGTCAGACATATTTATTTACTGCAGGGCCAAACCACTAAGTTAACTGTTTTTTGGTGGACGTCAGATAATCATAGCGCTAAAATGGCTTCTAACATACCCTTCCAATATTGTCTGAGATCCTTAACAAATAGCTAGTCATCTTGGGACCCTCGTACAGTAAGTGAGTGATATCAATGATATAAATGAAAATCCGTATGACACTAAACTTATACGCATTTTTTTATTTATACGTCCTAGTGAATGTAGGTTTACGATCAAACACAAGTTGGTTTTTCCTTCGCTTGTTTTATCAACTTTTATTGTATCTATGTACATCCAATAAATCAATATAATAAATATTGTGACTAGTTCCAATGAACAATAATAATTTTGGAAGACACGGTTTTTGATTTAAAACCTGTACTCAAATCGGTTTATATACTCAAACCGTTATTTGAGGTAGGGGTTGATATCATCAACGAATACAGAGCATTAAAAAATGGACTTCACGTGAAAACTTTGGCTGAAGTATAAGGTCGTCAAGGTAAACGATCTTCGAATTGAAAAAACATGAAGTACTGAATCGATTTACATGAAATTTATATGAGAAAAACCGTGAAAATCGGTTTTACCAGTCAAAAGTTATGAGGTAACAGACATAAAACAAACATGCAGACGAATTGAATACCTCCTTTTTTGAAATCGGTTGAAAATATAAAAGAACAAATATCAATTTACAAATTCATATTTTTAAATAGTCTTGTGGAGTTATATTCCGTCAGTAGATGGAGCTGCTAGTATAATAAATCGCACAAAACTTAAATTTTATAGAATACTCATAAGACATAGCCAACCAGTACTTCCTGTGTTATAAGGCAATCTTATATAATTGTCGCTTTCCATCAGATGAGTATTTTTGATCAGGCTCTCTTACAATCATTGATAAGAGTGACTGAATTGATTGATTTGAACATATATTTAACGAAAATCATAATGCTGAAGAGTTTATTTGCCAATATCAGAAACGACCCTTTAGATATGACACAATATTTTTTTCTCAAACATGCTTGGAAATTTGAACATTATTTTGACAACCTTCTTTGAGATAAATCAAACTTGTTATACTGGTCGAGCAGCGGCCAGCAATAGTTGTATGAAAATCCATATCTGTCGTGTTTAGCGGCCAAATAAATAACTAAGTAAAATCGTACTTGTCGTGTAATTTAAAAATGGAACTATCTTTTACTCCGCAACATGGCGACCAAAGAGGTAACTTATTAAAGGTTTCATTTAAATTACGAACTGGCTTGCAAATAGAAGAACAAATAGAAAAAAATAATACTTTGGCGCGTAAAAAACTATTGTTATTAGTTGTGCGTCAACTTCGTCATTGGTTTTAAATACTTTTGTATTTTACAAAATGAGTTCCAGTAAAGACAATGAGTGTGATGAAAGTATTTAGTTTGTTTCCTCGCATTATTTAAGAAATGTACTATACAAGTCTTGGCCGCAACTGGCTATTGATGGACATACGTATGTGTGGCTCAACTTCGCTTCGGCCCACATTCTCACGTTCGTCCATCAATGCCTCTCTTGCCAGCCGCTGCAGTAATGTACTATACTTTGATAGATACCTCCTTGGATAGTTTATCCACCAAGCAGCGGCCACTTGGATTTGTCACGCTTACCCAGGACTAGCCACCGCGCGCGGTTTTACCCGCGTAACTTTTGATCCCGTGAGCATTTCGGGATAAAATATAGTCTATAACCTTCCTCAAGAGTTGGGCTATCAAATGCAAAAAGAATTTTTCAAATCCCACTTGTAGTTTCTGAGATTAGCGCGTTCAAACAAAAAAACAAACTCTTCAGCTTTATATATTAGTATAGATGGTAGGGCTCTCCCAATTTTTGTTAAGTTAACGGAAACGATAATGTCTAACATAGAATCACTACTCAAGAAATTCAATTCAAAACCAAAACGGAACTTCGTCATTGTTCCAACATTCAATTGTCCCGCTGTTACGACATATCAGCATAATATGCAGCAATTTACACCCCCACCGAGGGCGAAAAGCGAAAATGTGATTCTCGATAACACCCCCAATGAGCGTGATACCAGAGTAAATAATAATTGTGGGGAATATTGCACTACTTTGTTAACCTGTCACGTACGTGATATGTTTTCAGTTGATTCTGCAATATGGTAGCAGCGTACGGTTTCATATTTTTCGGAATTTACTTACGAAAATAATAAGGTTTGTAAAAAATTGTGGCTAGGTATTTATTGTTTTAACTATCGTAGTTTTTTTAAAGTATTAATAATTGGATTCACGGAATTTTGAGATCATGGTCACATGATCACAACTCTTTTTAATAAGCCTAATGAAAGGTGGCAATCCTTGGTGACGCACAGTTTTACAACACCCTGGACCGACTGCTTAACTGATCCTCCAAAATACGGAACAGGGATGTTACAAACTGTGATAGTGGGTGAATCACTTATTAGTATCATCATCATCATCACAACTCCGTGTAATGGGCCCACTGCAGGGCATGAGTCTCTCCTCTGGGTTACAAGGAGGTTTAGGCCATAATCCACCGAGCTGGCCCAGTGCTGGGTGGTGGATGTCAGAATTTTCAGGGTGCCGATATGGCTTCTGACAAACCCTAACGACTACTGTAAACAAGTATACAGCACCCGGGACCGACAGCTTAACGTGCCCTCCGAAGCACGGAAGTCGCCGTGAGAAACGAATGGTCGGCGGTCACCCATCCAAGTACCGATCGCGCCGAACGTTGGTTAACCTGTGATATCGTAAGATACACACAGTAACCACGGCGCCACGACGACTTCGCCTTCGAAGTATTCGACTTATTAGTATACTTCCATATAATTCATTCATTCTTTCAAAAAAATATTTATTTATTCTTAAGTGCACAACGCAGAAAAAAAATACAAAGAAAAAACATAATCACAAATTTTACAAAAGGTAGTCGTTATAATAGAGCTCTTTAACAATGAGTCGCTAGGCATTGATTTATAGTTCACCTGTGATGGCAGTAGTCCTGGGTTTGAGTCCTAGCCTAGCTAGTAAGGAGTTAGGAAAACTGGCTCAGGTCTGGCGTTATTATAGAATACCACTAATTCTGCGTTGTGTTTATTTATTTATTCGTTGGTATTTCAACAGCAGTTTACATGAATATTATTAAAATTACAAAAAGTTATAACATTTAAGCAATAAAAGAAATACACCATTATACAAAAGCAATAAAATAAAGCGAATGAATCAATTAACAAAACTAATTATTTTAAATTTAAATTACTATAAACGAAAAACAATATTGTTATAAAGAAAAAAAAAAACAAATTAATTGATCCATAATAATTAATTGATGAAAAAAAAACATAAAACAACAAACATTGTGGTCGTATACATTTATCCGACAGCAGGTCAAAGAATTTGTAGAGTCTATTATTTTTACATAATTTTTTACATGTTAATATTTTAAATTTTGTCAAATTGGAATAAAATTTTTGTAATTGAATTTTAATTCTGCATCTATTTTTTATTTCCACTAAATTCCTGGTACTTTTAAAGTGTCTCGTGTGAATAATTTTCTCATAGAACGTGTACCACCAAAGTCTTCATGCTTACTTACCATCAGGCAGAAAGGAAGACAAATGGTACATCCTTAAAATATAAAAATCAATTATATAAGGTTAATTTTAATAATCGCATCACCTCTAATCGCAGGCAGCCTGCATCCTATTAATCTCAAAAACATTTGTTCAACGAATTTTTACAAATCTTGATAAATAACACAAAAATACAAAAAGTTATGTTTTGAAAAAAATTAAAAACTGTCGTCTGACCGCTTCACGGGGCGATATTTTTCCTACGAAAGGTGCGTGGCATACATACGCTCAGAGTTAATAGAGTTATTTAGAGGTAATATATAAAAAAAAGACGTGTGGCACTCGGAAACTGCCGCGGTAAAGCTATTGCATAGCATTTTTTATCAACTTATGCAAATATAATTATTTATTTATTTTATTAATGCAGTAATGTTTGATCTAATATGAAGTTCCACAAGTTCCTAGTAGATGGCGCTGATTGTTTATTAAAGCCCGCATGTAAAGTTATGAAATCAAAGTATCACCGCTGTGCCCGTCGGAGTGGGTGTGTTAGGTTTTTTTCGTTACGGAATTTCTGGATTCGGTCTCCACGCTCAAGGCCCGCGATAGAAGCTATGCAATAGCTTAAAAATATGGGAAAACTTAACTTACAAAATATAATTATTTTAAAAAGTCGTAGAACAAATGTTATTGGTAACGATGGGTGGAAGAGGCTACCCGCAAGAGGTGATACTAAATTAACCCTGTATAAATTGTACATTGATAAAAAAAACCATCAGCCAATCACAAAAACAGAATGTCCTCAAAGTAAGCATAGCTTTTGTTATGAAGTGTACTAGGGATATATGTAAATACATTTAATAGATGAAAGCCCAGACACGGAATTGTTTTTTTTTTCTTTTTCCGTGCGGGAATAGAACCCGCGAACTCACGATTGGCTTAATAGCGTCTAAACCACGACTGCACCATGAAGACCGTCGAACCATGGAAGATTGATTTAAACAGATTTTGATCTGGATTGTCCTTCTTACTACAGACTATCACAAGCTCGACTGGGAGCGAAAGAAAAACGTAGCATGTGCCAGCTGCTTCTCTTCCCGGGCAAACTGTATAAGTCAGTTAAGGGACAGAGGTTTTAAAGGCGTTTTTGTGGGCGATAGGCTGACCCCCTGTCAATACAATAGTCTCTCTTTATCTTTGTAATACCTCCAAATTTGTCAAATGTGACATCAGATGGTCTTGTAGCCTCTGGTGTTCTGCCTACCCCATAAGGGATACGTTATGTATGTATCTAATATCAATATAAAATATCACAGTCATTACTTACGAATCTATTGAAAATATCTTTCACTGTAAAGACATAAAATAGCATAAAGCCAAACTTCACCCGAGCAAAGCGAAAATAAAACTGAATTAAAGCTGGGATCTAAATAATGCACACTCCTGTTTATATAATATAAAAATATGTTATGTAGGTATAAATATTATGTAAATTCTTATGAATCAAAAATGTATATTATCATGTCTATGTTTTTAAAACATCCGGAAGTTCTTAAATACTTAAATAGTCGCTTACTATTAATTTTACAATCTTTGATGCATATTTTATAAATATCATAAACTTTTTTTCAAGATCGAAATTGAGCTTCGCCGTTCGATATTTAAAATTGATGACTATTATACTCACACGAAGACAAGGCTGAATAGCAAAGCGACCTCTTTGGTCATTGGGCTGAATGCATGATGTCTATTGGCAGTGCGATGGTTAGATGTACGCGAACTTTTTGAAAGAAAGAAGTGTTTTTTTTATTACTTACCGCCCTAGGTAGATTATTACGCTAGAGCGCTAATTACCCAAAATCCCCATTTCGAGGTAATAAGAACCTACTTACCAAACATGAGAGATGTTAAATAAATATTTGCTTTATGTGACGACCGGCTGGTGTAGCGGTAACATAAATTGCCTTCTATGCCAGAGGTCCTGGGTTCGAATCCCGACGGTGGCGGATATTTGTGTGATGAACACAGATATTAGTCGTCAAGTCATGGATGTTTATATGTTTATTTAAGTTTATTCTAATAAAAAATATGTTTTTATTCAATATACAGTATGTTTATATATTTCTTAAGTACATATATCAGTTATCTAGTATCCATAACACAAGTTCTTTAAGAAACTTAATTTGGGCTAGATAATGTTGTGTGAGTGTCAGAAATATTTATTCATTTCATCAATAGCAACATCGCAGCCACCTATGCTTTTTATCCCGTAAAGGTAAAGTCTCTAAAAATCGATAAAGAATAGCCTTAGTATAACGATTAAGAAAATCAAGGGCAGGAACATATATTTTGATCAACTGCAGGTTTCTCAGATTTGCGATATCAAACGAACAAAATTATTACTTACCAGAAAATCACACCAACTACATGGCCTCAAAGTAAACAATGCTTGTGTCATGAGATACCAGTTAGCGAACTAGGGGGGAATATAAATACGTATATAGATAAACGCCCAGACGCGGAACTTTTTTTCCTAGTTTCGTGCGGGAATCGCATCCGCAATCACAGGCGTCTGAGGCAGATAGGTTTACCCCACGCCAAATTTATAGTCAAATAGTTTAGATTATTGTTATATAAAATCAAAACAAAATTCAAATGGCTGTAGCTTTGAAGTTTGTAGCTTAGAGAAACAGTCGAGAAGTATTTTTTAGCTTAAATTCGGCAAGAGATGAAATGATTACAGGGGTCTTCTACAGAAACTGTTGGATTAAGATCGTTGGGTACAGGAATTCAATATTGCTGGTTAAGCCTATCTGGTAAAAATGAGTTCGAGGATGGCAGCACGCGGGGTTAGGAATGGACGGGATCTTCGTAAAACAATTCCGGAACAGATCACCGCCGGAAGGTTGATATTTGGCAGTTCCTATATTAAGGGTGAAATCTGGACGATCCCTGAAGTAGTCCTGCTATGAAAAAGGCACTACGATTATTCGCCTGTAACACACCTATCCGTGCTTCGGCAGGCACGTTAAGCAGTTGATCCTGGGTACTGTATACTTGTTCACAGTAGTCGATAGGGTTTGTCATAAGCCATTTCGGTACTCTGAAAATTCTGAAATTCACTAACCAGCACTGGGACGGCTTGGTGGATTACGGCCTAAACCTCCTCTTTACCCAGAGGAGACACTCATAGGCCTGCAGTGGGCTCATTACACGGAGCTGTGATGATGGTGATGATAAACGATATACTTGCTTACCCAGAGGCGGTAGGGCTGTACTAAGTGAACTAAAGGTGCATGGCTAAAAAACACATGTTAGATTGAAAATTCAAATCTAATATATAGAACTCCGCTCAAAATGCGGAATCTTTTCGGATTGGGACAACGTGCTTCAATTAATCAACAACATCCATATATCCACTAAGTATTAACAGACGATCGAACTTGGTACGGGCCGGACAGCGAAACATTATTCGGCAGATAACTCTCCGGACGAACGGATATGGTATGGAGCATACCGAATCCGCTGTCCGGCCCGTACCAAGTTCGATCGTCTGTTAATACTTTTAGAAAAAAGAGATCTGGGTTTGAGTGTCATGGCTAGGATTTACGTTGTACTTTAAAACAAATGTAATATTAAAGATCGATATTGAACTTCGAAATCACAGTTCCCAGATTTAATATTTATCCTTGAAATCAATGTTCAGATATACCTACGTCCAAAATAAATGACACCCTACGCATCCTCGCCCCGCACCCGCACATCTCTGGAGGAAGCACTCGCATTGCTAATATTGCTATACGCATCCTCGCAACGCTTAGCTACCTCTCACATCTGTAGTGTAAACGCAGCATTATGCCTCAGCAGTATGCCTACATATTTTTATGACAAAACCAGTATGTTCAGACGCAGCGGGTTGCCACATTGTACGAGTTTTTAAATATTACCTCCACGTATTACAATGGTACACATATTATAGTGGTATTTGTATTATAATGTAGAATAAACAAATGTATGGTTTAATGTGATTTTCATATACAGGGTGACTGGTGACAAATTTTATATATTGAAGGAGAGCACTCTGTACTCGATTCTAATCATAAATGTGTAATAAAAGTAGTTAATATTTTTTTCTTCCAGAATACTCTATAAATAAATAAAGAGACTTTACTTCACTTTTTCCGACGCACAGCCTCAGTCACCACGCACACAGCAGTGTTCCCGCCACACGCACACCACCACCCGCTAAGTGTCTACTGTATTACGCTTATGTAGCCATGCGTTGCAGAATGAATTCTTTACTTTCGGTTAAGTTTACTCAGTAAATAATTAATATTTATTTTATTTTTTCACTTCATGTATGATCTCAAACTATCACGTCCTCGAATTTCGTAAGTGACCCACCAGTCACCCTGTGTAAAACGTGTGAAATTGAATTATTACTGTGTACATTCTTTTAAAAGGATAAATTATAAGAATATAAGACTTAGGCTTAAGTAATGTTTTGCTACGTATTATATTTTAATATCAACAGTTGTAGTTTTTTTTTACGGCCAACCGGAGAAATCTATACAATAGAATACATATCTTAGAAAGTCTTTTAAACGGTGTCTCATATTTCAGATGTTGTAATTGTTTAGTCTAGTGCGAAATAAATATATAAGACTTTGAGAGTACCTATGCAAAATTTCATCGACAAAAATACCACCATTATACAGGGTGGAATTTTTGAATGCCCCCTGGAGGGAAACTACTCTAAATAATAGAGAGAGCAAATTTATTTTGGAAAAGAAATAAAACTGCATTCAAAGATTTTTCGAAAATTTGCTTGCTTCACCCAGTAATCGAACCGACTAAAATCTAAAAATGAATATTTCATGGAACTCCTTTCATTAAATAAACCTAGTATGTTAGAAAGAATTCATTCTTGTGATTGTGTAGTGTTACCTTAAGTAAAAGCCTAAGTAACCTACTATTTAAAGGAAGATGTTAAGAGCAAATAAAAAAAATAAAGTTAAAGTTTATATATTTACAAAAAAGGTGACAAGTAGGTAAAAAAACACTATTTACACTTACAGTCCACTAGGATTTTTTAAAATATAACACTGAGATTTTTCCAGTATTTATATGTACAGAAGTTTCCAGGTTAATCACAGTTCCAAAAGGTTTATTTAGTTATATATATAGCGGCTCCAAAAGATATTGCAGTTATATTATACTATTTCATTTTACTTTAGTTGTTAGTATTTTTAGTATTTTTCTTCAATGCCAAGTACTCTCCTCGGTGTTTTATTTTCCAAAAGCCCCTAAGTTCAGCTCGCCACTCCTTATATAGCCTCCATTTCGTTCGACAGCTCGTAAATTTATTTATGTTTGAGAGGCATCCATTCTTTCATCGGCCAGCGGCTGTCACATCTCGTATCAAGGAGGTTTTAGTCTCTGGAGCAACGGTGGTGGTATGGCAAAAGTGGAGCTGATACTTCTCTTGATTCTAAGTGTGCAAGTCTCAGAATAATTTATATTAAAGTAATAATATAAAAATTAATTGAAAAAGAAATGAATATAAAACATACTAATAGTTTATAAATTATCTGTGCCGAAAAGTGACATAAGCTACATGACAATTTTTAGAGTTGACGAGTAAATAGTTTTTCAGATACAAAAATATAAACAACAATAACAATACAAAATATGAGCTCAAATTACACATGCAACGTGATTATTAATGTAAGACAACTATTAACAAAACCAATGGAATATACAAAACAGTAAGTACAAAAGTAGTTATATTACATTTTCCCCAAAAACCCCAGAAAATTTTTAGCTTACGAAAAATTTTGAGGTGTTACTTAGGCAGTTACTTTCTACATGCATACATCTCGGACATACATCTTACACAATCAAACTTAACTAACTTTCTTCAACATTCAGGGTAGAGGGTAAGGCTCACAGTAATAATAATAATAATAAAATCCCCAGACAATCACACCAACTACATGGCCCCAAAGTAAGCATAGCTTGTGTTATGGGATACCATGTAGCGAACTAGGGGGAACCTAGAATATAAATACATAAATAGATAAACACCCAGACACGTAACATTTCTTTTTTCTTGTTCCGTGCGGGGATCGAACCCGCAACCACTGGCGTCTGAGGCAGATAGGTTTACCCCAACGCCAAAGTGGTCGTCGACAGTCAATGGCGTATACTCCCAAAGTAAACCGCGATAGGGAAACCCTACATGACAGAGGCTTATTTAAAGAGTTTTTGTCCGCTCTATCTTAAATCCCATATTAAAGAAGTAAAATACCTAGGTATAAGTTACCTAAGGTATGGCCTAAGGCTTATTTTTAGTGTAGCCAGCCGCACCATTAAAGAATTGGGTTTTAGGTCCCCAAGTTATGGCATTAGGCTCTTAGTGTAGCCCGCCATTACTAGATAAAAGAATAATACCTAGTCTTATTATTCCAGATCTCGAAAGGAAATCTCAAAAGAAGTTGCTATCAGAGAAGATTAAAAAGGTTGGCTTAAGAGCCCTAAATAAAGTGTAATCAACATAAGACCGAAAGAAAAAATGATGGGTGTACTCATTATAAAATTGTATCAAAGAAAAATAAAAAATAAATAGTATTTACAGAAAGTAATAGTTTTATTTACGGTTGGAAAAGAATGACATTAATTATTTATAGAAGACAAAAGTTATATATATTTAGAAAAGTAATAGTATTACTAAATTTTAATATCTTTAGTTCTGGTTTATTTAGCAACTCGAATTTAATAAGCCTCGCCATATTAATTAAAAATTTAGAAAAAATAAATTTTTGTAAATAATCAGTAAGTAAAAAAAAGGTGGAGAATAATTGGTAAGTTATGAGAAAATCTGCATGAGGTACGTCGTCGGATACTCTCCTTCGATACCCTCCGTAAGTCAGTAATCAGCAACCAACCGTGTGACTCGAGAAGAGTTTTCAACACGCGGAATGGTCACTGATTTTGTGAGATATTCACGTGGGAATACCGTAAGTGTCTATTGTCTGATTATATGGGATGAGTGGTGAATATGTAAAGAGTACTGTAAGAGTACCTAATGGAGTAGTGTTTAAAGTAAAGTGTACTAGATAAATAAAAGTAGAAAACACGTAGAATGACAAAAAAAAAGTTTATAGCCAAATGAAGCCGAAAAAAGGTACCTATCTAGAGTGGTATTTTGGAATTTAGGGGAAAGCACGACTAAGAGAATTTACGTTGGGCGCCAAACTGTAGTGTTACCTTAAGTAAAAGCCTAAGTAACCTACTATTTAAAGGAAGATGTTAAGAGCAAATAAAAAAAATAAAGTTAAAGTTTATATATTTACAAAAAAGGTGACAAGTAGGTAAAAAAACACTATTTACACTTACAGTCCACTAGGATTTTTTAAAATATAACACTGAGATTTTTCCAGTATTTATATGTACAGAAGTTTCCAGGTTAATCACAGTTCCAAAAGGTTTATTTAGTTATATATATAGCGGCTCCAAAAGATATTGCAGTTATATTATACTATTTCATTTTACTTTAGTTGTTAGTATTTTTAGTATTTTTCTTCAATGCCAAGTACTCTCCTCGGTGTTTTATTTTCCAAAAGCCCCTAAGTTCAGCTCGCCACTCCTTATATAGCCTCCATTTCGTTCGACAGCTCGTAAATTTATTTATGTTTGAGAGGCATCCATTCTTTCATCGGCCAGCGGCTGTCACATCTCGTATCAAGGAGGTTTTAGTCTCTGGAGCAACGGTGGTGGTATGGCAAAAGTGGAGCTGATACTTCTCTTGATTCTAAGTGTGCAAGTCTCAGAATAATTTATATTAAAGTAATAATATAAAAATGAATTGAAAAAGAAATGAATATAAAACATACTAATAGTTTATAAATTATCTGTGCCGAAAAGTGACATAAGCTACATGACAATTTTTAGAGTTGACGAGTAAATAGTTTTTCAGATACAAAAATATAAACAACAATAACAATACAAAATATGAGCTCAAATTACACATGCAACGTGATTATTAATGTAAGACAACTATTAACAAAACCAATGGAATATACAAAACAGTAAGTACAAAAGTAGTTATATTACATTTTCCCCAAAAACCCCAGAAAATTTTTAGCTTACGAAAAATTTTGAGGTGTTACTTAGGCAGTTACTTTCTACATGCATACATCTCGGACATACATCTTACACAATCAAACTTAACTAACTTTCTTCAACATTCAGGGTAGAGGGTAAGGCTCACAGTAATAATAATAATAATAAAATCCCCAGACAATCACACCAACTACATGGCCCCAAAGTAAGCATAGCTTGTGTTATGGGATACCATGTAGCGAACTAGGGGGAACCTAGAATATAAATACATAAATAGATAAACACCCAGACACGTAACATTTCTTTTTTCTTGTTCCGTGCGGGGATCGAACCCGCAACCACTGGCGTCTGAGGCAGATAGGTTTACCCCAACGCCAAAGTGGTCGTCGACAGTCAATGGCGTATACTCCCAAAGTAAACCGCGATAGGGAAACCCTACATGACAGAGGCTTATTTAAAGAGTTTTTGTCCGCTCTATCTTAAATCCCATATTAAAGAAGTAAAATACCTAGGTATAAGTTACCTAAGGTATGGCCTAAGGCTTATTTTTAGTGTAGCCAGCCGCACCATTAAAGAATTGGGTTTTAGGTCCCCAAGTTATGGCATTAGGCTCTTAGTGTAGCCCGCCATTACTAGATAAAAGAATAATACCTAGTCTTATTATTCCAGATCTCGAAAGGAAATCTCAAAAGAAGTTGCTATCAGAGAAGATTAAAAAGGTTGGCTTAAGAGCCCTAAATAAAGTGTAATCAACATAAGACCGAAAGAAAAAATGATGGGTGTACTCATTATAAAATTGTATCAAAGAAAAATAAAAAATAAATAGTATTTACAGAAAGTAATAGTTTTATTTACGGTTGGAAAAGAATGACATTAATTATTTATAGAAGACAAAAGTTATATATATTTAGAAAAGTAATAGTATTACTAAATTTTAATATCTTTAGTTCTGGTTTATTTAGCAACTCGAATTTAATAAGCCTCGCCATATTAATTAAAAATTTAGAAAAAATAAATTTTTGTAAATAATCAGTAAGTAAAAAAAAGGTGGAGAATAATTGGTAAGTTATGAGAAAATCTGCATGAGGTACGTCGTCGGATACTCTCCTTCGATACCCTCCGTAAGTCAGTAATCAGCAACCAACCGTGTGACTCGAGAAGAGTTTTCAACACGCGGAATGGTCACTGATTTTGTGAGATATTCACGTGGGAATACCGTAAGTGTCTATTGTCTGATTATATGGGATGAGTGGTGAATATGTAAAGAGTACTGTAAGAGTACCTAATGGAGTAGTGTTTAAAGTAAAGTGTACTAGATAAATAAAAGTAGAAAACACGTAGAATGACAAAAAAAAAGTTTATAGCCAAATGAAGCCGAAAAAAGGTACCTATCTAGAGTGGTATTTTGGAATTTAGGGGAAAGCACGACTAAGAGAATTTACGTTGGGCGCCAAACTGTAGTGTTACCTTAAGTAAAAGCCTAAGTAACCTACTATTTAAAGGAAGATGTTAAGAGCAAATAAAAAAAATAAAGTTAAAGTTTATATATTTACAAAAAAGGTGACAAGTAGGTAAAAAAACACTATTTACACTTACAGTCCACTAGGATTTTTTAAAATATAACACTGAGATTTTTCCAGTATTTATATGTACAGAAGTTTCCAGGTTAATCACAGTTCCAAAAGGTTTATTTAGTTATATATATAGCGGCTCCAAAAGATATTGCAGTTATATTATACTATTTCATTTTACTTTAGTTGTTAGTATTTTTAGTATTTTTCTTCAATGCCAAGTACTCTCCTCGGTGTTTTATTTTCCAAAAGCCCCTAAGTTCAGCTCGCCACTCCTTATATAGCCTCCATTTCGTTCGACAGCTCGTAAATTTATTTATGTTTGAGAGGCATCCATTCTTTCATCGGCCAGCGGCTGTCACATCTCGTATCAAGGAGGTTTTAGTCTCTGGAGCAACGGTGGTGGTATGGCAAAAGTGGAGCTGATACTTCTCTTGATTCTAAGTGTGCAAGTCTCAGAATAATTTATATTAAAGTAATAATATAAAAATGAATTGAAAAAGAAATGAATATAAAACATACTAATAGTTTATAAATTATCTGTGCCGAAAAGTGACATAAGCTACATGACAATTTTTAGAGTTGACGAGTAAATAGTTTTTCAGATACAAAAATATAAACAACAATAACAATACAAAATATGAGCTCAAATTACACATGCAACGTGATTATTAATGTAAGACAACTATTAACAAAACCAATGGAATATACAAAACAGTAAGTACAAAAGTAGTTATATTACATTTTCCCCAAAAACCCCAGAAAATTTTTAGCTTACGAAAAATTTTGAGGTGTTACTTAGGCAGTTACTTTCTACATGCATACATCTCGGACATACATCTTACACAATCAAACTTAACTAACTTTCTTCAACATTCAGGGTAGAGGGTAAGGCTCACAGTAATAATAATAATAATAAAATCCCCAGACAATCACACCAACTACATGGCCCCAAAGTAAGCATAGCTTGTGTTATGGGATACCATGTAGCGAACTAGGGGGAACCTAGAATATAAATACATAAATAGATAAACACCCAGACACGTAACATTTCTTTTTTCTTGTTCCGTGCGGGGATCGAACCCGCAACCACTGGCGTCTGAGGCAGATAGGTTTACCCCAACGCCAAAGTGGTCGTCGACAGTCAATGGCGTATACTCCCAAAGTAAACCGCGATAGGGAAACCCTACATGACAGAGGCTTATTTAAAGAGTTTTTGTCCGCTCTATCTTAAATCCCATATTAAAGAAGTAAAATACCTAGGTATAAGTTACCTAAGGTATGGCCTAAGGCTTATTTTTAGTGTAGCCAGCCGCACCATTAAAGAATTGGGTTTTAGGTCCCCAAGTTATGGCATTAGGCTCTTAGTGTAGCCCGCCATTACTAGATAAAAGAATAATACCTAGTCTTATTATTCCAGATCTCGAAAGGAAATCTCAAAAGAAGTTGCTATCAGAGAAGATTAAAAAGGTTGGCTTAAGAGCCCTAAATAAAGTGTAATCAACATAAGACCGAAAGAAAAAATGATGGGTGTACTCATTATAAAATTGTATCAAAGAAAAATAAAAAATAAATAGTATTTACAGAAAGTAATAGTTTTATTTACGGTTGGAAAAGAATGACATTAATTATTTATAGAAGACAAAAGTTATATATATTTAGAAAAGTAATAGTATTACTAAATTTTAATATCTTTAGTTCTGGTTTATTTAGCAACTCGAATTTAATAAGCCTCGCCATATTAATTAAACATTTAGAAAAAATAAATTTTTGTAAATAATCAGTAAGTAAAAAAAAGGTGGAGAATAATTGGTAAGTTATGAGAAAATCTGCATGAGGTACGTCGTCGGATACTCTCCTTCGATACCCTCCGTAAGTCAGTAATCAGCAACCAACCGTGTGACTCGAGAAGAGTTTTCAACACGCGGAATGGTCACTGATTTTGTGAGATATTCACGTGGGAATACCGTAAGTGTCTATTGTCTGATTATATGGGATGAGTGGTGAATATGTAAAGAGTACTGTAAGAGTACCTAATGGAGTAGTGTTTAAAGTAAAGTGTACTAGATAAATAAAAGTAGAAAACACGTAGAATGACAAAAAAAAAGTTTATAGCCAAATGAAGCCGAAAAAAGGTACCTATCTAGAGTGGTATTTTGGAATTTAGGGGAAAGCACGACTAAGAAAATTTACGTTGGGCGCCAAACTGTAGTGTTACCTTAAGTAAAAGCCTAAGTAACCTACTATTTAAAGGAAGATGTTAAGAGCAAATAAAAAAAATAAAGTTAAAGTTTATATATTTACAAAAAAGGTGACAAGTAGGTAAAAAAACACTATTTACACTTACAGTCCACTAGGATTTTTTAAAATATAACACTGAGATTTTTCCAGTATTTATATGTACAGAAGTTTCCAGGTTAATCACAGTTCCAAAAGGTTTATTTAGTTATATATATAGCGGCTCCAAAAGATATTGCAGTTATATTATACTATTTCATTTTACTTTAGTTGTTAGTATTTTTAGTATTTTTCTTCAATGCCAAGTACTCTCCTCGGTGTTTTATTTTCCAAAAGCCCCTAAGTTCAGCTCGCCACTCCTTATATAGCCTCCATTTCGTTCGACAGCTCGTAAATTTATTTATGTTTGAGAGGCATCCATTCTTTCATCGGCCAGCGGCTGTCACATCTCGTATCAAGGAGGTTTTAGTCTCTGGAGCAACGGTGGTGGTATGGCAAAAGTGGAGCTGATACTTCTCTTGATTCTAAGTGTGCAAGTCTCAGAATAATTTATATTAAAGTAATAATATAAAAATTAATTGAAAAAGAAATGAATATAAAACATACTAATAGTTTATAAATTATCTGTGCCGAAAAGTGACATAAGCTACATGACAATTTTTAGAGTTGACAAGTAAATAGTTTTTCAGATACAAAAATATAAACAACAATAACAATACAAACTATGAGCTCAAATTACACATGCAACGTGATTATTAATGTAAGACAACTATTAAAAAAACCAATGGAATATACAAAACAGTAAGTACAAAAGTAGTTATATTACAATTGACCCTAACGATTGATGCAATAAAATTACAGGGTGTCATTTTTACAAATTTTAGTCTGTTTGATTCCCGGATGAAGCGAGCGAATTTTCGAAAATCTTTGAATGCAGTCAAATTTTTTTTCAAAATAAAGGAATGTTTCTTTGGAGTAAAATTTGCAATTTCTATTATTTAGAGTACTTTCCCTCCAGGGGCATTCAAAAATTTCACCCTGTATATCTCCAGACAATACCAGGGTTTTCTGGAAGAGATTGTCTCTAGATAATAAGGCCGCCTTTTGTGCACTATACCTATTATATTGTTAATAAATAATGTGGAATCAATTCCAATAGTCTGTCATTTTGCAGCCACTTTTGCCATTTTGAAGACAGGCTGGTGTAATGGTTACGACATGGCCTGCTATGCCAGCTATTTGAAAAAATCAAAATCCAACTGCGGAATAAAGAAGTTGTTAATTATTGTGTAGATACAGAAGGCAGCAGATCAAGCGTCAAATTTATTACCTGTCATATGTCCCCAACCAATTTTAACTTAATGTCGAAGGCATAGAGTTCGGATTCAAGTAAAAAATTTTGA
Organism: Stenoptilia bipunctidactyla; assembly: GCA_944452665.1. Taxonomy (NCBI): domain Eukaryota; kingdom Metazoa; phylum Arthropoda; class Insecta; order Lepidoptera; family Pterophoridae; genus Stenoptilia; species Stenoptilia bipunctidactyla. Next base: position 21,074,082 of record OX101740.1, on the reverse strand, counting down.
CAGATTTGTAAAGCTTTATGTGTTGCCTTCTGTACATCAAAGTTTTAGCTAAAAAAGCTCAAAACATGCACAATGAACTATTAAAACTTTTTAATGTTATTTGTTATATAAAATAGTAGCGGCAGGCAGGAGACAAGCTTCAAATATAGAATTTTTGTAAAGTGTTCACAGCTAACAGCATTATATTAGCAAGAAAGCACAAAATATACAGCTTAATACATTCTATGTCAGCTTGTTCTATCCCACGTGCCGCGCCGCTACTATTACTGCAAATATTATTAAAACAAAACAAGCATATAGTCCAATATGCTTATTTTGTGCTTTTTAGTTAAATTTTTTATGTTCCTACGCAATAATTTTCAATCGGTATACTTTCAATCGGTTTTTTAGTTGATAAAAGCTTGGGAAATTAAACTAATAGGACGGAAATTATTAATATCAGACTTCTCACCTTTCTTATGTAGCTGAACTGCGAGTAGAATGGTATTAGCATGACAGAATTTCTCAGGAAATTTTCAGGTTCTTAAATTGAATTGAACAGACTTATTATATGTTTAGAAGGAGGAATCGAGGTATTATTTTTCATGTCGCTATGTTGTTCTGTGTAAGAATGTAAGCTTTTGTAAAAATGTGTAGAAATCAATGCTTCTAAAAGTACATCTCTGTTTTGGTGTTTCTTACTTTAAGAGTTTTCAAACTAGGGATCCACTGTCTCCCGGTGGGTTTTCTTTGTTTCGCTATTCGTATAGACGAGTTTCTTTCTAATGTATTTTAATATAATCAAGTTGTATCTCTAATGTCCATCCTTATACTCCTTTTCACTTCTTTGTCTAAGTTTCTGTTATTGGTCCTAAATCTGTCTTTGTTTAAGCGTTTCTCGATCAGCTGTATTGTAGGTTTGTAGAGTTTTGTGCGCTTATTTTTAGTTAGTTTAAGTTAAATTCTGTTTTCGATAGCTTCAAATTGTTTTTGTACCTCTTCTGTATCTATTTCTTAATGTGAATTAAAACTGTTCTAAGTTCAATTCTGCTTTTTTTACAACAAGGGTTTCTTTATTGAGTTTTTTTAAATATTATTAATGACTATATGGTCGGTTCTGTTCTAAGTGGAAACCGGTCTATGATCAGATTTAAATTTCAATAACAATGTATGACTTTACATTTTTAAACTTCTGCTTTATTGTAAGCTACGGTGTGGTGTTTTCATTCCTATCGTATTATTACAGACAATCCAATTCCTGAGTCTATGTGTCTTTTATACAAGAAGCTGTTGCAAATTCTAATTTTTTGACGTATGAGACGACTTTTTCAGTCAGTCCACTCTCCTAGCCCGTGAGGTCCCAAAATATGGTGGTAATGGCTGCTTTTACCTATACGTACCCTATAGCTTTACATTGAAATCGCCTATGCTCCAGGTGCCTCGTTTTTGGCATGTTTTGTTCAGAGTATTGTTGAAGCTTTCGATTTCAAAAACATGAAAAAAGAATACGGAAAGCACCTCGAGAAAACTAAAGACTAAAATATTTAAAAAATAATCTGAGTGTTTCCTTATTTTTGTTTAAATATTCATAACGATCTACTTATCTACACATTCCTATTTAAATAAAACTAATAGCGCTTTGTTATCAAACACTGCAATATTGTCATTCATGAACATTTTATGCTACCTATTTAATAATGTCTGAAGAAAACATCCTATGTTTACATTCTTTTAGACCGACGCTTTGCTTAATCATTTCATTGGCAATAATTGTCATGTTCGTGGCTATCTATCTTCATTTCAAGATACAACGTTGAATCGCGGGCACATAGTGTTCATTAACCTATTAGTACAAATATGAGTGTGTGAACTTCACCTTTTTTTTTAAATAAGTGTTAAACTGTAAAAATATAACATGGAGTCGTTACAACAATTTTGCCTGTGTTTTCTACCAATTATCATCAAAGTGAGCGCAGACAGGAACCAAGATTTAATTTCAAGTGACATGGAACAATATTTTATGAAAGAAACTATGTTAAAAATACCAAACAATCCAAATCAAATAGCAGTTAATCTAATAACGAACACTTTGTACTTTAGTTTCGACTCCGGCGAAGAAGAGTACATTCCCGCCATTTTTCACATGGATAATAACGCCCTTACAGTTCTTTCTGGGGTCAACGATGCCTTTGCCATATCAAGCAACAGAACGTCAAGCGAAGTTTTCTTCGGCGGTAGCTTCGGAATCTACAATTACGATTCAAAATCGAAAACCTTGAAGAAATTAGCAAGAGATAACTTGGATATTTGGTGTATTTTCATACACAAGAGTGATATATACTTTACAAAGTTCCCAAACCTGAATATTTTCCGTTACTCGAAGCGGTTAATTGAACCGTTGCCACAGCTGGCCAACCAGCCGATTCATCAGTTTGTCGTGGATTTGAATGATGATATTTACTTTATAAACAACACAGGTTTATATAAAACTGCAACTGAAGAACCCTACATTCGTTTAATAAACAGAGATCACAACTTTGTGTCACTTTCCATTGATAATAATGGGCAAATCTATGTGTGTGATTATGAAGCTATCTACACTATAACTGATGATGAGAAATTTATCCGAGTAGTGAGTGTGCGTGGTGTACTATCTATGACATTTGATAGAGACAATAGTTTGATATATACGAATTCGCATGAGTTTACACGTTTAGTACCATTTCGTTGTATGAAAGATTTAAAAGCAGACACTAATCTTGCATTAAAAAGGGTGGAGCCTTAACAGTGTGTTTTAATTGTCCCTTATAATGTTTTGAATGGAGAGTAAAATTTTGAAGAAGGTAAAATGCAAAAATTTAAAGAAGTAAGTAAATTTTTAAAGTACTTATTGTTCTAACTATACATTTTTAAATGTAAAATTATTTTTTTATTGGATTTTATTGCTATGTATTACATTGCACAATCCTATTGGTATTTTTGAGATGTCTGGGTCAACCGTCAAGCACTGAATATTTAAATATAGTTTAATTTAATATGATTCATTTGATTGTTGTGTCGCTTGTTCTATTAGTAGAAGTAGTAGACAACACTAAGGCATTGGTGGATAATGGGCGATGATTATCTTCATGAGCGGAGAGACGTACACTTCTGGATGGAGGCCTCCTCCAGGATTCTTCATGTCACCCAGACTCGCACCGCCCTCATCCAGCGTTTGACCTTCACAAAGTTTATAAGCATACCTACTATGAATAGAAAGTTTTCATTTTCACTTAAAAATAATGGAAAATACTTTAAATTTTCAATAGCAAATATACAACCAATTTGCTTTAAATTTCAATTGAAGTTTTGAACTATAGGCATATTAGAATTAGATCATACAAGCAGCAACCCGCGACTTTTCCCGTAGAAATCTAGATTTATTGAAACAAAATATGATGGATATAAAAAGTTTATATTATATGCTGTGTTATTACTATAGGCTATTAGTGCAAAATTTCATATCGATTAGTCAAGCAGATGTAGCTCGAAAGGATTAAAACATCTATCCATCTAGTTATTATATCTTCACAAACATTACATTTTTAAAATTATGAGATTTATGGTCTAATCCAAAACAATTTCAGAATCAGCATAAATTTATAGGCAACTACAACAAACACATACACAAAGCAAATACAAGAAACACAAAATAGAACAATAATAGATTTAGTATGTATGCTGCAGCAGTGCAAAGGGCCATAGCTGAGCGACACTATTGTTCAATGAACAAAACGCTGATTTTCAGCTAAAGCCTAAAATTTAGGGTTAGGTACCTTCTGCAGATTATATTTACATCAAATTATAAATTTAATAAAACATAACTTGAAATTGAATTGAATAAAACCTTAAATGAAATAGAATATTGAATATTAAAATTAAATAAATAAAGCATTGAATATGTTGAAAAAAAAAATATTAAACTCTAAATAAACAAAATAAGAAATAAACTATAATTTATGTAAGGTTATATTACAAGTCAAATGTTAAATTTGAGAATTTTCTACACTGTGGGTTAAAAGTTAGGTATAAAAATTTTCAAAGAATCATCATCATCATCATCACAACTCTTTGTATTGAGCCCACAGCAGGGCATGAGTCTCTCCCCTGGGTGAAGAGGAGGTATAAGCCATAATCCACCAAGCTGGCCCAATTCTGGGTGGTAGATGCAAGAATTTTCAGGGCGCCAAGATGGCTTCTGACAAACCCTAACGACTACTGTATACAATTATACAGCACCCGGGACCGACTGCTTAACGTGCCCTCCGAAGCACGGAAGTCGTCATGGTCGGCGGTCACCCATCCAAGTACCGACCCCGCTGAACATTGTTTAACCTGTGATGTCGTATGATACACACAGTAACCAAGGCGCCACGACGAATACACAATAAAAAATTCAAAGAATACACAATTCTAACACAACTTTTACATACATACTTAATTTAATTAATTTGTTCACTCACAAAGATGATGATGATGGGCAACCATTTGTAACGAGCCCACTGCAAGACCATAGGCATCTCCCCTGGCTGATGAGGTAGTTTTGGGCATTAGCCACCAAGCTTGCCCAGTGCTGTTTAGTCGATGTATAAAAATCAGGTTATGAAATGACTTCTGACGTTACCTAACGAGTAATGTATACAAAAACAGAGCCCTCAAGACCGACTGTTTATCAAAGCAGGTTATTAATGTGCCCTCTGTTGCAAAGAAGATGTCGTGGTAAATTATATACACAACCATTATTGTACCGACTGGCCCAATTGTTGCTTAACCTACTCGTATGACACACAAGAGTTACTACGCCATAACATATTACTTATTGTTCGAAATTGTTTTCCTTGTAGCATTAAAAATATACGTCGCGATACTTTTGTAATACCTTTGTCTCAGAAAATGTATGACTAAAGCGTTTCTGATAACAGTATTTGTTATTTTTTACCAAAATTGTATTCTCCATCAAATAACATACTGAATATTAGTGACCGTTAGAATGTAACGCTTTGCTTTTACATAAACATGACATGGATCGTAAAGCTGAAGTGGCAAAGGGCAGGGCAAATAGCTCGCAGAACAGATGGCCGTTGGGGCAGAAAAGTTCTCGAGTGGCGGCCACGTGCTGGGAGACGCTGCGTAGGCAGGCTCCCCGCAAGGTGGACTGACAACCTGGTCAAAGTCGCTGGTAAACGCTGGATGAGGGCGGCGCGAGACCGAGCGAGACGTGCAAAACCTTGAAGGAGGCCTTTGTCCAGGAGTGAACGTCTACTGGCTATGGATGATGGATGAAACATGACATGCTATGCAAGCGTGGAAAGGTCGGTTAGTTCTACTAAATTTTAAAGAAAAATATCGTGTAGATGTTTTTTATAATTGTTATAATGGTCTCGTCTTAACTTTTGTCTTGCTAAATCTCCCGAATTATTCTTCGTGAGCCGCTATACTAACAACACTTAAGGCATCGTTTTAGTCAAAAGACATTGTAAACTGCATTCAAAAATATTCAAAAACTCAATGATTTCATGCTATTTTAAAACCAGATATTTTTTATCATCATCACAACTCTTTCTCTTTCCCTCCTTTCGGTAACAAAGAGGTTTACGCCGTTAGCCACTAAGCTGGTCCAGTGCTGGTTGGTGGTTTCAAGGTGCCGAAATGGCTTTCAACAAACCCTAACGACAACTGTATACAAGTGTGCCCTCCGCAGCATGAAAGTTGCCGGCCGAAATGGCCGAGCGTTGCGTAACTTAATGTAGGGTGACTGGTGACAAATTTAAGATACTGAAGGAGAGCACTCTGAACTCCATTCTGATCATAATTATGTAAAGAAAGTAGGTATTTAGTATTTCATCAGAAATCCCTATGAATAAATAAAGAAACCTTAATACACTTTTCCCGACGCGCTGCCTCTGAAAAGAAATTGGTCTCGGATGGTTGAGCTGCAAAGCTATCCATAAGATGGAGCTACGTAAGCAATATAACGTTAAAACAAAAAATATGCTAAGTCATTTTTGGGCGTACCGCCAGGCCCCGGTAGCTAAGTGGAGGAGCACTCGTCTGGCAAACGAGAGGTCTCAGGTTCGAGTCCTGGTCGAACCTGGACTCGATTTAAGGAGAAGGTTCTCGATTCGTCTGTTACCTCATAACTTTTGGCTGGATGAACTGATTTTGATAATTCTTTTTTTATTAGAAAGCTGTCGCTTCCCAAGCGGTCCCATTTCAACTTAGTCTAGTTCTGACTTAAAGTCGGTTTTTTTAATGCTCTGCATTCGTTGATTATTTTAGCACTACCACTCGCACTGATATTAAAAGAAAGGTTGGAAATAAAACTCCATATTTATACTCCATCGTACAGAATAAAAAAAGACAAAAAAATACAATTAAAACTAACATATTCGATAGAAATCTGGATTAACAACACTATATGCTTAAACAATTAATGAACAGCGTCAAAATGGAAACATCACAAACTGTGTATTTTAGGGACGAACTAAAACAACATTTTATTAGTTTTGTCTGCTTCGTTGTCGGGTTAAATAGAATAATTTTGATATCCGCCTAAAATACTTGACCAACATTGTATACCACAATATTTTAACGACCAAAAAAGCTTAACTACACACTGTCAAATATAGATAAGGGCTATTTCAAATAAAAAAATCAAATGACACTCGTATGCAAATGGTTACGAAACAAACGAAATAAATTTTCATGTAGCATGGGTGATATTTTCAGTGCAAAAGGTGCAAAAACGTGCCCAGAATTTTATATGAAGTGTAATAAAATTATCCTATATGTGGGACACGAATAAAATATGATTGTTACTGATAAAATTCTGTTCCTTTTTTTACTCATTGACAGCGTAATATGCATAATAACTATCGAACTAAACTAGAAAATTTTTGTTTAATAACTAGTAGTATTTAAGCATGTTTTCTTTTAATCATTGTAATTAAAGTACTTAACTAATAAAATCAAATGAATCCTATACCATGTATTGCGAAGATGACGTGATTGCTGTGACAAGCGCCCGTCAGAGACGATCACACAGTTATGGTAAGCAGGCTCAAGGTAAGCGTCCACATGTCCGCATCGTAAGAATCGGACGCATCGAAGCAATCTGATAAATTTTTCACAGTGCGTCCGCTGTATCTGTAGTGAACGGATTAGCCGACGCAAGTACAGCAAACGGATTGCCACTTCCGATTGCCCCTTCATTCGGATTTTCGTAGTGCGGATAGTGTTTGTGAGGATAGAGAAAAAAAACTACGAAAAAAAAGTCGTTATTGCTGGTTTTTAAGCAAAAGAGGATGAAAATTAAAAAAAAATCTAAAAGAAGAAAAATATAATCTGGATAATAATAATAATAAATAAAAATAAAATCATTTATTTCAGGCAACTTAAGAATAGTACAAGATGTTAAATACTAAATCTAAGACCCATAGAAAATATATACCTTAACCTAATATACATACAATATACTTAAAACTACACTTTACTAATTCCCACGTATGGGCTGCGACGGGGGACGCGACATCTTTGTGTCAAATAACCGTCCTCGGAAACGACGGAATACGACACCCTGCGGCCAGAACTCTTCCTTCATGTAGGTCGACAGATGTTCGGTCGGCATTCTCACCACAAAGGAGTTGAAACTCACTCTGTGACGGGACTCCAACCGCTCGACCCCTATGTTGAGTCCTGTCTTCGCGTGTAGATACTCCACTACATCCTTCGCCGTGAAGGCGTGGTGCACGCGAGACACGTACAGCTGCGTAGTTGGCACCTCGGCGCGCAGCAGAAGGTTCTCTTTATTCGGTGCGGTGCCGCACTTGTTCTGACAGGAGGGCTTCTTCTTCTTCCGCTCCACCTTGATGAAACCCTCTCTGTCTTCCTGGACCTTCAAAGAATTGGTCTTCGGTGCTGTGTGGCTGGGCTTTGCAGGCTGCACTGCCGCTACTTCAGCGTATCCTCGTGGAGAAGAAGGACCCGTGACGCGGGGCGTCTTCTCTGCGTTGGGAGCTGCAGCAGTGGCACGGCGGCGGGGTGCTGCCGCGGGGGCCGCGGTGCGCGGGATAGGCGATGCATGGGGAGCGGGGCGCGGGGAGGGCGGTGCAGGGCGCGGTGACGCACTCGCTGCAGCGCCGACGTCGGCGGCCGGTGACGCGATCGTGTCAGCAAATTCCGCCGAATCGAAACTGCCAACCGACGCGATATGCGCGCCACGACGAATATTAATATTGGAAGCCACGGGTGACCTACTTAGCGTACTAAGGCTACGCAATGATGATACTTCACTACGCAGCTCGCTGATTGTATTATCCGAAGCTTCCAATTTTAACACCACCTCGGCCAAGGTCGCTTTAAGGAAATTGATATCCTTAAGCAGCCTGGTTACGTCAACGTGGTCGAATCCCACCGGCGGGAGCTTATGCAGCTCCTTTGCGACGAAATCCGGGACGTCGTCGGGATCGGTCTCCTTGAACAGGGTGATGATGTCCTGGAGACTCTTCTCACCCCCATCCCTACGTCGGGAAGGCATCTGGGAGGTTCTGTCGAGCACCTGGAACAGGAGCGCCTTGCCTCGACACACTTCGTCCTCCTTGAAGTTGGACTTACAGATCTGCACTATGCTGACCTCGTCCATGGTATCGATGGCGTTCTGGATGAACGCCAACAGTTCGCTTACAATGACTTGTTTAGCCATCTTAAGTGTTAGCGGGCAGCGGCATTAGCCGCGCGATACGCGAATTTCAATTTAATAAAATTAAATCGTGCCGAGCGTCAGCGATACACGTCCGTTTCCGATCGCATATCACGAGCTCTGTGATATGCGATCGGAAACGGACATATTCGGGTGATAAACGACATATTCAAACAGAAATCAACAAGTGGAGAATATCACACACTTTTTCCTGATTTGTTAAATGATGGCACGAAATTATTTAGATATTTTTGTATGTCTCAAGCTAAATTCAATTTTCTCGCCGACATGACATCCTGAATGAAACCATATTTACTAAGACAGAATACAACATACAAGGAGACGCGTCCACTGACCGGCATTCCGTATGACGTCATCGGCAAGCAATGCAACAGTTGTCTCGCGGAGCATCAGTGTCGGTACGGATCAGTGGACACACTTGTATGACTCTATACAAATAATACTACAATCCGTTTGATGCGAAACTTACGATACCGACGATACCGACCTGTGGACGCTTACCTTAACACGAGGCGAACGGAATCTATTTGACATTTTAAAAACCTTTAAAGTTATTTATTCTATAAAATGAGTGTTAAGGCTACAAGATATTGTTATGAAATTAGTAAATATTAAACTAGGACCAACTTTTAGTCATAATATAATTCTCAGACGTGTTTTATATTAGACTCATAACAAAAGGTTTTCAAATGGCCGTGTACCAGTATTAAAGGCGGTTTTTCCATAAATATTTCAGTTATCAGCTCATCTAGTTTGTGCGATTTTAAATTCTGCATTTTTCAAACAACCTATCTAAAATAGTATGCAAAGCTTTCATCAGCGAACTCCAGCCTTTTAAGCTTAAAATGGTTTAACACAAGGCTACTCCGTATATTCACAGTGGAATTAAAAACCCTGTATTTGCTTTCTGAAACTAGCCTCTGATAAATATCTCCCATTACGAAATCGTAAGCATGTTAACTTCAAATACTTTGAAAATCATGTAAAGGCATGCCAAGTTTCGTTAATCGTTGTGTCATAAAAAGTAACGAACCCTCAAATAGAGCCAAATCTGGAATTCTTATAAGCCTTTATGAAAATTGGTGTGTTAGGCTAAACACGGTTTAGCCTAACACACCAATTTTCACGGACGATAACAATTTGTATAATAAGTTTACTTCTTTTGTATTATTTATAAGCGATATCGTTTAGGATTTTTCCGAAAAAATAGTCTATAAAATAGGGTTCTAAAAGATTTTGTCACATAATATTGTCTTAAGTTTTCACGATTCATAGTTTAAATAAAACTACTTTTTAACCGGATTAATCGCGTGTAATTTATATTTTACATTTCAACAGAGAAGATGGTTGGAAACTATCACCAGCATGGGACCCTATTCTCAAAGATATTAAATCAAACATCCAACAAACAGGATGACCTGAAACTCAAGACACTGTCAGCTCATTTTGTGTTAACCCTGAATGCTACGCTCGAAGACTGAGAAATAGATGGAGATGAGGTATAACTTTTTCCACTATCAATCTGACGCCTGACACCTCAGTCGCTCGTGACCACGGGGTCTGCAAAGACACCGAAACGTCGAGTTAAAATTTAATATATAAATTATACGCGATTAATACGATTAAAAAGTAGTTTTATTTAGATTTTGTTACAACTGATTTGTTTGATCAAAATTTCGTAGTTGACATGTTTACCTTTTAATATAGGAATGTTCGTTTTCTTCACTGCCTGATAAGGTTGAACAACCTTTGGATACAAATTATTCCTGCAACACTTTTCAGAAGAGATTAGGTGATGGATTCGAGAGCAATACCACAGAGGCCACACGGCCAAATACTGTATCCAAAATTTAAATTAAGATACAAGTAAATTGTTTCGCAATGGGAAAAGCTTTTGTTTTTATCATAAATTGTTAAAATAAATATCTAGTACCATGCCATGACCAATGTTCAATTAATTATCAAACTTACTTGATTTTACTTAAATCAAGCTATTATGATTTCTAATTGTTTTACTCGCAACTTTTTTTTTAAACATATTTCTGACACTCACACAACATTATCTAGCCCAAATTTAGTTTCATAAAGAACTTGTCTCATGGATACTAGAAAACTAATATACTTAAGAAATATACAGGGTTACAGGGTTAAGTCGATGCAGATCCTTTGAGGGGTTGTAGTTTTCATAATTTCTGTCTAATTTCACTATGAAACACCATACCCAAATAACCCTGTATAAACATACATATTCAATAAATACATATTTTTTATTAGAATAAACTTAAATAAACATATAAACATCCATGACTAGACGACTAATATCTGCGTTCATCACACAAATATCCGCCGCCGCCGGTATTCTAACCCAGGACCTGTGGCATAGAAGGCAATGTATGTTACCGCTACAACAGGTCGTCAAACGGCAACTCCAGCTTTATTAAGTTAGCACTGAATAATAACCACAAATAAACAAATATAACAACGGCTGATTTTTATTATTGCAACGATGTAAAAACCGTAGACCCTGAATAAATCTTAATTAATTACATTAAATCCGCGGGTGACCCTACTTTGCACAGCGAACTCATAAATGATAATAAAATATGAACGGGTCAAAGGAATTCAGTCTAAAATTTAAATTTATATCTCGTGTATGAGTGATGTAACGAATTTAATCTGAAAGGTCATCGCCAAATTAAATTTGGGAAAGAGCTTACTATAACCGAACCATGCGGAGTTGTTTTGCATTACCAGTTGTTTGAGGGAGGGAATTTAATATAATGGTAAACATGCTATGAAATGTATTAGTTTTTTGGAGAGGTTTAAAACTACACTTATTACTGCGACATGACACCCTTTAATTTAACACTTTTGTTGTCTGGAAAAAATCTCTTCTTAGCAATAAAATCATCTTTTTTTTAAATCACCAGACAATTGCACCAACTACATGGCCCCAAAGTAAGCATAGCTTGTGTTATGGGATACCATGTAGCAAAATAATGGGGAACCTAGAATATAAATACATAAATAGAGAAACAACCAGACATGGAGCATTTTTTTTTCTTGTTCCGTGCGGAAATCGAACCCGCAGCCACTAACGTCTGAGGCAGACAGGTTTACCCCATCGCCAAAGTGGTCGTCAACAAAGTCGTATTATCATTTGTTCTCTGAGATTATTTTTCAAAGCCCTTATTTACTTTACATATTATGTATTTGTGCGATAAAATGATTACACATTTCTCCAATCTCTCGCATAAGAAAGCTTGGACTTAAGCCAAGAATATTGATAACCCATCACTTGCCAATTTTCCACTTACACACGATAAACAATTGTGTTACTTGGAAACAAACTTTACTTCCTCGAAAAGCCCATGAACCTATAAGATGCTTATAGAAACTAAGATATTTAGAATCAGTTATCAAACCTATATTTAATTAATTTAAGCTTAAATATAAATTAAGCACAATATAATTCGGTTGTAAACATACTTTATTTAATGTAATGAAGCCGCAAAAGTTAAGAAAATATTTTATCCAATTTATTTTAGAAATGCATGCGGAATAATCGATATGAGTCAATAAATAAAGAGTGCACGATATTTATTGTTTGACTAAAAAGGACGATAAACATAAGAACGAGAAAAAAAAACAAAAAGAGGATAGGTACCAACTATTCGACGAGCGGCTGGTGTTGCTGTAACATACATTGCCTTCTATGCCAGAGGTCCTGGGCTCGAATCCGGGCGGCGGCGGATATTGGTGTGATGAACACAGTTAGTAGTCGTCAAGTCATGGATGTTTATTTAAGTTTATTCTAATAAAGAATATGTATTTATTCAATATGTATGTGTATATATTTCTTAAGTATATCAGTTATCTAGTATCTATGGATACAAGTTCTTTAAGAAACTTAATTTGGGCTAGATAATGTTGTGTGAGTGTCAGAAATATTTATTTATTTCACATAAGGACTCTGTTTTGGAGTCCAGAAGTAATTAAGGTTGACATGACATGCGCGACTCACGGCCGATCTCAATAACCTAACTATCTCAGACTGACTGTTAAATTACCTATCAATAGTAGCCTACGTTTCAATAACACAAGATAGCCTAGAAATTTCTATATTATAAATAATAATAATAATAAAATCCCCAGACAATTACACCAACTACATGGCCCCAAAGTTAGCATAGCTTGTGTTATGGGATACCATGTAGTGAACTAGGGGGGAAACTAGAATATAAATGCATCAATAAATAAACACCCAGACACGGAACATTTTTTTTTCTTGTTCCGGGCGTGAATAGAACCCGCAACCACTGGCGTCTGAGGCAGACAGGTTTACCCCTTCGCCAAAGTTACTTTTGAAACCGGGCCGTTAGACACAACTTAGATTTAGACTATGAAAACTGGGTTTCTTACTGAGTCTCGAAATTTATAAAATTTATTTATTCAAAAGGTACTTGTAAGCAACTTGTTAACCGATTAATTTCCTTAAGACACCAAAAACAATTTTAATGATTTAAAACATTCAAATTATTATTGCTTCGCCATACCGAACAAAAAATAACATTCATTAAAATAACAGAATACCTACTAGCTTAACTTTAACTACAAATCATCTACCATACTTCTAAGTATTCAAAGGCTTCTAATATATGCACTCAAAAATGCAAAAGTTTGTTAGTGAGATGAATAAAGTTGTAAAAGAACTCGCTCCCCCTTTGAAAGTGTTCTGCTGCCTGTGCTATTTAGTGACAATCTAATGCCGATTTGAGAGATAATCAATATTATATAAAACTGTTCCGTTACTGACTGAGTGACTGACAGACAACGTACAGCCGTAACTACTGGGCGTAGAGAGCTGAAATTTGGAACACACATTCTTTAGGGGATGTAGGGGTGCAATAAGGAGGTAATTTACGATATTCCCACGGGAACGGGAATTATTGGACTTTTTAGTTTGTATGGAAAATCTTATTCCTTGAGTGCACGGAAGTGATACTTGGCATAAAGGTTCTTCAATAAGTGACTAGTTGTGCTATGAAAGGAATTTCCGAAATTCCTACGGGAACGGGAAATATGTATATGATGTTTTATTTTGTATGAAAAAATCTTATTCCTGGAGTGCACGGATGTGATTTATTTATTTATTTACTTAATTTATTTTCATACTTGGTACAAAGGTTCTTTAATGTATGTCTGGTTTTATTGTGGAAGAAATTCCCGAAATTTCCACGTGGTCGGGAATAAAAAGATTTTTATGTTTATGCGCGTACGAAGTTTCGGGAAAAAGCTCGTAATTTTATAATGTAAAAACGGCAACCATATTGAAAATCAAAATCAAATCAAAAAGTTTTTATTCACTGTTGGTAAAATAATTTTACCCTAAGCGAAGGTTCGACGGTAGCTGATGAGGGCAGCGCGGCGGGTCCGGGCGACGTGAAGAATCCTTGGGAGGCCTCCGTTCAGCAGTGTGCGTCTCTCGGCTCATGAAGATGATGCTCGACCAATATCCGTCAAAATATCTGCTTCTTTTAAAAACGAGGTAATCGATGCAGCAGCGACGAGTGACATACCTAATTGGTATTCACATAGCACATAACTTGACCCTGCTCGCAGCTGATGGCGGCGTAAGTAAGAAGTGAAATTCGTCTAACTATTTGAATGGATAAAAATAATACTTATGTTGAGTACCTAACATAGCATTTTAAAACACAACTTGAAATTAATCGTTTTAATCAAATTAAAAAAATTAACAGCTGAATAATGTTTTTAAGTTTTTGCATTTAAAATGCTCAATTATTCTTAAATAAATGAAAAAATGTTATAAATAAAAATCATTTTTTATTAATCAAATGTGGTACTTAAGTAATTTCGAGGCATACCGCCAGGCCCCGGTAGCTCAGTGGAAGAGCACTCATCCGGCAAACGAGAGATCCCAGGTTCGAGTCCTGGTCGGGTGATTTTTATTTATCACATTTTTCATTTACTTAACAGCTGAAGTCAAAAAAATGGAAATGCACATTAATAATATTTAAAAATCATATTAAGTCTTCTTTCAGCAAATCTACGATATTAAAGGTACTATCTCTTGATGTACCATAGTCTTGGGACACTCTGCAGGTATACATTTGACGACCGGCTGGTGTAGCGGTAACACACATTGCCTTCTATGCCAGAGGTCCTGGGTTCGAATCCCGGCGGCAGCTGATATTTGTGTGATGAACACAGATATTAGTCGTCAAGTCATGGATGTTTATATTATTAAGTATTACTTATTTATTCAATATGTATGTTTATATATTTCTTAAGTATATCAGTTATCTAGTATCCATAACACAAGTTCTTTGAGAAACTTAATTTGGGCTAGATAATGTTGTGTGAGTGTCAGACATATTTATTTATTTACATTTATCGAAATTTGTCGAGGATCCATCGTGAAGGGTAAATGAAAATGAAAATAAAAACCTTTTTATTCCTAGAAAGTAATTTTATACACTTTACGACTGGTTATCTCGTATTACGTTCTGCAGACTATTTGCCCGCGGCCCACAGCACTTGTAATTGCTGCTAGCCAGTTAATTATACCTTACTGATTTGGTGTTAATTGAAGACTGTAATTGAAAGACGCAGTTTCACTTACGAGTTAACATCGCCATTTAAACTGAATCATATTGATCTTAAGAATATATTTCTTAGATAAGGTTGAGTGATAAATAAATTCACATGAAAATCATTAAACCTTTTCTTTGTTTGTTATTCTTATTATCTGTACTAATAATAAGAATAATAAGCTGAAGAGTTTGTTTTTTTGTTTGTTTGTTTGTTTGTTTGAACGCGCTTATCTCAGAAACTACAAGTGGGATTTGAAAAATTCTTTTTGCATTTGATAGCCCAACTCTTGCGAAAGGTTATAGGCTATATTTTATCCAGAAATTTCCACGGGATCAAAAGTTACGCGGGTAAAACCGCGCGCGGTGCCTAGTCTTAAATAAACAGGTATGATTTTTACGTATCGATATCTAAAACGTATTTATTCTATTGGTCGTAGAAAATAATCTAAGTGGCTTTAGTCTTCTAAGCAAATTAGACAAAATAAGTATCCAGTGTTTTATTCTAAGCTACTGACTACCTTTGTGCGAAATTTCTACCCTATCTGTCGAGCCATTTTGGAGTGAAAGAGTAGCAAGCAGTTACGTTTATAATACAATATGAAGCTATCGGGTTGTGAGTCGGGAATGAGACTTTGCCACAGAGACTATTCTATATGAGAAGCTCCTGTAGAATCACTACTAGCTATCACCGTTTATATAAAATCTGTGATCGAATATTATCGTACCAGTGACGATTTTTTCCAACAATATTTGAAGAAGAGTCAGTTCTGTCCAGAACCGATTTATTTTCGACTTCAACGTCATTTTGTGTTATAAAGTTGCGGTCAAATACGTGATCAGAGACAACATACGATGTCACAGTGGAATTGATTGCTATGCTACTGCTTTTGAGGAGTAGATACAATATTTGAAAAATGACTAAGGGTATTACCGCAACAACCGATCGATGGCGTCGATTACCCGTAAATTTTTCTCCAACCAATTTAAACTTAATGTCGAGGGCATAGAGTCCAGATTCAAATAAATTATCTTGACAAATTTGTAACGCTTGATGTGCTGCTTTCAATTATGAGGGGATCCTAATAAATCTGGCTGTTTCGCGTTATTGGTTTGCCGGACTGTCGCATGCTATGAAATCATGAGAATGCTTATAATTGTCATATATATGTTAGCTAAAGGTGGTTGTGAACATAAATTCAAGATTAGCCGACTAAACTTAGGTTTATCTTCGAGAAGTGGCTAAGATCTATATCATATTAGTGTGCTTCATGATATTCCATCTTTAGCCGGCTAATGTGCACATTAACCGAAACGATACGGCTAAAAATGTATTCGAAGGGGGTGCGCATTGCTTCACATAACTTTTCAACTCCTTTAATCGGAAATCCGAAAATGTTTCTCATACTCATTTAAAATCATAATAATCATTCTTCATAAAAAAATTAAACACTAAAAATAAATCCATAATATCACTTTTCATATACTTTGATTTAACTAATATTTGTAAATATATTCGTTTATACTGATGATCGAAACTCATAATCATTCGAATAAATAACTATAATATTCATAAGCGACAACGAGCGCAGCGAATAGGAGCAGTTAGGTTGCATATAGGCTACACGTGTCCCTAAAGTGTGAGGTCGGCCACCACAATCCCGACATGGTCAATAGTCAAGAGATAACTCATCAAGACAATTTTTTTTATAATATTGCCTATTATAAAGCGAGCTAATCTGAACAACGACGTCATGAGCTGACGTATGTTCTTAGTAACAAAAAGTTTAACTGATTCTCGTTAGTAACAGTATAAATAAAAAAAATATGATCACAAACTATTAGGAGCTTCGTTGATAGGTCTAAAAATGTATGAATAAGTACATAAAATAATGTGTAATGAGAGTGTATATTTTTTTATAAAAGTTTTCATTTCCTTCTACATTTTTATCCAAGGGCCTGTAGTAACACTTAAGATTAGCCGGCTAAACATAGAAGAAACTAACATTAACACCTGCTAGAAGACAAACCTAGGTTTAGCCGGCTAATCTTAAGTTTATGTACACACTAACCTTTAGCCGTAACATATACACCATCATAAAATCCACGTCGTTTACCTTGTCAGCTCACTGAACCTATAGTATTGCGCCCACAAGAGAATGAACGTTCCTTCTGATAAAGGCTAGGGGCCTACATCAGAAGTGGCATGCGGTGGTCTGAACACAGAGAGAATTGTACCTAACAGTTACATGCAGGCTTGATAATATTTTATTGTATAGGTATTGGTAATACTTTATTATACATCCATAAAATAAAGTGTAGTTAATATTTACGCCAAGGCAAAACTAAGATTTTTTAATTTATAATCGATAAAATATTCTGCATATTTTTATAAGGCTCCATGGCTTTATTATGTAAGAGATAAGCATAATGACATGCTATTCTCAACGCCATACAAAATACATTCAAAAGAAACTCCACCACTAGATGTCGCTTCGAGATGCAGCGTGCGGAAATTGCGTCTCATTTATTTACGTCAAGGCAAGTGGGAGTGAGGGATGGCGGAGTAATGAAATCATAAATTTGACAGCAAATTAAAGGTAGCTGGGAGCGAATATAAAGAATTATATGCAATACAGAGGGGTATTTTTCTTTATAAAACTAAATGAAGGAAAAGAAACTATGGAGACGGAAAAATAAATAAAATGTTAATACTTACAGGTATGTGCCAGCAGTTTTTGGCAGAAACGCAATCAAATAATAACAATATAAACAAAGTCCATAATGCAGCGGAAAGTACAAACTAATACAAAAAATAATAAAATTAAAAGTATCTTCAAAATTACATAAAAAAAATCTATTTTTTAATTTATAACAAGACATTTGAAGTCTAATTTAAATGAATTTAATTACTTTTTAAGTTACATATACCTACACGAGTACTTATATTACAGGTGAAAGGTTGATAGTTTCTATGTAGTAAATTCGATAACACTGATTTTTATTCAAAATAAATTTGAAGAAAAATGTAAAAAGTATCAAAGCAATATCTATGTTGAGATTTTTATCACTAAAAATCAAAGTCGTTCGCCAGTATATGGCTTAAAATAATCATCCAGAATCCACACCACAAGTATCTACTCATATACAGGGTGACTAGTAACAAATTTTAGATACTGAAGGAGAGCAGTGAGCACTCTGCACTCGATTCTGATCATCATTATGTAATAAAAGTAGGTGCTGAATTTTTCACTAGAATTCCCTATAACTAAAAACTACTATGTTACTATTTACTTTATATACAAATGAGTCGATCGCGGCACGTAACCTGACACGCGGATCGCTGCTAACGCTATCGTAACCATGCGTTGCGTAATCAATTCTCTAATTTTCGGTTTGGTTTACTCAGTAAATAATTCATCATCATCATCACAACTCCATGTAATGAGCCCACTGCAGGGATATGAGTCTCTCCTCTGGGTGACGAGGAGGCTTATGCCGTAATCCACCAAGCTGGCCCAGTTCTGATTGGTGGATGTCAGATATTTCAGGGTGCCGAAATGGCTTCTGACAAACCCTAACGACTGCTTATACACTGCTTAGCGTGCCCTCCGAAGCACGGAAGTCGTCGTGAGAAATGACTGGTCGGCGGTCACCCATCCTAATACCGGCCGCAACGAGCGCGCTTAACCTGCGATATCGTTTGAGTTGAACAGTAACCACGGCGCCACGACGTCTTCCGACGAGTAAATAGTTAATAGTAATTAAGCTATTGCATAGCTTCTATCGCGGGCCTTGAGCGTGGGGACCGAATCCAGAAATTCCGTAACGAAAAAAACCTAACACTCCGACCGGCACAGCGGTGATACTTTGATTTCATAACTTTACATGCGGGCTTTAATAAACAATCAGCGCCATCTACTAGGAACTTGTGGAACTTCATATTAGATCAAACATTACAGCATTAATAAAATAAATAAATAATTATAATTGCATAAGTTGATAAAAAATGCTATGCAATAGCTTTACCACGGCAGTCTCCGAGTGCCACAGTCTTGTTTTTATTATATTTTTTCTCTTCATGTATGATCTCAAACTATTACGTCCCTGAATTTCAAAAAAAACCCACCGGTCACCCTGTATATTGGTTTGCAACGGCAACGTCTTCTAGTGATATTTATCGAAGCACCCTGCAATCTCCATGTTAGTGAGAGTGAGTATTTATGTGTCTCTTTAGATAAGAGAACTTCAGTTAAGTCACCGTTTAAAAAATAATGGTCTATTTTACATTAAATAAAAGACTCTTTCATTGTATTTTTCGCGTTCAATTATACTTTACATTTAAAGCCGACATTTGGGTGTCTGAAAAATTTGTTTATTTAATGTAATAGGTAAATGAATAGTGGAAACATTAGACAAAATTGTAACGTTTAAAAGATGTTGATTTAGTTAACGTTTTAGTACCTAATTGAAGGATTTTGAATTGATATATACTACTCAATATTACATTACCATTTCAAATAATATCCTAAACAAAATCCTTAATGGCTTGATATTTGCAACGTTTATTAACAGTAGCGCAGATTTCGCTGTAAAATGTATAATTATTGTAATTATTTAAATTCACGAAACTGAATTAAAATAATAATCCAAAAATACAAAGCTTTAAAACCTCACAAAGAGATGAGCTTTTAAAAATATTCTGTGTTTATGTAGTTGTAATTTCCTCTCCAACATTGTTCCAAAATATATTTTCTGTGTGCAACATTTTACTTTAGTAAAAAGGTTTATTAAAATTTTAATAAATGCAGCAGCAATTTTCAAAATGCTATGGATGTTTCGTTAATTTTTCATACAGTTTATTAATAAAAGGGAATAATAGTTGTAAGGGTTCTAGATTAAACGTTTGTATTTAAGAAAAACGATGTTTCATAAGACCTCGTATATTTTGATACATCATTGCACAATGAAAACAATTAAGATTACTGCGCAGCCTCTAGCTACCGTTGGCCGTCGTTCCGATTATGATCAAGGGATCATTAAAAGGCGGGTCATTAAAAGGTAATGTTTAGTGGGTATATTGAGGTGTTCTGAGGAGTCTCGTAGCCGCTCTTGCGGTTCCCACACTAATAAATAATAATAAATATTTCTGACACTCACACAATATTATCTAGCCCAAATTAAGTTTCTTAAAGAACCTGTTTTATGGATACTAGTTAACTGATATACTTAAGAAATATATAAACATACATATTGAATAAATACATATTTTTTAATAGAAAATAAATTTAAATAGACATATAAACATCCATGACTTGACGACTAATAACCGTGTTCATCACACAAATATCAATGGCCGCCGGGATTCGAACCCAGGACCTCTGGCATAGAAGGCAATATACGTTACCCCTACATCAGCCGGTCGTCAAAACGGACGTCAACACTGTCTGGGTACTCTATACTTACTAGCCACTGGGGTTAGCAGCTCTATAGAATTTCCTGTCGTCCGTAACAGGATTCATCCTCCTCCCACTAGAGCTTGCTTTAGTGGGTGCCAAACCTTTCCTTGGCGGAAAAACAAAAAAAAAGCAATTAAGAATCTTTTCACGGAGCCCGCGCCGCGTTTCATCGTAACCTGATGGTGAGTGAAGATGTGGTTGAAAACCTGGTGCACACGAGTTCAAGAAAGAGTTGGCTCCTCTTAAAATATTCCCGGAACACATCACTGCTGGAGCGGTAACATTAAATGGCAGATTTTATATGAAGGGTGGTCGCTAGCCAGTCGGAAGTTGACGGGATCCTACCACCAAGCGGGGGTCGCTCGGATTAGTCGCCTTTTATAACACCCATATCGAGGGATGGAAGGGCTATTCTAAACCAACCCTACATGGCCTAAAATGTAGATGTAGATAACAGAAGTTACTCGAAATAAGGTCTTAATACCACGGGATATTGATCAAAATAAATACTCTTAAAATAAATATACTTCCATGCTGGACTGGGGGCAAAGGAAAAACATAGAATGTGCCAGCTGCTTCTCTTCCCGGGATAGAGGCTTTATTGGAGGTTTTGTTTTTGTGGGCGATCACTGTAATAAATAAAATAAATAAATATTTCTGACACTCACACAACATTATCTAGCCCAAATAAAGTTTCTTAAAGAACTTGTGTCATGGGTATATACTTAAGAAATATATAAAAATAATATTGAATAAATACATATTTTTATTAGAACAAACTTAAATAAACATATAAAACATTCATGACTTGACGGCTAATATCTGTGCTCATCACACAAATATCCGCCGCCGCCGAAATTCGAACCCAGGACCTCTGGTATAGAAGGCAATGTATGTTACCAGTACACCAGACGGTCGTCATAATCTCTTTCCACCATTATAATGCCTTCAAATTTGTCAAACGTGACATCAGATGGTTTTATAACCTTCGATGTTCTGCCTACCCCATAAGGAATACAGGCGTAATGTTATGTATGTATGTACCTAAATACTCTTAATTACAATTCGAGTCACATCAATATTTCGTAAACAATTTAGACTGAATAAGGGATTACTTGGTCCCTTAAATTAGAGAGTTTTCGCCGAAAATAGAGTAAACACAGCCTTTATAGTTACGTTGAGGGATGCCGAATAAACAATTTGCTAACTAAACAAAGATGTGGTTATTATTCTTGTTTTAATCCTTATTTAATCAGGGTCCTATTGTTTGAAAAGTCATTTTATGACGTAAGGTTTATTAATAAGAACTTAATTCGGAGTAGGTCTGTCGTACTAACCTTTTTTTTTGTCTGGAGGAAAACTTGCAATCACGTCCCCGATCGCCCAAGGGCACCGCTCCAGATGTACCTCATCCGCCAAAAGTGGAGCTCACGGTACCGCCAATGGCATAACCGGCGGGCCCCGGTGGGTTGCGCCCAGCCTGAGCCGAGCGCCCTCCAACGTCGGAAATGGTCCAGTACACAAGACCATTTCTCCACCATAGCCCTAGTAGCCGCATCAGGTCCCCTCACCTGCTACAGCTGGCTATCGGGAAGGATGAGCGTTTCTTCTTCTCCGTCCCCCTCTCCGCCTACGGCGGATCGGTGTCGAGGAGGCGTCATCCTCCCGGCTCCTTCTGCAACATTGTCCTTTAGAATAACAGAATAAAAATATAAAGTTGGTAAGTATATATTTAACATATTTTTTAACTGAGCGGCTTTTACTAACAAGTTATTGTGGGATATGTCAGACTAATTTCTATTTAGTCATTCATAAGGTTGAGATTAATAACGTGTTACATTTTGATTGTTGTTGTGCAATATTTTACTGAAAGAAACAATTATTTTTTTTATTTTTAACATAATCTTTATTCTTGTTTTCTTTTTTTTTTCTGTTGTGTAAAACTAACTGTGTTTGTTATGTAACTGGGCACTGTCCGTATAACTAACAATAAATAAATAAATAAAAAAAAAAAAAAAATACTAATTTCCGTATAACGTGAAAGTTTAGAGCTAAATTATCTTGAAAGATGGGTCGAAACGTTCACAGATATCATATAGTCTAGTACATCCTTATCATCGGCCGGGAGATGCCCACTGTTGGGCAAAGGTCTTTTCCAAGGATTTCCACGTCGTCACCCAGACCCAGGCCGCCGCCGTTTACCGGCGACTTTGTCAAAATTTTCGGTCTTAGTCCTAGTCTGGTACAAAACAACACGTTTTTTGTTATTTAATTTTTTTATAAATTATTTAAATTACATGGCAAAAGCTTTTCTGCTTAGATAATACTAAGCTTTTCTGGCTTTTGCCATGTAATAATTAGATTAGATTAATATTAGATAATACTATAAAATTATTGACGTACAAACAATATAATCCACAATTCCACAATAATTAAGACTTATTAGATGATATCAATAATGTTATATGATCATCTAATAAGTCTAAATTAATATGGAATTGTGGATTATAATTTTCAATTACAACGGCATAAATTCTGTCATTGAAATTAATTAATTTCAGTGCTTTTGTTGCCTTTCCTTTGATAATTCAGTTGATAAAATTATTCACTAACATACCGCATTATGTGAAAATACATAAATGAGGTTTACAAAATGGTTGACATAAGTAAAACAGTCTAGTAGTACTGATAGTAGTGCTGATAGTTTTCTGCAAAGACCTGCATTGGCATGTCGCCTACATAAATAAATAAGTTTATTATGTTTGTAAAACAAGTATAAAGTAGTTTTCCATAATTTTATCTGTGAAAATTTTGATGCCGAAGAAATTTTATAATAAACCGGAGGCTATAAAATAGAAAACTTTTTATCTTACTTAAAAAAAACTAACCAATTCTTCAGCTTTATTATTCATAGATAATTTTCAGCTGTGTTTTTTAAAATTCAAAGAGTTTTATTCATCATAAGACCATGGAATGGCTATTTAATGAGGTCATAATTTCGTACTTCGGCTTTAACAAGGTGTTGAAAGTTATTGAATAAGATATTACAGTAGACAAAGAGACAAAAAAGCCGGCAGAAAAAAACTCTCGACACTCTTTTTGACTCAGAATTGTACGCATGACATGAAAAATAACAAACACAAGCTAATTGTGAGAGCCAATATCATGCCACAGCCAAATTGCTTACATGGTGCATTGAGTTATGGACGCGCAATACGAACATGACAAACTAGGACCAGAGTATTTAAATAAGAATGGAATAAAACAGTCATAGTGTCATCAGCAAAAGGACCTGGCACCGCTAGTAGCACCCGTTCACGAGTATAACGCAAGCATCAGCCATCACATTCCTCAACCACATATTGGGGAAGAGGGAGACCCGACAACCGACGCTACCAGTCCTTACAGAATAATTATCTTTCCTAGTTTTAAATTTATTACTATTCTTATACTATACTATACCTACACAATGTTTTCATAAATATATTGTGATGTAGGGGTCAAGATACCAATCTCTTTAAACTTTTCCCCTAGAAATTTTCTATTTCCATGTTTATACATTCCACGAATAGCCCTTTTCTGCAGTGTAAATATTGTGTCAATATCTGCGGCATTGCCCCAAAGTAGGATGCCGTGTCACAGTAGGACATTATACTGTGAAAATAACTAAAATATACCAACTTCGCCGTGTTAATATTAGTCAATGAGCGAATTTTCTTTACCGCGAATGCTTCAGAACTAAGTCTAATTACTAGTTGTGAGATATGGGCGCCCAATTTCAATTAATAATCTAAGGTTATTCCAAGAAAAACAGTGTTATCTACTAGATTCAACCTGTTGTTCCCATTAAGACGCAGATCAGACTCAACTGGTTTGACATTTGGTGCAGAGAATTTTATACGTTTAGTTTTTTTTTATCATTGAAATTCCCATTAAGACGCAGATCAGACTCAACTGGTTTGCATTTGGTGCAGAGAATTTTATACGTTTAGTTTTTTTTATCATTGAAATTCCCATTAAGACGCAGATCAGACTCAACTGGTTTGCATTTGGTGCAGAGAATTTTATACGTTTAGTTTTTTTTATCATTGAAATTCCCATTAAGACGCAGATCAGACTCAACTGGTTTGCATTTGGTGCAGAGAATTTTATACGTTTAGTTTTTTTTATCATTGAAATTCCCATTAAGACGCAGATCAGACTCAACTGGTTTGCATTTGGTGCAGAGAATTTTATACGTTTAGTTTTTTTATCATTGAAAGCTAAATTATTTACATTGAACCACTGCAAAACATTTGAGAAAGCATTGTTTACATCGTCGTTATTGATTTTCTGTCTAATCATTTTAAAAATTATAATACAATCTCGTGATTATTGCCTACCATATAGGGTAGATCATTTATATAGACAAGAAACAAAAATGAGCCCAGAATTATTCCTTGAGGCACTTCCATCCTCACAACCGACCCAGCCGACCATTTTCGGTTAACCTCAAGCTTCTTAATTCTATCTATTGGTATAAAATACATACATAATACATACATTACTTCACGCCAGAAGTAAGCAGAACACCAGATGTTATAAGATCATCTGATGTCACGTTTGACTATGCAGGTATTATAATGATGGATAGAGACTATTGCAGTGACAGAGAGTCAGCCTATCGCCCACAAAAAAACCCAATAAAACCTCTGTCCCTTAACCGACTTTTACAGTATACCCGGGAAGAGAAGCAGCTGGTACATTCCATGTTTTTCTTTCGCTTCCAGTCCAGCAAAACCATGTAAAAAACCTCAAAAATCTATAGGTACTTTGATACGAAACAAACAACCAACTGTCATAAAATTTCATAACATATAGAGGATTCGGTGTTTCTACCGGAAAATCGATATAATCGGGTTTTATAGTCTTGTAGGGTAGCCGATACTCTTGTTATGATAACGACCTCACTCAACGCAATTTGTTCCTTCATTCTTTCTGCCCATTCAATGTATTTTACAGGTAATAAGATAATATATTTGGCTTAGGATAGTAAGCTCCAGCAATTCGACATTCTCTAATTTTAGAGCAATCGAAAATTAGGGGACTGTTGCTAACAAAATCTGATTTTGAAGGCTTTGAGTTTGATAGAGGTAGACTTTGATAGAGGCAAACAACCTAGTAGGTGTTACCTGAAATTTTTTAGCGTACACGAAATTAACTTTTTTTCTATGTATCTACAGTCGCGGCCATTGCCGAAAATTTATGCGAGAAAAACCGCATAAGCATTGCTGCGGCGCCGAACTGTTTTACTATCTATTCTATGAAATGAACTGGCGGATAGAAATGAAATGAAGCAAAAAGAAATGGTAGTCAGGCGGAGTTGTTTTCCAGTGTATTTAAACAATATAATTTAAACAAAGTATATTTTAATTTTAATTATTCGTGGCGCCGTGGTTACTGTGCATATCAAACGACTAGCCACCGCGCGCGGTTTTACCCGCGTAACTTTTGATCCCGTGGAAATTTCGGGATAAAATAAAACCTATAACCTTTCTCAAGAGTTGGGCTATCAAATGCAAAAATAATGTTTTAAATCTCACTTGTAGTTTCTGAGATTAGCGCGTTCAAACAAACAAACAAAAAAAAACAAACTCTTCAGCTTTATATATTAAGTATAGAGTATAGAGAGGGACGTAATAGTTTGAGATCATACATGAAGAGAAAAAAAAAAGTAATAAACAATTACTATTAATTATTTACTTGTCGTCCAGCAGTGGACTAGCGCGGGCTGAGATGATGATGATGATGATGATGATTTACTTGTCGGAAGTCGTCGTGGCGCCATGGTTACTGTGCATATCAAACGATATCGCAGGTTAAGCGCGCTCGGTGCGGCCTGTATTAGGATGGGGATTAGGATGACCGCCGACCATACATTTCTCACGACGACCTCCGTGCTTCGTAGGGCACGTTAAGAAGTCGGTCCCGGGTGCTGTATAATTGTAAACAGTAGTCGTTAGGTTTTGTCAGAAACCATTTCGGCACCCTGAAATATCTGACATCCACCAACCAGCCCCGGGCCAGCTTGGTGGATTTCGGACTAAACCTCCTCGTCACACATAGCCTTGCAGTGGGCTCATTACACGGAGTTGTGATTATGATGATGATATTTTAATTATCTTTCAGTGATTGCAAGTTTGACCAATTGTTTATTAACTAGCAGCTTAAGGTGGTTTTTTCCTGCAAAGCCTTGATCGTGACGCAACTTTTTGGAAAAGTATAGCCAGTGAAGGAAATATTTAGAACCTAACAAGTGCACTCAGATGTTACCAAACAAACAAAAATACTTTAGCTCTTTTTTATTAGTATTAATTATTTAGTGCATTACATACTATTTTGTGGCTATAGAGCTGTGCCAGAGTGTAATGATGTAAGCCCATATAGTCGTCACCCAGCCACCCTTCAAAGTAGGCAGTTATGGGGTAGGCAGAACACCAGAGGTTACAAGACCATCTGATGTCACGTTTGAAAAATTTGGAGGTATTATAAAGATGGAGAGAGACTATTGTAGTGACAGGTGGTCAGCCTATCGCCCACAAAAACGCCTTTAAAACCTCTGTCCCCTAACCGACTTTTACAGTATGCCCGGGAAGAGAAGCAGCTAACATTCGACGTTTTTCTTTCGCTCCCAGCCCAGCATGGAAGCATTAGTATTCCTACCTTTATTATTTAATTAAAAATGAAGTTATCAAAAATGTTCATTTAAGTAAACAAAAATATACAAAACCAAGACAAATGGTATAGGTACAGATCATGCAGTTTATCAGTTTTACGCAAAGGAATTTTAGAAAAGCTTATTTTTTAATTTCATTCTGGAATCAAATTCAGGATCTCTTTTAGTCCAAGAAATCCTACCATGACCTTTTGAAAGTTTACTTTTCAACCGACTTCTCAACCGTCTTCCAAAAAAAGGAGTTTCTCAATTCGTGTGTATGTTTTTTGTGTCTTTGTTACGCGAGTTTTTGGATTTTGGACAATTATGAATCAATTTGGAATATTCTTGTTTTTAAGCTATTGCATAGCTTCTATAGCGGGCCTTGAGCGTGGGGACCGAATCCAGAAATTCCGTAACGAAAAAAACCTAACACCACCCACTCCGACCGGCTCAGGGGTGATACTTTGATTTCATAACTTTACATGCGGGCTTTAATAAACAATCAGCGCCATCTACTAGGAACTTGTGGAACTTCATGTTAGATCAAACATTACTGCATTAATAAAATAAATAAATAATTATAATTGCATAAGTTGATAAAAAATGCTATGCAATAGCTTTACCGCGGCAGTCTCCGAGTGCCACACGTCTTTTTTTATGATAAAGGATACTTCACAGGTGGTTTCATATAAACTAAATCTAAAAAATATGTGTGACAACGGAGAATATTAATGATACTTAACATGAAAATTAAATTATACTTACTTCAGCCAAAGTTTTACAAGGATTTAAAAATGTTAGTGAAGTTATTTTTTAATGCTTTGCATTCGTTGATTATTATGTGTTGTTTCCCTATGAACCCTTACAAAATTTAGTATACAATAGCTTGCAATACTATCCAGAATTATAATCTCGTACGCAAATTATAATCACTAGTATATGACACAGTCAACATGAGTTATAAATAACATTGTGTGCGGTAACCACATTATTAATTACCTATTGATATTGATTCGCTGTTGATATTCTACTATGCTTAAGTTATGAAAACTTTAAATCATCCACATCCACAATACCACAATCCACCACAGCGTAAAAACATATAAATTGAATACTTAGCACACTTTAAAATAAATTTTATCAACAATTAAATAAATTTTAATTGTTAACATTCCAAACAAGAATCTAACCGATAACGAGAGTCTTTTAAAAGTTTTACTTTTACAAAGCGTCAAAGACTTAGAATAATTTACTTACAAGTAGGTACGTTTTCACATTTGGAACACATATGTCTTTATTTGATGGAATTAACTCAAACTCTCTTAAGGTTCTGATCAAATTATAGCTATTTGTCTTCACGAAATCTTGAGGCATCGTTGTTTTATCTATGTTTTTGTGATGTATGAAATAAACAGTAAGATACGCTTCAAAAGGCGTATTATTCTGGCACCAAAACATTATACAGGGTTGATTTGTGGTATTTTTTTTACAAGGAAATCATTACCTTTATCCGCTAACATATTAACCAAGGCATGGTCACTCTAAATTTTCTTCTAAAATAAAAATGACTATGCGCTACTACAAAGCATCTTGTAGTACAACGTCGTAGCTATGTTCATCAACAGCCACTATTTTTTTTAAACTTTGTGGTTCCATATTTCTACTTTTTTGTACTGAGTGACGCTAAAATAAATATGCAGGTACGTTTATATAGTATCAAAGAAACTAAACATTGAAATTTGGCTGGTGACGAAAAATCAACCCTGTATACAACGTATTTTTTATTGAAAACAGTTGATTCTTATCACGTGCCAGAAAGCGCGATTCGCTATCCCAGTATGCACATACCTACATAGCATGAAGAGATAGCGAACTCACTCGGGGAGACAACACTCGTGCGACGAAGCCCGGTCATCACCAAAAGCTTGAAACTTGGTCTGTTGTAATTATCATATTATATTTTTGTAAGCCGGTTCCTTGAACAAAAAAATTCGACCAGGATATCAGGTTTCGCAAAATATAACGTATAAGTAATTCCGCAGGCAATCTCTGACAAATAAATACAGATCTAATAAAAACTCATTACACAGAGTGAATTGAACTCACAATAACCCTTTGAAAGGCTGTAAACCAGACTCCGTATAATTTTAATGGTTATTACGTCCATTAGGCCTCTATTGTCCTCGGAAGTGTTGATCATGCAAAACATTAATAGTCTTTGCATTTAATAATGCTCAATTATTATTAAATAACTGAAAAAAATAATCACTTTAACTGAGATTTACAATTTCTGAAAAGAAATTGGTCTAGGTGGGTTGGCTGCAAAGCTATTGCATAAGATGGAGCTACGTTAGCAATATAACGTAAAAACCGAATATGCTAAGAAATTTCGATGGCGTGTCGCCAGGGCCCGGTAGCTCAGTTGGAAGAGTACTCTTGCGGCAAGCGAGAGGTCTCAGGTTCGAATCCTGGTCGGGTGATTTTATTTATCATATTTTTTCAGTTACTTTTTGCTTCTTTGTAATATCAATAACAATAATGAAATAATAATTATCTTAAACTTAAATGATAAAATACTAAAATGAACTTATAATTAAGTTAACAAAAAAATATGTATATTACATTGGTCGCGGGGGCGACTAATCAAAAAGACCCTTTGCAGTATCAGGTGCGAGCGAAAGTGCCCGTGACGCTCGCTGCATAACCATGCTCAATTGCTATGGCAATCCTTTGCCCCAGAAATGTCTCAGCCCGAGGATCGCAATCTTTGTTTCGAGGTCGACCGCCGATTGCAGTTACGAACTGAAAATTTAAAGCTCTTTAAGGAGCCCCAATTTGTGTGTCTACACTTTTGCAACTTGCCCAATTGTTATTTTACTGCAAATCATCTTTGTAACGTAAATATTTACATGATAATTTTATGTATTATGTTTAAATGCATTTGTGAGATTAATAATTTAATTGAAAATTCCTCTAAAATATCAGATGGCTATCCATTAACTTTTAGACTGTTTCGCCTTTAAATGCTGTAATGTATCAAAATCAAAATAATTTCCGAAAATTTTGTTCTTAATTTGAATAAATAATTAACTTTAAGTGGCTTCTAAGAAACTTAGAGGAAAGTTATTCAAATAAAATTTAAACATTGAAAGGTTATTCCGTTTAAAGGTCTTCTTACGATCCTCTTTTAAGGATATTTAATGTCTAGGTACCTGGAATAGTAACTGTGCTCTTCTAAATATTCTAAGGTAAGATAAATACTCCAACACTGGAAATACATTGGAATAATTTTCACATTAATAGTAATGTGAATAAATATAAAAGTGAATACTAATATAAATATATTTTTTAACCGAATTCAAAAAAAGGAGGTTATCAGTTTGACCTGTATGTATGTTTGTCCGCGATTTTCTCACGGTTGGCTGTACCGATTTGGATGCGGTTTTCAGAAAAAGATTTGGCATATTTAGGAGAAGGTTTTAGTATATTGACCAACTTTAAAAAATAAGATTCTCAATTTATCTTTTTATTTTGTATCAGAGATGAGCCGAATGTTCGGCCGAACATTCGTATTTCGTAAAACATTTGTATTCAGCCGAATGTTTGATTGATTTGCCGAATAATTACCGAATACTAGCAGTTTCCCGCAGACTTACCTGCATAACTCCTGACTAAAAGTAGCCAACTTACAAAGAGGAGTTTAACCTGTATGTTAATTATGTTTGTCATCGATTATGCTGTTTTGGCTGAACCGATGTTGATGCGGTTTTTAAAAGGATATTTGTCCCATTTACAAGTACCTTTATCTTTTACTTACTTTCAATTTAGGGCTAGCTTTTAGTTTTTTCATAGTAAGTTAGTTTCAATATTTGTAGATATACATGATAGATTTTTTAGTGATAAGTTTTGGATAAGTTCTTAGCTGACTGTTCGCACGAAGATTGTTTTCAAGCGAATCTCTTTTTGACGTCAGTTTCTGCTGCACGAGCATGGTGGCGATACCTAGACAAGACCATCTTGTGCTGCATCAAGTCGTCGTTATTTTTCGTTGGGATTTAATTCCTCTTCTTTCTTAAAGCATCCTTCTCCATAGTTTTCTACCTAGGCCTCCCGGTAAAACGTATATAACAATAGCAGGTAGGTCAAAGTCATGATTTTACAGTACCAAAACATCACATTACCAGAAGAAGTAGGTCGTTACTGATACCAGAACTAGCCTAAAACTTATCACTAATATCTATAACTGTAGAACCTAACTATGAAAAAACTAATAACTAGCCCAAAACAAAAACCTAACACTAAAAAGTATGAAATAAAAAATAAATAAAAAAAGTCATAAAACCAAAAACAAAATGAAAGCAAACTAATTATTTCTTTTTAAGAAAAAAGTGAACCGCATTCAAAAAACCAACCCACTAAAAATTTTTAAATAATTTTTATAAACGCCATCCTATTTCTGTTTCTATTCCATCCATATTACTACCCCGTATAGTAAATTTCTGCCAAAAAAATAATTATTATTAATGAATGTAATAAGAACATTAACAATTTATCTGGGTAGGTATTTACATAGTTTTTGAAGTCGGTGCCAAACCAAATTTTTAGGACAACAAAGCACACTGCATCAGAAGTACTAACATAGTTACATGTTTTGTATTATTATAAATTAAATAAAACTGTTAATATTGTAAGGAAATCGAAATGGGGAGAGCGCTGTTCTCTAAAATACAGACTTTCTAATATAGGGGCTAGACATTTCACTTGGGTGCTACGCTTTTTTATGCGGAAAAAATACCGAAAGGCACACACTTGAGGGCCACACGTCGTCGTCGTGGCGTCGTCGTGAGTGGATGTAACTTCGTTGATACGTTCACCTTATAATTTTCTCTGTTTGGCAGCAGTCTTACTTTTATTGGTTTGGCACCGACTTCAAAAACTATGTAAATACCTACCCAGATAAATTGTTAATGTACTTATTACATTCATTAATATTAATTAATTTTTGGCAGAAATTTACTATACGGGGTAGTAACATGGATGGAATAGAAACAGGAATAGGATGGCGTTTATAAAAATTATTTAAACATTTTTAGTGGGTTGGTTTTTTGAATGCGGTTCACTTTTTTCTTAAAAAGAAATAATTAGTTTGCTTTCATTTTGTCTTTGGTTTTATGACTTTTTTTATTTATTTTTTTATAATATTAAAAAATTACAGTGTTAAATGGTTACTAAGTTTTTATGGGCTAAGTGTTAGAAATCAACTTGTAATATTATATTAGGTACATTTTTTTAAATGTACCTTGATACCAAAGTTATAGAATGGGATACTTCGGAACGAATTCAGAAAGTTCTACAAGTGAAACTTTTTAACTCTTAATAAAATAATATAGCTGGAGAGTTTGTCTTTTAAGTGATCTAATCTGTAAAAGTGCAGGGCCTCTGTGTCATCGTAGCTTTCAAGTGTTACCCATTAAAATGTGTTTCTTTAAATCGAAGTCTCATCTCAATATATGTAATAGGTACATTCATATTTTCATATTTTCATTATTGGATTTTTATGGGCAGAAAGTATTTAAGTTAGTTTTATATGTAATATGCCGCTGACTGTATTGCCAACCTGCTTTCTGGGTTTCCACCGTCATTCATACAGTTTGCATGTCTGCTTTACTCAAATAAGATAGCAGTGAATTTCCCACGTCAAAAGTTACAATGTTAAACCATTAAAAACACATCAATTTTCATCTTGCATTTGACTGTGTAGATCTAGTTTGGATTGTTAGGAAAATCTGTAATCTGGCACAAGGCCAAAACTCAGCTCGTTTCCTGAATAAGGATGCTTTTTCAACCGACATCCAAAAAAGGAGGAGGCTCTCAATTCGTCTGAATGTATTTTTGTGTGTTTGTTAAACTTTATTTCGGACAGTTATGATTTTGAAAATTGTTATTTCATATGATAAAAGATACTTCATAGTTGGTTCCATTTAAATTTCATCGAAATCGGTTGAGTACTTCATTGAAAATTTTAAACTTTTGAAAAATATGTATAGTTTCGGAGAATGTTTACGTTGATGACATTGTCAACTCAGCCAAAGTGTTTACGTGAAGTCGGTTTTTTTAATGCTCTGCATTCTATTTTTTATGTTAAAAAATTCGGAATGATGAAAGCCGTCTGGTTGTAAGGTGTATACCACTATGTATACCATGGTACGGTTCCATCTCTTTCTACCATGTGGCATGTATACCACTATGCCGCATGGTAGAAAGAGATGGAAGATAAACATATCTTTTGAAGTCCGATTCATAGTTTCAGATTTTAGCGCATTGAAACTCATGAACAACCTCCTCAGCTTAATGATTAATATTAGTAGAGAAAAAGTTAATAAAATAAATAATAATAAAATCCCCAGACAATCACACCAACTACATGGCCCCATAATAAACATAGCTTGTGTTATGGGATACCATGTAGTGAACTAGGGAGAACCTAGAATATTAATACATAAATAGATAGATAAACACCCAGACACGGAACATTTTTTTTCTTGTTCCGTGCCGGAATCGAACCCGCAACCACTGGCGTCTGAGGCACATAGGTTCACCCCATCGCCAAAGTCGTCGTCTAGTTTTACGGTTTTGAGTAATTTTGGTGCTACATATGCAATTTATAAATAGATTTTATTTAAATTCTTAAATTATAACTTTAATTAGACACTTCAAATAAAAAATATCTTCTTTTCAGCAGTTACGTTAGACGACCACTTTGGCAGAGGGGTAACACTGTCTGCAGACACCAGTTGTCCTGCACGGAACAAAATAAAAAAGTTCCGGGTCTAGGCATTTGTCTATAGATTATGTATTTATATTCTAGGTTCCCCCTAGTTCATTCCATGGTATTGCATAACACAAACTCTGCTTAGTTTGGGGAATCGAAGTTGGTGTGATTCGCTGTGGATTTTATTTATCTATACTAATATTATAAAGAGGAAACCTTTGTATTTTTGTATGCTTGTATTGAATAGGCTCAAAAACTACTGGACCGATTTCAAAATTTCTTTTACGTTTACTTAGAGGGATTCTTCCGAATCCGTATAGGCTACTTTTTATCCCACAAATCCAGCGGGAATCGAAATTGCGCGGGTAAAACCGCGCGCAACAGCTAGTTTACTATAATATTGATAATTATTTCACTTAGTTTTATTTTAGTACCTTTGTTTCACACTTCCCCCTTACTGTCTTTATTACTATAGACACAATACGATCAATAAACTCAGCATGTTAACCTGCTAACTAAAGCCAATACTAGATTGATTATTATCAGATCTACCTGTATTGATAATGTCACTACAAACTAACAATATCAGTAATGGCGACCTACATGTCATTAATGTGGCTTTGCTATACGACGTTGACACAGCTACAATGGAATATGTATGCTTTTGTTGTGTCGTGACAAAGCCTGGTTTTACTTAAGGCTATACTTTGACGGAGTATTTAAAAATAGTAGATTATTGCATCGAGCACAAAGTAATTTATTATTGCACCGAGTGCCTCTCTCTCCTCTAATCTAACAGGCACGAGGGCAATATAAATTTACTTAAGGCGAGGTGCATAATCTGCTTTTCTTTCAACTTTGCTTTAATTTCATCACAATCACACTAAAAACTCAGTACAAAGCGAGTCTTTAATGCTCTAGAGCAATAAAAATGTATGAAATTTCATTATTGCACAGTTTTAGTGCTCTAGAGTATTAAAGACTCGCTTTGTACTGAGTTTTTAGTGTGATTGTGATGAAATTAAAGCATAGTTGGAAGAAAAAGTTATTTAAATGGATCTTTTTTGCGGTGAGTAAACCCGTGAGTGGCCACCTGCTGGTTACTGAAGGTGGTTAACATGATAGCGAACGGGCTTAGGAAGAGACTGGTTTTTCATAATAAATCATTTACTTTTAATATAATTTTGTGCCACCTTACTTATACTTACATATTTATACCTACAAACCTATGTATATAATAGCATATTAAATTTCTTCCTAGGGAGAGGGAACTAGTGCCCTTATTACAGATTATTTAATAATCTAGTTAGGGCTCTAGTAACACTTTAAATATACTTATATTAGCCTTATTGTATGATGTTTGAATAGTAATTATTTTGTACTTAGACTGTAAGATTACTCTGTAAAAAATATTCAAGATTGTGGCATGAATAAAGAAATTTTATTATTATTTATTTAAAACATTAAGTGTACTCGGTGCTAGGTAAGAATAAATAATAAATCACCGTAACTTTACATGAAGAGTGGTCGTTAATACCTAATACACGTCCCCGAAAATCTGTTCACTCGACTCTTAAATTAAAAGGAAATATAGACGCAGGAAGTTCATTCCAAACCTTTGCAACCTGTATCAAAAAGGAACTGTCAAAGAACTTTGTTCGACTTTTTGGAATATCCACCACATAGATAGAAGTTCATGGCAAAAGGGTGTATGTCCTTGACACCACCAAGCGGAGATTTCTCTGAATAGTCACCTTTTATGACACGCTTGCTGGATAGCACGCTTATCCACGTCAGGGCCATCAGGCGAACCTATCCTATCGATGTGGGAAACGTTTACAATAACAAAAGCAAACCCGATAAAACAAAACAATCCTGATTAAATGAAAAATGTGATAAATAAAAATTACCTGACCAGAAAAATTAACCTCATTTATTAAAAAATAATTGAGCTTTAGAATGCAAAAACATAAAAACATAGCAATGCTTCACTTTAACTGGGATTCACAATTTCAGTAAAGAAATTGGTCTCGGGCTGCCAAAGCAAAAGCTATACCATGAGATGGAGCTACTTTAGCAATATAACGTAAAAACAAAAAATGTGGTAAGTAATTTCGAGGCCGGTAGCTCACTGGAAAAGCACTCGTCCGGTAAACAAGAGGTCCCAGGTTCGAATCCTTACGGGTTATTTTTATTTATCACATTTTAAACCACATTATTAAACCAATCCTGATTTAAATATCGGCTCTTAAAATATTTCTACAACTAAATGAACATTATGGATGAAATTTACTTGCTAGCTGGTAGTTTTTATAAGGACATGAAAGACGAACAAATCTTCCATTTATTCGTATGAATGTAAATTTATAATATAACGTACGATCTAGCAAAAAGCTCTATAAATTAAACCACATTACCCTCTGAATAGTTTGATATGAAACACCTAGTTTCCACTACGTGGTTACATTACGGATGCGATAGCCACGCTAGCGATAACATAATATATAGCTTCCGATAGCTTAGCGGGATGCTGCATGTGCCACTTTGTGGATATTAGATAAAAATAGGAGAAGCCTTGCGAAATTTCCTTACTGAGATGAAAGTTGAGATAGAGCGTTAAAAGTTTGTTCTGAGATTTTCGTGAGATTTTTATTCCCCGATTTTAGAGAATTTATGGAATGTTCATACGTCTTACATAGTCTAGGTGAGGTTAAGTTTGAACCTAAATCTTTACTTTTTTACTTTTATTTAGATTATTAATCGACTGAATGCTTCAAACGTTTTAAGAAAAACAATTGAATTCAACAGATGTAGGTAAGTATCAGTTATACGTACTAAAAGAGATCCTGAAAGCTTCATCAGTTATATGTGTCATTGGTTGACTTCTAAAGAAAATAGACTTGAAAATAAACAAATCATTAAGATGAGTAAACAAATACACTAACAAATAATTACTAAGGTACTTCTAAAATAGCAAGTTAGTCAGTTGATCACTTTAGTCAGTACATCCACCAGAAATCTACCTATCTATACTGTTTCAAATAAGATTATATCGCTTGAACAGTCCAGGCCTATGCAACTCTAGTGTCAATAAAATTGAATTCTGCACCATCTAGGGTATGACGTACTACAACTTTTCGGTAAGTTATTTCTCCTGTTATTAACTAGGTAGCGCTGGGATAGCCAATTTATTAATATATCGTCAGGAACTGGAAAAGATGTTGACTTTGACAGACTAGTCAACAGACTATTATAATAGTCTTTGAATGATCGTGTGCGTGTGTTGCGTTTTGTGTTTTCTCTGCCATTTTATTTAAGACTTAGATTATTTTAACAAATTCGCTGTGAATTTGGCCGTGAAGTTACTTGTGTGACTTACCAACAACTTTTCTTTTAGACTTCAGCAACAAAAGTGCGGGAAAGCGAAAACAGTGTAAAAATTGGGTAAAATATTGTGTAAACATACAGTGATTGTGCATGTGATTTAAGTATGATTTGCTGTAAGTCATAAGGGTAATTTGGTCGATTTCATAAAAAAAATGTCAATGAAAATATTGATTCACAGTTGCTGTAATGGGGTGAACCGAATAATAAATGGACAATTGACAAAATTTTATGAGGAAGATGGAGCGAAGAAAGAGATTTTGAATATTCCACGAAAAGAAAAGAAAAACAATAAATAACCTTAAAAAATAAAGATTTTCGCTTTT
Organism: Stenoptilia bipunctidactyla; assembly: GCA_944452665.1. Classification (NCBI taxonomy): domain Eukaryota; kingdom Metazoa; phylum Arthropoda; class Insecta; order Lepidoptera; family Pterophoridae; genus Stenoptilia; species Stenoptilia bipunctidactyla. The sequence goes on along the minus strand of OX101740.1, from coordinate 21,036,093 downwards.
TTTTATTTTTGACCACTTACTTACTATAAATACCTTATTCTGTAATTTTTTTAAAGCAGTTATCATAATAAAATTCTATAAAATGTTACATTAAATGTGATTAACAGGATAAGATATTTTTTTTTATTTTTTTTTTTATAATGGAGACTTATCTATTAAGGCCGTCTAGCGGTCATTTTTGGATTTAAATTTAGTTACTAGCACCATCTATGATTTGAGGTATTATTCTATTTGACCAATAAAATCAAGTTGCCCATCTATCTCATATTAACTGTATCGTCTGTGGAACAGTCAGACCTTTTGTGAGCGATGAAGCTTATTAAACATGATAGAAATAATCACAAGGCAGTTACTAAGTACCGAGAGTGGGCTTGGTTAAGATACAGGCTTATTCACAAAACAATATTTATTCGCTGTTGCGTTTCGTTATTACTTTACAATTGCAACGCTAAAACTAATTAATACCGAGCTACTATAAACCGTCCGTTAGAGACAAGTCCGCGCGCCTAGCCTTCCTAACCGTCTATGTGTTACTTGCCATCACCCTACTTCAAGATATAACCTATGGCGCTGCAATCAAATGACAGTCATTCATTGAATTTAGCGCCCTCTTTAACAGTACTACCAACATACTTCCGCTACCATGAAGTCATCCAAACATCTTAACAGCGCAAACTTATCGTTATCGCTAACACTTTTTTCATTAATATTAAAAACTTCACATATTCCTGTCCTCCGAAATTAAATTAAAGTAGCTGTTTCGCGCAGTTTAACCTGCGCAACTTCGAACCCCGGGAATTTTAGGATAAAAAGTAGCCTATGTGCCAGACTATACACTGTCACTGTGCCAAATTTCATCCAAATCCGTTGAGCCGGTCTCCCGTGATTGAGGAACAACCATCCATACATTCATACATCCAAACATCACTTTCACATTTATAATATTAGTAAGATTCTCCTCACAGCAACACGAATTAACAACAAACAGAAAATCTTTTTTCATAACCAAAAAAAAGCAAACTCCATATACGACAGTGACATATAGGTATGAAAATCGCAAGCGAACTTACGCAAAAATACTTATTTGATTCGCAAACAAACGGTTTGTAGGAGGGTATACCCTCCTGCTTACTTAGTAACGATACGCAGGTACAGGTGCCTTATTCTTATAAAGCAATTTTATAAGAAAACTTTATGTGTATTTTATACAACAGGCAAGGTGGCGCATAAATTTTGTGAATACAGAAGGCGTACTTTATTTTTTTATTTGAATCTTAAATTGAGAGCCTTCTAGGTGTTTGAGTGATGCCTACTCATCATCATCGTCATCATCACAACTCTTTGTAATGAGCCCACTGCAGGGCATGAGTCTCTCCCCTGGGTGAAGAGGAGGTATAGGCCATAATCCACCAAACTGGCCCAGTGCTGGGTGGCGGATGCCAGAATTTTAGGGCGCCTAGATGGCTCCTGAAAAACCCTATCGACTACTGTATACAAGTATACAGCACCCGGGACCGACTGCTTAACGTGCCCTCCGAAGCACGGAAGTCGTCGTGAGATATGAATGGTCGGCGGTCACCCATCCAAGTACCGACCGCGCCGAACCTTGCTTAACCTGTGATATCGTATGATACACACAGTAACCACGGCGCCACGACGACTTCTCTGCCTACTATATGAATAAGATAAAAATAATAAGAATAAAATAATAAATAAGATAAAATAAGAGTGATGCCTACTATTCTCAAGAAAATATTCACTTAGTTCAATCATTTATTTTGGACGTTTTGTGCAGGTATTATTTTTAAAAAACTTTATTTGAATTACTGTGAATTCTTGTAAAAAAAAAGATAATTTTGCGTGCCTAGTACATTCATTATATATTTGTGATACTAAAGAAAGTTTCGAAATAAGATAATTACGCAGTGGGGATAAAATAATAAGCAAATTAATACTATGACTATTTTATTCCATTCTTGTTCAAATACTCTGGTCCCAGTTTGTCATGTTCGTATTGTGCATCCATAGCTCATTGCACCTACTATGTAAGAAATTTTTGGCATGACATTAGCTCTCACAATAAGCTGTCTTGTGTTTGTTGTTTTTTCATGTCACGGTCAATTTATACTGAACCTATTTGTATTAATTTGATAATTCTGACTGAAAAAGAGTGCCTAGAGTTTTTTTCCGCCAGCTTTTTTTGTCTCTTGGTCTACTGTAATATCTTATCCAACAATTATTAACAACTAGTTAAAGCCGAAGTATGTGATGACTGACTTCATCAAGTGTTTTGTGAAATTCCTAAGATGAATAAAACTCTTTGTTTTTTTTTTATTTTTTGATTTATGACCTATGTGTTATTGTTTCGCATAAACAAGAAGTAACGTTGTGTATGCTATAGCCACGACTTTTGTTCAAATTAGGACAAAAGTATGTGTTGACACCGTGTTAACGTGTAGTTACGAAAAAAAAAAATGTTTGGTTAGCAAACATTTCTGTGTCTATAAGATGCTTTATTATTTTGTTTACTTGTAGAAAAATAAGTTGCAGAATAGTTTTGGGATAAGACTTTGTTGTAAAAGTAGATAAGGTTTGTGGATTACCTGTTTGAAATATGTTCGGGTTTTGTACGTATTATGCGAAGTAGGAAGTCTGTTTTATATTTGAAAAGGAACTTTGCAAATAAAAACTGGTTCGAGTAACCGATTTAAAAATCTAATGAGTACAGATATGTGTGTAGTAAAATCTATGGCTTTTCAATTTTTTACGATTAAATAAAAGACAGGTGACCACGAAGGTAAGCGATTAAATTTTGTTCAAATGTCTTTTATTTAAAATTATCCACCCATATGCTAGGCAATCCACAATGAGATTGTATTGGTTGTTATGATTGATGTCGACGCAAGGTTACAATAAAGATTAGAAGACAGAAATTCAATAACAAAGACGTAAACAAAATGTATAAAATTCTCTGCAGCAAATGTACAGCAAATCATGGAAAGAAATGCGTATATGAATTTGTCTGCAACATATCACGAGTCCTTTCTAAGTTATTTCGATATCCACTGCATTGAAAGCGCAGTAAACCCATCGTAGCGTACAGTATCGAATATCAGAACCGACGAAGCGAACTAGGATTTTCACTTCTACATCAATGATCAAAAGGATCTTGAAATCGTGTTCCTACAACACATTCCACTGCGGAACAATCGCTCTAAAACTCAAAACGGCTTCTTCAACGTGTTGTCGACTATACAAGGTTGATTGAAGTTTAATAATGCATAGTCACATACTCTGAACTACGACGGTGACGCGATCAAAGGTACTCTCGAAACACGTCGAGATTAACTATGCTTAGTAAAATGTAATCTTATGACCTGTTAATAAGAGCTGGTCTAAAGTTAAAGTGCCTGGACTGAGGTGTTATTGGTTGTACAACGAAAAAGATTTAACATTTATGGGCTGTCTCGATTTTGTAAACAAGTGTTAAATTGAATTTAGAAGGAGGTTGATATGATAGAAGATTGTTTGACAGGGGTTGATAGTTGGGCCATGAAATAACGCATTAAACTTAGTACGTGTACAGTTCCTGGTTGAGTACCTAAGCTTATTTGGCAGGCCCACTTGGGGGAGAACTATGTCCAGCAGTGGATGTCTACAGGCTGTTGATGTTGAGGATCTAGGCTGTAGGTTTTATGATGTCCAACTCTAGGTTAAACTTAATGGGTCAGGTATTAATATTACGTATTATGGATCAAAAGATATATATTCCAATATTTTTTTATAACTTAGTACTTTTCTATAACAAACAATACTTATGTACAACATTTATTAAAAATTTAGTAAATGAATCTAAAACTTAATCTATACTAATATATGTATTTTAAATAAAATACTATAACTGATTGAATCAAATACAGTTAGCTAGGTTTTATTAGGTACTAGCCACCGCGCGCGGTTTTACCCGCGTAACTTTTGATCCCGTAGGAATTTCGGGATAAAATATAACCTATAACCTTCCTCAAGAGTTGGGCTATCAAATACAAAAAGAATTTTTCAAATCCCACTTGTAGTTTCTGAGATTAGCGCGTTCAAACAAACAAAAAACAAACTCTTCAGCTTTATATATTAGTATAGATAAATCCACTATTCGTTCAGATGTCTTTATTGCCAGAAATATATCTAGAGCTTCTAATCTGCTTGATTTTTCGGAGCTCACTAACAATCATTTTCCTTTTTAAGTTAATATAAGACCCTTAATAATCCATAATCGTTAATAAAACACCTTCCTCATGCATCAGTCGGTCCACTGGCAAAACCTTATGAAAATCTGTTTTTTAATTATTATTTATTTAATTATTTATTTATCATTCACAAAATCTACAGACCTTAGAACTAACTTAAAAAAAACATATCTTGTGTAACTTATGTCTAATCACGGATTTACATTTTATAATTTTTACATTAAGAGAGCTGAACTTTAATAGGATTAACTGAGCAATTTACATAAAACTTGAATATAAATTATTAATTTCACCTAATATAATATTTTAAAGCTTCTTTTTTTGCATTTAAAATGCTTAATTACTCTTAAATAAATGAAAAAATGTGTTAAATAAAAAAAAAGCTAAGTAAATGTGTTAAGTAATTTCGAGGCGTACCGCCAGGATCCGGTAGCTCAGTGGCAGAGCATTCGTCCGGCAAACGGGAGGTGCCTGGTTCGAGTCCTGGTTGGGTGATTTTTATTTAACACATATTTTTCATTTATTTAAAAATCTCTTTTTGTTTTTATGTAAGACAAACGTATGTATTACAACATACAGTGTACGCGTATAATAGTCAATTATATTTTAATAGCAGGTTCAGAATGATGAGTGGGTGTGAATTTGTTTTTTTTTTGTATTTTTCATAAATTAAAACTTCAAAATTCTTCTCAGTGAGTAAAATTTAAGTTTAAGCTACATTTTATGACTACATACAATTAGATGGAAACGTTTTTATACTTGCTGTGTAGTCATAAACTACAGATAAAATTTTGATCACTTAGAAGAGTTTTGAAGTTTTAATTTATGTAATGTGTTCAGAAAAAAAATTTTTTTTTTTTTTTCGAAATTTTATCCCACTCATCATTCTTAATCTGCTATTGTAATATAATTTACTGTTTTTGGGTGACCCTAATTAGAATTTATTTTGTATTGATTAAAACAAATAATCACATTAACCATCGATAAACTGTAATATTCCTAGGATCGAATAATTAATGACAATGTTTCATTACCTATATCATAAACAATATTCAGAACTTAACCACGCTCGATAATAATTTGGTTATGTTTAAATTCAAGAGATAATTTAATTGTGGCGTGTCATAAAATATTACGTCGTTGTATCATTGTGAGATAAATATCGTTTCAGTGACTCAATTATTATCGAATATTCGCAATTAAAGCGCAGCTTTATATTTATATGTCATTGTTATAATATCACATTACATTTATTAATGCGATTTTATTATAAATTTATTTATCTGTTATTAAAAGTTACCCGCCCCCCCCCCGTTGACACATGGTACGTTTTACTGGATAGGTTTTTTTTCATCGATGGCGCATGGAGTTTTATGGGCGACTTCACATATGGCCCAGAATTCAGTATACGTATTTTCGATACAAAAAAAGGTATCCAGTAAAACGTGTCCAGTAAAACGTATCATGTGTGTTAGCCTTTCAGAGTATGTTTTGGAGAGCCATAAAGTCCTTACTAAGAAGATCTCTTAATTGTTTTTGTGTAGCCTGAATAGGCTACTTTTGATAGACGTATTCCATCACTGACATGGAATGGATGCCACTACAATAATAATAATAATAAGCCTCTCAAATCAACCACACGTCCTGATTGACCAACTAATCACGTGGGAGGCGGACACACGATTCCGAAATTACTGGCGTGGCTAACGTGGCTCTGGAAACCCAAATGATGATGGACAACCAGAAAGATACACGTATAGAATGAATTTAGCATTTTGTTGTTGCTTTGAATTAGGGATTGGCATAGTCCGGGGCCTTAGGAACGGAAACTAACTGTGACAACGAAGTTCCTATTAAAACTCATCCGTTTGAGTTCCCCAAGATGTGGCTCTTTTGGGGCATGGGTACTATGATTAGTGACCCTTGGGTTATTATGAGTAGCTACTTGTGAGATCTACCACACGCAGTGGAGTAATGAACATTGGCGGGGTCTAGACAGTGATTCTCTCCAATGTGATTTGCTTCCTGTGGACCCTTTTTATCTATATATGTATTTATTCACACAACATAAGTAGGGAATCCTGTGGCCCCTCTTATCTTTCAACCCTCTCGGTTGCTGTGGGGGCCTAACGCCAAATCAACGGCACAACACCGGGTGATAGTGTTAGGTTTCTTTAAGAGGTAACCCGAACCTCGCATCGTATAGTTTAAATTCAGCTTAGTTTAGGAACTTAACATTGTACTTTGTTAAGTTACACCACACATAACACGTTTAATAATAAATGTGAGACAAGATCTCTAGTTTTGCAAACATTGAGTTTATACTTAGGGATTTAGGGAAATATGTGTAGGGTAGGGTGTAGGTCCGTCATTGTTTACTTAAATACGACATTTAAATAATCTATAAAGCTAATAAAGGTAGTTTACCTCATGTTGGATCTCATCTAGTGAAAAGGATTCTAGCTGAGTCTTGATAATCTATACTTATAATAAATCTGTAGAGAGGTCAATTCTGTACATGAAATATTTTTTCAAAATAACTATCAGGGGGTGATTAGTGATCGATACTGATGTCAAAAATGCAATCAGTAAAATTTTTGTCTGTCTGTCTGTCTGTATGTTCCTTATAGAAACAAAAACTACTCGACGGATTTTAACGAAACTTTGTAAAATTATTCTTCATACTCCTGGGCAGGTTATAGTATACTTATTATCACGCTACAATCAATAAAAGCAGAGCAGTGAAGGGAAATGTTGGAAAAACGGGAGAAGTTACTTCATTTTTTAAGCTTCCGTCGCGTGTGCAGCCTTAATGGTTAAAGCTATATAGAAATCATGTATAACAGAAATATTCTTCATAATATTATATAAAAAATATCCCACAACAGTATATGTCTATATTTTATGGTTGACTCACAATAACACGTGTAAATTCCGATAGCTTAGCAGTTATATTTGTTTACTTTTACGTTTATAATACTCTCACTCATCCCTAATTAAAAAAATTAACATTATTACCTATTCAATAAAAAAAGAATCATAGAAATCGGTATAGAAACACCAAACTTATACATGAAATACGCTAATAACCCATCGCGCGTGAATACTGAATGATATAGGGATTGTTTTTGCGTAACGGTTGCCGCGCTCGACGCAGCTCGCGGCGGTAGGGTATAAAAAGGCGGGAGGCGAGCGCAAGCTTTTGCGCGATTTAATATAGGTAGGTACAGAAGGAACAAGCATTACGTGTCAAATTTCCCCAACCAATTTTAACTTATTATCGAGCGCATAGAGTTCAAGTTCAAGTTAAAAATTTTGACAGATTTGTAACGCTTGATGTACTGCCTTCTGTACATACAGAGATAAAATGGAAATCAAGGTTTTGTTTATTTCATGATCGTTTCTGCCTCTTGGAAGTCAGAAACCGTAGATTTCTTCGGAATAAAAAGTAACGTATGCGTTAACTACTATACTAAATCACATTAATATTGGCTTAGCCGTTTGGCAGTGAAAAGCAGTCTTACATAACTATAGGTAGTATTGCATGTACACTGATAATGGCTGGATGGATGGATTTTTGCTATTCTTTCAAGCAAAAACTACTTAGCTTTACCTAGAATAACAATAAGCTAAGTATAATTAATGAAGATATTGCATGAATTAAGTAAAATTGAAGGCATTAAATAAAACACTTTTTAACCGGATTAATGGCGTATAATTTATATTTTACATTTTAACCCGAAGTTTCGGTGTCTTTGCAGACCCCGTGGTCACGAGCGACTGTTAAAATTTAAAATGTAAATATACGCGATAAATCCGGTTAAAAAGTGTTTTATTTAATAGTCATACATAATATTTATCGCGAAAACTTAAGACAATATTAAAATTTAAGGCACTTTGGCACCCGATTTGTTAATAACGCTATGTGCCTTTGTAATGTACCTAATAGATAGTTACCTACCTATGTTTGTGGTTAGGAGTTATACATATTATATGGGCAAAGATTCTTCATTTTTATTTTTGTTATTATAGATAGTTAGGACCTTGGAGAAGAAAATAACCTACTCGAAATACTAATTCAATACAGACAAAGTCGCAGGCATCATCTATGTAATATACCTACCTACCTATACTTTTTCACAAAACCTAGGTGAAACTGCGGATCACTGCTTTGTTGAAACAGTTTTTGAAGTAATTCTGTCTGTTCAGCTATCAGTAACGCTTTCACAGCTAAACTACTGAGTCGATTTTGACGAAATTTAGAATAAGGTAAGTTTTAACTTCAAGGAGGATACAATAATAGTATTTATCCAACTCTAATAAACGGTATCCACGCGGACGAAGTCGCGGGTCACAGCTAGTATTAAACTATAATCAAAGTTTTGATTTATTATTATTTGGTTCGTACGTAAAATGAGTACAAGAATTATCAAGTATACCTTTAGCAATTGAATGGGTCATACTGGGACGAATGCTCCTTCTCAACCCCTGTCTTGGTCGCTTGAAATCAGACATGTTGATCGACAGAGTCACTGACTGTTCATTTTGTTATCCTATATTGATAACCTGAATCATACTTTATCAAAACTTATTGGAAAATATATCCATAAAGAATGACAAGTGTCTAATTGATTAAGCTGGAAAACTTAAAGCTACGGATATGAATGAATATATCTGTTGATCTAATTTGACCTTAAACTATCATTATTGGCTAATAATTACTTAGTCCAATACTATGTATATAAATAAAAGTAATTTACATTGTAGAATGTGTTTCTACTTGAATAGAGAAATATTCTATTTATAATTTATACCTACTTGAAATAATAAGTAGAGTTTAACCTAATAGAAGTCTATTAAGACTGATTATTTATATGAGTTCAAAATGACTCAAGTTTAAATAAATTAGCTGGTCAGACCCCATCCAAGCAAGGATTGATTTGGAGATGCTTTTATAAAGTCGTAAGACAAGAAAGCCTTAAAACTCTTAGAAATCTATTTACAAATTATGATATCATTATCCAAATGAATCAGTGTTGTATCAGACCTCCCGGTAGGGGTTTAGGTAGGAAAACTGTCAATTAGGTAGGAAAACGGTTAACTAGATAGGAAAATTATTACTTATTTAAATTCTATATTATTTTTAATCAATTGACGTTTTAACTAATATCTCAGTGAAATATATAAATTGTTATTAGGAAATATTTATACCATTTCAATTCACGTTAAAAGTTCTTGAGTTATTATCGGTTCATAACAGAGGATCCTTGAAGCTACTAGACGATTACGATCACGATCACAAATCAATGGCCAAAGATATTAGGATTAAGTTTTAAAGGTTAGTTTAGTAAAGACCAAGTTCCGTTTGTGGAGATATATGCAAGGTTAGGGAAGTTGTAGAAATAGAGAGAGAAGTTATAAGAGGTAGAGACGGCAATAGTTATAAGATAATAAGATGAGAAGGAAGGGGGTTGTTACAGGCAGACCGGAAAAACCCGGTGACAGGGGACGGTGCAACAGAGATGGCTTCCCAGGATCTAGAGCACATGAGAAGGCTACTAGAAGAGGCGATCGAGGAAGTACATAATACTCCCCTTGAAGGAAGGCCGAAGCTTCCCAAACTACCATGCAGTGTTCGCAATAGGCAAGTCGTTGAGGCCGTTAATCAGATGTTGCCCCAACATTTGGAGAGCAGCTCTGATCTTGTCGAGACGAACTCAATCCTTTTTGGAGCGGCTATGGCGGTATGTCGGTTTACTGGCGCCATGGCTGCTCCAAGACCAACTGCTGGACGTGCTATTCCCCGGAGTAACGCTGTACCAGCTTGGAAGAAGAGGATTGAGCGTCGTATCGAACAAGCCAGGATCCTCATCGGCAAGCTAAGTTGCTTCAGCTCGGGCAACACCAGGCCAAGGATTGTGCGTTTTGTCAGGAGGGAGTTTCCCGGAATGGACACTAGATTGACCAGACCGGGCTTCACCCGAAAACTGACAGAACGCATCGACGAGCTGAAGCAAAAGATCGCTGCATGGGCGAAGCGTATTCGGAGATACTCCCAAAGGGTTGAGAGATACAACCAAAATCGTCTCTTCTCGAGTGACCAGAGGTAGTTCTATAAATCCCTGGAGAGTTCCGAACCCTGCTCGACTGGCCGCATACCGAATAAGGCCGACGCTATTAACTTCTGGCGCGGCCTGTGGGAGCGCCCAGTTGAGCACGAAGAGGGTCCCTGGATTGATAGGGTTGAGGAAGCGTGTGCGGGGGTGATCCCTATGAGCCAAGTCCTCATATCAGAGGAGGACGTAAGTGCTGCAATCTGCCGGAGCCCGAACTGGAAAAGTCCGGGCCCTGACGGATTGCAGAACTATTGGCTCAAGAGATTTTCTCTGTGCCATGCAACTTTGGCCCGTCAATTCCGGGAAGCCTTGGACACCGGAGCTCTCCCGAACTTCCTCACTACTGGGGTCATTCATTTAGTTCCTAAGTCCAACAATACCGCGGATCCATCGAAATACCGGCCCATAACGTGTCTATCTACCACCTACAAGACACATACCTCCGTTCTGAGCACCAAGATTCGCCAGCATTTAGATGCTAATCGCGTTATATCTGATGCTCAGAACGGATGTAGGGCCGGTAGCCGCGGATCAAAGGAACTCCTTCTCGTGGACGCTGTCGTTGGCAAATTGGTCAAACGCAACCGTCGCAATTTCTCCGCAGCCTGGATTGACTATAAAAAAGCATTTGACTCCGTGCCTCATACATGGCTCTTGAGAGTTCTTGAACTGTACAAAATCGACGGTACAGTTCGAATATTTCTCGAGCGATGTATGAGACAATGGAGTACAATGCTCAGTCTCCAAGGCAGGCGAATGACGGATGCGGAAGACCGAATCCAGATTAGTAGGGGAATATTCCAGGGTGATTGTCTGAGCCCACTTTGGTTTTGCCTGGCTCTGAATCCTCTTAGCACATTGCTGGAGGGATCAGAGACGGGCTTTCAGTTTCGTAGAGGGGGCATGCGGTTATCCCATCTTTTCTACATGGATGACCTCAAGCTGTTAGCTCCAACGGCTCCACGATTGGGGGAACTGCTAAAAATCGTGACAGATGGAGTTTGGAGTGGACAAGTGTGCGGTTGTTCATGTGGAGAGGGGAAGGATTACTCGTTCTCAGAGGGTTGACCTAGGTCCCGTTAACATGAGAGCTCTCTCCGAAAATGAAACATACCGGTATCTGGGTATGTCACAGAACATCGGTGTCGAAGAAGCGAGCGTAAAACAGTCTGTACGCGAAGTCTTTTTTGAGCGCCTGACAAAGGTACTAACTAGTTCTCTGTCAGGTCTCAACAAAGTCCGAGCGTTTAACAGATGGGTTATGCCCGTTCTTTCGTACACCTTTGGCGTACTCAGATGGACTCAGACCGAATTAGAAGCCCTGGATCGGAAGGTCCGCACTACTATGACCCTCCATAGAATGCATCATCCTCGGTCGTCAGTAATGAGGCTGTATATCTCCCGGAAGTGTGGAGGAAGAGGCCTAATTAGCGCCAAAACCTTGCACAATCGGGAGATATATAGCCTCCGAGCCTATTTTATGGCGAAGGCGGACGTGGGTATGCATAGAGAGGTTGTAGCGTGTGACAAAGGACTCACCCCTCTCAATCTGGGCCTCGAGACATGGCAGACACCGGCGGTACTAAGCATTTCTGATCGTGAGACCGTATGGAAAGAGAAAGAGCTGCACGGAAGGTTTTACAAAGCTCTACACGAGCCACACGTGGACCGTAAAGCCTCCGTGCATTGGCTGCGCTTCGGGGACCTCTTTGGGGAAACCGAAGGGTTTGTCTTTGCGATACAGGATCAGGTTATCAAGACGAACAACTACCGGAAGTACATTATGAGGGACGGCACAGTGAACGTATGTCGGGCGTGCCGCCAACCTGGCGAGTCCCTCAGACATGTAGTTTCGGGTTGTTCGGTTCTTGCTAACACTGAGTATCTGCATAGACACAACCAAGCAGCCAAGATTCTCCACCAAGAGCTTGCTCTGAAATACGGTCTCATCAATCAGAAACTGCCTTATTACCAGTACACGCCGGAGCCAGTTCTCGAAAACGGCAGCGCCAAGCTCTACTGGGATCGGCCCATTATCATGGACAGGACTATTCTAGCGAATAAACCTGATATCGTGTTAATGGACCGATCGTCGTCTAAGGTGTTTTTGGTGGACATAACTATACCACATGACGAGAACCTCGTGAAGGCCGAGACCGAAAAGCAACGCAAGTACTTGGACCTTGCACACGAGGTGACCGAAATGTGGGAAGTTGTGTCCACCGAAATCATCCCGGTTGTAATATCCGCAAACGGTTTGTCCCCAGCCACTTTGGGCAGAAACCTTGAAAGGCTGGGATTCGGCGGTGGTTCGCTTCCAGCACGCATGCAAAGAGCGGTTTTGCTGGATACTGCCCGAATAGTTCGCCGGTTTCTGTCCCTCTTGCCCTGATCCCCGACCGACTGGTCAAATTGTCGGGTCTTTCCGCCGAAGGGCGTGTAGCTGTAAGCATACGTAATAATAATCATTTATTTGCCAGAATGTGTGTACAAAAAGATGTTATTACAATAATGTCCAGTTCACAAACTGCCGGATACAGGCGTGCAAATATTATTTATATGCAGTTACTGAAGTTAGGTACATGTCAATAAAAAAAGAGAGAAGTGCTAGTCAACATTTACATTACATTATATAAGATTAAAACAATACGTAACATGTCAATATTATAAAATGAGGTTATCGTCATTTAAATACTCATCTAATCTATAATAACACTTTTCCATCAATAACCTGAACACCTTATGTTTAAACTCCATCGTCGTTAGATTTTTAAATGGATCAGGGAGGTGATTATAAATGGTGATTGCCATACAATACACATTCCTACTAAAGCATTGCAGGCGGCGTTGCGGCATATACAATTTGTTGTCTAACTTTATTTTATTTCTAGTTCTATAATTAAAAAATTGTTTTTGTAATTGAAAGAGGTTTAAATTTTTTTTCAGGCAGTATTTTATTAGCTTTAAATAATGGTTTACAACTGTCTGTATAGTCTGCTTTACAAATTGCCCGTATACACTTTTTCTGAGTTATGAATGCTCTGTGGGAATCTACCGAGTTACCCCACAATACAATGCCATATCGCAGTAGGGATGATACGTAGCCGTGGTATGCTAACTTAGCCGTTTGTTTATTTGTATTTTTCGAAAGCCGTCGTAATACATATATGAAACTATCAATTTTATTGCATATTCTACTGATATGTGATTTCCAGTCACATTGTTCGTCGATCGTGAAGCCTAGAAGCTTTGTGTCTTTAACATTCATTATTTCAAAATTGTCATAATTAATATTAAGATTTGGCTGATGCCGCTTTAAATTGTATTATGTTTGTCTTAGCCATATTTATTTTCAGATTATTATTTTTCAGCCAAAGTATCACCGAGTGTAGAGCTTTATTTGCCTCTGTTTCAAGGGTAATTTTGTTATCTGCTTTTACTACAAGCGTCACATCATCCGCGAATAGTATCGATTCATGTGTCGTAGCATTGGGGAGATCATTTATGCAGGCAAGAAACAGCAACGGTCCGAGTACACTACCCTGAGGAATACCGTATGAGTTTTGTAATGTAAATTTTGAATGTTCAGTTTTTAAATAGTTACCTTCGATATGCAATATTTCTACTCTTTGTTTCCTATTTTTAGGTAGCTTCCAATCCATCTCTGTGCATTTTCTCTTACTCCTAACGACTCTAGTTTATTAAGGAGAGTTTTATGGTAAACCAGGTCAAATGCTTTGCTCATGTCAAGAAATAGAGCTGCAACATTTTTTTTTGCATTAAGAGACTCGGTTATAGTTTTTATAAGAGTAAAGCCAGCCAATGTTGTACTACTTTCTTTTCTAAATCCAAACTGCTTTGATTCAAGTAAATTAAACTTTGTTAAAAAATTGTAGAGTTTGGTACACATAACTTTTTCGAAAATCTTTGAAAGTACCGGTATAAGTGTTATTGGCCTGTAATTGTCTGGATTATCTTTCTTGCCATTTTTATGTATGAGTTTAACAATAGAAAATTTTAGCCGATCTGGAAAACAACCTTCCTTGAGTGAGAGATTTATGATATACGCCAAAGGACCTGTTAGCACCTGAGCACATTCTTTCAAAAATTTTGTATTTATTCCGTCATATCCAACAGAGTTAGTATTTTTTAAAGATTTTATAATTTTGTATATATCATGTGGATGCACAGGACTTAAATATATGCTCTGTTGAACTTTTGGTGGAGTATACTGATATTTAGTTTCATTTTGGGTTTGATTCAAGGTGGTGCTAATATTTATAAAATGTTCATTAAATATATTTGCAATTTCTATTGGATCATTTATTTGTATATTATTTTTTGTCAGATTTTTAATAAATTTGGAGGAACCATTTGTGTCAATATTTTTGTTAATTATATTCCAGGCAGCTTTACAGCGGTTTTTTGATTTACTAATGTATTCTAAGCTTGTTTTTGCCTGTGATGCCCATATACATTTTTGTAGAATTTTAGCATATCTAAGGTGTTGTGATTTATTATAATTTTTTGTAGAGGGATCATGCCTGTATTTCAAATATAAGTTTCTTTTTTTTATGCAACTTCGTCTGATACCTTTTGTCAGCCATTTATTTTTCATGGTTTTTTGACCGTTTTTATAGTTATATTAGGAAAGCAAAATTCATAAAACAAAGTTAAGTAGTCATGAAATTTGTTAAAGGCTTCATTAGCATCATTTTTATCATATATGTCATTAAAGGTTAAAGCAGTCATACATTCCTTAAATTTCCGTACATTATCCTGTGAGTAATCTCTACGGCTTTCAAATACAAAAGGATTTGGTTTAGCATGTTTAATTTTACTGAGCTGAAAAGAAATTGTTTGTGCTGTTTCATGATCTGAAAGACCTAGGTGTAAAATCTTTGATTCTACTCCTGTAATATTACTTGAAATTAGGTCTAAACATGACTTTAGCCTTGTAGGTTTCAAAATATGGTTTTGTAAGTTGAAGTTGGATAAAATAGATAGTAATTGTTTTGTAACCGTGCTATCTTTTAAAAGGTCAATGTTCCAATCACCACACAATATTAATCTTTTTTTAGTTCCTGTTGTTATTTTATGCAATAAGGTATCCAAGTTCTTAAGGAAAATGTTGACATCTGAGTTAGGAGAGCGATATAGACATAGTATAATCAAGTTGAGGCTAGGAATTCTAGTAGCACAATATTCAAAATGTAAATCTTCAGGTTTAACAAACTTACTAAAGTCTAAAGGTACATATTCCAAATTATTTTTAACAATAATACATGTTCCACCTCTACGTTGGTTGGGACGAGTTTAGGATGCTGCTAATTTATAGTTTTGAAGCCTTATATTGGATGCAGATCCTCTTTTTACATATATTTCTGAAAGACAGATAATATCTATATTTAAATTTTTTTCAGACAATTATTGTATAGCAAATTCCAGAGAGTCAATTTTTTTTAAAAACCCTGCAATATTTTGATTAAATAATGTAATTTTACATACAGCAAAGAGTAATAATGTATGTAGTGTTTGTGTCTTTGGATTAAATCCTTCTGTTTGTTTTATACATGTCATAGCTGAGTTGTATTTCTGCCAAATTGTACCTATAATGAGCACTATTGCTAAAACAGTGCCGAGAGTTTTTTTTCCGCCGGTTTTTTTCCTCTCGGTCTACCTAGGGTAATAATTTCATTTCGTTTCTTGAAGCCGAAGAAGTAGGTTGCTATATTGAAGGATAATAGGCGATCATCATCTTCGTGAGCCGAGAGACACACACTGCTGGACAGAGGCCTCCTCCAAGACTCTCCACGTCGCGCAGCCCTCATCTACCGTTTGACATTCATGAAGTGTTTCTTTTGTAAACCTATTGTGATTCAAAGTTTTATTTTTATTTTTGATCCAGCTCAGACACTACTGTAGGGCTAGCATTCAACCATCGACAACAATAAATCGGGTCTTTTATCGATATTTACTTAGAATTTGGCACTTGACGTATGTATTTTTAAAAAAATACGGCATCTTTACTTCTGTGGGCTTAATCATGGAATCAAATCGAGTAATTCTACCTATTATGGTGCACATGTAAGCTAACCAAATAGGATAAAATAACAAAATAATATTTATCTTGTCGATTCGAGTATTTATCAATGGAATTAATAAATCTTTTTGCGTTTGGTACTTATATTTCATTCCTAACTTCAAATAAATAAGTAAATATTCTTACAGTCGTACCACATTATTTAGCCTAAATTACGTAAGAATGTAATGTAATGGAACTAGTATTGTAATGGTGCGTACAAATTGCTAGTAATGTTTTAAACATTCTACGCACGTTGCGTATTTGGACGTGTAGTGCGCAGAATTTTACATTACTAGTTCCATTACATCAATCTGTACGTACCATTTAAGAACTTGTGATTTACTTATGATACGAGACAACGGACTGATAACTTTTAGAAACATATAAAATATAAGAATATACGGGACTGTTTTTTAGTCACCGTTCAATTTTTTTTGCACAATAAAATCATTTATTGAATAGATTTTGCCTTCCATGCTGGACTGGGAGCGAAACAAAAGCATAGAATGAGCTAACTGCTTCTCTTCCTGGGCATACTGTAAAATTCAGTTAAGGGACGGAGGTTTTAGTGACGTTTTTGTGGGCGATAGGCTGACCCCCTATCATTGCAAGTCTCTCCATCATTATAATACCTCCAAATCTGTCAAATGTGACGTCAGATGATTTTATAGCCTCTGGTGTTCTGCCTACCCCATAAGGGATACAGGCGTGACGTTATGTATGTATATATTTTTGCAAAAAAGGGAAGTATTGTTTTACAAGGAAATGTATATATTCGCTTTATTTATTTTATCTAACAGTACTGCGTCGTAGCATTATCAATGAAATGCCGCGTCGTAGTAGCTTTGTTCATCAACAGCGACTATTTAAAAAAAAAATTGCAGGCACGTTTATATCTTATCAAAGAAATTAACATCTAAAGACTGGTGACTATAGAACAAACCTGTATATCCTTTTGATCGCTCAAATATTTACCCCACCGGGTTTCTAACACAGTTTCTGGCACAGAAGGTGTATTTCAATGTAATAATGTACGGTCATCGAATCAACTTGTCACTTAAATTCACTCACGAACCAATTATATTGATACCACAACAATTAATTTGCACAATACACTTCATATTGTAGTTGCATGTTCAAACACAATCACCCACATAATTTACTAAACCTACTCACAATATCTTTCCTAATGCAGCTCGCAATAGCTTGCTATATCTCACACGCGAGCATACATAGCTGCATACAAATAGCTTATTCAGCTGTATTAGCTTACCTTACATAATTGATGCCTTTGTTTACCAACACGCTGCGGGTGACTGATGGGAGATTGGATTTATGATAATTGTGATTGCGTGACATATCTTGTGATATATCTTACAGTGATACGCAGTCTATAGTTCGCATAATTAAAGCTAAATTAAGAAGCCTCCTACCACTAGGACCGGGTACACATTGAGCGCTTTCAAACGCGCACTTTGCCAAGGCGCGCTTTGAGAACCAAAAGTTCTATTGATATATATGTTACCGGAAAATAGCAAGAACCGTAAGTTTAAAAAATTATGAGGAAATTAATAAACTTTCGTAAGATTCTAAACGAGAGATAAATTGTACGGGGTGACTGGTGACAAATTTGCAATACTGAAGGAGAGGACTCTGTACTCGATTCTGATCATAATTATGAGACAAAAGTAGTTAATTAATTTTTCACCAGAAATCCCTATGAATAAATAAAGTGTCCTTTTCCCGATGCACTACCTCAGTCAACACGCACACAGCAGTGTTCCCGCCAAACGTACACCACCACCTGCTAAGTATTTATTGTATTACGCTAATGTAACCATGCGTTGTGTAATGAATTCTTTAACTTTCGGAGGAGTTTACTCAGTAAATAAATAATATTTATTTTTTCTCTTCGTGTATGATCTTAAACTATCACGTCCTGGAATTTCGAAAGTGACCCACCTGTATAATATTACGCTCACATTCTCGCAAATTTATCAATTTACAACTTTTCGTGGCAAATTTATAAACTTACGGGTATTTATTCGTAAGATTCTAAACATATCAACCAATAACAAGAGAGCTTTTAATTTTACCCTTTTTTTAAATACGGAAAATAATACACTGCTCGCTGATTGGTCAAGAAGACAAACAATGGCTTATCTACACTAATAGTTTATGGCTATTATAACTTATATTAACTATATGCAACCTAACTGCTCCTGCTCGATGCGCTCGTCGTCGCACCTAAGTATTCCGACTAGGCCTTCCAGAGCATTTGTTTTTTTAAATTAAAACCCTTATGACTTATTCAACCAATCAGAGCTTACTTATTATTTAACGAGTGAGTTCGGTAAGTTTATCGATTTGCGAAAATATGAGCGTAAAATAATATTTTTTTTCTCTCATTTAGAATCCTACGGAAGTTTACGAATTTCTGAGTAAATTCATAAATTTACCGAATTTATTATTTTCCGGTGACATATACACACACATGCAAGCGCGCGCTTTTTCTGGTGCTCAAAGCGCGTTGGAAAAGCGCTTTTCCAACGCGCTTTGGGCACCAGAAAAAGCGCGTTGGAAAAGCGCGCATTTGAAAACGTGCAATATGTGCACGCTTTATGAAAAACCTCGTCGTTTTTTTCAGCAATAAAATCTTCTTATAGCCCTGAGTTTCCGAGGCAGGTTGATAAAATGCAAGATAAATTCTTAGAGAAATCAGGACGCAAAGTCTTTGAAAAGCGTAGGGATAGTGTGTTTGTTTTATAATATAAATTAATTTATGTAAATTAATTTATGTACATCCAAAGATTAAAGTGTATTAAAATAAGTAATACACTTTAGTATTTGAGTACTTTGAAATAAGATATTAAATTTAATATTTTCTCATAACTAATATGAATTTCAGTACCATTGAGTCAAAATTGGGGTTGAAATGTGGATTTTTTATGAATAATAATTCCATAAAGCTTGACAATTGACGCGACGAGGCTAATCCATTTTTTTTTTGTTGCGAAATATAATCGGGTTCCAAAATTTGTATGGAATAATGAATGGAATGAGTTCAAGTCTTAGTGAGCTTTCATTATGCTAGCCTATGAGTACAGGTTACGCTTTTACCCTAAGCATGAACTTTTAATTAAATAAACGCACCTTGTTTCGTCTTGTTAAGGTAAAATAATAAACTATACGGTCAACCAATTTGCTTGCTAAATATTATCGCTTGTCGTTGCATTTTCCTCGTTTTTTCCTGATGATGACGAGGTTGAAAATGAGCAAGGGTTAACGAATAGATTCAGACATTCAAAAATACACCATCGCAAGAACGGTGTCATTTGGTGGTAGAGTATAACTAAAAGGAAAGGAAAACGGACCTTCAACCCAACGACCACTTTGAAGATGGGGTAACAGAGTCTGCCTCAGACGCCAGTGGTCGCGGGTTCGATTCCCGCATGGAACAAAATAAAAAATGTCCCGGGCCTGGGCGTTTATCAATACATATATGTATTTATATTCTAGGTTCCCCCCTAGTTCGCTACACGGTATCCCATATCACAAGTAGCGATATAGGATGCCATGTAGTTGGTGTAACTGTCTGGAGATTTTTTTTAGCAGTAGTTTTTTTTAACAAGTCTACTCATGAGTGAAAGAGCTTTTCTTAGTCAAAACTATACTATATTTAGCCTGGTTGATAAATAAAGAGATACTTTATCCGGAAAAAGTACTATTAAAAGGAGAAAACTTAAAGATGAACATAATAAAATCAAATAATATTATAAAATACCTACATTAATTTATAAGAATACTGGTTTAATAATGTTTTTAAGTTTTTGCATTTATAATGCTCAATTATTCTTAAATAACTGAAAAATGTGATAAATAAAAATTATCCGACCAGGACTCGAACCTGGGACCTCTCGTTTGCCGGACGAGTGCTCTCGTTCGATCCGAAATTACTTATCACATTTTTGTTTTTACGTTATATTGCTAACGTAGCTCCATCTAATTTTTTAGATGATTTTCTTTGCAGCTAAGACCACCCGAGACCAATTTCTGAAAAGAAATTGTGGATCCCAGTTAAATACTGGTTTACCTACGTAATTTAACTGAGTTTATTTTATCGTCCATCTTCTTCACATTATAGGAAGTACACAAAAATGTTTTTCAATGAGTTTCTAGCTGAATTGATCCCCTTAAGACCACTTATATGTATTTGGAGTGCCAACTCAGCTTTTTTATATTCACATGTTATTTTTCTGCTCGTGTTTATTTATGGGTAAAAGTTCTTTGTCAAATATAAAGGGACCGTTTGTGTTGGACCTGAGGACCAAAAAAACTACATAACAGTAACAAAAATAGCATAGTTTATTTATGTTACATTATAGTAAATTTTACGTGTAAAAATCAGTTGTAGGATTCAAAAAGCTATTCGATTATACCTACTTAATTTTGGTTATATCCTTATGTATAATTTTCATAAAAATTACAATACATAAGCAATAAATTATTACATAGTTGTTATAGGACCTAGATAACAATTTTTTAAAGTATTTATATCTATATCAATAAGAAGCATAAAAGTCCCCTTTTATCTTTGATAAAGCCACTTTCAATGCGGTTTTCAGGCAAAGCTTGCAAGGGCTAAGGTTTTTAGAATTCCCCTTGCTGATCCTTCTATTTGATACGTTTTACCTACATAAACAGTTTTACGATTGCCTTGGATATGATAGTTGTAGTTGTTAATACTAACCCTGTAAAGTCCTATCAGATTATCCTATCGATATCAAATTCCATCTTCTGCTTCAATCTGGATACTTTTGGTGTGAAAGACAGTATTTATTTTCAACACCTACCTACATAAATCCACAATATGATAATAAACGAATGCAGAGCATAAAAAAACAAACTTCACGTCAGAACTAGACTAAATTGAAATGGGGCTACATGGGAAGCGACAGCTTTCTAATAAAAAAATAATTATCAAAATCGGATCACCCAGTCAAAAATTATGAGGTAACAAACAGAAAAAAATATACAGATAAATTGAGTGCCTCCTCCTTTTTTTAAGTCAGTTGAAAATGTGAAGCTTAAAATGCAGCAAGTGTATTCCTCGTAACAAGCTGCCATAAAATCAACAAGAGTATTAAAAATCAGGTATTCTGTTAAAAAGACTAGACGACCTCACGGCCTCAGCTGCTTCTTTATAGTGCGATAGATCAAAAATCGTAGAATTTCCTACTACACAGTTCAGTTCCTACTACTCAGTT